>JASDFA010000001.1:5775000-8662500 GCA_035772735.1 Datura wrightii
TATTTAGCAGCAGGGAGCATTTCTACGGATTTTATTTCGCGAAATACGGCCGACGAATCGTCGAGCTACCGGACTAAGGTAAGTAGAATTTCTCCAAATTAGTGTCCTTGTGCTCCTAGCCGTAAAGTGAATACTTCTCCCTTCTAGACTTCTGAAAAATAGCAAGTTTTCGACCGTCTTTTGATAGGCCTAAGTTTAGGCTATAATTATATCGAAAGTGACGTCGTCTTTCATAATAGTGCTGTATTTAGTGCTAATTGACATATATACGAATACAGTTGGGAGAAATAGCGAAAATACTGACCGAGCTACGCCAGTTAGTCGGGAAATCAGAAGCGAAGGTATGTAAAACTAGTTTCCTCGGCAAGTTAGTAGTCTCGGTATAGTAAAATGGTTCAAAGGCCAATAGAATGTTTCAGAAGTTGTGTGTTATGTTTAGTATGAATATTAGTACGATATTGGAAGCATCATGTTATGTATAGAGTGAAACTTGCTAGCATGATATAAATTCTAATACAAAGTGTTAGGAACTATACAGCATGCCCAGTATGTGATTTAGTAAAGTATGTTAGGAGATTATTGTGTTCAGTTGAAACTTAGTAAAGCAATATAAGTCTCTGTAAGGTATTTTAGAAATAGAATGGTAGCCTAGAATGAAGTTTAGAAAGCATGTTAGAAATAGTAAAGCATGTTACTACGAAACTCAGTTATCCAGCATGATTTCCAGCAGAAAAACTATATCTTGTTCAACATTAGACTCAGCACAATATGACAGAAGATTATACATATACCATTATCAGTCTCAGCATGTATTAAATACATACATATCACTATCACTAGTCAGCATATAGTATGTACAGATACATGATCATCACTAGCTTCAGCATGCGGTATACGCAGTTAGTATTACTAGTTGAGACCACTGTATTGTCTTGGGGTGGATTACCTAGCATTCATGACCGCCCCAGGGTTAATAGCTGTATCGACTCGTCCGCCAGAGGGCGAGGATACGTCGCTCTAAGGAGTGGCATGCCGTCCCACAGGGAAAGAAGATGGGATGCCGGTTTCCCCATATTGTGCCTTGGTCGGCCTTTATACACCCCCGTCGAGCGGGTACGCCCGGGGTGTTGATTCAGGAGTCCTCCGGACTCAGGTACAGTTATAGTCAGGGGCTCAGCGAGCCCAAGTGCATACCCAGGGGATCGGCAGGATGCTTATAGTTATTATAGGAGATGGGACGACCGGGGTAGGGGTATAGATTGCGTGTTGATTGTACCTCCAGGCTTATGGGGACCGGGTAAGGTTGTGTGTGCTATGCTATGTTATATTATGTTATGCCATGTTACACTAGATACGAGTAGATCGACAATAGAGCGATACATCTCCAGGTATGACCCCTACTCCTTCCAGCATAGTTGAGAGTAGGCATAGCTTTACATTTTCAGTCAGTTTAGTCTATTCCTTTCTATTTCAGTTCCATCAGTTGTATTGTTGTTTTCAGATATCTTTCAGTTGTTGTTTTACATACTCAGTACCAGCGGTACTGACGCCCCTTGGGGGCGCTGCATTACTTGTCTGCAGGTACTCATAGACGAGGGGTCGATACCTCGTGATTCCAGCCAGCTCACAGGGTCATCAGCTCCAGTCATCCGGAGCTAGATAGCTAGAGGTTTATCCCTTTTCTTTTGTTGTACAGCATGGGTAGGCCGGGGCCCTGTCCCAACCATCTTGTCAGTATTCTTAGAGGCTTGCAGTCTGTATATATTTTCCTGTGGTTAGCTGTGCCGGTCGTGTGGGGCCGTGCGTATGTTTAGTTGTTTAAGTTGGCCGTGTGAGGCCTTATCCAGTTAGTAGTGGTGACCTTGCCGGTCACGTAGCTGTTCAGCATTTGTTATATTGATTTAGAGTTAACTAGACAGCATGGTGGCCTTGTCGGCCCGCATAGGCTCCCTTATATTGACTTGATTCTGGTTAGCTGTCGTTATGGTACAGGTGGCTATACGCCTAGTCGGCCAGAGGCTGTATTTTCAGCCGTTATATAGCCCGTTGATTCCTTGAACCTGAGTCAGAGCTAGCCAGGCACCAGATGTGCTTAGGCTCACCGGTTAGCAGTCTAGGTCCTACTAGGGCACCTGGTGCCAGTCCTACCCCCCAAGGCGGGGCGTGACAAAAACGTAGAGAAGAATAGGAGCAACGAAGGAGTTCACCATTGTTGGGTTCTTTTTTCTTCCTTTATCTTTTTTATTCATTTGTTTTACCATGAATTCAATTACCATGTTGGATTTTTGTAAGATTATGAGTGGCTAAGACCCTTCTTCTAGGGTTGAGGTCACATGACATGAACGTATTAGTTTAATTCTTTCTTGGTTCAAGTTCTTCATTGTTGTTTGTTCTTGTATTCTTGTTTTTATCATTTTAATGCTTAATCACCATTGAAATGCATATGTTAATCTTAGGCAAACTTGAAAGAGCAAACTCTAGGATAGAATTAGGAATGCAAGAAGTGAGTTCAAGTCTTCAAGACTTGATTCGCGTTTAGGATAGAAATATGCCTAATTCGTCTTGCTTGGTTATTAAACGGGAAGATAGCTAGACGCTTGGAATTAAATTGTCACATCACCAGTTGTGAAGTTAATTCTAGGTTATATAGTTAGAGGTTCGAAAGTCCATAACTAAGGGCATTAACCCCGTAAACCACTCTACTAGAGTAATGCATATGAATTAGGTTGTCACATCCCCGCTCAACGATGTAGTTGTGAGGCTGATTAGAATATATGTTTGGAGGCTTGAAAGACCATGAACATGGCATGTATCTTGTGAGACAACAATGTAGATAAATACTTGAACCACTGTGAATTCTAGCTATATATGATTGTTTGGTCTTAACCCTAGATTCTTCTCCTTATTGTTTTCCATTTAATTTGTGATCACTCTTAGATTTTAATAACAAACAAAGCATTAAAATCTTGGAAATTTGTAACTTCTGAAATTTGAATTAATACTTGAACTCGTTAATTCACTGATAGTTTAGTCCTTGTGGGTTCGACATCCAGCTCGCAAAGAGTCACTATATTAGTTGTACGAACCTCTGGTAAAATGCCCGCCCGTAACCCAGCAGATAAAGTACATTACATAGTCCAGGGATTGGCGACTTAACTATTCAGTGACTCCAGGAACGAAGGGAAGTCACTGCGCGGGTCGCCCGCATAGCTTCGGATTCCCAGAGAGAGTAGAATAGAAAAGTCCGTCGACTCTTTTTACTGGGTGCACCAGAGGCGTAGCAATTACCGACTTACCGTAACGCAAAATACCGATAACGAAGTTAAAATTACTGAACCATACCTTACTAATTTGGTATGGTAATGGTATAGAATTTTTAGATACTGAAAATCGAAGTTACCGAACTGAAGTTTTCAATATCGTACCATGCCCACCCCTATCAGTGGGCTATGTTTTGGATACCGCAATGTAATCCTAATGACAATAAAATCACCACACACCAACCATGGCCCATCACATAACCCCCTAGCACCTCTTCATTCCCTTTTATCCCATAAAATTCAACATACCACCACAGCTACTAACAACTTCCATATGAACTGTAAAACCCCAAAAGTTCCTAAGATCAGACCCCAGACTTGAAGTAGAAATCAGCAGGCGAAAACTAAGACTTTATCACAAAACAAGCCACTTAACAAATGACTTGTTATGAGAGACCACGAGTCGTGGAGTGACTCGTGACGCACAACCAAAGTTTTCCAAAACTCCCTAGTCCCAATGACTCAAGCAACAACTTGTTAGTCCACCTAACGACTCATCAAGTCAGTCGTTCTGAGCAAGGCAGCCAAGTTCTGAAACTTGACATTTTCTCCCCAGAAACCACGAGCCAAGTAATGACCCGTCACATCAAGTAACCAATCGTACTGTCTGGTCGTGGGATGAGAAGCAGAAAGTGAGCAAGATTGGCCCAGTGACCACGAGTCATCGGACGAGGCTCATGGTGCCGGACGACGGATCGTCCTATCCATTGGTTGAGAAGGAATCTGAGATTGAACAAAAGGCTTCAGTGACCACAAGAGGTCACCACGAGTCATTGTCACTGGCGACAGTTTTCAGCCCTTTTTCCTAAGGGTGTTTTAGTCTTTTCCCACTCTTTTAACTCCTAAACTACGTCATTTTGGGTTCTTTTAGAAGAGGTTAAAGGGAATTAGTCACGTTTGCCTCTCATTCTCTCCAAAACTCTCAGAAACAATACAACAAAGGCATCAAATTCTCTCTCAAGTCTAAAGCTAGGGTTCTTCTCCAAGAGCTTCAGGATTCAAGTCCAAGTGAGAAATTCTCCTAATCCAGGTAAGTGGGATTTCAACAAGGGTTTCCTTTCACCCTTGTGTCTCTAATGTTTTCAGAAAACCTAGAATTCTTAGCTTTGTAGAAAATCATGTCTTAGGGTTTTTCAGTCAATTTATGAATTCTATGATTATCTCAATGTTTCAAGATTCCCATGAGTGTTATTAAGTGAATTCATGATTTTATGCTCAACTATATATTGTACTCTCATGACCATGATTTTAACTCATGATTTCAAGCTCAGTCTACATGATTAGCTGTTTCAGAAAAGTGTTTTTGTATGAGAATATGATCTTATCAATATTACCAGGTCCTGTAGACTCTCAGAGCTCTTTCAGACAAAGTAGTTCTGACTTAGTCTTAGGACATCAGTTTTCAAGCGATCAGTATATATGTTCAGTTGAGAGTAGTATTTAGCACCGAGCAGGCTGGGGTTCAGCGCACTCAGGTCCCAGAACTACACGTCACCATAGGTTATTAGCCGGAACGGCCATCAGTTAGTGATCACACCAACCATGTCTTTATACTATGGCAGGGTATATTAGGTCCTACTGATGGGGCGTATACATCGAACTCCACATTTAGCTCACGTGGTTATATGTCGGTTAATAGACTCTCCCACAGTGCAGTTCAGTACAGTTTCAGTCACAATTACAGACTTAGCTTTCAGTGCATGTGCATGACCCTTAAATCAGTTTTACTTATACTTTCAGTATTTTTAGACTGCCATATCATATCAATATTTATGCATCTTAGATAGGGTCATTATACTTCGGTCAGTTTAAGCAATCAGTTATGCATTATTACAGCTTTTCAGATTAATAGCATGTTTTATACTCCAGTTGCATATCTCATAAACTCCCTATATTCAAAGAACTGACCGCATACTTCTTGAGCTATATCATTTTATGATAAAGATTCAGGTGTTCAGACTCAGACCCCCGGGTAGACACGTTCCAGAACTCAATCAGCAACCAGTGGTGAGTCCTCCTCATCAGAGGGCTAGAGTTGTGTTCTCTTCATTTCGTTTTTATTCTTACTTTCAATTGCAGACTTGTAGAGTTAGCTGGGGAATTGTCCCAGCAACTCATCAGTTAATAGAGGCTTTCAAATAGAGTATTAGTGTTTTCAGTTTTATGACTCAGTATTTTATCAATCAACTTCATTACTTATAAATTATTGTTTTACAAACTTAGTTAGCTTCCGCTCAATTATCATTAATTTAGATTATGTTAGTAATATGTCATGCCATGGGTTAGCTTGGGTCACTTGTGGCTCTAGGCACCGTGTCACGTCCAGAGTATAGACTCAGGTCGTGCATGAACTTCCCCCACCCATCTATTTTCCCACAACTGTTATATTATATTATTCACAACCCCTTCCACTATAGTTTCCACTAACACATATATGTCAGCTCCCCATTGATGAACCAAATTCTTGACTAGATCCTCTTACTATCCATGTTGAGCCCCCAGACATTCCAGGGATCAATCTTAACTCTCATTGATTGACATAAGATAGATTTCTCTCAATATGTCTTGGTTCCCCATCATCTGAGCAACTGTTTAATCCAAACTAGCTCACATGTTGCTACAGCCCATTCCTCGATGTTCTGCTTCTACATTAGATCGAGCAAACCACTTTGTTTCTTACTCTTTGGACACTAAATTACCTCCTATTAAAACACATTGTCCGAATGTAGAACGTCTATTTGAAGGTGATCCTGCTTAATCAGCGTCTGGATATTCAACAATCTGCCCATGGCCTCGATCCTCAAAAAATAGTCTTTACCTGAAGTTGACTATATATCGCATAATACAACAACTGCATCCCGAGGACTATCAAATAATTATCACAAGGAGAATCCATAAACTAACTTATAATACTCAAGGAAAGAAATTTCAGGTCCAGTCACTGTGAGATAATTCAACTTACCAACCCGCCACCTATATCTTCTAGGACCACTGAGTGGCTCCCCGTGTCCTGGCACACAAGGGTTTAGGATTTAGATGTGTGAATGGGTCTAAATCCAATCATGGCATATTTTTGTTGTGAAATAACAATACCGTATCTGGACTGAGCAGCCTCAATACCTAGAAAATACTTTAGTCTGTAACTGTTGAAAGAGATGTTTTAAATTAGCGATACCATCTGATCATTACCGGTGATAACGATATCTCAACATAAACCACCAAATAAATACACATTTGGAGCAGAATGCTAGTAAAACACCGAGTGATCAGCTTCACTACAAGTCGTGCCAAACTCTTGAATTACTATGTTGAACTTCTCAAACCAGGCTCGAGGAGACTATTTCAGAGCATAGAATGACCAGCGCAATCGACATATAAGGATATGAGATTACAATCCTTTTATAGACAGAGTCCTATTTAAAGACACTATATTACAATTCTTTCCCACGCAGGACACTATATACAATACTATTCCTATTCTAACAATTCTCTCTATTTTGAAAAACATTAGAAGTTGAAGCTCATTCCTATTTCCTCCAAAACAAGTAATAAGCTCAAGGAACCTATTTCAAATCAATCAATTATATAACTCAAAGACATGGAATAGAAGCTGGTTCGAGAAACTTAAATTTCTTAAAAGGAAATAACGATCTATGCATTATATATCAGAGCCGGCTACAAAGGCTATTTCCTCCCCTCCTTCATTATGCACTATTTTACTGCATTTTCATTAATTATTCTTGGAAACGGAAAATCATTTCTATAATCTAGACCCTCCCCTTCCCTTCATATCCCTGTACTTCCAACTCCTTTCTCCTTAATCATTCTAGAGAAAAGCTTAAAATGCAATTATTTCAAAACTATATCCTATAACAACCAAACACTTAATAATATGCAGGTAAAATGTGGCTTTGACAAACACAAAGCTATAAGGGACAATATATTTTTATATTTTCATAAGGTAGCTCTAAACCACAAAATATATTGTCAAGGCGTCAAGCTTGTTGCAGAGGGTGAGCATAGAGAGATAACTGACCTTCTCGGGGAACATTGACGCATATTTCATAATAGCCAAATTAGCTGGGGTTTTCACTGGCTTTTCAGCAGTACCAGATTCATTGACTGCCGTTATAGCTACATCTGTTGAAGAAAAGGCATCTTCACCTTTCCTTTTAAGTAACAGCTCCTCATTCAGATTAATGGAAACATCGCCTGTGGCAATATCCACGTTCCTAACAACCACTCCTGCTTCCCTAAATGAAAAGAAATAGAACGCAGCAGAGCAGTAACAATGCACAGTCAAGATCAGATATAATATCAAAATATAAATCATTCATTATTTTTGATAAGGTAAATAATCTTATTAACAATTGGGGAAAACCCGTATACAATCCATATACCAAAGCTTCTTTCATTCAAACGTCACAAATTGCAAAGAGCTGGTTCTTTTTTCCATTATTAGGAGAAGTAAGCAACCGACAATTCTAGTTTACAGGAGAAAAGATCTGCAACAGGAACATATCAGCTGTACAAAGCACAAGCATAGTGCAAAAACAGGCCCCATCAGATAAAACTTTCCGGCTCATCTAAAAATTAAGAATTGAGGTATATTTTCAATGGATTTAAAATTTTGTCCTATAAAGCTTAAAGAGAAATAATATGGTTGTTATAACCATAACCTGCTCTTCGTCCAGCAAAGACGAAAATGCCCTTTCCATTGACGCAGGAGGACTTGGGCCAAAAAGAACCAAGCTGGATGACTAAGTCACATTCATGTGCAACGTTCAATTCAAGCTGTTGTTCATGCTTCAGTGGCTCTAGCCCAAATATATTGACATCGTCATATCATGCTTCTTAACTGACATGAGAAATTTATCATTATCCAACTCCTACAATTTATGGAGTTTTTATTTATTTCCTTGCTAGCAATTTCTTGATTGACCAGACTAAATCTTAGTTGCTAAATTGGGATCGTTAGAGTCTCCTTTTCCTAAATAAATCTATCAGATCCATCTTTGTAACTATAAAGCTCTTCTGATCATCAATGAAAGTTCGTCTCTAACTTAATTCCCAAAGAACTTTCAGGATCGCTAAAGTCAAGCCACTTCTAAGGTCTCTCATTATTTCCATATAGAAACTAAGCTTTGACATGATCAATGAAAAATTATTTCCCAACTCATTTTGTCTTCTTAAGCTTCAGATAGTCTTTCATTCTTTATCTCAATGTAGTTGAATATGGTCAACAAGCTGGAAACCTAGTACTCTGTACTCCAATGTACATTGTGAGTCCAACTGCTGCTCTTTTTACAAATAAAGAATTTGGCGAGATTCTTTCTTAAAATTGATCAAAGATGACATATTTTACATGAGGGTGGAAAAAGATTTTTAGATGTTTTTGTCGTTCATTTACAGTATAATCAGAAATAAGACTCGTCTTGCCTAAAGGCACCTCGTGCAGTTACAAATGAAAACCATTTCCCCTCTTAGGGAAATTTCAGTCATATCAGGATGCTTAATGGTTCCCTTTAAATTTTTTGGGGCTGTGGAAACTTTAATAAAGGGAGATCCTACTTGCTTATACATTGTTTAGGCATTCCTTTTCTTTTTTTGAAACTGGTAACTTTGTATATTTCTTTGAACAAACTGTACAATACAAGAGCTGAATGCAAAAATGGCTGTTTACGCATTCCTATAGGCTGATATTTTGTGTTAAATGACTGCTGATGATTTGATGAAATATACATATACACACACACATACATATAGCTTGTTACTGGTCTTTGCACACAAGCTTCTTCTTTCTTTTTGTACTATATTTACATCAGTAATCTTGATCAAGGTAATGAAAACAAAATTCATACTACTTCCATCACAAAATTAGATACACGAGCAGGAAAGATTCTGTAATAGCGCATAACCAAACTGACTGATGAATGTTCAGATGTGCATATATTATTTTAGTATTCAGTGTTGGGATATGGTGAAAAAGAACATGTAGATTTAGAGATGTTCCATCTGATCATTCGATAATATAAAAATGCTGATGTTTTAGAACATCAAATACTAATGAGATTCATGTTGTTAATGTTTGGGGGTGGAATATGTACGTGTTTCAAAGGCTAGAATCAAGGAAAAAAATTCGACAGCAAATACATATACCAATAGAAACACCTTACATCGACTACAGCAGAAGTCGAATTAAAAAAGCTAGAGAGGTCCCATGAATTGTCAATTACAGGAGAAGTTGATTCAATCACATAAAAATAACTGAAACAAAACGGAAAAGTTGAAAGAGGTATACCTATCATGGCCAAATTCACACGTGAGGGAAAATTCTTCACAACTGAAAGGAGCAGAGACCCTTTCGGTCATGGCTAATAATCTATCATTGGAGGAAAAAGATCCACCATGCATTGATGATAGATCATAACTGACTCGTGATTCACCAAAGTGAACAAAGATAGGAGCAAGCAGCAACTTGACAAACAATTCTGGCTTGGATCCACCATCTTTAGATAAATCAAGCGTCAACTCTTTGACCTCAACAGTAGCTTTTGGTGTCTACACAGTTTATGTAGATAATCAGCATGTATGTGAAAACCATGACAGACAACTAAACAAGTTAAACAAATGCACCAGAAAGCTATTAGGAATGTAACATCATGTCCACTAGGAACAACTTCATTTAGCTATCATTACAGTGAGATACTACACAAAGATAACAAGTGCGTGCAGGACATTAATTCCTCCATCAAGTTCATGACACCTAACTTGACAAAACATTCATTCAGTCAATGTGCAATGATTTCATGCACCTAATGCAATAAGCATGTATATACCCTTTTTGCCTACACCGCAGGTCAGAAAAATCTCCCAAAATATCCATTTGTTGATCCCTCCTAATGTTCAATGCCCAAAAAGGAAAGTGCAAATTTTCTCCTTGCATTTTTATCCATATGAAATTATTTGAGAGAGGGAGAGAGAAAAAACAAACAAGAACACACTAAAATCTGAATCTTACAGCTATTTAGACCTTGTCTGTAAGTTGCAGAATACATTATTAGCATTAGTATGCAGTAGAGCACTAGTTTGGCATCTTTTGTCGTTATCAATTAACATGGATATGCATATGATACCACAAGTCGATGCATACTCTGAAGGAAATCTTACAACATCACACTGCAATTCTGACATGTGTGAGTTAAAAGAACTTAGACCACTGCCAACCACAAGCAAAAGCAATGCCATTGTCCATGATTCATCATATGAACTTGCATGCGAAGAAAAATCATCTCCATGAACCAAAGATGATTTAAAGCTACACTTGTAAGCAAAATTTTCAGCATCCAAACAGTCATAAAATGTAATAAAGTGAAGTGCTGAAAACAATAGCCAGCAGTCTTTTTGGGTACATGAGTAAAGTGGATGCAAGGAAATTTAACCAATCATGACCACTCATAAGACCAAGTTTAATGAGAACAATGGTTACCTTCACAACCAATTCAGTCACTGAAACCGACAAAAATCGGGCCATATTGGCTACAACCATCCACTTTCCTCTACCTGACTTGCGAGATTTACGAGATTTTGCCTTTTTTTTTGAGATTTTACTGGAAGCCCTCATTACAACTTCTAAATCACATATTAACACCTGTAGTTTGGGATCCCTGGATATAAAACCAACCCCAAGCTTGACCAAGGATTGCCGAATACTGAGCCTAATTTCGCCAATGGATACACTTTCAACTGCACCCTGTAAATTATTTTTCAAAGTGACATGAGAACAAATATAAAGACAACTGATGAACTAGAACAAAGAGAAAATCTTGCATCTAATAGTTGCCTTATAAGTCAGTAGTCAAAAGTTAAATCTAAGATAAACTGACAGCAACTTAGTCACTCACTTCAGCAAATTCCCTAAAGGAGGGACCTCCCAAGTCACTGTGCACTCCTGTGCTTGGTATAATTACAGTGGCAGCTTTTCTTTAGACAAGATGCAAAAGAGGAGAAAGAAAAAACAAGATCCACATGCACGCAAATTTCTGTGCTGGAACTCGAAGACATGATCCTATGATGCCAAACGAATCTATGACATTTGAGAACGCCAAATTTTCTAAAAGAAAAATGATTGCCGCCATTTTTTTGGCAGAATCTCTCCTAACAGGGACTCCTTTTCAGGTCAGTTCACATTAACGAAACCAGATGAGATGTGATATCACCCCAAGATATGGGCATCAAACTCTGAAATTGGCCAGCCAGACATTTGACCAAATTGGATCCAAGTTGACACTGTTCTTTCTGCTTTACTATATAGTTCTTCTGGTTCTCCACATTCCCTTACATACACTTCAAGAATGAAAAATTATAATTTATGTGGCTCATGAAACAAAGACGTAATCCTTCGTGTAAGATTGAACATTTCCTACTAATGCCTATTAGTATTCTCTCAATCAGATCACAGTCGTCTAATAGTCTTGTACAGCAACTGCGCCGGATTATACCACTTCTTCAAACAGTGTATAGCTGGCAGATGATTTGCTAACTAATTCAATACAGCTTTGTTGTGAACCTTTAAAAGGTTCACAACAAGCAATATATGGTAGTAATTGGTTATGCATGAATTCACATGCAGTTAACAGAAGATAATATACAATAAAAAGAAAAGAGAAAGTAAATATGATGGACCATCGAACAAAACCCTGAAACCACACAGCATAAAACAGACAAACCCACATCTAAATGTAGCTCAAACAGAAGAAAGAAAAAAAAGGAATGACCTTGTTGAACTTCACGCCGACATCTCTCAAGCATTTCCATCCTCCAACACGGAATGAAACAGATGCTCCCATGGCTCGGCTTAGAATCCAAGCCAACATGCGGGAAGCAAACCTGAGACAGAAAAGTGCACAAATAAGCAGACTGTGAAAGTTCAATAAATTTGAAGAAAAAAAAGTGAAGTAATTATTCAACATCCTGAAATTGAGATTAAATCTGAATTCTCAACTTTAAGTACCAACTCTGTTATATAGAACTAGACATTTTTTATCTTAGAAAGCTTAAAGAACTAAACTTCTAAATGCTCACCGTCAGAGAAATGGCTTGATTTCCACAACAGTGCTTCTTAATCATAGCCAATGACATATAATAAGTATCATATTATGCACCAAACTAAGCAAGGAAAATAAGTACATCATTGAACAAAATTTTGTTTTTCAGAGTTTTGCATGGTCAATACAACAGATGTGTGGACGATGACGGTGTTCGAGTGCTTCTAAGAACCCGTCTGTCTTGTGATTCTTGGGTCGTGCAAATTAAGTCATTAAAGATGACTTGGCTCACATCATCATGCCCAATTTCAACAACAACAAAGTTTTCGGAATTGGGCTTGGGTCGGCCCAATTCGGCATTTCTCATTAAAGGTTGCATGTGCATCTCATGTGTGGTTCCTTCTTCCCTCTCCATAGTTGTCAACACTGCGTCTCCCGCATGCCTTGACGTACTAGAATCCCTAAAAAATTGGGGTTGTTGTACCTTATCACAGATGAGGTCCTGCTTTGTCCATCAGATATTACCTTGTATCGGATATCCCCTTGTATCTTCTTCTCCGTCGGTGCGCCACCCGTATCCCCATGATACTTCAAACTGCACTTAATTTCATCCCATATCGCAAAACGATAGGTGATTCCATCTCTGGGAATGGAACCTCTTTCGGCAAGCTATTTCCATCATTCGCAACTAGGATCCTTGCCCATTTCATATGGTTCTTAAGCCCTGTCTCATCTTCCGTGGCCACCCATCCTCCACAAATATGGCCAATTTCCATAAATACTTTTTGCGACCAGAGATGTAGGGGTATTCCAACCACTTTGACCCAAGTTTCTTTGATGTTCATGGAATTCGCCTTACAACCTGCCTTAGACTCCAGCATTCTAAGTTGAAGCTTAGATTTTTTCCATCTCCATTGCCGTTGTAATGTCTATTCAGCCATGAATCTGTTGGGGAATTCAAACAAGAAAAATTCTCCATACATCTCATAAATATTAACCTCGTAAGCCGTCTTCGACGTTGAGATCGACCATCTCCTAATCTCGGACAAAGTAGGTTTGTCTTTACTCTCCTTTCCCAATGATCCAACGAGGCATCTATTCAATAGTCCATCGTCTCGACTGTCCGTTGCTCCTGACTCCTATCAAATCAATTTTCCCTTTCTTATTCTCTTTTTCTAGTCTTATTTCATACTAAGACAAGAAGAATGCTGCAAGATTCACCTCAGCCTCACGTAACCCTCTTAACTGCCATTTACTATCTCGTACAGCTTTCGAGTAAGGGTAATTAGATTTATTAATCTTGGAGGGCCTATCAGTTCCAGTCTTTTGGGGCATTTAATGAAGTTCTCGATTTTGAATGCTATATCACACCAACCAGAATTCAATACTGGTTCTGGGATAATAACTACATATCTTCCCCGTTATTTTTTTTTGGGGTAAAGTATGAATTTTATTACCAAAAAGCAATCGTTACATAGCCAAACAGGCCTGACCTCCTGTTTCTCAAACTAAGACAGCCAAAGCAGCCTCAACAAAGAAAAACCTATCTACATAAGTCGAAATACAAGACTTCAAGGTCCTATGATATCAAAACTGCAATAAAAGAACAACTAGCTACATTGAACTCTAACATACAATTGTCCAGTTGTAGTCGAGCTATGACAAACAAAACAGATTATCTAAACTAAGAAAATAGCGAATTCCTCTCCAGCAGCCACATCAGGAGGTATCAGGGTCGATGTTGTAGCTTTGCCAGTAGTGGCATCCATTTCTTCCCGTCGCAGCCCCTGGTGTGTAGATAGACAGCTATTGCTGTGCATATTTTATCCACCTGGAAGACACCATGTTGGAACCTTACCCTATTTCTTTCACAACATATGATAGATACTACCATGGGAAACAAACTACTTATAGTGCCACCCATCCAGAAATCCTTTTAGCATGACAGGATGCCCATGCCACTTCCTCCTGCCATACCAATAGCCCTGTTTATGCCTACCCAGTTTAACATTCTAGTCCACAGAACCTTAGTAGTCAGGCACTCAAAATAGAGGTGTTGCATTGCATCATCAACCAAACTACATAAACAGCAAGAGGGAGTAACTTGTATGCCAATCTTAATCAACCTATCACAGGTAGCCAATCTATTCATTAGAGCAAGCCATAAGATGAACTTGTGTCTAGGATGAACACTTGGTTGTAGTGCAAGGCTCTTCCGAGGGGGTCTAAGGTGTAGGATCTGTAGGGAAACATACATCTTCTGAATGGAGAACCTGTTGTTTATCATAACAGTATGAAGCGTCTGCCTCAAGTTGCCTTTCAGTGCTGGAGCGTTCAAAATCCCCTATCTACATTCAATAATCTTTCTTATCACCCAGGTTGCACTGTGAGCAATAGGACAAGTTTCAATCTCATCTTGCTTTATATAGTAGGTGTGAACCCATTTGACCCAAAGCGAGTCCTTCTTGCTACTAAGAGCCCATAATTGTTTCATCACTGCAGCTTTGTTCCAGACAACCAACTTAAGAATGTTTAAACCCCCAACTGCCTTAGGAAGACAAACCTAAGGCAACTGCCACTAAGAGTGAGTCCTTCTTGCTACTAAGAGCCCATAATTGTTTCATCACTGCAGCTTTGTTCCAGACAACCAACTTAAGAATGTTTAAACCCCCAGATGCCTTAGGAAGACAAACCTTCTCCCAAGAAACTAATGCTCTTTTGGAAGTAGCAATAGCACCAATCCAAAAAAAGGTTCTGCAGTACCCCTCAATGAGATTCAAGATCCTTTTTGAGAGAACAAGAATCTGAGCCCAATAAGTCTCTATTCCAAAGATGGCAGATTTTATGAGTTGCACTCTCCCAGCATAACATAGGAGTTTGGCTGACAAGCATTTGATTCTAGCAGTACTCTTTTCTATCAAAGGCACACATTCTGCAATTGTGAGTTTCTTGGATGAGAGACCCCTAGATATCTAAAAGGAAATGTGCCTTCAATGAGTCCAAAAGTAGTCAGGATGTCCAGCTTCAGTGCCTCATTTACCCCAGCATGTAGATGGAGCTTTTATCAGTGTTTGCATGGAGCCCTGAAGCCTTAGAGAAAATCGAGAAAGCATCCAACCGAATTTGTATAGATTGTTTATCTGCCTTACAAAACATCAATAGGTCAGTAAAGCAAATATGCATCAGATTAAGCCTCTTACACCTTGGATGGAAGTGAAAAAGCTTATTTGCAGCAACAACAGTCAGCTCTCTTTGTAAATATTCCATGCCCAGCACAAAGAGGTAAGGTGACATTGGATCACCGTGCCTAATACCCCTGCTTCCCCATTATTAATTGATATGATACTCATATACCTCTCGTGTTGTTTCCTAGTGCAGTAATGCTCTGCCTCTATCTTTGTATTCTTCCATCCTCTAATACTCTTCTTTTGATCATTTGATGCTTCCTGAGCGTAAAGCATATCCACTCCATAATTTTGCTTCTTACCGCTGATCTTCTCATCATCTTACGGCTTGCGACCCATTCGAACCAAACAGCTCCATCTGAGTTCCATCTTGTGATGTCAAAAGACTTGAACCCCGCATTGAAGTATATCTCGTTTTCCCCATTGTTAGGGATGTAGACGGTAAGTAGATGAGAACTTTACAAAGGTAATAGCTTGTTGTAGAGAACGAAAGAAACAAAGAAGTTTCAGCAAAGGCCACTGAAAAGGGGTGGTTCCCCTCCTAGAAAGTAGGAGAGAGAAAGATCTCGAGAAAGGTTCCTAGCCCCTAGGAGCATTTTATGACTTGGCTTATTATTAGTTTTACACAAGACAATCTCTAATTCTACTACCTTCTTTAAGAATGATATTCCTTCGAAATCTTCCCACTGTTTCTATGTCAGTCCAAAGAGCTATACCATATGGCAAGGTGATCCAGACGGTCCTCCACACCCTGCTTTTTAGAGATAATTACGGCCTTAAACACTTCGATCAAGTAGTTACCAAAATAAATATAAACATACTATACATATAATATACATAATCACTGTATATTTCGGCCATGTTGGTAAATAAGTTTGGCCGAACAATACATATTGGTGAGTTTTTCTTATTTAGGTAAATAATTTTTTAACAATTGGGGAAAAACCACGTATACAAGTCATATACCAAAAGAGAACCTACATCAACATAGTTTTCCATGTCTCGGTCTGGGTATCAAAAGTGTCAAGGAAGGTCTGCTTCTTCATGTGGTTAGCTACTAGAGGAGTGATTCTGACAACAGAGAATCTTATGAAAAGTGTTTCCTTTGTAAGCAGGCGGGTGAGGAAATGGACTATATTTTATTACATTGCAATTTAGCCGCGAGATTATGGGAAGATATCTTTACATGGTTTGGAGTTTCTTGGGTTATGCCAAGAACCGTCAAGGAGTTGATGCTTGGCTTGAAAAATTGAGCTAGGAGAAGAAGGCACAAGGCTTGGAATGGTACTCCCCTTGCTTTGACGTGGATCATTTGGAAAGAGAGGAATCGGAGAGCTTTTGAAGGGGTGGGGATGAGCTTTTCTCAATTGAGGAGTAGTCTCCAACTAAGTTGCTCGAACTCGTGTGCGGGTGGCTGATACGGGTGCGGATCTAGAGGTCGAATCCTTCATGATCTAAATTTTAAGATTCGGGATACAGATCCAGTAACGGATACGGGTGCGAGGATTCAACTAAAAATAATTCAAATATCTAAAATAGAATAATAAAACCTAAATTATGAGATATTACGTGGAGAACTTGAGGAAAAAATATTGATCAAAGAGGAGAATCCTGAAAGGAGATAAAAGGAAAAGAAGCGAAATAAAAATTTCTATACACAAGGTACTCCATTTTCTTCAATTTCACCTTAGCTTTTGTTGTGATTATAGGAATTATCGAATATGTCCAAAATTTCTTCATCAATTTTGGTCGAAGTACCAAAAAATGGTTGACCAGATCGGTTACGGACCCCACACCCACACCCATGTCGTGTCAAACGGGTACGGTACCGAAAGTGAAGAGTCCGAGCAACTTAGGTCTCCAATCCTTATTTTCTTTTGGAGCAGCCATGTAGTTCCTATTTGTATAGAGGATTGGGTGTCATAAGATTATTCTCTTTACCAAACATATGCGGACCCAATCACGATCTTATATATAAGAAGAACAAAAGATCTTTCTTGATCAATCCTTCTTGATCAATCCCTTTGCCCCTTTGGAGAGAACTATATTCTGTAGGTTTCTCCTCTTTTGGTATATCACTTATATACGACCAGATTGGCCTTATTATTAAACCATAGTCCTGTGTGAGACCAATTCAGAAGACATTTGGTGGGGGCTATCCCCAGCAGTGCTTATCACTTACTCTTGAAGCTATGCAAAACTATAGCTATACTTTTGCAACATAGCACAAAGCATATCAGTAAGTCCACTCCAAATGAAATCTTACAGGGCAAATACAAAGAAAATAGAGTTTAGTTAGAGAAACAAAGAGATATTGTTCAACTACATTATCATGCTTTCACATGAGAGATTATTTGGTTTTCCTTCAACGGGAAGCCACAGAGAGGTTCTTCTACTTAGTTCAAATCCCAACCTCAACCCCAATATTTGGTTTTCCTTCAATGGGAAGCCACAGAGAGGTTCTTCTACTTAGTTCAAATCCCAACCTCAACCCCAACCCCTCCTACCAAAAAAACAAGAGGAAATTGCTTGCTCTAATCTGTTAAAACTATAAAATGCTAGTTCAATCGAGGCCGATAAAGTGCAGTTCAGACAAATTGTGCCAACTCATTTCCATTTGCACAACTCAACAAACAACATATAGCACATATCAGATCAATCAATTCAAACAAGATCATCAACACATGCTACGCACAGCACCAGTCAATAGACAATCAATAGTACTTTGACTCAGATTGACTTACACGAAAATACTCCATAGTATCATAGAAGCAAAGAGGAATCCAAATAGAAACTTCGCCGGTGAAGCATCCATTGCGGGCGTGCCGGCGTCCGATCCTCTAATAATCTTCGCCTCTCCACTGTTATATCATTTGCTTAATCCGATGCCGGCCCCCTCCTTCACTTTTGAGTGAAGAAACAACTCAGTCACTTGAAGAGAATACAAGGAATTGCAGTTTTACATGTTGTTCATGGTGTGGAAGCGAAGATCAAATGGTGAATTTTGGAAGAGAAGATTCAGAGAAAAAAAAGGGGAATGGGGGAAAAGAAGGTGAAAAATAGTGGAGAAAGTGGAAACGAAGTGATTAATAATTAAATAAATATATTTAATTTAACGAAGAAGAAGAAAAAAAAAAAGAAATGGATCCGGGGAAATAAGATATTTGTGCTGTAACGATTTTAAGAAGAAATCGGGAGAAAGTGGTGTATCACTTTCTTTTTTTTTTTTCCTTTTTTTTTTTTTTGAACTCCGAGGAACGAGAAGACTATTGAGTTGGATCTGGTGCGGTTGGATGTACGGGGAACTATTGTGATATTCTTTATCTCTTTTTTATTTATTTTATTTGTTTATTGGTTTCTTTGATGGACGTGCATGAAATGTCTTTGTTATATGTTAATTGACTAATCTGTCCCTTTTGGGATTTGAGCTCCTTAATTCAATTAATTGACTAACCCTTTAGGACCATTTGGTTGGAGAAATTGAGGTGTAATTTGGTAGTCGGCTAGAGTTACACAGTTATTAATAATACTAGTTTTTGGCGACGTGCGTTGTACGTGTACCCCTTAATGATTTTGGTTTTACATTTTGACAAATAACATTTAGGAATAGATTTAATAAAGTATTTGCATATGACCAAAATTGAAAAGAATTATTTGACATGGATTGACTCACTCTATGTAAAATTTAAAGTTTATCTCATGATATTGAATGACGTTCTCCAAGAAATAGAAGTATCCAGGCGGTTGATAATAATTCCCTCATTCTTATAGAGAGGAAGATTATTATCACGATCCACCTTGGGAGGCATGACTGACACCTAATGCCACACTGGGATCTGGATTAACCCGACTGGCCTGTCGCACTTCTGGTGCACGTCTGTAACTTAAGTCAAGAAATTGACGAGCTATATCTCGGCTGTAAATACAGCCTTTGGCCGACAAGGTCACCCATAAAGAAAACAGCTAACCAAGAGCAACGCAATAATAGGGATCCTGTGCGGGCCAAGACCGCCATGTTGTCTAGTTATAACCGAAATGAAAGCAGGCAGCTATACTAGGCCCCACATGATCAACGTGTAAAAGAAGACATACATGGGCTCCACACGACCAACAACAATCAACTAACTGAAGACTGTAGTCTGCAAGCCTCTAAGGACAGGAATAATGGTCGGGACAAGGCCCCGACCTACCCAAATACCATATAAATAAAAGATTGTAATCTTTATAACCTGACAGCTCCGAATAAAAGGAACTGGCTGAACTGTTGACTCTAAATAGCTGCTAATGGAGATCCTGAACTTTGTCTGTCTAAACCTGCAGGCAAGTATGGAGCGCCCCATAGTCGGGTGTCAATACAATATGTACCGAATATGTAAGGCAATAATAGAAGCAGATTAAGACTGATAAAACTGAAAGTGAACAGTAATAAGGGCTAGAAGTTAACCTGCACGCTTCCTTTTTATAACCTGCATCTAGTAAGTCACTACATGTGTATGAGCTAAAATTGTGCGACTATTCATTCATAAGTTATAGCTGGCAGACAGACATACAAACAACAACCTAACTTGGCCCCCATAAGCCAGGAAGATACAAGCAACATGGAATAACTTACCTAGGCCCCCATAAGCCTCGGCAGGAGCAAACAATGTAAACTTCTGTTATCTGGCTACTAAAGGTTTGCAAGCATACTGTAACTTAGAAATACACGTTCTCTGAAGTTGTATCCAAACCTGATAGACTTCCTGTGGTTGTATCTGTGTCTGAGCCGTTTGGGCTCCTATAACTAGACCCCGAGCCTTAGCTCGATTGTGGGTCATAATGTAATCTCTGATAACTGGACCACGGGCCTTAGCCCGACTATGGGTCATAATGTGACTGCTATAACTGGATCCCAAGCCTTAGCTCGACTATGGATCATACTGTAGCTGTTGTAACTAGGCCCCGAGCCTTGGCTCAACTATGGGCCATAATGTAACTGCTGTAGCTGGACCCCGACCTTGGCTCAACTATGGGTCATAATGTATCTGCTGTATCTGGATCTCGAACCTTGGCTTGACTATGAATCATATTGTATCTGTTGTAACTGGATTTCAATACGGCCTCAAGCTAGTGTAACTCGATACGGCCCTTACGGCCTCAATCTGGTGCTTTCGGAGGTCATACTACCCCTGCGAGCATGGACCAATAGGCAACAACCTCTAACAACCCACACATCGTAAGCAAAACCAACCTAGCTAGGGTTAACTCTGACGAGGGTTACTATGTCATCGTTGTCGACTCAGTTTTATTTGTAGCGGCTGACCATATTAGGCTTACTCTAGAATACTTGTCCTCTGCGTAGAACAAATGTGGGTTGCTACTAATCGGATACGCTCCTGAGCAGTCAGCCCTAACTTTCCATAGACAGCTTATTATAACTCTTAGCCTGGAGGTAATACTGTAATACTGTTGTTCTAGTCCCTTAGACACTAACTTGGTCTATTCAAATTCCATACGCCTTCTCTGGACAATTCCTAACCTCGTAGGTGTGTTTATCTGGACTTAGCCGTTCCCGACAACCTGTACCTGAGTATCTTATAAGCATAGGCTGGGGCATTAGCCCCGTATCTAGATACTAACAAAGCTCCACCCTCCCTTAGGGTATCTACTGCTCTATGAGGTTGGTAACAACTGAGGTGGTGCCCTAAGTGACCTGTACGATAAGCACCGTATCGACTGAAACTAATTGTCACTGGCGATAGCCACTATGTGGCGGACTAACCACCAACTCTCTAGGCAACTCTGATGTCACTGACTCTAGGGTATGGCCATACTAATATAATTATGGCCCTGGAGGAGTCAAGGTACGCCAACAGCCTCTAGGCGAGCCTTACTGACAATACATGCGCCAACTGATTGTTATATCACTCGCTGCACCCATACATTTCAACCTACTAACTCAGGCCCAACTACTATCTACAAACTTCTGAAGCCTCAACATGACAACAAAACATCGTTTCTACTAACTCAGTGAATAGAAGGGCAGAGGAGTTTCTACGACGCTTCGAGCGTGAGTCGCCCTTAACTTCTTTCTTTCGCGGTGAGGGATACTGCAATATACTCTTAATATGCTTTCTAGCAGCTAGCCACAACATATGTAATCGTAATCTACTGATAGCAGCTAACCACGACATGCATGGGCCTTATAGACTAGCTATAGCTAATTACAACATGTAGGATCGTTGTCTGTGCTCAAAACATAAGTCGTATAAACTGAGGAAATAATCCTTAACATACCTCGAATGTCGATTCTCATTTAACCTATTAGTTCCAACCTAAAGCTAGCAGTTCCACTCAACTGCAGTCCTTATACTGAGAGAATAGGTCTAGTTTCAATACTAAATTCAACCAATAACGATATCTTTCAATAATATTATCAACTATAATTCAACTTTGAATAACTCCGTGAAAACTCGCAATTTCTCGAGAGTTCAGAAGGGAGAAATTCTTGATTGTTGCCTGTAGCTGTTTAGGATTCAATTTGGAGTAATTTCGACAACCCTTACTCAGCTTGGTTCCGATACGCCGGGTGAATTTTTAAGAAATAACTTCGCAGAACTGCTTCCCGTAAGCTTATGACATAGTGCCTGAAGTTAATTTGCGTTTTGGATGGTGTTTGATAACGTAATTTGATGAAAATACTCAAAACCCATGTTGCCCTCTCTATTTTGTCGAAGGAAATATTTGCAAATAATTTCAATTGAGCTAGGAAGACTTATATATAAGTGCAGGGCGGCGGTGACGGGGGACGCCCCACGCTGGCCAACGCACCAAGAAGGGTGTCGTGCCGCGCCTCCCAGGGCGCTGGCCATGCTGGTACGCCGCGCTGCCCAGGGCGCTGGCCTCGTGCTCGCTCAATGACGTGCTCATATGCTCAAGCCCTTCTCCGTATGTGTCGTACTCCAAAATTCTTGACATACGTACGAACGCGTCCATTAAACGACAGGAACCTACTGGGTGTAACAATTATCATTTCTTCAAAATCAAAAATCTATTTCAAATAAAATTCTTTGAAATAAAAAATCAGGTGCCTCCAAAAAACTTGATATAATGAAATAATATGAGCTTGATATATTAAAAATTGCGAAAGAGAGGCTTACCGTGCTAATGTCGACTATATGAAAAGAGAGCAACATGTGCAAAATCTAGACGAATTGATAAATCAAAATTCCTTTCATAGGAAATATGGCTTATAAAGTTGAAAACTGTGTAATTATGAGTCTATAACTAAAGTTAAACACAATAAAATGCTCATTCCACCGAGAAAGACTTGAAAATGTCTCTTTGTAATTCAAATAGTGCAACGTACGTGATGAGATTTAAATAGTCGGCTTTTCATTTGTTGTCAAAGCTTTGATACTTCATCCTTCGTAAAAAATTGATGTACAATGCCATAAATATAAAGAGAAAAAAAGGACTTGAATTTTGCTCTTTTTAATTCCCACAACTTTAACAATAATGATAAGACTTGTAACGATTGTCTTTTCCTTTGCTCTCAAATTCTGATTGATCGACCTAATTTTCTGAACTCATAAAAATGAGAGGTATTGAGGAGACTTATTTCATCACTATTAATTTGGAACATTAATAGTACCCCAAGTCAAGAGTATTAGATACACTGCATATTGATTATATATTTCTATACGTTAATTTTTAAGAGATAACGTATTCTTCTTCTTATTATTTATTTATTATTTATATTTATTGCTATTATTTATTATTGGACCTTCAAGTAATTAAAATATTTTTATTTAATGTTTAATTAATTATAACATTTTAATTTATAATAGGGGCAAATTCGTAATTCAACTTTCAACTATGGGGCTTCACATTTATATAGTAATATGATAAGAATTATTTATAAAGAAATTAATTGTATTGAGTTTAATTATTTATATTTTTATCCTACATAATATAATATTTTTTATAGCTTATATATGTATTATCTATATAAGTTTTTAAATTGTAAATCAGACACTAAATTAATATTATAAACTAGTTTAGTATACGTTTTGCGCGTGACAAAAGTGCGTATCTCATTTGACAACAAATACTTTTAAAAAAAATTGAACTTAGCTATGAACTTCATCGCTAAATTGCTCATAGCTAAGATTTTTTTTCATTTTTTAATAATTCATTATTGATCCATCATTAAATTCATTATTCAAGAATTTTTTTAATATTTATTTGGGTGAAAATATAAATGAAGAAAATAATCTCAATATCTTTTAATTTCTGGCAAGGTGAATTTTATGTTTTAATTTCTGGCAGAGTGAACATAATTTGTGACTATATAAAAATGTTTAAAATATTTACAAGTAAAATAGCAGCCTAAATAAAGTACGGAGAGATCAAAATTGGGTGTCAACAATTGGAATATGAAAGCAAAACATTATATTAATGATCTAGTTATGATTATTTCATTTTAATGCAAGATTATTGAAAGATATTTAATTAAATATTATATTATATTTTAATTTACTGTAAGAGCAAAATGATAATTTAACTTTTAAGACAGGGGTTTTCCACTTTTAATACAATAAAATTACAATTATAAAATACAATTCTGAATTAATAAAATTCTGCATCAATAAAATTAATTGAAAAAAGAAAAGAAGATCTTAAGAAATTTCTAAGCCTAAAGTTAATCTTAAATCTAAATAAAAAATAGATATTATATACAAACACTAATTTTTATCTGCTCTGTGGCATTTAAATTTATCGGCCACATTTGATTTTTCAAAGTCCAAATAAGATTAATTGATATAAAGGAATCATAACATAAAGTGAATCTAACAAAAACCTTATCCACTTTAAAAGGTAATAAAATAGATTTTAAAATCTTAAATGTTTGGATTTTTAATATGATTCAAATAATAAAATATTTAAAAAGAAAAATTTTATTAATTTTAAAAACTAAATATTAGGAGTTTTTGCCTCTTTCAAATAAATAAAGATTTAATAGTTATAACTTTAATTAATTTCAAAGTCTATTGCTATCAAATATAATATTACCTATGCAGGATTTAACGCATGAATAACTTATCTCCTAACTAGCTATCAAACATTTCCTGAGTGGATTATAATGAAATTAAAATTATTGTGTGTTTGGTTTAAGGTATTAGTTAAAATGAGAATAAATTTACACCACAATTGTGAGATTATATATTATATCTCATGCAGAATGTGGAATAGATAATCTTGATTATAATCCAAATTAGAATCATGATTACAATCCTAAAATAATTTTAAAGGGGGTGTTTGATTTATAAAATGATGAATACTAATTTTAAAATAAAATATAAAAAATTATATTTCGCATTTGATTGAACTTTTGATTTTGAGAACATTTATATTATAATAATGGTATTATAATTTTTATCACACTCAAATTGGATGATAATCTCGTAATAAAACACTAAAATGTCAAAGATATTCTTCGAAAAACTCTTCTCTTATAATTCTTTAAAAATCAAGATTAAAGTTGAAATAAAAACTCATCCAATTTATATAGTGTAAAACTAAATACATATTTTATATTATATTTTGTATATTTTTCTTTTGGTTCTATGAACCAAACATATGCTAGTAAAATTTATGGACTGAAATATTATATCATTATTAATTTGTGTATTTTGATATTATATTTTTGTTAAAATTTGTTTTTTTCTATTTTATTATCCACGTTAATAGTTAGAATATATATTTTTTTAGTCTTAAAAATATTTCTATGGAAAATGGCTAAAAATATCTTTTAACTATAGAAAAAAGGTCTAAAAATATCCTTACTCCACCTATTTGGCTAAAAATACCCTCAGTTTATCTTTTTGGCTCACTTATACCCTTGAAACTAACAGCCCCCTCTTTATTTTATTTTTTAAAAATTATTTATTACATGTCTTTTTTTCATTGGTGGAATAAAAAATCTATTCCACCAAATTTTCTTCAATCGAACCCAAAACAATATACCCGCCCCATGACCCAAAAATCTCAAAATTTCTGCAACTTCTTTTCATCCTGCAAATCAAAAAATATAGAAAGCTTATTTACAAACATATAATCATCGATAAGACGATGTTTATAGACGAGCTTCAACAATTTTTCGATTTCTATCCATATTATGGTAGGTCAAGGTTGAAAAGTGCAAGTTCATTATTCTTCCAAACTCCTCAATCTCTCAAGCCTCATTGCATCAAGATTCAGCTCAACAATTGTGAGAACATTCTTCTTCTTCATTCTCCTATACGCAATTCTTCCTTCATTCTCTTGATAAAATATCAAAATTCCACTCCCTCAAGGTTTTCCACATTGTCTTGCTTTCTATATGGGTTTTGCTTTTCAATTTCATAGCTCATATCTCCCCGCTTAGTCAAAAATTTTTGTGGGAATTGAAATTCAATCTTTGCATAAGTTTTTAATTTTTGGATCATGGGGTGGGTATATTATTTCGGGCCGATTTGAAAATAATCTGGTAGGTAGATTTTTTATTCCATCAATGAAAAAAAAAAGACATGTAATAAATAATTTTAAAAAAATAAAATAAAGAGGGGTTGTTAGTTTCAAGGGTATAAGTGAGCCAAAAAAAAGTAAACTGAGGGGTATTTTTAGCCAAATAGGTGGATGAAGGATATTTTTATACCTTTTTCTATAATTCAAGGGTATTTGACCCTTTGTCGAATATTCTAAAATATTTATTTTCTTTTAATCAAGTCTAAGATCTGCATTAATTATAAAATATTTCTTTCCCTTTTAGCTTAACGTACCCTCCTCATTTTGGAGCCCGTTTGGTTAAGATGAAAAAAAGTATCTTTTAAACATAAGTGCTTAAAGTACTTTTTCAAGTGCTGAAATTTAATTTATAAATAAGCAGTTATCTATTTGGATAAAAGTGATGAAGCTGAAAAAAAGTTATTGATGTATTTTGTATATAAGTGTTGTTAAGCACTTATTTTTTGTCAAATGACTGAAATGCCCTTAAAGCTGTTAAAACTATAGAAAGTGAATTACTTTGATATTTTTATATCTAAAATAATTAAAATTTAAATTAATTTTTTTAATTTTTAATATAAACTAATTATTTATGTTATTTTTAATTTTTAAAATATACAATTTGAATAAAATTAGGCAAATATCCCTTTTACTTTTTATAGGACTGTAGTTCTATTTTTTATTTGTAAAATTGAATGTAATAATTTAAATGAATTAATACAACCTCAATTATTTTTTTATATTATTAATTATTTTTTTCTAATATACACAAAAAAATAAAAGTTTGTCAAAGATTTGAGTGTCTTTGCTTTGTTTAAAAAAATTAACAAATTAATTATATGTTTTCATTTTTAAACTATGAATGAGTGAGTTATAAATAAAGTTCGACATTAAATGAGGACAAAATTTTTTTTTAAAGAAAGCATAAATATATTAATATGGCCGAAAGCACTTCACTAAAATGCAAAAAGTGAAAAACATTCATATAGTACAAACATCAAACATTACAAATATCATTAGCAATCATATCACGAAGTCCCATCCAATAAATGTCACTTTGTTCTTTCATATTTTCGACATCCATACTGTTAGTTCTTGAACTTGTGCTAACATCAGAACCAACAGATGGAATATATCCTTCATTCTCAGCCGTTCGGATTGCATCATCTACATTGCATTCTCCTGTAATAAAAAATTCAAACATACTTTAATAAGTAAATCAAGATATTTTAACAATAAAAGAAATACGCAAGACATTGAGAACAATGTGAGATGTACCTTAATTTTTCGCTCGCACCAATTATCATCTGCCATAATTGTATTTTTCGTGGCATCCCATCCTAAACCTATCTCCCCTCTCATCGACTATTTAAAAAGAGTCCTGTCGCTTTTCATTCTATTCCAATAGATTTTCATTTGTTTTTTATCATAGTTTCTTCCCGTCTTTCTATTGAACTCATCAACCATATTATTTCATCCATCTCTAGACAAATGAGTGTTTGGTCTATTTCCTTTTCTAATCTCTATTTCACACAACTCTACAAATTTAATACAGGCATCATCATCCCACTTAGCACTACTTCGTCCCAAATTAGTTTCCGATACGATTGAATGTAAATAATCTGAAGAAAGTAAAGCAATACAATTAATCAAGCATTTATGAGTTTCGACAACAATAATCAGTCTATCTGTCTCATAAATCAAGCAAAAAAACACTACTGCAACAGAAATCAACATATAGCTATTACTAAAAGAAAAGTCAGCCTATCTATCTGAGTTTCAATAATCGCACTTGAATCAGTGGAGTCAGTAACATTTGCATCTACTCTGCAAAAGTTCAACCAAACCAACCAATCTCAATTTGCTCAAACTTTAAAAGGCTCAACTAAAAAAAAAACTAGAAAATGCATTCGCTGAATTAATGCCACCCGAACATTTGCTCCCACACAACACTTTTGATAAAATTGTGATATGTATACCATTGATCAGTATTACAACAGATAATCATAAATCGAGAAAAAAAATTACAATAGATAATCATAAATCAAGAAAAAAATTACAACAGAAAATTATAAATCAAGAAAAAAAAATTACAATAGATAATCATAAATCAAGAAAAAAAATTACAACAGAAAATTATAAATCAAGAAAAAAAACTGCAACAGATAATCATAAATCAACAGACTCCACGTTGCAATCATGTTAAATATTTTGTTTCGCCGGATTGTCACACACAAATAAAATTAAAATAGAGATATATATATAAAATATAATTTTAATGATGAACTTATTCGAAGATTGGAAATACCACGAGTTCTTTGAGCAAAATGCAAGAAAAAATGGTGAAAAGAAAAAAAACAAGAGGAAGAGTAGAGTTTAGGCACGGAGACAGAACAGAGAAGAAGAGAAAGATGCGGTCAGAGAAGAAGAGAAAGAAGCAGCCAGAGAAGAAGAGAAAGAAAGAGACAAAGAGAGAGTTACTTTGTCACACCCCACCCTGGAGGGTATGACGGGCACCTGGTACCTGCTAGACTCTGGACTGCTAGATGGTCCAGCCTAAGCACGTCTGGTGTTTTTGGCTGGCCCTGGCTCTATTCCAAGAAATCAACCGGCTATATGACGACTGTAAACACAGCCTCCGGCCAACTGGCCTATAGCCACCTGTACCTGCACTATCAGCTAGCCAAAACACATTCAATATAGGGAAACCTATGCGGGCCGACAAGGCCACCATGCTGTCTAGTTATCTGCAACTCAACAATGAAATACCGGAAAGCTACGTGACCGGCAAGGTCACCACTACTGTCAAGCTATGGCCCCACACGACCAACATAAAAGAAATAAAAGTACTAACAGCTATACAACTGCACGGCCTCACGCGACCGACTCAACTGACCACAGGGAAATATATACAGACTGCAAGCCTCTAGGAATAACAATAGAAATGATCGGGACAGGGCCCCGACCTACCCGTACTGTACAACAAAAGAAAACGAAATACACCTTTGAAATTCAGTCTCCCGATGACAGGAGCTGAATACTCGATCACTGACAGGAATCACGAGGGATCGCCTCCTCGTCTATGGGTACCTGCAGTCAAGTAATGTAGCGCCCCACCTGTCACACCCCGCCTTAAGGGGGGGTACGACTGGCACCTGGTGCCCTACTAAGATCTGACCTGCTAGACTGTTAAGCCTGGGCGCGTCTGGCGCCTTGCTGGCTCTAACTCAGGTTTCTGGGAACAAAGGGCTATATAACGGCTGTAAATATAGCCCCCGGCCCATTGGCTTATCGCCTGCTGTACCTGTCTTGGCAGCTAACCAGAAATATAGTAACTCAGGGAAGCCTATACGGGCCGACAAGGCCACCATGCTGTCTAGTTATCTGCTGCTTAATCAAAAAGCACAAAAAGAAGCTACGTGACCGGCGAGGTCACCACTACTGACAACTATGGCCTCACACGACCATCACAGAAGTAAGAAAGAGTAAAGACAACTATACAACTGCACGGACCCACACGACCGGCTCATCTGACCACAGGGATCTCATACAGAATGCAAGCCTCTAGGAATAGTAATAGAACTGATCGGGACAGGGCCCCGACCTACCCATGCTATATACAACAAAAGGAACTGAACTACACCTCAGAAATTCAGCCTCCGGATGACTGGAGCTGAATACTCAACCGCTGACAGGGAGTTACGTAGAATCACCTGCTCGTCTAGGAGTACCTGCAGGCAAGTAATGTAGCGCCCCACTGGGCGTCAGTACCACTGGTACTGAGTATGTAAAGCAACTGAAATAATATAACTGAAAATAACATCTGAAAGCAATAATATGACTGATGAAGCTGAAGTAGGAGGAATAACTTAACTGTCTGATGATGTAGATCGCACCTGTTCTTACTGATACCGAAGGAAGTAGGAATCATACCTGGAAGCGTATCATTCTACTACCAACCCACTCGCGTCTAATATAACATGGCATAGTATACATAACATAACACAGCACATACAAACCTTACCCGGCCCCCATAAGCCGGGAGGTACAATCAACACAGAATCTATGCCCCTACCCCGGTCATCCCATCTCTTATAGTGGTTGTAAGCATCCTGCCGGTCCCTGGGTATGCACTTGGGCTCACTGAGCCCCTGACTATAACTGTACCTGAGTCCGAAGGACTCTAAATCAACACCCCGGGCGTACCCGCTCGACGGGGGTGTATAAGGGCCGACCAAGGCACAATATGGGGAAACTGGCATCCCATCTTCGTCCCCTTGCGGGACGGTATATCACTCCGTAGAGTGACGTATCCTCGTCCTCTGGCGGACGAGTCGATACAGCTATTAACCCTGGGCGGTCAGGGATGCTAGGTAATCCAACCCCAATCAATACAACGGTCTCAACTAGTCATGCTGTCTGTGTATCTCATAAGCCAAAACTAATAGGCGTAAGGTATTATATGAATCATGTACTGGGCTAATAATAGCAATCTGTAAGTGTCTGATGCATGCTGAGACAGGTAAGTATAAATATGAATATAGTTCCCTGTCTAACTGTACTGGGGCAAAGGCTATTCAAGCGGGTGTTTCTGCTGAAGGCTATGCTGTTCACTAGGTTTCTGTATTAACATGATTTCCTATTTCTAACATGCTTTCTAAACTATATACAGTTACTATTCTATATCTGGAATGCTTTACTGATGTTGTACTACCTTGCGAGGTTTCAGCTAAACACAACAATATCTTGGCAGGGCATTTTATATCACATAATGAATATACTGAGCAATCTTACTCATTTATATTCGAATCTATATCATACGGATAGGTATCGTACACGTTACGGCCCAAAACTGCTCATATTGCACCAATGTTCAAGATAATACAATAATCAATTTCTGAACCTTCTACTGGTCTGTAAATTACTACACTGCTTCAATGTTACTCAACTTGCCGAGGAAACTTAACTTTACATACCTTATCTTTGAATATTCGTCCGTCGGACGAGGCTCGGCCGGTACTTCTACTGTTTTCTCCCAACTGCATTCATAAATACGTCAATCAATACTAAATACAACGTTATTTCAAAAGGCAACGTCACTTTCGATATAGTTTATAGCCTAAACTTAGGCTTATCGAAAGACGGTCGAAAACTCGCTATTTTTCAGCGGCCCAGAAGGGAGAAATATTTACTTCTCAACTAGGAACACATAGACATTAATTTAGAGCAATTCTACTTACTTTAGTTTGGCAGCTCGCCGATTCGTCGGCCGTATTTCGTGAAACTAATTCCGTAGAAATGCTCTCTGCTGCCAAATACCTTGGTATCTAGGATTAATTTGGGTTTGGGCAGCGTTTGGCAGCGTAATCGGATGAAAATATTTAATTTTCCTACGTTTTCTCTCTGCTTCTGCGCTATTCTGGAAAATTTATAAGGATTAATAAGTTTCAACCGAAGTGGGGGCTTTATATACTTGGGCCTGGACAAGAGCAACGTGGCACGGAGCCATTGCGGAGGCCTCCCCTCCATGACACGCTGCCATCGCGGAGGGGCTCTGCCTCGGCTCCTCCCGCGATGGTTCAACAGGTTTCTCGTCCGATCTTTTCCCGGGCCTTTCCCTAGCACGTATGGCTTTCAAATATGCTTAACCAACGTGCGAGTAGGTCGTCTAAGTGCCGGGAATTCTACGGGGTATAACATTCTCCCCCCCTTAGGAACATTCGTCCTCGAATGTATACTGCTATCTAGAGGACTGTTTACTTTACTTTCTGGGAAAATTTTGGCAGAGTTTCCCCTGTAATACGGACTATCGCAACGCCCTGAAACGCAGAAAAAGTCCAACACAGGCACTGCACACGATATTCTACAATCCACTGGACAACTGAATACCATTTCTTTCTTTATCATTTACAACATACATACCATAAAGTACTGTGTAAATAGTAATACGGACATACCTGTCGTCTGACTAGGCCTGAAATAAGTGAGGATATCTGATTTTCATGTTTTCTTCAGCCTCCCACGTCATTTCTTCCCGATTTCTGTTACGCCACAATACCTTGACAGATGCAACATCTTTAGTTCTCAGCCTGCGAATCTGTCTGTCTAGGATAGCTACGGGTACCTCTTCGTAGGCTAACCCCTCTGTGATCTGAACATCCTGGACTGGAACTACTATAGAAGGGTCCCCTACGAACTTTCTTAACATGGAAACGTGGAATACTGGATGAACAGATGCTAATTCTGGAGGCAAGTTTAACTCATATGCCACGCGGCCTATTCTTCGCCGAATTTGGTACGGCCCAATGAATCTTGGGCTAAGCTTTCCTTTCTTGCCAAACCTCATTACCCCTTTCATCGGGGACACTTTCAGATATACCCAGTCGTTTACCGAAAATTCTAGATTTCTGCGCCGTCTATCTGCGTATGACTTCTGACGACTCTGAGCGGTCAGTAAACGTTCCCGGACAAGCTTTATCTTTTCCTCGGACTGCCGAACGATGTCTGGGCCAACTAATGCTGATTCTCCTGTTTCAAACCAGCCCACCGGTGATCTACATTTTCGCCCGTACAATGCCTCGAAAGGCGCCATCTGAATAGCTGAATGGTAGCTGTTATTATAAGCAAATTCGATTAACGAAAGATGTTCATCCCAGCTACCCCCAAAATCTAACACACACGCTCGTAGCATATCTTCGAGCGTCTGAATTGTACGTTCAGCTTGCCCGTCTGTCTGAGGATGGAATGCTGTGCTCAAATTAATCTGCGTCCCCAGACCTTTCTGAAATGACTGCCAGAATCTAGCTGTAAACTGTGCCCCTCTGTCTGAAATGATAGATGCCGGCACTCCATGTAATCTAACTACTTCTCTGATATATAATTCGGCATAATCCTCCGCTGAGAAGGTAGTCCTTACTGGCAGGAAATGAGCTGATTTAGTCAACCTATCAACTATTACCCAAATGGAATCATTTCTGCATCTCGTACGGGGTAACCCCGTTACAAAATCCATATTTATTGCTTCCCATTTCCACATAGGTATTGATATCTCTTGAGTCAAACCACCCGGTTTCTGGTGCTCTGCTTTCACCTGCTGACAATTAGCACATCTAGATACGAATTCGGCTATTTCAGTTTTCCTACCTGGCCACCAGTAGATGTCTCTGATGTCGTGGTACATTTTCGTCGCCCCTGGATGGAGGGAATAGCGAGCGTAATGTACCTCGTGCATAATCTGCCCACGAAGGCCTGAGACGTTCGGGACACAAAGGCGGCCCTTACAGCGTAGCACACCATCCTCGGTTGTCTGAAAATCTGGCTCCTTACCCTTCTGAACTCTATCTCTGAGCTAGACTAAATCGGGATCCTCATACTGTCGTTCTTTTACCTCTGCAACTAACGATGATACTGCAGAATTCTGAATTATGGCCCCATTATCTCCTGTTTCCATTACTCGCACGGCTAGCCCAGCTAACTGATGAATTTCTTTAGCTAACTTCTGCTTCTCAGGTCGCAAATACGCTAAACTCCCCATTGACTTACGGCTCAGGGCATCTGCTACAACATTAGCTTTTCTGGGGTGGTATAGAATATTCACATCATAGTCTTTTAACAACTCCAACCAGCGGCGTTGCCGCAGATTCAACTCTCTCTGAGTGAAAATGTACTGTAGGCTCTTATGATCTGTATAAATATCAACATGAACTCCGTATAGATAATGCCTCCACATCTTCAAGGCATGAATTACTGCGGCCAACTCTAGATCATGGGTGGGGTAATTCTTCTCATGTTTCCTCAGCTGCCTGGAAGCATATGTAATTACTCTACCATGCTGCATCAACACACATCCCAATCCGACACCTGACGCGTCGCAATAGACTGAATAACCTTCTGTGCCTTTTGGCAGTGCTAATACGGGAGCGGAGGTCAATCTATCTTTCAGTTCCTGGAAACTCTTCTCACATGCCTCCGTCCACTGAAACCTTGCTGCTTTCCGTGTCAATTTAGTTAAAGGTGCTGCAATGGTTGAGAACCCTTCAACGAACCTTCGATAGTATCCTGCCAACCCCAAAAAGCTACGAACTTCAGTCGGGGTGGTAGGCCTAGGCCACGACTTAACTGCTTCTATCTTCTGTTTGTCTACCTGTATACCAGTATCTGAGACAATATGCCCTAAAAAGGCTACTGAGTTAAGCCAGAATTCACACTTAGAAAATTTTGCGTACAACTGGCGGTCCCTGAGAATCTGGAGCACTGTCCGCAAATGAGTCCGGTGATCTGCTTCGGAGCGAGAATACACCAGAATATCATCAATGAATACTATCACGAACAAGTCCAGGAAGGGTCTGAAAATACTGTTCATCAGGTCCATAAAAACTGCTGGGGCATTTGTTAGCCCGAAGGACATAACCAGAAATTCAAAATGTCCATATCGGGTCCTGAATGCTGTCTTAGGGATATCCCTTTCACGTACTCGGACCTGGTGATATCCGGACCGCAAGTCAATCTTAGAAAAGTATCTGGCTCCCTGTAACTGATCAAATAGGTCATCAATCCTAGGAAGCGGATACTTATTCTTTATTGTAACTTTATTGAGCTGCCGATAGTCTATGCACATTCGGAGCGAGCCATCTTTCTTTCTCACGAACAAGACTGGCGCACCCCACGGGGAAGTACTCGGCCTGATAAAACCTTTATCTAACAAGTCTTTCAACTGCTCCTTTAATTCTCTGAGTTCTGCAGGAGCCATACGATAAGGAGGTATTGATATTGGCTGAGTGCCTGGTAGCAAGTCAATAGCGAAGTCTATTTCCCTTTCTGGGGGAATACCAGGTAACTCATCAGGAAATACATCTGGGAATTCATTTACCACTGGGACAGACTGGAGTGTCGGAGATTCTGCTTGGACATCCTGAACTCTGACAAGATGGTAAATACATCCCTTAGATATCAACTTTCTCGCCCGAAGGTAGGAAATAAACCTACCTTTTGGCGTCACGGTGCTGCCCTTCCATTCCCGTACTGCCTCCCCCGGGAAGTGGAATCGGACCGTTTTGGTCCAACATTCAACATTAGCAAAACATGGCACTAACCAATCCATACCCATTATGGCATCGAAATCTATCATCTCTAACTCGACCAGATCTACTGTGGTCTGACGATCAGCAACCTCTATTGTACACCCGCGGTAAATTCGGCTAGCTGTGATAGAGTCACCGACGGGCGTAGATACTAAGAAGGGCTGCTGTAATGATTCTGGTACAATACTAAACTTCCGTGCCACAAATGGAGTAATATAGGACAAAGTAGACCCTGGATCAATTAGCACATAAGCAGGGTGTGAGCAGATAGTTAGCATACCTGTCACAACATTAGGCGATGCCTCTGAATCTTGCCTCCCTGGTAAGGCATATGTGCGGCTTGGACCCGCACCTGTACTGGAGGCCCCTGGTCTGCCTCGACCCCTGCCTGCTGAAATTGGGGGCCTGCGCCCAGTCGAGGATGCTGTAGCTCGTGATCCTGTTGATGCCCTATCCTGTCTGTCCCGGTCCTCACGACCTCTGGCTGGGCAATCTCTCATCAAATGGCCTTCTTGGCCACAAATATAGCATGCGGTGGAACCATACCTGCATGCTCCAGAATGGCGTCGACTGCATATAGGACAAAGTGGTAGGGTAGACCTACTCTGCTCCGCCCTCCTCTGTGACGGTGAGTCTGCCGTCTGCGAACTTCTACCAGCCTCTAACTGCCCCCTGCGGTTGGATCTACCTCCCTGTGACTGTGGCGGAGGCGGGGGCCTGGGCGGCCTGTCTGACAATCGTGGCCTGGGTCCTCCCCGGGCCTCTCTTTGTAACTCAGCTGGGCTATCCCGGCGACGCTGCTCCTGATTAACCCTTCTGATTTCCCGATGTCGCTGTCTGATGCCCTTAATATTCTGGGCAAATGCTTGGATTCGGGAAATATCCATATCTTCTCGCAGTGTGGCCGTGATACAAGTCTCGACATACTCTGGATTCAACCCCATAATGAAACGGTGCACTCTGGATGCCATGGTATCCACGAAAGCCGGTGCATATCGAGCCAAGGAGTCAAACCGCAAGGAATATTCCCGAACACTCATGGCCCCCTGTTTCAGATGTAGGAACTGGTCTACCCGGGCCTGTCGGATCTCCCGCGGCAAATAGTGATCCAGAAAGGCTCCTGAAAAGCTGGACCAGGTAGGAGGGGGAACATCTCTCCCTCGGGACCTCTCCCAGCTTTCATACCATAACACCGCAATATCTCGCAACCGAAATGCGGCCAATTCAACTGACTCAGTAGGTGTAGCATGCATAACCCTGAAGATTCTCTGCATCTGATCCAGAAAATCCTGGGGGTCCTCGGTGCGGTCCGTGCCTGTAAACTGTGGGGGATTCAAGGCTAAGAACTCTCGGACCCTCGAACTACCGGGCCCTCCTGATGCTTCTGCAACTGTGGATGGCATTTGCTGCCGCTGAGCAGCCATCACCTGTGCTATCATAACTACAGCACTCCTAACTTCCTGATCGGAAGGCATCGGTATAGGGACTGCTGAAGATACTGTCGCTCCAAACGGCTCTTGACGTGGTGGAGACTGCTGAGGAGGCTGAGATGAAGCCTCTGTAGGGCCCTCTGATCGGGTTGCCTCCAAATGAGGGGGAGGCATCCTGCTGGTGCCTTCCCCTGCTGCAATGTCTAAGCTCCGACCTGCGACGGGATGGCGCTGGTCTGACATTATCTGTAGCCAAAGAATATGATAAGATTTTTGGAATTCAACCCTATATTGTACAGCTCTATAGCACGACTGAATCAGAATAAAAGACAACCATCCTATCATGCCTTGCAGCCTCCTACCCATAGTATGTGGTGCACAACACATCCATGGACAGGACTCTACTTAGCACGGCTTGCAGACTCCCAGGGATACGACCTGCTCTGATACCAACTTTGTCACACCCCGCCTTGAGGGGGGGGTACGACTGGCACCTGGTGCCCTACTAAGATCTGACCTGCTAGACTGTTAAGCCTGGGCGCGTCTGGCGCCTGGCTGGCTCTAACTCAGGTTTCTGGGAACAAAGGGCTATATAACGGCTGTAAATATAGCCCCCGGCCCATTGGCCTATCGCCTGCTGTACCTGTCTTGGCAGCTAACCAGAAATATAGTAACTCAGGGAAGCCTATACGGGCCGACAAGGCCACCATGCTGTCTAGTTATCTGCTGCTTAATCAAAAAGCACAAAAAGAAGCTACGTGACCGGCGAGGTCACCACTACTGACAACTATGGCCTCACACGACCATCACAGAAGTAAGAAAGAGTAAAGACAACTATACAACTGCACGGCCCCACACGACCGGCTCATCTGACCACAGGGATCTCATACAGAATGCAAGCCTCTAGGAATAGTAATAGAACTGATCGGGACAGGGCCCCGACCTACCCATGCTATATACAACAAAAGGAACTGAACTACACCTCAGAAATTCAGCCTCCGGATGACTGGAGCTGAATACTCAACCGCTGACAGGGAGTTACGTAGAATCACCTGCTCGTCTAGGAGTACCTGCAGGCAAGTAATGTAGCGCCCCACTGGGCGTCAGTACCACTGGTACTGAGTATGTAAAGCAACTGAAATAATATAACTGAAAATAACATCTGAAAGCAATAATATGACTGATGAAGCTGAAGTAGGAGGAATAACTTAACTGTCTGATGATGTAGATCGCACCTGTTCTTACTGATACCGAAGGAAGTAGGAATCATACCTGGAAGCGTATCATTCTACTACCAACCCACTCGCGTCTAATATAACATGGCATAGTATACATAACATAACACAGCACATACAAACCTTACCCGGCCCCCATAAGCCGGGAGGTACAATCAACACAGAATCTATGCCCCTACCCCGGTCATCCCATCTCCTATAGTGGCTGTAAGCATCCTGCCGGTCCCTGGGTATGCACTTGGGCTCGCTGAGCCCCTGACTATAACTGTACCTGAGTCCGAAGGACTCTAAATCAACACCCCGGGCGTACCCGCTCGACGGGGGTGTATAAGGGCCGACCAAGGCACAATATGGGGAAACTGGCATCCCATCTTCGTCCCCTTGTGGGACGGTATATCACTCCGTAGAGTGACGTATCCTCGTCCTCTGGCGGACGAGTCGATACAGCTATTAACCCTGGGCGGTCAGGGATGCTAGGTAATCCAACCCCAATCAATACAACGGTCTCAACTAGTCATGCTGTCTGTGTATCTCATAAGCCAAAACTAATAGGCGTAAGGTATTATATGAATCATGTACTGGGCTAATAATAGCAATCTGTAAGTGTCTGATGCATGCTGAGACAGGTAAGTATAAATATGAATATAGTTCCCTGTCTAACTGTACTGGGGCAAAGGCTATTCAAGCGGGTGTTTCTGCTGAAGGCTATGCTGTTCACTAGGTTTCTGTATTAACATGATTTCCTATTTCTAACATGCTTTCTAAACTATATACAGTTACTATTCTATATCTGGAATGCTTTACTGATGCTGTACTACCTTGCGAGGTTTCAGCTAAACACAACAATATCTTGGCAGGGCATTTTATATCACATAATGAATATACTGAGCAATCTTACTCATTTATATTCGAATCTATATCATACGGATAGGTATCGTACACGTTACGGCCCAAAACTGCTCATATTGCACCAATGTTCAAGATAATACAATAATCAATTTCTGAACCTTCTACTGGTCTGTAAATTACTACACTGCTTCAATGTTACTCAACTTGCCGAGGAAACTTAACTTTACATACCTTATCTTTGAATATTCGTCCGTCGGACGAGGCTCGGCCGGTACTTCTACTGTTTTCTCCCAACTGCATTCATAAATACGTCAATCAATACTAAATACAACGTTATTTCAAAAGGCAACGTCACTTTCGATATAGTTTATAGCCTAAACTTAGGCTTATCGAAAGACGGTCGAAAACTCGCTATTTTTCAGCGGCCCAGAAGGGAGAAATATTTACTTCTCAACTAGGAACACATAGACATTAATTTAGAGCAATTCTACTTACTTTAGTTTGGCAGCTCGCCGATTCGTCGGCCGTATTTCGTGAAACTAATTCCGTAGAAATGCTCTCTGCTGCCAAATACCTTGGTATCTAGGATTAATTTGGGTTTGGGCAGCGTTTGGCAGCGTAATCGGATGAAAATATTTAATTTTCCTACGTTTTCTCTCTGCTTCTGCGCTATTCTGGAAAATTTATAAGGATTAATAAGTTTCAACCGAAGTGGGGGCTTTATATACTTGGGCCTGGACAAGGGCAACGTGGCACGGAGCCATCGCGGAGGCCTCCCCTCCGTGACACGCTACCATCACGGAGGGGCTCTGCCTCGGCTCCTCCCGCGATGGTTCGACAGGTTTCTTGTCCGATCTTTTCCCGGGCCTTTCCCTAGCACGTATGACTTTCAAATATGCTTAACCAACGTGCGAGTAGGTCGTCTAAGTGCCGGGAATTCTACGGGGTATAACACCACCGGGCGTCAGTACCGCTGGTACTGAGTATGTAAAGCAATAACTGGAAGGAATATCTGAAAACAACATTACAACTGATGAAACTAAAATAGGAAGGAATAAATTAACTGTCTGATAATGTAAATTATGCCTACTCTTAACTATACTGGAAGGAGTAGGAGTCATACCTGGAGACGTATCGTTCTACTGCCGATCTACTCGCATCTAATGTAACATGGCATAACATAACATAACACAACATAGCTCACACAAACCTTACCCGGCCCCCATAAGCCGGGAGGTACATCCAGCACAGAATCTATACCCCTACCCCGGTCATCCCATCTCCTATAATAGCTATAAGCATCCTGCCGGTCCCCTGGGTATGCACTTGGGCTCATTGAGCCCCTGACTATAACTGTACCTGAGTCCGGAGGACTCCTGAATCAACACCCGGGCGTATCCGCTCGACAGGGGTGTGTAAGGGCCGACCAAGGCACAATATGGGAAAAACTGGCATCCCATCTTCGTCCCCTGTGGGACGGCATGCCACTCCGTAGAGCGACGTATCCTCGTCCTCTGGCGGACGAGTCGATACAGCTATTAACCTTGGGGCGATCATGGATGCTAGGTAATCCAACCCCAAAACAATACAACGGTCTCAACTGGTAATACTATCTGCATATCCCACATACTGAAGCTAATAGTAGTAAAATATACGTACATACTGTGTACTGAACTAGTAATAGTAATGTATACGTACTTAATACATGTTGAGACTGATAATAGTATATATGTATAAATATAATCTTCTGCCATACTGTGCTGTATACTGAGTTTCTGTAATAACATGATTTACTATTTCTGACATGCTTTCTAAACTTCATTTTAACCTATCATTCTACTTCTGAGATGCCTTACAGATATTACATTGTTTTACTGGGTTTCAACTGAATACGATAATGTCCTAACATTCTGCATTACATCACATACTGAGCATGCTGTGCAGTTCCTAACACTTATATTAGAAACTATATCGTGCTAGCAAGTTTCGCGCTAATCATAACATGATGCTTCTAATATCGTACCAACATTCGGAATAAACATAACACATGACTTCTGAATATTCTACTGGCCTTTAAATTACTTTACTATACCGAGATTTACTAACTTGCCGAGGAAACTAGCTTTACATACCTTATCCTCGAACTATCCGTCTGTCGGACGAGTCTCGGCCAACACTTCAACTATTTCTCCCAACTGCATTTATAAATATATCAATTAATACCAAATAAAGCTTTATTTAAGGAACAACGTCACTTTCGATATAATTTATAGCCTAAACTTAGACTTATCGAAAGACGGTCGAAAACTCGCTATTTTTCAGAGGTCCAGAAGGGAGAAATATTCACTTCACAGCTAGGAACACATAGACACTAGTTTGGAGCAATTCTACTTACTTTAGCTCGGTAGCTCGACGATTCGTCGGCCGTATTTCACGAAACTAAATCCGTAGGAATTCTCTCTGCTGCTAAATACCTCAGTATCTGAGGTTAATTTGAGTTTGGACAATGTTTAGCAGCGTAATCAGATGAAAATTATATTACCCTCTTCGTTCCTTTTCTTCCTCTGGTTTTTCCCCTCTGTTTCACTGGAAATTTATAAGTTAAAATGATTTAAAACCGAAGTGGGGCTTTATATACTTGGGCCTGGACAAGGCCAACGTGTCACGGAGCCAACGCAGAGGCTTCACCTCCGTGACACACTGCCATCGCGGAGGGGCTCTGCCTCGGCTCCTTCCGCGATGGTTCGACAGGTTTCTCGTCCGATCTTTCCCCGGGCCTTCCTTTAGCACGTATGGCCTTCAAATACGCTTAACCAACGTGCGAATAGATCATCTAGGTGCTGGAAATCCTACGGGGTATAACATACTTGTAGAGTTTCGGCGCAGAGAGGTAAGGAGAAGAAGTGAAAGACACGGGCAGAGAGAAGAAGAAGAGAAAAATTATGTTTTATTTGCTTGTGGGTAATTTTGAAATTATGAAAATAATGAGGATAAAAAAATAAATTTGCTGGTCAAACCAACCTGGCTTATAAGCCAAAAAAACAGTTTTAACTTTTTTAAAACACTTCTTAATTTAGCGAAACATTCCAAAAAATTAAAAACAGCGATGTAGTGATGTAGTCTTATATTTTGATCAAATACAATAAAAAATTTCAATGAATAATATTAATTTATCATAATTCTCTTTGATCTCCCTCTAATTTCTCTGATTCTTTTTTATAACAATTCTTTGTATAACTTATTCATCAACTAAATGATCTCTTTGTAATATTAGTGTTGTTTTCTAGCTATCAAATGACAATAAGTTACAAATTTGGAAAAAAGAAAAAAGAGGAAAAGTTTGAAGGAGTTATTTGAAACTTTTAAAGATGATATATCAAGATGAATGCATGTATCTTCTTCTAGTGAAAGATTAAATACAAAATTATTTTCACATTTATTTTTATAACGTTTACATATGTCGTATGCTATAAATATTGTATAAAATTCTTCTAATTCAATGTGTTTTAACTTCGACTGTTAGAATTTTCACCGACAAAAAGTAAAATCACTAAAATGCTCATGCGTTTTTGTATTTTAATTATTAGAATTCTCTCTGGCAATAAAATTTTATTATGAATATTATATATTGAAACAAACCGAGGGTCTATCGAAAAAACTTTTTATCTCTATTAAGTAGGGATACGATCTACGTCTATGCTTTTCCCAAAACCCATTTATGAGATTATACAGGATATGATGATGAGGGTAAATATTCAAGTTTTTGCACGGATTGCCCTTATTTTGGGGCAATCTTTAATTTTTGCCTCTCAAATTAGTGGTCTTTAATTTTTACACCTACAACTCATTTAATGAAAATTTTATATCCAAAAGATCCTTAATTATGACTTAATTTCGCTATACAAACCTTTTAGAGGATGTTTGTCTCGAGACATAACTTAAATGTTATTTAATTCGCAAGGCATACACCTTTACCCTTAATATTAAAAAAAAATTACCAGACACAAATTAACTCTAGAAGACATAAATTGATGTTGCTAAACTTCTGTCCTCAAGACACAAATTCATGCTGTTGAACTTCTGCACCTAGACACAAGTTTATAATGCTGAACTTATGTTCCAGCATAAATTCACATAGCTAAACTTTGCCCCAGACACAAGTTCATGCTGCTGATCTTGCTCCCCAAAACACAAATTCATGCAGTTGAACTTCTGCCCCAAGCACAAGTTCATGTTGTCGAACTTCTATCGCAAACACAAGTTCATGCTGCTGAATTTATGCTAAGACATATGTTCATGCTGCTGAAGTTATGCCATGCTACTAAACTTAAGCTCCTAATGCATAAACTATGTGAAGCATAATTTGAGTCAAAACTTATGCCTTGTGGTCTTTTATGTTTTTGTTGTTAGGGACATTTTTGATCACTTTTACTTAAAGTGCCGAAGGGCAAAATTTAAAGATCATAAATTTGAAGAGAAAAAATTAAAGATCATCACAAAATAAGAACCGAAAATATTAAAACAATAGAAACTTGATAATTAGTTCCCAAAATATAATGCTTCCGGTAAGTTGCTAAAAAATAATAAATAGTACGGGCCTTAAAAAGATGGACCTGGGATAAGCCCAATTACATTTACTTGGACCACATGAACAACGAAACCTAAAAGAAACAACACAAATAGCCCTCAATCAAAACCCGCTCCCTGTTTGTTCGTTTTTTTTCCTTTGTGTTTTCTTGAATCAAACCTGGCTAAGTCTCAAAAGCAACAGCACTATACTGTGAACCGCCATTGATACAAAGGGAGTGCATTTTTTCACAGCGACTGTAAGAGCGAAATATGGCATCATCCGAAACGAGCGAAAGAATAAGCAGGCAAGTTTTCTGTTTTTGGTGTTTTAGGGTTCTAATAATCACGGAGCACATAATACTGATGTGTTTGAATGTGAACGAATATGTACAGGCAAGCTTCACAACTAGTTACGGTATTAAAGGAGATGAAACAAGGATTGGATACTGTGAGTTTAAAAGTGCAAGCTTTAACTGCAAAGGTCAGTTTCTTTTTAAATTTTTTTTCTACGATTGTTCATGGATATAGTTGATTAAATATTGATACTCCATAATTCAGCTGAAATAACTTTATATAGAGTTCGAAAAAAGCTTAAGGATACAGGCTGTGTTTCTGGGATGTGGTGAAACCGTGAAATTACAAAAAAAAATAAAAAATGTTGATCTTTCCCATCATTTAAAGTATGGCTGACAGAGTTACCCAATACCTGTGCTTCTATGTGGTAGCAAATACCTGGTCGGCACGGGAGGAATCATTAGGGAAAAAAGAAAAGAAAAGAAGAAGGAAAATTTATATGGGTTACCAAACAGTCATGTTTAATTAGTTGTTGCCAATACACTTAATTCGTCAGAAGGTAAGTCTTATTGATGAAGCCAGTAGTAAATTGGTGCTGCAAGGCTAGATCCAAAAAGGAAGAAAGCAAAACATAGTTCCCTTCTAATGGTTCAGGGAATTAATAAAGTCTACCAAGGTTTCGACATCATTTACTAGCTCTAAATTACACCAAAGAATAATTTGTAGTAAACGACCAACTTTTATGTTCAAACTATGATTTCTTTGTCTTCAAAACACATTTTTGGTGTAATTGTCAAAATCATCTGGTACACTTACATTTGGTTTAGTATTTATCTAGATTCTCTTTTTCTTGCTATAGAGACTTGTATATCGTTAGGGTAAGTGTGAAATTTAGAGAACTTCTAGTTAGTTTAACTTATTTTTTATTTGATTAAATGGACTTCTAAAATATCTTAACATTTTCCCCCACTTATAAAACAAATAAGAGAAACTTTAACATATATTTGCTGCCTATAATCACCCCAGATCACCACTCCCATGCCACCACTCCATCACCTCTTATAAGGTTACATTTTTTTTTTGAGAAATTTATGAGGTTATATTTTACTGTATGTGCAATCGAATATTGAAAAATTATTTAGTAAATTGTTTTAATTGGTAAAAGATTTTCGAAACAATTGTCTTTTGGGTGCCTGTTATCCATTATTCTTCCATTTAAGCAATTATACAATAACAACAACTACGCCTTAGTCCCAACGAGTTGCGGTCGGGTATATGAATCCCCACTTATCCATTTAAACTCATTTTGTATATATTTGAACTAATTTGTTAGATCTTCCAACTGTATGGATTTGCCATGTGAAAGATGTTAGTACCACTAATAGACGATCTTACCAGTTAGTATGCATGTTGGGTTTATGTTACTTTTGTTAATGTCTAATCATCCTAAGCTGCCAGTATCTGTAAGTACAAGTATATGCTATATTGCATATCTGCTTGTGTTTTAAGGGATAGATATATAGCAATATCTGTGACCTCCACCACACCCCACCCGCAAAGTAGCACATGTTTGTAATCCATAAAATCAATGCCTTTAGCAACATACTCCTGTAACGAGGTAACAGATAATTGTGAACTGCTGGATCCATTTCAGTAGTTTGTGCCTGGACTTATTATGTGTTCTGTGTGTTGGAAAGAATGAAAATAACACTACATCAACTTGATATATCTGTTTCTTCTTCCTAATTCCCGTGCAATTTGTCTGCAGGTGAAAGCGGGTCACTTTCCAACAGCAGATGGAATAAGTTACCTTGAAACGAAGCATCTGCTACTTCTGAATTATTGCCAATCACTTGTCTATTATTTGCTCCGCAAGGCAAAAGGACTCTCAATTGAAGGGCATCCCGTTGTTCGGAGTCTAGTGGAGATGAGATTGTTTTTGGAGAAGGTATGTTGAAACTCTTCCTGCACTTGGTAATCCTGTCTCTCCAGCTCCTCTTGGGTGCTTTTATGCCCTTACTTGCAGTATCCTTACTGTCATGCTCTGTGCAGATTCGCCCCATTGACAAGAAACTACAGTATCAAATTCAGAAGCTCACAAGAGATAGTGATATTGCTTCTGAGAAGTCAGTTATAAGTGAGAAGGGAACAGATACTCAGAAGGAGGACCTATTGAAGTATCGTCCAAAACCTGATATGCTTGCTGGTAAAACAAGTGGCACCGCAGAGGTGAGTGATTGGTACTTGACAATGAAAATGACCATTTTAGTTCCTTTCTCTTCCCGTTCAAAAGAGTTAGCTTGATCTTTAGCAATTTAAAAAGTTGGAAGTTATTATTTATCTCGCTCAATATGATTTCTTGAAGTAAAGAGATGGTTCAATATTTTTGTCTTGAGCTACAGGATGGTGCTAATGTATATCGACCCCCCAAATTTGCACCTGCTATTATGGGCGAGGATAAGATGTCGAAGCAGGAAAGAAATGATTTGAGGAGGGAGAAAGAGAAATTGCGAAGTGCTAAACAAAGCCAGTATATGATAGATTTGTTGAATGATCTTGAAGGAAGACCTGAGGAGGTAATTCACTATCTGACTATTAATATTAACTTACTTCAATGAGCCCTCCTGTATTTGACTATTGATTACGGTGAAAAATACAGGTAAGAGAAGTAATTGGAAATGAAAGTAGAGAACTCACAAGGTACATGGCTAAAATGGAAGAACGTGCAGAAAAAGAAGAGGATCTATTTGCTCGTGCCCCACTTACAAAATTGGAGAAAAAGAAAATGAAACATCTGAAGAAGTCGAGAAATGGGTAAGTTCAGCAGGAACTGTGTGGTCGGTCTTACTAATAAGTCGTAGTAGTCATCTAATGGGAAGTCTATTATGGAACCATTCCTTTGCATGCCGTAGCTTAGGATTCGTGCTATTGCAATTGTTTTTTGAAAAGGCAACTTATGGTCAGTCTTTTGATCATTCAGAGTAGGAACTTTAATTTATAAGTAGTTTGGAAGTACTGGCAGATTAGGTGGAGCTCTGATTTCTTTTTTAAAAATGGACTAACTGGACGCTAATCTCCTTTCTTTGATTGTGCCAGGTTGCTTGGGCTGACTGATAGTTTTTATGATGAGATAAAAAGTTTGCCTTTAGGGGAACCTGTTTCTGAACAAGCAGCAAATTTTGAGAGCAACAGTGCTGGAATCAAACAACAGAAGAAGCGTAAGGTAATTGCTTAGGGAAATTGCATGAATCCTCGTTTTGTTTTTTCAAAACCTGAAGTTCGGGTCTGATTTTGAGAATTATATATGAAGTCTTGCCTTTGCTATGATAGTAAATTAGTAATTGTCCTAGACATAGATAAATCTTGTGCATTCCTGTTTAGGTGAAACTATCTACTGGCTGCATAAAATGTTGATATTCTGGTGGGGACGCTTATATCTTGTTTGTCACTCAGCTTAACGATTTAATTGGAAAGAAACCGTTGGCATGTGAGCTCTGTGGTTATTTTCAATGCTTCACAACCCTCTGCTCCTCCCAAGTATAGTGTGTATAATGAACAACCCAATTTTAGTCACGGTTAAAATTGAGCTTATTTGTATTAGTAGTTTATATTTTGATCTATATCGTTTGTACATAGACATGAGTTCTCTTTGTGTGGGGAAACTTGCTGGAAATAACTTTTAGTATATGTATTGCAGAGGAGGAATTAACTGACTGCTCGTGTGGGTACATCAAATATCCGTCTATATTCCTTGGTCTCATGTGACATGTACAACTTGATCATGATGTTAAGTTTTGTGACTTTTATCGCTCTAAAATCTTGCACCATATTCGTTATTGTTGTTAGCAGCGATGACTGAAGACTAGGTGGATCATTTGAAAGTTACTTACTGCAAGGCTGAAGTGACATGGTGGATGTGGTTTGGTTCCTAAGTATCTTGTTTCTTGAAAAATATTGGACAGTTTATAGGCAAGATGGAACCTCTTATGGTTAGTTGTATAATCATCTTAATGAAATCAAAAGGAAAATTATACTTCTTTCTAAGCAAGTCTCATTGATAGTGGAACCCAATTTCGGGCTTCATTTGCTTTGTAAGATGTTAATGAGCACCAAGTGAAACTAAGTTTAGTGATAGTGAGAGGTCATGTCATGAATTTCTTTCTTTTACACAAGAAAGTGAGACCTAACTCCATTACAATTAGATTCAAGATCTATGAATATAAGCAACCTTTTTTTTTTGGGTGGGGGTGGGGTGTGGGATGTGGGGGATGGGGGTGTCTAATAATACAGTCTGTTTACACAAGCTTTTAGGAAGTTAAAAAGTGTTTATGTTAAAGAGGTAAGGTATTTGGTCAAGCGTTTAGGAAAAATATCAGTGCTTTGGAGTAGTAACAGATATTTTTCAGAACTTGAAAAAAATTGTTTTTACCTGGAAGCAACTTGCTGCTCCAATTGTGGCAAAGTGTTTTTCAAATTAACTTAAAACATAAACAGCTACTCTTTAACAAAGCACTTTTTATAATATTGTATATTGAGTTATGTGGGTTAATTTTATGGAGCGGTATATTTTTGAAAATTCGGCTTTCAAAAATGCTTGGAGATGGGAAGCTAGAAATACCAAAGCAAAATTATGAAAGAACTTGAATGTCTCCATATACCAGGCTACACAATCAACCTATTAAGGTTCTATATCTCTGGTCATAGTCATTAATCTTTTAGTATTTGAAGTTTTCAATGGGAAGTTGTAAACTATATGCCTTAATCTTTCATAAAACAACCCCAACCTAAAGAATAAAGAATGCTTATCAAGACGCGACATGGATTCTTCTATCCGTTTTGTTACATTTCTAAACTACTTTTGCCTTGGGTATAAATTTATCCGCAATTCGGTGTTTATATCAAGTCAATAAATGCATAGCGTGTGTTTGTACAAAAATGTTTAGCACTTAATTAATATGTATTTTTATCTTATTAAATCATTTAATTATCTTAAATTTACATAAGTTAGTGTAAATATCTGATCCGAATAAGTATTAACTGAGATCTAGTGAGCATAATGTAGGATCATTCAAAACCAGAACATTATGATAAAAGTGAGTCCAGATAATTCAATATCCATGAATCTAAGAGAGAATTGAGGTTCTTTTTTTTGCATTCATTAGTTTGGCATAAAGATAGCGTGCGAATAATTTTATTTTATTTTATTAAAATTTTATTTGATATTCATTGATTTGCTGTAAATATCGGATGAGGGGTAAAATTTTACTCGTCTTTTGCCGAGTTGCTTAACTGAACTTCACCAATAGAGGAGGAAGAAGCACAACAGCCACATTAATGTGCAAAATTTTCTTCACTTCATTAATTGACCGTTCTAAATATTTTTTTAAGACTATCTCATCAGTTGTAACCGTTATAATTTGATTAGTAAATATTAATTTTCTTTTAAATGACATTAATTATTTAATCAGTTTTTGTTCTTCTTAATCACCGCGGGCAAATTTACTAGTTACTATTTTTGTGAGCCTTAACTATTTGGGGGCCCAAAAGATATACATTGGTATTGTTTGGTTTATTCACTTCTGACTAAAGGCTAATCAGTTAAATTAATACTATAACATACTAACATATAATAAAAGCAGAGAAATTTAATGAAAAGAAGCAACTCAAAGGACTTTAAAATAAATGCTCAATCATATATACTAGAAAGATTTATACTGCAGCTTGTTGAAAAATCTAAGCTGACATGCTTTGTAGACAAGCAAAATTAACTAGTTCTCGTGTGTTGTTGATCCTTATCCATTTGCACAACCCTCAGATAGGTTCCTTGTAATATCTGTCATATTATGCCATGGATGATCCAATCCAAGCACATATTCATGATCAAAAATTTAAAGGGCTAACAATGGCAATATTCAAGTCCTCGTATCATGTAACTTGACACCTAATTCTTCTTTCAAGTTCTTTTTGATCAATGGATGCAACAGAAGAGCATCTAATTTGGGCACTGAATTTCTCTGCATATAGTCTCCTGCATCATGTGGGTTCAGCACTCCTTGTAATGGCTCATGATAACTAGTCGATTCCACAGCCTCAAGAAAGCAGTGGTTTCATGTTTCAAATTATTATCAGTTTCTTCAGGAATATTATCCAACAATATAGTCCTCTTCTTGATGGCACACAACACATAATATCTGCAATCGTAGCCGTAGAGAGCTCGTACTCCTTCATTAGCCAATTCCCATTTTTTCGATTATACTCCTTACCCTTATTCACGTAAGACATGCTCTTCTTGTAGCCAATCACCAGTTCGAACTGCTTTGCCCCTGTCTTGCTGTTTCCAACTTTTCACATTCCGACGATACATTGACTTGTTTTTCTTCATAATGAAGAAGCTATACTGACTGTTATCCCCGCTGTCATCACCAGAGGATACTCCATGACTATAAAGCTCCCATGATTCTTGTTTGCCGTACACATCAACGTTAGCCATGACTATAAAGCTCCCATGATTCTTGTTTGCCGTACACATCAATGTTAGTGGCGATGAATCCAGAATTATTCATTGCTTGTCCAGCAATGAATCTCAACAAGAAAGTAAGTCCTCTGTCTGTTGGACGAAAACGGAAACCCTCTTTCAAATTCCCCATGGCTGAATTCTTTTTTCCCTTTTCTCAATAACAATCAACAATGAATGGAAAGAAGGGAGAGGAATTTATTGACTGATTTGCAGAAAACAATATCAGGAAATTAAAGCAACACTTATGGAAACATTTTGTTAATTTCACGTTTTTGGTAACCAAGCACAAGGATCCCACTGAATTGAATTGGGTCCATGAATCTAAGAAATGGTGAGAATTCTTGATCTCTCTCAATATCTCTCTCAATTCGAAAATTCAGGATTTGAATTGATGTCCTCTCATTGATTCCTCCTAAATTGCATTGATTTATCCTAAAGATTTCATTTCAATTGAAATTTGGTGTATATATATATATAGGGAAACTGTTTTTGCCTTACGTAGAATTTTCTCCGTTTGTTGGACGAAAACGGAAACCCTCTCTCAAATTCTTAATGACTAAATTCTTTTTTGTTTTTCTCAATAACAATTAACAATGAATGGAAAGAAGGGAGAGGAATTTATTGACTGATTTACAGAAAACAATATCAGGAAATTAAAGCCACATTTATGGAAACCTTTTGCTAATTTTACCCGTTTTTGGTAAACATATATATATATATATATATATATATATATATATATATATATATATATATATATATATATATATGTATATGGAAACCTTTTTTGCCTTACATAGAATTAGAGATGCTTGCCTTACATAACTTGTTTCAGTGTCTGGTGAAGCATTCACAGAAAGAATAAAATAGAACTGGAATTACATAACTTATTTCACTACTCTACTTCATAAACCTAAAACTATTTTGCCCATGACTATGCAGAAGTTTTATTTCTGAATCTTCTGTCTACCAAAAAGAATAAAATAAAAGGAACTGTTGTTCTGCATGCAAAAGTCAGTAACATTTCCGCCAATTTAATTTCTTTAACCCACCTTAGGCATGCCAAGACAGTCCAACATTGCAAGTATACTCCAGAATATGTCCTTGGCTTGTGGTGATTAACAATATCTTAGCCTATGATGACAACCAGTGGAAGGATTAGTCAAGTTACCATGATATTGTCAGATCCATTTTGCGGTAGGCCACACTGTATGACCAGGGAAGAAGAATGGATCTTAGTAGATGGAGATTATAGATTCTTCTGGACCAATGCTTTTCCAAGATGATGACCTATTATATCCAGAATCTCCATAGAAGAACATCAGTTGCAATGATTCAAATGAGTCACAATTCTGTGTCCCACTTCTGAGTCCGTGGAATGTTATACAGGATAAGACCAATGAGAAGGACAGCACTGCCGAGAAGGAAAAAAGGGCTCAAACTCGAACCTTCTGGGAGATATGGCAGTGGCATGGAAAGAAGATACATCGATAAAGGCACTACACAAGAAAAGTGGAAAAAGAATCTGGTTGGTCATAGGACTGCATAAAATTCAAATGTAACCAACACCTCTAAGCACTGTGTTCACAGTGTCTGTGAGAGAGGGAGAGAGAACCTGATGACATCACAACAAGGGATGAAATTACAGCAGTCGAAATCTTCATAAGATTGAGAACAGATATGTTGAAAGCAATATTTGTAAATATGTAAAGAAGGGGTAGCAGCGGCGCTCCATCACAACCTGACCAATAAAAGGTGCCAAAAGGACAGTCAGACTCATCAATACATTACACCGGAAAAAAATGCTTCTAACTTGATAATCATTTATTGAGAAAAAAAAACATGTCTTCACATCTATAATGGGAAAAGACAATTAAAATTTTGTTTAGCTACTTAACTTCTGTGATGATAACATCATAACTGCTGAAACTAATAGATGCTCGTAACATGAACATTATGCCAGCAGTAAATGGCCAATTTGAGAAATTGTGCTGTCATTCTTGTTGAGGTTTTTGTTCACTTTTTCACTGGTAAGATACAGCTATGGACCAAATCCTAAGAGACATGTACTGATTGAGTTGCAACCAACAGTAAGTTTTTAAAAACCAGTTTCTATGCTTGTTTTTTTATTATTCCAGTACCTCAAGTTCTGTGGACATTATAACAATGTAAGTAGAGCAACCTACTAACAACTAACGAGTACATAAATTCATGGTATCCAAAATATCACCACCCTTTTCCCCTATGGGTGCAAATATACCCTTGATACCTCTGTGATTGACTGAGGAAAGCGGGAGCCTATTGGAACTTGTAAGCAACACTTTCCTGCCAAAATATTCTAGGTTCAAGTCTTTTTCTTCCCACCAGCTCCCCTCAAAGATAAAATCAAGGTCCTCATCAAACTTGACCTCAGCGGGATTGCAGAAGTCACATCTGGGTCTTACCCTTAAAGTGATCTTTATAGGAGAGAAATGGGGAGCTTCTCGTAATTGTGAATAAAAGATGTAGAATGTAAAAGAAAATATGTCAATTGTAGAAGATCATGACCTTCACCAACTCACTTTACAAATGCAGAAATGATGCACATTGACCTTGTATGCACAAAGAGAATAGATATTGCACCTGAAACATTGTTCCCTATGTTGAAGAAGCAACCAGCACCGCTCTTAAGAAATGAAGGGAGCTCAGAAAATGGTATGCCCTTCAAGTTTGAAAGAAAAGGTAGAAAAAGGAGAACAAAAAGAGCCTACAAATAAAACAGACATTAGAAACGCAACATTCAGAATACAGCGTTGACAAACAGTCAACAGATCAATTCACTCTCTGAAAATGCAATTCTCTACTTCATATTTTCTCCCTCTATTTATACTCCATATACACCCTCTATTTCAATTTGTTTGTTACTTAAAAAAGAATGTCTCTTTTCTAATTTGACAACTCTTAAATTTCAACATCCCACTTGACATGTTCAAGACCTTAAGATTCAAAAGTCTTCTTTACTTTCTTAAATTCCGTACCAAGTCAAACTAAGACAAACAAATTGAAACGGAGGGAACACACACACACACACACACACACACACATAGCAATTCTCTACTAAAGTATCCATTTTCTATAGTGCCAAGGTCGTTCTAACAACAGCTATTGATTATGCAATAACTCTTCAGCAACAGCATAAATTGCAAATAGAAGAGCATAAAGGGTTTGAGTGGCTTGCAAATTCATGAATAACATCCTGGGACCAATCAAAACCAAAAAGAGATTTTGCATATCGTACTGCAATCTTTTGAACAATTCTTCTCTCTATCAGTAAAACCGTTGGGCACACACTCTGCGTAGCTGCAAATGAAACTTCAGCGAGAGAAACTAGATTTCACAACAAAAAGTATTTTTTATCTTCCACCTGACGGCTGGAATTGAAGAAATGGTGCTGAGTGTGACTCGTATTAAGTCAATACAAAAGCCAGCAGTTGGTATTTAATTCCACTCAACTTACGGATTGAATAAATGGTGCCGAATGTGAATACTATTAAGTCAACAGAGGAGCCAGTAATTGGCATTTGACTCAGGCTAATTGAATCAGTACTATGTAAGCATTCAACTCTGAAATAACCCTGAAGAACAGAGTTTGAGGAACCAAAAGTTAGTGTATCAAAATTTCCCTTGCCCATACCAATTACCTGGAATCCAGATCCAAAAGAATTGACGACAAAGATATCGAGCACCTTCCCCTGTATACATTGAAGATCTATCAGGACTATGCATTTACCCATTACCAACAGAATTGAGAAGAGATCGGTGGAGTATCTTTCATGCACCCCATATTCAAAGCTAAGTGAAGGCACACAAAGAGCTCTGTAAAAGAGATATGCACCTTGAGTCGGCTAGCAGCATCAACAAAAACGAACTCCTACACATTCAAAGCCCTTAAAATGATTATTTATGGATCCAGACTGCTATTGGTACACCGTGATTTATTGAATACCTTAACAACAGATGCAGCGGCTTGGAATGCGCTCGAAGCTACCATCAATACTGGCCAGACAAATGCAATTCCTGCCAGCATCTGGTTGGAGTCTGATCCACTGCATTCCACAATCACAAGAGCCAAGGTAAATAAAAGCAGAGTAACAGTTCAAAAAAAATTATGAGCTGCTTGATCATGCAGAACCAACTTCCTAACCCTATCTATAGCAGTTTATCAGCCAAAAGGACCAGCCACCGGAAGTAGCTAAGCGACGAAAAAAAAGAAGAAATATATTATAAGCTATGTCAATAGAAGTAAAATATGGTAGGTTCCCTTGTAGCTTTATGAATAACACTGGAGTGCTCCTTTTTGTGCTAACACGTTAGAGACACTCTCATGTAGATGATGCATTCAGGTAGCCCCATCACAAGGAATGAGTTTAGGGTACAAAACCTATCAGAGAGTACACTAAAAGAATGTGGATAAAATAGTAATTTCACCGAGTCAATGGGGGGAGATTGGAGTTCAATAGACCTAACAACTGTAATTTAGTTATTGATCTTGCAAGGGTGAAAAATTGGAGAGGATTTTGTCAGCTAGTGAATTTGCAAAGCCTCAGTTACACACCTGAAATACCAGTGTAGCTCATACCAAGGCTCGTAGCATGGAATTTAGGATATTATTATACAATTAATAGGAACATAGGCAACTAAGCACTGACACGCAACAACAACAACATACCCAGTGTGATCCCACAAGTGGGGTCTGAGGAAGGGTGGTGTGTAGCAGACCTTACCGCTACCTTTGTTGGGGTAGAGAACTAAGCACTGACATGATGTAATTAAAAAGAAGTGGAGTCGGTCTTATAGTAAATAAAAAGTAGAGCAAGGGAGATAGTCCCTGACACTCATATGGACCACATGGAAGGAAAGAAACCATACAACATTTAAAGGGGTTGAAAGCACTCTGCTACATACTAGCGGAATTTTGTTTTGTCTGTATTTTTGCAAATTTTTGGAACTTGTATCAGATTTCCATTAGTATTGATTATTGGTTACTCTTTGTAGAAACTGATATTTTTTGCTTGAGATACTTTTTTTTAATACACCTTGTGTGTGGGGTCGTCCCATCAATGTCAATATAACTCAGGATATCTGCCTACTTTAACACCATATCGTAATATGTGATCACTTCATCTAAAATCTTGAATTGTTAAATAAGGGATGTTTCAAGTCTCCGACAAGCCTCCTCATGTGCAAATCTGATTCTTTTTTCTTTGGGTCAAGCACGTGATAATATTTTGCTGATAGGTAATAATGAGACTTGAACCAAAGACATTTGCCTACTCTAATGCCAGGCGGAGTATATGACCACCTCATTTTAAAGATTAAATTGTAAGAGTGGACAATTTCATTATTCATTTTAGGTCTTCAACACAATCCTAATTTGACTTACAACCTAAGAAGAAAAACATTTCGTAGAACCCTAAAGGAGAAGAGTGTGTGACCTTGTTACAGCTAGTACCACTCCAGCAGCAACCAATAAGCATCCGGAAATCTGATTCAAAGAGTATGTTCGTCCAAGAATGAACACAGAGAGAGTCAACTGCCACACCAAGAAGGTCTGCAATAAAAAGGTCTTTGCTAAGAAATCTTGTTTTGTTTCTTTTATAGACGAGCGAGAACTTTCTTAAGCAATCTTGAGGATACAATTATAACTCTTCTTGTTTGAACTTGGTTAGAACATGAAGTTTTCAGCAAATTTATAGAGCCTACTCTAAATTCACGATTCAATTATCAAGAAATAAAAGAGCTGCCTATAAGGCTACAAAAATGCAACTAAAAAAAGGAGCAAACTACTACTGGCACTCTGCCGCCAGAATCCTAGGACTCCAAAATCACTTTGCTGATCTCCCTACAGATATCCAGTTTCATTAACTGAAAAAATAGATACTTCCACACAGACCTTGTTTTCCTAAAACATAAGAAATCCTATTTACTCTCTCCCCTCCCGTTTCTTTTCTTTTTTTTTTTTAAAAAAAAATCTTTTGGGAGGGGTGGCAGGACTGCAAAGTGCATATATGTGATGCACGTTACAGGGAAATAAAGCAAAAGATTTCAAAGTACTGGGTCATCTTATGGGTAATACAAAATTTCTCAGTTTACCAAGACAATAGCTTGCTCCATTGAACAATGAATGCTGATAAATGACTCGATAACTCATCTGAAAACTTCCATGCACAAAGAGTTTCTTACGTCTAAAAGAATACTCCCAAATACATGACCCATATAGATAGACCAACAACAGCAACAACATACCCAATCCCACAAGTGGGGTAGTGGTGTGTAGCAGCCTTACTCCTACCCTGAGAAGGTAGATAGGCTGTTTTCCATACACCCTTGACTCAAGTAAAACACATCAAAAATCAAGTATGTAAAACAAATGCAATGGTGAAAAATCCATATTGAAAACAATGGAGAAGAGGATAGTAACAACAACAAATAATTCAATAATTGAAACCAAGGAGACAATAAAATCGAAAAATAAGATAAAAAGAGAGTAATAAAAGCAATTCAGATACGGATACTAGGCAAGACTCAACTAACTACTAATCCTCTATCCTAATCCCCAACCTACAAATCTTCATATCTAGGTTCATGTCCTCAGTAAGTTGCAAGTGTGCCGTGTCCTGGCTAATCGCCTCTCCCCAATAATTCTTCGGTCTACCTCTACCTCTACCTCTCCTAGTACCCACTATAGCCAACCCTCACACCTCCTCACTTAGGCATCTATGCATCTTCTCTTCACGTGCTCGACCCATCTCAGTCTCGCCTCACTTATCCTATCCACCACGGAGGCCATTCCCATTGTCCCGGATATTTTCGTTCCTAATCCTATCTATCTTAGTATGCCCATACATCCATCTCAAGATCCTCATTTCCTCTACTTGTATCTTCTAGACGTGCGACTTCTTGACTGGCCAACATTTCGCCCCATACAACATAGTTAATCTGACCACTACTTTATAAAACTTACCTTTGAGGCTTGGTGACACATTCTTATCACATATGACATTGGATGCGAGCCTTCATTTCATCTAATCCACTTCAATCTCCCCATTTCCTTGGATTATTGACTTCGGATACTTGAAACTTTCTCTCTTGGAGATGACTTATGTATCAATCCTCACTTCCCCATCTGCCACATGAGTAAGGACATTGAACTTGCAATCCAAGTATTCTGTCTTAGTCCAACTTGAACCCTTTAGACTCCAAGATTTGTCTTCAACCTCCCGCCTATCATTACCTCGTCAATCGCGTATAGATAGACCATTATGTTTATATAAATTATAACTTCTCCTTTTCCTTTGGGAAATTCTGTTTTAAGGTATATAACAAATAGGTGTAGTTAATTGACACGGTGCATATGAAATGTTGAGTTTATATTCCATCTAGAATTCTGGTATTTTTCAATATATAAGCTTTTGAAGTGAGGATCCTAATACAGATTCAAAACAACATAAAAACGCTATATTCAAGTCAAATGCTAATTATCACCTATCTATATGTTCAATTCGAGTCACCAAGCATGCTTTTAATTCATCAACAACTACTGACATGGAGTATTGAATTCTACTATCACTTTGAGGATACTAAAGGAAAAGCAAGGATGTCTCGAATGTGTTGCTCCACCAGTAAAGGGCATCCCATTTTCTATGCTCCAGGATATCTACTGCCAAGGCAAAGATAACTTGGGAACTATTTCATGCTCTTTTTTTTTTGGCGATAAAGGGGAATTCTTAATGTTGTTAGTGTTACCTGACTAAGTATCGGTATGGCTGGTCCAGGAAGCATGGCTGTAAAATACCAAAAAGAAAGCAACCAGAAATTACTTCATAACTCAACAAATCATTCATATTCATTTCTCTGTGGAGATTACTATTGTTTTTCAGGTTTAGATAAAGCAGAAAATAGCTGAGAAAAGCCTAATATTTGTTGAAAGACAAGATGCAGAGTAAGAGGTAGAACATAAGGGATCTAAACTAAATGTTTTTTCCCAATGCAGGCAGAAATATTTATCTAGAGAGGGAGAGGAAACATTCAATTTATTATCCTAGAACTTTCCTAAGTACAAGGTGATACCTCCGGCATACATTCCACATATGACCCCAAGGGCTTCGAGAAAACCAATGAGCAAAAAGCGTGATTTTGGATAGGCCACCATCTCCTTTGTTACAATACCAGCACGATATCTCGCATACAATATGGATAAATAAATAGCCAAGTACCTGAAGTTAATTGAACCATGTTAGATATCAGCCTCTACATAGTAAAACAAATTTTCAAAAATTTTGATGTGATTCTTACTTTACAAACCAATCAAATTTCCAATTTTGGTGTGATGCTTACTTTATAAACCTATCCTTCAATAATTACTTTAATGGTTTTCTTCTACTATCACTAATATGATATATACAAATCAAATTAACCTCATAACTCCGCATCCACTCAATTAGTCAATTATCTTCCCTTTAAATAGTAACAAACGAAGTATTTTTCACTGTTCTTAAGGGATACCCTAAATATGTTATTTTCTTTGTTGAGGGGAGCAGATTATGGAGATCGCTGCAAGGTCATTAAGGGACAAAATATTGTAGTAATTGCAAATTTACGGGCTATATTTTTGACTAGCTACCATGGCCAACTATGCCACAATTATTATGAGCTTTCTACATTCAAAGGATTTTTATCTACCATGTAATTGCAATTCTATTTAACCTAAGGTAACTAGCATACATCTCAGAAATAGCTAAAAACAAGTTATTTTATGGAAGTCTATATTCACAACAGGCAGACAGGAGAGTCATACAACTACAATTTCCTACATTCTTCACAATACTCGCTGCCCCATGATGTTTGGGCTAACAATTATCCCTATGCGAGTCTATAACATACTTTAAAAGAATTAGGTAAAAAGTATGAGAATCATGAGTTTTTGTCATTACAAATTCAGAAAATTAAAAAGTACGGCTATGCATCATGAGTTTTTATCGTTTAAAATATTTAAAAGTTTATGAAAAAATTGTAGTTGGAAGGAAAACAAAAACAATCGTACTCTTCAGCGCCACTCTTTTTGAAAAGGGGAAGTATTAAATTAGCTCCGGGGAATAACTTTCAGCTTCGAAGTAACAAAAAAAAAAAAACTGTGATCGGGGATCATACAATAATTGAAAGAGAAATAACAAAACTCACCCAAAAGTGGTAACCTGAGCTAGGAAAAACGGGTATTCCTTCATGGGAACAAGGGCAAGTTTGTAAAGCACCCGATTCGCAACACCAAGTACCAAAGTCAAAGCAGAATTCAGAACGATCAGCTCTCTAGTCACATCTGATTGGCGGCCAGAATCACTTCCTAAAGCACGTGCGCGGAATTTCGAGCTCGAATTCGAAGACCGGCGAACAAACGAGGCACTTCTGCGGTGAATTTCGAGTCGCCGTGAAGATGTGAGAAGAGGCATCGTCGGAGAAATGTTAAAGGAGAGACTCTGTGGACTTGGAGAAGAAGGCAACGGGAAGAGAGATTTAGGGTTTGGTCCATTGATGATGGCACGAGGAAGAGATTGTGCGTGGAAATGGTTTGGGAATTTGGCGCGAATGGTTTGAGAACATAGAGAGTGAGACTCCATGAAATTGCTCCTCCTGTTAGGTGAATGGGGAAAGCTCACGCCTCACTGGTGATTTCCAACCGCACGAGCTAATGATATAAAGTTGATTTCGACTCTCGTTGGAATTATTAAATTATGAATATGAGGTAGTCTTACCAAATATGGATCGGAGTCAACTATAAATTTCTCGCTTTGGGCATAGAGCGGAGCGAGCCCGGGGAGAGGAGTAGAGTCCAGCAACATTGAGCCCCAAAATAGAGTTTAAAGTTTTTAGAATTTTTTTCGGTAATTCAAATCACTCTTGAGTGTCTCAGGATTTATGTGCAAAGCATCCAACTAAGTCATCATTCGCCTTCTGAAGCCAATGAAATTGTACAAACTCGAATTCGACCTCATTAACCTAAAATATTGACTTTGGTTAAACTTTTAGAATTTCAACTCTCAAAATAAATCATTTTTTTGAAACTCATTGTATCACTTGAGAAATCACATCACCCATCCTTCCAAGTCATAAATTACATATAAATTCGCATCCTCCATCCAAGATAAATTTACCAAACGGCTATGAGAATCATTATAATTTCGCGCCCGACATATCGGGTATAATCCTTTTTTTTTTTTTTACGAAGATTTCTGATGCCAAGATGTTTACAAACGAGAGACGTTAAAATACTCTACTACACTATGAATTCAATAGTAGCTATTGTTATTCCAGAACCAACAAAATAATGGATAGAATGACATAGGAGGCTTTTCATATATAATTTTGAGTAATTAATTCTAAATACCTTTTTAAAAATTTCAAATCAGAAAGAAAGAGACGCACATACTTTCAGAATTGATCTTATATTAAGCTTATAGTTTACAAAATTGACATTTGAATATAAAGTAAATATACTCTGAACTTTTTCTGCAGAAGTGAATTATTTTTTTTCTGATGATATATTTCACTCTTTCTATTCCAAGTAGAATAATAACTTTCTTTTCTTTTATAGGTTATTTCACAATGATGAATAAGAGCCTTAGAGTAACAGATAAAGTTATTGTCATATGACTAGGAGGTCACAGATTTAAGTCAAAAAAACAACCTTTTGTTAAAATACAAGATAATGCTATACTATTTTTTATATATCTCATATATAAAATAAATATAAGAACTATGTTCTTTTTGAAATAAAACATTTTGTTAGTTAAAAAGTTTAACTTACAAACTCCCTTTGATTAGAGAATAGTAAATATATTTTAATTTAAAAAAGTTTTTTGCCACTTCTATACAGTAGAAATTCCTTGCGTATCACAAGACCTATAAACACAACACTCAACAATATCTAAAGAGCATAGAGAACTTTTGTGAAAACTTACATGTTGAAAGCTAAGCTAAACTCTACGAAGCCATCCATCAACTTTTGAACATATAGTCGTACCTCATTATAATGGTCGCGTTTGTTTGAAAATTTTATAACTGCTATAGTAAGATGTTGTAACATATGTAAACTGACTGTGATGTTTAAATTTCATTTAGTTATTATAAATAAAAGTACGCAAAATCTAGTTTAATAATTGTGTATTAAGAAGAAATATATTTGTTAACCAATTTAACCAAAAAAATAAAAAGAGTGTGAATATAAAAAATAAAAAAGAAACATCAGTAGTTTTTCCTCGTAAAGTTACGACCATAACTTGTGGACACTATATGCGGTGACACTAGTGATGATTATCATAAATATTTTTAATATTTATTTTTATAAATAATATATTTCTTACAAAATATTATTACACAATATTTGAGTATGTGTTATGAGATAATAAAGCAGGAAGAAGAATATTACAAAGAAAGAGAGAAGAGTTCTTATTTCTGTCGAGAGATTCTCTTGAAGGGTGAAATACAATGAAGGAGAACCCCTTTATTTATAGGGAACTAACCCTAACTTTTCTCCAAAGAAACAAGATAAACATTACTACAATACAAATACTTTTATAGACATTCATTATAATATAAATATATTTATAACACTACCCCTTGAATGTCTATTCAATAAATAACGTGACTCGTTAAAATCATACTAAAAAAAGTACATCGGGAAAAATTCTAGTGAAGCATGGCCTTTTGGAGGGATCTCGGTGGAATACTTTTAGGAAGGCCAATTTCTGGTTTTAACCCTGTGCTAAAACAACTGAAATATACTCCTCATTCAAGTCTAGTTCTTTCCCATTTACTCTTTGGTTGTTTCCTTGTTTAAACTAATATACTACCATGAATGCTTTGAAAGTGCAGCAATTAACATTTAGTGTTAATGCTTCATGAATTTATCTCATTTATATTATTGCACAAACAATCTGTTTCAGTTTAGAAGGAAATAACTGTCAAAAATGTGAAACAAAATGTCATTATTTAATACATTCTTCATAATCCAGCTTTCTAATTATTCAAGTTATAAGTTGATTATCCGCTTCTTTTTCCTTTCTCAAAGAAAATAATAACATCCGAATAAAGGCACTTTAACCAGTATGTCGGAAACAACCTCTCTACCCCACAAAGGTTGGGGTAAGGGCTGTGTGCATCCTACCCTCCTCAGATCCTACTTGTAGAATTACATTGGAGTTTGTTATTGTTGTCTGGACTTAAAAGAGAGTTGAGCAAGGGGAAGAAATGGAAGTACAGGATCCTTGGGCAGTCTTCAGTCTTAACAGGAAACTCAACTTCAGTTTCCTCAAGAGCAGTTTGCTTCCACACCTTTATCCAAAACCTTCACTTATAGCAGGTGGTATTAAAGGAGCAATTGATGAGATATTAGCCGTTCATCATATTTCTTTTCGTGAACATACCTCTCTATCATAAAATGAAAGAAGCTATCATCCAGTAATAGGTTCAACAGTTGGTAAGCTTGACATCCTTAAAAGTTGTGTTCTTAACCTTAGGTTATGCGGTGACGAACTTGGCTCGAGTGTCAAGCTCTGCTGCTTGAAATCTATTGTTGGAGCACGATTTGTCAGAAAAATAATCCAATAATTTGATGGTGATAAAATGTCTGCAGATTTGTGTAACTGACTCTTTTGTTCTGATTCTACAGGACATATTAACCATGAATGGTGCTGTTCAAAACTCGCCCCAAGAGAAATCCTTGCCTGTGCCAAGCCCATGGTCTCTGGTATGTCACTATTGATAGATGCTTCTTTTCTGGTCTTAGGTACCCTATGCCATCTCTAACATGTATGCCACAAGCTAGATTGAAAATGCATTCAACTTTATTCTGTCTTATTATAGTTAAACAGGTTCTATGGGATATGCTACCAATTAAGTGTGAATTGATTCACTTGGTTCATTTAAATTGATTCACTTGGTTCATCTTAACTTTTGACATCGGTAATGGTGCTGGTAATCCTTTTGCAAAATTAGAAATGCCTTGTGGTAAGACTACTTACAATATACCCTATTGTTCCACATAGATACATTTGGTACTGTGTGTTTGCTGGTTTGACAAGTTGCTAATTGCATGACAAGGCACCTATTAGGATGCATTTAGCAGACGAGAGAGGAGAGTAGACTATCTTGTTTGCATGATAAAGAAAGTGGAGTAATTGACTGTTCCTCTGCTGGCGGTATAAAATTTAATTTTATTAATTTGTGTAGCAATGAGGATGTTTTTTACTTTTTCTTGCCTCTTTGGGTGGAGTTGATATGCATAGGTTTCCATTTTATCAGTATCCCTCCTATCGAGTTATTATCTAGATGAGTGAGCTTTAAATGTTTCATTTTAAGTGAAGTTAAGGTTAACTTGTGGTGTCATTTTCTTCAATGAGACCTACATCTTCAAAATATTCCTGCTCAGTCTTTTCCATTTCGCTTGATGCTTCCTTTTGCTCAAAGAGTTTTCCGTTCTAAGGCAATCAAAATAACATAAAAAGGTTTCTCAATCACTCAAATAATTTTTCTTGGATTTGCCTTATAACAGTGTGTGAACACGTTCCACTCTAGCAGACCTCATTACTTTGTATGTCAGATTCTAAGTTCATTACTTAAAAAGTACAATTCGAAGCAATAATTTTACTAGAAATTATGTCATGGAATGGAACTTATTTGCATCATACACTTAGATTCAAGACTCTCATATCTTGAGTAGAGGTTATCCATAGCCTTCTCATAAGAGGCCCTTCTCCTGCTCGTGATGAAGCTATGAAACTTGCTTGATATTGACGTAGATGCATAGTAATCCATGCGCATCTTAATGTCAAAGTGCTATTGGAATTCCTGCTTTTAGAATACATGATTCTACCAGTTGGCTAAAAACGATATCAGATGAAGAAGAACTCTTTGAGTTTGTGTTCATAACAATCAACCGATGTTATTTCTTGTAAGATTTACTTGTGAGAAGCTTATTTCAGAAAATTTTACTTTCTTATTTAACTTGGGATCTTCTGTGATTTTCATGTATTTCGTGGACCTATTCACGACTTATAAAGATTAATTTGCTTGCTTAGTTTTTTTCTCGCTGTCATGGATTGCCAAACCGCCATCAGATGAAAATTAACAAGCTTTATAGTGAGATGAGTTCCTCCACTACATCCATTGAAACAGAGGTAATCTTTCATTAAGAGTTATTCCATTATTATCAAGTTAGGCTCAAGTTATGCAATGTCCTTTTCTTTTTTTAATCTCTAATCGATATGGAGCAAAATGTTTCAGGTACAAGTCCCCTGCTGTACAAACTGAGAAGGGCTAAGTTTCACTTTCACTTGGTATTATTTTTAATTCCACTTAGCAGTCAACTACTCGCTGATGAGTTTTCATGTCACTTTTTTCTTTATTCTTCAGTACGATTTCTAAAATTTATTGAAAATGAAAGAGTGATTAGGTAACTCTCCCCAGAGAGTCACTGTATTGGTGGTTCATTTTATTTAGAAAAGGAGTCTTCGATATGTGATTACATTTGAATTCGCAGAGCAAGAGAAAGAACTATATCAGATTATCAGATATGGGTAGATCTTCTATATTTTATGATCAAATATATACGCCGCCTATATTATGAAGTTTTTATCCTTATTCACCTATTATCTCTTTTCTAATAAATAAATAAATAATTAAACTCTTTATATTACAAAACTCCTGCGCAAAAAAAAATTTCATCTAACTAAATATATTTAAAATAATTTTAAATAAAAAAATAAAATAAATAAAATAAAAACATGAGAAATTTCTATATAATAAATATTATAATCAAATAAAATTACAAATAACTTACATATTTAACGTGCAAGAAAAAAATATATTTTTAAAATAATTTATATTTATTTTTTTATTTATGACTTTCAAATGATAAATATTTTAATAAATATTTATAATCTTTTTTAATTAAAAGCATAAATAAAAAAATTGTCAATCTTTTTATTTTCATAAAAGAAACTCAAGAAAAACGTCTTATTGATTGTTTTACTCTATATGTAATATATTTAATTATGAATATATATAACAGAGGGTGTCATTGTTGAATTTCAGTAATACAATAAATTTAAGGGGTTATTTGATTAGAAAATAAATTATTTTAAAAAAATTATTTTTTGTTATGAAATAATAAAGAAAGAACAAGATTATTGTAAAGAAAGAGAGAAGGAGAGAAGTTCTTATTTCTCTTTGATTGGATTAAATACAATGAAGGAGAACCCCTCTATTTATAGGGATAATTTCTCCTAACTTTTCTCCAAAAGATAGACTTTCACAATGATATAAATACATATATCTAGTACAATACAAATACCTTTATAGACATTCACTATAATACAAATATGTTTATAACACTCCCCCTTGAATGTCTATTTGATAGATAATGTGCCTCGTTAAAACCTTACTAGAAAAAACCCAGTGGGAAAAAATCTAGTGAAGGAAAAAGAGTACACATATCTAATAATACGCATTTTGGCTGCCTCATTAAAAACCTTACAAGGAAAACCCAGTGGGACAAAACCTCGCAAGGGAAAAAGAGTACAGCGCGTATTAACTCCCCCTAATGAGAACATCCTTGAATCTTTGCATCCCGATCTTGTGCACCATCTTTTTTAAAGTTGCAGTTGGTAGAGATTTGGTGAATAAATCAGCCACATTGTCACTTGAATGAATCTGTTGCACATTGATATCACCATTCTTTTGGAGATCATGTGTGTAGAAAAACTTTGGCGAGATGTGCTTCGTTCTATCTCCTTTTATGAATCCTCCCTTTAATTGTGCTATGCATGCAGCATTATCTTCATACAAAATTGTGAGTACTTTGTCACATTTCAAACCACATTTTTCTCAAATGAGATGTATCATGGACCTTAACCACACATATTCTCGGCTTGCTTCATGAATAGCTATTATCTCAGCATGATTTGATGAAATAGCTACCAGAGATGCTTTATAGATCTCCAAAATATTGCAGTACCTCCACATATGAACACGTAGCCAGTTTGAGATCGAACTTTATGTGGGTCAGATAAATAGCCAGCATCAGCATAACCAACAAGACCGGGACTTGCTAACAAATTAACCGAATGTTATGCCTTGTAGTATTAGCAAGATATATTAGTGCATCAATCACACTAAGATATGGTACTTCAGGACTAAGGATTTCCTCATATAAGAATTATGAACAAGTTTAAAGAAACTTGTAAATGCTTCAGGCATTTCGAATCCTTCATGATTTTCGTACAAATTTTATCAAGTGATAACATTAATTAGTATTTAAATGCGTGACATCTTCTAGTGTCTGGACTACAGGTCCAATAAGCTTTATGCTTATCAATACGCATCATTTCACTTGATAATTATTTCTACATCAGCATGCTTTAATAGATGTAGAATTCAGATCCTCACAATCTTTTATAATATTGCGCACTATATTGTATCAAAAATATCGTCGACTATCAGTTCCAATGCGACATAACTTATTGAGATCTCTTCATTTTTCATCATTTTCAGGTACCTGAACCTTTGCCAAGGTTTTATGAAGTGTTATGTCGTGGTGCTTTCTCAAAGCACTTGCCTCATCATTATGACCATCTTAATCACTTGCTCCTCTTCTTTTTCAAGAAGTTCTATATTTGAAACCGTTTGGTCTATCACGCTTCAGGCGTCTCATAGACTCTATCCTTCAAGGACTTTCCATTGGAGCATTTGCAACTTTTCTTTTTCCCGAGGATCTAGATAATAATCCCACACTCAATTTTCAGTTGCTAATCATTTCTCCCCCTAATGTTAGAAAAACTAACATTTACTCCCCAAGCTCATTTGGGGACCCATCTTTGTGCGTTGTGGTGGGGCGATTCAATCATATATCGCACATTCAAATTTTAGATGGAATTATTTGGTTCCTGACCCTGGACCAATTGTGATAGGGGAACCTTGTTGGCTTAATGCATTCAAGTGTTGCTATATGTTAAATAAACATATCTCATACCAAATTTTATTTGGGAGTTTTATTCTCATAATCAATGATTTAGCTATAATTGGAGGCATACAATTCTCGCTAAACCAACATAGATATGAATCAGCATTATCAACATGATTTTATAATTTGGAACTATGCTCTTAGTTTAATAATTCGAGCAACAACCTTACAAAAATCAATTGCAAGTGATATCAAAACACATGTGACCATTCCATAGATGCATCTGTTAGCAAACGGTTCACATGGTAGGTGAACGGGCCCATATTCACCCTTTTATAAGTTCCAAAATTTCAGGAAATATAATTCCAATCTTAGCTGATCAAGATCATTCTATGATGAGAACAAGCAACACAAGAGAATTCTTGAAGAATCTTTTATTTCTTCAACATATAGCCACGTGAATTCTCAATTATTTTTGAATCACATTTGAACCGGGATGGCCAACCGGTATGCCAACTTATTTCAGTAAACTTCTGGTTTACTTTCGTATGTGATTTCATCATCATACCCATATTTATGTACTACAAATAAAAAAAACCGTCAGGTAATCTTTTACATAAATATTTATAACCCGCTTCAATTGTAGTAGCATGAAGATATTAGATCTTCCCATAATTTATAGTCTCTTTTTTTTTCCAATGTCATTGAAACTTATAAGTTTCCTTTTGAGACTTAATACAACAATTTCATTCATTCAGGTAGTAATACATTAGCTCTTCCGGAGCTCTCAATTAATTTTGTATACTACCACATATTCAATCATATCAAAATTTCTCCACATAGTTTCAATTTTGAAACAATTTTGAATGTTGATGAGCTATACTCATTAACAGACTTATAATCTTGATGGATCCAATCATATCGTGTCTTTGGGTGGATGACCATCTTCAGGTGGTCATACCTTTCTTTTAGGCTATTCCACAAAACAAGTGGATCCTTGATCGTGAGATATTCAATTTTAAGAATTTCGTCAAGATGATGACGCAAAAATATCATAGCCTTAGCACGATCTTGATTTGATGCTTTGTTTTCACTTTTAATGGTGTCTCCAAGACCCATTGCATCCATATGGATTTTTGATGCTTTGATTTCCCGTCAGGGACTAGCTCTGTATTAGATCTATATTTGTAACATTTATCAAAGTTCTCAATTTCTCATTCTTCAGGAATGGAACATGATCATCTAAATATGCCTTAACCACATAAGGTATGATAGCTTAACCTCTTTTAAGATATTGCTACTTCGGGAGCAAATCGAGGTATGCATATAACATAGATGATTTCTGTTACATATTTTCACAATATTGTTCTGCTGGAACAAATATATTTTCACAATATTGTCTTCTGGAACAAATATATTTTTCACAATATTGTTCTTCTGGAACAAATATATTTTTCACAATATTGTTCTTCTGGAACAATTATGAGGCATGAATTGCCAAGTGAATCAATAAGTCGTCCTCAAGTTCATATACAAAATCGATATTGTTATTAGTAAATACATAAATATCAAAAAATACTAACCTTCATCTTTCTAAGAAAACTTTGATTTTTCTTACCTCAGATCTTTCAAAGTGAGTGCTCAAGGCAGAGACTCGTGCTGATAACGTGTTATAAAATAATAAAGAAAGAACAAGATTATTATAGAGAAAGAGAGAAGGAGAGAAGTTCTTATTTCTCTTTGATTGGATTAAATACAATGAAGGAGAACCCCTCTATTTATAGGGATAATTTCTCCTAACTTTTCTCCAAAAGATAGACTTTCACAATGATATAAATACATATATCTAGTACAATACAAATACCTTTATAGACATTCACTATAATACAAATATGTTTATAACATTTTTAAATTAGTTGTTTGGAATTATTATACACAGTTAATATAAAATAAAAATAATATTATAATTTTAAATTGACTAATTTTAAAATAAGTTATCTCAAAATTGTGGCCTAATCAAATATGAAATAAATCTATTTAAAAATTAATTTTAAAATTATTTATCTTTTATCTCTCATACATTGAAAAATAAATTAGCTCACCTTCAATATAAAATAAAAATAATATTATTATTTAAATAACTAATCTCACAAATAACTTATTCAACATTTTATCATAATCAAACATAAAATAAATTTATTGGAACATTAATATCCAAATTATTTTAAAAGTAACCCAACATGCATAAAATCAAGACTTTTCCGGTTGAAAGCTCTCTTTATTCTCTCACCTTTCTGGAGACGTAGCTATTTCGATCATCATCTCTGCTTCAACAACAATCAGATTCTCTATTGGCATTATTTTGGGGGTGAGACACTCGAATTCCCAATTATTAAAACCCTTTCTTCTGAAGGAATTGATTTGACCTATTTCTCTAAATTTTGATTCTTTATCCAAAGTATGAACTACTTTTTTTTCTTTTGAAAACTTCTATGATTCTTGAATGGTACGTGTAGAGAAGAGACTGATGTCAAAGGGTCCCTTGATTGAAAGTGAAAAATTAACTTTAGGATGCCTCTGAAGTTAATTTGTTCGACAAAAGATTCAGTATTTTTTCTTAATTTCTGCAGCAATGGATGAACAATTTATTCTGAGGGTTCCACCTTCTGTTGCTGAGCGAATTGACCGCCTTTTAAGTGAAAATGCTTCTTCTTCAGAAGACAAACTGGACTTGTCTTTTTCTGGTAATTTTTCGTTTTTTTTTTTTGGAGTTGTAAGTATTGTTGCTCTTATAATTTTTGACACAGTTATTTGACATGTTGGCATTTACTCTTTCAGATTTAAATTAGTCCTACTTCACACCAGCATTCATTTTATGTTGTTTCACATCTGTAATGCTCTTAAATCACCTATCAAAAAAGAAAAAAAAAAGAAAACAAATTAGTCCTGTCATATCTCATTTCCCATGGATGGTAATTGTCATTCCTTGAACCTTTTATTATTATTTTAACATAACCGTGGTGTCCCTGCCAGCCTCCGCACATATCGACTAATTAGATAGAGTACCTGCTACGTCCGAGAAACACAGGTACAGCTAACTCTTTCCATCAAGATTTGGACAGATGGGAAAAAATCACTTAGTGTTTTTGCCTCTTGAACCTATAACTTCATGATTTTCAACCCACTTCATTGACCACTCGGCCACCACCGTGAGGGCTGAACCTTTTGTATCCCTCTAGCTCTTTCGATTCTCTATGCTGCTTCTGATTTAGAGAATCCGCGATTTGTCTTCAAAAGGTAAAGTATTTAGTACTGGAATGAAATCTACTTGAATAGAGGGGAAATACATAGATGATTCATCCTACTCCAATCAATTTGGGATTGAGATGTAAATGATTAATTAATTATAGACTGAATGGTTTTCCAGACAACTTTTTATTCTCTGGGGTTATCTAGGATACCTATAAAGAAGTTCCAGAATTGGGGGTGTGAAGTTGTCAATAGAGCAGAATTTACTCTGCTATTCGAAATTCAGAAGAACTACGTGGAGGGGCTATTGAACAACTCAAAAAAGCTTGTTCTCGCTTATGGAAAGTAGAAACTGAAGCCGAGCAGTTTTGAGTGAATGGATACTCCGAGATGGAAACGAGAAAAATTGAATTTGATTAATTCAACTTATAAGACTTTGGAACAATTAGAATGTCGGTCTGATTGATTTTATAAGTTAATAGCCTTTGGTGTCCACAAGTTACATGGCATCATCTGATTTTCTAAGGTATGAATTTTGTTCCCCATTGTCCACCGCTATACCTAAGTCTTTTTTCATATGCTGATAAGTGAACATTGTGGTCTGTGTCATTGATATTAAGCACAATTGTGTGTTTTTGTGTGTGTATACACACACACACACACACACACGCATATATATATGTATATAGTGCAGTCCGGTTTCTTTTGTTTTAATCTATAGCATGCTGGTTGTCCAAGTATTTATGTGGTATGTGTTAGTGAGTTAGAGTAAGACTTAGGTATTCTTACAACAGCAGCATTTCATGCAAGCTGAGCTCTTTTGTTCATTTTGTCTATAGTAACAGATAGAAGATATACTTCTGCTGATGATATAAAGATATATCATCTACTTATTCAAAAACCACTAACGATATTTTGATCACAGTGCAGTGAAATTCATTCAATTAAAACTTAGAGAGACATACTTTTATTTTCATTTAGATCAAGATGCTCATTCATGTAAATCCCATCCTTTATTAACAAAAGTTCTCATCTAAAAAGTTTATTAATTTAAACAAGGATCGACCAATTTTTTTGCTTGGTCGCCCTACAAAGTTAATATACTCAGTACATGACAATTTTTTTGACGATTACTAGGGTAGGATTACTTTTAATCTGCCCTTGATGTCAGTGGTTTCACCTTCATATGCTTATGAAGCAAGCAATACACTAATGCAGGAGATTGAGTAATAAACTTGAGTTGGTCGAGTTATAGTATTACATGATACTGGAAGTTAATTGATTTGACAACCATGTCTTGCACCTCTATTGCATATGTTGATGTAATAGAGATTAATTACTGTTTTTATGTTTGACCGGGGCAAAAATATGCCTAAATGGTTATATAAGCATCAATGAACTCGTGTTTATGAGATTGAAGCCGCACTAAACTTTTCATGGTATCTTCTTTCCATTGTCCTGAAATTATACCCAGAACACTTGGCTTCTTATACCTTACCTTATCCCAAAAAAAAAGGACTTGGCTTCTTATCCATTTGCGACTTTACCATTCTTTTCTGAAGGCGGTATATATTTTTTAATATCTTTTAAGCATCTTATCATAGTTGATGCATGTGCTTTTTAAAAAATCTTGTGCTTTTCAGAGGATGGAAAGACTGGCACTTTTGTCATAGGCGACGAGCACTTTCCTGCATCACTTTTGAATCTTCCTTGCATAGTGGAGTCGTACAAAACTTATGATGACAATGTGCTCATTAAATCAGCAGACATTGGTCAAGTAGGGTTGGGATTAATCTCTCTTTTCTCCTTCAGTTATATGAATATGATTTTTCAATCGTCATTGCTTTCCTAAAATGTAAACTTTGTTGGTTTGACAGATGATTATGGTGAGAGAAGAAGGTGATCCTGCTCCAGATGTGATGGAATATAGACATGGCCTCACACCTCCAATGAGAGATGCTCGAAGGCGAAGATTTCGGAGAGAACCAGATCTTAATGTAACAATCTTACTTTTCTGAAAGGACCTCTCATTTATTTACTTTCTGATTTGTCCCGACAGAGAGAATGTCAGGGGTGGGTTGTCTACTGTGTGGAATGGGGTTATGTCATTAATTTTTTTCGGGGTGGGGGGGTGGGGGGGTGGGGGGGTTGGGGGTATGTCTGTGTGAAAGCAAATGGGGGCTTATTCTACCTGAAGCTTCTCAGTTTATCTGCTTCTCTGCTAATAAATGAATTGGAATAAAATCTGTTAGTAAATATAGTGGAGCCTCCCTGTCCCTTGATCCGCCCTTTACTAGTTTTATATATCACCCTTTTTTTTCTGGTAAAATCCTTGTACTTACAATGTGCCTGTTATATTTTTGGCAGCCTGAGCTTGTTCGGCGCGTTGAGAAAGACTTGCAGAACATAATGGCTGGTGGAACAGCTGAGAATATTGATATCCTCTTGTATTTGGTTTCTCCACTAGTTATGAAAAGAACGACGCATGGTCAATATACAACAATGGAAGTAGCTAAATAGACTTATTTAAGGTTTAAATAGGCTGTTTTCTGACAAATTAGAACCACGAGTTTTAACAAATCCTAGCTATGATGTTGGTAAATTGACATTTTCCAGCTTGTAGACCACAATCAGTATCACTTTTGCCAGTGAAAATCTTTTGTGAAAATTTCTGCTGACCATTTACCAGGAAGAGGTTTGTGGTACTGTCAGGGAAGCTTTAGTGCTTTGAGCTTTCAGAAAATTTTCTGAGGTTCTGTTTGCATATGCCCTTGTAAACAAGAATAAGTTTCCGCGCTGAAAGTATATATTAGAACTTCAATATCATTGTAGAGGACTTGCTAAGCTTCATCGTTCTCATTTCTGTTACTCCTTAACTAATTGATTACATATAGAAGTTGCTGAGCCAGAGGAAGGCGGTGAAGCAAGTGCACGCCATGTGAATAAGAAAGTGGTTGAACCTACAACAAAGCCTGACATTTCCGAGCCTGGGACAGCTGGTGAGGATCCTGATAGAACTGAATCTGAGGATTCTGATGATTCAATATAGCCGAGGACGTTAGCAACCAAAGATTATTTAGCTACAAAAGCTGTCAGTTGGCAAGTGGCTACCAAGTCTCTGCTATTGGTATAGTCCACTTCATGGCTAGGCCTTCGAAATTTGATAGAAATTTTAGCTCTTGTGTTTCAATACAGTTGCTTGTCGATTCTAGACTTGAACATCGCTGTAATATAACAGTTTGCAATGTCTACTTTAGACAATTGCAAATTATGTTCTGTACAATGATGGTCTGTCTCCAGTTAAATGCGAATTTGCTTATTTTTTTCTAAGATAAGAAAATGTGTGTTGCAAAAGTGATTAGCTTCGACATCCTGAGAGGCTGGAGTCAGAAAGTTTGCTGTGTTTGATGAGACTTGAGAGACTGGTTGGAAGGAAGTATAGAAACATAATGAGAAGGATAAATCGCGCAAGGCTCGAGAAATTGAAGTTCAGGTCACCTTCTTGTGAGGACGTCAGATTTGTGACAATGAGTGTTTTGCTTTAGATCTTTATATTTTGAGTTGTATATCTCGAGTTGAATGCAGTAGGTGAAAATGTTTATGCCTAGTTGTGATGAACAAAATTTGTGTTGAAAACTTTGAGCTGTGTTAACAGAGTTGTAAGTTTTTCAACAGTGCGATTACTTATATAAGGTCGGCAATTTGAATTATTCTCACTTTGCTTACGATTTCAATGATCAAACAAACGACTGCCGTTTCGTGAGTGCACGATAAGCAAGTTGGAAATGAAAAAGTTAATTGTTGTGGAGCCTAAAGCCAAAGAAACTCCAAGGGGTCATTTGGTGCGAGATGGGGACCGCCCGTGGGGCTAATTCGATGGACTAGCTTCGTTCTCCGGAGAGCTATTTGAATAGCAGACGACACATGTCCTGGTTCTGGTTCTGGCTGATCCACTGACTTACAAGTTTCCGTAGATTGATCCATGATTTCAAGAGGACATCAATCCCAAAATGATTCTCTTCAAACTCAGCTCCGCCTTCTTGCCCGGAAGGGCCCTTCAATCATAAACAATCCTTCGCTAGAAAATTTTAAAGGGAGAGTTAGATTAAATAGGATTCATATTGTCTTTCTTCCCAATATTGATTACCAAGAATTTGAACAAACAATGGGGATAGTTATCTCATGAATTGAAATATTTTCTGGAATTAGTTATCTCATCATATATACAGGATAACTTATCTCATCATTGTAGTACAAATAGTGTGATATATAATTTTGAAATTAGCTAATATCCCTATCTAAACGCAAGATAAAATAATCTTGCATTTTGTCCCAAAATTATTACTCCCTTATTCTTTGTACTAAACTACCCCTAATGGGGTGTTTGATATGAAGGAAATTTTCTTCTCGGAAAATAAATGAGTTTCATAGTTATTTTCTTGTGTTACAAAAGTAAGCAAAAAAATATTATCTCAAAAGCATTTATATGTAATCTAAAAAAACACTATGGAGGTAGAATGAAGCGGGAGGTAGGGGCTCAGGGGTGGCTTAATTGTCAAGAGGTGGGTGTTGGAGGCGTTGTTGGATGGGTAGGAAGGAGACAATGAAATTGAAATGTTACTTATTTATGGCCATAAACAAAGTCTTAATATCATTAGGAAGTATTTTTATATGGATAATTTTCACTGCAGTTTTGTCCATAACCAGCAGTCACCACCACTAACCATCCACCACCGAAAACCACCACATCTAGCAAGTAGCAGCCATTACTGTCGCTCACTATCACATCTACCACCTCTATTAAAATTATATTTACTGTCATCACCATCGCCGTCATTGCTAGTTTACTACTGCCACCTGGGCTATCACTATCAACATTGTGGCCAATTCCTACTATCAATCACCTCTATCATCACAACAAACATCACTGTCAACTATTACCAACATTATCATCAACCACCACACATTCTTTAAACACCACTACCAACTACTAACATCAACCACCATCATCATCACGTATACTACAACACCAACCATCTCCACCATCACAACTATCACTATCACACTACATATCATTTTCACCATCACCAGGAAACATAAATATTTCATTTTTTTAAATCAAATTATAATTTTAATTTATTAAGTTTATATTTTTAATATTTAACATTATTGAGATACTTTAATACAAACAAACGAGGCCAAATGTTCCGACTTTGTAGGTATCCATTTGGACGGCGTGAATATCTTGAACGGGTCGGAAAATATATGACATCTAATTGCATGATTTATTTTTTAAATAAATAAATTTTATATTTTTGCTATTATATAAATTGGTCTACAATGTTTTATCTTAAAAAAACTTATATCTCATATCTAATTGCATGATTTATTTTTTAAATAAATTAATTTTAATTTTTTGCTATTATATATATTGGTCTTCAATGTTTTCTCTAAAAAAAAACTTATATCAAATGAAATATAATTAGTGAAATATTAGGATAGAATATTCTAGCGTCAGGGACAGCTAGAAGGTATTACAACTAAATTTCTGGTGCAATTTAACTAAGATATTGCACCAGATAGTATGTGTAGCCTGTAATTATTGATTAGTTTAATTCGATAAGAATTAGTCACAGATTGCCACTTACACTATGTTTGGATGGTCGTTCGATATTGTTTTATCGCATTGTGTTATTGTGTTATATTGTATCGTACTGTATTGTTTAATGAATACAATATTTGAATAGATTGTATTCTTTTCCGTCGTTACATAATATCATACATCAATTTAAAGAATAAACCTATAATAAAAGTAGAGTACGGGTAAGAGATGCTATATAATAAAAATAGAATATGGATTATGCTATATAATAAAAGTAGAGCAGGTCAGAGATGCTATAGAAAGGTAAGGTAAAGAATAAAATAAAATAATTAAAAAATAAGTAAAGATAAAATGAGAAGTAAAAAGATAAGGTAACGCCGTGATAGCACTAAATCAGTCATATATCACACAAAATGAGACTTTTGTTATTAATGAATTTAAGGATACTATATAACAAAATTTAAGTAACAATCAAAACAAACCTCTTAAAATGAAAAATGGATTCGATACAATTCAAAGGAAACTAAGAAATGGTCTTCGAATTTGATTCTATAAAAATTCTTAAGAAGCTGTTAAGGAAGACTTGATTTGATAGAGATGGATAGAAGTTGACAAGGTTCTGCATAATTCTTCTATCTTCTATGCAATAGACCATAGGCGGATTCTGTTCGAAAGTGTTATATGAATCTATAAAAATATGCTGAATGCTCATATTTTGGTGGTAATTAAACGACAGGTATGTCCTTTGGTAGTGGAAATGCAGTCGGCCATAGGGTAACGGATGCCATTAAACATGAGGTTAAGGTGGCTGATCCCTCCCCCTCAGCTGGTTCTACAACTGCTGATACATCATGTGTAAACCAAATGGCAGCTTTCCTATTGCTTCTCTGTTGCATTTGCTTGTTGATGATATGGATTAAACCAGCATTTTATTATGCGCTGATGTGTAGGGCTAGCAAAATGGGTAATATATGTGGTTATTCATTTAACTCAATGGGTTGGATATCTGAAGTTTTCAAAAAATGGCTAAATATGAGTCAATGCAATTTGTTACTTGGAAGCACTACTAAGTAGCTTAACAAGTCAATATCTTTAAAGTAGCTCTGGTTAACCCGTCAGGTAACCTATTGAATACGGGCGAGTTGAATATTTTATCCATTTTTGTTCTAACTCGTTTGCCACTCCCATTAATGAGTAACATTGGTGCCAGTGAGTTTTCTCTTTTTTGGCATTGCTGGTAAAACTATTGACAAGAGGTGTCTTTTCCGTTTTGCAGTGTCTCAATGTCAATGGAAGCGACCTAAGCAAATGCCAATTTTACATAGATATGCTGTGTGAGTGTGGCAGAAGTTCTACCACGTACTGACTTGGTGATTGCTTAGATCTACCATGACCACCTTAATAATATTATGATGACTACTAGTTTTGTTGGACTGATCTAATTGCTCTTTTTTTTAGTTATCACTAGGTTGTCATTTATGGTTGCAGCCATTTCATTCTATCTACTAGCTGTTCAGTTTTGAATAATTTCTGATAATTCTTTTTTATGGTTTCCCCCTATTGTGGCATAGTGAATGAACATAAATTAATTTTGAATATCATGAATATTCTTTTCCCCTTTTATCTCTTTATCTTCTTATTTATAATACAGCGCAATTTAATGTTTTTAATTTTTTATAGAATCTCCGAAGCTTTCCTCGATTACTATAATCTTCCTTTTTTCTTTTTTTTTCTAATTCTGAATCTTTATGCATACTCCATTATCTCTTCTTGGAGGCGGCATATATATAGCTAAATGGATCAACGCAAGCCGGATGCACGGTTTTTGACGTTTTTACGTATATGTGAGTGTCTACACATTTTGTACAGATTGCCTCTATCGTTTTAAATTTTTATTCTTCAAATTAATGATCTTTAATATTTATCTGTACTGTTTATTTAATAAAAATTTGCTGTGCAAATTACTCTTAATTATAATTTAATTTTATTAGGCAAATCTTTTGAGAATATTTACCTGGCATAAGCTAAGTGTTTATCTAGTTCGCAGGATAAAATTTTACACTTAATATTAAAAAAAAAATCATCAGACACAAGTTAGCCTTATAATAAGGCACAAAGCATATTACTGAACTGACTATTGTTGATTTTATGTTTCAATGCACAAGTTCATGCTATTAAACTTATGTCCTAAGACAATCTGTGTGAACTTATGCCTTGAGGTGTAACTTGTGTTAAAACCTATGTCTTGCGATTTTATTTTTTCTAGTAACTTTTTTTCCATTAAAGGCATTTCAGTCACTTTTTTATTATATAAAATATCGAAAGATAAACATTAAAGATCATCAATTTAAAAATTAAAAAATAAAAATTACCTTATTTACATTTGTGCCAGTGACCCGCATAACTATTCTGTTGGGCTGTGTTACGTACTCTGGCCCAAGAAGAGTGCGTACTTTTTTAGCACATATAGCTGGAATTTGACGATACCGTTTAAAATATAGTCAATTTTTTTATTAAGTTATTTAAAGTTTAGCCGCTTCAAAATGAAGTTTCAAACTCCGGGTCTGAAATATGAATTATCAAAGCTTAACTTCGGACCTTAAATATGAAGTATGAAAAGAGAACTTTAGACCCGAAACACACTTTTCTAAATTTGACCCACAGGTTCTAAACTCAGTCAAAATTATGAACCTACACTTTTTACCACTTCTATTTAAATAGTAGTAATATTGTATACTTTTTTTTTATTTTCGAGTTTTTATGCTACACCTCATGTTTAAAGTTTGTGTCATCAAACTATATAATTTTATTTTTTTTATAAAAAAAAATAGAACATAGCAGGGTGAAAATTGCTACTGGGTGCAATTTCCACAAGATATTCTTTACTTGCTTCGGACTCGGCCTTTTTTATTAATCAGTTCGTAGATACTCTCTCCGTTTCAATTTGTTCGTCTTACTTTTTTTTAGTTCATTTTAAAAAAAAAAAACCGCTTTCTTTTTTTGGCAACTCTCTCATTCTAATTTTCCATATGACATGTTTAATACCATAAAATTAAAGGACATTTTGGTATATTTTACACATCTTTAATTTAAGACCCCAAAATTCAAAAGTCTCTTTTACTTTCTTAAACTCCGTGACAAGTTAAAACCAAACAAATAAATTGAAATAGAGTATATGACAATAACAGAGTCAATCATGAGATTTTTACAAGGAAAAGTTATGGATACATGTTTGACTAACTAGTTTACCAACATGGCCGAAATATACATAATATATACACCATTGTGTATCGGTATGTATAGTATATGTATACTTAATATAAAGTATACACTGCCTAAACATTTTATACATGTAAACTAGTTTGCCAAAGTGTTTAGGATCTTAATTATCCCCTTTTTATAACAGGTAATTAAAAAGAGTAGTAAATCTTGATACATGAGATATTGCCAATTTTGGTTAATTGGAATATTGCTCTGTTGACTTGTCAGTGTTTGAGATGCTTGGTTGTGTTTTCTTTTTCTGCCTATATGATTCCAAAGCCTGACTGCAACTCAGATCATGTCGTTTTAAACTAAAATTTGATTAGAAACATATTTACAAGATGCATTAGCGAAAATAAAGCATACCTACTTTACCTCGCACTGGCAGAAGGTAGAAGGTACCGATAGATTAGTCGAGGTACGTACAAGTTGGCACCTTTTGGAAACAAAAAACACTTGTCTTTATAATGTACAACAAGCCTGCAACTTACAAGGTGGGTAGTCTTCTTAGCAACAAAAGCTGACGTATATAACACAGCTTCTTTGTGATTCTAAGTCCCGTCCTAAATATGGCTTTCCCTAGCCACGTTTGATGGGCTTGTGGATTATCGTCTAATGTACAAGCTTCCTTGAGCATCTTCTGCAATAATTTTGCAAAGGGAACTATGAAAATCTGTAGGCCACATAACAATGTCACTTCCTGATATATCCATCTTTGATAAATAATCAGCAGCTCGGTTTGTTTCACGCCACGCGTGAGTGACTTGGTACTTCTGAAACTTTTTCAACATTTTCCATATGTGTTGGAGACAGCTAGCAGCTTTCTGATTATGTGGCTGCTCTTTGTTAATAGCTTTCACTGCACCCATCGAGTCGGATTCTACCCATATCATTTTGACACCAATACTGAGAGCAAGTGTAAGACCTCTCCATATAGCCAGTAACTCAACCAAGAAGATATCATCACATGGAACCTCTGAGACACAAGCACATATAGGAACACCTTTATCATCGCGAAGTAAACCACCAAGACCAGCTCTTTTCCGATTTATAGATCCATCTGTATTTAGCTTTATCCATCCAGGCTCGGGCTTTTTCCAAGTGCAGCACTTAAATGGTCTTCTAATAGGCAAATTAAAGCCTCTTAATTCCACGAACTTCAGAGATTTTAACTGGTTCAAACTCTCAAGTAAATCTGTTAAATAATTTCCCTCAAACTCCGGAGCAAATTTAGCTTCTTTACTTGCCATCATTTCATGTTTCCTTTCTTCATCTTCCTTCAGTTTGTGCTTCCTACCTCGGATGTGTTGCTTTAGAGATTTCTCGCTGGAAGTGCTCACCAGACAGAGAGCGCAGCTCCAGTTCATTTGAACTTTCTTAGGATAAATTGGCTGATCACAAGTAGGAGAAGATTCAGCCTGAAACAGAATTATAAACAAAATGCTCATGAACATGTCACCATCTAGAGCATCAAATAGGCGTTTGTAGGGGAAAACTATGAATTACCTCATAAGTGACCAAACTTTGCAAGTTGTCCTTTTCATACTGTCCCACAGGTCCCAGTGCTGCATCAATATAATCACTGCACTCCATGGGCATGCCCTCGTTCTTTTCAGTTACCTTTTCTATGTGTGAATTTGGGGAAAGACATGGCTTAAGAAAGTTCATATACACATAAGAGGCAACACCAAACTGAGGCAGTACGAGCAAGAGGGATGTTAATCCTTTTGCATAATGCCAAAAGGAGAACCTGAAAAAATCAACACACTTAGGTCAGCCTTAATTATTGTTAAAAAATGTCCTTCAGGTTAGAGACACCGCTTGGTGAGACTCATAGACCGAGCACGATAAGAACAGCCAAAAACTCAACTACAACTTGCTATAAAGATTCTGAATTTGTAATTACTATCAGAAGGAGGGCAACTGTTAGAGGCCCCACCCAACCAGGTAATGCATCTTCATATCATCCCATAAAAACATGTTATATGTATTAGATTCTTGTAGTGGTTAAAACATCAACCGATGCGGAGGCTGGGTACTAAGCAGTAAATCGCAAATGCTGAATATTTTCTCTCATTCATCCAAGGAATGAATGAAATGGTAATCCTGAAATGAGCCTTGGCTGCATTTTGGTAGTTCTATGCCCATATTGTATTCATCAATGACCAGCCATTTATGGTGTGTCTGGTAAGGAGGAAAATTTTTCCAGAAAACATTTTCGGATTTTCCCACATCTGGTCGGTCAAAATTTTTGGAAAACATTTTCTCCCGGAAACAACAAGAAAAATGACTTTCCTGGTGAAAGTAGGGAAACCAAGTTCATAAGTGACATTTCACTCCTTTCATCTTCAGACATACTCCATTCCAACCCCAACCCTTATAGCCCCCACCTCTCCTCCACCACCACCCCCTATGCACCCTTAGTTTCAACCATCAATAACTGCTGGTTTGCACAACAAATATGTATCCAACATTAGCTGTTATACAACACTTGAAACAATTAAATAGAATAAGATTCTTAGTATAAAGCACCATAGCTCTTTGCAAATAATGGCTCACAAGATTAACAAAGAATGCAATTCCATCTTCTTACAGTAATCCATAAACTGACTTGCATTCAGATACCAAAGCATTTTGAGATGTTTCAAAAATTTAGCCGCCAATATTAATCGTCCGAATGTGGATAACTTGCATACAAGAAATCTAAAAGACATGTATGTGGATGAAAGCAAAATGAAAAATTTACCATGTCAAAGGCTTTGCAAGAGTCAATTCCAGTCCAGTGGTTAATCCAAATAGGACCCAATGTTGAAGACACTTTTTGTAGCTGGATTCTTTATCACACTCTATAGCTCGAATTGATGCATATCTGTTTTGTCAAGAATGTCACAAAACTGAAAAGCCTAAATATCCCAGTTCACATAACCAGCAAAAATTCCAAAGAAACAAGAGAAAATTAATTTCTTTTTCCCCAACTTACAGAGGACACAGCAATGTCACTGATGGTCTGCAAAATATCCAGAAAGAACTGTGGGAAAAAAACAATAATAATCAGATATGTGGAAGTCACGAGCAGCTGATCAAAGACAAAACTTAAAGGCCAAATTTTTTTTCTCTCTTTCTACATGTGTGTATATATATAGAGAAAGGGCTTAACAAATTCCTGAAAAATAGGACAAAAAATTGACAACCCACATGAGCACAATGTACCACAACTACTAACGAACTCCAAAATCATCCTATGATTATTTAACCCCGTGATGTCTTTAGGATGAAAATCTTAGACAGAGAAAAAACAAAACAAGATTTTGTCTTATTCGATCAAGAAATGAAACAAGATTTTGTCTCTTTTTTTTTTTTATTGAGTCAAGAAACAGGAAGACTTACTGGGAGAGGAATGGATATTGTGGAAATACTTACCAAGAGAGCAAAATTTTAGCTGAAATCAGAAGAAAGTTGATCAGACCCATTGTCACTGACACGGTGCTGTTTCTAAATTCTTGCTTTCCTTGTTAAACCCAATTTTATTTTGTTTTTTTTTTATTTTATTTTAAAGAATTCATGCATGTCTTAGTGTTTGATTGGTTTTTGGGAAAGAAAAGGGCAAAAATATCACAGTGGGTCTGGAAAAGGAAAACAAAGAGACTTTCAGGCTAAGGAGTCAATGCTTGGTCAATTGTCCAATTGGGAAAAAGGCGCAAAAACAGAAAAAAAAAAAGAAAAAAAAAAAGAAATTCATACCAAGCGAAGTCGACATGTCGATTAAAAAAAGAAAATTCCTGAAGAGCAATTATTGCATTTGGGTAGGTGTATCAAATTTAAGGTAAAACGTAAATTTTCTGCCAAACATTTGTTTTTTACCAAGTTTTTAATTACTTGCATAGGATAGTAGAGAGATCTATTGTATGAAATATTCCCATTAATTTCATTAGTAGTCTTTCAACTTTAAATTTATTAATATTCCCAAGTTTTTTATTGTCACAAATTATTTAAAACTTATTGAAATATCACCATAGTTACTAAATTGTTTAAAATTGAGGATATTGCTGGCGAAAGACTTCACGAGGTTTGATTTTAGACACCTAAACCATTTAAAACAAGTGATTTATAATCTATGCCTTCCTCAACTGTCGCTTCACATCTGATTTAAAAAAATATATATATACTGTATATCATTATTTATCTTCATAGAAGTTATTCTTTTAAAATAACAAATCACACGTGAATGTAGTTCAAAATTCAGATCGTGAGAGCCTACCATCAGACCCAAAATTTTAGATTCTTCAAACTTCAAACTTTCGAATACGAGTTTGAATATGAAGTTAGGCTTTGACAGAATCAACTACAAACCTGAAGTATATGCAACAGAAGTTGGAAGTCTAAAGTTTAGCCGACTGAACTTCTATTAGTTTAAAAAATGAATGTGCTTTAAGTAGGAGGTGCTACAAGGGGTCATCCCCTGGTGCCAATACTATGTTATGATTTGGATATGTACTGGAACTTGATATTTTCCCCACCCCCCTCCTCGAGATCAAATTCTTTTCAGGCCTCTTTGGGGTTGTAATTGTCATTCCTTTAGAATAACAAACGTAGTCATCTCCATGCCTAGTTTAATGATCTCCTTATCATAAAGCACAGCCGTGCAAGTGCACAAGAAATTGTAGTCGCGTAACAACGGGTGGTAAAAACATTAACACGGCCCAAATGCGCTCAAATTCCTTAATCGTTATTGCCAGGCTTTGATGATTCAACCATATAGTAGAAATAGAAGCTTTGATCTGTATCGCAATAATAACGAAAATGTAGCAAAGGAAAAAGAAGGGCCTGCTGTCGCGCAGCATTCAGAATAACAAGCATGGGAGTGAATAAATTTGCAAGGCCCTACGCTTCTCCTACAGGCCACAACAGCAACAAAGGCAAGCAGAAATTAGAGAAACTTATTTGCAAAAGGGATAGAGAAGATGAGGAAACGATTGGCAAAAAAAGAACTGCCAGGATCATTTGGCATAGCAAATAGACTGTACAGCATTATAGACAGGTATCTCACAGACTTAAAATGTCCTTAGACTGTTCTCCTGTATAAAAAAAAATATCTTTTTTAACACGGAAATTATCTACAGAATCTAATTCAGAGACCATTGGTGTTTAACCAAATCCGAATCCTTCGTTGGCTTCATGAATGGCAAGCAATAGTCTCTCCTCTAGATGCTCTTTAGAGGGATACTCTGGTAGATCCAACTGGTTGAAACTGCACCCAGCAAACAATAGTTAAGGAGTGTTCATAGTAAATAAGTAATGAAAGATGGCAGTAGAATTCACAAGAAGCCATCCAATCTCAAAGAAAGAAGTTCTTACTGGCTGTCAGTAGTTAAATGTAATTCAAGATTAGGATAATATACTTATACAAGTAAATTAGGATGGTAACATAGATGAAAAAAGGTAAGTAACTTGGAGAGGAGCAACATGGATCTTTTACTGGCAGAAATCTTCAGCATCATGAGGGCAATCATAGTTTAGATTCAGATGATTAAATAATTACCATGTATGTGCTGAGGGCAAGTGATCAGCACTGCCATAAGCTTTGTGGATCTGAAATTTCTGGGAACCTGAAATTCCTTGCAGTGCACTAAACCCTTCCAGCGGCACCTGGAGAAGTTGACAAAGATTTGTTAAATGATTGCTGGAGATATTTAACATGCAACAGTAATCAAATGAAACAACAAACTACCCTTGAGGTCCCAGTGACAAATTGAAGAAGGCGAGCTTTGTCTTCCTTGCTAAAAGCTTGAACGACTTCCCAAAACCACTGAATAACAGGTGATGCTGGGCTGTATCCAGAATATTCTGTATTTGCCCTCAAGTCATCAACTGCAAAGCAAGGGGAAAATTATACGTAAGAAGCGACTCTTCCTTGATATTGGCAATTAAATATCTAAGACAGGATTACCACATGAATTAACGAACAAAGAAAATAGTGAAACATACGGTCGATGTCTGGAAGACCACTAATTAACAACTCAAGCTCCTTGTCGTGAAAAATAGAGATCAGATCCCGTGGAATCAATTCACTGAATCCTTCCAAAAATGCATTTATCTGAGGGCGGATAGCAGTCGTCAACCGATGCTCAGCAACCAAGTCAACATACTGTTGCTTATTTTCCTCAGTGACTCTGATATTTCGTCCACCCGGAATTAGTTCATAGTCAGTCACCTGCATTACACAAATTGCAATCAGAGTCTCTGTAACAAAAATGCTTAAACTTCAATCGCCGCTGAAGAACTCATACCTCATTGCGTTCATAAAGTATCAACTTTTCTTCGTCAGCATCAATGCTGAATGTAAGGTCCAAAATATCACTTATGTCATTCTACACAAAGCAAGAAACGTGAGCAGAGCAAATATTTAATCATAATTTCCATAACCACAAAGAGAAGAGAAAACACTGCACCTCAAGCAGCCATTTCAAATTTTTGAAGTAGTCAGGATCAATAGCTTCGATATCATGATATGTCACTTTAGCACCAAGTATATGCTTGTAGAAGGACCGTGTAAAATGAACATCAAGAAGTTGACCATCAAATAGTGCCTTCCCAACCTGGGATATTTACATAAAAAGCACATTAGATATTGTTAAATTGAATGACTCGAGCAAGCAGAACCAAGACGGAAGATACTCACAACTCGCCCAACAAATTTGAAGTATGAGAGGTGCTCAGTTTGGTACACAGAGTTGGGATTTGGCTGAAATGTTGCTTCATTGCCAACTGAAGTAAACAACAGGGCTCCCTTATCAAAAATTACTCTGGACAGTAACTGATACCATTCCCTAGTAAGTCCACCAGCATCAATCCCTTCTTCCCCTTGGAAATGTACAGTCAATCTCCCTTTCAGTTCTTGAGTTGTCCTCATGCGCAGCTGATTATATGAATCTTCAAGTATATACGCTCTTCTCACAGAAATTCTCAGAGGACTGTGATGATGGTCGTGTTGATGTTTAATCTTAGATCTAAAGTAGGACCTTTTATTGTCAAAATCAACAAAACGGGGAACCTTCAGCATGATGGAGAAAGACTTCTCCAGTAGTCCAGGATTCTGCCGAACGAAAGCATTAAGAAGTTTTCTGTGCTTCTCTGCAAATTTTACAAAAGCAATGTGCTTCTCATCAACTTTTGTTGCAGATGTAGGTGTTTTCGGCTGCATAGAAGCAGTAGCTTCTTCCGGATCAGGAACTGTAGCGATACTGAACTCCTGCCCTGCACCCAAATGCCCAGGATGCAACTTCTCACACATCACAAAAAAGGATTCTATGTACGGTAAAATGTTCTGAGTGCCTGCTGGAAGTGGAGGCATTGCTCCAGAAGGTTTAGATGTGGTAATAATGGATGGGCGTGACTGGTTGGGTGCTGTTTCAGAAAAACTCTCTATTCTGCTAATGCAAGTGCTCAGCTCCTGCCATAGAGGTTCTAAAGCTGTATTAATGTCCCAAACCAGGGAGATAGTAGAACCGTGCTCCTTCTCAGAAATAATTTGATTATCCTTGTTCTTGTCACCAATCGAAGCAACAAGAGTGCTTAATGCTTGTAAAACCCTGAGTATCACAGCGCCATCAGTTGAAGTGGTACTGAGCAGTGCTTTTTCTACTTCCCTAAACTTGTTTAACTCATCCATTGCAGATCTGGTCAGACTTTGCACAGAGCCAGCTAGCTCAGTAATAAATAAATGACAAATGCCGGGAGCTATGGCCACCAACTTTTTCAGTACCTCAGCTACCAATGAGTAAGCATTGTCTGAAAGACTAATAAAAGAAGAAAACATTAAACAGATTCAATAATGAATAAAATAATACATTATTCAGCAAGACTCAAGAGTAAAAATAACCCACTGAAGGTTCAAAAATGTACTTGGTCATGTGAAAACCATAGCAAAGTATTACAATATCAAATAAGTGCATGTGCAACCAAACAGATAATTTGGTGCCTTGAATAGAAACCATAGGCATGGAAATTTGGACAAGACGGTCGCACTAAGCAGTCAGTTAATTTACCGATCCCACTTTTTAACAAGAAAGAAAATATATAGCAAGTGCAAAATTAGTAAGGTATATCACTCTACTGGCCAAACTCCAAGTCTATAAATTAAGGGGTGTCTCATAAAAGCAATACCAGACCTTGTCACATCAAACCATAGTATTTAAGATTTTAAATATACATTTAAAAAACCAGTTAATCCCAGAGGAATCAGCATGTAGAACCACATAAGGTAAATGGTTTAAATAAGTACATTACAGGATTAGGAACATGCTTACCCTTCTTTGGCAAGCAATGAGCACAGGAGGCGAAGTTCTAATTGCGGTAAACTAAGTAGAATACTTTCAATGCTTTGGTCTCTGCCTGCAACAGAGGATGATGCTCCGGATTTGTCCTCAACCTCAGATGAAGCTGCAAGAGATTCAGTATTCATTTCAGCAGCAGATTGAATTGGAGGACCAGTTGGTTGCTCTGTAGAGGATGTGCCAGGTTCTTCACGTGCATTTGATTTGCTTTCAGTGTTTTGGACTACAACATCTAGCAGATTTAACAGCTAGATACAAAAATGAAAACAGTTAAAGACAGCAAGAAACACCAGATAATGACTCCTCAAAGAGACTCCCTACTTGTGCAAATTACCTGCTCTAGATGCGCAACACTTCTCAAATAAAGGGGATGATTCAAGAGGCCCAAGAGCAATGCAAGAGATACTTGTCCTTCAAGCTGCCATCTATCTGGTCCATCAGCCTCAACCATAACAGCTTTTCCACGCCTCTGATCCAGAATTATTGGCCCTTCTGGCACTGGTCGAGGGAGCCTGAACTCAAGTAGAGTCTTTGCGACTAAAGAATGGTTCTTTGCCAAGTATGTAAGTGTCTCAAGAACACGACGAGATAGTAGTGGAGGAATTCCTACAAGGCAATGAGATGAATCAAATTTAGCCAAGGCAAAAAACAACAAGAAATACAACAGTAGTAACAATACTACCATGTAATACATGATCAAAAAGTTAAGCAAGATAATATGGTCTCACCGTCAAGATGTTGAGGACGCGAATACATCACATTACTTTGGCAACCATATAGTCGATATGGGGGTTCAGCTGCATTCAGATCATTAGCAGGCTGTCCGACATCAAGCATCAACAAGTCCATAAATATTTTCACTAAAGCAGCTCTTGTTTCAGCATGTGCACTGAGATTCAACATCAGCCTCTGTAGAGGGACTTTGTAAATTGGCTGCAAAAGAACCAGAGGTGTCAAACATTCAAATCATAGAGGTAAGAAATCAGTAATTCAACCTCACCAAGTTCATACCTGGAATACACGGAGCAACCGCACCAATGCTCTTAAACCCTCCGTGTCAACTAAGGGAGAGCCATCTGCCTCCAGAGGCTTACTTCCAGCTGATCTACGCGAAAGGGTTCCACCAGCCCTGTCAAGTTGTTCATTCCGCCTAGAGTCGCCTCTACGACTTCTAGGATACATACCAAAAAGTGTTCGGTTATACCTCCGTGCAAACCTCTCGCGCAACATATTTGCTTCCGCCACAAGAGCAGGTGTTAAATTAGCAAGAATGGCATCAGAAGATGTCAGAAGGACCTGACAGGTAAAATATAAGACCCAATGATAACCATAAAAGGATTCATGAAAACCTAACTTAAATCAAAAATTGAAAAAACAAAAAGAAAGTGGAAAACAAGATCATTACTTGTTATAGAGTAAATAAAATTTAAAGTCACACAAGATTCTATTACACTTAATTCATCTAAAGGAGTACCTCTTCCCGTAGTTCTGAAGGGAATGTAGCAATAATTGACACGGTGTCCATCTCAACAGGTTGGCCTTCTAATTCCTGCGACTGCTGCAGCCGTTGTGCCCTTTGCTGTGCCAACACTTCTTCTCGGATGTCAGGTGGAAGGGCTGCCAGAAATTCTGGATCAATATCTGCACTATTTTGAGGCTCAGAATTTTGCGGTTGAGTTGCTTGACCCTGTTGAGCTGAGAGAACCTCGGCTCGCAACTCCTCAGGAAGCGCCTCTAGAAATGCAGGATCAATTGATCCAGAATCAGCATCTACATTGCGTTGCTGTTCCTCATTGGGTCCGCTTTGTTCTGCTTCTTGACTTGGATGTTCTGAAGCTTCAGATACACTGTGAAGGGCAACATCCCTCGCACTTACCTGAGTAGAATTTCCAAAAGAAACGTTAGTCCTCCGAGTTCGAGCATCTGCTGAACCTTGCCTATCACCACCATCATCATGTCCATCTGCACTTCCAATTTCAACATCAAGACTTCGAAGACTTTCACCCAGAGTTGCACCACTTCCACTGCTTTCTTGGCTAACTGCCTCAACATCCCTTATGGCAACATCATTCTGTTCAAACTGCATTTCAACAGGTTGAGACTGTCTACTTGCAGCATCTGTTCCCTGAGAAGACACATTTGCTACAGGGGTCACATTAGCACCACCAGATTCATCCAAAACTGTTGAAGGGGCAGAGGCATCTCTGGCTTCATTGTTGCTATTGTTCTCCACAGCACTTTCAGCTGCCATTTCACCTGATCCAGCAAACTGGGTGGCCTCACCTCTGTTCTGAGACCCCTCTGTAGCATCTTGATCAGCTGATTTCTCAGGGCTTGGCCGCCTCAAGTGGGAAACAAGCAAATCCTCAAATCCCTGTGGAAGAGCTGAGGCACCTGATCCACCACTTTGTTGGTTATCATTGGTCCAAAAATTGAACCGTTGGCCGTGACGGCTGCTCCGGAGAGAACGGAAAACAGAATCCAGGCGCGATGAGGTTCCTTCTGAGCTCCTATCGGAATAAGCATCACGAATACTCTCTGTGATGAAAAGGAAGAAAGTAATGATATTTCTTTTGAAATAAATAAACAAAAGCAACGAGATCTCGCATCAGAGAAAAATTACGATGTTACCGAGAAGTAATCCAGATACCTGATTGCCGTGGCTGACCCAATTGCAGCAAGGAAGAGGGTTCCACCAGAAGGGGATGTTGTGAAGGAGCAATGCTGTCACCACCTCTTCCCAAAAGATTGTAGATGGACGTCGTACGCCCCTGGCGCCTAGAGCCAAAAACTTCAACAGGCATAACATGTAAAGTTTCACTGGAGAGACTATGCTCTCGACCAAAAACTTCAATATGGTCAAATACATTTATTCCATTCATTCCATCACCCAGACGAAGTATTACACCATCCTCCTCATCTTCATCCTCTTCATCCTCTTCATCCATTACCTCCTCATCAAAATCATCTTCATCTATTTCTTGGTCATCTTGATCAGTATCAGGATGTTGTAAGTGATGAGCTTCATCTTCCTCGAGATCATTCTGTTCTTCTTCATCTCCCTCTTCATCTTCATCAACCTCATCTCCTTCATCACCTGACATCTCATCGTCATCATCCTCATCCTCATCTTCATCTTCATCAAGATTACCTTGTACATCAGGCTGGATTTCAAATCTTATCTCAAGGCCATTTTCCATATTTCTAGTATCCTCGTTACTTTCATGCATGTAATCATCTTCATTGGATGGACCAAAACCTCCATCAATATCCTGGTCATGCTCCATATCATCAGTGACAGCTTCGGACCCACCAAAGTTTTGAGATGCACCAAAGGGCTCAATGTGATCTGTTGGCACTGAATTCACATTAGGCTGTGATGCAGTTTCATTAGTCTGGACGGCAAAGGCATCATTAGTAGTTCCAGATTGATTACGATCCTGGGTTTTTGTTGACTGCTCTCCCCTCCCAGCATTGGACTCAGCCGCATGGACATGCTCCTTTGTTACCAACTCCAGAACTTTTACAACACCAGTAACAACCTTGGAAGAATCGGTATGATCCAGGTCCAAGACATGAAGAGCTCGGGTCAGAGACTGAACCAGACCGACATCTATGAAAGTAGCTGAAGCTTCTGCTGAGATGGAAGAACCTGTAGGTGCACGAGCAGTCAGTACATCATTGAGAAGATCAATAAATGCTTGAATTTCAATTCCGGGTGCCCTAAAACCACTTCCAAACTCAACGAAATCACTAAAGACACTGTTAATCTCTGTAAAGATTCTCTTCCTTGCCTCCGTCGAGCGAACACAAGATGCCACAAGAAACTGGCTACCTCTGCTCGAAAGTTTTTGCCTCCAGTCCACATCAGTTTTCCTCTCTTTCCTTGAACTCTTGGTATATGGTAAAAACTTGTGAAGAATATGATGAAAAATTCCACCAGCAAGGTGCCCTGTCCGTAGAGGAACAGCTAAGCAACTGCTAACTTCAGAATCTTTTCTAAGCAAAATATGAACTGAAGCAGTATACATCAAAAGAATCTCAGTCAGAAGCTTCAAAATGAATACAATCTTAGCCATATATGCAGACAACTCATGGCTATCAGCTTCACTTGCTTCAGAAGCAGAGGCGATTGCTTTCCCTTTACCCTTGTTTGCAGAAACATCTATCTCCATATCTGTTGAACTAAAGCTCTCTTTTGTTGCTGGTTCGTCTTTCAATGGAGGAACAAACTTGACAACTGGATCCAAAAGAAGCTCAATTACGTTGACAAAGCTATGAGGCGGCTTTCGATGAACTTTGACATTCTTAGAACTCGCATCAAGACTCTTGCCATGGCTCACATTACCAACACCAGACTTCAGATCTGCATTCTGCATTTTATCTTTGTCTTCTGATTTCTCTTTCTCCCTGTCTTTGTCCTTTTTGTCCTTCTCACGGTCCCTCAACAAGACTACATAAGGTCGTTCACCAACCATCTCCACTTGGCACACAGAATGAGCAGCCCGCATGAAAATCACTGGATCCCGCTGAATAACAGAAGTCAAATTTAACAGGAAATTACGAGGCGTGAGCCTTCCACTTGACTGTCTATTAGAAACAGATACAACATTATGCCGTATCTCTGCTTCCATAGCTTGCTGTAGAGTCTGGGGATCCTCAAGAATATGTCTTATTATAGTAGCGGCGATATTGTCAAACCCAATAAACAAGCTGCTCGTTGGCAAGGAAAGCAGCAACTCCAATCCACCAGCATCCATAAAGTTAACAGCAACAGAGTGAGTTCTTGTAAGAGTTGCACAAAGCTGCAACACAGCATGCATTGTTTCCGAGGGAAGCTGGTTCCTCATACAACCACAAGCTATTTCAACAAGCTGCTTCTGCTCTTGTACATCCAGATATTTTGGAGACAAAGAAGACTGCAACTTATTATATTTATCCTCGTTGATCAAAACAGGTTTCTGTGTAGCATCATTTCCCTTCAGCTGTTCCAGTATATCAGCATTCAACTTCTGATCCACTTGAGCAAGCCGGTCAATAGCAACAAAAGCTGCTGTCACCCATTTGGGAACTTTCTCCTTATCAAATGTACTGGAAATCCACTGTGAAAGGAGATCAGATGAAACCTTCACCAAACCATTCTTTGCAGCTATCTCTCTGGCATCAGTGTCTTCATTAAGAATCAGAGCAAGAACATGGAAGAGATTAGAAAGAATGCTGCTGTTTCCATCCTCAGAGACATTACTAGAAAGCTTCACTTGTTCAACAATAAATGAAACCACAGCTGACCGATGTTCACCATCATTTTGGGAGCATATCATCACAAGAAGATCCCTCACTGGAAAAGCAAGAGAATCTTTCATCTGTAGAAGCTTTTGGCATGTAGACAACAACTCATCAACAGGAGGTGGCTGAACCATTTCTTCTTCAATGGTCAGGCTGCTTTCTTTGGGAACATCTTCCTTTGCATCCGATCCAGAGTTCCCAAGTGACATGGCAAGAGCACGGGCAAGTTCATCATCTTCTTGTGCTTCTTCTGGGTGCGAGAACAACCACTCCATTGCCAGCTCAACACTGTTTGAACCAACCTGCCTCAAAGCCTCTTCCGCCCTATTCCTAGAGAACCCCATTTCAACAATTGTAGAAATTGTAGTTTCATTTGGAGGAGGACCAGACACACGAGCAGCAGTACTGTTCGTGTTCTTGACTTCTACTCCAGAGTAGATGTGTCTAATGATGTTCAGAACAGCTGCAATGAAATCATAATTGCATTCTGTGAATTGTGGATGAGTCCAAACGGGAAGAACAGTCTTCAATACCATAGATTGAAGAACCTTCACAAATGTCTCCTCATCCCGTGGAAATGGGATATCACCACTTATTAAAGGTTGAGTCAGTAAATGCTTTGTGAAAGGAGATAGAATTAAAGATGAAGTCGCCAGATGATCCATCAGCTTGCCATAACTTCCTAGGGGACCATATATCCATGAACGGTCCGCATCCTCAACTCCATCCTGCCTGGAATGTGTCTCATCAGTTTCCATAGGAGAAGTAGGAGCTCTATTGACGGCAAAGAGCAACTGACTAGTAGCTTCAAACGTGGTTAACACTGACTGAATAACCCCACGCCCGTAAAGGCAATTTAATATAACAGCATTGCAAGAATCAGGCTTGTCCAGCAGAATACCATCAATAAATTCAATAACCTTGCCAAAATAACGACATTTGGTTGACACAGATGCCTCTGATCCAGAAGTACTTACATGACCTCCAAAATTCATGTGATCAATAGCAATTGAAGCAAAAGTGGAAGCAACAGATTTTGATGGAGCTGACACATTGAGTGTATCATCCCGCCTACGTGATGGAAGTAGCATTACCTTGCCCATCTCTTGAAACAAATGGGTGATATGGATTGACAGGGATTTCACCATATCACGGCAGGAATGATAATAGGACCTCTGCCTGTCCTCTTTTCGATTACTGGCACCAGCGTCATCAAGAGAACCTGCTTGTTGTGATTGATGACTAGCTTCTAACCGGACATTTGAAGGACCATCAGTGGTCTGACGTTGCTGAAGACTAGAAGCTCTAGTCAGATCTCGATACAGATTGATCAGATCAAAGAACTGTGATTCAAAACTCCACCCTGACATCCTCCTGCGAAGTAAGGGGTCAAGGAACTGCCTGAAGGAATTTAATCTTTGTTCTTCACTATCAGTTGTACTCAATTCTGAGTGTCGTGCCTCGTCTGTTGCACAAGCAGCACCTTCCTCCACATCAACCTTAGATTCTTCAAGCAATGCTATCTGCCAAAGAATCTCACGATGAATACGACCAATGTCTTCCAAGACATCTTTGCTGCCATTTCCAAACTCTGTTAACAGAGCCGTTACCCATCGGTTGTCCTTTGAGGCAGCTAGAAATAAAAGAAACTCAACTAGAAAAAGTGAAGAAAATGTCCTATCTGGAGTATTTTTAGGATCCAACATAAAAGAACCAGAAACCACATCAAATCCAGATAGCGCTTTTTTCAAATGATCCTTGAGAAAGGAACAGAAAGCACGAGCCAGCGCAGCGGAGTGGTGTTGGGTGAAAGTCTTGAAGACCATGGTGCTGTGTAATGCTATGGACATCCCTTCAGATGATTGCGCAACACTTGGTCGTAGGAGTAGTTTCAACAAAGCTTCAATGCCTGACTTCTCCACAAATAACCGACAAGTTTCAGAGTTCTCCATTGTACGGTGAACAAGTACCATCACATGAAAGACAGCCAACTGAATGAACTGCTCATCGCTGATAGTTTCCCCAGTCGAATAAGTTGATTCAACCAATGAGCTGGATGCAACACTCTCTCTGTTATCTGTGTCTGTGTCCATTTCAGTAGTCTCACTTGATTTCCCTGATGACTCGGCATGTTCACCATCACCGCGTGAAGCAATACTGTTAACAATCTCAATTATTAAATCCACTCCAGTACCTCTCAAAGAAGATACATGGCGCAACAGCTCTTCCACAGCATTTGCCAAAGGAACAATACCTTCATTCATAGATACCACGTACTTCTTGTTGGTAAATATGTCAACAAGGAAACGCAATGCTGAAATTTCTTTCACAGACTCCAGTCCCTTCGGGTTAAGACAAATTGCACCGAGACCATTAGGTACACAAGTAAGAGCTTTTGGAGATGGTAGTATACCAGATACCACTGAAGACAAAAAAGCATTAGGAAGACCCAACTCATGCAGAGCAGGAAAACATGTCGGGTCTTTGTGAATTATTTCACTCATAACAGTCACGGCTGAGGAATAAATATCACCTCCGAATTTTTCCACATTACTAAATATAAGACACAAAGTGGCAGGTAAAGATGCATCATTAGAACTCTGCGATCTGGCCGAATTTGCGGGAGCATAGGTAGCAGAACCAAGTGCCTTCAATAAGACCCGAATAAGTCTCTTTTGAGAATATACTTGTTCTTCACTAGATTTAAAATGCTCACCAATGACCATAGAATTGTCATCATCTCCAGCCATGTCAATCACTCTGTGCACTTCTATCTGTAGCCTATTAGCCAAAAGCTCAACTCCACCTAGATCTTTGAAAAGGGTTACTGCTGCATTACTATAATCCAGAAGCTTTTGCAGTGTTTTCACAGCCAGGCAGACAAGATGTATATGTGCAGGATCAGCGTCCTCTACTAGAGGCAAAAAAGTTGGCACCATTCCAGACCCTCGAATAACACTACCAGAGCTTGAAGAGGATATGACATGTAGCAGGTAAAACTGCAGAACAGCTTCAACAAAGGATACTGATGACAAGTCATTTGAGCTGCTTAGTGACAAGATTGCTCTCTGTAAAACATTCAGGAGGATCATGCGATTACCACCAGCAAAACTGATGCTTGATCCACTCAAAATCCTCGCCCGCTCATGTGATGATGCATAAGCAGCTAATTGTGCACCCAAGGCATTCATTGCTAGTGTTCTAACATTTCCAGAGATGGTTTCTTCAGATCTGACAATCCTGATCAACTCATTTGTGTATTCAGGTTCATTAGCAAAAAAGGACGCAAGTTCATCATGGGAATCACTAGCCTGAACAAGCACAATGAAAGCAAGAAGACAGATTTTGCTGTAAAGCCTGCATACTCTGGGGGAACGGAATGCATGTGCATATCTGATTCTTGTCAGCAACGCAAACCTTTGCTCAGGAGGAACAGTGTACTGCTCAATGCAGAACTTCATTAGCGACAGATCTTCCTCTTTCCGTACATGGAGATCAGGTATATGAATTACACTCATGCTTGTTGATACTGCGCCATCCTCAGCTTCAGCATTGCTTTGGGTATTGACACTATGCAACTCAAAATAAAGGGTGGACCCCAAGTGATAAAGTGACTTGTCACCATCATTTTCCACATTGGATGGAAACAAAGATAGGCCTTCATCCTGACTCCTTTCGTTTATAGTAACACAATAATACAAGCCCAGACCTTCTTCCTTGCTTCCCCACCCCTGCGCAAGTGACAGGAGACAGCTATTTATAGAACCACATCCAACCAATTTACCACTTGCATGTAGCTTCGATGGATTTATTTTTACTAATACAGAAAGTGTCTCTAAAGTTGCAATGAGGATCTCAGGATCTGTTGAAGCCAACAAAAGCTTGAAATGCTGCCAGGTTCAAAGAAAATAAATTCAGACATCAGTACATGTGGATTATTGTTGCAGACATTCATTCAAAAACGAGCAAAAAGTTATAGCATCGTCAGCTTACCTCCAAGCCACTAAATGAACCCTTGTTATGGCAATTTTCTAGTATGATCTGCATCACACGTAAGATCTGTAGAACTGCTTGCTTGGGGAAAGGGCCATCATCTCCTGATATGTTATCAGACAAGACAAGATCTTTCCTACTACATAAGTATGTCTTGAAATATGTATCAAAATGTAGAAACAATGGTCTCCAGTGATGAAAATTTCCCTGAAAAGAGGAGGCCAAGTAAGTAAAAGTCCAAGTATAAAGGCAGGATAAGTAGAGGTAAGATGTATTCACCTTGCCATACTCCCAGCGGAAACCAGAAAGAGGTATTGCTATATCTTGTAATGGACACTGGATGACCTTGTCAATAAAGGCCTTTATTCTGGGGGGCTGACATGCGGATAGATGCACAATAAGATCATACCAGTTAATGGAGAGAAAGCTTGAAAAGAAATATACAGGCATGAAAGATAGAAATGGCATCTACTGCAAGAGAGAACAGTAGTGAAAAGCAGAAGTCCATGCAATTCTTTCAAGCAGCAGAAGTTGATGATTTATTGCTTTATTATTTCCTTGCATATGATTAAATCAGTGTATATGACTAGATCCCTGAAACGATGATTAGATGGATCCCACAAACTTAAGAAGTAATCCAATGAGAATATTTTTGAGGAAGAGAAGTAATCCAATGAGAATAACCACAGTTCATCCAAATAAAACGTAAAAAGGTGGAATATACTATGGTATTGCCCTTTTTTTTGTATTCTTTTGATAGGTATGGTGTTGCCTGATGTTATGGAACACGGCAGTGCTAGAAACATAAAACATGCTGAGAAAACACTAGATCCACAAACAACATTGTTTGCCATGATAAACAATTGCATTCCTCAAAACATGCCATCTTCAGCTACATAAAAGAGCACTCATTGAAAAGTAATTAGGAAGAGAATCACTATCATATTTAGTGATTGTCGTAGAAATGCTATTGTGCATTGATACAAGATTGAACAAGATTTCAGAGAAGAGGTGCACATACAATAAGACGGTAGAAGGAGGACATATGAAGAGGATAAATGATAAGTTTGCCTTCGATTGTTTGGACATATTCCATGTAGTGCTCCAAATTAATGGCCCATATGGATTCAACAGCATTCAGAACATTAAAAGGGGGTTGTAATGCAACTTTTTATTTTTGCTGTAAAGAAGAATCTATAGAAGATGCTGAGCAGATGGTAGATCTCTTAGGATTACTGTGATTACTCTTCTGTTTTGGCTTGTTACAACCTTTTTGGGGGGTCACCTGCATATCCTAGATGCTGAGGAATACAACATTACCAGTTTTAAAAAAAAAATGAATGGTCCATATGTGTATATGTGCCACAGAATGATAAGAAGACACTAAAGAAGGGCCTTCAAATAAAATGGAGAAAATTTGTCCCAGAAAAAAACCCACAATTTCATAGAAACAGCGGGAACTTAGATAGAAGCAAAACATAGTAAAAAACAAAGAATACATGTACCAGTACCCACCTAGTGGTACATATAGGCTCTTAATCCTATATGGGCCTTAAAAAATAGACGAACAGGGAACTTGTGTAGTCGCCCATATAGGATTAAGAGTCTATCTGGATGGGCTTACAACTTATGGCTTTCGACTTATAATTGTTATTTTAGTTTAAAAACAAGGGCTTAAAAGCACTTTTATTTTATCCAAACTCTTACAAAACTGCTTAAAAGGTAGTTTAGCTTAAAAGCACCTAAAGAAACCAATCCAAACAGGCTCCAAGTCTTTGTTTTGTCAAGTTCACATTAGCTCAGATATTGCCAAAATTTCTGGTTAGACTTGAATCTTAGAGCAGGGACAAGTGTGTTATCATAAACCCGCTAGTTTTAAGAACTCCTATTTATTAAAAACAAATATCGACCATTGACGAATGAAAATGAATTGGATCAAAAAGTAAAATGGATACTAAGAATCATATTACTCTATATCTACCAATATCAGTATGAAACTGACTGGCCCGAGTAGAGAAAAAGAGAAAATAGAGAATCATATTGTTGACCCAACTAATTTGGACTTGAGATGTAGTTGATTGACTAATTGTTTGATATTGAGAAGTAACAGAAAAAAGAAAAGGACAAAAAGAAAGATGGTATTGAAGTATTGAACTTCAGGAAATAAATGCATGCTGGCGAAGTAATAATATTACCACTGTCAGTTTGAAACTATCTTTTTTCCCGGATAAGTCTCAGCTTGGCTTGTACTAAGATATCTGTAAGAATGTGACGGATGAAATGAAGATGCATAATTTTAAAATAAGTAAAGCTAGTTCAATGTAAACGTCAGATAGCTCCAGCGCCCTAAAGGAGGCCAAGACGAATGGATCTTGTTTATTTTGAGATCTAAATATATTTGAGGAGCAAAAGTACATTATACGGTTTTAATCGACAAATGTCATATTAGACCAGCTCCTGTCATATCAAATCCCCGAGTCCTCCCATTTCATCCTTCTCTTAGGTAATTATTTCCATTAAATTCACTGTGAGGTTCTAAAGATGACATGCTAATGATCAAAGACTCAATTTTAGTAATATCCAACCAGCAAGCTTGATGATATCATATTGCAAGTAATGTTGTATAAAAAAGAACGATGACAGCAGCCTCATATGATGTTTTTGATATTATTTTGCTCATTTCAGGTCAGGATGTGGATGTAATGTAGTTTTAATGGTACTGATTCATCAGGATCCAGTAGATTTGACTCACATAAACAAGTACAGATATAGACGATAGATTTCAAACCCCAAAATCAAACAAATGTAGTAGAATCTCGGACCCATAAATTTAAAAATCTTTGGATCCACCTCTGTCAAATGTACAGACCCAAAATTGCTTAAACCCATACAATATGGGTGCCAACTCCTAACTGTCCATGTTGCTATTATCAGTCTGAATAGCAGTATGAAAATTTAGAAGTTAAATTACATTTCACTCCCACAGTTTGAAGCATCATCCCCCACTGTCAGCTTCCTAAATTTGTGTTCAAAAATGTAATTTCTCGAAGACATTTCTCACTTGTAATCTTTCACAATCTAAATTCAACATGACTAAATAATGTCTCTCACAAAATAGAGTGGTGGCCGAGGGTCTATCGGCAACAACCTCTCTACCTTCACATGATAGGGGGTAAAGTTGTGTAAACACCACCCTCCCCAGACCCCACAAGTGGGATTACACTGGATATGTTGTGGTACAAAATAGAGTAGTGAATACACATAGAGTGTGTCACAAATTTCTAGTATCCGTGACTAGAAATCATTGGGGATACTACAAACAACTTATTTTTCTAACACTATCCTTCTCCTGATTCATAAGAAATATAGAAAAGATACAGAGCTCTTTCTTGTTGATAAGTAGAACCTTTCTTCAGGAGTACAGCAGCATTGAATATATCTATATGTTTATACATATAAATAAAGGTCGATTTGCATGGGAAGGAAGGCATCCGTCTGCCATAATTTATTCCTTTTTTGTGAAAAAGTGTAAAATTAGATTTTCAGTTTCACTCCCTTAAATGTACACTAGTAGGCTTATATGTGAAAAGCATTCATGCTACAAATACAACCAGTACGCCTTCGTCCCAAACAAGTCAGGTCTGCTCCCGATGGAAGCGGAAGAACATTCTTCTCAAAGCAACATCTAGTGTTTATCAATATTTAGGAGTGGTTAGGGAACTTCATTAATCTTGAATTTTATGCTTTGTACCTTTATATTATCCTTTATATTTTCCACTTCATTTAAATAACGTACCAAATTGTTCTCTTTGTTTTTAATTTATCTTTTATAATGTCCTAATAGCTACAGCCAAGGACTTCTTTGACCATTGGCAGATATTTGCTACTCGTTGACTGCAGAAATTGAATTACTTGACATATAAAAGTCAGATGTGATCAGAACAAAAAGATATGTTCATCACACAAGTGGTTGCTACTTCATGCAGCACTATAGCCAATCCATAAACCCCTTATACATTAGCCTGCAACTTCAACTCTATCAACCCTGACAGGAACCAATCTCAAACCCTAAGATCTAGAGCTAAGCATCTCCCCGATATGGGTGGTTGCAAAGCTGCAATGTTGACTGGTAAATTTTGGTTAAGATGGTCAAGCTCAATATTAATTTTGATACATTTATTACCAAGGACTTTTATATACATTAGTAGTATCAGCTCTCAAACAAGCTTGGGTTGATATCAGTTCCAAAGGAAAGGATAGATATATACTTTCTTGGTAAAGAAGAACTAGGTATATAGTAGTAAACAGCTCGGATTCCACTGTAAGTGTACATGTTAGAAATTTCACAAATAGCTGCACAATTTCCAATTCTTCACGGCCACAAAAAGCAGCAAACAAGTAAACCAACAACAAATTTAGCTGCACAAAGGACCATACATGTGATTCCAGTGGCAAACAGAAGTAAACGAAATTATAAAATCAATTAGATATTTTCATTATCTTGTAACCAAATAGCAAATGCAAAACCAAACGCAAGGCAGTTTATAAATTCTGAACTTGCTACACAAGAATAAATAATGAATTTTTGACTTGCATAGCATAAGTACACTTGTAACATAAATATTTTCAGACCCAGCCGGCATCAGTACACTTGTAACATAGAATTTCCATGTTCCAATCATAAGAAAGCAGAAAATGCAAAGAAAAAAACAGGCAGATGACTAATAATAGAAGTATAAATTGCATAAACAGTTAAAAACAATAAACCACACAGAGAAAAGGTACACTGTGAAATATTATTTCCAATCAAAAATAAACCCTAAGAAACAAAAGAACATACAACAATTAACTTTTAATTCGCAAATCCACAGCAAGACAAAACCCTAACAACACAAATTCCTTGTCTCGAATAAAAAAACACTATGAGAAAAAGCACATTTTGAAATAATTCCAAAACCCCTATTACAGTTCATTTCCGAAACAGCCTGTTCCTACATAAAACCCCAAACAACACACAGCAGCAACCAAATGCAAAAATAAAGTAGATAAAAAAAAGGAACGAGTAAAACGAGTACATACAGGCTCAGAGTCGAGTTTAATAGATGGACCAATGGCTCCTTCGCTGGAGAGGAGTTGCCTTAACCTCGACGGCAAACTCGATCTTAAGGTCGTCATATCCAACCTCTACTTTCTCTCCTTGTATTCACTGACCAGACATAAATCCAACACACAAATCAGAGCCCAAAAAAAAATCCAAAATAAAATAACAAAATCTCTTTCACACATTCATACATACATCAGAAAAAAATCAAAAAAAATAATAATAAACGCATATAACATTAAATCGATCAAATAAACACAAAAAAAGAAGAATCGATAGTGACTTTTTTTATTCTATCGGGTACCTGAATTAACAAAGTCGCGGACGGGCGACTCATCCAGAGAGTGTGTAGAGACTGTACAGAAAATAGGGTTTATAGATAGAAGAAGGAGAAGAAGAAGGAAAACCCCAAAGCCAAGAAAGAGAGAATGGTGGGAGGAGGGTGAAGGGAGGGTGGGGGGGTGAGGGGGGGGTTCCTTTTGCCTTTTGTGTGTGAAATTGGTTTAACTAGTACTCTAACCCTGGGAACGATGACGGGGAGAAGCTTATATACCCGTAGAGATACACACAAATTGAGTCTTCTTCTATTTCAGGGTCTTCTATTCAAGTCGGTTTTGCTATTTGGTCCTCTCTTTTTCCCCCTCTCTTCTAATTTTTCCCTTTGTTTCTTGTTTGGCTAGTAGTTCTTAACCTTTTTATGTTTCATTCTTTTAAATTAAAGAAGATATAAATTTATAATCATGGGTCCATCCAGTTTTAAACAGAGATCTCGAATTTAAATTTTAAGTATGGAAAAAATTTTATTGGGAGCGTTGTCATCATAATGGAACCTGCAATGCACGATTTGGATTAATCGGGTTCCAATACGAATTCCAGACATCGGGTAGAAAATTTTTATAATCATAAAAGATAAAAGTATCAAGAGTTATAAATTATTAATTTTTTGTTCTTTTAAATTAAGAAGATATAGAGATAAGATTTTTATAATATAATTATGGGATTCCTTTTGCCTTGGACAAAGATCTCGAGTTTGAGTTTTGGGTATGAGAAAAAATTATATTGGGAATCTGGCACAATAATGGATTCTGCAATGCGTGGTTTAAATTAGTTGAGGCTTCAGTACAGATACTAGACAATGAATAGAAAATTTTAAAAAAAAATCATAATCATAAAAATTGATAGTTGTTCTTCAATGTACAAATATTGAATTTAAGTGCTTGATTGTATCAGGATGAATAAAAATAATTAAGTTATAGGAACCTTATCATTTTTTATGAATTTTCGCTAAGTATATAAAATTAGATATGTTATGAAATAATAAAGAAAGAACAAGAATATTATAGAGAAAGAGAGAAGGGGAGAAGTTCTTATTTCTCTTTGATTGGATTAAATACAATGAAGGAGAACCCCTCTATTTATAGGGATAATTTCTCCTAACTTTTCTCCAAAAGATAGACTTTCACAATGATATAAACACATATATCTAGTACAATACAAATACCTTTATAGACATTCACTACAACACAAATATGTTTATAACACTCCCCCTTGAATGTCTATTTGATAGACAATGTGCCTCGTTAAAACCTTACTAGAAAAAACCCAGTGGGAAAAAATCTAGTGAAGGAAAAAGAGTACACATATCTAATAATACGCATTTTGGCTGCCTCGTTAAAAACCTTACAAGGAAAACCCAGTGGGACAAAACCTCGCAAGGGAAAAAGAGTACAGCGCGTATTAACTCCCCCTAATGAGAACATCCTTGAATCTTTGCATCCTGATCTTGTGCACCATCTTCTTGAAAGTTGCAGTTGGTAGAGATTTGGTGAATAAATCAGCCACATTATCACTTGAACGAATCTGGTGCACATTGATATCACCATTCTTTTGGAGCTCATGTGTGTAGAAAAACTTTGGCGAGATGTGCTTCGTTCTATCTCCTTTTATGAATCCTCCCTTTAGTTGTGCTATGCATGCAGCATTATCTTCATACAAAATTGTGGGTACTTTGTCACAATTCAAACCACATTTTTCTCTAATGAGATGTATCATGGACCTCAACCACACACATTCTCGGCTTGCTTCATGAATATCTATTATATCAGCATGATTTGATGAAGCAGCTACCAGAGACTGCTTTATAGATCTCCAAGATATGGCAGTACCTCCACATATGAACACGTAGCCAGTTTGAGATCGAGCTTTGTGTAGGTCAGATAGATACCCTGCATTAGCATAATCAACAAGATCCAGACTTGCTAACAAATTAACCGAATGTTATGCCTTATAGTATTAGCAAGATATATTAGTGCAACAATCACAGTAAGATATGGTACTTCAGGACCAAGGATTTCCTCATATAAGAATTATGAACAAGTTTAAAAAAACTTGTAAATGCTTCAGGCATTTTGAATCCTTCATGATTTTCATATAAATTTTATCAAGTGATAGCATTCATTAATATTTAAATGCATGACATCTTCTAGTGTCTGGACTACAGGTCCAATAAGCTTTATGCTTATCAATACGCATCATTTCACTTGATAATTATTTCTACATCAGCATGCTTTAATAGATGTAGAATTCAGATCCTCGCAATCTTTTACAATATTGCGCACTATATTGTATCAAAAATATCGTCGATGATCAGTTCCAATGCGACATAACTTATTGAGATCTCTTCATTTTTCGTCACTTTCAGGTACCTGAACCTTTGCCAAGGTTTTATGAAGTGTTATGTCGTGGTGCTTTCTTAAAGCACTTGCCTCATCATTATGACCATCTTAATCACTTGCTCCTCTTCTTTTTCAAGAAGTTCTATATTTAGAACCGTTTGGTCTATCACGCTTCAGGCGTCTCATAGACTCTATCCTTCAAGGACTTTCCATTGGAGCATTTGCAACTTTTCTTTTTCCCGAGGATCTAGATAATAATCCCACACTCAATTTTCAGTTGCTAATCATTTCTCCCCCTAATGTTAGAAAAACTAACATTTACTCCCCAAGCTCATTTGGGGACCCATCTTTGTGCGTTGTGGTGGGGCAATTCAATCATATATCGCACATTCAAATTTTAGATGGAATTATTTGGTTCCTGACCCTGGACCAATTGTGATAGGGGAACCTTGTTGGCTTGATGCATTCAAGTGTTGCTATATGTTAAATAAACATATCTCATACTAAATTTTATTTGGGAGTTTTATTCTCATAATCAATGATTTAGCTATAACTGGAGGCATACAATTCTCGCTAAACCAACATAGATATGGATCAGCATTATCAACATGATTTTATAATTTGGAACTATGCTCTTAGTATAATAATTCGAGCAACAACCTTACAAAAATCAATTGCAAGTGATATCAAAACACATGTGACCATTCCATAGATGCATCTATTAGCAAACGGTTCACATGGTAGGTGAATGGGCCCATATTCACCCTTTTATAAGTTCCAAAATTTCAGGGAATATAATTCCAATCTTAGCTGATCAAGATCATTCTATGATGAGAACAAACAACACAAGAGAATTCTTGAAGAATCTTTTATTTCTTCAACATATAGCCACGTGAATTCTCAATTATTTTTGTATCACATTTGAACCGGGATGGCCAACCGGTTATGCCAACTTATTTCAGTAAACTTCTAGTTTACTTTCGTATGTGATTTCATCATCATACCCATATTTATGTACTACAAATAAAAAAACCGTCGGGTAATCTTTTACATAAATATTTATAACCCGCTTCAATTGTAGTAGCATGAAGATATTAGATCTTCCCATAATTTATAGTCTCATTTTTTTTTCAATGTCATTGAAACTTATAAGTTTCCTTTTGAGACTTAATACAACAATTTCATTCATTCAGGTAGTAATACATTAGCTCTTCCGGAGCTCTCAATTAATTTTGTATACTACCACATATTCAATCATATCAAAATAGTTTCTCCATATAGTTTCAATTTTGAAACAATTTTGAATGTTGATGAGCTATACTCATGAACAGACGTATAGTCTTGATGAATCCAATCATATCGTGCCTTTGGGTGGATGACCATCTTCAGGTGGTCATACCTTTCTTTTAGGCTATTCCATAAAACAAGTGGATCCTTGATCATGAGATATTCAATTTTTAGAATTTCGTCAAGATGATGACGCAAGAATATCATAGCCTTAGCACGATCTTGATTTGATGCTTTGTTTTCACTTTTAATGGTGTCTCCAAGACTCATTGCATCCATATGGATTTTGATGCTTTGTTTTCACTTTTAATGGTGTCTCCAAGACCCATTGCATCCATATGGATTTTGATGCTTTGATTTCCCTTCAGTGACTAGATCTGTATTAGATCTATATTTGTAACATTTATCAAAGTTCTCATTCTTCAGGAATGGAACATGATCATCTAAATATGTCTTAACCACATAAGGTATGATAGCTTAAAAACCTCTTTTAAGATATTGCTACTTCGGGAGCAAATCGAGGTATGCATAGATGATTTCTCTTACATATTTTCACAATATTGTTCTGCTGGAACAAATATATTTTCACAATATTGTTCTTCTGGAACAAATATATTTTTCACAATATTGTTCTTCTGGAACAAATATATTTTTCACAATATTGTTCTTCTGGAACAATTATATTTTTCACTATATTGTTCTTCTGGAACAAATATATTTTTCACAATATTGTTCTTCTGGAACAATTATGAGGCATGAATTGCCAAGTGAATCAATAAGTCGTCCTCAAGTTCATATACAAAATCGATATTGTTATTAGTAAATACATAAATATCAAGAAATACTAACCTTCATCTTTCTAAGAAAACTTTGATTTTTCTTACCTCAAATCTTTCAAAGTGAGTGCTCAAGGCAGAGACTCGTGTTGATAACGTGTTATGAAATAATAAAGAAAGAACAAGAATATTATAGAGAAAGAGAGAAGGGGAGAAGTTCTTATTTCTCTTTGATTGGATTAAATACAATGAAGGAGAACCCCTCTATTTATAGGGATAATTTCTCCTAACTTTTCTCCAAAAGATAGACTTTCACAATGATATAAACACATATATCTAGTACAATACAAATACCTTTATAGACATTCACTACAACACAAATATGTTTATAACAAGATAGAATTATTATATATTTGCAAGTTGACTGGTGACTTATGTAACAAATTCAAAAAAAAATGAATTTTTTGATTAATTTGTTTTTTAATAATTATATGTAAATTAAATAAATTTTGAAATTATTTTTGGTATCATTAATTCTCTATCACAGTAGAGGTTGTTGCAAGTTTTTGCTTAAATTACATGTATGGGTGTAAAGCCAGTGCAATATTTTAAAAAAAATGAAAAATAATTAATTATTAATATTATCTGTATTTAAATCGTTAATCTTGATAATTTATTTATGTAGAACAATAATTAGATTCTCAAGTGGTCATAGATGTTTGTTAAACAAAACCATATAAGATGGTCATATAGCAATTTACTAGAATATAAATAACAAAATTCAAATAATATTTTTAATGTCGCGTTAATCCTCTTCATAATTAAAAAAAACATGCGATTACTTTTCAAATTTCAAATATTTTTTAATATTTGAGGAACTTCCTTTTCAATGAAGAAGATATATTAAATTAAAATATATTTCAAAATTATCTATAAATATTTTTTTCCTTTATTTTAAAATAAAGATCATTATTCACCATTCAAATTTTTGATTAAATTACGTGTTTAAATATAAAAATAACTTCAATACCAAAAAGTTGGATGACTTCTAATTCTTACCACATAGTATATTATTTGTATTATGTAATAACGACAATTAGGTTTTAAAATGATTATGGATGTTTGTTGGAAAACAAAATCGAATAATACGGTCATATATTTACTAGTTTACTTATGACATAAGCAACAAAATATAAATAATATTTTTAAAATCTAGTTAACTGCCTTGTTAATTAATAAAATACGTGGATTTAATTATTTTTTATTTGATAAGCTATTTATCTATAACTTCAATACGTTCTATTAGAAGTAAATTCAAAATTTAAAGTTTATAAGTCCTGATTTATTTTTTTTAAAGTGATTGAGTTCTAAATTTATAGTGTATGCATATTAACTAATTTTTTAAAGACAAACACAAAATTTTGGCCAAAGCTAATGAGTTATGTCGAACTTGTCGCATAAACCATTAATTTGTACCTACACGCTCCATAAGTATTATATATATAAATTGTATCTCCAAATCTATCACAGTTCGAATTGTCTTCTAGTCATGATGGCGCCGTCTATCTCCAAACCAGGCAAACTAAGCATTCATTACTTAAGACAAAGTATGCAGAAGTAAATAATTAAATCTAAAATAGTAAAATAACGTAAATAAAGGATAAATTTAATACAACACAGAAGCCATAAATCCCAACATAGAAACTAAACTCCCCAGACTTGTTGTTGCATTATCATGAGCAAAACTTTTTTAAAGAAAACTTTTAAAAAAGTACCATATCTCAACAGATACATATTCTAACAATATAAGAAAATAACTTAAATAAAAGGGACGTCATGGCCAATGTCGTAGAAGACAAGTGGCTCATCAGCGAAAGACTGAATAACAGTCAGAACCCACTTGCAAATTGTACTGATATTGAGATATAAATATGTCCAAAGAATGCAACAAGTATAACATGAATACGAAAAATCAATATGTACACAATAAATCTTACTGGTCGCTTCTAACAGAATGATGACTAATTACTTTAAAAGATAATATTTATCATAATTTGTGCAATTTATATATGAAAATAATAAGGAAAATAGCAATAACGGGAATATGGATTAAGTATTTAACAATACTTAAACATGTATCACAATACACATAAACCAATCAAACAAGTTCATTACATGTAATGAATTTAAGCAAAAGAAAAAAAAAGTCAAGAAAACCAATAAAGGTGGATCTTTATCACACAAAATTCATTCCTCAACTCAATTGGCCAATTCTTTTCACAATCAGAGTGTACATCGCAGATCAATATAATATCATTACTCATATTGAAACTTATAAAGTCATCTTTTTTAAGATCGAAGAAATTCCCCGGAGAGGTACATACCAAGTCAATGCCTCACGAGGGACAAATTCATATCTACACGAGCACATGATCATATTTATGATGTCATAGATATAATAACCCTCACATATTACTTTTACAATCCGACTCAATAATCCCACATCTCTGTATCAATCTGGATACATGAGAATTCTCATCAATAGCTCAGTTACAGACTCATTCAATCCTCATTAATATATAAATCTTGGACTCATACAGTACCCAATACTATATGATCAACATCGGACTTAACGGTCCCCAGTACTCACATTTTAATCCCAAACCAATAACGCATACATAGAAAAAGAAGATAAGTGTATAAAAACTGTAAGGCATATAAATGCTCGAAAAGGATTTCAACATATGTAGAGATAAAACGTATTTTTCTAGCATATAAAGTTGAAATTCATCAACAAAATATAGATATCATGCTCAATTTATCAAACACATATATAGAAAAGAAAGCCACCAACTAGCATGCCAAGTATCTCCTCTTTCTTAGCTGATATTCGTATATATGTTTGTCAATATGTATATGCTAACCCCCACATTATATTAAGCCACGTTTAATACATAAGTTGGAAAAACTTTTCCAAATGGGGTCAAAATCTTAGCTTATCTTGATTAAAGTGAGCTTTCAACCCTTCTTTGCTGCATTTCCTTGCCCGAACACGTCCAAACGACTCACTTCAACAAAAAAATAATGTTACATGAAGGCGAAGGATTGATTTCCATAGTTTAATGCGCAATCTAGGTCAAAATCAATAAAAATCAAACCCGAGCTTTGGGTCATAATCTAAAATCGATTTCAAAATTGGGTTACCTATAACCTAAATATTTCAAATTTATAACTATTTCCTCGATTCAACCTCGAATTAACTTTCAAATCCGTAAAATACTCATATAGTACCTAGGCAAAATGCTCAAATTTCACACTTTTAAATTCACATATTAAATATCTAAATCTCGCGGTAATCATGTAATGTAATCAAATATGAGTTTAAAAGGCTTAGCCTAATACAAATAGTGGTTTCTCCTTTGAAACCCGCATAAAGTCGAGCTAAAAATCTCTTAAAATGAAATAAATTATGAAATCTCTATTTTTGATACCTAATATAGTTGCCCATCGCAATTGTGACAAGATCATATGTGAGTACAAAGAGCAGTCAGACAGGTCTCTGTCGCTAATGCGACCCCAACACCTAAACTACAATGGCCAACTCAAACACCTTAATGTGATGGCAAGAAGGTGCTCCGCGATCACGAAACACTACTACTGCACCAAAAATAAAACACAATTGGGTGCATTCTATTATGATTTGTTAATTCTAAAATTCACTTGAATTTCTCGGATGCTCACCCGAATTCATAAAAAAGTACCAAGTGACTAATATGACTTGTACCAAATCTTAAATCCTGAAATCGAACATTAAAATTTAAAATTACATATACATTATCATACTTTTTATTTGATAAGCCTTCTAACTATATAGATTATCGTACTTGTATGTTGTTGATTTTATCAATTTATATAGGTATGAATTATCATTGGGTTCTCAAAGGGCTAAGAATGCTTTGGCAATGGTACTATTTACTAGTTTGATTATAATAATAATAATAATAATAATAATAATAATAATAATAATAATAATAATAATAATAATAATAATATATTTAGTGTAATCTTATAAGTGGGATCTAGAGATGGTAGAGTGTACACACATCTTTCCCTACTTTGAGAGGCCGAGAGGTTGTTTCTGATAAACCTTCGGCTCAAGGAGAAAAAATCAAAGCAGCTCGACAAAATTCTTTTTAACAAGAGTGAAGAAGTCATGAAAAATACTATAGAGAGTGTGTCAAAACATTCTGAAAAAGAAAAAAGAGAGAAATGTAACTACAATAAAATAATACGACAATCTAATGTGCAAGAAAACAACACGTACTAATAGACATCAAAGGATAAGAAACTCCCTAAATAATACTACGACTACTAGTATGAAAAGATAAGCGACACAACACTCTACTACCTACTAACCTTCTACCCTAATTCGTGTCTTACACCACCTCCTATATAAGGTCATGCCCTCGGTGAGCAAAAATGGTGTCATATCCTATCTAATCATTTATCCCAATACTTTTTCGGCCTACCTCTACCTCTCCTGAAGCCATCCATAGCCAACCGCACACGCCTCCGAACTGAAGCATCGGTGCATCTCCTTCTGAACCGTCTCAGTCTTTGCTTCAGGGATCTTATCCTTCGCCGAGATCACTTCCATCTTGTCCTAGATATCTTATTTTCTAATGTTATCACTTCTCATATGGACACATATCCATCACTACATCCTCATCTCCGTAACTTTCATCTTCAGAAAATTAGATTTCTTGACTGGCCAACACTCTACCGCATACGACATAGTAAATCTAACCACCACTCTATAAAGCTTGCCTTTAAATTTTGGTGACACTTTCTTATCACACAAGACTCCCCATTCAAGCCTTCATTTCATCCATCCTACACCAATATGATGTGTGACATCGTTATCAATTTCCACATCTCCTTGGATAATAGACTCAAGATACTCTCTCTCTCTCTCTCTCTCCCCCCCCCCCCCCCCCTCTCTCTCTCTCTTGGACTGCTTGTATATCAAGCCTTACTTCCACATTATCCTTGTGTGCTATGTCACTAAACTTGCAATCCAAATATTCTTTCTTAGTTCTGCTCAATCCGAACCCTTTAGACTCCAAGTTCGTCTCCACATCTCTGGCTCAACGTTAACTCATCCACAGATCTTATCAATTAGAATTATATTTTTCGCAAATATTATACACCATGACACCTCGTCTTAAATATGCCATGTCAATTCATCCATCACCAAGGCAAATAAAAATGAGCTAAGAGTTTATTCCTAGTGCAACCCTATCTCAACTGAAAAGTGTTCCAAGTCTCCTCCTGCTATCCTAACCCGAGTCTTGGCTCCACCATATATGTCATTATCATTTTAGTGTACATGCTAGGTACACCTCTAACCTCCAAGCATCTCCATAGAACCTCCCTTGAGATTTTGTCTTATGCCTTTTCAAGATCGATGAATACCATATGTAAGTTCTTCTTTCCCTCCCTATACTGCACATCAATCTTCTTACGAGGTGAATGATTTTAGTAGATAAGCATCCCGACATAAATCCAAACTGATTTGAGAAATAGACATGTCTCTCCCCACCCTCATCTCTACCACCCTTTCTCAAACTTTTATAAAGCGGCTTGGCTACTTGATATAGATCCTATAATTATTGCAATTATGGATGTCGCCCTTGTTCTTGTACAACGGGATCATTGTATTCCTCCTTCATTATTCGAACATTTTTGCCCTCTTAAAAATGACATTAAACAACCCAATCAACGACTCATTCCTGCCATACTTGTGCTCTTTCAAAATTTCACTTGGATCTCATCTGACCCAATCGCTCTTTTCCTACACATCCTACGAATAACACCTCAAGCCTCCTCAACCTTAATACCCCTACAGTACCCAAAATTACGACATCTTCCCAAGTGCCACAACATGTAGCACAATATAAACTGTTCCCCTCTTTGTTTAAGAGTTTATGAAAATATGATTGTCATCTCTGTCTAATAAGTGCTTCCTCCACCAGTATTTTGTTGTCCTTGTCTTTGATGCACTTCACTCGGTCCTAGTCATGGGCCTTTCTCTCTCTTGCCTAGGCAAGCTTGTACAACTTATTATCTCCGTAATTATCCTCTAGTTCTACATCCAAAAGTTATCATTTTTGTCATAGCAACCGCTAGCTTCGTCATCTTATATCTTTTCCTATTCATCGACTTTTCCTAACTTTTCACCAACTTCGCATACGCCACCTTATTTGTCTCCACCTTCCCGTGGACTTCTCCATCCCACCACCAGTCCCCTTGATGCCCATAAATCTACCTCTTGAGACCCCAACACCTCTCTAGCCACATTCCTAATGCAACTAACAGTCCATCCCACATATTGTCTGCATCCCTACTACTCCCCCATGCCCACACCACCATAAATTTTTCTCCTAATTCCTGGGCACTAGACATAGACAAACAACCTCATTTGATCCTTTATCGGTCATCCACAACCCTCTTCTTTTTCTTCCTCTTAATCTCTAAATCCAACACTAAGAGCTTATGTTGGGTCGTGAAATTCTCATTTGGATAACCTTATCGTCTTTATAAAGATCTTTATCATCCTTTCTGAGGAGCCAAAAGTCTATCTGCGTCTTAGCCACCATATCATAGAAGATTACCAAGTGCTCTCCCTTTTTCGAAAAACTCAAATTGGCCACCACCAAATCAAGAAGCTCTTACGAAATCCAAAAGCAAGGCTCCGCCTTTGTTTATGTCACCAAACCCAAAATCTCCATGCACATCATCAATACTCTCTTGGAATTAACCCAATGTTTCTTTTAAATCATCTCCCATGAAATTATAATATAAGTAATAAAATTAAAATAATATTTTCAACATCATTTTACTTTCGTTCTTATAAGGAAATTATGTGAATCATAATTTTACTTCATATTTGTATCATTTATAATAACACAAATACCACTAAAAAAAGTCGAAAATTAAGGGTTAAAATCAAGGAACTTGACAATGTTTGGAAAATGATGGCTCGGTAAAAAAAAAATCGATGGACTCGGTTAAAAATGAAAGACGTCCATTGATTATACAAATTATAAAAATATCATTTTTTTATTGGAAAATCATTGTAAAATAAATAAAAACTCAACAAAATCCCACAATTTTTAATAAATTATAAAAAAAATTTAAAAGGTCACCAAAATGAAGTGTAGCATTTGGATTTGACATTGAACAATTCTATCACTATCATTTATGCTCTTTTCAGTTAAATACTTCTGTTGTTTTGATTTATATTCTTCAATTGTAATTTTTATATTTTAAAATCGACTGACCTCCATTAATTTTCATAAAAATAATAATTTAAAACAAATCATAATTTTGATACGAAATCAATCGACGTCCGTCCGCCATTTTTAAAAAAATATAAAACTGGCGGACTTCCTTTCATTTTTCTTTTTCAAAATTCACTGACTTTACAATAATATCCCTCAATTATTTCACATTTTTTTTTAACAATGATATAATTTTGATTTACTTTTATATCACCTATAACAATATATACGAGTCAATTTTGCATACGCATATACAATAAATAATAATACACATCCGCATTATTTATGTTTTTATATTTTAACCATTAAATCAAATTTGAACAAAATTTTATTGTTGCTGATGTAAAATATTTCATTGTTTGAATTTTTCGTATTGTTTGTTGCTTTTAACACACATCTAACATGTATCAATGTGATGGTATTTTGGTAATTAAGTGTCTACCGTAAAATTTATTATTCCTCTTTTTCAATTTGTTTGTCTGAATATGATTTGATATAGAGTTTAAAAAAGTAAAAAAAAGAAGAGAGAAATACTTTTAAATATTGTGATCTTAAACTAAAAATATATAAAATGTATCAAAATATTCGTTAATATTGTGATTTTAAATATGTCAAATGGAAAGTTAGATTAAAGAATTACTAAACAAAAGAAAGAGACATTTTTGTTAAAGAGATTTAAAAGAAAAGTAGGATGAACAAATTGAAGCATGAGGATCAATATTTGTTTCTTTGTAAAATACTTAAACCATTGAAAGTGATTATCTATTCATTAACTAGATTTTATATTTATGTGATGCACGGGCTCAATTGTTATTTTTAATTTTTTTTAAAAAAAGAATATTCTAGCACTTTAGATGTAAAATTACGATATTGTATATTGATATTTGTTTAATTTCTTTGTATTATGTCTATTTTAAAATTTTATAAAATGTTATTACCATTTCACCTATTACAAAAATAAAATTAAAATTCTAAAAGTATAAGCATACTTGTATGAGGAGTATTTTGAAGTTACAATAATTTACTTTTTTTAGAAGCACCAAAAAAATAATATCTTGAACACAAACATTACCATTAAAAAGTAATAAAAAGCTGTCAAATGCAAAAATGTTGAGCCACAATACTATTGGAGAAAGCACATAAAATTTAACTGGACCCCATATTTATGAGAAAATTATCCCAAATAAAAATAATACATACACAATATCATAAAATATAAGCCTAAAAATACCCTTAATTATGAAATATCGAAAATATCCTTAATTAAAAATTATGAAATACCAAAAATATTCTTAAAATACCAAAAATATCCTTGGCCAGAAGCAGATACGTTGACGAAAAAATACCTACTTCTAGCCTCTTCTATATATGTATATGTATATATAATTAATTATAATGAATCTAATAATTTTATCAGCTTATATATTCATCATAATCTCGTGAGCATAAATTCACCAGGAAAATCAAGAATTAGAGAACCTTCAGTTAATATTTGAAGACATGAAAATGTAATAAAATAATTAATTATGTTGAATTTTGATAGGTAATTCAAATTAAATTGTGTTCAAAGTGAGTTTAACTATTATTGCCCTACCCATTTCATCTAATTCGATAACCGGATATTCAGTAGAGAATTTATTTGAAAAAAATTTATTTTATTTTTTTAACATAGGAAGAAAATTATATACGAGTTTTCTTTATATCTTACTTATAAAATTATACTAAATATATTATTATTATTATATTTATACTAAATGTTCACCTTATTAATTTATATTTAAAATTCTAATTTGGCAATAGTCATATAATTGGACTTTGCTATCAATATTAAATGCTCTTTAAAATAATCTAAACAATATATCATACTTTTCTTGATATCGACCTTCCACAAAATTGAATCATCTATAAAGTAGACGTGACATGTTGATTTAGTCTTATCCTTTGTTTTCACAAGGGGTCGTTTAAAACTTATAAATTTTAAATTGATAAATTATTATTTTTAAGAGTTTAATCAATTCATTAGTTTTTTTTCAGTTTTATAAAAATAGCGTTTGATTGAAAGGTAAAAAAATTATTTATTTTTATATGAGCATAAAAATGCATACATTATATATATATTTTGTGTTAATTATTAAAATTTGTATTACTTCACTATTAACGAATTAACATTTGATATAAATATTAGCATTACGAATATGCATTGCAATACAAAGTTGTATAGTATAATAGAACATATAGTAGTATAAGTTATTAGTTTAAATAATTAACACTTACCAAATCGTAGTATGAGTTATTACTGATTGATTTTGGCCCTAATAAATTGATATCATATCAGTAACACATTTATTTATTTGAATTTGATCGTCCAAACTAATTAAGAAGGACTCATCAAAATTAGTGGAAGCAGCCACTAATGTTTGTACTAGGGTAGACTGTCTATATCATACTCCTTTGGGTGTGATCCTTCTATGAATCCTTAACAAGAAAAACACTTTGTGCCCCGACTGCCTTTTTTCAAACTGTATATTTAAAAGTCTTAAATATAAGATTGATTTGCATTATTAGTACAGTTTTATTCGACATGTAATTATTTCTTAAGTAATAAAATCTTAATCGCTTTTAAAATTTTAAAATATTAATAACTTTTTTATATTTTAAATAAGAAAAGATTTAATACATAAATTTAGTTAATTTTAAAATTTTAAATATTAAAAAAATAATTAAATAACTATTTTTATATGTCAAGTATGAACTCTATTTTTAAAACGGTAAAAGGTGAATGATATTTTGCTATATATGAAGTTGCGTACTTTAAATATTTAATAATAACTTAATTTTAAACTTTTTATTTTACCCTTTATAAGATGATTGCAACTCATTTTCTCTCTCTCTCTTAATCTATGTGACACCTTCACGTGCATTGAAATGTAGATTTAATTAAAAAGAGTGAATAACGAGAGCACTTTTATTTAATTGAAATAAGTTAAAGTATGTTATATTTCTCTCTCTCTCTCTATATATATATATATATTTTTCCAATTATACAAGTTTATTATTTAACAAAAAGAAGAATAAGAAATACAAATCATAAATGGTAAATGCGATTTATAACTAAGAGAAATGCACGCACCACAAATCGCAATGCAGTTTACAAATTGCGTTCAGTGAATGCGATTTATAAATTGCATTCGCTGAATCGATTTACAAATTTGCATTCACTGAATGCTATTTTAAACAGCACATACAACAAGATTTATTGATCTTTTTCCCATGGGGAGCATAAATCATGTTCCATTAAAAATTTGAATCTTGTTTCGCTAATGCATATATAAATCGTTTCGTCAATGTGATTTATAAGTTCATATAAGGAAAGATTTAATATATAAATTTAATTAATTTTAAAATTTTAAATATTAAAAAAATAATTAAATAACTATTTTTGTGAAGTATGAACTCTATTTTTAAAACGGTAAAAAAGTTAATGATATTTTGCTATGAAGTTTCGTACTTTAAATATTTAGTCATAACTTAATTTTAAACTTTTTATTTATTCTTTGTAAGATAATTTCAACTCATTTTTTTCTCTTAATCTATGTGACACCTTCACGTGAATTGAAATAGAAGAAATAATGTAGATTTAATTAAAGGGAGTGAATAGCGAGAACACTTTTAATTAATTGAAACAAGTTAAAGTATGTTAATATTTTTATATTTTCTTTTCTTTTTTCCGATTATACAATTTTATTATTTAACAAAATGAAGAAGAAGGAATACAAATAGTAGATGGTAAATGCGATTTACAAATTGCATTCAATGGATGCGATTTACAATGCATTAAATGTACGCGATTTACAAATTGCATTCACTGAATGCGATTTTAAACAACATATATGACAAGATTTATCGATCATTTCCCATGGCGCGCATAATCATGTTCTATTAAAAATTTGAATCTTGTTTCACTAATGCTTATATAAATTGTGTTCGTCAATGTGATTTATAAGTTTATATAAGGTAAACAAATTTATTAATTTTAAAATCCTAAATATTAAAACTTATTATCTAGACAAACATAATTTGTTCAAATAAGGAAAGTCTAAGAAGAAAAAAATTTAGTCAATTTTAAAATACTAAATATTATGAGTTCTTACATTTTATAAATAAATAAAGATTTAATAGTTACAATTTTAATTAATTTTAAAGTTCTAATATTAGAGTTGTTATACCCCGTAAGATTTCCGGCACCTAGATGGCCTATTCGCACGTTGGTTGAGCATACTTGAAAACCATACGTGCTAGGGAAAGGCCCGGAAAAGGATCGGACAAGTAGCCTGTCGAACCATCGCGGAAGGAGCCGGGGCAGAGCCCCTCCGCGATGGCAACGTGTCACGGAGGTGGAGCCCCCGCGTTGGCTCCGTGACACGTTGGGCCTGTCCAGACCCAAGTATATAAAGCCCCACTTCGATTTTATTTCATTTAAACCACTGAAAATTTCCAGATAAACATAGAAAACAAAGAGGGACGAAGGAGGTTAATATATAATCGTTCGATTGCGCTGCCAAACGTAGTCCAAACGTAAATTAACCTCAGGTACCGAGGTATTTAGCAGCAGGGAGCATTCCTACGGATTTAGTTTCGCGAAATTCGGCTGACAAATCGTCGTGCTACCGAGCTAAGGTTAGTAGAATTGCTCCAAACTAGTGTCTATATGTTCCTAGCTGTGAAGTGAATACTTCTTCCTTCTGGACTTCTGAAAAATAGCAAGTTTTCGACTGTCTTTCGATAAGCCTAAGTTTAGGCTATAATTATATCGAAAGTGACGCCGTCCTTTAGAATAGTGTTGTATTTAGTACTAATTGACGTGTTTATGAATGCAGTTGGGAAGATTTAGCTGGAATACTGACCGAGCCTCGTCCGACAGTCGGATAACTCGAGGTTAAGGTATGTGAAGTTGTTCTTCGGCAAGTTAGTAAGTCTTAGCTCTGTGAATCATAGTAAACTCCGTATTTGAAACTCTCGGAGTTGAATGTTGAGAATTGAATAAGTTTAGTAAATTCTGGCTTGCGTTGCCGTATCGTATTTTAGTCCGAAAGATAGAAAAGCATGCGCCAAAGGGCGAGTTAGCATTCCAGATTCAGTATAGCTTATTGTATGATTAGCAAGCATGTTATAGAATAAAAAGAAACAGATTTTCAGAATATAAGCTAGTAAAGTAAAACCAGATAGACAGGCAGTTTCATGGCTACAGACTAGCCATTCAAACAGATGAGATATTGGCTACAGATTAGCCATTCAGACAAATAGTACCCTGGCTACATATTAGCCAACAGTTAAAGAAAGATCTCAGAATCAGTATAATCAGTAAAGAATCAGTTTAGTACAGAAACAGATAAGAATAAGAAATCAGATTTCAGATAGTCTTTTTCAGTTATACATGCTTGTTATTTATATGTGCTACTTGTTTGTTGAGACTTGATGTGGCGTGAGGGCACCTATTGAGCGCCCTCGCCGCCCTGGGTTGGTAATCGTGTCGCCCACTGAGCGGGTGGGTTTTACGTCACTCCAAGGAGTGGCATGCCGTCCCCAGCTTGGACGAAGGTGGGATGAAGCTTTCCCCACAGCAGTCTGATCAGCATTACAGGTGCAACTCCGATTTCAGATAGCCCTGTTGAGTTTTGTGTCCAGGGAACCAGACCCTATCTATTACTGTCTGTACATTCAGTTATTATAGGTGTAGCTCCAGTTTCAGATAGCCCCGTTGAGTTTGTGTTCGGGGATCCAGACCCTATCTGTTACTGTCTACACAAGAGTCCTCCGGACCCAGACACGGTTGCTTATATCGGAGGCTATGGCCCGATCCGGAGACCCAGGGGGCCGGTAGAGGAGCTCCGAAGTGAGCAGATGAGTGGAGTGACTTATTTTTGGCTGGTTTTGACCCGGGTAGGGGTATATAGATTGTTTGCTTGTTTGGCGTCGTCCGGCTTATAGGGGTTGGTATCAACTCTTGTTTGCTAAATATATATGTATTTATGTGTTTCATATATATGTATACTAGATTATAGACAGCAGGCCGCCGTGACTACAGACACGCTCCTGCCTATCAGTGCAGAAAGGTTTGATCTAGTTCCTATCAGCTCTTCAGATTCAGTTATCTTCTGCTCACAGACTTGTTAGTTATGATATCTGTATTCAGTTGTATTGTTTCAGTTGCTTTGCATACTCGGTACCAGTGGTACTGACGCCCAGTGGGGTGCTGCATTACTTGCCTGCAGGTACTCATAGACGAGGAGACGATCCCTCGTGATCCTAGCCAGCGCAGAGTCATCAGCTCCTGTCATCCGGAGCTTGATATTTCAGAGGTTTATATCATTTCATTTTTGTTGTACAGTATGGGTAGGTCGGGGTCCTGTTCCGACCATCTTATCAGTATTCTTAGAGGCTTGCAGTCTGTATATATGTTACACCCCGTAAATTTTAAGTGAATAAATATCCTAAGGGCATGTTGGTTAAGGGATTTAGAAAGAAAAAAAAAATGAAAAATGAATAAAAGTCGGCTTCTTCATCCAAAACACATATATTTCCAGTAAAGAAACAGGGGAACAAGTATTAGGAGTAACCCACGTCAATATATATAAATTTCCTTCCAATTACGCGACGAAACGCGGTCTAAACTCCGTTCCGGCTTAGGTACAGGTGTATAAAGCTGCAGAGAGCAATTCTACGGAGTTGGTTTCGTGAAATTTGGCCGGCGAAACGTCGTGCTACCGAGGTAAAGTAAATAGAATTACTTTAAATTAGTACCAATGTGTTCCTAGCGTTGCAGTGAGTATTTATCCCTTCTGGACTATCGAGAAATAACGAGTTTTCGACCGTTTTCTGAAAGGTTAAAGTTGGGATAAATATATATACCAAAAGTGATAATTTCTCCCGAATATTAATGTATTTAGTTCTAATTGACGTGTAAATGAATGTAGTTGGGAGAAACAACAGAAGTACCGACGGAAATCACATCGGTCAGTCGGGTACTCAGAAACCAGGTATGTAAAGTTATTCTTTCGGCAAGCCAGGAAGTACAGGGTAGAAAATAAATAGAATAAACGCTATTAGCAGATACCCAGCGTACATGAACGATTTTAGTACAAATTCTAGCAAGCATGCTAGTATATTATTATGTATCATGCGATAATCAGAATAATAAATATTTAGGCAATACGTATTTCATCTGTTGAGATTGTATCCAGTAGTAGATGGTACATTTTATATCATTGAGCTATATTCAATTATAGATGGCATGTACTATGTTATTGAGTTATATTCAGATATAATTAGATAGACAGATAAAGACCAGGTAGCAGAAGGTCCAGCAGCCAGAAACAGTCAGTTATTTAATACAGATTAGCCTCGAAACAAAAGAAGAGAATATGATTAGTATTTTTCATTTGAGCATGCTTGTTGTGTATGTGTTTGTATGTTGAGACTTGTTGTGGCATGTGGGCACCCTTTTAGCATCCCCACCGCCCCTGGGTTATAGCTGTGTCGATACCAGATTCATATACCGCCACCAGCTGGGCGATGCCGTCCGCCTAGAGGACGATGATGGCCGACCACCATGATAATACGGTCCAGACCACCCTGCTTGCAGGGGTAGTTCAGTTTACTCTGCGCAGAGCTAGCACACCCTGTTTACAGGGGCAGACCACTCTGTGTGCACACCTGTGCCCAGAGGCAGGATTCTTCGGACTCAGACACAGTTTATTGTCAGAGGCCAAGGCCTGAGCTACGTACCCAAGGGGGCCGGTAGGAGGAGCTCACAGTTATCAGATGAGTGGAGTGACTTGTTTTTGGTTGGTTTAGATACGGGTAGGGGTAAATAGATTGCTTGCTTGGTTGGCACCTTCCGGCTTATGGGGGTCGGTCAGGTATTGTGTGTATTATTATGTATATTGATATGTGCTAGTAGATACTGATAGACAGAAGGACGACACGTCATCAGGTACGCTCAGTTTAGTTATAGAATAAATAAACACTCCCCAATTATTCTCAGCTAGATAGACTCAGCTACTTTCTGCTTATATCTCATGTTACTGTTGTTATTCATTTCAATTGTGTATTTCAGTTGCTTTACATGCTCAGTACCTGTGGTACTGACGCCCAGTGGGGCGCTGCATTACTTGCCTGCAGGTACTCATAGACGAGGAGGCGATCCCTCGTGATTCCAATCAGCTATTGAGTATTCAGCTCCTGTCATCCGGAGTCTGAATTCCAGAGGTGTATTTCGTTTTCTTTGTTATACAGTACGGGTAGGTCGGGGCCCTGTCCCGATCATTTCTATTGCTATTCCTAGAGGCTTGCAGTCTGTATATTTCCCTGTGGTCAGTTGAGCCGGTCGTGTGAGGCCGTGCAGTTGTTAGCTGTTAGTACTCTTGCTTCTTTTATGTTGGCCGTGTGGGGCCATAAGTTTGACAGTAGTGGTGACCTTGCCGGTCACGTAGCCTTCTAGTATTTTACCGCTGAATGCAGATAACTAGACAGCATGGTGGCCTTTTCGGCCCGCATAGGCTTCCCTATAGTTGCTTGTTCTGGTCAGCTGTTATTACAGGTACAGGAGGCTATAGGCCAATGGGCCGGAGGCTGTGTTTACAGCCGTTATATAGCCCTTTGTTTCCAGAAATGTGAGTTAGAGCCAGCCAGGCACCAGATGTGCCCAGGCTTAACAGTCCAGCAGGTCAGGTCCTAGTAGGGCACCAGGTGCCAGTCATACCCCCCAAGGCGGGGTGTGACAAACTTGGTATCAGAGCAGGTCGTGTGCTAGGGAGTCTGCAAGCCGTGCTAAGTAGAGTCTTGTCTATGGATGTGTTGTGCACCACATACTATAGGCAGGAGGCTGCGAGGCATGATATGATGGTTACCCTTCCTTCTCAGTCAGTCGTGCTTTAGAGCGGTTCAGTATAGGGTTGAGTCCCTAAAAACTTACCGTATTCTTTGATTACAGATACAAAGGTAGATCAACATTACCCTATCAAAGACAGAAGATCAGATATAACAACAGAAGAGGGCATCAACCAGTTACATGATAACTACAGTAGCAGGAGGGGGTATCAGAGACCTCCCAGCGTGATATCTTTATTAGCATTATTCCCAGTATACGTTGATAACGTCAGAATAAGAAGTCAGAAGTATAATGTACATATGAGTTGATTTATTTATTAGCTATATAAGATCTGATTAAGATTACAGACAAGGTCAGACCACCAGGTAAGTATGAGAAAGAGAGGGAAATGCAGGAATCCCAAATACATCCTTTCGGATATGGTACAGTTAAATGTTTCTATTTGTTGCAAAAAAAAAAGGGGCTATTCTTACCTTTTGATTTTGATTCCAGTATAGTAAAGGGGCATAAGACTTGAGATGGGGTTGCCAAATCAAGCAGTAAGTAAAGATGGGTTGATTCCATAAAATGTTAGAAGGAGTAAGGAGTCCCTGTGATTACGTAAGTTGCGCAGACCCTCACGGTAATAAGTCAGAAGAGCAAGTAAGACTACTAGCTTACTCAAAGTGGGCGTAGAAGATCCAGTAATAGTCAAGTTCGAGTCAGAAAAAGGCCAAGTCTGCCATAACACGCTAACAAGAGCAAGAGCAGGTACCTTGAACCCCAGAGTTCAGCTTAAGCAAGATGAGGGGAAGAAGCAGGAATGTCAGATTTTGTGGGGAAATTAGGATTACCCCCGGATTGATAGAATATTGTATTAAGGATTAAGCCTAGGGCTGACAGTAAGATTGTGGTCCAGAATGCTGCAGTATGTTCGCTTATGGGGAAGTTGAGAAGTTACCGATACAACGAGCTTAATCTAGTGTGGCCTAGAGATAAGGCCCAGCAGACAGTCATGGGCTCTCAATATATGCCAAGTAAGGCCACAAGATTCAAATGTTGACCCCACATCGCAAGAGTGGCGGAATTTCAAATAGCAGACGATAACTAAGGTGTTTATGTTTGTTACTCTCAGAATGGGGTGGCAATACAACGAAATGATAAGTCAGGGCAGGAAATATTATTAGGCCGTAAGAAGCAATGTATCATGTATGATATGAGATTCAGCAGAGCATGTCAGAGATTATGTATTACCGCAGAACTCAGTACATATTGTACGTAGCTATTGATATATATATATATATATATACATATACAGATAATAGATATGTTGTGAGTGGCGGCCTATAAGGGCTACAATCACAGATGCTGATTAGTAATGGAAAGCATATACAAATTGCATTGCAGGACACCCCCTTGCCAAAAAAAAGAGAAGAAAGAGGGAGAAGAAAGAAAGAAGAGAAGGGAAATGGGCAGATTAAGTGTGAATTATGTAGGAAGTCATAGAAGCCATTTCAGTTCTCAGTTATTAAGTTAATAAACTTATGTGTTGTTGTCAGATCTAGGCTCTAGGAGCTTACCAGAGTTAATGACCTAAAACGGATGGCTAGATGATAAGGGCGCAGTTAGACGGTCTACCGACCAGCTGTCGCCTGCATTAGCAGGGAGGCATCCCTGAAGATCGGTAACAGTAGTGCATGTGCTAGAACCAGGATTAGAGGCCAAATAGGCAAATTTCAGAGATTAGCAATACCAGAATTGTTCTAGTATGTCAAGTGGTTGTACGCCATTTTCCCAGCTTTGTAGGTGAGAGTCGGCCTTAGCTAACCTAGCAGTCATTATGTGGAATACCCCATAAGTTAGCCGGTCGTCCCAGTCAGAATACCCGTGGGTACCCCAAAGAAGGGTCCACATCAGTAGTCAGCGACAGACTAGTACTTCAGTTGGTTTTCGTAAGATATTCAGATACAGAGCCCTAGCAGAAGGCCAGTATTTACAGAATAGCTCATAAGATTGAGAATTCCCCAGAATAGCAGTATAAATCCAAGTGGATATACACAAGGCGTAAGAAATTGATAGTACCCTGCTAGCACAGTGTTTATTAAGACCAGGGGATCAGTAGACTCCCCATGAAGATCCAGAGATTGATCGCCTGGGAGTAAGTTTGATTAAGTCCAGCCTTACAGTGGTTTAAGCAAAATAACAGAGCAATTAGATGCCCACGAGTTTGCGGTTATGCACGAACTATAAGCACTCAAGTAGAACAATTAGAGCATTGTTAGACTACTGCCACATTCGGGTCATTCAACCCGACTATTCAGTTATTTAAGGTTATGCAGTCAGATCATTGGAGGTCATGATTAATATCAGGACCCCCTGATCAGATACGGGCACAGGGTGTGCAGATAGTCGTTCAAGGTTACCTTAGCAACAAGTGGCCTTAGCATGCGGTCAGAAGGCCAGATAAAGTTCTAGTTATACCGGTAGATTACTTGTCAGATTCTCCGGTATAATAAACCAGTATGACCGTCAGTTATATGTCAAATTTTGTGAATGTGAATTTTGGTTGAGTTTAGTAGCCTTTTTGGTCACATTGTGTCGGAGGCTGGTGTACAGATAGATATACAGAAAATCGAAGTAGTGAAGACATAGCCTAGACCTACCACTCCGATCGAAGTACGCAGTCCCTGCGGTTAGCCGGGTACTGCAGAGGGTTTGTGGAAGGATTTTCCACCTTAGCAGCACCTTTGACTAAATTGACACAGAAGGCAACAAAGTTCCAGTAGACTGAGGCATGTGAGCAGAACTTCCAAGAGTTAAAAGTCAGGCTAACATCAGCTCCAGTGTTAGTATCGCCAGGAGGTACAGAGGGTTGATGCAGTGTGGTAAGGTAATAGCTTATACTTTCAGGCAGTTGAAGAAGCGTGAAGAGAATTATCTTACCCACGACCTGAAGTTAACTGCAGTAGCTTATGCCTTAGAGAGTGAAAATTTTGTATCACCCAGGAAGGACTAATATGGTAGCAGACGCCCTTAGCCATAAATCTATGGGGAGTCGGCATACTTGCCGCCTGAACGGTGAGAATAGACCCGAGAATTTCACTAGTTAGCCGGTTTAGCCGGTCACATAGCAGAAATAAAAGATAACAGAGCGATAATACGGAATGTCGCAGTGTTATCGTTAATGGTCGAAGTAAAGGAACGACAGTATAGAAACCCTAGCCAGGTCCAATTTGAACATAAGGTTCAGTAAGGAGAGGTGACATATTTTCAGATAACCGAGGATGAAGTGTTACGATATAAAGGCCGCATTGTGTTCCAGATATTTTGGGGGCATCGCCAGCAGCTTATAAGCGAGGCGCATTACGCCCGCGATTCTCTCCACCCAGGCGCAACGAAAATGTGCCATGATATCAAAGAAAACTACTGGTGGCCAAGTATGAAAAGAGAAATTGCTAAATTTGTAGCCCAGTGTCCTAACTGCCAACAGGCGAAAGCAGAACATCTGAAACCAGGCGGGTTAACTTAGGACATAGCTATGCCTCTCTGGAGATGAGAAGCAGTGAATATGGATTTGGTGGCAAGGTTGCCCCGTACCGGATGCGGAAATGATTCTATATGGGTAATAGTTGACAGGCTGACGAAATCAACTCATTTCCTGCCAGTGAAAGCTACCTTCTCGGCTGAGGATCATGCCGAGTTATCTATCAGAAAAATAGTTATATTGCATGGAGTGCTGGTATCTATCATTTCTGATAAGAGAGCACAGTTTACAGCTAGATTCTGGCAGTCGTTCCAGAGGGGTCTGGAAACACAGATTAATTTAAGCACAGTATTCTATCCTTAGACAGATGAGCAGGCTGAGCGCATAATTCAGACGCTCGAAGGCATGTTGCGAGCGTGTGTACTAGATTTCGGTAGTAGCCAAAGTGAGCATTTACCGTTAATTGAATTTGCCTCCAGAATTAGAATCCGTTCGTCCGGTCTTCCATGTATCTATGTTGAGGAAATTCGTAGGAGACCCTTCCACAGTTGTTCCAGTTCAGGATGTCCAGGTCACCAAAGATTATAGAGTCTTTTAAAGATTTGCAAAAAGTTCAATCAACAATTGTAAGGATCTTTATACTTTTAATATAATATAGATAGATACATATAGATTAAATTTCTAAATGTTCTATATTTTTTAAATACAGATGGATTTAATACATAAAATTAGTTAATTTTGAAATTCTAGATATTAGAAAAATAATTAGATAACTATTTTGTCAAGAGTGAACTATATTTTTAAATGGATAAACAAGTGAATGATATTTGCTGTAAGGTTTCGAATTTTAAATATTTAGTAATAACTTAATTTTAAACTTTTTATTTTACCTATTTTGAGATGATTTCAGCTCAATTTTTCTCTATCTCTTAATCTATGTGTCTAGTCAAACACTTTCACATAAATCAAAACGGAAGAAACAATGTAGATTTAACTAAAGAAAATGAATAACAAGTGCTATATATATATATATTCGATTATTCAAATTTTCATAATTCGATTATACAAATCAATAGGATCTTCATACTTCTAATATAATATAGATAAACGGAACAGACAACAAACAACAATAAACCCAATATAATTTCATAAAATAGAGAAATTGAACAACTAATAAAAAATAATACCAAAATAATTATTGTCAACACAACGTATCTTCAAACAATACGATCTCTACCTGTATTTTTCTAGGAGGAAGTTTGATTATTTTTCTCTACTCTTTGAGTTTATGAAATAAGAGTTACGACAATGTCTTTTTTTTCTTGGATTTCTCATAATTGATGCTGCCGCGCATGCAACCATTTTTACGATAAGAGATGATGATCCAACTTTTCGGTACGACAATCTATTAGATCATGTCCTTAGGCATCCCCTTCTCTTACCATCAACTACTAAGTAGCCAGTCTTATTTCTTCTTCTTTTATGAAAGTTTTATATTTTTTTCCCCACACATAATTCAATATTGTCTAAACGAAAATAAAATCATAAAATTTACTATTAAATTATTTTGGGCCTAAAGCAAAGGGCCGAAGCCATTACTAGTCTTCTCTTGAGCCACCCCTGTGTATAAATAATTTGAGGATAGCTATCAATATATATCACTTGGCGATTTAATTTATCAAAATATAGCTTAAAGTATATCTTATAATACACACTCAATTGTATATGATGTATATACGTATGTATATTAAATATATAAATATGTATAAGTATGTAAATTATATGTATACTGGTATATATATACATTGTGTACATATTTGTAAACTAGATGACGCAAAGATATTAGACTATAATTTTCTCAATAATTTATACCGTCAAGTGCATAGAAGTTAAATTGTCAAATATTACTAAAGAGTCAAATCACAGAGGTTACATATCTAATATACTGACTTCGTAGACATGAAAGTTCGATTGATATAGCTATGTTTATACTAAAAAAATACGAGCTAATTTGCTGCCCTGAAATACAAGTTGTAATTGTGTTTGCTTTTCTTGGATCAATTTTTACACATTTCCCACTCTTATTAAAATATATTTCAGATGCAGATCTTTGTTAAGACACTCACCGGAAAGACCATCACCCTTGAGATCGAGAGCCTAGACACAATTGACAATGTCAAAGCTAAGATTCAAGGAGAAATCGATCGAAGCAGAAGATTTTATTAGCAATAATATTGCTGGATTTCTCAAGCTTTTGTCTGTCTTCCAATGACAAAATTGATACACTGCAATTTTTTTAAAGTTTTTTTTTTGGTCTTTGTGTATCAACGACGGAATTGATACATATATCAGTATCAAATTTTTTGATAGATATAACTCCGACATTGTTATGTATCAATATATTGTACCAATTTGTTATTAGTGTGTATCAATATTTTCAGTGATACTTGAATGTAAAATACTCATATTGTTTTGTGTATCAATTTAGAAAATATTTGCCAATTTTTTATTTTGTTGCCCATGTATTAGTATTATCTTGAATAAATTACAATTGAAAATTACCCATTCATATTCATCAATATACGACAACTACATCATTTTTTATAAAATATTTAATGTTATAGAATTTGCAGATTATAGATTCTTTGATTGTGTATCTGTTTTTTTTTAATTTTACTATTGAAACTGATGATACTGTGTCTATGTATTATATTTGTATATGTATCAAATTTTTTTATACTTATTAGTATGTATTAATTTTTCTAGTGAAACACATAACTTTCATTTAGATAGATGAGTTTTTGATACATGTATCATCACAAATTTGAAAATTTTTTCCAAACCTGCAACGATGATACACCCAAAGAAAAGAAATTTCTCCAAAATCTGCGATTTCAGATTTAGAAATTACACTAATGTGGAATTTTAGTTTAAAAATTTAAATATTGAAAAAAATGTCCAAGATCATAAAAAGAGTGATTTACTTTCATTAAATACGCAACTTTCCTTTTAAAAAAACAATAAACAACACCAATTAAGGAGTGATTGTAGGGTTTGAAATTTAGATACAGTTATAATGGTTACATTAAATTGTATCAAAAAATAGAAAAACATGCTATTTTTTTTTATAATTTTAATAAATCATGCTATTTTATGTAATTATTTTACTATGCGATGTTATTTATGAAAATTTCTCTAAATAATTTGAGGATAGCCATCAATATATATCACTTGGCCATTTAATTTATCAAATATAGCTAAAGTATACATTATATACACACTCAATTGTATATGATATATATACATATGTATATTAAATATATAAATATGTATAAGTATGTAAATTATATGTATATTCGTATATATATACAGTGTAAGCATATTTGTAAACTAGATTGCGCAAAGATATTAGACTGTAATTTTCTCAATAATTTACACTGTCAAGTGCATAGAAGTTAAATTGTCAAATATTACTAATGCGTCAAATCACAGAGATTACATATCTAATGTACTGACTTCATAGGCATGAAAGTTTGACTGATATAGCTATATTTATACTAGAAAAATATGAGCTAATTTCCTGCCCTGTAATATAAGATGTAATTGTATCTGCTTCTCTTGGATCAATTTTTTACACTTTCCTCACTCTTATCAAAGTAACGGATACAAGATTTTCACTAAAGGGGTTCCAAAAATAAAAATATAGCGCCTAGGAATTAAACTTGTTTGTCAAGGTGAATTTTGAACCTCTTAAACCACCGAGTCAATCTCTGATCTTGTGTTCAAAGGATTCAAATCTCTATATATACATAAAAAATAAAAAATCTCTATATACACCCCCTAAATCCACCTTTGCTTGATCAGAGCATCTTGCAAGAATCTATAGGTGTGAAGATGTCCCTGCAATGATAGTACGACGTTCAAATTAGAGGCAAATCCAGAAGTTTAAGTTTATTGATTTTGAATTCTAAAAAAAATAGCTTACTGGATTCATAATAAATTATTTATACATAGTAACAAATATATGACTAAGTCAAAACCGTAACTCATACTCCATCTCCAACCCCAATTCAAATGGGTGCATCAACTAAGTTCAGAGGCCAAACTCCGTAGCACATACGGGTGCAAAGCCAAAAATTTAAATTGAAAACTAGAGGAACCAAAAAATCAGAAATGGAGGCCTAGTGCAGCAGGAAGATCAACTAAGCTACCATTTTCTAGAATAAAACAATTGTAGCTTTGCTCTCCAGATGAAATGCGGGATCTCAAGAATAACACAAAGAGAGGATAAACCTAACAAGAAGAAGTAAAAGGAACAAATAGTACTAGAAATGAAGATTTTTCCCACTGCAAATCAATGAGAAATTTGTATTATAAAAAATAATTTTTTCATTCATTTCCCACTGAATCAGTTCACTGGGAAAATGCATAGTGGGAAACGGATTCTCACTGAACTTGTGGGAAGTTTCATGATTTTTTCGTGTGAAAATACTATTATTTTTTTTCTCATCGATTAAATCAAAATATCGGTGAGAATAACCACTTAATATTTTTCAATGAAAAATAATAAAAAAATAATGATTTGTAGTGAGACGGTGGACACCAGAAAGATTTGCAAGCATTTACTAACATCACTCATCTCAGTCAATGAGCCAAAGTGCCAAGCAGAAAGCTGCTTATAGCCAATAGCTGAAATGACAATTATCACATTTTCTTCTTAATAAGTCAAAGAAATTATGAAACAACAAACAACAACATACCCAATATAATCTCATAAGGGGGGTTTGGAGAGGGCAGTGGGAAGGTTAGAGTGTATGCAGACCTTAACCCTATCTCATAGAGGTAGAGAGACTATTTTTTAAAGACCCTTGACTGGAGTAACATAGAGATCATTTGCACCGGATCATATAGCAAGGAATCAAGAATCAAAGTCTTAAAATATGAGCAGCACCTTGAAGATATATCTATCATACAAAACCAGTACTCCTATATCAAAAATTTGTTATCCAAATGGTGATGTTAAAACTTGTTTCTCGACTCTTAAGGTATTAGCTTTTCAGCTGAAAACTCTCATCTGGCTGTCCATTAGCTGATCAGCTGGTCAAAAGGATGGTATGATAGACAAGACAAAACATTGAAAACCTACAAGAATCAAGAGGACGATGGAGCAGAGCAAAAATTACCCCTAGAGAAACCACTTGGACATAGTTAATTACCATATCGCTGGATCAATAAGAAAATTTGTGGTTGTTTTTCTATTGGGAGAAGTTGCAATCATCTGTCTAGGCTTGAAGTAGATTCTTCTTCTGATCGATCAAAATCCCTTCCCAAACTGTACTATAAGTTTAGATATTTAATCTAATGTATATCAATTTAGAAAAAAAACTGGTGTCAAAATGAAATTGAATAAGACTTCACCCAATATCCATAATTAAATTGGTAGACATACTTGCTAACTTAGAGTAGAACTACACTTGTTCTACCTTCAAACAAGTAAAGACATCAATGGAACAATGCTCTCAACAAAATAGCTAAAAGATTTCAACATGATACGAGGACCAGTGTCGTTGTTGTTGTTGTTGTGCTCAACATTAATACTGCTAACAAATTTTAAGTGACGAGGAGTTGAGGAGGTAAGCAGAGAAGCAACTACACTTGCTGTTGCTAAAACATGTGATTCCTTATTCGTCATGTCATTAATAATCCCTTCTGTTTCAAGCAACGCAATGCCAACCTCAATAGTCTCTGTCCCCTCAGCAGGAATAACAACTTCGTCATTGTATACAGAGAGAGATGGAGGGCCGCGGTTGAAATAACAACAACACACGGTTAATTTCCCCAAAGCGGAGTTCAAGTACTACTACTCCAACTTAGGAAATTAGTTGGTCGAAGTGGATGTGGATTGATGCGGCATAGAGACCTTAAAGTACTATACATAAGTTTTGATGATTTGACAAACCTATCGAGGGACCATATCAAGGACCAGATTTCTCTCTAGAAAAAGTCAACTCTCACAGTTGTCAATAACAACTTTACAGCCTGTCACGGCTGCCACAGCACAGTGGCCAGACTACTACTGCTCCTATCATTTATTCGCTGGACAATATCCCATTTGTCTCTCTCTCATCTTTGATATAGACTTGACACAAGACAAATGAGTCTTCACTTTTGCAAACACACAAGAAGGACACTTCCTCTCTTGCAAAAGCCATCCGAAGACAAGACTCAACAACAACAAGAACCAGAGCCATTTCATGTGTATTTGTTTAGTTCTAGGTTGTTGATTTCTTGTCTTTTATTCTTAATTTGTAAACCTACTCCTCTTATGAGAAGCATTCGTAGGTAGCTATTTTCTGGTTGTAAAATCGTTGTTTGATAGGCTAGAGTTAGCCTTTTGTTTTCTTTGTAATAGAGTTATTGCAAAGGCTTACAATAGAGGTATTGTAAGGGGGAAGGGATTAATAGGTTAATTCCTAGGTTACACGAGTTTGTAATCTGAACTTGCCCGGCTGTTTTAGTAGAGTTTGGAAATCCTACCAGTGTAGGTTGTGGTTTTACTCTCTTGGGCAAAGAGGTTTCCACATAAAATTTCTTGTGTTATTTAGTTTCTATTTTCTGTTAAGAAACCAGGTAAGGGACCTGATTCTTCGTTGTGTTTGGTGGACGCATATAAACTATCAATTGGTATCAGAGCAGGTTCTTTCTAAACGGTTAACACCTAGAAATACCAACTCTAATGGCGGCTCCACCTAACCTAGAAGAAGGACAGTCCACTACTAGACCCCCCTAAATTCAATGGACTATACCATGGATGGTGGAAGACAAGAATACATGATTTTATAATGGCTGAGGACTCAGAGCTTTGGAATGTTATCTGTGATGGACCATTCGTGCCAATGAAGACTCTTGAAGATAGAACTACAGTTCCAAAAACAAGGAAGGAGTACAATGATGCATAGGGGTGGGCAAAAAAACCGAAAACCGAAAAATCGGACCGAACCGAATTAATTCGGTTTTTCGGTTTCGGTTTTTTCGGTTTTTCGGTTCGGTTTCGGTTTTTTTTTTTAACTTAATTCGGTTTTCGGTTTTTTTTCGGTTACGGTTCACCGTTATTCGGTTTAACCGAATAACCGAATTATTAATATATATTTTTTTTAATTAATAATTAAATTAAATAAAAAAATAAAAAACCCTAAAGTGCTACTGCCTACTACTCACTACTCAGTAGTCAGTACACAGCCCACAGGCCAAACGTACTGCTACAGACCTACAGTGCTACTGCCTACTGCTTCTACACGCCGAGTCCACACCAGTCGCCGTCGGCAGTCGCCCGTCGTCCGTCGATCGTCCCCCGTCAGGCCGTCACCCATCTCCAGTCGGCAGTAGCCCGTCAGCCGTCACCCATCTCCATTCGGCAGTAGCCCGTCGGCCGTAACCCATCTCCAGTCGGCAGTCGGTACTCTCTGTTCTCTGCCTCACCAGTCAACAGCCGTCGGCCATCGCCCATCGGCTGATCGACCCATCCCTCGCCGGCAGCCGCTAGTCCGCTATCTATTTCTATTATCTCTATAACTGTAAGTTATCCAATATTCCACTATTCCACTTATCCTTAATCAAGATTCAACTCATTCAAGAATGTGAATATCAGAAATTAAGAGAGTACAAACACTACAAACTAAAATAATACGTAGAGAGTAGTCTATACATACTTAATAGTTAATATGTTGACTCTTTGAATAATCTTTGTGTTTTTGATATATCATTTGTTGTTGTTGGTTGTTGATTTGTTTATTGTTGGTTAATTAATAATGATTGTTCTTATTAATTTTGTATAGATGGATGATGAAAGTAGAGTAAGTGAAGTCGGTTCAACCGACAACTCACTAGATACTCAAACTGAAACTTTGGATACAATTACAAAGAAAAGGAAAATGCAACCAAGATCTGAGGTTTGGGGTCATTTCGATAAGATAGTTCAAAATGGTATTGGTAGAGCAAAGTGCAAGTACTGTAAGAATAACTATGCTGCCCATTCAAGTAAAAATGGAACAACGGGTTTGAAACAACATTTGGATAGGTGCAAGGCATATAAAACTATCGTTGAAACTTCTTCTCAAATGAAATTATCTTTTCAAACTCAAGATGCCCCCCTTTGGAAATTTGAACAAGATGTAGTAAGAAGGGCTTTGGTTGAAATGATAATTATCGATGAACTACCATTTAGCTTTGTAGAGAATGAAGGTTTCAAGAAGTTTATGAGCAAAGCCCAACCTCTATTTAGAATTCCTTCCCGTAGAACAATAACTAGGGATTGTTATGAAGTTTATATTGAATTGAGACAAGATTTGAAGAAGTCTTTTAAAGAAGTCCAACCAAAGATTTGTCTTACCACAGACACATGGACATCATTGCAAAGAATTAATTATATGTGTCTGACTGCTCATTTTATTGATAAAAATTGGGTGTTGCATAAAAGAATATTAAATTTTTGCCCAATATCTAGTCATAAGGGTGAGCAAATGGCAGAGGCGATTAGTAATTGTTTACTTGATTGGCATTTGGACAAGGTATTCTCTATCACTGTTGACAATGCATCTTCTAATGATGTTACAATTAAAGAATTGTCTAAACAGCTGAATATGTGGGGAACTAATATAATGGAAGGTAAACATCTTCATGTGAGATGTATGGCTCACATACTTAATCTGATTGTGCAAGAAGGTTTGAAAGAAATCGATCCTTCTGTCAAAAGGGTTCGACAAATGGTGAAGTATGTTAAATCATCCCCTGCAAGAACAAGAAACTTTAAGAAATGTTGTGAAGTCCAAAAGGTAGAATGTGATAAAACATTGACGCTAGATGTTCCTACTAGGTGGAATTCCACCTATTTGATGTTGGATACGGCACAAAAGTTTGAGAAGGCCTTTGATAGGTTTGATCTTTTTGATGACCAATTTAATACTTGTCTTTCAACTAATGTGTGTGAAGATGGAAGTGTTGCAGGTCCGCTCGAATGTGATGATTGGGCGAATGTGAGGAATGTGGTTAAGTTTCTTGAAAGATTCTACGAGCTCACTGTAAAGGTTTCAGGTTCACAATATGTTACTTCTAATGTTCATTTTGAGGATATATGTGAACTTGATGCATATTTGAATGTGTGTTTTGCAAGTGAAGATCTTAATTTGAGTAACATGGCTCAACGGATGAAACAAAAGTTTAAGAAATATTGGGGTTGTCCTGAAAAGATGAACAAAATGATTTTTATTGCTTCTGTGTTGGATCCTCGAAATAAGTTTGTGTATGTTGGCTTTGCACTTGAAGAACTATTTGGGGAGGAAATAGGAAAGAAAGTAAATGAAGGAGTGCGTGATTATATGACTTCTTTGTTTGAAGTGTATATAAAACAATATTCAAAAGGATCTAATCAATCATCTCCATCTAGAAATACTTCATCTCAGCATACATCTGATACATATAGTTCTGGCGCTTCTCTAAGTATGAAAACAAAAGCCTTGAGAACTAAGCTTTTCTTGAAAAAACAAAAAGAAGATTGTGGAAGTGGAGGTGCTAAATCAGAGTTGGATAGATACATTAGTGAAGACCAAGAGCCTGATTCTGATGATTTTGATATATTAGATTGGTGGAGGGTTAATTCTCCCAGGTTTCCTGTTCTTTCAGAGTTAGCTCGTGATGTGTTGGCTATTCCAATTTCAAGTGTGGCTTCAGAATGTGCATTTAGTACTAGTGGTCGTATTCTTGATCCATTTAGAAGTTCATTGACTCCTAAATGTGTGCAATCTCTTGTTTGTGTCCAAGATTGGCTTAGACAAGAGACTAAGCCCATTTGTGTTGAGGAAAGTTTGGAGTATCTTGAGAAACTTGAGCTTGGTAAGATTTTATGTTTTTTAGTTGTTTATTTAGACTTTTAAGTTTTAATGCAATAATAAATTAGTAGTATACTAATTTGTGTTTTATGACATATTTGATTAAATTATCTTTAGAGATGGCAATAAATGGAAGAGAGTCTTACATTGTTGATGTATGATTGCAATATGCAATTTGCTACTAGTGCGGTGCCTACGGCTACTAGTGGCAGGTGAGTTGAATTATTGATTACTTTATTTATTTGGTCATTGTCATTTACTCATTTGTCTCATACTCTCTCATCTCATAGTCTCATTGTCATTGATGATATTTTTTGTAATATTATTTTTTTATCTTGAAAGTTGAAAGTTATATTCTAATTTTTTATTTTATCTTACCATTTATTAGGTTCAATGATCAAAGGTTCAAGTTTAATCATGAAGATTATGTCATTCGGCGATGTGATGCTTTATGTGATTATGTCAATTTTCAATTAGAATTTGAGAATTGAGATGGCAAGTTACTAAGTTATGCCATTTTGAAGTGTAGGCGGTAGCCGGTACGCACTCGATTTATATAATTTTAATTTTTATTTATAAATTTATAATTGATAATTTGATATTAATAAAAGAAAGTTTCACAATCACGGTAGTTAAACCTTAAAAGTAGATCATTTTGAATTAAAAAGCTTGAAATAATTTATATTTTATTTAAATGCAGCCCAAAAAAACCGAATAACCGAACTAAATAAACCGAACAAAATTTTAAAAAAACCGAACCGAACCGAATTAAAACGGTGCGGTGTTTGGTGTTCATTATTCATAACCGAAAACCGAAAACACCGAACCGAAATTTGAAAAAACCGAACCGAAACACCGAACGCCCACCCCCTAATGATGCATATCGAAAAACTGTATAAAATAATTTCAAAGCCAAAAAACTTTTGGTGTGTGGAATCGGCCCAAATGAATACAATCATATTTTATCCTATTGAACTGCTAAGGAAATCTGGAAGGCCCTAAAAATGGCACATGAAGGCACCATTCAAGTGAAACAGTCAAAAATAGACATGCTCACAACTCAATATAAGCTTTTCAAAATGAAGGAAGGAGAATCTATTCAAGAAATGCATACCAGGTTCACTTCTATCATCAATGAACTACACTGCCTGGGGTAAGTCATCAAGACAAAAAAACTCGTTAGGAATATTCTCAGTGTGTTACTAGGTTCCTGGGAGAGCAAAGTCAACGCCATCACTGAAGCCAAAGATCTGGAAAAGCTGACTATAGATGAATTGATTGGGAATCAAGACATATGACCTTAAGAAATAGCAGGACCTCGAAAGAAGAGAACCTAAGAAGGAAAATAGTCTTGCTTTCAAAACAACAAAAAGTGATTCCAATGAAGAAGAACCTGACATGGCTATCTAACCCGACGATTTCAGAGGATGGTAAGAAAAGGTGTAAGTTTTGCAGAAACGGGAAACTCTAGCAAGTATACTAAAACCAATGATTTATGTCATAAATGTGGAAAGCCTGGACACTTTATTAAAGACTGTCCCATGCATAGTCAAGACCAGCACAGAGGTAATACTGAAAAGAACCAGGTACAGGACCAGTATAAAAAAAGAGATGCGACTGACATGGTGGTAAAACAAGCAATGGTAGCCTGGGGGGGATACATCAAGCGAGTCGGACCAAGGAGGGGAAAATCAAGCAGCCACTTCTATGTATGCCAGGAAGATGGACCTTCAAACTTCGACTCAATATTCACCCTCATGGATGAATCTGATGCTGAAGACAATGAAGAGGCAAGCTTTCTTGACTTACAGAAGAATCTCAAAATGCTTTCACAAAAGGAGTTAAGAGCACTTGCAAACGTGTTAATTGATGCATATGTATGGTTAGTGAAAGGGACACTCTAGCAGCTGAGCTAGATTAATCTGAAGGGGTTAGAAGTTCATTGATTGATGAGAACATTAGATTGAATGAAGAACTTAGTGAGCTAGTTAAAGAAAACTTGTCACTAGATGAAAAGATCATGAAATGCACAGAGAGTGAAAACAAAAGGGAGAAATCTCTTACTCAGATTCAAACTGAGTTGGAGGTTGAGTTTGAAAACAACAAACTAAGCCTATCATCTCAGCTTCAGAGAAATGAGGCTCTTAATAAGGAGCTAATGAAAGTGAAAGCTCACCTTGACTAGTCCCTTAAGTGGACCTGGTCCTCTAAAGCTCTGGGTTCTAAAAACATTAGATCAGGGTGGTCAAAGGCTGGTATTGGGTTTCGAAAAGCGAAAGTTCCCTATGATCCTCACAGTAAATATATGTCTAATCCCGACAACTGGTTGTGCACCCATTGTGGAGATAATGGGCATTATAAAGATGCATGTGGAGCTAGGATAATTGTTGTTAAAAATAATTTGAAGTACGTTAGGAAAAATGTATGCTTTATGGAACCTGGTACCTTAAGAAACAAGCAGGTCTCCCTGCATGGACTAGAAGAAATCTCATTCATCCCTTTTGCAACCTGAGGGGACCCAAGCTGATGTGGGTCCCTAAATCTAATCAATGATGTTGTCCTGTAAGGGTGAGAGAATTGGAAACATCCATAATGGTTCGTGGACAGCGGCTGCTCGAGACACTTAACTTGAAGTATTGAAGATTTCCTCTCTCTCAAAGCCCTTCAACGTGGGAGTGTATCCATTGGAGATGGAAGAAAAGGGTACGTTCTTGGTGTGGGAGAAGTCAAAAAAGCATAGCTCATGCAATTGAGGATGTGTTTTATGTCAAAGGACTGAAGTATAGCTTGCTGAGCGTGTCTCAAATTTGTGACAAAGGGAATGATGTAAGATTTGTCTCAGCTTCATGTACGGTGACCAACATTGAAACAGGAGAAGTGATTTTTTGCAAAAAGATGAAAAAAAAAATCAATGTGGCGGAGATGAGCTCCATCAAAGATCATGATATGACGTGCCTGAGTACATTAGAAGTTGATGTTGAGTTTTCGCATAAAAGGCTTGGTCATGTAAGTCCCACTCTGTTGAACAAATTAATATCGATGGTCTCCTTGTATGGAAGATAGTATACATATAGTTTTCGTTGAGTCAGTGGAATCAGATGGCAAAATCTCCCAATAGGATGAGATGGGAGTAAGGGAGACTCTGCAGCATTCAACCGGAACCGGGTGAAGGATCAGGTGAACAGGTAAACTCAATAGATCAAGTCTTGCAAGTTGACGGTGTCAATACTTAGTCAACTGATCAGGAACCTGGTACCCCTTCAGAATCCTCAGAAGATGAACATTAGTTAGATGTCTCTAAAGATATTTCTGCAAGACTCAGATCTAAAGGGGTCCCAAATGAAGGACCCTCAGAGGAACCTGGTACGAGTGGCCACCAAAACCAATATTCCTCGTCAATTCATGCCTCCATCTCCATTAGAATCAGGAATCCTAATTCGATACAAAGTCAGGAACTTGTTTGCTGACTAAGAATTTTTACCTCAAATGGAGCCCAAGAACATCAAAGAATCTCTGAAGGATGTTGACTTGATTACAGTCATGCAAGAAGAGCTTTGTCAGTGTGAAAGGAACCAAGTGAGAACCTGGTACCAAAGCCACTGGCAGGACCATCATAGGGACCAGGTGGGAGTTTAGAGTCAAGCTAGATGAAGAGGGAAAAGACTATGAAGAAATATCTTCTCTAGTTGCTCGTACGGAGGGGATCAGATCTTGTACCGCGTCTGCATAGCACATGGAGTTTAAGTCTTTTCAAATAGATGTAAAGGGTGCCTTTCTAAGTAGATACTTGAAGGAAGAAGTTTTTGACAAGCAACCTTCTGGAGCTGAAAATCATGAGCATCCTTTGCTATGTTTACAAGCTGGATAAAGTCCTGTATGGATTGAAACAAGTCCCACGAGCATGGTATGAGGGGTTTTCTAGATTTCTCCTTTGCAATGACTTCAAAAAGGGGAAGATTGACAACATTTTGTTCTCGAAAAAAAAGAAGGGTTCATAAGCATGAATTTCTACTGAATGGAGGACCAGGTAGTGGACAGCTTCACGAAGACTCTTGGCAGAGAACACGTTGAATGAAATTGCTTGAAGCTGGGATTGTTGAAAATGAAACATCAGTCTTTCTTTTAGACTTTCTCTTGAGTTGGCTAGAAGCAGAGAGATGGTATATGCTGGAGAAAGGCTAACGGATGTGTCTAACTCAATCTTATGCTTTCATAGGTATGCACGCATGGTGATGGAATCTAGGAGTAAGGCTACGGACAGATAGTACATTTGTCAAAGACAATGCTCTAGGGAACCCTCTGAGGGACCAGGTCTCTCGAACAGGTCAGTATTCTCAGTCTTACAGTAAGTTTCCTTTTAAATGTATAAATCTGTGCCATGTCATCTCTGTCTTCCCGCCTATAGAAATGATGCGTCTTACCTAAAACGTCCCATCCCTCTGAATTGGCGCATTTGTTTGTCCCATTATTTACCCAGACCTCATAGTAAGCCCTTAGTTTGCTTCTTCTTTATTTTCTCTCCTAAAAGTCTCATATCTATCCCTTCTCTGTCTCCTTCTCACTTGCTCTCGAATCTAAATATCTAATTACTTTCGTTCTCATGGAAAAGAAAGTGGTTGTACCAAATGAACCTTCATAGGAACCTAGTGCACTTGCAAAGAAATCAAAAGGAAAGCTTGTAGTTGAGGAGTCCTCGATGAGTAAGAGGATTGTAAGCAAGGAAACTGGAAGGAACCTGAAGAGCGACCGGATGTTCAAAAACAACTAAAACCTGAATATCAACTCCTCTTTGAGTGTTTGAATAAGGATGTCCTTCCTCGCACTGAGTGAAGCTCAATTGTTGCCCTTGTTGACCTATTCATCTTGGAGGAATTATCCACTTTTCAATTGATAAATTTGTTCGCCCTTATGATTGAACATATGGTAAAGATTGTGCGAACCAAGGATGGTCGACATGGGCTGGGGTATGGCTAATTTCTCTCTAGGGTGTATGAGCATTTCAGGATTGATTTTGGGAAAGGTACAGTGGCTACAAGGAAGCAAATGTTCACCTTAAACATGTAGGAGAAATGCGAGTGTATGGCCAAAAGGAGTGGTGTTGGTGTACAGTCCACGATCTTAGGATTAATCGAGGTACAAAGACGTGGAACTGAGGAGATTGATCGATTAACAATACTACTTGCTCAAGGGGAGGCAGACTTAGCTCTCTTAAAAGCAGAACAGACCACATTAGGAACAAGTTGGGAACCCGGTACGATGTTAGCACTCCAGAATAAGAATGCTCTGTTAAGAGAGGAAAACTGTGCCTTAAAGAAACATGTGGAGGACCTGGCACATCATTTGCTATGTGATCCGGATGTTGCTAATACAAGGTTTGACAAGCTCCTATTCAAAATCTGATCTACTTCCTTTGTCTAGGATTCCCTTTTTTCTTTCCCGATTCTCTTTTCTCCTAGTCCTTGCTCTTCTTCTGGCATAGTTTGTATGTTTTTAAGAAACTTTTTATACGACTGGGAATGCTAATGTTCCTTTTTGTACCTTGGGCACTCTATTTTGTCTGAATGTAACTTTATTTGTTCTTCTTATTACTCTTTGCCTCTGGTCATTCATGTTAGTGTTGCCCCATCGGCCATGAGTTAACATTATCTTTGTCTCTCTCTGTTGTGTTACTGCTTTTCTTTTTAATGATGCCAAAAGGGGAAAGTTAGGTGTAAGGGTAAGGGGAACTACTGAAGGCGTAAGGGGGAATTAAATGTTGGAGGTGAAGGGGAATTGCTGTGTAAAAGGGAACTACTAAATGCTGAAGGGAAGTTGACAGTGTAAGGGGGAACTAGTAGCTTGCAGGCGTAAGGGGGAACTGGTACTACTTGAAGGCATAGATGTTGAGTTTGTCATCATCAAAAAGGGGGAAATTAAAGAAGCACAGACCTTGAAGTACTATGTGTTGGTTTTGATGACTTGACAAACCTATCGGTGGGCTAACTAGAAGAGTACCTGACTCGCAGGGGGAAGAAATCAAGGGGAGAGTGAACCTTGGAAGGACCTAACTCACAGGGGGAATAAATCTGTATCATGTGTTTGTCATCATCAAAAAAGGGGAAATTGATGCAACATAGAGACCTTGAAATACTATACATAAGTTTTGATGATTTGACAAACTTATTGGGGGACCAGATTTCTCTCTAGCAAAAGTCAACTCTCACAGCTGTCGATAACAGCTTTACAGCCTGTCACGGCTGCCACAACACAGTGACCAGACTACTACTGCTCCTATCATTTATCCGTTGGACAATATCCCATTTGTCTCTCTCTCATCTTTGATATATACTTGACACACGACAAATGAGTCTTCACTTTTGCAAACGCACAAGAAGGACACTTCCTCTCTTGCAAAAGCCATCCGAAGACAAGACTCAACAACATCAAGAACCAGAGCCATTTCATGTGTATTTGTTTAGTTCTAGGTTGTTGATTTCTTGTCTTTTGTTCTTAATTTGTAAACCTACTCCTCTTATGAGAAGCATTCGTAGGTAGCTATTTTCTGATTGTAAAATCGTTGTTTGATAGGCTAGAGTTAGCCTTTGATTTTCTTTGTAATAAAGTTATTGCAAAGGCTTACAATAGAGGTATTGTAAGGGGGAAGGGATTAATAGGTTAATTCCTAGGTTACATGAGTTTGTAATCTGAACTTACCCGACTGTTTTAGTGGAGTTTGAAAATTCGACCAGTGTAGGTCGTGGTTTTATTTTCTTGGGCAAAGAGGTTTCCACGTAAAATTTCTTGTGTTATTTAGTTTCTGTTTTCTATTAAGGAACCAGGTAAGGGGCCTGGTTCTTCGTTGTATTTGGTGGACGCATATAAACTATCATGGATCTTTACGTGAAAGATATCTAACTTCTCCGTGCTGAAGTTGAAGTAGGCCGTACAATTGGCCCAACAGGTCCAATAAAGAACCCCATTGAGGAAACACATGATTCCGCGGAAAAATCACACGAATCATGTTTTAACCTGCTATTTCTCCAGGAGGAGTTGGTTACTCCTAGCATTAGAAGTTTGGACCTCCTTTCTCTTCGTCCTCATCCAACAGGAGCTAGAGGAGGACGAAGAAGAATACAAAGCAATTTGTAGTTTCCCGTTACCAGAAACAACTTAGGATACGCAAGGTACTCAAATGGCTTAGATAATATACTCGGTGGCAAAGATTTTATCTCCCCTGTGGTGACATTGTACAAATAAAGTTGACTATCTTTATAACTATACAAGCAAACAAGTCCGTTGCAATGATTTGTGCAAACAATCATCACCCGAACGTCGCAAAAATAATCAAGCTGTAATGAAAATCCTCACGATTCATGATGTGTTTTCGATGATCCATCACACGAGTAGTACTGCAGTTGTTCATCATGATAATTAGGATTTGTTTTGAGTTGAAACAAAATTCGGGCTTTAGACGGGGTATCGTATCAATGTATTCCAATCTTTAGAAACACCACTTGAATCCCATGAGCGACTTAGCGGGGAGTAATATTAAGATCTCCATTACTGTGTCATCAGAGCAACAACATTGATCCGTCTCCATTATGTATAAGGCGGGAGGAAATGAAATTAACCTAATCAAACAAGACGTTACATATTTTTAGCACCAAATTTAATACTTATATGGATTTATTAGTCGCAGTACGAGAATAACCTTGAAGATGAGTGATGTTGAATTTTTGATCTATGCTTGTTTCATGAGCAAAATATATAGGGGTGTTAATGATCTTTTGAAAAATGGATATATTGATCAAACTTAATCAATTTATTAGATTACTTTAAATAAAAGCGCAGGTTTTAAATATAAATTTATAATCGCATCGAGTAATTAGATATATTATTAATTTTATAAAAATAAATCGAAAAAACCCGAATTACACTGAATACATTAAAATATATTTTATATATTTAATTTAAATAATGAAACAGAAATATTCACATTTAGTCTAGGATGATGAAAATTGCTACAAGTCAACACGTAATTGACACTCCTATTTAATTTTTTTTCTTAACCATTACCTTTTTTTCTTTTCCTTGATCCTGAAATTCACCAGTCCAACTTTCTCCGTGAGGTAATTGCCCCTAGCCAAGCCGGGAAGTTGAGAAGAGTTAACAGAAATCATTGATGAGTTTTTAATCGTGCCATATTTAGCCAATGATCCCGAGGTGGTATTTGCTTCCCGAAGCAGTGAACCACTATTCTTGTCATCTTTCGTATTCTCTTAATTTGTCCTTTTTCTAAACAACAACAATGCTTAGAGAATTTTTGTATGAATCATAAGTGATTTTAAAACAATACAAAAAATTAACCAAACTATACCTAAGAGAAATTGAGATGATGGAATGATTTTAAAGAGTCTAATTTTGGTTGTGTAAAATTAAATAATCGGGAAACTGATATGATATAAAGTTTATAAAATAACAACTCAATTCATATGTATCATTGACATCTATAGCGCAAAACTTCAAACTTAATAAGTTTTGACTTTTGATGAGTTCCTTTGAACATATATATTGAAACAATGAATATACAAAGCCCCACGGCGCAACATATGCGGATTTCTGTAAATCATCCGTACTTAGAGAGCAGAATCATGATCTAGAGTCTGTGGGTTCAGAATGATGCGCATTTCTATAAATCATCCATACTTAGAGAGCGGAATCATGATCTAGAGTCTGTTGGTTCAGAATGATCAGCGTGACCTTAACATATGTACACATAGTTTACGACAAATTAAAAGCAATAGGTTTAGTTCAACACACAGGAGCTGCTCTGGACCGTGCCATTAAAAGTACTAATAATGTGTGGCGGAAAGAGGAGGAGATTCCAGACGAATATAGTCGTACATGATCCCATGGAGAGCACTGACGCTCCGCACTTGTTTGAGATATATGATATTCTCTCCTTGAAGGAGTTGTCCTGCAGCTACCTCCACATTGAACAACCAATACAGCCCATGGACTCCATGTCTGGCAATTGTATTATCACTTCCAATCAATCCACTTGAGAAATGTGGTGGATTTGCTTCTTCCTCATTCACCCTTACCTGAGACATAAGTCACATTGACAAGATTACGTCGATTTTCTTGGATGGGATGGGATTATGGCTGGTTCGTGTTATTTGTTTAAAGTAATTTGAAAAATTCACAGAAATTGTGAATTCTTGATTGAGAAATGGGAAGGACTCAGCCGACACAGAAATATTAGGTGATTTCTTCCCATTTGTTCGAACTTTATAAATGGATAGAGTTATCTGGTATTTGCGTTGGTAAGAGGTAGCAAATACTCGGACACCATGATTATCAAAAAGAAAAGACATAATACATAAACAAGACACTCAAACTTGGCCTTAGCAGACAAGTAAACACTCTTCAACTTAGTCTCAACTGATAAGTAAATACTCCAACTCGTCCCCATTGCGTCTTATGGACACTCGATGTTGATGTGACACATAAATGTTGGATGTGTCTACATGATCATTTTGTAAGTTGGAGTGCTCAATTGACACAGTAAAAATGAGTTGAGGTGTCTAGATGTGTACTCTCAAAGTTGGAGTGCTTACTTGCCAGTTGAGGTCAAATTTAAGCATTTGTTTATATATTATGCCAAAAGAAAACAAAGGGGAAAAAGGATGATATTTCATGGCAGAATACCTCCAATATAGAGAAAGTTGCAGATGAGAGCGCAATACGCAGCATGTAACTTCCAGTCTGATCAATGTTTTCTAGATTGAATTTAATTTGCCATGTTGTAGGTTTATATGCATTATCACCAACTTTTCTGCTCAAATTCAAAAAAAAAAAAAAAAAAAAAGAAAAGAAAAAGGAAGCAATCTTGAATTCAAGAGTTCCAGCATAACTATAGTATTAACTAATTATCCAATATGTATTTATTCTAAATTCTTGTCTCAAAATATGTTATATGGATCGAGGCTGGTCGCTAAACGCGTACCTTGTCACATGAGCATAGAACCAATCTTTCTTATAGTCACTACTTCCAACTGTAAATACCAAATCTTGATCTGGATATAAATCTGCATATTTCTCCCATAATCCATACTGTCTAAACCTGGAAAAAGAAAAAAGGGACTATTATTAGCTTTAAATAGTGAAGTGGTATAACCTCAACATGGAACTAGGCTTTATAGGCATAAGCGGATTCAGAATTTTGAGTTTATGAGTTCTGGATTCTGGATTATTATACATATTAAGTGGAACTCTTAACACAAATACAAAAGCTAACTCTAGCTCCGCCCCTGTTTACAGGCATATAGAATTATACACAAAGTTAAATCAACATAATTTTATCAGGAAGAAAAGATTCTTCTATTAAGCACTTTTTAAAATGTTGCTAGGAGATTGACCTGTTTGCTGGTTGATTTATGAAAAGTTTGTTGATATACTGTGGATTAGGGTCAGGAACGTAGAATTCTGCAGCAGAGCGATCAGGGATACCGATTTCCCAGTATGTAGGACCACTCCTCGGAGGCTCGTACACAAGTTCACCGATATCAACATCAGAAGCTGAAGCCATAAGAAATATGGTACAATGGGGTTATTTTAAAAAAGGAAGTGAATAAAGAATTTTAGAAAATGTGAAATGATTGGAACCTGCAGCAATTGCTATGGATTTTTCATATTTGTAATCTCCAATGAAGCCAGGTATCCAAGCATAGAGGTTATAGTCCCCGGGACGAACATTTTGGATTGAGAAATAGCCTTCATCATCTGAGTTCGTCCAGAATTGGTAGCCCTGAGGAGTAAAATACAGTGTAACTAACTCTGTTATCGCGTTTGCTCTTATTACTAAGCTGTATATTATGATCTACGACGGGGACATGCAGTATTTGTTAAGCCCAAATATTATATCTTATCACTATACCAAGTGACCTTAATGGTGTTCTTGGCTTCTGAGACTGAGTTGTAGGCTTGTACCATTGCTAACGACAAATTTGCATCTTACCTTGCATTCTCTTTGAAATGATCCAGCATCTCCAGGTGGAGCTAGCCCCACAAAAGCACCCTTTGCAGACAAACAATCCTTGCTTATATACCTTATGAAATTAACATGTAGTAAAGTAATTCAATTATTTCATTTTTCGTGATTGAATTGAGAAAGTGTTCTCTAAATAAGCCAGAGAGAGGGAGACTTTTAATTTCTACCTGTCATTGACTACTAATCTACCACAGATGGCACCCCGTTGATCAGCTTTTGGAAAATTTTCTGAACTTGGGAAACTATAAGGCCAACAGCCGACTTCTTTGTGCATCTAAATTAAGACACAGAAAAAGGAGAATGAAAACGGGAAGGTCATGTATGTTGAGGGACATTCAGATATGTGCAAAAATAGGCTTTGAGTGCAAGCATCCTTGGATGATATACCCGTTCTTTAGCGTCATCCCAAAGGGAAAGTGTATCATTCTTGTCTGCTACAGAATTGAGATATATAAAAACAGGTCCAAAAACTTTCTTCCATGGTTCGCCTTTTCCAAATTGAATCACGAAATCCTGCCCTCCATAATGAGTGCTCACGAACATCTAAACAACCATTTCAATCAATAAAACTTAAAAGTACTTCAAATGTTTGATGAGTCAAAATTCAAAAGGTTATCAGCTACATACAGCCAAAGTTGTTGGATTAACATGGGAAGTAAGATCCTGTTTGATAGGTCCACCTGTTCTGAACTCATTGCTTGGTGTGATTTGCCAGAATCCTACTGGAGGATCCAAGCAAATGAAACCATGGACTTTGTTATCTTTGTTCTCACATGAATATTGATACTTGTCATCAACCTACTCATTGGAAGGAAAACATAAATGTTGAGCCTTAAGTACTAAGTGATTATACATATCAAAGAAGAAGCACTTTTACACGCAGACAGAGAGTGTTATATATACTTCTCCTTTAAATTCTGGCTCCACAGGATCAACTAGCAGGACAGCTTCTGGATATGCCAATTCCTTCCCTCTTGGAGGTACGCGATCTACAGGAAGGGGCATTGGTCTTTGTCTATCATCTGCCATAGCCATGTACCGGAACCTAGAAAATGGATACAAGTATATTAGTTGATTATTAATTCAGCAGATCTGTTGATGAAGTTAAGTACATTGTACATAGGAAACATCTCTTGTCTTGTAAGAAAACAACACTAAGCTTTCAGAAGTTGCAATTCTTGGTTGAAAAAGAAGTTTCTATACAGAGGGAGAAATAGTACTTTTCGATGCTGAGCATGAAAGCTATCCTGGTTTCATTGAGGTTGAATGCTGGCATATCCTCTTTGTGTTCATAAATAGCATAAGAGTAAAACCCAGGCGAATCCCGAAGAATTATGAACCTGAAAATTACCATATCTCAGTGCTGCTAAAGAAAATTCTACTTGTACCATGAGATATATGGATGTGTACAAAAAACACTTATACAAAAAGGAAGGACCTTTTGTCAATGGTTAACGGGGAATGCTCGCCCTGAAGTGAAGGATCCCATGTCCTTGTAAATGAGAGTTCTATCTGTTCTTCAGTTTCCACTATAACTTTAGAACTATTACCTTCAATCCTGCATAACAGCTAATTATGAACACTATGTAGAAAATATGATAAGTTATACGCATCGCTAGATCATGGTTACGTTGTAGTTTAAGGGAAAACATTAGTACTCATCAAATTTTCCTCTTGTTCCAATCGTTCCAGGTACACTCCAGTTTAAGTCCCAGAACCTGCAGATACGTTGTAAAAATAGCTAAAATTATGCAGAGTGATAACTTACAATTATTTCTACTTCTAACTTCATACTACTTGCTGCGAACTGCTAACATAATTATTAGTCTTTGATACAATATATATTTTCTTCGGAAAACATTCGGACTCACCAATCAAACACTTGAAAACATTTTTCATGAGAAATGACTTTCATCGTACCAAATACACTCAGAAAAAGTAGAATTGGTGCGGTTTACCCTCCATTCAAATTCGGGTTGTTGAGCTCCAGCAGATTTTCAATCCCATTATATTGAATTCCAATGATTTTTCCTCCTGGATTTGTCAATTTGAGTTGGAATATGCCATTATCTATTATCACCTGCAGTGAATAAAACAGATCAAAATGGCTCTACTGGTTGCAACTTCAGGTGATATGAATTAAAGACCATATTTTAGTGCCTGTTTTGGCTTAGCTGATTGAATTAAAGTTAACTGATAAAACACAAGTACTACTAACACTTTGTTTTTTAGATGTTGAAGCTAATCATTGAGTGACAGACACCTAAAATATCCAATTTTTTTGAGTTCTTTACCCGAAGTATAAGGTGTTTACTTTTCCTACCTCAACTATCACCAAATATTTATCAAAACACACCTCAACTATCAATTTGCTCACTTTTCCCACTTGAAATATTAGGTAGGAAAAGTGAGCAACCGATAGCTTAGGTATGTTTCAATAAACATTCAGTGATAGTTCAGGTAGGAAACTCACACATGTGATAGTTCGGGCATGAAGCTCAAAAAACCGTGATAAATAAAGTGTGTGTTTCACCCTTCACTCTAATTTTTTATAAATAAACAATAGAAATGTTCAAACTGATAATAAATAATTGATGTGTACGGTAAAAACAAAAAAGCCTATTATTTTTCTTTTTGTGAAATGGAGAGAGCTATGTGCTTTGTTTTAGGAAGGGTGTTTCGAGGCTTCCGGGATAATGTCAAATGATCTAAGACTATATTTACCTAGCGATTAACAATCAAAACATGATTATAGATATCTAGTTTGACCAGCTTATAAGATTATCTGATTCTCTCAATAGTACTATTATCCTTCTTAGCCATTCTATTCATTTATATTTTCATTCAAGTTAAAAAATAATGTTTCCGAATAGTTGCAGCCTGAAGGAGAGATGGCATGAAGACTAGGTACATGCTAAAAAAATCTTATAAAACTTTAAGGTCCGTTTGATCATGCGATATAAAATCATGAGATGAAATTGAAGTTTTGTTTGGACATACAATTTGGAATTCTTAATAAGTTGCATTCTTTTCTCATCAACATAAAAACCTAATAAGTTGTGAAAACTATAAAAAAAATTTCAATTCTTATATAATCTTACCAAATAAGTAAAAGTTCATAACAAAGTATAATATACTATTATAAAGTCATTTAAAAAAAAGTACAACATTTATTTATCGAACTTTAGTTTAATAAAAACTAAAATTGAACATGAGTTATAGTATACTACTCTTTAATATAATCCTTCCACATAGTACAGACAATCTCCTCAAGTTAAGCATGCATTTCTCAATCAGATGACCGAGAAGACAAACCAACATTATTACTTTAAGCTATTTGTTGGTATATATAAAATGGTGAATTTTTTTTTTACAAAATATAAACTTGTGGGTCAAGTTTTTATATTTGAAAAAGTCCATCTCGTAATTTGAAATTTCAATCAAGATTTTTTGAGAATTTGAGATTCATCTCATGATTTCAAATCATGAGATGAAATGACATATCCAAACACTAATTTCATATTGTAATTTCAAACCGCAAGACAAAATCGCATGTCCATGCTCTATAACCATATTATATTATGTAAGCCAAATTGAAAGAAGTAAAAAACAAATCATTTTTTCCCACTTGTCTTCAAAAGAAAATGATTGATCGAGAGCACTGCTCTTCCCCAGAACTTCCAACACAAAAATAGCACTAATAAGCACAACAAAAAGGTATTACCTGGGGGTATTAAATGAGTGCGTCAATAAATTGAATAAATTATTTTGGCGGGTTATTAAATCGTTCAAAAATTACTTAGATTGAGATGGACGGGTTAAAACCCAACCTGCCAACACTTCTTAAGCTTTAATTTACTTGTTTATGTTCTTAAATTATTTTTAGTTACTTCCATCGTTATAATTGGATTGTGTTACTTTTCTTCTTAGTCCCTATCAAAACAATGCCTCTTTTTTTCTTTTTCAATAACTTTTTAATTCTAACTTTCCACATGACACATTTAAGATCACAAGATCAAAAGATATTTTGGTACATTCTACATAACTTTAGTTTAAGACCACAATGTTCAAAAGTCTTCTTTATTTTTTTAAATTTCCGTGCTAAATCAAAATCAGACAAAAAAATGAAATGGCAGAGTATCGAACAAAGTAAATAAACCCTCCCTTTCTCTTTATTATATAAAAGAAAGTTTCATTTGATAGATATTTTGATAATTTTTCTAAGGGGTCAATTTTTAGTCCAAATTAGTCTAACTTAAAGCAGGTCAAAATGAGCGAGTCAAGATGGACTAAGTTAATAAATGGGTGGGTTAGAATCGGATGGGTCAAGTTTCTATGGGTTGATTTTGACACCCCTAATACCCACTAAAAGTTGTGGTGACCTGAATATAATCTTTATACTCTTATTCTGAAGTCTTAGATTCGAGGTTTAGGAATGAAAAGAAATCATGGTAGGGAGCTTTTCTCTTTTTATTGGCCTGACACCATGCAAATTCAAATTAATCGGTCCCCAAAGAGGGTACAGACACCGGGTGAAAATAGAATAGAAAATAGTAAGGAGTCATTTGGTAGAGTGTATATAAGAATAATGCTGAATAAGGTGTAACAATAATGCTTATATTAGTTATACCGAGATTATTTCTTATGCATTGTTTGGTTTGGTGTGTCAAAATTAACATTCATTGCATAATTTTTAAAAAGAAAATATTTGTTATAAAAATACACTCCACAAATAAGATAGAAAGGATGTGGAAAATTCTTTTTAGGAAAAATTGTGTCTTTAAATATGTTGATGCATGCATTACTAATACCGTAGTTTTTCATTGTATTATAAGTTATACATAGAATAATACCAAATAGAGTGTATAACTAATTGAAAATATATACCAAACAAAGGATTAATAATGCACAAAACTAATACATGCATTATTTTTTTTAATGCATCCTACGAAACGACGCCTAAATAATAATCCTACTACATATATGATATACCCCATCCTCCCAACCTAAATAATATGGATGAAAAGAAGATAAGAATATATATATATATACTGTACTTGGTCCTCTTGCTGAAGAAGCTGCAGAACTGGAGTTGATATTTGTGAAGGAATTGGCACAATCATAATGCAAAAATAGAACTTGCAGCAGCTGGAAAGGTTCTTTAATTAATAAATCTGAACAAGTATATAGTTTCTTCATGTGGATATACTTAAGATATACAATATATAGTCCCCAACTCCAAATAAAGGATTCGTTTTCTTTCCTTAATTTGTTCACTTTTGAATGTCTTTACGCCAAAGTTACTCTTTTTTTAAAATAGAAGGGAAAAATGCCAACTGTATCTTGACAAATTAGACAGTCACAACTCACAAGATGCAAAAGTATACAAGCCAAATCGACCAAGTAAAAATAACTCAGGGGCGAAGCTACCACTTCACTTGAGGATTCGAAAGAACCCAACAGCTTTGGCACGAATGTTGTATTTGTATTACAAATTCACTTATAACCTGTATAAATAATTTATCAAGAATTTCATAATTTTTTTTTTTAAAACGGAGGGAGTATTGTTCGGAGCGGCCCCCTCCCCCCCTCCCCCTTCCCCCCAGTGCCAGCCTTTACTTTCCTTTTGCAATATCCCATCACAACATCAACTTTTGTCATTCTGATAGCATTGGTGCAAAAAGTTCTGTTTGACGGCAGGGACCAAACAGAGTAAGAATATCACACAATTCTCTCTTCTCCCAATACATATTGAAGGCAGCAAAAAGAGAATAAGACACATGAATGCTACAGGGAAGAAAGAAAATTTAGGATCCGTTTGGACCACAAAAATTATTTATTTATTTTGAAATAATTTTTTTTTAAAATTTTAATTAGTGTTTGATCATGAAAATTTTAAATTTAACTAGAAGTTGTATTTCAAATTTGAAAAAAATAGGCCTATAATATATTTTTCAACTCATTTTTTTATTTTTAAAGTTGTATCTAAATATATTCAAACATAAATATTATTTTAAATATTTTTTATAGAAAATATAATCAAACACAATTTCAACTCCATAAATTTTTAAAAAAGTAAAAAAAATATTTGAAATCTATGGCCAAACGCCTACTTATACTCTTAACTTTTACAGTATTTTCTTCTGAAAAATATTTTACTCTCTCCGGTCCATGAAAGAGGGAGACGATAAATAAAACTTAGGCTGGATACGGACTAAAATAATGGTGTCCATTTTTAACCAGTGCCGAAAACACTCGCTCATGGAGGAAGCCTAGCATGGCTGCATGAAAGAGCCTTCAGATCTAGCTTTAGGGGGCCGTCTGGTAGCTGATTTAAACGTGAATTATGTAGGTATTTGTTAGATTTCTAGTTTGATAATGAAAACCCATACAGGGACCTGATCCCTTATGTCAAGTCTGATATTGATTTGAACTGGGCGGGAAAACTTTTACAGCTGTAAAAGTACTTTTTAGCAGAGAGTTGGTGAGAGCAGTAGCGTGCAACTGTGCAGCAGGGAAGCATAACAGCAACCTAGGTCAAGTAGGTCATATGTACTTGATCAATGAGAGGGTTTTCTTGCTGTAATGTGCAATGCTTTTTCCTTTTGCCTCTTGGACAACAAATAGGCACACACTCTCAACAAATCAGCCATTCAGAAATATACCTTTACCAAGCGTATACTCTACTCAAAAAAGGGGCAACGATTGTTCCTCATCTGGCCGTGAAGATTGATGCTAATGCGTTCATGACTTGAGGCTGCCATTAGAGTTGTAAGGAATGTGTTGTAATAGATAGAAAAACTTGACTTTTGCGTAAGCTTGTTTTTCATGTTCTTAAAAGGTTTATATTCTTGTTTCCGTCAGCTAGAGCTAGTTGACATTTCGGCTAGAGTTAGCCTTGTATTTCCAGTTGAGTTTAGCTGGTGTAGATGACAATGGAGTCATTGTATTGAAGTCTTGTAGTAGAGTTATTATAAGTGGGAGATTAGGAGGTTAATCTCTTAGTATTACTAGAGTCTGTAATCTTTGTTGCTCAGATCTAATAGAGTGGTTTAAGAAATCCTATGAGGTAGGTCGTGGTTTTTTCTTTGCTTGAGCAAGGAGGTTTCCACGTAAACATCACGTGTCACATTTCTTACTGCTTTATTCACTTGTGTGTCTCTGTTCTGTGCAACCTGATAGAAGGACCTCGTCCTGAGTACGGTGATCGACCCATATAACTTATCAGTATTAAATTATGCATAAGTAATATCACGTTTAGTAGCTAATTAGAAGGAATTAATACGGTATTTGATTTGCAATTTAGAAATCAGCATAACTAATACATATATAAGTTATGAGAGAATATAATTAATCTATGTATTATCTTATGCAGAATAGAAGTTGGAATAAGTTATACATGAATAACTAAATCCTACATAACTAATAAAATAATAATACATAAATTCCCTCATAACTAATTCGTGCATAAAATAATACATAAATTCCCTCATAACTAATTTATGTATTACTAATACCCGAATAAGTCTAATCAACTACCAAACGACCCCTCGGTGTCTATCTTCAGGTCTATATATATTAAAGGTAGTTAGTTAGCAGACGTCGGTCTGTCTGATATTTTCTCGTGTAAAGGACTATTTTTGCATCGACTCTCTTGCTCTTAGGTAATTATAGAGGCAAAATTTAAATATCTTTTTTGGCTAAACGAATTTGATACTATAACCAAGAAGACATTTTTATTCCTTTTCAGATCTATCCTTGATCCAATAACTAATTTATAGTAATTTTCTAAAAAGTTTCTTTAAAAAACTGCATATTTACTCATTTTGAGAAGCGATAAAAGGCAACTTTGAAATTTTACATGATTAAGATTTTAGTTATTTAATTTAATTTATAGCCTACGAGTGAAACAGGTTGTCTAATGTGCGTGTTTTAACAAAGCAGTAAGTAAATAACACATTATTTTTACTTGAAAAATACCCGGCTCACAAAAGTGAAAAACCACGACGTGTATCTCAAAAAGATTTACCTCAATTTCACTAAATACAATGGCCTTTCAACAACAAATTACAAACTTCTGTAACCTAAGAAATTATACACTCTATTTCCTAACAACTCATAAATCTTCCAAGGTATGTGTTCCCAAAGTCTTTAAGTTATTCCAACCTGAAGACTAAATAATCCTAATTCAGTTTATAACACACTGAACTAAGAGAACACCAATATTACAACTCAATGAATACTCCTAATACAAGAATGCTAAACTCTTAGCTTGACTTTGTACTAGGACCTAGTTCTTCAATATGTTTCTTCACTCTTTAGATCTCACTCAAGAAGTCAATTTACCAATTGCCTTTTTTTTTCTCTATCAGTGCTCCCCCGCTCTGAGTGATTCTGCTTCTATTTAAGCACAACTCTTCGAAGAGTTCTTTGCTTCGAACTCCTCATAGCTCAAACTCTTCTTGACTTAGAGTTCTAACTCCTCATCACTCAAACTCTTCTTGACTTAGATTTCTACTTCAAGAGAGACTCCTTCTTCAAGGTAAACTCCTTGCGTCAATAGTGTTGTAGTTGAACTCTAACACTTCAATTCAACACATATTTATTTCCTTGAGTTTGTATGACATAGCTTTATCTTCATTTCTTGATTTTTGCACACTTGTCTTTATTTCGTATTTACCATATTGCAAACTCAGATTCTTGAGATAGTGTACCTTTGAAGCAGCTTGACTTACCTGTTTCATCGTTATTTTGTCAATCATCAAAACTGCATAGAACCCAACAAGTTTAGTGAGTCAAACAATTTTTATAATCAATACTATCAAATTATTCTTTTAAGAGTTTAAATTCTATATATTGACTGTATTTAAAATCCAACACATATTTTTCTTTTTCCCTCTGAGTTTTCATATTATGGACTTATGAATAAAAAGAGAGCATGTTAAAGACTTAAAGAGTTTAATACAAAATCTTCAAGAGATAAATAGTCGAGTACCTAAGTTGAATTGGAAAAGGGAACTACAGTAACAAGTTTTGATTAATTTGACATACCCCTTAAAAGTTAACTACAGCTAGTATTTATAAGAGATAATATCACTTTTGGTCCTCAGTTATTGATAAATTATGATTTTAGTCTGTGATATTTAATGAAGCACACTTAATCAAAATGTTTTTAATCCTTGTATGTAATCAGAAGTATGTTGTATTTGAACTATTTTTTAGAATTATATTATCGTCAAATATGAAAAAACAATACAAGTTTAACATAACAAATGGGTAATTAAGTGACAGAACAATTAATGACTACGAAATTTTTTATAAATATTCACAAGCTAAGGAATGAAAAATGCACACTTCTATTAGTTGAAAGTTAGATATGCTTCCTAAGATATTACAAAAGTTCAAATTAGAATTTATTAATAATTAAAGGATCAAAAATACTGTTAACTCTATTTGTAATTTAGGATGAGTAATGTAAGCTGACAGACTATGAAGAATGTGAAGTCACATTATTTTAAGTAATTTTCATCAAATAAAAAAATCCTTAAAAGAATTGACTTTGAACTATGCCAAAATTCCAAAATTTAGGAAAAAAAAATTGAAATGGATAAACAGTGGTTTATATCATTCAAATAGATTACATACTTTATAGAGAATTCTTTTTTCTGTACGTGTATATAATTTATATTCTTATAAACGAGTTACATACTTTTTCAAGATATATAACAAAGTAAACGAATATCTATACGAAGAATTCTCAAACAATTTGCCTTAGTCATGGGAAGGAGGTCCTTCTAGACGAATATAATCGTACATAATCCCTTGAAAAGGACTAGTTGCATTTGCTTGTGTCAAATATATAGTATTTTCCCCTTCAACAAGTATAGTGCCCTGCAAATTCACACTGAACAGCCAGTAGAGTCCATGAATTCCGTGCCTTGCTATCGCGTTATCCTTCCCTATCACTCCACTTGAAAATAGAGGAGTATTCGTGCTTGAGTCATTGACGCGAACCTACAAGTTCATTTTTTGTGATTTCCTGTATCGTTGACTCGGTAGTACTCTAATTATGACCGGAAAATGACGTGAAATTCACATTGTGCCTATATGTACCTGTAGTTCAGCTTGAGCTGCTGATGCAAGTGCCAATCTTAGTGTATAAATTTCATTTTGATCAACATTGTCGAGTTTGAACTTTATTTGCCATATCGTTCCTTGATACGTCTTCTCATCCTTTTTCCTTAACGTACCCCAAAACACACGAAAAACAGGAAGAAAATTCACATTCCAATTTAAAGAAGACATCAACTATTAGGTAAAATTACTGATTTAGCTGTTATTTACCTAGTGACTTGAACAAAGAACCAATCTTTTTTGTAGTCGCTCTCTCCAATTGTAAAGACTAAATCCCCATTTGGATACAAGTCGGCGTATCTCTCCCATAGCCCGTACTGTCTAAACCTGAAGACGATGATGATGATGATGAAGAACAGTGAAATAAAAAGAGAAACATTAAACTATCAATGAGGGAGGAGAAAGCTAACCTATCAGGATGATTAATAAAGAGTTTGTTAACATATTTTGGATCAGGATCAGGAATGTAAAATTCGCGAGCAGAACGATCAGGAACACCAATTTCCCAGAGTGTAGGTCCATTTCTTGGGGGCTCAAAGACAAGATCATCCATCTCAATGCTGCAGCCTGATTTATAACATGTTAACTTTTAGCTCGTAATCTCGAAAAGCTTGAAAATAATGGTGTACTTGACAAACTGGAAAATTAGTACCTGAGGTAATTGTTATTTTAGTGTCACTTTTGTAATCTCCAATGAATCCAGGAACAAATGCATACAAGTTATAGTCGCCTGCTCGTATATCACTTATTACATAATTGCCTTCCTCATCTGCTCTTGTCCAGAATTGGTAGTCCTGATTAACATCAACTATTGAAATTGTTGAAAAGAAAGAAAAAAATTGAAGTAGTTTTCGAGTACTGATTGAGTTTTTATGTTCCCCTGAATCACCTTGCATTCTCTTTGCCACGAACCGGCTTCCCCTGGAGGACCCAAACCAACATATGCACCAGAAGCAGATATCTTATCATCTTTGAAGTATCTAAGTACAAAATAGAGAAATATAAGTAGAACCAATGACCATAGAGTAAAGGGATCCTCCAAAAGAAAAAAGAAAGTCTAGTAACAACAGATGCGGAACCAATGACCATATAGGTTGTAAATTCTAGGATAGCGACACCAGGTGTTAGTAATTGGGTTTTGCATTTAATTTTTATAATATCTTGTCGATTTTCTTAATACAAATACAGAGTTTGAACTAAAGATACTAGGTTTGACCGAACCAGTAGGCAACCTTCTATCTCCGCCCCTGAGTAACAGTAGAGCAAATAATACCTGTCCAGGACTAACAGTCTTCCACTAATATTACCGCGCTGAGACGATGGCGGAAAATCCTCAGAGGCTGGAAAACTGTAAGGCCAGCTTTGAACTTCTATCAGCATCTGGTTTTTGCATAATCTAGTTATATTAGATAAGGACAATCTCAAAGATATCATTTATGTTCACTTTATTGGTGTTAAAAGAACTGATTTACTTAATTGTACCTGTTTTTTGGCATCCTGCCAGAGATTAAGGGGATCCTCCCCTGCAGTGACAGAATTCAGATATATAAAAACTGGTCCAAAGACTTTTTTCCATGGCTCCCCTTGTCCAAATTTTGGGACCAAATCTTCTCCTGCATAATGAGCACTGAGGAACACCTGCAAAATAGCATCTCTAGAGACAATAAAGAAAGGGAAAAAAAGCAGTACTGGTTTGTGATTATACTATCATCTATATCTAAATATTTTGTTCTGTTAGCTAATTTAGTGTCTCAGGGCCTGCTTATGAAACAATTAAACAGGAACAAGGGTATGTGTTAACGTTGTGATTATATACTTACAGAAAGAGCAGTAGGACCAACATGAGAAGTGAGGTTTTGTTTAAGGGGTCCTCCAGATCGAAATTCGTCACTGGGAATAATAATCCAGAATCCTAGTGATGGATCCATACAAATCCATCCATGGACCTTGAGATCTTTGTCCTCACATGAGTACTGATACTTGTCGTCCACCTGACAGTACGATCAATCAAGACATTTTATCAAATTGGTAAATAGGACAATATTACCTCTTCTCAGTGAGTAAACAAAAGTAACAAACTTAAGCGAAGAGTACACTTTTAATTACTTAATTATATCAACACCCCATCCTATCGTGCAGAGTTGATTCTTTTGTTTCATGAGCTATACATGTTCATTTTATTTTTTTTTGATATGAGATATGAATTCATGAACTTCGTATGCCCTGATACCATGTTGAAGCATGTCATCATCTCATTAGCTTACACTGTTAAAGAGAGCATATTTCTAATTACTTGATTAAATTATATCTCAACAAATGAGGGAATAACATAGGCACCTCGCCTTTGAACTCAGGCTCGATCGGATTGACAAGCAGCACTGCTTCTGGATAAGCAAGTGGTTGTCCTCTATCTGGTAACCTGTCATCAGGTAAGGGCATGTATCTCTGCCGGTTATCTGCCATAGCCATGTAATGAAACCTGGTTGACATTCAAGATTAGACAATAAAACATCCTTCTAACTTGTTGTTCAATGAAGCTATACATAGATTAACAATGTGTCTTTGATGTATACAAACAACCAATAACTACTATTGTATGCATCCCTTTGTAAGTGTGAGAAAATGCTACTAGCAGATAGATTTATAAACCTAATTTCCTTGTCATGTCCAGGGGCAAAGCTAGCTAGAGGAGTGGAAGGGGGTTCATTCGAACCTCCTTCAAAGGAAAATCACAATATATATAAGAACAACTTTTTTTTTATGTATATATATTAGAGGTTAAACCTGCATGGTAAAAATTCTGTTTTCGACACTGATCATGCAGCGGGATAAAAAAATTAGATGGATGAAAAGAAAGTGAGTATTACTTGTCTTTTCTGAGCTTGAATGCAATCCTAGTTTCATCAAGGTTGAAACCAGGCCATCCCTCTAAATGTTCATAAATTGCATAAGAATAGAAGCCTGATGAACCTTTAAGCATTATAAACCTGAATATCAATGTACTTCTGGTTAGTCATCAAGTATCATCTCAAAATCCATTTTCGAAAAATGCAACCAGATATTTAAAGAACGAAAAGAAAACAAAGAAAAAAATAACAACCTTTTGTCTATGTTCAGGGGAATAAGCTCGTCCTGAAGCGACAGATCCCAAGTCCTCGAGAATGATAACTCTATTTGATCATCTGTTTCCAATATGACCTTATAGATTGTGCATATGAGCCTACATTTTCACAGGTGACACAATTTTATTGCTCAAAACTTTTTTGGTTTGACAAAATAAGATTTTTGTTTGAGGTTCTTTGTCTCTCTCTCTCTATATATATTTATATGACTGACCTTTCAAATGTTCCAGTTGTCCCTGTAGTTCCTGTCGAGCTCCAGACAACGTCCCAGTATCTTGAGAAAACATTACATATTGTTACATTCATCAAAAAGGAAAAATTAGTTGATTCATTTTCATGATAAAAAGGGAAGTTAAGTATCTAATCTCTTACGGAAATCGAAAGAATCCAATTCGAGCAAGTTTCAAATTCAAAAACTTCTTCGAATTGATCAAACTTTCCACAAGTATTTGACTCATAGAGTGGTTATTTTTATTTCATTGTACACTCTCCGTTCCAATTTAAGTGTCTTACTTTCTTTTTTAATCTGTCCCAAAAAGAGGGCATCTTTGTATAATTAGTAAGTTTTCCAAGTCCAACATTCTACATGGCACAAGAGTTAAGAGACTATACACATATTTAGTTTAAGACCACAAGATTCAAAAGTCTTTCTTTATTTCTTAAACTCCGTGCCCAATCAAACTAAGGTAGTGGGACGGAGGGAGTAGTAAACTTGAGGTAAGGAAATGGCAGATGGAGTTACCCTCTGTTAGTTTCATCATTTAGAACCTCAAGCAAATTGTCGATGCCATTGTATGTGATTCCAGTTACAATGCCATCTGGTACTGATAAAGTCACTTGGAGAATGCCATTGTCCATCACCACCTGAAGAATTTTGTTTCACATGGAATATACACAGTGTCAAAATGATGATGTGATGATTACGTGTTATTTTCCGGCATCGGAAATGTGACTTTCTAGTGATTTTTATTTTCTGGGAAACTAACACATACTAGTTTAGTAGCTTTACTGTTAGAAAAACTAGTTTCTTGTGACTCTAGTAATACAAATAGTTATTTTACTGACTTTCATGTTACAATTTTTTTTTCCTTTGTGACTAGTTACAAAAGGTAAGGTGAAATTAACCCGCACAGAGTCGTCATATATAAGGAAAAAAAAGGCATAATACATAAATAAGTACTCAAACTTGGCCTCAACTGGCAATTAAGAACTGAACGTCGAGAGTGCACATCTAGACACCTCAACTTGTATCCACCATGTTAGTTGAGCACTCCAACTTACAAAATGATCTCCACAATTTATGTTCCACGTTAGCATCGGGTGTCTATAAGACACAATGGGGACTAGTTGGAGCGTTTAGTTGTCAGTTGAAACCTAGTTGAGGTGCCTAGATATGCACTCTCAAATTTTGAGTGCTTAATTGTTTGTTGAGGCCAAGTTTGAGTGTTTATATGTTTAGGCCGAAAAAAAAAAAATATTTCCTTCAAAATGATATAGTGATGAATAGATTACATGGTGATCATCGGGAAGGTGTAGCTGTACTCCCGGAGCAGTCATGGGATCTTAGCTAGTTCTTTCTGCAGCGTCTTCTTAATTAAATACTGCAAAAATGAGGAAAAAAAAACACTTTATTCCCCAAGAAATTGAAGTCCTAAAAGTATGACACAAAAAAAGGAAGAAACAAAGAAAGATTATTTACCTCTTCTTGCAGTTTTGGGAGAATTATGTATGATGATATGCATATATTTGAACCAAAGGTACTTGCCTTGAAATGTAAAAGTTATAAAAGAAAGCAAAGTTTTGTAAATCTCACTTAGCTTACTCGTCAACACATATACATATACTGGTTTGGTACTATTTTATTTCTTTTAACGTCTAAGAGTCGCCAAGGTGAGGTGTGCCAACTGATCAAGAAGTCATGATTAATTTGTGGGGAAGTGGTAATTTCAGAGTTCTATTTAAATTACTTATGTACCCAATGGACTTGGTTAAAGATTTTTACTACTACTCAAAAGTTTTGTATATCAAGTATAAGGGAAAAAAGAGCAAATATACCTCCTCAACTATGCAATTTTGAGCAGATATACACCTACGTAAAAAAAATGGTGCATATATATACACACACACCCTCGCCGTTAGTGGCGGTTCCAGGATTTTTACTAAGGGTTTAGAAAACAAAAATAAAGTGCTTGAGATTTGAATTTTAAAACTTGAAGTCAATTTTGAACCATCTAAATCACTGAGTCAACCTCTACTCTTGTGTTCAAGAGATTCAAAATCTATATATACACATAGAAAATTTAAAAATTACCTTATATACACAGTGTAATTTATGGCTAAAGGACCCCTTAGATCCGCCCGCCGCTCGCTTTTTAACAAATGATGCATATCTACCCTTGTTGTCTAACAAATGATGGACCCGGGAGAGTATGCTCGTTGAGACTTAAATAGCACAACGATTCTTTAATAGAATTGCAAATTAATCTCCAAGAGACTCTGTTTTCAATTTCTACAAACTTTATATCCAATTTATCTTTGGATGAGAATTACTGACTAAGTTCTGGGTCAGATGGTAGAGCTTTTATAATAACTCCTACCAGTTGACTGGTAATTTTAATTGGTTTCAATAATCTGAATAAGCTATAAGCGAAAAGAAGTCGAGGAAATGGGTGAACATAAACCTTTACAATTTGAATAGAATAAAATTATCTTGCAAAGATTACTTATATGTTATTTTGATCTCTTATGTGTAAAAATAAAAAACTCTCTGGTAAAAATAAAAATAAAAATTAAATATCCTTTTTCAACAATTTGTGAAAATACAATCATGATGTTGCACAAGTACTACATTGTTTACTTTGAATTTGAATAATTTGAGCACTGTACAAGAAGGGGAAATCTGAAAGACAAACATTTCTTAGTTTGGTGGAGCTTCGAGACGAATATAGTCATACATAATACCCTGAAAAGGATTTCGGTTTCTTGGTTGGCCTAAGTAAATGGTGTTGTCCCCTTGCACTAGTAGATTTCCCTGTATGTCTATGTTGTACAGCCAATATAATCCATGAATTCCATGCCTGGCAATTGAATTGTCTCTTCCAATCAATCCGGTTGTAAATAGAGGCCGATTTGTGCTCGGATTATTCACCCGAACCTGCAAGTACAAGAATATAGTAAAGGACTTTCTTACTAGAACTTTGATTCTGTTTTCGATCATTTAGAAAGTATTTGATACTCCATTCGTTTCAATTTATGTATCTTACTTTACTCTTTAGTCTGTTGCAAAAAGAAAGCTACTTTCTATATTCAGTAACTTTCTAACTAGTATCTCACATGACAATATTTAAGACCACAAGATTTAAAGATATTTTGGTACGTTATACACATAGTTACTTTTGTTAAACTTTGTGTACAGACAAACTAAGACACATAAAATGAAACAGAGGGAGTAACTGAGTACAAATTACGCAATTTCACTTGGTCAAAAGTTAGTTATTTGCCAAAAGCGATTTTTGTACACTAATCAAAGACTAATTGTGGTTGTAGAAGTGCGATTCTGATTAAACTCGAGTAGTATATTCAAACAAAATAGGAGAAATGTTGACATCAATAGGGATCAATGTACCTGCACTTCAGCTAAATTTGCAGATGCAATTGCAACGCGCAATTTATAAGTTCCTCTTTGATTGACAGAATCAAGTTTAAATCTGATTTGCCATGTCGTTCCTTTATATGTACCATCCTCTTTTCTCCTACAAAGAAAAAGGCTTATCAGATTTTGTTAGTGCTGTACTTAACCAACTGATGTATATGATGTTTCTTTTGAAATGTCGTAAACATATTTTGATAGTGAAGTACTAAAATGTCGGGATAAATGCTGGTGAAAAAACTAGGAACTTAACAGATTGCTGAATAGCCTACCTCGGAACCTGAGCGAAAAACCAGTCCTTGCTATAGTCACTTTTTCCAGTTACATACACAAGGTCATCCGTTGGATATAACTCGGAGTACCTATCCCACAATCCATATTGCCTAAACCTGCCATTTAAAAACACTAACAAAAGGTTATTCTCAATGTATAGATTTACTGGACCGAAGTGATGAATTTTTTAACAAAATGGAGTTATTTATCATTCCGTATTCTATTCTAGAGGAAACAAAAATAAAGGCCAATACATAAAGGTAGTTTAATAAATAACCTGTCTGGATGATTGACGAAAAGCTTGTTGATATATTTCGGGTTGGGTTCAGGAACAAAAAATTCTGCAGCAGTACGATCAGGAATGCCTATTTCCCATAATGTGGGGCCATCTCTTGGAGGCTGATATACAATTTCGTTCATATTAATACTACAACCTGTTTCCATGTATCAACGCAATCCATGAGGTTCAGAGTTTTTGTTTGAAGAATAGGAGTTGAATTGAGAAGTGACCGCAGAGTCGAGACCTGGAGTTAAGGAAATGGGAGTCTTATATAGATAGTCCCCAATGAATCCAGGGACCCATGCATAAAGATTGTAGTCACCGGGACGTATATTGTTTATAGAGAAATATCCATTGTTGTCTGATTTAGCCCAAAACTGGTAGCCCTGAAACAGAAAACACTAAGACATTACTTTCTTTTTCCAATTTTCAGGCTAGCTAAATCATTTACAGTGAACTGCAATGTCAAATAGATCTTCCAACTTTAGGACAGGATTTCTCAGCTTGTTCTTTGCAAGTTATTTATCTGTTTCAATTTTCAAGATGTACAATCATCATCATCCGGGAGCGCTATACTGGAAGTCCTATTGCTTGTTTTATGCAAGCATTTTGGGAACATGTTTAATTTGTTGATGAGTAATTAGGTTAGCAAAATGACCTTGCATTCTCTTTGCCAGGAACCAGCTTCTCCTGGTGGAGCAAGCCCAATATAAGCGCCATTTGCTGGTATATGATCATCACTAATGTATCTATCAAAAGTAGTTAAAAAAGCATTAGAAAAGCATATTAACTTTTAGTTTGAATACAATTTTTAAGAGGAAAAGCATTATGTCCTTACTTGTCCTGAACCAAGAGTTTACCGCTAACCCTGCCTCTTTGATCTGCTGATGGAAAATCTTCCGAGGCTGGAAAACTGTAAGGCCACCTTTGAACTTCATGCTGCATCTGCATCAGTAGCCCGATATAAGTACTTTGACTTCATGCACACACACAAAACTTGGAGTAGATTTCAGATCCTTTCACTACTAAACCTGTATCTTGGCATCATCCCATAGATCAACAGGATCCTTCCCTTGCTTAACAGAATTAACATATATAAACACGGGGCCAAAAACTTTCTTCCAGACTTCGCCTTGAGCAAATTTTGGTGTTAGATCATTTCCAGTGTAATGAGAGCTTAGAAACATCTGAGAATATCGCAATTTCACCTTTAATGACTAAAATGAATAACCGCGGAAAAGTATTCTACTGTTGTGAATTTATCCATCTTGTTGAAAATGTTCATGGTAAAAGTAATGAGTTAGAAGAAAGCTCTTACAGCTAAAGTAGTTGGACCGACATGGGATGTGAGGTTCTGTTTGACAGGTCCACCGGATCGGAATTCATCACTAGGAGTAATTTGCCAGAATCCCACAGGTGGATCCACAGATATCCAGCCGTGAACTTTGTTGTCTTTATTATCACATGAGTACTGGTATTTATCATCGACCTGTGTGCACGGGATGAATCAAAGCACTAACCATTTTGCTATAGCAGTCTAATATTTCTTGAGTCCTTATGAAACTGATAACAAGAAGTATTGCCTCTTTGCAGCGAGTAAACAGCAGTAACAAACTTAAGCTGAGAGCACACTTTTAATTACTTGATTAGATTATATCTCAACACCCCCTCCTCATCTGTGGAGTTGATTGCTTTTTCTTGGGTGGTGGAGAGACTGAGATAAGAATTCATGACCTCTGCATGCTCTAATACACGTCAAAGCGTGTAGCCATCTCATCTCAAGCTTATAACGTTGTTACAGAGAGAATACTTTTAATTACTTAATTAAATTATATATCAATTAATAACAGAAGAAAATAGGCACCTCGCCTTTGAACTCAGGCTCAATGGGATTGACAAGTAGGACTGCTTCTGGATAAGCAAGTGGTTGTCCTCTATTTGGTAACCTGTCATCGGGTAAAGGCATATATCTCTGCCTGTTATCTGCCATAGCCATGTAATGAAACCTGGTCGGTGTTCAAGATTAGACAATAAAACATCCCTCTTAATTGTTGCCATTGAAGCTATACATAAGATACAACATATTGTATCTTTGATGTACACAAGCAATTAATCACTTATATTGTAAGGTATCACTTTGTAAGTATGAGAACTATAAAAGGATATGCCAATGAGAAAGTGTCACTGGCAGATAGATTTATAAACCTACTTTCCTTGTCATGACCAAGAGGGAGCTAGTGCTGTGGAAGGGCTCCTTCTCAGGAAAATCACACGGTATATACACGATTAAATTTTTTTTCTTTAATGTATATATAGTAAATGTTGATTCTCCTTGGCGAAAATCCTGCCTCCGCCATTGGTCATGACAACCGGATAAAAGCTAAATGGATGAACAGAATTATTACTTGTCTTTTCTGAGCTTGAATGCAATCCTAGTCTCACCAAGGTTGAAACTAGGCCATCCCTCTAAATGTTCATAAATTGCATAAGAATAGAAGCCTGATGAACCTTTGAGCATTATAAACCTGAACATCATCCATCTGATTGTCATCAAGTATATATAATCTCCTTTTCTCTTTTCTAGATTACAAAATGCAAACAAATATTTAAAGAAGCAAAAGAAAAAACCCAACCTTTTGTCTATATTCAGGGGGATAAGTTTGTCCTGAAGAGACACATCCCATGTCCTTGAGAAGGACAACTCTATTTGATCATCTGTTTCCAATATGACCTTATAGGTTTTGCATATGAGCCTACATTAATAATGTGATACAATTTTATTGCTCAAAACATTTTTGGTTTGACAAAATAAGATTTTTGTTTGAGGTTCTTTGTCTATATACGACCGACCTTTCAAATCTTCCAGTAGTTCCTGTCGAGCTCCAAACAACGTCCCAGTATCTAGAGAAAAACATTGCACATTCATCAAAAAGGAGAAATTAGTTGATCCATTTTCTTCATTAAAAAGGGAAGTTAAGTATCGATCTGATCTCTTTTTTCGTCTTCACAAGAGTGTGACTCACAATGGCTGTTTTATTTCTTTGTAGTTGGTGCAAAGATCTAGAGTTCTAGTTACAGGTACAAGTCAAAACTCTACATTTCATTTAGTAAATCCACTTAATATGTATAAATATTTATTTAGAATCCAGTAAATGTTTAAAAAAAAAAATTAAAACTCTTAAATTCAAAATTCTGATCCGACTACGATTATAGTAAACTAGAGGTAATTAAGAAATGGCAGATGGAGTTAATTACCCTCTGTTTGTTTCATGATTTAGAACCTCAAGCAAATTGTCGACGCCATTGTATTTGATTCCAGTTATAATTCCATCTGGTACTGATAAAGTCACTTGGAGAATACCATTGTCCATCACCACCTGGAGAATTTTAAAAACTTATTTATTTAGAATCGAATACTTAAAAAGATTAGAATCCAAAAATCCATAATCTTCAAATCTTGGTTCCTTCTCTGTTCACAAGCACATAGTCATATGAAAGATCAAGAACATATTTTAATAAAATGAATAGATTACATGGCGATGGTCCTGAAGGTGAAGTTGTACTCGTGGCGCCATAATAGATCAAATTTTTTTAAGAATGTCTTCTTAACTAGTGCAGAAAATGAAATTTCTTAAGGTTTACTCCCTAAGATATATATTTTTCTTGAATTTTGATAGCAAATTGTAAATCACTTGGCTTACACTAGTTTGGTACAATTAAGACATATTTTGTAGCGTGTAACAAATGATCATGAATTCATGACTAATGTGTGGGACAAGAGTGAGAATTTCAAAATTCATGAAATTTGTGTTTGTTTACAACATGAACAAAACTTCTACCTCAATATGTAATTTTGATTTCAAGTCCCAAATTCACCTAAAAGGTAGAACTTTAATTTTTTACAAATTTAAAACTTGACCCGTAAATTTATATTCTGTGCATTGAAGTAAGTATTTGAAAAAATAGTTTCTTCATTTTTTTCTGAAAAGAAAATAAATAAAATCTTCTCGAGATAGTATTAAAACCTTTGCCTAGTAAATAGATCGAACTGGAGCAAAATTGTGAAGTTGAGAATAATTAAGGTTGCAAATAATTTTTATGCAAGAATATATGTGGTTAGTACAAAAGGCAAGTAGAGAAAATACAATTATTCTTGCATAGAATTGCAAACTAATCAATCTCAATCTCCAAGTGACTCTGATGGGAACTACTGTCTAAGGCACGAGGGATCTAGAGGGTCAATTACGAGTTCATATCTCATGCCTTGCAATACGTTCATACCAAACAAACACGCTCTACATTCGTGTAGGACATGAAGGGCAACAGTGACTCTGATACCATTGATACAACCCAAGGCGAACTATATTTCAAAAAGTAGCTATATTCAAATACCATACCTTGCAATAGGATCACAACAAAATCCCACTCGTTAATTGCACAAGTTGTTTTGCGAATGTAATGGACTTTGATAGTGGTGTTCTCTCTACACCATAAAAAGTGACTTTATTCCATAATTATGTGAGACAGTTTTCTCAAAATTTTCAACATGTATCCTTTATTCAACAATTTGCAATTTTAATTATACAGTAATCATGATGTTTCATAAGTAATTGGGACAGTTGTACGTCTGAACAAAACGTGGAATTTTATTGCTTCTCAAAACAGAAGTTATGCTAACCTGGTAATTAATACAAATCAAACAGTTTACTTACAGCTACTAACTTATTTACTTAGAATTAGAATTATTTGAGCTCTGGACAAGAAGGGGAAATCTGATTGCATATGGTTTGCTGGAGCTTCGAGACGAATATAGTCATACATAGTCTCCTGAAAAGGATTTTTGTTTCTTGGTTGATCTGATTCAATTTAACTTTAAAGATCAGTCAATATTAACTTCCGTAACACATAAATTAAGAATAGGAGAATATAAGTATTTTAATTGTATAAAGAAAAGCCAAAAAAAAAAAAAGAAGAAGAGATGAATCAAAAGGAGTTGAAAGAGATAATACACATACGCTTAAAGTAATCAATTTAATTAATGGGTAGAAATAAAAAAGCCCTGCAGCATATATAGGGCATGTACGATTCGAACTTCCGACATTAGGAAGCATTTGAACCTCCTTAACGGCTAGCTGTACCATTTAGTTCGCTCTCGTCTCAAGGGAATATATTCATCGGTGTTTGATTAAAATTAAAATCAAATCAATTTTATCTTCTTTTTTTTAATTTTTTTCCCTACGATTAGGAAAGACTTTTTCACTCTTTTCCAACTTATAATCCGTTTTAACCATTTTATTATGGGTGCTATAATTTTCTTAGATTACATAGAAAATGACTTAAAATCTACAAGTTTTAATTAAGTGAATAAAGTTTATAAGAAATATAATATACAAAAGGTAAATCTCATAGTCATTTCTTTAAATAAATGAGTTTAGATTCATATTGAATTTCTTTTAAGGAGTGGACATAAAGTGTAAAGTTCATGATCCTATTAGAGATAAAGAAAATTTTGATGAAAAAGTAATTAAAGTATTTGAAATTATTCATAAAGATTAACATATATATAAAATATTACAAAAAAAAATTGCATATAATTTATCGGATCACAATTCAGTTCGGCTTTTTCTTTTTTAAATTTTATTTTAGTAAAATCAAATATTATCAATCTTTTAAATATAAAAACTAAACCAAATCAAATCCAGAAAACTATCAATTTATTTAATCGGTTTAATTTTGATTTTTTATTTGGATCGATTTTTAACCAAAATCATAAACACCCCTATCCATAATATATAATTTTTCCACAAAGAGAGTTCCGATGAACCATACCAGCTAGATCTGTCCACGGGAATTACGGGAGAAAAATATATAGCTAGGACTCTTATGTGCTGACTCTTATAGATGAGGGATTAATTATTAATAATTATCTTCAATCAAGAGATGTCATAATCCTAAAATAGTTTGTTTTGAGAAGAAATCTACATTGTTCTTGCCTAATAAATTCTTCTGCAAAAAGAAATATATATACATATTGTTGATGGAAGAAAATATTTTTGGCTGTACTAAAATGGAAGAAAAAAGTGTTGATGCAAAAGTGGATCATTTATCCAAATAGCCAGAACCAATTCTGCAGAAAATTTTGTCCCAAGACTTTGCATAGTGTATAGAGTTTCTTCTCTTTCTTAAATTTTGGTGATAATTTTTTCTATAATTTTCTTCTCTTTTCTTCTATTTGTTAGCTTGGATTGAGAAAGCTCCGCCCAATAGCGCTTAGCCATGTGTGTGTAGACCGAAATGGTCTCGCGAAGCCGGTCAACGGTAGCCTAAGAGCAAGTCCAAACTACGAGAAGGGCGCGAGAAGTTTTGTGAAGGTAGAGAGAGATTTTCAAATCAGACTTCAAGTTGGTGTGCCGCGTGTTAAGAAGGCAGAGACCGCCCCAGGCTTCGTCCTAATTCCCATCTAAGGTTGAATAAGATTAGATTAGTCTCGCTAAATTCGTTCTCGAATGATTCATCGATGGAATTAGGCCTAGGTGTATGAAAATTTCTTGTGATTCCCCTTCTTCCTTCGACGAAGGCATATAAATCTCATGATATTGTGGATCGAACTCTAGCAAATCTACAGAAGCACAAGGTTTCAATACAAAAGCTCTGGATTATATTTCCATCTGCAGATTGTCTAATTTGGAGTTATTATTTTCATAATTGGATAAAGACACTCGTGGCATGTAAAATCAAAGAGTTGATTTTAGGTGTATGTTTTCATGTCAATGGTTACAATACTTTGCCTGGAGAGAAATATTTGATGCCAAAGAAGTAGATGTTCTTGAATTGTGTGGATTGATGCTTGAATTACCCTATGATCACTGTGGCCTTATGAAGTTCATGTCATCTTTTATCTCATATATTTTTGGATGAGCACTTTATTGGAGCTTTAATCTTATTGATGTTGAATTAGATACTCCTAATTTAACAAGTTTTTCGTATCCTACTTATTATGATCATCAATTTATAACACTCAAACTTATCAATGCTTCGGTTTTGCTAAAAGTTAAATTCAAGTTGTTCCAGGAATATCCACAAACTGCAGTACTTGGTAGACATTGGTATGCAAAACTCGTGAAATTTCTTGGCAACTTCAGCCAGTTGAAGGCTATTCACTTAGGGTGTGACTGTGAAAAATTGATGATCATACCAAAATACGTGAGAGAAAAATTGGTTCCTCCCCTCTTAGGTACTGAGGGCTTGCATATAGAATTTATATATGATGATGATTCATTTGAAGATGAGAAAACTTGTTGTGCATCTCTACTTTTGAAATCTCCAAGGCATAACAAGTTGAAGGAAGTCAAAATGGAAAATTTTCAACGTACAGATCAACAGAAATTGAGAGATTATCTCTCACACGAGAAGACACACTATGTTGCACGGATCCTCAAAAAATGTGGCCCGCTGCCATATCCGTGTTAGGATCCTCTAAAAGGTGCATTCAGAGATGACTATGCAACCTTTGAGTCTTCAAGATATACAACCTTAATTTGAGTCCACGAGAATAAAATAAAAGGCATAGTATATAAACAAACACTCACCGGTACAGGCACCTAATCCATCTTAAACATCCCATTCTCATCCCCTCTTGTAACAGAGAGGATACATATATATTTTCCAGAAGACAACATTTTTACGTAAAATTCAAGAAAGAGAGTCAATCATGTACGGAAAACCTTTTAAGCAGTAATGGAGGGACATTGACTTGACAATGTTGGTTTAATAATGGGCTTAGTTAATCGACCTTGGGGTAGGGTCATGTGTGAGGCGAAAAAAGATAAAAGACAAATCTTAACTCGCTAAATTTAACTTGCCTTGTCATTTCCAGTTTAGTGTTTCTTTCTATTTTTACCCTATTCTATCGAGTCTTTTTAAAAAAAATTGTGCTTTTTTTATTTTTATTTTGTAGTGTTCTATTTTTTTTTAATTTTAAATTAATGTCCATATAGTAATGTATTATTTTAAAAATCAGCAAGATTCCTTTATTAATATTATAATTCATATTCATAAGATAAATAAATGACATTGCCCGATTTTTGAGTTCATTTAATTCAATCAACTAGGTTATTCATTTGAAAAAAATAAAAAATGTTGAACAAGTCAAATAAGTTTATTTTAGTTCAGTTTTCCTCTCTCGAAAATATAAATTAAAAAAATAGGAAAAATGTACCACGAAATCAAAGTAAGTAAATTCAATTAAGTATATATCATTAAAAAGATCTTCACAACATCTTTTTTTAAAAAAAAAAAATCTATCTCAATTTCAAATTTAATAATAATTCATCATTTTCATAAAGAATTTTTTCGAGTTAGTACATGAAAATAGGGTTACGTAGAGACCAAATAAGCAACAAAGATAATAAGAATAAAATACAAAAATAAAAAAGAATGTGCTTAATAAACACGTAGGTTTAGAAGGAGAAATATAATAAAAGAGAAAAAAAAAAGTTGTCAATTAAGCCAAAAAATAATGAGATTTTTTTATTTGGTTTTGATTCTAAACTTAATCTGGACCTTTGTTATGGGAAAAGCCAAAGCAATAAAAGGAGAATAAGAAACGTTGTGAGCAAGATATATACAAAGGTTCAGAAGGAGTAATATAACAAGTTTTTGTATCGACTGCTCCTATTATGAGGTGATCTAATTTTTACCCCTCAAATTGATGGTCTTTAAATTTTACCATTCAGTATTTTAAGTAGTAAAAATGGGACAAAAATACCCTTGATATTTTTACAAAAAAATTTGCAACGACAAAATTCGCTAGGCAAAAAATTCACAAGGCATATGTTAGCCCTAGAAAATAGAAGTTCATGATACTAAATTTCTATCCCAAGGCACAAGTTTAACAGGTAGAAATTCAATTGCGTGAATTTCTGCCCTTAAGCACAAGTTCCGAACTAAATTTCTGTCTCACGGCATAACTTGTGCCTAAGAGCAAATATTCATGCAATTGAACGTCTGTTTTATAAACTTCTGCCTTATGAACTTACGCCTAATGAAATTCTGCCTTGAGGCATAATTTAGACAAAAACTTATGTCTACGAATTTTATTCTTATCTTGCGTTTTTTTTTTCTGTTACGGGCATTTTGACCACTTTTTTGTCACTTAAAGTGCCAAAGAGCAAAAATTAAAGACCATAAATTTGAGGGGCAAAAATTAAAGACCACCTCAAAATAAAGACATTTATGCAAATGGCTCGAAATATAATAGAAGAGAGAAAAATAATTGTCAATTAAGCTAAAAAATAATGAGATTTTTTTTATTGGGTTTTGATTCTGAGCCCAATCTAAGCCTTTGCTATGGGAAAAGTCAAAACAATAAAAGGATAAACAAAAATGTCGTGGGCAAGCATTAAACCTGCAACTCTTAAAAAAGTTTGAACCCTTTTAACTACTGAGCTAAGCTTTTCAGTTATTTTAAGAGGGTTTATTATAAAATATATATTCATAAAATTTGAATTTAATCTTATATATACCACGTAATTTTCTAACTAAGAAGATTCAGGTGAAGCCCCTCAGCTTCACATAAATCTGCGCCTACATGAGTGGAGTGCTCATGAACATCCAAACAAAAATTTAGATTGATAAAACTAATCATACAGCCAGAGTTATCTTTGTTCTAAGCAAATGAATCCGAAAGTCAATTAAGGATCCCACACATGTCCTTGTAAATGAAAACTCTATTCATTTCCACTATAACTTCAATCCTGCATAATAGCAATCTAATCGTGAAGAAATTATGATAATTAAGTTATATGCAACGTTAAATCATGGTTCAATCCTTTGTACAATGCTAAGTTATAATTATCTTTAACATTTAGACATTATTATTAATCTTTGTTATTCGAAATTTCAACTAAACACTCTCCGATTTACTAACATAATTATTAATCATTAGTACTATAATAATTTTTTTTTCCGGAAGACATTTTCACCCATCAACCAAACACTGTGAAAACATTTTTCATACAGCCATGTGTCATTTGATATGAAATGGAACAAACATTTACACTACGCTGCCTCATCTGCTGAATGTAATCACACCAGTCAAATGGGAGAACTTCATCTCCTGGGAGACGGTGGAAAAAATTGAACCTCATACAACAGCTACAACCTCAAGAGGGAAAATCTACTTTTTTCCATCAGATGAAGTCTCCCAAAGCTCTCTTTGAGGATTTCGAAGATTCAGCAGATTCATCTATCTTAACAAAGGTCAGCGCCTTTGTTGAGTTATATGGGTCGACCACCTTACTCAGGACCAGGTCCCTCTATCAGGTTACACAGAGGCAGAGACACATGTACACGAAAATACAACAGTAAGAAGAAGACACACGAAGTTTTACGTGGAAAACTTCCTTGCTCACTGGAAGTAAAAAACCACGACCTACCTCGTAGGATTTCTCAAACTCCACTACTAGATCTGAGCAACAAAAGTTACAAAACCTAGTACACAACTAAGAGGTTAACCTCCTAACCTCCCACTTGTAATACCTCTATTACAAGACTTCAATATTCTCTACTTCAGCTAAAACTCAACTGAAATACAAGGCTAACTCTAGCCAAAATGTCTACTAGCTCTAGCAGACCAAAACGAGAAAAACAACTCATGAAAAACAAGAAAGTAAAACTTGTACAAAAGACAAGGTTTTTGTTTTTTGCAGTGCACTTCTTCTCCTTCAATGGCAGCCTCAAAAACTTGAGCTCTTTTTCTTTGATTCTTGCTGAGGAACAAGGAAACAATGGCTGCCTTTTTGAGAGAAGAATAAGCCTATTTTTCAGATCTATTTTTGTGAATGATTTTTCTTGATGGAAAGAGTTGTTGGGTTCTATCCTTTTTATCTTTCCAGCTTGCTTTCTTGTGCACATGGGTGAAAGGTGAGAGTATTATGATACCCACTAGAATACCCACTAGAAAGCTCTCTTTTTGGTCAAGCACATGTGACAAACTTGACCTAGTTGCTGCTATGATTCCATGCTGCTCTGTTGCACACTATTGTCTTCACCAACTGACAGCCAAAAAGCAAACTTTCCAACTGTAAAGTCTTTTCCCTTCCAACTCAAAATTGAGTCACACCAGCACAAGGGATCAGGTCCCTGTATGAGGTTGACAGCATCAAAACCAGTAATCTAACAATTTCCCCCTTTTTGATGATGACAACCTTGACAACCTTCTTTGCACATTTTATCTAACACACTTCACAGTCTTCCCCCTGTCAGCATAATTCCCCACGTCTTAGTATCCGCGTCTTCCCCCTGTCTTAGTATCCCCTGTCTTAGTATCTTCCCCCTTTGGCATCATAAAAAAGAAGATAACAGTAAACCAAGACAAGAATGCATAGATGAGTTAACTCATGGCCACTGGGGCAACACTGACACTAATGGAAATAAGAAAGGCAGAAAAACAAATAGACAATAAGAACAATGCAACAGCCAACCCCTGCAATCAGAAAAGTATTACATTATCACTTAGCATAACAAAAGAGAATCATACAAGAACTGTCCATAATCGTGGGAAAGAGAGTAAAGCAGGAAGGAGATAAGAGAGCAGGAAAATCATTTAGAGTCGGGTAGTCTGGGTAAGAGGGCTGAGAGGCGATCATTGAAGGTTTCATGGGTAAGCAATTTCTTAGTCAAGTCCTTGACCTCAACCTTCAGGGCTTCATTTTCTGCTTTGAGAGGATCACTGACAGTAAGCAGTTTTTGGTTTAAATCTTTAACCTCAGCCTTTAAAGCTTCATTCTCTTCCTTGAGGGAGGAGATGGTGCCAGGGTCCTCTACTGGGTGCGCCTTCAGATGAACTATTTCAGCCTCATTGGACTTCTCTTGCGAGGCAATCAAGTCCTCTTCTCTGCCCTTGGTAGAAGTACTTTATTTACAAACTCAAACAGCAGTTGATACACACCCTTCATTTGTTTCTTGAGAACTCTCTCCCCTGTGACTCTGTCAAGCTTGGCAATCATGGAAATAAAACGCCTTTGCGCACATTCTCCATCGACAGACCTGATCCCTCTATTAGGAACCTTAAGGATGGAACTTAGAACCTGCTCATTTATCATGAAGGTGACTCCACTCACCTTACTGTAGATCTTGGTACCATTATCAGCAAATTCCAGCTCATGATAAAATTTCCTGACCTCATTCTCATGTAAAACAGGAACTGGAGGAACAAATAAGTGTCGCCAACTTTGGTAATTGACCATTTCCACCAGCTCAGCCATGCCTTCCATGTCACAAATTTCAGGATCAAATACCCTGCCCCGTAACACCTTTTGGTTCTGCAAGATAAGCTGCCTGGCTTCCTTGGACAGCTCAGTAGACTCATTGGTCCTATATCTGGAAGAAATCTGGTGAGTAAGAGATGGAGGAATAGGAAGTTTGAAGAGGTTATTTGCAGAGAGCAGTTTAAAGAGATGAGAGGAAAGATGGAAGGTGGAAAGGGTTTTAAGAGGGGTTATGACACGTCTAATCAGAGAGACTTTTGAACTGGATGTAGATACAACACTTACTTTATGACCGGATACCGGAAGAAACAAGCGGTAAGGGCAGTTCTTACAATATTCTCAAGTTATGTTTATAAGTGACAAAGTAATACTGACCTGATAGGACCTGGTCCCCTTATGAGGTTGAACAGGCAGTCCAAAGTCCCTGACTTGTCTAAGTCCAGCCTTCCTTACATCCACCATGCGTGTATACCTAGGGAGGTATAGAACTGAGTTAGACGCATCCACAGCAAACTAGCAAGGATACCTGCATTCAGATCATAGCCAAAAACGAGAGTCAACACTTAGACAGAGAAGAGGGAGAATTTAATTCATTTTGATTAAGCCCAGCCTTAATCTGTTTTTATCAAACTGGTCCCTATTCAAGGCTTTGGTAAAGATATCTGCAATCTGATCTTCTGTCCTGCAAAATTCCACACGAATATTTCCCTTCTCAACATGGTCTCTAAGAAAATGATGTCTGATGTCAATATGCTTAGTCCGCTTGTGTTGTACTGGATTCTTAGCCATATTCAGAGCACTGGTGTTGTCACACATCAAAGGGACACACTCGGTCAGGACTCCAAAGTCTTCCAGTTGCTGCTTAATCCACATTAATTGAGCACAACATGAAGCAGCAGCCACATATTCTGCTTCAGCTGTTGAGAGTGCCACTGAATTTTGTTTTCTTGATCCCCAAGAGACCAGTGAAGAACCCAGAAAATGAGCCATGCCTGAGGTACTTTTCCTATCAACCAGGTACCCAGCATAGTCAGCATCAGAATAGCCAATAAGTTCAAAGGAACCTCCAGATGGATAGAAAAGGACTAAATCAGAGGTCCCCTTAAGATATCTGAGAATTCTCTTAGCAGCCTTCAGATGAGATTCCTTAGGACAAGCTTGGAATCGAGCACACATACCCACACTAAACACAATATCTGGTCTGCTGGCTGTTAAGTAAAGCAGGGAGCTAATAATGCCTCTATACATAGTTTCATTTACTGGAGGACCGGGTTCATCATTATCCAGTTTTGAAGCAGTCCCAATGGGAGTGTCAATTGGTTTGGCACTTTCCATATGAAATTTTGTGAGCAGGTCCTTGATATACTTCTGCTGACTGATGGTTGTTCCAGCTTTGTCCTGCTTGACCTGTAACCCCAGAAAGAACATAAGTTCTCCTATCATACTCATCTCGAATTCACTTCCCATGAGCGTTGCAAAATCCTCACAGAGTGAATCAAGAGTGGCTCCAAATATAATGTCATCAACATAGACTTGAACAATAAGCAGATTTCTTCCTCTTGTTTTGAGAAAAAGAGTGTTGTCAATTCTTCCTCTCTTAAAACCATTATCAAGAAGAAATTTTGATAGTCTTTCATACCAAGCCCTTGGAGCCTGTTTCAGTCCATACAGTGCCTTGTCCAGCTTGTATACATGATGAGGTCTATCAATATCCTCAAAACCAGGGGGTTGTTTCACATACACTTCTTCCTTCAAGTACCCATTTAGGAAGGCACTTTTGACGTCCATTTGAAACAATTTAAATTCCATGAAAGAGGCAAAGGCAATCAGCATACGAATGGCTTCCATTCTGGCTACTGGAGCGAATGTTTCATCATAATCAATCCCTTCCTCCTGGTTGTACCCTTGAACAACCAGTCGAGCCTTGTTTTTGACGGTGACCCCTTGCTCATTTAGTTTGTTCTTGAAGACTCACCTGGTTCCTATAACAGTTCTATCAGATGGTTTTGGAACCAGGTGCCAGACTTTGCTTCTTTCAAATTGATGCAGCTCCTCCTGCATAGCATTCACCCATTCCACATCCTTCAGTGCCTCCTTGATGTTCTTGGGCTCAATCTGTGATATGAAGACTGATGAGGCAAATGTGTTTCGAGTTTTGGATCGGGTCTGCATTCCTGAGTCCAATGGAGACATTAAGTTGTCAAGAGGATGAGAAGATTTGTGTTTCCAGTTAGATCCCTTTACAACAGATTCTTCAAAATTGGAACCAGTTCCAGCAGATTCTCCAGAATTGGAACCAGGTCCCTCTTCTAGGTTGCCTTCTGCATCATCTTCCTTCTCTGCCTCCTCTTCTCTGATGTGTTCTGTTGCTTCATCATGAGTGGTCTGATCTCCATTCTGCAGGGAGTTCTTTGTGATGTCAGGTTTTTCAGATGAATCATGATTGACATCATCTCTTTGGAACAGCCACAGTTCCTCAAATTCATCCGTACCCAGTGCTTTTGTGCTCTTCAGCTTCCCATTTTCATCAAATACGACATGGATGCTTTCTTCAACACACTGAGTCCGTTTATTATAGGCTCGGTATGCTTTGCTATTTAATGAGTATCCTAGAAAAATTCCCTCATCACTTTTGGGATCAAATTTCCCTAGATGGTCCTTGCCGTTGTTTAGCACAAAACACTTGCATCCAAAGACTCTGAGGTAGTTCAGCATCGGCTTCCTTTTATTCAGCAGCTCATAGGGAGTTTTTCCAAGTAATGGCCGAATTAGACACCGATTGACCACATAGCAGGCCGTGTTGACAGCTTCTGCCCAGAATGACATTGTCACACCTCCATCTATGAGCAATGTTCTAGCAATATCTGCAAGAGTTCGATTCTTCCTTTCAACTACTCCATTCTGTTGTGGAGTCCTGGGAGCAGAAAAGTTGTGACTGATTCCTTTGGCAGCACAGAAAGCTTCAAATTTGGCATTTTCAAATTCAGTTCCATGATCGGACCTGATCCCTGCAATGTTGCAGTTCAGCTTTACCTGAATTTGGTTTGCAAATGACTCAAAGGTGGGGAATGTTTCATCTTTAGTGCGAAGAAACATCACCCAGGTATATCTTGAATAGTCATCAACAATTACAAGGATCAGCTTCTTTCCTCCACGACTTGCAACCTTTACAGGTCCACACAGATCCATGTGTAGTAGCTCCAGGGGTCTGGAGGTGCTCACTTCCTTTTTGTTCTTGAATGAAGACCTGGTGTGTTTCCCTTGAACACAAGCATCACAGATCTGACTCTGAGCAAATTTCACCTTTGGGAGTCCTCGAACCAGGTCCTTGGATACTAGCTTGTTGAGAAGAATAGAACTTACATGTCCCAACCTTCTGTGCCACAAGGTAGCTTCATCCTCCACCACGCTTAAGCAGTTAAGCCAATTTCTAGCAGCTGAATCAAGATCAGCAACATACATGCTCTTGCATCTGTTTGCGGTCAAAACAACTCTTCCTGATTGAAGATCTGTCACTGTACACTGGTCTGAAACAAATTTGACTTCATTTCCTTTGTCGCAGATTTGTGAGACACTCAGGAGGCTGTACTTCAGTCCATTTACATAGAAGACATTTTCTATGGCATGGGCAAGTGTCTTTCCAATCTTCCCAACACCAAGAATGTGTCCCTTTTTGCCATCCCCAAAAGATACTGAGCCTCCCTGATATGCCTTGAGTGAGAGAAAATTATCAACATTTCCAGTCATGTGCTTTGAGCAGCCGCTATCCATATACCATTTCCGACTGCTTTCTCTCACTCCTTCCTGCACATATAGATTATAGATTAGACTTGGGAACCCATTTTAGCTTGAGTTCCCAGTACCGAGACAGAGGATAAATCAATTTTCTTTTGGACCACTCAGGCAGCCTGATCTGAGACATTTTGGAACCAGGTCCCCTTATGGTCCCTAATTCTCCTTTACTAATCACCGTCTTTCTTAAGGATGCTTGCCTCGATACACAGTTAGACTTAAGGTGCCCATTCCTACCACAGTGTGTGCACAACAAATTATCAGGATTAGATCCATATTTATTGTGAGGATTATGAGGAGGACTACTTTTCTTATAACCTAACCCTTCACCGGAGTTAGATCTTTGTCCGGTTAATTTTTGTAAGATCTGTGAAGAAGCATTCCATTTAAGCGATCTCTCAAGCTCAGCATTCAGTTGGATCACATTTTTCTCAAGCTCAGTGTTTCTTTTCATTATTACAGTGAGCTCATCTTGTGACCTTTTCAGTTCAGCTTCGAATTCTTTTTGAGCATTTTTCATGTCACTAGTCCCTCCCTGTTTAATAAAGGCATTTTGCTCATTGACTAGCTCTTGACATTTCTCTTCTAGTTCTGCCAAACTTGAGATCAAGTTCGCCTTTTCTAGCTCAAGTTTATCTATATATTGATTCAGACTTTCCTTTTCTTTGGTAAGATCATAAAAAGAGTCAATTAACACACAAGCTAGCGACCTCAATTCTTTCCCATTATAGTCTTTTAGATTCTTTTTAATGTCAAGGAAAGTTACCTCTTCATCTTCATCTCCATCCGAATTTGCCATGAAGGCAAACATTGAGTCAAAGGGTGAGTCATCATCCTCCACAGCCATCATAGAAGCATCTTTCACAGCATCCTCCTTATCAGATTCATCTGAGTAGTTCCCCCAAGCAGCTAGAGCTTGCTTGACTATATTGTCGGCTGCAGCTCTTCTTCTGAACTTGTCAGGGACTCGGTCCTTCTTCTGGGCCTTTTCGGTAGTGGTTCTCAGATACTCCTTGTAATCCATCTTATGCATCGGACATTCCTTGATAAAGTGACCTGGTTTGCCGCATTTGTGACACAGATCATTGTAACCAGGTCCCTTGTTCGAGCTTGTCCTCCTAGGAAGGCTGCCACTTCGCCTAATCATTTTCTGAAACCTTCTTGTTAGGTAGGCCATATCTTCATCTTCTTCGCTGGAGCTTGCTTGAGCTCCTTTAAGAGCTAATCCTTTGTCCTTCTTCAGCTCACTCCTGCTCTGGTCCTGCTGCCTCTTGAGCTCATAGGTTTTTAAATTGCCTATGAGTTCATCCATCGTGAGGACTTCCAAATTTCTAGCTTCAGTGATCGCATCAACTTTACTCTCCCAAGACTTGGGGAGGACACTGAGTACCTTCCTGACCAGCCTGCTTGGCTTGATCACTTCTCCCAAACAATAGAGCTCGTTAGTGATGGACGTGAGTCTGGTATGCATCTCTTGAATAGATTCACCTTCCCTCATGGAGAACATTTCGTATTGAGTGGTAAGCATATCCACTTTGGACTGCTTGACCTGACTGGTCCCTTCATGAGCGGTTCTGAGACAGTCCCATATTTCCTTTGCAGTCTCACAAGCAGAAATTCGATTATATTCATCCGGACCAATACCGCAAACAAGAAGCTTCTTAGATTTGTAATTCTTTTCTATGAGTTTTCTGTCATGATCATCAAACTCCTTTCGGGTTTTGGGAATAGAGATGGTTGTCTCTCCTTCCTTTACGTTTTTCATTGGCACATAAGGTCCATCCAGTACCACATCCCACAGCTCACAATCTTCAGCCATGATGAAATCATGCATTCTTGTTTTCCACCATCCGTAATATTGGCCATTAAACCTGGGAGGTCTGGTAGTAGACTGTCCTTCTTCTAAATTTGGTGGTGCTGCCATATTTTACAGGAGTCTTTCTAGGTGTTAACCTTTTAGAAAGCACCGGCTCTGATACCAATTGTTGAGTTATATGGGTCGACCACCTTACTCAGGACCAGGTCCCTCTATCAGGTTACACAGAGGCAGAGACACATGTACACGAAAATACAACAGTAAGAAGAAGACACACGAAGTTTTACGTGGAAAACTTCCTTGCTCACTGGAAGTAAAAAACCACGACCTACCTCGTAGGATTTCTCAAACTCCACTACTAGATCTGAGCAACAAAAGTTACAAAACCTAGTACACAACTAAGAGGTTAACCTCCTAACCTCCCACTTGTAATACCTCTATTACAAGACTTCAATATTCTCTACTTCAGCTAAAACTCAACTGAAATACAAGGCTAACTCTAGCCAAAATGTCTACTAGCTCTAGCAGACCAAAACGAGAAAAACAACTCATGAAAAACAAGAAAGTAAAACTTGTACAAAAGACAAGGTTTTTGTTTTTTGCAGTGCACTTCTTCTCCTTCAATGGCAGCCTCAAAAACTTGAGCTCTTTTTCTTTGATTCTTGCTGAGGAACAAGGAAACAATGGCTGCCTTTTTGAGAGAAGAATAAGCCTATTTTTCAGATCTATTTTTGTGAATGATTTTTCTTGATGGAAAGAGTTGTTGGGTTCTATCCTTTTTATCTTTCCAGCTTGCTTTCTTGTGCACATGGGTGAAAGGTGAGAGTATTATGATACCCACTAGAATACCCACTAGAAAGCTCTCTTTTTGGTCAAGCACATGTGACAAACTTGACCTAGTTGCTGCTATGATTCCATGCTGCTCTGTTGCACACTATTGTCTTCACCAACTGACAGCCAAAAAGCAAACTTTCCAACTGTAAAGTCTTTTCCCTTCCAGCTCAAAATTGAGTCACACCAGCACAAGGGATCAGGTCCCTGTATGAGGTTGACAGCATCAAAACCAGTAATCTAACAGCCTTGATGACTGATGCAATTAACATCGATGAACAACTTGTTGTGATGAGTACCCGCAACACCTACCATTTGACTTGTTATTTTAACAAGCTTTAACAATTTGAATAAGCTATAAAGCTTTTAAAGAAAAAAAAAAGTTGAGGAAATGAGTGAACATAACCTTTTACAATTTAAATCGAACAAAATGATTTGCAAAGAATACTTGTGTGTTATTTTGATCTATTATATGTAAAAGAGTTAAAGGTTCAAAAATACATCTGAACTATACCGCTTTTACGAGTTTAGTATCCAAACTATATGAAGTTTGCATTGAGTACCTGAACTATTACTTTCAGGTTATAGAAACACACCTGAGTGTTGACTGGACCAAAGTCGTGTGTTCAATCACTCCCGCACGCGTGAGTGATATTTTAGCCATAAAAAATTGCCTACATAGCATTACAACAGTTATAAATTGCTGAGTAAGCATTTTATTTTAAAAAAAATTCACCTTTAAATACTCCTCTTCTTCATCTTTTCTGTAAAATTGCAAATTTCTTCCTTCTTTTTCGTCCTTTATTTTATTTTTCATATTGTTATAACTCATCCCTTCTTCTTAAACAGATCTAGTTTTCTTTTTCTAGGATGATTGTATAAATTTTCGTAACAAATTGGACAAGAGAAAATAAATCTTAACCGAATAAAAATCATTCTTTTTCTGAGTAAACGAGATCATTCTAATTGTTGCTTGTTTTTTGGATTAAGTTGGGGAATAGTATACAAAATACCCCATTAAAGTAAATTAATTACCTTGATTTGCCCCTTTTCATATTAATTTCATTTAATAACCATTTGGGGCAAAATATTTATCCCAAATACCCCCTCACTTTGCATGCTGAAGAGTGCTTCTTTACTCTTTTTTTTTTTGTCATTGCATTTATTTCTTTGTCCTTGCATTTATTGTTTTGTCCTTTCATTTAATTTTTTGTCCATTCATTTATTACTTTGTCCTTTTCTTATTTATTATTTTCTTCTTTTGTCTTTTTGTTATTCTTTATTAGAGATATTATTTGGTAACTTTTTATAATTTGTTCCTTATTTTTTATTTTACTTTATTTTCTTTATTTTTTCTATTTGTTCTCTCGATTCTTTTTACTTTTTTATGTTAGGTTATCTTTTTTTTTTATTTTTTGTTCCTTTCTATATTTTTATATTTTAAAAAAATAAAAAATAAAATACAAAAATTAAAAAAAATAAACTAATTATTCTATATTAATAAAAATAAAAAAATATAACTAGACTACAATAAAAAGTAATTAAAAAATATTAAAATTCACTAGTTTATTTATTAAAATATAAAGTGATAAAGAATTTATTTTTATAATTTTTTTTTATAAAAATTAACTTTCTAAAACTGATATAAAAATTAAAATATCAAAATTAAGCGTAAATTCTATGATACCATACTGGTATATAAATATATTGTGATGATATCATTGATGACTAAACTAAACCTCAATGATTCTATGACAGTATATAGAAATATTGTGATGACATCATTAAGAACTGAGGGTTTTCTCTTTTAATGATTTCATACTAGTATATAGATATACTATGAAGGTAGTATAGAAGACTAAGGATTGTCTCACAAAAGGACTGAAAAAGACCTCAATGATACCACAATATTATATAGGTATACTGTGATGGTGTCATGGAGGGTTAAAGAGTGTCTTATTGAAGAACTAAAGCAGACTTCAATGATGTCATGACAGTATATAGATATATTTTGATGGTATCATGGAGGGCTGAGGAGTGTCTCATTGAAGAACTGAAGTAGACCTCAATGATACCATGGTAGTATATAGATATACTGTGATTGTATCTTGGAGGATTGAAGTAAATCTCAATGATACATACAAGTATATAAATATGTTGTGATGGTATCATAGAGGACTGAGAAGTGTTTCACTGAAGGATTGAAGCAAACCTCAATAATACCATGACAGTATATAAATATGTTGTGATGGTATCATTGAACACTGAGAAGTTCCTTAGTAAAAGGACGAAAAAGACCTTAATAATATCATGCTACTATACAGATATACTATGATGGTATCATGAAGGACAGATGAGTGTCTCACTGAAGGACAAAAGAAGACTTCAATGATACTATGACAGTATATAGATATATTGTGATGGTATCATTAAGGAATGAAGTAGACTTGAATGATACGATGACATTATATAGATATATTGTGATAGTATTATAGAGGACTGAGGAGTGTCTCACTGATTGAAGCAAGCCTCAGTGATACCATGACAACATATAGATATATTATGATAGTATAAGAGAGGACTAAAACAGACCTCAATGATACCATGATAGTATATAGATATACTGTGATGGTATCATTAAAGATTACAAAGTTTCTCACTGAAAGACTGAAGAAGACCTTAATGATATCATGTTAGTATATAAATATACTATGATGGTATCATGGAGGACTGAGGAGTGTCTTGCTGAAGGACTGAAAAAGACCTCAATGATACTACAACATTCTATAGATATATTGTGATGGTATCATAGAGGGCTGAGGAATGTCTTCTTGAAGAACTAAAGTAGACATCAATGATGTCATGACAGTATATAGATATATTGTGATAGTATCATGGAGGACTGAGGAGTCTTGCTGAAGGACTGCAGCACCCCTCAATGACACCACACTAGTATATATATATATATATATTGTGATGGTATCATTGAGGACTAAAGTGGACCTAAATGATACCATGATAGTATATAGACATGCTATGATTGTATCACTAAGGACTGAGGATTTTCTCCCTACAGGACTAAAGCCAACCTTAATTATTTTATTCTAGTATATAGATATACTATGATGGTATCATGGAGGACTGAATAGTGTCTTATTGAAGGACTGAAACAGTCCTCTATGATACTATGTCAGTATATAGATATATTGTGATGGTATCATGGAGTACTAAAAAATGCTTCATTGAAAGACTGGAGTAGTCCTCCATGATACTATGTTAATTATAAATATACTGTGATGGTATCATGAAGGACTGAATAGTGTACATTGGAGGATTAGAGGATACTTCAATGGTATCAAAAAAATTAAAAAGTAGAATTTAAAAAAAAAGACAAAAAATAAATGAAATTAGATTATGAAAAAAACAAAAATAAATTAGATAAAACAAAAAAATAAAAAATAAGATGAAAACAAAAAGAAAAAAATGAAATGAAATTTGAGAGTGAAATTAGATTACAGTAAAAAAATAACATAATTTGAGAAAAAATTAACAAAATAAGAGAAAAAAATAAAGAATAAAGAAAAACGAGAAAAAAGAAGTAGAAAAATTAAAAATTGAACAATGCAAAAAAAGGAGCCAAATTCGAACATGAAATTAGATTATTGTGAAAAATAAGAATAATGATTTGAAAAATAATAATTTTTTAAAAAATATATTATTTTATTAATTTTAATTTTAATAAATAAGCTAGTGATTTTAGTAATTTTTTTATAAATTACTTCTTGTTGTAATTAAATTATTTAATTTTTCTATACTTTTAGTAGTCTAAATATAGTTAACTACTGCATTTATTTTTTATTAAAAAGTAAAATAAATAAAAAAGAAAAAGAAAAGACCAAAAAATAGTAACAAAAACTTAAACTAATTTAAAAAGGAATAAATTAAAGAAAGAGAGAGAAAAAGAAATAAATTATAGTGACATGTATGAGACAAAAAGAAAAAAGGTACAGTGCTGACGTCATGCTGATATTAGCCCGAAAAAAATATAAATTAAATGGGGTATTTTGTATAATTACTTTTGGGGGCATTAAAAGTACACTCATGTAAATATTTTCTTTTTTATGGGCAATTATGTAAGTTTTTCTTTAAGTTATTGTGTAATTCTTTTGCATCTAGAGTAGTACATAATTGGACTTCATTGGGCACAATAATCAATCTATCTTCCAAAATTTTAATTTTTTAATTAATAATTTATTTGTCTAATTATTTTCACCCAACTGATAAAGAAGCAAAGAAGACACGGCTGAAAACAAACTGGAGACATAGTTTGCATGGGTGGGAGATATTGGAGAGAGAAAAAGAAAAAGAAGATGAAAAAGAAAAAGAAGCAGGAAGGAAAGAAGAAATGAAAGGAAAAAAAAAACAAAAGGGGTGGGTGGGGGAGTGGGGGTCCTCAAAGTTAATACAGTAATACGTGGACAGCTATCTGACATCTTTTAAAAAATAAATTGGCCTCAGTTACCTAACGCAAACTTGACATAGTTCAGATACTAAACTCACAAAAGCGGTATAGTTCAGATGTGTTTTTGGACCTTAACTGTGTAAAAAAAAAAAAAAAAACTCTTGTAAAAGAGATAACATAAAATATCAAATAAATTTGTAAAATCTACAAAACCAATTAACCTAGACAGTTTTTCTCAAAATTTTCAGCTGCAGAAGTATCCTTTTTCAACAATTTGTGAAAATAAAACTTCTTATTTGCAGATGCAAGCGTAAGAATACAATCATGATGTTGCATAAGTAATTGGAACAAGTTGTACATCTGAACAAGATCTGGAATTTTACTGCTTCTCAAACCAGAAGTTAATGCTAATTACCTGGTAATACAAAATTACAAATCAAACAGTGAACAATTACTACCTTATTTACTTGGAATTAGAATTATTTGACCTCTGTACAAGAAGGGGAAATCTGAAACATTGCATAATTTGGTGGAGCTTCGAGACGAATATAGTCATACATAATCCCCTGGAAAGGACTTTGGTTTCTTGGTTGGCCCAAGTAAATGGTGTTGTCCCCTTGCACTAGCAGATTTCCCTGTATGTCTATATTGTACAACCAATATAATCCATGAATTCCATGCCTGGCAATTGAGTTGTCTCTTCCAATCAATCCAGTTGTAAATAAAGGCCGATTTGTGCTTGGATTATTCACCCGAACCTGCAAGTACAAGAATATAATAAGGGTCTTTCTGGCTTGAACTCTCATTCTGTTTTTGATCATTTAGAAAGTATTAGATAATTGACTTCAAATTAAGCATAGTCAAAAGTTAGCTATTTGCCACAAGTGAATTCTATACACTAATCAAGGACTAGTTCTGGTTGTAAAAGTGCTTTCTGATTAATTTGAGTAAAATAATTCGAACCAAATAGGAGAGAAGTTTACATCAATAGGGATCAGTGTACCTGCACTTCAGCTAAAGTTGCAGATGCAATTGCAATACGCAATTTATACGTTCCTCCTTGATTGACTGAATCAAGTTTAAATCTGATTTGCCATGTTGTTCCTTGATATGTTCCATCCTCTTTTCTCCTACGCCAAAAAAAGCCTTATGAGCTGGTGATTACAATAGAGAGAAGACTATGTGGCGCTGGATTCACCAGAATCGACACTCTTTTGGAACATGTGATTTGATTGTGTAGCAATTAAAGATCCGGATATATGAACATAGTATTTCAGTTTTCAACTCATCAGATTGTTGAATAGCTTACCTTGGAACCTGAGCAAAAAACCAGTCTTTGCTATAGTCACTTTCTCCAGCTACATACACAAGGTCATCCGTTGGATATAACTCGGAGTACCTATCCCACAATCCATATTGCCTAAACCTGCCATTTAAAGACAATAATGAAGATATTATTCTCAATGCATATACTTACTGGATAGATGTGATGACATTTGAGAAAGAGAATAGAATTGTATTAACTACATGGAGTTAATTTATCATTCTGTATTCTACTCTGGACGAAATGAAAACTAAGACCTATACATAAAGGTAGATGACTAACTTCTCAGGATGATTGACGAAAAGCTTGTTTATAAATGTTGGATTGGGTTCAGGAACAAAAAATTCTGCAGCAGTTCGATCAGCAATGCCTATTTCCCATAATGTGGGGCCATCCCTTGGAGGCTGATATACGATTTCGTCCACATCAATACTACAACCTGTTTCCATGTATCACAAAAATCCATGAGTTTTAGAGCGTTTGGTTAAAGAATATGAGTTCAATTGCAAGTAAATCTGGAGTCAGGACCTGAAGTTATGGAAATAGGAGTCTCATATAGATAGTCACCAATGAATCCAGGGACCCATGCATAAAGATTGTAGTCACCGGGACGTATACTGTTTATGGAGAAGTATCCGTTGTTGTCTGCTTTAGCCCAAAATTGGTAGTCCTGAAAAAGAAAACACTAAGATTTGTAATATCTTTGTCATTTTTCAAGTATTTACGGGAATGCAAGATCAATTAGAGCTTCCAACTTTAGGACAGGATTTGTCAGCTTGTCTTTTAATCTTAAAAACCAAGTTCACATTTACTTGTTTTAACTTTTCAAGAAGAGGAGGGGGGTATAAAAGAAAATCTATATACATAAACAGAATTTTCGAGGTGTACAATCATCATCTGGTAGCGCTATACTGTAAGTCCTAGCTTGTTTTATGCAAGCATTTTGAAAACATGTCTAATTTGTTAATAAGTAAATAGGTTAGCAAAAATGACCTTGCATTCTCTTTGCCAGGAACCAGCTTCTCCTGGTGGAGCAAGCCCAACATAAGCGCCGTTTGCTGGTATATGATCATCACTAATGTATCTATCAAAAGTAGTTAAAAAAGCTTTAGAAATGCATATTACCTTTTCGTTTGAATACAATTTTTAAGAGGAAAAGCATTACATCCTTACTTGTCTTGAACCAAGAGTTTACCGCTAACACTGCCTCTTTGATCTGCTGATAGAAAATCTTCTGAGGCTGGAAAACTGTAAGGCCAGCTTTGAACTTCATGCTGCATCTGCATCAGTAGCTGATATAAGAACTTTGGATTCAAAAACACACACAGAAATATGGAGTAAACTTAAAATCCTTTCACTGCTAAACCTGTATCTTGGCATCATCCCATAGAGCAACAGGATCTTCCCCTTGCATAACAGAATTAACATATATAAACACAGGACCAAAAACCTTTTTCCACGCTTCACCTTGAGCAAAATTTGGTGTTAGATCATCCCCAGCGTAATGAGAGCTTAGAAACATCTGAGAATATCATAATTTCACCATTGAATGACTGAATGTATAACCGTGGAAAAGTATCCTACTCTGGTGAATTTATCCATCTTGTTGAAAATATTCATGGAAAAAGTAATGAGTTAGAAGAAAGCTCTTACAGCTAGGGTAGTTGGACCGACATGGGATGTGAGGTTCTGTTTGACAGGTCCACCAGATCGAAATTCATCACTCGGAGTAATTTGCCAGAATCCCACCGGTGGATCCATAGATATCCAGCCATGGACCTTGTTGTCTTTATTATCACATGAATACTGGTATTTGTCATCAACCTGCACGGGATGAATCAAAGAACTTACTATTTCTCTATAGCAGTCTAATAATTCTTGTGGATCTATACAAGTCAACATGCATTACTGTTAAAATGTTTTCAAGTGGTACATGAATAAACTTTTTTAACCTGTCATCCATATTAAGGAATATCATCAGATTGATGAATCAATATTCTTCAATTGATCAGCTGTTTAGTCAAGTATCAATTGGTTGGTAATAAGCACAAAATGTTACAAGTCTGGTTTAAAAAATTGTATCCAGATCCTTATGCGGAATATCATTTTCTAGCGAAGTTTAAGAAACAAAACAATCAGAAAATTATCATGAAGTTACCTCTCCTCTTAACTCAGGCTCCACAGGATTGTTCAGTAGGACGGCTTCTGCATAGGCAAGCCGTTGGCATCTTGCAGGCATTCGGTCATCTGGTAGAGGCATGAACCTTTGTCTATTGTCTGCCACAGCCATGTAGTGAAACCTATCCAGTGAAAGTACCAAAATTATCATGATGTTGTGATTACATAGCCGATAAATATACAACATATGGACAGAGAGCAATTGACCTCTACCTAAGTGAGATTTTATTGACTATGTCTTCCAAAATGACACTTATCTAAGGTTCCATACACCAGGGCATTTTGTTTTGAACATACAACTAATTCTGACCAACCACTACATAAAGCCAGTGGCGGAACCAAATTCATTAAAGGGAGTCAAAATATAAAAAGGTAAATACATGAAGAAGTCAAGGGAATTCAACATATAGTACATATACATTAACAAAAAAAAGGTTATCTATGTACATGATGTAATTTTCCGGTGAAAGGTTGTCAATTGATACCCCTTGGACAAGGGCTCCGCCACTGCATAAATAAGGGTAGAAAAAGAAGGGAAAATTGTTCTTACTTATCTTTCCGGAGCTTGAATGCTATTCTAGTTTCACCAAGGCTGAAAGCAGGCCACTCAGGTGAACCAACATGCTCATAAATGGCATAAGAGTAGAAACCAGAGCAGCCTCGGAGCAAAATAAACCTGTTACATCAACATTAGTTTGATTAACATAAGAATATCAGTAATGCGACATTAACAGTATCCACATTATTCTCATTTAACAACATATGAATTATTTAGCAAAGAGAACCTTTTGTCAATATTCAGCGGAACAAGTTTTCCTTGGAGGGAGGGATCCCATGGTCGTGAAAATGATATCTCTACTTGATCGTCTGTCTCCTTTATAACCTTGAAATTAGTACCCTTGATCCTACAGTAATTGATCATGTTTGTGCTTAAAATTAGCCAGATTTTCATTGATCAATTGTAAACAAGTAATACAGAAAACCTTACACTTCAAATACTCCAGTTCTTCCACCATCGGGAGAATTCCAGACAACGTCCCAGTACCTGATATTACATTCATAGCTTAGGTCACCAGTTCTGTATCATTTAAAAAAAAACATGCATACACATATGCTGAAAATAAAAACACTTATCTTTACTATTTATTACTTGTTTCTGATATGGTAGCTTGTTTTATGTCATAATTTCTAAAGCTTTTGTTAGCTCTTCTTTGCACGCACTTAAACACAAACTACATTTTTATGAGCTCAACCTAAGGAATATTCAAGAAACATGTAAATTGAAGCCAATTACCCTCTATTGGATTCATCATTAAGGCCTTCAAGTAGATTATCAACATCATTATAGCGTATTCCGGTGACAATTCCCTCTGGATTTGATAACGTGACCTGGATTAGGCCATTATCAATCATCACCTGCAAAAGAGTAATGTTGTACTGATTTTATCGGTGTAGAGGAAACTTCATTATAACAGTAACCTCTGTCTACTTTCTTTCATATGTGTTCATAATGTGCAAACATATTCACATCCTTATTCATCTTTATAGCAGAATAAAATGGGCCAATACTCATACAAAATTTTAAAAAATCCTGGAAATGACGCATGAGGAACAAACCTGTTAAACTATACATTGTCCCAAGATATCATTTTCATATTTCTTTGTGTTTTTTTTACCAAAAATACTTAGGAAAGAGACAGTTCTAATGCTTGCTAGCAAGACAAAAGCAATGCAACAACTTCGCTAATTCAAGCAATAATTGAAGGTGTGTTTGGTATGGTAAGAAAATATTTCTAATTTTCTCATATTTGATTGGTCAAAATATTTTGGAAAATATTTTCTTTAAAAAAACAAGTTTCTTAAAAATGAAGAAAACGATTTTCCTAGTGGGAGCAAAGGAAACAAGTTCCATATCTGTATCAAGTTCATTGTCTCCTCCCATTGCCAACGCAACACAACCCCCACTCCCACCAACCCCGACCTCCATATTGTTTTATAAAACACTAGAAAATAACAAAAAAGAAAATTTATTTTGTAGGAAAATGTTTCCTTTCATACCAAACACACCGTAAGAGAACAAATATATAGATATTCCAACTGTTCTTTGTTCCTTACATGGCGATCCTGAATGTACAATCTCACTCCAATTGGGGACATTATTCCAGGATCTCTACTATGACAACAAGCTCCTGTAAGATACAAAACAAGGAAAAAGAATGTCAAGTTGGCTCATTATAGTGTTGTGACTTTATCCAAGAACAATTTGCATGGCTAACTAGCAAAGGCACGCGGATCTAGGACATGTTCTGTAGGTTCAATTAAACTCATTTCTTTCGGCTCAAGTTATGTATACATATGTCAAAAAAAGTCTAAAATACATGTGATGCAGTAAAAATCACGAGGGAAAGCCTTGGAGCAATAGTAAAATTGTTTCCATATGACCTATATAGGTCACAAGTTCGAGACTTGGACATCAGGGTATGCTGCCTACATCACACCTCTTGGTGCGGCCATTTCTCGGGCCCATTTTTTTTTTTTTAAGAGTATAAAAGATGTAAGAAGAAACTTGTTCTCCTTGTATTACTAACCAATTTGCAGTTATGTTGGTGGTAGGAGTAGAATACAAACTACATCAATAGCTATAGCACATATATATAACAATCTCCAATCTTGTCATTAGACTTAACTTTAAGTACAGGAAAAGAAATTCTTTTGGTTTCCTGGCTTTAGCTTTAATAATCCACTTCCACTTTTGCTATTGTGCCATTATCGTTTGGTAAAATTAGAAATAGCTTGGAAGTAAAGACGCCCAGTTGAATAAATCAAGTAATCATGGATAAGAATAGTGAAATTTGGAAAAGAAAAAAAAAAGTAGTATTTGTTTTTAAGTTGAAAATGATATTTGGAAATTGAAGTTGTGTTTGGATATGGATACAAAATTGGAGTTGTTTTAAATTCCGAAATTGAATTCCGGAAAATTATACTCCCTCCGGTCCAAAAAGATTGTCTTATTAGTTACTATTTAGACAGTCAAAGAATATTTTCTTTGATCATAAAATATTCAAATATTTTCTAATCATTTTGAATTATTAACTATAGTGATTTATCATATTTTTTATGTATTTTTTAAATATGTAAATTTTATTTTTTTAAAATAAAAAATTTTATATTCGAATTCAGTTCAAACATTTGTTAATTTGACACTAATAAGAACAAGACAACCTTAAAACATAAAAATTATCCATAGTCAAACAGACCGTAAAATATACATTCATTTTTAATAAATTATCTGCTTTTAAGTTGTCTTTATATATAGCAATAAACTTGAAGTTTGTGAACATCGTACCTAATGGTTGAGATGAGAGAGGAATAAAAAAATAGTGTTAGTGGGAAAGAAATTTGTGGGCCGGATGAAAATCTAGTATTCAAATTTATTTTTATTTTTTTAAATGATTCCATTTTAATATGAAGCTAAAAGAGTAAAGAGAAAGTTGTTGCAGCAAGCCGAGAACAACGCAAAGGATAATGTATTTCATTAAAGTGCGACAACATCGACATAGTCCATATAATTTTATAAATGAGATCTAAAAAAAAAATAGGATATACGTAAAAAAGAAATTAAAATAGAAAGATTATTTTCAATAGACCTTCGGCTCCAAAGAGGAGTGTTCGAAATAGAGTTGCAAGAAAATATGACAACGAAATATCAAGATACAAAGTAAATTAAGCATCATACAGTAATACACATTGAAAAATAAAAAACTATGTTGTTAATAAATATTGTTACTAATAAGGAGAAGAAGAAATGAGTTGCCTTCCACGTAAAGTACGACAACATTTGACTATCAATCTAATTCTAATTATATTCTAATTCTCAATCTTCATATTTTTAGTGTTTAGAATCATTAATGTGCATTATCATTATTATTTTACCGACATTCCTATGCATTATTACTTTTAGGGACCCTTACTTTTAATAAATTTGTAACTGATTTAATTAGGGAGACTTATTTACTCCCCTATCGGTCCATACAATTAGGATGGACCAAACTTTTCAATGGACTAAACTTGTGCTATTGCTCATGCGCCTAACTTGGGCTAAAATATGCCATTGCCAATTTTCACTGGGCCGAAGTGTACAAATATGGGATTTTTAAGAGAATCATTCTCATTAATGCTCAATTTTATGGTGATCTTTTAACTTTTATTTTTTAAATTTATAATTTTGAACTTTTAATTTTTTATACTGTACGTAATAAAAAATAGTTAAAAATATTTTTAACGATAAAAAAATAAATTGCAAAGCAAAAGAAAAATTCGCAAGGCATAAATTTGGCCACAAGTTATGCTTTAAGACATAAGTTCACACAAGTTTATGCATCAGGGACATAAATATAATAGCATGATATAAATTTAATAGCATGAACTTGAGCCTTGGTACATAAGTTCAGCAATGTTAACTTGCGTCTTTTAGGGCTAACTTATGTTTGAGAATTTTTCTTTTTTAATATTAAGAGTAAAGGTATGTCTTGCGAATTAAATAACACTTAATTTATGCCTTGAGGCAAACATTTTCTAAAACAGTTTGCCTAGCAAAATTAAATCATAATTTAAAAATATTTTAAACATAAAATTTTCATAAATTTGAAGAGTAAAAATTAAAGACAATCCGTGCAAAAATCTTGTTTTTAAGACCACTATTGAAGTAATTCTAGAAAAACAATTTCTTTTTTATTTTTTGATTTTCTATCTAGTATTCCAAATCTGTATTAAAAATCAATTAAATTCAGATTGCGTGTTGTGTTGCGGAGTCTTTAGCTAAAACGGAATACAAATATCTCTAGTTCAGTGGCCACTGGCTAGACAAATGTAATAAGCACCTCCTAATGTTTTGGGACACGTGTGAGAATATCAATACATACCTGTTTGTCCAGCGCACGCGCATGATAAGCATTTTATTATGCGTTTGAAACGACGCCGATAACCCATTTCTGTAACTGTGTAGACAAAGTAGCTTTGCTGTCCCCGTCTCTCCCAACTTTAGCCGTCCATTTCAATCACGCGCCACCCACTTCCGCCGTTTCCCGCCGCTTCTGCCAGCAATCAATGCGCTGAATTGCCGCCCGCGCATCAATCAAGTTTATGCCTGAAGAAGCATCATGTTTCCGTATCGGCGAAAATGACTCTCTTTTTTCCCTTTTTGTTCGTCTTAGAAAATGGTATTGAAGGAGAGTAACCTTTTTCATTTGGGATTTTATAGTTTCTCTTTCCTTCTTTTTCCATCGAGAACCGGTTGTTACTTGTTAGTATTCCCTCGTCTCAAATTATGTGTTATTTTTTTAAAAATATTATTTATTATTTTAAAATTTTAAAGTAAAATTAGTTAATTTTATTTATTCTTATATTTAGATTTGCCCGACGTGACTTTGAATAGATATTTAGGGGGAAAGATTATAGCTTAGATATAAATAAAGTTAAAATGATTTAAAAAAAATTAATTAATATTTTTTAAGGAACATATAAAGTAAAAAAATAATAAATTAATTTGAGACGAAATGAATATTATATTACGTATTATTTTATATTAGGAGTAATACTTTATTTTCATTGTGGAATATCAAATAAAGATCCGGAAAAAAATATTTTTTCTCTTTTAAAATAAGCGGTGTTTTCACCTTTTTTATTTTGTTTCAGAATAAGTGGTGTTATACATAATCTAAAAGATATTTACGATGTTTTTCTAATTTTACCCTTATTTAAATTTTAAAAAAGAAATTAAATAACCAAGAAACTATTAAAGAACTACGTCTTTTTTAAGATACTTATTAAGGGTAAGTTAGTAAAAACATATTTTTTCTTTAAATAAATAATTTTCTTAAAAAGTATATTCAAATTACAAATATCACTTATTTTAAAACGGATGAATTACTAATCGGAAAAGCGTCTTAGGACAGAAAACAACATTGAAGTAATGGAAAGTTAATTACGTTAACTGGTCTTTTGGAACCTCAAATATGGCATGAGAAGTTCCTAATCATCTGTTAGAAGGGAAAATGTTACTGAGTAAAACTTGCGATAAGCGTTCGTACATAAAATTCTCTTTCTTACTTATTAACGTAGAGAAATCATTACCCCCGGGAACAGGTTACACCGAAATTATTATTTCTTTTTTAATATGAAATAAAAATAATATTACAATCCGGAAATAACTAATTTCAAAATAAATTATCTTTCATATTTAATCAATTAGCCCCTATCCCCCCTACCAAACGCACCATAAGTCTTTTAGGTACGTGAAGTCAGTGCAGTGCCAGTTGCAAAGGCAATCAACTCTGTAATGACAATTGTAATCTCAAAGCAGAACTCAAGACAGCCATTTAATATAATCATCACTGAATAATATTTGATACAAACACAATTGCTTCAATAAGAATTGCTTCCACTTTATGACGAACCGAAATTTTCAAAAAGGCAGGCACATTATTTTCACTACCACTAAAGATAACAGTTTGATCAACTTCCACTTTACATATAACAACCGTAAGCAGTTCAACTCATCTCATAAGAAATGGATTCACATATTAACTACTTGTACAGACGGAATTCTTAGGCATATAGTTATTACTTATAGTAAGTTCTCTGATAGTAAGAAAGTCTAGTGATTTAGGTATCAGCTGATGGATGTAAGGCTAAGCCTGCCGACAGCGTCTTGGGTTATTAGTGCACTTGAGTCTTGCTAGGCTTTTCTCTGGAAAAGAAGTGAGCCTAATAAAACAGCAATGCCTGTTATTGCAATTGTAAACAGAAGCCGCTTTTTGGAGAACTCTTGTGGCTGTCTTCTTGGAGGACCATGATCTCTTTCAGCTGTGTATGTGTTCCTTCAGAGAAACCAAAGAGCAAAGAAATGAAAAATAAATACCGGAGCACTTGACATGCAACAGATAAGTTATGGCAACGGAAGTTCAATTGAGCGTTCAAGATTTGGTTCCAATTTATGTGTTTGAGAGAAAATGATCGAAATTCATTTCAACAAATGAACTGCAAACAGATTGCACTATAGTGAGCAAATATGAAACAGAACACATGCTCAGGCATTGGAACTTTGAGTCTTTGAATTTTCATTCTAAAGATGGTAAAAACCATACCTCTTCTCCTACTGTTCTAGAACTTTCAGCATAGAGAATTGCATGATTCCACAACTGCTTGTTTTCCTACTTGCTATTTTACACAAAATACCAGGTTTCTCATTTAATACACTACTAAGACTTGCGACAAAGAATCTGAAGCCCCCTATGTCTCAAACTTGAATTCTGAATACACATACATTGTCAAGCTTGAGACTGCAGAGTCTGAACAGGTGAGCCATCTTTCTGTGTATGAAAGAACCGAAAGACTTCTCTTGATAGGTCCATCAGGCACTTAAAGAGAGGATAAGGTTGGTTAAGGGTTAAAAAAAACTTAGCTTGCTAATTTTATGGAGCTTTGGCTGGTTATAAATTGCACATATACTGACCAATCTATGTTTCAATTCAATGTGATGGATCATTTTAAGGGCCATCCACACACTGACAGAGGTTGAAATAGTTATTTGAGAGTTGAAATATGGAAATGGGTGATGATGTGAAATATATTGGAAAGAGAATAGCAAGTTTAACATTGGGTAGCTGAAAATAAACAGAGACTTCTTAATCAATGTATAGAAGAAAGATGGACTGATATCACAGAAAAAGATGATTTTTTTATTAATCAGAAAAAAAAAATGTAGAGAAGTTCAAATGCAAGCTTTGGATACTTTCGAGTCTGTCTTTAAGTTGGTGGTTTAAGTAAAAAAAGCCTATATCTTTTTATATCTTCAGTCATTAACCTTATTGCATCAGGGATGAGAACTAAAGAATAGAAAAATATCTTTAAGGTCCTTGTTCTGTTCATCCTAGATTTTACCAGAAAATGTTATTTGCATGCTTGTGTCCGTTGAGGACATATACTGATCTCCATTTATATTTTGCCTAGTTCAATAGCAGAGCATATCCAAATATTACTCCTTGATTCCATCCATGTCTTGAATCCATGGTGGTCTGCCTTAGAAGTTATTTCCTGGCAAACTTACCGTGTACATACAATGAAGCCAGGTCACAATTTCTCCTCTTCATTTTTAGCTATAATAATAATGATAGGCTCAAAGTCATGACCACACATCACGATGCATTTATAGAGATGTTTCCTCATAATTTGCTTTACTATAATCTATTCTTATTTGCTTGTAGGAATTAAGTCCTCACTAATCACTATGCCACAAAGATTGACATATATGTTGTTGTACCAATAAGAGAGGAAAATAAGACATTAAGTTAAGATGACAGAAGATGCACATTTAGGCCAAAAAGAAAACCAGACAATAATGTGAGGGAATGGCATGTTTCCAATGGGAGTGGAACTTGATCTAAAGAATAATACTAACAGTTGGATCTTACATATCTATATTATAAAGGACCTTGATTAGAGAATATTTGCAAAAAAACAATTAAACAAATACTTTTGTCTTTAATACCTGGAAGATTCTGCAACATTACTTATGATTCCATTGCATGTAGTCTCATGAACATCTCTTTCGCGGAGTCTAATATATCTGCTACAAAGATGACATAATTCTGTTCGGTTCCCACATACTTCCTGATCAAGGCAGTGTAAATATCACACCAAAGAGCAAGATGCTAAAATCAAAATCGCTCCGAAGATAGAAAACACAAAAAGATGTCAGAAATTTGATAATTCTTATTACCTGATGCTCGAATAAATCAATCGCAGGCAAGGGAAACTCGCAATAATCGCATGTCACAATCCGTTTTGGGCAATTTTCACCTTTATGAACAGCTAGAATCTCACGTTCCATTGTCTCGCTACACAAAGAACAGGCAACCTAAAAATAAACAAGCACAGTAATAACATCAAAAGGTATAGTTTGGCCTATGGAGTTACCATCTAAACTACAAAAAAGAGGGAACAGAATATCATCCCCTGCCCCGCGGCACCCCAACCTGCTCTCTCAATAAAAAATTAATGGAGAAAAGGTTAGAAAACATTTAATCAATACCTTCTACATATGTAGATCCATGAGAAGAAAGAAAAGCTTTAACTATGAGAACCATGAGGTCTCAGGCTTAAACCTCAGCAGAGACAAAAAACACTAGGTGATTTTGGTACCTGTTGCTGGTGGAAGATGGCAGGTATCCCGTGTAATTAGTCGAGGTGCGCGCAAGTTGGCCCGGACACCACGGTTATTAAAAAAAAAAGTGGTTCTCCTACTCAATATTCCTATTACTTACCATTGTTGAAAAAAAAATTACTTATCCATTGGTAATTCTTGAAAAGCAAAGGCATGAACCAAAAAATCTTGGGTTATCTAAAGCCTTACTACCTCTTGTTTGCTCGATAGTTGCTAGCAGTGTGTTCTTAACACAAAATTTTAAAAGATATATTCAGCTAAAAGTTAAAACAAACATCACTTGTTGTAAGCAAGAAAACCAAAAAATAATACTTGCCTCGTTGCTCTGAAGGCCTTACTACCTCTAAATTGTGTAATAGATCTTATCAATCAATTCTTAAAGCAAATCTCCAAAAGCTATACTCAACTAGTTAATACTTAATGTCACTTGTTGTAAGCAAGAAGACGACAAAATAATACTTGCTATGCAGGCTTAGCACTGTAGACTATAAACAGTCTCAGTAAGTTTGATATAAGCCCAATGTGAGGAATCATCTCGGTTTCAGTGACAGCAGAGCATTCCAAAGCTCGAGATTTTGTTGGGGTAGGGACTGCTCAAGTGTTCAATCACAGATGCAGTTTACCCCAACCTGTTCATGTTGTTTATCACTAATCAAAACCTCCTAAATCGTCTATAAAAAAATCTAGAATGGATCACATGCAGCACACTTTCACATCCATGCTCTATACAAAGAATTGAGTCGTAAATACCATCACCAGAGCTTATATTTAGAAGCCCAATATACACTAAACAAAAAAAGAAAGAGTCCCAAAGAAACCTATTTACTCATGTTCATTATCGAAAGCGCAATTGAAATCAACAGGAAAATGCACTTTTTTTTATTTATTTTGATAAACAGTCAAATGCACATAGATGACTTGAAAAACTATGATTAGTTAGAGTAAGACTAATTCGGCAGTGGAAGAGTCTGGGTATCAAAGATTTTGCAGCTCACAATAAAAGCATGATGATGGAATGGTTATGGAGTTATGGAACTGAAGACATTGAACTGTGGAAAGAGGTGATCAAAGCTAAACATGGTGAGATTACTCACTGGTGCACAAAAACTTCAGCTGCTGGATATGGAGTTGGCCTACGGAAAAGCATCATTAAACTTTGGCCTGATTTTGCTGAGAACATCACATTTAAAGTGGGGAATGGCTCTCACATCAAATTTTGGAAGGACATAAGGTTGGGAGATACAACTTTGGGCGAGGAATTCTCCAGTTTGCACAACATTGCAGCTGAACCAGATTCAACCATTGCATCCAACAGATTAGATGACATTTGGGACCTAAGGTTCAGGAGAAACCTACATGACTGGGAACTTAATGACATGTTGGACCTTTTTCCCAAATTGCAGTAGCTCCTTTTCACCCCAAGAGCCTGATAGATTGAAATGGGGTAACTCAAGAAAAAGTCACTACACAGTCAAGGAGGCTATCAAAGCTTACGCTCAAGGAACTCAATGATTGACAAATGGTCATGGAAGCATATATGAAAGACTAAATTACGAATCAAAGTGATCTGTTTCAGCTGGACTGCACTTCAGAACTCATACCTCACACAAGATAATCTCTCCAAAAATAAATTCCAGCTTGCAAACAGATGCTACGTCTGCCACAAGCACACAGAAAGTGTCAACCACCTGCTACTGCACTGCCTAGTTGCCTCAGACCTTTGGAATATGTCTTGCTGTTCTTTTTAGGTCTTTCTCGAGTCATGCCCTTCTCTGCTAGGGATGCTCATGAAAGTTGGAGTTCACGAGAAGTTGAAAAATCCATCAAGAGTATCTAGATGACGATCCCTGATGCTATCTTTTGGTGTTTATGGACAAAGAGGAACAAAAGATGTTTTGATGGACTATCAACTTCTAGTAATCTTTTGCAAGGCAGATGTCTAGTGATCTTTTTAGTTGGTCCAAATTGACCCCCGTAAATAATTTAGAATTCTTCCTGGATTCTGTTAGCTCCATAGTTTAGAAAGAAGCTACAAATTCTTATTTTTTTTAAGCTTAATTGATCTATCCTTGTAAAACTTGCATCTGCTTGATGCCTTTAAATGAATCTACTTACTTTATGAAAAAAAAATCCCACTCATTGAGCTTGTCGTCCCAGTCAGTTTCAGTGAAGATTTCCATAGATCCTCTTGTGCCATTCCAACTTGAAACTCAACTACGTGGCATATGAAAACTAGTGAGTTCTTATATCACACCATCTAAAGAGTGAATACTTATTATCCCCATATTCAAATTCCTTTCGGGAAATTACACCATGAAGTAGATACTTCTTGTTTTTCGAACTTATTATAGAATTATACAACTGATGTCAAAAGGAACGAGATGGTGAACATGTGGCCTAATGCTTTTTTTTGAAAAGAAAATACGTGAGCTAATGGTAGATACATCTATTCAAGTTTATAACACATATTTTTAGTTGTATTATTCTTTTTTTTTTTTAATTTCAAGTTGCATAGTTTTATTATTGTAGTTGCCAAAAAACATGACAGGTTAAAAAAACCTTGCTCTAAATCTATTCATTTTATTTTGTAAAGTTTATATAATATATAACCAAGAAATCCCCGAGTGCCAGCCGGCTCATGATTTGTAACAGTTGATAATAGCCCCGCGACTTTACCCTTCTCCACTTAAGAACAGGCTTTAGTCTTTGACACAATTAGAATCTCTGCTGTGCACTTAACCTATACATTGTGCATTGTGCTCTTACCACCAAAGCAAAGACCTGGGAAAAATTATTGATGTAGGAATAAACATAAATATAAAAAGAGAACCTACATTAATACATGTTGACAAACATATACAGATAAATAAAATGATGTACAAATGCATTCATGTAAACAGTTTCTACATGATGATCTTTCATATCTTTCGAGATCCACCCTATAATATGGGGTAAAAAAGCCAAAATAAATGATTTTAGCCCTTATATAAAGAAAGCAAATGGATTACATGTGAACTAATGAATGTAGGCATCTATCTTCAACTGAGGAACATCTATTGGGACCACAAAATACAGTCATATCCCTAATTGTGCACTCCTGGGACCAACAATTTGAGAATAAGTAAGATAACCAGCAAATAATCTTTTTCCCTATAGTAGGATTACTACCCAATCCCATCACTCACAAAGAGTAAAAGAGGTCAGACAAATAAGCTCACTTACCGGAGCATGAGTGCTCAGGAAATGTTCCTCTGCAAATTTTTTAGGAACCATATCCTCACAGATTTTACATTTTTCAAGATTCCGGGAGCAGTGAGCAAAATGAAGATCGAGATTGATGGAAGGAATTGCTCTGTCGCTGTAAATATCACCATTCAAATTAGCAGGTGATGAATGCCACAAAATCCGAAGCAAACAGAAGGATCAACAGTCAAATAACCGGAACATAAAGCAAGCATGATGCTAGTAGCTATGCATAAATGGCAATATTTTCAGAAAACTACATGTAATAAAGATCCTTGTCCAAAGAATTTTACACTGATTTCTACTATTAGATAAATTAGTATAGTCTTTTAAAAGAGTGGATTCTTCAGTTCCAATACAGGAAGCAGAATAAATTCATATATTCTATGTAGCTTCCCCACTAAACTGGAGATAAGATTATTCTTCGTTGGAGAATCAAATCCAAAGAGCAAAATTGTGCTAATAATAAGTCATATCAATCCACTAAGCTGAAAGAAACAATCAAACTGATGCTCATTGTTCCCTATTAGAATATAGGGCAGTTAAAAGTAGTCAAAGGAAAAGCAACTTTCAAGTAATATAGTTTTCGTTAATTAAACTAACTGCGATAATTAATACTTGCATTAAATTATTCCCAGGAACAGACATCGTTAAAATTTAAATCTCCATAATCTTAATCAAGCAAGCAGCACAAAAACATAAAAAATAAAGATAATCAAGAAAATTACCAGTGACTGCAGATGCTGGTGACTTGATCAGAAGCTACAGCCATTACTCCGCTCCAAAAAGATCAACGAAAACCTCTCCCTTTGGGTTAAAATCTAAGATAACAAAGAGAAATAAGGGGAAGAGAGCAAAAATTGGATTATTAAGAAGCAAATATGAAGAAAATTAAAGACAGAAAACGGAGTTAGGTAAGCGAATTGGGAATCCAAATTAGGTAAACCAAATCCCAATTCGAATTTGTGATGATTTAATACAAAAAAAAAATGTATGCTTGAATTAGAAAAAACAACCTAAGATTCTCAGAATTGGAGTTATTGAAACGATCAATAGAATGATCGCAGGATTGATGATTGATCTGGGTGTATCCCTTTTTTTGGATTGAAGAGAGACTTTTGGTCTCCCTTTAGCCAAGAAATCGAGTCCACTTTGACGACGATTATGTTCCCTTTTACTTACCGGGTCGGAGTCCTATGATTGAGTAACTTCTGTTGCCTTTCTCACGCTCCGTTGCTGAGCGTGCAAGCAGTCAACGATGTGTTTGATTGGGCTGCTGGGTGTTATTGGGCTTTTTTTACATCATCACGGGTATTATTGGGCTGATGCTTCTTGAATATGGGCTAATTCGTATATCCTCTTTAGATGGGAAACTCTACGTGGTATAGAAAACTTATGTTACATACTTATCATTAATAGCTAATATTTAAAATATTTATTGTTTATAGCTATACTTTAAAAATAATTTTTACTTATAGCTACACTTTATATTTAATAAAAAATAAGAAAAATATCTCCTAATCTCTCTCAATATCTCGCTAGCCTCTCTCCCCTCCCCCCCGCCCCCTCTCCTATCCCTCACTCACCTCTTCCCCTCTCTCCTTTCTTTGAACTTCTTATTTTTTCGACTGTATTTTGAAGGAGGAATTTCAATTTATCTCTGTATTTTTATATTTTCGTCTTGATTTTGCATCTCCAAAACGTTTTTCTCACATAGAAATGATATAAGAGCAAAATAATACAAGTGAAACTAGAGTGAATGAATATAAGTGAAACAAAAGTGAATGAACAAAAATAAAACTAGATCAAATGAATATATTCCCTTGTATTTTATGATGTTTGCATCCTTGAATACACCAAAATACTTTCTATTATGTGTATCCATGTAAACAAACATATTATATTTGTCGATTAAGTGAACACATACAACCTATCATGATTGTATTCATCAAGATTGTATGTGTTGATACAATCATTTGAATGGACGAATACAAGTGATACAAATTAGTAATTGATATAATAAAGTGAATGAATACAAGTTATACAAGAGTGAGTGAATACAAGTGATACAAAAGTGAATGAATATAAGTGAAATTAGAGATGAATGAATACAGTCCCTGCATTTTTTTGTTGTTTTGTATTTTGTATACTGCTGGACTGTATTCGTATGAACAACAAATATAGTCGCCTAAGAGAGAGAGAGGTGAGGGAGGGGGGGGGGGGGGGGTTGAGAGAGGGAAGAGATTGAGAGAGATTAAGAGACATCAAATAATTGCTATGAATGGTAGATAGCCAGACTATATGATAATTACGATCCAAACTATAGTTATTTATGAAAAATTATATTAAAAGTTCATATTTGCTATTGTGCTTTAAAAAAAAAATTATATTTATCCCTCATCATACTTTTTCAGTAAAATTATCCTTGGCATCAAACTTTAAACACATATTTATCCTCGAATTGTTAATTCCCTTATTCTCATGCTTATTATCCTACGTGGCGCCTACATGAATATATTTTTCCCGAATTAAAATTCGCTCTATCACAATTTAATTCTTCTAACTCGACCTAACATAACTAAAGATATTTTCTCATACCCTCGCCCTCACCCTCGTTTTGGTGATCTTTAATTATACGCCCATGTTTGAAGAGCTAAGTTTTGAGACCTCCCAGAAGTGCTCTACACTAGTGAGGATATATAATGTCATCAGAGGTAATTTATCCTCTTGGTTTTAGAAGGCATTTGGCCATAAATTCCAATACATATATTTGAAATTTATGGAGTTGTGTTTGGTTAGTTTTTTTTGCAAGAATATTTGAAATAATATTCATGTTTGAATGTATTTAAATATAATTTCAAAAGCAAAAAATGAGTTAAAAAACATGTTATGAATTATTTTTTAAATTTGAAATACAACTTCAAATTGGATTTTGAATTTATATGGTCAAACACTTATTTTTAAATAATAAAATGAAAATTATTTTTTTTTTAAAAGAATATTTTTTATGGCCAAACAGGTCCTTTAAGTATCAAATAGATAATTCTTTCACTAATTAGTGTTGGTTTTCTAATAAAAAATTCCTTCTTATCCTGATTTCCTCCTTGAATCAACATGAAGATTGTGCTTGAGGAGAAAAAAGGAACAAGTTAAAACTTGCTTCCACGTGTAAAAAAGATTTTCTAGTTTTTCATAAGTGATTTTGATTTTTATAGATATTTATTTTTCATATAAAAGTATGAAAGTATAACTTTTTTTCTATTTAAATTATAAAAAAATAAAAAATCTCGTTCTCTCTAAAAAAATATAGTACCTAATTCTAGCTCCCATAATAAGAAAAAAGTAAAGCAAAAGAAGAATGAAACTTGGGGAAAAATTAAAGTTGGATCATAAAATAATTAAGCATGCTTGATTTTGACAGATTGATGGCAAACATATTATATTTATGATGATTTGACTATCGAAATTATAACTTTTCACAGTAAAATCAGATCTCTAAACTTCTTTAGTCACATTTATGAATACTATTTTTATAAGTTTACTGTTATCATGTCATACTAATACACTTATGTAAGTTATTAAATAAAATAACGCTCATGATATTATTAATTATATCATACTTTTAAGTTTTTAATTATTTGCAAAGTCATTATTGTTAAAGAAATAATTTTTTTAATTATCAAGGACATTATTGTTGACGGACTATTCTTTTATGAGACTTAACATGACACGTTTTGTGTGAATATTTTATGTCTTTCACCACTTTTTTGGAAGGATATTTTTGTTCTTAATTGGCCTTTTTCCCTCTTTAGTGTAATGTGTTTGGAGATGGAGAAAGAAGAGAAACATGAGGAGACAAACAAAAGACATTTTGCCATTGAAATTAGGAGGTTTAATTTCCATATTTGGTAACCTTTTTTAATCCAAATACAGACCATAAGTTGGATAATTATATGGGATTTTTACAAAAATATAAAAGTTATATACAATATTGCGTTCACATGGCCCATATTTTTATATTACACCCGCGTAGTTTCTTTTTTTTCCGCAACAATGCTTATACATGTTTATACAACATTACACACTTACTGTACATAATGTATAAACCCTTGTATAAAAATGTAAAAAAGTGTATAAGAGGTGTTTGTACACACTTTTATGTTGTTATATAAAATTATAAATTATATAAAAATTGTGTTTGATATCATACGAACTTCAACTACGAAACTCCATTCGAAATGGGTCAAATCTTTTCCAAATGGCTTCAAATTTTAATCATAACTTCGAAATGACGCTACCAACGAATCACAATTATCAATTTGTTAAAATTTTCAATAAATTCAAAACTCATTTGTAAGTTTTCAAGCTTTTAAGAATTTTAATAATGGAGTTTTAAATTTTTTTAATTTAATTTACTTAATAAATAATATTTAAATTTATAATAATAAAAAATATTAAATTTACAAATAATACCTACAAATCTAAAAATATAAAAATTATGAAAGAAAAAAGAACGAAAAAAAAAACTACAGATAAAAAATAAAACAAAGAATGAAGAAGAAACAAATAAACAAAGAAAAGAAGTAGTACAAAGAAACAAAAATAATACAGAAGCAGTACAAAAAAAAAAGAATAAGAAAGAGAAAAAAAAAACAGCAAAAAATAATTAAAAAAACAAAAAAGAAGAAGAAGAAGAACATGAAGCAGAAAAGAAAAACAAAACAGCTGAAAAAAAAAAGTAACAACAAAAAACGAAGAAGGAAAAAGTCAAAAAATGAACTAATAACAAAAGTAGGCTGAAGAGGTAATAACTAAGATATAGTCTAAAATGAGTAATTATTTTATTTTAAATGTTATAAAGTGTAATTTGCTCAAAAAATTAATAGGGATGATAATTTGACTAATATAATTTTATTAATTATTTAAAAATATGCAATAATAATTCTTTTCAAATTTTAAAATGACTTTAAACACTAAGGGCAGAACTGAAAAATATTATCAATTATTTCTTGAATTTTGAAACTAGCAAGTATTTTGAAATAACTATTTTTAGTATACCTATCAATTAAAATAGAACGGAGGAAGTATTTCTTTAGGGGCATGTAAAGCCAAAAAAAAAAGGACCAATAATTTGAGACGATTATTGTCCTGTGTTCAAAGCAATAATTCTGAAAGTAGATGAAATAGAAATTTATTCTGAACTCACAGTTTACTTGTGTGTCCTTAAAAAATTTAATTCTCTCACTGTTGTTCAAAGTATACGGATTAATTTCGCTTAGAATAGAACGAAAAACTTTTCGGTAAAAGCATCATTTCAATTTACAGAACTTCATTAAACTTTAACGGCTGAGCAAATCCCACGCTCTTATATTTTTCTTTTGAAAATGATGCAGGATATAGAAGAGAGAATTTTTGATAAGTTTTTGTGTTGAAAAATGAAGGCGAAGCTTCGAAATTTATCATCATGAGTTTGAAAATCAAACATATACAGAATACCTATTTAAGAAAAGTAATGTATGTTCAGGACAAAAAGGTCAAATTTACTGTTGGGAAATTACTACAAAATTTTAAATTAAATTAAGCGCAAAAAATATCAAAAATTAGAAAAAAATAACAAAAATGAAAAAATATCTTTTATCCAAAAACCGAATTACTACGGACAGAGATGAATTTAGTATTTGGAGTTTTACTACTATACTTACAATTTATTATGTATACTTATTTACTGAATTTTTTAAATATATATGCAATTAAAATTTTGCCTTGTTAATAAAGCAAATTAGACATGCAACATTTTCAACGCATTATCAAAGAATGTGGTATAGTAAATGAGATTATATTTTTCTTAATTAGAGGTCTTAGTTTTGAGTCTTGAGTATTAAAATTTTTTTAATAGAAAGCGTTTTATCCCAAAATGAGCTATATGTAACATGAATTAAAATTAATTGAATTCTAATACAAATATCAAACACCAAATAATAAATTACAAAAAACATTTTCTAAGCGACACAGGAGTAGAAATTAGCTGACATTAAAATACTGATTGTAGCGCGGTTTTGACTTTTGATCACCCTTTGTTATTATTATCATAATTATAAATAGAAATATATAGTCACCCAAATCAAGAAAGGGCAAACCCGTCCATAAGCAAACTCGACTCCTAAAAGAGAAATTCCTAAAACGGGAATAGGACTTTTCAAATTCCACGACAGCAGCAAAAACCGATGTTGGTTTTTATCAGTCCCAATTAAAGCGGTTTTTGAATGATTTATTTAAATTTATCACCTAGGCCTGTTTGATCATACGAGATGACATTATAATTTAAAATTATGATATGCAATTATATAAGATAAAGTTTGAAGTTTTATTTGGATATGCAATTTGAAATTTTTAAGTTGCATTTTTTTCTCATGAACATAAGAACCCTATAAGTTGTAAAAACTATTCAAATTGCCCAAATTTTTATACAATCTTACCAAATAAGTAAAAATTTATAATAAAATATAATACACTATCACAAGCCGTTCTAAAAAAAATAACTTACGAATCGAACTTTAGTTCAATAAAAAATTAAATTAAACATGAGTTGTGGTATACTACTCTTTAATATAATTCTCCCACATAGTAGGAACAATATAATAGTTGGCAAAGGTTGTTTATATTTATTAAATAAATGATTGGTAAATTTAGTTGGTATATATAAAATGATGGACTGTTCTTTTTACAAAATATAAATTTGTGGGTTAAATTTTGCATTTGAAAAATCACATCTCATGATTTGAAATTCTAAGTAAATCTTTTTGGAGAGTTTGAGATTGCATGTTAGAATTTAAAATTATAAGATAAAATCACATATTCAAATACTAATTTTATCTTAAAATTTTAAATCGCGACATAAAATCGCACGATGAAACGGGTATTTGCTTTCCTCTCACAGGCTGTTGATTCAATCGGAAAAATGAAGACTGACTGAAGGAAAAATAATACTCCATCAGAAGACTGACCCAAAATGACGACGGCCAAGCCTCATGTTAATATATTAAATTATATATATATAGTAAAATTATTGATAAAATAATAACTGACATCAAAATATATATAGTATTCTAAATAATATTTTCCATATAATCTTATTTAAAAAAATAATATAAAATATTTATTATTATGTACATGTAAGAAAAAAATAATAAAATTCTAATTGAATTTATTTGCTAAAAAACAACAAGCTTCTATATTTTTTAATTTTTTTAATACTTTGCTAGAAAAATCAATAAATTTCTATAAATGTTTTTTACACATTGCTAAGAAAAAAAAATGAACTTCTACTTGTTTTATTTTTTTACACTTTGCCGGAAAATTAATAATTCTATGTGCGTTTTTATACTTTATTAGAAAAATCAATGAATTCCTATATTTTTTATACTTTTCTAATAAAATTAACGAACTCATACACTTTTTTACACTTTAATTAAAAAAAAATGAAGTCCTTAATAGTAAAATTTCACATAATTCAAAATTTTCAAATAAAAAAAGATTTAACAATTTAATTATGTAGCACCTTTTATTGCGAAAGTCAATTTTACTAATATTTAAAGCTCAATTAAATTAGACCAATGTACTCAATATTTTTTTATCAAAATTTATTTAACTTGAATCTAAAAATATACCATATAAATTAAAATAATTTTTTTTTACGTATTTAATAACTACTAGCAAGTTATTTGTCAGTACTATCTTTTTATCAAATTATGGATTAATGTTTGGCTTTATACTTAAAATTTTATAAGTGACATGCCGATTATTTAACTTTTGTTACACTAACTGTGCATAAAACTTAAAGCTCGTGTATCAATCTCCTTCTTGCCTCCAAGCGCAATTATCCAAGTACATACCCCTTCCATTTTAAAATAAGTGATGCTTTTAACTTATGCATATCGCTTAAGAAAACTACTCATTCCTACACAGAAAAATATATTTTTATCCCTTTACCCCCAATAAATATCTTTAAAAAGATGTAACTCTGTAATATTTTCTTGATTATATAAAACTCTCTCCATTTAAATAGGGGTAAAATTGAAAGAACATCATTAATGTCTTCTTGATTATGTAAAACACCACTTATTTTGAAATAAAATCAAAAAGTTAAAACACCACTTATTTTAAAACGGGAGAAGTAACACAATTCGGGTCAATTAATCAAGTTGCATTACTTGTATCATGGGCATACCTCCACTTGTATCAAGAAAATGAGTATTATTATTCATAAATATAGAATTTCTTTCGATTTGATAATTTTTTAATTCAATTTTCTTATTTATTTTTAAAATTACAACATAAAAATATTTTAATATATTTTTACTTTAAAATTATAAAATAATTTTAATTTTTTTATATTAAATCAAAATTAAATAAATAAATAAAACAGACAGAATAATTAACAACCAAAGATTAGTAGTACTTTATAGGATACCAGATACCCCACGACTTTCTTAATTTAGAGCTATAACATGATTCATAATTATGACTAGTAGCTTGTAACTTTATTTCTTGATATATTCACAATTTACAATTCCCCCAATAGGACAAGTTGTAGATTGTGCATGATTCTTCTATTTAAAGTGGCAGATATCTACATTGATCTGACAAAACAAATTAAAAGCCTGTTTAGGTTAACTGATTAAAAGCAGATAAATTTTTTTAATTTTTTTTTAAAATAAAGTGATATTTTTAGTTTAGACATATTTTTGAAAAAAAATTATGCATTTTTAGAAAGTAAGATGATCATGTATATTTACTAACTTATCCTTAATAAATATCTTAAATAAGATATCTCTTTAATTAGTAGTATTTTGGTTATATAAAACTCTCTTTATTTAAATACGGATAAAATTGAAAGAACATCATTAATATTTTCTCAATTATGTAAAACACCGCCTATTTTAAAGTGAAATGAAAAGATAAAAATACTTTTTATTTTGAAATAGAAAAAATATTACGTATTGAAAAATATTTTCAGATACTAAGTTGAATTTATAAATAAATATATAATTATATATTTGGATAGAAGTATATATACTAAAACAAATAATAAGTAGCTAATTGGATATATTTGATAAAAAATGTGATAATAGATATAAAAACTATTAAAAGTACCTTTCACGTGAAAATAGACGAATGATGAAGAGAGAGAGTTACGAATTCTTTTTTTTTTTTTGAAAGGATATTTTGGAAATTACAAAAGATATTGGGCTAAAATAATAGAGTAAAAAAGTGGGTCAAATAAAAAAACGCTTACAAGCTAAAAAATCATAAATTGGAGAGGGCTAACTTATGATTTTTATGTCATCTAGTTTACGAAATACATACACAATGCACATGTAACGTATACGTTATACAAACATACATATAATATACATTTCTATATATAATATATACAATTAAAATGTATAAATGGGGAAAATAACTAAATGATGGAAAAATACATTTACCTAAGCTTCACTAAATTTTTACCGTAACTCTGCTTAACTTCCATCATAGGCCCATAACACTGTTGCTAATTACACTAATTAATCCATAATGTATGGATCGTGCAGATTAATAAGTGGACTTCAATTGCATTTGTAAATTATTAGCATGGTTTAAGTAAAAGCAAAGGCACAATTGATTAATGTACATAAGAAATATTACATGGTTAGAAAACAAGGAATTAGCGACGGACAATATTCTATAACTAAATAACAAAAATTCCATGTTAATCATATTTGGCTATGGATTAGAGATGGTCTGTAAGAAAATTTAATTGGTTAGAACTTTTTTAGCGACGAATTAACTGCAAATTATCGATAAATTGTATAGCTAATTCATATTTTTTTGATAGTGTTAGATAATTCAAATATAACATGCATGGTCTTGGATATCCAAACTATAACTATAATATTGCTCCTCAATCCTAAAAAAGTAATTCAAGAAGAAAAATTGTCCAAGCCATATTAAAGAAGTCCAAGACCCACTCATCATCTGTGGGTGTGTTCTTTCATCACAGATCCATCAAATTCTTATTTCACGTGATGTTAGACCCTCATATTATTTAATACAACTTTAATTGACAAACCTGAATATACGAGATATTAAATTATTCTCGATCAATAGATGAAGACAATTTATCTTTTTATATAATTTTATACCGTCCTCGACTCTTAAGCTAACTTGTGAGGTCCAAGTTATGCCCAAGCTTTTCCTCAGCTGATTCAATGGCAAAAAAAGAGAAAGTACGTCTTAGTTTATAGTATATGTTATTTCGGTGCCTAACAATTTCAAGTGGCTTCATTGGTTAGCTTAATGTAGTCTTCACCTACTTCAAGAATTCTTTTTAAAAAAATGGTCAAGAGGTCCACTAATTTATTAATATATTTTTTACTAGTCTTTAGCCATCAAATGGACCTAAATGATTCTATATTTAAATAAATATTTTTGATGATCCAAGTCTTATCCTGTTTTAACTAAAGAACATTTTATGATCCACTATCTTCTCCTGATTAAAGACACCACCAGTGGGGTACATCAGAGCTTCACTAATTCAATTCCAAAATTATTTATAACTTTTTTAGTATGTAGTACCCTAATTGTGGGATCTAATGTGAAGGTTTCTTATAATAATTAGTGAGAATATGAATTAGTGGTTTTGTTATCTGCATGCTAAATCTGTTATTTGTATACCATATATTGTCACAAACATGGGTCCTCTGTCTTTATCTATCATCACATGTTTGTTAATTATTGCCTTGTAGAAATATAACTTTACTAATAAAATATTTTTAAATATAATATCCTTCACACTCATCAAACTTTAAAGAATTTCTGCGATTTTTCCAACTGTAAATATATGTACAAAGTTAATGTGAATTCTTCCTCTCGTTGCCCACATAAACAAGGAGACTGAAAAGTGGGGTGGATCAAGGTTGTCGGGAAGGGGTTCAGATCAGTAAAAAATTATATTGTATATATAAGGTATTTTTTAAATTTTTATATAGATATATAGATTTTGAATCCCCTTAAAACAAGATTAGAGATTGACTTAGTGATTTAGAGGTTCAAAATTTACTTTGAGGTTTTAGATTCAAATCTCAAACACTATATTTTTATTTTTCGATTCTTCTTAACTAAAATTCTAGATCCGCCTGGCAGTGAAAAGCAAGTAAGCATATCATGGGCAACATAGCACTCCTACCTATGATAGGAAAAACTCACTCTACAAGAAAGATTATTCCTCTTTTTAAATTTCAATTAGGGTAATAAGTACTCTTTAATCAACCATAAAGAACAATTTTCAATGAGACAATGACTTAAATAAACAAAAAAAGCCACTTTTAAGTAGGGTGTTGGGAGGTACATGGGAAGGAACACTCCTTTTTTTTTTTGGTCTCCCATTGGATGTCCAGTATTCATATTTAATTTTAATTAATTTAAATTCGTACTAATTAAAGCCTTTTCAAAAATAATATTTTCTATTAAAAATTTTTCTATACTCAAAACTTGAAATTAAAAAACCTTTAATTGAGAAAAAATAATTTCTATCTTTCGCATCATATCCGTCAATAACAAGAAAAGAATATTTTTTCTTGGTCTTGGCTTGTGAGATAGTATATATATGATGCGGCTGATGTCTGACACGTGTTCATTATATTTAGTTTCAGGTGGAAAGAACCTTAATATATCAGTACTATAATCATAATTAGCGCCCCCTTGATTTTCGCTTAGGCCTGATGGTTCAAGTGGTAAGAAGGAATCTTATTGGTCCATGAAATCTTGCCCACGTGGGATCTGCCCCAATTAAAAAGCACAAAAGTACATTTTCCAAACTTAATTAACAAAGATGCTTTAATGGCCAAAGTTTTCAAAGATAAACTTTTTTAATAAAATGGGGGCACACCTTCTTTTTGGAGACTATATATTAATAATAGATGAGTTTAGGCCCTCAAACAATTTAAAATTTAATATAATTTTATTTTAAATTACATGTTTATAATTAATAATTAATAAAAAATTTATTGAGATATATAATTAACGTAATTCTACATAAAAAAAATCATATTAGTAATAAAAAATTTATATACACGTAGATTAATATTCAAATTATGAAAAAATAATTTTTATCTTGAAAAATAACGCAACATGACTATGTTGGTCAAGAACTTAATTAAAGAAAAAAGTGATCATTACCTTTAGTTTTATTGTGCAACTGGATGTGGCCAAGGCAATATGTTTTGCCCTATAAATTTTTAGAGTGCCCTACTTTATTTTATTTTTTTATTTATTTTACATCTATAGCTACTAAAACTAACTCCTATGCCTTGCTGACATAATTTATGGCTAGAAAATTAAATATCGCGACATTTTCCAAATGTCACCATTGACTCGACTTGTATTGCTAACTTATAGATATTAACAATAAAACTCATTTCTTTGAATCTTTCAACTACTTTCAAGCTTGATAAAATATATAATGAATATTGGCTTCAATAAAAGCCGTGAACTATTTTAATCAAATTAATTATCACGTGACAATTATGAAAGATTGGAACTTCAAGAGACAGGAATTTTAACTTTTGTTACAAAGGTGATAACAATATTAAATTGTTTAAAAAGTAAATTAATCATAATTATTTTAGCTAAGCACAATTGAGAATGATAACATAATTACACTTAAATTGATTTTGAATACATATAAATTCATCTTGCAAGTGTGCTTACTTGATGAAAATTAAAATGTACCACACTATTCTTTATAACATGATAAAATATGAGAAAAATATATAAATTTAATTCAAATAATCTTATATACGATAAAATCAAAAGAAAATTTTAGTACAATAAGCAAAGAGAGCTTTTAAAGGGATTTGCATGCATGGTGAGATAATGTGCTATCTCAAATAAAGAAAATCCCAAAAATACTAAAAAAGATTAACATGATATAAGTTGTAGTAATTTAATGAGGTAGCTAAAATTATATTTTATATAACTCATTTTAAATGGTATCACTTGGTGATAAAATAATAAAAAATTGCATATAATTTCATCAATAATATGTATCTTTATTCTTTTCTATAATAAAGTTATAGTCTTCTTTAACTAATTTAATAGATAACACGTAAATAAAATAGTGCATGGTAAAGAGATAAAAATTATTCTTTGTTTTATAAATATGTCATATATTAATTTTCATAATGAAATGACATAAAATTATAAAAGATAAATTTTAAGATAATTTTTTATAGTTGAAAATTATTATGGATCACAAATGAATGCAGTACATTGGATGAGACTGCTCTTTTAAAAATCTTGATTTCAAGTTCTAGATATAGAAAAATATGTGGTAGAGACCGTTTTTCCCAAATTAACTCAACGCGACACGTATTCGAATTAGTAAGGCTCTATTAAAGATATGATACATAGAATGAACAATCAAATAAGAAATGACTCATGAATGAAGTGAATATATGTCATATATAATATTAGCGTAAAAAGTTACATTATTAAGTTTATTTTTGTAGTAGATACCGCTTTCCCCATATAAACTATATGCAACACGTATTCGGATTAGTCAGACTCTAATATAAATATTATATATCGAATAAAAAATCAAATAAGAAATTATTCATGAAAAAATTGAATGTATGTCATATATATATTAGTTTAAAAAGTTACATTTATTAAAATCATTTATTTTATTACAATATGTAATTTATTTTATTTTAAAATTATATTTTTTTTAATAAAAGATTATCAGAAATATCTTTAGACCTAATAGTAAAAAATTCATTATTTTATAGAATATATTATTTAAAATTAACTTATTGCATCATTTAAGAATACAAAATGTAATATCCTAATACAATATATCATTTAAGAATACAAAATGTAATATCCTAATACAATATAAATAAATAAAAAATTACTTAAATTAATTTTTGAGTTTTAACAAATCATACTTCAAAATTATCTTTAAACATATGAAAATTTTATAATTTATAATTATTGTCAAATAGTGTGGATAAATGAGTATCTTTCAAATTTATAAAAAAATTATTTTATTATATTTATTTATTTAGCGCAATAATTAAAATATATTAATAAAAATTAATTAATTTTATATATTTGTAGATAGTTAATATTTCACTTCATAAAAAAATTATGGTGAAAAATGTGAAATCCACATGAGATGTCCCATAATTAGGAACACGCTTGACATTTAGAAAAGTTGCTTAATTATTTTATTATTAAAAATTTATTATAATTATTAATTTAATAATAACTATAATATAAAATGACTATTATATTAAAAATTTATTATAGTTATAGTTTTAATAATAACTATAATATAAAATGACTATAATGCCTTGGCCATCCTTTCTCTTCACATTTCTATATAAAATAAAATAGAAATGGTTGGTCAAAATTTTAAATTATTTATTAAAAATTATTTTTTGTTGGAAGTGTTTTTTAATTAAAAAATAATTTTAGAGAGTGGTAGTTTATATTTGATTAATTTATTTAAAAAAAATTTCTGCTAATTCTTGAATAATAATTGTGTTTGATCAAATTTTTAAAAATATTTTAGAAATTTAAAAAAAAAAAACTTCTATTACTATTAAAAACTAAAAACCACTTATTTTTATTTTGAAAATTTAGCCAAACACTTTTAACTTTTTAAAATAAATATTTTGCAATAGAGAAATCTTGAATTAAATCATGCTTGAACCATACATAAGTTAAATAGCATAGCTCGATAAGTATAGGACCATAAGAGAAATAAAACATGAAAAAATCGGATTGAGAGAAATGTGACAGCTTTAAAAAATGGGGAATTCCAGATTTGAAGGTTTGCCCTACGTATTTTTGGTGTTTCCTCGCCAACGGTTAAGCCCGCGAGTTCCAAACGACCTAAAGAACGCTAATCTATATAACACAATTAATTAATATCACTAGCGAATTGCTAATTCAAGAATTGATTGCCTAAGCATTTCATCGGCACTTAGGCCTCATTTGTTTGCATTTAATGAAGGTCTGAATCTGAATGGTTCAAACGTTGGACTATTAAGTGCATTTGTTTTCAATAAGATTTCAGCACTTAATTTGAATAAGTCTTGATCATTAAGATATGGAATAAAATCTTCATTAAGATGTATGTTGGTGTGAATAACTTTCACTACCATTATGCCCAAAACCACTGGTCATCACAACTAACTACTCATTTTATTACAACCACCATCACCATTACCGTAGCCAACCACCAGCCACCTCTGCCACCATTGTCAACCACCATTATCATCGTCAACCACCACTGTCGCTAACCACTATTGTCAGTCGTTATCACACATACCACCTCCATCATTATAGTTATATTCACTGCCACCGCCGTCACCTTTACCACACCTATAAGTTACTTCCACCATGTGGTCAATTCATACTACCAACCACCTCCACCATTACAACTAACACTGCCACCAACTATACCACTACACATTCTTCAGTCACTATCATCAACACCGCCAATTACTAATAGCAACTAACTTTACCATCACAACCACCACCACCAACCGCCACCATCACGTTAGCCACTACAACACCAACCACCTCCATCATCACAATTATCATCAACACCACTAGTAGCAATTATCACCGCCATTATTACTAGTCACTAACACCAATTATTATCACCACCATCACTAGTAAACTTAAATATTTTATTTTTTATAAAATAATAAATTTATTTTTTTAAAATTTAATTATCTTTTATTTGAATTGTATTTAATTTTCTTACAAATAAATAAAGTATACACATTCAGATATTAAAAAACAAATGATTAAGTCTAGAGACAATATCTTAATAATTCAAATATACATTCAGATTCAGACATCTTGATCTTAATAAAAACAAATGAGCCCTAGCGAACACTATTCATGTCTAACTCTAGAATTTAATGATTTCTATGTCGAATCGTTAACCCACACGCCTGTTATTCAATAACGGGGTCCTTGGATTGTTGTCAACCTCCGATGATACCCATCTCACCCCCAATTCAGCCAACTCTCGCAATTCCTTCGTTTTCTTCCTGAAATAAAACTTGAAATTTCAAGATTTTGATTTTATGATTATTACTCCATTTATTCATGTTTGACTTGACACACCCTTTAAGAAGTAATAAATTGATTGATAATTTTGCTATGAGTCTGTTTAGATAAGTTTTTAGCTTATAAGTCAAAAGTCATAAGTTAGGATTTCTAAGTAATGACTTTTGATTTATTTTTTATTATCCTTACTGAAAAACAAGTGCTTAAAAACACTTTTTTCTTTAATGTTATTCAAATACTATAAAACTATTTAAAAACTATTTTAACTTACAATCACTTAAAAATTAAAATAAACCAATTCAAATAAACTCTATATCACCCTCTGATTATTATAAGTCATCCCAGTCACTAGAAATAAACTAAAAATAATTAGTACCTAATAATAACGATACTAAAATAGGCATATAGTGATAAATTGGACAAGAAATGATCAAATGTATTTTTGATATATAATGGAAAACAAAAGATGAGTGGAGGGAGTAGAATGAAATACTAATTCATATTTTCAACTCATTAAGTAGAGCCGTCGATATGGGGGCTAGGCCTGTTGGGTCGGTCCAGTTTATCCCGTGATTTAATAGGATTGAGTTATAATTTTTAGAGCTCATTTAAGAATGAAATTTTAGCTCGGTCCAGATAAGCTTGCTGGCCCGTAGGGCTTGAGCAAAGTGAGTAATGCTTGCCTATGGGCTTAATAAATAATTAACTAAAAAATATAAATAAAATAAAGTATTAAAAATAAGCAAAGGTGTCAAAATTCAAGTGTCAAAGTATACTTAAATCATCATATATTAATATTACAAAGTCCGAAGACTCATTAATCATTTAGTTTTCATATTAATATCTTTATTTGGTTCGAAGGATATCATGTCAAAAGTTATTCAATTTTGCTGAAGACTTACATCCATCAAGATTGTGTTCTTGTAAGGTTGTGTCCAAGATATTTGCATAGAATAACAAGAGTTTCAGATTGAAGTCATATAATCAAATATTTACTTGAAGACAAATTTAATAAATATTATTAGGATTATTTTGTTTGTGAATTTAATACTTGACTAGCAAATAGTAACACCACGTATATTGTCTTGTAAATATTTATATTAACATTTTTAATTAGAATTTAAATTAATAAATTATTTAAAGAATATCTATTTCAAAAAATGAAGGCCTGCCATGATCCGTAACCCACGTTTAATGAGGTGAACTTGCTGTTTCATGAGTCATCAAAACAATGGACCAATTCAACCTTACTTGTCAAGCTCCAAAACTTGTGTGGACTAATCCGAATAATTTGGACCGGCGCATGTTGACAGTTCTATCATTAAGCCAACCATAATTATCATTAACTATAATTAGCGCCCCTTGACTTTCTCTAAGGGACTCGGATGGTTCAAGTGGTAAGAAGAATCTTATTGGTTCACGAAATCTTGCCCACGTGATCAGCCAACTAAATTTTTTTGCAAACGTGGTCACCCCTGTATGTTAACTTATTTACTAACAATGATGCTTTAATAGCCAAAGTTTTCAAAGATAAACTTTTTAAATAAAATGGGGCCACACCTTCTTTTGGAGACTAATATGAATGTGTTTGATCAAAATTTTTAAATTTATATATTTTAAAAATTATAATTCATTGAAAATGTTTTTTGAAAAAATGTTTTTTGAAATAGTAATTTCAAGTTTATTAATTTTGTGCTTGATTAAAATTTTAAAATTATTTAAATTCTTTTAAAAAATGTATGGTACTACTCAAAATCACATTCTTTTATTCCTAAAAAATCACTCAAACTTTCTTTATATATATATATATTCAACTTTTAAAAACTGATAGAAAATATTGTGTATAACTCTAAGCAGAATTAAAGAAAGACAATCATGACCACACCGTGCTAGCTCATAGAGCATATGGATCATTAAATTAAAAGAACAATAAAGCTACACTTCGAGATCAATATGATTTTGTTTAATAGTGAAACAGTGAAAGTAATTCGCTGATTACAAAAACAATTTTAAAGTAATAAACATGATCAAGATCAGATTACTAAGAATATACAATTGATTTATTTTTGGGATCAAGATAAGAGAATTATTATCAAATAAATTGAGAAAGTCACCTCTATCGAAATTGCAGGTCCATACGGTAGGTGAACCAATTCCCGTGTATATTGAGAGTGATGAACAATAAATTAAACTTATAACGACGTTCAGCTATGTGAACAATATGGAAACGAACATTAATAAGGAAAAATTAGAAATAGTATCTTACTGATTAATTCGCTCGGACTTTGCACATTTCTTAAAAAATAATAAATAGAATAATGATTCATTATATCATTCTTCGAATATAATATATTTAATATTTTAAAAAATGATTACAGTTAATAATAATGGTAAGTTTAGAATCTGAGTGATAAATTATCTTTTGATTTTTTAAAATTAGATAAATAAAAATAAGGAACATTTGCCATTGAAATTAGAAGTTGCAGGCAGGGAGCAAGACTTCCTTATATGGTAAGTTGAAAATCTAAAAAAAGAAGGCATAATAAGGACAGTACGATTAATATTGCAGAATACAAGTTGGACTGTTAACACGTGAGCTCCCACTAGCTCGTTTGGCGTACTGTCCCGCGGGCCCTTTTATGGCACATTTCGGTTAAAGGAACAAACAAGTCCAAATCTCTTAACAAATCGTTCCGTTAGAAAATAAGTTATTTTGAAATAATTAATTTTGTATTTAGTTATTTTAAATTTAATTATTTTGGGATTATTATTCAATCTTTAATAAAGAATAAGGAATAAATATAAGTTATATCATGTTTGGTATAGTTGAGATAAAATTTTGGGATAACTTATTCCGAGATTAGTTATCCCACGGTGGGATAAAAATAGCACTATAATCCTGAAATAACTAATTCCGAAATAAGTTATCCCGATATTTTATCTCAACCAAATGTGAAATAAACCCATATTTATTCTTTATTCTTTATTGAAGGTGAGAACCATATTTATTCCTTATTCTTTATTGAAGGTGGAATTATAATTCCGAGACAACTAAATCTAGAATTAGTTATCCCGGGATAACTTGTTTTCTAACCAAACTACCTCTAATTGTTTCTTACTATATACCATTCCTCATATGTTTCCTCGATTTGAAATTATATGTCTTTTAAAATAATTATATTAAATTATCTTTTATTTTAGAAATTTATGATAAAATCAATTATTTTTTTGCATTTTATTCGTAAATAATTATTCTTGAAGATTATAAATACTCTAGTAGAGTAAATATTTAATAAAGAGAGATTATAAGTATGTTCGTTACGGAGGAAAATATTTTTTGATTTTCTCACATTTGATTGGTCAAAATTATTGAAAAATATTTTCTCTAGGAATAAGTTGCTTAAAATGAGGAAAATGATTAATGAAAGTAAGTAAACCATTTTATACAAATGACATTCCATATTGTTTGTGTCCTTCCCATCCTCAAGGCTCCAATACACCTCATCTTCACCCCCACTCCGCCACTCCACAACCCCATTACGCAATCCCTACCTCTTATAGTATTTGTCTAGATTATATATATTTTAAGATAATATTTTTCACATACATACCTAATACAAGAAAATAAATAAGAAGCTCACTTATTTTTCTAGAAAATATTTTCCTCTCTAGCGAACACACCCTATATCTTAAGACATTATGAGGATAAAATAGTCAAAAAGTCATTTTAATTTATATTTTTTTAAGAGATGTGGTAAAAAAAATGATAAATAATTTGAAACTGAGAAAATAATGCCTTTGTTGATTAAATCTTTGGATCGACTATGACTTTTTTTTTAAATTGAAGTGAGAACTGAGAAGAGATAAAAGAAAACAAGAAAATGGAAAGCACGCAAAAATCTAATAAAAGGGAACTAAAAGCTCATCGGAAAGGACGAGTTTTTAAGCAGTTATCAAAGAAGTTCGAATTAAAAGCTTGGAATACAGTACATCCTTCACCTTTTTAATTGGATCAAAGACTCCACTAACCTTAAATAATGGGAAACTTATAAAAAACACTTAGCGTTTGAGGGTTAATTATTGAGTTTAGCTATTGTTTTAACATTTACCATTCATAGTAAAGTTCTATTAATAGATGTCAGTAGGCCTGGACACAGAGTCGAGTCAGCTCTCGCATGTATTTAATTCGACTTGACTCGATTTATTTTGAAAAAAAATTCGGCTTGACTTGGCTCGGTTTCAATTAAATTTTGGCTCGGCTCAGTCAAAGTTCGGGCTCGACTCGATTGTCTCGATTTAAGAAATAATATCCTTTCATGAAGCTCAATTATGAAGTACATTCGAAATTTAACTTAACATATTATGTTAATTTATCATTATATAATTAATATTTATTCAATGTTAGTAAATTTTTAACCACAATGTAACTTAAGCCTACTATATCAGTATAGGTGTTCTTAGTTCGATTTGGGTCAATTTTTTATTATAATCAAAATTAAATCTTGTCAAATCAAACATAATACTATTCATTGATGGTTGTTATTCGGATATGGTTATGTTTTTTTCAATTTTTAAAAAATTTAATGTTATTCATTTTTTATTTTTCTTCCTATAATTATAAAAACAAAATCATTATTTGTCAACTTATAATCCTTTGATATCCTTTTATTATGGTGAGTATAATTTTTTTGAATTATTGAGAAAATGTCTTGAAATCTATAAGTATTAATTAGGTAAATAAAATTTACAAAAATTATAAAAAAGTCTAGATAAAAAAGAGCCGTCTCAGCTCAATCAAAATGTAGAAAAACTCGATTGAGTAAGGCTCGGCTCGACTTGGCTCAGTACTATTCAAAGCTCGGTAAGACTCGGCTCGATAAGGCTCGGCTCACTCGGCTCGATGCCCAGGCCTAGATGTCAGTATTTATTGTATATGTTGGCTCAACGAGTATAATCTGTGTCAATTGTATTTATTCGTGACTTCATGCAACGAATAACGACCTATATTAATTGAATACGTTTGTGCATCAAATACATCTTGTGTCAACTGTAATCGTTCGCACAAAGAAGACAACCTGTATCATTGCATCCGTTCGTGCAACGAGTACAACCAAGGTGAAATACAAATATACCGAGGTATATACAAAAATGCAAACAATACAAATACAGTGAGTGTATATATGAGTACATAACCACAAAAAATTACAGTCAAATAAGAATACACCAATAAGATACATTATGTTGTAAAATCAAGGCAAAACATAGAAATACAAGGATTTATCCAAAAATCCTCCGCTAAAATAGAGAAATACAGGAGAAAATATAAAGGACGAACGAAAATCTGATAGAACATAAGCAACACATACAAGGGACAAGTACAAAGGACAAACAAAAATGCGATGAACACAAGAGACAAATTTAACATAAATACATTTATATATTACTATATTTCAGTGTATCAATGAATTCTAGATTTTTTATCTTTCCAATCAGATCTATGCTATGCGCGCTCTCTCTCAGAACAGACCAAATATATGAGAATATCAGGAAATCGATTTGGGCCACGTACCCAATTTCCCTGTGTCTGTCGATCCCCTTCCCCTCTCTATTTTTTGTGTGCATATAAATGGAATCTCCTATGTATTGTGTCTATGTATTTATATGTACAGAAGAAGATGAAAATCAATGTTTATTCTTTCCAAAACATGACCAAGAAAGGAAAAAACATGTTGTGTGTTAGATAACCCCCCAAAAAATTCCTTAATTGCTCGTCGGAGAAATTGAAGTGCATGTTTTTTTATCTTCTTTGCTATGAAATATAAATATTTTCAATACATAATATATATTAGTCATCTCATGTAAATTTTCCTGAAATAAATGAACAAAAAAAGCAAATTATAATTGTCAGCACCTTTTTTATCTCTCTCACTATACTCTGTCTATCCCATGATCAATTAGATGTGCCTAAAATTGTCCCTTGATTTTGCTGGTCAATCAAGTTCAAAAGTGTGAATTATGTTGTGCATTATATCTTATATAACAGTTGGATTATTCCTTTTTTCTCAATGTGAGATTTAAATAAGGTGTCATATACATATTTTCGTTAGAAAATTGCCAACAACCTTCTAGTCTTTCACCTTGGGCGCACTCATCATTCCACCCTATGTAATGAACGTTACATACATTTATTAGGCAGAGAGGGATTCAGATTTAATGTTACGAGTTCATACAGTAATCTCAAATTAATTTATAATATTAATTGATTGATACATAATTAAATATTTATAAATATTTAATAAATTTTTAATATATAAATAAGGTACGAACAAAAGTTATTAAATTTCAATGAATCCATAAAGTAACTTTTGGATTTGCCCCTCCCCAAAGGGACTCAACATCATTCTCATTGAGATTTGACCTGCCATTTATTATACCGTGGAAGTTAAACTTAACGTCATTAAAAAATAAGTGCATATGAACTTTTTACAAATAAAAAAATAAAATATCAAATGTTATATGAAATAAAACACAAATTTATATGGCATGTGTCCTTACAAGCTTAAAGCCTTAAAAGATGGCATAACTCCAAAGACAAATCCATGAGATTTATAGAATCAACATAGATAATAGTTACATGCGCTTTTCTGTAAGGTACCATATGAACTTATGCTCTTTTACATATAGCATTTGACTTTTCCCAATCAAATTATATATTAAAATGATGTTAATATTATTTTAGTGTAAATCAATTCTAATGCCCTACACTAAATTTTACATTACAAAAATATTCTTTTAATATTGTTTTCCTTCTTTAATATATATTATTATTTTTATTTCATTTATGTTTTCTTATTTTATAAAACAAATCCTTTCTTCTTCTTCTTCTACATTTTCACCCTATACAATTTATATTTTCTTATTTTCACCCTATATAATTTATTTTCTTATATTTTCTTATTTTACATTTTCACCCTGTACAATTTATATTTTTTTCTTATATAATTATTTAATATAAAATTATTGTATACAAAGTCAAGTGCAGATAGATAGCTAGGAAGAGAGACAAAAGATAGAGCTTTGAAACTAAAAGAATTTAAAAAGAAAATAAAATTTGAAGATAAAAGATATTTAATGTCGAATTTAGATTCTATTGTCGATTCAAATATTTGTGAATTTGTTCGACCAGAACAAAAATAAATAATGGATAAAAAAAGTGTATAATTTCGACAGCCGCAATAACAACCACAATAATTCTCTGCACCGTACATTCAATATTTTACTGATATTGGTGGATTTGGAAAGGACCTGCCAGATGACTAAATTATTATTGTATTTTTCTAAATTATTTATATTATACATTGTATTTTTCAAATTTGATGTATGTCAATCACTATTTTTTTGAATGTTTATTGTTATGTTATTTAAAGTATATTGTGTTACTTATTAACAACATATTATATTTGTATTTTTTATTTTTGTGATAGTTATTTTTTTATACAATTATAATTTATATTTTATATAAAAATAATATTTACGGAAATTAATTTATAAGAAAATTAAGATCTAAAATTAATATTATAAAATTATTACATAAAAAATAATTAAGTATATTAGAGACTTAATTAAAAAAATATAATTCATAATATGTTGAATTAAAAGTGTTATATAATAAAAATAATAATAAAATAATTGAAAATATAATTGATGTTGATGAACAACGTGACACTATTCACACACTATAATAGCGTGAAATTTCTTGTTGGGTTGGAGATGAAAAATACCAAATTTTACACTAAAATAGGATTTGATATTGGATTGGAGATGTCCTAAAAGACCCATAATAACCGATCCTACATACAAACACACAAAATACTTCTTTCAATTTATTTTATTTGTCAAGATAAGATTTGAATAATTTTTTTTAAAAATTAATTAGAAATTTGATTAATATATTTCTTATTATTTTTTTAATTTTTATCTCTTTACATGCATTTTAAGTCTAAAATAATTAATAGTAAGATGAAGTTGAAAAGAAAAATTAATTCTTTCTTAATTTATTAAATTGATAAATATTTTAAAATAATAATTTTTAATATACATGACAATTTAAAAAAAAAGAAAAAAGGAGGGAGTATAAGTTAAATCCAAAGGGGTAACTTAGTCACCCAAATCCAGAAAGGGCAAATCCGTCAGTATGCAACTTCCAGTTCGAAAAGGCAATTTCCCGAAGTGGGAAGTTCATATAAAACTGTAAGACAGCCACGCGTCAGCAATCTATACGAATGATGAAACTTTTCGTACGAGTCTGACCTTTTATTAAACTATCTGACAAATAAAAATGGTCCACGTGGCACAATGGCACCAAAACCACTATTGGTTTTTATAAACCCGAGGAACAATAGCGGTTTTTTGAGAGACGCCCTAATACCCCCACCCTCTTTACACCCTCCACCCCACACCCAACGCGTTTCACCTTTTTTCATATTTAGACACACTTTCCTTATATAGGCAAATTCAATCAGAAGACTGACCCAAAACGACGATTTTGAAGTCTGCTTTTGTCTCCATCAACCGCAAGTTTTTTTTTTTCCTTTCCTTATAACTTTCTCTTCCTTTTTCCTCGGAAAATTCCCTCTGTTTTCCTTATATCCAAACACTGATTTCTTCTTCGGCTTCTTCTCGCGAATTCAATTTCTCTGGTACGTTCTGCATATGAACATGTATTTTTGAGTTTTGTGTTTTCGCCTATATGAGAAATTGAATTTGTAGCGTGTGCATATGTGTGTAACTGTAGCTAACTGTGTGTATTTGTAGAGAGAGAAAGTAGAGAGAGATAAGAGAGTGTGAGAGATCGGCAATGGGGAGAGGAAAGATAGTGATAAGGAGGATCGACAATTCGACGAGCAGGCAAGTGACGTTCTCGAAGAGGAGGAATGGATTGTTGAAGAAGGCGAAGGAGCTAGCGATCCTATGCGACGCCGAGGTCGGAGTCATTATCTTCTCCAGCACTGGAAAGCTCTATGAATACTCAAACACCAGGTGCTTTTCGCTATTTCCTTTCTGTTTTTTTTTTTCCAATTATATATTTTTATATCTATTGATTTATGAATTGTTCAGAACTTTTAGTTTCGTGTTTTATTTATGTGGATTAACGAGATCTGTGTGGTGAATAGTTTTTCACCTACCAATTTTGCATATTACCTGTGAGTTTGACTTGGATAATGTGGTATAATAGATGCTAATATAGTGTAAAATAAATTCTTCTAGCCAGTGAAGTTCAAATCTAAATAGTAAGATGAACTCATAATCGGAGACTTTATGGTTCAAATTGCTTTTTCCTCTTCTGGAAATTAGATGCTTCATGTTATTGCACGCTTTCTGTTTGTTATTATGTCAGAGAGTTCGTTTAATGACTGTCTTGTATGAGCTCACTGGGTGAGAAAATGTGTGGATAGTCAGTTACGCTTAAGTTAAGTGAGTGTATAGGATGAGGATAGCTGGTGTAGTAATGACATTGCTCCATTTAATGTGAATTATGGAAGTAGTGCTTTGAGAGTACCATTGCTATTGAACTTTCTTTTAATGTTTATGGGCTAATTGCTTGGCTTATTACGTATCGGGGGACATGGTTCTGTTGATAGCTTTGATGTATGATTTGAGGTTAGCTGGACTAGGTGAAACTTTGATTTAGTGTTAATACATTGAGCATAGTTGTATCCACACCCACTAAATGATCAATGCTAGAAAAGTTTTCATGAAATAATAACAAACACAACAAATTAAAGACATCTTTCATTGTTAGTCTAGTACACAATTATCTACGCATAGAAGCACATTGGTAGACTTTCATACAAGTATATGGGTGTTAGCAGCAGCTAATGCAGTAGAGATGCATACTCATCCTACAATTTACTCCCTCCGTTATAATTTGTTTGTCTGATTTCAATTTGACAAGAAGTGTAAGAAAGTTAAAATTTTTTTTGAATCTTGTAGTTTTAAACTAAAGATATGCGTACCAAAATGTCCTTTAATCTTGTGATCTTAAACATGTCATATAAAAAGTTGAAATTAAAAAATTATCAAAAAAGAATAAAACATTTCTTTTAAAACAAACTAAAAAGGAGAGTAAGAAAAATAAATTAAAACGAATTCCTTCTTTTCGTTCACATCCTTAACCTACTAGTGGGCGGAGAGTTGTTTACACATCAAGAGTTTTTGGTAATCAGAAGTTAATGAGATGCATGTTGGAATAGATCATGGGCCCTTGATAATATTATTATAAGACACATAGAGGATGAGCTCATTTCAATACTACGGAAACTCTACTCTTTTAATACACGATTACAAAGGGTATATATAGGTGACCAAAGGCACTTCTAAGCCCATACCTAATAAATGGTTTCTCGCACATACTATGAAAACTTAATCGCAATAACATAAAAGGATCCTAGCAGTGCAGCTGGTCTCCTGATGGCTTCAATGGACATTTTTTCCAGTCTACATGGGAGATCATTAAGGGAGATTTGCACTTTATTATAGCCTACTCAATAGTGCATGTCTGGGTATATTTGTCACTCTCCTACAGTAAGGTCTCCCATAGAATTCTCACAATTTCAGTCAATCAATTTGTGTGATGTGACCAATTATAAGATTATTTCAAAGATTTTATCTATCGGAATGACCCCTATTTTAGGAAAGCTCATCTCTTAGAATCATGTTGGGTTTTCAGGGGAAGACTGATAATTGAAGATGTCTAATTAACCCAAGAAATCATACATGGGAAGGAACAAAACAAGGAGGCATCATTGTCATTAAGTTAGATATGTCTAACGCTTGTGATAGACTCTCCTAGACCTTTCTTATAGCAGTCATGAGGCAACTTGTTTTCTTAGAAATGGTGACTGCTTTTATCTACAAATTGTTGTCAAATAGTTGGTATTTAATTAGTCATCATAATTTCTACAAGGTATGACTTCTTTAATCTTCTAGGGGGTGAAACAAGGAGACCCTCTGTCTGCTGCTTTCTTTATCGGAGTTGCAGAAGCCCTTACTAAGAGCCCTCAATCAAGTCAATAACAGGAGCAGTTATAATGGCTTGACTATGAGCAGTAAGGGACCAAATACTAACCATCTTTATTATACTGATGATCTAATTTTATTTACCCTAGGGATAAGAGGTCAGTCAAGATGGTCATTAAGGTGCTTAAAGATTATCAAGATGCTCATGGCAAGAAATAAACAAATAGAAGACTAGTTTCAATACTTATGGCTATCAAGACAGAAGAAGTATAGGAAGATTGAGGATATGGTCTGGTTATAGACATGCCCAGTTCTTTCTTTCCTACTTGGGGGGCCAATATACACTGATAGGAAGAAGATGGCCTGCTTTACTGACATGAAAACGAAGATTCTGAACAAGGTTGGTGACTGGAAGGGTAAGTTGCTGTACTGGGGAAAAAGCAATCATCATTAAGCATATTTTATAGTCCGAGACACTTCGCTTGCTTGCTGCAATGACCCCTTCAATTACAGTGCTCAAACAGATAGAAACTTACTTTTTTAGTTTCTTCTGGGGTATGAAAGAAGACAAAAACAGTTACCATTGGAGCTCATGAGATAAAACGTGTTATCCTTACGAGGAAGGGGGGGATTGGTTTGGAGATATTTGCTCCTTATTTTCATTTAAGAGATGGTGGATATTAAGAAATGAAGGCAACCTATGGGCTGGATTCTTACTATCTAATATTGCTATTGGTCTAAGTGCTAACCTTTTCCATAAATTTAAGAACTCTTAAAGATCTAAATATTGGAGGGACCTCTTAGATACTAGGAAGATGATGGAACAAAATATCTTATAGAAAGTGGGAAGGGACACTTTTTTTATGGTGGGATAAGCGGTTGAACTCAAGACCACTTGCTCAACAGATAAACAAGCAAAAGAAGCTCAGAAATTCTAATGTCAAAAAGTTTCATTTGGATAACAGATGAAATACAATAGCCCTTAGGGAAGTTATTCCGGACTTAATGGTAGAGGAAATTTTGAAAATACATCTTATGAACAACAACATAGAGGACAACGATATTTGGTGCCTGAATCCTAATGGGGCAACTTCTCTTATTCCTCTACTGAAAAAAACAAAAAATTAAATATGGCAAGGCTGTAAAACAAGAAGGTGCCTTTTAAGGTATCACTCTTCATGTGGAGGATGTTGAAGAAGAAATACCTCTAGATGAATTAATCACTCGAGAGATTTGGAATGCACATAATTTCCAGTTGTTCAAGCTGCATAGAAGCTAAGGGGCAAACTACTAATCATGTGTTTATATCCTATGTTGTGGCACTACTACTTTACCTAACACTTATCTTGCGCTTCCACTTGGGACAAAACATAAATCAATGGAGGTGCGGAATGGAGTTATTGAGAAATTTTGAAAAGAAATTTTCTTGGCGGAAACAATACCTGTCTATGGGAGGAAGGTTGGCACTAACCAATAGTGTGCTGGACAATACCCCTACACGTTTAATGTGAACCTCGAATTGAAATAGGCACCATATTTAAGAAGATACGAAAATAACCCGCGGTTTTAAAATGTTATTAAAATAGGCTTAGTGAACTAATTTAGTCATACTATATCTATTTTTTAAAACGGTCAACAGTGGTGGAAACCGGTATATATAACGGACTAAATTAGTCCGTTAAATAGTTGAATTCTGGCAGAATTTTATGTAGTTGTACTGTTTTTTTGCGGACTTTGTCATCCTTTTTTGTACACGTTTATAGTTGACATGACATATTATTGTAGCAGACAAAATTAGTGCTCTATGTATTTTTGTTACGTCTAATCTCCCCTCAAAAAAAAAAAACTTCTGTAGATGAGACCAGAAACGATACAGCGTGAACCTCGAAAAACAAATTAATACTAAATATTAAATAAACCTAAACAAATATTTAAAGATATTAAATAATAAATAATTTAAATTTATGAATAAAATAAAACTAACCTCAGTCAATGGCTACATGGGATCCTCCATGATAATTTAGTAAGTAGGGTTGACGGGGGATGAAGGCCCCGAAATATGAATCTAAAAACATAATAAAAGTTAATGTTGGTGTTAATTACAAATATATATTTGCCTAAAAGGTTACTTAAATTTATAACATATAACTGTGAAATTTTTTACTATAACTATGCGTCCTCGGCAGTAGAATGACTTATATCCAGGCCGATCGTATCATGGGAAGGAGGGGGGTTTGGGGGGGGGGGGAAGATTAGACGAAACAAAAATACATAGCGCACTAATTTTTCCGTTATAATGATATGTTACATCAACTACAAAAGTGTACAAAAAAGGAGGTGTCAAAGTAAAAAACAGTATAAATATATAAAGTTCTGCTAGAATTCAACTATATAGCGGACTAATTCAATTCACTATATATAGCAGACTAATTTGTTCCGTTATATATACCGTTTTTCATCAATGTGTTTAAAAAAATAAATATAGTGAACTAAATTAATTCATTAAGCTTATTTTGATAAATCATTTAAAAAGCGATTTATTTTTGTATTTATTTAATTTTTGGGGCTTGTTTCAATTTTGGATACCATTTGTTTAATGTTTGTAATCCCAATTCCCAATAAAATAATAAAGCAACTGGATAAAATTAAAAGGACTTTCCCGTGGGAAGGGTACGGCAAGGGCCATAAATTTGACCTTCTAAGATGATCAAATGTCATCTTGCCAAAAACTATTAGGAGGTGACCTAGGTATTAGGGACCTCTCTGCCCACAATAAATGTACGTTGATGAAATAATTATGGAAATTCAATCAAGAGGAGAATTTTTGGGTTTCGTATTGATCGATTCGATTTTATTTTGAAAGTTATCGATTCTACTTATCGGTTTATTGGTTTGTAAATATGCTAAACTGTTAAAAAATCATTAAGATATCAGTTAATAGGTTATTGATTAATCACTTGTTGATCATCATCGGTTTGATTATCGGGTTAACCATTAAGATGTAAAAAACTCATTATAAATACGTTTAGCTAAAAAAAAAGTAGATGAAAAGAGAAAGAATAAATAGAACTAGCCTAACTAAAGCAATCAACTTTAATTTAGATTGAATAACCCCCTTCACTTTTCATAGACACCCAATTCATATTCTTGCTATGATACTTTATATATTAAAGGCTAAAATTGTAATTTAATAAATTATTATTGGGTTATCGGTTTACCCGTTAAAAAAAAGTCAAAATGATAACTGAACAAATAACCCAATAACTTGAATGAGTAAATTGATAATCAAACTATTAAATTAATAACTCAAATCAGTAATTCAGTAATCTAATTATTAATTTAAATTATTAATTTAATTATTAATTTGCACAATCCTAAAATCCACTAGGAATAGAGATGGCCAGGGCTAAGGGCGACCCCCAGAATATTGGTGCTGAACAAAAGCCCATTTGGAGTTAGTTAATGTAAAAGTTACCCATGATTATTTTTCACACAGAAAAGGCTAAAATATTCCTAATATATAAAAATTAACTTATAGATACCTTTTTTTAACCTTTTGATTTAAAAAGATGTTCAATTTTTATGTTTGACCTGAGACACTCCTCCTCCTTCTATCAAAGATATCCTTAGCTTTGAAACTTTTAATATTTAAAGGTTTGAAAATTTAGTTTCATTACTTTTTATTTTAAAAATTAATAAAATCAATATAATTATAATTAAAAATATAAAATTCAAGAAAAAATTATAAATTAAAAAACAAATATATTATAACAAGTACCTTGAAATGCTGTTGCTATAGTTCCTAGATTTGTCTTTTCTTTATTTGCTGAGCGAAAGATAGAAAAATCCTCGTTAATAGATGTGAATTGATTGAACATGTCAGTTTTTCTCTTTTGTATTTAGCCAAAGCGATTAAATATTGGATGAAGCTTCATATAATTTTGTGTAATTCTTCCTTCATTTGCAAATATTTGAAGCCGACCAAAAAAAAATAAGAAGATAAATCTAAAAATTATAACAATGGATCCCAAAGGTATTCATTATAATATATATTTTTTTAATTTCTAACTTTTCTCAAAATTTTGTATTTTTAATTGCATGTGTAAATTATATAGATTTTATTAATTCTTAAAATAAAAAGTAAAGTAAATAAAATTTAAACCCTCTAAATATTGAAAATTTTTAAGATTGAGGGTATTTTTAGACCAAAAGGTGAAAGGAGGTATATCATTGAGCCAAAAATTAAGGTTGAGAATATTTTCAGATCAAAAGGTGAAAGAAGGATATTTATAAGCTATTTTTCATACGTTAAGGATATTTTTTATTTTGACCATTCTCCATTTCCCCTAATACAATCAAAATATCTTCATATTAAAATATAAAAGTCATATGAAGACATCAAGTTAGAGATGAAGATTAGACATACAATTTGGAATGTATAATCCGAGTGTTCTACATGTATATTAATTTTGCCTCTACAAATATATATAGCAAATAAATTAGATTGAGAAGTTACCCGAATATCGCCTTGTTTCAATTTTCTTTATGACAAGCTTCTTACATGTCACGTGAATAGAAGTGGAGTAAAAGATTATATTTTACAAGAATAACGATGGTATTTAAAATTATAACAATTATAAATTAAACTGTAAATTACGCAATGAAAATTTGGAAAAGTATGATAGAGACGAGGATGAGGAGAAATATGTTTATTTTCAAGAATCATTTATATTGGGGCAATCAACTGCGAAAGTTTCCATCTTTTAAAAAATTATTGTTTGAAGCCATATAGGGATAGGAGAAGAGACTTATAATGATGTTTATTGATCTTGAAAAGGCAAATAACAAAGTCTCAAGAAAGGTTCTGGGGAGATGTTTGAAGTCTAGAGACGTACCTATGACATACATTAGAGCGACTAAGGACATCTATGATGGAATCAAGACCTGTATAAAAACAACCGGAGGAGACTTTGAACACTTTCCAGTCATAATGGATTTCATCAAGGATAAACTCTTAGCCTATTTTTTTCGCTTGATATATTTAAGTGGAGGTACCATAGTTTATATTATTTCCAGATAACATAATATTGCTTGACGAGACATGCGATAGAACTAACATTAGGCTGGAGGTTTGGAGATAGACCCTCGAGTTTGAAGGTTTTAGTTTCAGTAGGACTAAGACAAAGTACTTGAAGTGCAAGTTTTGTGCCGCAACAAACAAGGCGGATATAGAAGTGAGAACCGACACACAAGTTAACCCAAGAGAGCAAGATTCAAGTATCTTAGGTCAAATACCAAGAAACTGGGGAGATAAACGATGATATCACGCATCGTACTAGAGCAGCATGGATGAAAAAGGCTTCCATCCAAAGTCATATATGATTAAAAAATGTGCCACCACAACTTAAATATAAATTCTACAAAGTGATTATTAGACAAACTATGGTGTGTGATAGAGTGTTCGTCAATCAAGAACTCACACATTCAAAAGATGAAAGAGCAGAAATGAGGATGCTTAGATGAAAAGGAGATATAAGATTAGAAACAAAAACAGAAGGGGTAAGGTGGGAGTAACCTCCATAGTGAACAAGATGATGAAGACGAGTTTGAGATGGTGCAGACATGTGAAGTGGAGCATAGATACCCCATTGAGAAGGTGCAGGAAGTTGACAGTGATAGGCGTAAAGAGAGTTAGAGACAGAACGCAACAACATTGAAGAGAGGTAATTAAATAGGACATAACACACCTTCAACTCACCAAATACGTGTCCCTAAATAAGACAATATGAAAATTGAGAATTAAGGTAGAAGATTAGTTGTCACGCCCCGCCTTGGAAGACATGACTAACACCTGGTGCTCTACTAGGACCTGGACTGCTGGACTAGCTGAACCTGAACACTTCTGGTGCTAGGCTAGCTCTAACTCCGATTTCAAGAAAACGACGGGCTATACGACGACTGTAAATACAGTCTCCGCCCGACTAGGCCTACAGTCACCTGTAAGAAAACAACAGCTATCCAGAACAACTGTGCGGGTTGACAAGACCACCATGCTGTCTAGTTATTTCTGAATCAAGAAAACAAGTGCTAAACTGCCACGTGACCGATAAGGTCACCACTACCAACTGAATAAGGCCCCACACGACCATCATAACCAAACTAAAACATACACCCGACTCCACACGAGCGGTACAACGAACCACAGGGAAAAATATACAATCTGCAAGCCTCTAAGAATATTGATAAGATGGTCCGGACAGGGCCCCGGCCTACCCATACTGTACAATAAAAGAAAAATAAACCTCTGACTGTCTATCTTCGGATGACAGGAGCCGATGACTTTGTGTGCAGGATGGAATTACGAGGGCTCGACTCCTTGTCTATGATTACCTGCAGGCAAGTAATGCAGCGCCCCTGAACGGGCGTCAGTACCGAGTATGCAAAGCAAACCAAACATATCTAAAGATAAACGGTAATACTGATAGTTACTGAAATGACAAACGATAGCTAAACTGTCTGGAATAGGAAAATCTGTATTGGGAAGAAGGTAAGAATCATACCTGTCGATGCAGCGTCCTGCTATCTATCAATTTGATAAGTAACATACACACACACACACACACACATATAGCATACAAAAACCTATACCAGCCCCTATAAGCCGGAAGGTGCCAATCAACACGCAATCTACATACCCTTACCCGGGCCAAACCATCCAAAAATAAATTCACTCCACTCACCTAATAACTACCAGCACCCCGCTGGCCCCCTGGGTATGCAGCTTGGGCCCTCTGGACCCCTGACTATAACTGTATCCGAGTCCGGAGGACTCCTGTAACTGTAATCTGAGATCTGTATCTATAATCTGTAATCTGTGCCTTGGACGCAAGCGCTCAACAGGGTATACTGTAATGCTGATCAGCCTGCTATGGGGAATGCTGCATCCCATCTTCGTCCTACTGCGGACGACATGCCACTCCTTGGAGTGACGTATCCTCACCCTCTGGCGGGCGAGTCGACACAATTATTAACCCTGGGGCGGCAAGGAAGCTCTAAGGGTGCCCATATATCACAAACAAGTCTCAACAAGCAACAGTAATCACATATAGCATGTATGTTAAATTTGAAAATACTATCCATGTTTTGATATTCTATTTTGAATCTCTTGCTGAATTAAACTGAATCTAATACAGAGTTAAACTGAGTCTGGAATAAGATCTTGTTGTCTGATACTGATTTACTGACTTTCATTCTAGATATGACATAATAATACAAACGTGCTTAATAATCGACTTCTTGAACTTCCTTCTGGAATTTACTCTATTTTACTATGCTAGAATTACTAACTTGCCGAAGAAACTGGCTTTACATACCTCAGTTGTCGGCTTTCCGGCTAGCTGGCGTAACTCGGCCAATATTCAACTATTTCTTCCAACTGCATTCATATTCATAGCAATTAGAACTAAATTCATCAATATCCTGGAAGAAAATACTCCTTTGAATATATATATAGCCCAAATTTTGACTTATCGGAAAATAGCTGAAATCTCGCTATTTCTCGAAAGTTCAGAAGAGAGAAATACTCACTTTAGGGCTAGGAGTATATCGACACTAATTTGGAGCAATTCTACTTACCTTAGCTCGGTGAGACGACGATTCTCCGACCGAATTTCACGAAACTAACTCCGCAGGAATGTTCTCTGCAGCTTTGTACTTCGGTACTCGAAGTTGATTTGTGTTTGGACCGCGTTTGATGGCGTAATCGGATGAATTTTTATATTGAAACCTCATCCCTTACTGATTTTGTTCGTGTTTACTGAAGAAAATATCAGATAAATGATTTTAAAACGAAGTGGGGCTATAACTCTTAACCAACATGCGAATAGACCATCTAAACGTCAAGAATTTACGGGGTGTAACATCAGTATAGGTAATCAAGTTTTCATTTTTTCCCATTGAGGAGCAAGGTTCTAACTTAGGATGCCCACTTTTAAGCCTCTAGTCAAGGGCCTCATTAGCAATGGAGCAACATATGTAATCTATCTGCCTTTAATGAAGGCACTCTGATAGCTTGAGACCAACTTCCCAATTTCCTTTATAAGCCTCTTAGATAACACCTTAACCACAATTTTGTACATACTGGCTACGAGAGCATCCCTTTCCTCATTGTCGAGACAACTCAAATTTTCAAAAGTAACACTAGTCCTCCAACATTCATTTTCAGTGTACGAGTCTTGATAAAAGTTCAAGATCACTTTCTTCATTTGCTCTTTATCATCAATAATGTCCTCCTTCACTTGTAGTCTATCAATACAATTGTACCTCCTATGAGAAATTGGCAATATTTTTGAACTACTTTGTATTCTTGTCACCCTCTTTTAGCCATAAACATCTTGATTTTTGTCTCCATGAGATCTCATCTGCCCTTGCTAGTTGTTGGAGCTCCAATTTGAAGAGCAGTATTTTGTTGGCCTCTTCTTGAGACAGAAGCCTGTAGGGCCTTATTAGTTTTTGTGTTAAAATAGCTAAAAACGTCCTTGTTCCAAGTAACCATATCCTCTTTTAAGCATCTTGAGTTTTTGAGAAAGGACAAAGTCTAGGGAGCCATTCACCTAATAACCCTCCACCAATATATCATGTCAACAAAACCTTTCATGTTGTAACCACATATTTTCACTCTTAAAATATAATGGTTCAGAAGATCAACCCTCACATTCAAAAACAATAGGACTGTGGTAAAAAAGGACTCTGGAAGGGCCTTTTGAAGGGTTATATTCTCGAGACCTGAAAAAAAATCAACGCTCCGAGCTAGGTACAGAAAGCCCGTTGCAAAGAGAGGTTCACCAATTAGTGTCTTTTACACATATGGATGAAGTGAAGGATTCGTCCATACTCTCGGTAAAGTTTGGAAGACCACGACTGATCCTGAAAGGGAATGAATGGTAAAAATAGCATGTCGTATCAACGAAAAGTTCTGCAAATATTTCATTGTTCCTAGATGGGTATAAAATCGTGTTATAATTCTTGGAACGGAACAAAATAAAGTTGGGTCGAATGAATAAATGGATAGGGCTGCGGCTTCAATTAAATTATAGGGAAAGAAAAAGCAACGAGCTTTTGTTCTTAATTTGAATGATTCCCGATCTAATTAGACGTTAAAAATTTATATCTTGAATGAAGTCAAAGAAGGATCTCATTGCCTTGATCTTCTAATACAATTGATGTCTTTCATTCTCAAATCAGCATACATTATTGTCCCCGCCAATCACCCGTGCTTATTTGCATAAATCTTTGATAGCAACCAGTTCTTCCCTCATTCCATACCTCTCCCAGTTAAAGTGAGGTCCATATACACTAGTAAGACAAAATCTGAAATTCACATGAATCCCTTCAAGCATTACAGAGATAGAGTACTGATCCTGCTCGGAGTTAATATAATTCCACTGCCTTTTGTCCCAGATGATTAAGACACACCCCTTTGGTGCCACAAACCTTTAACTCAACCCAACAAACTCATGTTGAACCCCAAATTTTCCTAACTATAGCCATTGGAGCCCTTTATCTTGGTTTTCTTGCAAACACAAAATATCTAGTTTCTATGTGAGTTCGTAAGTAAGTGCCTTATTTTGCTCCTCCTTTTGCTCATGTCATTGAGCCACCTAATGTTCCAACTAAGTAATTTTACTTTCATTCTGAGAAAGCTTTGTGGAACCTACCCTCATTCGACCCTTCCCCTATTCCATAGATAATAGTACACTTCAAGTTTATAGCTTCCCTTTCTCCCTTCTTCTTTGAATGTTTGCCCTCGTTCCTCTTCTCTTTTTACAATTCTTCCTGAGTTTGTCTATTCTGATCCATTATGAGAATCATGTCTAAGAGTTCATGCTCAAAACCTGCTAGGTTTACTCCAAAAGCCTAACAAGCTTTGTCATGACCACGTTAGTCCAGTAAGAAGTCTCAATGACCAGAGGTGAATTGATCACATGCCAGTCTTTTGAATTACCATCATCCTAAGGCATTGACAGAGAACCACTGATGGACAAGGAGGAAATATCGAGATCCTTAAAACTAACCATGATGATATCAAGGAGCATCGCGAGGAGAGAAAGGGTAGAGGTTGAAGGAAATCAACTTCATCATCAACTTCTACTGCAGTCGCCCCTCCATTCCTTTCTCACCCTAGCCCTTCCTTTTGGTCTGGGTCTTTTCCCTTTTTTGCCTCTAGAATAATAGTTGACACCCATTACTGATTTTTAAATTTTGATTTAGCACCAACTACAAACCCCTCTTTAGACCATAGGTCTCTAGACAATGGTTAACTGGGATACCTTGGTTATCTCTTCCGACTATTTTCTAGTCAGTTATAACCTTAGAAGACTCATTCATAATAATGGATACCTCAAAAGTTCTATCCCCATAAGGCAGATCCAACTTACAAGGTAGAGCAATATCAGTGTCATTCACAAAAATACGCCCCTAAAACAGGTTGTTTCTCTTCTTAGTATCCTCGTTAGAGTCTACAAAGCCGCTGACAATAAACCTCGTAGTTTTTCTAACCAATCATGCAATGGGATCCTAGAAATCCTAATACATCTTTTGCCCAATTCTTGCTCAATCAAATTTTCACCCACTGTCAGGACCACCTTGAGAGAGCCTTCTCCCATTCCAAAACCTGTCACCAAACTTGATCCTCTCAGCCTCCTTCTCGACGACATCTCAAATAAGAAAAGATTATGAGCTAGAGAAGAGACTTTCAAGCCGGGTGTCATCTTCCAACCACTAGAGAATCATTTTTGGATGACCTCCGATGTTGGGTTAGAGCAAGAGGAATCGCTGAAAACTCCCACAAGGCGTCTTGGTAAAAGGCCATTACCAATCTCCTCCTCAGGTTGGCCATTCATTACCACCCATCAATGGGGGTTGGTGGATTGAGGATAAGATAACCCCCGCATAGTAAATGGGCTGGACTAACCCAGAAATTTGAGGACTTTTTCACAGAATTCAGACCAACCCATGTTGTAATTCTTTTCCGAGAGTATGACTATAAATTTCCTTTGCCCATTCATTTTTCAATGCGAATAAATCACCCATAAATATTGTAATTTGATAGATTATGTAATAAATTTTGTTGCTTTCTCCTTGATCTCTTATAAAGGTTCCCCCCCCCCCCCCCCCCCTTTTTTTTTTGACGCCTGATGTAAGTTTTTGCATACCCAACGAAGGTTGTTTTCATCTAGTTTGATCTTGCTAAAAGTCCGATTGCTTTTCTCTGAGAGAAGAAACCATCTGTAGTGCCCCTTGTTGGTCAATATATATAACTTATTTTTCACTTTCATTTACAAGTATGATAATAATGTGAAATGAGTTTAATGAAGAAGGGCGGATCAATATAGCCTTTTCCCTTTGTCCCAAACGCCTCTCCTTTTTTGTTACAACATTGACCTTTAGGCCCTACTTCTTCTTTCACTGCTTTCTACCTTGTTACATCTATACCTTTGTCAAACCGTTTCAATTGAAATGATAACTAGTACAAAAGTCAACAACTATGGCACTAAAATGTCCAGCAAAAGCAAAAAAACACTGAAGATTCTATGGTATCATCACTTTAATTTTTGTTCTACCCCAAGTTCATTTCCTATATTAAGTTAGAAGGGGATGCATGTCATGCTATATGATGAAAAAAAGTCAGAAGCCATGTTACGTTTTCTTTGCAAAATATCATTTTGCCACTAGAACTACAATTTGGCTTGATTCTTTTATAATTGTGGTGTACCGGCAAGCTTGCGCGCACCTTGACTAATTCCATGAGGTACCAGGTAACTCTATCTACCAAGGCTTGACAGATGAAAAGAAATAACCTAGTGTTTTTTGTCTCCATTGGGATTTGAACCTGAGACCTTGTAGTTCTCAACCACTTCATTAATCACTAGACCACATTTTTGGTACCTATAATTTGTCTTGATTTGTAGATACTTAAACTGGAATGTCTGTTCTATTTCTAATTTCGATGTCAACAATTTTATTAGAGACAGACCACTTGGGTAACTTTCACAAAAGTTAAAAAGTTGCATGTACATTGTACCCAACAACCCAAAACAGGGGTTATCCAATACAGTCCTCCGTTGTACAGAAAGAAGTCTGAAATAGCAAATGGCCTAAGAAATTTGTCGCTACAATCGTTTTGTTCTATCTTTTGATTGCCAGCATGCCTAGTCTAGTCTAAACATATCTGCTCTATTATCATTTCATGAAACATTTCTCATTTAATCATTATCTACAGGCTGACAAATTAGTATTGTTGATGTGTCGTCAGTAGTATTATTTTATCTACTACCATTCTACATAATTGTTTTCAATTTTACGGGAAGCTTCAGAAATACTCTAGTTCCCCAACCACCAACTGCTGTTCCTTAACTACAATCTCAGTTATCATTATGCATCTCCTGCATGCATTTAAGTTATACCAGTCACGCTTTAAGAAATTCTCTTCTTTTTTGGGCAGGGATTGAAGGTATTCCAAGGAATCTTATATTTAAAACTGAGATGGGTTAACAGAATAGAGTCTGGATAAACTACAATCTTTAGTAAGGGAAAACTTCAACATTGGACCATAATACACGGCTATCATACATTTGGGTTTTCATTCTGAAATATCCCCATGTTATTCTTTGTCAGAAGTCGGGTTTTCATTCTGAAATATCCCCATGTTATTCTTTGTCAGAAGTCGGGTTGTATGTTTAGACAATTCTGTATCACTGATCAACACTCAATAACTAGTATAGAATTTAGAAGCAGCTAGACAATGCCTACAGAAAAAAAACGGGTGTTTAAGATAACAAGCTTCCATGTACTCATTTCATTAGAGCATGTTCGGTGATTTCTTCCCTTGTTTTGCTTCTAGTATTAAAGCATGAAGGCAACAGACACAACTAATAAATCAATTCATACCTTTGATTGGTACATGAAACTAGAGTAAAAGGAGCAAAACAAACTTCAGAGACCTACCTTAATGTCTGAACCATTCACTTTGTAAAGGTTTTGCATGCTATCACTCCCAAATTCATTCAACTGAAAAACTAAGAGAAAAAAATTAAATACCAGAATTGCAGCCATCAGTTTAATAAGAGGCTGCAAGAGATATTGCCTGCCTTGGTTTATTTGAGTCCTATCTTATAAGTAGATAAAACAGTATCTATTATAATGACCTTGGTATATAGTCAACACAATCTAAAGCTTATGTATGTATCAACTAGACTAGAAACAAACAGAACAACTTTGTGTTATTCCAAGATACTTGCTCAATCAGTACAACAAAGAATTCTGAATATATTTACTTTGACAGCATGAAGTCGGTGATTGAAAGATACAACAAAACAAAGGAGGAGAATCATCAATTGGCAACTCCAACTTCTGAGGTTAGGGTAAGTTTCACTGGTTAATTTGCACTCAACTAGTCAAAGAAAAATATGCATAACAGAGGTTTCCATCAAAACCACTTCATGCCATTGACATAATTCATGAAATACCAAAAGAATCGTTGAGCAGTTGAGGCATAGGAGTAACCAACGTAAGCTCTCAGGTTGAAACAAAGCTATAATGCACGGTATACGCTTATCTACTCTACCAGGGTGAGCTGATTTCTGGACACCTGTAAGGTGCGCTGCAGCAAGCTTTTCGGTGGAATAGTCAAGGTGCGAACAATTTATCCGGACACCCATATAGTAAGAAAAAAATCTGTTCAAAGTTGACAGAATAATTAAAAAAAGTAGAGAATATTTTTAGTGTTTATATTATAAATGATAAGTTAAGGGGGTCATTAAGAATAATAATATGGAAAATATTCTTAGTGGTTATATCATAGATAATAGGAGACCTTAGAAACATAAAACTTTCCTCGTACAAGCAGCCCTCTTGATATGCTCAACCAGTTCCAACAAGAATTTCTCTGAGTCTCTCTCCTTTCACGTATTGGGCATACTAGGCTTCTACAATATTTGTAGAAACCCAAGTGAATTTATCTTTGGTGATTTTATTACTCTTCTGTTGACTTATCTCTGACTTTACCAACAATTTCCTCAAGGATTTTTCTTTCACTCTTCTTAATTCAAGCTTACATGAAAGAAAAACAGATCATGTAAGCTTGAATTAAGACCATCATGATGGTCCCAGAGATCATGTAAATAGAATTTATCACAGAAACAGCAACAATCAGGTATTAAACCTGTACAAAAGTTTGACTCAACTCCTATTCAAGATACAAGGCGTCCACATAAAGCCCAAAAGTGTGTCAAGATGATTTTAGTGGGAATTATTCTCAAGGATTATACTATTGTCAAGAGGACTATTAATTATTGTGTCAAAATTGAAAACCCCAATGATTTGTTGTGGCTTCCTCAGGGCCTTGTGAAGCTCAACTTGCTTTAGCAGCTATGTGATGATTTTCGTGGTAGGCGTAGGTGCTGGGCAGAGCGCTAGCGAAGCTCTGGTGGTAATGCAAGTGAGCGGGGTTTTTTTCTACATAACAACTCCTAATGAAGAGCCTTTTTATATATATTAACCCAAAAATTCAGTATGAGTCAAGTGCTTTTCTAACGAGAAAAGTTCAGTAAGAGTTCCTCCACTCTCTCCTCCTTCTACAACATGCATGGATTCTAGTGTACTGTTGTTTATACCTCTTGTGAAAAGGAAAAAGCTCAAATAACTTTCAGAAAAGGCTCAACCATGCCACCCGTTAATAGTTAGGCTCATTTATGCCACTACTGTGACCCAAAGTGCTCATTCGTGCCATTATTTATTAACGGCTCAAATAGCCGATTTTGGAAATCTATTTTTTACACGTGGTGTTCAATTAAACAAGCCACATAACTAATTTAAACCCATTATATTAAGAGTGAAGGATGAAAAACATACCTAAAATATCACGGGTTTTTGAGTTTTATACCCAAACTATCAAGTGTGCAAGTTTCCTCTGAACTATAACTAAATATTTATCAAAACACACCTACACTAATATTAGTTGCTCACTTTTCCTACATGATATTTCAAGTAGAAAAGTGTGATAGTTGAGGTGTGTTTTGATAAAACATTTGGTGATAGTTCAGGTAGGAAAAGTAAACACCTCATAGTTCGGATATGAAACTCAAAAAACTTGAATATTTTAAGTGTGTTTTTCACCCTTCACTCTTAAATTAAAATACCCAGCCAAATTAAATTAACCCGCCCCACATCCCTTTTAACCCAAATCTCACTCTTACTCCCTCATCCACAATAATGGATCAAAACACAAAATCCCTAAACCCCAACCTTCTTCAAATCTCCGCTCAAGCTGAGAAATTGTTTGTCTCACAGATGGTCCACAAGTCCTTCATTGAGGTAAATGAAGAAGGAACCAACTGTTGCACTATTTGTATTGCTCAGCTTCACAATTGAGAAGCTAATAGATTTTGTTGCGGACCATTCATCCTTATAAGAGATGAATCTACTAAATGGTGTTGTTTCTTCAGGAAGCATGTGAATCCTCTTGCTGGTTAACCTACAGAAAGCAACAAAGAATGATTTTGTAGCTTGATTCAAGGGTGACTTAAGAATTTGATTAATCTTAGTTTGCTTCTTAGCTTTTTCATTTTCTGGGAATGACTTAGGTTCCAAATGCATATTCACAGAGTCTATTGAAATCTTTGAAGAGAGTGGAGACATAAAGAAGAAGATTGGGGGTTAGGGATTGTGTTTTGATCTACCATTGTGAATGAGGGAGTAATAATGAGGTTTGGGTTAAAAGGGATGTGGATTGGGTATTTTAATTTCGCGGGTCTAAATTAGTGACTTGGCCCGTTTAATTGGAGGCCACGTGTAAAGAAAGGGTTTTCCAAAATCAGCTATTTGAGCCGTTAATAAATAATTGCACAAATGACCACTTTTGGTCACAACAGTGACATAAATGAACCCAACTATTAACGAATGGCAGGCAGCTGAGCCTTTTCTAGAAGTTCGATGCATATTGGAGCTTTTTCCCCTTGTGAAAAGGATTGAAAATATATTAGTACCTGACCAAGGGGAACATAATGTCTCCCACAGGGTGGAGAATCTTATAATACAAGGGAATGGAATACAAAGTGGAGAATCTTATAATACGAGGGAATGGAATACAAGGTGGAGAATCTTTTATAATACAAGGTCACCTAAAAGAATAGACTAGGGACTATGACTTTCATTTGTCTAGCAATCACAGCATAGCTAGGGATAGAACTGTCATATAGTTCACAACTATTTTGAAGCATTTTGCATCATATCAGCAAGAACATCTTCAGCTAAACAATTTTCATAAAAAATTATAGTCTGCATATCAATGCAAAAGAGATTCTACATGGACTCAACCTTATTTCCAGCAAGAGTAAAACAACAAAGGGTTTTCATGCTCTTGAGGTGGGTACTAACATGCCACATGACTGGAAAACAGACCACACGCTACCTTTTCACTGCTGATCACCATTATCAACTTCAATGATTTAGCAGTCTGTCTAATCCTGTTCTACAGGAAAGTTTGGCCATCTTTTAAATTAACTTTACAGTGTAAAGGTTCCATTATTGTGGGCAAAGTTCTAGTATGACGGACTCCAAAGACTGCTTATCCCGCAGCCCCCCTTCTAACTAATGTCAAAATCTTGAACAAAATCATAATCATTTGAGTCATGAGATTCAATTGTGGTTAGAGGTAGTAATGATTTCCTTGCGCTGGAGCCCATTTCTTGAAAATTGTCAGCTAGGGCACACTCATCTCATAACTTGTCAAAGTTCTACCAAGATGTCAGCAGGTGTTAACCTGGACCTTAGCTTCTTACTTCTACACAGTCCCGCTTGCCGTTATTAAGCAGATAATGACGTACATGGATAGCGCTAGCTTCTAGGTACCACTGCTTCATACAAGGTGTCCAGCTTTCTAACCTGTCTTTGTCATGTCATCTGTTCAGTATGTGGAGATCAATCTCTAATCCTTCTTTGGAATTGCAGAAGGGAAAACAGAAGTCCGAGTGTCCGACACATGTTTCATGTTTTCAAGACACTGCAAAGGAATAATTCCCATTAAAAAATAGCTCGTTCTTCACAGATCAATATTACAGGAATTATGCAGTTCAGGCATATAGGAAAACAAAATGTGATGGGAAGTGAAACAGGAGAAACGTTGGGCTTTCCTGTGTTCAGAAATTACACGCTCTGATATTACTGTGAAACTGAAGCAGTGTAAATTCGATATAATGGAACAAAAGCTCCCTGCATATACCCAGATCAATCCTATGTTCGGGGAATTTTCATCTGACAGTCATATCAGTTAAGTGCAGCAAGGAGCTTTTGGATATGGTATTGGAAGGTAATTCCTGGTAAGATTGATCATGGAAGCAGCACTTGACTCCTTTTAATAATAAGACTGTATAGGCCAGCATAGTTTAACATATAACTAAGCTTTCTGCTCGGGGTTAATACTACAATCATGACATATTGCACTCATGTTCATAGCACACACTTCCTATGGCACACAAAATCCCGGAGTAAAAAGATCTCATCTAGAGCTGCTTTATAATCATCAAGTGGGGAGCATCTTATCTTACGACACAAGGGAAAAAAAAAAGAATTCGTACATGTCAGGAACCTAAGCAATTCATAGGCAGCGTACATAGTTTACCCTCTAACCCTCAAAGGCCAAATCCCTGTGACACCCCTCTCCAACATGGGCAACCCTTTACGCACCTAACCTTTCCAAAGTGTGTCTAAGACACACCACTTTTGTGCTTGACCATGTTCTTAGAACATGTGTATGTCACGCCCCAATAGCGTCGTCACACATCATTAGCATTTTAAGAAAAAACTGAGAATTACAATTATGCAAACACAGGAACATAAGAACAAGGATATGGCTTTGGTGGTACGAAAAGCAGGTAAATGAATCCTTCCGAAGTGTATCTTACACTCCTCCTTAACATTCAAGAACTATAATCAGATAAGTCCTTAAGCCTTCAGGTGATTGGACTCCTATATAGCAACCTTTGAGCTTAGACGAAGTCCATTCTACAACCCAATTTCCATCACATGCCATACTACTATCACTCTACTAAAATAAAGCTAACTGAACTTGACCAACACTTAGAGAGGCTAAATAATTATCTGAAGGATACCCTTCCACTCCAATGTGCATCTAAAATAAAGCAACTCTCCCTTTGTTTCAATTTATGTGTCTCTATTTAGTCTGTCTCAAAAAGAATTGTCATTTTCTCTATGTAGTAACTTTTTACTCCAACATCCTACATGACATGTTTAAGACCACATGATTTAAGGGCATTTTCGTACATTACACACATCTTTAGTTCAAGAGCACAAGATTAAAAAGTCTTCCTTACTTTTCTTAAACACCGTGGCCAATCAAACTAAGATACATAAGATGAAATGGAGGGATACTGGTTTCCTATATGTTATGAAACCTCAGAATAGAAGCATCAGCTACAATAGAGAGGGACAATGTTATCCAGGATTTAGTTTGCCACCTCAAAGAGACCCAATATATGTACCCAACACGATTCTAGATAATTTCATTCTATATATGTGGATAAGTTCTTAAATTGTCACATACATATAACTTCTGCTTACCTTTTGTTGAAAGTGATAAACCTATATTTCTTTTGTTGAAAGTGATAAACCTATATTTCAAGTTCCTAACATTACCAACTATGATAACATGGGTGGGATGAGAAGTAGACTCTTTCCACATAAGTCCACCATCAAAATTGCGGAGCAGTCATTTTACCAGTAGCTTCATTAGCAAGTCAGGAAACAAAACAAAGATCATTTGCATTTAATATAAAATTTCATCAATAAAGTTGTGAAAACTCACATTCATCATTTGAAGCATGTAAAAGATCCCTTTTTGTTACAAGTGAATCATGTAAATTCTCCTAAGTTGAACATCCACAACTTGTTGATTACACCCTTATCTTTCCTTGTGCTTTCACCCTGTTGCAGAAAAATATCATTCTTTACTTTTATGCATAGATAAGTTCAATATAATCCCCAGAAATACAGGTGGATAAAAAATCAACAGTATTACGTCAATGCCAAACTACTAAAGAACTGCAGAATAGTTTTCCAATTCCTCCCCCTAACAAGTCAAAGTGATTTCACAAGCAAGAAGGAGAATAAGCTTCATGTCAAATGACAGATCAACACCGCCCTCTTAGCATTTTAAATAACTCCAAATCTCTTATTACCCTAAGTCAAAAACCATGAAATCTAGAGCATGTTATAGGGATTGCAACTCATTTTCACAGGCAACAAGGAGAATAAGCTTCATCTCAAATGACACATTAACACCGCCCTTAGCATTTTAAATAACTCTAAACTCCTCTCTTATTACCCAAAGTCAAAAACTATGAAATCTAGAGCATGTTATAGGGCTTGCGACTCATTTTCACAAGCAAGAAGGAGAATAGGCTTCAGGAAGTATCTCCAGAGCGTCAAAACAAAATGATACTGGAAAACAAAATCAAGACTCTTACCTTTAATACTTTTCTAATAAAAATTTCTCTAGCAAAATTTAAAAGCAAGTCTTTGATATTTAGGATTAGAATAGATTATATTTTCAACGGAATAGTTGGAAAATGAAGTACCATTACTTTATGAACTAGAAACTGCATACAAAGAGGGAAAGATCAGTCTTATGCACTTATTAAATGGCGGAGTCCTATCTAATTTCATCTTTTCATATGTAGGAATATTTATCAGTCAATGCTAGGTCTAGTAGTAAAAATCCCACATATGATTCGACGTGTAGAAGGAAAGTTAAAAGTAAATTATACCACAAGTTTTGGGGGGTTGGGTGGTGGGGGTGGGGGTGGGGGGGATGGGGATGTTTGAATAAAATATAGAAGTATATCATAGAGTAACCAAGATGCAACTGTATTTACTCATTTACAGAACTTCGCATTTGATTCCTCCGTACTGTACCCACAAATCAACTTTTAGGCCTCCAAAACAGCAATAGCTTATTATCCCTGATGGCACATTTTCAAGCAAAGTTCTTAATGGTGGGAAGCAACAAATATAAAACGAATCTTGTGGCAATCTCTTTTAACGTCTAAACTTTGATTCCCATTGAAAAATAATCCAACACATTGGTTTGAAGCACTCCTCACAAGTTTGCTGGAGTAATATAAAACAAATGTCAAGATGAATTACTTATTTAGTCCAACCAATAGATTGTTTGGTTACTCAATTTAACTTAATACATGAATTACTTATACACCATAGGATGTATTATTCTATACCAAAGAAACAAAGGGATAACTAATCCTAGATAAGACCCCTAAATGACTAGACTACCCCTCAATCTCTTTTCCTAAATTTCTTTATACAAAAATTCAAGGATATAATTGTAAAGAAGATTTTTATAGAGTTTTACACCAAACACAATACATGGTGTATCTAGTTTTTAACACAATGAATCTACCACTTGATAAAAAATAATCCCAACATTACAATCCTTGTATTAGCAATCCTTGTACTACTAATCCCTGCATTAGTTCTCTTCGTACCAAACGACCCCTACATATCAACCATTGTACCAAAACTAGAAATCCCATTCCCCCCTCAGACCTAATGGAAAACAAAAATGCAATTTTATGATAACACCCATTTTTCATCAATGTGAGGAGATAAGAAGAAAATGGTCAAAGAGCCGCTCAATAAAGCAGATGATTCACGAGGACCCACGGATGTGACCTAGTGTCAATGCAGTGGGTTGAAAACCATGAGTTCTCAAGTTCATTTTCCAAAGGAGACAAACACTTGGCGAATTCTTCCCATTTGTACAAGCCTTGGTGGATAGAATTACTCGGTACCTACATTGGTGGACGATAGCAGGTACCCTATAGAATTAGTAAATGTGCATTAAACAAACCCGGACACCGCGGTTCTCAAAATAAAAGGCAGATGATTCACGACACCAACAACGTTCACTTTGTCAGAGTATTTTTAACCCTCTTATGTTATCTACTCCTATTTGAAACTTGAATCCCTTCCATTAATGAGGAACTTTCTGCCTGAATCGCAAAATTTCCAAAATCCTAATATAAACTAGCGGCAAAAAAGGGTTCAAGTTTCATTTGTCAAAAACAAATACTACCATTTCTCATCAATGTGAGGAGATAGGAGAACCTATCAATGAGGCAATCAAGAAACAAGCACTGGCAGCAAGGCTACAAAGTTTCTTTTAAAATATAATTGTCTCTAAAGCCAAAGTAGATGAATAAGGTTTCATATGCTATGTACTAATCACATTTAATGCATTTTTTTTTTTGTTGCATTTGTCTAATTGATCACATGTCCTTCTTTTGGAAAAATTTACTTACTGAAATAAATTAATCAGCAAGAAGTATCTCCATTTTTAACCCTCAAGTAAAAGAATTCCTTCCTTTTCCCTTTTCATCTTACAAAAGAGAAGTAAACATCCATAAGGAGTACCAAGTGCCTCATTTCCAAAAACTGCACAACCATAATACTATGGAAAAGGAAACAACAAACAATGCACTAAGACTGATTCAAGCAGGGCATATAAGGATTCTTAACCACATCTCCAATCCTTGGTCACTATAAAGGAAATAATATTTGTATTTTATGTTAACTAGTAAAACAGATGGGAGTGCAACCTTAAGATAGTGTATTTCATTTTTCCGTCTTTTTCGCCATTGACAAGGTGCAACCTCAAGGAAGTAACTCTAGCTGATTTTGTTTTTCCCCATATTTTAAAAGATCATTAACTTAAAGATACATAATCTTGAGGGTAAAGGGGATCTAATTCTTAGACCACAAGGAAGGGAACAACTCTATATTAATCTAAATAGAATTCATTACATTAGGCTTGGTTTGCTATTGATTTAACAACTAGTTTTGTCAAAGCATGCTTATATGATAATCCAAAGCCCTGTATTAAAGTAAGTTTCCTTGTTTGCAGTTTTGGCAAAGGGAAGCGGCAATGCTGAGGCAACAACTACAAAACTTGCAAGAGAATCACCGGTAAATTTTCTTCTCCTTATTAGATATATTTCATACTTCCACAAATAACATATTCAATGACCTATAGCACAAACATAAGGACCTCTTTTGCATGTTAAGCAGTGTAAAATTTCTTAAATTGAGCTCAAGAGTAAATAGGTAGTCTCTATTGTAGTATTTGAGACATTTAAGTAAAGAATATATTAAAAGAAAGTACCCAGTAATACTCATTGAATTCCTACATCAAAAGAGTCAAATCGTTTCACCCATTGAAGTTTTCAAACTTGGAAGTGTTTGATCAATTAGAAGCTTAAATATTCTTTATCTACTATTTAAGTTATATACGGACCTTATATAGTGACTGAGCTAGAACGGTAAAGAGACACGAGCAGTGTGCATATTGGACTGGAAAATGCACATGGCAATGCAAAACAGGTGCTTTCTGGTCCTTTTTTTATGGGGAAGATGGGGTTGGCAGAGATGAAAACAATAATCAACTTTTCTTTGATGTTTAAAACAATGATCTACTTTTGGATAACCACAACCAAGTTCTCTGCTAGTAAATGGAATATCAGAGGTTTCTTGGAAGCTCAATAGGTCTATGACAAAGTGATCATCTTACCAAAGTAGTCAAAAGCAAAATGCGCTAAAGATCGTCCGGGCTTTAAGATCAAAGTGCAATCGAAGTATGGCTTTAATGAAGAAAAGACTAGCAAAAAAAATGTAACGCAAGATAATGCAACGATAAAAAGAAAAGAAAAACAATAATTCTTAGTTCAAAAGAATGGAAGTAAGCTATATATGTATAGTAAAAGTCATGTCAAGTGAGTTAAAAAAACATTTTGAGTTTCCAATCTAGATGAAAAGATGCAGGTCTAAGTTTTTAATGGCTAATTTCCTTACATTAAACTTCAAATTTCTTATTGCCTAAAGTTCAGTCATAACCTTTTTTTAACATTTAATATATCACTTTCCCAACTATAATATTTGTCCAAAAAGGTTTCTACTTTCTCCCATGAAGTTTCTCTGATTTTAGCTTGTTTTTCATGTCAAGTTATCAATATCTTACTGAATTGATAGAAATGCTCCCAGGCACAATTCCCAAAGTTAGCCTCTCTCCTGCTCTATAGGAGAGAGAATCACCTCTTCCACTCAGTTCAGGCAACATTTCCGATCAGTGGCTATGGGTGACAACAGAAGTTGCTTCAATGCGGGGTTCAAATCATTCGATATCACAAGATGGACGAACGATAGCACGATGTGGTACGAATGGGTGGAGAGAAGTCGTAGAATGATGAGCAGATCCTCCATGAGCAGGGGCTCGCTGGAATGGATATGCAGAGTATTAAAGGAAGCATCAGCGGAACAAAGGAATACAGTTAGAAGATGGAAACACACAGACAGAGAAGCAGTGCACTTCTGCACAAGGAAGACTAATGAGCATTAAGTATCCTTGCTTTAAATAGGGAAGGTAGATAGAATCTGATTGTCCCTGAACTAGCATTAAAGGCAGGTTAGTGTGATATAGACTCTAAGATGGAAAACTTCATTAAAAGTCCAACAAGACAGGGAAAGGTAGTTCCCCCAAGATTAACTGAGGCCAACTACCCTTTTGCAAAAGCCGTTCAGAGAAGTAAATAGCAAACAAAAAGCATTAGGGAGGCAAAGATTAATAGCAAAGAGGGCACCATTGAAGTCAAGGCTATAACTGATAAAACAGAGGTAGGCAGTCTTTCAAGATGCATGGTGGGCTGGTGTGAGGTAGACACAAAGCAGAAACCTACATTAGCTGACATAAGGAATGGTCATCTTCAGTCTAGAAAAATACCATTGGGCTTAGTATATATGAATTGAATGAGAGTAGGTTTCTTTTCGAGTTCCCTCAAAAAGTTCATGGCGGAACAGAAGCTTAGGGGAAAATGGAGTTGGAAGGACTCCTCTTTCAAACTCGAATGGTGGTTCCTGATGACAGGCTGTATTCCTAATGCGTTAAGGGATAAGACATCTTGGATCAGAGCCATAGGTATTCCTTTACATCAGTGGATGATCAGGGTTTCCAAGGAATTGGAGAGATATGTGGTGGATTGGTGGCTACGGAGGAGGAAACAGAGCTGCGAAACCATCTGAAATGGGCAAGGATTAAAGTAGCGAGAGACGGAAGACAGGTACCCAAAGAGGTGGCCATAGTACAGAACGGAATCAAGTACTTTATTCCAATCTGGGTAAAAAGTAAAGTACGAATCGAGTCGGTGCCGGAATTCCACAGTGAGCTGGCCGGAGAAGAAGATGCAGGCACAAACCCAGTACAACCTTTTATCTGGCGTAGAAAACAAGGGCCTCACTGTGCACAAGTAAAAAATCCCTTTTATTAAGGGATCCGGTTGTCACTGAGCACGTGGAAGCTACAGACAAGTCAATGTCTAAAGTTGGCATAGGAAAGGCGCATGAGAAGCACAAGATGGACTTAAATGAAAATAAAAAAGGAGAATGGGCTATTCACTCAGCGGGTGAACAATCTGATTTAAAGGTTATTGGACTAGATTATGCAGCCAAAGTAATCTTTAACAAAATTCTGGGGGGGGGGGGGGGGGCAGAAAAGGCTCAAGAAGGGGAAGATGCATACGATATAAGCAAGGCTATCAACAAGTATTGTAGAAAATAGGGAGACATGCAAAGCTCTGGAGAAAGATCGATTTATGTAATGGCTCTAATAAACTCAATTGAAGGAGAAGCACATAAGACTAGGGTCGGTCAATTAGAGAATGCAAACAGAGCCAGTAGAAGGGTAGAGGAAGAAGGAGAATCAGAGCAGGAAATAACAAGTTGATAGCTCAGAACCCAGAAACCGCGATAGAAAGATGGGAGATAGAAGCAGTTGAACCTTTGCTGATACAATCACAGTTAATGATCAAAGATAAGCAGTCAGAAACTTCATTCTAAGTGCAACAGAATATGTTGAAAAAAGGAAAATTGTTGGGGGCTGACTTTCAGCGGCACGAACAAGAAGCTTTGGAATTATTAATGCAAATAGACAATTGTAGAAGCACCAGAAGAGCAGAGTCAATAATCACATACAAGAAGGCACGACTCAGAGGGGCACAGGAACTTAAAAGCTTGGTTTCTTTTGATGTCAAATTTAAAAGTGGTGGAGGGAGAGGAAAGGGGAGAGCCAGCCAACACGATTTAAGATGCAGTGCAAACAAATTTCATGGAATGTGAGGGGATTGAACTGCAGAGAGAAAAGGATATTAGTAAAGAGCAAGATGATTGGAAGGCAAATATCTACTGCCTCCAAGAAACCAAATTAGAAAGGGACATCTCTATGGCAGTGAAAGAATTATGGAGGAATAATTGGGTGCAATACGCTTGTTTGGAGGCCAGTGGGACTAGAGGAGGGATCATGATGATGTGGGATCGCAGGGTATGGGAAGGAGAGGTGCTGGAAGTGGGCTCTTGCACGATAACATGCAAATTTGAGGCACTGCTGCGAAACTTCCGGTGTCAAATAACCGAGGTATATGCTCCAAATTGCTACATAGAAAGGAGATTAGTATGGGAGGAAGTGAGTGATGTCAGAGGTCTAGTGGAAGGTCCATGGGCGGCGTGTGGAGACATCAATATATGCAGGTTCACTTCAGAAAAAACGCACTATAATAGAAGAACAAAAGGCATGAGGGAATTCTCAGATTTTATTGAAGACTTGAGTTTAATTGATTTATAAATGGAGAATGCAACTTATACATGGTTCAAAGGTGACAACAATGTAGTAGTCTCAAGACTGGAAAAAATCTTGTTGTCAGATGAATGCTATAGATGCTTCAATAACCTGAAACTTATCCCTCTTCAGAGAATAATCTCTTACCATACCCCAATTGCTCTCCAAGGGGGAGAATGGAAAAGGAACAAAAGTTACTTCAAATTCGAAAATTGGTGGTTGAATACTGAGGACTTCACAATAGAATTAGAGTTTGGTGGAGCAGCTTTCAATTCACAAGAAGAGCAGACTACATATTATCTTGTAAAAATAAAGGAACTCAAAGGCAAGCTAAAAGGAGTGGAGCAGAGGTGAGCAAGGGAACCTAGCCACACAAAAGAAAGTGCTACTGGAAAAATTGGCAGCTCTAGAAGCAATAAAGGCAGAAAGAGCACTTACAGAAGAGGAGACTTCTATCCAGGGAGCATTGTTGATTCAATACGAGGAACATATAAAGAGTGAAGAAATTGCTGGAGACAAAGATCTAGGACATTGCGGCTGAAAGAGGGAGATAGAAACACAAAATTCTTTCACAAGGTAGCAAATGCACATAAGAGATATAGCAGCCTGGATCAGCTGAAGATACAAGGGGAGATTACTCAGGATAAGGATAGAATTGAAGGAGTAGTGGAATTCTACCAAAACTTATTCTCAGAAGAGATGCACGGGAAGCCTGCCTACAATTTCCCAAACTGTCCAGTTATCTCAAGGGAGGAATAGGAGATTTTACAAAGAAACTTTGAGGAAGAAGAGGTGTTGAGCTGCATAAAGTTATGTGCGGTAGACAAAGCTCCAAAGGTAATAAGGAAAGGAAAGGCTACTAACTGGTTAACTGGAAAAAATGTTAGTGGATAAACAAAAATAGGGGTCTACGGATAAAAATCTGAAAATCCAAGCAAGTCTCTCGAAATGAAGTGGCTATGGAAATATGCCAATGACAAACAACAACTATGGGGCAAAGTGATTCAAGAAAAGTATGAAGAGAAAGATAAATGGATGACTAAAGAAATTACTGCACCTTATGGTGTAAATCTTTGGAGATCAATCAGAATGCTTTGGAATGAATTCAAAAGTTATGTCAAGATCAAAGCGTTGAATGGGGAAAAAAACCAAAATTTTAAGATGAGTGGCATGAGGCCAGTATCATAGAGTCACGGTACCCAGATATACAGAACTTAATGGAGCAGCAAGATGGCAGAATAGCAGAAATGAGGACACAGGAGAGCTGGAATTTCACACATAGAAGGCAAGTAAATGACTGGGAGGTGCAAAGGGCAGCAAATTTCTCCAGCATTCTCACTCAGCAACATGAAAGGCACAAGGGAGAAGATAGATTGCGGTGGGAATACAGTGAGAAAGGAGACTTCATAGTGAACAAATCCTACAGGAGAATGAACCAGATGAACCAACATCATAATTGGCCATGGAAGAATATATGGAGGCTGAAAATTCCTCATAAAGTGGCATGCTTTGTTCGGTTACTTGCAAAAGAGGCAATGTTCACACAAGACAATTTGATGAAGAGGGGAATTACATTATGCTCAAGATGCTTATTCTATGGGGAGAGTACAAAACAGTCAATCATCTTTTTCTTCACTGTAAGGTAACTGGACAGCTATGGAAGTTGTTCTTAAACCTTAAAGGAATTTCTTGGTCCATGCCTGGAAAGATAACATAAGCCCTACACAACAGGGAAGGAATTGGAAGTCAGTCTCATTCCAAAAGTAGAGAAAGGCGGAGAATCATCTCAGCTTGCATTTGGTGGACTATCTGGAAAGAGAGGAATATTTTAGGTGTTTTGAAAGTGTAGAAACTGGGATGCAGCAGATTAAGCTAAACAACATTTTAACTCTTTATTTTTGGTGTAATCAGATCTGGACATCCTGCCTATATTATTGATGTTCCAGATTCATTATAGATATAGGATCATAGGTTTTCTGGACTAATGGTTGTAAATAGGAAGGTAGGGCAACTATTGTAATATGGTGATTTTTCAGTTATGATATATACAAAGTTACCAGATTCAAAAAACAAATGTCCAGTGCTACCCTTCTTAAAGACAGAGCTCATAGGTGAAGAAGCACATGTCATAGCATCTTAACATCTACAATAACAAATAGGGGACGTAAATTGCACAACCTGAACATCACCTAGCTTCAAGATTTAACCCCGCCTTAATCGAGACTTTAAAAACACAAAACACACATTGTTCATACCAATCATTGAAGCATTCAACAAGATGGACGGAGTAATAACAAGGTATCTATGGGGCTTCACAGCTTGCAGGGAAGGAAAGATAGTTTAGTGTATTATCTACTGTATGCAAATGATACATTTGTGTTGTGACACTGAGGCAAATCCTCTATGGTATTGTGGTATCAAGGGACTCTAAGCTTGATCTAGAGTGAGAAATTGCACTAACAAATGAAGTGAAGAGCATTAAATAGTTGGTGGAGATATTTTGTTGCAGTATTGAGTCCCATTAACCAATGCCTATCTATACTACTGTTGGATGCAACTTACAAGGATCGGGAAATAAGAAAACTGGTGATCGAGAGAGTCAAAAAGAGACTAACAAGCTGGTGGAATAAATACTACATGAGAAAGAGAAACAAATGTTGATCAAGAAAAATTTGCTTAATTTGCCAACTTACTATGTACTCAATATTGTCTTCCAATATGCCAATTTACTATAAATCCATACGGCCTGTGCTAGGATCAAGGAAAAAGGTTAGATATGAAGCAACCTCTTGTGGGACACAATAGGCGGAATAATAATGCTTGATTATTTGGGAAACGGTTTTAACTACTTTAAGGTGAGGGACCAGGAGTTAGATATTTTAGAATGTTCATAGAACTCTACTAGGAAAGTTGAATTGAGGGTTTCACATGGAGCTCAACTGTTGTGGGGTGCGGTCCACCGACAAGTACGCAATAAATTGGATAACAAGGCCCAATAAAATTACCATGTCATATTGAAGCAACTCTGTTGAGGATATTCAGAAAACGTGGAGAGATCCTATCAGTGCGAGTGAAAATTTTTAAAATGGGAGGCAGGGGGTAATGAAACTAGATTTGTGGAAATCATTTTTCGTTTGTGTTAAGTTTTCTAATCATTTTCAATACAACCAGCAGATACTAACAGTTGTCCTGTATGGGACCTATTGCGTGGATTACCACACGAGCAAGGATATCATTCAAAGATAAAGACAACTGGAGACAATAAAGTCCAAAAAAATATTCATAGTGAAATCATGATTTTGTAATAGATTGTTAAACATCAAAATATTTACTTCCCTCACTCTCCAAGATGGATAGCAATATCATTTGGGAAGAGTGCTCTTTATATGGACAGTAACATAAAAAGTCTTCCTCCTAGCGGCCAAGAATTTGAGAGGAAAATGGACAATTCGTCACTTTGTGCTTCATGTGCAAGAAACAGTATCTCATGGAAAGGATGTAGGGTTTTAGGAGCATGTACAGTATCAATCAGTATTGATGACTGAATGCTCTTTGCAGGGTATGTTGTAAGATTCTCTACTTTTACACAGATCTATATATAAGAATTTTCCCATAACATTGGTATATTACTTTTATTATTATTCTTGATAACCGTGGTGTCCGGCTATGTTGCTCGTGTCTCTACAAAAATAATGTCCCACCTGTATCAGATCCTTAAAAAAAAAGCACTACTTTTGAAGGATTCGACACACATCTATCGACATTTTTGAAGAGCCCGAGCAACATAGGTGTTCGGACCAGCTTTCATGCACGTCAACTAATTCCACGGGATACCTGCCACCTCCCACCTCCCACCAGCAACAGATACTTTGTAACTCTGTCACCAAGGCTAGGATAGATGGGAAGAAATCACCTAGTATTTTTTGTCTTTGCTGGGATTTGAATTTGGGACCTCATGATTCTTAATCCACTTAATTGACCACTAGGTCACACCCTTGGGTGCTTCAGTATATTATTAATTTCATGAACAGGATTACTAGGCAAAACTACTTCAAATTATTAACAGTTGTGAACTTTTGGATTGAGAGTGTTACTTTTCTATCTTTAAATTGTAGTAGTAAGGAAATAGAGAAAGAATGTGTATTAATTGACACCAAAACCCTTCATAATTTGTTCACAACATGTGCTTTCTTTTGATGCTACAAAAGTTTCAGTGAAGCATGTCCTATTTTGCTTAGTTTCACCCACTTTTGGACAAAGAACATTTTGTTAACGAACTTAATTAACCCTTCCTTCTACCTTACAATTCCTCACAACCAATCCAGAGCAAAAAATTAAATTTACCACCTTCTCTCCTCTCACTTCTATCTGTCTTTCAATCTAAAGTGCTATTAGTACCCAACACGCACCCACCCACTAGTGTTCGTTTTTCTATGTTTAAGTGGCGTGGGAAATGGAGAAAAAGGATAAAGAGTCAAGCATAGGTGGGTTGGGGTGTGATAGAGGGACGGAAAAGAGATGAAGAAATAAACCAAGTATAGTGTATTGGCGAGAAGGGTGGGGGGAGGGATAAAGCACAAAGAGAACAAGCAATGAAGGAATCTGGTGGTAGGAATTGCTATTGACTTTTTCCTAGTAAACACTAAAGGAATCTTGTGGTGGGAAACGCTATTGACTATTTCCTAGTAAACACCGAATCTACCTAAGGAGCAAGTTTTACTAGGAGAGAAGGGGCTCTCCCAAGGGGAGTATTTGATTGTCCAGAGCAAGAAAGACTCCTACATTTATTAAAGATACAGAAAGGTTTAGTGAAGTGAGCTTGGTATCGCGGAAAGCCTGGTGGAAGGAGAGAAGGGGCTCTCCCAAGAGAGACAGTACTTAAATGAAGGTCAAGGTTTCACTTTTGTTTCTTTCATACATTTTGTGCAAAATGTATGTATAGTTAGATTCTAGGAAAGCTTAATGTAGATGTTTACATAGAAAGCATTGATTTAATCATCCTTACTCGATGTTAATAATTTTTGACACCAACTTAGTAAAATATCAAATAAATGACATTTGATTCACCAGAAAATTAGTAAGACTAGTGGCGGATGTAGCATGTAATTACTGGTTCAATTGATCCTAGCATTTTCGATATAAAGTATAGATCTATATGTGAAAAATCACTAAGATGCCAAAAATTATTGAAGTTTGAACCCATAATTTCAAATGTGTAATGTGTCTCTTAAAATACCAAGACCTTGAACTCATCAATTTTAAATTCTGCATCCACCTTTGTCGTCCAAATAAATGAATCTTTTTTTTTAAACCGGTAAATAGCACTCCTTAGCATTACGGAAACGCTAGAGACCTCCAAAAAATCATGAACAAGAACAGACCCCAAAAAAAACTAATTACAGAGATCCTAAGAGATCTAATAACCGATCTGCTTCCTCTATATTTTCTTCTTTACACCAAATTAAAAGGATATATTAAATGAATCTTTTCTTTTGGACTTGAAATGGTAATGTACTTCAGTTTTTAATATTTGTGATGTAATACATCATATAGTTCTTGAAAATGTTAATTGGAAAAGAAGTTGCAAGAGATGTTGAACCCAAATGCTTAACTTCTAAACTTGTTCTATTTGATTCATAGTTTCTTAGTACAAATAACTCTTACAATTTGGTTTCCTATGATTTTTTTTTTAAAGAAATACTTATGCTTCCTCCTGAAAAATCCTCTAATTATGCACTCTCTTCACAATATGCGCTTCCATTTATTTGATGAAATTTAAGAATGTAAGTAAGATTTTTGAATCTTGTCATTATAAACTAAAGTGTGTATAACATACTTTAAAAAATTAGAACCTTGTAGCCTTAAACTTGTCATGTCATTCCTATAAGAGAGTGACATTAAGGGTAAAATGAAAATGATAAAATTAATATGTATTAAATATAGAAAGGTGACGCTCTTTTTAAAACAGACAAAAATTTAAAGTAAGACACATAAATAGAAAAGAACACACCAATTAGTTATTTATTATAGATTGTTATTTACAAAACTATTGTAATTTCAATAGAATAATTAGTCCTGGATATCTATAGTTATATTCGAATAAACACGTCAGAATATGATTTTAGCTAAGCAAATATTTGATAGTAGTTTTTTAGCTTCATTAAACTCTTAAACACTAGTAGAAAATGTAGAAAACTTATAGAGCTTGGGAAACTAAGTTTTTACAATATTGCACGGAGACGACTTAATTGGAGTGAAATGGATAGTGAGGATTAGATTGTCGACCTCAACTTACTTAGGATTAAGGCATATTGTTGTTATTATTATAATGGTTATTTAATTTCTGGATCCTCCAAGCAGCTCCATATCAATCTGTTTATCTAGATAGTTCCTTGATACACAGGAATGTCGTGCAGTTATATGATGATGCCTGTTGTTGCACCCTATTTTACACTGGTTAAACAACGTACAACTTATGGGATGGGATTATAACGAGGTTGCTTAGAGTTATGCAATTGCCACCTAATATTTAAGGTATATGAGGGTACCTATATGTAATATACTACTCTGACTATGGTCTGTGAAAACAAATGAGATTCTAGGTAGGGGTTCAAATTATCTTAAAGGGAAGCGGTTATGCATCTACTACTGTTGTTTCTTTTACTGGGTTATTTTTATTATTTTTGCTGTCAGTACTTTTTTTTTCTACTGTATTTTCACTTTTGCTTTTATCATGTGTTTGTCAAACCTATTTTTGAAAATGTTTTTCTTGAGCTGAGGATCTATCGAGAAGAGCCTCTCCACCTCATACAAGGTAGAGGATAAGGTCTAAGTACACCAACCCTCCCCAAACCCAACTTTTGGGATCTCACTGGGTATTTTGTTGTATATGATATATTGTTTTCGTATAAGACTATTTCCCTAGTTTTGCTCCCATTTATTAGGCATCTAGCCTACAAGTTCAGTGACATACATCTAACATTGTTATGGTATGGGACTAAAAGGAATATTTCTCCTTAATCTCTTCCTATTTTACAAGCATAACACCCTTTCTCTTGGATGAAAATAATTAAGAATGACAAGGTTATTTTGATCTTCAATAAAAAGGAAGAATTGTTAACACATGGAACACTTCGTTATAGTGATAAATGCATATTTATCACTCAGAATCTTTACTTGAGCCATCTATCTACTACATTATTCACATTAAGAAAAGCATTAAGTTGGGTGCTTCATGGGCTTCACCTACTTTTAAAAAATACCTCCAGCTCAAAATGACATATTTCAGTAGGCTTAAAAAACAACTATTGTAATCCGATAGGAGATGACACAATATCTCCTCCAAACATATTAGATTCTTGTCTTCATTATTTACTTTCAGCTGTTTAATAAGCTTAAAATCAATATAGTAATCTAACAGTAGGGGGCTTTCTAAAATTGTTGGTTCCAAATATCCAACAAGATTAATAAATATTAACCTAACACACTATAGCAGTAATTAACTGCAAATAAAAAAAAAAAGGAACAAAAAACAGAAATGCTAAATCTAATTCAAGCAACAGCGCATGTGTGGCATTAGTTGTGTGCCTATAAACAAGCATACATCCAAGTATGTTTCAAAGCATCACTTCTTTACCAGTGCCTGTGTGGACACAAAATTATCCTTTCTGAGGTCATCAAAGCTAAGCATTCACATCAAAATGAGGACCCTGGCAATTGACTCAAGGGAATATCAATTCAAAGTAAACATCATGGAACAGAGGAGATAAAGAACCTCAGCCAGTACTAGAATATTATGTGTGCTCTAAGCACTACTAAAAACTGTCATACTTCAAATATAGAACTGACTGCCAATTACATTGGATTCAGTATTAATAAACACCATTACTAGAATCAGGTACATCTTCCTTTTCTTCATATCACTGGAAATCTCTTTCTTTTTTTTTTTTAAGAATAAACTGGTTATGAATCTCTTTAGCCTTACTTAAATATTGTCTCCTCATCATAATGAATACCGTAACAGAAAATAGATTTCTGTATCTGTGCCGAGTATTGATCTATTTCTGGACACGGGGATTTCTTTCTTCAACAATGCATTTCTAACATTCTCTATCAATTAAATGTCATATTTTCTATGATAGTATGATGTAAAGGGGAAAGCACAGAGCTCTAGTACTGGTAGAAAAGGTGTTCCACCAAGGATGCTGTTCCTCCAATATTTTCAACAATATTGGCATCCTAGGCTAACCACAACTAAGAATTAAACTATCAGCCACCTTGCTGGAAAAAAGTCCAAATGTAGCTTGTAGCATCAGTTTACAAGATAGCAGATAACACAGGCATCTGCTCTAGGTTCTCCATAAAAGGTTATATCTGTAAGTACAAACAGAAATGACACTTGGATTATTTCAGGCTACTGGTATTGAAATCAAAAGGATGACACAGTCAGGACCATGATTGTAATCCTTACAATGTGTTCATACCTCCCTTCGATCAAGTTTTCAAAGGATCAAGCAACATTCAGTCTCTCTTCTCATTAAAAGTATTAGGGCATGGAGGATTATGTAGAGGTGTCTTCACTATATAAACTCAGAAAACTACTCGATGTTGGGGAGTGAGAATTCAATAATATGCCTACCTCAAATGTTCTTAGAGATTTCTGCTTAGGTCCCCTCAAGCTGTTTAACATCAAAACCCCCAAGAAACGAGAAGTCACAGTTGTTAGAAACAGGATGTATATCTAAGTCACAGACAGTCAAATATCAATTTTCCTGTTGGAGTCACATGTTTCTGAACAGTTTATTCTGCATTATAGACAAATGATGGGTCAAGAGCTTTCTGGTCTGAGCGTCAAAGATTTGCAGAACTTGGAGAACCAACTGGAAATGAGTCTCCATGGTGTTCGTGTGAGAAAGGTTAGAAACTTCCAGATTCACCAAATGTGCACTATATTAATTGAATTAAAACGAACTAACTCTACCTCTCATTTCTGCAGGATGAAATTCTGCTTGATGAGATACAAGAACTAAACAGAAAGGTCAATCAACATAAAATGCAGCGGCTTTTATCAATTTATTCTAAAAAGGATAACTTTTCAAGAAGCTAAATTAATTTTTTGCCTTGCAGGGAAACCTCATCCATCAGGAAAACATGGAACTATATAAGAAGGTAAACCTAATTCGTCAAGAAAATATGGAATTGTATAAGAAGGTACAAATGTACATCACTAAAAGCTTTCACTATGCTTCAAGAACAGTTATTTCCTTTTATATGCTTATACCAAGTAAAAGTGTTTCACTGTTCTGCTTAAAAACTCTAGCAATTTGTTTCTACATTTTATGTTGAACTCCAGGTTTATGGAAATAGAGATGCAAATGGAGTGAGCAGCAATGCCCTTGTTTCAAACAGTTTAAGCATCAATGAGGACCCTCATGCTCCTGTTCATCTCCAGCTTAGCCAGCCACAGCAACAGAACTACGAAACATCAGGAACTACCGAATTGGGGTAATTTCTTATTCATATACTTCATCTGGAAACAAAAAGGTAACTCACTACCTTGATCATTGACTATCATGTTACTGGAAAATGCTGCAGGTTACAACTGCATTAGTGGTGAAAACCAGACTCGTAAGAGTTTTGAGTTCCCATGTTGAAGAAGAAGCCCGAGCTTACAGAGCTATGTTTTAATTAGTAATGTTAGTAATGGTAGAGAACTCAGGGATGTCAGGAAAAGTCTTCAGTTCATATGGTTAATGACATCAAGTTTGACAAGTGTGAGGTAATACTTAGCACAGCTACTTAAATCAAGATAACAACAAATAAATTAACACACTGGCACAGTATCTCTAGAGTTCTTTATCTTTCTTAACACTTCATGCCTATGATGTGTATGCCTACATACTAGGATTGTACTTGATTTAACGTTTTCAAATAGTTGTAAATAGCGGACTACTTAAAACTGGGGTGGGAGCTATGAAACGTAAGCAGAAAAAGGATATACATAACAGTTGCTCCTCATAGAAATTCCTTGAGAAACACCCCAAAAGCAAACAGCACAGAGCTGAGCTAAGCAACTTAATGAATTAAGACATACCTCAAAGTTGCATCAATATTCTTTGTGTGCAATAGTCTTTAGCAGGGACGGACTATATTCACTTCAGCATTCAAGTGCTAAAGAAAGAAGATACAACAGACATTTATATTAGTAATGCTCTTCCCAGAAATTTCATGGATAATCAGATAAATATGACGCGTGCTCCACAAACATTCTTTGCTGCCGAAGATAGTAATTGCTTCTTAAACAAGTTATTTCTAAATCACAAGGATTCCAATGCTAAACCTACATGAATGGCATGTACAATTAACAACCAGATTTTCTATACTAGAAAAGACAGTCTCATCAAATTACTTATTTGTACAGCAATGGATTGCATACTAAAATTAGCATGGAAGAATTCATGTTTCGGTCATTAAGTGTCTGAGCATAAAGTCCATCTCAGGCAGAACTTTGTATTACTTTGGGGAATACATATAAGCAGAACACAGTCATCTAAAAGGATTAGGAGCCTTCACCACAAAAGATTATTCAGCTGCTAATGTAGTTCATAAAACGTGAATTACGGAATAACTGTCACCATTGTCAAAAAAATGTGAAATGAAGGAATATTAGGTAGACTAGGAAATTAAAAAGGCAAAAACTCCATGGAGCTTATCAAACTTTAGTGCATCAGGTACTATATAAGTACGTATTGACAGGGTAAATGAAATTAAAATTAGAATTGAATTTCTATTTGAACAGCAAAACTGCAAGCATGCAATGTTACCAGAATAGAATATGATCCCATTAATTCAGGAAATTCCAGAAAATTTGTAAAAATAAACAAAAAAGAGAAGCTTTGGTTTCGATTTTAGTGGAATAATCCGAGCACTATAGAGCATCTTTTACAATGCCAAAACCTAAAATGGTTGGAAATATTTTACAGCCAAACCTCAATAACAGCGGTAGCAGCAATTTGAAACAGTGACTATACAAGACATAATTTAAAAATCTCCTTTGGTCAAAGACTCTCAGCTCAGGAAAAATAGAAACAAAAGACGCAGAGATAAGGTTTCACAATGACTAGCACTTGGATAAAAATGAAGATGACTCTCATCTGTAAGTGGTGTTACAAGGTTCTTAAAGTTGCAAAATCGAACAATTTCCGAGGAAACTGGCCTGACTCAAGGAAAAGAGATGCACCATCTAGTGTTACCGCAGTATGTCAGCTAAATAACAGTTTTCATCAATGCAGTGACAAGATCAAAATTTTCCCTCACAAGCCAGACAAGGATAGCCCTTGGACACAGAGAGGATCTATAACACCACATTTGAGTGAGATGACATGATTCTCTCTCAAAGACGCCAATATTGGGGTTCTTCCAAATTGTCTTTTTATAGCTATATATAGGAAGATAAACCACTGGAATCTTCAATCATGGTTTAGTACTTTAATTGAAGGTCATCATGAGAATTTTAGCAACATAACATATGTGCAATCTTATTTAGAGGGTCTGAGTAAATGAAACTGCAGAGAGGCACTGTTACAACCATAGCATGAATAAGTTACTCTATTGACCGGATAGGCAAGGAGATAGTTAACTTATCTCTAAACATCATTTATGCTGAGGAATACAACAGTACCAATAAAAAAAAAACTTATCTCTAAACATCATTTGTACTGCCTAAAGTTTCCGTTTGAGGTGCCATTACAATACAGCATGAGGTCAAACCACCATGCTTTCTTTCCCCCTCTTTTTTTAGAACTTCATTTAAAATTTATAAATGTTTTAACCCATTCCAAAAAAGTGGCATCACTTAAGGTAGGTGAACCACAGACTATGAGCTAGTCCAAGATATTACTTCCCAAAACCTAAAGTCGCGCTTATTGAGAACGAGCTCTTTTTCTTACACAAAAGGAGACTGGCCAAAAAAGAGAGTAGTAAGGTACAATTGGGGAGGAGTTGGGCTTGAACCATCTTGATATGAGAGGCACAGACTCAACCATATATGAGAGGCAGATATATAGGTGGTTTGGCACTTGCCAAAAACTGTGAAAGATTTGATGTTCAGCTTGAAGAGGGGCAGGAGGAGTAGACGAAGGGCTCGGAACTTACTTCTCCACTTGCGTTAATTTAGATTTCTAGGAGACAGAAATAGGAGAACTTTTGAAGGAATAGATTCAAATTACTGAGTTGAGTAGCCTCCATTGCCTAATTTTCTTTTGATGCACAAAGAAAGTTCCTTATTGTATAGATGATTGGGTGAACTTTGTGGAGAATCATCTTTTTCCAGATTTTCACCTTTTAATATTCCCCTCGTATACGGCCCATTTGCCAATGTTTACGAATGAAAATACATTTACTTGGTTAAAAAAAATATACTCTACAAAATGGAAAGAAAGAAAGAAGAAAATGTATTATGGTGATATGTTTTTCTGATCAAGAAGGTATTATGGTGATATGTTAAGAGACTAGGAATACACACGTCTATTCAAAAGAATAGAAACAAACAATGTATATCAATAGGATTATGAACTTGTCATTATGATGACTGGCGTAACCATTTTTTTTAAGCTCAAAAGTCATATGTTCACAGTTAAGTCATGCAAATCTATTGTATCAAAAGCATATGTGGTAAAAAGTCATTTGTCGGTGGACTAACAAAGCAACTGTAACTGAATTATATCAGTAACATAAGTATCTAATTTGTTTCTTCTATCCTTCTAGACCTAATAATTCCTATGTCATATTTATAAAAGGGGATACTATTACTTTTTGGGAGTCAGAGAGTTTTCTTTGACCACAAACCCTCTTTAAAAATCTTTTTAAATATTTTGAATTATTAACTTTTGTGATCAACAGTACTTGTTATGCAGTTTCTAAATATGTAAATTTTATTTTAAACACTTGGAGAATCTATATCTAAATTCATATCGAAAATTAGGTACTTTGACCCATGCACTCTAGAACGGAGGAAGTATTGTTCAATATATAATATCACTTGGAACTTCTATGATGCACTTTATACAAGGATGTGATTAAATAAATGCATTAAAGCTTTCCACCACATCCAGGACTATCTGTGGATGGAATCCGGACTAGCTCAAATAGGACCAACTGGTGTATCATTTACCAAAATGCTAACACATCCCAGTAGCAACCAAATCTATGCGATTGGTTTACAGTTTACACCAATGAGAAATAGAAAACAGCACATCCAATACTCATGTAACTTCACAGAGTATCAAGAAATGTCCCGGGTAGAAATGTCCAATGAAAAAGAGAAAACAGCGGATCAACATAACTCTCTAATCCTGAAGGATATGCAGAAAGAATATCATCCAATAGTCATGTAGCTTTACAGTTTACACCATGGAAAGGCTATAAGAACCAAAAAAAAAAACAAGTTGCATTTAGTCCCAGGTAGATTGCCAGAAGGGAAACCAACCATACAATGAGGATCTCACTTCGTCATTCTATGTTATTTCCTGACCCCACAAGACTAATCTCACACTTCTTCATGTTTATCTTCAAACTTAAAGCTACCCAGATAATAATGTGTTTTCAAGTAGCAGAGTTGATGCACCTCGGGGTGAAAAATTACAAGAGAATTGTCTGCAAATAGAATATGAGACACCTCTAATTTACCTTTCTCAAAAAAAAAAAAAAGGAGAATATGAGACACCTCTACATCTGTCCAGCCTTCCGTGCAACGGTCAAGCTACAAGGATCTCAGATAACCCCTGATCACTACTCTATTTGTGGCTTTGATGAGCACCTCCATAACAGTAATAACAGCATGGAAATAAAGGGTAACCTTGTCATAGACCTCTTGAGCTTCTGGAAAAAGGATGTGGCCCATTAACCCGACTTAGAACTTGGAAGTGGGTATATAACAAAGTAAATCCACTATCTCTAGCTCTAGAAAGTCCAGGGTTTTATGTTTTTATCCAACCTACCTTGGGTAGTCCTCCCTACTTTTTAATCAGGAGTCCACCAACTCCTTAGGGATCTAAGTTGCATCTAATGTATTCTTTAACAAAAGCATTTTGAAATGTAGACATTGTAGAATATGATGTCTTCTTTCCATGAAAGAACTTTGAGACGTTGACACTGTTGAATATAAGACCTTAAGTATAAAAGGAATTACCATGAAAATTAGTGCGATAAAAGTTGTGTTATAGCTTCTCTCAAATGTATAATGGAGTGGAAATCTTAGCAAATTCATGATGTCTTCTTTTACTTATAACACCATTATGGAAGAAACAATTGTTACTTCTCTAGGCTTGGAGCTTTATCTCCCATACAAATGGTAAACCCCCAAGCTTCCTACACTAAGAACTCCCTCTCCAGTTGACTAGAAATTGCTAACAAATGGAAAAAACAAAATTTGTTGAAATCACCCCTCTTTAATCACGATATCCTTGAATTTATTCTCCATTTAATGCTAGAGTGATTATCATGTTAGCTAATTCCCTTTTACCTCATCCTTTATAATTTTTCCCACTTAGTTAAGCCTCCCCTCTCTCTCTCCAATTCTCCAAATTCAATCATCACTTTCCTTATTATATTTTTATCCTCTAAAGTCTCAAGTACTTGCCCAATCCATCTTCTTAAATAATTTGTAACTGCTTCAACCTCTTGGGCAGAAAAAAGAGGAGCACTTTCGTTATGGTACTCTCTCCAATAATACAGCACTAACTCCCTATAATTATTAGGAAGGAACTCCTTATTCAGCTAATATTTACAAATTAGTATGGGGTTCAATGTTAGCAGAGAAGGAGAAATTTGGATAAATATTTGGAACATCCCCTCCAAAAACTCCATTTTTGACCCTCACTTGCAGACCCTTTGAGCTCACTCAATTGAACTCACCACACTTTCAAAGACTACAACAATTGAGGAATCTCTTTCCTCACATATTGGGAACTCCAACATCCATGTGTCCCATAGCACACAATCCCTTCTGATCTCCTTCTAAGCGTATCATTTCACTTCTCACTCATCTATTACTACTTTTCACACACTTCTGATAACTAACTCCAGTCTTTTTTTCGTTTTATTTTCTTGCAAGCACACTAATCATACATTCAAATTCATTTAACTCCATCTTGACAATGACCCTTTGAGTTATGTCTTCCTTCTCCTATCCCCCCCCCCCCCCCCCCCCCGGGCGGCCAATGCACCCATATGGATCATAACTTCAATTTTTTATTAGCATATAATAACTTGTACTTTTTTGGGACATAGCTTATAACACAATCTAAATTTTTACTCTCTTTAAACTTTTTGTTTTTTCCATCCTCAATTAAGAGTTCACTTATCTCCTGAAACTATGAAAAAGAATCCTAAGAAACATCAAGATTTTGTTCCCTATCAACTAGATAAATGGCTCCCCCCCCCCCCCCCCCCCCCAACACACACAGCGATTTGGTTTTGGCCTCTTCAGAACTCCGCCACTCTTTCTTTTCAATTAATTCCACCTCCATAATGCTGCTGATTGGACCACAAGTTCCAAGTAACCATATCCCATTTGTTTATCTCGTCAACAATTCCACCATATAAAATAGAATTGGTCCTATATTCATTCTGACACTATGATTGTCAGCACATAAGCCTATCCTGCCATCAACAATTCGCCTTTCCCTCGTGTAAAACAATGAGTTATCAAACTTCCTAAAGAGCCTTTCCTGGAGAATAATGGCTAATGGCCAGTAAACTCATTAAATTTCTAATATCTCCCTTCCTTCATCTCAACTTCTTCTGTCTTACTAGTCTCCCCCTTGTCTAAGATCATCAAAACACACAATATTTAAGATTTGTAACCAACTGACTTGTTCCCCACAGTTGTATTAGAAAGAAAATAGATATTGAATTGAGTAGATAAACATGTGATGTTTGTTATGAATTTGTATAAGGCCTTCTACTAATGTTTAAACGTTATAAATAATTAACGATAGCATGCCTTTAACCCCTTAATTACTTCTTTCACTTATCGAAAAAATGAAAACGAAAAAAACTTCATACCTGTCTAGTAAAATTTACTTGCCTATCAAAAAAATCATTGGGCATATTAGTTTCACCACCTTGTACTTAAGTTGACATTAGTTATTAACTTAAACTCCTAATAGTTTTCTGAGTTACATCCCGAATCCTTCTTGCTTGTCAAAAGTGGCCCTTCTTTTCGTTATAAGAAATTTAAATAATGTATCACCCTATATATCTTATTGTTTATATATACCACATAAACCATCAAAATATAATTTCTACAACATCAAAGGCAACTGACATATTGTCTCTATGAGAATCACTTTCTCTTATACTAGTATGCTTGATAGGAAAATAATTAATGTCCCTATTCTTAAAAAGATTAAGAAAAGGAACTAGTTTTTATGATAAAACTTGATTTCAGGTTTGGTTCAAAATATACATCATGATAGTAACAGTGGAACAATATATTATCAATATTCTGAATTGGAACAGTATTTGCAAAGTTAATTTGCGAAATGGAATTTTTTTCTAATAATACCATTAATTATTGCTGAAATTTTTTGTTAATGTGGAAAAAATTATGGTTTAAATTGGAACTGTCCAACGAAATTTAAGTACACAAAATTCGTTAATGTATATTTGTTAATAGTATAAACATGTTTCTGGAAAATCGAAATAACATAAATAAAATTCAAGTATTACTGAATCCTTAAAGCTCACCAGTTGAATAAACTACTGAATTTCTGATGGGCCAACCAATTTCTAATCTAAAAACAAGACTCGCAATAACTTGTGGTCTTCAAAGATGAGGAATATCCATATGTTTGGTACTTAATATTTTACAGGTTTCTTTAGTTTATGCTTTACCTTATTATATAACATGTAATCCACAACTATTTCATTTGACCAACAGCCAAATTAAATTTAAAGTAATACTTTGTCCACTTTAATGTGACATATTTTGCTTTTCTTACAGTTTCAAACTATTACTTTAATGTATCCTTAATATCTCAAGCGACAAATTATAAGAACATTCTGCCGTAACTTTCACAAAAGTAAACCTAGGTCAGTAACCAAAATAGGAAGCAACATAAGAAAGCATTTTGGTAGAAACAGTTGTTGTGATATCATAACTTTCAAACTTAAGATTGCGAGTGAGCTAGACACATAAACAGTATATGATCACTCAAACTTCAAAATTCAACAATCTGAGAGATAAAAGCATTCTTGATTAATCCTTCTTGTTACAGAATAAAGGTTTGAGAAGTTATCACATGTGTGAGTCGTGATCATAGTCCATACACTAATAGCTATTTCGAAATTACAGGTGAACAGTTTGAACCTGTGCATGGTAGATTCACAAATCATTGCCGTAATTCACTTGGCTACATCCACTCCCTCACCTACTTATATTCCATTTTTATATATTTACATTAGAAACAAAATGTTCAAGTCGAATATTTCTCATCTTTCTTATTTCAACAATTTTCATATTTAAATTTAAAGATTAAATATATAGTAAAAATAGATATTTCGTAACTAAAGACAAAAAAAATTAAAATAGAAACATTAGCAAAAAGCAATTTACAGCCTAGAAGAGGTAAAATGAAAGGGCATTACTCGAATGCTAATCTTCTCTTCTTCTTTTTTCAAAAATCATATGCACCCGCTCAGGCTTTGAATGGTCTCCTTATAAAGTGAATAAAGTGAGTTCATTAGCAATTTTTTCTACAATACCTATCTAAATCCTAATATGAATTCGTCTAAAGTAATTCAATTTGTAATAACAACACCTATCAAAATCCTAATATGAAGATCTATAAATTCTATCGCTACTCAACTTTGTTATAAAACTTTTTAGTTCTTTCTACTCAAAAATTAAATAAATGAACCCATTAAGCAGTTAAAGGAAAGAGCGATATCAATCATTTTATATAGAAACAAGTTCACAGTGAGGAGGGGAAAGGACTTGCATGATTCACTATGAGTGATCATAGGCTAGAAAACCATAGATATCGTAATGTAGGACTTACACATTAAAGACTAAATGAAAAGGAAGAATATTGAAACAGTTGCAATACTAGTTGGTAAATTTTTTTTTTCTTACCCAAAGCAATTTATAAGATCCAATACGGCGTACAACAATCATCCTTCAATCCTACAACTCTTTATTCTACACCTCAATATGGACAATTCCCTAAATTTCAACCATAAGAACATATGACTAAACTAAAGGAATCATTTACGCAAGATGAATTTTCAATTCTCTAGAAAAAAAAATCCTTAATTTATATAACTACAATGCATAAATACAAAAAAGTAGGTTAGGTAGCCCATCCATTTCACGCAGTAAATTGCTAGGAATATGATCTCTAAACAATTTTAGAGGAAAGAGCTAGTTAACATTAATTAATATATTCGCAGAGCAATGGGTAACAGTTAACATGGAGTTAAAAGATTTCAAATAGGTCGCCAAGTGGCATTTCAGTTCACTTCTATTAGAGGCCATTAACTTGGTAAAACAGTCAATTTTTTGCTGATCATGTGTCTAGCTATCTGTACTTTACATGCTGTCGCATATATATACTTTAGATCAAAAACACAAAATTATGACAGCATTAACAGGAGTGAATCCAGGCCATAACACAGTTCCAGGAGAAGCCATAAGACATACAGCAGCACTAAGATTATACCACACAGGTAAAAAGCATATTCAACCTCTAATATACACAATAACATAAAGTAAATCTTACATGTATTTCCTAATGTTATTCTTTGTACTACTATGAGAATTAGTGCGGGAAAAGAAAAATGCAAAAGAAACAAACAGAAGAAAAGTGTACATGCAATAACAAATATGGAGCCAGTACAGATTTCACCGAGAAACGTTAAAGATTTTTTTTTTAACTGAAATACAGAAGCGAAATTAATTTGTCAATACTTCAAGTGTAACATCAAAACCATGACAATATGCTTCCGGACCTTGTAAAGAAAGGAAACTCCAATAACACGCACGGAAAGCTTTGCGAACAGAAAAAAATTGCAAAAATAAGAAATATGAAACTCATTGAAATGTATACTTAATTTAACTATGATAGAAACAGCATTACGAACCTGAAAAACGAAGCAACAGCATTTCCACAATGCTGACAGTGTGATTGCATACCTCATCTTTAAAAACTTGAGATCTGAAAAAAGTTCCACATGGAAATTGAAAAGGGAAAATGAAAAATGATTCCGATCAGCAATTTGATATAAATTATACGATGAAAAAAAAACGAAACGTATGGGAAAACGCAGTCAGTGTAGAAGCAAAGACGAAAACTGCGCTTAGCTTTCAATAAAGATAAGTATATGATATTAAAAATATATTGTTTTCTTTCTCAGGAACCAAACAGAAACCAGTGAATTGAAACACCGCCATTAAAGGAAAGAACAAACATTGTGATTTGATCATGGAGTGATCGAAAAAGTTAATCGCACAATTCGAGGAGAAGATGAAGGAAGAGATGCACTAAGAATTGAAAGAAAAGAATTCGATTCGCGTTCGCAGCAGAAAGAGAAACCGGAAAGAATTATACCGTATGCTGTACGTACCAGTAAAAGAGAAGGTTTCATGGAGAGGAAAGAAAGGAAATGAATAGAGAGGGGAATAACAATACATGCTTGCAGGATAAAAAGGACAGGGAAGATTGGGATGAGAAACCCGAAGTGGAGTGGGGCAGGGGTTGAGAAATTGGGGGTGCCCCACGAGGTATATTTTGGGGGTTTTGGTTTGAGGTTTCTTTCAATACTTCTCTGGGGACTGCTGCTGTTTCCCGGTGGCGCTCGACTCGTGATTATTTTATGGGAAAACCGTGGTCTTATATGCTTCTCAGGGGACTTGCTGTTGTTTTACGGTGACGATCAGGTGAGTATTTTTAAAGCATTTCCTACATGCACTCTGTTATGCTCTTGCCAAATATTTGCTTAGTTTAGCAATTTTAATAAATTATTTAAAAATTATATATTAAATGATTTTTTAATATTAGTTATAAATCTATAATTATTTAATATCATGTTTTTTAAAAATAATATGCAATTTGAATTTTGAATATCTAGTGGATGAAAATTAGTGATACTTCTTATGGCCTTGAGTTTTGTTCCCAGAAAGGGGATTCGCGTGAAATCCGAAGAAATTTGTTGTTCCATTTAGTTTTTAATAATTAATTTTTATTTCAAAATTTAAAAAAATTAATTGTGCAATTATATTTATACTATCAAATATTGCATTTACAATTATATTATAATTATGTTATGACAAATAAATAAATATTTATAATTACTATATTATATAACCACTATTATAATAATTATACAAAATTCAATTACAATGTAACTTTCCAAATAAAAATTTATTAACGAGAAAAGAAACTAGTAATGAATTGTGAAAGTTTTCAATGACTTAATAGCACTTTTGGTCCATCGGTAATGATAAATTCTAATTATGTCCTTGAAATATTTGATTAAATATTTAATTAATTGAAATTTTCACTTTTGATGTATTTGCTTGTGAATATTTACAAAAGTATTATAATTATTAATTATTTTATCACATAATTATCCATATTTTATGTTAAACTTATGTTGTTAGCTCATATTTGCCAATAATACATACTTCCTACCTAAAGGTCCTAAAACACACATTTAAATTAGTTGACCAAAATCTAAATTATTCAATAACTTAAGGACCGGTCCCTTTCTAAATTGCAATACCTTACAGAATTGATTTTTTTTTAATTTAAGTTCCTTCCATTGATAGCATAAAATTCTTCATTGTATTAACAGATCACTCACATTTCCTTTTTTTAAGAAGATTATTGTCATTTTTTGTATTCAGTAGCTAAACGAAAGTCCTCGCTTTCTCATAAATAAAGAAAAAGATATCATAGTATTAGTTTTAATCGAACAAATTCAACTTTTTCTTGAGAAAAAACAACATAGTAGATCAAAGGATCATTGAATATATCAACTTAGCCACCAAAGAAGATGGAGGCTAGACGAGATATTAGGCCAATTTATTTCTTATTATCATAATTTAAGTTCTATGCTCCATTGACGAAACTCTATTTAGATACTAGGAAAGGAGCACACAATTTAGCACCTAAGATCGGATTCGATACCTAATAAAAATGACCAAAAAAATATGACGTATGACTGGGGGAAGAGAGAAAAAACACATGTATGAAGATTTTGTCTATTGGAGATTAGAGAATCAGATCTAAGGCTAAGGTTTGGCCAGTTGCAGTACGACTTTCCGGGTATATTTAACTAGTTGAAGTCAATTGAGATTGCTTTCATATCATGCAACTCTTGCATGGAAAAGAAGCTAGTAGGTCAAGGCTTTATAGCTTGTTTGGTCAAGTTTTTGGGAGATCAAAAGTATTTTTTTCTTTAAAAAATGCTTATTTTTAAAAAATTTTAAAAAAATGTTGTATTTGACCAAGCTTATGTGGAGTAGTAGAAGCTATATTTAAGAAACTTAAAAAATAATTTTTCTCAAAAGTATTTTTCTAAAAAATCAAAAATTTTGAGAAAATACAATTAGAAGCACTTTTCAAAAGTTTGATCAATCATTAATTGCTACTTAAAAATATTTTTAAAATTGAATAATCAAACATAAATTGTTTCAAAGTAAATTTAAAAAAAGCACTTTTTAATAACCATGGTGTCCGTGCCAGTTTTCAAACACCTCGACTAATTGCATGGGATACCTGTCACTTCCCCAGCAATAGATACAAGTAACTCTGTCCATCAAGGGTAGGACAAATAGGAAGAAATCACCTTTTTTTTCTCTACTGAACCTGAGATTTCATGATTATTAACCATATTGATCAGTAAGTCATACCCTAGAGGACTTAAAAACCACTTTTCTAAAACCATCTTTAAAAATAAGTTAATTTTAAAAGTTTGACTAAATAAGCTACTAAATTGCTAGACAAAGAAAAGCTAGTTGGACTATTACATAATTGAGTGTAAAAAGAGAAATCGACTAATATGCTAATTGAAGTGGGTGATAGAGATTAGATGTTTTCATAAGTTTATTTTTTCAAGAAGAACTAAAATTCTTATATTCTTTCGGGAGGGGGGAATTTTAACTAACTGACATATTGTAACCAACTAACCTTCAGAACCAGCTGAGAATAAAATTAAAAGAGAGAAGTGTAACACCCCACATATTTTAAATTGCTTTATATCATTTGGGATGAGATATAGGGAGAATAAGTTGCAAATGAATGGTCATATCAAGGAATTGGTACATGAAGATAGTTGAAGAATTAAACCGAAGTTTTAGGTCAAAGGAAGCCTTTAAAACAAAAGTTCAAGTTAAAGGAATGCCTAATGGAGAGTCACTTCAAGTGATTCAACATATGGCGTGATTTTAAAGGAACATATCTCCAAATATATGTGGAGTTAAAAGATGTATTACCCATCAAATGAAAGGTTTTTGAATCTAGTTTTGAGAAGAAAAAATGCTTGTCAATCCAGGTTTTATATCAAAGTTATGCTCATTTGAAGACAACACTATCAATAGAAAATACGCCTAGAAGCACGAACGCCGAGACAGGCAAGCAGCAAGCATCCACCGACGCGCGCACGCACGAGGGCATGTCACATGGTGCACCACGTGCAGGCACCGACCAAGTCCGACCAACTTGCGTATTTTAGGCAATTTTGAGCTAAAAAGCCCATTGTTACTCTGTTTCACTTTTTTTTCAGAATTTAGAGAATTCAGAGCTCTCTTCAATAGTGAAAACATATTTCAGGAAAGAACTTATATGGATAAAGACAAATTCCCTTATAGTCCAAGCTCAGAAAGATTTCTCATGTCGTAAGCTTCGCGATGATGTTGATTTTGTAGGTTTTCATCGTGATTGAGTTGTTGAAGTTGCCTAACAATTTGTAGAGCTTGAAAAAAAATGTGGATAATGTGAGGTAAGTTTTCTACACAACGCCCTCTTTGTATACATATCAAATTCTACCGAATTTTTTTTTTTAACCACAGAACGATGATAGGAAGTCGTGATTCTGAGTAGCCTTTGTTGCATAATAAAGTGAAGTAAATTGATATGAAATAGGAGGTTGGGTTGTGGGAAGTAGACGCGCTACTCTTCAGAGACGCGTATGAAAGTTGCGGATTGAGACAGTGTGAAGTACACCTTGAAAAGAAGCCTCAGGAGCTCGTTACTCTTATGAGATGTATACTATTGTTGTTTTTGGTTGGTTGTAGTTGATGTAAGATATTGAATTATGTGTTATGGTGAGTATATCACCTTAATTGGTCATTTAGAACTCAAGATTGACACCTTATTGTTTGGTTACGGTACATTTTATTTCAGTCGCGCCAGAACGTCTTTTACAACAATATAATAGTAAAGTTGAACTTTGTATTCTTCCTATAACTTTAACGGAACATGTATTGAAAGGTATATTAAGACTTTTTATGCGTTTTTGGCATGATTTCTTATTCATAGGATGTTATAGTTTGAGAACATCACACTTATACGTATTCCTCCAACATTTTGTTATAAGTTTTTTCATCGACTATGATATGTTGTTAACCGTTGTATGTAATCTTGTAAAACCCATCTTAAGCAGCCTTGTAGTGAAAATGAATTAGGATGATAATTCTAGTTACTTAGAGTGAAGAAAGTCTAGAATGAGTCACAAAGTGACTATCATTTATACTAAGCAAGCAAGAAAATGTTGAAAGGTTTTATATATCAAAGCAAACGTATGTGTTAATAGGTTTCATCACATGTCGTGGCTTTATGGTTCCTTCCTTTCTTGATATCATATTAGCACTCTCTTTATATTGTTATAGGCTAATAATCATATAACCCAATATCATGACAGTAGTAAATCGGTTCGACAGGCCGCACAGTCTACAGTGTCAGTCGGCAAGGAGTCGGCTAAGTCAGGTTATTAGCAAGATTCATAATGTATGTCTTTATGTTTATGAATATGGTCATTACGGATATGACTTAAAGGCTAAGACAGTTGTTTGCATCCATATTATGCATTTCATTCATTACAAACATCACCAGTTGGGTACATTATAGATTTACACCCTCGATGAGATTTTCAGGCGGGTATGGCTATTATTATGACAATATGGCTGATTTACATCATTTATCCAATGGGCGATGGACATGTTACATTCATACGTGTATACATTCATGTTGAGTCTAGAAGTTAGTTTCATGTAAAGTCTTGCTTATTATTACACGGAGGTGACTCTTAATATTGTTGTCATTATTGCTCTATCCTGTTGTTATTACTTATCTTGCATACTCGGTAAATTATTTTATATTGATGTCCCGATGCATGCGGGCGATGTATTCATATCTGCAGGTTCAGATAGAGTTTCTGACAGACCCTCTCAGTAGAAGTACATTCAGCTCAGGTTGCAGTCGTAAGCTCCATATCTTTCGGAATTGATAATCTAGTATTTCTTTTGTTTGATGTTTTGGGTGTGACAAGGTCCTATCTCACTCAATTACCAATTATACTCTTATAGAGGCTTTTTAGACTCAGACAATGAGTTTTGTATATACATTATATGGCTTTGTTCGCCCTGTTGATAGAGTTGTCAGTGTATGGCCTTGTTGGCCTTGTGATGCATTTATTTGTGCTAGCCAGCTATTGCCCAGAGGGCTATTATATTATTGTTTGATGTTGTGAGATGGTCTTGTCAACTCATTTATATTGCAGATTGTCTTTAGGTGTTATGTAATTCACTTGATCCAAAAGGCACTAGGTGCCTGCCACGTCCTTTGCGGCTGAGACCTGACAAGAAAATTGATTATGTCAATTTTAATAACTTTTGTGTTTTGACAAAATCGATCATAGAGAGAGCTCATTAGTATCTTGTGGATATTACTATAGTTCATCATCTTTAATCCACTGCTTCTTCTCTTCTCTTGAAGATATTTGAGCCTTCAAAAGGACTTATTTTCTCATAAAATAGCCCCTTAGCGGGAAAAATACTATAATTCAAGTTTCAGGTATAAAGAATCTACACTAAAATCGATGCTTAGTTATTTACCTGTTAGGAAGGTTAAATCATTATGTCTATCCTTGTTTCATCCTTTTATGAATGCAATTTTCAGTCTTTATATATTATCATGTTGAGTGGAAGGTAGTTATATAAAAGAGGTTGCAAAATGGCTATTTTCCTTTTTCATTGAAGTAGGAAGGGCCTCCTTTCTCATAACTCCGGCATATTATTGAGAGGGATTTATCGATGTTGATGATTGCTTACTTACCCAAGCCTCCCACTTGAGAAGATAGTCATAAGGAAAGAAACGAGGATGAAACAAATCCATCTATGAAGCTTTGCTTCTTTTACTGTAGTTATATTGTCGCAATACGCAATTTATTGCTACTTTGATTTGAAACTAAAGTAATACCTAAATAAGTCAAAAAAAAAAAAGGACCGAAGACACAAACAGATGGAGAAAGAGAGAAAAAAGGAAATTGTTAATGAAAATCTATGTAGAAAATAATGCTAAGGTCCAGATAGTATTGGATAAGCAAGTCATCTACCTTGTTTGTAAGGTATTATTATTCTAATTCATATTATTTTCATAGGTAATAATAGCCTTATTTCTGACTTATTTATTTCTTATAGTATTGTCAGTCTAAAGAGAGGAAATAGAGTAGTAGTCTTGCTTCTTTTCTTTTGATTTGAGCTCACATCTCCTACTTCGCTCGATTCTCATGTCAATGGACTCCATATGCTCTATTTTTGACTTTATCAGAGTCAGCATGAAGTTTTAGTTGAATAGATAGTGAGAAAAGCGTGTTTCATGATTCAAGTAGTAAGTTCAAATTCATGATTGAGTTAGAAATCATCCAAGTGTCACTTTAGTTTAATTTATTATAAAGTAGACTCTTTGGATAGATTGTCTTGAGGTGATGAAGGTCCACGTTACTCAGTCGAAGGGGTCAAAATCTTGATTCCCCTTAAAGAAAAAGTGGGATGCTTAGTTGAAGGGTGAACAAAGTCGAGCACCTTCAAAGATTGCCCAGTCACCCGAAGTCTTATGGATTGATTGTATGGAATCTGGGTGTATCGGGCCAACCATCTTCTAGTTCCTGAATAATCGTTTCTAGATAATGATTGTTGCATGCAAGAGCTAATCTTAACCTTTACGAGTATTTTTTTTTTTAATATTTCCCTTTCTTTCTGTATATCCTTTCACTCATAAACAAGGAGGTCAACGGGTATTGTCGTATATAAGAAAAATTATTGCATTTTGACAGTACTAAACTCTCTCTCTAACTAGAAAATTGATTTGATAAAAGAAATGTGAAAGGATGCAGGCTGAGTTCAAGGCTGTCTCCTCCATTTTTAAGATTGGTTGAGTCTTAAGTGTGCTTAGCAAGAGTATGAAGGATCTAGTCATTATAATTATTTGGTCACTCAAGGTTCACAGAGTTCTATCATTACAGGCCCAAGTATGAAGGATTCAGTTATTATAATTATTTGGACACTCAAGGTTCACGAGGTTCTATCATTATAGGCGCAATTACCATTCTCCCATTATTCAAGTTATTAGGGTCAAGATTCATATTTGGTTGGGGGAATTTGGTATGTTTCAAATTAAAAATGAGTTGTAACCATCTAGTTAGCAATGAGGTGTTGCAAAAGTCTTAGCTAGGTCCACCCAAAGCTGGAAAGAGAGTTGTCTTTTTTGGACCTTATCGGCCTAAAAGAATTGGAAACATTCAATCGCGACATTTGTGTCGCTCTTCTTTCATTTCTTTTGCAATCTATATAAATTTCAAGTATTTGTTGATTTTTATTTTCACGTCTATCTTCTATTTTCAAAAGCTTGCTTCCAAACTAGCTCAGATGCGAGGAATCAAGACATATTTGTTAGTGCCTCCTTAGATCTTGAATGACAGAATAATAATGCAGACAAACGTAGTGAGCAATCACAATCGAGGCTTGGCTCTAGTTGATCAGTTAGCAATAAGCTTAGCTACAATAAAGTGTTTACCAAGTGTGAAGGAAAGGCCCTTCTCTACTTAAGTCTTATGTGGGGGAACTCGCACATGCGGTTCTTAGGAGAGAGAACTAGTAGGAGTCATTTCATCTCAATAGAGTCTAATTGGAGCTCAATATGAAATTCTGTTTTCTTGCAAAACACCATCCAGATAAAGAAAAACTCGAAAAATTACTTCAAAATAAGATACTTGTGTTTGACCCTTTCGTGGTCCTCCAAGGGCTAATGAAAGGAAAAAGGGACCAAAATATCCCATCAATGAGGGTTTTTCGCACTATATAAAGATATGGCACCTGGTCTAACTCAACTCCAAAAGCTAGCTCATGAGGGGAGGATTTCCCCAAATCCATATAAACAAACCACCAGACCAATGTGGAACTCTAACCCACTCTAACATCCCCCCCCCCCCCCCCCGCCTTCATGCCCAGGTCTAACTGGAGCATGAATCAGGAGCCCAGACTTGGCTCTGATACTATGTAAAGATATGGCACCTAGGCCTAACTCAACCCTAAAAGCTAGCTCATGAGGGAAGGATTGCCCTATTCCATATAAACAAACCACCAGTTCATTCCCCAACTAATGTGGGACTCTAACCCACTCTAACATACTACTAGCTATATTCAAATTCAAGTTGAAATTTTTTTTCTTATTCTTATTGTGAAAACGAGAAGCCAAAGGTCCATAGGAGGACAATTATCAATATCAGTATTAGGTTTGTTTTGATATATATATATATATATATATTAAATTTGGTATTATTAATTTTTTGTTTGGTATAATTTTTTAACCTAGATGTAATTAATATAAATATTACTATTAGTTATACATCCTATTTGATATCATTCTATGTATAACTAATACATAGCAAACTATGACACTAGCAATACAAGAGTTTTTGATACATATGTAAGCATGGTTAAAGACACAATTACTCCTAAAATTTACAAAATTAAAGAATATGAAGGGTATTTTTGCAAACAAATAACTTTTTAGAAATTATGCAATATTTATTATTTTAATACACCAAAGCAAACAATAGATAAAAAATAATGTCAGCATATCTAATCAACATAACTAATTATTGCTATATTACAAATACAATCTATTCAACACTATTTTTATACACCCTATCAAACAATCCCTAACATCTACAGCCAGTTCCAAAAGAAGCAATAAGTTACTATAGACTAACTAATTGTACTGATTTCTATGTGCCAACAATACAAGCGCAAAAAGCAACATCACGACATTAAGGGATTATTTGGTAGGATGTATAAATGAAAATAATACACATATGGATAAATATGATTAAAGATAAAACTATTCTTAAATATGTCAAATCAAACAGTGGATAAGTAATAATTCTAACATAACTAATCATAGCATTACAAATACATCATATATATTACTATTCTTATACATTCTATCAGACACCCCTAAGATTAAACCATACAGGCACCCAAAGCTTGTTTTTATGTACTCTAATAAACTCATGTCATAAAGTACTAGGGATCATTTGGTTGGAAGGATTGGGAAAAAATTTTCAAAGCATAAAATCTTGTACAGGACTATATTATGTTTGATCAGAGGTATTAAAAAAAACTAATTACTACATAACTTATGCATTATTTGGTTGATCCTATGAGAAAATACGGAGCACCCACAGATTCGACTAAGCAAAAATAATTAACTTAACGCTACTTAAAAAGTTTAATTTAAGATGCTTCTGGTCTTCATCAGTATAGCGCACCTGAGAAAATAAGCGGCTTCGACTTTTCCACAATGCTGGGTCGTGATTACATGCCATGTCTTCCAAACACTTATGATCTGAAAATTCCAGTAGAAAAAACAAAAAAAAAACAATTTAAATATGATTACAATCAACAAGTTGTACTAAATTACTTGATGGAAGAAAATTAAATACGACGCGAAAGTATGGAAAACCAAAATCCGTACAGAAGAAAAGGTGAAAATTGCGTTTGGCTGTCGAGAAATACAAAACAAAACTGAGAATTAAGCTTAAATGGAAAAGCATATGACACGAACAGAAAATCGGTATATGAATCTACGCCATTAAAAACGCTAGAACAAGCACTGAGATTTCAGAGAAGAAAACCTCCAGCAAAAAGCATGGAAAGAATTAATCGGACAAATTCGATCCGAGGAGGATCGAAGGATGAAGGAAATATAGAAGAATAGTGAGTAATTATTGTGGCATTTGATGCAAAAAGGGAGATGAGAGAATTGAATACATACCTATAACACAAGTTCAATTGTAGAGATGTAGAAAGGAGAGGAGGTGAATGGAGTAGAGAGAGAAGGGCATGATAAATATCTGTGTTGTGAATAGAGGACGTTATATAGTGGGGTTGTGAAATTGGGGGTTACCCCCACAAGATTGGGACGTATATGGGTTTGACGGGTTCTGTGATTCTCTTGGGCCTGCTGCTGTTTCAATGTGGCCAACTGGTCATTATTTTATGAGAAACCCGGGGTTCCTTTTGCTTCTCGGGGACAGCTGGCTGTCTCACCGTGGCCAACTTGTAGTGTTTATTTCTTCTTATTATATGTACTTTTTTAAAAAAACATAAAAATTCATTCATTGTTATTTGTTCATATAACTTTGAATTTCTAGCTTTATGTTTGAACGGAATTATAATTTATCATTAATAAATATAAGTTATAGATATTATAAATTTTTTATTATTGATTTATTCTTATTATTTTATTTTTAAAATATTTTTTTATCTTACTCAAACACTATATAAAAATACTTATAAGCTATTTTGAGTTTTAAAAAATCTCAAATAAATCAATTCAAACAGACTCTTAGTAGGCGGTTGGACATGTGATTTCATGTCGCGATTTGAAATTTTGAGATGAAATCAACGTTTGGAAATGCAATTTTATCTCATAATTTCAAATCATGAGATGAAATACCAAATTGTCCAAAAAACTTATTTGGGATTTCAAATAATGAGATGAGATTTTTCAAATGCAAAATTTATCCCACAAGTTTTTATTTTGTAAAAAGAAAGTTCATCATTTTATATATACCAACTATATTTACTAATCATTATTTAATAAATGTAAACAATCTTTGTCAACTATTATATTGTCTGTACTATGTGGGAAAATTATATTAAAGAGTAGTACACTACAACTTATGTTTAATTTTACTTTTTATTGAACTAAAGTTCAATTCTTAAGTTGTATTTTTTTAAAATGGTTTTGTGATAATGTATTATATTTTATTTTGAACTTTTACTTATTTGGTGAGATTGTATAAGAATTTGGGCAATTTAAATAGTTTTTACAACTTATGGGGTTCTTATGTTCATGAGGAAAAAAATACAACTTAAAAATTTCAAATTGCATGTCCAAATAAAACTTCAAATTTCATATCACGATTTCATCTCTCATAATCAAACGAGCCCTTAGTAGGCGTCTGGACATGCGATTTCATCTCATGATTTCAGTTCATTAGATGAAATCTCAAATTCTCAAAAAAAACCTTGATTTGGGATTCCAAATCATGAGATGGACTTTTTCAAATACAAAATTTGACTCACAAATTTATACTTTTTTTGTTATTTTTTATTGGATTAAAGTTCAATTAATAAATATTGTATTTTTTTAGAATGACTTTTTCACACATTATATTATAATTTGTTGTGAACTTTAACTTATTTGGTTAGATTAAATAAGCATTGAGAAAATTTTGATAGTTTTCACAACTTATGATTGGGGGAGGGAGGTGGAGGGGAATATGTTCATGAGAAAAAAATACAACTTAAAAACTTCAAATTGCATGTCCAAACAAAACTTCAACTTCAACTTCATCTCATATGATTCCGATCCATATCATGATTTTATCTCGCATGGCCAAATGGGTCCTTAGCGTTTGGACATGCGATTTCATATCATAAACTGAAATCATGAGATGAAATCAACGTTTGGACATACGATTTCATATCATGATTTTCAAATCATGAGATGAAATCCCAAATTCTCAAAAAATCTTGATTTGAAATTTCAAATCATGAGATGAACTTTTTTAAATACAAAATTTGACAAGTTTATATTTTGTAAAAAAAAATCCTACTATTTTATATATACCAACTATATTTGTCAACCATTTATTTAAGATGTAAATAAAAATTATTGTTGGTATTATTACTCTTACAAACTATTGTCAACCATGCGGTATGATTATATTAAAGAGTAGCACACTACAATTCATGTTCAATTTTACTTTTTATTAAATTAAAGTTGATCAACAAATGTTGTTTTTTTTCTTTTGGAATGGCTTTGTGATAGTGTATTACACTTTATTGAACTTTTACTTATATGGTAAGATTGTATAAGAATTAGAAAAATTTTGATAGTTTTTACAACTTATAGGATTTTTATATTCATGAAAGAAAAAAATACAATTTAAGAATTTCAAATTGCATGTCGAAACAAAATTTCAATTACATCTCATGTGATTTCAAATTATGAATTTATCTCGCATTGCTAAACAGTTAATTATCATAGTGACGTGTGGGAGCAACTTATGAGTTTAAGAAGTCTCTCTATATATTACTTCAATTATCTCAATTTATGTGTTATTTTTATTTTTTGAGATTTAAATTATAAAAAATTAGATCAACATTTTAAAGTACATATGTTTTATCATATTGACATAATAGTACTATGAGTGCAATTTTTAAAATTTTTAGTATTGAACTCATATATATTTAATACTTTGAATTCAAATTTATTATTTGCTTTATACTTTTAGCGAATTTTCTTATATAAATTTATATTTCACGAGGAAAGTATTGAATTCAAATCAATCTAATACCAAACAACATCCGTCTCTATTTATATATGGTCGTGTGTGTGTAATTTCACCTATTATCGCTAATGAATAATAAGTACTATGATAACATCTCACTGATTTTAAATTCGAATCCACTTTTATCTGTATATTATTACATGCCTCAAAGTACATATAACATAATAACCATCGAAAAATCATCAACTCTGTAACCTTTTTCATGGATCCAAAAGGAGATGTGTATTGAACGCACTCTGTGAAAAAATATCTACCGCTTACACTAAGTATTTAACTGTGAGTGGAGTAAAAAAGCGAAGGTTGATAGATTGAGCTAATTAATTCATGCAGAATTTTTTTATTAACGAAAGAACAAAATAGTAAGCTTTTAATCTGAATATAAAATACCACGCTTCACCACCCCTCCACTAATGACTGTTTCATTTTCTGCAACCGAGAAGCAATGAGCATCTTCTTTTCTGCTCATCATCAGAAACTAATTCTAAATTTAATTTTATAAATCTAATATTTAATACTAAAATTATTATATTTTAAAAATATAGACTCGTATATAAATTTATATTATACTAAAATAGGATCCAACTGAATGCAATAGGGAAAGGGTACATTTTTTTGGACAATCTTGAAAAAATGAGCCAAAATAGAAATAAATTTAACAAAGTATATTATATTTTTAAAATATGAGTTTACAATTACTATTTCTTATAATTAATTCGATTTATATATATATATATATATATATATATATCTTATGCTAAAATATTAAGCTCAAATGAAGAAGGTAACGTAGGGCTACATTCGTCGATCGCCTTGAAAAGAGCCAAAGTCGTTTAACCGAGCCCCGCCATACTGATACGTCATACATGCAATCTTTTCTTCCAGAAGCTAAATTCTTAATTAAGAACTCCACGTGTAAATATAAGAAAGAACCACGCACTCTCCTCTATATTCTACCACCAAGCAGAAGTTTAGGTATCTGACCATGGGAGCTCCAACAAGTCACAATTCAAAACGTGTCATTATTCTTCTCTACACGAAACATTGCATTTGAAACAAAAAAACACAAAAGGCTTAAAAGGAAAGGGGTCACCAGCTAGCAGACTAGTATAGTAGTAATAATTATTATGTAAAGTAGAGGTTCCCTGCCTACCTGTCATATGCGACGTGTAAAGTTCCTGGCCTTCCAACGCAATTTTAAAATGTACAAAAGCAAGAAGATATTTTTTTCTCTTTCATGTCGAGCGAGCGACAACAGAAAGTGAAATTTGAATCCTATTTGGTTTAAAGATTTGTTTATTGGTGCGAGGTAAATTAGAATCAGTACGATTTGTACCTAATTAATTTTTTTATAGTATAAGATCTATGGTCACTTTATCTTCTAGGAGACCAATAACAAAAAAGTATTAAAGTTGTAGGATGGTGAGGGGTATATAATGTCAAGTTAATTAGAACAAAAGTAGATTAAATATGTGAAACCTACGAAGGCGACGAAGTACAAACTCTACCACCTATCACAATTAGGCAGGTGAAAAAAGCTAACCAATAAGAAATGGATCACATGAAACTTTTTTTGACTGGTGGGGAATTTCATATTGATTAATGACTAGTAATAAAGTACGTATATACTAGAAACGGACTCGTGGAGATTAAGCCGAGATCGAGGCCAAAAGTGGGGAAATTGGTGCGTTGTTGCCAATGGATAGTTGAAACGTGTTAGCTTAAAGGGGATTTGATGTTCCGCCTATTTTTGTTTGTCTGACTTATTATTTTGTAAAAAATAATAAATAAAACGACAGATTTATTATATTATATTTTAAATAAAATAAATTATAATATTTTAAAAAATATATTAAGAAATGATAATAATTTTTTTGAGCTCTTGCTACGAGTAAAGGATACTTCTCAAATAATTTATCAATCCAAGGATAGCTATAGAATCTGTTTGGTTAAGTTTATAAGTTGGTCAAACCAATTTGTAATCAGCTTTTAGCATTTTGGAATGTTTGGCTAGATTAAGAAGTGGTTAAAAAAAGTTAAAAGCTATTTTTAATAAGTTAAAAAATAAAAATTGGTGAAACTCAACTTCTTCTTTTTTTGGCTTATAAGTCATTATGTTTGACCAACAAATTTACTTTTTTATCCTCATACTATTTTTCTAATTTCAATATTACCCTCAAGGAAATAAAAAACCTATTTTTTCTCTTTTTCTCTTTGGAGTGGCTGCATCTTGCACTTCTCCACAGTGTGCCGAAAATCTCTCTTCTTCTCCGCTTCTTTCTTTCTTCTCGAACTTTATTTATAACTCACTCGTTCATAGTTTAAAAATGAAAACATATAATTAATTTGTTAATTTTTTTAAATAAAGCAAAGACACTCAAATCTTAGACAAAATTTTATTTTTTAGTACAGTTAGATAAAAATAATTAAAAATCTAAAAAAAATTAATTGAGGTAGTATTAATTCATTTAAATTATTATATTTAATTTTATTAAAAAAAATAAAACTATACTCCTAATAAAAAGTAAAAAGGGAGATTTGTCTAATCTTATTTATATTATATATTTTAAAAATTAAAAATAACTTAAATAATTAATTTATATTAAAAATAAATAAAAATATGTATTAATTTTAATTATTTTAGAAATAAAAATATTATAGTAATTTATTTTTTATAGTGTTAACAGCTTTAACGACATTTTAATCATTTGACCCAAAATAAGTGCTTAACAACATTTTTGTACCAAACACATCAATAACCTTTTTTCAGCTTCAACATTTTTATCCAAACACATAACTGCTTATTTATAAAATAAATTTCAGCACTCAAAAAGTGTTTTAAGCACTTACATTTAAAAGCCACTTTTTTCAGCTAAACCAAACGGGTTCATAATGTCCTGAAGTTCTTTGCAGCGTCTGCTTAATTCTGTAGGCGGTTTCATAATGTTCTTCACCAACGATCCGAGATTGAAGCATGATTGAGTTGAATCTAAAGGATCTACTGTTAGATAAATATCTTTGACAGTCAATCCTCTTGATAGTATAATAGTGGCATCTAAATGTGCAAATGACACGAGTAGGTTGGTCAAATAATTTGCGGATACATAAATTACTGGAATAGAGTTAGATTATGGACCCTTCTTTGGTAGATTAGGAACTAATTAAATGATAAATTATCTCTTGATTTTTTAAACAGGACAAGTAGAAATAAATATTCATTTTTTTATATAATGAATATGTAAAAGTGAAGGGAATAACAACGAATTAAGGGAATAGGGTTTCACAATCTTAGCCTGTTAGATAGATGGATTGAGCTGAATTTGTACATGCAAAATGAGATGAGTTAATAAATTAAATATCATGAGCTTAAATGGGTTAAAATCATAATTCTTATTAAGTTTTAAATTCTTGGTTTGAGTATTTAATAAAAAAAAATTCTTATAATATGATCATATATTACATATCAAATACAAAAATACTTTTAAAAATATATTGAGATAGAGTTTCTCATGGGTCAACTTGAATTTGGACCGCATATCAATTCAGTTTTTTAAATAAGCTAAATTAAATGGGTCGAAATGAGCCGAATAAATAAAATAAATAAATCATTAACCCACCCAAATATAAACAAAATGGGTCATAATTTTATAAGCCGATTTTACCATCCTATCTTACTTGTTACTTTCAAACACTTTTATAATATTTATATCAAAAATATTTTTAAACACTTATTTAAACAAAAATAATAAAAAAACCAAAAATAATAATGTTACACCTCGTAAATTTCCGACACATAGATGGCCTATTCGCATGTTGGTTAAGAGTATTTGAAAGCCATACATGCTAGAAAAAGGCCCGGGGAAAGATCGGACAAGCGCCAAGTCAGCGCGTCGCAAGGCAAAATGCGACTTATAAATCGCATTCGGAGAATGCAACTTATAAATCGCATTCCAGGAATGCGACTTATAAGTCCCAAACTATATAACCCCCACTTCGGTTTTAATTGATCACTTATCTTAAATTATTTCCAGAACTCATGAGAAAACAGAGAGAAGGCGAAGAGTAATGTAAATTATCATTTGATTACGCTGCCAAACATAGTCTAAACTCAAATTAACCTCAGGTACCGAGGTATTTAGCAGCAGGGAGCATTCCTACGGATTTTGTTTCGCGAAATACGGCCGACGAATCGTCGTGCTACCGGGCTAAGGTAAGTGGTATTGCTCCAAACTAGTATCTATGTGCTCCTAGCTTGAAGTGAATACTTCTCCCTTCTGGACTTCTGAAAAATAGCAAGTTTTCGACCGTCTTTCGATAAGCCTAAGTTTAGGCTATAATTTTATCGAAAGTGATGTTGTTCTTCAGAATAAGGTTATATTTAGTACTAATTGACGTATATATGAATGCAGTTGGGAGAAATAGCTGGAGTACTGACTGAGCCTCGTCTGACAGTCGAGTAACTTGAGGTTAAGGTATGTGAAGTTGTTCTTCGGCAAGTTAGTAAGTATTAGCTTTGTGAATCATAGTAAACTCCGTATTTGAAATTTCCGGAGTTGAATGTTGGAAATTGAATAAGTTTAGTAAATTCTGATTTGCGTTGCCGTATCGTATCTTAGTCCGAAAGATAAAAAAACATGCGCCAAAGGGCGAGTTAGCATTCCAGATTCAGTATAGCTTGTTGTATGATTAGCAAGCATATTGTAGAATAAAAAGACACCGATTTTCAGAATAAAGGCTAATAAAGTAAAATCAGATAGACAGACAGTTTGTGGCTACAGATTAGCCATTCAGACAGATGGTATCCCGGCTACAGATTAGCCAAACAGTTAAATAAAGATTTCAAAATTAGTATAATCAGTAAAGAATTAGTTTAGTACAGAAACAGATCAGAATAAGAAATAAGATTTCAGATAGTCCTTTTCAGTTATACATGCTTGCTATTTATATGTGCTATTTGTTTGTTGAGACTTGTTGTGGCGTGAGGGCACCTTATTGAGCGTCATCGCCGCCCCTGGGTTGGTAATCGTGTCGCCCACTAAGCGGGTGGGTTTTACGTCGCTCCAAGGAGTGACATGCCGTCCCCAGCTTGGACGAAGATGGGATGAAGCTTTTTCCATAGCAGTCTGATCAGCATTACAGGTGCAACTCCGATTTCAGATAGCCCTGTTAAGTTTTGTGTCCAGGGATCCAGACCCTATCTGTTACTGTCTGTACATTCAGTTATTATAGGTGTAGCTTCGGTTCCAGATAGCCCTGTTGAGTTTTGTGTCCAGGGATCCAGACCCTATCTGTTAGTGTATACACAGGAGTCCTCCGAACCCAGACACGATTGCTCATGTCGGAGGCTATAGCCCGAGCCAGAGACCCAGGGGGCTGGTAGAAGAGCTCTGAAGTGAGTAGATGAGTGGAGTGACTTATTTTTGGTTGGTTTTGACTCGGGTAGAGGTATATAGATTGTTTGCTTGCTTGGCGCCATCCGACTTATGGGGGTTGGTATTGGCTCTTGCTTGCTACTTGTATATCTATTTATGTGCTATATACTAGCTACTAGATAGCAGGCCATCGCGTCTACAGGTACGCCTCTGCCTTATCAGTACAGAAAGCTTGATTCAGTTCATATCAGCTTCTTCAGATTCAGCTATCTCCTGCTATACAGAAATGCTAGTTATGCTATCTATATTCAATTATTTTCAGTTGTATTATTTCAGTTGCTTTGCATACTCAGTACCAGTGGTACTGACGCCCGCTTGGGGCACTGCATTACTTGCTTGCAGGTACTCACAGACGAGGAGCCGATCCCTCGTGATCCTAGCCAGCGCAGAGTCATCAGCTCCTGTCCTCCGGAGCCTGATATTTACAGGTGTATTTTATTTTCTTTTATTGTATAGTACGGGTAGGTTGGGGCCCTGACCCGACTATTTTATCAGTAATCCTAGAGGCTTGCAGTCTATATATATTTCCCTGTGGTCAGTTGAGCCGGTCGTGTGAGGCCGTGCAGTTTGTTATAGCTGTCTAGAATTTCAGTTTATGTTGGCCGTGCAGTTTGTTATAGCTGTCTAGCATTTCAGTTTATGTTGGCCGTGTGAGGCCTTAGTTTGACAGTAGTGGTGACCTTGCCGGTCACGTAGTCTTACAGTAGTCTTGTGTTGAGTTACAAACAACTAGACAGCATTGACATTGACATATTTCTGGTTAGCTGTTATTACAGGTACAGGTGGTTATAGGCCAGTTGGCCGGAGGCTGCGTTTACAATTGTTATATAGCCCGTTGTTTCCAGAAATCTGAGTTAGAGCTAGCCAGGCACCAGTTGTGCCTAGGCTCACCAGTTAACAGTCTAGATCCTACTAGGGCTGTCACGCCCCGCCTTGGGGGGTGTGACTGGCACCTGGTGCCCTACTAGGACCTGAACTACTGGACTGCTAAGCCTAGTGTCACACCCCACCTTGGGGGGTACGACTGGCACCTGGTGCCCTACTAAGACCTGACCTGCAAGACTGTTAGCCTAGACGCATCTGGCGCCTGGCTGGCTCTAACTCAAATTTATAGAAACAAAGGGCTATATAACGGCTGTAAATACAGCCCCCGGCCCAGTGGCCTATAGCCTGTTGTACCTGTCTTGGCAGCTAACCAGAAATATAGCAATACAGGGAAACCTATACGGGACGACAAGGTCACCATGCTGTCTAGTTATCTGCAACTTAATCATAAAGCGCAAAAAGAAGTTACGTGACCGGCAAGGTCACCACTACTGATAACTGTGGCCCCACACGGCCAAAATAAAAGAAAGCAAGAATACTAACAGCTAAACAACTAAACAACTGCACGGCCTCACACGACCGGCTCATCTGACCACAGGGAATATATACAGACTGCAAGCCTCTAGGAGTAGTAATAGAACTGATCGGGACAGGGCCCCGACCTACCCATACTATTTACAGCAAAAGAACTGAACTACACCTCTGAAATTCAGCCTCCGGATGATTGGAGCTGAATACTCAACCGCTGACAGGGAGTCACGTAGGATCACCTGCTCGTCTAGGAGTACCTGCAGGCAAGTAATGCAGCGCCCCACTGGGCGTCAGTACCGCTGGTACTGAGTATGTAAAGCAACTGAGATATATAACTGAAAACAATATGTCACGCCCCGCCCTGGGGGGCATGACTGGCACCTGGTGCCCTAGTAGGACCTAGACTGCTATCTGGTGAGCCTAGGCACTTCTGGTGCCTGGCTGGCTCTATCTCAAATTCTTGGAAACGAAGGGCTATATAACGGCTATAAACACAGCCTCCGGCCAACAGGCCTATAGCCACATGTACCTGAAAATCAGCTAACCAGAAACATACTACTGTCAAGGGAACCTATGCGGGCCGGCAAGGCCACCATGCTGTCTAGTTCACTGTAGCTTAACAATAGCACGCTAAATAATTACGTGACTGACAAGGTCACCACTACTGACTGGTTATGGCCACACACGGCCAACAGGAACAGAAATAACAAATAACTATAATAAGCTGCACGGCCTCACACGACCGGCTCGACTGACCACAGGGAAATATATACAGACTGCAAGCCTCTAGGAATAACAACAGAAATGATCGAGACAGGGCCCCGACCTACCCGTACTGTATAAAAGGAAAAGAGCTACACCTCTGGAAATCAGACTCCGGATGATAGGAGCTGAATACTCAATAGCTAACTGGAATCACGAGGGATCGCCTCCTCGTCTATGAGTACCTGCAGGCAAGTAATGCAGCGCCCCACTGGGCGTCAGTATCACTGATACTGAGTATGCAAAGCAACTGAAATAATACAACTGAAAACAACTGAATAAAGAGAGCATAACTAGCATTTTTGTATAGCAGGAGATAACTGAATCTGAAGAAGCTAACAAAAACTGGATCGGACTTTCTGTACTGATAAGGCAGAGGCGTACCTGTAGACGTAACGGCCTGCTGTCTAGTAGCTAGTATACAATATATATAGCACATAAATATATATACAAGTAGCAAGCAAGAGCCAATACCAACCCCCATAAGCCGGATGGCGCCAAGCAAGCATACAATCTATATACCCCTACCCGAGTCAAAACCAACCAAACATAAGTCTCTCCACTCATCTACTCACTTCGGAGCTCCTCTACCGGTCCCCTGGGTCTCTGGCTCGGGCCATAGTCTCCGATATAAGCAACCGTGTCTGGGTCCGGAGGACTCCTGTTTAGACAGTAACAGATAGGGTCTGGATCCCCGGACACACTCAACGGGGCTACCTGAAACCGGAGCTACACCTGTAATAACTGAATGTACAGACAGTAACAGATAGGGTCTGATTCCCTGGACACTGCTCAACAGGGCTATCTGATACCGGAGCTGTACCTGTAATGCTGATCAGACTGCTATGTGGAAAGCTTCATCCCATCTTCGTCCAAGCTGGGGACGGCATGCCACTCCTTGGAGTGACGTAAGACTCACCCGCTCAGTGGGCGACACGATTACCAACCCAGGGGCGGCGAGGACACTCAATAAGGTGCCCTCACACCATAACAAGTCTCAACAAACAAATAGCACATATAAATAGCAAGCATGTATAGCTAAAAAGACTATCTAGAATTTAGATTCTTGTTCTGATCTGTTTCTATACTGAACTGATTCTTTTACTGATTATACTGATTCTGAAATCTCTGTTTCTTTTTATCCTACAACATGCTTGCTAATCACATAATAGGCTATACTGAAATCTGAATAATAACTTGCCCTTGGGCGCATGCTTTTGTAACTTTCAGACTAAAATACGATACGGCAACGCAAACCAGAATTTACTAAACTTATTCAATTCTCAACATTCAACTCCGAGAGTTTCAAATACGGAGTTTATTGTGATTCACGAAACTAAGACTTACTAACTTGCCGAAGAACAACTTCACATACCTTAACCTCGAGTTATCCGACTGTCGGACGAGACTCGGTCAATACTCCAGCTAATTCTCCCAACTGCATTCAGATATACGTCAATTAATACTAAATATAGCTTTATCCTGAAGAACAACGTCACTTTCGATATAATTATAGCCTAAACTTAGGCTTATCGAAAGACGGTCAAAAACTCGCTATTTTTCAGAAGTCCAGAAGGGAGAAGTATTCACTTCACAGCTAGGAGCACATAGACACTAATTTGGAGTAATTTTACTTACTTTGGTTCGGTAGGTCGACGATTCGCCGGCCGTATTTCACGAAACAAAAACCGTAGAAATGCTCTCTGCTGCTAAATACCTCGGTACCTGAGGTTAATTTGGGTTTAGACTTCGTTTGGTAGCGTAATCGGAAGGAAATTATCAAATAATCCTCGTTCCTCTTTCTCTCTGCTTACCCTCTGATTTTCATTGGAAATTATAAGAAACTTTAATGAAAAGTCGAAGTTGGAGGCTATATATAATTTGGATTTATAAGTCGCATTCACGGAATGCGATTTATAAGTTGCATTCCTGGAATGCAACTTATAAGTCGCATTTTGCCTTGTGACGCGCCGACTTGGCGCTTGTCCGATCTTTCCCCGAGCCTTTTTCTAGCATGTATGGTTTTTAAATACTTTTAACCAACACGCGAATAGGCCATCTATATGTCGGAAATTTACGGGGTGTAACATTCTCCCCCCTTTAAGAACATTCGTCCTCGAATGAAATCTGCTATCTAAAGGACTTCTCAGCTTACCCAACTTATTACTTAGAAAAATTTTGGCAGAGTTTCCCCTGTAATATGGACTACACCAAAAATCCTGAAACGCAGAAAAGTCCAATACAGGGACTCCACACAATACTATAGAGTTCACTTGATAGCTAACATCAATCTTTCTCATTTCATACATATACAACTATAAAGTATTGCATAAATAATAATACGGACATACCCGTCGCCCGACTAAGCCTGGAACAAGTGAGGATATCTAGCCTTCATATCTTCCTCAGCCTCCCACGTCATTTCTTCTCGGTTCCTGTTACGCCATAATACTTTGACAGACGCAATATCTTTAGTTCTCAACCTGCGAATCTGTCTGTCTAGGATAGCTACTGGAACCTCTTCGTAGGCCAGCTCCTCTGTAACCTGGATATCCTGGACTGGAACTGCTCTTGACGGGTCTCCTAAGCATTTCCTTAGCATGGATATATGAAAGACTGGATGAACAGATTCTAATTCTGGCGGCAAGTTTAACTCATATGCCACTTGGCCTATTCTTCTACGAATCTGATATGGCCCGACAAATCTTGGGCTGAGCTTACCTTTCTTGCCGAATCTCATCACCCCTTTCATCGGAGACACTTTCAAAAATACCCAGTCATTCACATTAAACTCCAGGTCTCTGCGCCGTACATCTGCATATGATTTCTGGCGACTCTGTGCAGTTAATAGGCGTTCTCTGATAAGCTTTACTTTCTCTTCTGACTGCTGAACAATGTCTGGCCCAATTATCGCTGACTCCCCTGCTTCAAACCAGCCAACCGGCGATCTGCACTTTCGCCCGTATAATGCTTCAAAAGGCGCCATCTGAATAGCTGAGTGATAGCTGTTATTATAAGCAAACTCTATCAACGGCAAATGCTCATCCCACTTACCACCAAAATCTAGCACGCACGCTCGCAGCATGTCCTCGAGCGTCTGAATAGTGCGCTCAGCCTGTCCATCTGTCTGAGGGTGGAATGCTGTGCTCAAATTGATCTGCGTTCCCAAACCCTTCTGGAATGACTGCCAAAACCTAGCTGTAAACTGTGCTCCTCTGTCTGAAATGATGGATACGGGTACTCCATGCAACCTGACTATTTCTCGGATATACAACCCAGCATAATCTTCGGCCGAGAAGGTAGTTCTTACTGGCAGGAAATGAGCTGATTTAGTCAACCTGTCAACTATTACCCATATAGAGTCATGCCTGCGTCTAGTACGGGGTAATCCTGCCACAAAATCCATATTTATAGCTTCCCATTTCCAGAGAGGCACAGCTATATCCTGAGTCAAACCGCCTAGTTTCTGATGTTCTGCTTTCACCTGTTGGCAGTTAGGACACTGGGCTACAAATTCAGCAACATCTCTTTTCATACCTGGCCACCAGTAATTTTCTTTGATATCATGGTACATCTTTGTCGCGCCAGGGTGGAGAGAATAACGGGTGCAATGTACCTCGTTCATGATATGCTGGCGGAGGCCTGAAACATTGGGAACACATAAACGATCTTTACAATGCAGCACTCCATCCTCTGTTACCTGGAATTCTGGCGCTTTGCCTAGCGGAATATAATCTCTAAGCTGAACTAGGTCAGGATCCTCAAATTACCGTTCTTTCACTTCCATGACTAATGATGACACGGCGGTGTTCTGAATTACCGCTCTACCGTCCTCTGTTTCTGCTACACGAACGGCTAGGCCAGCTAACTGATGTATCTCCCTGACCAATTCCCGCTGCTCGGGCTGCAAATACGCCAAGCTCCCCATGGACTTTCGACTGAGAGCATCTGCTACAACATTAGCTTTTCCCGGGTGGTACAGAATGTTCACATCATAATCCTTTAACAGCTCCAACCAGCGACGTTGCCGCAGATTCAGCTCCCTCTGAGTGAAGATATACTGTAGGCTCTTGTGATCTGTGAAAATATCAACATGGACGCCATACAGGTAATGTCTCCACATTTTTAAGGCGTGGATCACTGCGGCTAACTCCAGGTCGTGGGTAGGATAATTCTTCTCGTGTTTCCTCAGCTGTCTGGAGGCATATGCAATCACCTTACCATGCTGCATCAACACACAACCCAACCCAACGCCTGATGCGTCGCAATATACTGAGTAACCTTCTGTACCTTCCGGCAAGGCTAGCACTGGGGCAGAGGTTAACCTATCTTTTAACTCCTGGAAGCTATGCTCGCATGCCTCTGTCCACTGAAACTTTGCTGCTTTCTGTGTCAGTTTGGTCAGAGGTGCCGCAATAGTCGAGAACCCTTCAACGAACCTCCTATAGTAACCTGCTAAACCCAGAAAGCTACGGACTTCTGTCGGAGTAGTAGGCCTAGGCCATGATTTGACTGCTTCTATCTTCTGCGTGTCAACCTGTATACCAGCATCCGACACAATATGCCCTAAAAAGGCCACTGAATTAAGCCAGAATTCGCACTTAGAAAATTTAGCATATAACTGGCGGTCCCTGAGGATCTGGAGCACTGTCCGCAAATGAGTTCGGTGATCTTCTTCAGAGCGAGAATACACCAGAATATCATCAATAAATACTATTACGCACAAGTCCAAGAAAGGTCTAAAAATACTGTTCATCAAGTCCATGAATATTGCCGGGGCATTCGTCAACCCGAAGGACATAACCAGGAATTCAAAGTGTCCATATCGGGTCCTGAATGCTGTTTTGGGAATATCTCTCTCACGTACTCGAACCTGGTGATATCCGGACCGCAAGTCAATCTTAGAAAAACATCTGGCTCCCTGCAACTGATCGAATAAGTCATCAATCCTGGGAAGCGGGTACTTGTTCTTCACTGTAACTTTGTTCAATTGCCGATAATCTATGCACATACGGAGTGAGCCATCTTTCTTTCTCACAAACAGAACCGGCGCACCCCATGGTGAAGTACTCGGCCTAATAAAACCTTTATCCAAGAAGTCTTTCAGCTGCTCCTTTAATTCCCTGAGTTCTGCAGGAGCCATGCGATAAGGAGGAACCGATATCGGTTGGGTGCCTGGTAATAAATCAATAGCAAAATCTATTTCCCTTTCTGGGGGAATGCCAGGTAACTCATCGGGAAACACATCAGGGAACTCGTTCACCACCGGAATAGACTGGAGCGTCGGAGATTCTGCTCGGACATCCTGAACTCTGACCAGATGGTAAATACATCCCTTAGATATCAATTTCCTCGCCTGAAGGTAGGAAATAAACCTACCTTTTGGTGTAGCGGTGCTACCCTTCCACTCCCGCATTGCTTCTCCTGGAAAGTGGAATCGGACCGTCTTGGTCCAACATTCAACATTGGCAAAGCACGGCACTAGCCAATCCATACCCATTATGGCATCGAAATCTATCATTTCTAACTCGACCAGATCTACTGTAGTCTGACGGTCAGCAACCTCTACTATACACCCTCGGTACATTCTGCTAGCTATAATAGAGTCACCGACGGGCGTGGATACGGCAAAGGGCCGCTGTAATAATTCTGGTGCAATATTGAACTTCCGTGCCACAAACGGGGTAATATATGACAGGGTAGATCCTGGATCAATCAATACGTAAACAGGGTATGAACAGATAGTCAGCATACCTGTTACTACATCTGGAGACGCCTCTGAATCCTGTCTGCCTTGCAAAGCATAAGTACGGCTTGAACCCGTACCTGAACTGGAGGCTCCCAATCTACCTCGGCCTCTGCCTGCTGAACCTGAAGGCCCACGCCCCGCTGAGGTTGCTGGGGCTCGTGGCCCTGCGGATCCCCTGTCCTGACTGCCTCTGCTCCCCTGACCTCTGGTCGGACAGTCTCTCATCTGGTGCCCCTCCTGCCCGCAAATATAACACCCCGTGGAGCCATATCTACAAGCTCCGGAGTGTGGTCGACTACAATAGGGGCAGGGTGAGGGTGCAAATCTACTCTGTTCCCCCCTTCTCTGCTGCGGGGAATCTACCGTTCTGGAACTGCCACTGAACCCTGACTGCCCTCTACGAACATACCTACCTCGCTGCTGCTGCTGTGGAGGTGGGAGTCTAGGGGGTCTATCTGATAGTCGAGGCCTGGGTCCTCTTTGAACTTCCCTCTGTATCTCATCTGGTCTATCTCTGCGGCGCTGTTCCTGACTGATCTGTCTACTACTCTGCTGCCGCTGTCTAAGGCCCTCTATAGTCTGAGCAAATGCCTGTACTCGGGCAATGTCCATATCCTCTCGCAACGTCGCCGTCATACATGCCTCAATATACTCCGGATTCAAGCCCATGATGAATCTGTGAACTCTTGCTGGCATAGTATCAACAAAGACTGGAGCATAACGGGCTAAGGAGTCAAACTGTAAAGCATACTCACGAACACTCCTCGCCCCCTGCTCTAAATGTAGGAACTGGTCCATCCGGGCCTGCCGGATCTCCCGTGGCAAATAATGGTCTAGAAAGGCCTCCGAGAAGTTGTTCCAGGTCGGAGGGGTAACATCTCTCCCTCGGGACCTTTCCCAACTCTCGTACCACAGAATAGCTATATCTCTTAACCGGAACACTGCCAGCTCAACCGACTCCGAAGGGGTCACATGCATCACTCGGAATATCCTCTGCATCTGATCTAGGAAGTCCTGGGGGTCCTCTGCCGGATCTGACCCTGTAAACTGCGGGGGACCCAGTGCCAAAAACTCCCTAACCCTGGAACTGCCTGGCCCACCTGAAGACTCTGCTGCCACAGGTGGCACTGACTGGCGTTGTGTGGCCATCATCTGTGCCAACATAACCACAGCGCTACGAACCTCCTGATCTGATGGCGAAGGCACAGGAGCTATCGGAGGCGGTGTCGTTCCGAACAGCTCCTGGTGAGAGGGAAATGGCTGAGAGGGCTGTGATGAAGCCTCTACGTCGCCCTCAGATCTGACTGACTCTGTCTGAATCTGAGGCACTCTGCTAGTGCCTTCTCCTGCTGCTGTGTCCAGTCTTCCGCCTGTGGCAGGGTGTCGTTGATCTGTCATTCTTATCTGTAGACAAAGAATACGATAAGTGTTAGGGACTTAACCCTATATTGTACTGCTCTATAGCACGACTGGCTGAGAAAGAAGAGTAACCATCCTATCATGCCTTGCAGCCTCCTGCCTATAGTATGTGGTGCACAACACATCCATAGACAAGACTCTACTTAGCACGGCTTGCAGACTCCCTGGGACACGACCTGCTCTGATACCAAGTTTGTCACGCCCCGCCCTGGGGGGCATGACTGGCACCTGGTGCCCTAGTAGGACCTAGACTGCTATCTGGTGAGCCTAGGCACTTCTGGTGCCTGGCTGGCTCTATCTCAAATTCTTGAAAACGAAGGGCTATATAACGGCTATAAACACAGCCTCCGGCCAACAGGCCTATAGCCACATGTACCTGAAAATCAGCTAACCAGAAACATATTACTGTCAAGGGAACCTATGCGGGCCGGCAAGGCCACCATGCTGTCTAGTTCACTGTAGCTTAACAATAGCACGCTAAATAATTACGTGACCGACAAGGTCACCACTACTGACTGGTTATGGCCACACACGGCCAACAGGAACAGAAATAACAAATAACTATAATAAGCTGCACGGCCTCACACGACCGGCTCGACTGACCACAGGGAAATATATACAGACTGCAAGCCTCTAGGAATAACAACAGAAATGATCGAGACAGGGCCCCGACCTACCCGTACTGTATAAAAGGAAAAGAGCTACACCTCTGGAAATCAGACTCCGGATGATAGGAGCTGAATACTCAATAGCTAACTGGAATCACGAGGGATCGCCTCCTCGTCTATGAGTACCTGCAGGCAAGTAATGCAGCGCCCCACTGGGCGTCAGTATCACTGATACTGAGTATGCAAAGCAACTGAAATAATACAACTGAAAACAACTGAATAAAGAGAGCATAACTAGCATTTTTGTATAGCAGGAGATAACTGAATCTGAAGAAGCTAACAAAAACTGGATCGGACTTTCTGTACTGATAAGGCAGAGGCGTACCTGTAGACGTAACGGCCTGCTGTCTAGTAGCTAGTATACAATATATATAGCACATAAATATATATACAAGTAGCAAGCAAGAGCCAATACCAACCCCCATAAGCCGGATGGCGCCAAGCAAGCATACAATCTATATACCCCTACCCGAGTCAAAACCAACCAAACATAAGTCTCTCCACTCATCTACTCACTTCGGAGCTCCTCTACCGGTCCCCTGGGTCTCTGGCTCGGGCCATAGTCTCCGATATAAGCAACCGTGTCTGGGTCCGGAGGACTCCTGTTTAGACAGTAACAGATAGGGTCTGGATCCCCGGACACACTCAACGGGGCTACCTGAAACCGGAGCTACACCTGTAATAACTGAATGTACAGACAGTAACAGATAGGGTCTGATTCCCTGGACACTGCTCAACAGGGCTATCTGATACCGGAGCTGTACCTGTAATGCTGATCAGACTGCTATGTGGAAAGCTTCATCCCATCTTCGTCCAAGCTGGGGACGGCATGCCACTCCTTGGAGTGACGTAAGACTCACCCGCTCAGTGGGCGACACGATTACCAACCCAGGGGCGGCGAGGACACTCAATAAGGTGCCCTCACACCATAACAAGTCTCAACAAACAAATAGCACATATAAATAGCAAGCATGTATAGCTAAAAAGACTATCTAGAATTTAGATTCTTGTTCTGATCTGTTTCTATACTGAACTGATTCTTTTACTGATTATACTGATTCTGAAATCTCTGTTTCTTTTTATCCTACAACATGCTTGCTAATCACATAATAGGCTATACTGAAATCTGAATAATAACTTGCCCTTGGGCGCATGCTTTTGTAACTTTCAGACTAAAATACGATACGGCAACGCAAACCAGAATTTACTAAACTTATTCAATTCTCAACATTCAACTCCGAGAGTTTCAAATACGGAGTTTATTGTGATTCACGAAACTAAGACTTACTAACTTGCCGAAGAACAACTTCACATACCTTAACCTCGAGTTATCCGACTGTCGGACGAGACTCGGTCAATACTCCAGCTAATTCTCCCAACTGCATTCAGATATACGTCAATTAATACTAAATATAGCTTTATCCTGAAGAACAACGTCACTTTCGATATAATTATAGCCTAAACTTAGGCTTATCGAAAGACGGTCAAAAACTCGCTATTTTTCAGAAGTCCAGAAGGGAGAAGTATTCACTTCACAGCTAGGAGCACATAGACACTAATTTGGAGTAATTTTACTTACTTTGGTTCGGTAGGTCGACGATTCGCCGGCCGTATTTCACGAAACAAAAACCGTAGAAATGCTCTCTACTGCTAAATACCTCGGTACCTGAGGTTAATTTGGGTTTAGACTTCGTTTGGCAGCGTAATCGGAAGGAAATTATCAAATAATCCTCGTTCCTCTTTCTCTCTGCTTACCCTCTGATTTTCATTGGAAATTATAAGAAACTTTAATGAAAAGTCGAAGTTGGAGGCTATATATAATTTGGATTTATAAGTCGCATTCACGGAATGCGATTTATAAGTTGCATTCCTGGAATGCAACTTATAAGTCGCATTTTGCCTTGTGACGCGCCGACTTGGCGCTTGTCCGATCTTTCCCCGAGCCTTTTTCTAGCATGTATGGTTTTTAAATACTTTTAACCAACACGCGAATAGGCCATCTATATGTCGGAAATTTACGGGGTGTAACACAATATCTGAAAAACAATAATATGACTGAAGAAACTGAAGTAGGAGGGATAGCTTAACTGTCTGAGGTTATGGATCGTACCTGTTCACAATTATACTGGGAGGAGCGAATGCCATATCTGGGAGCGTATCATTTTACTACTATTCTACTCACGTCTAATGTGATATAGCATACATACAGAACATAACACAGCATACACAAACCTTACCCGGCCCCCATAAGCCGGGAGGTACAATCAACACAGAATCTATGCCCCTACCCCGGTCATCCCATCTCCTATAGTGGCTATAAGCATCCTGCCGGTCCCTGGGTATGCACTTGGGCTCGCTGAGCCCCTGACTATAACTGTATCTGAGTCCGAAGGACTCTAAATCAACACCCCGAGCGTACCCGCTCGACGGGGGTGTATAAGGGCCGACCAAGGCACAATATGGGGAAACTGGCATCCCATCTTCGTCCCCTGGCGGGACGGCATATCACTCCGTAGAGTGACGTATCCTCGTCCTCTGGCGGACGAGTCGATACAGCTATTAACCCTGGGCGGTCATGGATGCTAGGTAATCCAACCCCAATCAATACAATGGTCTCAACTAGTCATGCTGTCTGTGTATCTCATAAGCCAAAACTAATAGGTGTAAGATATTATATAAATCATGTACTGGGCTAATAATAGCATTCTGTAAATGTCTGATACATGCTGTGACAGGTAAGTATAGATATGAATATAGTTCCTTGTCAAACTGTACTGGGGCAAGCGCTATACAAGCGGGTGTTCCTGCTGAAAGCTATGCTATTTACTAAGTTTTTGTATCAATCTGATTTCCTATTTCTAACATGCTTTCTAAACCATATACGGTTACTGTTCTATATCTGGGATGCTTTTCTGATGCTGTACTACCTTGCGAGGTTTCAGCTAAACACAACAATATCCTGGCAGGGCATACTATATCACCTACTGAATATACGGCCAATCTTAATCATTTATGTTCAAATCTGTATTCTACGGATAGGTATCATACACGTTACAGCCCAAAACTGTTCATATTGCACCAATGGTCAAAATAACACAACAATCAATTTCTGAACCTTCTACTGGTCTGTGAATTACTATACTGCTTCACTATTACTCAACTTGCCGAGGAAACTTAACTTTACATACCTTATCCTTGAATTATTCATCTGTCGGACGAGGCTCGGCCGGTACTTCAACTGTTTTCTCCCAACTGCATTCATAAACATATCAATTAACACAAAATACAACTTTATTTCAAAAGGCAACGTCACTTTCGATATAGTTTATAGCCTAAACTTAGGCTTATCGAAAGACGGCCAGAAACTCGCTATTTTTCAGCGGCCCAGAAGGGAGAAATATTCACTTCACAGCTAGGAACACATAGACACTAATTTAGAGCAATTCCACTTACCTTGGCTCGGTGGCTCGATGATTCGTCGGCTGTATTTTACGAAACTGAATCCGTAGGAATGCTCTCTGCTGCTAAATACTTCGGTATCTGGGATTAATTTGAGTTTGGGCAGCGTTTGGCAGTGTAATCGGACGGAAATTAATTAATTTCCTTCGTCCCTCTCTTCTCTCTACGTTTTCTGGAAATTTTTATAAGTTTCTATCATTTAAAACCGAAGTGGGGCTTTATATACTTGGGCCTGGACAAGGCCAACATGTCACGGAGCCAACGCGGAGGCTCCTCCTCCATGACACGCTGCCATCGCGGAGGGGCTCTGCCTCGGCTCCTTCCGCGATGGTTCGACAGGCTTCTCGTCCGATATTTTCCCGGGCCTTTCTCCAACACGTATGGCCTTCAAATATGCTTAACCAACGTGGGAGTAGGTCATCTAAGTGCCGGGAATTCTACGGGGTGTAACATTTAACTTTACATACAGGTCGTATCCCAGGGAGTCTGCAAGCCGTGCTAAGTAGAGTCTTGTCTATGGATGTGTTGTGCACCATATACTATAGACAGGAGGCTACGAGGCATGATATGATAGTTACCCTTATTTCTCAGTCAGTCGTGCTTTAGAGCGGTACAGTATAGGGTTGAGCACCAGGGACGGCGATACGTAACGCCTGGTTTACTTAGGCAAATCCCACATCGGTGGTGGAGGGGAACGAAGAGTGCTTTATAAGTGCTTGGATACCTCTACATTGTAGACGCGTTTTAAAGCCGTGAGGGACTAGCTGCCCAAAGCGGACAATATCTACAAGCGGCGACCTGGGCTGTTACAGTGGTATCAGAGCCGGTGCCGGTCGGTGGTGGGGCAAACCTCAGCGAGGACGCTGAGTCCCTACGGGGGGTAACCAGGGACGGCGATACGTAACGCCTGGTTTACTTAGGCAAATCCCACATCGGTGGTGGAGGGGAACGAAGAGTACTTTATAAGTGCTTGGATACCTCTACATTGTAGACGCGTTTTAAAGCCGTGAGGGACTAGCTGCCCAAAGCGAACAATATCTACAAGCGGCGACCTGGGCTGTTACAAGGGCACCAGGTGCCAGTCATACCCCCAAGGCGGGGCGTGACAAATAAATTAAAATTTATAACTTTTAAATTATAGTCACACCTATCCAATAAGGCACTTCGATACTTTTGATTGGAATTAGAATAGAGTATTATATGACTATGGGATGAACTTTGTGTTATTTCTTTACAAAATTCTCTATTCCCTGGATTCATAAATGGATTTCTGAGTTCTGTTATACAGAAGAACGCATTCCTTGTTTATACCGTGTTTACTACAATAATTTCTGGAAAAAATTATTGAAAACCGATCAGGCCACGGGACGTCTTTATGGACAACAAACTATTGATGATATCAAACAAATTATATTCAAATATGAAAATAGAGAAAAAACTACTCATTTAATTAATGAAAGTCCTTTAAAGCATATTGCTCGAAAGATTGCATATCAGTCTGGTAATAAAGAACAACAGATTGAGGATTATCTCAAACTCGTAAAAAAAACTTTGTTGGCATCATTCAAACAAATTGCCACTAAATCTGATACATCTATGAAGAGTAATACGAGCCAATCTAATTATGAAGACTCGCAAGCAGATGAGGAATTGATACCGAAGAAGTATTGAGAGAAGCTGAAAGACTTCTGCAACAAGATAGACAAGGTCTTGAAGAAGAAGACAATGACGGAGATTTCATCCAGTGAATGATGAATGCTCAAGGAAAAAAGAAAATCGGATAAAGATCAATGGCCGAAATAGTGGCTAAATAATGGAGGGACCCAGTGGATCCTATGACAGAGATAGCTGTCACTGTGCTTTGATAAAGCGCACAGTCTTTTTACTGTACATAGATTCTTTTTCTTCTATTTATAGAGGCCTTTTGCCTCATTTGGACATCATCAGAAGTTTAGTTTTTCTTTCTCTCTCTAGATTTGCTCTGCCTTCTCTTGAAGACGAAGCTTTTGTAAATTCTCTTTTGTAATTTTTTATTTTGTATAGAGAAAATCAGAAAATCGTCCAGCTTTGGACACAAGCTTTGGGTTTCAAGGTATTTACTTTCTGTCGTTTAATTTTTTTTACTGCTTCTTTAATGGCCTAGCTTATAGCCGGCTAAACGTCTATCTATGTTGAATCCCATACTGCTTGAATAATCATAAAGGATGAACTAGACTTTATTAAAATCAAGAGATTTTATTATGTGAACTTTAAAGATTTAGTGTTAATTTTGATAGCTTGGTTCGGAGATGGTGGTACAGTCGGCAAGAATACTGTAGATCTTGGATTTGCCTTAGTGGCTACGTATAGTTGCCCGGTGGAAAAGCCCGTTTATCTGGAGTTTCTAGGGTTGTTATTATCCCGGGGAGCCCCTAAAAAAGTATCTTGTACACATGGTCTCAAGATCCTGTAGTAATCTTTGCCCAGACAAGCCCCATGCTTCAGTGAAAGATTACCATACAACTATTAACCTCTATACTAAATTTTTATACAGTTCAGATAATAATCTCCCTACATTTTGATTCTTGTTTGAAGACAAGGATACTCTTGATAAAGACTATCACCGTCGAGCGGACTACTGCCGACATTGAAAGATCCTGTTGTCAAATGGTATCAGAGCCTAGGAATTACTTTATTGGATTCTAGATTCAAGCACTATGGGTTCAACATAGATGTTATTTATTATGGATATTGATATTGGAGAAAGTAGTATTAAAAATACAAGACTTGAAGAGGTAGATATACCTCAAAACCTTGATTTGTTAAACAAGTGGACTATTCCACAGGTTCCTATTAATACAATCTATGATTATGGATTCTTTGATAGATTATCTTCTAAACAATTGATAAAAACTATTGAGCAATCTCTTGCTTTAAATTCTTCAGAACAAACTGTTTGCTTATTAAATGAACATGGTATTATACTTTATAAAAAGAAATATAGTTTTATGCATATAGGTTTAGTTCAAATTGCTTTTAAGCCTTTGACCCTTAAAGGGTTACCTGAATCTTTTATGGCTGCATTAAGAGATGCTAGAAATTTAAATTTTAGGCAGTCTCTTATGGGTTCTATCGAATCTATGGTGGCTTATGGTCCTGTATATTTCAATACTCAACTCAATTTACAATTATCTTTATCCGATATCAATATTCTTGATGCTTTGACATTAAATGTTAAGACTCATGGTTATAACTATGCTCCTGGATCTGAACTTATATGTTTATCTTATAGAATTTTTATTATAAGTTTTTTGTCCACTTTGACTCCACGATGTAAATTGATAGATACGTCAAATGAGACTATGATTTTTGAAACTAATTTTGCTAGATCCAAAGTCACTATTAGGAGACTTATTGGATGGGATGAAATTGATTTTCCTTATACTTGGATCTTAGACTCTGTTATATCTCCGAGTCAACAATCTGATGATATTACTAATCATGATTATTCGCATGTTAGTCAAACTCCTGAAGGAAGAATCTATATTCAGTTTGAGAACAATAAGTCATTAACACCTTACAGACATTCTTATACTAGTAATAGAAGATTATCTTCATCTTCATCTCATTCATATATTGCTCCTATAGAACTAATCTATGGTCCAGTAAGGTTAAATCGTGCTGCTTCTCTTCATACAATTCACACTACTGATGGTAATAAGCAGGTTGAGCATATAAAGGTTTCTAAAAATATTGTTAAAGATGATAATTCTAACCAGGATATTCCTACCCAATCCGAAATGGATTCCGATTTTAGTAAAACTTAAATGATTAAGTTCAAAATTGATTTTAGTCCGGTGTCACCGGCAAGAAAACATATTTTAAATGAATTTTTCCATGATAAATGGAATAGTTTTAAAAACTAGCATACTAAATATTACAATATTGATGACAAAAGGAATATTTCTCAAGAGTTTTATGAAACTTGTGCTTTACATAATCAAATAATATGTTTTGCTCCTTGGTTTATTACCACTTATATGCCTTTATATATTAAAGTTCTTGAGAGAATCTATCAGGAAAACAATGGTGATCTTATAACGAGTATTTATCCTCCACAAAATCCTTTTATTTTACCAAATAATACTGGTATTACTTTTGTTACTTTTTAAAAATTTATTGACGATGATGTAGCTAGCAATGATATAAAAGAAATTAATAATTTGATTTCTCAAAATAATTATTTGTCTTTATAGGTTAAAATTTTGGGAGAACATAATAGTTCTCTTGATTCTAAGCTCGATTATTTAATTGAGTTAGTGAAAAAGATTTGTATTCCTTTTTCGTCTGACAGTTCTATGGTGGTTCACTCTGCTCATATTATACCTGAAAAACCTGGAACTTCTACAAGGCTTGAACCTTCTATTCAAAGACCTCCAGATATTACTGGATTCAAGGTTAAATCCAGAGAAGACTTGAAAAAATTGGTTAATGAGAAACTAGCAGGTTTAAATATTAAACCTTTAGAACTTGCTTCAGAATTTGCGGAGAATATTTTAGATCCGTCCAAATATTACAAAGAAGAAACCAGATCTGAACTTAATAAGCTCAGAAAGTTGGGAAAAAGGTATGGAGACATGCCTCGGATGGATACATATTATTATCCTAGGCCAACACCTCAAGATGTTCTGGTTGAAGAAAGGGACTAGAACCAGACAAACACCAGTTATAACAGTGATGCTATCTATGAATGGAATTTAGATGGTTTAACTGATAGACAAATCAGCATTTTAGTACATCGTATGCTGATGTATTCTACTATCTGCAAAGCTACTAGTGATAAGAATACTGAAACTGTAATTTGCAGAATGATAGTTGCAGGATTCACTGGCCAATTGAGAGGCTGGTGGGATAACTTTATGACTGCAGAGGATAGAGCGGCAATTTATAACGCTGTTAAAACTGAACCTGGAGTTGATAACCTAGGAAGAGCCCTTGTAGCTGGCAGACAAGATTGTGTCTACACATTAGTGCTAACTATTATTGAGCATTTTAGTGGTATATTTACCAATATGTATGAAAACATTCATACTTTGTTGAATGGACTTAGATGCAAGCATTTAGGCGAATTTAGGTGGTATAAGGATACCTTTCTTAGTCGGGTTATGGATCTACCCAAAAGTAATAGCGAACATTGGAAGGGTAAATTTATTGATGGTTTACCACATTTATTTGTAGAAAGAGTAAGGAAAACTCTTCGTGGAAACAATGTCCAGATCCTGTATAATACTTATACTTATGGACAACTTATTGGAGTATGTACACAAGATGGATTAAACTTGTGTAATGAGTTAAAGCTGAATGCACAACTTAAACGACAAAGACTAACTAAAAGGAATCAGTTAAGAGATTTTTGTCAACAATTTGGAATGGCAGGTACTACCTAGACTTCAAAAAGAAAGATTAAGAAAAATGATAAAGATGAGTTTTACCAAAGGAAAGGTAAAAGACGACATCGAAGATCAAAAGAAGAAAGATATTTTCAAAGAAAACATCGCAAAGAAAAGCGATTTGGTAAGGACAGATCTGGAAAAGATCTAAAGGATATAAAATGTTATAGGTGTGGTCAAATTGGTCATATTGCCCCAAATTGCAAGAAGGAAAGGATTAAGGCTCTAGCCATGGACTTGGATGATAGACCCAAAGAACATATTCTGAAAATTATGGATGAAACTTCAGTCAGCGAGAGTGAGAGTGATTATACTTCTTCTACTGAGTCTGAAGCTTCTATTAAATTGTTTGATTTACCTGATGATAATACTTGTGATAAATGTGATACAAGTACAGAAAACTGTTCTTGTGATAACTTGAATTTTTATAAATTATAATCTCAATTTCAAAATAATTTTGAAATTAAGCCGATCACTTCTGATAATATTTTAGAATTATTAAAAGAAGTCACTGATAATAATTTGAGAGAAAAAGTTATAAGCATGGCTTCTACTTCCACTTCCAAATCGGTTGATAAGCCTATTCAAAAGAAGGATGTGCTAGATGAAGTTCCATATTCTATGGAAGAAGTTCAAAAACGAATTTTAGAAAAGAACTCTCCACAAAATATGCATCTTCCTAGCTATGCTTCTTCAACGGATGATTTGAAATATGAAGTTGAAAAATTAAAAAATGAGATTAAATCCCTTAAATAAAATCAAATGATTTTAGATCATCGTATGGGCCAAATTGAAAAGAATACTGTTTCAATAGGTCATAATACTGATGATAAATAAAAAGGTGTTTTATTAAATGAAACTAATGATTTAGACTAAATTTCTGATTTCGCAAAAAGGGCTATTTCTTCCCTTGATGATGATTTGTTTATAGGAATGATGCAAATAGTGACTTCTCATAGATGATATGTTAAGTGTACTATTTTGATTGATAATAATTTTTCAATTAATGAAACCGCTCTTATTGATAGTGGTGCTGATATAAGTTGTATCCAAGAAGGTATAATCCCCACCAGATATTACCATAAGACCTCTCATAAGATTAGTTCTGCATCTGGTGATAGAATGAAAATAGAATACAAATTTCCTAATGCATATGTATGCAAACAAAAGGTGTGTATTCGTCATTTTTCTATTTTAGTCAAAGATAAAATGTTTCCTCCTATTATTTTGGGAACCCCTTTTATACAAGCTATTTATCCTCTTACTCACGTTGATAATAAAGGGTTTAATACTACGTATATGGGAAAGAAAATTTCTTTCCAGTTTATAACTGAACCGCTCACTAGAAATATAAATACTTTGATTGACAAAAAGATCTTTCATATGAAGTCTTTACAACATGAAATTTATAGCATGTCCATTGATAATATTTTACAATCTGCCAAAGTTCAGGAAAAGGTGAAACTAATTTCTGAACATTGTTTCAATCTGTGCTGATCATCCGAGTGCTTTTTGGGATAGAAAAAAGCATGTGGTTTCTCTTCCATATAAAGACTCTTTTTCAGAGGAACATATTCCTACCAAGTCTCGACCCTGTCAGATGAATTTAGAATTAGTAGAATTTTGTAAAAAAAAAATTGATAATCTTTTACAAAAGGGACTTATAAAACCTTCAAAGTCACCATGGTCATGCACAACTTTCTATGTTAACAATGTTGCAGAAAAGGAACGTGGTGTACCAAGATTGGTAATAAATTATAAACCTTTGAATAAAGTTTTAAAATGGATTAGGTATCCTATCCCTAATAAACATGATCTTTTATCTAGATTATATGATGCCAATATATTTTCAAAATTTGATTTAAAATCTGGATATTGGCAAATTCAGCTCTTTAAAGAGCATACTTACAAAACGACATTCAATGTTCCATTCGGGCAATACGAATGGAATGTTATGCCTTTTGGCTTGAAAAACGCGCCTTCTGAATTTCAGAAAATCGTGAATGATATCTTTAATCCATATATGAATTTTATCATTGTTTATATCGATGATATTTTAGTATTTTCTAACACTTTGGAATTACATTATAAACATTTAGATATTTTTAAGAGAATTGTTATTCAAAATGGATTAGTTATATCTAAACCCAAAATGAGTCTTTTTCAAACTTGAGGTTAGATTTCTAGGGCATTTTATTTGTCAAGGAAAAATTATTCTTATTAAGAGATCTATTGAATTTGCTTCTAAATTTCCTGATGTTATAAATGACAGGACACAATTGCAAAGATTTCTTGAGAGTTTAAATTACATTTCCCCTTTCATCAAAAACTTGTCAAAAGATCTGGCTCCTTTATTTGAAAGACTGAAAAAGGGTTATAATTTACCTTGGTCGGATATGCATACTGATATTGTTAAAAGGGTAAACGAGAAAGTAATTTCTTTACCTTGTTTGACTCTTGCTAACCCAGATTGACAAAAATTATTGAAACTGATGCCTCCAACATAGGTTTCGGTGGCATTTTAAAACAGTTAAATCCCCATGATAAAAGGGAGTATTTAATTCGTTATTGTTCTGATAAATGGACTCCTGCCCAACAAAAGTATGCTATTGTGGCACATGAAATGCTCACTATCGTAAAATGCGTCTTGAAATTTCAAGATGATCTTTATAATAAAAAGTTTTTGATAAGAACTGACAATAATGCTGTTAGATTTATGTTCCATGAAGATTTTAAACATGATGCTTCTAAAATTATATTCGCTAGGTGGCAAGCTCAGTTAGCCCCTTTTGATTTTGAAATAGAATATTAAAAGGGAAGTGATAATTCTCTTCTAGATTTCTTAACAAGAGAATTTTTAAATGAAACTAACAAATTATGTTTTCATTGCAGAATGAGGCCTGAATGGCCATTACAATCTTCCTCTAATAGAGAAAGGGGAAGAAATACAGGCCGATATAACGGTCGTGGAAGAGGAAGAACAAGTTATAACACCACCTCAGGAAGTTATACTTCCCCAAACCCAGTTATACGGATGGGTAACAGAACACTAGTAAATGAGAATATTTCTCAGCAAGAAGGGGCATCTGCATCCTCTTCAATCAATTTGGGAGATATCCCAAAAGATAGCCCATTATACGAGGCCTTACAACAACATTTGACTGATAAAAAGAAGAAGCAGAGTGATACATATGCTTCTATTGCTATGAATACGGCAGATGAATTCAAAAATTATGAAAAGGTATCCAAAAGAGAAATTATATTTCTCGTAGAAAACAGAGATATTTAATAGCAGGATAATCTTTGGGAGATCCTCCAAAGATATCTTAAAGAGAAGTTATACTTCCCGGGTGAATCATACAATATCCAAAATTATTATGAGAATATTTCGATCTGTAGTGGAAGTGTAGAGATATCTCACTTCAAAGATAACAAAGACGAGACAATTTATAATTTCTCGAAATTTATTATTAAACGAGTTATATCTGCTGAAGAATGGGGTATATACACCATGAAAGAACGCCAAATTATATTGGGGCAAGGTGTAAAAATAAATACTCCTATTGGGATTATATCCAAGCATTTTTCTATGCTCTTTATTATAATAATGATAAACATAAGCATACATGGTTTATAAAGGTATGTTCTAATCTGTTTCATAAGTTCATACCAAATTGGTTTTTGAACTGGTGGACATTCCACGGGCCAACTATTGATATTTTGCCAACCCAATTCAAAGATTTATATGATAGATGGATACAAGTATCTCCATTTATGGATCGATTATACCATGAAGACCATATCAGCTGGCCAGAAAAGATTGGTCATATTTATTTCTTTACAGAATTCTCTAATATTTGTATTAATTATATTGATATTAGTTATGTTGAGGTTATTTCTTATACAATATTTGATTTAGTATATTAAAAATAATATTTATTAAATAATTTATTTAAAAAAGTATTTATTTATAAAAAATATCCTCCACAAATACAATAGAAAGAATGAGAAAACGATTTTGAGGATATTACTAATATCATATTTTTTAACGCATTAATTATACACATCTTAATATCAAATAAAATATATAATTAATACTTGCATTAATCCTTCAGTTCGTGATTACCCACCTGGGAATCACATCACTTTTGACATAGCACCCCAAGAGAACCTTTTAAAGAACTATTAGTACTCTTTACTTAAGAGATTACTTTCTTAGTAGTTTCTAAAGGCTTCTTTCTTCTATATCAGGAATATAGGTCAAAAGTGATCTTCATTTCCGCACTAAGATATAGAATGTTAAAAGCACGCATAGACGCACTAATGCTAAGGGCTGGTGCGCATAGCTCTTTCTACTGTGGAATTCTAGTCCGTTGTACCTAACCTCTATTCACATCGCAAATAGCGGATAAGAGCTCAGCATGTCTGGAAGCATAGGAGAACGTTCGTTTGCTGATATTATTACCAGTATTCGATACTGGGTCATTCATAGCATTACTATACCTTCCCTATTCATTGCGCGTTGGTTATTTGTCAGCACCGGTTTAGCTTATGTTGTGTTTGGAAGCAAAAAAGTTCGAGCCTTCAGGATCTCTCTTGAACGGTGGTCGGTCAGTCCTTTTCTTCTGTTGATGCGGAGACTGATGCTTTAACTGTCTCCCATGGGCGTTGGCCCGTTCCCTAATCAGATGTTTGGATGTGAGCTACTCTCCACGAGGAGCCAAACAGGCATATGGCCTTGCCTTGCCATTTGACCTCTTTTCCCGTGTGACTAGGAATGCTCAGTGACAACCTCTCAATTGTCACCGTCTGGCCTCTCTTGCTACCACGGTAGCACCTAGTGTGATCAGCACCAATCGTGTTTGGGCAACGAAGCTTACACTCATTCACATTGGTTCATCGATGAATCATTCGAGAACGAATTTAGCGAGACTAATCTAATCTTATTCAACCTTAGATGGGAATTAGGGCGAAGCCTGGGGCGGTCTCTGCCTTCTCAACACGCGGCACACCAACTTGAAGTCTGATTTGAAAATCTCTCTCTACCTTCACAAAACTTCTCGTGCCCTTCTCGTAGTTTTGACTTGCTTTTCTGAAAGTATAAAAATAATCAATATGATATTTCCAGTTCTTCTGGAAAGAGGGGTATAATTCTTCATTGTTTTTTTTATTGCACACTATATCCGTATAGGACTCGTAAGCTTTAACTATTTTCTCAATCTTATATGCAATAAGCTTATCGCTAATTTTTTTTATCAAACTCATTTGTATTTTCTAAGGGATATAGAGATATTGTAGTATACTACTAGGGAGAACTTGTGCTCTTATTCTTCTGTCAAAAGTAGGGAAGAGCAAGTGGAACTTTAGGCGGTTCTCGAAAAAAGATAGCGAAAAAAATTATCCCTAGAGTTGAGACTAAGAGGAATGTATAAACCAATGCTTCCATAGATTCGATCGTGGTTTACAATTATAGCTCTCATACCTGTTTGTTTCTTTTTATTTTCTTTTTGTTTATCATCTTCCAGATAAAGAACGAACAAGAGTAAAAACGAAGTTGATTTAAATAAAGATTTCTTTGGTACCCTATGATACAAGTCTTGGATAAGAATCTACAACGCACTAGAACGCCCTTGTTGACGATCCTTTACTCCGATAGCATCTAGGGTTCCTCGAACAATGTGATATCTCACACCGGGTAAATCCTTAACCCTTCCCCCTCTTACTAAGACTACAGAATGTTCTTGTGAATTATGGCCAATACCGGGTATATAAACAGTGATTTCAAATTCAGAGGTTAATCGTACTTTGGCAACTTTACGTAAGACAGAGTTTGATTTTTTGGGGGTGATAGTGGAAAAGGCGGCTCTCCGGAGTCGTATCGATTGGTTGAAAGGCATGAAAGAGAACGTTGTTTTGTGTGTGTGTGTGTGGGGGGGGGGGGGTGATACCCGTTAGTACCGGATTCAAAGGATTAATGTACCCTTCAAAACAACATAACAACATTCCTTTGGAAACAAAAAAAGAGAATCTATTTGAGGGGGAGATGAGAGATATTTTGTTTCACTACAGAAAATTATTTGATTCTTGTCTTTCAAAAAAATTCCACGACATACCTAAACAATCATTTATAGGATTTAATGATTCCTAACAACGGATTCATCTCTTTCGCTATCTGCATTTGACAGTATCCGTAGAAAACTATGTCGGATCTTTCCTGAAACAGAATTTCGAATCAGATCTAAACGAATCCGGAACAGACCGTTGGGAAGCGATCAATATGTAGAATCAGAACAAGAAATTGCTGAGATTCGCGCAGAAATATCCACTTTGAATTAATTCAATGCGTAGATCAAGGTGGCATCTCGAAAGTGCCGCTAATCGATTTAATCATGAAACGTTCAAAAAGCCTTATCAAATGTAACTATACATAATTAAAAAATATAATAAATAAAATATAATAATATCTAAAATTAATACTTATATTATTTTTTGTTAATACACACTACCAAACAACCACTAAATTTCTTGGATGAAAATGGCCCCTAAATAATGGCATGTGACAAACTTCTGTAGTCCATTCAAAAAGTATGTAATAGGATGTGGCAATTGACAAAGAAAGTACAAAATTGATCTGGCATCCGAAAATTAAGACACGATTAAAAATAAACTTGTGCGGTAGAGTTCAATCTTGGAACCCTCATGTATTCAAAGGTTGATACTTACTCCCCGTGTATATTTAAGTTTGAGATATATTAAAAATAAATATTTTAAAATATTTATTAATTTTAAAAATAATTTATTTTTTTAAATTTTATTTTTAATATTTAAAATTATTTTAAAATATAAAAAATTTATTATTATATATTTTTAAAAAATTAATAAAATTAGATTAGTTAAATTATTATTTTAATTAAATTTTTAATAAATATATAAATTTTATTATAACAATTAAAATTAAAAAAATAATTTTTTCCCAGGATTGGAAGTTCAAACTGTTCAACATTTAGATCACATATTTCTGATTTTTATAGTTTTGAAAACAAGAAGTTGGTAGAATTAACTCATGCAGAATTTTCGAATTATCCAAAGAAAAGATAAATAAGCTTTTAATTGAACCTAAAATTACTCAACCCACCACTCTTTTCCACTAGCAGCTGTTTCGTTATCTGCGACCGAGCAGCAACATACTGATAGTCATACGTGTAAACTTATCTTCCATAAGCCAAACTTTTAATTAAGAACTCCACGTGTAAATATATATAAGAACCACGCAGTCTCCTTTGTATTCTACGACCAAGCAGAAATTTAGGTCTCTGACCAAGGGAGCTCATGTTGGAAATTATTAAAGGATATTTCATTAGTATCGGTATTTTATTCGTGACTCAATAAATTTTTTTAGCATAAAATAAAAATAATAAAGAATTACAATACTAAAATTTAAAAGAAGAGGGATTCGAAGTGGAAAGTAAATGTTTTATTTTTGATATATCCATTTCAAAGAAAAATATTATAAATAATAATTAATAATTAATAATTTAAATATTTAAAAAATTATAATTAAAAAAATATTTTTTATTATCCAAATTTCATTAAAATAAATAAATTCAAATGAAGAGAATAACAATTATTATATTATTGTAAAAGAAGAGTTCCCTGCCTACCTGTCACGTGCGATGTGTCAAGTCTGTTGCCTTCTAAATAAACTTAAAAAGAACACGAAAAATATGAAGATATTTTTTTCTCTCTCATGTCAACCGAGCGACAATGGAAAGTGAAATCCGAATCCGATCTAGTCTAAAGATCTGTTTATTGGTGCAAGGAAAATTGGATTCTGTCCAACATGGCATAGATTAATTTTTATTTTATTTTATATTATTTCTGTTTCAATTTGTTTATTTAATTTTTAATTTATTTTTAAAATAATATTTTAAAAAAAATTTGTGATAATTTTTTAATTATTAATTTTTAAAATATGTTTAAAAGTAAAAAATTAAAAAATATTTTAATATATTTTTTGATATTTTTAATTTAAATTTATAAATTTTAATATATTAAAATAAATAAATAAATTTAAATAGAGGGACTAAGATCTCTAAGCCACTTTATTTTCCAAGGGAAGCGAAAAAAGTTGTAGGGTGGTGAGGGATATGTCAGGATTATTAGAACAGTAAATAAATTACTAACCTACGAAGGCGACGAAGTCCATTGTAGATATCATCACTATTAGGCAGGTGAAGAAAATACACCAATGGGAAAAGGGTCACATGGATTTTGATCTTCCATATTGACTGAAGTGGTTTTCCTAGTCCTAGACTCCTAGGAGAGGGACATCCAGAGACTAGAAATGGACTGGTGGATATTAAGCCCGAAATCCCGGCCCAAAGTGGGGAATGGATTTAATTTAAACCTGTTAGTTTCTTCTTCATTCTCCTTTTTTTTTTTTGGTTGAAACGTGTCAGTTAAAAGAAGGATTTGACAACATTACGTGTCAAGGAAATAGGGTAAAGCAAAGTGGACATGGGAACATTACGTGTTAGGGTTTGCAAAGATGAGATGTTTTTGTATGAGATTATTATAATAGAGTATGAGGTGAAATTTTGTCTTCATATGTTTTTTTTCCGCTTTAATACAGTATAAGGTGAATTTTCGTGTTTATATGCTTTCATATTATCTCTTTTTTTTCCCCTTATCTTATTTTGCATTAAATTCATTTCGATGGAAATAATTTAATAAATATTTATTCATATTTAATATTTATAAATTACACCAAATCAAGTACGTGGATATACATATAACTCAATCATGATTATGAAAGATACAAGTGACGATTGAGTTATGAAAAACACATATCTTTTCTTTATCTATTTGGTGTACCAATACTTATTGCATGTATGTTTTTACAAATACCCCTAAATAATGGCATGTGTGCTTTCGTTCAAAAATATGTAAAAGATGTATTTTGAGATGGGCGTGGTATCGTAATCATTGATTATAATATTGAAATTGAATTTTTTTGATATCGTAATTGCGATAATATGATATTTGGTACGGTACTTGATATGTGATTTTAAAATTTTTAATATTTAATATGATATTTAGTATTTGCAAAAAGAGCACTAAATTAAAATACCAAATATCAAGCAAAAGTACATAGTTACATATAAAATTTGTATATATTATTATAATACTAATAAATACTATATAAAATAGTATTAGTACAAAATCGATTATTTAAACGTTGGAAGTTTGACTACTCTATCTTGATTGAAATGTCCTTTATGTATTGATTGATTAACGAACGAAATGCATGCTTGTATTTTTTTTCCTTCATATTTCTTCATGTGTAAGGTATTTATATGATATAATTGAGATATTTCTTGAAAATTCAAAGTTAATTCTCCATTATATGAGTATATGTAAGTCGAAGTCAACAAATTATAGTAACCGATTTATCATATCGCAACATACTGAAACCAAATATCAAAATATTAAACCATTCCGAATTAATTTAATATGGTAATGATATAACATTTTTAAAAATCTAAAATCAAAATTATCAAACTAAAATTTTAAATATCGTTACCATATCATACCATACCCACTCTAGATGTGTCATTGATAAAAATAGTAAAAATCGATATGGCATCCAAAAATTAAGGCACAGATAAGAATAAAATTTGCTGGTATTGGAATTGATAGTATATTTGACCACTAATTGGACCTTTTCCATTCGAATGGAGAATTAACTTATAGAATAAGGTGTTTTTGAATAACTAAGGCAAGATATATAATCATAAGTTTAAACTATGAAGAATCAATTTATAGAATAAGGATTTTTGAATAATGAAGGCGAGATATATGTATGCAACGTTTTTCCTTAATAAGAAGAATAAATGTGAAGTGAGATAATTGGATTTTTTTTTTTGGTACAATGAAAAAAACTAACTTAAAAATCATAAGATCATTCATAAGCAAATTGCTTTAAGTTCGATGGGAGACGAAACTCTGTCCTTAAATGCATGACTCCATAATATCAATAACTTTTTATGATTGTGGCCCTTATTTGCTCGAAAATAGACTATAGACATACTTTGTCTTCCTTCAAATATATCTAATTGTGTCTTATTGACCTGCAGTAAATATATACGGTCTTCGATAGATCTAAGTGAATGATGTTATATGCTCTCTTTCATGATAAGCTTGACAATCACTAAGTAATCGATTTACACTTTTACAAACTTTATAATTTATTTGATTTGCGACATTTAACCTTTTCTTGATGCTCCATAGTTTTGTAGCAAGAATTTTGAATAATAACATAGTTTAGAATGCCTATAATTATAAAATGCATGTAATACAAGCATTTAAGTTTATTCGTTTTAAGTGATGGTGTGATGGATGAAAATATAACATAGTTTAGAATGATAACAATTGAAGATGAAAATGTTATAAAGATACTGCTAGATAGGAAGATAACTAATAATAATAAAATTAAAGTGAAAGACAATATCTGTAGAAATATTGTTTAAACAATTATTTAGGATGAAGTAATTTTAGCATCTAGTGACCACGATAGGCAGGTGACAATTCCACCAAAGGGAAAATGGGACGCAGTAGGCGTGTATTCATTTTCTATTACCTCTTCTCCTTCCATGACCCAAATTTAATAGAAAATTATTTATTTATTTTGCAAAAAGAAATCCTTGCCTATGTTTTGTATATATTTACACAATTGCGTAGTTTATCATAGATAAGTGATATATTCAAATAAATATAAAATTCAATCAAAGTATAATTAAGACATAGTTTTTGCCTTTGATAAAAGAGAAAACATCAATTATTGAAGACAGGGAGATAACGCATTTGAGAAGGCCAAATGTGGAATCCTTTGTTTGATGTATCCTGTATCTGGCTTTTGTATATGAAATAGAGTTTTTTCTCACAGTGTGTATCTTCTTTCTGTTTTTCCATTTTCTTCTCAAATACTTTCTCTTCTTTCAATTTTACTTGTCACTCTATAAAAATAGATATCTAATATCTATTTTTACTTGTCCAGTTTAAAAAAATCAATAGATAATTTATCACTTACGATCCATTTGGTAGGCTGTACCAATTAAAATAGTTCTTGGATTAAAATTAAGTCTAACCAATACATTATTTGGTTACTCAATTCAACTTAATCATACCTAATACATGAATTACTTATACAACATAGGGCGTATTATTTTATACCAAGAAAATAAAGAAATAGCTTATACCGAGTTTAACAATACCTCGATAGGACCCCTAAATGATTAGACTACCTCTCAATCTTTTTTTCTAAATTTCTCCATATAAAAATTCAAGGGTATAATTGTAAAGAACATTTTTGTAGAGTTTTAAACAAATATTATACATGATATATCTAGTGTTTAACACAATGAACCAAATACTTGATTAAAAAAAAATTCAGCATTTTAATCCTTGTATTAGCAACTCCTACATTATTAATCCCTACATTACTTATCTTCATACGAAATGACCCCTTAATTCCTAATTTATCTTTATTATTAACTATAATCATTTTTTAAAGTATTGAATTTATTATATTATCATTCTATTTATTTTATTTAAAAAGTGTGTCAAATTAATATTAAATAAATAAAGATGAACGAATATTCGAACCAATCAAAAATTGAGTTTATCTAAAAGCGAGTCAATTTGAGAGAGCGGCACAAATTTAAGAAATTAATTTAGGCTTAGTCGATTATCATTTAAATTCTAACTGTTTGCATGACATAGGAAATCCATCTAATCTCTCTTTCCTGACTTGGTTGGTATATGCAAATAACAACTTATGTGTTGGGGAAAGAGAATTCAGGACAATACGTGTAAAGGAAATAGATTTAAGTGTGCAAAGTGGATTAATTGGGTACATTGCGTGGTAGGATTTGCAAAGATGAGGTATTTAATTGGCATGACCGCAAGAGATCGGAAGACAAATTGTGGTTGATGTATCTAATTAAAGAAGATTGACATATTTTATATGATTAACTTAATTATTTAATAGTCAAATGAAAATATGTGTAAAATTTTTTCAAAAATTGAATAGAAAATATCTCATTGAAACACTTTATTAGAAATATTTGCAACTTGACAATTTAAAATAGACTTTTCAAGTGATTAAATTTAAATATTATTTAATGGATGAAAATGGAAAATTTTTTCATCCCGTATTAAATTGTTCAATTAAAACATGACTTAGTTCAAGAATCTAAATGAAATATCCTAACAAGTTTAACTGCTTGACTATGTATTAAGCCTATATTTAATGATACTTGTGATACATAATGACATACATACAAAACACAAGTGACATACACACAACATAGTGCGATGTATCACTTACAATCACTTTGTATCTCGTATGTATATCAGTGATACATGTGACATACGCACATATGATCATGTATCACTTGTAGTCATTTTGTATTTCGTATGTATGTCACTGTATATTTAGTGATACACGTGACATACAATTATTCCTCCACCATGAAATCCCATAATCACCATCAGAATCCACCATAATAATCACTCATTTCAAAAAAAAAAAAGTCAAAAATCATTCAAATACAAAAAGAAAAAGAAGAAGGAAAAGAGGAGAGTTTTGCCGGAGAAAAACGCGTCCGCGATCACTGTCCGAGCCAAATCTACTCTTTTTTGCCGGAATTGTCCGTTTCATTAGGTTCGAGAAATTGGAAATTTTGAGAAGAATTAGGTTTATAAAATGTAAAGCCTAAAACCAATGGATAACTTATTCCCTATAATTGCTATGTTTTGTAAATTATTGTTACGTCAAGTAATTACTTGAGTTTCTATAAGAATGATAGTTAGAGGCCCTATTTCGTTATATGGTATAAATTCCCTAAATATTTTGTTTAAATTGGGTTTATGACCCATTTTTAGCTCAAATTGATCCGCCCAATCTTAACTAGAGCAAACTTGGATAGATTATGACAACCTCTTTGTTGACTCAACTTCATTTTTACTCATCCAAGTTTAATCTTACAATGCCCATTTGATACCTTTATTAAGCTTTCCCTTTCTTACCTGCGATATTCTAGCTACAGATAACACGATAACCATCTTGAAGTTCTCACCTATTAGTAGATTTTGTAGCCCAGCACATCTGAACAGAGGAAAATCAGTAGGGGTGGGCGTTCGGTGTTTCGGTTCGGTTTTTTCAAATTTCGGTTCGGTTTTTTCGGTTTTCGGTTATGAATAACGAACACCAAACACCGCACCGTTTTAATTCGGTTCGGTTCGGTTTTTTTTTAATTCGGTTCGGTTTATTTATTTCGGTTATTCGGTTTATTTACTAAGATTCTCAATTCTCAAATTCTCAATGACAATTGACATAAATACATAATCACATAAAGCATCACTTGATGGCCGAATGCCGATGGACACTTGGGCAATCTTCACAGACCAACTCACCAAAGTCCAGAAACTCATCAAATATAAGTGTAATTTTTCGCAATAATGTTGATAATAATACACACTAGACAGTGCATTAAAACTAGAATTAGGGGTGGGCAATGCATCACAATTCACAGTGAACTTCAACTAATGGGAACTTCAACACTTCCATCTTCACCAAAGTCCAGAAACAGAAAGGCAGAAACTCATCAAAAATTCAAAACTCACAGCATCAGTATTCAGTGCATCACAATTCACAAATTCAAAAATTCACAATTCATAGGCTACCAATCTCAAATTCTCAATATTTTGGGAATTGGGAATTTGGGATAATGTTAAATTGTTAATGGGAATATCCGAATATGGGATTGTTATTTGTTAATTTGTTATTCCCTTTTACAGTTTGCTACTTTGGTTAATTGCTTACCTGTTGAATGTTGAGTGTTGAGGAATGACCGAATGAGGACTTGAGGTTGAGTGGAGCCTGCCGCCTGGAGGCTGGAGGTGGAGCCGCGGAGGTTGTCAGGCTGGAGAGTGGAGAGGCAGAGAGGCAGAGAGGGAAGGCCGATTGGGAGTTGGCACTCGGCAGACGGCAGAGACGCAGGCCCGCAGCGGCGCAGCCAGTCCTGTCTAGCTGTCGACAGTGGGCCAGTGGCAGAGATGAGAGAAAGAGAGCGGCGGCCGACGAGAGGGATGTGCCGATGGACGATGGCCGACGGCTGGTGAGGAAGAGAGGACGTGCCGACGGGCGACGACGGCGATGGGCTTCTCAGTTCTCTTCTCTCTTCTCAGATTGTCTGAGTCTGTGTACTGTGTGTCTGTGTCTAGTGTGGTAGTGTGAACTGTGAAGTAGTATAACAGTGTAGGGTTTTTTATTTTTTTATTTAATTTAATTATTAATTATAAAAATAAAATAAAATAATTTTATTATAAATTCGGTTATTCGGTTTAACCGAAAACCGGTGAACCGTAACCGAAAAAAAACCGAAAACCGAATTACGTTATAAAAAAAACCGAAACCGAACCGAAAAACTGAAAAAACCGAAACCGAAAAACCGAATTAATTCGGTTCGGTCCGGTTTTTCGGTTTTCGGTTTTTTTGCCCACCCCTAAAAATCAGAAAGCTATAGCCAATAGTAACAAAAAAAGAAAAAAGAAAAAAAGGGTACATGCTACCCCCATAGGACATACTCCAGAGGATGGCATAGCAATATTTGCAACGGTTAAAGAATGTGTTTTTACTTCCTATAATAAATTATAGTAAAATAGACTCTGCCGAATGGAAACGTAAATAGGAATAAATGGTGACTGATTGAGTTTGCAGTAAAATAGCAAACCTTACCAAGGGAAACCAGACAATCACTAATGTAAACAAGATGAATAACAAATATGCATTATAGGCAGCGAACGGAATCTGAGTAGCAGTGCCAAAAAAAAAAAATGTTTCTATAATCTGAAAATTTAAAACGTAATGAAGTGGCGGAGTATTGAAATCCAAAAGAAATGTAAGCTAAAAACAGGCCCCGAGTGCTTCCACAGGCTCTAACTTTAGTGAATGACTCTACTTTCACCATAGCACTTGCTATGCAAATAAACATATTGAGCAGACAGAACAGATTTTAGAAGAGGACGCTACTGGATGTCTTAAAATCACATTAAAACAAACATTCTAAATTATACATTTCTCACGGACTTATCATATAATATTGTTATGCTGCTTTCATGACCCGAACTCGAAGAGTAGCTAATATTGCAGATTCTAAAACAAAATCATCTTGAAAAAGTAATTCAGGACCTCCTGCAGAGTCTTATTCACAGAAAACCAGTTTATGTCTACTAATATGTTATACTCTTTGTTCTGTAGGCATTTAGATCGCATCGTGTCTCAATAAAGCGGGACAAACGGATCTCATAAGAGAAACCAACAACCTTTCAAACACAAGCACCTACTTTACCCTCTTAATTTAGTTATGGACTCTGTCCATTCTAATCAGAGATCTTGGTGCCAGCCAAAACAACGTATCATCCAACTATGAAACAGCAGATGAAGATATTTCCATCAACTCAAAGGGAGTAATTTCAGAATCAAGTGCAAATGAACCAAGTGAATTAGAGTTAAAAGTAAAATCAGAATCTTGTCAGTTCTTCAGATATACAAAATATATTGCTTAAACCATCAACTTCATCCAATTCAACTGATTGGAGATGGAAACCTAGCAGTTTGCAGTAAAAAAAAAGTCAAAAAGAGATGAGAAATCTTATGAATCCATAGCTCAAATAGAAAAAGAGAGTATATTCAACTCAACAAGAGAACGATAGGAATTGACAGTTCACTAAAATAATCTGTTACTTCAGTTGATGATCTTTCGGGCGCAACCAATCTTTATTCAAACTCCATTTACTGCCCTCTCTATATATGCATACCGAGGATGATTTACTTATTCAAAGGTCTTTAGTAAAGACTCTTTACCAAAATCCTTAAAGGCCAAATGATGTCCACCTTCTTAATTTGAATATCCTCTGCCTTGAACATACGTCCTTTAAAATCATGAAACAATGCGTTTTCCAATGCTGTCTGTAACAGACCCTCAAGATCGACTCTGGTAAATGCTTGCGTTGCAGAAGCTGCACAAATTGTTGTTTATTCAGTCTCCAGACTTAAATATTCATAGTTCCAAAACCTTAGGACACAAAAATGGTGATGCATCCTATGGAACTAACCTACGGCTGAAAGGTCTATGTCGGTATCCAAAGAGATCCGTCTCTGCATCCTTTTCGAGTTGATTTGCAGAATCTTCAACCGTGTATCTTCATCTGGTAAATCTATTCGAAAGCGCAATTCAAATTGCCCTGGTCTACAATCACACCATGATATGTCAAACTAAAAATCTATTGAATATATATACTGAGGGACAGGGGAAAGGTAAATCACATAAGCTATTCTACTTTCCACTTCAAAACTATTTGGAATAGAATATGAATAGAAAATCAATAAAATTAAGAGAGATCATTGGAGATATGTATACCACAAGAAGCCATCATCAATCAATTCAATCCTACTAGTTGTCCCCACAAGCAACAGATTAGTTTGTCTGTTAACTCCAGCAACCTAGTTTCGTCAAACCGCCATTAGAGATGGTCATATATGAATAACTTAGGAAGCAAAAGTAGTTCACATTATTGGGGGAGGTAAAAGGCATAGAGGGCCAATGTTGACAGTTGGCTCACTATCCTATCAGTTGCCGAGTTTGCTCCTCTCTTCCGATGTCAATAGCCAAATTCAGAGTTAAACAGTAAAATAAGCGCGCACACATAAAAAATAAAAATAAAATCAAGCAAAGCAACTAGGAAATGCTTACCCCCCCAATGGCATCGATTTCTTCAAATATTATTACATGAACAGGACTTTCTTCACCTAATGAAGCAATATGTATCATCAAATAACCAAACATATCTACTATCTAAACAACAACATAAGCATTATATATCTTACCTTGAGAGACACTGAAAATTAATAAGAAGAAAAATGTATTTTCAGTATGATACCTGGCAACCTATGCAGCCTTTTCATTTTATTTCATACCTAGAGTTAGTTGTCTAAATGGTTGTGGAGATTAGATGAAAATAAGGTCACTTTGGAAGGAAATAATCAACATCAGATATGTTAGATATGGGTTTTGGAGCCCCTGCTCTGTCACCATACCTACAAAAACTGGTGTTTGGAAGCACATTTGTAAGTCATGGCCAGAATATCAGCAGCATGTCAAACCGGAAGTTGGAAATGAAAACAAAATAAGGTTTTGGACAGATGTTTGGTTGGGTAATGAAAGACTGTTGGACAGATTCTCTATTTTGTATATTGTTTAACTATGAATAAACAATGTAAAGTTGCTGAATGTTATAGTGGGGCAGGTCGAAATTTCAATTTCAGGAGGAATTTTAATGATTTGGGAATTAGATGAAGTTGGCCAATTATTACATCTTTGATCCTTGATGCCAATAGGCTGGAGTCTCAGATTTGGAGAGCAGGAAAGGATGGCAAATTCTCAGTTAAAAGCAGCTATAATCTGCTGCAGAAGCAAGCTGGTCATTGGGACTTGCCATGGCCTTGAAAAATGTTGTGGAAAGCACAAACACCACCAAAAGTAGCTTGCTTTGGTGCATCAGATGCTTGTTTAACTCGAGATATGCTACAGAGAAAAGGCTTCTCTTTTGTGCAACAAATGTTATTTCTGTGAAGACTCCCAAGAATCTGTAAGTCATTTGATCTTGCATTGCAGCTAAACAAACCAGATCCGGGACTTTCTTTTGAACATTTATGGAGTGCACTGGGTGATGCCACAAACTGTGAGAAGCCTACTAGATTGATGGTGTTACGGAAGTAGAATATATATATAGTGATTAAATCACAATCACTGTATCAAAATGCAGCTAATAAATAGTAAATGAGACAAGAATAAATAAAGAACACAAAAAATTTACGAGATTCGGCAAAATTTTATTATTTGCCTAGTCCTCAGACACAACCAATCCAAATTTATTTCACTCCAAAAGAATACAAGTGAAATACTACAAGAGAGAAAAAGAAGACTCAAAAGCCTTAGAAGATGAGAAGGCAAGTGAGCGTGTGTATTACACATGAACCAAGAGCTACCTATTTATAGGAATGAATTGACATCCCTATGTATGTAAATGTCAAGGTTAAAACATGTGAAACCATTTAATGGTTGCCCAAATTTCTACTACAAATTTATTACCTTGACATTTCATACAAAAAAAAAAAAATCACCTTCCTTCCAAATGTTTACACTACTTCACATAGAATCTTGTTAAATTTAACAAATCTCCACCTTGACAAGAATATCCATTTTCAATATCCCTCTATGACAAATTTTGATTGTGTCTTTAATATCATTCTTTAATATTCAACAATATTGATCAAGTTCAAACAATGTTGAAACTTGACTGCAATCACCACTTTTGTCAGTATATCGACAGGATTTTCTGTAGTCCAATTTTTTTATACCATGACTCCACCTTCTTCTATAACGTCTTGTACAAAATGATATCGGACATCGATGTGCTTCGTCCTTGTATGATAAACTTGGTTTTTTGCTAATTGTATAACACTTTGACTATCACAAAATACAATGATATTTTCTTGTCAAATACCAAGCTCTCTAAGTAACCCTTGAAGCCAAATTACCTCCTTCACAGCCTCTGTAATTACCATGTATATGGGTGGGCATTCGGTGTTTCGGTTCGATTTTTTTAAATTTCGGTTCGGCTGTTTCGATTTTCGGTTATGCATAGGGGACATCGAACACCGAACTATTTTAGTTCGGTTCGATTCGATTTTTTTAAATTTGGTTTCGATTTATTTATTTCGGTTATTTCGATATTTGGAATTCACTCTATTTAATCAAACAATATCAACGATCAAATTAAGCTTATAATTTTTAGATCTTAGAGATGACAGGGACAGACTCACGGTCTCACAGTCACAGAGGCACAACCACACAGTCCACAGAGCTGACGGCGAGTCGAGCAGCGACACTCGGCAGACGGCGAGTCGAGCAGCAACACTCGGCAGATGGTGAATCGAGCAGCGGAGGCCGGAGAGAATTGAGGTCTGACCGTCTGAGAAAGTGAGAAGAAAGAGTGAGAGACCGATGGCGATGCCGCGATGGGAATGGGGATGGGCAACGGGCGACGGCGGTTGACTACTGAGACTCTGAGAGTCGAGAGAGACAGAGAGTGAGATGAGAGACCAGAGAGGCAGAGCCGCAGAGAGTAATTGAGTAGCAGTAGGGTTTCTTACATTATTTAACTTAAATATTTATTATAAAAATAAAATAAAATATAATATGCTTTTCAATTTTTCGGTTAAACCGAAAATACGGTGCACCATAACCGGAAAAAAATTGAAAATCGAAATACCGTATATAAAAAAATCAAAACCGAACCGAAAAATCGAAAAAACCGAAACCGAAAAATTGAATTAATTCGGTTCAGTTCGATTTTTCGGTTTTCCCTTTTTTTGCCCACCCCTAACCATGTACTCTGCCTCAGTGGTAGACAAAGCAACTGTTGACTGTAAAGTAGACTTCCAATTAACTGGTGCATTTGCAAAAGTGAAACCATAACTAGCAGTTGATCTTCGTTTATCCAAATCACCTGCATAATATGAGTCACAAAATCCAACTAGATACTAACTATCTTCCTGCTCAAAAACCAACCCAACATCTACAGTATTACGAATATATCGTAGAATCCATTTCACAGCCTACCAATGCTCCTTTCCGAGATTATGCATATACCTACTTACAACTCCCACAACATGTGAAATATCAGGCCTTGTGCAAACCATTGTTTACATCAAGCTACCAAACAACATTTGCATATGGTATCCTTGACATATATTCTCGTTCAGCTTCATCCTTTGACGACATAGTATCACTAAGCTTAAAATGAGGAGCAAACGGAGTGCTAACGGAATTTATTTTCTCATTCATGCTAAATCGGTCTAGTACCCTTTTCAAGTATTCTTTCTGAGATAAATAGAGTTTCTTTGAATGTCTATCTCTTTTTATCTCCATGCCAAGAATTCTCTTCGCCCCCCCAAATCCTTCATCTCAAACTCCTTTCTTAGTTGAATCTTTAACTTCTCAATTTCTTTTTGGATTTTGGAAGCAATTAATATATTATCAACATATAGGAGAAGATATATAAAGGACCCATCTTCAAGCTTGTGCAAATACACACAATGATCATATTTGCTTCTTTTGTACTCTTGCCGCAACATAAACTTGTCAAATCGTTTGTACCATTGTCTAGAAGATTGTTTCAATCCGTACAATGATTTTTCAAGTTTGCATACCATATTTTTCTCTCCAACAACTTTGAATCCTTCTGGCCGAGTCATATAGATTTCCTCTTCCAAATCTCCATGTAAAAACGCAGTTTTTACATCCAACTAAACTAGTTCCAAAATCAACTGTGCTGCTAAAACCAACAAAACTCTAATGGAGGAGTGTTTCACGACTGGAGAAAATACCTCATTATAATAAATTCGCTCCTTTTGAGCATATCCTTTGGCCACCAATCTTGTTTTGTAGCGAATATCTTCTTGGTTAGGAAATCCTTCTTTCTTTGCATACACCCATTTGCACCCAATTGCTTTCTTGCCCTTCGGGAGGTTGGCCAATTTCCATGTGTGATTCTGATGAAGGGACTGCATTTCTTCATTCATGGCAATTCTCCACTTATCTTTTTCTGAACTTTGAACTGCATCTTTATAAGTGGTAGGGATACCATCAACTACAATTGAGGATGCATAAGCCATCATATTCATGAGACGAGCGGGTTTTCTTATTGTCCTTTTTGGCTTGCTAGTTGCTATTGATTCAAGTTGTAGTTGAGGTTCTTGAGTTGGAGTCTCCCCCTTAACTGGCTCTTCTTCTAGAGGAAAATCTTTCGTTGTTTTCTCATTTGCTCCCTGTGTTGGGAAATTAATTTTCCCTCAAACTCCACCTGCTTTGAAGCACCATCAATTTGTTTTACATCTTCAATTGTTACCTTATTTATCAAGACAGATTCATCAAAGGTAACATCCCTGCTGAATATAATTTTTCTTGTTTCTGGACACCATAAGCAGTATCCTTTGACTCCAGAAGTAATCCCCATAAATATAGCTTTCTTTGATCTCGTATTCAATTTGACTCTCTCACATGATAATATAGAATTGATCCAAATACATGCAAAGAATTATAATCTTCAGCAGGTTTTCCATACCATTTCTCTAATGGTGTCTTGCCACCAATAGCGGCAGATAATAAACGATTAATGAGGAGGCATGCATATGTTATTGCCTCAGCCCAAAATTCTTTGCCCAAGCCAGAATTGGACAACATACACCGAACCTTCTCCAGCAAAGTTCGATTCATGCGTTCTGCCACTCCATTCTGTTGTGGTGTATTTCTGACGGTGAAATTTCTAACGATGCCATTGTCTTCACAGATCTTCTTGAAAAGATCATTTTTGTATTCTCTACCATTGTCTATGCAAAGACACTTGATCTTTCTGCGAGTTTGAGTCTCTATCATCGCTTTCTTTGAGAAAAATTTTCAACACTTCATCATTAGTTTTCATTGTATACACCCACACTCTTCGGGAAAAGTCATCAACAAAGGTTACAAAATAGTGTTTCCCACCTAATGAAGGTATTTTGGAAGCATCCCAAACATCAGAGTGAAATCATCCAAAATACCTTTAGTATTATGGATAGCTGTTCCATTTAACCCTTGTTTGTTTTCCCTTGATACAATGCTCACAAAATTTCAAGTTGCAAGTCTTTACTCCTTTCAGAAATCCTTGATCTGATAAAGTTTTCAAGGATTTTCCTCCAACATGTCCTAAGCGCATATGCCATAGCTTGATCATTTCTTCCTCCTTTTCATCACTAGATGTTACTGTTTCTGTCCCAATAACTGTACTACCTTGATAGTGGTACATGTTATTGTTTCTTCGAATCGCCTTCATTACCACCAGTGCACCGGAGCATATTCTCATTACCCCATTATCTGCAATGACTTTAAACCCCTTTGACTCTAGGGCTCCCACATAAATGAGATTTTTCTTCAAATCATGTACGTATCGAACATCTGCTAATGTTCTTCTCAATCCATCACGATTTCTTAATCGGACTGAACCAACACCATATGCAGTAAGAGGATTATTATTTGCGGTGTGAATAACTCCACATTCTCCTTCTTGTAAATCAACGAAACAGTCCCGATCAGGACATATATGATAGCTACAAGCTGAGTCCATCAACTATATGTCGGATGATTTGGATGGCTCCATTATAACCAGTGAGAAATCAGAGTCATCACAATCAGATACATTTGAATCCATGATAGCCTTCCCATTGTTAGGTTTGGCCTTATTTTTCAACTTTGGGCAGTCCTTCTTTCAGAGTCCCTTTCCTCAGCAAAATGCACATTCATCTTTGCTGGGTCTGGATCTTGACTTGGATCTTCCTTTCTTCGTTCTCATCTGGTTTTGAGAACGTCCTCTCACAACCAATTCTTCTCCTTCTCCACCCTTTTGTTTTTCTCACTTTCTTTGTTCATAGCTATACAAAGCAGAACAAACTTCTTTGAGAGATACTTCATCATTCCCATGAAGTAGAGTAGTTTTGAAATGCTCGTACTCATCGGGAAGTGAACTTAACAACATTAGGGCCATGTTTCCATCACTAAAAGTGATGTCCATATTCTGCAAATCTGTCGCCAACTTATTAAAGCTGGTGATATGATCATTCATTGTGGTACCAAGAACATATGTGAAGCGTAGCAGTCTTTTTTTCATGTAAAATTTATTTTGACTGTTTTTCTTCAAGAATTTATCCTCCAATGCATTCCACAATTTACTTGCAGAAGTTTCCTTTATGTATGGATACTTTTGTTCTCTTGCAAGATAACATCGAATGGTACCACAAGCAACACGGTTGATAATTTTCCAATCTTCTTCTCCTATATTGTCTGGCTTCTTTTCTTCTATGGCGATATCTAGCCCTTGTTGAAAAAGGACATCAAGAACCTCGCCTTGCCACATCCCGAAATGTCCTGATCCTTCAAAAATTTCAACTGCAAATTTCGCATTTGACACAATTCTTGTCATAAGCGAAGATGCCAATGACGAAGTATTACTGACACCCGATGTGGACTCTTCATTTTTCTTGTCTTCCATTTTTTCTAAAATTACTATTTATTGGCTGACAGTACAGAGGACCAAAGTAATTCTTTTCTGATGTGGAAGTTCGACTATGCTGCAACCAAGAGCATACTCAGATAGAACCTTGGCTTTGATACCAATTATTGCAGAAGCCGAATATATATATAGTGATTAAATTACAACCACTATATCAAAATGCAACTAATAAATAGTAAATGAGACAAGAATAAATAAAGAACACCAGAAGTTTACGAGGTTCGGTAAAATTTTGTTATTTTCCTAGTCCTCAGACACAACCAATCCAAATTTATTTCACTCCAAAAGAATACAAGTGAAATACTACAAGAGAGAAAAAGAAACTCAAAAGCCTTAGAAGACGAGAAAGCAAGTGAGAGGTGTGTTACAAATGAACCAAGAGCTACCTATTTATAGGAATGAATTGTTTTTGTTGATGTCATCAGTGACATCCCTATGTATGTAAATGTCAAGCTTAAAACATGTGAAACCATTTAATGGTTGCCCAAATTTCTACTATAAATTTATTAGCTTGACATTTCATACAAAAAAAAATAAATTACCTTCCTTCTAAATGTTTACACTACACATAGAATCTTGTCAAATTTAACGGTAGGCAGAATCAAGAAGTTAGTAAAAGCTTGAGTAAATCTGGAAAATCATCCTTCTATGCATCATTTGGACTATTTTATTAGAAAGAAACAAGAAATGCTTTGAAGAATTTTTTGTTAAAAAGCATATTTCTTTTGTAAAAAGTAGGTGCGTTCAAAATCTATATTTTTGGTGCATGAGAATCTATGTTTTTTCTTGAAGATATGCCATTTCCTGGGCTTTGGCACTTTAAATTCGGTCTTAGTCGGTTCTATAGTGTCTTCTTCAAAATCTTCAGGTTTAGTGAATCTCAAAAAGCATTACTGTCACGCCCTAGATATTGGGGTATCTTATGGCGGACAATATGCTGGCGGATGTATCAAGATGCTGACAGAATGGCTTCAGAAAGGTGTGACGTAGGGACGACTGTGTCCCCTTCCTGAATTGACGGTGAAGAGGGGACTTGGCCAACCCTGCACAAACCTGGTCGGGAACTGGAGCCGTTCTCCTGATGAGCCCGTGGCAGGGCGAAACCAGTGTATTGTCCCGGTGAGAGAGGCTGGCCTCGCGGGGCGAGGTGCCGCATGGGCCTCCGGAGCGTGCTGGAGTCCGAACCCGTGACAGATGGTATCAGAACGGTGCCGGCATTGTTTCATAGCGTCGTGCGCTCGCATGGAGAAAGGTGGTGTTGAGTTGAGGGATCCTCACATCACGAAGTGTCGAGTTTGGAAAGGGGTGAACATTGTCGGACGATCCTTGGGAAACCTTCCCCTCGGCCTCCGAGTGTGTTGTGGTGTTGTAGGCACCCGGTGTAGAGGGCACTCCGAGCGGCAGAGGGCCGCAAATCGGGCAGCTCGGGCGAGTGGCCGTGTACGAGGGCGTACACCGAGTTGGGTGGGGGAGGATGTCACGCCCTAGATATTGGGGTATCTTATGGCGGACAATATGCTGGCGGATGTATCAAGATGCTGACAGAATGGCTTCAGAAAGGTGTGGCGTAGGGACTGCTGTGTCCCCTTCCTGAATTGACGGTGAAGAGGGGACTTGGTCAACCCTGCACAAACCTGGTCGGGAACTGGAGCCGTTCTCCTGATGAGCCCGTGGCAGGGCGAAACCAGTGTATTGTCCCGGTGAGAGAGGCTGGCCTCGCGGGGCGAGGCGTCGCACGGGCCTCCGGAGCGTGCTGGAGTCCGAGCCCGTGAAAATTACACAATTCCAGTTCCCAGTTGTCCAACTGCAAAAAGTTAGGCGACAATTAGAGCTTATTTTGCTTTTCCAGAAATAAATTGTTACTTGGAAAATCCTTACACTATATTCTTAGTTCATATATGGCAATTGGGAGATCCGGGAAAGTCATGGTTAATGGTGTATGATTTACCTTTCCACCGCAGCTCCCTGCATTTTTGTCTTCTGACTGTAAGTCATATCTGCACTTGCCATCTGACTACCAGCGTTGGCAAGCTTCCATCTATGCACCTGTTATATGCTAAGATAAATGGGCGTCCCAAAAAGGACCTGAAATAGGAAGGATGGTTAGTTAGCTTCCACTCTATGTAGTGGGCTTAGATCACTCAATAAGGGATTGATTTCTCGTCAGTCAATTAAAAGTTATTATCTCCAGAAGTCGTTGAGTGACCATTTATGTAATCAACTCCTCAAAGTAGGGCTTTTTTAGGACTTCTAAAACATATGTGCTGCACTAGCTAAATTCATAAGGCTAACCTTATAATTTCTACTTCTATTCAAAGACATGGAAGCACGAACGTAGTAGTAGTTAAGAAGCCAAAATCTTCCTTCTCTGTAAGGATGACATGTAATTAGTCATTGAGAGCAATTGTAACTTCTAATCTTCCAAACTGAAGTTGTTGAACACACTGCTCGTTTTCTCTTAAAATCTCTAACATTTTCCAGAGTTGCTTTAGTTCAGTGTAATGGCATTTACTTTTCTGGCTGGTGCAGGTTTATCCAGTGCATCTGCCCGTTTCTCATTCCAGTTTCTTTTGAAAGGGTAAGTAACAAAAACAGAAAGCAACATCAAAATGTTTCTCATCCGAGTCTTTTGCAGGAGCCAAGGGGCCTTAGGCCTAAGCAAAGCATATGAAAATCTGTCTGCCTTTAATTTCTTTCAGATGAAAATAAGGATTTCATTTTTCTTTCTGAACTATGAGGACATCAAGTCATCTGTAGAGTTTGACACCACTGGGAAATTAAGTCATGTAACACCAAACAGTAAGACTACAGTGCTGAGGTCAAATCTTGATATGCAGTATACTAAAAAGAGAGCACCCAAAGGCCTAGGAAACTAATTATTAGTTCAAAACAACAAAATAATACAGACTGTGGAGCAACTAGAGTCTGAATCAATATTCTTTTGTCTTCTCTATGGGTGTAAGGAGGGAGCGGGAAGGAGAAATCTCAAACACTTACAGCTTAAGGAGCCAAGACTGTTGTCCCTCCGTATTGTACTCAACCTGCGCAGAAGCCTGCACATACAACATATAGATTTATAAAGGGAGAAAAGGAAAGGACAAAGGAGAAATCAAGTTTCAGTGAAAATAAGAGATCTTCTACAATATATAGTTACAGTACATGACTAAAAAGACCATAAATAACAAGCTGAATCAAAACAGGAATAGAAAAAAAGCTTCAGCGTGTTAGCGAGTAAAAGAACATTGGCACATTGCTAATTCTGAGGTGGAACCATAGAGCTCTGCATTATTATATATATATTGATGTTTGAAATAGAAAAGGTTAATCATGTAAAAGAGCTCTGCATTATATTGATGTTACAGAATCACTTTTCACAACTATTCGATTGAGTATTAGCTAATAAAGCCCCATTTAAGATAAAAGAGCTTAGTCGTATTTGTGACTACCAAAACATAATCTAAGGAGAATGACTTCTAATATGTGTATACCAGAGAAGCTGCAACCAAAAATGTCCGAGTAATTCTAGCTGAAAATAGAAAATGTCTCTCAGTCTTAACATGGGTATCAAGTATCAACCTCTATGATTCAATCGAAGCAATGCAATCTAAACGAAAGGTATCGTATTCACAGCGCGCGAATGCATTAATTAAAACACCTACCATCTTTGCTTCCGGTGTTGATGAGGATGCATCAGTGAGCGTCACATTAAACTGAATGATTTGATTCAAGTAGCTAGGAAGAAAAATTTCAGCGGTCTGCATTTTGTTTCCATTGAGAGAACGATTCGTTAAAGCCACTATCTGCGCCCATATATAGTTTTACATGGCTCAATATATATGACGGATATCCTGTCCAATTCATATAAAGTTGTAATTGTACGAGGGAACTAAAAAAACCGTGATCGTAGTTCATGGATAACAAAGTTGCCCCCTCTTGATAAAGAAAGCATATAGCTACAATGCAAGACATAAGACCACAACAGTATATTTCTAATCACTAACATATTAACACCCCGGCTCCTAAATGCAGAATTGATTTCAAAAGTATAGGAGTCCCCTTTTAAAAAAAGGGTAAATCACTAGAATAATTCCATATGCAAAAGAATGCATCGCCTTGAAAAAAAAATACATTTTTAGCAGTAGTAGACACAACAGACTATTAATATAAAAATAAGAAGAAAAATTACCATGAATTTTTAGGTTAAAAAGAAGAATCAAACACGCACCTGGACACCAAGAAACTTGCTGCACAGTTTAATTTAACCGTGTATTTGCCAATTAACTGTATAAAAAGGAGTATTATACGGCTTGTATCAATTCATTTTCTTCCCAAAATCTTTTCTCTCTTAATAACCCCAAATTAGCGATGACACTTTATTATCTTCAATCTTCAAACGATTTCACTATCAAATCAAGAATACCACAAAATGAGGTGACTAACAATAGTAATCTCTGACTGTTTTTTTCATATAATTATTTTTTGTATTCTTTGTTTTGTGTAGTTCACTTTATATTTTGAGTGCTTCTTCTAATTGAAAGTATGTTATATTTTTATTTGAAAAGTATGTTGTATTCTTGTCTATTCATCTATCAATGTATTCAAATATATAAAAAGTTTGTTGTATTTGTTGAAGTCTTAATTATTCTCATATGATAAATGTATTCATGCAAAATATATCAATAGGTTTCTTTTTTATACTTTATGTATCAATATATTTAAGTCATACCTGAATCAAATCGAATTAAGAAAACATGAAAAAGTTGAATGATTTTATGACTTATTTTCTAATACTTTTTCTTGTGATGCTTGAATGTTCTTCATTAACGTAGAATCTCAGTTATTTTCTGAGCCCTATTTTAATGTGAAGATTAAGTATCGATCTGACATGATTTATGATAATTTGCCATTTAAAAAAAGATATTATCATGTAGTATATTTTACTCAACACATTAAATAGTGTATTTGTATCCAAATCTCAAATTCGCCTACATTTTTGAAATAAATACATTCTATAGCAAGTTAAAATATTCTATGAAAAGTATGATATTCCTATAAATTCGTCAGCTGGATCTCAACAACCCAAGCTTGAATAGAAGGTAAATTCCACCATTTTTTAAAGTCTTTTAGAGTATGTTTAGTATGAGCGAAGCCATTCATGTAACATGTTGTCAAATTATTTGGTTGGTGAGTGGAAATGTCTTTCTAAAAAAAATTATAGTACTAAAGATTAATAATTATATTAGTGAATCATATATTAGTACTAAAGTACTAAGAGTGTCTAGATGAAATTTTGAATATAACAAAGACTAATAATAATGTCTAAATGTTAAGATAATTTTAACTTAGCACTGCACAAAGCACTCCTACTAAATCTATTGAGAAATTTGATTACAGGCTTAAAAGAGGAAAATTTGAGGTTCTGGGACATAAATTGGAGTACAACCAGCTGGAACAAGAAGAAAATTTGACGAGTAATGTTTTCCCTTAAACCACGTACGCGCAACCATGATCTAACCTTGCATATAACTTAATTATCATAATTTCTTTATGATTATGCAGGATTGAAAGTAATAACTTTAAAGTTATAGTGGAAAATGAATAGAGCTCCCGTTGACTTTGTGATTCATTTGCTTAGAACAAATATAACAAATTAGCCCTCAATATGGACCTATAAAACAGGATCTTAATTACCTAATTCCCATGTTAATTACTCAAACAACTCTTGCTGTATGATAAGTTTAACTAGGCTACTCAACAAGCCATCATTTATGGAAATAAAAAATAAAAAATATTCCTCATACATGCAACATCCATTAGGTTGTATGTTAGATTGCTAGTTTTGACGATGACGAAACCATACGGGACCTGTTCCCTCGTTTTGATCCTCCTGAAGGGTTTGCTTTGGCTAGAGGTGGGCGGAAAACTTTTTACAGCTGTAAAAAGTACTTTTTGCAGGAGGTTGGTAAGTGACAGCAGTGCAGCAGAGGAGCAGTCTTGTCCCAGCAGGTCAAATGTACTAGACCAATGTGATTGATTTCTTGTTTGATGTGTCCAATACTTATCTTAGTCTTTTGGACAATCAAAGGTATGTTTTTCGTATAGAGAAAAAGACACACACACTCCTCATGCATATTCCCTCTTCTCTGAAGCAGTGACTATCTTGGAAGATTGGAAGATTGGTGCTCGTGTATTCTTGTTCTAGGGCTATTGTTAGAGTTGTGATGTGTTGAGTTGTAATAGCTCGAAAAACATGAACGTTGTGCAAGCTTTTTCTTGTTTTCTTCAAATGTATTATTGAAGTTGTCAGCTAGAGTTAGTTGATAATCGGCTAGAGTTAGCCTTGTAGTTCCAGTTTGAGTTAGCTAGTACAGATAGCAATGGAATCATTGTATTGAAGTCTTGTAATAGAGTTGTTGCAATTGGGAGATTAAGAGTTTAATCTCTTAGGATTACAAGAGTCTGTAATCAATGTTGCTCAGATCTAGTGGAGTTGTGTGAAATCCTACGTGGTAGGTCGTGGTTTTTTCTTCCCTTGAGCAAGGAGGTTTTCACGTAAACATCGTGTGTCATTGTTATTGCTGAACTGTTCGTGCACTCTTATTCTGTGCTACCCAGTGAAAGAACCTAGTCCCAAGTACGTTGGTGGACTCGTACAACTCATCACTGTATTTCTTGAAGACTCAAAGGTTGCATAGTCATCTATGAATGTACCTTTTAGAGGATCTCACACGGATGTGGCGGTGACAATTTTCGAGAATCCGTGCAACGTAGTGTGCTTTCCTGTATGAGAAATAATCTCTCAGTTTTTGTTGATCTATACCTTGAAAGTTTTCCATTTTTACTTCTTTCAACTTTTTATGCCTTGATCATTTCAAAAGTAGACATGCACAACAAGTTTTCTCATCATATAAAAATTAATTTATGGGTACTCTTTAAGTTATACCGTAGAAAAGATATGATGTTGTTATGAAATAATAAAGAAAGAACAAAAATATTATAGAGGAAGAGAGAAGTTCTTATTTCTCTTTGATTGGATTAAATACAATGAAGGAGAATCCCTCTATTTATAGGGATAATTTCTCCTAACTTTTCCCCAAAAGATAGACTTTCACAATGATATATACACATATATCTACTACAGTATAAATACCTTTATATACATTCACTACAACACAAATATGTTTATAACACTCCCCCTTGAATGTCTATTTGATAGATAATGTGCCTCGTTAAAACCTTACTAGAAAAAACCCAGTGGGAAAAAATCTAGTGAAGGAAAAAGAGTACACATATCTAATAATACGCATTTTTGGCTGCCTCATTAAAAACCTTACAAGGAAAACCCAGTCGGACAAAACCTCGCAAGGGAAAAAGAGTACAACGCGTATTAACTCCCCCTAATGAGAACATCTTTGAATCTTTGCATCCCGATCTTGTGCACCATCTTCTTGAAAGTTGCAGTTGGTAGAGATTTGGTGAATAAATCAGCCACATTATCACTTGAACGAATCTGTTGCACATTGATATCACCATTCTTTTGGAGCTCATGTGTGTAGAAAAACTTTGGCGAGATGTGCTTCGTTCTATCTCTTTTTATGAATCCTCCCTTTAGTTGTGCTATGCATGCAACATTATCTTCATACAAAATTGTGGGTACTTTGTCACAGTTCAAACCACATTTTTCTCTAATGAGGTGTATCATGGACCTCAACCACACACATTTTCGGCTTGCTTCATGAATAGCTATTATCTCAGCATGAGTTGATGAAGTAGCTTCGAGAGACTGCTTTGTAGATCTCCAAGATATTGCAATACCTCCACATATGAACACGTAGCCAGTTTGAGATCGAGCTTTGTGAGGGTCAGATAAATACCCAACATCAGCATAGCCAATAAGATCGGGACTTGCTAACAAATTAACCGAATGTTATGCCTTATAGTATTAGCAAGATATATTAGTGCATCAATCACACTAAGATATGGTACTTCAGGACCAAGGATTTCCTCATATAAGAATTATGAACAAGTTTAAAGAAACTTGTAAATGCTTCAGGCATTTTGAATCCTTCATGATTTTCATATAAATTTTATCAAGTTATAACATTAATTAGTATTTAAATGCGTGACATCTTCTAGTGTCTGGACTACAGGTCCAATAAGCTTTATGCTTATCAATACGCATCATTTCACTTGATAATTATTTCTACATCAACATGCTTTAATAGACGTAGAATTCATATCCTCACAATCTTTTACAATATTGCGCACTATATTGTATCAAAATATCATCGACGATCAGTTCCAATGCGACATAACTTATTGAGATCTCTTCATTTTTCGTCATTTTCAGGTACCTGAACCTTTGCCAAGGTTTTATGAAGTGTTATGTCATGGTGCTTTCTTAAAGCACTTGCCTCATCATTATGACCATCTTAATCACTTGCTCCTCTCCTTCTTCAAGAAGTTTTATATTTGGAACCGTTTGGTCTATCACGCTTCAGGCGTCTCACAGACTCTGTCCTTCAAGGACTTTTTATTGGAGCATTTGCAACTGAATTATAAAACAGAGTCAGCAAATACATCTGACAATTGATGTGCAATATTTTGCAAGTGAATTATCTCTTGAACTTTAAGTTCACTTTTTCTTTTTTCCGAGGATCTAGATAATTCATCCCACACTCAATTTTCAGTTGCTAATCACTTCTCCCCCTAATGTTAGAAAAACTAACATTTACTCCCCAGGTTCATTTGGGTACCCATCTTTGTGCGTTATGGTGGGGCAATTGAATCATATATCGCACATTCAAATTTTAGATGGAATTATTTGGTCCCTGACTCTGAACCAATTATGATAGGGGAACCTTGTTGGCTTGATGCATTCAAGTGTTGCTATATGTTAAATAAACATATCTCATACCAAATTTTATTTGGGAGTTTTATTCTCATAACCAATGATTTAGCTTTAATTGGAGGCATACAATTTTCGCTAAACCAACATATATATGAATCAGCATTATCAACATGATTTTATAATTTGGAACTATGCTCTTAATTTAATAATTTGAGCAACAACCTTACAAAAATCAATTGCAAGTTGATATCAAAACACATGTGACCATACCATAGATGCATCTATTAGCAAACGGTTCACATGGTAGGTGAATGGGCCCATATTCACCCTTTTATAAGTTCCAAAATTCCAGGGAATATAATTTCAATCTTAGCTGATCAAGATCATTCTATCATGATAACAAGCAACACAAGAGAATTCTTGAAGAATCTTTTATTTCTTCAACATATAGCCACGTGAATTCTCAATTATTTTTGCATCACATTTGGACCGGGATGGCCAACCGGTTATGCCAACTTATTTCAGTAAACTTCTAGTTTACTTTCGTATGTGAATTCATCATCATACCCATATTTATGTACTACAAATAAAAAATCGGTGGGTAATCTTTTACATAAATATTTATAACCCGCTTCAATTGTAGTAGCATGAAGATATTAGATCTTCCCATAATTTATAGTCTCATTTTTTTTCAATGTCATTGAAACTTATAAGTTTCCTTTTGAGACTTAATACAACAATTTCATTCCTTCAGGTAGTAATACATTAGCTCTTCCGGAGCTCTCAATTAATTTTGTATACTACCACATATTCAATCATATCAAAATAGTTTCTCCACATAGTTTCAATTTTGAAACAATTTTGAATGTTGATTAGCTATACTCATGAACAGACGTATAGTCTTGATGAATCCAATCATATCGTGCCTTTGGGTGGATGACCATCTTCAGGTGGTCATACCTTTCTTTTAGGCTATTCCACAAAACAAGTGGATCCTTGATTATGAGATATTCAATTTTAAGAATTTCGTCAAGATGACGACGCAAGAATATCATAGCCTTAGCACGATCTTGATTTGATGCTTTGTTTTCACTTTTAATGGTGTCTCCAAGACCATTGCATCCATATGGATTTTTGATGCTTTGATTTCTCTTCAGGGACTAGATCTGTATTAGATCTATATTTGTAACATTTATCAAAATTCTCAATTTCTCATTCTTCAGGAATGGAACATGATCATTTAAATATGTCTTAACCACATAAGGTATGATAGCTTAAAACCTCTTTTAAGATATTGTTACTTCGGGAGCAAATCGAGGTATGCATATAACATAGATGATTTCTCTTACATATTTTCACAATATTGTTCTGCTGGAACAAATATATTTTCACAATATTGTTCTTCTGGAACAAATATATTTTTCATAATATTGTTCTTCTGGAACAATTATGAGGCATGAATTGCCAAGTGAATCAATAAGTCGTTCCTCAAGTTCATATACAAAATCAATATTGTTATTAGTAAATACATAAATATCAAGAAATACTAACCTTCATCTTTCTAAGAAAACTTTGATTTTTCTTACCTCAGATCTTTCAAAGTGAGTGCTCAAGGCAGAGACTCATGCTGATAACGTGTTATGAAATAATAAAGAAAGAACAAGAATATTATAGAGGAAGAGAGAAGTTCTTATTTCTCTTTGATTGGATTAAATACAATGAAGGAGAATCCCTCTATTTATAGGGATAATTTCTCCTAACTTTTCTCCAAAAGATAGACTTTCACAATGATATAAACACATATATCTACTACAATATAAATACCTTTATAGACATTCACTACAACACAAATATGTTTATAACAGATGTCCAATAGAGGAGAAATCCAAAACAAACTATCAAGAATGTCCACAACTGAGTAACCCTGATAATGTATATTTGTTCTTTTAAATTCTATATGAAAGCCACCATCAGTACCGTAGAGTGGGGGAACCACTTTTTTCCTCACGTCTTTTGGTATAATTATCAACTTTTCACGATCGCACCCTAAGTGAATAGCCTTCGACTGATTGAAGTTGCCAAGAAATTTCACGAGCTTTGAATACCAATGCCAACAAGTGGATCAACTTGAATTCAACTTTTAGCAAAACCGAAGCATTGATCAGTTTGAGTGTTATAAATTGATGATCATTACATTTGGATAGAGTTCCGGTAATTTGTAAACTAGCTAGCTAGTCCATTACATCCATATAAAGTTAAATCTTCTAGACAATTGCAGCTTTCACATAAAGCTCGAATAAAGATGGCATGAACTTTATAAGGTCACGTGGATCATGGGGCAATTCAAGCTTCAATCCACGCAATTCAAGAACATCTACTTCTTTGGCATCAAAGATTGCTTCAGGCAAAGTATGGTAACGGGCGTGTAACTATACACCTAAAATCAATTCTTTAATTTACAAGCCACGAGTGTATTTATCCAATTACGAAAATAATAGCTCCAAATTTGACAATCTGCAGATGGTAATATTAGCCAGAACTTTTGTATTGGAACCTTGTGCTTCTGCCAATTTGCTAGAGTTTGATTCACAATTTTGGCACGCGCATATTTAACTCATGTAGATTAGGACTATATGTCTTGATTTAAGATAATTATTAATCCTCATCTACAAGAGACAAGAGTTAGCACATAAGAGTCCTAATCCGATTAAATTTATGTAATGTAATTTGAATGAGCACAGAGTTTAAGAAATATGAGAAATTTTTTGAAACTTGTGGTCTAAAACAAGTCATAGATATTTGTGTGACTACAATCATTTTATTAAATGTGAAATTGGTATTTTAAAATTAAATTGTCACTAAATATAGAAATATGTTACATACTCGCTCTGTTCCATTTTAATTGTTAGGTATAATAAAAACGGTCGTTTCAAGATATTTACTAGTTTCAAAACTCAAGAGATAATTGATCATATTTTTTTTCAATTCTAACCTTCGTACTTAAAGTCATTCTAACATGTGAAAAAAATTATTATTGTATGTTTTAAAAAAAATTAATAGGGTTATATTAGTCAAATTATCATTCTTATATATTCTATTACACAAAAGAGTCATGGAAAAACTATCATGACTATAAGGAGTTGCATTAAGAGCAATATAAATTGTAACAAAATATCTAGCTTAAAAGGGTTGTACTTGATCATGCAATAAGGAGTATTAAATTTTAAAAAATATCAATCAGCTTCTAGAAAGTTCTAATGACTTTCAGACTTTGAAAGAGTAAAAAAAAAATATGAGTTAATATCTTAAAAGGTCACTCAACTATGATAATTTATGTTGCAAAGTCATTGAACTTTGGTTTGCATCAATAAAATCACTCAACTTATAGTATTTATGATGTATTTAAAAACTCAACTTAATGTGTGCAATTAATTGTTAATGTATCATCTTTTTATAATTTTTTGTATGAGCAACTAATTTTCATTCATGATAATGTATCAATTGTTTTGTGTATTTAATGTATTAAAATTCACTTTAATGTATCCGATGGTTTTAACTATATACGTATTATTTGTTCTTCATATTTCTTTGTATTAACAGTTAACTTTCATATATACAATTGTATCATGTATTTATATTTTTAACGCATTAAAACTTTCTTTAATGTATTATATAATATATTTGTATAGTAATCAAACTTTTATCAAATATACCAAAATAAAAATATCACCCCTCCCTTCTTTTAGCCTAAGTAATATATATATATATAATATTTGATTTTGTATTTATCTGAAAATCACATATATGAATTTAAAATATATCAAAATAAAAGTTATCACTCCTTCTATCTTTTAGCCTAATTAAAAGGTATATACATTCATTCTTTGATTTAATATTTATCCAAAAATCACTAATATATTAGAGAGATCAGTTAATAAAGGGATGCTTTCCATTTTGATACTTTCAGTAATTAAAATAAGATAATTTTTTGTAAACATAATATCACTGATGTTATAGATAATTAACACTACAATGTTGAGTGTCATAAAATTTGATTGAAATAATGATGGATGATGCATAAATCTATAAATGATTATGTTAGATTTTATATAATTAAAATGGTGAAAATATATAGGTGATGGAGTACTTTTTACGTACAACTTTCATGTATAAAAACAAACGAATCATTAAATATGTTTATACTGAAAATATTTTACTATTCATGAACCTTCAACAAATACTTTAAATTTTCAAGAAATGCTTATACCTTCTAATGCGCCTTTAATATAATTTTATCCGAAAATCTGAAGAAAAAAAGAAGGAAAGGAGAATTGAATGAGAAGCATTAATTAAATATCGGTGGGTGGAGGGGGGGTGCTAAGGTATATGTATGTGTATATATATATATATATATATATATGTTTCTTCTTCTTCTTCTTTTTCTTATTATTATTATTATTATTATTATTATTATTATTATTATTATTATTATTATTATTATTATTATTATTATTATTAAAATAATAATTTATTAGCTATGACATGTGAAAGAATGAACTACTTTTTAAAATTTTGTTTCAAGTAAAATCACAGCTTGCAACGAGATACATCTCCATGTAATTCAATTTAAACCTCGTTGCAAGGGTAATGAGGTGCAACATTTTTTTAGAAAAAAGTAGTTGAAGGATGATATAAAGGAAAAAAAATTTAAATGAAACCTCGTTGGCTATCTAACGAGGTTCTCCTTAATTTTAAAAAAAAATTAAATGGAACCTCGTTGGCTATCCAACGAGGTTCAAAGATTTTTCTTTTTTTTTAAAAAAAAAAATTGTTGATCCTGGGCAACCAAGTGCTCTTTTGGTGAAGTTTCAATTCTTTGGTGCATTTTGAAATTTTTCACAATTTTTTAACTCTTTTGGTGCCGGACTCTTTTTTACGAGAGATTTTGGAGAAATAAAGAAGGAAAAGAAGCCTAGGGGTGGGTTTGAGATGAAAGCCATTTTGATGTGTAGGTAGGTGGGTTGGATATAAAAAAAGAGTTTTTTTTTTAATTTTATTTATTTGTGGGGTTCATATTTATATGATATAAAAGATTAGAGTGATTTTGTGAAAGAAAAGATATAAGTTTAGTGATTTTATTAATATAAACCAAACTTAAGTGACTTTGCGACGTAAAATTTTATTTTTGAATGACTTTTTGAGATATTAATTTAATTTTATATGAGTGTAACCGTTTAATTCTAAAATATAATCAAGAAGTGTATCTGTGATATATTACGGAATTTTTTAGAGTAATTTAATGGAAAATCTTTGCAACCGAATAGAATTAACATTTTATTAGAAAAAAGAGAAGAAACAATTCCTATATTGAATCACATTAGAAGAATCAATTCCTATATTGAGTTACATTAGACTTACTGTAAATTACTCTTCATGCATGTACAACTCTTATATATATGCCCCGGACCCCTGCAGATTCAGCTGGTACAAGTTCAATTCAAAACGTTAAAACCCTATAAATTAACCCTATAAAACATTAAAACCCTATAAGTTTTCAGTCTTCTTCCATGGCCGTAAACATGCAAGAAAAGGATCCAGAAAAAGTAGTACCTGAAGAAGATGACAAAGAATCCCCAATCGAACAAGTTCGCTTGACGGTATCGAACGACGACGATCCGTCTCTTCCGGTATGGACTTTCCGAATGTGGTTCTTAGGGCTCTTGTCCTGTGCACTGCTCTCGTTCCTCAACACTTTTTTCAGTTACAGACGAGAGCCGCTGGTGATTACTATGATTACTGTCCAGGTGGCGACGTTGCCGCTTGGTCGTATAATGGCTAGGGTGTTATCGACGAGGAAGTTTAAGATTAGATCGTGGGAGTTCTCGTTGAATCCAGGGCCATTTAATATGAAAGAGCATGTATTGATTTCTATTTTTGCCAATGCTGGCTCTGCTTTTGGGAATGGACCTGCTTATGCTGTAGGAATTGTTGATATTATCAAAGCTTTTTATTTCAGAAACATCACCTTCTTGTCTGGTTGGATTCTTGTGGTTGCCACTCAGGTTTGAACCTCTTTCAACTTAAAAAAAACTTTTTTTTGCATAGTCAAACATGCATGAATCAGAGGAAAATAAGTTATGTGTTTCCATTAACATTGCAACAAATGCTACGTTTGCATCTTGAATTTGCGTATCTAGTTTGTAGGTGCTGATTGAATGTTTATTATGTGTATCAGGTTCTGGGATATGGCTGGGCAGGGATTATGAGGAAGTATGTGGTAGACCCTGCAGAGATGTGGTGGCCAAGTAGTCTGGTTCAAGTTTCTCTTTTCAGGTAATTTCTGAAAAAAATAAAAATCAAACTTTTTCCCTGAAAATATTAGCCTATCATCACGAGTTGCTCGTGGCCGCGTGCTTTTTAAATTTTCTTGCTCTTCGGGGGATAGGCAAATGCTTTTTTTGGCTTAGTTTGAGAATCTTGATGCATAATTGTTACTGTATCTAATAAATGTAAATTTTCATAAATTTGCAGGGCTCTCCATGATAAACAAGGGGAAGGGGAAGGCAAAACCTCAAGGGGGAAATTTTTCTTAGTTGTACTAGCTTGCAGCTTCATATGGTACCTTGTCCCTGGTTTTCTCTTCCCAACATTGTCAAACCTATCTTTGCTCTGTTTGGCCTATCCCAAATCAGTGTTAGCCCAGCAACTTGGTTCAGGCATGCAGGGTCTTGGAATTTTATCCTTCACTTTTGATTGGGCAGTTATAGCATCATACCTTGGTAGCCCTCTAGTTTACCCCTTTTTCGTCATTGTCAATATCATAGTGGGTTATATTGGAGTAGTCTATATACTAATTCCAGTTTCCTATTGGGGGTTGAACCTCTATCATGCCAAGAATTTCCCTCTATTCTCCTCAGAGTTATTTGATGCTCGGGGGCAGATATATAATGTTACAGCCATTGTTAATGATAAGTTTGAGATAGACAAGGCATCATATGCACAACATGGACGCATACATCTCAGCACGTTCTTTGCTGTTACTTATGGCCTGAATTTCGCAACTGTTATGGCTACTCTCACTCAAGTTGCTCTATTCAATGGAAAGTAAGTTCTTGTTAACTATCTTTTCCCCTCCCCGCTCATTTACTCCACTTTTCAATCACTTATTCACCGTGATGGTTCTAGACTAGACACCTCGACAGAAAGCATTGCATTCTTAATGTGTATAAAAATCATGTGTGTGTGAGAAATAACTGGAACATAGATAAAGAAGAACTTGCAATACTAAATATATAGTGGAACGAGTACAGGGGTTTATACTGCTTGACCTAAGAAATTGACCTAACTGCTTAGGGAAACCCAAAGGCTTGTACCCTTGTTGATGTTGTAGGAACAGTTAGCTATTTTCAAATAGTTTTCAATGCTAGCTAAGGCTTTCATAATGAGTTAACCAACTAGAATAAAACCTATACATGAACTGAAAAAAGAAACTCTCTTACACACAGAGAGAGAGAAAGAACCCAACCCCCCACCCCCTCTTTACTAGACCAAATATTATTCAACCTAGACATGGTTCCTATTGGTTTAATTCATGAATTAAACTAGTGCTGCTAAGAATATTATACTGATAAGTTTACTGAACAGGGAAATATATCAGCGATTCCGAGCCTCACACAAAGGAAAGCCTGATATTCACACAAGACTAATGATGAAATATAAGGACATCCCTAACTGGTGGTTTTACCTCACGCTTGCACTTTCGTTGGTTTTGTCGCTTGTCCTATGTATCTTCATGCAAGATCAAGTTCAGCTTTCGTGGTGGGGGCTTCTCCTTGCAGCTTGTGTTGCTTTGATATATACCCTACCAATAAGCATCATAACAGCCACTACAAACATGGTTAGTACTCTTGCAAGTTGAATATTATTATCTTTTGTGGATGCATCCATTCTCCTCTATTAAACAAATTTTTGCTTCTGATGACAGTCACCGGGACTAAACGTGATCACAGAATATATTATTGGTCTGATAATCCCAGGGAAACCAATAGCCAATGTGTGCTTCAAGACTTTTGCCTATATGAGTATGAGCCAGGCTGTTTCCTTTCTCCAAGATTTTAAGCTTGGTCATTACATGAAGGTCCCTCCAAGATCAATGTTCATCGTTCAGGTATGACTTTCTTGTTTTCTTCCTTTTCACTTGTTTCCATTAGTAGTATTAATCACTTATCCTAGTCGATAGTTAGTATTTGACACATACGGAGAAAAATGTATTAATCACTTACGGAGACAAATCTACTGATCATAGGAAGAAAAAAAAACTTTAGCAATTATACTGCTTCTTGATACTACAATAGACTGACTGAAACTACTATTTCCTAAAACAGTTAATTGGAACCATACTTGGTGGCACGATCAATATGAGCGTCGCGTGGTGGCTGCTTAATAGCATTGAACACATATGTCAACCTAACTTGCTTCCTCCCAACAGTCCATGGACCTGTCAGAGCGATGGAGTCTTTTTTGATGCATCAGTTATCTGGGGATTAGTAGGACCGCGAAGAATATTCCTAGGCCTTGGAGAATATAGTGCAATCAATTGGTGCTTTCTTGGAGGTTTAGTGGCACCATTTTTGGTGTGGGTGCTGCACAAATCATTCCCAAGACAAAGATGGATTAAATTGATCAACCTTCCAGTACTTCTTGCAGCTACAGCCACTATGCCTCCAGCAACATCATTGAATTTCAACAGCTGGATTATCATTGGAACAGTGTTCAATTTCTTCATTTTCAGATACAGAAAGAAATGGTGGCAGAGGTATAATTATGTCCTATCAGCAGCACTAGATGCTGGAGTGGCTTTAATGGGAGTGGTTTTGTTTTTCTGCGTTACTCTTTGGAATGTTAACTTCTCTTGGTGGGGAACTGGTGGAGAGTATTGTGATTTGGCGTCTTGTCCCACTGCCAAAGGCATTTCTGTTGATGGATGTCCTTTAACCTGATTCTATTAGGTTTTTATTTTTGTTAGGCTCCATACTGATGTTTCTTTTTTTGTAAATATAAGCATCTGTGTGCAATCTAACTACTTTACTTTATTATTGAATTGATTTAATCAATGTACTGATAAACAAAGATTTAACTACTTTACCTTTGCAAAGATTTTGTTTCGAACTATATTGTTATCTCAAAAGGTAAACTTTGTTTTGTATCCACAAAATCACTCTATTTAATTTTTTTTTTTATAAAATCACTCAATTATATTTGTTATAAAAAAAATTAACATGACAAAATAAATTAAATTTATGTCATGTACACATGAACCTCACAAATAAAATAAAATTAAAGACACCTGACCCACCGACAATTTCGTTATTGTCAAAATTATAAGCTTAAAAATTTACGGGGCTGTACAATACTCTACAAAAAATATTTTTTGGCCAAAAAAACATCCACTAGTTATCAATTTTATTTAAAAAATAATTATATTTTTATTATATTATAAGTGCGAAGCCCTCATGTCACGACCCATTTGTCAAACAAGCCGTGACTAGCACTCTGTGCCTTAACTTGACTGAGCGAACCAGCTTGACTGTTCTAACCTGTATTTTAATATCACATACCCCACCATTCACTAAAATGAATAAATAAACTTTTAAATTAAACTTTACTCCAATAATTATTAGATAATTTGAATATGTCGAAAATCTATAAGCAATTGAAAAGTACCAAGACTGATGACAAATAAAGTGAACAACCATAACCCAACTAATAACACGTCTATGAAGCCTCTATTGGAGTATTGAGTGGAATGCATAGGACATAGATTTCCTGGCTAATCCCCAAAATCAAATGCAGATAATTGAGTAAATAAATAAAATAGTCTAACTGAAAGAGAAGAAACTCCATGGGCAAGAGAGGAGCTTACTAAACAATCCTCTGGAATAAAAGGACCTAGCTTGTATTCTGCCCGTCTATGAAACCTGCGTCTACATTGACATAGATCAATGTAGGTTCCACAAAGAGAATGTAGGTACACCACTAGCGGTACTCAGTGATCCTCAACATTCTCCTCACTAAAGTTAGAACGAGACCTTGAGTAAATACATGTGATTAATGAAGGAATAAGAGAGAAGACAAGTCATAATTCACCCTAAAGTATCATACAATAGTGAAGCAGAGAAAACAATCAATAAAAACTTGTAGCTTAGTCCATTAATTTATGTTTCGCTTTCTTTAAGTTGTTTAAGTCGACTACACTTTTTGTTTGCCTAGCTATGGAAATTAGTAACCCTTTATACAATTACTCGTGGCCCTTTATACAACCACCAAAACCTCTATGTCTCGTTATGACATAGTTAGCAACCCTTTGTACGGATGTTCATGACCCTTTGTACGGTCACCACTTAAGTTGTGTCATGTTTGGCAAAGTTAGTGACCCTTTATACTGTTACCATTTATTAAAGTTGTAAAAATTTCAACATTTTTAATTTGTCAAATTCATAATTAAAAAAATCACACTTCTTACAATTACATTACAATGCTTACGCATTTAGAATCACAAAAACACTATTTAGCCTTTAGCTAGTTGATATTTGGTATTCAAAATCAAGTATTGCCTTAATCTAGAGAAGAAGGTACATCATGGTTTGGACCTAAAGATAAGCACAAGGAGAAAATATATAACAAGGGATAAACTCATGATAAGAAAGAAAATGTGAGCTCACTCGTTCCAATTAAACTCACACTAACCTTAAGAGACATTTAATCAAACACTTTATGGGCATGACTTTGTAAGGAAAGAACTTTAGTAAGAACAAGTCTTAGCTCACCTCAAACTTCTTCCTTTCTTCTATACTTGCCAACAACAATCAACAATTCAATCTACATAATAATTGGGGTTCAATTATATAAATACAAGTTCAAAGAATGTAACTTTATTCAAAAAAAATTTGGTCTAAAGAAATTCCACTTGGGTTCAATTTAATATATTAGCTAGTCTTGATTAACTCGTCAAATCCCCCTTCAATTTAAAATATTAGCTAGTCTTTATAATGAGACGTTTCAACAATATTAAAAATAATAATGAATAATTAAAGATACAACAAAAGATATATCAAACTTTTTTATCTTTTATCCATTTTTCATGACTTGTAGAAATATATAAACACACTCAACATAAAAGGATTTATTTGAGCAGGAAATTAAATATGTGAGAATTTCGGCCAAAACTTCAATAGAGTCTTCTAACTTTTTCTAATATATAAGGTTTATTTTATTTTTATCTCTTTCACTTAAATAATGACGGGTTGCTTTAAATTAATGTAAATCCTGATTTTTTTTAATCTCTTTCACTTTTTGAATTAATGGGTTTAAGTGATTTGCTTGAAATTTACTTGAATGTAGAGCTTTTTTTTCTAATCTAGTTGTCTTGACTGTTGCATTTGATATTCGTGTATTGATGATCAGGGATATATGAAGCCATTATACAACTTATGAAGGACTTCAGTAGTTTAATTAGTTATTTATACGAGTATTTATCTTATTGTTGAGCCACTGTTGTAATTTTTTTCCTCTCTCCCAATTTTTTTTTTTATAAAAAATAAAACTTACGGGTTTGGCAGAAACCAACAATTTTCTTCCAAATCATGTGTTTGTACTCAAAAATCAAGTAATATGTATAAAATAATTTGTTTAAAACCAGTAATCTGAAGCAAAATGAAGACAATTTATTAACAAGAATGTTAGATCATAAAAAAAGTTATCTTTTTTACAATTCAGAATTTATAAACTTTAAATTTTAGCCTTTAAAAAATTTGCACGAGCAATTTTAATGAACCTATTCAGGTGGTCATATCTGATATCTTCACATTTTTTTTAAAAATAATTCTTAAAATTTTTATAAATATGATATAATTACTAGAATTCGGATCACCTCTCATTACATTAAGTTTGTATTTTTTCTTCTTTTATTTAATTTATACCTCAAGAGCATATTTTATTGATATTTTTATAAGTGAAAAAATATTACATAAATTAATATGAGATACACGTGCAACACACGTGATGAAAAACTAGTTAAAAATAAGTATCTATATATAGAAACTCAATTTCTTTTTAACAAAAAAATTAAACAAATTATATTTTTTGTTCAAATAAAATAAAATATTAAATGATAAATAAGAAAACCACACATACACAAAAAGTTATCAATAAATGGGCAGTGAACGCCTTTTCATTTTTTTATTTTTTGTTGATTTTTTTCTTTTTATTTTTTCTCTTCCATAATCTATCTCAATTCTCCAACCCCAAGATAAATATAATTCTGGAAATGAATTGCGTTCCGTCAAATCTCAATCCTTTATATGTTTTTTTTTCTTTTCTTTTTTTCCCCTACAATTATTCAAAAAATAATAATAAAATAAGAAGAATATAGTTATGGGTCGGTGGATTGTAGGTAAGATATGAGCCTTTTTTAATTTTATTTTATTTATGAAGTTCATTTCTGTATGGCATAAAAAAATTAAATTTTTTTTGCATGTAAGCTTATTATTTTTAAAATTTTTTTATGGCAAACATAGTTGAGTGATTTTATGAGAGAAAAGCCTAAGTTGAGTCATTTTATTGATATAAAACAAAGTTAAATAACTTTACTAAATAATTTCCTATAATTGAATGACCTTTTGAGGTATTAACTATACAAAATCAATAAGCTTGTGTCTGATATAAGAGAATATATAAAATAATTAATTTTTTTAATACTTTCTAGATTAATTTCAAAGTTTAGTAATAATACAATGTGGATGATATGATTGGAGAATATGTTGCTTTTGAATGTTAATGATTGATAAAAATAAGTATTGATTGAAACAATTGAGATAAAGTGAGAACGCAACTCTTGTACTTTTTAAATGAAAATGAAAATCACTCATATTCAAGTGACAGAAGTTATTTTTTCTTATAATTTAAAATGTTTCTTTGAAAACTATCTAAGCAACTAAACACTGAAAAATGAATTTTTCGAGATAATATTGCCTCCACACTAAACCCGTAAAAAAAAAAGCGACAAAGTATACCCTTTTATTGACTCAAGAAAGAAAAAAACGTAATTAAATAAGTCAAATAAAAATTATTTATACGGTCAACACTAATCCATCTATCACAATACTAAAATATACTAGGCAACCTTCATAATTTGTCGGTTCAACCTTAGATTTCTCACCTAGCAACTTCTCACTATTAATTCATCAACTCCGAATGGTTGATGAATGATTGAAACTCAATATCACCATCAACTTATCACATTGGATATACAAGATGGTTCCTTTAAATCTATTCATTTGCAAGAGACTTTCGTTTACGCACATAATCATTTTCACGCAATCCTCATTTATTTACTCAATCCTACTACTATGCTTCTCATAATTTCTCATTCTTTTCTTGCCTCAGTTTTTTTTAAGCTAGCTATGTTATACTACCAGTCTTACATTTTAGTTCACACCCTTTAGTTGCACCATTAAACTCCTATAGCCGTACTAGGTCTGATCACCTCCCCTTTTCCCGTTATCCGCACAATAACCATCATTCAACTGAATTAGACTCTCAATATTTCGCTATTAAAATCTACACCTACGTGAAATTAACCTTACATTTCCGCAACCATGCTATCATAAACATCATCAATATCGAAATATGCATACTTCATCAAGCATCGCATTAAGAATATTTCATCAATATTTTACTCCAAGGATCCACCCCCCAACATTTGTTATTAATTAGGTTTCGCTTTTTCCTATGTTCTCATACTTAAGTATAAACCTCCACTTTCATAGTTACGTCTCTATGGGTCTTTCATGATGCCATCATATTTTGTGATCCCTCTACCCTCATCAATTGTACATTAATAGTACATACGTATACGATTCAGTAATCATAGTCTAGCACAAGGTAAGCTATACCTACATGGGCACCAAGATAATGTCAAGAGAGTGATAAGATTCATTTCTTTCTTCAAATCCAAGCCTCTTGAAGAATTTCGCTGGAGAGGTTGATGAAGTTCTTCCCTTCCCTAGCCACCCTCTTCTTTTCTTGGCTAAAATAATAAGGATCGTTTTCAGGGCATTTTTAAAGTCTAAACCCTATTACAATAGGCTCTATGTTTTAAAAAAAATGAGAAAATATAGAGTTCTGATCATCTCCTGTTGTTGTGATGCACCCTCCACTGCAGTAAAAAGCGTCCGTTGTAGCGGTTCTATCGCTGCCCATGAAAATTTGAATTCCACCTCTTTTTAGTTGCTATACAATAATTATTTTCCATTCTTACCAAAATTACTACCAGTCCTACATAAAATTTTAAATTCTTGTGTCAACTGGGTGCTATAACGGCAGAGCTGGTTGTAACATATATATAACAAAATAAAAAGATTATTAAATAAAAAATTTGTGTATCCTTGATCGAGGTCTACTTTTATTTTTATTGTCAATTTCTAATTTTTTATTTTATTATTAGAATAAAACCGTAGTGACAACTGATCATATTATAAAGCGAAAAAGGTGAACAATTTAAAGAAAATTGTAACAAAGAAATTCAAGTCTTTCACATAGATTAATGAGAGGGCTTAGAATTTAATCAATCATTAATTAATATAGTTAATTTTGTCTATTTTAAAATTAAATTCTGTATATTAATTTGGAAGTAACTCTTTTAGTTGCAGTCTTACCATTATCTTCATCAAATCAATCTTTATTTTTTATTTTGTTTTCTTCTTTGTATTCTTAAAGAGGAATTATAACACTAAAACTAAAAATAATTAGATTTGATTAATGGTGTATTTCAATTTCTGAAAGTAAATAAAATATAGTATTCAATATGTGAATGCACATACTAATAGAATTTCTAAGTTTGATACTTCTATTTGCAAACTTTTAATCACGAGCTTGGCAACTTAACAGTCAAATTAAACTACTGCATGTACAACTTCTAATTTTTCTCTCAATCAAATTATTTTTCAACGATAACTTAATATATTAATAACATTTATATGCGTTCATTTTTTTACAATTAAAATTTCTCCTTTGCAAATTGCAAGTATTAATCATCATAACTATGTTACATATGAACTCAAAAAAATTAAGATCGAAGTTCCACTAATAACTAATACTGTTTTGATGTTTGTCCTGAGTAGTACAGTAAAATATATTTAAGAAATTAACTAGATATATGGTAATTAGCAGTGACATATGAAGTTCATAAGTATACAATTTTATAACATAAGAGGAAGAATAGAGGAAAATTTTAGGCGAAAGTAATTTAAATGTAAAATAACTTATTAATAGTATTCATATTTGTAAATGCAAAAAATGGAGGTAACAAATAGAATAATAACAAATTCAGATGTTGAGGTCGCATATTCTTTAATGTATACATTATTACAAAATCACTAAGGTTGTATCTGATATAAGAGAATATACAAAATAATTAATTTTGAAAAGAAAATAATTTCTAGATAAAATTAAAAGTTTTAGTAATAATACAATGTGGAAGATATGATTGGAGAACACGTTGCTTATGAGTGTTAATGGTTGATAAATAATATATAAGTATTGATTGAAATAATTGAGATAAAGTGAGAATGCAATTCTTATACTTTTTAAATGAATATTAGCAGTCACTCATATCCAAGTGACAGAAGTCATTTTTTTCTTACAATTTAAAATATTTCCTTAAAAACTAACTAAACATTGAAAAATAATTTTTTAAAGAAAACATTGCCTCCTTAATAAATTCATAAAAAAAAAAAAGCACAAAATATACCTTTGTCTTGACTCAAGAAAAGAAAGTAATTAAATAGGTCAAATAAGAATTATTTATATGGACAACACTAATCCTACTCACTAGCCAAAATAAGTACTATATAACACCTACCAAAAAAGTTAAAGTGTTTCTCTGATAAATTCAACCTTTTATATAACCATTTTTTCTTATATCCCCTCTTGTTATGTTTGTAGAAGAAAAATCTCAAACGGTTGAAGGAATAGATAATCCAATGGCAGCTGCTTATTATAGTACGATAGAAGAAGTTAGCGTGATGCTAGTTAATCAAAACAAAGAGATAGTTACTGAGATGGTTGATTTGCTAAAGTCTTATAACTATAAAGGTAACATCTCTAAAAATATATATATTGAACTTATAAACTCTGATCCTTTGATGTAAATAAATTCTGCGTAATTTTATTTTTATATGAGATTTAATTTATATGATGCTTGTTATCTCATTTGAAGTTTTAATTTCACTTGTATCTTGAAAACGTTTGAATTCTCTTTTTCTTGTTGTCATAACACTATTTCTATGCTTGTTTATGATGTTTTACTAGTTAATAAATGAGTTTTGTGTGGCTATAAAGAATCAAATTAGATTTTTTATTTTTTATTCTTGCTATAAGAATGTAACACACTTGATTAGTTCCTGCATAAAAAGGAATATGATTTTCAAAGGGGAACAATAATTTTATGTTAATATTCTTGTCGTTCCAATTTTATCAGATATCCGTGAAAGACACTATTTTATGTTAATTTTAATTATTAAATTAACTTACATACGTGTTTTACACTTGATTTTTTTATACAAGAAGGAAAAAAATTGTTCTTTGTCAATTGCCCTAGAGTGACATAGAACTGAAGGAGAAAATTAATTAAATTTCTAAAAGATAATTTTTAAAGATGTAGATCTTTGACTTTTGCAAATTTATCTATCATTTATTTAAGAAAAATATTCAGGTGGTAGAGGCACATGATTAGAATAACGAGAGGGAAGAGAAAGAGCAAGAGGAAAATAAGATAAGAATGAATTTGGCTATCAATATTATTGACCTTCATATAATTGTATCTTTTTTCCTTTTATTGGATGTAAGACAAAAAAAATGTGAGGAGACTTGATCTTCATAATTAAAGCACTTTCCATCCTTTTTTGCTTTAGTTAAAAAATTTCTTTTTCCTTTGTAATTCAACAACAACAAATTAAAAGAAAATCTTGCATTTAAAAAAAGCCTTTTTTAAAAAAATAGACACCCGTTATTTCATCATTTTGACTGCGCATCTTGAATTCTAAAATATTTTTTTTAAATAAAATTCTTAATTTGAAAGGAACAAATTTGGACCTACTTTACTGTATACTTGCCAAATATTTTTTTTTGGATCACTTTTAATGGTCATTCAATTACTTTCTATACCTTAATTTGTAAAGACAATGGAAAATCTTTAAAATATTTGAAAAAAGATATATGTAAATGCTATAATTATCTTATTCAAAAATTATATTTTACAACTATAATTTTTTTGAAATATTTTACCCTGCAAAAAAAAGTATATAACTGATAATTTTAATATGGTTTAGATGTATTTTATGGCCTCTCGCTTATTTATTTTTGTTTGATTTCTGAATTACTTTATTAGTATTCAGTGATTATTCTAAGTTTATGCTGTGTTAAATTGTTTTGACTTGAATCTCTTTGTTAGCTATTTTTGTAGGTCCAATGTATTACACAGGCATAAAATAAGTAATTTTGTAATAGTAACAAAGTAACTAGTTATTCATCATGGTTACCAAAAACAAAAGTGACTTACTCATAGTAGAAATTAAAATTTAATTTGTGGGCCTGATAAACAAGATATATAGCAAAAGCTGGTAGAAAAGAAAAGTTTTTATTAATTATTTTTTCTCTTTTAGGAACTTTTAAAATTCAAAATCAATGTCTAAATAATGAGTTAGGATTTCATTTTAAATACTAAAGATAGAAATACACCCTCATTATAATATGTTAAGAACTATTATAATAGGTAACATTTTTTTTTTTAGAAAGTGTATTTTATCAATTTTTGGGTTAGTATGATTTATGACTTTTTTATTGGCTTATTATCTTATTGTTGTTTGTACTTTGTTTTCGTATATAGCTAAGATTATTGAATTCAATTAAATAGTATAATAATATATGAGATATGTAATAACACATGAATTTTATATAACTTTCTATTAATATCTTCATATTCAATTGACTTATTTATTTTATCGATATCAAGACATAGAATACCATTGTCAGGATAATAGATAAGCCGAATAAGTATATTAGAATTTATTGATAACTTCTTGCCTCTTTGCTAAGTCTTTTAAACTCACAATTAGCTGCATATTCATGAAATAAAGTTATCTCAAAACTTTTCATCCTATTATTTATGGATGTTGATAATAAAATGTATGCCGTGTTTATTTTCAACAAGCCATTTCAATACATTGAAATAGATTATTTAATAATATATTCCTATATGATCTGCTTTATTATATATTAACTAGTATTTGTGTTCATGCGATTCACAAATTTATTAAAAATAAATAGTTCTACAAATTGTTACGTGGCTTATTTAAACATATTTAATTATATTATTTTAATGAAATTTCAACCGTTATCTTATTTTCAATATAGTGTACCCATTAATAACAAATCTATTAAACTAAAAAGAAAAATATTAAATAATCCTCGAAAAAACTTTTTTATCATTTATATTAAACTAATCAAATATTTAGTATTATGAATTTTTATTAGCATGTCACTTGATTTATATCCTTGTTCACTACTCCCCTTTTAACACAATTAGATGTATGTTTCATAATGGATGAAATCTTTCTTTTATTTTTCCACCTACTCTATTGTTCACAGTTTTTGAGTCATCCAAATTTATAAATAACATTTTTATGTATTATTTATTTACTTTATTTTACTTTTAAAATTAATTCAAATAATAAATATCCTATAAAATATTTAAATTGATATTTTCATTTAGTATTTTTCCTTTAATTAAAATACTGACAACCTTATTAAAATATGCAATATAATTACTCTAGAATATAATTAGATAAAGTCGATCCTTTGGTGAAGATAATTAATACACATGACTGATAAAAAAAGAGAGTGATATTGGTAGTTTTAATTATTTTTTTGAATTTTTTGATATTGACCGCTTTTTTTTTTTTTAATTTTATATTTTATATTTTAAATATGACATTTTAATCCATGTATTCTTTTATTTTCAATTCAAACTAAAAGATAATAATTTAACTTTTTTCCCCTATTTAAATTCAAATTGATGAATATTGTGAAAGTATGGCAGAAAAGTAGCCAGAATAGAATGAAGGAATGATTCAATCTTCAATTATAATAGGACACTTTAGTTAAATTAACATTATTGATATCAAAATAATTGAATTGGCCTTTTTCTTTTTTTGAATTTTATGTTTTAAGATAATTTTCAAGGTATAAATTTTATGATGATGACACTTGTCATCATAATATTATTTTGCTTTTGTTATTCTATATTAGATAGATTCAATTATTTATCCAAAATAATACTGTAAATAGCTTTCTTATATGAACTTGTCTAAGATTGCACACATTGATTATAATACTAGTCGATCAATATGTACAGGTGCATAAACTAAAGAGTATAACCTGTAAGTTTATAATTTAATTTGTATACGAAAAATAGCCAAACTGAATTATACTGGTAGATTGTTGTTGTTGTTGTTGTTAGTTTATGAGAAACAGACAAATTGTCATGGTAATTTTATTTATAATTTTCTTCACTGACTTTGAAAGTACATTGATACAGTTACGATGGTTGGGACAACTTTAGAAGCAATATCAATGCTCTCCAAGGAAAAGAAAAAAATTGATGTGATCATAATCAACATCCATTCTCCGGACCTGCTTTCTTTTAAACTCTTGGCTCAAGCTGTGGCCTTGGATATAATTTCACTCTGTAAGTAATTATTCTACTCTTCCCCTTATGGCATTTACTTTGATTTAACGAGTGCAAAACACAGTATAATTTAAGCTTCGCTAGTCAAAGATATTATAATATAAAGAACATTTCCACATGAATTGGTATAAGTAACAATTCAGGAAAAACTTGCTTACTATTATTTAGGTGATCAAAATCTTTTTGTTGTGGTTATAAACCACGATTATCAACTCCAAATCTAATTTAAGACAATTGAAACCATAAAGGTTGCAACCAATATGAGAAGTAAGGATAATAAACAAGACAGGTGCAAGATGATAATCGGGATATAATCTTGTTCAATAGTCACATCTAAAGTCCTATCGATTCTCACAAATTCGATAGTAAATTAGAGTATTCCCAAGGTTTAGATTTCTCTTTCTGTTAAAACTAAACTTTAAAGAACAATCTAATTACAGTCCAGTAAACATAGATATGCAAGAACATGATTAAGGTTTAGTCTTAAGCAAAAACATCTTTTGGATATTTTTCCTCTTAGTTCAATCAATGATTTCAACAAGCTTTTTCAATAGCTAGAAGACATAACAACTCTAACCAAATAAGATGATGCAGAGATATTCTCTGATTTATTTCTCTTTCAATTAAAAATAATTAATGAACAAAGCAGCAATTTAATTCAACTTCAATAATGAGTTCAAGAATCAATATTTAGAATAAATCATCAATACACCATGTCCGTCAAAAACCCTAAGAAAAATTACTCCAGGATAGAATTAAAGAACACCAAAGTATTAGATTGAGAAGATATTACAATCAACGATAGATTCAAACTTCAGTATTGAATCAATCCCGATGGATGGTAGTAAATTCCGTCGTCGTACGCTCATTCCACCCTTTGTAGGTCCAAAATTCCTCCTTAAGATATGTTTAGAATCTACTTATAAAATGTCCTAAAAAGCCCCAAATGAAAACACCCGTAACTGAACGAAATTCAAAAATCAGCCTAGCCAAGCTGTTGCACAGTCGCACAACTAAAGCCCCAAATGACAGGTGACCGCGCAGCAAATCCTGTGAAAAATATCATGATGCCTCCCTTGCGCATATGGCTGTGTGATGGAACTTCTAGGTGCACGGTCGCGCACCACTTTCCTTCTTATTTTTCACTTCTTTCTTCTTTGTTTTATCCATTTGGATCTCAAGTTAGGTACATCTCCACATAGATATAGAACAACATAAATTAGCAATATCCACACATAAAATCTCTAACATCTCATAGAAATCACGTCAAGTAACATCATAAAATTTGAGAAATATCTAATCATCATGGGTGAAGTCACTTATTTTAATTAGTACACTATAAATAAATTAGATGTGAAATTCATTATTAATATGTCGTTAAATAGTTCGTTGCTAAAAGAATTTGGTATAGTCCATCGAGAAATAGAAGTAGCAATTTATTTTTTGATTTTTTAGCGATATAAACTATTCATCATAGAATGAAACTAAATATTCACGTATGTGTAATATAATTCAATTCTAATTGCTAGTTTCTCAAAATAATTATGCAGTTTTATGTGATGAACACAATGAACTCTTAACAAAGAAGGCTTTGGAAGAGGGCGCTTACCTTTACCTGAAAAAGCCACTTAACGAGGAAATTGTGAAATATTTGTGGCAATTTGTATCTAGAAAAAAAATGCAAACAGAGAAAGTGAGAGAAGGATCAGAAGAAAATGGAGATCATATGAATGTTGATGATTTTGGTAAAAATAATATTGCTGGAGATAATGAAGAACAATCTGAAGAGAAAAATACTGTGCCTAATGCTGAGGAACAGAGCAATAATATCCGTGAAGCTGGAAACAATGTCGTAACGAATGTGAAATACAAGTTGAGGAGGAACAAAGGTCAAAAAAATACAAAAGAGATTAATGAAGTAGAAAGCCCCAAAAGTGCAATTAATAAGGCTATTAGGCAAAAGGACTATATAGAATGGACTGAGGATCTTCATGCCAAACTTGTAGAAGCTGTGCAACAACTTGGTGAAGGAAGTAAGTTTACTTTTCTATTAATTAAATTTCTTTACAATTCATTTCTATGGAGCGATATGAACAATGAGAATTCATATTTATTGCTAACATCAGCTTGTTTTGAATTAAGGCATAGCGATTGTTGTAATTGGATGTACATTGGCTTGATTTAAGAATATTATAGTTATTAAATTAAAGCTACATTCTTATGGAACATGTAGGATGCTATCCGAAAGATATTCTTGAGGTGATGAATGTACCCGATCTTACCGAGATGCAAGTTGCAAGTCATCTTGAGGTACATCTTTAAAACTTTTTAAATGATAAATTATGTATCATTTGCTTTTGTTTGGGATGGGGAATATATTTTGCAAAAGAAATATATATTTTTAAAAAGTTATTTTCTCGTATTTGGTTACTAGAAAATATTTTAATTTGTTTGAAAAGACTTTTTCATTAATACTTGCGTGAGAAATTATTTTTCTACAACTATCTTAATTTTAATTTTATATCTAAAACAGAACAGAAAAATTAATTTTGTATCACTTTCGCAAGTAAATATTTAGACATTATTATCAATCTTTAGTACTAAAAGTCTTATCAAAACACTAGCCAATTAAAGAGGATTAGCAGTAGAATTTTTTACATGTTTAGTGACAGAAGTTAATTATTCTTGCTAATTTCTAATTTTTTGTACTGACTTTTAATGAAATAATCTTAATATCAATCTTTAATTCATATTATTTTGAAGAAATTTTATCATTCACCAATTACCAAATATTGAGAGAAGAATAGATAGAGGGTATTTTATTCTTTTCAGTTTTATTAATTAGTTGGTTAGTTAGTTGTAACTAACTGCTATATTAGGCCTTCTGATCTTCATTATGAGAGTAGAGAAGAGATAATGAGCTGAGCTCAGGTTTGTACTAGATCCTTCCATTGATGCAATTGCATGTGAGAGATAGTTACTAATTGAAGTTTGTAAACAAGTTAATATGGTATCAGAGCAGTTTCTTCTTGCTCTTAAAGTCAGGTGGATATCCTACGAGCCTATAACAATCTTCCTTTAAATGACCCTTGTAACCACAACGATCACAAACTGTTCCAGGTTTAGTTGCCCTATAAACATTTCTCTGATTTATTTTGAAGTTCTGATTGTAATACTGACTACCATAGTTCTGATTATTCTTCCTTATAAGCATAGTATGGTTCCTTATTCACCTCAACTACACCAAGCATTCTCTGACTTTCTTCTCGAACTACCACTGCGTAAGTTTGATTCACGGTCAACACTTGAGTCTTAAGGAGGATATCACTTCTCACATGACTAAAACTTTTATTAAGTCCCATCAAAAACTGTAAGAGGTGTTGATTTCTCAAATGTTCAATTAAAGGTCTATTTGCATCATAAACGCATCTAGGTTCAGGAGTTAAAGCATCCATCTCAATCCGTAAGTCCTTCAACTTGCTAAAATACGAAGTAACAGAGTCAATACTTTGTGTTAATATCGCGATTTCCTTCCACAGTTGATAGATCCTGGTCAGATTTGGTTTATCGAATCTCTCCTTAAAATCATCCCACACGCATTTGGAATCTGAAGCACATACAATGCTCGATATCAACTCCGGTGAAACTGTCGCCTGAATCCATGATAGCACAATAGCATTACATCATTTCTAAACTCTCACTAATTCTCCTTTATACATCCATCTTGAACAACTTCTATCAATGAACCCTAGTTTGTTCTTCTCAAATAGAACCAATCTCATTGATTTGCTCCATAAGGTATAGTTTTTTGGTCCACTCAGCTTGATTCTGATCAAAGCTAAGCCTGGAATATCTGATGATTGAAGAAATAAAGGGTGATTATGATCAATTTCTTTGATTGCCATTGTCGTCACAGCTTTGTCTTTGCTTCCACCATTACAGATGAGCTTTGTAACTTCTAATTCTGCTTTGATGTCACTAGATCGATTGTCTGATACCATATAAGCTTCTAGACATTGGTACATTAAACTCACAGAGGCTTTGGTGGCAGGAGGATATCATTAGAGTGCCTATGATCACTCACTTTTTACTCGGAGGATAGATAATGACATAGTTGTCATTCTGGTCTATGTTGATTACCTGATTATTACTGGAAGCGGTCTAAGTTTGATTCAACAGGGTAAAGATACTTTGCATAAAGATTTCAAGATTAGGGACTTAGGACAGTTGAGGTACTTATTGGAATTGAAGTATTGAGATCATCCAAAGAGATTTTGCTCAATCAAAGAAAGTATATCCTAGAACTCATCTCTAAGACTGGTTTGAGCAGTGCTAGACCTACTGTCACACCACATAAACTCAATCATAAGTTGACATTTGTGGATTATGATACACATGTTGGCAGAACTGATGATCCAATATTGGAACATGTACATAGTTACCAGAAAATAGTTGGTAGATTGCTTTATTTGACTATCACTAGACCAGATATTTGTTTTACAGCGCAAGTTCTTAGCCAATTTATGCAGCAACATAAGCAATCCCACATGAATGTAGAACTAAGGGTGGTTAGATATCTCAATGGTGCATCTGGTCTTGGTATCTTCTACAAGGAAGGAAGTGTTGATAAAATGTATGTGTACTATGACTCTAATTGGGCTGCTTGTCTTAACACAAGGCGATCAGTGACTGGATACATTTTTAAGATTGGAGATTCCTTAATTTCATGGAAATCAAAGAAGCAACATACAATCAGCCGGAGCTCAGCTGAAGCTGAGTATAGGAGTATGGCTGCTGCCACTATAGAAATTACCTGGTTAACAGGTTTGTTGGGTGAGCTTGGTGTTGTGTTGTCTTGTCTAGTGGAGTTGTATTGTGATAACAAAGCAGCTTTGCAGATTGCTTCTAATCCTATTTTTTATGAGAGGAAAAAGCATATGGAGATAGATTGTCATTTTACTAGGGAGAAGATTAAGTTGGGCCTGATTCTGCCAGCCTATGTGTCCACTGATCTCCAGCTAGATGATTTGATGACAAAGGGTCTCACCAATGTGCAATATGTCTTCTTATTGTCCAAGCTTGGAATGCTGGATCTTTTTCATCCTCCAACTTAAGAGAGAGTATTGAGAGAAGAATAGATAGAGGGTATTTTAGTCTTTTCAGTTTTATTAATTAGTCGGTTAGTTAGTTGTAACTAACTGCTATATTAGGCCTTCTGATCTTCATTATGATAGTAGAGAAGAGATAATGAGTTGAGCTTAGGTTTGTACTAGATCCTTCCATTGATGCAATTGCATGTGAGAGATAGTATTAATTGAAGTTTGTAAACAAGTTAATACCAAACACCAAAAATGTTTCTATTAAAATATGACTTTTGTCATTTTGGATGATAACTAAATATATCCATGATCTAACTCTCCTTTTATTTTTTTCTTCTAACACCTCCCAGAAATGTCATAGCAACAATCGAAGAACTCCAGAAGAGCACAAATCTAGTCGATATCCATCAGACCAGGGATCCTTAAGTGATTTTCAACAAAGAAGTAGCATCAGAACATTTGAGATAATACCTCATATTCAAAGAATTATTCCAAATCAAATCCAAAGAGGCCCAGAGATTTCATTTCCAACTCTTAATTACAATAGAATTTTTCCTAAAGGAGAGAGTTCAATTCAACAACAACTCTATCCCCTGCGATTTCAAGTTCAACCCCAATACCTCAACATTGGCAATCCATTCAATAACCCAGTTTTGTCGGCCCAAAACAATATCGGTGATGCGCTACAACAACAACATAGACCAATATTTGGGATGCTGGGTTCACAAGGACTACAAGGCCCAATTATTGGGAACACTAATTATAGGCCTGACTCGGCATTTAACAATACAGATCATGATACTCAAAGTGACTACAGCTTGGATCTCAATGTGGCCCACGGACCAACATATTCAGATAGCACAATAATGTCTGGTATAGGTATTAAAAATGCGATAATTAGTGACTACAACTTGGAAGTCAATGCAGACAATGTAACAACATATTCAGGTGGTGCAATGATGTCTGATGCATATGTTGGAAATGCAACAATTAGTGATTGCAACTTGAATGTCAATGCAGAAGATGTAACTACGTATTCAGGTAGCACTATGATGTCTGATACTAATGTGGGAAATGCGACTATTAAAGAATTGAAAGCAGAAAATGCTAATTTCCAACAATATATTGGTGAACCAAACATGTCTGCTCCAAGCAATATTGCCGCGACATCATATGAGATTGATATAGAAGGAAGTTATCCAAATGAGAGCAAAACTTGTGATGCGTATTTCAATTTCAATATGGATTATATCTTCCAGGATCTTGGACCTCCGGGTGCTGACCTACCCAAAGAATATAGCAGTGAATTTGATCAAGTTTACTCTGATGACCAGGTTAGTGCTTTTAGTTAATTTGATCATTGATACTGTAAAAGTAGTTTTCTTTCTTTTGTGCCAGCTCATAATCTAAACGAGTTGCACATACACCCTAGTACATGTTCCTCGACGCTGAGGACACCCCCGAGGAGCGGGGGATTTCGTGACATTTCTGATTGACTGTCTTGTATTTCTAATAAGTTGTTTAATAGTTGGCATGTTGATTCGTATACATAATATGATGGGTTGGTTTAGATTGATCCTAGCCAAATGATGATGAATTACTTCTATTTAATAGAATATTCAATTCGAAGATAAAATCTCAAATCACATACTGCGGGAAATCCATGTTATTTTCATTGAACCGCTACAAGATCAACAATTCCATAAGCTTGTCTAAATACTATACATAAGGAAGCAGGGGATAAATGCGGGGAAGAAAAAATTCTAGGAGGGATTATCTGTCTTCCTAGTCTTCGACACAAGAAAGGGGTGCAGAAAGTTCCTTTTTCTTGTGTCGAAACGAAAGAGTAATGATTCTTGATCCTGTTTGTTAAAAATTTCTAGTCTTGGTTTCTATTTTTCCTTTTCCAGACCCTTGAAAAGAGTGCGTAATAGCTCACTGATCGAGCGCTCTTGAGCCGAAGATGAACGGGGCTAAGCAATCTGCCGAAGCTATAGGATGTAAAAATACATCGATAGGGGAGCGTTCCGCGACTCTCACAAAGCTCTTTCCAGTGACAAAGTTATTTTCTCAAGTGAAAATTACATCTTTCATTTTTCTAGAGATTATTTTATTTCGTATGACTTGGATTGTTGGAACTGATGACTTTTTGTTTTTATTTTTTCATTTAGAACTAATGGCCGGTATTAGATTACATGCTTTTTTTGTTTTATTGATTTGGAATTACTATTTTATTTAGTATGAAAACGTTATTATGGCATTACATAACCTTTTCGTTGACTGATTAAATATTATATATGGGAATGATTATTTTTAGGATTAATTTCATCTCAATTTAGCATGATATTTGGCGTATCCTTAACAGCAATGAGATACACGTTTTATAATTGCACTCAGATTGGATTTAAGGTAAGCTCTCTACGGATTTTCCTCATCTTTTTACTGCTAATTTTTTTCTTCTTAGTAATCACATCGCAAGTTTAAGTAATACGCTGAACATTGTTGGGAACAATTGGTTTGCTCGCAGCTTGAATTTTATCATTTAAAATAACGAACCAGCTTCAGCCTCACAACTCTTTATATTTAATATGTTCGAAAGACGCACACTCTAACAACCTTGTTTGTTGCTCCCTATAATTTCTCACTTACGGTCACACTTCTCACCCGATGATTCTATTCTTATTTGCTTACTTGAGAACTTCTTATCTGAGTACAACTACAACCTAAATGAACCACCGATATTTATAAGTGGTGATGGAAGGATCTAGTGCGGAGTATTCCTGCTCTCATCTAAAATATTTTTTTCTAGCATTACACCTCTAGTTATTTCTAGAGTTGTTCTTTTTAGACTTCTCACTCTTGGACTTTTATTCTTGAGTTCTTCTTGCAACCCTCTAGAATTCCTTTTACATTATAGAATCTTTATTGTCTTAAAGATTAAGTTCGTGATGACACCTACACTACTCCACTGGTAGTTAACTCAAACCTCCACCTGAAATAAATACCAAACAATATTGAGGAAATAACAAGACAAGCAGAAGTAAGTCTCAAAATTCAAAACTTTCATAGGCAGAAGGAAATGTGGAAGTAACATGTATACCCAAAGTTTAGTGTCACCAATACAAGAGCATCTAATTGAATACATTCATCTAAAAAACTTCACCTCTATGTGAAATAGTACAAACAGGAATGCAAATATAGAGGGAGTCCTGCATCGCTCTGAACGCCAAGTAGCTCACCCAAAGCTCCTAAAGAAGTATCTCCCTAGACAGGATATCAACTAGGTATGCTAGCGCTAGGATTTGCATAAAAAAGATGCAATAAGAGTAGTATAAGCACGATGACACGTGTATTAAATAGGCATCATACGTCTACTAAGAAAGAATTAGATAACTATATTGTAAAAAGAATGAAATGTAACCACTAAGTCAAGTACCCATATTCCATAATTCAGGGGAAAACAAGGAGCGCATAGCTAATCAGAATCATTTGATAAGTGAATACAATAGCAACAAATTAGGAAGACCATTAAAGGAGGTACAAGCAATATAACGTGATTGGGTGATAAGAGAGAGAGGAGGAATACGGTCATAATCAGTAAATACAAGTCAAAGACCACATAATACGCAAGCAACAGAGGTACAGTGTAGCAAAAACACAAGCCAAACCACAGCTACAGAGAGACTACTTCAACAACTACAAATACAGCTACATCACGACATGAGTTTATGAGCTATTACAAGCAAAAGTCAGCGGTGAAGGTAGAAAGGAGAATAAAGTTCAAAATGGGCAAAAATTACAACATAAGAGGAAATCTTTACATACAACTTTCCTAATTAGAATTTTTAAAAATATTTTGTTTTTTGTTTTTTTTCTTTATGTTTCCATAGTAGATTGGACTTACTTTATGGACCTCTTTGGGTTTTATTAATAAGATGAATGTATTCAATTAGATGCTCTTGTATTGGTAACACTAAACTTTGGGTATACATATTACTTCCACATTTCTTCTACCTATGAAAGTTTTGAATTTTGAGACTTATTTCTGCTTGTCTTGTTATTTCCTCAATATTGTTTGGTATTTATTTCAGGTGGAGGTTTGAGTTAACTATCAGTGGGATAGTGTAGGTGTCATCACGAACTTAATCTTTAAGACAATAAAGATTCTATAATGTAAAAGGAATTCTAGAGAGTTGCAAGAAAAACTCAAGAATAAAAGTCCAAGAGTGAGAAGTCTAAAAAGAACAACTCTAGAAATAACTAGAGGTGTAATGCTAGAAAAAAATATTTTAGAAGAGAGCAGGAATACTCCACACTAGATCCTTCCATCACCACTTATAAATATTGGTGGTTCATTTAGGTTGTAGTTGTACTCAATTAAGAAGTTCTCAAGTAAGCAAATAAGAATAGAATCATCGGGTGAGAAGTGTGACCGCAAGTGAGAAATAATAGGGAGCAACAAACAAGGTTGTTAGAGTGTGCGTGAAAGAACATATTAAATATAAAGAGTTGTCAGGCTGAAGCAGGTTCTTTATTTTAAATGATAAAATTCAAGCTGCGAGCAAACCAATTGTTCCCAACAATGTTCAACGTATTACTTAAACTTGCGATGTGATTACTATGAAGAAAAAAATGAGCAGTAAAAATATGAGGAAAATCCATAGAGAGCTTACCTTAAATCCAATCTGAGTGCAATTATAAAACGTGTATCTCATTTTTGTTAAGAATACGCCAAATATCATGCTAAATTGAGATGAAATTAGTCCTAAAAATAATCATTCTCATATATAATACTTAATCAGTCAATCAAAAGGTTATGTAATGCCATAATAACGGTTTGATACTAAACAAAACAGTAATTCCAAATCAATAAAACAAAAAAAGCATGTAATATAATACCGGCCATTAGTTCTAAATAAAAAAATAAAAACAAAAAGTCATTAGTTCCAACAATCCAAGTCATACGAAATAAAATAATCTCTAGAAAAATGAAAGATGTAATTTTCACTTGAGAAAATAACTTTGACACTGGAAAGAGCTTTGTGAGAGTCGTCACTGATTGTCTTGAAAATGTTGGATCATCACATTAATGATTTGTCAGAATAATTTGCTACTACTGGAAACTGGACACTCGGTATAGCTACCTCCTGCATATGTAGGTTTAAGGTAAAATATATGAGAGGTTAAATGTGTGATGCAAAATATTGTCTTGAAAAATAAACCCGTATTGGGTTATCAATTATTTTTAATAGAATCTTTTTTTACCAAAAAAGGAATATAAATTCTATTACTTTTAGGCCAAAGTTAGTTTCTTTCACAATTCTTAACTTCATATAACTATTTTAGAACACTATCTGATTTGCTAAAGACTCATTGAATTCAGATGAAGAATAGTTGAGATTATAATCCCAACAAAACACACCATAACAGGATTTAATCCCGCTACCTATATGGATATATAAAACAAAATTTTGATTTAAATCTTTTACTAATTTTAGCTCATATCAATAATCAAATATGGAATAAATGTAATACAAAATTAACTAAAAGCACTAACCTGGTCATCAGAGTAAACTTGATCAAATTCACTGCTATATTCTTTGGGTAGGTCAGCACCCGGAGGTCCAAGATCCTGAAAGATATAATCCATATTGAAATTGAAATACGCATCACAAGTTTTGCTCTCATTTGGATAACTTCCTTCTATATCAATCTCATATGATGTCGCGACAATATTGCTTGGAGAAGACATGTTTGGTTCACCCATATATTGTTGGAAATTAGCATTTTCTGCTTTCAATTCTTTAATATTCGCATTTCCCACATTAGTATCAGACATCATAGTGCTACCTGAATACGTTGTTACATTTTCTGCATTGACATTCAAGTTGCAATCACTAATTGTTGCATTTCCAACATATGCATCAGACATCATTGCACCACCTGAATATGTTGTTACATTGTCTGCATTGACTTCCAAGTTGTAGTCACTAATTATCGCATTTTTAATACCTATACCAGACATTATTGTGCTATCTGAATATGTTGGTCCGTGGGCCACATTGAGATCCAAGTTGTAGTCACTTTGAGTATCATGATCTGTATTGTTAAATGCCGAGTCAGGCCTATAATTAGTGTTCTCAATAATTGGGCCTTGTAGTCCTTGTGAACCCAGCATCCCAAATATTGGTCTATGTTGTTGTTGTAGCTCATCACCGATATTATTTTGGGCCGACAAAACTGGGTTATTGAATGGATTGCCAATGTCGAGGTATTGGGGTTGAACTTGAAATCGCAGGGAATAGAGTTGTTGTTGAATTGAACTCTCTCCTTTAGGAAAAATTCTATTGTAATTAAGAGTTGGAAATGGAATCTCTGGGCCTCTTTGGATTTGATTTGGAATAATTCTTTGAATATGAGGCATTATCCCAAATGTTCTGATGCTACTTCTTTGTTGAAAATCACTTAAGGATCCCTGGCCTGATGGGTGTCGACTAGATTTGTGCTCTTCTGGAGTTCTCCAATTGTTGTTACGATATTTCTGAGAGGTGTTAGAAGAAAAAAATAAAAGGAGAGTTAGATCATGGATATATTTAGTTATCATCCAAAATGACAAAAGTCATATTTTAATAGAAACATTTTTGGTGTTTGGTATTAACTTGTTTACAAACTTCAATTAGTAACTACCTCTCACATGCAATTGCATCAATGGGAGGATCTAGTACAAACCTAAGCTCAATTCATTATCTCTTCTCTACTCTCATAATGAAGATCAGAAGGCCTAATATAGCAGTTAGTTACAACTAACTAACCGACTAATTAATAAAACTGAAAAGACTAAAATACCTTCTATCTATTCTTCTCTCAATACTCCTCCTTAAGCTGGAGGATGAAAAAGATCCATCATTCCAAGCTTGGACAATAAGAAGACATGTTGCACATTGGTGAGACCCTTTGTCATTAAATCATCTAGCTGGAGATTAGTGGACACATAGGCTGGCAGAATCAGGCCCAACTTAATCTTCTCCCTAGTAAAATGACAATCTATCTCCACATGTTTTTTTCTCTCATGAAAAATAGGATTAGAAGCAATGTGCAAAGCTTCTTTGTTATCACAATACAACTCCACTAGACAAGACAACACAACATCAAGCTCACCCAACAAACCTGTTAACCAGGTAATTTCTACAGTGGCAACAGCCATACTCCTATACTCAGCTTCAACTGAGCCCCGGCTGATTGTATGTTGCTTCTTTCATTTCCATGAAATCAAGGAATCTCCAATCTTAAAAATGTATCCAGTCACTGATCGCCTTGTGTTAGGACAAGCAGCCCAGTTAGAGTCACAGTGCACATATATTTTATCAACACTTCCTTCCTTGTAGAAGATACCAAGACCAGATGCACCATTGAGATATCTAACCACCCTTAGTTCTGCATTCATGTGGAATTGCTTAGGTTGCTGCATAAATTGGCTAAGAACTTGCATTGTAAAATAAATATCTGGTCTAATGATAGTCAAATAAAGCAATCTGCCAACTAGTTTCTGGTAACTATGTACATGTTCCAGTATTGGATCATCATTTCTGCCAACATGTGTATCATAATCCACAAATTTCAACTTATGATTGAGTTTATGTGGTGTGACAGTAGGTCTAGCACTGCTCAAACCAGTCTCAGAGATGAGTTCTAGGACATACTTTCTTTGATTGAGCAAAATCTCTTTGGATGATCTCAATACTTCAATTCCAATAAAGTACCTCAACTGTCCTAAGTCCCTAATCTTGAAATCTTTATGCAAAGTATCTTTACCCTGTTGAATCAAACTTAGGCTGCTTCCAGTAATAATCAGGTCATCAACATAGACCAGAATGACAACTATGTCATTATCTATCCTCCGAGTAAAAAGTGAGTGATCATAGGCACTCTAATGATATCCTCCTGCCACCAAAGCCTCTGAGAGCTTAATGTACCACTGTCTAGAAGCTTATATGGTATCAGACAATCGATCTAGTGACATCAAAGCAAAATTAGAAGTTACAAAGCTCATCTGTAATGGTAGAAGCAAAGACGAAGCTGTGACGACAATGGTGATCAAAGAAATTGATCATAATCACCCTTTATTTCTTCAATCAGATATTCCAGGCTTAGCTTTGATCAGAATCAAGCTGAGTGGACCAGAAAACTATACCTTATGGAGCAAATCAATGAGATTGGTTCTATTTGAGAAGAACAAACTAGGGTTCATTGATAGAAGTTGTTCAAGGTGGATGTATAAAGGAGAATTAGTGAGAGTTTGGGAACGATGTAATGCTATTGTGCTATCATGGATTCAGGCGACAGTTTCACCAGAGTTGATATCGAGCATTGTATATGCTTCAGATTCCAAATGCGTGAGGGATGATTTTAAGGAGAGATTCGATAAACCAAATCTAACCAGGATCTATCAACTGTGGAAGGAAATTGTGATATTAACTCAAGGTATTGACTCTGTTACTTCGTATTTTAGCAAGTTTATGGACTTATGGAATGAGATGGATGCTTTAACTCCTGGACCTGGATGCGTCTATGATGCAAATAGACCTTTAATTGAACATTTGAGAAATTAACGCCTCTTACAATTTTTGATGGGACTTAATAAAAGTTTTAGTCATGTGAGAAGTGATATCCTCCTTAACACTCAAGTGTTGACCGTGAATCAAACTTACGCAGTGGTAGTTCAAGAAGAAAGTCAAGAATGCTTGGTGTAGTTGAGGTGAATAAGGAACCATACTATGCTTGTAAAGAAGAATAATAAGAACTATGGTAGTCAGAATTACAATCAGAACTTCAAAATAAATCAGAGAAATGTTTATAGGCCAACTAAACCTGGAACAGTTTGTGATCATTGTGGTTACAAGGGTCATTTAAAGGAAGATTGTTATAGGCTCGTAGGATATCCACCTGACTTTAAGAGCAACAAGAAACTGCTCTGATACCATATTAACTTGTTTACAAACTTCAATTAGTAACTATCTTTCACGTGCAATTGCATCAATGGAAGGATCTAGTACAAACCTGAGCTCATCTCAATATCTCTTATCTACTCTCATAATGAAGATCAGAAGGCCTAATATAGCAGTTAATTACAACTAACTAACCAACTAATTAATAAAACTGAAAAGACTTAAATACCCTTTATCTATTCTTCTCTCACTATTTGGTAATTGGTGAATGATAAAATTTCTTCAAAATAATATGGATTAAAGATTGATAATAAGATTATTTCATTAAAAGTCACTATAAAAAATTAGAAATTAGCAAGAATAATTAACTTCTATCACTAAACATGTAAAAAATTCTACTGCTAATCCTCTTTAATTGGCTAGTGTTTTGATAAGACTTTTAGTACTAAAGATTGATAATAATGTCTAAATATTTACTTGCGAAAGTGATACAAAATTAATTTTTCTGTTCTGTTTTAGATATAAAATTAAAATTAAGATAGTTGTAGAAAAAATAATTTCTCACACAAGTATTAATGAAAAAGTCTTTTCAAACAAATTAAAATATTTTCTAGTAACCAAATACGAGAAAATAACTTTTTAAAAATATATATTTCTTTTGCAAAATATATTCCCCATCCCAAACAAAAGCAAATGATACATAATTTATCATTTAAAAAGTTTTAAAGATGTACCTCAAGATGACTTGCAACTTGCATCTCGGTAAGACCGGGTACATTCATCACCTCAAGAATATCTTTCGGATAGCATCCTACATGTTCCATAAGAATATAGCTTTAATTTAATTACTATAATATTCTCAAATCAAGCCAATGTACATCCAAATACAACAGTCGCCATACCTTAATTCAAAACAAGTTGATGTTAGCAATAAATATGAATTCTCATTGTTCATATCACTCCATAGAAATGAATTGTAAAGAAATTTAATTAATAGTAAAGTAAACTTACTTCCTTCACCAAGTTGTTGCACAGCTTCTACAAATTTGGCATGAAGATCCTCAGCCCATTCTGTATAGTCCTTTTGCCTAATAGCCTTATTAATTGCACTTTTGGGGCTTTCTACTTCATTAATCTCTTTTGTATTTTTTTGACCTTTGTTCCTCCTCAACTTGTATTTCACATTCGTTACGACATTGTTTCCAGCTTCACGGATATTATTGCTCTGTTCCTCAGCATTAGGCACAGTATTTTTCTCTTCAGATTGTTCTTCATTATCTCCAGCAATATTATTTTTACCAAAATCATCAACATTCATATGATCTCCATTTTCTTCTGATCCTTCTCTCACTTTCTCTGTTTGCATTTTTTTTCTAGATACAAATTGCCACAAATATTTCACAATTTCCTCGTTAAGTGGCTTTTTCAGGTAAAGGTAAGCGCCCTCTTCCAAAGCCTTCTTTGTTAAGAGTTCATTGTGTTCATCACATAAAACTGCATAATTATTTTGAGAAACTAGCAATTAGAATTGAATTATATTACACATATGTGAATATTTAGTTTCATTCTATGATGAATAGTTTATATCGCTAAAAAATCAAAAAATAAATTGCTACTTCTATTTCTCGATGGACTATACCAAATTCTTTTAGCAACGAACTATTTAACGACATATTAATAATGAATTTCACATCTAATTTATTTATAGTGTACTAATTAAAATAAGTGACTTCACCCATGATGATTAGATATTTCTCAAATTTTATGATGTTACTTGACGTGATTTCTATGAGATGTTAGAGATTTTATGTGTGGATATTGCTAATTTATGTTGTTCTATATCTATGTGGAGATGTACCTAACTTGAGATCCAAATGGATGAAACAAAGAAGAAAGAAGTGAAAAATAAGAAGGAAAGTGGTGCGCGACCGTGCACCTAGAAGTTCCATCACACAGCCATATGCGCAAGGGAGGCATCATGATATTTTTCACAGGATTTGCTGCGCGGTCACCTGTCATTTGGGGCTTTAGTTGTGCGACTGTGCAACAGCTTGGCTAGGCTGATTTTTGAATTTCGTTCAGTTACGGGTGTTTTCATTTGGGGCTTTTTAGGACATTTTATAAGTAGATTCTAAACATATCTTAAGGAGGAATTTTGGACCTACAAAGGGTGGAGTGAGCGTACGACGACGGAATTTACTACCATCCATCGGGATTGATTCAATACTGAAGTTTGAATCTATCGTTGATTGTAATATCTTCTCAATCTAATACTTTGGTGTTCTTTAATTCTATCCTGGAGTAATTTTTCTTAGGGTTTTTGACGGACATGGTGTATTGATGATTTATTCTAAATATTGATTCTTGAACTCATTATTGAAGTTGAATTAAATTGCTGCTTTGTTCATTAATTATTTTTAATTGAAAGAGAAATAAATCAGAGAATATCTCTGCATCATCTTATTTGGTTAGAGTTGTTATGTCTTCTAGCTATTGAAAAAGCTTGTTGAAATCATTGATTGAACTAAGAGGAAAAATATCCAAAAGATGTTTTTGCTTAAGACTAAACCTTAATCATGTTCTTGCATATCTATGTTTACTGGACTGTAATTAGATTGTTCTTTAAAGTTTAGTTTTAACAGAAAGAGAAATCTAAACCTTGGGAATACTCTAATTTACTATCGAATTTGTGAGAATCGATAGGACTTTAGATGTGACTATTGAACAAGATTATATCCCGATTATCATCTTGCACCTGTCTTGTTTATTATCCTTACTTCTCATATTGGTTGCAACCTTTATGGTTTCAATTGTCTTAAATTAGATTTGGAGTTGATAATCGTGGTTTATAACCACAACAAAAAGATTTTGATCACCTAAATAATAGTAAGCAAGTTTTTCCTGAATTGTTACTTATACCAATTCATGTGGAAATGTTCTTTATATTATAATATCTTTGACTAGCGAAGCTTAAATTATACTGTGTTTTGCACTCGTTAAATCAAAGTAAATGCCATAAGGGGAAGAGTAGAATAATTACTTACAGAGTGAAATTATATCCAAGGCCACAGCTTGAGCCAAGAGTTTAAAAGAAAGCAGGTCCGGAGAATGGATGTTGATTATGATCACATCAATTTTTTTCTTTTCCTTGGAGAGCATTGATATTGCTTCTAAAGTTGTCCCAACCATCGTAACTGTATCAATATACTTTCAAAGTCAGTGAAGAAAATTATAAATAAAATTACCATGACAATTTGTCTATTTCTCATAAACTAACAACAACAACAATAACAATCTACCAGTATAATTCAGTTTGGCTATTTTTCGTATACAAATTAAATTATAAACTTACAGGTTATACTCTTTAGTTTATGCACCTGTACATATTGATCGACTAGTATTATAATCAATGTGTGCAATCTTAGACAAGTTCATATAAGAAAGCTATTTACAGTATTATTTTGGATAAATAATTGAATCTATCTAATATAGAATAACAAAAGCAAAATAATATTATGATGACAAGTGTCATCATCATAAAATTTCTACCTTGAAAATTATCTTAAAACATAAAATTCAAAAAAAGAAAAAGGCCAATTCAATCTTTTTGATATCAATAATGTTAATTTAACTAAAGTGTCCTATTATAATTGAAGATTGAATCATTCCTTCATTCTATTCTGGCTACTTTTCTGCCATACTTTCACAATATTCATCAATTTGAATTTAAATAGGGGAAAAAATTTAAATTATTATCTTTTAGTTTGAATTGAAAATAAAAGAATACATGGATTAAAATGTCATATTTAAAATAGAAAATATAAAATTAAAAAAAAAAAAAAAGCGGTCAATATCAAAAAATTCAAAAAAATAATTAAAACTACCAATATCACTCTCTTTTTTTATCAGTCATGTGTATTAATTATCTTCACCAAAGGATCTTCTTTATCTAATTATATTCTAGAGTAATTATATTGCATATTTTAATAAGGTTGTCAGTATTTTAATTAAAGGAAAAATACCAAATGAAAATATCAATTTAAATATTTTATAGGATATTTATTATTTGAATTAATTTTAAAAGTAAAATAAAGTAAATAAATAATACATAAAAATGTTATTTATAAATTTGGATGACTCAAAAACTGTGAACAATAGAGTAGGTGGAAAAATAAAAGAAAGATTTCATCCATTACGAAACATACATCTAATTGTGTTAAAAGGGGAGTAGTGAACAAGGATATAAATCAAGTGACATGCTAATAAAAATTCATAATACTAAATATTTGATTAGTTTAATATAAATGATAATAGGATGAAAAGTTTTGAGATAATCTTATTTCATGAATATGCAGCTAATTGTGAGTTTAAAAGATTTAGCAAAGAGGCAAGAATTTATCAATAAATTCTAATATACTCATTCGGTTTATCTATTATCCTGACAATGATACTCTATGTCTTGATATCGATGAAATAAATAAGTCAATTGAATATGAAGATATTAATAGAAAGTTATATGAAATTCGTGTGTTATTACATATCTCATATATTATTATATTATTTAATTGAATTCAATAATCTTAGCTATATACGAAAACAAAGTACGAACGACAATAAGATAATAAGCCAATAAAAAAGTCATAAATTATTATAGAGTACTAATCCAAAAATTGATAAAATACATTTTCTAAAAAAAAAATATATTACCTATTATAATAGTTCTTAACATATTATAATGAGGGTGTATTTCTATCTTTAGTATTTAAAATAAAATCCTAACTCATTATTTAGACATTGATTTTGAATTTTAAAAGTTTCTAAAAGAGAAAAAATGATTAATAAAGACTTTCCTTTTCTACCAGCTTTTGCTATATATCTTGTTTATCAGGCCCACAAATTAAATTTTAATTTCTACTATCAATAAGTCACTTTTGGTTTTGGTAACCAGGATGAATAACTAGTTACCTTGTTACTATTACAAAATTACTTATTTTATGCCTGTATAATACATTAGACCTACAAAAATAGCTAATAAAGAGATTCAAGTCAAAATAATTTAATACAGCATAAACTTAGAATAATCACTGAATACTAATAAAGTAATTCAGAAATCAAACAAAAATAAATAAGCGAGAAGCCATAAAATACACCTAAACTATATTAAAATTATCAGTTATATACTTTTTTTTGCAGGGTAAAATATTTCTAAAAAATCATAGTTGTAAGATATAATTCTTTAGTAAGATAATTATAGCATTTACATATATCTTTTTTCAAATATTCTAAAGATTTTATATTGTCTTTACAAATTAAGGTATAAGAAGTAATTGAATGGCCATTAAAAGTGATCCAAAAAAAAAATATTTGGCAAGTATACAGTAAAGTAGGTCCAAATTTGTTCCTTTCAAATTAAGAATTTTATTTTAGAAAATATTTTAGAATTCAAAATGCGCGCAGTTAAAATGATGAAATAACGGGTCTCTACTTTAAAAAAGACTTTTTTGAGATGCAAGATTTTCTTTTAATTTGTTGTTGTTGAATTACAAAGGAAAAAGAAAAAATAATTTAACTAAAGCAAAAAAGGATGGGAAGTGTTTTTAAATATGAAGATCAAGTCTCCCCACATTTTTTTTTGTCTTACATCCAATAAAAGAGAAAAAGATACAATTATATCAAGGTCAATAATATTAATAGTCAGATTCGTTTTTATCTTATTTTTCTCTTCCCTTTCGTTATTCTAACCATGTGCCTCTACTATCTGAATATTTTTTTTAAATAAATGATAGATAAATTTGCAAAAGTCAAAGATCTACCTCTTCAAAAATTATTTTTTAGGGATTTAATTAATTTTCTTCTTCGGCTCTATGTCGCTCTAAGCCAATTGATAAAGAACAATTTTTTCCCTTCTTCTATAAAAAGATCAAGTGTAAAACACATATATAAGTTAATTTAATAATTAAAATTATCATAAAATAGTGTCTTTCACGGATATCTGATAAAATTGGAACGACAAGAATATTAACATAAAATTATTGTTCCCCTTTGAAAATCATATTCCTTTTTATGCAGGAACTAATCAAGGGTGTTACATTCTTATAGCAAGAATAAAAAATAAAAAATCTAATCTGGTTCTTTATAACCACATAAAACTCATTTATTAACTTGTAAAACATCATAAACAAGCATAGAAATAGTGTTATGACAACAAGAAAAAGAGAATTCAAACGTTTTCAAGATACAAGTGAAATTAAAACTTCAAATGAGATAACAAGCATCATATAAATTAAATCTCATATAAAATAAAATTACACAGAATTTATTTACATCAAAGGATCAGAGTTTATAAGTTCAATATATATATTTTTAGAGATGTTACCTTTATAATTATAAGACTTTAGCAAATCAACCATCTCAGTAACTATCTCTTTGTTTTGATTAACTAGCATCACGTGAACTTCTTCTATCGTAGTATAATAAGCAGCTGCCATTGGATTATCTATTCCTTCAACCGTTTGAGAATTTTCTTCTACAAACATAACAAGAGGGGATATAAGAAAAAGATGGTTATATAAAAGGTTGAATTTATAAGAGAAACACTTAACTTTTTTGGTAGGTGTTATATAGTACTTATTTTGGCTAGTGAGTCGGATTAGTGTTGTCCGTATAAATAATTCTTATTTGACCTATTTAATTACTTTTTTTTTCTTGAGTCAAGACAAGGGTATACTTTTGTCGCTATTTTTATTTTTACGAATTTATTATGGAGGCAATATTTTCTTAAAAAAATTATTTTTCAGTGTTTAGTTAGTTTTTAAGGAAATATTTTAAATTGTAAGAAAAAAATGACTTCTTTCACTTGGATATGAGTGATTGCTAGTATTCATTTAAAAAGTATCAGAGTTGCATTCTCACTTTATCTCAATTATTTCAATCAATACTTATATATTATTTATCAACCATTAACACTCATAAGCAACATGTTCTCCATGTTGTTTTTTTGGCTCAAAGTCCCATATCGAAAGATAATTAGACATAGTAAGCAACCTTAGACTATAAAAGGAAGCCTCCCCCTTTTGTTTTTAACACACCAAACTTGAAGCCTTCTAACTCTTTTAGAGGCTTAGTTTATTTTCTCTCTTTTGTAATTTTTCGGAGGAATATATTTGTAGTGGTGTCCGGGGACTTAGGCATAATTGGCCGAACCTCATCAAATCTTGGTATTCTCTTTATTTGCTTTTCTGCTTCTTATTTATCATTGTTAGCCATTATTAAATTTGCTATTGATGGGAAAATAGCTCGAATTTTCACAACAATTGGTATCAGAGCTTTTTGGTTGCGATATCTCTTGAAATTTTAGTATGCTCTGTGGTTGCGGTTTTAACTGATCTTCCACATCAGAAAAAATTTCTTCAAATTATTTTTTGTAAGTTTGTGTTAAAATTGCTAAGTAATATATTGTCTAATTAAGTGCATGTCTAGGAAAGTTCGGTCTAAGGAAACTGGTTTTTAAGTGAGACCGTGTGACCCCTCCAGTTTTTCCTGGGAATTTTCCTGGTGCATTTTTCAGGCTAAATTATTACTGGTAATTTTTCACTTTAGAGAAAAAATGGCTGATAATAATGAGCATACTTTGAGAGCCACAGTTTCCACTACATCAACTTCGGCAGCATCTTCGTCGTCAATTTTGACGAGATTTGCTGTGCCAAATGCAAGATTTGTTGTGGAGATTTTTGACGGTACGGGTCATTTTGGGATGTGGCAAGGTGAAGTTCTAGACGCGTTTTTCCAGCAAGGTCTAGACATTGCTATTGAAGAGGAGAAACCAAAAGAAATTGAAAAAAAAAAGAATGGAAGGCCATCAATCGGTTGGCGTGTGGTACTATTCGATCATGCCTTTCCAGAGAGCAGAAATATTCATTCTCAAAGGAAACTTCTGCAAGTAAGTTATGGAAGGCATTGGAGGAGAAATTCTTGAAGAAGAGCGGTCACAATAAGCACTTTATGAAGAAGAAGTTATTCCGGTTTAGTTATCAACCGGGTACCACCATGAACGATCATATTACTGCTTTTAACAAGGCAGTAGCTGATTTAAGGAATCTTGATGAAACTTTCAAAGATGAAGATATGGCATTGATGTTGCTGTTTTCACTTCCTGAAGAGTATGAATTTATATAAGCTATGTTACTTCATGGGAAAGAGAAAGTTTCCCTCAGTGAAGTATGTAGTACTCTATATAGTCATGAATTGAGGAAAAAAGACAGGGAGGAAAGAAAGCATGCAGAGGTGGTTGCAGAAGCACTGGTAGCTAGAGGCAGACCACAAAACCAGAAGAAAGGAAGAAGAGGAAAATCTCAGTCAAGAGGCAGACCGAGTAAAGATGAATGTGCCTTTTGTAGAGAGAAGAGGCACTGGAAGAAAGATTGCCTTAAATTGAAAAATAAGGGCAAAGTTGAAAAATGCTAAGCTATTGCAGAATCATGTGCTGCTGAATACAGTGATGAAGATTCAGATCTTTCACTAGTTGCTACAACCTCCACAAGGCAATCTGACAAGTGGTTGTTTGACTCAGCATGCAACCAACATATTTGTCATATCCAGGAGTGGTTCTTTGAGTTTAAAGAGATAGACGGTGCAGTTGTCTATATGGGCAACGACACATTTTGTGAAACAATAGGAATTGGTTCAGTCTACTTAAAGAATCATGATGGATCAACTAGAGTTTTGACAGAGGTCGGGTATGTACCTGACATGAAGAAGAATCTCATCTCTTTGGGAGTCCTAGAATCCAAAGGATTGACGGTGACAATGCGAGATGGAGTCTTGAAAATAGTCTCTAGAGCTTTGGTGATGTTAAAAGGCACCCGAAAGAATAATTTGTATTACTATGATGATAATACAATTGTTGGGACAACCGCAGTTGCAAATCTTGATGATGAAGGGTCAGATGCAACTAAGTTGTGGCATATGCGATTGGGGCATGCAAGTGAAAAATCCTTGCAACTTCTGGCAAAGCAAGGATTACTGAAAGATGTGAAAACTTGTAAGCTGAATTTCTGCGAGCATTGCGTGATGGGAAAGCAGAAGAGAGAGAAATTTGGCACTGCAATCCATGATACTAAAGGTATTCTGGATTATGTTCACTATGATGTGTGGGGTCCTTCTAAGACAACTTCTTTGGGAGGAAAATACTATTATGTTACTTTTGTTGATGACTTCTCTCGAAGAGTGTGGGTGTACACTATGAAGTCAAAGGATGAAGTGTTAAATTGTTTCCTTAAGTGGAAAAAGATGATTGAAACTCAGAGTGGCAAAAGGATCAAACGCCTCAGAACAGACAACGGAGGTGAATATCGAAGTGATCCGTTTGATAAAGTTTGTCAAGATGAAGGTATTGTGAGACACTTCACAGTTAGACATACACCACAACAGAACGGGGTGGCTGAACGGATGAACCAAACATTGCTGGAGAAAGTTCGGTGTATGTTGTCTAATGCTGGGTTGGGCAGACAATTTTGGGCTGAGGCTGTGAGATATGCAAGTCATCTTGTTAATCATTTACCATCAACAGCTATTGGTGGTAAAACTCCTTTAGAGGTTTGGTCTGAAAAACCTGTTAATGATTATGATTTCTTACGTGTGTTTGGTTCCACTGCATACTATCATGTGAAGGGATCGAAGTTGGATCCGAGAGCCAAGAAAGCGCTCTTTATGGGGATCACTACTGGTGTTAAAGGATACCGCCTCTAGTTTCTTGAAACAAAGAAGATAATCCTTAGCAGAGATGTTACCTTTGATGAATCTGCCATGTTGAAGAAGGATGACATTCAACAGATCAATAGTGCTCCGCAACAGGTGGAGTTTGAAAGGAGAATCGATCCAGTTATGTACAAAGATGGAGAAACTCCTATGGCAGAAGAGGAGTCAAATGAAGAAGAGGTTCCAACCCAAGGACCTCACCAGCAAGAAGAACCAATTGCATTAAGGAAGCCACAACGGGTAAGACACAAACCTGCTCGATTTAGTGATAAGGTGGCTCATGCATCTATAATAGTGAATGATGGAATTCCTACCACTTATCAAGTAGCAATTCAAAGTTCCGAAGATGAAGAGTGGAAGAATGCTATGAATGAAGAGATGCAGTCTCTTCATAAGAATCAGACTTGGAAGCTAGCAAGTCTACCGAAGGGAAAGAAGTCTATTAGATGCAAATGAATATATACAAAGAAAGAAGGATTTCCTGACAAGAAAAGCATTCGCTACAAGGCGAGATTGGTAGCTAAAGGCTATGCTCAGATGGAGAGAATTGACTATAATGAAGTTTTTTCTCCAGTAGTGAAATATTCCTCTATCAGAATCTTATTAGCCTAGGTAGCTCAGCTGGATTTGAAACTAGTTCAACTTGATGTAAAAACTGCATTTTTACATGGAGACTTGGAGGAGGAAATCTATATAACTCAGCCAGAAGGGTTCAACGTTGCTGGAAAAGAAAATATGGTATGCAAACTTGAAAAATCATTGTACGGATTGAAGCAATCTCCAAGACAGTGGTACAAGCGATTTGACAAGTTTATGTTGGGGCAGATGTACACAAGAAGCAAATACGATCATTGTGTGTATTTGCGCAAGCTACAAGATGGATCTTTTATCTATCTTCTTCTTTATGTTGATAGCTTCAAGGAATTCTGGAGAAATTGACAAGCTGAAAGCTAAACTAAAGCAAGAATTTGAGAAGAAAGATTTAGGGGAAGCTAAGAAGATTCTCGGCATGGAGATAAATAGAGACAGACGATTGGGGCAACTTTGTCTAACTCAGAAGCAATATCTGAGAAAGGTTCTGCAACGTTTTGGCATGAATGACAAGTCAAAATCTGTGAGTACTCCGCTTGCTCCTCATATGAAACTTAGTGCTGATTTATGTCCGAAGAATGATGTTGAACAAGAATATATGACAAAAATTCCTTATGCAAACGTTGTTGGTAGCTTGATGTATGCTATGTGTACAAGACCTGACATTTCACAAGCAGTTGGGGTTGTGAGCAGGTATATGTATGATCCTAGTAAAGGACATTGGCAAGCTGTCAAATGAATTCTACGATATATTCGGAACACCGTGGATGTTGGGTTATTATTTGAGCAGGATAAAAAGATTGGTCAATATGTAGTTGGATATTATGATTCCAACTATGCCGGTGATTTGGACAAACGAAGATCAACTACCGGTTATGTGTTTACACTTACAAAGGCACCGGTTAGTTGGAAGTCTACTTTGCAGTCAACAGTCGCTTTGTCTACTATAGAGGCAGAGTATATGACTGTTACCGGAGCTGTTAAGGAGGCTATTTGGCTTCAAGGGTTGCTGAAGGATTTGGGAGTTGGTCAAAAGCACGTCAAGGTGCATTGTGACAGTCAGAGTGCTATTTGTTTAGTAAAGAACCAAGTCTATCACTCACGAACGAAGCATATAGATGTTCGATATCACTTTGTAAGGGAGATTCTGGAAGAAGGTGAAATACTACTTCAGAAGATCCAGACAGCTGAAAATCCTGCAAATATGATGACCAAGATAGTGACATCGATCAAATTTCAACATTGTATGAATTTGATCAATATCGTGAAGATTGCAGATGGGTAGCACCATAGGTGCATTTGAAGACACTACTAGAGATAGTTGTGAGAGAAGATTTTGTAACTTTTGGGACTTTTCGCCAAGGTGGAGATTTGTTATTTTTTTGGCTCAAAGTCCCACATCAGAAGATAATTAGACATAGGGAGGCAACCTTAGACTATAAAAGAAAGCCTCCCCCTTTTGTTTTTAACACACCAAACTTGAAGCCTTCTAACTCTTCTAGAGGCTTAGTTTATTTTCTCTCTTTTGTAATTTCTCGGAGGAATATATTTGTAGTGGTGTCCGGGGACTTAGGCATAATTGGCCGAACCTCGTCAAATCTTGGTACTCTCTTTATTTGCTTTTCTGCTTCTTATTTATCATTGTTAGCCATTATTAAATTTGCTATTGGTGGAAAAATAGCTCGAATTTCCACAATACTCCAATCATATCTTCCACATTGTATTATTACTAAACCTTTGAAATTAATCTAGAAATTATTTTCTTTTCAAAATTAATTATTTTGTATATTCTCTTATATCAGACACAACCTTAGTGATTTTGTAATAATGTATACCTTAAAGAATATGCGACCTCAACATCTGAATTTGTTATTATTCTATTTGTTACCTCCATTTTTTTCATTTACAAATATGAATACTATTAATAAGTTATTTAACATTTAAATTACTTTCGCCTAAAATTTTCCTCTATTCTTCCTCTTATGTTATAAAATTGTATACTTATGAACTTCACATGTGACTACTAATTAGCATGTATCTAGTTAATTTCTTAAATATATGTTACTGTACTACTCAGGACAAACATCAAAGCAGTATTAGTTATTGGTGGAACTTCGATCTTAATTTTTTTAAGTTCGTATGTAACGTAGTTATGATGATTAGTACTTGCAATTTGCGAAAGAGAAATTTTAATTGTAAAAAAAATGAATGCATATAAATGTTATTAATATATTAAGTTATCGTTGACAAATTCTTTGATTAAGTTGCCAAGCTCGTGATTAAAATTTTGCTAATAGAAGTATCAAACTTGAAATCCTATTAGTATGTGCATTCACATATTGAATACTATATTTTATTTACTTTCAGAAATTGAAATACACTATTAATCAAATCTAATTATTTTTAGTTTTAGTGTTATAATTCCTCTTTAAGAATACAAAGAAGAAAACAAAATAAAAAATAAAGATTGATTTGATGAAGATAATGGCAAGACTGCAACTAAAAAGAGCTACTTCCAGATCAATTTACAGAATTTAATTTTAAAATAGACAAAATTAACTATATTAATTAATGATTAATTAAGTTCTAAGCCCTCTCATTAATCTCTTTGAAAGACTTGAATTTCTTTGTTACAATTTTCTTTAAATTGTTCACCTTTTTTGCTTTATAATATGATCAGTTGTTACTACGATTTTATTGCAATAAAAAATTAGAAATCGACAATAAAAATAAAAAGTAGACCTCGATCAAGGATACACAAATTTTTTATTTAATAATCTTTTTATTTTGTTATATATATATTACGACCAGCTTTGCCGTTATAGCACCCAGACAAAGTTGACATAAGAATTTAAAATTTTATTTAGGACTGGTAGTAGTTTTGGTAAGAATGGAAAATAATTATTGTATAGCAACTAAAAAGAGGTGGAATTTAAATTTTCATGGGCCCAGCGATAGAACCGCTACAGCGGACGCTTTTTACTGCAGTCGAGGGTGCATCACTACAGCAGGAGATGCGGATCAGAACTCTGTATTTTCTAATTTTTTAAACCATAGATCCTATTGTAATAGGGTTTAGACATTAAAAACGCCCTGAAAACGATCCTTATTATTTTAGCCAAGAAAAGAAGAGGGTGACTAGGGAAAGGAAGAACTTCATCAACCTCTCCGGCGAAATTCTTCAAGAGGCGTGGATTCGAAGCAAGAAACGGAATCTTATCACTCTCTTGACATTATCTTGGTGCCCAGGTAAGTATAGCTTACCTTGTGCTAGACTATGATTAGTGAACCGTATACGTATGTACTATCAATGTACAATTGATGAGGGTAGAGGGATAAAAAAATATGATGACATTATGAAAGACCCATAGAGACGTAACTATGAAAGTGGAGGTTTATACCTAAGTATGAGAACATAGGAAAAATCGAAACCTAATTGATAACAAATGTTGGGGGTGGATCCTTGGTGTAAAATTTTGATGAAATATTCTTAATGCGATGCTCGATGAAGTATGCATATTTTGATATTGATGATGTTTATGATAGCATGGTTGGGCAAATGTAAGGTTAATTGCCCGTAGGTGTAGATCTTAATGGAGAAACATTGAGAGTCTAATTCGGTTGAATGATGGTTATAGTGCGGATAACGGGGAAAGGGGAGGTGATCAAACCTAGTACGGTTATAGGAGTTTAATGGTGCAACTAAAGGGTGTGAGCTAAAATGTAAGACTGGTAGTATAACATAACTAGCTTAAAAAGAATTTGAGGCAAGAAAAGAATGAGAAATTGTGAGAACCATAGTAGTAGGATTGAGTAAATAAATGAGGATGGCGTGAAAATGATTATGTGCGTAAACAAAGTTCCCTGCAAATGAATAAATTTAAAGGAACCATCTTGTATATCCAGTGTGATAAGTTGATGACTTGATTATTGAGTTTCAATCATTCATCAACCATTCAGAGTTGATGAATTAATAGTGAGAAGTTGCTAGGTGAGAAATTTAAGGTTGAACCGACAAATTGTGAAAGTTGCCTAGTATATTTTAGTATTGTGATAGATGACAGGGGATTTGGCTAACTAATAGATAACTAGAAAGATATTAGGTCATGGTTTATACAGAGCTAGACTTTAATTAATAATAACTTGTACTGCGATTCAATGGGAAAGAATGCATTAGTCTTTAGACCTTGGTGGTGGTGTAAATACTATCTGTGATCATATTTGTGGGAAATATTGATGATCATATTTGTGACTATGAATATGTGTTGAAGTGATATTATATGAATTTATTCGTACCCATGAGTTGTCCTAAGTATGGATGAGGCGAAATATGTAAAATATGTTAGATTGTGTTAGCAAATATGCCTTCTGAATTTTCCTGTTGTTGACTAGATAATTGTGGAATTACTTCGATGATTATTGACTTGTATGTCCCTCTATTCTTATATGTATTGACTGGTTGTAAACTGTGTTCATGATATGGGAGTTATGTAGTATTATGTCTTTATGATTGTCTATAACACCCCAAAAGTTTCTATGACCAAACCCCAGATTTGGAATGGAAACCAGAAGGAAAGTAGAAAACTTCCCACAAAACAACTCGTCAGACAAGCCATTGTCAGAGACAACGACACGTTAAGACAGCTGTTAGTTGCCCAAAAGATTTTTTCCTCAGATTGAATGAAAGATACAACGACTCATTGTTAGAAATAACAAGTCATCATGTTGCAATTTTGACAAAGTCCAGAAACTTTTCAAAATCTTTTTCCAAACCAATGAGCCAGACGACGTGTCGTAGGATGATGTAACGACTCATCCCAAAAAGCCATTAGATGAAATCCAGGAAGTGAGCAAGATCATTCCAGTGACCACGAATGGAAACGACGATTCGTTATATCATATAAGGGGTCGTTCTGTCTGTCCACTGGAAGAGGTTCAAAAATTGTTCAAAATCGCTTCAGTGAAACGACCAGATTTGACGACCCGTCATGTTCTTCAACGAGCCGTCCTTTCCCTGTTGGTCGAAACCCAGAAACTAGAATTTTAGACCCAGGACCGACAACTGATCCCAACGAGTCATGATCACCACAAACGACTCGTTGTGTGATCCGTTAAATCTAGTCGTGCAGTTTTTCTGACATTTCTCCAGGGGCATTTGCGTTACTTTTCACTATTTTAATTCCTAAACTACATCGTATTGAGATATATTAGAGGGGAATTTAGGGGATTAGTCGGCCCTCTGCTCTCATTCCTTCCTAATCTCTCAGAACTTCATCATAAGAACTCAGACAAGCACTTCAAGGCAAGAACTAGGGCTTCAACCTTCTTCTATGGATTTCAAGTGTTTTCTTTGGGAATTCTTCTACAGGTATGTAGGGATGTAGCAAGGGTATTCCTTTCACCCTTGTACTCCAAAATAACCAGTGAACCCTAGTTTCAAGCTTTCTGAAAATCATGGTCAAGGGTTTTCTTCTAGTTGTTGAAATTCCGTAATCTTTTAGAGTATTCATGACTAATTTTTTGAATAAGATAATCATAGCATTTACATATATTTTTCAAATATTCTGAAGATTGTCTACTGTCTTCACAAATTAAGGTACAGAAAGTAATTGAATGACCATTACAATTGATCCAAAATAAAAAATAATATTTGGTAAATATACATTAAAGTAGATCCAAATTTGTTCCTTTCAAATTAAGAATTTTTAAAAAAACATATTTTAAAATTCAAGATGCGGACGGTCAAAATGATGAAATAATGGGTGTATATTAAAAAAAAAAAAACAGGCTTTGAGATGCAAGATTTTCTTTTACTTTGTTGTTGTTGAATACAAAGGAAAAGAACTCCTAAAATTAAAAGGAAAATTTTTAATTAAAGAAAAAAAAGGAAGTAAAATGTTTTTAATTTATGAAAATTAGGTCTTTCCATTTTTTTAAAAAAAATAAATTTACATCCAATAAAAGATAAAAAAAAATACAGTTATTTCAAGGTCAATAATTATGATAGCCAGATTCATTTTTATTTTGTTCTTCTTTTTTCTCTTTTTCCCTCTCGTTATCCTAATCTTGTGCCTCCACCGCCCAAATATTTTCTTTATAAAATGATAGATAAATTTGCAAAAGTCAAAGATCTACATCGTCGAAATTATTTTTTAGGGATTTAATTAATTTTTTTCTCTGGCTCTATGTCACTCTGGGCCAGTTGACAAAGAATAATTTCCCACTTTTTGTACAAAAAGATCAAGTGTAAAACACATATTCAAGTTAATTTAATAATTAAAATTAACATAAAATAGTGTCTTTCAAGGATCTCTGATAAAATAGAAATGACACAAATATTAACATAAAATTAGCATCCCTTTAAAAATCATATACCTTTTTATGGAGGAAGCTAATCAAGTGTGTGACATTCTTGTAGCAAGAATCAAAATAAAGAATCTAATTTGATTCTTTATAATCACACAAAACTCATTCATTAACTAGTAAAACAACATAAACAAGCATAGAAAATAGTTTTATGACAACAAGAAAAAGAGAATTCAAACGTTTACAAGACACAAATGAAATCTATAAAAAGATTAATGTTAAAATTACAAATGAGATAACAACCGTCATATCAACTAAATTTCATATAAAAAGAAAATTTTACAGAATTTATTTACATCAAATGATTAAAGTTTATAAATTCAATATAAATTTTTAGAGATGTTACCTTTACATTTATAAGACTTTAGCAAATCAACCATCTCAGTGACTATCTCTTTGTTGTGATCAACTACGTAAACTTCTTCTATCGTACCATAACAAGCAGTTGTCATAATACTATCTATTCCTTCAATAGTTTGAGAATTTTCTTCTTCAAACATAACAAGAGGAGATGCAAGAAAATAAATTGTTATATAAAAGGCTGGATTTATAAGAGAAACACTTAACTTTTTTGGTAGGTATTATATAGTACTTATTTTGGCTAGTGAATATGATTAGTGTTGATCATATAAATAATTTTTATTTGACTTATTTAATTACGTTTTTTTCTTTCTTGAGTCAATAAAAGGGTATACTTTGTCGCTTTTTTTTTTACTGGTTTAGTGTGGAGGCAATGTTATCTTGACAAATTCATTTTTCAGTGTTTAGTTGCTTACATAGTTTTCAAGGAAACATTTTTAATTATAAGAAAAAAAATAACTTCTGTCACTTGGATATGAGTGATTTCTCATTTTCATTTAAAAAGTATAAGAGTTGCATTCTCACTTTATCTCAATTGTTTCAATCAATACTTATTATTATCAATCATTAACATTCCACAAGCAACATATTCTCCAATCATATCATTCACATCGTATTATTACTAAACTTTGAAATTAATCTAGAAAGCATTAAAAAATTAATTATTTTATATATTCTTTTATATCAGACACAAGTTTATTAATTTTATATAGTTAATACCTCAAAAGGTCATTCAATTATAAAAAATTATTTAGTAAAGTTATTTAACTTTATTTTATATTAATAAAATGATTCAACTTTAGGCTTTTCTCTCATAAAATCACTCAATTATGTTTTCCATAAAAAACAATTTAAAAAAATAAGCTTAGATGCTAAAAAAATTAATTTTTTATGTCATACAGAAATGAACTCCATAAATAAAATAAAATTAAACAAAAATTATATCTTACCTACAATCCACCGACCCATAACTATAATCTTCTCTTCTTTTTTTTTTTTTAATATAAAGGATTGAGATTTGAGGGAACGCAATTCATTTTCAGAATTGAGTTTAGATTATGGAAGAGAAAAAAAAAAGAAAAAAATCAAAAAAAATTAACTAAATGAAAAGGCGTTCACTGCCCATTTATTGATATTTTTTGTGTATGTGTGGTTTTCTTATTTATCATTTAATATTTTATTTTATTTGAACAAAAAATATAATTTATTTAATTTTTTTGATTAAAAAGAAATGAAGTTTTTATATACAGATATTATATTTAACTAATTTTAATCACGTGTGTTGCACATGTATCCCATATTAATTGGTGTAATATTTTTTTACTTATAAAAAATATCAATAAAATATGTTCTTGAGGTTTAAATTAAATAAAAAAAGAAAAAATACAAACTTAATATGATGAGAGGTGATTCTAATTCTGATAATATATTATATTTATTAAAATTTTAAGAATTATTTTTTTTTAAATGTGAAGATATCAGATATGACCACCTGAATAGGTTCATTGAAATTGCTCGTGCAAATTTTTTAAAGGCTAAAATTTAAAGTTTATAAATTCTGAATTGTAAAAAAGACAACTTTTTTATGATCTAACATTCTTGTTAATAAATTATCTTCATTTTGCTTCAGATTACTGGTTTTAAATAAACTATTTTATACATATTAATTGATTTTTGAGTACAAACACATGATTTGGAAGAAAACTGTTGGTTTCTGTCAAACCCGTAAGTTTTATTTTTTATTAAAAAAATTGGGTGAGAGAAAAAAAATTACAACAGAGAAAATCAAACTTTCAACAATAAGATAAATACTCGTATAAATAACTAATTAAACTACTGAAGTCCTTCATAAGTTGTATAATGGCTTCATATATCCCTGATCATCAATACACGAATATCAAATGCAACAGTCAAGACAACTAGATTAGAAAAAAAAAATGTTCTACATTCAAGTAAATTTCAAGCAAATCACTTAAATCCATTAATTCAAAAAGTGAAAGAGATTAAAAAAAATCATGAATTACAGTAATTTAAAGTAACCCATCATTATTTAAGTGAAAGAGATAAAAATAAAATAAACCTAATATATTAGAGAAAGATAGAAGACTCTGTTGAAGCTTTGGCCAAAATTCTCACATATTTAATTTCCTGCTCAAATAAATCCTTCTATGTTGAGTGTGTTTATATATTTCTACAAGGAATGAAAAATGGATAAAAGATAAAAAGGTTAGATATATCTTTTATTGTATCTTTAATTGTTCATTATTATTTTTAATACTGTTGAAACGTCTCATTATAAAGAATTTAGGAAAATCAGAAGCATTGCATTAGCACGTAAGATAAAAAATGTATACTAAATATATATTTATTTATAATTTAATTAGATATAAATATAGTTGTAGTATTTCTCAATTTCTTGATCAAGTAGTAAAAGAGCACAAAATTAAAAAAAAAAATTGAAGAGACTCAAACACGACGGTGATAATGATTAACTATTACTATTTACTATAAATATCTTTATTTTTATTTATTTAATTAATATAATATAAGTTTATATTTTTGTACACAAGTATTATATAGAAATAATATTTCTGTGGAAGTTACCAAAAATATATATATCATATTATAATATTTTTATTATTTATTTATTTTATTTAGTGGAGAGGCAAAATGATAATCCAATTTCGAAGTTAGGAGCTTCTCAATTTTATTGTAATATAATTATTATTTGTTTATTTATTTTATTTAGTGGAGAGTTAAATGGTAATCCAACTTTGAATTATTTGTTTATAAAATTTCTCTTTCTTCCTATTTTGATTATTTTTATATATAAAAAATAATTAAAACTTATTAAGTATTCAAAAATGTTAAAACACTTTATCATGCATTTAATTTTATACAAAAAATATTTTTTTAACTAAAAAAATCTATTTTATTAATGTAGGAGTATTTTCATAATCTAACTTTTGACCTAGGGTATAAAGTCCCGTAAATTTTTAGGTTACTATTTCAATAATTACGAGCTTAATAATTAATTAATGTGTCCAAGAAATATAAAGTGTTTCACGATCTAAATTAAGTATTTTAAAAATATGTCAATATTATATGATTTAATTGAGGAGAGGTTTAAATAATATATATATATATATATATTAGTATGTGTATTAATAAGAAAATAATAATAATAATAATAATAATAATAATAATAATAATAATAATAATAATAATAATAGTGAAGGAAAAAAAAAGATGAAAAGGGATGGCAGGCATAATAATAGAAGTGGGAAAAATGAAACTGAATGGCTGGCCCAAATTGGTATTGCAGCAACGTGAAAAAAAAAAAGAGAAAAGAAAAGTAAAAAAGGAAAAGAACGGCGGCGGCAGTAACTTAAAAGAATTAAACAAGCAGAACTAATTATTTTTCCCTGTTTCTTCAATCTTCAGTCATCTCTACTATTAACGTAACAGGTAATGAAATATATTTCTCTTTAATTTTTGCTTTCTCCTTATTAAAATATATATTTTATTATAGAAATTATTAATTCTACTTATAAATCAAGTTAAGGCTTGAATGGTGAATTAAGTTTTGAATTGATAAAAGAGATGATTTGGGGAGAGTGATGAGTAAAGTTGTATATATATATATATATATATATATATATATATATATATATATATATATATGTATATGTGTGTGTGTGTGTGTGTGTGTGCTGAAGGGGGAATTTGATGAGTTAATAAAGACTAGCTAATATTTTAAATTGAACCCAAGTGGAATTTCTTTAGACCAAATTTTTTTTGAATAAAGTTATATTCTTTGAACTTGTATTTATATAAATTGAACCTCAATGATTATGTAGATTGAATTGTTGATTATTGTTAGCAAGCGTAGTGTTACACCCCGTAAGTTCTTGACACTTAATTGGCCTATTCGCATGTTGGTTAAGAGTTTTAGAATGTCATACGTGCGAGAAAAGGGCCCAGGGAGAGACCGGACAAGCGCCAAGTCGGAGCGTCGCAATGCAAATGCAATTTATAAATCGTATTCGACAAATGCGACTTATAAATCGCATTCGACAAATACGACTTAAAGGCCCCAAGTATATAAGGCTCCCACTTCGTTTTAAATCATTTTCCCTTCATATAATTTCCAGTAAATGAACAGAAACAGAGGGGAATGAAGGGTTTGATTAAATTTCCTTCCGTTTACACCGTCAAACGCAGTCCAAACTCGAATTAACTTCGGGTAGTGAAGTATAAAGCTGCCGGGAGCATTCCTGCGGAGTTAGTTTCGAGAAATTCGACCGGCGAATAGTCGTCACACCAAGCTAAGGTAAGTGAAATTGCTCCAAACTAGTGTTAATATACTCCCAGCATTAAAGTGAGTATTTCTCCCTTCTAGACTTCGGAGAAATTACGAGTTTTCGGGCCGTTTTCCGATAAGTCGAAGAATAGGCAGTAGGTATATCCATAATATGGTTTCTTTCCAAAGTAATAGTAGAATTAATTTTATTCTTTCGTGAATATGAATGCAGTTGGGAGAAATAGCTGAATACTAGCCGAGCTACGCCAGTTAATCAGAAAGTCGGCAATTGAGGTATGTAAAGCCAGTTTCTTTCGACAAGCTAGTAGTTCTAGTATAGCAAAATAGTACAAATTCTAGTAGAATGTTTCAGAAGCTGTATATTATATTCAGTATGAGTTCAGTAAGCATGTTAGAATTATTATACAGTGTTCAGCATGAAACTCAGTAAAACAGTATAATTCCCAGCAGAATATTCCAGAAATATTATTTCAGACTCAATATATCTCAGTATCAGATTCAGTATATTTCAGTATCAGATTCAGCATATTTCAGTATCAGATTCAGTATATTTCAATATGAGATTCAGAATAGAATACCAGAATATAAATATTATTATCAGATTCAGTATATATATATTACATGCGGTTATTGCTATCTGTGGAGACATGATTGTTCTGTGTTGGGCACCCTTAGAGCTTCCTTGACCGCCCCAGGGTTAATAGCTGTGTCGACTCGCCCGCCAGAGAGTGATGATACGTCGCTCTACGAAATGGCATGTCGTCCGCCAGCGGACGAAGATGGGATGCAGATTCCCCATAGCAGGCTGATCAGCACTATACCACACCCCCTATCGAGCGCTTGCGCCCAGCGTGCAGATTACAGTTTTCATATTACAGATTTTAGATTTCATATTTCAGGAGTCCTCCGGACTCAGATACAGCTAAGTCAGGGGCCCAGCGAGCCCAAGTTGCATACCCAGGGGGCTGGCAGGATGCTCATAGTTACTAGGTGGATGGTATGACCCGGGTAGGGGTATATAGATTGTGTGTTGGTAGGTACCTTACGGCTTATGGGGGCTGGTAAGGTTCTTGTATGCTATATTGTGTTAGTTATTAATAGATAGAAAGTAGACTACCATGTTATCAGGTATGACTCTTACTCTCTTCAGTAAAGTTACGCTCTTTTCAGTCAGTCTCAGCCCGTCTCCTATTACTTCAGTATCTATCAGTATTATTGTTTGCTTTAAGTTATTTTCAGTTATTGCTTTGCATACTCAGTACCAGTGGTACTGACGCCCGTTTTGGGGCGCTGCATTACTCGCCTGCAGGTACTCATAGACGAGGAGCAGATCCCTCGTATTTTCAACCAGCGTATAGAGTCTTTAGATCCTATCATTCGGAGCTTGACAGCTAAAGGTTTACTTTCCTTTTTGTTTGTACAGTATGGGTAGGCCCGGGTCCTGTCCCAACCATCTTATTATTCTTAGAGGCTTGCAAATTTTATATTCCCTGTGGTTAGTTGTACCGATCATGTGGGGTCGTATGTATGTTTCAGTTTGCATGTGAGGGTCGTGTGGGGCCTTGTTCAGTTGTCAGTTGGTGACCTTGTCGGTCACAGATCAGTTAGCACTTGATTCTACTTTTAAGTGATAACTAGTCAGCATGGTGGCCATGTCGGCCCGCATAGGTTTCCTTATGTTCAATTGTTCTGGGTAGCTGTTATATTCCTACAGGTGGCTATAGGCCTTGTTGGCCGGAGGCTGTATTTACAACCGTTATATAGATCGTTGTTTTCATGAATCCAGAATTAGAGTCAGCTTGGCACCAGAAGTGCTTAGGCTCAGTAGTCCAGCAGTCCAGGTTCTAGTGGGGCACCAGGTGCCAGTCATGCCTCCCAAGACGGGACGTGACACGTAGAAGTTAATCTTGCTATAAAGGAAGAAGTTTGAGGTGAGCTAAGACTTGTTCTTACTAAAGTTCTTTCCTTACAAAGTCATGCCCATAAAGTGTTTGATTAAATGTCTCTTAAGGTTAGTGTGAGTTTAATTGCAACGAGTGAGCTCACATTTTCTTTCATATCATGAGTCTATCCCGTGTTATCTGTTTTATCCTTGTGCTTATCTATGGGACCAAACCATGATGTACCTTCTTCTCTAGATTAAGGCAATTCTTGATTTTGAATATCAAATGTCAACTAGCTAAAGGCTAAATAGTGTTTTTGTGATTCTAAATGCGTAAGCATTATAATATAATTGTAAGAAGTGTGATGTTTTTTTTTATGAATTTGACAAATTAAAAATGTTGAAATTTTTACAACTTTAATAAATGGTAACCGTATAAATGGTTACAAGTAGCCGTATAAAGGGTTACTAACTTTGTCAAATATGACACAACTTGAGTGATGACCGTACAAAGGGTCATGAACAACGTACAAAGGGTTGCTAATTATGTCATAACGAGACATAAAGGATTTGGTGGTTGTATAAAGGGCCACGAGTAACCGTATAAAGGGTTACTAATTTCCATAGCTAGGAATATGAGAAGTGTAGTCGACTTAAGCAACTTAAAGAAAGTGAACCATAAATTAATGGACTAAGCTACAAGTTTTTATTGATTTTGTTCTCTACTTCACTATTGTATGATACTTTAGGGTGAATTATGTCTTGTCTTCTCTCTTATTCCTTCATTAATCACATGTATTTACTCAAGGTCTCGTTCTAACTTTAGTGAGGAGAATGTTGAGGATCACTGAGTACCGCTAGTGGTGTACTTACATTCTCTTTGGGGAACCTACATTGACCTGTGTCAATGTAGACGCAGGTTTCATAGACGGGCAGAATACAAGCTAGGTCCCTTTATTCCAAAGGATTATTTAGTAAGCTCCTCTCTTGCCCATGGAGTTTCTTCTCTTTCAGTTAGACTATTTTATTTATTTATTCAATTATCCGCATTTGATTTTGGGGATTAGCCAGGAAATCTATGTCCTATGCATTCCACTCAACACTCCAATAGAGGCTTCATAGACGTGTTATTAGTTGGGTTATGGTTGTTCACTTTATTTGTCATCAGTCTTGGTACTTTCCAATTGCTTATAGATTTTCGACATATTCGGATTATCTAATAATTATTGGAGTAAAGTTTAATCCAAAAGTTTATTTATTCATTTTAGTGAATGGTGGGGTATGTGATATTAAAATACGGGTTAGAACAGTCAAGCTGGTTCGCTCGGTCAAGTTAAGGCACCGAGTGCTAGTCACGGCTTGTTTGACAAATGGGTCGTGACATGAGGGCTTCCCACTTATAATATAATAAAAATATGATTATTTTTTAAATAAAATTGATAACTAGTGGATGTTTTTTTGGCCAAAAAATATTTTTTGTAGAGTATTGTACAGCCCCGTAAATTTTTAAGCTTATAATTTTGACAATAACGAAATTGTCGGTGGGTCAGATGTCTTTAATTTTATTTTATTTGTGAGGTCCATGTCTACATGACATAAATTTAATTTATTTTGTCATGTTAATTTTTTTTATAACAAATATAATTGAGTGATTTTATAAGAAAAAAAAATTTAAATAGAGTGATTTTGTGGATACAAAACAAAGTTTACCTTTTGAGATAACAATATAGTTGGAAACAAAATCTTTGCAAAGGTAAAGTAGTTAAATCTTTGTTTATCAGTACATTGATTAAATCAATTCAATAATAAAGTAAAGTAGTTAGATTGCACACAGATGCTTATATTTACAAAAAAGAAACATCAGTATGGAGCCTAACAAAAATAAAAACCTAATAGAATCAGGTCAAAGGACATCCATCAACAGAAATGCCTTTGGCAGTGGGACAAGACGCCAAATCACAATACTCTCCACCAGTTCCCCACCAAGAGAAGTTAACATTCCAAAGAGTAACGCAGAAAAACAGAACCACTCCCATTAAAGCCACTCCAGCATCTAGTGCTGCTGATAGGACATAATTATACCTCTGCCACCATTTCTTTCTGTATCTGAAAATGAAGAAATTGAACACTGTTCCAATGATAATCCAGCTGTTGAAATTCAATGATGTTGCTGGAGGCATACTGGCTGTAGCTGCAAGAAGTACTGGAAGGTTGATAAATGCTTCTCATTCAATTCTCCTTTCCTTTTCTTTTTTTTTCTTTCAGATTTTCGGAGAATTAAAATTATATTAAAGGCGCATCAGAAGGTATGAGCATTTCTTGAAAATTTAAAGTATTCGTTGAAGGCTCATGAATAATAAAACACCTTCAGTGTAAATATATTTAATGATCCGTTTATTTTTATACATGAAAATTGTACACAAAAAATACTCCATCACCTATACATTTTCACCATTTTAATTATACAAAATCTAACATATTCATTTATTAGATTTATGCATCATCCATCATTATTTCAATCAAATTTTATGGCACTCAACATTGTAGTGTTAATTATCTATAATATAAGTGATATTATGTTTACAAAAATTATCTTATTTTAATTACTAAAAGTATCAAAATGAAAAGAATCCCTTTATTAACTGATCTCTAATATATTAGTGACTTTTGGATAAATATTAAATCAAAGAATGAATCTATATACCTTTTAATTAGGCTAAAAGATGGAAGGAATGATATTTTTTATTTTGATATATTTGATAAAATTTATATATGTGATTTTCGGATAAATATAAAATTAAATATTAAATATATATATATATATATATATATATATATATATATATATATTAATTAGGCTAAAAGAAGGGAGGGGTGATATTTTTATTTTAGTATATTTTGATAAAATTTTGATTACTATACAAATATATTATATAATATATTAAAGAAAGTTCTAATGCGTTAAAAATACAAATACATGATACAATTGTATATATGAAAGTTAACTGTTAATACAGATAAATATGAAGAACAATAATACGTAAATAGTTAAAATCATCGAATACATTAAAGTGAATTTTAATACATTAAATATACAAAACAATTGATACATTATCATGCATGAAAATTAGCTGCTAATACAAAAAATTATAAAAAAGATGATACAGTAACAATTAATTGCACACATTAAGTTGAGTTTTAAATACATCATTGCAACATAAATTATTATAATTGAGTGAACTTTTGAGATATTAACTTCTTTTTTTTTTTTTTACTCTTTCAAAGTTTGAAAGTCATTAGAACTTTCTAGAAGTTGATTGATATTTTAGAGTAGGTTAATCCATATAAGGGTGTCAAAGATATACTTTGAACAAGAGTAGACAGGTAATAGCATGCTCACAAAGTTTAAGTGTATTTTTAAAATTAAGATATAAATTAAGAGAGATAATTATGCGTTATTTCTTTAAAAAAAATTGTTTAACTTTCAAAATCTGATAGATTCGACATATAATATAACAAATAAAGAAGTTTATTTATTAAGTAGTTAATTTAATCATAATTTTCTTTAATTATATATATTTAGCTTAATGACTCAATAAAATTTTAGACATTTTTTATATGAAATTGATAAATACAAAATAAACTACTAGGCCACAGTTCATTGAAAATCTAAGAGGAAATAGCTTTCCGAAAAAATAACATATCCAAGAACATTATATTCGACGTGGGAATCCAAATCTCAGCAGGAGAAATCATAATAACCCCGGCCCAGCCATAATAAAAATGTGGACGACTCAAAGAAAGGACGTAATAAAGATTTAATTTTTGTCTCTGAAAACGAAGCATGCAATATGCGTTTAATTCTGAACTTTATAAAAAGATCATGTGTGCAATATGCGTTTTATGGGTCAATTATCCTAATTCCATACCATAATTGTTTATATCAAACACCCACACACAAAAAATTTCTAAATAATTTACTAATTATATTGCTCCGTTAATTCTGAACACTTATGCATATAATATTAAATGTACAAATTTAAAAAATGATCTAAACTTATAATCACTTACAAATTAAAACCTCTTAAAAAAAATTATAAAATTTAAATCTGCGCGTTAACATTGTCGGTCCCAACCCTATAACTAAATATAGCAAGAAGCAGCCATAACAAGAGAGGCTAACGTGTCCTGTTATAATCAGGGAATTATTGTAAAATGAAATATTCAAAAAACTATGTTGTTTGAAATCATTTATGAATTATGGCGCATTGTTATAATTACATGGGTTTTTTATAAAAGTTCCAAATGTAGATCGCACAAAATATCACACCTTAAAAATGAAAAGTGTTCAATTTTGACCCTACTTGCTCGTGGGCAAACGAGACAATTTGTAAGAGGAGAATATTAGTATGCAAATACAACGTCACTCCACATAAATTAATAATCTACAAAAGCTCTTGGATTAAGAAACCCTTTTCTCTTGTTGGTTTTGCTTTCTCAAGTCTGCGGTCTAACTAGTGATGATAAAAGGAAAAATACATATATTACATGATTCTGGTCCAGAATTACAAAAGATTGCTCCCTCAAGCCTGCCGAAAATACTTTTCCCGTTTGATATACTGGCAACTCAAGTAATTAAACAGTACAAAACGAAGTCACAGAAGCCCTAACAAACTGAAAACCAATGAGAACTTAATTAAAACCTTCAGAGAGTGGGAGAGGAAAGAACAGCAGTGGTATAAAGTGAGTGTTACAGGCCATAAGGCAATCCCCAAGAGACCGTGATATCATTGCAAGTTAAAAGTTCAGTTCCACCCAGCCTCAATGTCCTACCAAAAAGGGATAAGAAACATAATTTCATCTTTTTACATCCTGTATATTGGCTTTCATTAATCATAGGGTATTTGAATATAAGCTGCATCACACACAAATGGTATGTCAGAATACATCCCAGCAAGTGCGCATCTTATGGACTCTAAAACTGTGAACAGATAGGCAAATGCGACAGCAGTCCAAAAATGCATGCCAACCTTGCCCCAGTATACTGCAAGTGGCATCCAACGGCTTATAGTCCCAACAACCTGCAGGGCAATCTCAAGTAGCATCCCCATCACCACATGAAACCTAAAGAAATGAGGCCATTCCTTTCTCCTCACAACACCAAGATAAGCAACAAAGAAGTATGCCATTAAAAACCAACTTGGTAATCTCCCAATAGCTCTCAGGAAAGGGTATGTCAGAAACTCAAAATCTTCCAAGAAAGGGTGGAGATGATATGCTGTCTCAGCATACATCCAAGTCTCGTGAAGAGGCATCAAGTAAGGGAGGCATGCTAAGGTTCTCCACCACCACCTTGGCTTTTTGGTCATCGGAGGGAATCTATAACTATAGGGGACATCCTTCGATGCTCTAGGGGCAAAGAACGACTGCCTTCGCCTCGGTAACCAAGGTATAGCATTTGAAAGACCACCATATTCACCGCTTAAAAGAAGTGATGATGCAGAAGAAATATCAAGGAAGCTGAATCCTGCACTGACAACTCAATTTTAATAGGGAAACTAGCTTTAAATCTTTCAACTATTAGAGCCAACAGAAAACAATTATACCATAAGCTTGTAGAGATAAGATATATTGGCTTAGTGATATGTTGACCACTTTGTTCCCTCTATCATGCTTCTTATGATACCGAATCCTCTAAAAGCACTGCATATGACTTACTGTGCTCCCTTAAACCTCTACTTTTACATGAACTGCCTTTGCACATTTATCTATTTGAAGTGTGTAAGAACAGTAGCAAAAGGAAATGGAAGGATATCATCTCCAATAAACAACATCCACCAAACATGGGTGCATAAGGAATTCAAGCCATTTTGGTTTTTAGTTTAAGTTTTTGAGAAAAGAAGAAATATACATTTCTCCTTAAAGACAAGGAAAAGACCTATAAGTTAATCCACTCATTAACCTCCTTACAAGCATTATTTTTTTGAGAATGGTAACATTTTCCTAATAAGCATTATTAGAACTTCATGAAGAGCTCAAATGATAATTAGGTCCCCAACCTACAATTCCAAGTTGCATACTTGAAGATGCTATATCACAAGCTTAAATACAAACTCGAATTAAATATACTCAACACTTAGGCCCTAAAAGACGCCAAAGACAAAGCCAGCTTTTACGCAATTTTTAAAACCAAGACAAGTTGTTGGGATAAAAAGGAAAAGGAGAAAGAAATAGTGATAAAATGTCATCTTCACATGAATCTTAATTGAACAACAGTATAATGATTTTAAGACTATGTACAAGATCAGAATGACTAAGACCTGTTAAGAGCAAATAAGCTTTTATAAAATGAAAAAAATGCACTTAGTGGACTGAAACGTGAAATTTTCAAATTCAAACCTCCATTAACTGAAAACAAATGGGGCAAAGTAGAACTAACATAAGAATTAGATCTATACTTTGGCAAAAATCGGCTTTCTCAAGCTAAAGAACAATAGCATGCCGACCTCATTAAGAAACCAAACATCAATGGTGTAATACATAGTCAACCCCTTAAAATTGTCAAGATATTTCATTTAGACACTTGAACTAAACTCTGTTCCAATTGAATACTTCAACTCCTAATAAATTGTTCCAATTAGACACTCTCACTTCAATTTTTTTGTGTGTGCTTCATTTATTAGGTAATTAAGTTAACCACATAAAATATGTCATCTCTTTTAATTATACGCATTCGCATCAATAAGCCATAAAAACCCACACGTTTTCTTCTTGAGGTTGATGCGTATAATTAAAGGAGATGACATATTTTATGTGGTTAACTTAACTGCATAATAGACGAACGAAACTACATGCAAAAAGTTTTTTCAAAATTTGTATTGACAGTGTCTAAGTGAAACACTTTATTAGGAACACTATATCAATCTAGTTAAGTCCGAGTAACATATATGATGCAACAACAAACATCATTTCAATGATGTGTTTATTTTTAACTCCGAAGTGAGGAATGAAAATAACGACATGCAAAAAGATCACCATCAAGAATTCACACACACCATTGGAGTAGGATGTTGGATACTGATGAGGTGCCGGTGAACATCTAACACATGTGACTGTAACCTTGGAAGGCAGCAGAGGGATGCATGATGATGCAGATTGATAGGACTTGGAGCCACATGCCTTGTAAGGTTTACAAATACCCCCAAAACTCAAGAAGCATCCATTTAGGATCATATTCAAGCCCTTCGAGAAGATCTACAAAGAAGAAAAGCACACAGCACAAATAAATGCACCAGAATGTGGGTTAAAGACCAAGCAAATGAAAATAGAAGGATCTCCATAAACTCTTCAAAGAACTACCTGAACCAAGCATTTCACTGTAAATTTTAAACGAAGAGAACACATATAAACATGATTGACTATCAAATCCAAAATCTGTAAGTTTTAGCATCTATAATTACATAATATGGACAGTTCCTAATATAAAAGGAAGTTTGTTGTTATTCACAAGAAGAAATCTATGTATCCCTGTAGTACAACTTTATGAACTGATGACCAAGACAAACCTTTCGTAATGTTTTCACTAACAGAAGCCTCGAGGTTTTCAAAATGTATAAACTACAGTTATTTTCAAGTTTGAGTAAAACTACTAGTATCGTTCCAATTAATGTACCGCTACCCATTGTTCATAAAAGAGAGTAGTTTTACATTCAAACTTGTCCCTGTGATCGTAAAAAAAAAAGGTGAAATTGTCCTAGGCATTAAGTCAGAAGCAAGAAGTGGTGCACACCCTTCACCAATGTTAAGGGAAGAAATATTTTAGGAAGTGCAGGATTTAACAGTAATGTCCTTACAGTCTAAAAGGGGACAACTAATGATTGCTTTGACCTGTGATGGAAATAAAGGTTTATGTTACTATCGTTGAGACTTGAGCCAGTATTGTTTCTACAGCATTGGTGGAAGAATTGAAGAATGACACAAGAAAAACTTCAAAAATCAAAATAAGGCCAGAAACACTCAATTAATTTGTCAAATGCTGAAAAAAAAGGTACTTAAAATAACTGCATGGTTTGGACACTATAGAAGAAAAGACAGTACATCAGGATGCACAAGAAGCATTATCAACAACCAGATCCAAGTAAATCCAAAAAGCCATTTATAATCAACTGCAAGGAGCCCTATGAATGTTATGAGAAAAAAACAATGAAATCAAAATGTAAACTTTTCTTGTTCAAATCAAGAAGAAGCTTAAATTTTAGCCCATAAATGTTCAAATGACCAACTAAACATGACGTTAGTCGTTACAACTTTCAGTTTTTTCATGATTGCCCTCTGATCATTAAAACCCCTATATACAAGAGTTATACTTTCCGGGAGCCGACAAACAGTAGCTTTCGGAGAAGGAAGCCGACAAATAGTTGTAAAGGCGAAAACCATAAAATCATCAACAAATTCAATAATAACCTAGCATTGATAGTGCACCCATTTATGCTTCAAAAAAGCACCACTCGCGCAAAAACATAAAGGCAAACAAATGCAAAACATTACCAAAAAAAGAAGGAAAAGAAGGATTAGATACCTAATTGAAGGGCATAGCGAAATGTAACAGAGAGTGACAGAGTGCGGAGTGTGAGAGAGTAGAGGAGTTCTTATCTGCTCGGCCAAGAAGGTAGTAGAATTTCAACAAGAGGAAAACGAGCTATCATGGGCCGTCCTTATGGTGTATGGGCTCGTGGGCTCGTGTAAGATTTGTGGAGGATATTACCTTCGGTGTATCCCAAAAGTGTCCGGTCTTAAAATTTTATCTTCATTTAATAAAATTTTTAAAAAATTTATATTGTTTATCAGGCATAAGTTGTTACATTCGCTTATAAGACAGAACTTGTGGTCAATTGAACAGGTTCACTATTTTGAAATATCCTGAACGTCTGTCTTATGGGCAAAAATTAGGACTTACGTGTTATACCCCGTAGAATTCCCAGCCCCTAGATGACCTATTCGCACGTTGGTTAAGCATATTTGAAAGCCATACGTGCTAGGGAAAGGCACGGGAAAAGATCGGATGAGAAACCCGTCGAAACCATCGCGGGAGGAGCCGAGGCAGAGCCCCTCCGTGATGGCAGCGTGTCACGGAGGCGAGGCCTCCGCGATGGCTCCGTGATACGTTGCCCAGGTCCAGGCCCAAGTATATAAGCCCCCACTTCGGTTTAAAATCATTTCATACTTAATAAATTTCCAGAAAACGCAGTGAGCTGTGGAAGACGAAGGAAAATTAAATATTTTCGTCCGATTACGCTGCCAAACGCTGCCCAAACTCAAATTAATCCCAGATACCCGAGTATTTAGCAGCAGAGAGCATTTCTACGGAATTAGTTTCGCGAAATACGGCCGACGAATCGGCGAGCCACCGAACTAAAGTAAGTAGAATTGCTCTAAATTAATGTCTGTGTTCCTAGCTGAGAAGTGAATACTTCTCCCTTCTGGGCCGCTGAAAAAAATAGCGAGTTTTCGACTGTCTTTCGATAAGCCTAAGTTTAGGCTATAAACTATATCGAAAGCAACGTTGCTCTTTACAATAAAGTTGTATTTAGTATTGATTGACGTATTTATGAATGCAGCTGGGAGGAATTAGTTGAAGCACCGGCCGAGCCTCGTCCGACGGACGAATAGTCGAAGATAAGGTATGTAAAGTTAAGTTTCCTCGGCAAGTTGAGTAACATTGAAGCAGTATAGTAATTTACAGACCAGTAGAATGTTCAGAAATTGATTATTGTGTTATTTTGAATATTGGTGCAATATGAGAAGTTTTGGGTTGTAACGTGTACGATACCTATCCATATGATATAGATTCGGACGTAAGTGGTTAAGATTGCCCAGTATATTCAGCATGTGATGTAATATGCCATGTTAAGATATTGTTGTGTTTAGCTGAAACCTCGCGAAGTAGTACAGTATCCGTGAAGCATTCCAGACATAGAATAGTAACTAAATAGAGTTTAGAAAGCATGTTAGAAATAGGAAATCATGTTAATACAGAAACTCAGTAAACAGTATAGCTTTCAGCAGAAACACCATCTTGTATAACCATTGCCCCAGTACACTTTGACGAGAGGCTATATTTATATTTATACTTACCTGTCTCAGCATGTATCAGACACTTACAGATTACTATTATTAGCTCAGTATGTGATTTATATGATACCTTACACCTGTTAGCCTTAGCTTATGAGATACACAGACAACATGACTAGTTGAGACCGTTGTATTGATTGGGGTTGGATTACCTAGCATCCCTGACCGCCCAGGGTTAATAGCTGTATAGACTCGTCCGCCAGAGGACGAGGATACGTCACTCTACGGAGTGATATGCCGTCCCGCAAGGGGACGAAGATGGGATGCCAGTTTCCCCATATTGTGCCTTGGTCGGCCCTTATACACCCCCGTCGAGCGGGTACGCCCGGGGTGTTGATTTTAGAGTCCTTCGGACTCAGGTACAGTTATAGTCAGGGGCTCAGCGAGCCCAAGTGCATACCCAGGGACCGGCAGGATGCTTATAGCCACTATAGGAGATGGGATGACCGGGGTAGGGGTATAGATTCTGTGTTGATTGTACCTCCCGGCTTATGGGGGTCGGGCAAGGTTGTGTATGCCATGTTATGTTACATTAGATATGAGTAGATTAGTGGTAGAATGATACGTCTCCAGACACGACACCTACTCCTCCCAGTATGATTGAGAACAGGTATGACTTACATCATCAGACAGATAATCTAGTTCTTCCTATTTCAGTTTTGTCAGTTATGTTATTGATTTCAGATATCTTTTCAGTTATTGCTTTACATACTCAGTACCAGCGGTACTGACGCCCGGTGGGGCGCTGCATTACTTGCCTACAGGTACTCATAGACGAGCAGGCGATTCTACGTGACTCCCTGTCAGCGGTTGAGTATTCAGCTCCAGTCATTCGGAGGCTGAATTTCAGAGGTGTAGTTCAGTTCCTTTTGTTGTATATTATGGGTAGGTCGGGGCCCTGTCCCGATCAGTTCTATTGTTATTCCTAGAGGCTTGCAGTCTGTAAATATTCCCTGTGGTCAGATGAGCCGGTCGTGAGAGGCCGTGCAGTTGTATAGTTGTTAGCATTCCTTCTTTCTATTGTGATGGTCGTGTGGGGCCATAGTTATCAGTAGTGGTGACCTTGCCGGTCACATAGCTTTTCAGTATGTTATGTTTGAGTTACAGATAACTAGACAGCATGGTGGCCTTGTCGGCCGCATAGGTTTCCCTGAATTACTATGTTTCTGGTCAGCTGTTAGTACAGGTACAGAAGGCTATAGGCCAATGGGCCGGGGGCTGTATTTACAGCCGTTATATAGCCCTTTGTTTCCAGAAATGTGAGTTAGAGCCAGCCAGGCGCCAGATGCGCCCAGGCTTAACAGTTCAGCAGGTCAGGTCCTAGTAGGGCACCAGGTGCCAGTCATACCCCCCAGGGCGGGGTGTGACAAACTTGGTATCAGAGCAGGTCGTATCCCAGGGAGTCTGCAAGCCGTGCTAAGTAGAGTCCTATCCATGGATGTGTTGTGCACCACATACTATGGGTAGGAGGCTGCAAGGCATGATAGGATGGTTGTCTTTTATTCTGATTCAGTCGTGCTATAGAGCGGTACAGTATAGGGTTGGTTTCCTAAAATCTTACCATATTCTTTGGCTACAGATAATGTCAGACCAGCAACATCCTACCACAGGTCGGAGCTTAGACATTGCAGCAGGGGAGGGCACCAGCAGGATGCCTCCCCCTCATTTGGAGACAGCCTGATCAGAGGGCCCTACAGAGGCTTCATCTCAGCCTCCTCAGCAGTCTCCACCACGGCAGGAGCCACTTGGGGCGACATTACCTTCAGCAGCCCCTATATTGACACCCTCCGACCAGGAGGTTAGGAGTGTTGTAGTTCTGTTAGCACAGATGATGGCTGCTCAGCGTCAGCAAATGCCATCTACAGTTGCAGAATCTTCAGGAGGGCCCGGTAGTTCGAGGGTCCGAGAGTTCTTAGCCCTGAATCCCCCACAGTTCACAGGCACGGACCGAACAGAGGACCCCCAGGATTTTCTGGATCAGATGCAGAGAATCTTCAGGGTTATGCATGCTACGCCTACTGAGTCAGTTGAATTGGCCGCATTCCGGTTACGAGATATTGCGGTATTATGGTATGAAAGCTGGGAGAGGTCCCGAGGGAGATATGTTTCCCCTCCCACCTGGTCCAGCTTTTCAGGAGCCTTTCTAGATCACTATTTGCCGCGGGAGATCCGACAGGCTCGGGTAGATCAGTTCCTACATTTAGAACAGGGGGCCATGAGTGTTCGGGAATATTCCTTGCGGTTTGACTCTTTGGCTCGATATGCACCAGCCTTCGTGGATACCATGGCATCCAGAGTGCACTGTTTTATTATGGGGTTGAACCCAGAATATGTTGAGACTTGTATCACGGCCACACTGCGATAGGACATGGATATTTCCCGAATCCAGGCATTTGCCCAGAATATTGAGGGCATCAGAAAGCGGCATCGGGAGATTAGAAGGGTCAATCAGGAGCAGCGTCGTCGGGATAGGCCAGCTGAGTTACAGAGAGAGGCCCGGGGAGGACCCAGGCCACGATTGTCAGACAGGCCGCCCAGGCCCCCGCCTCCACCGCAGTCACAGGGAGGTAGATTCAGTCGTAGAGGGCAGTCAGAGGCTGGTAGAGGCTCGCAGACGACAGACTCACCATTACAGAGGAGGGTGGAGCAGAGTAGGTATACCCTACCACTTTGCCCTATATGCAGTCGATGCCATTCTGGAGCGTGCAGGTATGGTTCCACCGCATGCTATATTTGTGGCCAAGAAGGCCATTTGATGAGATATTGCCCAGCCAGAGGTCGTGAGGACCGGGATATACAGGATAGGGCATCAACAGGATCACGAGCTACAACATCCTCGATTGGGCGTAGGCCCTCAGTTTCAGTAGGCAGGGGTCGGGGAAGATCAGGGGCCTCCAGTACAGGTGCGGGTCCAAGCCGCACATATGCCTTACCAGGGAGGCAAGATTCAGAGGCATCGCCTGATGTTGTGACAGGTATGCTAACTATCTGCTCACACCCTGCTTATGTGCTAATTGATCCAGGGTCTACTTTGTCCTATATTACTCCATTTGTGGCACGAAAGTTTAGTATTGTACCAGAATCATTACAGCAGCCCTTCTTAGTATCTACGCCCGTCGGTGACTCTATCACAGCTAGCCGAATTTACCGCGGGTGTACAGTAGAGGTTGCTGATCGTCAGACTACAGTAGATCTGGTCGAGTTAGAAATGATAGACTTCGATGCCATAATGGGTATGGATTGGTTAGTACCATGTTTTGCTAATGTTGAATGTTGGACCAAGACGGTCCGATTCCACTTCCGAGGGAGGCAGTACGGGAGTGGAAGGGCAGCACCGCGACGCCAAAAGGTAGGTTTATTTCCTACCTTCAGGCGAGAAAGTTGATATTTAAGGGGTGTATTTATCATCTGGTCAGAGTTCAGGATGTCCAAGCAGAATCTCCGACACTCCAGTCTGTCCCAGCGGTAAATGAATTCCCAGATGTATTTCCTGATGAGTTACCTGGTATTCCCCCAGAAAGGGAAATAGACTTTGCTATTGACTTGCTACCAGGCACTCAGCCAATATCAATACCTCCTTATCGTATGGCTCCTGCAGAACTTAAGGAATTAAAGGAGCAGTTGAAAGACTTGTTAGATAAAGGTTTTATCAGGCCGAGTACTTCCCCATGGGGTGCGCCAGTCTTGTTTGTGAGAAAGAAAGATGGCTCGCTCCGAATGTGTATAGATTATCGACAGCTAAACAAAGTTACAGTAAAGAACAAGTATCCGCTCCCCAGAATTGATGACTTATTTGATCAGCTACAGGGAGCCAGATACTTTTCTAAGATTGACTTGCGGTCCGGATATCACCAGGTCCGAGTACGTGAGAGGGATATTCCTAAGACAGCATTCAGGACCCGATATGGGCATTTTGAATTTCTGGTTATGTCCTTCGGGCTAACGAATGCCCCAGCAGTCTTTATGGACCTGATGAACAGTATTTTCAGACCTTTCCTGGACTTGTTCGTGATAGTATTCATTGATGACATTCTGGTGTATTCTCGCTCTGAAGCAGATCACCGGACTCATTTGCGGACAGTGCTCCAGATTCTTAGGGACTGCCAGTTATACGCTAAATTTTCGAAGTGTGAATTCTGGCTTAACTCAGTGGCCTTTTTAGGGCATATTGTCTCAGACGCTGGTATACAGGTAGACAAGCAGAAGATAGAAGCAGTTAAGTCATGGCCTAGGCCTACCACCCCTACTGAAGTTCGTAGCTTTCTGGGGTTAGCAGGATACTATCGGAGGTTCGTTGAGGGATTCTCAACTATTGCAGCACCTTTAACTAAATTGACACAGAAAGCAGCAAAGTTCCAGTGGATGGAGGCATGCGAGCAGAGTTTCCAGGAACTGAAAGACAGATTAACCTCCGCCCCAGTACTAGCACTACCGGAAGGCACAAAAGGGTATTCAGTTTATTGTGACGCGTCAGGTATCGGGTTGGGTTGTGTGTTGATGCAGCATGGTAGAGTAATTGCATATGCTTCCAGACAGCTGAAGAAGCACGAAAAGAATTACCCCACCCGTGATCTAGAATTGGCCGCAGTCATCCATGCCTTGAAGATGTGGAGGCATTACCTGTACGACGTCCATGTTGAAATTTACACAAATCATAAGAGCTTACAGTACATTTTTACTCAGAGGGAGTTGAATCTGCGACAACGTCGCTGGTTAGAATTGTTGAAGGATTATGATGTAAACATCCTGTACCATCCAGGAAAAGCCAACGTTGTAGCAGACGCCCTGAGCCGTAAGTTAATGGGGAGTTGGCGTATTTGCGACCTGAGAAACAGAAATTAGCTAAAGAAATTCATCAGTTAGCTGATCTAGCCGTTCGAATAATGGAAACAGAAAATAATGGAGCAGTAATTCAGAATTCTGCAGTGTCATCGTTAGTTACAGAGGTAAAAGGACGACAGTATGAGGATCCCGATTTAGTCCAGCTTAGAGATAGAGTTCAGAAGGGTAAGGAGCCAGATTTTCAGATAACCGAGGATGGTGTGCTACATTGTAAGGGCTGCCTTTGTGTTTCGAATGTCGCAGGACTTCGTGGGCAGATCATGCATGAGGTACACTACGCTCGCTATTCCCTTCACCCAGGGGCGACGAAAATGTACCACGACATCAGAGACATCTACTGGTGGCCAGGTATGAAAACTGAGATAGCCAAATTTGTATCTAGATGTGCTAATTGTCAACAGGTGAAAGCATAGCACCAGAAACCGGGTGGTTTGACTCAAGAGATAACGGTACCTATGTGGAAATGGGAAGCAATTAACATGGATTTTGTAACAGGGTTACCCCGTACTAGACGCAGAAATGATTCCATTTGGGTAATAGTTGACAGGCTGACAAAATCAGCTCATTTCCTGCCAGTAAAGGCTACTTTCTCAGCTGAGGATTATGCCGAATTGTATATCAGAGAAATAGTTAGATTGCATGGGGTACCGGTATCTATTATTTCAGATAGGGGAGCACAGTTTATAGCTAGATTCTGGCAGTCGTTTCAGAAAGGTCTGGGGACGTAGATTAATTTGAGCACAGAATTCCATCCTCAGACAGACGGGCAGGCGGAACGTACAATTCAGACGCTCGAAGATATGCTACGAGCGTGTGTGTTAGATTTTGGGGGTAGCTGGGATGAACATCTCCCGTTAATCGAATTTGCTTATAATAACAACTACCATTTAGCTATTCAGATGGCGCCTTTCGAGGCATTGTACGGGCGGAAATGTAGATCGCCAGTGGGCTGGTTTGAAATAGGAGAATCAGCATTAGTTGGCCCAGACATTGTTCGGCAGTCCGAGGAAAAGATAAAGCTTATCCGAGAACGTTTACTGACCGCTCAGAGCCGCCAGAAATCTTACGCAGATAGGCGGCGCAGAAATCTAGAATTTTCAGTAAACGACTGGGTATATCTGAAAGTGTCCCCGATGAAAGGGGTAATGAGGTTTGGCAAGAAAGGCAAGCTTAGCCCAAGATTCATTGGGCCGTATCAGATTCGGCGAAGAATAGGCCGCGTAGCATATGAGTTAAACTTGCCTCCAGAATTAGCATCTGTTCACCCAGTATTCCATGTTTCGATGTTAAGGAAGTTCGTAGGGGACCCTTCTACAGTAGTTCCAGTTCAGGATGTTCAGGTCACAGAAGAGTTAGCCTATGAAGAGGTTCCCGTAGCTATCTTAGACAGACAGATTCGCAGGCTGAGAACTAAAGATATTGCGTCTGTCAAAGTATTATGGCGTAACAGAAATCGGGAGGAAATGACATGGGAGGCTGAAGAAGATATGAAAATTAGATACCCTCACCTATTCCAGGCCTAGTCAGACGACAGGTATGTCCGTATCATTACTTATACAGTACCTTATGATTGTATGTTGTAAATGATAAAGAAGAAGTGGTATTTAGTTGTCCAGTGAATTTTAGAACATTGTGTGCAGTGCCGGTGTTGGACTTTTCTGCATTTCAGGTTTTTGCGATAGTCCATATTATAGGGGAAACTCTGCCAAAATTTTTCCAGAAAATAAAGTAAGCAGTCCTCTAGATAGCAGTATACATTCGAGGACGAATGTTCCTAAGGGGGGGAGAATGTTATACCCCGTAGAATTCCCAGCTCCTAGATGACCTATTCGCACGTTGGTTAAGCATATTTGAAAGTCATACGTGCTAGGGAAAGGCCCGGGAAAAGATCAGACGCGAAACCCGTCGAAACCATCGCGGGAGGAGCCGAGGCAGAGCCCCTCTGCGATGGCAGCGTGTCACGGAGGTGAGGCTTCCGCGATGGCACCGTGACACGTTTCCCAGGTCCAGGCCCAAGTATATAAGCCCCCACTTCGGTTTAAAATCATTTCATACTTAATAAATTTCCAGAAAACGCAGTGAGCTGAGGAAGAGGAAGGAAAATTAAATATTTTCGTCCGATTACGCTGCCAAACGCTGCCCAAACTCAAATTAATCCCAGATACCCGAGTATTTAGCAGCAGAGAGCATTTCTACGGAATTAGTTTCGCAAAATACGGCCGACGAATCGGCGAGCCACCGAACTAAAGTAAGTAGAATTGCTCTAAATTAATGTCTATGTGTTCCTAGCTGAGAAGTGAATACTTCTCCCTTCTGGGCCGCTGAAAAAAATAGCGAGTTTTCGACTGTCTTTCGATAAGCCTAAGTTTAGGCTATAAACTATATCGAAAGCAACGTTGCTCTTTATAATAAAGCTGTATTTAGTATTGATTGACGTATTTATGAATGCAGCTGGGAGGAATTAGTTGAAGCACCGGTCGAGCCTCGTCCGACGGACGAATAGTCGAAGATAAGGTATGTAAAGTTAAGTTTCCTCGGCAAGTTGAGTAACATTGAAGCAGTATAGTAATTTACAGACCAGTAGAATGTTCAGAAATTGATTATTGTGTTATTTTGAATATTGGTGCAATATGAGAAGTTTTGGGTTGTAACGTGTACGATACCTATCCATATGATATAGATTCGGACGTAAGTGATTAAGATTGCCCAGTATATTCAGCATGTGATGTAATATGCCATGTTAAGATATTGTTGTGTTTAGCTGAAACCTCGCGAAGTAGTACAGTATCCGTGAAGCATTCCAGACATAGAATAGTAACTAAATAGAGTTTAGAAAGCATGTTAGAAATAGGAAATCATGTTAATACAGAAACTCAGTAAACAGTATAGCTTTCAGCAGAAACACCATCTTGTATAACCTTTGCCCCAGTACACTTTGACAGGAGGCTATATTTATATTTATACTTACCTGTCTCAGCATGTATTAGACACTTACAGATTACTATTATTAGCTCAGTATGTGATTTATATGATACCTTACACATGTTAGCCTTAGCTTATGAGATACACAGACAACATGACTAGTTGAGACCGTTGTATTGATTGGGGTTGGATTACCTAGCATCCCTGACCGCCCAGGGTTAATAGCTGTATCGACTCGTCCGCCAGAGGACGAGGATACGTCACTCTACGGAGTGATATGCCGTCCCGCAAGGGGACGAAGATGGGATGTCAGTTTCCCCATATTGTGCCTTGGTCGGCCCTTATACACCCCCGTCGAGTGGGTACGCTCGGGGTGTTGATTTTAGAGTCCTTCGGACTCAGGTACAGTTATAGTCAGGGGCTCAGCGAGCCCAAGTGCATACCCAGGGACCGACAGGATGCTTATAGCCACTATAGGAGATGGGATGACCGGGGTAGGGGTATAGATTCTGTGTTGATTGTACCTCCCGGCTTATGGGGGCCGGGCAAGGTTGTGTATGCCATGTTATGTTATGTATGCCATGTTATGTTACATTAGACATGAGTAGATTAGTGGTAGAATGATACGTCTCCAGACACGACACCTACTCCTCCCAGTATGATTGAGAACAGGTACGACTTACATCATCAGACAGATAATCTAGTTCTTCCTATTTCAGTTTTGTCAGTTATGTTATTGATTTCAGATATCTTTTCAGTTATTGCTTTACATACTCAGTACCAGCGGCACTGACGCCCGGTGGGGCGCTGCATTACTTGCCTGCAGGTACTCATAGACGAGCAGGCGATTCTACGTGACTCCCTGTCAGTGGTTGAGTATTCAGCTCCAGTCATTCGGAGGCTGAATTTCAGAGGTGTAGTTCAGTTCCTTTTGTTGTATATTATGGGTAGGTCGGGGCCCTGTCCCGATCAGTTCTATTACTATTTCTAGAGGCTTGCAGTCTGTAAATATTCCCTGTGGTCAGATGAGCCGGTCGTGAGAGGCCGTGCAGTTGTATAGTTGTTAGCATTCCTTCTTTCTATTGTGATGGTCGTGTGGGGCCATAGTTATCAGTAGTGGTGACCTTGCCGGTCACGTAGCTTTTCAGTATGTTATGTTTGAGTTACGGATAACTAGACAGCATGGTGGCCTTGTCGGCCGCATAGGTTTCCCTGAATTACTATGTTTCTGGTCAGCTGTTAGTACAGGTACAGAAGGCTATAGGCCAATGGACCGGGGGCTGTATTTACAGCCGTTATATAGCCCTTTGTTTCCAGAAATGTGAGTTAGAGCCAGCCAGGCGCCAGATGCGCCCAGGCTTAACAGTTCAGCAGGTCAGGTCCTAGTAGGGCACCAGGTGCCAGTCATACCTCCCAGGGCGGGGTGTGACATTACGCCTAATGGACAATATACCTAAGTTCTAACTTTTGTCTATAAGACTGAATTCCGCGAAACTTCAGGTCAATTAAATACGTTCCTTATTTCAACTGTCTTAAACGTCTGCCCTATAAGCAAAAGTTATAACTTATGTCCGATGGAAACGTACCTAAGTTCAAACTTTTGTTTATAAAGCAGAATTTTCTGGTTAATTGAACAAATTCACTGTCTTAAAATGACCTGAACGTCTGTCTTATGGGCAAGCTATTTTTTTAAAAGAAATTGCTAAGCAGGATCAAAGGATCAAGACCACTCTTTATGGAGGCCATTTTCATTAGATTTTTCCAGCGATAGAATATCAAGAGTAGCCCATATTAGGATCATTTATGAACTTTACCTTAAAACTAAGCACTTCGTTGAAATGGTAAAATTAATATGGGTTGGAGTGTTAAATTAGCATATATGACTAAAGTTTGGATACGTCAAAATGGACTTATTTTTTCACTTTTTGAACCAATAATTGCAAAATATTTTGCTTTTATCCTTAATGAGATAATTTATAATCACACACACATATTAATGACTTATTCTAAATCACAAATTTTAATTATTTTTTCTGCATTTCTTAAATATACTACATAAATCGCGACGAAGAAAGTAATAATAATTAGCTCTTAAATACCCATGTAAACATAACCATAGCAAGAAAGTGAATATTTTCGTTTCAGTATAACAGTTGAATCTTTACAAGAACATCGTTCATTTGATCTTTCAAATAAATTTTCTTTAAAAAAAAAAAGATGAATTAATAAATGAGTTAAATAACAATAAAAGAAGGAAGAATCTTGTATTTTCTATAACTAGCCAAAAGGGGAAGAGTGAAAAAGGTAAAAGAGGTTATAAGCTATGCAAATCTACTGCTTCCTTTAGCCCATTTTTTTAAATCTTGTCATTCCTTAGCTTAATGACCAGGTCCTCTAGGGCTGGGTCCTGAAGGTAGTCTCTCAAGCAAAAATGACAAATTGCTCTTCGCCTTCTCATATATCGATGGCAATGTTGTGAGATGAATTGTTTCACCAGAAAAATCTTGTGACAATAATCTAGCAGCCTCAACATGGTTTTGATTTGTAACGCTAATAAAGATGACAAAACTTATCAATAAAGTAATTATTCTTCGATAAGTCATCCTCGAACGAATTAGAGATTAGAACAGAACTATAGAAAACTCCGTAAGTCTGTAACTATGAAGTAGGGTTAGAACTCAAAATATTCCAGCGATTTCTCTCTTCTTCTCTCGAGATATTTCTAAAACGTCGTAATTGATGTTGAAAAAAAAAAAAACGAGAGAGTTGTGGTTTTTTGCTAGTGAATGTGGGTGGATGAAGAATGTTATTCATGGGCTTTGGTATTTATAGCAATTTGAATAAGGTGTCTTTTGTTTAACTTTGAAAATCGATAATAATAGTATTTGTTGAATTGAAATTCATGTTGTTAGGGGGGATGTGTTGAAAAAGTAAACAAGAAAAAGTCAAGCAAGTAATAATGTTTCGAATTCCAAAAGAATCCCCTGTTATGTGTTTGTGTGATGCTGCAGAATGAGGGTAATATAGGGATTTGATTTTGAAGGGTGATATGGGAACGATGTAAGAAATTCAAAAAAGTCCACAGGTTTGAAGTCTTGTAGTTTGACCAACTGGCCTTTATTGACGGTCGACGGAGTAATAAATGAGCCTGAAATTCCGTTATTGCCCTTTTATGTGAGAGCTTGTTTGGAACCTCGTGGCTACACTTTTCTGCACTCATGATAACCGTGTTGGTGCATTTGGGTTATTTAGCACCCATTTAAAATTATTTATTACTATTTTTCAACAATAGTTTTTTATTTTATTTAAAAATTTAATTTAATTATAAAAAATTTAAATTCAACTTGAAGTTAGATATCGAATTTAAAAAGTAATTTATAATTATTTTTCAACTCCATCTTTATAATTTCAAATAAAATACTCTCCTCTCCCAAAAAAAAAGACAAACACAACTTTAATTTCAAAAATTTTAAATAAAGTGAAAATTATTTGATTTATATGATAGAGGGGTGTAGTTGAGTTGGAGAGCTGAGATAGACTTCGTAAAACAGAGAATTGTGATGAAGTGGTGAGTATTCTTTCATTTTTAATTAGAGTTTCTAGATCAAGCCATGTTGGATATATATGAAGTCGTCTTTGTTAGGGAATACCTTACCCCTAATATGAAATCTTCATATCTCTATGCAACTTTGAATTTAGTAGAGCACCAATACAAATACCGAACACACTAAGAAACCCAAAAAAAAAAATCAACATTAAGAGACAATATCCTTTGACCAAAAATTGGTATATAAACAATGAAAATAATGCTCCCTTTTTTTCACTTTTACTTATTATGTTTTGTTTCACGAGAGTCCATTTGACTATATTTTTGAGACCGCGAGCTCCTGTTGTTTATTGACATGGACTGAACATGATCCCTAGCTGTGAACCTATGTGTTGACTTCGTGAAACCTTAGTAGGATGGTTCACTGGAGATGCAATGTACTCGACTTTTCCGTTTTTCTTTGTCTTTGTCTCCAACAGTTGACTGGGCTATAGCTAAACCTGCCCTTTGTCTAAAGATGTGGTGCCACGAGATATTCGATTTGAGAGTACCTTCTCATTGAGGGGCTAAATTGAATTAGATGTATTTAATATTTTAAAATTTAAATTTAGATATTTGAAAACTATACGAAAAATACTATTAGTTGCAATTCTTTTTATATTAATATGATGAAAAAATATATCTTAAAATGTTAGTCATGATTCATATAATTTGACTCTTAAAAAATAAAATATGACAACTAAAAAATAAACGGAGGAAGAATAAACGTAAGGCCAAATACATAAAGGACCCCTTAAACTTGCCACAATTTTTTATTTTGACACGATAAATAAGGCTTATTCCAGTTAGACACTCCAACATGCTTAAAAGTGTATCTACTAAATACAAATAAGTGATGTGACACAGTGTGTGCAACACACTTTCTCTAAGAACTTGGAAAGCCAAAAAAAGAATAATCTTTTAGTTTTTTTCTTCTTTTTCACCCTATTTCTTTCTCCTTTTATCTCTTGTCACCATTAATATTATCACCTTTCGGATGTTATTATTGTCACCACCCCCCTTCTCCAGTTTTCCTTCCCTTCATCGATTGAATCCTAGAAAATTCAGTTGAGTAATTAAGATGAAATTATAAAACCTAAACAACAGACCGATAAAAATTACAATTTGCATTTTTAAGTTCAATTGCTTTTGTTTTTACTCTCATTTAAAATGCCGAATCATAAAATACTATATAAATCAATTTAATAGAAAAAATAACTATCAAGATCTTAACGATACAAAATAATGATAACATTAAATAATCGCTATTTTACATCTACTATAATAACCATTGGTCTGGTTACTAAAAAATAAAAAGACGTGGACTAAAGACATACAATTAGCATAATTATCTAGAGAAAGAAGAGAACAGATAATAAAATAGTTTATAGCATTAATAAAGTATGACTTAAAGCACAATACTGATAGTATTCCCTCTAATATATAACTGGTATATACAAGTCCAAATGTCACGTGTTTTCATTTTATTCGTTACTTATCCATGTCAATCGAGTGTGAATGACACACTTGATTTTTATAGGTGATTATCAGTGAGGTGCTTCTGAAATACACTTTGAACTTAGTTTAAATATCTAATTGGAACAAGCCTCCGTTAAGGTGCCAAAATAAACAAATTATTACAAGTTTGAGATAGACAATACTGCATACCAGACATAAGGACGAATAAGCCTCAGCATCATGTTTGCTCTTTCATGTGGACTCAGTTTTGCAACTGTTGTTGCTACCCTCACACATGTCCTCTTATTCAATGGGAAGTAAGTGAAAATATCTAGCCTTTGCTATTATCAAAATATTTTGGTTAAACAAAAGTTATAGATGTATGATTACAAATTATGTTACTCGCATCGCTGAATGTTGTTGCATCTGTGTCAAATCCTTCTTAAATGCATTAATTTTATCAAGAACCCAAGCAGCATAGATAACAAGTATAAAATATCATACTTACTAGACCAATGTTGAACTTTTTATTACTGAACAGGGACATAGATGGTCGATTTCGTGCTTCATACAAAGGAAAAATAGATATTCATACAAAGCTTATGAGGAAATACAAGGACATTCCTTCGTGGTGGTTCCACGCGATCCTTGCTCTGTCGCTCCTACTCTGCACTGTCTTGAAATCACAGGTTCAGCTACCATGGTGGGCACTCATTTTCGCTTGCGCGATTGCCCTTATTTTCACTCTACCGATAAGTATCATTCAAGCCACAACAAACAATGTAAGTCAACTACTCCCTTTTTCAACCCCTACCCACTAACCAATATTTATGTTTAGATTTTTTACCACAGTATGTGCATTTTGTGACAGTCGCCAGGACTAAATGTCATCAAAGAGTATATTATTGGACTCATATTCCCAGGGAAACCAATAGCCAATGTTTGCTTCATAACATATGGTTATATTAGCATGTCCCAGGCTGTATCTTTTCTCCAAGATTTTAAGCTTGGTCATTATATGAAGATTCCTCCAGGATCAATGTTTGTAGTTCAGGTACTATTACTCTAGTAAAAAAACAAATCCAAATTTAGCGCGCTCTTGTGACATCTTTGATTTTTTTTTTTTTCAAATTTTTCTATCTGACATCTGATATCACTATCCATTTTCAGCTAGTTGGAACCTTCATTGCTTCAACAATCAACATGGCATCGGCGTGGTATATGCTAACACACGTTCCCTACATTTGTCAATTGGACTCACTTCCTGAAGGCAGTCCCTCGACTTGTAGAGGTGATCATGTTTTCTATGATGCATCAGTGATCTGGGGTTTAGTAGGACCAAAGCGATACTTCGGTCCTCTAGGAAATTATGGTGCATTAAATTGGTTCTTCTTAGGAGGCGCTAAAGCACCAGTATTAGTGTGGCTGCTGAACAAATCATTCCCAAAACAGAATTGGGTCAAACTCATAAATATACCTGTACTGCTCGGAGCAACAGCTGCGATGCCACCAGCTAACACATTGAATTTCAATAGTTGGATTGTGGTTGGATTTGTGTTCAGTTTCTTGATTTTCCGATACAGAAAGAGGTGGTGGCAGAGGTACAATTATGTTCTTTCTGCAGCATGATTGGCTTTTATGGGAGTTTTCATATATCTGTTTTTTGGACTTACACATCATGACAACATCAGTTGGTGGGGAAATGTTGAAGAATATTGCGATTTGGCTAATTGTCCAACTGCTAAAGGAATTCAAGTTCATGGCTGTCCATTGCTTTTATCATAGATCTCTGCTTGTAGTATTGTTAAATTTCAGCTAATGTATTTAGAAGCATTCTCTGGTCTTTGGCTGTGTATTTTACATGTGGTGTATTAATAGTATTGGATTTGATGTTTCAATTATTGTTTTCTGAAAGCATATTATTTGGGTCTATAAAGCAAACAACTTAAGGTAATGGTCACTTGGAGACGGTTATTTATCATACTAGTTTAGAGTACATGTGTTGCAAGTGTATCATGCATTTATTAATAAAAATCTATAAAAAAGACGAATTGCGTATACTTTAGAAAAATTTCTATGAAAGATAAGAATATTAAAGTCCTTTTTGTCAATAATAAGAGTCAAATGAAACTATATAAAATCATCATAGGTGTTAAACATCTTGGGATATACAATTTTTACTTTCAAATTAGGAACACCACCGATCCAGTGAAAAGCATATAAAGCGTAATCTGGATTCTATTTAAATGAATTCAATAATCTAGTCATACAAATTAGAAAGAGGAGTACAAACATTTGAAGAAAATATGATTTGAAGTTGTCACATTACTTACTTTTTTTTTGTGGAAGTTGCGAAGTGAAGGTTTAGGATTAAACGTTTACCATCATGCCATAGGGCGTGACTTTTATTTCTTAATTAAGCCGGCCAAACAAACATCATGTTCAATCATGACTACGATACAAGCCACCTCAACCCCCTCGTAGGTCTTGCCATTGACAGGATGTTGGCGTTATCCGACAATCCACCTCCCAACACCTACCTCATGCAACATGTTTTTCTTGGAAATCGAACTCATGACCTTGCATCTAAAACCATTTGTTAGGATCTGAAATCTCTCTCCATGCCAAAGCTATAGCTGATAGCAAAGGTGAAACTTTTATTTCTTAACTAAGTCCACCAAACAAGCGTCATATTTGATCATGACTTTGACTCCGGCCACCCCAGCCCCTCGTGGATCTTGCTATAGACAGAATGTTGATTTTACCCAACATTAAAACAAACATTCTCAATTAAATAATCCAATTCTCCCAATTATCATAAACTAATCATAAAGAAGGCCCCTAGTCGTGGCATTACACTTGGTAGGTTGTTGTAATCATAAAGAAATCAGACAATCAGTCCAGAAATCAAAGTGTGGTAGCACTTTATTTCCCAATCTGCATAACATCGAATTGATTCACCATACAAGAATGAAAAGTTATATACAAGTTCATACATGAGAATTCAACAATTAAGCTATATATGTGGCTTCGCCTTTGTTTGTCGATTTCACAGGGGAATTTCCCTTACATTGTGTAAATCAAAGTAGGTAGAAGGAAAAAAAAAAAAAAAACTTAAGAAACTAAAAAGTTGGACAACCATCTATAGATATGCCCTTTGCTGTAGGACAAGTTGCTAAATCACAATGCTCAGGGTCATTATTTCCCCACCAATTTATGCTTCTATTCTCCATCCCCACACTAAAATAGAGCAACACAGCCATAAATGCAACTCCAGCATCTAAAGCTGCTGAAAGGATATAGTTATATCTCTGCCACCATTTCTTCCTATACCTGAAAACGAAAAAGTTGAAAATCGTTCCGACCAAAATCCAAGAATTGTAATTGAGTGCAGTTGCTGGTGGCATCAGAGCTGTTGCTCCAAGAAGCACGGGAAGGTTGATGAGGGGTATCCACGTTTGCTTCGGGAACGACTTGTGTAGTAACCACACTACTACTGGTCCAAGCATTCCTCCTAGAAAGAACCAGTTCAGTGCTGAGTAATTTCCAAGATGGCCAAAAATCCGCTTAGGACTCACGAGACCCCAAATGACTGATGCATCAAAGAAGACGTGATCACCGGGGCAAGTCCAAGGGCTGTTGGAAAATTTATCCTGGTGACAGATGTTGTCAATTGAATCCAAGAGCCACCATGCAACACTCAGGTTAACGGTTCCTGCAATTATGGTTCCAAGGAACTGGAACAGAGAGAATGTCAAGTGGTGATCTTCTACGACTAGCAATTCATTTATTTTCAAACCGACCCATTTACTATCTATTATTTGATTAACTAATCCTTTATATTGGAATGGGTGAAGGGTCAAATGATTTGGTAATTCCTCATGAGGGGATGAATCGAGAGAAATTTGAATCAGAGCTCTGGATTTTTGTTCATCCTTTGCCGTAATAATATCTCGGGGTTTGCAGCTAAGAGCAAAGAACCACACTAGTGAAAGTATATGAGCTGAAGTCCATCTTGATATCCAATTACATTTCCGGTTCTGATTGTAATTTTTGTTTCTTCCAAAAATTTGAATAACCTGATTTAATTTTCGGCTCTTTGAGCGTTTGCATTCCCTATCATGAATTCGTAATACTAACACTCTTGAATTTGGATGGTAATTGTAGATTTACTAGCTAGGTTGAAGTATTTAGCATGTAAAGGACTCTGCATAACTGATCATGGATAAAATTGTACCTGAACTAAAAACATTGAACGTGGAGGTATCTTCATATAATGACCAAGCTTGAAATCACTGAGAAAGGAGATTGCCTGAGTCATGCTCATATAGCCATAGGTCTTGAAGCACACATTGGCGATAGGTCTTCCAGGATATAGCACCCCCATAATGTACTCGGTGATTATGTTAAGTCCTGGAGTCTAATGAAACAAATCAATACAAAAACAATCAGCCGTTTGGAACTTTGTGGTCATATCAGATAATCGAAGAGTAGGCTAGATTAGCATTTCGGTTACCTGATTCGTGGTTGCAGTAATGATGCTGATGGGAAGCGTGAACGTGAAAGCAAGTGCAGCTGCTAGGAGGAGTCCCCAGTAAGGCATCTGAACTTGGTTCTTCAGAAAGATGCAAAGGGCAAGCGATACCAGAATTGTCAACAGAAGAAGCAAGTAAAACCACCACGAAGGTATGTCTTTGTATTTTCTCATCAGCCTCGTGTGGACATCAACCTTTCCCTCTGAGGAAGCTCGATAGCGTTGATAAATCTCTCTTTAAGATACAAGTTCAGACATAGAACAAATGCATCAGTCGGCTTCAAATAGGAGGCAAAATACTTTAAGCCAATTAGAATTGCTTATGAAAAGGAAAATGAGGAGAATATTACCTTCCATAAAACAAGGCGACGTGAGTAAGAGTAGAAGCAATGGTGGCAAATCCAAACCCATAAGTGAGAGTAAAGAAAAGGCTCAGGTTTATTCTCCCTTGCTTATCATACTCGGCTTGATCCAGCTTAAACTGGTTATTCACAATCAGTGATATGTTATACTCCTGACCTTGTGCAGTGAACAAGTCAGAGGAATATAGAGGAAAATTTTTGGCATTGTATACATTGAACCCCCAATAGGATATAGGAATCACTACATACATAATCAAGGCATAGCCAACAAAGACATTGGCTATTGCAAAGAATGGACAAATAAGAGGACTGAACAAGAATGAAGCTACAGTGGCCCAATCTAACGTGAACGCCCCGACTCCAAGGCCATTCAGACCTGATCCAATCTGTTGAGCTGTGACTGAGTTTGGATATGCCCAGCACACCCATGAAATACTTGATAGAGCTTGGAAGATATAACCGGGGAATATGTACCATGAAAAGCTGCATACAAGTGCTATTACAAAGAACTTTGCACGCGACATTGGCCGTTTGTTTCCATTGCCATTCACAATTTCCTTGTCATCTTCCTCTTTTTCATGGAGCGCCCTATAAAATTTAATGTCTTTGTCAGAGTGCTTGCTAGCTAGTTAAATAACTACTACAAAAATATGATGTAAACATTGCATACCCTTTGATACATCGATAGACTTGCTTATTATTTTCATTTTACATTTTTTTTTCCAAATTTGAAAGATAGATTTCAACCCTATGTTGACAGGTGATTCAAAACCAGCATGAGTTTCCATTATTTATGAATGGACAGGGCGGTAACATGAGTTAACAAGTATTACCATTCACTTTTGTAATCTGATCCTTAATGATGTAAACTTCATATAGAAACTAAATCACTATCTAAATTCTTGTATGTCAACAACAACCCAATCATTGGCATTGGATGTATCGTTAGGTTGTGTCGAGTCAAATCTGCTTTCCATAGTTCAATAGAGAAAAGAGAGAAGAGCAGGCCAATTTCCTTTACTTTATTATTAAACCCCCAAGTGGGGTTCTGTGAAAGGTAGGATGTACTCAAATCTTATCCGTACCTTTTGTGGGATAAAGAAACTGTTTTTCATACACCCAAAATAATGGAATACATGTATATAATACATTATTATAATTGATATGTTTCCCCACAATATTTTCTTAATTAAATAAAACAAATAATACAAGAAACCCTAGAAGAAAAAAAGAAAAAAAATTTAAAATTAAATGACACTATATGATTGTGTCCATTAGTTATGTATGGCAACTAGAAGTTTGTAACCTTTGGAGGATTTACAGTCACAAAGATAGTAGTACCAAACAAAAATAGAGATTACAATACAAACGTGAAGTAGACATAAGAATTAAGCAAGTGGAAACTTATCAGTTATCATAGCCTAGTTAGTGGAAACAAAATAATGTTAGTGATTGTCAACTATCTCTTCTTTTTTTTCCTCTTTCTCTTCAAGTGATTGTCAATATCCAATAATTGTAAAGAGATGGTTCACCATAAAGACAGGGACAAAATTGAAAACTAAGTTTTGTATTTCTAATTTTCTATATCATGCGAACACTCCCCCTCCCCCCCCCCCCCCTTTTTTTCACCACCCCATTTGAGAAAATACAATTGAACCCAAAAACTAACTACATAACCTGATAACCTATGAAATCAAATTAATCAGTGAAGGTGCGAGTATTAGTTTTTGTTGTTATTATTATATGTTGCCTCTTGTGCTGCTATTTTGTTGATGTGCCTGTTTCTCTTAAAGCCGAAAATCTACCGGAAACAGACACTTCTACTTCTGAGGTAGTGGTAAGGTCTACCTACATTCTATCCTCCCCAAACCCGGTTGTTGTTGTTGTTGAGTGAGGTGCATTGGTTTAGGGTACAATTTCTTCTTCTTTTTTTTTCCTCTAGTTTTTAAAATTTTTTTGGTGGGTATTCTTAAGTTCTTACAAAATATTAGCGTCGATTAAACCAAAGACCATTGACTTACTTTTTTTAAAATAATAATTATAGAAAACAACGATTATATGAAAAAGGTTCCAGAATAAGATTCTCAATCCACAATAATTTTAAATTAGGCAGAAACAAAAGTGTGACATTATCATATTGCTATTTGCAGCTTATAATTATTGGATATGTATATAAATAATAATTTAAAAAAAAAAGGTATCCAAAGAAAGGGAAATGCACCGGAAAAGGGAGATCTGAACAAGTGTACTGGGCCACCACATATGTGCCGGCTCAACTACGTATTTCCTTAGAAGCCCAGCCCAACCGTATCCCAAAACCTGCCAAAATCCACATTAGATTTGAGTCATCTTTATTTATTAGTAGAGGAATAAATAAGAAAGCCAAACACTTGTATCAAATGGATGTATCCATAAATACTTTATTGCTTATTTAAAATATAAAAAAAAAGATTTATCATCTCAATATATAAAGTGTATAATAGAAAGTTACCATAGTGCTCTAAAAAGGAGGAGGTTTGACCTCTTTTAATAAAATAAATAAGTAATTCTTTTATTTCATTTATATGATACTGATTAATTAGAATAAATTTTTAAAAAGAAATGAAAATTTTGAAGGGTAAAAAAGAAATTTTAAAATTAAATTATTTTTAATTATCGAAAAGTGACATTCATTTTAGAAAGACCAAAAAAGAACATATATCACACAAATTAGACGGAGGAGAATGAGAATATTACATAAGAATAACGAGAAAAAAATATGGAGAAATTTACAAAATGTCTTAATTGAGAATGAGTAAAAAAGCAATCCAACGCACTAAGCTTCCTCTGTGCGTGAGGTCAGAGAATAGCTGGACTACAAGGTTTATTTATCCATTTCTGCAAGAGTAAAATATTTTCATATCTCAAACTAATGACCTTCTAATCACATGACAATAATTTTATCAGTTACATCAAAACTCTTAATTTTAAAATTAAGTGAAATTTTAAATTTATAAAGAAAGTAATCTAGCATAATCTGAAATTATTTAAAGGAAACGAGGAAAAAAAAATTAAGCTAGTAATCTACAATTATTTCCTATTTGACAAAGTTTCTCTCTTGCTTGACTAGCTTTATTAAAAGAACGCAAATCACCACATAGAATATTATTTATATTTCACGAACTTATAATGAGAGAATAATACTTTCTTCGTTTTCAATTTTTTTGCTTGATTTTAACATAAAATTTAAGAAAATAAAAAAGATTTTTAAATTATTTAATTTTAAATTAAATACGTATAAAATGTATCAAAATATGTTTTAATGTTACGATCTTAAATATATCATGTGAAAAATTAGAAATAAGATATTACCAAAAAAGAAAAAAAGAAAGACGAACTAAAAAGGAAAATAAGATGAACAAATTAAAACAGAATGCATAACTGTTTATAGTAAGTTTAAATCAATAACACAGAGAAAGAAAATTGTACAAATAATTTGTTATAATCAGCAAAAATATGATTAAATGGTGTAATTTTTTTTTTTATAATTTAACCCTTTTTTAAGCTAATTTCAACCTAAAAAACGGACGACCCACCTATTTATCAAATCAACTTATTTTAACCTATTCAAATTCAATCTATTCATTTACAGTCTATACTTCAATTATAACTAAATTACTACTAAAACACACTATCGGTAATTAAGTTATGCTCAATAATATTCCCTTGTCTGTATCGCAAACCAGAAAAGACATTTACACATGCCAAAGTAGTGCCAGTGTCTCCGAAACAAAGTTCATTGCAGCTGTCATGACTCGGGGCGGATATAGGGAGGCGAGAAAGAGGGCCATTCATTCGAATTCTTTTGATAAAAAATTATATTATATAAATAAGATAATTTTTAAATTTATGTATATATATAAATTTTAAATTCATCGAAACTCAGCACTAGAGGTTGATTTTTTCAATAGTTTAGAGGTTTCGAATTCAAATTCAAGCATTATATTTTTATTTTTTGTATTATCACGAGCGAAATTACCTTAATATAATTTTCATCTTTTACTCTTCTTCTAGTTTTTCTTTTAAGTTTCCCATATACTCAGCAGCAAAAGAGAGTGCATGTGATGAAATAAAAATAAGACAGTAGAGAGAGAGAAATAAAAATATAAAACCTGTGTAGTAATGATGAGAAGCCAACTAGCACCAAAAGAAATACTCCTGCCATAGAAAGCCTTAATAATATTCACAATTCCAACAGCATAAGCAGACCCATTTCCAAAAGCAGACCCAGCATTTGCAAAAATCGTGATAAGCACGTGCTCCTTCATGTTAAACGGGCCCGGGTTGAGCGAGAACTCTCTCGATCCGAACCCGAGGATCCGAAATTTGGTAGTGGGTAATACAGCTGCCATGAACTGTCCAATGGGGAGTGTAGCAACCTGAACTGTGATTTGGGTAATAATGAGCGGTTCTTTTCTGTAAGAGAAAAATTGATTGAGGAATGAGAGGAGAACGCAAGAGAGTAAACCCAGGACCCACATTCGGAAGGTCCATACGGGTAGGGTAGGGTCATCGGTGTCGGGTACGGTTAATCGGACTTCTTCAATAGGAGAGACCTCGTCTTCTTCTTGTTGTAATTTGGTTATGGGGGCTTCTACTTCCACTGTTCCCATTTTGAGGAAAATTGGAGAAAGAAAGTGAAGGAAAAGAAAATAAAATAGAAGAGTGTAGAGGGAAATTGTGTGTTGGTTGAAGTAGGCAAGAAGGGAGGAGGGGAAATGGGGTGTTATTTTATAGAGGGTATACACAGAAACTTCTACGGTTTGCAACTTGTAATATTGGGTAATGAGTAAATTGGTGCTACTTGACTGATGACCTTTCAGCTTTATCGGTTAAGTATTACTCACTCTGTCTCAATTTACCTAATATTTTTAGCTTTCTGAGAATTAATTATATTATAAATAGTGATTATTTTTATTTCAATATGATTACAAAAAGGGAGAAACATATGTAAATGTACATTTGGGTCATTTAGTTTACTAACATGACTGAAGTATGGGTAGAACTAAGGTATCGATTCATCAAAAAATCACATTATATATATACGGTCAATATTATTTTTTATGTATATATAATAGATGTTGAACTTTTTTGACTTCTTCATATATTTACTTCTCTATATTCTGAATCTCCTTAATGAAAATTCTGTTCCCGTCATATAGATAAAATATACATTATCTATACACTTCAACTGTATATATAATGTACAAGTATGTCTAGTATATATACATATAGAATATATACTACTTATATATTGTGTATTTATATATATTTTATAAATTAGATGACAAAAAAATATTAATGATAATTATCTTTAGAAAAATATATTAATTAAAATTTATATAGTTTAAATTTTAAAAGCAAAAAATATGGTATAAGTTGATAGGTATTATGAATCCATTGAATTGTGTGAACGTTTCATACGATGAACTCTTCAACATACACGTACCATATTAATGTATTATTTAATATTTATAACCTGCGGATGACTTCTCCTCTTATAAATTGAGATGTTCTTCACTTTTGAAGAACACACCTAAAAAAAGAAAACTCCTCTCACTTTTCTACATCTCTTATCTGATATATATATATATATATATATCATTTTATATCATTCCATTTACTATTAATTTACTATAATAAGTACCTTGTTGGGTGAATAATTCAAAGAAAGGAACTCATACAGCTTCTCCAAATATTGTATATTTTGTATTTCTATAAAATTTTGGAAAAAGTTGAAATTTGGTTAATTTCTTGGGGCCACTTTATAGGTTAAGGCTCCAAACCAGCTTGGCAATTAAAAGATTTTTTTAAAATAAAATAATAATTAGAAGAAAAAAGAATCTCAAATGATTTCGACAGTTGACACCTTTTCTGGAATCCTTTTTTTCAATTAAAAGTGCCTTTACACACTATTATTAACAATACATATTCAATTAAATTTGAAAAAAATAGCGTGTGCATTATTTTGTCCCATATTATAAAAATATTAAAAAAAGAAAGGCTATTTTTTACCCCTACCTTTAAACACTGAACTAAGTTATTTTTTGAATTATTAAAAAAAAAAACAGCTCTTAATAACGTAGTACGTAGTAGGAGTAATTTTTTATCCAATCATTTATCTTTTTCCCTAGAAAAATGATTCTAAGTCTGTACATTATCTAACCTTTTCATTAAAAATAAAAGAAAATTTAAAATTCTAAATTTTCAAATAATTTTTTTATAAATTCTTAATAAATTATTTTTATATATATTAAATTATTAATATAAATATTTATATTAAAATTACTGAATTCTGTCGTCCAATTTCGGATGGTAGCTAGCTAGCTCCGCCCGGTTGAAAGAATACCAACAACTGATAATGTAACATGTTGGCAACTTAAAGGAGGGAAAAATTGATGCTGAGTTATGCACTATATTTCACTATTACATGTTATAAAGAGAATATTTACATAGTAATGTTTTACGTATTTGCATGAAATATGTCGTTAATTGTTAATTATCGAACTTAGTGAACTCCGAGGTGCAGGCTCCTTGTGCGGTATGATATTTTCTAGGCGAAATATTTATTATAAATTATGGATCAAATGACATGATATTTCCTTAAACGAAACGAGGTGTCAAATTATTTCCTTATGAAAGACAATAACATATTCCCTCTGTCTCAAGTTCTTTCTCGTAATTTTTAAAATAAATATTTTAAATTATTTATTATTTTAAAATTTTCAAATAAAAATATTTATTATTATTTTTATTTTAATTTTAGGGTGTATTTGGTGTAAAGGTAATATTTTTTATGAAAAATATTTTTTGGGGTCGGTATATATGAAAAAAGAAATATTTTAAAATAATTTTTATATAATCTACATAAATATTATGAGAGGTAGTGGTTGAGTGGAGGGGGCGTGGAGTGGTGGGTCTGGAGGTAAAGATGAGGTGGGTTGAAAGCGGAGGACATAATCAATGTGAAATGTTATTTGTATAACTTATTTTCTCTACTTTCATTAACAAAATTATTTTCCTCATTTTTAAGCAATTTATTTTTCTAGAGAAAATATTTTTATAAAATTTTTGACCAACCGTACATGAGAAAATCAGAAAATATTTTTCAAAAAATGTTATCCTTCATACCGGAAACACCCTTAATAGTAATTGTTGAAGATTATGAACACCTCAATTATGAAAAAATAATATATAAATAAAGTAAATACTCAATGAAGAGAAATTATATCTTAAAGCATAAATAAAAATAAAATAATTTATTAACAATCTTAATTAACATTTTCTTAAAAAATTATAAAAGAGAAATACAAAAGATAATTTAACTATTTGAGATAAAGCAAGGTTTGAATTAATTCTTTAAACTCTAATGATTAGATCAAAGAAAATAAAAGCGGCCATGTATAAGAAAGAATTATAAAGTATATACAACTCGAAATACCTTTTTACTTTTTTTTTTAAGGGAATCTTAATAGCTCAGCTATATGAACTCTCACTTTATTGGTGAGGGTTCAATTCTCTGAATTGTAACTCCTTTCTTATTTTTTCTTTTCCTACTTTTAATTTTTTTTCCAAAAAAAAAATCTTTATCTTTTTAGAACCAATCTAATACTCTATTTGCCCAAACTTTTGAGAGGCTAAAAAGCTTATTTTTTCTAAAAAATTATTTATTTTGAAAAATGAGGTATTAATTAGTCAAACTTTTGAGAGAAAATAAGTGTTAATTAATAGGGAGTAGCAGATACTGTTTTCAAAGAGCTAAAAAAAAAGTAGTTTCTTCCTAAACGCACTTTTGATAAAAATACACTTAGAAACACTTTTTAAAAGTTTGGTCAAATACTAATTGCTGCTCAAAAGTGCTTTTTAAATTTATTGGTCAAACACAAACTGTTTCTCAGCAAAAGATTTTTTTGATAAACACTTTTAAAAAAGACACTTATCAAAATAAATTAATTTTAAAAATTTGACCAAACATACGATAAATCAAATAACAATAATTGAAAGTGCTTCTTTTTTAAATTATTACAGTACTATTTCGTACACAAGAACTCAATATTATGAATATGTAAAATATTGAATTTTTCAATCAACCATGTATAAGAAGGAATAAAGTAACAAGGGTCGCTTGGTTAATGAACAACACAATTATGATATCAAATTAATTATACGACAATTAAATAAGTAATGATATTATTATTTGATAAATATATTTTTATGAGGTATTAGCTCATTACTTTATTAGACTAGTACTAGATGTATGAGATATAATATCAAACATGTGTTTGATTTTACATTCGATTAGTTAGGATAAGCTTTTATTTTAAAATTTAATCTTAACCTTTTTAAAGGTCTTTAAAAGAAGAGAATTGGACAAGAATATTTTTGTTGTTTTAATGTGATAAATAATTTCATATTTTATTTTAAGATTATTATTTTTATTCCACAAATGAAACAATTGCCTAATTATTATAGCTTCATGAAAGAATATTTGAATGCAAGAACTTAAATTAATTCTTTGACGACCCTCCATATTTTTGTTTAAATTTGAAAATGTTAATTCAAGAGAGAAATCCATCATAAATCAAATGAAATAAATTAAGGAGAGATATAAAAATGAAATAGGTTTAGATGAGGTGCGATAAATGAAAACTTGATCATTGTCCGTTCGATAGAGTTTGTGGGTTATCTAATAGGATAACTAGTTTAAACATAGCATGCGGCTCTATCGATTTGTGATGACTTGCATGTCACTATTCTAGAATATCAATTTGTTATGACTTGCATATCACTATTCTAGAATATATATTCGTTGACAATTCAATGGAGTTTGTGAGTTTCCAATAGGATAACTAGTTTAAACATAACATGAAGTCCTATCGATTTGTGATGTTTCCTACATGAAGTCCTATCGATTTGTGATGTTTCCTTCTTTTTATAGTTCCGAGATTATATATATATATAAAAAAAAGATATCATGAGTGAAATGAAATAACTAAAGGAAAGTGATAAGTGAAATTGAAGAAATAAAGGAGGGGTAAGAAAAAATTGAATGTGTTCTTTTAAATAAGGCTTTTTACACAAATAGTCGATCGGATTCACTATTTACTTTTTAGCCAATATACATAGATTATACGTACGCACGCACACACTCACACACACACACATATATATATATTATATATCTGCCGACTATTTTAAATTTATATATATGCAGTTGAGTGAATAACTTTTTGAGTTAATCCTTCTTGAAAAATAAAATACCAGCATGAATGAAAATTTAATATTATGAAATTTGATAAAGCTTATTAGTTGTCCATCAAGTTACTAGATTGAATTAATATATCATAAGAAATTATTAATTTTTCACCTAGCTTTACTAACTTTGCCACTAAATTTAAGGATATTTTCTGAATTTTTTTCATTAAACTTAAAAAGCTTATTTCCACACTAATGTGAATTTTCTGTTCAAGTACCTCCAAGGAGCTTGTTTTGTAACCTAATGAGCTTTTTATGGCTACTATATGCAAGGCTTATAGATTGAAAAAAATAAAATATAAAAAAATCTTGTGCACTCCAACAATTCTGGTTTTCACTCATGAATTAAAGCTTTGAGGATGTTTTTACAGAGATTCAAAGCTGCTTATAGGTATATTAGCATTTAGCATTCGTTTGAGTTTATTTTTATTTGTCCGATATTAATTTAACACACTTTTAAGAAGTAATAAATAAAATAATAATTTTATAATATTATATTTTAAATATAATAAATTTAATGTTTTAAGAAATAATTATAAAAATAAATTATAAATTAAATAATAAATTTATATTTTAAAATTTTAAATTAAATAAATATTTATTTTTAATAAAGTGGACGGAGGAGATATATATATATATATATTGGCTTCACATAATTGTCTGACTTCGTGTAAGATGGAAATGTTCTACGCTAACAAATTTTGCGGGTGTAATTATTACTCAATCCCTCTGTTCAGTTAAATGTCCCTTGAAAAAATATTAATTAATTTTTTTTAAATTATTTTATTTTTATTTATATCTTAAGATATAATTTCTGTTCATTAAATATTTATTTTATTGAAATATTTGTAGCTTTTAAAAAATAATCACTATTAAGAATAAAATGAGAAAAATAATTAATTTTATCTTAATTTTTAAAATAACAAATAATTTAAGATAACTATTTAAAAAATCACGATAGATAATTTAATAACGGGAGTAATACTAAGCCCTTTGTTCATCAGCCAATAAATTGCTTACATCAAAGTATATATATACAACTGCTACTGATTTATATTTATTTCAAAGTCAAACGAATAGTTGGTCCCACAAAATATGTGGATCATTTATGTACATATGCATCTCTTATTTTTCCACAATTGATACATGAAATTCAATTTTTCCTTATGAATTCATTATCCCTCCACTGTCCACTAAATCCTAACCTTCTGGTGTCCTACAAATACCAAGATGTCGACCAACGATTTTTTTTTCCAATTAGTACGATGAATATGACTTGTGTAGTTGTGCTTCTGTTTGAGTACTTAATAATTTTTTTTATTATAGCTATATATATAAAAAAATTAGAAAACAAATTAATAAAATTTTTCGTGATTAATTTAAATTGTATAAATTAAATTTTAAATAAATTATGTACACTAAAATAATAAATAAGCGAGTCAGTAACTCATTTGGTTCAAATATCTAAATGAATTATTGGGGCCAACTTGTTTTCTTATGTCAATTCCCAAAAGGGCCGACCGTCTTTTCTTTTGTTCTCACTTGCTTTTCTTGCTCAATTTATGAACTCAATGTATATATTCATAATTGATATCGTACGTCATTGGAATATTTAGTAGGCGTTTAGCACAGATTTCAAATATTTTTTTATTTTATTTAGAATTTACGAAGTAGAGTTGAAAATAAAATAAAATTTAATTATAATTTTTTATAAAGAATACTAAAATAATATTTATACTTAATATATTGAGAAAAGGGCCAAAAACTATCCTTCAACTATTATCTATTAACTAATTGTACCCCTAATTATACTATAGGGTCAAATATGCCCCCGCTGTTAATAAAGTAAATAAAAATGTCCCTCAATTGGATGAAATCACCCAAATTGCCTTAAAGTATCCGATTTCAATTAAATTACCCGTTTTCCCCTTAAAATCCGAACCCGACCCACTAAACTAAATAAACTCAAACCAAATTAAACCCCAAATTCATCTTTTTCATCGCTTCCTCCATTAAAACTCATCTCTTCATCTTCTACGTGGATGCAAATTGTGTTGTGTTGGATGACATATTTTTTAAAAGCTTCATTTTTTAATTTGTCCCAAAGTCTATGATATGTTTTAAATTATACATAAATTTAAGTTTTCTTTAATTTTTTAAAACTTCATATTCAATCAAATATTACTACATAATTAAAATAAAACAAAAAATTAATTATTATTATTATTATTTTCAATTTAACCATTTTATATTGGGAGCTATTGATCTGATTAATCAGATGTATGCTACTGCGCTACATAAGCCACCAAAGGGGTAAAACACTATACAAAATAGAGGAATCTCTTTTATTACTCTCTCTATTTGAAATTTTAAATTTTCACATAATATATTTATGATCATAGAATTAAAATATATTTTTAAAATTTTGTATCATATTATATCAAATAAATCAATTGAAACCGAAAGAAGAGTATTATGATTGCAACATCAGGTGAAAATTCTAGAATAGCATTAAATAAAAAATATACAAGCAGTTAGGTGTGCTATCTTCACTTTCTGTCGCACTCGAAAAAATCCATTCGGACTTGAGAGTAGTTGTAGATATAGGAGATGAAGAAGATGAAGAGATGAGTTTGATGGAAGAAGAGATGAAAAGGATGAATTTTGGGTTTAATTTGGTTTGAGTTTATTTAGTTTAGTGGGTTAAGTTTGGGCTTCAAGGGAAAAAACGGGTAATTTAATTGAAATCGGATATTTTAAGTCAATTTGGGAGATTTCATCCAATTGAGGGGCATTTTTGTTTATTTTATTACCAGCGAGGGTATATTTGACTCTATAATATAACTAGGGCAAAATTAGCTAATAGATGATAGTAGAGGGGTATTTTTGACTCTTTTTCCATATTTAAAGACAATCTACAAATAAAAAGTGAGTTGAAAAATAAGTTATCAGCTGTTTTTCAAATTTAAAATATAACTTCAAATTGAATTTGAAATTTTCATAATTAAACACTGATTTTCAAATAAATTATTTCGAAAAAAAAGTGAATACTCCCTCCATTTTAAAATAAGTGGTATATTTAATTTAGACACACCCTTTAAAAAATTACTCATTTCTAGAAAATAAAATGTATTTTTATCAGTTACTTACCCTTAATAAATATCTTTAAAAAAATATAACTCTTTAATATTTTCTTGATTATATAAAACTTTCTCTATTTAATATTAAAAAAATTAAAATATCAATTATTTTAAAACGGAAAAAGTAATTTTGATACACCTAACGATTAGAATGTGTGCAATGAAAAGTGAATGTGAGTGCATGCAATTTTACTTATGTAGAGACAAAAGCTAGCCACCCCACTCATTGATAGCTTGATCTGATTTTCACGGGTGCACATTTTGACATAAGACAAGTCGTGCTACTTGTTCAAAATTCAGCTCAATCTTCTTTGGCTGTCGTGTTTTTCTTGTTATGTGTGTTTCGAGAATCTATTTGTTTGAGTTGACCCATGAAACCTGTAAATATCTTGTAAACCTAACATGGATTTGCCCTTAAAATTCGACCTCTGCCAGTTAATATCTCAAAATTTCACTTAATTATAATAATTTATATTATAAAATTATTAAATTTTGAATTATATTAATAAAATTACTTAAATTATAGTTTTTTTTAATAAAATCATTCAACTAAATATATGTAAAAGAAAACCTGTAAAATAATTAATAAAATTATTAATTCCTGCCGATAAGGCCTTATAGCCACCTGTAAAAGAAAATCAACTAGCCAGAAATAACAACTACAGGGAATTCTATACGGGCCGACAAGACCACCGTGATGTCTAGTTATGACTATAAAGTAAAACAAGTGCTAAGCTAAACTACGGCCAACAAGGCCGCTAATCTGTCAGCTAAACAAGGTCCCACACGGCCAACATGTAAACTAAAACACATACGGGGCCCACATAGCCAACACATACATTAATGCACGTATAGGCCCCACACGGCCAATAACAGCTAACCACAGGGAAATAGAAATAATCTGCAAGCCTCTAGGAGTAATATGAGGGTCGGGACAAGGCCCCGACCTACCCATGAACTGTACAAACAAAAGAAGTAAACCTTCTATCTACGAGCTCCGGAAGAAAGAAGCTAACTGCTTTGGTGATGCTGGCTGAAAGCTACGAGGGACCCGCTCCTCATCTATCCGTACCTGCAGGCAAGTAATACAGCGCCCCAGAAAGGGTGTCAGTACAATACGTACTGAATATGTAAGGTGATAACTGTAAATGACTGAAATAAAGAGATAAAAACTAAGAATAACTGAAATGAAGGGGGTAGAGATCATACCTGAGTAATAGAACTTCTTACTATCTAATTTATTAATAGCTAAAGCAAACAAAAACCTTACCTGGCAACGGAAGGTACAACCAGCACAGAATAACCCACCTGGGGCTCCCATAAGCCCTGGTGAGTACACTTCATTCTATATACCCCTATCAAGGTCGTACTGAGTCAACTAATAGCTATTGATGTCCTACCGGCCTCCTGGGTCTGCAACTGAGCCCGCTCGGCCCCTGACTGTAGCTGTGTCTGAGTCCAGTGGATTCCTGATATCTGCACCCCGAGCATCAGGCTCTACAGGGGTGTATAGAACCAACCACGCAAACGAGGACCTGGGACCCCATCTTCGTCCTTGGCGGATGACATATCACTCCGTAGAGCGACGTCATCTCGCTCTGGTGGGCGTCGACACAGCTAATAACCCTGGAGTCGATGATGAAGGCTATACAGGCATAATCCATCCCAAACTAACATGGAATACGGATTTCAGCTAATAATAACAACTAATCATAATAGGCATGCTTCTAGTACTCTTACTGGGATTCAAACTGTCATGCTAAAGAAACTAACTTGTCGAAGGAAACTGTCTTAACATACCTCGTACGCTGATTACTGATTAACTGGCGAGTTTCAGTTCGTACTCAACTGCTCTTCTCAACTGCAATCGTATTACTAGGGAAAAATGGCTTGTTTTAGTACTAAATTCAGAGAAAACGATAACTTTATATATAAATATTAACTATATTTCAACTTGACGGAACACGGTCGAAAACTCATAATTTCTCGAAAGTTCAGAAGGGAGAAATGCTTACTTTAAGCCTGTGATCATATTAACACTAGTTTGAAGCAATTCCAACAACTTTAGCTCGGCGGGGTTACGATTCGCCCGGCGAATTTCGTGAAAATAACTCCATAGCAATGCTCCATGCAGCCTTAAACTTTAATACCCGAAGTTAATTTGAATTCGGGCAGCGTTTTGCAATGTAAACGGATGAATTTTACTTGTCTTCCTCGCGGTTTCTCTCTTCTACCCGTATATATTTTGAAATATAACTTAAAATCAAAGGGAGGGGCTTATATATACTTGAGGCGGTGGATAGGGGTCCATGGCACGGACCCTGTCGCGCCAATTTAGGGCTGTGTCACGGAACCCATCGCGGAGGGCATGGTCCGTGCCACGCTGCCCCTTTGGGCAGCTGGCCCGGCCTCCTCCCCCGCGGTCCCGACTCTGTGCTCGTTCGACCTTTTTCCGGGCCCCTTCCTCGCATGTGTTGCACTCTAAAACTCTTAACCAACGTACGAGTAAACCGTTTAAACATTAAAAACTTACGGGGTGTAACATATATCATAAAAAAAATCTTAATGAAAAAATAATTTAACTTTTTATGTCATGTAAATATGGATCTCATAAATAAATAAAATTAAAAAAAAAAACATTTCTTATACTCAATCCACCCACTCACACATCAAATCGGTTTCATCTAAAAATCTTTTCATGAATAATGTATATGTTATTATTAAAACATAAGATGACGTGATCTTTGATGAAATTGGCTCATAAAAACATCTAAAAGATAATATTGGTACTACCAACACAGATTATTCTTATATTCAGGGCTTGATTTAGAATGACTCTCTCTCTCTCTCTCTCTCTCTCTATATATATATATATATATATATATATATATAAATTGAGTATTATATATGTTATTATTAAAATATAAGACAATGTGATCTTTAATGAAATTGACTCATAAAAAATATGTGAGATATTTAAACCGAGCAAGCCACCAAAACTAACTTTTGCATATTCATTTCACCTAATTTGTACATGAAATATTTGCATACTTATTTCAACCCTTAATTATAAAAAATAGTAAATAAGCAAACGTTTATGTTTCATTTGAACTTCTAGAAATAATTATTGTTATTGAATCCATATAGTTAATGATTTTTCATATGATATAATTTGGTCAAAAGTATTAAAAAAAGCCTTATTTTGACTTTTTTCAGTTTAAATAACATACATGTAAACTTTTTATGAGCTAATTAATTTCATCAAAGATGCTATAATTACTATTTTATCATACATATAATATAAATAAAAAAATATCTAGTTTGAATGATTTTAGATGAAACTCATTTTGATGTGAGGGTGATTGAATATAAGAAATGAGATTTCTTTTTAATTTTATTTATGTGGGGTCTATACTTATGTCACATCCCACCTTGGGGGGTATGACGGGCATCTGGTGCCTGCTAGACTCCGGACTGCTAAATGGTCCAGCCTGAGCACATCTGGTGCTTTGGCTGGCTCTGGCTCTATTCCAAGAAACAAATCGGCTATATAACGGCTGTAAACACAGCCTCCGGCCAACTGGCCTATAGCCACCTGCACCTGTAATAACAGCTAACCAGAACACACTCATAACAGGGAACCTATGCGGGCCGACAAGGCCACCATGCTGTCTAGTTTATCTGCAATGTCAACACAAGACTACTGTAAGACTACGTGACCGACAAGGTCACCACTACTGTCAAACTAAGGCCTCACATGGCCAATATAATCTGAGATACTAAACAGCTACAGCAAACTGCACGGCCTCACACGACCGGCTCAACTGACCACAGGGAAATATATATACAGACTGCAAGCCTCTAGGAATAACAACAGAAATGATCGAGACAGGGCCCCGACCTACCCGTACTGTACAAAAGGAAAAGAGCTACACCTCTGGAAATCAGACTCCGGATGATAGGAGCTGAATACTCAATAGCTGACTGGAATCACGAGGGATCGCCTCCTCGTCTATGAGTACCTGCAGGCAAGTAATGCAGCGCCCCACTGGGCGTCAGTATCACTGATACTGAGTATGCAAAGCAACTGAAATAATACAACTGAAAACAACTGAATAAAGAGAGCATAACTAGCATTTTTGTATAGCAGGAGATAACTGAATCTGAAGAAGCTGACAAAAACTGGATCGGACTTTCTGTACTGATAAGGCAGAGGCGTACCTGTAGACGTAACGGCCTGCTGTCTAGTAGCTAGTATACAATATATATAGCACATAAATATATATACAAGTAGCAAGCAAGAGCCAATACCAACCCCCATAAGCCGGATGGCGCCAAGCAAGCAAACAATCTATATACCCCTACCCGGGTCAAAACCAACCAAACATAAGTCTCTCCACTCATCTACTCACTTCGGAGCTCCTCTACCGGTCCCCTGGGTCTCCGGCTCGGGCCATAGTCTCCGATATAAGCAACCATGTCTGGGTCCGGAGGACTCCTGTGTAGACAGTAACAGATAGGGTCTGGATCCCCGGACACACTCTACGGGGCTATCTGAAACCGGAGCTACACCTGTAATAACTGAATGTACAGACAGTAACAGATAGGGTCTGATTCCCTGGACACTGCTCAACAGGGCTATCTGATACCGGAGCTGTACCTGTAATGCTGATCAGACTGCTATGGGGAAAGCTTCATCCCATCTTCGTCCAAGCTGGGGACGGCATGCCACTCCTTGGAGTGACGTAAAACCCACCCGCTCAGTGGGCGACACGATTACCAACCCAGGGGCGGCGAGGACACTCAATAAGGTGCCCTCACACCATAACAAGTCTCAACAAACAAATAGCACATATAAATAGCAAGCATGTATAGCTAAAAAGACTATCTAGAATTTAGCTTCTTGTTCTGATCTGTTTCTATACTGAACTGATTCTTTTACTGATTATACTGATTCTGAAATCTCTGTTTCTTTTTATCCTACAACATGCTTGCTAATCACATAATAGGCTATACTGAAATCTGAATATTAACTTGCCCTTGGGCGCATGTTTTGTAACTTTCAGACTAAAATACGATACGGCAACGCAAACCAGAATTTACTAAACTTATTCAATTCTCAGCATTCAACTCCGAGAGTTTCAAATACGGAGTTTATTATGATTCACAAAACTAAGACTTACTAACTTGCCGAAGAACAACTTCACATACCTTAACCTCGAGTTATCCGACTGTCGGACGAGACTCGGTCAATACTCCAGCTAATTCTCCCAACTGCATTCAGATATACGTCAATTAATACTAAATATAGCTTTATCCTGAAGAACAACGTCACTTTCGATATAATTATAGCCTAAACTTAGGCTTATCGAAAGACGGTCAAAAACTCGCTATTTTTCAGAAGTCCAGAAGGGAGAAGTATTCACTTCACAGCTAGGAGCACATAGACACTAATTTGGAGTAATTTTACTTACTTTGGTTCGGTAGGTCGACGATTCGCCGGCCGTATTTCACGAAACAAAAACCGTAGAAATGCTCTCTGCTGCTAAATATCTCGGTACCTGAGGTTAATTTGAGTTTAGACTTCGTTTGGCAGCGTAATCGAACGATTTTTTTTAAGTTTCTTCGTCTTCTCCCTCTTTCTACGTTCTCTGGAATTACAATGGAAATTCCCTTTAAATGAAGGGAAATGATCACTATTTAAAGGGAGGTTCTTATTAATTAAAGGGAAATTATTGTTAATTAAAAGAAATTATTATTAATTAAAGGAAATTATCTTATGGGAATTATTATTAATTAAAGGAAATTACATTACAAACCGAGCTCCATATACTTGGACACTATAAATCGCATTTTTGCCTTGCGACGCGCCGACTTGGCGCTTGTCCGATCTTTTTCCGGGCCTTTTTCTAGCATGCATGGCTTTCAAATATTCTTAACCAACACGTGAATAGGCCATCTATGTGCCGAAAATTTACGGGGTATAACATTCTCCCCCCCTTAAGAACATTCGTCCTCGAATGAAATCTGCTATCTAAAGGACTTCTCAGCTTACCCAACTTATTACTTAGAAAAATTTCGGCAGAGTTTCCCCTGTAATATGGACTACCCAAAAAATCCTGAAACGCAGAAAAGTCCAATACAGGGACTCCACACAATACTATAGAGTTCACTTGATAGCTAACATCAATCTTTCTCATTTCATACATATACAACTATAAAGTACTGCATAAATAATAATACGGACATACCCGTCGCCCGACTAAGCCTGGAACAAGTGAGGATATCTAGCCTTCATATCTTCCTCAGCCTCCCACGTCATTTCTTCTCGGTTCCTGTTACGCCATAATACTTTGACAGACGCAATATCTTTAGTTCTCAACCTGCGAATCTGTCTGTCTAGGATAGCTACTGGAACCTCTTCGTAGGCCAGCTCCTCTGTAACCTGGATATCCTGGACTGGAACTGCTCTTGACGGGTCTCCTAAGCATTTCCTTAGCATGGATATATGAAAGACTGGATGAACAGATTCTAATTCTGGCGGCAAGTTTAACTCATACGCCACTTGGCCTATTCTTCTACGAATCTGATATGGCCCGACAAATCTTGGGCTGAGCTTACCTTTCTTGCCGAATCTCATCACCCCTTTCATCGGAGACACTTTCAAAAATACCCAGTCATTCACATTAAACTCCAGGTCTCTGCGCCGTACATCTGCATATGATTTCTGGCGACTCTGTGCAGTTAATAGGCGTTCTCTGATAAGCTTTACTTTCTCTTCTGACTGCTGAACAATGTCTGGCCCAATTATCGCTGACTCCCCTGCTTCGAACCAGCCAACCGGCGATCTGCACTTTCGCCCGTATAATGCCTCAAAAGGCGCCATCTGAATAGCTGAGTGATAGCTGTTATTATAAGCAAACTCTATCAACGGCAAATGCTCGTCCCAGCTACCACCAAAATCTAGCACACACGCTCGCAGCATGTCCTCGAGCGTCTGAATAGTGCGCTCAGCCTGTCCATCTGTCTGAGGGTGGAATGCTGTGCTCAAATTGATCTGCGTTCCCAAACCCTTCTGGAATGACTGCCAAAACCTAGCTGTAAACTGTGCTCCTCTGTCTGAAATGATGGATACGGGTACTCCATGCAACCTGACTATTTCTCGGATATACAACCCAGCATAATCTTCGGCCGAGAAGGTAGTTCTTACTGGCAGGAAATGAGCTGATTTAGTCAACCTGTCAACTATTACCCATATAGAGTCATGCCTGCGTCTAGTACGGGGTAATCCTGCCACAAAATCCATATTTATAGCTTCCCATTTCCAGAGAGGCACAGCTATATCCTGAGTCAAACCGCCTGGTTTCTGATGTTCTGCTTTCACCTGTTGGCAGTTAGGACACTGGGCTACAAATTCAGCAACATCTCTTTTCATACCTAGCCACCAGTAATTTTCTTTGATATCATGGTACATCTTTGTCGCGCCAGGGTGGAGAGAATAACGGGTGCAATGTACCTCGTTCATGATCTGCTGGCGGAGGCCTGAAACATTGGGAACACATAAACGATCTTTACAATGCAACACTCCATCCTCTGTTACCTGGAATTCTGGCGCTTTGCCTAGCGGAATATAATCTCTAAGCTGAACTAGGTCAGGATCCTCAAATTGCCGTTCTTTCACTTCCATGACTAACGATGACACGACGGTGTTCTGAATTACCGCTCTACCGTCCTCTATTTCTGCTACACGAACGGCTAGGCCAGCTAACTGATGTATCTCCCTGACCAATTCCCGCTGCTCGGGCTGCAAATACGCCAAGCTCCCCATGGACTTTCGACTGAGAGCATCTGCTACAATATTAGCTTTTCCCGGGTGGTACAGAATGTTCACATCATAATCCTTTAACAGCTCCAACCAGCGACGTTGCCGCAGATTCAGCTCCCTCTGAGTGAAGATATACTGTAGGCTCTTGTGATCTGTGAAAATATCAACATGGACGCCATACAGGTAATGTCTCCACATTTTTAAGGCGTGGATCACTGCGGCTAAATCCAGGTCGTGGGTAGGATAATTCTTCTCGTGTTTCCTCAGCTGTCTGGAGGCATATGCAATCACCTTACCATGCTGCATCAACACACAACCCAACCCAACGCCTGATGCGTCGCAATATACTGAGTAACCTTCTGTACCTTCCGGCAAGGCTAGCACTGGGGCGGAGGTTAACCTATCTTTTAACTCGTGGAAGCTCTGCTCGCATGCCTCTGTCCACTGAAATTTTGCTGCTTTCTGTGTCAGTTTGGTCAGAGGTGCCGCAATAGTCGAGAACCCTTCAACGAACCTCCTGTAGTAACCTGCTAAACCCAAAAAGCTACGGACTTCTGTCGGAGTAGTAGGCCTAGGCCATGATTTGACTGCTTCTATCTTCTGCGTGTCAACCTGTATACCAGCATCCGACACAATATGCCCTAAAAAGGCCACTGAATTAAGCCAGAATTCGCACTTAGAAAATTTAGAATATAACTGGCGGTCCCTGAGGATCTGGAGCACTGTCCGCAAATGAGTCCGGTGATCTTCTTCAGAGCGAGAATACACCAGAATATCATCAATAAATACTATTACGCACAAGTCTAGGAAAGGTCTGAAAATACTGTTCATCAGGTCCATGAATATTGCCGGGGCATTCGTCAACCCGAAGGACATAACCAGGAATTCAAAGTGTCCATATCGGGTCCTGAATGCTGTTTTGGGAATATCTCTCTCACGTACTCGAACCTGGTGATATCCGGACCGCAAGTCAATCTTAGAAAAATATCTGGCTCCCTGCAACTAATCAAATAAGTCATCAATCCTGGGAAGCGGGTACTTGTTCTTCACTGTAACTTTGTTCAATTGCCGATAATCTATGCACATACGGAGTGAGCCATCTTTCTTTCTCATAAACAGAACCGGCGCACCCCATGGTGAAGTACTCGGCCTAATAAAACCTTTATCCAACAAGTCTTTCAGCTGCTCCTTTAATTCTCTGAGTTCTGCAGGAGCCATGCGATAAGGAGGAACCGATATCGGTTGGGTGCCTGGTAATAAATCAATAGCAAAATCTATTTCCCTTTCTGGGGGAATGCCAGGTAACTCATCGGGAAACACATCAGGGAACTCGTTCACCACCGGAATAGATTGGAGCGTCGGAGATTCTGCTCGGACATCCTGAACTCTGACCAGATGGTAAATACATCCCTTAGATATCAATTTCCTCGCCTGAAGGTAGGAAATAAACCTACCTTTTGGTGTAGCGGTGCTGCCCTTCCACTCCCACACTGCTTCTCCTGGAAAGTGGAATCGGACCGTTTTGGTCCAACATTCAACATTGGCAAAGCACGTTACTAGCCAATCCATACCCATTATGGCATCAAAATCTATCATTTCTAACTCGACCAGATCTACTGTAGTCTGACGGTCAGCAACCTCTACTATACACCCTCGGTAAATTCTGCTAGCTATAATAGAGTCACCGACGGGCGTGGATACTGCAAAGGGCTGCTGTAATAATTCTGGTGCAATATTGAACTTCCGTGCCACAAACGGGGTAATATATGACAGGGTAGATCCTGGATCAATCAATACGTAAACAGGTTATGAACAGATAGTCAGCATACCTGTTACTACATCTGGAGACGCCTCTGAATCCTGTCTGCCTGGCAAAGCATAAGTACGGCTTGAACCCGTACCTGAACTGGAGGCTCCCGATCTACCTCGGCCTCTGCCTGCTGAACCTTAAGGCCTACGCCCCGCTGAGGTTGCTGGGGCTCGTGGCCCTGCGGATCCCCTGTCCTGACTGCCTCTGCTCCCCCGACCTCTGGTCGGACAGTCTCTCATCTGGTGCCCCTCCTGCCCGCAAATATAACACCCCGTGGAGCCATATCTACAAGCTCCGGAGTGTGGTCGACTACAATAGGGGCAGGGTGAGGGTGCAAATCTACTTTGTTCCCCCATTCTCTGCTGCGGGGAATCTACCGTTCTGGAACTGCCACTGAACCCTGACTGCCCTCTACGAACATACCTACCCCGCTGCTGCTGCTGTGGAGGTGGGGGTCTAGGGGGTCTATCTGATAGTCGAGGCCTGGGTCCTCTTTGAACTTCCCTCTGTATCTCATCTGGTCTATCTCTGCGGCGCTGTTCCTGACTGATCTGTCTACTACTCTGCTGCCGCTGTCTAAGGCCCTCTATAGTCTGAGCAAATGCCTGTACTCGGGTAATGTCCATATCCTCTCGCAACGTCGCCGTCATACATGCCTCAATATACTCCGGATTCAAGCCCATGATGAATCTGTGAACTCTTGCTGGCATAGTATCAACAAAGACTGGAGCATAACGGGCTAAGGAGTCAAACTGTAAAGCATACTCACGAACACTCCTCGCCCCCTGCTCTAAATGTAGGAACTGGTCCATCCGGGCCTGCCGGATCTCCCGTGGCAAATAATGGTCTAGAAAGGCCTCCGAGAAGCTGTTCCAGGTCGGAGGGGTAACATCTCTCCCTCGGGACCTTTCCCAACTCTCGTACCACAGAATAGCTATATCTCTTAACCGGAACACTGCCAGCTCAACCGACTCCGAAGGGGTCACATGCATCACTCGGAATATCCTCTGCATCTGATCTAGGAAGTCCTGTGGGTCCTCTGTCGGATCTGACCCTGTAAACTGCGGGGGACCCAGTGCCAAAAACTCCCTGACCCTGGAACTGCCTGGCCCACCTGAAGACTCTGCTGCCACAGGTGGCACTGACTGGCGCTGTGTGGCCATCATCTGTGCCAACATAACCACAACGCTACGAACCTCCTGATCTGATGGCGAAGGCACAGGAGCTATCGGAGGCGGTGTCATTCCGAACAGCTCCTGGTGAGAGGGGAATGGCTGAGAGGGCTGTGATGAAGCCTCTATGTCGCCCTCAGATCTGGCTGACTCTGTCTGAATCTGAGGCACTCTGCTAGTGCCTTCTCCTGCTGCTGTGTCCAGTCTTCCGCCTGTGGCAGGGTGTCGTTGATCTGTCATTCTTATCTGTAGACAAAGAATACGATAAGTGTTAGGGACTTAACCCTATATTGTACTGCTCTATAGCACGACTGACTGAGAAAGAAGAGTAACCATCCTATCATGCCTTGCAGCCTCCTGCCTATAGTATGTGGTGCACAACACATCCATAGACAAGACTCCACTTAGCACGGCTTGCAGACTCCCTGGGACACGACCTGCTCTGATACCAAGTTTGTCACATCCCACCTTGGGGGTATGACGGGCATCTGGTGCCTGCTAGACTCCGGACTGCTAAATGGTCCAGCCTGAGCACATCTGGTGCTTTGGCTGGCTCTGGCTCTATTCCAAGAAACAAACCGGCTATATAACGGCTGTAAACACAGCCTCCGGCCAACTGACCTATAGCCACCTGCACCTGTAATAACAGCTAACCAGAACACACTCATAACAGGGAACCTATGCGGGCCGACAAGGCCACCATGCTGTCTAGTTTATCTGCAATGTCAACACAAGACTACTGTAAGACTACGTGACCGACAAGGTCACCACTACTGTCAAACTAAGGCCTCACATGGCCAATATAATCTGAGATACTAAACAGCTACAGCAAACTGCACGGCCTCACACGACCGGCTCAACTGACCACAGGGAAATATATATACAGACTGCAAGCCTCTAGGAATAACAACAGAAATGATCGGGACAGGGCCCCGACCTACCCGTACTGTACAAAAGGAAAAGAGCTACACCTCTGGAAATCAGACTCCGGATGATAGGAGCTGAATACTCAATAGCTGACTGGAATCACGAGGGATCGCCTCCTCGTCTATGAGTACCTGCAGGCAAGTAATGCAGCGCCCCACTGGGCGTCAGTATCACTGATACTGAGTATGCAAAGCAACTGAAATAATACAACTGAAAACAACTAAATAAAGAGAGCATAACTAGCATTTTTGTATAGCAGGAGATAACTGAATCTGAAGAAGCTGACAAAAACTGGATCGGACTTTCTGTACTGATAAGGCAGAGGCGTACCTGTAGACGTAACGACCTGCTGTCTAGTAGCTAGTATACAATATATATAGCACATAAATATATATACAAGTAGCAAGCAAGAGCCAATAGCAACCCCCATAAGCCGGATGGCGCCAAGCAAGCAAACAATCTATATACCCCTACCCGGGTCAAAACCAACCAAACATAAGTCTCTCCACTCATCTACTCACTTCGGAGCTCCTCTACCGGTCCCCTGGGTCTCTGGCTCGGGCCATAGTCTCCGATATAAGCAACCATGTCTGGGTCCGGAGGACTCCTGTGTAGACAGTAACAGATAGGGTCTGGATCCCCGGACACACTCTACGGGGCTATCTGAAACCGGAGCTACACCTGTAATAACTGAATGTACAGACAGTAACAGATAGGGTCTGATTCCCTGGACACTGCTCAACAGGGCTATCTGATACCGGAGCTGTACCTGTAATGCTGATCAGACTGCTATGGGGAAAGCTTCATCCCATCTTCGTCCAAGCTGGGGACGGCATGCCACTCCTTGGAGTGACGTAAAACCCACCCGCTCAGTGGGCGACACGATTACCAACCCAGGGGCGGCGAGGACACTCAATAAGGTGCCCTCACACCATAACAAGTCTCAACAAACAAATAGCACATATAAATAGCAAGCATGTATAGCTAAAAAGACTATCTAGAATTTAGCTTCTTGTTCTGATCTGTTTCTATACTGAACTGATTCTTTTACTGATTATACTGATTCTGAAATCTCTGTTTCTTTTTATCCTACAACATGCTTGCTAATCACATAATAGGCTATACTGAAATCTGAATATTAACTTGCCCTTGGGCGCATGTTTTGTAACTTTCAGACTAAAATACGATACGGCAACGCAAACCAGAATTTACTAAACTTATTCAATTCTCAGCATTCAACTCCGAGAGTTTCAAATACGGAGTTTATTATGATTCACAAAACTAAGACTTACTAACTTGCCGAAGAACAACTTCACATACCTTAACCTCGAGTTATCCGACTGTCGGACGAGACTCGGTCAATACTCCAGCTAATTCTCCCAACTGCATTCAGATATACGTCAATTAATACTAAATATAGCTTTATCCTGAAGAACAACGTCACTTTCGATATAATTATAGCCTAAACTTAGGCTTATCGAAAGACGGTCAAAAACTCGCTATTTTTCAGAAGTCCAGAAGGGAGAAGTATTCACTTCACAGCTAGGAGCACATAGACACTAATTTGGAGTAATTTTACTTACTTTGGTTCGGTAGGTCGACGATTCGCCGGCCGTATTTCACGAAACAAAAACCGTAGAAATGCTCTCTGCTGCTAAATATCTCGGTACCTGAGGTTAATTTGAGTTTAGACTTCGTTTGGCAGCGTAATCGAACGATTTTTTTTAAGTTTCTTCGTCTTCTCCCTCTTTCTACGTTCTCTGGAATTACAATGGAAATTCCCTTTAAATGAAGGGAAATGATCACTATTTAAAGGGAGGTTCTTATTAATTAAAGGGAAATTATTGTTAATTAAAAGAAATTATTATTAATTAAAGGAAATTATCTTATGGGAATTATTATTAATTAAAGGAAATTACATTACAAACCGAGCTCCATATACTTGGACACTATAAATCGCATTTTTGCCTTGCGACGCGCCGACTTGGCGCTTGTCCGATCTTTTTCCGGGCCTTTTTCTAGCATGCATGGCTTTCAAATATTCTTAACCAACACGTGAATAGGCCATCTATGTGCCGGAAATTTACGGGGTATAACAACTTACATGACATAGAAAATTAAATTATTTTGTCATGTAAGATTTTCTTTTATGATATATTTAGTTGAGTGATTTTGTGAGAAAAAAGTTATAAGTTGAGTGATTTTATTGATGCACGAATCAAAGTTCAATGACTTTGTAACATAAATTGTCATAATTGACTGTCTTTTTGAGATATTAACTCTTTATTGTTCCTCACCAAATCTTTATGTGAATTAGATTGTCCCTGCCCTATAGAGACCAGCTAATGTCCAGGCGTACACAGTCAGGATCAGACAAAGTTGGGCATATGGTGCGATGAAGGGAAAGAATTTCACATTGGTGATGGAAGAGGTTTGGAGTTTCGCTATATGGATTTGAATTTTGGGCTATCCTTCCTCCTTGAGATAATTTTTTAGATTAAGTTAAATTCAAAATTAATTTTTTTATATGATATCATAGCAAAATTCATCCTAATTCTCATTTCAAATATTGAGTGCCCATGTTAAATTGCCACACGCCAATTATCTAGTCCTAAACGTGTGTTTTTTGTATTATCAGATTAACTTTAAAAAACTAATTATGAGTAATTAACTAATTAATCACAATTATGAAATCTGTGTCATTTGCTTAGTGCTCAAAAAATGTTACTCACATTCGGTGTTTTTATAAGGTTATATTAATTTATTAGTATAATAATTAAGTGGTAAATTGAGGTGTTAATGTATATTATATTAATCACTCATATTTAGTGATAAAAATACATACGAAAGATACATTCACTTATTTATTAACAATTGTATGTGAATATGTTTTTTTTCACATTACCTGTTTATTTCTAAATTGTTATTTAGAATAACAACTAAAATAGTTTATGTGGTTCAAGAATACGCAAATTATAATGACCAAAATAGTAAGTTCTTGATGCTAAATTTCTTGATTAATATAATTAAAATAACGAAATAAAGTTATAAATAATGAAATAATTGAAGAAAGGAAAGTGAGATATGAATCTTATACTTCTTTTCTTTCAAAATAAGTGGTGTTTTAGTCTTTTAATTTTATTTCAAAATAAGTGGTGTTTTACATAATCAAGAAGACATTAATGACGTTGTTCCAATTTTACCCTTATTTAAATGGAGAGAGAGTTTTACATACCCAAGAAAATACTAAATAGTTACATCTTTTTCGAGGTATTAATTAAGGATAAGTTGGTAAAAATATATTTTATTTTTTAAGAATGAATAGTTTCCTTAAGGGGTATGTTCAAACTAAAAACATCACTTATTTTAAAACAAAGAGAGTAATTAGCACGGCTCCAATGCAGTCGTCTAGCAATGCCACTGAAAGAAAGGGCTTTGACAGCTTGAGTTACTGAAAAGTCGATGGAATACAAGTGAAGGGAAGAGGTGTATTTATAATTTAATTAACGATTTTCGTGATTTACGCCAGCTATAATGACCTATCTTTGCATGTTACAAAGTTATGTGCACAACTATGAATCTGCTGAAGCTAAGCAGACATAGATCGCGATTCGAGAATCTCCGCGGATAAGATTAACTTTATCAGACATAGAGGGTGTTTGGTTAAGCTTATAAGCTGGTCAAACTAGCTTATAAGTATCTTTTAATTTATTTACGTATTTGGTAAATACTGAAAGTGTTTATAAGTCAAATGTTTGTAAGTCAAAATAGGTCATAAGTCATAAATTGGTCACCCCCAAACTTATAATTTTACAGCTTATAAGCACTTTTGGTTTGACTAAATCAGTTACAATTTTATGCCTAATATTTTTATGTAATCCCTAAAGTATCTTTCTTAAAATAAAATTTCGAACATTCTCCATGATTTCACTTCCACTTTTGTTCTTCCAAACCTAAAATTTCTTCCACCTCTTCAATGTGAACAATAATTATGCAGTTTTTTATGGTATTATTTGGGGTAACAAATTTCTCTCTAATATTTTTTAGTAGTTCTTCATTCTTCAAGTTCTATGGCTAAGCATGGAACCCTTCTTTAATTTGACATCAACATAGTTCAATGTTTTAATTTAATTAGAGATAAAATAATCATTAAGTGTTTATTTTTTAATACAAATTTTGTGTACTATTTAAGTATGTTTTAACTAAAAATATTAGTCAAATTATTAATTATTATATTATGTGTTATGGTTATATTTTAGCTTATATAAAATAATTTATATGTATAAAAATAATTTTATCTAATTAATTTTTCATTAAAAATAAACGAGACATAAATTATTTTGTATTGAAAATTTTAAAATCTTACAAAAATCATGTCGTTATCAGTATAAATAACTTGAAGGACATTTAAATAAATTTAACAAAAAAAAAAAGCTTTACAACAGTTTTTTACCAAACAATACAACTGTTTATTATTAGTTTCAGCACTTTTATTTAAACATCTAACTACTTATTTATTAAATTAGCTTTAGCACTTAAAAAATATTTTTTAGCTACTTTAAATCAGCTAAGTGAAATGAGCTCATACTCGTAAATGTTGAGACTGATGTAACCTTTGCTGAATCCTACTCCATCCATTTCAAAATAAGTGGTGTTTTTAGCTTGGGTATACCTCTTGAGAAAACTACTCATTCTAGACAGAAAAATGAAATTTTTACCTACTTACCCCTAATAAATATCTTGAAAAAGATGTAACCCTTTAATATTTTCTTGATTATGTAAAACTTTCTCCACTTAAATAAGGTTAAAATGGAAGAACGTCATTAATGTCTTCTTGATTATGTAAAACACCACTTATTTTGAAACAAAATTAAAAAATTAAAACACTACTTATTTTGAAACGGAGGGAGTAACTGTTTTACGTTTCATGTGTCACCCTTAGATGCATCCAGCTGTTACACCTGAATTTTAACCCATACATTACCTGCAACTGGCCTATCATGCTTTTAGGCCACATAATTAAAAGGAGAATAAGGTCTATGCGTACGTCAAAATCAATTACATTCAATATCACACTAGCATTTACACCTTAAATGTTGAACTTTTTGACTAGTGAATTGTTTCCATTTGCAATTTGCAATTGGCTTCACACGTATGCTTGTGTCATATATTGATCATCTTATCGTAAAATTCACTTAGTTGAATAATGAATCAATGATATTGTTGCTATATTACAATTCTTTTAGGATATATTAATACTAATTTCAAGGTGACAACAAATTAAACAATATCATAATTGATGTAATCATACTCAATGCAATGTTGAAAGTTGCAAGAGTTTGAATAATAGTTTGGAGGAATTTCAGTAATTTTATAAACAAATTCATCAATTAAAAAAAATTAGTATTGAACCCATGATAGACAATTTGATAAGAAAACAGTCTTTCAATCTAACTCAATTTTAAAAATTAACTCGCGGAGTTTGTCTAAGAAAGACCAAGTCCTTCATCTCGAAGACTAGAAGAACAGCTTATTAAATTCCAATCAAATCATATTCCATAAAAATAATTGTTCAACTTAGCGTGGCATTTACTAAAATGATGCGACTGAGAGGAAGAGATTGATGCAGCTGTTTTTTGTTGGTTTAATAGCACTTTTTGGTAGTAATTTTTAATTTTAATTTTTGTGATATTTGATTCTTTTGTTTATGAATATTAACAATTCTTATGAATTACTCTCTTCGTTTTAAAATAAGTGGTGCTTTAGTTTGGACACACTTCTTAAAACGACTTATTCCTAGAAAGTAAAATATATTTTTACCAACTTACCCTTATTAATACCTTGAAAAACATGTAACTCTTTAGTATTTTTTTGGTTATGTAAAATTCTCTCCATTTAAATAAGGGTAAAATTGAAAGGAAATCATTAATGTTTTCTTCATTATGTAAGACACCACTTATTTTGAAATAAAATCAAAAGGTTAAAATACCACTTATTTTGAAAAGAAGGGAGTATTAACTAACATGGTTTAATTGCACGTATTGTTAATGACTCCATATGTATTGTAACATGGACTTTCTATATGGTTTTGGACAATCCTTTCCTTACGAGTTAGTTTTTGGAGTTAAGTTAAGCTCAAAATTCATTTATTTACATGATATCAGAATCAGATTCATCTCAATTCATTATTTTTGATGTTGGGCTTCCTATCTTATATTTTTCACTCTCTAAATGTCCAGTCTTGGACATGTAGGGTGGTGTTGGAGTCTCACATTGTTTGTGAAATGGAAACATGGACTTGAGTTCGGCAACAAAAGGGCCAAATTTTTTTCAAAAATTCCCAAAACGGACAAAAGATTTTTAAGTGAACCAAAAGTGCCACTTCGTTTCTCACCCAACCAGGTTCACCAAAATAATTTTTTTCAAAAAAATTAACAATACCTGGTTGGTTGCTGAATGAGGATTTGATTGACTTTGTTTTCTTTTAATAATAGTTGAATAGACGTTGCCTCACGTTGTGGGATTTTACTCGATGGTGGTTGTTGTTGTGTTGTAGTTGAATAAGACGTTAAAAAAAATAAAAATTCATCGAACCTTGTTGAGCTTCTAACGAAGTTCTGTTTAAAATATCTTTTTTAAAAAAAAGATTGCTGAATAAAAAGTTCTTTTAAAAAAATTATTAAATCCTTGTTGGAAGCCTAACGAATGTTACCAAAAAAGTTTTTCTTAAAAAAAATTAATGAACCTCATTGGAATAAAAAAAATTCTAAATGAGTGTTTGAAAATAAAAAAAGGTAAATAAATCCCATGTGAGAATTTTACTGGGCTGATTTTGTTTTCCTTGGAGCCCAAGATAGATTTCACTTATGTTGCGTTCACTTCGTATGCATAAGATCTTATCCCTTTTTCTTGTTATACATCATGTGCAAGTAATCCAAGAAGGGCAATCTCTAAACCATCTTTGCTTTTTCATTATTCCCTGAACAAAGAATGAGAAGAATTGGATTTTGGAACAGTCCGTTTTACACCTTGAAAATTACATCTGATCGTGACTTTGATTTGGAAAATCATACAAATGTGATCCATGTAACTCTTTTCCGAGCACTGCAGGTGAATTCAAAAAGACTTCTAAAGACAATGTTCTAACTTCATTAGAGAAAAATGCCTTCTGACTCGATCCTGATAACAGAATAAGACCGATAAGGGGACAAGGAAAAGTTGGAAACTAGAAAATAAAAGGCAATCATCTTGCACATGATATATTCTTTGTGAAAATCATGAGGTAATTGAAACATTTACAGTTAGAACAAAACTCCAGAATGTGAAGAAAAAAGGAACCCTCACATAGATAAGTAAATGGACCCAATGTTAAAAACTTAAAATACATGATTTTCCATTCTGGTATAAACAGAAAACGACAACAGAAATAACTTTCTTTTTTTTTTTTGGGGGGGGGGGGGGGGGGGGGGGGGGAAGGGGGAAGTAAGGCAACAGAAGTACCTCAACACTAGATCCCCGCTCAATCCTTATATTTCATTGTTTCTTTCTCGAAACCAACAGTTGGAAATTGTTTGGCATAGTCCTCAACGTCCTGCCTTAGCTTGGCAATCTCAGATTGAATTTTGGAGTCTGAACTCAAAGTTGCCACAAAGTCCTTCAACTTTGTTCCTATGTTTATTAGATACCAATGATTGTATGTAAGTATAGAATCTGAAATTTTTAATAACAAATTGAATGATCAGAGGAACTGATGCATTCCAGAATTGACAACATGAAAAACACCAAACCTTTAGTCTCAGCCTTGACCTTAAGGGCCAACTTCACAGCAGCATCAAAAAATTCAGCCACTTTGACAAAATCCTCCTCAATAAATCCCCTAGAAGTGAGGGCTGGGGTTCCTGGATCACCGCATGAGAAGGGGTAAACTGACTTGGGATCATTATATCTACACGCATGTCACCATTAATGGAAATAATTTTCTTCTCTGTTCTATCTACTCATTTTAATTTTTAGTGCTTTTTTAATTTAGGATTAACAGGAATTAGTAGTCAATACTAAGATATTGCAACAAGAATATTAAAAAGTTCTCCCCGTGGTTAATACTAAAAATACACTTTCACAAGAAAAGGGAGGAAAGAGAAGAAGAGTTGAAAGAACCTAAACATTTCTAGATGTTAAATTCATGAGATGCTGGACATTATAGGGTACATTAAAGATACTTCCCCAGTTATTTAAGCAATCATAAAACAAGGGAAAAGAAGCTCTTTACCCATACGAATGCCACCAGGCACCATGGCAGATACATCACCGGGCACAGTGTTCTTATTGGCTGCAATATGCACCGACTCTAAAACCTTCTCAACTCTAGATCCATCAATACCCTGAAGAAGGTATTTACCAAATTGTCAGGGTAGGAGTCTACACTTCCATGTAATGCACAAATTGTCCTATTTGATCTATTAAATACATCCAATACACCAAGATAAGACATTCTGCGCCTGATTTCTTTTCTGAATATTTTGCAAATATAAATAAGCCCAGCTAACAAAATTAAAAATATCCCGTTCTTTTAGATGTCTGATGGAAAAACAATCAGCAATTCAAATTACAGGACAATAAGAAGCTCTCCAGTCATTTTAAAATGAACCCGTTATGTACCTTATTTCTTAAGTTTACCAGCACCAGATGATTATCAGTTCCACCAGATACAAGATCATATCCCACTGCTAGCAAACTCTGCAAAATATTGTGATCAGAAATTAACATATGCAACAAAACCATCAACTTACCTCCCTCTGTGGGAGTAATGATCATAGATTATGCTATAGGAGAAGGAAGTCAAACTACAAGTAGTACCTCAGCAAACTTAGAGCAATTGTTAAGAACTTGCTCTTGGTATGCCTTGTATTCTGGTGTCATGACCTAAACAGACAAAGAGACGTTTTATACAGTTACACCTTATAAAGGAAAATCTGTGAACATTGAAAACAAACACAGAAGATGAACTACGTACTTGCTTCAGTGCAACAGCTAAGCCAGAAATTGTGTGATTGTGAGGGCCACCTTGAAGTCCAGGGAAAACAGCTTGGTTGATTTTATCTTCATAGTCATACATCACCTGTAGGATGACATTCACACTATTACTTATCACATTACAGTTTCTCTATTATTCATTCAAGGAAAGGAGATATAAGTGGCACCCATATTCTAACAATGAGATTTTTGTGCTTCTCATCCAGCCTTTTGTGTTAATTCAGATTTTATGTTCTTAAAATTATAGAGATTAAGGCATTTAACTTTTGATTCATTTGAAAAGGCTAATTTAATCAATTATTTATTTTTTTGAAAACCGTGGTGTCCGGGCCAGCTTGCGTGCACCTTGACTAATTCCATGGGATACCTGCCACCACTCGGCCGCAGTAGGTAGCAAGTAACTCTATCCACCAAGGTTAGGATGGATTGGAAGAAATCACCTATTGTTGTTTGTCTCTGCTGGAATTTGACCTGTTTAGTACCCCGAACTTAGATCCTTCAAACACTAAAATCTTGCAACCTGTTTATACCCTCCACAAACACTCAAAAGTCCCTTGCATTGTACATTGTCATTCAAGAGGGTTGTGGATGTCCTTTTGCTGGTGTAGGTAACAAGGTGGTAGTGTGTTAATTGAGGAACATAGTTTTATGGTGTGTCCAAGGGGCAAGTTTACAAGGTCGAAGGAAGATCTGACGGCTTGTGCAGGAATAAGTAGAGAAATTGGGTTGAGGCCAGTAGAAGTTGATGGAACCCATAAAATTATTCAATTTGGTCTACTCGGAATGAAAGACTAAATTGGCTTGTCTAACATAAGCTGAATCTTCCAATGCAGGACATGGTAATAGGAGAACTAAACTAGAACAAGCTACAAGGACGGACTAAGAACAAAATTTCCCTTCCTAGATTTCAGTTCCGGAGAGTATCCATAGTAAATTCTACATGTTATTTGACTTCAGGTCATACTCACTTCTTCTCCTTTTTTGTTTATCTCCTTCACTCCTTTTCTGAAGAAGATCATCGCCCCACGTGGCCCACGTAGTGACTTGTGAGTTGTGGTGGTAACAACGTCTGCATACTCAAAAGGAGAAGGGATAACTCCAGCAGCAACCAAGCCACTGATATGTGCCATGTCTGCCAAGAGAACAGCTTTTTGCTTGTCACATACCTGCCAATTGCTCAAAAACAGCACTACTTTAGAAAGTAGGAAAACAAAGTAGTGGGAACAAGCATAAAAAGATTTATTAGTTTACCTTGCGGATACGTGCATAATCATATAGGCGAGCATAAGCACTTGCACCAGCAACAATCAACTTCGGTCGGAAGAGTGTTGCACTTTTCTCCAGCTGTGCAAATGGAAATTCAACAACTGAAGAAATCACGTACTAACTAGACTAAAAGAACTGGAGAAAGATAACAAAGAGGGAAAGGAATTTGTGTCGCAGCTTAAATTTGTAAACAATAATGCATCCTTTTTCCCCCAGAAAAGACTAGCATAAACAACTGTAAATTGTGGTATAAATACACTTGCTTCAAAAGTAACCCTAGCTCAACAGCCTACAATTTTTGTGCTGAAGCAGCTGAAGGCCTTGAAAAGAGGAAGCAGCAAAAACTTGTCTGTCTCACTTCCTCATTATCATTTACTCAGCATGGTTAGAAGATTCAAAGAGTGTGTTCCATGTGGACAGCGACATTGCAAACATGTCAAAGCATATGAACTAGGAAAAATTTAAATCAAATGTCAAGCAAGGCAGAGGTTCAGTTGAAGGGAATTCTGGATCTGATATTATACTGTTTGCAAATTATATGATGTTGCAACCAAGAAATCAGTGCATGCAGACCATAGAAAAGGGGATGACAAAAGATAATTTTGGCTTTTTCTTATAGATAAGATTGATTACTGAAATTAGTAATTTAGAAGTGGCCAAAAGGTGCAAGACACAAGAAAAACGAAATGGCTTGTAACACCTAAACCATTCCCAATTATACCGATGAGCAACAGATTACCTGTTCATAGTCAATATAACCTGTGGTCTCATCCAATCTGTAAGGCATGGTCTCAAAAAAGATGGACACAGCAGAAATCTTCTTTGTGTCAGTCTGCATAGCATAGACAGAAATAAGGACATTGCTGGGAAATAAAGATTACAGCAAAATACACCTCAGATATATTAGTTCAAGAGAACAGAACCTGATAACCGTGTGAAAGATGTCCACCATGAGGAAGATCTAGTGCCATAATTCTCTCATGAGGCTTTAGTAAAGCAGTGTACACTTGAAAGTTTGAAGGAGATCCAGACAATGACTGAACATTGACTGCAACAAAGTTTGACGAATATTTAGCATAAAGACTATTATCAAAAGCCTACAGATCAAGAATAGCGCCATAATTAGGTCAGTTCACATCTAAAGATCCCTTCAGAATGAAGTTTTCTGCCATATGTAATTACCTCCCCATTTGGCAGGATCCAATTTAAAAACTTCCAGTGCACGTTTTTGACACAATCTCTCTGCCATGTCAATATACCTGTATAAAACGATAAAAAAAGACATGGTAAATGTTCCCAATGATATTCAGTTAGCAACAAATATTTACAAATGATATCCAGAACGACAAGACTCTTGTTAATCAGCCAGAAAGCAAGTATATCAATGTCACAGCAGCTTAAATTACCACTTTTTGTTCAAATTCTTGGTGATCAGTATTCGGAGAAAGATAATATGAACTTCAAATCAATGAAAGAACGAAAGCAATGAACATACTCATTTCCTCCATAGTATCTAGCACCAGGATACCCTTCACTGTATTTGTTGGTCATTATTGATCCAACTGCTTGCATCACTGACAGTGACGTAAAATTCTCTGAAGGGATAAGCTCAAGACCCTACAAATTCGTCAAAATTCATGGTTCATACATAAACAATCTTTTAACATACCAGATGCTCTTAAAATGTACTCTCTTCATTCCAATTTATAAGACGCCTGTTTTGGACTTTTACTAGAATCTTACACAGTTCTGTTACTATACAACATTTTCTAAACTTTGATTTGATGTTTTCTCCACTAAACTAACCCTTTTAACAACTAGTTTAACTATTCTCTTCCATTATATACAATTAGTGATAATATATAGGTCGACTAATAGTTAATTCTCCTATCTATCTTCTGTTTACAATCAAATATCATGATATAAGATGAAAATGAGGGACTAACTATTAAGCAAACAGGTGCTTTAATTATCAGCTCATATCAAAGGCAGATTTTGGAATATACTTTAACAAACCAAAACAAAACTTTCTTCACAAATCATAGAATCGTGAACGCCAGAAAACGAAAGGAAGGAAACACAATACAATTACAAACCTTCCATTGCCTAGCTTTCTCAAGCTCAATAATGTCGGCAATCTCTGGATCGATGTCTTCAAGTGGCGTATTCAACTGCTTTATCCACTATTAACCAAAGAACCAGGAGCAAAATTAAAATTATTGAAGAGCCAACTCAGTCCTAGCACTGGAAACGAATAAAAACCAACGATCCAACAAAAATAGTAAAAATGAAAAGGCCGATATATATTCTGATTCGATTTACTAACCGTAACGCGCGGATCCTCCCTATCACGAACTGCTTGATTAGGCAAAGACGACTGCAACAACAACAATAACAAAAAAGGAAACAATTAACAAATTGAATATCACTGGTTTCTGAGAGCTGAAAAAATTCACCACCTTTGGAAATTAATAACATTTCAGGAACTAAATATTTATATACCATGTAATAGAGGGAACAGCCATTGGAGAGAGGACGAAGAAGCTTAATGGAGGAAGCATAAGAAATCCTACGAAGAGCCATAGCCATAGCCATTGCCACTTCTTTCTTTTTTCTTTTGGTTTGTGTAATGGCAATTGAGATTTGAGAGACGAGTTTTTGGGTTTTCTGGGGTTGGTGTTATTATGACCCTGTTGGGGGGTAACAGCTTGTTTGGAAAAAAAAAAGAAAAAAAGCTTGGATGGATGTTAGCTATTGTATAAATATTTGTTTCGATTGTTTCTTAATTTTATTATATTATATTATATATTAAATTTATTTTTATATAAATGAAATAATACAATGTGATGCATTATTATTTATTTTATTTTATTTTTATTTATTATATTTAATAATTTTATTTTATTTTTTATAATAATTTTATTTCGTACATTACTTTTCTTTAAATTTATTTTTCAAATCACTAGCGTTTGATATTAAAAAATAAAAAATAATATAATTTATTAAAATATTATATAATACAACACTATACATTTCGAAACAATAAGTAACAACCATCCCAACAAAATCGAAGAGGGTGGTTGAAGATAGTGACAGAGCTTAGTGGTTTGGTGCGTTTGCTTTGCTTTTTGGACAATGTGACACTTCAATATTTGGTTGTTGTGATAGCACTAAAATTCTAGCAAATTATTTTTCTAAATTCAGGAATCTTTGCCATTAATAATATAAGTAAATAAAAATGCAACAGAGTTGTTCCGGGGACAACGTCAATAGTTAATCATCTCGAGGTGCATAGAAGTTGGCGAACTGATTCCGATCGCCGCGGGAAAATATGTATTTCTCTGTATATTTTTATTAATTTAATAAATAATAATAGTAATATATATTATATATATATATATATAAATATTAATTATTTTAAAATATTTATTAATTTAAAAAATAAATAAAAGTGAATTGTGAAAGGAGAAGAGAATGTGCACGAATAAGAAGAGAGCAGAGGGGCTTCCCCTCTTGATACACCACTTGTTGAGTATATCTGCTTGATTAAGAATGATAAATCAGCCTAAAGTATATGACATAAAAGATTTTTCATTACATTTGACGAACAAGCCAATTGTGTGAGATTTTCTTTAGTACCACTAGACTGAAAGTTTTGGTGCTGCAAAATTAAAAACATAATTACCTTTATTAAGGAGGTTCTAATTTAATTACCTAAACGTAAATATATTTACCAATTGTATATAAAATAATGAATTAGGTTTCAATCTTCCCAATTTTCTCTCTTTTTCTCCCCAACTTGGACTTTCTCAATTTGCTATGATTCTCCTTTTATTTGCTGGTAACTATGAGATATATCAATCTTAATACCAAGCTTCAAGACGTGCTATGTTCATGTGCCAATTGAATCAATTTATCAACGATCTTTTCTAATTCAAAGAGTGGAATAGGTAATTTCTCAGCTCGTGTATCGCTCGACGAGTCTTTTTCAGATTTTCTAATTTAAAGAGGCCTCCATGCTTTCATTTTTTATTATGAAAAAAGGCCTTTCTTGTCCACTATTTCGGGTAGGGCATCGGGAACCTGCGGGAAAAGGCTAGTGCGGTAGCTCGCAACGGCTGATGAAAAGCCAACAAAAATCTTGAAGCTAGAGCATACGTTGAGTCAGTTTTGCTAGATCGGATCGTCGTGAGTTCTTTGCCAAATTCGGTGGAGTGGAGAAGATTAGAACTATTTTCATCTTGAATCTAGCACCCTCACAAGACACTATTCCTCATAAAAGAATTTTATAAAATAAAGATTAAAAAATTAATATATTAATTAAATTATACTTCTAATTAATATTTTTTTAATATTATGCAAATATTATTCTAACAATTAAAATGAAATAGCAGAAGTGCTATTTATATTTTCTTAGTAGACTATAACTAAATATTTATTATTTTATTAATTATTTATTGAAGGTATGTTTAAAAAAAAAGAAAAAAAAAATAGTACTCCCTCCCATTAATTCTACTTGATCACTCTAATTATTTTTAAAATTTATTTTTCAATATATAATAATTAAAAATAATATAATAAAATTATTATTTTATTGGAGACATATGTTCAGATACCAACAGAGTGAGGAAAGAGAAAAGCGAGCCATGGTACTTCCTGTCCATTTTAAATCTTGTTTTAAGCTAACCGGTCTATTTTCAATGTTGTTTTAAATTTAGTGCGCATACACGCTCTCCCAAGGCTAAGGATTAAATCGTACTTAGCTCTTCTGCAGAGTCTTAAAATGGGCTACAATATTCTTTTAAAGATCATTATTTAGACTTTTTGTTTATTTTTAAAAATTATTCAAATATAAATCTTAAAAATGATTAGTGTAGTCTAAAAGTTTATAAAATTTTAGATTATGATTTAACTTTTCCCATAAATTTTTTAATTTATTTAAAAGGGATCTTCATAAATTGTAAATGAAAAGAAAAGCGAATCATTTGTTAAATAGTTATCTCACCGAGGATAAGATAGTTATATAGTTACGTATACAACTAATATATTATAATATTAGTAAATATATAAAATATTATTAGTATAAAATTAATTATTTAGACATTGAGATTTTGATCATCCTATCTTGATTGAAATGGCTTTTTATACAATTAATTAACGAAGGAAATAACATATTTATATTTTCTTTAAATATTTTTACACGTGTAAACCATGAGAAAAAACTTTCTATTGGTATGAATTCATTACATCAATGTATGGAACCACAGAAGTAAGAAGTTTCATTACTTCAATTTCTTTTGAAGTAAAAAAATATGTTCTTAGTCTACCCAGTGTTTCTTCTAAACTCTGAACTGTACACAGGGGACATCCTGGCTTACTGCAACTATTCAAAATTGTGTAATTTAAAAGAAATGGAGACTGGTTTCCTTCTCACTTCCTCAAGCGAGATGTGAGATCAATGAACGAATCCTCGCTGCAGGGAATAGTCACACCACCCATAGGATGGTCGAAGCCAAATTCTTCCTCGGCTTGACTAAGCAAGTCTTGAAATAAAGGTTGGCTCAAGAATGATATGGGGATCACAAATCTCTTTTTCTGCGTCTCCCCAACATACACAGCAAAATGGCCCTTGGGAATATCTATAGTCGCGGTAGACTTCTTGATCACACGAAGAATAGCCATGATCTTTTAGTAAGGAACTGATCAAAAGCAGAGAATGCTTTGAATGCTTTGAATACTTTGAAGTTTGCTGAGAGCTGTGGTGGTAGAGACCTCTTTGGTAATGTTTTTATAGGCAATGGCAACTCATGCTGATGTGTGTTGAATAGGAATTTGTGGGCACCAGAAGAAGACAATGTCACTGAAGTATCACATGCTCTTGCCTTCCAAGTATTGTAAACTTGGTGCTATTAGTTCAAGAACAATAGGCCCAACCTTATTTTGAAACTTGGAAAGAAGCATGACCTGGATCATGGACCGCTAGGATGAAACATAACCATATTAGGAAGCATAAAATGTTATCAATTACTATGCCAAAACAACAAGTAACATGAGACTTAAAGGCCTTGGTTATCAAGGATAACTGGCCCTACCTTTTCTTTGAACTTAGAGCAAAGTATCCCTCACAATCAATTAACTCAGGAAGAGTTGTCAAGGTACACATCCAACTCGTATATGTTGACATGATCTTGCTGTAAGCCGTTATCCCTGAGAAAACAACAAAGAACAGATAGAAACCTCATCTTCTTGAAAACGGTTTAGCTAGGGACCAGATAGACACCTCATCTTCTTTTGGTTTTTAGTGTATACAAGTTAAATCCATATAAACAATGCTGGTCCAGTTTCCCTTGTGACTTCTCTGATGTTAAAAGAAACGACCAACTGATGTATTGTCTTTGATTGGAGTAAATTGAGAGTTTGAATTCCACAAACTGCAAGTCTGAATAAATTTACTGTACTACCTGACAACTTGTTTGTTTCTCATGCTAAGTCATTATGTAGGATGAACTTTCCAGATTAGTTTTACTCGAGTTATTTTTAGCAGATGCTTCCAAATAGTAGAGAGAGATACTAGCTCATTCTGATCAGCAAGCCATGAGAGTTGAGAAAAAAATTTCTATTGCAATGAATTGATTACATTCAATATATAGAATAGAATGGAATCATAGAAGTAAAACAGTTCATTACTTCAATTTCTTTTGAGGTAGAAAAATGTTTCCTCAGTCTAGCTAGTGTTTCTTCTAACTCTGAACTGTACATAGTGGAGAGCCTAGTTTACAACTATACAAAATTGTGTAAGCAAAAAATGGGGACTGCTTTCCTTCTCACTTCCGCAAGCAAGATGTGAGATCAATGAACAAATCCTCACTGCAGGGAATTGTCACACCACCCATTGGATGGTTGAAGCCGAATTCTTCCTCAGCTTGACTGAGCAAGTCTTGAAATAAAGATTGACTCAAGAATGATACGGGATCACATGTCTTTTCTTTTGCTTCTCCCCGACATACACAGCAAAGTGGCCCTTTGGAACATCTCCAGTTGTGGAAGATTTCTTAGATTATACGAGGCATACGAATAGCCATGATCTTTTAGTTTTGAAACAGATGAGCAAAAGAGGATGAGAAGAGCTAATAAAGACCTCAAAAGCAGAACAATCTTTGAATACTTTTTAAAGTTTTGCTGAGAGTTGTGGTGGTAGACGCTCTTTCAATGTGTTTATATAGGCCAGTGGCAACTCAGACAATCCTGCTGATAGTTAAGATTTATTTCGTGGACACCCCCAAAAGACAACAGCACCTTAAGTAACATGGTTTTGCCTTTCAACTAATCATTAAAGCATTGAAAACTTAAGGACAATTAGTTGAAGATAAAGGCCCTACCTTTTCCCTGAAGTTGGAACATAGCATGCCTCACAATCAAATTGCTAAAGAAGAGATGTAATCTATTAATTGTGACTATTCATGTCTAAATATACACCTCGACATTTCATTTCATTAACATGGTTTTCTAGTAAAAGTTTATTCAATCAACCACCAGACACCAATAGAACAGAGGGAAGTGGGATGTTCCGGCCTTCCAGATGCTTTATAGTTCGGTCCTGAATTTAATCCTAAATATTAAAAGAATATCACAATCCTTAGTGGACAAAATATAACTTATGTATGGAGGTTTAGGAACTCTTTCCCCAAGATTATACAAACAAACACCTGATATTAGGATGCTGAAAAGAACCAACATCTGATGTACGGACTACAATTTTGACTAATTATGGAAAATCAGTTGTGTTAGGCTTTGAACAACAAACTTATATCAAAGACAGAGAACAAAAAAATGTTGCTCCTCATTGCTTGGTCTAGTTGGTGTACATTATAACTTACAAAGAAGTCGACCATGCAACACAGAATTGAGGTATTTAAATTTTATACATCAAAGTATGTAAAAGTAAAACGCAAAAAAAATATGGGTTTGGTTTCAATAACCTGCAACAAGAAACATTAGTTACTTATGTAGCCACTATTTTTAGGAAACAACCAGAAAATATATACAGCTGTACTAACTAATAATTTAAAAACAAGCTGACTAAAATAAGGTACATGTTTTTTATCCTCATATCATAAGTCCTTTTATGATGGTTTAATCAACTTTGCAGATCAGCATTATCTCAAGTTTTTCAGCTAGTCCAGAGAAATTCTAATAAAGCAAGCCAGAGATTTGTTTGACAAAGAGCAGAAAACGAAAACGTCTAGTGGAGTGTGATCTATTAATGTCACTTGTCTGATATTTTGAAATATCTGCTGCAAATACAAAGTACTCTTTGTTGTCACAGATAAGTTGTCTTCTTTATTGTTAATTAACATAGACTTTACCTTAGTAGAGGCTCTATTTAACATGTTATGGAGAAAATGGAGTCTTGTAAAGAAAACTTTCCAACAAGAATACTGAAAACTCAATTGGCTAAAGATTGAATCTGAACATATTTCATTTGCTTAAGATTGTGTCCTATATCTTTTAAACATCAGCTACTGAAGATTACATTCAAAATTGGGATCTACTGTTGTAGCCCCCTCTATCTAATTTTCAGTAACATGGTACAAATAATGTGTATTTCCTAATTCCTCTAATGTACAAACTGGAAATCTTGTCTTTACAAAACTGTGAAAGGAAAAGCCTCAGATCCTACTCAAGCGAGAAGTAAGATCTATGAACACATCCTCGCTGCAGGGAATTGTGACACCACCCATTGGATGATTAAAGCCAAATTCTTCCTCAGCTTGACTAAGCAGGTCTTGAAATAAAGGTTGGCTCAAGAATGATATGGGGATTACAAATCTCATCTTTTGCTTCTCCCCAACATAAACAGCAAAGTGGCCTTTAGGAACTTCTCCGGCTGCAGAAGACTTCTTGATTATACGAGGCATACGGATAGCCATGGTCATTTAGTTCAATATAGACTAGCAATTAAGGAAGGGGGAGAATTAGTAAGGACACTGAAAGTGGAGAAAAGCTTTGTGTGATTTCAAGTATTGCTGAGAGCTGTTATGGCAAACAATTCTATGTATGTGTTTTTATAGGTCAAGAACAAGTTGTAGAGTCCTATTGATGCGCATTGATTACGAACTATGTGGGTTCCAGCTAAAGACAATAGCACCTGAAGTCACATGGTTTGCGCCTTCCAACTAATTCTCATACTAATTGGATTTTGGACTATGGAATTAGTCCAAAAGCAGAAGGTCTCACTGATGGTCACAACAGGGAACAGATTAACAAAACATCATCTTCTTGAAAATGATACATTTAAGGACCACCTGGAGCCATTTATTGATGTTGAATCAACATGTTGTAGTCACCATTCCACTGATTGATCAGGAAATGCGAATCTATGAGGGCATATCCTGAGAACTTTAGACAAAACCTGATCGTCCGTAGTGCTAAAACTAGTCTAATGTGGTGAGCAATTTTGATAATGAACGGTTACTAATCCACAAATAACATGTTAGCTTAATTTTTTCAAGAAAATCAATTGACAGAGTGCACCTTGAATTTATCAGATTATATAAAGAGAATAATGAGTTGACTTTGAGCAACACCTTTTCAAATGGGAATCCAAATCCATATACCAAGCTTAACATTTTAAGTATTTGTGAAGAACCAGTACTATGACTTGTATGTCCTAGTAACCTTAGACCAAACATTCGCTTTCCTTAAAGTTTACGCCAAATTTATTCAGTTAATACGGTTAACAGTCATTATTTTCCAATTGATTTTGGAGATGATGAACTCTTCATTGGGTCTAATTCTACTGCAGCTGATACTCATCCTTCCCTAAATACTGCAGACGATTAGTGCAGCATGGCAAACCTTCTAATATCTTTTGGAAATGATGAGCTCTCATCCCTAATTCCTTATAATAAGAAAGCTCACGTATGAGCACCACCAGAGACTTGTTCAGCCAAAAAATCATCAATATTCTGATTGTGCATTGGATATTGTATGTTATCAGTAAGTTGCACCAAGCAAACTAGAAGTAGTTAAAAATCATATGATACTGCTCCTTTTTAGCTCCCAGGCTGTCCGTTTGTCTTAAAGATGTTGGATTAAGTGTATTAATTTGGTATCACACAACATTTGAAACCCATTCTCACACTCCTTAAGGTAAGGTATTGGATTGAAATATTAAACTATTTCACAACATCTTTCACCTGCACCTACCAGAAATTTGAAAAGCAAAATATCCCACTAATCAGGCAATATTTGTATCTTGGCCAAGTGGATAAGCTGAATTGTTCAACACTTCAAGATAGACTTTTCTTGGATGTACTTGTGTTTGAATATGAATTCATTTGGATAAAATTGTTTGTGAAAATTAAAGATTTGTACATTCAACCAGTATTTCGGTATTCCACTTAAAAGTATTTAGAGAAACTCATTGCCAAACTAGTGCTTGCAAATACTAAAGTTCAGTAACACTGAAATATTTGGTTGAAGTTGGAAAAAACGAGTATCTGAAGTTAGAAGTTGAAAAAGAGTATTTGGAAGTCCAAATTATGTTTGGACGTGGTTTTCATTTGGAAACAGATTGAAGCTTTGTGACTGAAAACCAATATTTCACAAATCATAAAATGAATATTGATCTGTAAAAGATGCTATATCTGTATATTTGTATTAGACTTTTTGAGTCAAAAAGCACCAATCTTCATCTGGTGTTAAGTCTCACTTAGTTTCTAACTGATCAACTGTACAAGACGTATCTCCTGTTTCGGTATACAAAATTGTGAGACCTCAAAAATTTTAAAAATTATATCTCAACTATGCTCTTAAATCCTAAACTGAGAAGTGATGCTAACGAAGATGTCCTCTGGGCAGGGAATTGTGACACCGCCCATTGGATGATCGAAGCCAAATTCTTCCTCTGCTTGACTTAGCAAGTCTTGAAATGAAGGCTGACTCAAGTATGATATGGGTATCACAAATCTCTTCTTCTGCTTCTCCCCAACATAAACAGCAAAGTGGCCCTTGGGAACATCCAAGGATGTTGAAGACTTCTTGATTATACGAGGAACACGAATAGCCATGATGTTTTAATCAAGATGAGCAAATGATGAAGAGAAGAATTACTAAATATTCTGAAAGCACATATATAACTTTGAGTATTTCTCTAGTATTGCGGAGAGTTGTGGTGGTGGCAACTTCTCAAAACATGTTTGTTTATATAAGCCTTTGCCAAGTCATAAAATCTAATGAGTTGTGGTGAAGAGACATTTGGGCCGGGCATCTGTTAAGATAATGACATATAAATTACGACATGGATCCTGTCTTCTGACTAATTGACATGATCAATTACTTTAGCTCATACAAGTTCAAGAACAGTAGGTCCTACTGTTTTCTCATACATGGAACAACCGATATTTCAGAATCAGATCCAAAAAATGGATGTTGCCTATCCACTATGACTATAACATACTCCAGATGCAAACCCTGTGTCCATTTATGGAAGAACTATAAGAGAAATAAGCCAATCATACTTAAAATTTCACTGGCGAAGATGCATTTGTTGCACTGGTTATTGACAATAGAAGCTGAAGTAACACATGGTTTTGCTGTCCAACTCATTGACAAGTATTTATGAGTTTAGGCCACAGTGCCTGAAGATCATCAGGTCCCACTGTTTTTAGTTACACGTTAAAGAAGAGGATCTTTAGAAATCAAAATTGATTACAATGGGTAATTATCAACACAGGATCTTTTGAGAACAAATTGATAACAATGGGTAATTGACTTGTAATTTTCAGGTCTGGACCTCTTGGTCAGAGATGTCTTGCTGATATATTAGGTCATAAATGGACTAAAGTTTGGATTCAACAACACTAAAATTGGAAACCTTTTTACCGCAATATCTGATAACCTGTTTGGTCCGTCATGCTAAGTCATTATGTAGGACTAACTGAACAATCTTGCACATCCAAGAAGAAGTTCAGGTTGGTATTTGTAGAGAGGTAAAGTGGGCGGATTTGGTAAGAAGAGAATCTTGCCCAGTGGACAGAAGGAATACAATTCCTATTTTTGTCATTTCTCCAGGCCAAAGTCATAGATTTGTCTTGGTATTATATACGTATAGAAAAAATAACAAAAACATGGAAATCATAATTGAGAAAGAGGAAAGAGGATAAAGGTGAACTTTTGCAGCTGACAGTAAGCCCCTCTATCTAATTTTCAATAATATGGTATGAATAATGTGCCTTTCCTAACTCTCTCTTCTAATGTACAAACTACAAAGGTTAGTTCTTTACAAAAGTCAAAACTGTGAAAGGAAAAGCCTCAGAACCTACTCAAGCAAGAAGTAAGATTAATGAAAGCATCCTCGCTATAGGGAATTGTGACACCACCCATTGGATGATCGAAACCAAATTCTTCCTCAGCTTGACTAAGCAAGACTTGAAATAATGGTTTGCTCAAGAATAATATGGGCATTACATATCTCTTCTTCTGCTTCTCCCCAACATAAACAGCAAAATGGCCTTTTGGAACGTTTCCAGCTGTAGAAGACTTCTTGATTATATGAGGAATACGGAAAGCCATGGTTGTTTAGTTCAATATAGATGAGAATATAAGGAAGGGGAGAATCAACAAGCACCCTGAAAGAAGAGAAAAGCTTTGAATGGTTTCAAGTTTGTGGAACCTTGTGCTTGCTTGAGACTCTTGTTCTGCATTTATAGCAGAATGGTAAGCCAGAAAAGACTCTTGCTTGGTGTGGGCACTGGTTAGAGACTGTAGCAAATGAAGTAACACATGGCGTTGCCTTCCAACTAATTGGTCACACCTATTTTCACAACAAAGAACAGATGGAAACTCATCTTCTTAAAAATGATTTAGCTAGGGACCACCTCTAGCCATTTCTTGATGTTAAGTTAACAAGTTTCTAGTCTGCATTCCGGTGATTGATCATCACATATGAATCTATGAGGACATATACGGAGAATTTTAGACAAAGCTTGATCATCCATAGTACTAAAGCAATGGCTCAGGATACAATTTGGTTCTTATCACGAAAGAACTACAGTCTTATGGTTCACCAAATGGTGCTGCAGTTGAAAACTTAGAGGATAACTATAAAATGGTCAAAATTGGGATTATTATTATGGGATCTAATTGGGAATTTGGATAAAGTTGGGATACTTTTGAGAAAGAAACTAATTAGGTAAAATAAAATATACTCAAGTTTAAGGATCGAACCCTAACCTCTAAGTAATGTAAAAATTCTTTTCGTTTTTAGTGTATACAAGTTAAATCCATATAAACAAAGCTGGTCCAGTTGTCCTTATGACTACTGTGATGTTAGAACAAAACTATCCAATTGATATTTTGAATTCCACAAAACTGCAATTCTGAATAAATTTACTGTACTATCTCACAAATTGTTTGTCTCTCATGTCTTATCATTATGTGGGATTGACTTTCCAGATTAGTTTTGCTCCACTTATTTTTAGCAGATGTTTCCAAATAGTAGAGAAGAGATTCTAGCTCATTCTGATTAGCAAGCCATGAGAGTTGAGAAAGAATTTCTATTGCAATGAATTGATTACATTCAATATATGGAATAGAATGGAACCATAGAAGTAAAACGGTTCATTACTTCAATTTCTTTTGAAGTAGAAAAATGTTTCCTCAGTCTAGCTAGTGTTTCTTCCAACTCTGAACTGAACATAGTGGAGATCCTAGTTTACAACTATACAAAATTGTGTTAGCGAAAAATGGGGACTAGTTTTCTTCTCACTTCGGCAAGCGAGATGTGAGATCAATGAACAAATCCTCACTGCAGGGAATTGTCACACCACCCATTGGATGGTCGAAGCCAAATTCTTCCTCAGCTTGACTGAGCAAGTCTTGAAATAAAGATTGACTCAAGAATGATACAGGGATCACATATCTCTTCTTTTGCTTCTCCCCAACATACACAGCAAAGTGGCCCTTTGGAACATCTCCAGTTGTGGAAGATTTCTTGATTGTACGAGGCATACGAATAGCCATGATCTTATAGTTTTAATAAAGATGAGCAGAAAAGGAAGAGAAGAGCTTACAAAGAACTCAAAAGCAGAACAATCTTTGAATATTTCTAAAAGTTTTGCTGAGAGTTGTGGTGGTAGACGCTCTTTGAATGTGTTTATATAGGCCAGTGGCAACTCAGACAATCCTGCTGATAGTTAAGAGTTATTTGGTGGACTCCCCCAAAAGACAACAGCACCTGAAGTAACATGGTTTTGCCTTCCAACTAATAGTTAAAGTATTGATTACTTAAGGACAACTTAGTTGAAGATAAAGGCCCTGCCTTTTCCCTGAAGTTAGAACATAGCATGCCTCACAATCAAATTGCTAAAGAAGAGATGTAGTCTATTAATTGTGACTATTCATGTCTATATAAAAATGGATGGTGCCTATCCACTATGACTATAACATACTCCAGACGCAAACCCTGTGTCCATTTATGTAAGAACTATAAGAGAAACAAGCCAATCATACTTAAAATTTCATTGGTGAAGAGGCATTTGTTGCACAGTTGATTGACAAAAGCAGATGAAGTATCACATGGTTTTGCTGTTCCAACTCATTGTCAATTATTTATGATTTTAGGCCACTGTGCCTGAAGATCAGCAGGCCCCACTGTTTTTAATTACAAGATAAAAAAGAGGATCTTTAGAAATTAAAATTGATTACAATGGGTAAGTATCAACACGGGATCTTTTGAAAATAATGGGTGATTGTCTTGTAATTTTCAGGTCTGGACCTCTTGGTCAGAGATGTCTTGCTGATATATTAGGTCACAAATGGACTAATTGAGAGTTTAAATTCAACAACACTAAAATTAGAAATATTTTTATTGCAATATCTGATAACCTGTTTGATCCCTCATGCTAATTCATTATGTAGGATTTCCCAGCAAAACCAACCTAGAGAATCAAACAAGCAGTCATTATTCACATTAGCAGGTCACATAGGGAGCATGGAGCTGAATTGCAAAGCTGTTTTTTCAAACTAACCTTGCTCATTTTCAGTTCCATTGTCAATAACAAATGCTTCAATATCCTTCCCATTAGCCATCTTGTAAGGTCTTCAAATATCTATTTCTCAGGTATAATTCAGCTAAAATATATCTGTTAAACCCAAACTCTAAACCACTCCAATAATGTTAGCTCTTAGAAACCTAAACATGTCAACTCTACTGCCAAGTTTGATTGATCACAAGTATTGGCGTTTCAAATGCCACAACTCCTCATGCATCACTATTACTTCCGGAACCTGCAATATCACGCAATGTTTTTCGAGACTCATTAAGTTGTTTAGTGTCCATAGCAGCTTCTTCAGTTTTCCTCCGCAACACCTGTATACCGTTTAAGGTAAGACACGTGATACTTTCAAAGCAGAATGGTTAACAAACTCTTTCTTTTACCATCTTTTGCACTCTGTTTCGGTGCCAGGAGCTTATGCACCTCATATTCATTTTTTCTTCCCTCCTTTCTTTGGAGTTGCAGCCTGAAACGAAATGTACCTATTATTAGTTTGAACCCAATCTTTGGCTATAAATATCTGGCTATCCCTTCTGTTTTACTTAGGAAAATTCTGAAATACTCTCCTTTCTGCATTAAAAAGCAAGTTTCATGTGTGAAATTTGCTACTGATTGTTGAGGTGAAATACCGCTACACCAGTCAGTGTGGTACTAGAAGGGTTTGGGTTGAGAGTTGGAATTTAATATGGTTGTTTATTTAATTTGCACAAATTTTATTTTTGAATACAGAGTAACAACAATACAAGTTTTTGCACTGAATGCTCTTATTTTAAGGTGACTTTTACTTTTTTTTCTTATGGTTTTTAATTTTTAATTTTATTACTTATTATTGAAAAATTATTGTCCAAAGTACGTTTAACTATAGCTTAACGTTTTTGAATAATGTTTGCCGGGAGCAAAAGTTACTTAATTTATGTCTTACGAATTAAATCACACTTACTTTATGTCTATAGATAAATATTCTTTAAAAAGATTTTTCTAGCAAAATTAAGTCATAATTAAAAATACTTTAAAAATATTATTTGCTCATAACATTTAGTTAGTTTTTAAAAATTTATCTTTACAAAATTTCAAATTTTAAAACTGAGTTCAGATTAATTTTTGGGTGAAATTTCACACTTTTATTCATAAAATTTAATTTTTTTAAAATAAAATGGATATGTAACACAACTCTTAAAAGTTTATTGTTCAAGTTTGAACAAAATTTATTGCCAAACACCATCTTTTTACTCTGCTGCACCATTGACTCATAAACCATAGAATAAAACTTACCGCCGTTCGGGGCAGCCGCTACACCACCGCAGAGTAGACCCGGAAAAGGTCACCGATGACCCGCTTCCGATTCCTCTCAACTGTGTTTATTTCTCTCTTCACCTTTTGCTCCTCTACCGAGATAAACCTCAAGTAGAAAGCATCCATTTTCGTACCCCAAAATTCCACCGGATCGAGAGAGCACTCATCAGTTAAAACATAGCTTTTGATCCAAGTAATAGTGTCCGTATGAAACTACGGGGTCTCCCGGGCCATTCCGCCTTCAAACGTACAAGGAAAAATTTCTGAACTTGTTTCTCTTCAGACATCCGGCCGCCAAAGCTCCAAATTGAGCATAGGCCGTATTTTTCACAATTATGTCAATTTTCTTCCGTTCATGTCAGCCAATTCGCTAAGGACACTACTCAGGAAGCTTGAGCCCCTCCTAACCGTACCATTTGACTTGCCTACTTCTGGCAGTGCCGACCAGCCATTCCTCCATTTCAGCTACCTTTTAAGCTCATGCCGTTCCCTCGAAGCCCTCAAACGGTTACATGCTGTGGTGTTGACAAGTGGTTGTCACACAAACCTCCTAGTATGCACCAAGCTTGTTTCTTTGGCTTGCTCTTTATCGTCCACAATGAACTATGCCCGGAAATTGTTCGACCAAATGTCTCAAAGAGATGTGTTTGCTTGGAACACCTTGATTCGGGGATATTCCGATCTGGGTCCTTGTCAAGAAGCCATAATTCTTTGCAAAGACATGCATTCCCGGGGATTTTTACCTGATAACTATACATTCCCTTTTGTACTTCGTTCTTGCTCTGTGTTGTCCGCTTTGACTGAAGGTAGGGAACTACATTGTAACATAATTAAACATGGATTTAAATCTGATCTGTTTGTACAGAGTTCTTTGATTACTCTGTATGCGCAAACTGGGGAGACCTTGGATTCAGAGTTGGTGTTTGATCAAATGAGAGTGAGGAATATAGTTTCTTGGACTGCTATGATTGCAGGCTATGTGCAAAATGGAATCCCTGAGAAGGGATTAGGATTTTTTCTCAAAATGGTCAATTCGGGTACTCTACCTAATGCTATTACTTTGGTGAGTGTACTTCCTGCCTGTGCACGGTTGGAGTGTTTGGATCTGGGAATGTTGATTCATGGCTATAGTATTAAGCTAGGGGTGGAAACAGATGTTTCACTAGTTAACGCTTTGATTGCTTTCTACGGGAAGTGTGGACTCGTTGATGTCGCTTGGTCTTTGTTTGATCGAATGAAGGAGCATAGTGTGGTTTCATGGAATGCAATAATTGCTGCTTATGAGCAAAATGATGTTGGTGCTTCTCCAATAAAGCTATTTCATAGAATGCTAGACCAAGGGGTAGAGTTTGATTATATTACAGTAGTTACTGTTATTTCGGCTTGTGCCAAGTTAGGGGCACTTGGTACTGGAAAATGGGTTCATGAGCTTGTTAAACGCAAAGGTTTGGAATGCAATGTTCCGGTCACAAATGCACTTATCGATATGTATGCAAAATGTGGGAGTATAGAATCGGCTATAGATGTTTTTGACAGGTTGCCTAATAGAAGCGTGGTTTCCTGGTCATCAATTATAGGGGCTTGTGCTTCACATGGTCATGGGAAAGATGCTCTTGAGTTCTTTTCAAGGATGAAAGAAGAAGGAATCCAACCTAATAACTTCACCTTCACTGCTGTATTGACAGCTTGTCGACATTCAGGTCTTGTAGAGGAAGGGAGGAAGCACTTTGAGAGCATGATAACGGAATACTCGATAGTGCCAGGGGCAGAGCAATGTGCTTGTATGGTGGACCTACTAGGACGAGCCGGCCAACTTCTTGAGGCTTATGAATTTATAAAGAACATGCCTATTGAGCCTGATGCGAATGTTTGGGGAGCTTTGCTTGGTGCTTGCAGAATTCATGGCAATCTTGAGATGGCAGAATATGTAGCAGATCGACTATTTGATTTCAATCCCCAGACAGTTCCTTTCTACATACTCATGAAAAATATCTATGCTGAAGCCGGAAGATGGGAGGAGGTAGCTAGGTTGAAATTTTTGTTGGAAGAATTGAAAGTGGAAAAGATCCCTGGCAAAAGTTCAGTTGAGATAAATCGTCGGATTCACACGTTTTTGTCTGGATCAAGGATTTCAAACTTCTCAAGAGTTCCAACCCGTGAATGTGTTCAACTGAAGTATGAGCAAGCAGCTTTTTAAGTAGACGTTTGGCCGTAGATTCCAAATATTTTTTATTTTATTTGAAATTTATGGAGTTGGATTTTGAGATGGAGTTGTGCAAAAAATATTTGAAATAATGTTCATGGTTGAATGTACTTAAATACAACTTCAAAAATGAAAAATGAGTTGGAAAACAGGTGAAAAGCTGGATTTTGTATTTTTCCTGGACAAACACTAATTTTCAAATAAAGTAAAAAATTATTTCTGAAAAAATGAATAATTTTTATGACCAAACGGGTCCTAAGTCTCCTGCTTTTATTCAACCATTAGAGTACTGTTATCTGTTTCATTCGATTGAAGAATGGGTTTCTAGGATTGATATTGAGTGGCAATGGAGACTTCCGAGGACAAGGACACTTCACTGTGGGTGAGAGTAGTTGTGAACATCGGTGCCGCTCTCCTCTTCACCTCCTCTGCCGCCTCTGTTAGAGGGTGATGAGTTCATCTGCTGCGCGGCGCAGGTGAGCAATGGTAAGCAAGCACTGGAGTGGAAGTTTCAAACATTTGAGAGGGGCCCTTTGATGATAACGACATTGACGTTAAAAGCCCCAAAATCTAAACGCTTCTTTAACTCAAAATACTCAAAAATCTTTCAAAACCAAAAAGAGGGAACTCGATGTCTGAAACATCCACTGTGGGGTCTGTCCAAATTAGCCGTTAAATGTTATAATGCCCACATCCTCATAACGGCCATATTCATATTCACAACTCACAAGCCCCTCTTTATATATGAGAACTTGAAACATTTTACCACCATCACCAAGTATTATCACATTCTTCAAGTAGAAATCAGATATTCATTTTCAGAAATGACTTCTTCAAAGCTAAGGCGTTCTTGTTCCTTCCCGATTCTGCTTCTTTCTTTGCTGAATTTCATTCTCTTTATTCTCTCTGCAGCCTCTGTAGCTCCCATAGTTGTCCTCAAAACTCCACCAACTTCACTTGGTTGGGCTTTCCTCATGGTTTCTGCCATTTCACTTCTTTCTTGTTTCATTGGTTTCTACTCCCAGTTAACTCATTGTTGCTTCATTACCCACGCATCCCTTCTCGCGGCGTCGTGCATCGGCCAATTACTAGCCATTTTAGCCTTGTTCACGAAGGAAAAATCGAGTCTTTCAATGCTGAAATCACCCAGAGACCCCAGGGAAGCAAAGGTTTTGGTGAGATTGGAATGTGGGGTTTTGATGGCTATGTTTGTGATGCAATTGGGTGTCTTGGTTTTGACTTGTGCAGTTCAGAGTTGTTGGGTGAGAGATTATGAAGGTTTGGAAGCAGAGAGAGAGGCATGGTCAAGGAAGAGGAATCAGAGGATTGCAAAGGTTCAAGAAGAGTCCATGGCAAATGCAACCAAGATTTCTGAAATGAAAGCTAAGGAGTTGGATCAAAAGATTAAGAACAAATATGGACAGTGGGTAAAAACTGATTTTGAAGGCTAAATTCAAACAGAGACAAATTAAGAAGGTTCTTTGGAATATGCATGTGTGTGTAGTACTTGTTCCGATGATGTCATTGAGTCACTACTGGGTGGCTGTATTTGGGAGCTAGAGATTGCTTTTGTTCTTGTTAAAACTTCTTTTATCTTGGTGCAAAATGTCCCATTTAATTGTTGTTAAAGTGCGTTAAAGTTTCACGGTGATTGGGAATGAATAGGTGGTTTGCTCTTATAAATTTAAACAATCATCCTTTCATAAGTTATTTTATGAGGTTGAGTTGCGATCAAAACAAAAAATATTACCTTCATCATAATTAATTAAAAACAGAAATATTGGACTGAAATTATCTCCAATCCAAGAACCGATCCTGAAAATCTTACCAATGATGCATTCTGGTTGTGTTTTGGCAGAGAATGTTTTTCGCCAAAAATAATTTTTTCAAAATAAAAATAATTGACGTGGCCTATTTAATTGGAGACCACGTGTAAAAGATGATTTTTTTAAATCAGCTATTTGAGCTGTTAAAGAAATAATGGCACGAATGGACACTTTGGGTCACAACAGTAGCATAAATGAACTCAACTATTAATGGATTATATAGTTGAGCTTTTTCCTAAAAATTCAATGGCATATTTGAGTTTTTTCACTTGAAAAACTTATTTTCTTAAAGACAAATGTTATATTTTTTTTGATCAAACATGGGAAGATTGGACCATAACACACCCTTTTAATCTCTTTTCTCCACTGAAATTATTACTCTTTTTGTTCTAAAAATAAGTATTTCGTAGATAAAAAATAGTAATTATTTTTAACTATATTTTTTAAATAAAGAATTATTTTTTCTTAAAAGTATTCAATTCTCAAGAAGTATTTGATAAATAGAATAACTTAGTTTTTCTTTTTACCCATTCCTCAAAATTCTTTCAATTTTAACCGCTCGGTGATTCCAACTCATAACTTTAGAATAAGAGATGGAGGGGGCTTATCATTGGAACAACCCCTCTTATCAAAATAAATTAATAAACTATTAACTTACATTTATTACTCCTCTTGTTCTATTTTAATTGTCAGGATAAGATTTGCACACTTATTAAGAAAAAATTAATAGGGATAGTAATTTGACTAATATAATCTTATTAATTTTTTGAAAACATACAATAATAATTCTTTTCACATTTTAGAATAACTTCAAGTACTAAGAGTATAATAGAAAACATATGGTCAATTATCTTTTGAATTTTAAAACTATCAAATATTTAAAAATAATTATTTTTAATATACATAAAAATTAAATAATAATAGAGTTACATTTAATTAATTATTATTATTTATTTTTTTAGTAAAGTACAAATCTTATACTAGCGTTAAAATAAAACAGAGGGAGTAGCATTTTTGGACGGAGGGAGTCCTATTTTTCTCATGAACCTTTCCACTCAGTTTTACATAAATTGAAGTGAGAAAATATAACTTCCCGATGTGATTAACGCCCCAATACATTTCAACTTCTTTGTGGGGTCCACACAACTCTCTGGAATCAATCTCTACCAGTGTCGCCTGTTCTCATATATACGATTTTCAGTTCAATTTCATCCAAACACATCAAAAGAGTAAAGATAACTTTTTTTTTGTTTTTCAATTTAAGATAAAATAACCAAAGAACAATGAAGTAACCTTTCCCCAGTTTATACTCTGCGGAATTCATGGCTTCACTGCCTTCCGTGGTTGTGGGCAACACCCTTAAGCTTGAAAATGATTTCAAGAAAAACACAGTAACTTCTTTGCCTTTCGAAAAGGTAAGTTCTTGGTCTCTTAGTTTATTTCATTGAACATTTGCTGTGAAGAGCTAAAATTTGCCTATGCTCACTTCGGTTTGCAAATTTTTTTCTCTATATTGAATAATTGGCGTATGTTATGAATGTCAACGAGGTTATGGTTTTTTTTGTTTAATTGTTCTTCCTGTTTTCTGGTTTAATTTCTGATAGAAAAATCATAGTCCCGTAAATTCGGATAAAGCTTTGGAGCCATTTAATCTTGAACTCAGGGAGGCACTTTCACTGATCAAAGGAGGTGGTGAGAAAGTGGAGTCAGCTTCTTATATTCCGCTGCTGCAAGAATGTATCAAGAAGAATTCTGTTTCGGAAGCTAAAGCAATTCATGGCCACATCATCAAAATGGGTATCCATGAAGACTTGTTTCTCATGACATTTCTGGTTAATGTTTATGCAAAATGTGGGACAATGGGAAGTGCACGAAAGGTTTTCGATTATTTGCCTAAAAGAAATGTTGTTACCTGGACATCATTGATGTCTGGTTATGTTCAGAATGCGCAGCCGGAGGTTGGTATTAGCGTATTCCAAGAAATGCTGGAAGCAGGTGGATTTCCCACGAATTATACTTTAGGCGTTGCATTCCACGCTTGCTCATTGTTGGGTCATTTCGAGTTAGGAAAGCAGATTCATGCGTATGTTGTGAAGTATGAAATTGGGGATGACACAAGCATTGGCAATGCTCTCTGTAGCTTGTATTCCAAAAGTGGCAATCTAGATTCTGCAGTTAAAGCATTTCGGATGATTTCTGATAAGAATGTCATCTCTTGGACAACAGCTATATCTGCCTGTGGAGATAATGGGGATTCTGCAATGGGATTAAGCCTGTTTGTTGAGATGCTTTGTGCGGATGTGGAGCCTAATGAGTTCACATTGACAAGTGTAATAAGTTTGTGTTGCATAATGCAGGCTTTAAAGGTAGGATCACAAATTCATTCTTTGAGCATTAAATTGGGATATGGTTTGAATTTACGAGTAACGAATTCAATAATGTATTTATACTTGAAAAACGGATGGATTATAGAAGCAAAGAAGCTGTTTGACGGAATGGAGACAATTAGCTTGGTTACATGGAATGCAATGATTGCAGGTCTCGCTCAAATGATGGATCTTACAGAGGATGGTATGGCTGCACATTCCAGTGGTTTCGAGGCACTAAACACTTTCTTGAGACTGCATCAGTCAGGGATGAAGCCTGATTTATTCACCTTCTCAAGTGTGTTAACTGTATGTAGTAGTTTGGTTGCTTTGGAACAAGGGGAGCAAATTCATGCTCAGGTTATTAAGTCGGGGTTTTTGTCTGATGTTGTAGTGGGAACTGCCCTTGTTAACATGTATAATAAATGCGGAAGCATTGACAGGGCAAGTAAAGCTTTTGTGGAGATGTCTACACGAACTTTGATATCTTGGACATCTATGATTACAGCCTTCGCACAGCATGGCTACTCTAAACAGGCGCTGCAGCTCTTTGAGGATATGAGGTTCGTAGGAGTTAGACCAAACAAGGTTACATTTGTGGGAGTGTTCTCTGCGTGTAGCCATGCTGGGCTGGTTGATGAGGCATTGGCATACTTTGACATGATGAAAAGAGAGTACAAAATTAAACCCGTGATGGACCATTATGCATGCTTGATTGATATGTTTGTGAGGTTAGGTAGGATAGACGAAGCTTTTGATTTCGTCAAGAAGATGGATTTTGAGCCTAACGATTTTATATGGTCACTTCTAATTGCGGGCTGTAGAAGCCATGGGAAATTAGAGCTAGGATTTTATGCTGCTGAACAACTACTAAACCTGAATCCAAAAAATTCAGAAGCTTACTTCTTATTGTTAAACATGTACCTCTCAGCTGAGAGATGGAAGGATGTCTCCAGGGTGAGAAAGTTAATGAAAGATGAGAAAATCGGAAAGCTAAAGGATTGGAGCTGGATCAGCATCAGGGACAAAGTTCATTCATTTAGAACAGGTGATCGGTTGAATCCTCCATATGAAAATATAGACAATTTCTTAAGTGACTTACATGACAAAGCAAGTACAATGGGATTTGAGTTACAGACAACTTTGGAGCTGAGAAATGAAGAAGACGATGAAGCAACTTTTCCTAGAGGTCGTCACAGTGAAAAGTTGGCTGTTGCATTTGGATTGCTGAGCACGCCAAGTGCTGCACCCATCCGAGTTATTAAGAGTATTAGCATGTGTAGAGATTGCCACAGCTTTATGAAATTCCTCTCACAGCTAACTTCAAGAAAAATCCTCATTAGAGATAGTAAAAGGCTGCACAAATTTGTGAATGGACATTGTTCTTGTGGCGATTTTGGTAGTCTTGTTTAATTCTTTCTCAAAGCCTTGGCTTACCTTATTTCTTGTTTATCATTTTTTTTCTTGTCACAAGTATCTCTTCTCTAATTCCATGCAAAGACGCTCTTCATCAACTGATCTACTGAATTTAGATCATGTAGCTTGTATATGAAAGACAAATCGGAAAAATAAATAGTGGCTTATATTGAGTTCCGTACTTTTCTAAATTCCAATTGCTATAACAGTTACACTCGAGGTTTCTCATGCCATCTTTTGATTTGTATGATATCTGAGACAAAAGTTTGTTGGGTTTTTTTCAATCCGGTTAGAAAAACTTCTCCTGAGCAATTCAGTAGTAGTACGAAACCTACAGAGAGTCCCTCCCATAAACGAATGAATGGGACTCCTAGTCCTGATCTAACCAGAGATTCCGACAATCAATAATGTTCTTGAAAAGATAATCAAACCAGAAAAATTACAAAACTGAACCTTTAACCTTCATTTCCAGGGGCGGATATAGCTTGTCAGCTACAAGTTCAACCAAACCCAGTATTTGTGACAAGGACGTAGGATGTATATGGTAAAGACACAATTTCAACAAAAGTTCATCCTGAAATCATAATTTCAAAGTCGCTGCAAGTTCAATGCTAAGAATTTTAAGTCGAATCCATCAAAGATCAAATCCTGAATCCGCCTCTGGAAATTGCCTTAGTTGTCAGCATAAATGTCATGAAACCAGAAAATTCCATGGTTAGCTAAGAACCACGGCACTGTAAAGTAGTTGAAGTCAAAAATGTTTCATAGAAGCTGGTCAAATATTATCAACATGACAAACTCTTTCTCTAAAAGTAGTACCCCTTGTTATGTTTACTCTCTGCTCTAAGATAATACATTGATACAAAACCTGGGGAAAGCGTTTGGCTCGACCATAAAAGAGTGTACTCACTTCCTATTGGGTTCAAGAACTGTAATCTTTATACAAACACAGTACAGACAGATTCTCTAATGCTAAATTATCATCTCTTTCTACTCCTTGTTTTTGTAACCCTTGATTTGCATGATTCATCCGGTGGCCTCCATATTATTTCCTCAAGATTGCCACAAAAGTTCTTGTAAAACTGTAAAACAGTATAGGTATTAGTGTAAGCACTTGCATTATGTCGGGCACTTTTGATGAGAGTAGAAGCCAAGAGAGTTTTGGATCATGTATGTGTATGAGACTGAACTAACCTTGAGGAATTCACTAGCATCACCGGCTGCTTTCTGAACGTCTACCATGAAAAATGTAGGAGCAACTTCAAAAACCTGCTGATCAATAATGACTATTAGCTAGCACACAAAGAGTGCCACACAGATTGAAACAACTTTGCAAAGATGTAAACTTGCCTCCAGAATTACAGAGAAATGTGAAGTCTTGTTCGCGGAGAGACCTTCTACCCTCATCTGAGACGTACAAGCACAAAAGAAGACTAACCTTAGGGTTTCTCCAAGAAAATTGCAGCATAGAACTTGAGGAAAAGAAAAAGACCTAGTGAATCCAAGTGACTAAGCTTGAGATGCCCATTATTAATAAGAAAAGAGGTACTTGTCTACCTTAAAATTGCGGATATGAGTCTTGAAACCCATGGACTGGGCCACAACTTCCATACTTGATAAAACAACTTTTGCTGGTTTCTGTGTAAGGAAGCGTGTTTGATGATGCTTCATCGAATCCTGTAAATCCAGCATCCACATTCCACTTATCTAAGTTGAAGGCCAGCATCTCAATAATGACCAGCAACTAACAAGGCTATGGGGTTAATTTGAAAATGCGAAGCAAGATGTGCCTCTTTTCTTTGCTCTAACTCACAACTAGTTGAATGTATGTTAATGGACTATATTAATTCTGATCTATATGAAAGAGAGAAACAACGAGAGCCCTGTTGTGAATGGTCAAATTGATAAAAGTTTCAGAATCCATACCTGCCCGCGGTCAAACAATATGGATAAGTTTAATCCTTGAGAGAGAATAATAAGGTCAAAGGCATTTAGAGCCAGAGGCCCAGCATCCGCATTGTCACACTGCTTGTTGGTTGCTTCCTCCTATAAAACATTATAACATGCCATAAAATGGGGGAAACAAAGAAAATAAATAGTCAATAACTAGAACCTCCGTGGAATATTTTTCATCATGCCAAACACTACCTAAATTCCAATCAAATTGAACTTTCTTTCATTTTTTTTGGTGCATATCCTCTGTTTCTGGGAAGGAAAAAGTTCAGAAAGAATCTAAATTAATGCAAAAATTGTACTAAATGCGCCTTCACAAAACTATTCCATCATCTAAATCCAAGTGATAACCCCAATATGTCTTCTTATCATTATACAATAACATTTTCAGCTTATTGATAACAGCACATTCAACTTGAGCAATAAACAAGTACAAACCGATGCTTCAGCCAGCTACTTACCAGCTTGCCACCAAGCAAACCTTGGCAAGATTTCACTTAAAATCCCAATTCAAGAGCAAAATGTTTTATACAGCACAAGCAGCAATTCAAAGCCTTACCAACCTCAGTATCATCAAAAGCTGCATCAATATCATCTAAATTGACATCTTCATACTCCATAACTTTGACAGGAACATAATTTTTTTTAAACCACTCATCACTGCGGATCTCTTCAATCCGAATACGCTGCACAAAAAGGCAGGATATCAAAATAGAGGAAATTCTAAGTAATAAACCACTGTAAGAATATGTTAGTTTATATAAAAGACCAAATTTATCTTCAAGATCAATATTATTGTATAATGCTTAAACCTCAACACTGCTATTACACTTCAAAAGCAACCCAAAGGTAGCATGAATTCATGTAACAGAGAGTACAACAATACTTAAGAGAGTAAATAGCACAAGCAGCGATAAAAAAAATTTAGCATCTTACCACAGAACTTTCTAAAAGTTGCAAGTTATCAATTCAGTTATTTTGAAAAAATAAGCCAAGTAAACATAACGGTGAAATAAAGATTTAAGGAGATCCTTTTTCCTTTTAATTTTTTTCCTATCCTTGAAACGACCACCCTTCCATTATGCAATCCCCAGATGCTATCCTAACAGTTCTCCTTCTTCTACTCTTTCCCTCTAGTCTTCCTAAGTTGTTCTATGTCTATTGATATTTTAGTATTAAGATGGCAAGGAAATGTAAGGTCAAAACAGAAAAATTAGACAATGAAACGAAGAAAGTGCGGAAAAAGGTCTAATGAACAAAAAGAATAGTTCAAACACTAGGATACTGTCAGCAATAATGACGGTACAAAGAAGAAAAATGAAAGGGGGAACTCAAAAGGAAGAAGTGGCTGGATTGCTGCTTCGGTCCATGACAATGGGATCATCACGAAAAACTGAAATTTGAGCACGGGAATCCAAGAAATGTAACAAAAATGTAGAGCAGCAAAGCAGCACTAATAGCAACAAGTTTCTTTTTTTGCTCTCTTCTCTTTTCCTTCCGCTTGTTCGTTTCTCTTTCTACTTCCCTCCGTAGAACTGCATATTTGTTTTTATTCTTCTTCTGTCCTTTTGCTAAATTCCTTCCATTCATTTTCCCTGTTCTTTGTGATTGGAAAGAAACAAAACAGTAGATGGACACACCCGTATAAACATGAACCATAAAAAAAAAAGAACAGTAAGGTTTAGATGAGAGCCCAAGGAGATGGAGGAGAAGGAAAATAAAATGAAGAATAAGTAGTGGAGAATAGTATAGACAACTGGAAATTTTAATATTTGCCGGTGCACGATTTGCTTCATCTCACATAGACATCTATAGTACATATTATTTTGAGAACATCTATCTTCTATAGTAATGAAATTTGACTTATACCCAAAAAAAGAAAGTGGCGAGGAGAAGCCAGAGGAAGCAAATATGGTTTAATTTGTGTGAGGGGGGAAGAAGAGAGGAGAAAAGGAAAAGGATTTATGCTAAAGTTCCTTTCTTGCTTCCTTATTTGACAAGTTTGTTGATAAATCTACATAGAATGGACAAGTTGCAGTCTTTTACAAGTTCAATGGCTAAAATGCTTTGTGACGGATTAAGTTTCCAAAACAAATAATTTTAAGGGTGCAATCTAGTATGTGTACATTCTCTGATTAAGTACTCACTGTTTGAGGATTTGGGTCTAAAATTCGATGTATCAGAGATTTTGCTCCAACAGGAAACCAAGACGGGCAGGAAAACTCTGCTTTGTCAATCTGCAGAAAGATATAAACATACTTGTTGGTAATTAAAACTTTGTTATAATCTTCTTTTACTGTGATGAAAAATGAAAATGTCAGCATGGTTATCATGTCATATTGCTGCAAAATCAAAGTAAGGAATTCAATTTAAGTTATTTACACAACCATGAAAATGCAAAGCTTCTACCTTTGCGTACAGGGTAGTGAGATCAACCTCATCAAAGGGGAGATAACCTGCCATCAGAACATAAAGGATGACACCACAGGACCAGATATCTGCCACAGCACCGTCATAACCTTTGTGACTAAGAACCTAGTAAAAGTTCCAATAACAAGGATGAGACGGGAAATCTTAATCCATAATAAAGTAAAGGATACATATCAATGATCAAACTACTCATTCAAAGATATAAATGTACCAAAGAACTAAGACTACTATAACGGAAGCTGCCTAACTTACCTCTGGTGCAACATAGTTGGGAGTTCCACATGTAGTCTTAAGAATGTTGACTCCCTATTAGAACATCGGCAGCAGTTAGCAGCATAAATACTTACGCCAATATTGTCGTTTTCTTGTTGATAGAGAAAAAGAAAAGGTAGTATTTTGAGGGATCTTACTTCGCCAGGTGATGCACTAAGTCCAAAATCTGATATTTTCAGATTTCCTTGGGAATCTAACAGAAGATTTTCAGGCTGAGCAATGTTGAAAATGGCAGTGAGTCTTTCATTTAAATGCATAATAACTTATTGCTCTCTCGAATTTCACTTTTCTGTTAACAAGTACCTTTAGGTCTCTATGATAAACTCCCTTGATGTGACAATAATCAACTCCATCAATCAATTGCTGAAAGTATCTACGAGACTCGGCCTCACTTAATCGTCCATGGTGGACCTACAAATACATACCAGAGTCAAAGGAGAATTATATGGCTTAAGAAGAATCAAAATAATCTGCATGTGTCCTTAATCCATTTTAAGGTACAACTTACTATCTTATCAAACAGTTCACCGCCTGTGATAAATTCCAAGATAATATAGATTTTCGTGCGAGTTGCTATAACCTGACAGCAAAATTTCTCTATATCAGCGCACACATCAACATAAAAAATCTCCCCAACACCAGTAACCTAAAAGTGAAACAGGCAACAAATTTCAGGAAACATCGGCAATTGTTTTGGCACATGCCTCATGCAATCGAACTACATATGGATGTCTAACAAGCTTCATTATGGATATCTCCCGCTTTATCTGCAAGATGAAAAATGCAGAAAGCTCCTATTAGGGAACCAAAAAAATCAATTATAGTCTAACAGAAATACATGCCGGCATACCTTGCTTGAGAACCAATACCACAAACACAAATTGACACAATTAGAATCTATATACAGAAAGAAATGATTTAGAAATTGACGTTCAAATATAACTCTAGAACTGTTGAAATGCAATAGATTCTACTAAAGTATGACTATTATCTAGCAGCAACTTGTACACGTCGCCAAAAATGATCAATCAACTAACTTGAATCCGTTGTCAGAGTTCATATAACATCATTAACCTACATTTTACAGATTCCTCAGAAGGACAATATAGCAGTCTTGAGACTTGATTGAAATCCACTCTTCTCCTTCATCTTCTTCTTTTTCTTTTATGAAATAAAGGATTAAATAGATCCACTCTTATTGCCAACAGTACCTCTCAAATGCTTCGCAGGCTCACAACATTTTCATAATCCGCCATTCATGATGTCAGGGTCAATCAACTAACTTATTTCAAGTACGTTCAGAAATTGATCAAAAACGGATAGTCTACTTATCACATCTATTAATAGAAAACTTATTCCATAGATTCAATAATATCAAAATTCTACAACTAAGTCAAAGAGAGTATTTACAAACTGATAAAATTTAATAAATTAGGAAAAATTACTCCAAAATCTTACTTCACTTTGCACTTCAAGTATGAAAAAGAAGAAGCATAAAGGGCTCTATCCATGGATTATCCAGTTGCAGTACTCATTCTTCGAAAACCCAATATAAAAATAGGGGGAAAACACACCGACCTGGTCAACCATCTTGTGCTTGATGATAGTACTTCGATCGAGGACTTTCATGGCGACACTTTCACCTGTCTCCGTATTCTGAGCAAATTTAACCTTAGCAAATGTTCCTTCTCCAATCGTCCTTCCAACTTCATACTTCCCAACTTTCCGTATCACCATCTTTCTCTACTTCACAACAACAACAAGAAATCAACACCCTTTTTTCTTCTTCTTCTTCTTGTTCCTAATTTCCTCAACCCATTTTTTCGCTCTTTCAAGAAAGTATATTGAACTTGACGAACAAGATTTTGGCTTTTTTTCAATCTTTGTCGCTTTTATTCTTCTTTTATCACTAATAAAGCAAAAGGGGATGGGAATTGTTGGAAAAAAATTGGAATATGAACTGTGAAGAAGTTGAAAAATGAAAAGGTAAGTTATAGAATGGGAAAAAGTGATTTGGGATTTTGAAAACTTGAAAGTGTTGTTGTGGGGTTTTGTTGTTTTGGGGATTTTGGTTTGGGGAGGTAGGAATGACGAGAAGAAATTGCAGAAGCTGTAGTTGTTGAAAAGGAGAGATATCATTAGTGGACAATGCAACACTTTGAAAATGATATCTCTTTTTTTTTTTTTTTATTTGAAGGTAAATATTTAGGAGGAGTTTTTAGGTGTGATTTCATTCCGTAATTTAAAATTATAAGATAGAAATCAGTATTTACATATGTAATTTTATTTTATAATTTAAAATTTTAAATTCTTAAAAGATTTTGATTCGATATTTTAAATTATGAGATGGACTTTTTAAATATAAAATTTGAGCCATAAATTTATATTTTGTAAAAATTAAAGAAATTTATTATTTTATATTTATCAATTATTTTAGATATAAATAAAATTTATTATTGATATTATTACTCTTATTAATCTTTGCTAACCGTTTATATCAGATATAAAGTTTGTCAATTATGTGAGAGGAGTAGTATTGTAACTCATATTCAATTTTACTTTTTATTGAATAAAAGTTTGATAAATAAATGTTGTATTTTTAAAATATCTTTCTGACACACTGCATTATACTTTGTTAAGAACTTTTACTTATTTAGAAAGATTTTATAAGAATTGCATTATAATTTTTACTTATTTAGAAAGATTTTATAAAAATTAAAATTTTTTAAATAGTTTTCACAATTTTTAAGAATTTAAAAAAGAAATTAAAATAAATTATTTTTTAATTTAATTTATAAGTGATGATAGAATAACATTTCTTAAAATAAAAGGGGTATACTATGATAACAACATTAATTATAGTAGCAGAGGTACACTATGATTATAGTAAGAGGTGGGAGAGGTAAAATCTTTTAGAGAAAAGAACATTAAATATTGACTATCCCATACTATATGTTAACAAAATAAATTAAAAAAGATCTAATCATCCTGGACATGTTAGAATATTATATATTATTTAATTTCATTTGATTATACAAGAGGAAAATGCAGTCCAGCAAAATTAGAGAACGTGAAAAATATTTATAATCTCAAAAGTCATGTTAAATCTTTTTCTTGTTAACATAACAAATAAATATAGACTTAAAGTTCAAATTTATAACTTTATCACTTTTATTAAATGTATTAAGTTTAGAATCTATAAAGCTATATATATTTAGTGAAATTTTTAACATATATATATATATATATATATATATATATATATAGTTTGAATCAAAATTTATGAATTCAGATGAACTTATAGCTAATTGATTAGACGATATATACACATTTGATAATGAGAGAGTAGGAAAAATTCGACATAAATATAGTTATGTATGAAAATTTGAATTTTATAGTTAAGTGACCAAACAACGAAGAAAAATCGTAAGAAAAGTAAATACAACACAAAAATACAAAATGCTAGCTATATGCTTAAAACATGCAAGTTGAATGTTATTTTTAGAAAGTTAGGCAAAATATAAATGCAACTCGACTTGTACTTAGAATTTAGAAACAAAGGAAAAAAATATCTAATTGAAATTCCTACACGTTTTTTCTATTTTTTTAAATTATGAAAATGTTAAATTATACTAAACAATATATTTATATGTAAAAATTGTAATAGAATAACTATGAAATTCATGATAACTATTAAAAATGTAAAATTTTCAATATTAAAAATCTTAAATATGAACTTATAAACCTTTAAATTCTAAATTCACATTCAATAATTTGAAAAACGAAATTTCCTTCCTTGTTGTTAGTAGCACAATTGGACAATGAGATAGAATAATTGAAAAGACATAATTTCCTTGTCTTTGAAGGAAACTTCTTATTAATTATGTGACATCTACTTCCAAGTATTTGCCCAAATACACACTTCAAAGTGGGACAAGTGTCCTTTTTTTTTGGTTATAAATATAATTATATTATAGCGAGTATTTATTTTATTTCATTGAAAAAAATTAAAATTAGCTATTTTGAAATTTAATTTTTTTATAAATAAAAAAAAATCATTCATTATATTTTATTTCTCAAAAAGATAGTAATATTTCTCCCTTTCTCTTTATCTTTATCTATAATGTTTTTTCTGTTACTTTATTATTTTATAAAAATTTCTGCTCCGTCAGTACCACTGCCTCTAATAAGGATCGTTTGATTTGGAATCAAGTTACGCGGAGTAATGTAGAGATTACTATTAACATTGAATTGTAATATAGGGATTAGAAAGCAAACATTATAATGTACGCATTGCAATATATATATATATATATATATATATATATATATATATATATATATATAATAGTTGTATGAAACTTTATTTTAAATCTTATAAGGTCTTGACTTTTTGTTGAATTATTATGTATTCAATGCTTTCAATATCTATGTATTACTTAATGGTTGTGGATTTGCCGGGGACAACTTGATTGATACTCATGATTATTTTAAGAACTTAGATATTTTGTATTTACAATTAATTAATATAAATGATGATATCACTTGTAAAACAAGCAAATAGCTCTAATAATAATGTATAATTAAATTTCAAACTCGAAAGCAAAATAAGACAAAGGAGCAGGTGGTCGTTTGGATTTCACTCCAGGAGTCTCGAGTTCAAAGCTTTAAATATGAAAAAAAATTCTATTATAAGCGTTTGTCGTTAAAATAAACCCTACAACACGCGATTCAGATATCATACTAGTATTTGAGAAATCAAAAAAAAATAAAAAATAGTCATATGATTTAATTAATATACTTACACAATTATACCTAATTTTACGGATACATGGTTATCAAATTGCAGGAAACAGAGGCTTGTATTCGCTAATGCTTCTCCTCTTATCACACCAATGAACTCCCTGCATTTTAAATTTTATTTGACATCTTACCAACAAACTAGTATTACACTATAATCAAATTTCACACCAGTAGTTAAAAGACTTCTCCACCTAATAATGTAACATTCTATTCAAAATTCAACATAAATGGAATAGAGATCGAAGACTAAGTGGAACATAAGAGAAACAAGCCACCTAGTTGTTTAAAGTAACTCAAGAAAATGACCAGCCACATCCTTACCAAATGCCAAGCCATGTATATGCAATAAACCCCAACGGGCTTTCCCTTATTTTGCACCAATTACTTACTGGATAGACTTTAGGAGTTCCTTTTCTGATCTTTAGTCATCACAAAACTAATGGGTAAGCATGAACATGATGGAATTTGATTAACGCATTAATCTAGCTATCCGGACCACTTCACCCCGTAGCTGGAGAGGTGTTGTGGGTCTCCGGGGGCAATGTTGGTGGATATTGAGTGGATTGGTGGTGTAATGAAGAGGTCCAAGGGAAAGTGGAGGCCAAGAAGGCTGCTTATAAGGAGTTGATGGAGAGTAAAGAGGAGGAGGAAAGAGGGCAAATAGGGAGAGATATAAGACGGTGAAGAAGGAAGCAAAGTTAGCGGTTATGGCACCTACAACAATAATGTTTAAATGTTTGTATGAAGAACTACAAGATAAAGGCGAGGAGAGTTGTATATGTTCACCAAGGCAAGAGAGAGGTGGGCCTCAGATTTGGATCAAATGAAGTGCATCAAAGACGGGGAAGGCAAAGTATTGGTGTAAGAGGCACACATACGAACATGACAGACATACTTCCATGAACTCTTGAAAGAAGAGGGGGACAGGAATATTGTGATGAGTGAGAACTGGGCCAGATGGAATCCCGATAGAATTTTGGAAGAGCGCAGGTAAAGTAGATATGGAGTGGTGGCTAACTGGGTTGTTTAACGCCATTTTTAGGACGTCTAAAATGCTCGAAGGAATGGAGGTGGAGTACAATGATCCCGTTGTACAAAAATAAGGGTGATATTAAGAATTTGGAACAACTATAGGGGCAATAAGTTGTTGAGGCACACTATAAAAATTTGAGAGGGTGGTAAAGATGAGGGTGAGGAGGGGTGTGTCTATTAGCGAGAATCAATTTGGAATCATGCCAAGGGGTTCAACTATAAAGGTCGTTCACCTAGTAAGGAGATTATTGAGCAATATACTTACACAATTATACCTAATTTTACGGATATATGGTTATCAAATTAAGAATCTATTGAAACAAAATTGTGTAACAAAAAAGTATAATATTAATTATTAATTCTTACATTTTGCATGAAACGAAAAGGGTGAAAGTTCAGATTATATGTGTCGTAAAAGACTATTTACCCATTTCTTGAAGGTACTTGAACAACGAAAATTCACATTTCATATTGACCCATCTTTAAATATATATTTTTGAATGAGTGAATTAATAATTATACTAACTATCAATGCTTAGTTTCAGCGAAGGTCTATCAGAAGGTGTGAGTTCGATTCCCATTATTTCTCTCCTGCTTCCCCTATGTTATAATTTATATATATATAGTCTATAGTGAAGAATTGAAACAATCACCATTTCGTGGATTCTATTAAGACTTTGGGTGTGGATAAGATTGGACTATACATATATAGGTGGTAGTGCTTCTATATATTGTATAAAATTTAAAAACTGTAAAGTGGTAGCTAGCAATTATGAAGACAACACCAATGTTGAAAGCTTGTGACATATAGTTTAATTAATATAGTTTTATAATTATTTTGTGCCCCTCTGAATGGTCATATGAATTTAAAGTACTTGAAATCATCGCTCCACTCACTACACAAATTTCTTAACCATGGTTTAAACTTTTTGATATTTTGGTTTGAGCAAAACTTAAAATGGTGTAACTAAATAATTATTTTTTCAATGATGGATTACACGCTAAAAATAGTGGCAACTATGCTAAAGGTTAATTAACGATCAGACATACTGAATAATAAAATAAACTAACTAATTTAATATAAAGAACTCTTATATGAATTTATCTTTCGACAACGTATTATCTTGACTTTGACCTTAGGGATAATATCTGACATCATACTGTTATTATTGATCTTCGAACGCGCTCCACCAGCCAGACAGACACGAGTCATTCTTATTAAAATTTTCACTATTTTTTAAAATAATCTACAAAATCACAAAATTCAAATTTTTAAAAAATTTAATATCAAATTAAAATAAGACATTAATTTAAAATGAAAGGAGTGCAAGAAATTATTATTAAAGTTATGCAATAGTAAAAAGAGTTGAACAATCATATTGCGTATATAAAATAATATTATTAGGTGTTGATAAGATTGACAATAAGTGAGTGCAACACCAAACTATATTATATATATTTGTTGATTTTCTTCACATCATCAACGTAACATCCACAAGAATACGCCACAATTATGTTGTCATTGCCACAAATAATAATAGTTAGTACTAAATATTAATTAAAGAATGCATTAAGTAGTCGAGTTTGTCAACTAACTTCTGCACTTAATTAAATGCATGACAATTGGACCATTAATATTTTATCAATGGTGTCAACATTTTATTAATACCATCTTGGATCATTTTCAAAAGAATAGTCGACTTAAATAACATTTCAAGGTTTATAAATTATACTTTCATCTATTTTATAAGAAAAAATTAATAGAAACGGTAATTTAACTAATATAATTTTATTAATTTTTGAAATCATTCAATAATAATTTTTTTCACATTATAAAATGATTTTAAGTACTGATGGTAGAATTAAAAAAATATAATTAATTATTTCTTGAATTTTAAAATAACTATTTTTAATATATCTAACCATTAAAATGGAACGAATGAAGTAATAATTAGGGACAGATTCAAAACTTTAAGCCAATAAAAATAGAGTATTAAGATTATTTTTTTTTGTGTGTGATGGGATAAATTAAGGTGCACAGAGACTTTTATGAAGATATTATTTATATCTGCATATTCTATGTTTATTAAACTCAGAAATGTAGCTAAATTAGAATTAGTATTGATATTGATATTAAGCTCTCGTTTCATCATAAATATTGGGAGTATATTTTTTAAAAACATAAAATAAAAATATTGTTTTGTTCATAAAATTTGCTCAGTTTTTGAAATTTATTTTCAAAAAAAGTTCAAGTTCGGATTAACTTTTGGGTAATTTTCACTTTCATTCATAAAACTTTAAATATTTTTCAAGTAAAATGCATGTTCAAATACAACTTCAAATCTCAAAACTATTTTTTAACGCAACTTTAAAAACTCATTTTTTCAAATTTCAATTAAATTTAGGACGGTGACTTATATACAATCGTAAATATTTATTGGCATATTGTTCAATAAGAATATACAACACTAAAGAATTCAATTGTTCAGATTAGCTTAGCTGGATTTAGGGCCCATTAAAGCAATAGTCCAAGGAAACCTGCAACCCAACAGGCCCAAAATATCAGTAATGGAGAAATTTTCATAAATAGCATTATGTAATAAAATAATTATAAAAAATAGTGTTATTTATCAAATTTATATTTATTTGCAGCTTTTTTACTGCTTTGATACCGTTTTTCTATAGAGACTGGAATTGTATCAACGTATCAAACCCTTAAATAACTCCTTATTGTAAGCTGACTGTTATATAATAACGGAAATATGTGTAATTAGTGCAACTAAGTCCCTATTTTACTGATACTGAGAATTTTTTTTTTAAAATATCGAAGACTTCAAATACAAAGAACGAAAGTTCCTAAAAAAATCAAATTTTCTGGAATCTTTGATTTTGACGATTTTCTCCTTTTTTATGGTGTATTATGGTTTTGGGTTTTGCTCAAATTACGTGCAAACCCTTAGGGAAATATGTCCAACATAATGGTATTGCTTCGTCATTCAGGTGAGTGGACTCCGGATAATGAATATAAAGATTATGTCATAGATGGAATCATCATCAAGGATTACGTTTCGTATGACGGACTTGTTCGAGCGATTATGAAGCAATTGGGGATTGATGATATAGATAAAAAAATTTTGAGATAAGATACATTGTTGAAGGTAATTCCACACTAATAGAGATAAGAAACGATGTGGGAGTGAGATTGTATATTGAGCTAAAGAAATTTAACAAAGAGTTTGGATTGTATCCATTATGTATCAATATTTCATATAATGTTGAGAAAAATGGTGCTATCATGAATTTTAATTGTAGTGTTGATTCTGTGTCGATTCTTAATTTGGAAGTAGTGGTTCAATCGAATTCAATGGATACAAAAGTTTGTATCTGAATCTAATATTGTTGAAATATTTGTTATTCTTATAAAAAAATGGATGCATTAGCAGTGAAAATATGATACATGAAAGTATCTTTTTTTTAAATATTAATGTGTATCAAAAACCTCATTTATATGTATACAATTTAAGTTTTAAAAAAAATTATTTCTCATAATTGTATGTATCATAATATGTAGTGATACACTGAAATTAAGGAATTGAGCAATCTTTTATCAGTATGTTTTTTTTCTTAAAAAAAACCACATATTGATAAACAATATGGATATTTTATATTCATGTATCATTGAAAAAATTGATATACTAATAACAAATTGGTACAATGTATTGATACACACAAAGCAATACATTAGTATATAATAATTCTGGATTATCAAAAAACAGATACTGATACATATATCAATTTCGCCATTGATACACAAAGACAAGAAAAAAATTGAAAAAAATTGCAGTGTATTAATTCTTCTTCCTTTCGTCTTCCTTGGACCTCCTCTTAGATGTATCACAACATCAAGTGCACTTGTACCAAGTGGTTGTTCTTGAGTGAAAAGACACAGATCAAACGATGGACAATCTTGTATAGATTGTTCATTAGATGATATTGTCACGCCTCGCCTTGAGGGGTATGACTGGCACCTGGTGCCCTACTAGGACCTGAACTGCTAGACTACTGAGCCTGAGCACACTTGGTGCCTAACTGACTCTAACTCGGATTTCTGGATACAAAGGGCTATATAACGGCTGTAAACACAGCCTCCAGCCAACTGGGCCTATAGCCACCTGTACCTGTAACAACAGCTAACCAGAAACATCTCAATTTAAGGGAGCCTATGCGGGCCGACAAGGCCACCATGCTGTCTAATTATCTGTAACTCAACACGAGACTACTATAAGGCTACGTGACCGGCAAGGTCACCACTACTGTCAAATTCAGGCCTCACACGGCCAACATAAACTGAAATGCTAAACATCTATAACAAACTGCACGGCCTCATACGACCGGCTCAACTGACCACAGGGAAATATATACAGACTGCAAGCCTCTAGGAATACTGATAAGATGGTCGGGACAGGACCCCGGCCTACCCATGTTGTACAACAAAAGAAAAGGGATAAACCTCTAGCTATCTAGCTCCGGATGACTAGAGCTGATAACCCTGTGAGCTGACTGGAATCACGAGGTATCAGCCCCTCGTCTATGAGTACCTGCAGACAAGTAATGCAGCGCCCCGAATGGGCATCAGTACCGCTGGTACTGAGTATGTAAAATAACAACTAAAAAATATCTGAAAACAACAATACAACTGATGGATCTGAAATAGAAAGGAATAAACTAAACTGATTGAAAATGTAAAGCTAAGCCTACTCTTAACCATGCTAGAAGGAGTAGGAGTCATACCTGGAGATGTGTCGATCTACTCATATCTAGTGTAACATGACATAACATAACATAACATAGCATAGTACACACAAACCTTACCTGGCCCCCCATAAGCCGGGAGATACAATCAACACGCAATCTATACCCCTACCCCGGTTGTCCCATCTCCTATAATAACTTTAAGCATCCTGCCGATCCCCTGGGTATGCACTTGGGCTCACTGAGCCCCTGACTATAACTGTACCTAAGTCCAGAGGACTCCTGAATCAACACCCCGGGCGTACCCGCTCCACAGGGGTGTGTAAGGGCCGACCAAGGCACAATATGGGGAAAATCGGCATTCCATCTTCGTCCCCTATGGGACGGCATGCCACTCCGTAGAGCGACGTATCCTCGCCCTCTGGCGGACAAGTCGATACAGCTATTAACCCTGGAGCGGTCATGAATGCTAGGTAATCCAACCCCAAGACAATACAGTGGTCTCAACTAGTAATACTATCTGCATATACCACATGCTGAAGTTAGTGGTGATAATGTATCTGCACATACTATATGCTGACTAGTGATAGTGATATGTATGTGTTCAATATATGCTTAGACTGATAATGGTATATATATAATCTTCTGTCATACTGTGCTGAGTCTAATGTTGAACAAGATATAGTTTTTCTGTTGGAAATCATGTTGTATAACTGAGTTCTTATAGTAACATGATTTACTATTTCTAACATGCTTTTTAAACTTCATTCTAATCTACCAATCTACTTCTGAGATACCTTACAAATACTTATATTGCTTTACTAAGTTTCAACTGAATACGATAATATCCTAACATACTTTACTAAATCACATATTGGGCATGCTGTACAGTTCCTAACACTTGTATTAGAATTTATAATGCGCTAGCAAGTTTCACGCTAGACATAACATGATGCTTCCAATATGGTACCAATATTCATAATAAACATAACACACGGCTTCTGAACATTCTACTGGCCTTTAAACTATTTTACTATACCGAGACTACTAACTTGCAGAGGAAACTAGCTTTACATACCTTCGCTTTTGATTTCCTGACTAATTGGCGTAGCTTGGTCAGTTTTTCAGCTATTTCTCCCAACTGCATTCATAAACACGTCAATTAGTGCTAAATACAATACTATTCTGAAGGACGGCGTCACTCTCGATATAATTATAGCCTAAATTTAGGCTTATCGAAAGACAGTCGAAAACTTGCTATTTTTCAGAAGTCCAGAAGGGAGAAGTATTCACTTCACAGCTAGGAACACATAGACACTAGTTTGGAGCAATTACACTTACCTTAGTTCGGTAACTCGACGATTTGTCGGCCGAATTTCGCGAAACTAATTCCATAGGAACGCTCCCCGGTACTAAATATCTCGGTACCTGAGGTTAATTTGAGTTTAGACTATGTTTGGCAGCGTAATCGAACGATAATGTATCACTCTTCTTCGTCTCTCTCTGTTTTCTCTGCGTTTTCTGGAAATCCTTATTGATTTAAACATTTATACCTCGAGTTAGCCTTCGGGGATTATTCACCACCATTTTTAAGCAAGATTATACCTTGATAAAAATTCTAAAATTTAAAGATATTGAAAAAGTTGATAGTATATGAAATATGAAGTAAAAATCGTAAAAACTTACAGAAGAATCACGGAATAGTGGAGAGAAAAATCGAATGAAAATTGTGAGAGTGAAACACGAAGAAAATATTGGGAGATTTTGAAAGATGAAGAAAAAGTATTTGAATTAGAGTAAAATACAGCTAATGAGATTGGAGAGAGAATGTTAAAAATTTGATACATGGTTAACTTATTATAAAAAGCTATTTGTGTAATTATTTTGTTATTTTTATACTTTTTAAAAAATATTATTATATATTATAAATATAAATTAATATTTACTTAATTATGTAATTTAACCTTAATAATATCCACGACCTGCATCAACCAAAGCCGTTATATCGTGTTTGATTCAATAAGTCCAAAATTTAGGAAACAATTATTGTATCAATAGTTTTCTATATTTTACACTAATTTTTTGTATATAGGTTAATTGATCAATTTTTTTAAAAATATTATACATTATTAGTATATAGTACTTTTTTATTACTTGATTTATTATTATTTAAAATTTTAATTAAAAGACAATTGATAGTTCTTATTCAACTGTTTGTACTTTTGTTACAAAAAATTAAAAAGATGTGAGATAATTTTGGTGCAAGAAAAAGATGGGGACAAATTCAAATTAATGTTATCAAGTAGTAGTACTGTTAACAGAAATCATTTTCATGAGGACAGAGAAAGAGACATGTTACATGTGTCAAGTTTTCACGTCGCCGGCATATAAATGATTTTGTCATTATTTGAGTTGAATGTTATATTAAAAAATTAATAATTTTTTAACTTAATCCAAACTTCAAAAGTTAGGATACGAGGAAATGATTATTCAAGTTCATATAAGGAGGTCACCTATTTTTATTCATCCCGAAATCAATGTATAGTTGAATTTGTATGAAGTCAAGAGCACGCAATACAATACAATCTTGTTTTAAGTTCAAGTCACTAGCAGTTTAATTAGTAGTTTGTGATAAAAGTAAGCAAACGGAATATAAACTAGTAAAACAAAGTAGACAAAAGCAAATGCGAGTATATTCGATGCGAATGTGAGTGAACCCGAGACCGTTGTCCTTGGCTCGAGAACGTATACTTGAAATAACTTATGCTAAAGCTAAACAAAGCAGGAAAAAAAGTTTGTAGCCTAAGAAAATAGTGTGTTGCCAATAAAATTGTTTGAGAGATAAAAAAAAAAGTATGAATTTCCTTTCCAAGAGAGGGGTGTCTCCTCTTTATAGATTACTTAGTTCAGGCCTAAGCCAACAGGGGAACGCCAAGAGAACCCTAAAGTATCACACCTTGTGTCCTTGCGCCACACGACCGACCCACTTGCAAGGTGTTGGCCAGTTTCCCCACCCTATATAAATTCGTACTAACTCGTCCACGCACTTGAGTATTCTAACACTCTTGTCCTCTGTTTGTCTCTTATGCTACTTCGTGGGGGCGATGACCCCCTAATTCTTATCCTCAACGAGATAATCACCTCCCCGTTGCTACCTCGGGCGTAATCGCCGCATAGCCTCAAATTCTCGCGATCTCAGTGGCCTGTTGCCCATTCAGGACTTGTCAACGATATCACGTGTCTGCCATCTAGTTCTACCCCATACAATCTCATTAATCACCAATATAAGATCTTTTTTTTCATTCTTCAATAAATGTAGACCGATCAAAATTAAAATATATTAATAAATTAACAAATTAATAGTTATTTGATTGAAATATGCTAGATTAAAATATGCTAAATAATGAATCAATAACCTAATTCATTTAACTTTTATTAAATCTTAATTTATTTAATTATTTTCATCTAATTTATTTTGATAAAGTTTTTTATGAATTAATTTGAGCTACATAATAAACCCAAATCAATCTAATTTTTAAATAGATTGAATCCACTGGATCGAAATGAACTAAATTTACAAATGAACAAATAATTAAGTCGTTAGAACTTAAATTTATTAACTAAAATATATTTTTATCAACTAATTTTCTCAACCTATCTCCATCATTATGCTAAGAAATTAATATCGATTGGCATTGAAGAATGAAAGGTACAAAAGAGCATCGGTTGGCTGAGAAGAAAAGGAAAGAAGAGAGTTGGTCATTTTTTATTTTTATTTTAATTGAATTATTTCATATTTATACTGATTAAATTAAATTTAAAATTTATAATATTATAAAATTTATTTTTGAAGTGATACTTTAATAAAAAAGTTTTTATTATTCAAAATAAATGAGCGTCCTTTTAGAGGGGGAATAGTAAAAGACACGTGTGTAGAATTGTAACGATGCAAATAGTGTTATCCCAAAACAAATAGGCAGCCAACATTTTCTGTTGTACAGACTATCACTGTATCTAAAATGTTAAATAAAAAATGAGTTATTTGATCATTTTTTTAAATTTTATTTTTAATACTTATACAAGTAAAAGAAAACCGGGAAGCTATGTTTGCAAGGTCACCTTGTTGAATTCTGTAATATTTCTTTTTATCTGCCCTTCATCATATGTTGAAGAAAAATGGTGTTATTTTAGTCCAGTCAGGTGAAAGTGATGTATGATAAATAGGTCAAATTAAATACTTTCACCCTTTTATTTTTACTTAAGAAAATAATTTGCAGTTTTTCATAGAAATAATGATGAATATTTTCATCATATGTCTCGTTAGTCAACAATAATGGCCTTTCAGATTCCTAGCAAATAAGCAGTGTACTATTATAATGATTCCATTACCCAAGTACGAATGAATGATGTTTTCATTTTTCAAATTTATATATTTTTAAAGATATTAAAATAAATAAATAAAAATATTTTTTAAAATAAATAATTTCTTTAAAAGATATGTATTAAATTAAATGTGTCGATTATCCTGAAACGGAGGGAGTAGTTTTCTCATTGCTTCAATATGAAGCAGTCTCTTTTAATTAGGCTCATTTTCAATCACAAGTGGCTCTTCAAACTCAATCCACGTTCAAATTGCCAACTCACCCAAAAAAAAAAAAATTGCCATTGGAAAATGGTGCATCTGTAAATTCCAGATTACAAATGAATTATATTTGAATCATATTTGAGTGAAGTGTAAAATATATTATTTAATTTTTGAGTTTTATATTTAAATTATTAAATGTATGAGTTTTATTAATTATTTATTAAAATATATTTAAATTAATAATTGCTTTTTTTATATAATATTATTAATGTGAAAAATAAATAATTAATAGTCGATGTGTGTTTTGATAAATATTTAGTAATAATTCAAATAGAAAAATAAATATCTAATAATTTAGATAAAAAATTTTAAAAATCGTATTTTTTAACCCTTCACTCGTTATATTTTAACTGTGTTTTGCTTTATAAATAATCTTTTAATAAAACATATAGTTTTTTTTCTGAGAAAGAATTTTACTATAACTTTTGTTTCCGAGGAGAAATTTAATTTTCTATAAATAAAATATTCTTTCTCTTCATAACTAACGAAAGTTCATATATGTTTTATTAAAAACACAGCCACATACCCCTTCGTGAGTCACAACTCACAACTGTCTCTTCAAGCATGAACTTTCGTTGTGTCATTAGTGTAATTTGAATCTTATATTTAATTTAATTTTAAAAATCAATTTATAAAATAAAAATATATTATTCGTCCATTAAAGAATCGATGTGAAACTTATCGCATGCAGTTAGACAACAATCATATTATCTTTTTGAAATAATGTTCTCCAATGAAGTAGCATTTGCTACTACTATTTATTTCTTTCCTTTGTATAGCAAAAGCCTACTATTAGCAACTAACTAATCGATAATTTACTTTTTTCTCAATAATAGAAGCTTTTGAAAAACACAAGGTAGTCCATAATCCATATAGATGCTTCTTTGAAAATTTTAGTAGAATCAGACAAACATTGAAAGTGCTTTAAATCTACGCTACATTAATTTCACGAAGAGAAAAGAAAAAAAAAAGGTGGACAAATCGGTCTAATTGCAAATACAGTTTTATCAATTATCACTCCATCTCCAAAGTCCAAACAATGCCTCAAATTATATCAATGAAACCTGTGTGTGTGTTGTTGTAAAATCAATTAACAATTAAGTGCTTTACATTAGCAGTGTTTAATTTCATGAACTTGGTTTAGATTTATGCTTAATCAACATAAATTACTAGTAATCTTTCACTTTTATATATCCCAATCCCACGAAATATTACATAGTAAAAGACATTTCCAAAAAAATAGCAAACACACAACCATAACCCTCCGCCGCGAAGTTCAACAGAATCCTATTTTCACTTAATTAAAAATGAAACTTAAAAACCAAGAAAGAAATTAAAGGATAAACTTCAAGGCTTGCCAACAACTCTACCGTCTGGACTCAACGCGCCGCTACTCTGCCTCCCATCCACCGCCACGGCAGCGGCAGCGGCAGCGGCAGCAGCCACAGCTGGATGCTGCATTTGCTGTTGCATAACACCCGCTGGTGCACTATAATAGACCTGTCTTCCTACACTGTCATACCCAACTTGTGTATATGTTTGCTCCGCCGGCGGGTGTGGCCGCACCATGCCCATAGTTTCCGACGTGTAAGCTCCTCCCATCTTCGGCTGCTGAATTGTTGGTTGTGGAGGTACCCCGCCGTACACCGGCTGATCCCGGTAAACCTCTGGTACCATGCGCTGCATGCCGTAATAAGCCTGACCACCCACTTGGCTAGTCACCGGTCGTAGAGCCGGAGTTTGATAAACCCCGGCGGGTGTTTGAACTATATATACAGGTTGTTCAGTTTGCACTGCTGATGCAGGATATGGTCCACTTGTCATATGACGTTCCGGCCAGAAGCTTGCCGGATTTGTTACCGGCACCGCTGCCTGTTGCGGCGTAGGAGCTTTTTGCTGATAGTATTCTCCGGGGTACGCTCTAGGAATTGATTCCTCCATCTTTCTGTGGTACATAGCTTGTTCTTGGTTGGAAATATGTTGCTGCAACCTTTGCATTTCATGAATCTGTCTCTGATAATCCGACGGCGATACTACAGTGTCTCCGATGATATGCCGGTCTTCCGACCCAGCATCGGAACCCGCATGAAAATCCTTAGCAAAAACCTCCGGCACCGGTGGTGGAGGAGTTGGGTCTTGGAGCTTCACCGGTGGAGGTTGTTGAACTTGCCCTTTTTCCAGCCCAAACAGAAAATCAGGATTATTCGCCGGGGCCGGCGCCGACGAAACAGCCGTCGGTGAATTCACGTCCAAGTTCTGCAACTGAAGAGAATTCAAAGCATCAACAAACCACTGACTCTCAGTTTTAGAGTCAGTAGAACCGAAAGTACTTGTCGCCGGAGTAGTCAAGGGGAATAAAAACAGCCGGAGTCTCGCCGGTTTAGCGGAACCCCGATAAATCCTGTCATATTCAAGCATCATATGCTCCAAATCTTCATCGTTGGTTACTGAAATCAGAGCATCAAGGTCCTCACCGGGTAACTGATACTTAAAGCAAACATCAGAGTCAGAAAGAGAGGAAAGCTTAGCAACAAGATTCGAAAATCTGATATTACGATCAACGGAGAGAATTTTAGTTTCACCGCCTACGTAGGCGAGCTGATTATCATGGGGTCGAGGGAGGATTTTTCCGCCATAGCTGCACATGAATTTGACCTTGTAATTTGAAGAAGGTGGTTGATCATCCCATGAAGCGTTTTCACAATCAATTTCACGGGAACGTGGGGATGAATTTACAGAATCTGGGTATGAGGAATAAGAGTAGTTCTCCATTTTTTCGGTTGAGAATTTGTGGGGGATTTTTGGAGTGCTATAAAGAAATGGAAGAATGTGGAGAAGCCATGACAACTTGAAGAAGCAGAATCTTAAGCAGAGAAATAGAAAGGGGTGGATTTCATTTCACTTGAGTTAGACGAGTTCGGGTGGGTCCCAACGGTGGGGACACCCGTACAGGTAGGTCCCACATGGGTATTATTTGTTGGAATAATAAGAAGGCAGCTATTGCTGAGGCGTGAAAGAAAGACTTATTCCCATGAAAATCATTTTATTGAAAGAAAAAAATTAAAACAAATTTATTTTTATACGTATAAAGAACAATAAACTATTAGAGGAATTTTTTTTTATGTTTTATGAAGGAATTTTTTCAAAATATTTACACTTATAAATATTTGAACGTTGTTTTCTAAGCTTGAAATATAATTTTAAATTAAACTTAAATTTTTTATAATTAAATAAATATTTAAAGTTTATAATAATAAGTATTTGGATTTGAACTTTGGTTAGTACAACCACGGGAGTATTATTGTTCAATCCAGACAGAGTGGAATTAACCTAACATTAAACATTATAAGATTCGAACCTTTTTGTACTAAATAATTGTAAAAGGATGTCTTTATTGGAGTAATAGTTAAAGCGTTAATTTTAGGACATTTTTGGAGGTTTTTGAAAAATTTAAATAACTAAATAATTAATCCATGGTGGATTTTAGTAGGGTCCACAAAAAACTAATGGACAACTAGTATGCTGACTCAGCAGCAAATACAAGGGACAGTTTTCTTTTGTTTGATTGGATTTATACAAGATAAAATTTATTCTCTTGTACAAATACTATAGAAAAAAAAATGGAGGTTAGATAATAACAGCCAACAATAATAAATACGATGTAATTTTGTAAGTAAAATTTAGAAAAAAATAAATAAATTTTCGACCTTGGATAACTTTTTTATTTTTTTTTAATTGAGAAATAAAATTAATAATGTGAATGAGCGGAGAAAATGGAGTTTAGATGAGTAGGAAAATTTGGTAATCGATGATGATGGTGCCATATTGGATGCAACTGTACAATCTATATTACGTTTTTCATGGTGGGGCCTTTAATGACTTATCAAATGTTTCAATTGTGAGACTAATTATGAAGATGTTTCCACTCTTTTGCACCTAAGCTTCTTTTATTTTTATTTTTTTAATTTTTATGAGCTGAATTGGGTCAGTTGGAAATTCGAATGGACTCAATTCATGATGAAACTAGTGATTTTTTAAATTTTGATTAATAAAATGTATTTATTATGAAAAATATTTTTAGAGAGTAGAAATTCGTATTTTGCTAGTTACTTTGATGACTTTTAACTTTTAAGGGAAAATATAATCTAAGCATGTAAGCAGTTATATGCAAGCATTGGAGTAGCAAAGTTACATAATAGAATACATATATAATTGGGAAAAGGCAACCTTTAGTTAGTGCATGTGTTGTTTGTAAGGCAATATTTGGGGTTGTGCTATTAGCGAACTATCCATGTGCATCGTTGTTTTTCCCACGTCATTTCCCTGTGAATGCAATAACCATTTTCTCGCTTATTTTTTCATACAAATAATACATAGTATTACTCCCTTAGTTTTTTGTTATTTGAGTTCTGTTATTATTTATTATTTCTTGTATCGTATTATTTCATTAGAATGATTTGTTCTTTTTTAATTTTTATAATATCTTTTCATGACTTTTTCACTTCTGTTATTTTATTAAACTGCTTTGAACTATTTTTCCTTAAGCTGAGGTAGCTTCTCTACCTTCAAAGTAAGGATAAGACCTGCATACAATCAATCTACCATCCCGACCTCCCCAAATCCCACTTTTTGCAGCTCTACTAGTGTTGTCAAGAGACTCTGCCTTGTTATTGCCTTTTTATGTGTGTGCAATCTGCAATGCTAGAGAAATTTAATTTTCAAGTATCGCTAGCTGATTAAATGATGGTATCTATATTTACTTTCCTCCTTTGGTCATTTCTGAACATAGATTTACAAAAGGACAGAACTAAAGCAAAAAGTGTATTATACATAGCGAAAAATAGGCTCAAAATGGAGAAGAGAAGTGGAGAAGTTTTTATTTAATTCATAGTTTCTTTATTTACTTATCTTTTTGTTTCTCTATCATTCAAGTAAGTTAAATGACGTGAATTGATTTGTTCGTACAACATGATCGATGTCTTCATCAACGTCACATGATGAATAAATGATGCACCCTCAATTGCAATATGTTCATATGCAGACCTTAATAATAGAAGATACATTATCTTGACATCAAAAAGGCCAAATCAACTAGCCTCGAACATAGATGATGCTTGAGCGTGCAAACTACATCAGGCCATGGGGCAAGTGTCAAGCCCCGATGAGTATGAAGGCACGATAGTTGCTGCATGGTGTACATCTCCATGATAAGTAGCAAATATTCAAATGAGAGTCGCGCATTAAGTTAATTTGCATAATGTCCAAAGGCACCTAACAAAGCCAGTAACTTACCAAACACACCCGTAATGTCCAAATCAGTTTGCCTGCATCTCTACTAATCCATGGACTACTACCTCTCACCCACACATCTATTGGATTATCTTTTAGCCAACAGAGCCAGATAAGTCGCTGTCAAAGCAAGTTCGTTTTCCTTTAGTTTCTTTTGGAAGTGGGAAGTTCTACACCATCATTTAGATGAACCAGGAAACTATCAATGGTTGAGTTACTACAGTTGAATGACGTTTTAGACGATCACTACCAAAAAAGACCGACAAAATTTGCATTGTTGTTAACTACGTAACATATTGGTTAACACTTCAGTCATATAATCAGATTTTAACACCAATAGTTCACAAACAAAACTGATCATAGGGAGGGAGGTGAAAATGCAAAGAGTGAACTATACTAGATGAATCGCAAAAATCCATCAGACAGCAACTGGAAACATAGAGTACCTGAAAGTGTGCAACCCCAGCACTTCTCAATCGCGAAAACATGACTTATATTGTATGTGTATGAAATGTGATTTGGGAAAGTACAACAAATACTTGCTGATAATTGTAAGGTGCTCGAACCAGTTGATTGTACCTTCAGATAACCAAATTTGGCTCGGTCTACTTTCTTCAAGAATCTGATAAATTCAGAGTCAGCGCCAGAGTGCTCAAATGAGATAGATCCAATACACTACTTACAAAGAATCGTAAAAGCAACACAAACTCAGACATTTTTTACTGCCACTGCTTGGAATATCATCAGTTTGGCAATCCATCTGGATGATCAATACATGTATCGTCACTTGGCACATCTACTCCACTTGGAATTTTTCCTGGATAATCAGTTGTTGAAGGATCTGACCCTATCATGCTGCAGAGTGGCAAAGTCAGCAACAATTCAAAAATATGGAGATAGATTGGTCCAAAAGTTTTATCAACACAAACCTTCTGTCCAAAATAACCATGGATCGAAGTTCACAGTTCTCGAATCTGCAAATGAGATATGAGAACATCAAAGGATTAAAGTGCTTATCACCCACCTTTCAGTATAATAATTCATCACAAGGTAAATGCTGAAACAATGTAATGTATCTCAAAATGGACGTCAACCGCAAACTTAATTTAGCTGTCCTATCAAAAGCTATGTTGCTCGGACTCTTCAAAAACGATGTCTCACCCATAGACATTTTTGAAGAGTCCGAGCAACATAGATCAAAAGCTGAAGCAACGGTTGACGCTTGAATTATTGTAGGGAAAATAGAACCCCCAAAGGAAATAAATACACCTTTTAGCTATTCTACCAAGCCAGTCGAGTCTTGAGCAAGTTTAGGGAGAAAAAAAAAACCCAGAGAAATATATGCAGTTTGTCGTCTACTTCTCTTAACATGTTCAAGAAAGAAAGTCATGGGAAGGAGATAGATAGGAGGAAATGATGCTGATCTATATTAAGCTACATGAAGGAAATAAATGAGCAGCAAGAAGATCATGACAAACAGCCATAGTCAGCACGAAATTGACACATTCTATGACTTACTACATGTCCTTGCGGGACAGAGATGTCATTAGTTGAAAGATGGATCTTTTATATCTGAATGCACAAGGCAGACCAAAGAGATCAAATAGCAGGCAAGTTCAGTCCTTATATGCCTTTTCCTATATTTGTCGTCGTTAGGCAATAGAAGTTTAGAATTCCATCAGGCATCTATAATGTATTGGCTTATTTGGTGTTAGTTCAACAATTGGAGTTTTCTTTTTTTTGGATAAATAGTTGAACAATTGAAGTTTGGTTCACCATCGAGTTGAGAACTTACCGTCTACATATCTCATTCTTCATATCTGGATGACAATCATTACCAAACACACCAAGTGTATGAGTCAATAATCCACTGTGTGTAACAATTGCAATCTCCTTCTCCTTCCGTGTCCACAACCTGTAGGTATCACAATAAATCAGTTAGGGGGGATAATATGATGGCAAACAAGACATTGGAATCTGTTTCGGGAACCTTGGTTGAACAGTAACACTTCCAGTAGATCAATTTTTCTAAAACCTTATTCATGAGAAAATTACTGTAATCTTATTCAAGATAAATTCTTCAACAAAATGATAAGCTCCCGGCTAAATTCAAAGAAGCAAGCTTGGCCAGCACCAATAGCTGGTTCCAGAAAACCTTCTTAACTCTATACTGACCTAGGCATGATGTTACTGAATGTTAACAGCATGAGTGAAACTACTCACAGGTAGTTGAATTACTGGACATACTGACACCTTACTGCATTTTTCTTGTTCATTTAGATTTGTCATAGAACTCAAATGTGGACACAAACATCTGAAGATCATTAAGATCAATCTTGCATTCTTTCCGACACACCAGCACTTACCACTTCAAGAACTCCATTCCTCTGGAAGCAACTTCTTCATTTGCCTCTCTAATATCAGGCTTCCAGAGAACATCATCATCACATTCAATCTGGAAAAATCAAGATGAACCTTTTCAATGAGGAAACTCTTAAGTATGTTGCAGAAGGCAAATCATACCAAAAAACTAAAGCTATCCTGAGTATTTTCCAAATATAATATAGCCAAAGTACTTGCCAAGGAAAAATCAATTGCAGGAAATAGAGGCTTGTATTCGCTAATGCTTCTCCTCTTATCACACCAATGAACTCCCTGCATTTCGCAACACAAAAAACAAATAAACCTCTTGTATGCTAACATTAGAAAAGTGAGTTTCTAAAGTTCTTTTATAATAACCTCCCTTTGTGGGCTTTCCCTTATTTTGCACCAATTATGATAGACTTTAGGGAGTTCCTTTTCTGATCTTTAGTCATCACAAAACTAATGGGTAAGCATGTACATGATGGAATTTGATTAACGCATTAATCTAGCTATAGGGACCACTTCACCCCGTAGCTAGAGAGGTGTTGTGGGTCTCCGGGGGCAATGTTGGTGGATATCAAGTGGATTGGTGGTGTAATGAAGCAGTCCAAGGGAAAGTGGAGGCCAAGAAGGCTGCTTATAAGGAGTTGATGGAGAGTAAAGAGGAGGAGGAAAGAGGGCAAATAGGGAGAGATATAAGATGGTGAAGAAGGAAGCAAAGTTGGCAGTTATGGCACCTACAACAATAATGTTTAAATGTCTATATGAAGAGCTACAAGATAAAGGCGAGGAGAGTTGTATATGTTCACCAAGGCAAGAGAGAGGTGGGCCTGAGACTTGGACCAAATGAAGTGCATCAAAGAGGGGGAAGGCAAAGTATTGGTGTAAGAGGCACACATACAAAGATGACAGACATACTTCCATTAACTCTTGAAAGAAGAGGGGGATAGGAATATTGTGATGGGTGAGAACTGGGCCAGATGGAATCCGATAGAATTTTGGAAGAGCGCAGGTAAAGTAGATATGGAGTGGTGGCTAACTGGGTTGTTTAAAGCCATTTTTAGGACGTCTAAAATGCTCGAAGGATGGAGGTGGAGTACAATGATCCCGTTGTACAAAAATGTTAAGAATTTGGAACAACTATAGGGGTAATAAGTTGCTGAGACACACTATAAAAATTTGAGAGGGTGGTAAAGATGAGGGTGAGGAGGGATGTGTCTATTAGCGGGAATCAATTTGGAATCATGCCAAAGGGTTCAACTATAAAGGTCATTCATCTAGTAAGGAGATTATTGAGCAATATAAGGAGGAAGAGGGACTTGCATATGGTATTCATTGACCTAGAAAAAGCACATGACAAAGTCACCATGGGAGGTCTATAGAGTATTTTGGAGGCCAGAGGTGTACCTGTAGCTTGCGTTAGGGCAACTAAGCACATGTAAGATGGAGCCAAAACCTGAGTGAGTCCAATGAGAGAAGACTTAAAGAACTTTCCAGACATTTTAGGGCCGCATCAAGGATTAACTCTTAGCCGATTTCTATTTTCCTTGGTGATGGATAAACTAAGCGGGTTCCAAGAGGAGGTTTCATGGTGTATGTTGTTTGCAGATGACATAGTATTGATTGACGAGACTCATAGCAGAGTTAACGGTGGCTGGAGGTTTAGAGACAAACCCTGAAATTTAAAGAGTTCAAGTTGAGCACGAGTGCAGGACTAAGACAAAGTAATCGGAGTGCAAATTCAGTAGCGTATCTCACCAAGGCAAATGTAGAAGTAAGGATTGATACGCAAGTCATCTCCAAGAAAGGAAGTTTAAGTATCTTGGGTCTATAATCCAAGAAAATGAGGAGATTGACGATGATGTTACACACTGTATTGGAGCAGGGTGGATGAAATGGAGGTTCACATTCTGTGTCTTGTGTGCCAAGAATATGCCACCAAGACTTAAAAGGTAAGCTTTAAAAAGTGATTGTCAGACTAGCTACGTTGCATGGGCAGAATGTTGATCAATCAAGAACTCGCACGTTCGGAAGATAAGAATAATAGAATGAGAATGTTGAGATGGATGTGTAAGTATACTAGGAGAGATAAAATTAGGAATGAAGATATTCGAGATAATGTGGGAGTGGCCCCTATGGTGGACAAAATAAGAGAGACGAGGTCGAGATGGTTTGGACATATGAAGAGGAGATACACAGATACCCTAGCAAGGAGGTGCGAAAGGTTGCTATGGTGGGTATGAGGAGAGGTAGAAGTAGGTTGAAGAAGTGTTAGGGAGAGGTGATTAGACAAGACATGACACACAAGCTGCTTGGTGACCTAACCCTAGATAGGAGGATATGGAGGTCAAGAATTAGGGTAGAAGCTTAGTAGGTAGTCAAGCATTGTCTAGTTTCCCATATCAATATTGCTATTATTACTCACATACTATCTTGTTCTTTGATTTTAGTATTATTTGTTTCTTTTGCCTCGATTATCGTATTATGTGTTGTTGTTATTATTCTCTTCTCCAATATGTTCAGCATGACTGCTTTACTACTGTATCCATTCTTGATTTTATTATGTTTTGCTTGATTTGAGGGTTATCGTAAATCATATTTGTACCTTTACAGGATAGGGGCAAGACTGCATATACACCATTCTTTCCAGACCTCATTTGTGAGATTATATTGGTATGTTATTGTTGTTTGTATTAATAGTTATTAACATAGCCATTGAGTATGACGAAATATTTATAAATCTTGTTCTAGACAAATTAATCAAGGGATTTATGCAGGCTAACAAAGTTCTAAGAGTATATACCAAATGAAAAGGACAAGGAACTATACCCCTTTTAAAGAAAAAAGAAGCACCGAAAAATTGCCATAACACTTTTGTCATATTAAGTATTAACCACCTTTTTTCACTTCTAAATCTCCTCTATATGTCATGTAATTTTAGTGTCAATACTAGTCTTCAGTAAAAATTAGCAAGACACCACAGAGGACTCTCACACCAAGAAATAGCTCAAAAGCTTCAAGTTGTTTTAAATTATTTCACATAATTGATATGCATTATTACAGAGGAATTAACACTATGACAGAACTGCATAATTTTTTCCCAAAATCCACAACAGAAACATGAGTTTTATCAATTCTTGGTGAATCTTTTTATAAGAAAATGCTTTCTAAACAATTTGGTACTTCTAGTCTCTAGACATATCAGATTTTGTCGAGACCAAAGAACAGCGTAAACACAGTTATTCTGCATCCCAAACTCCTCTACCTCCCAAAGAAAAATTGCCATGTAAAAAAAAAGAAAGTTGAAGCAAAGGAGTTATGCTTTTCCTGCCAACAAGCAGTACTCCCATTTGCAATCTCTAGGCACCAAAACAAAACTTCCAGATCTCGAAGAAAACAAAAGATTATATCCATGATTACAAACACTGTATGCAAAAAACCCAGAGAGAGTGAGTGAAGGAGTGTGTATGAGAGAGAACAAAAAATAAATCAGTTCTTGACAAGGAGAAAGTACACAAACTTAAATCAACATCAGAAAAGCAAAACACTTGTGAAATAATTAGATTCATTCATCTGCATGAGACAAAAGATGGAGGAAACAAATATAAAGACATGAAAAGGATAAGGAAGACTGACGGTCTTATACCAGATGACTTTTAGAATGACATTACCAAGTGTTCACGACAACCCTCCACTGCAATGAAGGGAGGGCAATTTAAACTTGAAATTGCTGGACGGTTACTGTTTCCTGCATCTGTCACCATGAGGGGGGGAACGTCTATTCCATCTGTGTAACCTTCTCCACCAAAAACTCCAACGGCTGTTTGCATACACCTGCAATGCAAGACCACCAAAGTTGGAGGTTCCAAAATAGATAATTGCAGCTATCAAATCCAGAATAGATAGAGAAACATGATCTAAGTTGTCACATGCATGCAACAACAATATACCCAGTATAATCCAACAAAGTGGGATCTGGAGAGGGTAAAGTGTACACAGACATTACCTCTACCTCAGAGGCAGAGAGATTGTTTCCAATAGACCCTCGGCTCAAGGATAAACAAATCAAAGCAATCCAGAAAAGGAAATAACGAATGGAGCAAAGCATGTCAAAACATCATATGAAGTGAAACAACCTCTTAAAATGAAACGACCTGCTACCCTTGACAGTGCTGTAAGAACCCAACAACTCCCTCTCACCAGAAATGTAATCACTTCAAAAATATAAGGGAATTGATCTCACAGAATAATGCTGGGACACACATGCAAAAAAGAATTGTATCTGATGTAAGCTAAATAACACAGAAACAACCCAGTTCTGGTCTCACTAAGCTTAAGACATATTATATCATTATGTAAAGTTCAACAAAAGAACGATCATTCAAGAAAGTCAGTGCTGCTTTAAACATCCATCACCAGAACCACCTCAAAAGCATAAGATTGTGCTCATATTCCAAAAAGAGGAGATGGAACTTTCATAGCATATGAGAAGAAAAACAAAGAGATCATAGATTGTCGATACCAACATACAAAAAATAGTGTGTACCTCAATAGAGGAGAAGTGATAACTAGTTCCACCTTCTTAGAAATTCCAGAAGCGTGAACATGTTTCCGTAGATTGTCTACCTGAAACAGTACCAAACAAGATTTTGAAACCATAAAACCTAAGTTCCTTAATGGCAGAAAAAATGTTCAAGTGACTGTAATTATCCTTATGCATGAAAATAATCAATTCAGTCATTGTAGTTGGACTCTATTATGGATAATACTTCTAAGCTAAAGACTCATAAGCTAGGAAAAAGGAAAGGGGGAAAGACTTCAACAAAATGCAGTTTCTTGAAGTCCACCATTGTCATTGGAAAGAAAGTCAATCCTCACGTAAAAGACACCAACTACAAGACAAGTTCCTTATCAAAATATAAGTAGGTTTGGCCTTAGATTCCAAATGTTTTTCACTTTATTTGGAATTTATGGAGTTGTGTTTGGTATACCTTTTGCACAGAATAGTTGAAATAATATTCATGCTTGAATGTATTTAAATACAATTTCAAAAGTAAAAAGTGAGTTGGAAAACAGGTTATAAGTTGTATAACTTGTTCTCCAAATTTGGAATACAACTTCAAGTTGGATTTCAAATTTTCATGGCCAAACACTGGATTTTCAGATTAAGTGAAAAATTATTCCTAAAAAAGGTGAATAATTTTTAAGGCTAAACGGGTCCTAAATATTTGTCCAAGCAAATATTTTCTGTTAAAAATTGGACTGAAAGGTAGCCATGTCTAACTATTTATCACCTGCTGCCAGCCAAGAGGAGTAAGGTGTGCATCGAAAAGGTGTGGAGATAGGTAGGCACTGTGGTCTTTTTCTCCTTCCACATTGTGAATCCCCTGAGCATGCCTTACCTACATGTTAGAGTCAATATGGTCCAAACTCTTATCAGAAAGCAAGTTATAAAACCAAAACTCTTAACTAGGAAGGATCAAAATTATTCCGAGTATTTTTACAGCAAATTCCCACACTTAGCTAAGACAGGCAAGACCAGTAACAAACCAGGTGTATAGTTTTGCAACGGTGTAAAGGATACAGACTTTGACCTCCAGAGACGTCCATATCTGCATGTGCAAGAATGATCAATTTTTACTATTATTGAAATAGCACACACTGAGACGGAGTGACAAAAACTTCCAACAAGAACAGCATCTACATGTTTCAGATTATAAATATGAATAACCTAATATCCCAAAAGAAGAGTATAGAAAGGTGTGACATTCCACTGTGAAGTAACATCTATATCAAATAAAAGACAGAGAGAAACAGAAAAGGGAGGGATCAACAGTTTCCCAGAAAAATGACAAGATTTTTCAGAGTAATATATGTGAAATCAAGCATTACAAAAGCATGACTGGTGTTTTGTTAATTCAAAGCAAAAGAACATATCTTAAGGAGCCATAAGCAAACTGAACAAATTTTAAACACGAGACTGCATCAGTAACCACCAGTCTCGTGAGATGAAAGAGAAGTGGGAGTTGTTGACGGGGAATAAATCTTTGTTGTAGCAATTTAAACTTTCTTTGCACTAAAAAGAGCAGCCTGGTGCATTAAGTTCCCGCTATGTGGGGGGTACGTGAAGGGCCGGACCACAAGGATCTATTGTATGCAGCCTTAACCTGCATTTCTACAAGAGGCTGTTTCCACAACTCGAATCCGTAATTTCCTGATCACATGGAGACCACATGGAAACAACTTTACAGGTTATGCCAAGGCTCCCCTTCATTTCTTTGCAATCTTTTGTCAATATGAAACATCGGCGACATACATAACACCATTGGTATATGCTATTTCTTTTTGAGTTGCTTTCCTAATGAGGAGATCAGATGATCAAGCCCGGTCCTGGAACCAACCATAAATAATGTGCGCCATGAAATTCACTTGCAACATATGAATATATAAAGTCATGTGGCAAGTAGCTGGTACAATTTCTTAATTTTTCTCATTCATGTAGCTAAGGCATACAGGCCATTAAGGTCGTTGCTCTACATACATAAATACCTTTATGTATGGTAATGGAAGTGTCCAACTATTTGTCGACGGGATCTTTTCATCCTTCAAAATTATTATCAAGCAGCACTATTTTATCAAAATACAACAAGTTCGATTTTTTTTTCTTTCCTCACCTGAAGGCCTATAAGTTGCTTTTACACTGCACGGAATATGTTGAAACTGCATTTGGCCACTACAAGATACAGAAGTTACTAATTGAGGCAAGTTGAAGTAATCATCACCAGGATTAATGCAGACCAAAAACAAGGGTATCAGTTCAAACAGTAGAAAAGTCAAGCTAAACATGTAATTCTCATGAATCAACAGAAGTCACTGAAACCGTATACAATAAGGGACCAATTTCACTTTAATTGGAAGGAACCTTTCCACCATGACAGTACAAGCCAAAAGAAGAAGCTCAGATTTCCAATCTCATAAAGTGCAGATACAAATAACAAAGACATGTGGAACCAGAATAGCTTTTCTATGCAAAAAGTCTAGGATTTCAAAAGAATAAATGCACTTCTTTTGGCCCTGACCCATAAATCGACCTTTATGAGTTTCTAAATATCTTTTAGTCCATGACCAGTACCCCAAGTTGGTCCTATACATGTGAACTGCTATCAAGATCAGAATAGCAATACCTAATGATGACGAGCATTATCAGTCAGCCGCATACCCCAGTTACTAGATCTAATCCTCCACGAAAAAGTAAGAAAGTCCCCATATTAATCCAATGATACCTTCATACCCAACAATATAATTTTGCTGGTTCTTTTTTTTCTTTTTAATAATCTAATTTCTTTTCACATCCATTCATCGGAGTCCTTGCAGAAAATGGCGAAAGAAACACAAAGTATGCAAAACTGAGGGCAACAATATTAGGCTTTAACTAAAGAAACTACAAATGTGAGGTATTAGAAGAGTCCGTAAACAGAATACTTCATCAGAATGTTCCAAGAGAACATCGAAACTGAGCGTGTATCATTCGCCTCAAGTCAGATCAAATCCAAAAAATAACAATAACTATGAATCAGACGTAGAAAGAGATAATGATTTTACCTGACGGACGGGAAAGAGAAACAGAGAACGGGAGAGATAGAGAGATAGAGAGAGTGAGATGAGGTCGCGTTGGAATATGGAGTCCAATAAAATGGGTGCTGTAATAAAATCCGCCAACGTTTATTAACGAGTGATGTACCTCGGTTGCTGATTGAACTCGTAACCCGCTTCCACTGACGGTTTAACGAAATTGGGCGGCTTTGTTACTGGCTATTTATATCAAATCACATTTATTAATTATGTAATTTAATTAACAGAAAAGAGGTAAAAAGATGCTCATAAACTACACAAAAATAGACTCAAAATATATTTTCTTAATAGTCTAGTTCAAAAATATTTCAAACGTTAATAGTTTGGTTCAATAATTCTCCTAGTGTTACTTTTGAATAAAAAATATTTTTTTAAACACATTCTTTTTAGAGCAATATTTTTTATATTTATAAGAAGCATACGTTAAAAATGAGCATAAAATAAGAGCAGGCAATTATCCGAGAACCAATCAGAGAGCGAATCGAGGGTAAGCACAATGCTAGTTGTGTGTTGTTCTGATGGAAAACTTTCATAAATAGTTATAATTTGGAGCATAATTATCATTTTTAGTTATAGTTTGCTTAGCTACTATTCGTAGCTAATGTTTTGATCCGGTTGTTGTATCAATTTTCTTCCAATAAAAAATCTTTTGTATCAATTGTTACCAACTTGTATTACTTGTATTAATTCGCTATAATTTCACTTGTATTCATTCGCTCCAATTTCATTTGTATCTATTCGAGCTATTTTATTAATTGTTACCAGTTTGTATCATTTATATTTATTCGCTCTACTGGATCAATTGTTAACTTGTATCACTTGTTATACATTATCAAAGAATACAATCACGATAGGTTGTACTCGTTCACTTAATTTTGGTGTATCAAAGCATACAGTCTATCGCCCTCACTCGACACGGTTTTCTCTCTCATAATGAAATACAGTAAAAATACATAGAAAGAAGAAGACAACAATTCAGATCTATACATATACACAAAAGATACAATTTTTCGTCATTAAAGATACAGACGACATACATTCGAATAAATGATGACCACAAAAGATACATTGAGTATAGTGAAGATATATGTATATACATACATCTTTACACTTATATGTGTATTTAAATGTATCAAACTTATATTTTCTTAGATGCACTTGTATCCATCAGTAGAAACCACCTCAATTATCACCAAATTATATTGTATGTCATTGTATTTCAATTTATAAGATACATTGTATTTCATGACCCCGATCTCATACGTTGTATTTCAATTTTAGAAGTATGATTCAACCAGTCACTGACACATAGTGCGAGCAGGAAGAGTACGAGAACAAATATTCCATGGCTGCCAATGAAATTTCTTTTTTAAATGTTGAACTTTATATCATGACAGTATATGAATATACTGTGATAGTATCATGGAGTATACCATGATAGTATATGTTATACCCCGTAAAATTTCCGGCACCTAGATGGCCTATTCGCGCGTTGGTTAAGCATATTTATAAGCCATACGTGCTAGAGAAAGGCCCGGGGAAAGATCGGACAAGCGCCAAGTCGGCGCGTCGCAAAGCAAAATGCGACTGATAAATCGCATTCCAGGAATGCAACTTGTAAGTCGCAGTCCAAGAATGCGACTTATAGGTCCCAATTATATATAAGCCTCCAACTTCGGTTTTTGCTCCATTTCACTTGTAATTTCCAGTAAACAACAGAAAACAGAGAGGGCGAAGTGATTTGAGGGATTTCCTTCCGATTACACCGTCAAATGTGGTCCAAACTCAAATTAACCTCAGGTACCGAGGTATTTAGCCGCAGAGAGCATTCCTCCAAATTTTGTTTCGCGAAATACGGCCGACGAATCGTCGAGCTACCGGGATAAGGTAAGTGGAATTGCTCCAAACTAGTGTCTATGTGCTCCTAGCTGTAAAGTGAATACTTCTCCCTTCTGGACCTTTGAAAAATTGCAAGTTTTCGACCGTCATTCGATAAGCCTAAGTTTAGGCTATAATTATATCGAAAGTGATGTTTTCTTTCAGAATAGTGTTGTATTTAGTACTAATTGACATATATATGAATGCAGTTGGGAGAAATAGCTGGAGTACTGACCGAGCCTCGTCCAACAGTCGAATAACTCGAGGTTAAGGTATGTGAAGTTGTTCTTCAGCAAGTTAGTAAGCCTTAGCTTGGTAAATCGTAGTAAACTCCGTATTTGAAACTCTCGGAGTTGAATGTTGAGAATTAAGTAAGTCTAATTGATTCTGAGTTGTGTTGTCGTATCGTATTCAGTCCGAAAGTTAGTAAAGCATGCGCCCAAGGGCGAGTTAGCATTCTAAATTCAATATAGCTTATTGTATTATTAGCAAGCATATTGTAGAATAAAAAGATACAGATTTTCAGAATAAAGCCAGTAAAGTAAAATCAGATAGACAGACAGTTTTGTGGCTACAGATTAGCCATTCAGACAGATAGTATCCCGGCTACAGATTAGCCAAACAGTTAAATAAAGATTTCAGAATCAGTATTATCAGTAAAGAATCAGTAGAACACAGAAAGAGGTCAGAATAAGAAATCAGATTTCAGATAGTCTTTTTCAGTTATACATGCTTGCTATTTATATGTGCTATTTGTTTGTTGAGACTTGATGTGGCGTGGGGCACCTTATTGAGCGTCCTCGCCGCCCCTGGGTTGGTAATCGTGTCGCCCACTGAGCGGGTGGGTTTACTTCACTCCAAGGAGTGGCATGCCGTCCCCAGCTTGGACAAAGGTGGGGTGCAGCTTTCCCCACAGCAGTCTGATCAGCATTACAGGTGCAGCTCCGGTTTCAGATAGCCCTGTTGAGTTTTGTGTCCAAGGAACCAGACCTTATCTGTTACTATCTGTACATTCAGTTATTATAGGTGTAGCTCCGGTTTCAGATAGCCCTGTTGAGTTTTGTGTCCAGGGATCCAGACCCTATCTGTTACTGTCTATACAGGAGTCCTCCGGACCCAGACACAGTTGCTTATATCGGAGGCTATGGCCCGAGCCGGAGACCCAGGGGGCCGGTAGAGGAGCTCCGAAGTGAGCAGATGAGTGGGGTGACTTATTTTTGGCTGGTTTTGACCGGGGTAGGGGTATATAGATTGTTTGCTTGCTTGGCGTCATCCGGCTTATGGGGGTTGGTATTGGCTCTTGCTTGCTACTTGTATATCTATTTATGTGCTATACACTAGTTACTAGACAGCAGGCCGTCGCGTTTACAGGTACGCCTCCGCCTTATCAGTACAGGAAGCATGATTCAGTTCTTATCAGTTTCCTCAGATACAGTTATCTCCTGTCATACAGTTTTGCTAGATATGCTATCTATATTCAGTTGTTTCAGTTATATTGTTTCAGTTGCTTTGCATACTCAGTACCAGTGGTACTGACGCCCAGTGGGGCGCTGCATTACTTGTCTGCAGGTACCCATAGACGAGGAGGCGATCCCTCGTGATCCTAGCCAGCGCAGAGTCATCAGCTCATGTCATCCGGAGCTTGATATTTCAGAGGTTTATATCATTTCATTTTTGTTGTACAGTACGGGTAGGTCGGGGCCCTGTCCCGACCATCTTATCAGTATTCCTAGAGGCTTGCAGTCTGTATATATTTCCCTGTGGTCAGTTGAGCCGGTCGTGTGAGGCCGTGCAGTTTGTTATAGTTGTTTAGCATTTCAGTTTATGTTGGCCGTGTGAGGCCTGAGTTTGACAGTAGTGGTGACCTTGCCGGTCACGTAGCCTTACAGTAGTCTCGTGTTGAGTTACAGATAATTAGACAGCATGGTGGCCTTGTGGGCCCGCATAGGCTCCTTTATATTGAGATGTTTCTGGTTAGCTGTTGTTACAGGTACAGGTGGCTATAGGCCCAGTTGGCCGGAGGCTGTGTTTACAGCCGTTATATAGCCCTTTATTTCCAGAAATCCGAGTTAGAGCCAGTCAGGCACCAGATGTGCTCAGGCTCAGTAGTCTAGCAGTTCAGGTCCTAGTAGGGCACCAGGTGCCAGTCATACCCCCCAAGGCGGGGCGTGACAGTATATAAATATACTGTGATGATATGATGAAATATACCATGTCAATATATGAATATATTATTATGGTAGCATGCATGATTAAAGAGTGTACCTTAGTGATACCATGACAGCATATGATATACTATGACTGTATGATAAAGGATTGATGAACGTTGCATGTTATTCATGAAAAACTGTTCATCCTCGGCGATTTATAAATATTTTATTTCGATGAAACAATTATGTAAGTTTTCCTAATAAATACATGACTTAGGTTTACTATGGCATTCCTAATTTGATGCTATTCGAGTGGTTGGTCCATTGCCAAGCAACAACTTGTCAACTGGATCCCTAATCTATGATGGGCCACAGTATCTATTTTTAGGTGGATCCAAAAATTTCCTCTGTCGTTGCCTTTTGTTTTTTTCTTTTTAGAGATTAAACTAAGTAAAATGTGAGTATTGTATGTTCTACCATTTTATATGAACAAGATTTCACTTTGGAATAAATTTCATGTAGTTTATAACATTTCAACAATGAACAAATTGGCGTTTGATAATAAAAAGGGATAATTTATAGTTTAATATTTTTGAATCATCTAATTTACAAAATCTACACATAATATATAAATAGAGTATATGATATATATATTTATATACTAAATATACTATCAAAATGTATAAATTATACTTCAATCATATTAATAAAATAAATGATCGGAGGTACATTTACATAAGTTTTCTGATTTTTAAAAAAAAATGAAAAGAGAGTCTCCTCTTGCACCGTCGTCGTATATATTTTAGGACCAATTTATTTATTTTTTAATTTTAAATATTTTTTTGCAATATTTAAAATTTAAAATTCATGATTTTTTCCTCAAATGGTAATTAGTTTTCCAAACAAATATTGTTTTTAACGAACAAACATGTCCTGCACTTGTTAATACCTAATCTCGCCGCGATAAATTTCAAGGCTTTGCCTCAATTTTTCACCAACAAAAACAATAAATGTTTTTCCTTTCTCCTGTATTCTCTGCATCATTTTTCAAGAGCGAAAACGTAAATATCCACTGTGTTTTTATTCTGCCATTTGAGTACGTATGAGTTTTATGCATTGTCTCTCGTACATAAAATATTTTTCCATTCCTTTGTAGAGAAAGTTACTCAATTCTTCCACAAAATTTCTTAAGAACACTCAAGTAATTTATAGACGCCGATTATTTTTTTACTTTTTTAATTAAAAACAAAAACTGATTTATTAAAGAACTGTTAAACAACAGAAATACAAATACATAAATGAATAATCAAACATCAATTATTGCCCCGTAAATTAAACTTGTCAACCATTTTAATTAAGCAGATGGATAGGAAGCAATTCCACATAGTCCTTCCTTTGCATCAACGTCTCTGTGCATTCTTATATATCCATTCTCACCCCAACTCGTTCCCCATGAATTTTTCACTAACCAATATTTGCCAGCGTAACCAACAACAGTAACTCCGTGATCCAATTCAGTTCCGCATTCTCCGGTGAAAACAGCGGTCGAGTAAAATTGAAAATCCAATCCGCTAGCATCAATTGCAACGGATACAGTTCAGCAAAGCGGATTCGCTGTTGGTTGGAACGTCTTCATAACCGGTGATCGGAGTCTTTGCTTGTTTTGCAAGTAGCGTCAATTCCCTCGTAGGGGTAATTGGATTCTGTAGTGAGCCCATTGTTGTTAACAATGAACTCAAATGCGCTATCCCATATCAGAACTTGTGTCGCAATCCACCAACTCTTGCTCGGATAAAGAGATTATCTTTCCCGTTTTGATTTGGTTGATTCCCGTTTTGATTTGGATAAGAAGACATTTTGTACCCATTGCGAGTCGCTCTGAATTCAATTCTTGAATATTTTGAATCTTTTGGGCTTTTCTGCATCATCTTTGTACACCCGTCCTAAGCGACTCATCCACTGCTCGTGCTTCTGAACCATCGAGGATTCGTACAAGTCTCGAGACATGGCATGAAACATTGGAGGGACGTATATGGAGTTTATGCTTACAACAATAGTAACAGAAAAGAAAGGGAAGGAAAAAACGAGAATACAAAGAAAGGAAAATGAGAATTAGAAGAAGAGATTGTTGTTTTTAGGTTGTTGGATTAAAGGATGAAAAGTAAATTTCAATTTACATAAAAATTGGGCTAAAATAGGTAAGAAATTAAAACATTAGTAGCATTATTGTCTCATATGATATACAATATAATTTTCTTTATATTTATTTACTATAGTCTTGGAACTATAGCCACCGAGATAGTTCTAGGTGACGGGCCGAGTATATATCGAGTCGAGCTCAAATTGAGTCTAATCGAGCTTTGAACAGTACCGAGCAGAGCCGAGCTCGAGCGAGCTTTTTATATTTTGACTGAGCCCAAGCTGAGTCGAGCTGGCTCTTTTATGTTAAAATAAAAATATGATTTAAGAAAATGTATATGATCTTAAATGTGATTAAATAAGCTATCATAAAATTAACTTTTACATTATTAAGTCAAGAACATGATAATTTTACTTGTAACCTAAGAATAAATATATTAAAAATAATTCTCATGTTAAATTAATAATACGATTTAACAAAGTTTATGATCATATTTAAACAAGCTATCATATAAAATAAAATTTTTTATTATTAAGCCGAGTATATTCTATATTTTGAAACTTTATAGTGTACTTAAAATTATATCACATTAATAATTTAAATTCTTAAATTAAAAATTTTAATGGCATAAATGACTCATATAGTGTTCATGATTTAGTGAAAAATCGATCCAAGTCGATTAAATAAATCGATACTTTCTTGGATTTAAATTAATAATATTTGATTTGATTTAATGAAAAATAAATCAAAGGAAAAACTAATTAAACCAACATATTGGATACACAATTTTTAGAATGATTTTTTTTTTAAAGAAAAAGCAATGATGAATAGCATTAGGTTTCTTAAAAATTGAAAACTGAACGACACCGATAAGCGATAACAACCGAACCGAGGATATGTATTATATTTGGGTTTGACTTAAAAACATAATATACCCAATGTAGCCGAAGTAAAAGTGTAGTTTGACTTGATTTTTATAATTGAAAAATAGATTAAATTGATTTGATTTTGTTTATAACTAAAATCCAATCCAATCGAACCTTATTCATATAGTAGGCTTAAGTTATATTGTGGTTAGAAAATTTACTTACATTAAATAAATATTAACTATACAATTATTAGGTTAATATAATATTTTAAATTAAATTTATGATATACTCAATTTAGCTCAATTGACTAAGTTCAAGTAAATCATATAAATTGAGAAGAAGTGATAAATTAATTTTAAAAAGAAGGAAAAATTATATAATACCATATGATAGTATTTACAATATATAGCTATAGTTTCAAAATAGTTGTAATTATTAGCTATACATTCAACTTTTGGCTATCTATTTGTATTTACTAGCAAATAAGGAAGCTTAATCTCTTTCCAATCTCGCTCGCCTCTCTCCTTTCTCTCCTGCACCTCTCTCTCCCCTCTCACGTTTTGTGTTATTTCTCTCTCTCTCTCTCCTCTATCCCTCTCTCTTTCCCTCCTTTTTTCTTTCTCTCTCTCCTTTTCTCTTTTTTCTATGTTATTTTTTTGTATTTTCTGTATCATGAATGACAAAAATCAATATAAGAGAGAATAAATATACGTGATACAAAGAGCGAATGAATACAAGCTAAATTAGAGCGAATGGATACAACAAATACAGTCATGTGACATCTCAAAAAATAAAAAAAATAAAAAAAAGAGAGATGAAAATACGGTATACAGAGAGATAGAGGATATAACCTAAATGCATATAGACAATTGTCTAACATCTCAAAAAATATAGAAATACAAATAGAAAAAGGTAAAAATACAGTATAGAAATACAAACAAAGAGAGGTGAAAATACAATATACAAGAGGGAGAGGGAGGGAGAGCGAGAGAGAGAGAGAGAGAGAGAGAGAGAGATGGAAGATCATGTATTAATTCTAGTATGATTTTTGGTAATTTATCGTTTTAAAAAGATAGTATATCATATTTAACTTAATACATTAACTAATATATTTATATCCAAATATAAAATACTCTAAAATTTTTAAATGAATACATCCTATATTGGTCATAAATTGTAATTAATGAAAATATAGCTATAAAGACCTATTCTCGATCAAAAATATGTCATTTATGTAAATTTCTCTAAAAAAAATAATGCAATTTTATAAATAGAAACAATTTAATTTTAAATTTTACACTGTTATAGTAATTTAATTTATTACAGTAGGCTACTTATCAATTATTCCATACATATGTAATTACCTTTTAAGTAAGTTGCGTAATTTTATTATTATAAACACAAACAAATAGAAAAAGATCATCAATTTTTTAATCAATCGCCACAGAGGGTTTTTTTAATAGGGAGTAGAAAAAATAAATGAAAGAGAGTTATAAAATGAAAATTTGATTCTCACCCATAATATAAAACTTTAAATAAATAATCAATTGAGCTATAAACATCGTCAAAGTTCGAAATCTTGTATTGTGTGTACTACAATCAGAGAGTCTATTGCAGAATAAATAAAGGTCACTTGGTGGGATATAATAAACACACTCTTAAACCTCCTGCCTCCCTTTTTTTTTTTTTAGTTTGATTCTAACATCATAATTTTAAAGGATGGTTTCATAGCAGATTAGAATTATATATTCTTTAATATTATAAAGATAGTTATGAAAATTTTTATGTCTTATTAAGAAAAAAAAAATTAATTTAATTTTTATTTACTTTTAATACAAAACAATCATAATTGAGTGAACTTTGAATTTAGGTTATAATTTTGTCGGGACTTTGCTTTAGTTATTTGGTTGGTCAGCTTGACTTTTTATCATTAATGGTATTTTGATTTTACATGGCACCTTCTTGTTTTAACTAAGTTGAATAAGAGACTTCAGAAATGTGCAGTATATTTTCTATCAAACAACTCATTTTCAGACTTAATTACTAAACATTACTTTCGTGATTTAATTCATATTACTTGTTTTTGATCTCGTTATAAACTTAATTGTATGAAATTTTTTGATAAATACTTGGTATCATACTTGAAAGGTGGTTACCAGAAAAATATATATCTACAATGGCTTTCAATTCTCAAATATCTAATAGAATTTCTCTCTCTATAGAATTTCATGACGAGTTTAGAACGATTGAAAAGAAATTATTTGCATTTTTTGACAAAATAGGCCAATTTATTTTTGTCAAAAAAGACCCATTTTTGAAGGACCGGAACTAATGAATTCATCGGCTTTCTTTAGTTTCAGACCCAAAAAATTATTGTTTTTTAATTGTGTATATTTCTAAATTAAACTGCAAAATTTGTTGCTTCATGAACTAAAAAGTTGGTCAGTTTTGTATTAAAAATAAATAAAATATTAATATTCAGAAATTGAATTAAGAAAAATTCTGAGAATAGACAAAGATAAACTCATTTTGATTTGTGGATAATGAATCAAGTATAATAAATAAGTTTTCTTTAATTTTATTTATTTTTTAGGATCCATATTTATGTGCCACAAAAAATTATTTTATTATATTAAATTATTCTATGATAAATTTAGTTGAATAATTTTATAAAAATAATATACTAAATTAAATAATTTATTAATATAAAAATAACTTTAACAATTTTACTACATAAATTTTTATGATTAAATGACATTTTAAGATATTAAATCTGTTAATGTGAAAAAGGTGTGAAAAAGGTGTTAAAAGGTCAAACACATACACAACTCCTCAAACTTGCCTTCACTTTTTTCTTTTGGCACTTCATCTTACCCTGTTCCATTTAACCCTCAACTTTATTTTCATGTTTCATTTAACGACAAAATACTAATTTTTATGTTTTTATTATTTTTATTTATGCTTTTCTATTGCAATTTTACACTTTAAAAATCAACGAGCATCTGCAGTTTTCATAAAATAAAAAATAAAAATCAATGGACTCCATTTATTTTTTTTAAAAGATAATAATTTTCTTTTTATAATTTTTGTGCATTTTTTCGTGCAAAATAATTGATGAAAGTACATTGATTTTTTTAAATTCCATTAATTTTTTTTATAAAGAAAATCATTGACAATCCATCCGAATCTGTTGAATTTTTAATGCTTTTTAGTGTGTTATTAGCAATGAACCGAAGTCACTTTTTTTTCCCGTATTGAAGATGAATTTTGTTACCCGTAAGCAAGTTAAAAATTAGGAAGTGGGATATTTGAGTTAAACCCGAATAATATAAAAAAAAAGTCATGTTATTTAATTGAATATTTGCATACTTTTTAAAAAATATTTACCGATACACGTTGAATAGTATAATATTTTTTGAAATGATATAACAACTAAAAAGGAGCAGAGGTAGGTAGTATTATGTAATAGCTTAAAACTTAAAGAAGTAAAGATTTACAAGAGAAGGATTGAAGGAGCTATGGGTTTATTCCAGACATGTAAATCATATTAGAAATACTAACTAGTACATTAAACACAAAAAAGATCCGCAATGTCTCAAGAAAGATTAATGGCATTTCCGCATAGTTTTTCTAACTCGAATTCCAAAACCTTTTGCAGGTTTGCCTTGGTTCGCCTATAGATCCAACCTTGACACTTCTCATCCCAGTCGAACCTTGATGGACCGCTGCAGCAAAAATGTCTCGTCAACACAACGGAGCATATCTGAATACCCAAACTTAAACCAGAAAGCGCAAATGATCTCTTTCGGGGTTAAAGTAGAAATTCAGACGGTATGTTTAAAAGTCCTTAGGACTACTTTTAGTTCAACTGTCTACATCTTAATCACAACTACAAGAAGAAAATGAAAAATAGTGCAATTTTATTTAGTCAACTTCTTACAAAACAAGTACCAAACGTTTCCTTCACTTTTCTTCCTTCTAGTAGAACCCACTACCTTGTGTTAATAAAACTAAGGAATGTGGTAATGAACAATGGCCTCATCAAAAGAAAAGCACTTTGAGTCTTGGATCTTACTTCAAATATCATCAGTTAAAGAATGTGGAAGAGGTCAAGCTCTACATGAAAGAGACAACTGTTTGCAATCAATTGGTGCTTTTGGCACAAGTAGAAAACTCAAAAGCTAAAGGATAACACTAAGATCAAAAAACTGTTAAAGGGAGTGATCTGAAGCCTAGAAGCTGTTGGAAATGCTAAATCGGGTAATCAGATTCAAATGAGCACACTGGGTTTAGTTGGATACAAGTTTAAATACCAATAGAGGATCTACCAATGGACAAGCTGCAGTTCAGTGTCTAAAATAATATTGAAGATATTTGAATTTCTCCTCAAGAATCAAGTTCTAGAACTGCTCTGCTAAGAGAGTGTAATAGTTAGATGTAATCAACATACTGTTTGAGAATCATACCCTAAAGCTAGTTTTTGCTAAAATTTTAGGCAATTTTCTATTTTTGGTCAGAAGTCATGTTTACCTATTCTATCATTCTTTCCTGGCAACCAAGTATTAGTTTCATAACAGCAGCATATTACGACCATATGCATTCTTTAATCAGGAATGTTAAACACTAGAAATCACACTTTGTTTCAATCATGTACAGGGCAGAGTACAGGGAAAGTTCCACAATGATCCACACATTCTTTGAACATGAGCCTATACATACTCTTTTGTCTTTTTTCTTAATGAAGGAAACTATACATACTCCCATGACACACACTGGTATAACAAGTGCTTGCTGCGCGTAAATATTAGACTCCTCATAGTTGTTTCTTAAAGAAGTTGTATAAGCTCGCCAAGGCGAGAGAGAGGAGGGTTCAAGACCTAGAGCAAGTAAGGTGTATTAAGGATGAGGAAGACAATGTATTGGTGGAAGAGGCATACATTAGATGAAAAAGATGGCAGTCATACTTCCATAAACTCTTGAATGAAGAGGGGGTAGGAGTATTGTGTTTGGAGATTTAGGGTGTACACCCTGAGGTGAGGGTGAGGAGGGGTGTGTCTATTGTCAATAATCAATTTAGATTCATGCCGGAGCGTTTAACTATAGAAATCATTCATCTCGTGAGGAGATTGGTAGAACAGTACAGGGATAGGAAGAAGGACTTACATATGGTGTTCATTGACCTGGAAAAAGCATACAACAAAGATCGTGGGGGGTTTTATGGAGATGTTTGCAGGCTAAAGAAGTATCTGGGGCTTAAATTAGGGCAATTAAAGACATGTATGGTGAAGCTAAGACAGGGGTGTCCAGTTGTGATGGGGTTGCACCAAGAATCAACTCTTAGTCCTTTTTTTTTTTGCCTTGGTCATGGATGTACTGACGCGGCATATCCAAGGGGAGGTGCCATGGTGTATGCTATTTGCAGATGACATAGTATTGATTGACGAGATACGCAACAGGGTTGACGATAAGCTAGAGGTTTAGAGACAGACCCTAGAGTCTAAAGGATTCAGATTGAGCAAGACTAAGAGATAGTACTTAGAGTGCAAGTTCAATGACGTTACTTTGAGTCACAGATTCTTTTTTCCAAAGCATGTTATAGTCTTATATATATGCTATATGAAGTACAAGAAATGTTTCAAAGTTAACGAAAAGAGAGTGCAACGAAATTATAGATGGAGGTGGCACACGGGATGTATTTCTGCATTGTGTTGGCAGGTTGATTTTTGATATAGTCCACACCAAGCATATTTGGAACTAAAAAGATAAACCAAGACACATCAGAAATGCAATTACAAAGAGAGAGAGAGAGGGAGGGGGGGGGGGGGGGGGGGGCATTGGTACCTCACTGGTGAAGACATCCAAATCTGCCTATTCGGCGTCTGTTTGTTTATTACATAGGTTCCCAAGTTCCCAAGCTTCAGTGTTAAAACCTCATTCTGAGAAACAAATTCTAGAATATCAAGACAAATGCAGGACATCAAAAGTAATACATTTTAATGTCATTTTATCCTTCTCACCCCATAATCCACATCGAAACCATCAATGTCAACTGAATCCCCATATTCCTGTCATGTAGAAAAAGATATTACTGTTATAAGCAATCAAATCATGCAGAATGCTAATCATATGTACAACCCCACTCAATTTTGACATTAGCAGATTGATAAACAATTTTAACAAGAGAAGTGTCGCTGCATGAGGCTAAAATCTATTCATGGATATGAATGTATGATGTATAACCCCTGTTTGGGGTAACATGTTATTCAACTCCCCGACAAAACATAGAGCATCTTCAAGCAGCCACTTGGGAAATTCAATCCAAAATGACATACATAAGAATTCACGTATTAGTGGAGTCCACTCTGATTTACACTCAATGGCTGAGGTCACATCGTCAACTTAATGAAGATGAATTCAAATATTAGAACTTAGAAGCATCTTATCAAAAAATAACCTAAATATTGATAAATAGGCCTTGCACAAGAGACAAGCTTCCGTTGATACTAAAGGTAAAGAGAATCTAAAATTCCAGTTTTGAATTCCGGTTGTGATATCAGCGAAATTATTTTTGAAGTTGGTACTGGTGTATAGAAAACCAAATTTTTGGAGATAAATAGAAAACCAATTGTTACCATTGATACACTAGGTGATTTCTGTCTATTTGTCCATGCCTTGGTGGACAAAGTTACCTGGTACGTGTACTAGCGGGGGTAGCAGGTATTCCGTAGAATTAGTCGAGATGTGTTCAAGCTAACACAGACACCACGGTTATCAAGAAAAAAAATGTTACCTTTTATGTGGCCCCAGAAGATTAAACTTCTAGCCTCGGCCATGATAGCTAAAAGTTCATCATTCTTTTATATTTGATAGACGCATGTACTTAAAATGAACTAAGTTTAAGTTCCCGCTACAATATAAGCTTTTACAAAAAAAGAGGATGAAATTTCAAATCACAGTACATAATGATCTAAAATGTATAGGCAAAAATTACATCAACAAGAAAAACCAAATATACGTATAATATACTGGGCAAGACCTCAAATCAGAAATGTTTCCTAAGACTCTCTTAAACATATTTGCACGTGGATGTTTCAGAATGCCAGTTAATGGCCTAATTAACTGGTTAGAGATTTTAAATGTACGCCTACCATTCACAAAAATCAATCTTGTTCTACAAGTCCAAGTAATTTTTTTATAATCGATAAATCCCCAAGGGCGAGTAGCACAAGGCTCACAACTCGATGGTTAATGGGACCACCCCTTTTACCTTCTCCACTTAAATACCAAGCTTTTGTTTAAGAGAAGTTTTTGATACTAATTAAACTTTTGGAAACAAAAAAGAAGATCCAATACAAACAAACACAAAAAATTTAGACTGACTAATAAACATCAGCAACCACATTGAATATCACAATGCAACTGCTAAGATATAGGTACATATACGGTAAAGTCTAACTAAGCTTCCGATACAAATAAAGTTAAACTAAGTATATGAAGATACATCAGGATACCTCCAACTTATCTAGCAAGTCATGAATAGTGCCATTAGCCCGTCTGTGATACTCATCTTCCTGCAGAAGAGATCTGTAGATTTATAAATTTAGTATGAAGAAACAAACTACATTAATAAAATTCCAACCATGGAAGAACATTCTAAGAATTACATACAGAAAACAACCTCCTCTGCCAATTTTATAGAGAGAGCAACACACACATACAGGGAGAGAGCAAAAGCGAGAGACAGAGAGAGGAGGGGAAAGGAATAAGGCAAAATTAGTTTCTAAGATGAGAATCAATGGTACTGTACATAAGACAAAAAAATCTAAGTATCAAGCACTGATAATTTGGAACTATTGACATGCAGCAAGATGGAAGCCTTAGCAATAAATTTTAAATCCATCAGACAATAATGAACATGTTTTATGCTGCTTTTCCTTTTAACACATAGAGAAAAGGTGTACCATTTCAATCTTTCCCAGTTTACTTTTCATTTGTCATGCTTATCTTACTTTTTTAGAAATTCAGTATTAGCTTTCCAGACAATTTAGTTTCCCCCATATAAGATCTATAGGAGCCAGGCAAAACGGTTTCAGACTTATGTGCAGTTATTTGAAGCTTCTGATGAGTTCTTCTATTTACATCAAAATTTTTTTTTACATTCACCTTAGTTTTACCTCACATAACATCAACCATGCAACACACCTTCAGTTGAAACAAACCAAAATAGCTATTCCTTTAGCAGGGGCAAGTGTAAATCAAACACTAAACTTCATCTATTACCACAGTCACTCCCAGTGCTGGACCACGGCTTCAAAAATCAGTACATTGACCTGCAGAACTCTTCCAAATTTATTCTATTACCTACATTCTCTCCTCACTTACATTGAAAGTCAAACGCATCGGATACTCCGAGATACAGTATAAAATGAGGACATTAAACTGCTAAATCAAACTAAAAAGATTTCACATTTGAGCAATTATGTGTCTCCACCCTTTGCAGTGATGCCTAGCAATTGCACAAAGGAGGCAGAGGGAGGGAAATCAGAAGGACGCATGTTTGGTATGATGAGAAATGTTTCCTCAATGAATTTGTTTCCTCGAAAATACTAGAAGTGATTATGCCACTTACCCACTGAAGTAATTTTCATCTACAAACATCCGAACTCTTATTCAATCTCACTTATTTCAAACAATGTTTAGACATTGGTTATTGACCTTTACTACCCAAAATATCACCAAAGCTTTACCCTCACACTCTACTACACCTTGTACACTTACCATATGAGATGCACCTCTCCAACAAAACACGGGACATGCAATATTTTCCATGGAAAACACTATGGAAGAACATTCTAAGAATTACATACAGAAAACAACCTCCTCTGTAAATTTTACAGAGAGAGCAACACACACACGAGAGAGAGAGAGAGAGAGAGAGAGAGAGAGAGAGAGAGAGAGAGAGAAGAGGGGAAAGGAATAAGACAAAGTTAATTTCTAAGATGAGAATCAGTGGCACTGTACATATGACACAAAAATCTAAGTATGAAGCACTGATTATTTGGAACTATTGACATGCAGCAAGATAGGAGCCTTAGCAATAAATTATAAATCCTTCAGACCATAGTGAACATGTTTTATGTTGCTTTTCCTTTTAACACAGAGAGAAAAGGTGTACCATTTCAATCTTTCCTAGTTTACTTTTCATTTGTCATGCTTATCTTACTTTTTTATAAATTCAGTATTAGCTTTTCAGACAATTTAGTTCCCCCCATATAAGATCTATAGGAGCCAGGCAAAACAGTTTCAGACATATGTGCAGTTATTTGAAGCTTCTAATGACTTCTTCTATTTACATCAAAATTTTTTTTACATCCACCTTAGTTTTACCTCACATTACATCAACCATGCAACGCACCTTCAGTTGAAACAAACCAAAATAGCTATTCTTTTATAAGGGGCAAGTGTAAATACAACAGTAAACTTCATCTATTACCACAACTACTCATAGTGCTGGACCACGGCTTCAAAATCAGTATATTGACCTGCAGAACTCTTCCAGATTAATTCTATTACCTACACTCTCTCCTCACTTACATTGGAGTCAAACGCATTGGATACTCCGAGATACAGTATAGAATGAGGACATTAAGCTGCTAAATCAAACTAAAAAGATTTCATCTTTGAACAATTATGTGTTTCCACCGTTTACAATGATGCTTAGCAATTGCATAAAGGACGCAGAGGGAGGGAAATCAGAAGGACCCGTGTTTGGTATGATGAGAAATGTTGCCTCAATGAATTTGTTTTCTCCGAATATACTAGAAGTGATTATGCCACTTACCACAGAAGTAATTTTCATTTACAAACATCCCAACTCTTATTCAATCTCTCTAATTTCAAACAATGTCTAGACATTGGTTATTGACCTTTAATACCCAAAATATCACCAAAGCTTTACCCTCACATCTACTACACCTTGTACACTTACCATATGAGACGCACCTCTCCAACAAAACACGGGACATGCAATATTTTTCCATGGAAAACACTTTCCTCCTTACCAAATGCACCTGGTACTATTTCTATTCTAGCAATCCTCAAACCGTACACTCACTATTACTCTTCAATCTAACATTCAAGTCTAGTAACATCCCAACATCCTAAGGTATGCCCGATTTTGCAACAAAAAATATTAAGATCCAACTAGTTTCAAACAAATTGAAAACTACGAAATTCTAGTTGTAGATACTCAATCTCTGTTCTCCAATTATTCAAGAAAATTCTATGATCACTACAATTACTCAGCATACAGAAAATCCCAAACTTGAAAGTTGGAAGCAAGTAATCGGAACTAAAAGTTATTACTACATCAAACATACCGGTAATCAATAGCAGCAGGACCTTCAGAAACATCTTGGAGAGGTGACGAGCGCGAAGAAAAGCTTCTAGAAAGTTCTGAGAGTAATGATTTGGATATAATACCCAAAGGTTCTGGAAGATACTTATGAGTAGAAGTAGAAAGAAATGATCTTTGTATCATTGAAGAGGAACATCGTGAGGAATTAGGTTTGAGAGCTCTACATAGCGGTATTCGAAGTAGAAGCAGCTTCTTTGAACAAGAAGACGCCATTTTTGCACCTTAGACCAGTTTTGATTTCGCCAATGAGAATTCAAACTTCTACCTACAAAATTGAAAATAAAAGAGACGGATCAAATATCTAGTGCATTGTTTATTAATCCCACAAGTGGGGACCCGGGGAGGGTGGTGTGTGCGCAGCCTTTACCCCCTACCTTGTGAAGGTAGGGAGGTTGTTTCTAATAGACAGCGGCTCAAGTAAAACATATCAAAAATTAAGTATGTAAAATAAATACAGTAGTGAAGAAGTCATGCTGAAACAATAAAAAAGAGAAACAATAGCAAAAAATAATAATACGATCACGAAAGCAAAGGAAACAACAGATAATACTAAAATCGAAGAATAAGATAATAGAAAAGTAATAGTAACAATACTAATAAGGGAACTAGGCAATGCTCGACTACCTACTAACTTTCTACCCTAATCCTCGACCTCTATATCTTTCTATTTAGGGTCATGTCCTCGGTAAGCTGCAGGTGTGTCATGTCCTGTCTAATCACCTTTCCCCAAGACTTCTTTGGCCTACATCTACCACTCCTTAAAACCACTACAGCTAATCTCTGACACCTCCTCATCGGGGTATCTATGCATCTTCTCTTTACATACTCGAACCAACTCAATCCGTCTCCCTAACTTTGTCCACCACGAAAGCTACTCCCACCTTGCCCCGGATAGCTTCGTTCGAGATCCTATCTCTCCTAGTATGCCCACACATCCATCTCAACATCTTTAGTTCTGCTAGCTCATCTTCTGAATACGCGAGTTCTTGATAGATCAACACTCCACCCCATACATAGCTATTAAGCATGACAACATTTGCTGCAAATTCTTAAAAAGCTTCTCTATTTATATCATCAATAAATTTAAAATAACATACGACACTCAATCATAGGTAAGACATTAAAGTGAAAAGATTAGGAACAACATACTTCATAAAAAAAAGGGAACAATAACATAAGTTCAAGTTAACCAATTTCGCAAAAAGGAAAAGAAAAAAACAGAGCAGAAGTTTTGAAGAAAAAAAAAGAAAAGAATTGGAGGTAGCTAATTTAGATAGCAAAATAGGCATTGTCTTCTAAAATCACCTGTCAATGCCATGATTGAAAACCGTGAAAGACTTGATTCCTCTTGCGCTAATGTGGATTGTTTGGAGAGAGAGAAATAGGAGAGCTTTTGAGGGGCTAGAGTCGAGTTTTACCAAACTCAGGAGTAGTCTTCGTTCTCTTATTTTCTTTTGGTGTAATCACAAAATGCCTTGTTGTAGAGAAGAATGGACTGACTTTATAGAGAACCATGTATTTTTGTAGATTTTCTACTTTTTGGTGTTACTCTTGTAAATGGTCATAGTTTTGACCTTGTTTATGAATGAAATACCTTTACCTGATCCAAAAAAAATGTCTATAAGCTAACGTGACTAAAAAAATGATTTTTACTCCGTCCTTCCCCATTATGTGATGGCGTTTGACTGGCCACGGAGATTAAGAAGGAAAGAAAAGACTTTTGGAACTTGTGGTCTAAATCATCTCATTAAGCCACTAGGTCACACCATTAGGCAACTGGGAATTAAACCCTGAGCTCCAAGATTTACATCTACTATTATTAACCACTAGGCAACACCATTTTGCCTGATCAAAAAGATGATTTGCAGCACAAAATTGGCAAGAGGAAATTGTCTTTCTAATTTAGAGAGCAAAATAGGCATCGTCTTTCTGAAACACCTACCAGTGTCATGATTATGGGATTGAGAAAATGTCTATAGGCTAACGTCAGAGGGAGTTCAATTGCACAAAATTACTGACCGGAGAAACTTTTTTATAAAGGTTGTGTTCAGGCCAACTTGTGCGCACCTCAATTATTCCACTGAGTAGTTGTTGCCTTTCGCCAGAACTATCACACCTCTTTTTTATGACCTATCTTCCAAGTCACCTATTTGAATCAAAACGAAATGACTCTTATTTTTTTGGTCCAGAAAAACAAAAGACCGGGTAAGAAATTCAGTTGACCAAGGAAAAGGTGTTAGGCATCCCTCAAGTCGAGCGGTTCTAGCACGGTCGCTTTATCAACTTAGATATGGCTTAGCTTAATTTTTGGATATATTATGTTTTAGAGCTTAAGGTTGTTGGCTCACCTTCTTGGTTCGTTTTTAAACTTGTTTGGAATTGTTTGTAGTTATTAATGCGTGGCATACTGATAACAGCGCTTTCCAGCCTTACCACGATTTAATTCGCGCGTCTTTGAGGCCTTTATGAGTCATCCCACCTTCTCGCGCCTTAACAAGTGTCTAACGTATTTAAGAGCCTATCTTCCCATTAATTTGGCTTCAAATAGTAGATGAATTTTATTAAAAACGATTTATCGGTAGCAACGCATTCCGACCTCATCGTTAATTATTAATAAAATTAATTTCTAAAATCTTTGAATCAAGAACTAAACTAGCTCTTTTCTTGCCAAAAGTTAAAATAAGTTCATGTTCTAACTTACTCCCTCACCAAATGTTGTTTCCACTCGTTCATATCGCGGCGGATCTTGAATAAATTCGTAACCCATTTCACTCAAACTCGTACTATAAATGAGCCTTAAATTTGGTCTAGGCTCTAATCGCTCTTTTATGATTAGAAAATAAATCCCTCAACAAAAATCAATATTCCATGATCACCCCCGTAATTAAACATTCTTTTCAACTACGTAACATGTAAAAAGATTATTACATATTCGAATCCATTTCTAAATGAAAATGTTTTGCCAACCATACTCATTGAATTTTTCCCAAAAATTATCATAAAATGAAACAAGTGCCCAAACCCCCTTAAGGAAAACATACGCCATTATAAAATCTAAAAAAACCTAAACAAAACTTTTACCAAATAATTATGCTTAACTAGTTAAATTCCTATACTGAGCTACTGACCAATTCCATATTCCATAACTTTAGGTTTATCAATACATCGGCCTTTATTCCTTATCAAAGAGGAAGCTACTAAGTTGAGCCAACCATCCAATAATCTATTAACAGAACCCAAGATAAACACGTGCTAAAATAAAGAATAAATATGAACTCGATAGATAATACTCAAATAATCAACAAGGAACCCACCTGGAACTTAATGGATAGAAGAGGGAAAAAAAATGAAATTTTACTTCTGATAAACAACAAACTTTTAACATATTAAGAGCATTCAAATGACACATAGAGCAAAGGAGTACCACCAAGACAAATAATAGCATTCAAGAGTATGAGGTCACGCTCAAGATCGCAAATTAAACACGCATAAGATCCTAATCGACCTATACTATTGAGCATTTTATGAACATAAGACAGTAGATTAAAGTGCCGGTTTCATGAAAAAAAAAATTGATCCACTTCTGCTCACTGGTCAAGGATGCGAGATGCCATCAGACATACTTCAATATCTATATATATCCTATATTTCTCAGCTAACTAAAACATCGTAATAACTAGGATAGACCATAACAGGGTAAGAAAAACATTATGCCTTAATCAAAGAGCAAGAGTTTCTTAATAAACTAATAAAAATCCTCCAAACAATACATGTAAAAAGAAACAGAATCAATGTGGCTCTTAGCTAATTTCAAATGACAAGATCGGAACAAACCATCTTAAACGAAAATAAAGAAATCAAAATTTTGAGACAAAATACCAAAATAATTTCAGATACCATCCAGAGATACGACTCAAACAGCACATGATTTGACGGTTTTCTAAGGCGGATCCCTTAACAAAAACGTCAATCATATTCACATCAATATTCAAGACTTGAAAGCGGGCATATCTGCGAACCAGAATTTCTAATAAAATAAAACTTAGGTCACATAGTGCCAATTTGGAACATCTGGCGTTCATCCATGGAATTCTTTTTCCAAAACTTGTGGAAAAAAATTCCAAAGTAGGCATTTGTTTAAGTTTTTTGAAACTTCAAATGCAAACACTGTTTTTTCGAAGTTGTGGATTGCGGGTGCATTTCAAAGAAGTTCTCCAAAAAATCTTGTTCCATTCGCAAATCATCAAAAAAATAACTACAAATACTCAAACACATATTCAACTTCAACAAACTTGTTTTTCCGAATAAGTCTTCAAATAAGCTCTTTGCAAATGTTGTAAAAAGGGCTAGTGTTCAACGAAAATTCTAGAAACAATTAAATTTAGAAGCACATATTACAGGAGGTATGAAGATAATTAAAAATTTGACATAGGATGCAGATTCTTTCATTTACAAAACCATCAGAAACATATGTATACCTTCTGGGATATGTATTTGCAGCCGGATGCTCAGCAAGACCCACCAAAATAAAATCAATCACTATTTTCTGTGCAAATAACTCAAAACAAATAACCCAAAACAAAAGCAAGAATGAAGTAAAGCAAATAATCAAAAACACAGCAGAAACTCATTTAACTCAGAGGTACAATATTTTTCAACGCATAAACCAGGCATGCTGAGATCGTAGATAAAACCTCTAAATCCGAGCAGAACAAAGGAAAGAAAGAAACAATGATATTCATCGCTAAAGAAACATACAGAACATAAAATAAAAAAAAGAAAGTAAAAATAGACATGAACCTGATAATGATTCCTTCAATATATAAGAACACTTGGGCGCAATAAGTGACTTTCCGGCGAACCAAAAACCTCAACGCAACTGCGGACTAGACTAGACTCCGATGAAAGCCTCCTTTTTTGGTGAATATCTAAAAAAAAAATCTTTTAGAAACGGCCTCCAAAACTTAGAAAAATAAAAACGTGATAAACAGCCTCCAAATTACTCCGAAAAAAAATCCAACCTCAAACCCAATACACCAAGGCACAAACCTAAATCCCGCTCTCATTTCTTCATCACTTCAAACAAGTAGTTACTTCCCAAACTCTCCCTTTTGAACAGGATAACCATTTCTCCTCTTTTCAGGTAGAGAGTGTTAATAAGGTAATTTTCAAACAGATTAACCATTGCAATACATAGAAAAACATGCCGGAAAGACCTCCTATAAAACTTCAAAACAAGCAAAGAGACCCATTTTCTGATTTCAACTATTTAAGTGAAACTCTTAGGTAAGAGTTATTCATAACAAGTCCTTTTTTTTTTTTTTTTGCAAATTTTACATTGCCTTGAAAGTTTTAGAATATGTTATGGAACAATTAGCAAAGGATGTGTGGTTTCTAAATGAAATGCTTGGTGTACTCTTTTCTTTTCGGAGAAATGCATGGTGTACTTTCCCTTCTAAAATGAATAAAAGCAAGCGTAGAAGTAACATGGATGAAAAAGTAGGCTATATTTTCAACTATAGAACAGTGACAAAAGATAATTTCAACTAAGGGACTGAAATCTTTCAAAATCGAGGCTCCCAACCGATGTGGGAGAAACAAAAATCAGAAAATTCTGAACCTAGCTGGATTCGTACGGATTTGCCAGAAACCCAAAAAGAAAAGCTGGAACCGTTGAGGGTCGTTCTTCGAAGCTTCGTCACCAACCCAAACTCGTGCAAAGCACACCCTCGTTGTACGGATGGGAGAAAACGACGATGGTTTTGGGTCAGGGCTGCTGGGTTCGGTTGGTTTCTGGCGTCAAGGGAGCCGGGTCGTTGGTTATGCTGCTAATGGTAAAAGGAGTATAGATTCAGGGTGTAAAAGGGAGAAGTGGGCCGGGTCAAAAGGGTTTCTGGGCTGAGATTAATTTGGTCGTTTTTGGCCCAATTATGGTGAAGAAGGCTGAATATGTGGCTGAGTAGTGGGGTGGGAAAATGGCTTAACTTGTTTTGCAGAAAACAGCCGAAATGAGACAATTATAGCCAAATGACTCAAACAATTAAAATTTGACACGTTTAGAATAAAAATCGAGGCAAATTATTTATCTCACTCAATTAATCATGCTTTTTAATTTAATTAAATAAAATAATTATTTTTTAAATAGACTATTTATAAAATAAATTGTAGCTTTCTTAATTTGACCAAAAAAATATTAAACGACTCATTTCGAGATGACTTTATTTTTTGAAATGAACAAAATATATAAAATTATATAGTTAAAAATTATAAAATATATATTGGCTTATTTTGCCAATGAAATGGCAAAAATCACCTATAATTAGTTTGAAATTATTTTTGGTTTTTATAAATGATTATCCTACTTTGTTCAAGCTTAAAGAAGTTTAAATAATTAATTAAGATCATTGAGGACCAAAATGGGTGTCACCAACATCAACACATACGGTCTAGCGTGCTTGATATTCTCCCTCTCATGCGGTGAAGATACATACAAAGAAGAAGAATACAGAGATTCGAATCTATACATACATACATATTTATACACAGACACACATGTATGTCACCGTATTTAAATATATCAAACTTATATTTTTTGACATACACTTGTATTCATCACCAGAAATCACGTCAATCATCACCAAATTGTATTGTATGTCACTGTATATCAATTTATAAGATACACTGTATCTCATAACTCCCAATCTCATACACTGGACTTCAATTTATAAGATGCATTGTATCTCATGACCCACAGAGACGGAGCCAGGGTGGCGAAAGGGGGTTCATCTGAACCCCCTTGATCGGAAAAGTACATTATATATATAAGATCGAATATGATATTTATGAGTATATATTGCATATTAAATCACCTTAACATAACTTGAAAATCTATTTCAAACCTTTTTAATAAAAATCTTACCTCCGCCCCTGATGACCCCAATCTCATATAGTGTGTTTCTATTTTACAAGTGTAATCATCCATCCAGTATGACAGAAGGAATAGTATGAGAACAAATACTATTCAACAAAGATCCAAATCACCACCCAACTATGAAGAAAAAAATCTGAAAGCAGTAGTGGCGAGCCAAAACTCAAATCCAGAGGTAGCACCTTGTCAACTTCATCACGTCTTTTCTAATTTTTTTTATAACTATCTCATTACCTAATTTACGATGATAATTAAAAAGGATAACTGCAGCTCAATGTTTTTGAACTATTTATTTTATAACATATACACATAATAATATATAAATAATATATATAATCAAAATATATTTAAAATATACATTTCGATCATATTAATAAATTAGATATTAAATCATCAAAGATACAATTATATAAGTTTTTCAAAATAGAATTTATATATATATATATATATATATATATATATATATATATATATATATAAAGGAAAGACATAGGCATGATGATATGACACCGCCTAGACTTGTATTTATCTTTTTTATAGTTTTTTTATTTTTTAATTATTTTAAAATAATTTTAATAAATATACTAGATAAATTAAAAGACTAAAATACCCTTCAAACATTGAAGGACTAATATACCCTTCAATTAATAGTAATTAAATATAAATAGTAAATAATAAATAAGTGAAAAGTTTAAAATACTAAAACATCTCTAAACATTGAAAGATCAATATACCCGTCAAACAATAATAAATAATTAATAATCATATTATATATATATATATTCATCATCATCATAATAATAATAATAATAATAATAGTAATAATCATATCATATTATATTATAAGTGGGAAGCAACAAAATTAAAAATTGAATTACTAAAATAACCTTATAAAATTTATTGGCTATAACATCCTTTGAAAAATGTAAAATATAAAAAAATTGAAGGATTACTTAATAATTAATGCACTAAATTCAATATATAAACCATATTCATCTACTAATGTCTCTACTTGGTGAAAAATGAAAAGAAAGACGTTTGGAGACATTTTATTTCCTCTCATTCAGTTTCTTTCATTTAATTTCTATTAAATTCTTACATAAAGTTTAAGTTACAATTCTTCAATTTAATTAATTATCTTTATCCTATTAAAGACCCATTTTTACAAGAAAATTATATAAACTTTTCATTAAAAAAAAGATGTTTTGTTAATTTTCCTGAAAAAAGAAGTCGAGATTGCGCCTATATGAATCTCTGTTGCATCTCGCCTAATATCTCTTAGATTTCTTGATTAATTACTGTAATTTGTAATTATTTATTTGTTGATTTTTATTTTGTCAGTAGATTAGTACATCAAATTGTACACAACAAAAAATATTTATCATATAGTATTATTTTTCTTTCATAATATTTATTGGTTTCTTCTTCAATAATATCATATAGTGATGGGGTTGCCCTTACAATCAAACACTATTCTATAAAAATTTTATACAAAAAGGCAAACATATACAATCCAATAAAAACTCAAGTAAAGCAGTGGTAAATTCATTTTAATATTATTTAATGAATCAATTATATGATGCCTTAACATGTCATTTAATATCCAAACATTTAAGTTTTCTCTGCACATTCTAAATGGTTAGTCTTCTCTATGACCTTTCGGTTGCTATTAATGCCGAAACATTCCTCTCTCCGTGTCATATATAAATTTCATAATCATGTTTCTATTGCATAAATCTTGGTCATTTGTGATTTTTGTGTTTGTTGGTATGTAGCATTATTGTTATCTTTTTTTTTTTGTTCTCTTTTAACGTAAATTTTTTTAAAAAAATATATGTTGCTGAGTTGACTTGCATCTATTATTGCAATATTTGAATAATCTAGATGTATGGATCTAACAGATAATTATGTATATGCTTCATACACATATGAAACTTTCTTATGTTCATTTTTTTTAATAATATCTCTAATTTTGCTGCTGAACTCATTTCATATTGAGTATCTTAATTTTTGACTCTATAATCTGTCTTATGACTTTTCTATGCTGGACATCTTTATAGGTACAATTGGTTAGAAAGATAGCTCACAAAAATTTAGGATCAGGACAATAGCCTTCACCATATAGAGTGCATGACACTGTAAGTATTCTAACAATTACTTGATGAATATATATTTAAAAGGTATAAATTAGCTTTGAAAAAAATTATTTGCGGCAGCGAAACGTAAAAGGATCTTGAAGAAACTTCTGGCACCTATTCTATGAGTTTAATAGTCTCCCTATTTTTGGTATATAGAAGAGTGTTAAGTCATTTGCTGCCATTATCTCTCTTTATTTTCATAATCAAAGTGTTTGCTAACCCACGATAAATCATTACGTAGATAAAATAGGAAGGAACACGAAGGATCGCAAGCTTTATTATTGAGGTTATCAACAGAATATGTGTTTGTTATCAATATGTTATACATATAAGTGATATAGGAATCCGTAGATATTGAGGACACCAATTGAAGAGCATAATTAGAAAAGTTCAGGTGCTTACATAAGAAAATGGGAACGTGAAGGAATTGATGATCTGATTGACCACATCTACAATTCTTAAACACCAATCCCGAAAATGTATTACCTATTGCATTTAAAGTTGAACAAACATTTACTTACACTTTACTCTCTTGTGATTGTGTAGTCAAATTTGTTGTTGTTGTTGTTGTTGTTATTATTATTATTGTTATTATTATTAGGAAATGTTCCTCATGAAAATTTTACATGTGTAGGTTGACACACATTTCTTACTGCTTTGGTCATTGTGATGGTCGCCAAACTTTATTTCTATAAATAGATTTGGGAGTTCTTGAAAATACTTTCTAAAATTATAAAAATGTCCATCAAATAATTAACAATCATTTTACCTTCACTTAAACACTACTCATATTAACAATTTTGTACAAAAAAATAAATTCAACTTATAATAAGTGATAGATATCTACAAAAGAAAATTAAATATGGTTAGTTAAATGTCCATTATTTATGTCCTTCAAAAATAAACAAATTACTATTTCAAAATATCTTAAAACTAAATTATTCATTAGTATCAATGTATAGAAAAATTTGAGTAAACTTATAGTAATAAACTCAAAGATCATCTCATAAGTTCTATATTAATATTCTTTTATCCATTATCATTTGAACAGTAATTTTTTCTTAGTTAGAGAATTAACAACACTTGAAAAAGTTATAATTTTACGTTCAATTAACTTAAAAAGTTAGAGCATATGAAGAGACAGAGGTTAGAGCATATGAAGAGAGTATTAATATATCATACACGTGGAAGAATGTGAAAGGTACTACGACTTAAAGTTTCATAATTAATCTTAATAACGGTTATTTAATTATGAAAAATAATTAATTATATTCAAAATTATTTATGAAGTTATTTTAAAAATTTTAATATAGCAATAAATCTTGAAAAATATTTTTAAAAGGTTAATAAAAAAAATAAATTTTGAAATTTTTTTCTATAAAATTAATAGAAAAAGAAAGGTGAATTACCTTGATTATTTTAAGAAACATAAATAATTTTTATTAATTATACGGGAATTGAAGAAGCAAAAATTAGTAAATGAAAAAGAGAATAAATAAAAGAGAAAATCGAAAAATAATGTTCGGGTGAATACAAAAAAAAATGTAAGATTACATAATAAAAAATACTATTAAAATAAAATTAACAAAAATTATAATCATCAAGAAAATAACAAAAGGAAAAAAAGTAATCTAAAAATATCAAAAGGCAATAAGAATATTATATTTTCGCTTTTTCTTAATTAAATTCTTAAATTAGTGAAACTATTTTAATTTAAAATATTTACTAGCAAAATTAAAAAAATAATTAAGACTACTAAGTTAAAATTACATGGTTCTTAATTTGACATATGCAATGGGATCAAAATTAAAGAGGATCATTTGTTTAATAATATTGTTGAGTTGAATTTTTTTTTACTGTTTGATATAAATCTTACACATGAAAATAAAGGGAAAATGTCAATTAATATGAAAAGATCAATACTTTTTATTAAATTTTTAAAATTATTTTATTATTATTACTTTTTTTTAATAACCGCATGAAGCGCGGACAAATTTTCTAGTGATAAACTAAGTGGGGCAAAGTGAGTATCGGTTATGTGAAGTGATTTTCTATGACGACCCTCTCCAAATTGAATGTCATGTTGGCGACATGTTTAATAAATAAATTATTATTATTATTATTATTTTAAAAAACGTATTTTTTTCATCATAATTTATATAATATTTTTTACTTTTTGAAATTTAAATTAAACAAATTTTGATTAATATTTTAATTTTTTTTATATTATATAGTAACATGAGAGAATTATAATTTATAGTATTTTTTATATAGTTTTAAATATTTAAATTTTATTTTTATAATATTAAATTAATCTAATCTAAGTTATATTTAAAAATTAGTCAATTTAACTTTTAGAAAATAAAAAATGCATTTAAAATTTGTAATATTGAAAGACAAGTTTAACAGGCAACTATAAAATAGAACTTCATGACTCGTAATACCAATCCTTTTATATTCAAATTAACTTTTGCTCAACTCTTAAAAAGTACAAATTGCGAGTTTGTAACATACATAAGACTCTAGAGATACACCAAATATATAAATTATTATTTAAAGAAATTAGGAAAAAAAGATGGAGGGAAATGAAACTTGAACAAAGTATATTTCTTCTTATTAGATAGAAAAAGAAGAATTATTGTGCTTATATATAGAAACATATCTTGTAACTTTACAAAGAGTTGAGAATAGAGTCTCCCTCGCGCTATTATCGTCGTGGTTTGACTCGGCTTTGACTTCGATTTTAGATTTAAATTTGGTCAAATAATTTGATTGCTATATTTTTTGGGTCAAACTTATTTAATGTTTTTATTATTTATTTTCTAATTTTTGATATTATCTGCACAATATTTTAATTTAAGATTCACAATTTTCCCCCCAAATGATAATTAGTTTTTCGAACAAACACCGTCTTTAACAGACGTGTCTGTACCTGTTGATACCCAATCTCGCAGTTCCAAGGCTTCACTTCAGTTTTTCACTAACAAAAACAACAAATATTTTTCCTCTCTTCTACATTCACTACATCATTTATTAAGAGCAAAAACACATATTACATTTCCGCTGTTACATAAATGTTTTTTTATTCTTTCTAGGGAGAAAGTCACTCAATTTCTTAACAACAATATAAGAGCTATAATTCCATAAGAATACACAAATAACTTATGGCCTCGAATTATTTTTCTACTTTCTTAATTAAGAACAGAAATTGATTTAGTAAAAAACTGTTAGAAACACAAATAACAAATACATCAATCATCCTTACATAGAATAATAATCAAACATCAAATATTGCCCCGTACGTAAACTTATCAACTATTTAATTAAGCAGATGAATAGGAAGCTTGCATAGCAATTCCACAGAGTCCTTCCTCTGCATCAACGTCTCTCTACATTCTTGTATTCACTCTCACCCCAACTCGTTTCCCATGAATTCTTCACTATTCAATATTTACTACCATCACTACTACTCTCCGCATAACCAACTACAGTGCCATCGTGATCCAATTCAGTTTCACATTCTCCGATGATCCAATTTAGTCCACCAAGAAAGTATATGATCTTAAATATGATAACATAAGCTACATAAAAAATATTTTTACATTATTAAGTCAAGAACATGATAATTTTATTTGTAGCCTTTGAATATGTTAAAAATAATATTCATGTTAAATTAATAATACGATTTAATTGTAGAGGATGTAGTGATTATGGACAACTGCAACTTAGTTGTCACCTAACTTACTCTAGTTGATTGTACTTATGAGTTAGTTACAGTTAGTTAGGTTGCTAGCATGGTTGTTAGTGAGCTAAAAGTAGAGGTTAGCCTAGCTACTATTGGATGTATATATACACACTATTGGATTAGAAATCAATACAACTGAAGATATTTGTTTTCAAATTAAAATTCATATTGATGCCTCTCATATGCTCTTCTCCATGGCTTAATTCTCAATTGGTATTAGAGCTCTTGTGTGTACACACCCCAGTAGGATGAAGTAGTGGAAAGGAGACATAGAACTATTTTATACTTGGCAAGAGCTTCGAGGTTTCAGGCTCATGTTCCTCTAAGGTTTTGGGATCACTGTGTGTCCACTGTTGTTTACTTACTGAACAGACTGCCCAGTCTAGTATCAAAGGGTCAGTCACTTTATGCTAGGTTATTTTAAGTAGCACCTTTCTTGTAGCACCTGAAAGTATTTTGTAGCTTATGTTATGCAACCAAGATGAAGAAAGGTGATAAATTTAGTCTAGGAGCTATCTGTTCTGTTCATCTTGGTTACTCTAACTCACAGGAAGGCTATATTCTCTTTGACACATGCTCTAAGGAGCTGTTTGTTAATAGAGACACTCTCTTTAGAGATGATATATTCCTTTTCAAGAAACAACAACCTGATATGTCTCTTTTTTTTCTTGTTCTAGTTTTTTCTCTCTTGATGAATCATGTCCAGTACTCACTTCTGGTGATAATCATGATACTGATCATGTGCCTTCATCACCACATGTAGTTGATGATGGTCCTTATCTGAATTCTTCCTCCCCCCATATATCTTTTCCATTGGTTTCTCCCTCTGAGAATGTTAGAAGGTTTTCTAAAACTGTCAAGCCTCCTGCTTGGATGGCGGACTATGTGCTTCCTACCAGAGGTCTATCCTGCACTTATTCTTTTGCTGACTATGTCTCTTATGATCAGCTCTCTCATTCATACAAAACTTTCTTATATGCTTTCTTAGCTATCATAGACCTTAGATCCTTTTTTGAAGTCTGCAAAGATCCATTATGGGTGGATGCTATAAAAGCAGAACTAGCTGCTTTAGAGGATAATCACACTTGGTCAAATGTTCCACTTCCTGCTGGTAAATATCCTATTGGTTGCAAATGGATGTTTAAAGTCAAGTATACATCCTCGGGAAAGGTAGAGAGGTATAAATTCAAGTTGGTGACCAAAGGGTACAACAAACAAGAAGGTTTGGATTACTCTGGAACCTTCTCCCCAGTAGCCAAGATGGTAACTGTTAGGACCATTGTTGCCCTTGTTGTTTTTGCATCTTGGTATGTCTTTCAAGATGTACATGATGCATTCCTACAAGATGATATGGAGGAGGATACTTATATGAATATTCCTAATAGCTTTTCAAGCCGGAGGAAATGTCAACTAGCAGTGTGCAAACTTCACCCTTAATGGGCCGGAGTAAACACCTAGGCAATGAGACCTTAAATTGGCAGAGGCTCTTACAGAGGTTGGATTTATACAATCTCACAATGAATTCTTTCAATATAAGAAGAATGTCATTCTTATTATGTTGATCTATGTTGATGAACTATTAATCGCTGACAGTGATCTCAAGCTTATCCAACAAGTGAGAAGTGACCTCCAGGCCAGGTTCAAGATGAAAGATTTGGGAGAGCTGGAGTGCTTCCTGGGGATAGAATTTTCAATATCTAATATGGGTATTTATATGTGTCTGAGGAAGTATGCTCTTAAGCTAGTCTCAGAGTCTGGACTAACAGGAAGCAAGCCTAGTGCTACTCCACGAAAGGTTAATCATAAGCTCACTCATGTTGAATATGATACTATTGTGCAGCTTGATTTAGCTGAAAGGGATGCATTACTAACTAACCAAGGAAGCTATTTGAGAGTGGTAGAAAGACTTACTTAACCATGACAAGGCCTGATCTAGCCTTTATGGTTCAAGTACTCAGCCAACACATACATGCTCCTAAATTTTCATACATGAAAGCAACTATGAGAGTGATCAGACATGTCAAAGGGATAACAGGACTTGGATTATTCATGCTTGCTGATAGTACAAGGCGTGCACTTAACTGCCTTTTGTGACTCTGACTGGGGTTCTTGTGTTGAGACTATGAAGTCTGTCAAAGAATATGCTTTAAGGCTTGGTGATGCTCTTAAGGGGTGTATATCGGTCGGTTCGATTCTATTTTGAAGGTTATCAGTTATCAATTTGTAAACATGCTAAACCGTTAAGGAACCATTAAGATATTGGCTAATCAGTTATCGATCGAAATTAGTTCAGTTATGGGGTTAACCGTTAAGATCTCACACGAAAAATTTCATAAGTCATAAGTATATTTAGCTAGAAAAAAGTGGGTGAAAAGAGAAAGAGCATATAAAATTAGCGCAGCTAAAACAATCAATTTTAATTAGATTTGAATAACATCTCCTTCACTTGTCATCAAAATTCGATTCATCTTTTTGATAGAATATTTTATATATTGAAGGCTAAAACTGTAACTTAATAAATTATTATCGGGCGGGGTTATTGGTTCACCCGTTAAAAAAATAGTTAAATCGATTATCGAATCAATAGCCCAATAACTTGAGACAGTGAACCGATAATCAAACCGTTAAATCAATAACTTGAATTATTAATTCAATAATCTAATTATCAGTTTGGGTTATTTATTTAACCGTCAATTTGCATAGCCCTAGATGCTCTTATCTCTTAAAAGTCCAAGAAGCAGCAAACAATCTCTAGGAGTTTTGCTGAAGCTGAGTACAGAAGTATGGCCTCCACAGTAGCTGAAGTTACCTACTGGTCTGCTTAAGAAACTGGGGATGGAAGTAAAATTACATGTAACACTATTTTGTGATAGCAAGGTTGCTATACAAATAGTTGCACATCCAATCTTTTATGAGAGAACTAAATACATTGACATAGATTACCTTTTTGTTAGAGAGAAATCCAAGAAGGTCTGGTTCATACTCAATATGTTGGAATCGGTAATTTAGCAGATTTGCTGACTAAACCTTATGCAAACCAAGACATGCATATCTTGTTAGAATTGTGGTGGTTATGGACAACTGTCGCCTAACTTACTCTAGATAATTGTAATTAGGAGTTAGTTACAGTTAGTTAGATTATTAGCATAGTTGTTAGTAGGTTAAGAGTATAGGATAACCTAGTTACTATTGGATGTATATACACATACTGTTAGATTAGAAGTCAATACAACTAAAGATATTTTTCTTCAAATCTAAATTCATACCACTGTCCTCCTGCACATCTTCTTTGTGGCTTAATTCTCAACATTGACAAAGTCTATGAACGAAACTAAACAAGCTATCATAAAAATAATATTTACATTATTAAGCTGAATATAATATTCTATATTTTAAAACTTTATAGTGTACTTATAAAGTGTATTACATTAATAATTTAAATTCTTAAATTAAAAAATTTAATTACATTAATGACTCACATAGTGTTCAGATTTGGTAGAAAATTGATCCAAGACGATTTAATAAACTGATACTTTCTTCAATTTAAATTAATAATATTTGATTTGATTTAATGAAAAAAAAATCGAAGAAATCAAACTAATTTTCAATCTGCAATATATTAGTTTTCATTAATAATCTTAATATTTTGTATTATTTTTCATCAAAACAAATACATGAACCCAAATTAATTTATGTAAAAAAATAACTATTAGATTTTTACTTATATCTTTTTTATATTTCTTGTAAACTTTCACATAATTAAAAATTAAGATCTCAATACATTTTCTGAATAATTCAAGAAAATTATAGTCGCCATAATAAAAGGATATCAAAAGATTATAAATTGGAAAATAATAAAAAATTATTTTCTAATTGTAAGGAAGAAAAAAAAATATGTATTATATTTTATTTGACTTAAAAAAAATAGCATACCCAATGTACCCACAAGTGAAAGGGTAGTTTGATTTGATTTTAATAATTAAAAAATAGATTAAATTGATTTAATTTTGATTATAATAAAAAATCAATTCAAATCGAACGTTATTCATACAGTTAACTTAGGTTGCATTGTGATTAAATTTTTTATATTAAATAAATATTAATTATATAATTATAAAATTAATAAATATTTTAAAATAAATTTCTAAGGTACACGATTCAACTAGATTGACTTGTTGCGCTGGACTACTTACTATTGGACATGTCTCTATTTGGAAAGCCCACATATAAACCCATAGAAAAATGATATATTTTTAACTTTATATTTCAGACTTAATCTCATGCTTTCGGCCCAAAATAAAATATAATGGACTTTGGATTTAAGAGCCTGAACCATTAACACCGTGCCTTCATGTTTTGGGCCATTTTTTCACAAGATAAAATCGGATTATTTACCAGGGCTTCAGTCTCGAAAGTAATGGCTCATTTATTTACATCTAATGGAGGTTCGAATTTGTTCAGAATTCAGGTCAGTATATTTATATTAAATTTAAATATTTATTTAGTTTAAACAAGTTTTAATTATTAAAATTTTATTTAATATTATTAAGGGATCGTTTGGTATGAGGGATGTGATAGACAAAATTATTTCACTGATTGAGATATTTTATGGGATTAGTTATCCCACGATTATGGTATAAATAATTTCAACACTAAGAGCCCGTTTGGTTTAGTTGAAAAAAAAATGACTTTTTAACATAAGTGCTTAAAACACTTTTTAAAGTGCTGAAACTTATTTTATAAATAAACAGCTATGTGTTTGGATAAAAGTGTTGAAACTGAAAAAAAGTTACTGATATGTTTGGTAAATAAGAGCTGTTAAGCACTTATTTTTTGTCAAATGACTGAAATGCCCTTAAAGTTGTTAAAACTATAGAAAGCGAATTACTATGATATTTTTATTTCTAAAATAATTAAAATTTAAATTGATTTATAATTTTTAATTTATTTTTAATAGAAACTAATTATTTATGTTATTTTTAATTTTTAAAATATATAATTTGAATAAAATTAGGTAAATCTCCCTTTACTTTTTATAAGAGTGTAGTTTCATTTTTTATTTGTAAAATAAATATAATAATTAAAATGAATTAATACAACTTCAAATTTTTTTCTTCAGATTTTTAATTATTTTTTTCTGATATCCAAAAAAAAAAATTTATTACAAATTTGAGTATCTTTTTTGTGCTTAAAAAATTAACAAATTAATTGTATGTTTTCATTTTTAAAGTATGAGCAAATGAGGTTATAAATAGAGTTCGACATCAAATTAGCAAAAAAAAAAAGAGCCATAAATATATTAATATGCAAAAAGTGAAAAATATTCATATAATACAAACATCGAGCATCACAAATATCATTAGCAATTATATCATTATAGATTTGCAAAAAAAAAAATACAAATTCATCAGAAAAAAATTACATATTTTTCGGAAAAAATTTACATATTCGCTGGAAAAATAAAATTACAGATTCACCAGAAAAAAATTACAGATTCGCCGAAAAAATGAAATTACAGATTCAATTAAAGATGAATATATATATAAGATACAGTTTTAATGATGAACTTACCACAGATCGAAAATACACGAGTTCTCTGAGCAAAAAACACAAGAAAAAATGATGAAAAAGATGAACAAGAGGAACAGAATGAGAAGCGGTTGGAGTGTAGAGAATGAGAAGGTTGGAGTGTAGAGAATGAGAAGAAGAAAAAGAGTTGTAAGATTTTATTTGCTTAAGGGTATTATTGAAATTAGAAAAGTATTATGTGGATAAAAAGATAAATACTTTGGTCAAACATAAATGACTTATAAGCCAAAAAAATAAAAAGTTGGTAAGAATCAACTTCTGGCTTTTTAAAAGCATTTTTTAACCTTTTTAAAGCATTTTTGTCCAAACCAAACACTACAAAAAGTTAAAAAGTGCTTAAAAGCCGGCTGTTAAGCTAAACCAAACACCCTCTAATTAATAACTCTAGTAAAACTCTGGATAAAATAATTCTACATTTTATCCTGAAATTATTATTTCTCAACCCTCATACCAAACGACTCCTAAGAAGAATTTCTGTGTGGATAATTTTTGCCACCACTACTACTATGCCATCACAATCACCACCACTATTATCGTCGCTAACCATCAACCACCTCTGTCATTACAATTACTACCACCATTATCGTCGCTAACTACCACTGTCAACCACATCTGCCGTCACAACATAGCAACCACCACCACTGTCAACCACTACACCTACTATCTCCATCATTCTAATTATATCCATTGCCATCATCGTCGTCGTCATCTCCACCATCACTATCATTCATTGCCACTACTGTGATCAATCCTACTATCAACTACATCTACCATCACAAATAGCCCCCCCCCCAACTACCACTAAATCATCAACTGCCACACATTCTTTAGTTATCACCATCAACACCGCCAACTACTAAGACCAACCAACTTCTTGATCAGAACCACCACCACTGTTATCAACCGCCACCATCACGCCAATCACTTCAATACTAACCACCTCCACCATCACAATTATCACCATCACCATTACCAACCACTAACACCAATCATTACCACCACCACTACAAACCATCTCCACTATCACTAAATATTTTTTATTAAATAATAATTTAATTTTATTAAATTTATAAAAAATTTAATATTTAATTACTTTTTTGTTAATTTGAATTGTATATTTATTATGTTTACAAATAAGTAAATTATGCATAACCAAACGTTGGAAAATAAACCTTCTTAATTTATTCAGATCCTGTGACAACATCTTAATAATTTAGATGTGCATTCAGATTCAAACATCATAATATTAATGAAAACAGATGAGGCCTTAGCAGGTGTTGGACCTAGAAATTGGGTTTCAAATTTAAAGTGTTGATTCAAAATTAGAATTTATTTATTTAATGTGAAAAAAATTCAGTTTCACATCATAATTTGAAATTTCAAATTCTCAAAAAAATGGGATTTCAAATTCTAATTTGTCATCTTAATTTTTTTTAAATGTAAAACTTGACCATAAGTTTATCTTTTGTAGAAAAAACTCATCATTTTAACTTTTGTAAAAAAAGGACGCACGTTTGACATGAAGAGATTGTTTGTATCATGTAGAAGAATTATATTAAAGAATTGCAAGTTACTAATATTGTTGTTTTTTGGATCAATGGATCTTTGTAAAATTATGGGTGTTTGGAAGTTTGTAATAACATGTAATTGCAAATATTTATTTATAAAATGAATATGAAGATATGCAATTTATTAATGTGGAGCCTCAGAATATTTTGATACCTTATTTATGAACTACGATTTACTTATTTAACAAGATTATAAAAGAGTTGAAAAAATTTTAATAGTTTTCGTAAATTATAGCATTTTCATATCAATAAAAAAAGGTACAATTTAAAAAATTCAAATTATATATTCAAATAAAATTTCAAATTAATCTGATTTTGAATCATATTCAAACCATACCACACAACCTAACTTCCAAATTAATAGTACAGTATAAGACCTACGTTATTTACTTTTGCATTAGTGCCATGCAGAATTATTGTGCTATTAATAATCAATTCATACTACTAGAAGATGGATTAACAATTTACTTCTCTTCTGATTCTTAGGAAAAGAAATAAGAAAAGGGGACTTTGCAAGAAGAAAACTAGCTGCATTTGTGATTTAGAGTGATTATACTTTTAAATTTTGTTATTTAAATAGAATACATTTATTGTTGAAAAAAAAAAAAAACTAAATGGACTTTGCAATTACAACAATATTTCATCATGATATGTTCCTTTTATAATATTGGACGATGACGCTATATTGGTCTAATTAAGAAGTGGGTAAAATCTTTAACATTTTAATTGCATTATTACTGCTGAGTAATCATTTATTAATGATTTTTAGTTGTCTCTTAATTGAAAAGATTGAAATTAATTATATAATGTCGAATCATTCATGATATTATTTTTTATAACCTTATTCACTTCTCTTAGAGAAGTGTCAACAATGTTCATCTTTAAAGAAAATGTTGAGATTTAAAAGTGTAATGTCCAAGATTAGTTAGTTAACTATAGCTAATTAGTTAGACAAATTAGTCATGAGTTAGTTACAAAAGTTAGTGGAGGTTAGTTAGAGGGGCAACATTGTAATTCTGCCCAGTTAGTTAGGAATTATTGTGTGTTATATAAACACACAGTAAACAGAGGAAGTTCAGTTTTTTCAGCTCATTTTTGAGCTCTAGTTTTCTTCTCCATTGTTGGCTATTGTTGCTTGTTCAAATGGTAGTTATCTTCTAGTTATTCCCATGGTGAATTGCAGCAAATTTCACATGGTATCAGAGCAAGGTTTAATCGATCTGGCTACAATTGAAGATCGCAGCATGAAAATACTACCTCTGCATTTGTTTCCTCTTATCCGATCTGTAATTGCAGATCTGGAAAATTTGTTTTCTTCTTCTTCCTTTTGCCTTCTGTTACTGATTGTGTGTGGACGATTTGACGAAGGTTCACTGTTTGATAATGGAGCGAAATCCAGAAAACACTCGTACTCAACCACAGGATACGAATAATGCATTGTATATGCATCCTTCAGAAAATGCTAATTCCTCTCTAGTTTCAGCTGTTTTCGATGGATCCGGATATAGATCGTGGAAGAGGGGAATACTTCGTGCATTGTCAGTGAAAAATAAAACTGGTTTCATCAATGGGAAGATTGTGAAACCAGCCATGAACTCACCTACTTTGGCTCAATGGGAACGATGTGATGATATGGTAACTTCCTGGATTTTAAGTTCATTATCGAAGGATCTCAGTGATAGCTTGCAGTTTGTAAACAATGCTAAGGAGCTGTGGGATGAGTTAGAAGCAAGATATGATCAAACCAATGGAGCACAATTATATCAACTTCATCAGGAAATAAATGACCAAGCACAAGGAAATTTGGATGTCACCAGCTACTACAATAACATCAGAAAATTGTGGGAGGAACTGAGTGTTTTAGATGCAAATGTGCAGTGCACATGTTTGTGTACCTGTGATGGTAAATACAGGATGCACAAAGCTGAGCAAGATAGGAGACTCATTCAGTTTTTGATGGGTTTAAATGAGACATATACAGTAGTGAGGGGCAATATCTTGATGATGAATCCCTTGCCAACTATGGCTCAAACCTTTTCCATTCTAGTGCAAGAGGAAAAGCAGAGGGAACTTAAACCTCACAGTAGAGTTCATCTGGATTCTACTTCCTTACATGTAAATGTAGGAAACAATGCAGTTGATAAACAATCAGGAGCAGGGAGTAGCAGCAACTACAGATCACAACAGACAACCAGATCAAGCTCAAACAATAACTTTAGAACCAATTATGCACAGAGAAGTGGAGGAAAACAAAACTACAGATCTGGAAGTTCATATGTAACTAATAATAGGTCTCTTCTATTTTGTGATTACTGCAAGAAGAGTGGACATACTGAAGATAGGTGCTATAGGATTCATGATTTTCCTCAGGATCACAGGTTTACAAGAGGAAGGAACTCAGGCACAGCTGCTAATGTGTTGAGTAATGTTGGAGGTGCAGTGAATGACAACAACAGGTATGAACATAGCTTAACAAAGGATCAATATGACAAACTGTTGAATCTTTTAGGAAGTATACAAGTAAGAGGAGACAACACACAAGAAGGCATTAAGACTCAGGCAGCAGACATTCTCAATGGACAAGGAGTTGCAAGTCTTGCAGGTATATTAGCTTGTCACTCTTCCATATTTGAAGTAGGTGAACTATCATGTAATTGTGTGAACCTGTCTGCTGACTCATGGATCATTGGTTCAGGAGCTACAAACCATATGACATTCAACAAAACACTATTAACCAAAATTAGGACATTACCTTATCCTTTCTTAGTAACATTACCAAATGGCTATAAAGTCAAGGTGACTGAAGTTGGTGAGGCAAACTTGAATCCAGTTTTAACCTTACAGAAAGTATTATTTGTGCCTAGTTTCAAGTTCAATCTTATCTTAGTCCATTTCCTGGCTTCACAGCTTGATGGTATTGTGAGTTTTAATAGCTCTTCTTGTCTTATGCAGGGCCCTTCACTGAAGAGCCCTCTGGAGATTGGTAGAGCAAGAAATGGACTGTATTTCATATGTCCAAAGTGTCATAACAGTTCAGCATTTCACAGTGCTTCATATGGTTGTGTTGGTTTAAGGTCTCATTCATTTCCTAGTTGTTCTTCTTTTCCTATTTCTGCTGACAGATTCCCTATTGTAAATAAGAACTCCTACTTTCCATCTTCTTTTTCATCTGTAAGATACAGCCACTCAAGAGATAATAAGACTTGTTGTTCACCTGTTTCTGTTTCTGATTCCAAGTGTACTGTGGCTGCTCATAAAATAAGTTCATATTGTGGAAATGATGAAAACTACTTATGGCATACAAGACTAGGACATATACTTTTTGTTAAAATGAAGGGTATGACTGCAATACCAACCACCTTTGCCAATAAACAACCTTTTTCTTGCATGATATGTCCAATGGCCAGACAAACAAGGTTACCTTTCCCTCAAAAATCTTTTTCCACATCATCCAGAATCCTTGACCTACTACACATTGATGTATGGGGACCATATCACACACCAACTCATGATAATCACAAGTACTTCTTGACTGTGGTTGATGATTACAGCAGGTCAACATGGACACTGCTTCTCAGTTGCAAGAGCAATGCCATACAATCCATTAAGGGACTGATAAATTTGATAGAAAATCAGTTTGATGCCAAGATCAAATCAGTTAGAACTGATAATGGCCTGGAATTTATCAATGCAGAGACTTCTGTTTTTCTGCAAAGCAAGGGAATTTTACATCAAAGGACCTGTCCCTATACACCACAACAGAATGGTGTAGTGGAAAGGAAGCACAAACACCTTCTTGAGGTAGCTAGGTCACTGTTGTATCACTCTAAGATACCAGTAAAGTACTGGGGTGAGTGCATACTGACTGCAACCTACCTCATAAACAGACTACCTTCAACTGCAATACATGACAGTACCCCTTTTGAAAAACTTTATCAAAAACAGCACACCTATTCACACTTAAGATCTTTTGGATGCCTTTGTTTTCCCACCAATGTCAAACCACATAAAGACAAGTTTGATCCAAGATCCACACCTCATGTATTTGCAGGATATCCCTTTAATACAAAAGGTTATAAGGTCCTAGACTTGAATACTAAGAAGATCACATTTGCAGAGATGTCTTATTTTATGAGCATATATTTCCTTTTGCATTGTCTTTTTCTGCCTCTGATTTTAGTTCTGTCATGCAAAAACTCAATCCTTATTCTACAACATTGAACTATACTAATGATAATTTCAAGAAAGGTTATGATCTGGATGAAAATGCTGAAAATTCAGTCACTACTTCTACATGTAACACACTGCCAGCTAGTCACATTACACAAGACAACACACATGCTACTATACCTGTTGTTCCTATTCATTCACCAGACAATTCTAGTTCACCTAATAACACTACAACTCAGACCATAAATCATGAACTTAGAAGATCCAACAGAACACATACTATTCCAGCCTATCTGAGAGATTACACATACTCACTGCCTACTTTACAACCACCTACATCACCAATTACACTTCACAGTTCACTTGCTCCTTTAAATTCCATTACTCAGCAGCAGGAACATGATCATGATAAAGAACCTTCCTCATATGAAGAAGCATCTGCATATCATGCCTGGCAAGCTGCAATGGACCTTGAGTTTGAGGCTCTTTATGCAAACAACACTTGGGATTTAGTACTGCTCCCACCTAGCAAGAAAACTGTAGGTTGTAAGTGGGTGTATAAGGTGAAGCATAAGGCAGATGGAAGCATTGAAAGATACAAGGCTAGACTTGTGGTGAAAGGATATACACAACAGGCTGGAATTGACTACAATGAGACCTTCTCACCAGTTGTCAAGATGACTACAATAAGAATTTTGATAGGCCTGGCAGCTAAGAAGGGATGGAATTTGTACCAGCTGGATGTGAACAATGCCTTTCTTCATGGAGACTTACATGAAGAAGTGTACATGGACTTACCTCAGGGACTGCTTGTAAAAGATGACAGGTTAGTTTGCAAGTTAAATAAGTCTTTATATGGTCTAAAGCAAGCTAGCAGGCAGTGGTATGAGAAACTTGCAACCTCATTGTTCTCTAGAGGCTACTCTCATTCCACAGGTGATCATTCCCTTTTCTACAGAAAAATTGATAGTTCAGTGACCTTTGTAGCAGTATATGTTGATGACATTATAGTTACTGGAACCGATCTGGAGGAAATAGAAGACTTGAAGTCTTTCTTACATGGACAGTTTAAAATAAAGGATCTAGGTAGATTACATTATGTTATACCCCATAGGATTTCCGGCACCTAGATGGTTTATTCGTGCATTGGTCGAGCATATTTGGAAGCCATACATGCTAGAAAAAGGCCCGGGGAAAGATCGGACAAGCGCCAAGTCGGCGCGTCGCAAGGCAAAATGCGACTTATAAATCGCATTTCAGGAATGCGACTTATAAATCGCATTCCATGAATACGATTTATCGTGCCAATTATATTTATACCCCCACTTCGGTTTTAATTTAGTATGTTCATTATATTTTCCAGAAACGTGAGAGAAAACAGAGGGGGCGAAGGATATGGATAAATTGTCGCTCGATTACGCCGCCAAACGCGGTCCAAATTCAAATTAACCTCAGGTACCGAGGTATTTAGCAGCAGAGAGCATTCCTACGGATTTTGTTTTGCGAAATACGGCCGACGAATCGTCGAGCTACCGAGCTAAGGTAAGTAGAATTGCTCCAAACTAGTGTCTATGTGCTGCTAGCTGTGAAATGAATACTTCTCCCTTCTGGACTTCTGAAAAATAGTGAGTTTTCGACCGTCTTTCGATAAGCCTAAGTTTAGGCTACAATTATATCGAAAGTGACGTCGTTCTTTAGAATAAAGCTATATTTAGTATTAATTAGCGTATACATGAATGCAGTTGGGAGAAATAGCTGGAGTATTGACCTAGCCTCGTCCGACAGACGGATAACTCGAGGTTAAGGTATGTAAAGCTAGTTCTTTCGGCAAATTAGTAGCTTTAGCCTTGTATAATACAATAAACTCCGTAGTAGAATTCCCGGAAGTGGAATGTTAAGTATTGTGCGAGTTCAGTAAACCTAGTTCGCGTTGTGATATCATATTCAGTCTGAAAGTTAGAAAAGTATGTGCCCAAGGGCAAGTTAGTAGTTCAGATTCAGTACAGCCTATTATGTGAATAGCAAGCATGTTGTAGAATAAAAAGGAACAGATTTTCATAATAAAAGTCAGTAAAGAAAGATCTGATAGACAGACAGTATCTTGGCTACAGAGTAGCCGTACAGTTAAACAGAGGTTACAGAATCAGTATAATTAGTAAGAATCAGTTCAGTATAGAAACAGATCAGAATAAGAAGTTAGATTCCAGATAGTCTTTTCAGTTATACATGCTTGCTATTTCTATGTGCTATTTGTTTGTTGAGACTTGTTGTGGCATGTGGGCACCCCTTTAGCATCCCCACCGCCCCTGGGTTATAGCTGTGTCGATACCAGATTCAGATACCGCCACCAGCTGGGCGATGTTGTCCGCCTAGAGGACGATGATGGCCAACCACCATGATAATACGGTCCAGACCACCCTGCTTGCAGGGGTAGTTCAGTTTACTCTGTGCAGAGCCAGTCCACCCTATTTACAGAGGCAGAACACTCTGTGTGCGCTTGTGGCCGGGGGCAGTTCCAGATACATATTTTTATAAAATTACCCTGTTGCGTTCTTGCACCCCGGGACAGTTTCAATTACAGATACAGCAGCAGACTACCCCGTGTGCACTTGCGCCCAGAGGCAGGAGTCTTCGGACTCAGACACAGTTTATTGTCAGAGGCCAAGGCCTGAGCTACGTACCCAAGGGGGCCGGTAGGAGGAGCTCACAGTCATCAGATGAGTGGAGTGACTTATTTTTGGTTGGTTTTGACCCGGGTAGGGGTATATAGATTGTTTGCTTGCTTGGCGCCATCCGACTTATGGGGGTTGGTATTGGCTCTTGCTTGCTACTTGTATATCTATTTATGTGCTTTATATATTATATACTAGCTACTAGACAGCAGGCCATCGCGTCTACAGGTACGCCTCTGCCTTATCAGTACAGAAAGCTTGATTAGTTCATACCAGCTTCTTCAGATTCAGTTATCTCCTGCTATACAGAAATGCTAGATACGCTATCTATATTCAGTTGTTTTCAGTTGTACTATTTCAGTTGCTTTGCATACTCAGTACCAGTGGTACTGACGCCCAGTGGGGCGCTGCATTACTTGCCTGCAGGTACTCATAGACGAGGAGGCGACCCCTCGTGATTCTAATCAGCTATTGAGTATTCAGCTCCTATCATCCGGAGACTGAATTCCAGAGGTGTATTCCGTTTTCTTTTGTTGTACAGTACGGGTAGGTCGGGGCCCTGTCCCGATCATTTCTATTGTTATTCCTAGAGGCTTGCAGTGTGTATATATTTCCCTGTGGTCAGTTGAGCCGGTCGTGTGAGGCCGTGCAGCTTGTTATAGTTATTTGTTATTTCTGTTCCTGTTGGCCGTGTGTGGCCATAACCAGTCAGTAGTGGTGACCTTGCCGGTCACGTAATTATTTAGCGTGCTATTGTTAAGTTACAGAGAACTAGACAGCATGGTGGCCTTGCCGGCCCGCATAGGTTCCCTTGACAGTAGTATGTTTCTGGTTAGCTGTTTTTTTTTCAGGTACAGGTGGCTATAGGCCTGTTGGCCGGAGGCTGTGTTTACAGCCGTTATATAGCCCTTTGTTTTCAGGAATTTGAGTTAGAGCCAGCCAGGCACCAGATGTGCCTTGGCTCACCAGATAGCAGTCTAGGTCCTACTAGGGCACCAGGTGCCAGTCATACCCCCCCCCAAGGTGGGGCGTGACAAAAGTGGTATCAGAGCCGGTGCCGGCCGGTGGTGGGGCAAACCTCAGCGAGGACGCTGAGTCCCTACGGGGGGTAACCAGGGACGGCGATACGTAACGCCTGGTTTTCTTAGGCAAATCCCACATCGGTGGTGGAGGGGAACGAAGAGTGCTTTATAAGTGCTTGGATACCTCTACATTGTAGACGCGTTTTAAAGCCGTGAGGGACTAGCTGCCCAAAGCGGACAATATCTACAAGCGGCGACCTGGGCTGTTACAGTGCCTGGTTTACTTAGGCAAATCCCACATCGGTGGTGGAGGGGAACGAAGAGTGCTTTATAAGTGCTTGGATACCTCTACATTGTAGACGTGTTTTAAAGCCGTGAGGGACTAGCTGCCCAAAACGGACAATATCTACAAGCGGCGACCTGGGCTGTTACAGTGGTATCAGAGCAGGTCGTGTCCCAGGGAGTCTGCAAGCCGTGCTAAGTAGAGTCTTGTCTATGGATGTGTTGTGCACCACATACTATAGGCAGGAGGCTGCGAGGCATGATAGGATGGTTACCCTTCCTTCTCAATCAGTCGTGCTTTAGAGCGATACAGCATAGGGTTGAGTCCCTAAAAACTTAACGTATTCTTTGATTACAGATACAAAGGCAGATCAGCATTACCCTATCACAGACAGAAGATCAGATATAGCAACAGAATAGGGCATCATCCAGTTACATGATAACTACAGCAGCAGGAGGAGGTACCAGAGACCTCCCAGCATGATACCTTTATCGGTACTATTCCCAGTATACGTTGATAACGTCAGAATAGGAAGCCGTGCAGCTTGTTATAGTTATTTGTTATTTCTGTTCCTGTTGGCCGTGTGTGGCCATAACCAGTCAGTAGTGGTGACCTTGCCGGTCACGTAATTATTTAGCGTGCTATTGTTAAGTTACAGAGAACTAGACAGCATGGTGGCCTTGCTGGCCCGCATAGGTTCCCTTGACAGTAGTATGTTTCTGGTTAGCTGTTTTTTTTCAGGTACAGGTGGCTATAGGCCTGTTGGCCGGAGGCTGTGTTTACAGCTGTTATATAGCCCTTTGTTTCCAGGAATTTGAGTTAGAGCCAGCCAGGCACCAGATGTGCCTTGGCTCACCAGATAGCAGTCTAGGTCCTACTAGGGCACCAAGTGCCAGTCATACCCCCCCCCATGGTGGGGCGTGACAAAAGTGGTATCAGAGCCGGTGCCGGCCGGTGGTGGGGCAAACCTCAGCGAGGACGCTGAGTCCCTACGGGGGGTAACCAGGGACGGCGATACGTAACGCCTGGTTTACTTAGGCAAATCCCACATCGGTGGTGGAGGGGAACAAAGAGTGCTTTATAAGTGCTTGGATACCTCTACATTGTAGACGCGTTTTAAAGCCGTGAGGGACTAGCTGCCCAAAGCGGACAATATCTACAAGCGGCGACCTGGGCTGTTACAGTGCCTGGTTTACTTAGGCAAATCCCACATCGGTGGTGGAGGGGAACGAAGAGTGCTTTATAAGTGCTTGGATACCTCTACATTGTAGACGTGTTTTAAAGCCGTGAGGGACTAGCTGCCCAAAGCGGACAATATCTACAAGCGGCGACCTGGGCTGTTACAGTGGTATCAGAGCAGGTCGTGTCCCAGGGAGTCTGCAAGCCGTGCTAAGTAGAGTCTTGTCTATGGATGTGTTGTGCACCACATACTATAGGCAGGAGGCTGCGAGGCATGATAGGATGGTTACCCTTCCTTCTCAATCAGTCGTGCTTTAGAGCGATACAGTATAGGGTTGAGTCCCTAAAAACTTAACGTATTCTTTGATTACAGATACAAAGGCAGATCAGCATTACCCTATCACAGACAGAAGATCAGATATAGCAACAGAAGAGGGCATCATCCAGTTACATGATAACTACAGCAGCAGGAGGAGGTACCAGAGACCTCCCAGCGTGATACCTTTATCGGTACTATTCCCAGTATACGTTGATAACGTCAGAATAGGAAGCCGTGCAGCTTGTTATAGTTATTTGTTATTTCTGTTCCTGTTGGCCGTGTGTGGCCATAACCAGTCAGTAGTGGTGACCTTGCCGGTCACGTAATTATTTAGCGTGCTATTGTTAAGTTACAGAGAACTAGACAGCATGGTGGCCTTGCTGGCCCGCATAGGTTCCCTTGACAGTAGTATGTTTCTGGTTAGCTGTTTTTTTTCAGGTACAGGTGGCTATAGGCCTGTTGGCCGGAGGCTGTGTTTACAGCTGTTATATAGCCCTTTGTTTCCAGGAATTTGAGTTAGAGTCAGCCAGGCACCAGATGTGCCTTGGCTCACCAGATAGCAGTCTAGGTCTTACTAGGGCACCAGGTGCCAGTCATACCCCCCCCCCCCCCCAAGGTGGGGCGTGACACATTACTTCTTAGAAATGGAAATTGTCTACAAGCCAACTGGGATCCTCATTTCACAGAGCAAATTTGCTGCTGATCTGCTCAAAGAATTTGACTGCCTTTCTTATACTACAACCTCTTCACCACTTGATCCTACCATGAAATTAAGATCAGATGCAGGTCAATTGCTTGATGATCCCACATACTACAGAAAGCTGAACTTTCTTACTAATACAAGGATTGACATTGCTTTCAGTGTACAACACTTGAGTCAATTCCTCCAAGCACCTAGGGACACTCACTTGCAAGCAGCCATACATGTACTTAGATACATCAAAGGCAGCTTGCAGCATGGGACTTTCTTGTCACACCAAGATGACTGTACAATCACAGCCTATTGCGACTCAGATTGGGCATCATGCTCAGAGACCAGAAGATCTGTGAGTGGCTATGTGGTATTCTTAGGAGATAGCCCTTGGATGGAAGTCTAAGAAGCAACCTACTGTTTCCCTGCCCTCAGCAGAAGCAGAATACAGAGCTATAAGAGTTGTGGTAGGGGAACTGGTCTGGATGCACAGGTTGTTAACTGAGCTAACAGGAAAGCTTTCATTGCCTATAAGTGTTTTTTGCGATAGTCAAGCAGCTATACACATCGCAAAGAATCCAGTATTTCATGAGCGCACTAAACATATCGAGGTCGATTGCCATTTTGTTCGTGACAAGCTTCAAGAAGGCTTCATTACATTTCATCATGTCCCTACTGCCGGACAGTTAGCAGACATTCTAACAAAGGCTCTGACTGGGCCTAAACATTCGACTATTTTTAGCAAGTTGTCGTTGGAATTACCACCTCCAACTTGAGGGGGGGTGTTGAGATTTAAAAGTGTAATGTCCAAGATTAGTTAGACAAATTAGTCATGAGTTAGTTACAAAAGTTAGTGGAGGTTAGTTAGAGGGGCAGCATTGTAATTCTGCCCAGTTAGTTAGGAATTATTGTGTGTTATATAAACACACAGTAAACAGAGGAAGTTCAGTTTTTTCAGCTCATTTTTGAGCTCTAGTTTTCTTCTCCATTGTTGGCTATTGTTGCTTGTTCAAATGGTAGTTATCTTCTAGTTATTCCCATGGTGAATTGCAGCAAATTTCACAGAAAATATATAATTTCTAAAAAATTGAAAGCACATTTACAGAAAGGATATTAATAATAACGGACATTAATATTGAAGTCTTGATTAAGATTAAAAATGAAAGTTGTGAAAATAAGGATGTTGCTATGGATGTTTAGGTATATTAATTAGGAGAGATATGATTAGAAATGAGAATGTCCGGGATAAGGTGGAAGTAGCTTTGGCGGAGGACAAGATGCGGAAAGCGAGGTTGTGATAGTTCGGACATGTGATGAGGAGATGCCCGGATTCTCCAATACGGAAGTGTGAGAGGTTGTCGAGAGATGGTTTCAGGATAGGTAAAGGTAGGTCGAAGAAGTAACGGGAGAAGCAATTAGACAGGACATGACGCAGTTTTAACTTTCGAGAATACGGCCCCTAGATAGGAAGTTGTGGAGGACACGAATCAAGGTAGTAGTTTAACAGGGAGTAGAGCATTGTTTAGCGAATCGCCCCATTCTAGTAGTCATAGTATTACTCCTATAATGTTTTACACCCGAAGATATATAATACTATCTATTGTTTATTGTTTCTTGAACTTTGTGTATCATATTATTTTTACTTCTGATAATGTTTGACATGCCTAGTTTCATATGTTATTTCCTTTTTTGGATTGCTTTGATTTGTTTATTCTTGAGTCGAGGATCTATCAGAAACAACTTCTCTGCTTCTAAGGTAGAGATAAAATCTGCATACATTATACCCTCCTCAAACCGCGCTTTGTGGGATTACACTGTGTATGTTATTATTGTTTGTTGTTGTTGTTGAATAGTTAATTAAATAAAAAAGAATATATTTTAATTATTGAAGAAATATAATTTTTATACTCATGTTTCCCTTCTAATCATCCTGCTCTGCAGGGAAACCAAGACAATATTTCCTATTAATTATTTGTTAGAAAGCAGCTGTGAAAAAAAATCGTCTTTTGAAATCTCATTGTTGAAAGTATTTGATATAATATTTATTTCCATCTTGTCATTAAAAAATAAACTTCCATTTCTAAAGAACATATTTGTAGTCAAATTATAGCTAATTAAGCACATTAATTATGGCAATAAAATTAATGCTAATTTCAAATAATATGGAAGATCTTGTGACTTGCCAAAATAATTTGATTCACTTATGTAGGTTCAAAAATTAAATGATTTTAATCCATATAAAAAAAGCATCATTGTCTCCAATTTAGGAGGAAAACTATCAACTACAATTTGCACCTCCTTCATTATTTTTTTAGAAATTTTAATATCTAAGAATTGTTTAATTAACTAGTGAAGTCTTGTGATTAGAACCCTATTTAATTAGATTTGAAGATTACTTTGTCCTATTTAATTAAATACTGATGATTTCTCATGAGTGAAATGTTGCTTAAGCTGTGTGATTAATTCTTTGAGGGGATTAAGGTTAGATTTCATTGTAGTGAGACTATGGAACAACCAACAACCTAATAATTAAATTAAAAAGTTTTTAAAATTTCATGTTTAACTTCTGAAAAGATTGTTTGGTGGTTGAGCATTTGGATTTTCTAAAATAATTATTTGTGCAAATTGCAAATTGTTCCACTTGCTCAATTCTAAGATAATTATGATTTTTACAATTAGCCCATTTATCGATAGTTCGACTTGTTATATTTGTAAGAAAATGCTAAAATTATCTCACATTATGATTGTATAAAAGTTGGAATTTTTGTTTGCCTTAGGGAAAATTACATTTTTAATCGTTCGACTATAAAAATATTTAAATTCGCTAGCCAAAAATGTATTATTTTATATTAAAAATGCATATATTATGTATATCATTCATTAGTATATATTTTCTGACTATTATTTTAGTAGACCGCGATTATTTAAATCAATTTATGTAGTACGGGAATTAATTTCCCATAATTCTACATTTTCCTCGAGGTATTATATATTTAATCCAGACTGCATCTTTTTAATAAAAATTAAGACCAAAAACATATATTGGTATAGCCACCAAACGACCATGAAAACAGAAAGATTTTCTTGTCCACAGTCAACAACAACGAATGATCTGCAATTATTAATATTTCTTTTTTGTTTGTAAAATAATGTTAATTTCTAGTTATACAATTAAGAAACATAATTAATCCCGTTGGAAGTTTTTATTGTAAGAATATTAACATAATAAAATCAGGATCAAACATGATATTATATGAGTTTAAGAGGGGAAAATCTTAATCACTTGCTAGTTATGTATAATGCTAAAATAAAACAAGATTATAAATTGTTCATATAACGTCATGCACACTTAACTGATTAGTCAAAGATAAACTGGAATTACAAGTTCAAGTTGGATTAGATGCAAATTTTAAACAAGGAATCTTGACTACTATAGGCATAAGGTGAGGCAAATCAAATATAATATCATTATGGGTATGGATTGGTTGGCGGTATGTTATGCTAATGTTGATTGCAGAACTAAGTAGATTTCATTTTTCCGGCGAGCTGGTCCGGAAATGGCAAGGTAATGCCGCTACGCCTCAGACAACTAGTGGGATTATATATGCAATGTTGATCAATATTTTAAAAGGCATGAATGCGAAAAAAGGTATTTTAATCTAACATGAGACGAGACGTAACATCAATTCCGAGGTATATATGAGACGTAAGAGCCTGTTTGAACTTTGAACGGGCTTACGACTCATAATATATTAATTGGTAATTAGATTGTATATATGATACCTAATTTGTTATCACAAATTAAACTATACTGATAATACTGTCAAATATATATAGATGCAATATATTGGCAACTTTTTATAGTATAATAAATTATATATTCATATTTTCCGTTTAAATTTTGCAATATTTTGTGTGTGTGTTTTCAAATGTCTATTACATAGATAAGCTCATTATATATATAAAATATGTCATATCTTTTAATTATAAACATCAGCATCTATTTGGAATAGGTCTGAGGTTTACAACTTATTAAAACTAATATGTATAATTAAGGAAAGTGACATATTTAATTAAGTGACTAACTTATTTCTTGGTAGACACTTAAAAACACGCGTAAAAATTTATCAAATTTAAATCAAAAGTTATTTAATATGAACACTTTATCGATTATATATTCAGCTGCTCAATCAAAATATATCATAATTTAAGTGTTTAAATAAAATTTACTAATAAATTTAGGCATTCAATGTATTCCACCTAAAAACATTGACATTGACATTGCCAATGTAATTTTTTAAGGTTTAAAAAATATTTTAAGAATAGCCATTTACAAACCTGTAATTTTAAAAAAATCCAAAAATCCAAAATTCATTGAAAAAGGAGCCAATTTTTAGTGTCATGAATTTTTAAAAATCATGTTACTGTTATGAAAATTTTCAGTTATTTAAATTCCAAATTTATGATATTATCATAATATTTTTGCATTGAAAGTAACTATTTCTCAATGAATTTCTGCAATACTTGCTATTTTTTCAAAAGATGGTATGAAAAGTGCCTAGCTCATATAATTCTTATATCTCTTTTTTTGAATTATTTTTCATTTATTGTTCAAAAAATGGCCCATCCCAATCGTAACTTATCCTGTTTATAATATTGAAATACAAAATTTCTAATTAAGAATAAGAAATTTTATCGATCACATTACAATTCTCGATGCTATACGTACACTGGCCGTGTATATGATTACTTAAATCTTTGTTGTTTTTAAGTTGGTTCATTGTACCTCTTATCTTTTAGTAATTTTTAAGAAACAAGCCACGACTTTTTTAATATATAAATGTCAAATTAATTGGGGGTTATTGTCGTTTTGTCAATTAGCTCCCCATTGAGTGAGTATTGAGTACAGTAAATTAATTACAAAGCTAAAATACAAATCTCAAAACCGTGGACTACTATCAATTATCATCAGCACCCCCCACATTATTGGTAACAAAAACCATTGGCTAAATTTATATAGTACTACTTGGCCTGATTTCACAATCTCTATTTCTGTCATTCATTGATTAATCAAATGATCGACACAATTCACAAGAAAACGGCATCTTATAATGTTGAGTGTTGATCGGATAGTAATCATTGTTCATTTTTAATTTTGAGGTTGTGCGTTCGAGTCATCAAGAGAGCGAAAAAGGTGAAAACTTCTACGGAAGGATTAAAAAAAGAAAAAAGTTCAGTTTAATTGTTTTTTTTTCTTGATTGACAAATTTTTTCTTATTAGAATGACGAATATATGATTTGTTCAAACTTTTTACGGTTATATTTAATTTTTTTTTATATAAAGTATATTATTTTTGAAAAATTCGATATGTACTTAATGATTTTTTAAAAAAGTCCGAATAATGTTTATAAATGCTAGTATGCTCCATGAAATAACTCATAATTCTTCAAAGTTAAAATAAATCGGTAAGTATTCTTTCATCTTTAATCTAAAATTTTGATTCAAATTATGAGAATTTACCTTTGATAAAGAACGTTAAGAAGAGGATTGCTCAAATTCATAATTCCCTCTTTCCTCCTACATTGGACTTAACATCCCGCCTCACGCTTAGGACTGGGGACCCAACATTGGTAAATCATAAATTTGGATGAGTCTAGCTCTGATACTACGTAAAGAATGAAATCTTCAACTTAACTCAACCCCAACAGCTAACCAACCAGGGTAGGATTGTCCAAATCCATTTAAGGAGTCCATAATTCCCCCATCTCACCGACGTGAGATATTTCAAATTCGAATTTTGAGAATTGAATTACCTTCAATAAAGAGCATTTTACTCTCATATTAAAATCTTCAACACAAATTTAATTAATCGAGCTTCAAATCAAATACCAAAAACTGAATGAGAAATCAATTTTTTTTAAAAAACTTTAAGAAAAGAATTATATACACTAACTGTGTAATATTTTTTTATGCCATCAAAGTTAATGTAACTGACAAAGCCAAAAAAGAAGTCACACTTAGAATTAATATTTTCAATTGTGTATTTAATTTTATTAGAATATTAATGCAATTTAATTAATTCGATATAAAGGTTTCTTATCTTTTATTTTTTATGTTAATAAAATTGAATATTGTAGCAATAGTAATAGTGGTTTTCATTAAAAAAAAAAAGTGATTTTATTTGGTAGATAAATAAGAAAATATTGTCCAAGAATATTTACCCGCAATCTAGGAAAATATTATGGTATTGGGTGAAACGTGTGTGGGCCAGGTGGGGGTTCGAAATGCCGAGAGGAGATAATGAATTAGGAATGTCACCTATGAAATTTATTTTACTACTTTTAGTAGGAAACTCATTTTTCATATTTTAAAAAATTTATTTTCTAAGGAAAAAAATAATATTTTGACTAACCAAATATGAGAAAATTAAAAATATTTTCTTTCCCAATACCCAACACATACTAAGGAACCGTTTGGTTCGAAAAATTTATTCCAGGATTAGTATGCTTGAATTAATTATATTGAAATCAGTTATCCCAATAATAAAATTTCTTATTGATTGTTCGATGTATTAAAAATAAAATGCATTTAATAATTTCTAAGTAAAAGTTGTTTGTTTATAAAAAAACACCATCCGTGTTATTTAGTAAAGAAAAGAAAATAAATTTCAGAGACCTTAGGGATATTTTTGTCATCTTAATTATTTTATCTCTATATAATTAATCTCAAAATTAACAACCAAACAAGATATAAAGAAAATACAAAATTTTTATTTTAAAACTATCTACAATTGTCAGTAGTATCAAACGACACCTAAGTGTTTTATAAAAAAAAATGAGATTTGAGGTCTTATAAATATGACAAATTATTTACTATAATATGTAAAGATAATCTAATAATATAAAAATATCTCACATATATACCTTAAACTCCGAAATTCAGATTAACTATCCCCATTTAAGTGCCATTAAAGGATCCATTCTTCAGGAAAATGCACAAATTAACATTAATTAGAAGAATTGTTTAATCTGTGAGAATTGCTTGTAATTAGAAGTGAAGTGGCCGTCAATATTCACAGAATTTACTGTTCATTTTTGTTTTTTTAAAGCGGAAATAAACATTGCAAAAATAGTCAAATAGGGTGTCATATAACTCGTCTTTTTATGGTGTTTCCGTTTAACTTATTCACTATCATATTTTGCACTTTTAGCCCCAATTTTCTTTCAGAAAAGACTAGTTAGGAAACACTTGGACAAATAAAATGCATTTTTTTCTCATTTCTGGCTCAAAACTCAAAAGTTTCTGAAATCATTGCAAAAAAGACATACACTAAAGGCCAATACCGAAGATTTCAGAAGAAAAAGCAAACTGGAAAAAAAAAAAAAAACAGAAGAACCTTTTTATTGTATCTTTGAACTGGACTGAACTGTGCTAGTCTTCTCTACCAAGCATGTGTACTTTCTTTGTGTTATATATTTTTCTATCGTTACACAGGACTCTTATTTGAGCCGAGGGTTTAACGGATTCTTTACGCTTAAAAATATAAAATTAAAATCATACAAGTTATTTTTTTTCAAATTTCGTTTATAATATTTTACTAGGTATGTAATTGTCATATATACATCGTTGTTTAAAAATGTTTTTATACTATCTAATCACATAAAAGATATTTACAATTAAAAATTCTTATAATGTAAAATTAATTTATAATTTAAAAAATAAAATATATCATTTTCTATAATAAGTAAAGATGAGTTGAAAGTGCAGGATTTTTTAAATTGACGATCAGAGGCGACATCAATATTTTTATTTATGAATTTCTGGATCATACTTTTTTTTTTAAAATGCAAATCAAAATCTGATCTAAACTTATTAGGTTCTATGGAATTTGTAGTTATTACGACTACTCCACCCTGCTAACGGTGATGTATATAATTTAAAGTTTAATTTTTTTTAAAATTATTATTTTAGTTAAGTTATTGAATGAAGTAAAGAAATAGATTTTGAGCGTAATTGAACCCAAAATCTAACTAATTATAAGAGATATTCGAAGTCCATATAAAGAACCATCTATATGAAACTTTTTTTCGTTCTTGAATACCATATCTCACGTCCACAACTGAACATCTGATATACGGACAATTTAATTTGGAGGTCGGTGAGATAAGTCTTGCTCTAATATCATGTAACAGAAATAAATCATAAACCTAATTTAACATTAAATATTAGCTCACATAAAAAAATTTTTATTCAAATTTATATTAAAAAACTATTCATTTTATTAATCATAACCTCAATACAATACAACTTTTTTCATTTTTCAAACAAACGCATCGGACATCATATGGTAGTGGTACAGTCAATTAATTAGCATACGTAGTTAGGTAAGTGTTTGTCATAAAAGGGCAACGTGACAGTCGGTACATTTTTCAACAGAAAGGTTACCTCTCTTTCTTTAATTTTTTTTTCTTTTTTTTGGGTGTATATTAGAATTGTACCTTTCAAGTTGTATAAAGTTACTGTAGCACAGTTAAATCTGAGCCTTAGAAATGGAAGCTAAAAAACAAAAAACTAGCTGCCAAATTAAAAGCCTAGATCATAGGGAGAGAAAGAGTAGCCAGTGGTTTTGTGTTTTATAATCTTGTGGGCTATCTAAGTTGTTTTCCTTCTTTAGTTCCTGGTTTGGAGGAATATACATCATTAAAAAAAAATTATATATAATATATCAGTATTAAAATGTATAATAATATATAAATATACATATATATATATATATATATAAATTAAAGTGTGTAAACATTTATTTCAATGGACATGAAGTGTAATTTTACCTAGAGTAAAATATGAAAAATATTTGTGTTTTTCATCAGTTTTTAGTTATAGACTATAGTCTTTGGTTTTGCTAATTTCATCTCTAGGTGTTTTATTGTTACGAATTGATTTGATTAGTTTAATTTTTAAATTAAGCGCATTAATTGATTCATATATATATATATATATTTAACTCTCTAAATAGTAACATTATCACATAAATTAAAAAATTTAAGAAGTAATTACGTTTATTTACAACCATACCTATATTGCATCGAGACATAATTAAAAGTGTACCTTTTATAATACAGTCAAACTTCATTATAACGGTCATTCGTTATAACAGCATTTCACTATAACGGTTAGATTTTCTCTCGAATTAATTTTTCATGTTATATTGACGTTCAGTATAGCAGAACACTCTTAGTAAAATTGCTCCTCTGTAACAGTCATACTCAAAGAATTAAATATTTAAAAACACATTTCAATAGTATTAGTAAAGTACACGTGAATTATGCGAATCGTGAATAACTACGCGGCTAATGTTACACGATTAATTAGCTTGTTAAAGTTTCAAACCTGTTGGCAATATTCCGATTGATACTGACTCGTTGAATAAATTCAAATATGCAAATTCGAATTCCAGTTGTGACTTATGAGTAATTAATACAACTAATTAACATTGAAATGTTCATGCATTGAAAAATGAATACATCAATGGTTGACAAATTAGCAATAGAAAACCAAATAAAAACAATATAATAGTGGGAAAATAACGTCCGCATGTGTGAGCTTGATCACATTAGTTATAGTTTTCAAGTCCGGATAACGGAGGGGAAATTACGATAGTTAATGAAAAATTAGTCAAATTATGATAAAGGTCGTTTAAGATAATCTTAAATTGATCGACTTAATTAGTAAGGATTTACATATATAATGAGCCCCAATTTATTTCGTATTGAGACGTAATAATTATTTACGTGGATAATATAACTGCAAACAGTTTCAAAGGGAAAATTATGCAAAACATAAATGTGCCACTTAAAATCTATTTAGAAAAGAAAATTGTTAAAGGGTGGAATAATTTAACAATTAGTTGTTTGGATACGAGGCAACGTTAGGTAAGACAAGGAAAAAAACTCAAGCAAATTGAAGGATTGGTTGGATATGTGAAATATTTGACGATTGCATCCAACTTGGTGATTAATAATTTTATAATAAATTTAAATTCTATGTATTGATTGAAGAAAAAATGTTTATACAATTAAGTCGTGTAAAGAAATAATATTATTTGTAAACCTAGAATAAATAATATGTAATCTATTATAACAATTTACATTTAAAAATTCATTACTCTATTCATATATATAACTTAAATTTTATTTATATTGAATTTAATCTATATATACCGATATTATAACTTGTAATGTAGTTTACATTATACAACACCTTTATATATAGTAGCACACAAATTTGTCTGTCTTTAATTCCAAAATTACAGCTCCTACTCTTATTTTTATTTTTTATGAAATCAATACTAGAAAAGAATGACTTTTTGACGGACGTTTCATCTGAAATTGATTTATCGGAAATATTTTTAACGGACTTTTCTATCGGAAATTCTTTAACGATGAGACCATTATTTATATTCTTTTAGCGAATACTAGTTGTAAATTTAGGATTTTGGATTTTGGATTTATCCTAAGAAGCTAGCTGGGCCGGAAATATGTGCACATTCAGCTGCAGTGTTTGCGGTCTGTTTGTGGGTTTTTGAAATATTCCATTACAATATTTATGTAACACGTTTGTGTTTTGTTCACTTGTTTAGAATTTTTTTTCCCCCAATTGTTTAAGCTGGGAATATTCTTATTCCTTATTAAAAGAGGGATGAAATTAATCTTTTGTTTAACATTGATCATCATTCTAATCTGGGAAATATTAGTGATATATATATATAACACTCAGTTTTGTGACATCATGCAAGTACAAATTGTTATATAGTAAATGATGCAGACTATACGTGTGTTGTATATGTTTTGTTGAATCGAAAAAGAATATGATATATTACTTCGAATAATCTTTTATGTTTTTCTATTGAATATTTTCACTTAATTTGTGACCTCGAAATAAATTTTCAGCGCTCAATATAAGTTTTGGCTCAAACCATATTTACTCATATAGAATAGGGCAATAGGCTTACTGTAATAGATCATTTATGGATATTTGGACCTTCTAATCAATCATTTGTACTAATTATATACCTTCTTCCTCCACTTTTAATAAATATTTATTTTTATTTGTTTAATTTTAAAAAAATCAAGAAATAATTTGCTACTTTCTATCTAAATTATTTTTATTATTAATTATAATTATTTATTAAAACATTAAATTTATTATATTCAAAAAATGATATAATAAAATTATATTGACATTCTATTTATTAATTCTCAATAAATGTGCTAATTCAATACTAAATAAATAAAAATAAATGAACAAAATAGTACTTATATTTCATATTCCTTTCGAACTTGGGAAAAATTCGTCCATTTGCGTCCGCATGTGTTTCTATGAGTCATGCTTTTCACTTTTTTTCCAAATTCATAAAGTGGAAACACTTGTATACGGCATTTTTTAACATGATCGATTTCTCATCTCTCCGCATATTGTTGAGTGATCTGAAGTCCTATTTGCGAGTTCGGCGAAATTTAGTAGTTTTTTACCTTTACGAGTTCGAGATATTGAATTTCAAATTTATGTGGGTAATATAATTTTGGTCATTTTGTATGATCTTTAATGATTATCATTATATAAGCTAACTTTTAATTTAAGTTATCAAACGCCCATTTTCAAGATCACTTTAAAAACTAACATAAATAAGTGCGATTTTTATGCTTTTACGATGACATATATTTTGGCAAAAGGGTAACTATAGTTTTGATCATCCATATATGCATTCTTGTTCTGCTTGTTGACCCGTTCTTAATTAATTAACCTGTTCTCTGTTATAAGCGTCAGAAAAAATGCACTCACATATGCACATCGTTTCATATACCATGTATTTTATGTTAGTTTCATGAACTAAAATAAACACGTACCTTTATATGCATTTATTATGCGTGTTCACGTACGTTTGTGAACTTGAGGCTCTATATCGAGAGGCCATAAGCTGGCCAATAATGGTTGCACTAAAAAGATTCTTTTTTTATGAGAGAAATTGATAGTAATTATTTTTAAATGCAGTAAAATAGCTCGCAAATCATATAGAAAAGGTAAATTGTACTAAGTATACCTCATACAATGAGCTCGATCGAAAAATCATACAGAAAATCTTAAATCTAAAACTCCTTATTTAAGAAATTAATTGCTCAACCAACTCAAGATGTTCGTAAATTACTTAAAAAAATTATTAATTATCATTTCCTCTCTCTTTAAAGCATAGAGCATTGACCTAAAATTGTACACGCATTCCCTATATAGTATATTCTAGGTGCATGTGTCCAAAATTCTATCCTTTTTAGCAACTTTATCCTCTCTGTATATATACGAAGTTGAAGCATGTGGCTATGATTCTCCCTATGCTATTTTTGTTCCATTAAAATGACCACAATCCCTTCTGTATGATTATCACAACATGGATTAGGATAAGTTATATATGGTAAAGTAATCATATATATTCAACCCCATAGAGGTTCTAATTTCTTGCCTTGCCATCCTTGTTCAACAGAATATGGTAGATTTGATTTTATAACATACAACTTGTTGCTCGAAACATAATTAAATAAAATTTGTGTTGTTTAACGTACGATTTAACATAATATCATAGTAGGCAGAAATCGGGGATTTGAGTCCACCGCCACCCATTATCGAAAACAAGTTTCACGTATTTGGGCAATGTACAAGAATCAGTATCATACATGAGGAGGCTTGTTGAAGACATGATTGATTAAATAAATGTGTGATCTCGCTAATATCTTAAGATTTTAGATGAGATAGTCACCACACTTCAATGCTCATAAAATAGAACGTTCCAACTTAGGTTTCATGATAGAGTTGCTCACTATCAAGGAATGTGTTGGGGTGAAGCTATCAGCCCATAACAATAAATAATTCTTAATAGGGAGTGACGTAAATTTAAATTAATCAGAATAATAAACTTCGAATAGCGGATAGTTTTAATATTGGGTGGGAACATAAGTTCGTGATCATTGTCTTTATAAGGCCATGCAATTAATATACATGACCCTTTTAGAAAATGGCCTTGTCGCTACCTGCAGTTTGTTATTGTTCTTATTCTTTTTAGATTTATTTTATCCAATTACAAAAAGCAAATGTTGATAAATAAATGAAATAATATTCTTCATTCAATTAGATTAATTAATCACATATATAAACAACTTAACAAAACAAGATTATCCTGACCTTGACTACAGAAACGTCCCCTAATGAAAAATCCAAAATCTCTAGACCGATTACTCCCAAAAAAACAGTGTTAAAAATATTAGATTGTTCAGTAATGATATATTCTTGACCCTCGATAGGACACTTAACATCAGCCAAATTTTAATTCATTAAGAATTACTGCAGATTCAATTAGCATAATACTTTTAATTACTTATAAGTACATACTAATTAATTATGTTCAATTTCCTATAGAAAGTGTATTTTTATTTAATACCAACTTATAATTAGTACTCTCCTGTCCGCTTCTACTTGTCACTTTGGACTTTGCATATCCCGTAAGAAATAATGATTAATATGATTATTTTATCATAATACTCATGTTAATTAATATATAGTCTTAGGTCTTGAAAAATGATTTGAAGAATAAGTAATTAATATTGAGAATAAAATATTAAAAAATAATTATATTTTCTTGATATGTTAAAAATAACAAGTAAATATTTATTTTTTATATATTAAATACAAGTAAAAGTGAACGGAAAAAATACTTATACGTAGAATAGAGATAACGAAAACCCTGACAAGTGACAACTTAGAACTTTGATTAATTAATACATAAATTAAAAGTTAAACTAATTAAAAGGGATTATTTTGACTAAGAGGAAATAGTTTGGTTAAAGAATAGAAGATACCTACCAACTCTTTTGAAATTTCACAGTTAGGGCCAAAAGTATTGAGACTTTTTTCTGTGGGTATGTTTTAATTAACGTGTGATGTATTATAGTATACGTTATTTTTTTTAATTATAGTAGTAATTATTTTGTACTGTTTATATGGCAATTAATTCCCCAGTTTATATATACATATAAAGAACCTGACAAGGTAAACACCCCCCCCCCCCCCCCATCCTTGTCTGTGCAGACACAAACGTGAGTCTTTTTCTCAGAGACCCTTCCAACCTCCCTCCATCTCGTAATTTATAGGATAATGTAATATTTTTTAAAAATTTATAATTTATAATAAATTAAGAATATTTGTGTAATTAAAAATTATTACACTAAGAATAAAATTAAAATCTTAATTTATTTATGCATAATGCATTCAACAAGCAAAACTTCTTGGAACTATAGCTTTGTAATAGGGTGGACTAATCTATTCATGGATATGTTCGGTTTAAGTTTGTAAAATTTAAAGAAATATCAAATCATTTCTATGTCAATTTGATATTCTCTGTGTTTGCACATAGATTTTTTATCATTAAATCATAACTAATGAATATATATTATATTTTATTAAATCACTTAATTATAATAAATTTATATATTTAAATTTTTTTTTAAAAATAGATAATTCCCTTTTTGAGAATGTATTTTCGTTCCTTTTTTGAGAATATATTTTCACCTTATTAAATCACTTAACATTCATGTGTGCGGGTAAATTCTTATGTTAATATGGCTTTCATTGACATAATTATGGAGAAAATACTCCATCTATTTATTTTTACTTATCCACAATAGACTTTGCACACTTCTTAAAGAATAATAAACAAAGTGCATATTTTATCATGATATTCATACTAATTAGGATCCGTTTGGTACGAGGATGTTATACCCCGTAGAATTCCCGGCACCTAGACGACCTGTTCGCACGTTGGTTAAGCATATTTGAAGGCCATACGTGCTGGAGAAAGACCCGGGAAAAGATCGGACGAGGAACCTGTCGAACCATCGCGGAAGGAGCCGAGGCAGAGCCCCTCCGCGATGGCAGCGTGTCACGGAGGAGAGGCCTCCGCGTTGGCTCCGTGACACGTTGGCCTTGTCCAGGCCCAAGTATATAAACCCCACTTCGGGTTAATTCATTAAAACACTTAGGAAATTTCCAGGAAACAGAGAGAGAAATCAGAGAAAGGAGAGGAAACGAAGGGGGTGATATAATTTGCGTCCGATTACGCTGCTAAACGTTGTCCAAACTCAAATTAACTCCAGATACTGAGGTATTTAGCAGCAGAGAGCATTCCTACGGATTCAGTTTCGTGAAATACGGGCGACGAATCGTCGAGCCACCGAGCTAAGGTAAGTGGAATTGCTCTAAATTAGTGTCTATGTGTTCCTAGCTGTGAAGTGAATATTTCTCCCTTCTGGACCTCTGAAAAATAGCGAGTTTTTGGCCGTCTTTCGATAAGCCTAAGTTTAGGCTATAAACTATATCGAAAGCGATGTTGCCTTTTAAAGTAAAGCTGTATTTAATATTAATTGACATATTTATGAATGCAGTTGGGAGAAAATAGCTGAAGTACCGGCCGAGTCTCGTTCGACAGACGAATAGTTCAAGAATAAAGTATGTAAAGCTAGTTTCCTCGGCAAGTTAGTAATCTTGGTACAGTACAGTAATTTAAAGGCCAGTAGAATATTCAGAAGCCATGTATGACGCATACTATGAATGATGGTACGATACTAGAAACATTATGTTATGATCAGCGCGAGACTTGCTAGCACGATATAGATTTCAATATAAGTGTTAGGAACTGCACAGCATGCTCAGTATGTGATGTGACACAGAATGTTAGGATATCATTGTATTCAGTTGAAACCCAGTAAAGTAATGTAATATCTATAAGATATCTCAGAAATAGAACGATAAGCTAAAGTGAAGCTAGAAAGCATATTAGAACTAGTAAATCATGTTACTATAGAAGCTCAGTATACAGCATGGTTTTCAGCAGAAATACTATATCCTGTTCAGTATTAGCCCCAGAACAGTCTGGCAGGAGACTATATTCATATATATATATATTTACCAGCCTCAGCACGTATTAAATACGTACAGATTACTATCACTAGTGCAGCATGTACTATATATGATACTTTACCCCTATTAGCCTCAGCATGTGAGATATGCAGATAGTATTACTAGTTGAGACCATTGTATTGTTTGGGGTTGGACTACCTAGCATCCATGACCGCCCCAGGGTTGATAGCTGTATCGACTCGTCCGTCAGAGGACGAGGATACGTCGCTCTACGGAGTGGCATGCCGTCCCACAGGGGACGAAGATGGGATGCCAGTTTTCCCTATATTATGCCTTGGTCGGCTTTGATACACCCCTGTCGAGCGGATACGCCCGGGTGTTGATTCAGGAGTCCTTCGGACTCAGGTACAGTTATAGTCAGGGGCTCAGCGAGCCCAAGTGCATACCCAGGGGACCGGCGGGATGCTTATAGCTATTATAAGAGATGGGATGACCTGGGTAGGGGTATAGATTCTGTGCTGGTTGTACCTCCCGGCTTATGGGGGTCGGGTAAGGTTTGTGTGTGCTATATATGTTATGATATGTTATACCGTGTTACAGTAGATACGGGTAGATCGACAGTAGAATGATAAATCCGCAGGTACGACTCCTACTCCTTCCAGTATAACTGAGAGAAGATATGACTTACATTATCAGACAGTTAATCTATTTCTTCCTACTTCAGTTTCATCAGTTACATTGTTGTTTTCAGATTTCGCTTTCAGTTATTGCTTTACATACTCAGTACCAGTGGTACTGACGCCTGGTGGGGCGCTGCATTACTTGCCTGCAGGTACTCATAGACGAGCAGGCGATACTACGTGATTCCTGTCAGCGATCGAGTATTCAGCTCCTGTCATCCGGAGACTGAATTCCAGAGGTGTATTTCAGTTTCTTTGTTGTATAGTACGGGTAGGTCGGGGCCCTGTCCCGATCATTTCTATTGCTATTCCTAGAGGCTTGCAGTCTGTATATGTTTCCCTGTGGTCAGATGAGCCGGTCGTGTGAGGTCGTGCAGTTGTTAGCTGTTAGTACTTCTGTTTCTTTTATGTTGGTCGTGTGGGGCCATAGTTCGACAGTGGTGGTGACCTTGCCGGTCACGTAGCTATCCAGTACTTCAGGGTTGAGTTATAGATAACTAGACAGCATGGTGGCCTTGTCGGCCCGTATAGGTTTCCCTATATTGATATGCTTCTGGTCAGCTGCTAGTACAGGTACAGGAGGCTATAGGCCAATGGGCCGGGGGCTGTGTTTACAGCCTCCAAAAATATGAGTTAGAGCCAGCCAGGCACCAGATATGCCCAGGCTTAATAGTCCAGCAGTTCAGGTCCTAGTAGGGCACCAGGTGCCAGTCATACCCCCCAAGGCGGGGTGTGACAGAGGAATAAATAAATAATTAATTTTGGGATGAGTTTATCCCACATTTGGTTGGGATAATATTTCGAAATAAGTTATCCTAGTATTAGTTATCCCGAGATTATAATATTACTTTTATTCCACATAGAGGGTAGGATAACAGTCTTGGGATAACTTGTTCGTTAACCAAACAAGCCCTTAGTGTATAGTCTCAAATAGTGCAAAATGATTAGGAGAATGAGTAATTAATATTAAGGATAAAACAAGAAGAAAAAAAAGTTGTCTTTTTCTTCATAAGTTAAAGTAGACAACAACTACACTAATAACATACCCGATATGATCCCATATGGTGGAGGTCTGGGAAGGGCGTAGTATGCCCCGACTTTATCCCTATTTTTAAGGAATAGAAAAATTATTTTTTATAGATTTTTGGCTTTAAAAAAAAACTATTTATACAACTACATTATGTCTATAAATAAACACCAATTAGATGCATTTCTCACAAAAACATTCTTTTCTACACGGATAAAAGCGGGTAAGTTAAAAAAAAAATTATTTTGAAGTACAGTAAATAAGAAAAAGTGATACTCCCGTTGTTCTATCTTAATTGTTATGATAAGATTTGCACATCCATTAAGAAAATATCAATACTGATGGTAATTTAACTAATATAACCCTATTAATTTTTTGAAAACATACAATAATAATTCTTTTCACATTTTAGGATGACTTTAAGTACTAAGGGTTGAATTGAAAAAATATGATCAATTATCTCTTGAATTCTGAAACTAACAAGTATTTTGAAACAACTATTTTTAGTATAGCTACGAATTAAAATGGAACAGAGGGAGTAGGAGGGAAGTACTATTCTCCAAACTACAATTCTAGAAATGATAGTTCCCTTTTCAAGAATTTGCCCTTACTTTAAGACTGTAGGTGACAAATGACAAATGATGCCCCATAAATAAAACATTATAACTATAATCTTTCTCCTCCTATATATATACTCCACTTTATTGCAACTTCTCATTTCCTCAAGGTCCCCTCCTTTAGTCCTTTACATTTACTACCCTCCAAAAATCCTCTGTTTTCTTCTTTCTCCCAACAAAAAGCACCCAAAAAAAAAATTATGGAGTATTATTACAGTGACAATAATGGCTTCTTAGAAGAATTATTATCTCTAAGAAGTGACTCATGGGACACTACAAGTGTAGTCCCCATGGAAATGTCAGATTTTTACAACTATGATTCATCATTTTTTGTTGACAATAATAATAATAATATTCCACTTCCTTGTTCCACTACTTCCAATTCCTTTGAAGATTACAATGTTTTGCCATTTGACCACCAAAGCCTAATAAATTGTACTACTACTTCATTTTATAGCCCATTTTGTGATGAATTGTCTCCACCAGACCTCACTGACAACACTTCCTCATTGATCCCTTCCCAAGAAGATTTCTCATCAATCTTGGATGATGAAGTGGGGAACTATAGTTTCCAAAATTTGGAAATGGGGAATAACAATAACAACAATAATAATAATGTTGTTGTTCCTTGTAAATTGGAGCAAATTCAAGTATCTGAAGGTGCAGCAGCAGCAGGAGCAGCAGTTCCAAGTTTCAATATTGGTTTGTGTCCAGAAATTAGAAAGACAAAATCAAAGAAAATTGAAGGGCAGCCTTCCAAGAATTTAATGGCTGAGAGAAGGAGAAGGAAAAGACTTAATGATAGACTCTCTATGCTTAGATCAGTTGTTCCCAAGATTAGCAAGGTAATTTAATTAGACCCTTCTTTTCATTAAACTTTTTTTTTTTAAAAAAAAAATTACTCAAATAGTCGGTTGGATTTACTGATTATTCTTTTAGTTAGTATAAATAATTATAGATTATTCACATAATATATATTCATCAATTGTTTTTAATTTAAGCAGTTGAGTGGACGACTATTTTGATCTTTTAAGTAAGGGAAAGTTTTTAAGATGGGTAGTACTTCTTTAGCCTCAATTTAAGTCTTGTTTGAGTTTATGCAATAAGGTAACTATTTAGTTTGACTGGACACGAAATTTAAGGAATAAAAAAGGATTTTTCAATTTTATAGTGCTATATCAAAAATGTGTGTAATGGATTAAAATGTCCTTTGAATCTTGTGGATTAAATTTCTCAGGTAGCATGTTTGATTTGTCAACTTATTAAATATAGAATTAGGCTCCTCTTTTTTTTTGGGGGGGTGGGGGCAAATCAAAAAGAAAAATAAGACACTTAAATTAAAACGAAGAAAATAATTGATAACATGATAAAAATAACATTTATATTGAGCTGTTAAACCAAATTAAACTAGGTTAATTATGTAATGAATTTTTTGTACTACCAGTATATATATAACTTTTTTAAAAAAAAATCTTCTTGTAATTGTAATATTTCTGATGTTTTTTGTTTGGCAATATTTCTGATGTTAATTTACTTGTTTTACCCTCCACACAGATGGACAGAACTTCAATACTTGGGGATACTATTGACTACATGAAGGAGCTACTAGAGAAAATCAATAATTTGCAAGAAGAAATGGAACTTGGACCAAATCAACTAAGTTTGATGAGCATTTTCAAAGATGTAAAACCTAATGAAATGCTTGTTAGAAATTCACCTAAGGTGAGTTTGAACTCGGCTTTATGAATTCTCACTGTTTATTTTATGTCCCTCTATTTAAGTTCGTCTCAGTCTTTGATTAATTAATTTATAATTTTATTTGCAGTTTGATGTGGAAAGAAGAGATGTTGATACAAAAGTGGAGATATGTTGTGCAGGGAAGCCTGGTCTTTTGTTATCAACAGTGACCACATTAGAGGGCTTAGGCCTAGAGATTCAACAGTGTGTAATCAGCTCTTTTAGTGATTTTGCTATGCAAGCTTCTTGTTCTGAGGTATAATTAACACGACTTATGAGTTTGATGACAAATTCAGAATTATTAAATTTTAAATTTTCGCCATGAATATATGTTAGTCGAATTGCATTCAAATTAATTCTTTTTTTTAAATTTTTGATAATGGTGATAGGAAATGGAGCAGAGAGGAGTAGTGAGTTCAGAAGACATAAAGCAAGCATTATTCAGAAATGCTGGATATGGAGGAAGGTGTCTGTAGGCCATGTGGACTAAGTAAATCTAGAGGGAAAAAAATTGTTTTTTTTTTTTTTTTTGTTGTTATTTGTTAGATTCTTTGGATCTGTGCATTTTTGACAAGTTAGGGTCTTTTTCCTTATCAAAGTGAGAGGTTGTAGTAGATTTTTGTGATTTTTCTCATCCAAAATAAGTGGCTTATATTAAAGCAAAAAAAATATTTGAGTTTTTTTTAATCACTTAAATGAGAGAGTTTCAATCAGAGATTTAAAGAAAATAAGTAATTTTGGCCAAAATGTTGTTTTTAAATGACAATTTTTACTTAAAATGGTCATGATTTCCGAAAAAAAGGAAAAAATATTTATATAGGTGGACAACAACCAAATGTACAACTTCTCTCTTTCATCAAATTTCTCATGTCGCCGGTCAATTACAATGTCAACGGATGTTTCGCCCTCGTTTGGCTAACCCAACGAGTTAGAAATGTTTTTAGTGTTTTTTAAAATTCTGAATTTGCTTTTTAAATATAATAACTGTATACTATCTTGATGATAAGGGCATCGACAAACTATTTTAGAAATTTCAACTAAAGAGGAAAAAAAAAAAGATAATAATAATAATAGAAAAAAGGACAGAACAATAGACGTGGACAAATGATTTCAAGAGGAACTTTTATGCCTAAAATAAACTCCATCCACACTTACTTTGATATTTGAACTTTTGATATTTCATCTTCACATTATTGTTAGCTTAGGTTTGGCTTAATATCGTAAACTACGAGGAATGAAATAGTAATATTATAAATTACAAGAAACACAAATATAATATTATGAATAAAAATAAGAGATTACAAAGAGTCTTTAAGAGGATACCGCAAAAAAAATAGTATAGTGTGGAGTGAAGCAGGAGTAGTGAAAGAGAAATATTTTAAATCGTCAATTTATTCATCACAAAAGAAAGTAATTTCATGTTGAAGGAAGTGTTTTATTGGTTGAGTTTCGGACTAGTCTTCAACTAATTAGAAATCGTTTGAATCACACGACGTTATCGTGTTGTTGTATTATGTAGGTGACAAGTCAAATGTTATATTATTGGACCAATGAAGATTATACCGTAGTAAACTTGAACCTTGAACGAGATATTCGCGCTTGAAACTGAAATATTTATTTATTTATTTTATTTTTCAATGATAATTTATAGTATTTTCACCAACATAATTATTTAACTAACAAACAAAATGAATAAAACTTATTTTCTCTCTTTATTGTAGCTATATATAATATAACAAATAAATAAACAAAAAAATGATAAAATTTCTTATTAGTTAACCTGGGTTACATATTTAATCTATATCAACTCAACTTTTAAATGATTGAATTGAACGAATTAAAATAGATAAATTATTAACCCGCTCTAATTTAAATAGATTGAATGGATCATGGCTAATTTTGACACCCTTGCACATCTTATATGTTGCTTTATGTAAAACTTTGAACATACACCTAAAAGAACTACTGTTATAGGTAGGACATATGAAGGGAACATGTGAAATTGCTATAATATAATTATTAATGACCCAAAAGTACAATTTTTCCAAATGAAAATGATGAAGGATGTTAATAAAGCACACAGTTTTGATAAGAAAAACCAAAAACCAGAAAGGACATGAGCTTAAACTGTGTTTTTTTTGTTCTCATGTAAGTCCAAAAACACATTCTTCCAGCTTGTTCATATAGGGTGCATTTGGCACAGAGAAAAATATTTATTTATTTTCTCATGTTTGATTGATAAAAAATTTAAAGGTAATAAACTTTTTAAAAATTAAAAAAGAAATTAACAAATAAAAAAATAAGTCACATTGTCTGCTCCACACGCTCACAGTATCCATCCCATCCTCCAACCTCCCCCCACCCCACCCCACCCCGCTACAACACTATCACCCTACCACCTATTCTCATCCTCATAATACTCCTAGATATACAAGTATTTTTAAGATAATATTTTTTACTTGTATATCAAATACAAGAAAATAAGTAATAAATAATTTATTCTTTTAAAATTATTTTTTATAAAATATATTTTTCTTCGTACCAAACACACCCATAACCTTTGATCTAGATAATTAAGCGGACTACGTGTATTAAATATTATATTATTATTTTGACAAAGTTTCATTGATCAATTTTGGCTACATTTCAATTCACCATTTAATGAATCTGAGTTAATAAATAAAAAGATTTACTAACTCGTAGAAGCTTAAATAAATTAGGTGAATCATTTTATTTTATTTTTTTTTTGGATTAGTTTTATCATTCCTGTATTATGGGGAGGAGAAGAAAAAATAATAATTAATGTATCTTGAATAATCAGTTTATGGTGTTGAAAAAACTGAACAGTAGGGTCTCCGAGTTAGACACGTGTCACTTTTTGAAAATAAATAAATATATAAAAATCCAATCATTTACTCCCTTGTAAAGACATTGAAAATGCTTGGAGAAAGTATGTTAATTATTGTTTGATCCAAACAATAGTAATGTTCATGAATGACATAAATAAATGGAAAATTAAGGTGACATGATAAATATATAAATTATATTTATGATCAATAGCTTTAGTTTTTTTTAAAAAAAAATTATAAAATATAGTTATATTTTGAATTTTATAACAAATATATAATGCATATGCGTTGATACGCTATACGTTGATATCTCTTTCACTCTTTTTCAATTGATATAATATGAGGTGATACAGTTGATATCTGCTCGATACAATTGATACCTATCTGATATAATTAATATCCATCACCTGAATATAGTTTTTCCACTGATACAAGCATATAATTTATACCCATCTAATATAATCTTTTCGCCCAATACAATAATTATAATTACATTTCATAAATATATAAATTTTAATTATGTTTCATAATTATTTTTTAAATTATAACTATTTATAAAATTTTCTCCAAATAAAAACTGTAAATTCCCAAAATGGAATTTAGGAATTTGGAGTGGGTGGTTGCCATTGTTAATTATTCAAGGATGGCCCAACAATCAATTGGACAAAAGCCCTGGGCCTGGAAAATGCTAAGGAAATTTCCTAGAAGAACTTACAACACAGAAAGCACTTTCTTTGTGTCTCTTTCAAAAGTAATATATTATTTATAGTAAGTTTCAAATTTTAATTTTAATTTGAATTGTATAATTTATATATATAATTTTGAGATTATAAGTTGTAACAATATTTTTAATATTTTAATATTTTATTTTTAATTTAATTAAGATACATATGACCCGCATAATCTGTTCAATTTTAAGTTTTTGCGCAAACTGTTCTTATTTTGAGATGGTCTTTAACTTTTGCTCCTCAGATTGGTGCTCTTTAATTTTTACCCTTGCATATTATTTAATAAAAATTTCATGTCCAAAATATTCTTAAATATGACTTAATTTCGTTAAGTAAATTTTTTTAGAGAATATTTGCCTAAAGGCACAAATAAAGTATTATTTAATTCGCAAGGCATATTTTTTCCCATAATATTTTTTTTTAAAAAAAATTACCAGACACAGGTTAGCCCTAGAAGGCACAAGTTAATATTGTTGAACTTACGTCGTGCTCATAAATTCATAATTCATGTTGCTGAATTTATCCCTCGGTCACATATATTTTATGCTGCTGAATTTATGTCCAAAACACAAATTTATGCTGCTGAACTTATGTCCAAGACACAAATTCATAACTAATGCTACTAAATTTATGTCCCCAGGCACAAATTCATGTTGTTGAACTTATATCTAGTTATGCCTGGCAAAATTTTCTTTTGTCTTGTTTCTTTTTATTTATAATTATTATTAACTTTTGTTGTTAGGGGCGTTTTAATCACTTTTTTATCACTTATAGAGTCGAAGGGTAAAATTTAAACTCCACTTCAAAATAAAGGCATTTGTGCGAATGCGCACTCAAGTTTAGGATAATTATTGATTGAAAAATTACATGAACGCACAATATTAACAAATTAATTACCTATAATAATATTAATTTTATTTTTACCAAAGCTACCATATTTACATTATCAAAATAATATAAAATATGGTAAATAAGCTTGTTATACAAATTTATTGTTAATAAAATCTCTTAATTAATGCCTAAATTTAAGGACTCTTTAATTACTACTTTATCTTCCTTTATTCATATCTTTTATACCATAACAAAATCCTATTTTCACATACATATTTCATACGTACTGTTCAATATATATATAAAAAATATAAAAATACAAACAATTCTATATTATATATTGTTATGTAAAATTTATTTATCTATCATCAATACATATAAAAAAAAAACATAACGATACAAATACACCCTTGATATATGATCAAAAACTGAGATAAGAAACTTATATCAGTAGCTATAACATAAAAATATAACAAAAAAAATGAACTCATTATCATGATATACAATAAATATACAAAGAATACATAAAATAAAAAAAAGATAGATGATGCAATATAAATACAAAATCATAGCTATTAATATTGTATGTAAAGCATATTTACCTTTATTATATAAAAAAATACAATATAAATAATACAACAATAATACAAAATACACACTTGATATATACTCATATAGATAAACTCTTTAATATATATAATAAAAAAAATCATAGAAATACAAAGTACTGATAATCTTCTTGGAGAAAGAGGAAAAATGAAAGAAATTGATAAATTTGTGTTATAATTTCAAAATTGAAAAAAGTCGTGGGTGCCACCCTAACATAATTAATGATAATTTATTAGTACTACTTCAATTAGGCTTTAAAATGGGGGTGGGGGTGGGGGGTGGGGGGGAGAGAGAAAATGGGGGAAATTTTAACATAATTAATGATAATCTATTAGTACTACTTCAATTAGGCTTTAAAATGGGGGTGGGGGTGGGGGGTGGGGGGGAGAGAGAAAATGGGGGAAATTTTAATATTTGGTAAATGAGTAATTGATGGTGTTATCAGTAATTTAATAACATTTGTAGTAGTTGTAATATTAATTTAAGGTAGAGATTCCACGTAATTTTCTCTTATTGATTTGCCTATTTATTTGTTCAGCCAATTTTAGCCCATTATGAATGGGTTGATATATATTCCAAATTGATTCACCAAAGATTTTATCAAAATATTGTTTTACAAAAATATTTTATTCTTTGATATATTATACAATTATTAAAAATTATTAGGTACGAAAAAATTATTATAAAAAATTAAAATTTTGTAAAACTCAAGCGGGTTGAATTATAATGTGAACTTATCTGATATTAAGATATATTCAGTTTGTCCATTGATCAAGTGAAATAAAAAGTTCAATATCGCTTACTTCAAAAGTTATTCTTATAATAATAACTTCACTATACGTATATCTCTACGTTCGATTTTGAAAATAAAAAATGGCTTAGGCTATATTGAATACTCTTTTGGATTTGAAGTCGTGAGCGAAATTCAAAGCCTGATTTTGTGTATGTTTTTGAAAGAAACTTCCTGCTATATTTGGTAAATGAAAAGTACCGCTACATTTGATAAATATGAGTTTAATTTCGTATACATGAAAAAATCCCCTATTCCTTTTGGTTCACCTTGGTGACTTATGGCCCAATCTTTCATTTTTATGAAGGCCCAATTCCTAGGGTTATATGCAAGTCCAGTAATATGGTAGAAATGTCACAGACACCACTTTAAATCTACTATTTAACGTTTAACCAACTGTTTAAATTTTGTGCCGTTGCTGTCGTAAAATTTCAAATATCACAAGTGAAACTTCAGATATTTTCATGAAATTCCACCAATATATTAAAAACTCTATAGTAATGGGTATTTTTTTTTACAAAAAATTGTCAGTGTGTGCTATTTCTTTAACAGCATTCCTGTTGAATTTCAGGCTAAATTATTTGGGCCACTCAGTTGTAAACACAATAGCTCCATTTTATATTCACATGTGCTGGCCCAAATTGCACTACCATTCACCTTAAGCCCGCCCGATTGACAGATTTCCTGTTTTTTTTTTATAAAAAAAAAAATTATTACCTTTTTCTAATGGAAATTAAACATAAATAGTTGTTCAGTTGAAAAAATTAGCCGACAGATATATAATTATGAATATATTATGCATATCGACGAGAGGATACAATAATTTTTATAGAGTGGCTAAATTTGCAACTGCTAGGGTACAATAATTTTTATAGAGTGGCTAAATTTGCAACTGCTTCTTTTTTAATTAATGTAATGCCAAGATATTTTTAAATCGAAGAAAAAGAAATTTTTTTGTCTCAGTAATCATTTAAAATGAAAACTAAAGAAAATGATAAAATTGTGATAATTGGTATGAATAGTTCATGTTCAATCAAAAATCTTCTTGATGGGAAAAAAAAATTAGAATTTATTCTCAAACTCAATAATAAATGTTAAAAAAAAAGAGAGTAGAGAATACTATTGCAACTTGAATTTGTATGATTTATGAAATTTGTTGTAACTTCCTCCCTCCTCTTATATTACTTGTCATATTTAAATAATTATAAATAATAATATTTTTTTTTTCTTATGCTTTTCAATAACTTACACTTTGTTTAAAAACAAGATTAAATGAATCTTATTTCAAAAATATTTAATAGTAAGTGTAAAATAAAATTTATTTCATCTTGATTTTATAAAATGACAAGTAAATTGGGATAAATATTTACCTTGACAACTAATATGGAATGAAGGGAGTAATTTATACTCTCTCCGATTCATTTTACTTGTCATATTTTTATTTACAAATTCCTCAAAAAAATATGTTTTTATCTTTAATCATTTTGAATGTTAATCTTTGTTTAATAAATAACTTCTCTATTTATATGCATGTATACTCCACTTAGGTTTTTTATGTTAACTAATCAATATTTATTATGTTCAAAAATAATTATTATTAAGGATGAAATGAAAAAGAAAATGTGCTTAATTATATCTTTATTTTCTAAAATCAAGTATTTTTTTCGTTTACTTTTGCTTTTACTTCATTGTCCACTGGTGGACAGGAAACAGTAATCTTTGCTTTACATAATTGCAAATCGCAAAGATACGTCTCTTACCACTTCCCTCTATTGCTTGAGCCAATCTTCCTGTTGAATTTTGCATATTTCTTAAGAAATAATGATTAATATGATATTTTGTAAAATATTCATATTAATTGATGTTTCATCTTATATCTTGAGAAATGATTTGAAAAATAAGTAATTAATATAAAGAGTTAAACATGAAAACAAAACATTTTTCTCTTACTATGATAAAAGTGACAAATAAAAGTAAAAGTACGTTTTTAGTATAGTGGAAAAAAAATTGAACAGAAAGAGTATTTTGAATCATCTATTTTTAGTAAGGACGACAAATAAAATAGAGCAAAGAGAGTAGTGTGAATTACTCTCTCCATCCACTTTTACTTGTCTATTATACTAAAGTAAATAATTATTTTTACTTGTTTGATTTTTAAAAATTAAAAGATAATTTACTATTTTATACTTAATAATTTCAATTTATTTTTCAGTATATAAATTACTTACAACAATTAGAAATGATATTGTAAATGTACTTTTTATTTATTACTTTCTTTGTTCCTTTTTAGTTGGTAATATAAGATTTGCATATTCATTAAGAAAAAATTAATAGAGATTCAATATGACTCTATTAATTAATAGGTACATTTTGAAAACACACAATAATCTCTTTTCACATTTTAAAGTAACTTAATTACTAAGATAAAAAATTTTTAAAAAATAATTAATTAATTTATAAATATTAAAACTAACAACTATATTAAAATAACTATTATTAATATACCTGATACTTGATAAGAAAGAAAAAGAAATATTGTTTAAAAAGTGTGAGCAATCAAATATGAAGGAGGGAGCAACAGGATATTTAAGGAGAGACATACTATGAATGCAAAGGTCTGTGGTATCCTTTTTGGTAGTGAAAGGACAAAAGTATTAAATGTATACATTTGTGGCATGAAGAGAACAATCATGTCTATCTCATTACTACTAAACCCATGCTACCTAATTTAATGAACCGAAAGTTGTGTCCAATTAAACCCCATCATCATAAATATCTATGTCTGCATTTGGTTTTACTACTAAACCAGTTGATTAGTTGGAAGATTAATTAAGGAATTGTACCATAAATAGCATTAATTGATTAACATTATAATCATAGCAAGAACCACATGTTTTCTTTAGTATAATAATGCTAAAAATGAAACATCAAACAAATCATATTCTCGTAATAAAAGAATTTGAGATGGGAGGGTTTGATGTGTAATACTTTTGAAAATGTTGGTCCAAACTATACATAAATTAAATTAAAATCCTATATAGTACTATATAGTTTTTTGTGTGAATTTTTGAAGTGGAGCTTTCAGCAATCAACATGGCACACGTGTGGAATGTGACTGGGTTGACAAAAGTATTTATATTCAATAATTTTCTTTTCATTAATTAACATTTTTCACCTTAACATCTTCTTCTTCTTATTCTTCTTCTTTTTTTTGAGGTGACAGTGAACTTGTGAATAGTGGCAAACAGATAATAATTCGTCAATTATTATTATTATTATTATTTTTAATAAAATTCTGATAAAAACGAGTTTGAATGAAACTAACTAAAGATTTAACCAATGAATATAAAAGATCTAAGAGTTTATATTTATACAAGGTGGAATAGTAACAATTACATTATAATTTTAAATTTTCTAGGTTATAGTAAAGGGAATAATAGACATTTTTAAAAACTCAATTAATATATAATAAGGATTTATGACGCAATAAAATGACTTTTATAAAAAAAATGTATTATATATTATATATTATAAAATATACACACAATGTCATACTAAGCCTTTCTAGCTTTAGGTTGCTCATAATATTTTATGTCTATCTCCTTTTGTCTCTTGTGCTTCTTTCGGCGTTGTTAACTTAATTTTTTTTTTTTAAGAAGAATATAATTTTGCAAAAAGTTTAGAAGAAAAAATAATCAATTTGATCATTACAAATGTTCTTTTAATAGTATATATGATTTTTATTTTCAAGAAAAAGTAATACATAAGATATTTTTGTATCATCATTTTCTTTTATTGAAATTGTCTAACAGAGAATATATATTTTTTAGAAAAAGAGAAGGAATTGAGACATACAATGATGAATGAAATCTTCTCTTTTCTCTTTTTTTAGCTTGTTGGTGCTACTTGTATAAAGTTTCTACACTAGAATACATAGGGCATATGTAAAGAGTACTTGGCTATGGTGGGATCCATTATAATAATAATAATAATATATTTAGTGTATTTTACGAGTGGAGTATAGAAAATATGAGGTGTAGTCGACTCTTATTCCTATCTTGTTGTGGTTGAAAGACTGTTTCTGATAGATCCTCGACTAAAAAAATAAGTGTTCTCAAAAATAAATTTGACAACTCAACATAACAATAACACACTTGTGTAATATCATATGTGGAGTCCGTAAAGAGTGGGGATGTAGGAAGACTCTTATCCTTACCTTATTGAGACCGAAAGACTGTTTCCAATAGATCCTAGACTATAAAAAAATATTTTAAAAATAGATTTGACAAATACTCAACATAATAATAATACATCCAGTGTGATCTCACATGTAGGGTCTGAAAAGACCCCCGGTGTAGGAAGACTCTTATCCCTGCCTTATCGAAAGACTGTTTCGGTAGATTTTCGACTAAAAAAAACCGTTTTCAAAAACAAATTTCACATATACTCAACAAAACTATAACACACTCAATTTTGATCTCACGTGTGGGATTTGAAAAGAATAGGATGTAACACGCAGACTCTTATCCCTACCAATTTATTGAGGTCGAAAGACTATTTTCAATAAATTCTCGACTAAAAAAAAGCAAAAAATTTCAAAAATAAATTTGACAAATACTCAACATGATTCCAAGTTATATATATAAGCCTAAGGATTTTAATCACAGTAGGAATCTAAAAGGGAAAATAGCTTTGAGATTCTGGAGAGAGGAAAAAAGAGTGATTAAAATTCACTCATTTTGTCTCTCTATATTGTTGCAGCAAACATGGCAACTTTCTCCAGTTTTGTCAGGCACAAAATACCCTTTCATTTTTTGCTAAAAAGTTTGGTTTGTCTCACTGGCATTCACAATCCACCATACCAAACTTAACACTTTAATATCTCTTCAAATTTTGTTTGTGCAGTCCCTGGAAAGATTTCTTCATAATGTTGCATGCCCCATTAGTGCCAGGTTTATTTTCAGATAATATATACTTTGTGAGTTATAGGGCTTCTTTTTATTTTGTAATATATTAAATATGAATATAAGTTATGTATACTTGGAAAGTTTATTTATTATTATTATTATTATTTTTACAATTAAGGTAGTTTAATTAGCAAGTGAGTTAACATTTATCATAGTTATCAATTAATAATACACTTCAAACCCATATATTGATGGGAGTGTTTGGTTGAAATAGTATAAAAGCGACCACCAAAGATGTGGTATAACGGATAGAGCTGTTTTTTTAGACATCAAAATTTTATTTATTTTAAAATAGAATTGTGCAAGACAAATTTAATTCATATTTAAATTTTATATTATAGAATTTTTTAAAGATTACTCTATTCTAAACTCTAACTCACACTTACGTAAAGAATAATATATTCTTTTCTAAAGGCGTTTCGAAAATTTCATAAACTCATAGAATATTCACAAAAATATCAATATGTGGCCGAACTCTCTTTGATAATTTTTTTTTTGGGCAAGGAGGTTCAAATCATTCTAATTTTGAAAAATACGATACTAACAGCCCTGGTATCACGGAGAATGTTTAGAAGAAAAGCACTAAGGGAGGAATAGAATTGTATTCATAAATATTTGTCAATAAAAAACTAATTAAGGGAGGAATAGATTGTACTCATAAATATTCGTCAATAAAATCTTTACTTCATCATAATTTATTTACTTGTGATTGCAATGTATATTTTATAACTTTAAAATTTGTTGCAAACACTCCTTCCTTGATCAGAGGTCCTATTCCGAGTCTTGAAAAAGGATAAATCCTTGACAGAGAGCGTTTTCCGTGAACAAACCCTAAAAAATACAAACTTAAATTAATAGAATTTCAATATGAATATTAAATACCATATAAAAAAACCAACCAAAAAAGGTATAAAAGCAGTCAGCACAAGGGGAGTTAATTTGTGTTTTGATTTTTCACTTGGTGTATTAATTATATTGTCTTTGAGAAAAAATTTGATGGATGTCTAATTTTTGTGTTGGAAATCAATGTTTAGTCACCGTTTCAAATGTAATTCAAAATAAGTACTTTTTAGTGTGGAAATAATATTCGGACACAAATATTCTTAAGCTAAAACACAACAATTTCAACACAATAAAAAGTCAAACTCTAGTACAATATGTTGCAGTTTGAAATTCCAGAAACAAGTAATGAAATTTGAACTTATAAAAATATAAAATTCTAAGAATGATTGGTGGAGTTTAAACTTATATATATTCAAATTATATGAATTTTTTTTTTAAGCGTGAAATAGATCATGTGAGAGAAATAATGATAAAAATATAGTTAAATAGGTATCATGAGTTGACGAGCGCAAAACATAAGTGTTTGGGCTAATAAAAAATAGTATAGTATTATCATATCGCATCCATAAAAATTAATTCAAATAATAAATCAAATAAAATTTGCTTATTGTTACTCAGGTGATTAAAACATAAGTTTGTTGTGGTTATAAATTTTCACTATCGAATACGAATATAATTTAATACGATTAACAACAAGCAAAAATACTATCAACATGAGAAGTAGGGGTAATAGACAAGACATGTGCAAGATGATAATCGCGATATGATCTTGTTCAATAATCACGTGTAAGTCCTATCGATTCTCACGAATTCAAAGATATGCAAAACGAGGTTGAGATGTTTTTTCTTTTGGTTCAATCAACTATTTCAACAAGCTTTTTCAATTACTAAGAATAAATAACAATTCAAACCTAATAAAATAATGCATATATTCTCTAATTTACTTCTGGTTAAACAAAATAATGAATCATGTTGCAATTTAATTCAACTTTAATAACTAGTTCAAGAATAAATATAAGAATCAAATAATTAAATCATCAATACATCATATATGTCATAAATCTTAAGAAAAATTACTCCATAATGAAACTAAAGAACATCGAAGAATAAGATTGAGAAGACACTACAATCAACGATTGAATCGAATCGTGATCAGGATAAAGTAGTGAATTGTGCCACCATTCCACTTCACCAAGCCGTGAAACCTCATGTATGTTTCAATTGATGTACTTTGTTTGTATAATTAAAGTAGGAGACATATTTAATATGATTAACTTATCTACACAATGAATACTTATAATCACGCGTAAAAGAATTTCAAAATATGAATCAAACATATTTAATAAAAACACTTCATCATATGTTTAGTTATTCAAATTAAAACATACCAGAATTCAAACGTGTAAATAAAAGTTTCTAATAAATTTAAAAGGCCGTGAATATAAATCACAGCCTAAAGTTGTTCTAATATTGTCATTAGTGTTTAAACTCGTTTTTACCCCTAATCTCAAAGTAGAACAAATGATGACATGTGAATGACGAAGGTTGTAGAGGCATGGTATGTGTGTGTGTCCGTATGATGATGATGAAGATGATGCGGTACATAACAAACAAAAACACACATGCATGATGCCATGTCATCATGCTTAAAAGACCGAGCGTGCGATAGTGGTAGCAGTTAATGATGATTAATGTAATGACCTTTTTTTCCTTCACAATTAATTTTTAAATTTTAATTTAACCTAAAACAAGGAGTCTGCTCAACTCAATCCCCATCTATAGCGCGTGCAATACAACTCGACAAAACAAAAAACTGGGAGCAAGGCGTTGAGAACACACGCGGTTGATGTAGGTGGGGTGGGACGGAGGGAGGTTATATGTCGCGGTCTGGAGCCGACAAAGGAAAAAGAAAAGCCGCTTTCTTGTCGGAGTATAAAGATGATACGGCCCCTCCCCTTGCTGTTGTTGCTTTGTCCCCCCGAACCTCCCTTTTTCCTTATCCTCCTCACTAATTGCTTCCCCCACTCCCCCCCTTCTGCGTAACTCTTACTCAACTCTCCCCCTCCCCCCCCCCAACCCAATCTCTTAATCATTCAACCTCCCCTGAAACAAAACAAACATCATTTTAATAAAAATTTTAAAAATTAAAATAATTTATATAAATTATATAATTATCTCTGGCTTTTTTTTTCCTTGAATGAAAGGTTTTACTGAAAAATCTGCGTACGCAATATTCTTTCAAACTCTATTTTATTGAGATAAAGTAAGGATATCATTGAAGTAGTCATATAAAAAATAATATAACAAATATAGCAAAAATATATATATAATATTAAGATCGTCGAAGAATAAAATTGAAAAACTTAATCAATAATTTAATTCTACTAGTACCATTAAACAAATACCCTTTTTCTAAAGAAATTAAACAAATACTTAAATTTGTTCCCGATTAAAAATCCATAAAAGTTGCCGAGATTCATGGATCCTTTTTTCTACTTTAAGGTCTTCTTCAGCTTTTCCTCAAAATAAATACTTAGAAATTAGCAAGTGTATTTCCTAATCTACCCTTTGGAGGTGGGGACAAACTTGATTGGGGCCAAAACATCTTGCGGCATTTTACTGTGGGTCCAGTTTAGTCACCATGTGATTAGAGGGGTACTTATGACTTCAAAAGATTGAGCTTTTAATATGAAGTTTAATAGCGTGTTTGGTCCAGCACTTCTAAAGATATAGAAGTATTTTTTTTATTTAAATATAAATATTTCAGAAATTTGAAATACTCAACTAATTTTTTTTTTAAATAAATGTACTTTTGAGGGGGTGAATGAAATTTTAAAAAAAAAATTAAACAAATTTAATAAAATGTTTGATACGTAAAATAAGTTTTGTATTGGAAGAATGTGTAAGGGAAATCTGGATTCCACATTAATGGGATAAACTATACATATATTAAGCTTACTAAATTTTGTTAACTCATATATTCAAAATCTTGGATAACAAATAAATTTATTTTATCAATTTAAGAGCTCACACATTTATAATGACCAAATAACATGTTTTTGATGCTAAATTACTTAATAGTGAATATTATCAAAGCTATAAGCACGAGCGATAGATAATAAATTATTGAGTAAAAGAGATAAAGTGAATTTTATTTGGTCGTTTACGGCGTAATGACTAGCAAAGTTATTGAAAAAATTAGGACTTAAAAGTTTGAGGTTTTGAGTTACAATTCTGAGAGTAATAGAGTTATTGTGATAAAATTTTTGATAGGATACATGTAAGGGGAAGGGATATACTTATAGTATAACCGTAGACGATGCAGTGTGCAAGTTACGTCCCTCCCTTGAAATTTTTATATTTCGCTTATAGGAAGGGATCCCAAATTTCCTAAAAACAGTTATTGGCTTTGTACCGAAAACTGATAAACTCCATCTCTGAACTTATTACTCCGAAGCTAAACATGTACCTTCATTGCTTTGAACTTTGGACGAATAAGAATAATCTTTCTAAGCACAACTCAAAGTCGATCCCAAATTAAGCACACTCAATTGAATCTTGACTGCCATGTGTCACCATCTGATACGTGAAGTGTCAAAATCGGATTTTGACATTTATACAAAAATAAAACAAACAAACAAGTAAAGACTTTATTTTCATCTTTCCATTTGTTATTTATATATAAAAATTACCATACGACACTCTATATTTCATTCTCAATGAAATAAAACCAAAAAGTCCCCTAAAAAATCAAATATGCAATGAATAACACAGTGATTATTGAAACTTATATTACAAGTCATGCGTTATAATTACTGCATAACTTATTCGTGAACTAAAATAATTATACTTCAATACAAAGGACTCTTTCTTTTTCCAATATTTTTGGAATTACGTAAAAGTAATTATATAAATTTACAATCCTTTTTCTTCAAAATTAAACATATTTAAAAATGTTTTAAACAAATTATAAAGTTTTTAACTGTTGAAATTAATAATGGAGCATGTGATATAAAATGGAAATAGTTTTAAGTAGTAATGAGTGCAGTTGTTGAAAATTGTTGGATTGGCCTGCTTTTCTTTGTCTACTCATAATTATTATGCTCCTTTTTTTTTTAGCTCTACTCCTTCAGAAAATTATTTGTCCTCCAGCTCTTTTTTTTTTTTTTTTTGCCAATTAAAATTTATCATATAAAGGGTTATAAATTTTTCTGGGGGTTGGAAAAGAAAGGCTGAAACAATGCTAAAAAAGTTTAAGACATTTTGGTGGATTGGAAATTAAATCTCAAGTGAATTTTTGGGGGGTGGAAATGGACAATAAAGAATCATTATCATTAATAATTATTTTGGGTAAACTTTCTTAATTTATTAATTTGTTTGTTTTTTTCCTGGTTCCATAATTACACAAAATTGGAAACATGAAACTGACCTAGGTGGTTGGGGTGGGGGGGGGTCTGTCCTGTCTACTCTTGATCCTTTCTTGTAGATCTATCATCCATCTTCATCACATGTGTGTCAGTATGTGTTTGTGTGTGTACTTTGGTCAGGTCAATTGTATCTATACATGGACTTCTTTTTTTTTTTTTTTTTGGTCAATTTTGATTCTTCAATCTTAAAAATATTAGTATTAGATTTTTTATTTTTTTGATTTCCTAATGTAGATTGGAGTTACTAATAAGGTAAAACTTTTTTATGTCAAGAGATTTTATATATTCAGAGCCTTCATTTATTACTTCTAATAAAGATCGAAAAAGAATTTTGATTATATCACCACATTCTGAGTGAAAAACACTCCTTCATTGTGAATAAAATATTTCAAAGTTTGAGTTGTGAGATTTTCTGATTTGAATGTAAATTTAATAAATTTTAATAAAAATATTAAATATTAAAATATTTTAAAATTTTAATATATATTATGTGAAAAATTAAAACTTAAAAATAATAATAATAAAAGATATACTATTTAAAGTAAATTTCTAAAAATAAAATAAATAAATTGAAACCATCTTAATATTTTTTTATTTTTATTTTGAAGGTGTATGGATAAAAAGTTGACTAGAAGCACTATGAATACAACTTTCTTTGAGGTTGATTGTTGACTACAACCACAAATACACCTTTGTAATTAAACTTCGAAGGACCTGTGTTCAAATTCTAAAAAGGTCACTATGGAATTATGAAACGCCTAAATTATTATTTTTTTTTTAAAAAAATACAGAACAATTTGATTTGATAGAATTAACAGTAGTAATATACTATAATTTATTTGTTTCTAAAAATACTAAGCAAATTTAATGTACATTCTGTCATCATCCAAAAATTATTTGAATATACGCAAATTGACAAAACATGATCTGTAGAAAATTACTAAATTCATATATAACTAAAACTTTTGTTATTCCATTTTTGGAAAAATTTAAGTAGTAAACATTATCTTTTCTTGAATTCCTACAAAAATATGATTTAAAATATGTTTATCCTGAATCAATGCATCTTTTTTTCATTTTTAATGTCCCGACAACTATATCTTTAAGATTATCCAAACTTTTACTCTTTTTAGACCATCCAAAAAGCTAAGAAACTATATTTGTGTTTTAACCTTTCTTACGCTTAAATGAAAATTTGACTTTTTAAGGTATTATTATGAAAAAAGAAAGAGTCTTTTTCATTTCCCCTTTTCTCTCTTTTTTCCTATTTCTTTTTATTTTCCCTACCCCTCTCCCTTCTAGGAATTTAAATATCATTCGAATTTAATAATTTTAATTTATTTATTAATTTATATATATAAATTTTAATTGCGAACTCAATAATTTAGGGGGTCAAAACAAAACTTTTAACTCAGACAATTACGTAAGCACGACTTCGACTTATTAGTGAATTTAGTGATATTTCAGACTCATAAAATTTAAATACTATATCGACATATAAAATAATAATAACAACATATCCCATGTAGTTTTACAAAGTGAGGTTTGAAGAACAGGAGGCACAAGATCTTACCTTTACCTCTGAAGTAAAGAGGTTATTTACGATAAATAATTGGCTCAAGAAAAAACAGTTCAATACAGTCCCAAAAAAAAATAACAGAAGTATAAGAAACAACGAATAATAAGATAACAGATAGTAACAAAACATAAACTATAACCAAATAATACGATAATTGAGATACAAGGAAGCACAAATAGTAACAATAATCGAAGGACAAAAAAATAGAATGAACAATACTAAGACCACTAATATGAACAAACAACAAGAGAACATACTGCTACATACTAACCTTCTACTATATTTCGCGTTCTCCTCATTTTTCTAGTAAGATCATATCCTGAGCTAAAATTATTCCATGTCCTTGAATATATAAAATAACATTACTAAAAAAACTTACTCATATCCCATATTTACATCAAGATATTTATATCCCTCTTATTTTTTAAAAATGAATGAATTTCGGCCAAATGCATATAGAATTCGCAAATTTCTCCTTATTTTTTATTTTGATATTTCATCTCAATTTTATTTTATTTTAATTCTTTAATTTTATTTTTTATGCTTTATTTAAATACAAAAATATTATCCAGCGTAAATAATTTAATTGCTTTTTTATATTTAAAAAAAACGAAATATTCAATTAATAAAGGATAAATTTGAAAGATTGTGTATGTATTTGGCTTAATTCTTTTATATGATTTTACCTAGATATCCTGTGAGAGCATGTATTTACTGTTTAGCCCTCCTTTTTTATGTCTTTACTTTTTGTTTTCTTTTTTCTTTTTGGGAAGTACCTTTTTTTATTTTATTTTTAAAATAAGCATAGATTTTCACATAGGACAGCAAATAAGCTTTTGTTACTGTCTGCCAAATGGAGGGTCCTTAGTTCTCTCTCTCTCTCTCTCTCTCTCTCTCTCTCTGCAAGCGAAAAGGCCTCACTACTCCACCATCTATCTTCTTCTTTCTTCCTTCTTCATCTGCTACTGCTGCTGCTTCAACTCTCTTCCTTCTGTATCTACTTGGGTTTCTTCTTCAGAGATCAATTTCACAAGTTTGGTTCACAGGTAAAGCGATTTCTCACTCCATTCTCCTTGGTGTTTTTTCTTTTTGGCTTTTCAGCTGCTTATCTTGGTTTTTACCTCTTGAAGTTTTGACTTTCGGTTTCTTTCTCCTTTGCATGTTCTTGAAATTTTGTTCTTTTTATATTTTGTGAAGTTTGTGGTTTTGGGGGTGATCTTCACTCTGTTTCAAACGATTTTGTAGATCTGCTGAGTGAATCTTTGTTTTTCTTTTACTCTTGAAATCAGCTGTATTTCCTGTTTGAGCTGCATATACTTGTTGTAACTTCTAAAATGAAGTGTTTTTTTTTTCTTTTGGAATGACTCGTGGAGTGAAGGCAACAACTACTGGTTTCTTTGTCTTTGAGGTTGTCTTTTTTCTGTATTCAAGAACTAATTTTTGAGGTATTTGGGTAAAGTTTAGTTCTTGGTTCTGGTTTAATTACATTCCTGCTGCTTCCTTTTGAAATGGGCAATATTTCTTTTGAAAAGCTTTTGATCTTTCTTTTTCTATTCCTCTGATGTTTTCTGGGCGAAAGTAGCTGCTTTAAGAGTGGATTTTTTTTTTTAAATGTCGGTATTTGCTAATTATCTTGCTAATTATTCATCCCCAAAACAAGAGAAGACTTTTACCTTTATAATATATACTTTGCTAAGTATATGTCTTAATATGACAAACCCTTATTACTCTAATTCCCAGGATTGTTGAACATACTGCCCTTCTTTCTTTATGTTTTTTTTTGGGGGGGTTAGAGAAGGAGACTTCTTTCTTTGGGTGGTTTTTGGGGAGGGAGGAGGTGTGTTTGAACCTACAAACCCTTTGATTAATGTTTGATGCAAATGGAAAGAGCTTTTTTTGGTACACAATCGCTTTAACCTAAAAGGATTCTGATTAGACTTTATGTTTGCTTTTGTGATTCTTCAGCCAAACAGCTGGGGTTGTTATTGTTGTTGTTCATCTACTTCTATCCTAGTGACCCGTCTATTGAGTTGTTGCACCTGGTTTTTGATCTTAAAGAGATTTGTATTAATAACTTATTTTTCCTTTTCCTGAATTGAGCAGTGTAAAAGTATTAGAGTGTGATTTGGAATTGTGATGTCTTCACCACTCCTCGGTGTTGGGGAGGAGGAGGGCCAGAGTAATGTAACTCTACTCGCTTCTTCGACCTCCTTGGGAAGCATATGCCAAAAAGGATCTGCACTTAAAGAGCGAAACTATATGGGGCTTTCTGATTGTTCTTCGGTGGACAGCTGTACTATTTCCACCTCATCAGAGGAAAATAATGGTTGTGGATTAAATCTCAAGGCAACGGAGCTCAGGCTCGGCCTCCCAGGATCCCAGTCTCCCGAAAGGGGCACGGAGCCCTGCCCTTTGGGATCGACAAAGGTTGATGAGAAGCTGCTCTTTCCCTTGCACCCTGCCAAAGATGGTGCTTTCTTAGTATCACAGAAAACAGTAGTTACTGGCAACAAACGAGGATTTTCAGACGCTATGGATGGATTCCCGGAGGTGAACAACTGAGTCTTTACTAAGTATATTGATTTTCTGGTAAAGCTGTAACTGAAGTTACTAAACCTATCCTGCAGGGAAAATTTCTGTCAAGTTCAGGTGTAAAAGCAGGTGATACAAATGAGACATCACGTGTGCAACCACCAAAAATGAAAGAGTCAACTACTCAGAATACAGTTCCAGAGAGGCCTTCTGCTGTGAATGAGGCTTCAAACCGTGCAGTCAGTGGTGCCCCTGCTACCAAGTGAGTATCTCCTGCTAAGAGAAAGAAGTGGGATATTTGGACTTCATTATAAAAATGTCTAATCTGTGATGTTTGCTAAATTTCAGGGCTCAGGTTGTCGGCTGGCCACCCATTCGATCTTTTAGAAAGAACACATTAGCCTCTGCCTCAAAGAACAACGAAGAGGTGGATGGAAAAGCTGGATTACCAGCTCTTTTCATTAAGGTCAGCATGGATGGTGCTCCTTATTTGAGGAAAGTGGACCTCAGAACCTATTCTGCATACCAGGAGCTCTCTTCTGCTCTTGAAAAAATGTTCAGCTGTTTTACGATCGGTAAGCTGTTTTGAAGCCTTAACTGGTTCATAGTTTTAGTGATTCTCTTGATTGGCTCAAACAGTAAAGTATTTATTTTCAAGATATATGCAATGTCCAAGTTACTGCTATTTCCCTGTTATGTCAGGTCAATATGGATCTCATGGAGCTCCTGGGAAGGAGATGTTAAGTGAGAGCAAATTGAAGGATTTGCTTCATGGATCTGAATATGTACTCACTTATGAGGATAAGGATGGGGACTGGATGCTTGTTGGTGATGTCCCTTGGGAGTAAGCTCTTGCTAGTTCAACTCCTTTTTTTCTTCCTTTTTAGCACTGTTTCGTTTTATAGTTTTACAACACTTTCTTCCAGTATATTTCCTGGTTGTCTGTATTGTCCTTTGAGAAAAGAAGAAGAATTCAATGCATATGGCGTGGATGTAGTTGTACACATAGACTTGGTGCAATGGATAATAAATACACCACGTCTCCTGGTAAATGAATATAATTAGACTAGCCAGACTTCACCTTAAGAAAGTTAAATAAGTCCTTATGTAACTGGAAGCTTAGAGAACAATGATGCTCCAGTAGTTCCTAAATTAGTTAGGAAATCTCAAGTCTGAAACATAAGTTCTCTGAATTGAGAAACCCCACCTTGTAGTAGGGTTCGTGGAGAATGTGGCTAAAGTTGTGGTATTCATGACTTTTTACTGGACCCAAGTAGATAGCTGAGTGGTCAAATGAAACCATGTTTTGTGCCTTTTCTTTTTCTCTCCACCAGTCTTTTGCAAAAAGGTTATATCATCTCCATAAAGATGTGCTGGCAGGTATTGCCTTATGTTACAAGGAAGATCTTTTTTGATTGAGAGAGCTTTTTAGGAGATTGATTGCAATGGAGTCTGATTAATAATCAACACGCAACTTTGAGGGATATCATTACTACCAACCATTTCAAGAAACTTTGAGGCTCATTTTATATGTGTTCCTCTTTAGAAAATAGTGTTAGGTATGAAAAGATTTGCCATGGTGATGCGAGTAGAAAGGGTTTTTGACAATTGAGAATTTATTCTGCGTTCAGTTGTGGACTATTATTTTCTTATCTCTAGAATGTATTGGAAAACCAATACTAATATGATGTCTTGATAGTGCCAATGGATTAAAGGGATGATAGAAGCAACTCAAAGATTCGGTGTCATAGTTGGTTTGACACCCAATTAGGTTTCAAAGATCCTGCTAGTATGAGTTGAATAACAGTTTCGGTACTACCTGCTTTGGGAAAAAAACACCTAATAATCCATGTGACATTCATGTCTTGCTTCATATTAGTCCCACTATTAGTACTCCTGTTCCATGTAATTTGCACTCTTAACTGTTAGATATTTCTAATCTTACAGTCAAGAAAATAATACTCTAATGATGATTCTGCAAGTTTTCCACCGCTTGATTCAGTATGTATGAACAGAGAATTAGTCCTCCCTCCCTCTCGGTCTATCTCCTTCCATTTTTGTTCTTTTTCAAGGTTGAGTCTGTTAGTCTGCTGTAATACATATTGTTTTCTTGAATCTGTTTTCCCTTGGACTATATAAAAATACATGTAGTACGTTTCTTAAGGGTTGCTCTTTGCAATTTCTAGTATTGTGGTTTAATTTTATACTTGTAATAAATCATATTAAAACATATATATTTGTAATAAATCATATTAAATAGTATTAAATCAATCTCAACGAGGTAGGAGTAAGTCAGCGTACACTCTACCCTCCCTAGACCTCACCTTGTGGGATTACACTGGGTATGTTGTTGTTTGATGGTTTGTATATTTGATGATGACCATGCTTTTTAATTCCTAATTGTCATGTTGTAGGATGTTTATTGATACCTGCAAGAGATTAAGGATCATGAAAGGTTCAGATGCCATTGGCCTGGGTAAGTATCTCTTGTTTAGCCCACTCTGCATTTTTAGACCAGTTCATTCAAACTATCAGAACGTTAAAGGAAATACCATTTCCTCCTTGATCTCCCCCACCTTGTTCTCAGGGTTTATACCTCTGTTACTGTATTTTGTCATGCATAACCACTTGATAAAATAGAAATATACAAACTGAACACAAATTATCAGGTTTCAACGTTTGGTTTCCATGAACCCTGACGACGTTCTAAGTTTTGAAACAAAACTAGCTAGGCAGTTTGGTATGTAAAAGAAATTACAGAAGAAATAATTCAAGGTTATGAAAGGTCTATTTAGAATTGTTCTCACCCCAGCTGTATATCATGAAAGTTCTCTGAATTAATGTGACCAGTAAACTTTCTTCTGCATAAAATTGGAAAACTCGGTTCATGAAAAGAGGGGTTAGTATAGCTGGATGGAAGTCTACAAAACAGTGTTCAAGGTTGATGTATTAATTAACATGGATGATTGTCAGCCAGATGCACAAATCTTTTCCTGGGGGTGTTGGTGGTGGTGGCAAGTCTCTTGCAATTTCACCTCTGTGGTGGTCTTATATACAACATTTTGATTCTACCTTTGTTTGTTTGCGTTATCCTCATTTTTCTTCTATGTTACGTGGCAATAGAAAGAGCCAGGATATCAAGGTAGGCTAGGCATCTTTGAGGTGGTGGTGGTGGTAGGTTCATTTGCATTATAAGGCATATCTGCATCTGTGAGAGATGGAGGATGGAGAGTGAAGGAGAATGGTTCATGAACTCCCAAATCCAAAAGTAAACAAGCAATAAGTGATTGTACATCAATGGGTAGTGCTATGCAGATATTGCTGTTTGAAACAAGAAGGTGCAAAAATCAGCTGGCTGATGAATCTGCAATTTGTTATTTACGCCTGTATTAAGTACCCAGGGAATTTCCACAGGAGTTCCTTTACTCAGTAATGCACTTTCATATACTGATTCTTGTGCAGACTAAAGATAAAACTTTTTATAAATCCATGAATACGTGTTTACTCACTGGTTATGCAAGTCTAGTTAAATTATTGATATTGCTTGCAATATTGCAACGGCTAACTCCTGCATCTAAGATTATGATTGATCGCCTACCGAAATGATACTCTGCCACTAACGTCTGTGCATTTATGTTTGCAGCCCCAAGGGCTATGGAAAAGTGTCGGAGCAGAAACTAGCCTGTCTACACATGGTTAAAGCTATCCATCCAGCATTACTGGTAGGAGAGAAAACACACAACTGATGAAGAGTTCATAAACTTGAATCCTTTTTAAAGGGCATAAACAGTGGCTGGTTGTTGGTCTTGGACAGCACAGCAATGGGTAGATGCTTTACTTAATTACTGCATGGTGTTTTTCATTTTCACGTAATATATGTCCTCTAAGCTCTTTATCTTGTCTATTTAAGAAAAAAACCCTTTCATATTGGAGTTTGTCTGCAAACTAATGTGTGTCGTGTACTGGGAGTTCTTCTAGAGGTAATTTAGGAATGTTTTAAGTTGTATTGCGCTTGTTGAAGTTCCCTAAAGTGTGTACTTCCGAACCAAGTTTGTCGTTTTGATTCAGTATGCGTGTGCCCTTGAGAAATTGTTGTTACTGTATGAATAAATGTGTCCCTCACATTTTTCATCGGATTGTAGTTACCTGAAATCACTAACTTCTCATCTCAAGTTGCATCGGCGTAGATTGAACTTAAAAGAGGAAAGGCCACATGCTCTCTTAACAGCTGTAACATTATTGTGTTTGTTTAGAGAGGCTGTGTAAGACTACCTCAGCTCAATTATTTTTACATAACATGACATGCATCTTCTTGTCTATCGCCATCCCTTTCCGCGTGCAGTTGATTTAAATATCCATGGCTTGCATTATTGAAATAGTGCTGCAAGGGAGGGGAATTATTAGTCTGATTATTAGGGCAAAAATGGGCCAAGATTTTTCTTGTCTCCATTGACAATTGAGCTGATTTAGAGTCTACTTCTCTAACCACAACCGGCCATGGCTAAAATTTATATTAAGTTGGGGGTGTTTTAGGCAAGTTTATTAACAGTTTGGTAGAAAGGACAATATTAGTGGTTGGGATTGTGTGAGGTTCATTGTATACTTAAATGAGTTGTGTTGTAGCTCACATTTGCTCATCTGACACTTGAAATGAAAGATTTGTTTCCTTCATGCACAGTTCTTTGGCTCTTTGAAATGCCAACAGCTGTATTAGTACTTTGTAAACTGTGCTGAAGATTGGGAGAATCTTGGAATTAAATGGGATTTATATCAACCTCTCAATTCCTCATATTACTATAATCCTCTATCTTTTTATACATACCTGTCTGGTCCATCATTAAATTTTTTTTGAGTAGGTTTTTTCTCTCTCATACAATGGAACTTTTGTTGCATCGGTGGGTTAAGAGTGACTCGGTTTTTTTGTGCGGTCTAAGGGCAATTCTTATTCTTGAACTAGCTTTCCGAGATGAGTTAGGACAAAAATTCATTCTCTTATAACTTTTAATTGTGGATTGTCGGTAAGATATTCATGATAAATTTCATATCGAACATGATAATACAACACAAAATATGTAGAGATTAGTAGGATGAAATGGTGTATTTGTTTGAGCCACAGTGGATTGTAGCATGGATAGGTCTTTCTCTATTGCCCTTATTGTTAAAGTGACGTTAATGGGATAATTTAGTATTAGAAATAAAGATTTTTTTCATTGCAAATCGTAGGGAAATTTGTGTTACAAAACATGATTTTCCCACTCTTATTGTTAAGGTGACGTTAATGGGACAACTCGGTGTCTTTAGAGGAGGGGACATAGATGCAATTATTAAAATCTTAATGGGCTCACCACTCATTATGGGTTTATTGGGTTGAGTCTACACTTACCGCTTTATTAGACTCAATAAGCACATAAAATATACGACTCAATATCCAATTATCACACTTATAATTGAGTTTGTTATGAATTGCCATACAATCCGCAAAAGTTAAAATACAAAGAAAATATTTTAAAATATTGTAAGCGTATTTTTCTAACATTGGTTGAATATGTCATACGTTACCATTAAAGAATATGATGCAGTGGATGAGATTGCTTCTCTTTTAATCAAAGGTTTTTATTTTGAGCTTTAATTATAAAAGAAATATTTGAAAGCGGAAGTCGCATGTTGAACAAATGGAAAGGACATCTAAGTCTTGAACAAAAACCATGTTATTCAATCCCAAGCAGCCCTCTTTTTACTCGTAGATGTGGAAATTATTTTACGTTTAATTAAGTATATATATTGGTTAAATTATAATAATTGGTAATTATATTAAACTTAGACTTGGTTCAAGGACACTAGCACGACGTGATTGTTTAGAAAAAATAAAATAAAATAAATAAAGATACATATTTAACTCACATTTTAGATAATAACAGTTGATAAGTTAAACAAAAATTACTGTTTTAACTAGATACTTGCAGTAATAAATTTTGTTGCAGAAATCACAGTGCCTTTGAGGGATAAATATATAGGGTCGTACATGGAGGAGGTGTAAGGTTTAAGTTCCAATAAAGAGCATTTCTTGTTAGGGACAAAATTTTAATGCGCTCATAAATATAATTAAATATTCATACTAATTAATATATTTTTTAAATAAGCATGTAAAATCGGTATCGATATTTTGATAATATCATGTTAAAAGAAATTAAAAGTAGAAGTAATTTAACAAATGGAACTGTTTAGTTGGATAAGGAAGAAATCCAGTGGGCTAAAATGAAGGCAACTTGTCCAGTTATCAGACGCCCCATTTGTTGAATTTTGACTGGGGCAAATTTATCCCATAGTTTTCAGTAATGTGGGAAGATAAGAAGAATCTGAGTCAGAATTGCAGTAGGGGTGGATATGGGGTGGTTGTAGTAATTGATTTGAACCCCATTTTTTGATGTTGGCAAATTAGCCTACCAGAATTCTAACACCTAACACTGTTTTTTTGAATGCTATATGATGATTTTATTAATATAATTTTGGGATCCAACGTTAAATCGAAATGAGTTCGATTTTGATGTCATGATAAAAAATAAGTTCTGAATCTATTTAACTCATGAAGTTCAAATTATTCAAGATTATGTAAGGAGAGGAAGTCGTCATGCGGAAAGCTCAACAATATTTTCGGCCATTCGGGTGAGTTTAACTAATTAAACATGAATAAAAGAGGCTATCCCATATCAAACCATAATAATTTAGATTCTTTTTTGTTATTGATTTATTTCCAACAAATCTAATTAGTATGTTGTGTTGATCAATAATGTAACATGCACAAACATTATTGCTCTAATTCTTTATATAAGTCATCTAATTTCTTACCTAATATTCGATATTCATATTAAAGTTCAATTTAATTTGAATTCGCGTTGAAAAGTTTTATATTGAAATTAAAGTGTTCCATAACAAGATAGTTTTTATATTCAGTAAAATTTAAACTTGAAATCTCTCATGATATAAGCCACGCTTGTGCAAACTATGCATGTTTAAGATATTGGAGTTCTATGAAGAAAACAAAAATCATATATTTTTTTGATCGAATTAATTAAATTATTTCACATGAAAAATGAATTTCTCTAAAAGCCAACTATGATAATAGATCCAATTATTTAGAGACGGTGAATAAAACATATTATCATAATCACTCTTCTAATTTTTAAATAGCGAAGTCAAACGCTTATCATTATATTAAAAATATTAATAATAAAAATTTTAATTTTATTTTTAATCAAATATATCAAATAAGTGTCATATTTGATCTTCACTTTAATCTAAGTCATTGCCGGCCCTCATCATAAGACTTATTAACGTTACCCAATAAATATTCTAGTACTGTTATAATTATTACTCAAAGAAGAGGTAGGCAACAACGGCTTATATTAGTATGTAATTAATTGAAGGTGAGACAAAATAATTAGTTGAAGTGAGACTTCAATAATGACTAGATTTATTCTTTTGTGGTTGGTGATAATTGGTTGATAATTTCCAACTAGAACCTATTAATAAGAGAATTAGTTGGGCCAATTAGAAGACTTCTTTGCTGTAATTAGTCAACGTTTTGATAATTAATTGCACAATTGTTTGGTCCAAATTAGCTAGATGAGTTATCACTTCAAGTTTTTGCGTGCCCGTATTTTGGAGTGATTTTTTAATTTTTGTCTCTTAAATTGGTGGTCTTTAATTTTTATCTTTTAGTGTTTTCAGTAATAAAAAAGGGACAAAAATACTCTTAATATTTTTTTAAAAAATTGCAAGTCAAAAAAAAATCGCAAGAAATAGGTTAGTTGTAGAAGGCGTAAGTTTAGTAGGTAGAATTGCATGAACTTTTGTCTATAGACACAAGTTCTCTACTAAACTTGTGTCCAAGACATAATTTCATGTTATTGAACTTGTGCATGTAAGCAGACATTCATGCAATTGAGCTTCTGCCCCTTAGGCACAATTTCAATTGCTTGAACTTCTATCTTTTAGGCACAAGTTCGTGTTACTTAACTTATGTTTGGTAGATATAATTTCATGTAGTGAGCTTGTGCCTATGAGTAGAAGTAGGCACAACTTCAATATCATGACTTTATGTCTACCAGACATAAATCATATTATTTGACTTATGTCTATTGTGCCTTAACCCGTGCGAATTTATGCCTTAAGACATATCTTTGAACAAAAACTTATGCCTTGCGAAATTTTTTTTTTGGTGTGCTGCTAAAGGCATTTTTTTCATTCAAAGTCGCAAAGAGCAAAAATTAAAGACAATAAAATTAAAAGTCAAAAATTAAAGACCATTCCAAAATATAGAAACCCGTACAAATTACCTCTTATCGCTTGCCAAATCAATACTACTAATTAAACATGCAATTAATTATTTTCTCCTTTTCCCTAGTCTATGTTTCAAGTTTGAAAATGCATAATCAAATTGTCTCCATTATTAGGATTTTGCTTTTTGAGGTTTCACCGTGCCGACCTAATACTCCATTCGTCCCAAATTATCAGTCGGTAGTTTCTGCAAAAAATTATTTCAATTTTTATTTTATTTTAAGAATTTAAGATAAAATTTATTATTGTTTCTATTTCATCTTTAATAATAATTGTCTTTGAAAACTATAAATATCTGAAAAAGAATATTTAATGAAGATGAATTACATTATAAAACATAAATCAAGGTAAAATATTCCAAAAAAATAAAATCTCCTAATTAATATTTCTTTAAAAAGATGTGAAAAAAACAATAAATTATTTAAAACGGAGGCAGTAATAAAATAACGTCGCACATTTTAATCTTTGACTCTTGAGTTTCCTATGCATGTAAAAGAATTGGTCGTGAATATATTTCTAGAGAAAATTATATTGATGAAAAAAGGAGAGGAAATTTTTGAACGAGAATTCATTTGGATTAAGGCGATCTAGAAATAGTTTTAATATAGTGTGATGTTTTTCAATTTAGATCATGATTTTTCTAAAATTTCATATAATTAAAATTATTATTCATACACCTCATCTATAATTTTCAATTTTTTCAATCATTAATAAAAAATTTTATTTACACATTCAACAATCTCTTGGCCTTTAACTCCCTAGCTAATTTCAGAGATTCATCTTGTGTCACCCACGTGACCAAACATTTAAGGCCACTGAAGTTCAAAGCTTTCTAGCTTCTTCATTTGCCCAACACACATATATATAACCACCTGTATCTTTTCGAAATAATTTTTCAAACCCTCTTGCTAGATAATATCTGTGTATATACTATCATCCTCAGATTTTATTTGAGTATATGTTTTATCCCATGGAACAAAAAGTGTGTGTTAGTTTTCAACACTTTTCTTTTCCTCCCTTATAAGTGTCAAGCAAACAATACATAGTTGGACATTCAAGGAATCTTTTATAAATAGTGGAATGTATGGTTTAATTTGCTTATAATAGGGCAGGGATTAAACCTTTTTGCCTTTTTACTTTCTCTAGGGTTTTACGTAGAGAATAAAAACACTTCCATAATTGTTCAAGACACTATTACAAAATTTGGTCTTTTTACACTTTTTAGTATCTTTTTTATATACTTCAAATTATTGGTGAAGATTATGACGTTACTAATTTTACACAAACCTAACTATGACATCTTTAATTCCAATAAGTGAATTAAGTTTCACTTGTTACAAAGCTCTCATGTAGTTGGTGGAGCCAACCCTTAATTTACGAATTCAGTAGCTAGTGTATTCTAACTCAAACTTTATATTTATATTAAAAAATTTATTAAATATATATTAGAATTAATAAATTTTAAAAAAATTATAATTCAAAACTCATAAACTAAAAAAATAATTCGAACTTTCTCTTTATTCTACTCAAACATGAGAGCATGAGAAAAAAGCACAAGATCCAAGTTCATTGAATAATATATAGTGGTACGTAGCAATAAGACCTTACTTTATAAGTGGATTTATCAAAGGTCTAATGAGCCAAAATAAACGTGTACTAGTCCACCGAAAGTGTCAAACTCTGGAAGTTAAAAGTGTCCAATAAAAAAAAGAGAAAAAAAATCCAAATATTTCTTTTTCCTTCGAGAGAAATAAAATTTATATTTGTATCCCGAAAAAGAACTATTCTAGCTTTAACGTGTAACCCCTTCATGACTTATTCAATGAATAATAATATAGCGGGGATCTTAACATTTTAATTTATATATATCTGAAATATCCATCTCGTGTCTTGTTTTGCATTTATGATTGATTTGGTCTTTTTGCGTTTGTACACTTTATTGTGAGCACGTTATTTATTTATTTCTAATTGAAGTCTTGAAGATGCTCACAAGATCTCAATATGTCAATTTGCGTTGAAATACTTCATGAATTCTTGTTCCTTTAATGCTTTGTCTGTACTAACCAAAAAAAAGAAAAAAGAAGTGGGAAGATAAGTACTCCTTCGGTCCCAAAGTATTCGTTTGTGTTTTACTTTTTGAGAGTTAATTTAATTTATTTTTTAAAGTTAAATTGAATTAGATCAATTTAATATTTTATAATTAATACAAAAAACCAATATAAATTTGATTTTTTTTTTTCAAATTTCTTATAATTCTATTTTTGAAAAATGAAATATGATAATTAATTTGGAAAAACAAGAGTAAGCAAATGAATGAATTAATGCTTTTATCCTTCTTTTTCTCTCATTCTTTTCTCTGTATTGTCCATTTAATTTGTTTGGTCAGCATAAACTAAAAGAGTGGAGAAGAGAAATTGCTTTTCTATTTCTCCATTTTGACAAACACAGGAGATAGGAAAAGGGAAATTTTCTTTTTCTTCTCTTAACTTTTTTTAGCTGCAAAACAAAATAGTAAGGAAATTCTTTCCCTTATTTTCTTCCACAGAGTATCATTTTCGAATCCCTGAAACTATTGCATGTGCATTATGTATACTTTGAGATTAGGGTTAGGCTATATATGTTGACAGTACAATAATTGTCACACTATATATCAATGCAATTTAACTAACTGTATAACAAGTCATTCTTCTATTTTTTTTTTAGTTTATAATATGTGATATTACGAAAATAATATATTGTCAAAATCGAAATTCCTTACAAATTCGCACCAACAATCACATTGATTGGATGGAAATTGATTGAAAAGGCAGGCCGAACACTCACCCACTTTGACCTCCCAGCTACTTGTGCTTTGTAGCTCAATCAATAGGTCAACACTTGTGGTCCAACAGAAAAATATAAGACATTTGTATCACTCGACCAGTCATTTATATCAAGTGATACATCAATTGTATAGCAACGAGAGCTATCTATGAATCGATCTAATATATCCTTTATCCAAATAGATATGTCCCTATAAGCGACCATGCCAATCTTTATTTGTTTTGACAATGTCTCTTTTCTTTCTATTTTAATGTAGGTCAATTTGATTTAATTGTATAAGAAACCTATATATGTATATATATATCAGTGCACAAAATTACTTTGACCAGCCATTGGAGTAATAGAACACTATATCATTAGTGTTGCGAAAGAACTTGAAAATCTCATTATATACTATGATTTTTTTTAATAATAAAAAAAAGGAGTTGAAAATCTCACAAAAAAATGAAATTGTAGGATTTAATTAAGTTACCAGGAACAAATACTTTCTCCATCCATTTTACTTGTCCATGTATTAAAAATAAACGTTCATTATTTATTTGTTCAATTTAAAAAATTAAAAAATTATTTTTTATTTAATTTCTAATTTATTCTTGTTATTAACAATAGTAATTTTTTAAAATATTAAATTTTATTATATTCAAAAGGTACTATATTAAAATTTATCATTCTATTTATTATTTTTTAAACGAATATGTCAAATTAATACTGAAGAAGTAAAAATAATAATTTGGCAAAGGAAGAATTAAAGATGGTCATATTAGTTAGCAACTCAATATTAAAATTAACCAAACCGTACCAAATCATTATTATAAAAGTTATATGTTAAATTAGATAATATTAATTAAGATCAACTTCATTAAAAGCTATGTTCCTTCTTTAAGATGAGAAAGGGTGAGATGCAAAGAACTGTTGTAGGAACATGCACAATCCTCCCTCTTTATTAAAGTCATCTAAATATACCTATATTTAAATATTAATAAAAAATAACTATAATAAAAGAATAAAAAACTATTATTTTGTAATGCCCATATGGAGCATAATATGGGCGTTGGCTTACTTGGACATATATATATATATATATATATTATATAATATATATATATATACCTCCATCAACTATAATTACTAATTGATTAACTAATCATGTTAATTGCATTAAATAATCAAAATGAAAGGGTGGTTAAGGATTTCTTAATCAGCAGTTATCTGTTCATAGCATGTGCCCCAATAATAGTAAAGCATCTCAACCACCAGAGAAATGCTTTCTTTTTAATTTCCAAATTGCACTACTTGTTCTTATACTTCTTAATAAGCTCTTAATTTCTTTCTAGAACCTACTTTCTTTTTTTTTTTCTTCTTCATTCGATATTTAAAATTTATTGATTTGATTAATTTAAGTTCAAATCAGAGATATCATTAAAGACGTAAACACTTTGTTAAGATCCAGTCCTTATGGTAGGTACATATGTCCTATTTGGCTTAGCAGTTTATAGTTTTATCTTTCGAACTAAGTTGTGCACTCTTATAAACTTTTTATTCTTTTCCCTATTTTGATTTAAAATTTGCTAATCTAGAAACTTATTAGTCCTTTTAATTCACTTTTCATTATGAGCATTACATATTTTTTTATTTATAAAATTTAAATTCGAAATCTTTTATTAAAATATTTTTTTTAACTATTTCATCACAAGCATGAGATCAACACATATCTTAACTTACACTCTTGTACATATAATTTTAATCAATGATAAAATAGTAAGTTTTGAACATATTAATTTGAACCAAACCTAATCATTCTGCAAATGACGGCTAATTGTCATTTTTCTTTCTTTCCTTTTTATATTAGGTCAAATTACATATTACGAGGTAACAATTTTCTAACTAAATCAAATAACAACGGCAAAGTCCACTCTTCACAGCACTACTAAATAAAACTAAAAATTAGCCACGCATAGATTATTATATATACTTTTACTATTTTATTTCACTTATAGTAACTATTGTCACTTCTTTTTTGATTTTGATAGTTTCTGTGATTACATGGATTATATCTATTTACACAAATATCTCAATGATTTTTGCTCGTTAATATATAGAGTCCAATAAGCATATCTTGCGTTGGTACGGAAATGGGATCCTCAATAGCCGGAGACAAAAGATTCATATGAGAAAACATAAGTAAACGGGCCTCTACTTGAGCCTCCAAGGATAAAGGTACATGAATAGCCATTTGATCTCCATCAAAATCGGCATTGAATCCCTTGCAAACTAATGGATGTAAACAAATAGCGCGCCCCTCCACTAAAACACCACAAGCTTTTAATAATATGATCGTGATCTGTCATTACGTGCAACTATCTCCACTATAGAAATAAAAAAAAAGAAAAATCTAGTAAAGTAACTACTAGAACCAAATAGGCTTTCTACATATGCATTGTCTAAAACAATGATTTTTATCAGCTGTAGCAAAGAAAGAAACTTCATAGAAGGCAAAATAGAAAAAAATAAAAATGCCTAGCAACTTTTTTCTATGATATTTTATTCTGTTTCAAAAAAGTATATCTTTTTATTAGTAACTTTATAATTTTAATTTTTCACTTACTATATTTAGGATTATAAAAATAAATTTTGATTTGCTCATTGAAATTATTCAATGAAAAAAAGTGACCGAGTAATAATTAATGTTTCCTACAGTCAAATTAATAAATTTTGTTTTATTTTGAGTATCATCAAAGTTGAAAAACTAATAAGAGTACGGTTACAAAAATATCATAATATCAATACTGAATTAAAATTAATATAATAAATAAATTATCATAAATATTATATCGTGAAAAGTTATTATTTTAAAAATAATTGTGATCTTTTAATAATTTGAAAGCGATTTTGGTTTGAAAGGGATATGAATAATTGTAGTCAGTCGATTTTCATGATTATATAATCACTTTTAAATATGTGCATTCGTGATTAAAAGTTTGAAATTTGCAAATTATCAATTAGCCAGATAAATAAAAAGGAGAAGAAGAACTTTAAAGAGGAAGAGAGAAAGAGAAATCTCAACATATATATACATATATATATATACCCTTCATTTTAAAATAAGTGATGTTTTTAGTATTGATCTTAAGAAAAATACTCAATTCTAAAAAAAAATATATAATTTTACTCATTTGATGTGAACTCTTTAATATTTTCTTGATTATGTAAAACTCTCCCATTTAAATAAGGGTAAAATTGGATTAACATTATTAATGTATTCTTGATTATGTAAAACACCACTTATTTTGAAATAAAATTAAAAGGCTAAAAAACATCACTTATTTTAAAATAAAATCAAAAGACTTAAAACACCATTTATTTTGAAACGAAGAAAGCAGGTGTATAAATATGGTAGATTACAAAGTCTAGGTATTAAAGGTCAAGATCATGACTAACTTTAATTGTAGAAAACAAACCTGATTAGTTTGGGAGAATGAACTTTAACTAATTTTAATTTTCACATAATGAACCTAGTTAATTCGTTGGTACGAAGCTTGACTAATTCGGAAAGCATGCATTTAAATATATTTTGGATAAACTCAAAATATCAAAAATAATATTTACTCATAAAAAATCTTTGATTTTGCATTATCATTCATTAGCGAAAATGCCAGCAAGTACTATAATTCACAATAATATGTTTAAACATTAAATGAAAAAGTCTGACATCGATAGTTAATGAGATGGGTAGTCTTCTTATATGAACTTGGATATTCCTTCCATCATAAGCTAGCTTTTGCGATTGAGTTAGACTTAACATTTCTTACAACGGTATCAGAGACGGGTTCATCTCTCCAAATTAAATTATCCATGCTCCAGATGTCCAGCCTTGGGCGTGAGGTGGAGTGTTAAAGCTTGAAAAAATCTCACTTTGGTGGTTAATAAAATAGATGCGTTGTCTCCTTATATGGACTTACACAATCCTCTCACATAAATTAACTTTGAAAGTTGAGTTCGGTGCAAAATTCATTTCTCGGATGAATAATTTTTCTTTAATTTGATAAGGATAATATGATATGATGAGTTATAAAAATGTTTAATTTAGATTTAACTACCTAACACTTGACCAAATAGTACAATTCATGTGATGGTGAAAATAATGAAATTGTCAAATTGGCCATGCGATTGCCAACTCCATCTAAAGGGGAAAACACCTGTTAATTGTATGCCAGAGTGGTTAATTAAGACTAGATTAAGAAGAATATATGTCTTCATCTAATTGCTGATTTAATTGATTATAACACCAAATCTCACTATATCCTTTATTAATCAGTAGTGAGTTAAAATTAATTCTTTAATTAATACAATAGAAACAACAACAACAACCACTACAAATATTTCAAGCCCAATTAAGTTGGATGCAATGTAATTACTCAAACAGATTTATTTGATAATCGATTACTAATTCGTCGCTATATAATATTAGCGATGAAATTTATTGTTTAACAATAAAATATGTATGTCGTTAATTTCTATTTCCTTTAGTAGTTCATTGCATTTTTTTTTTTATGGTGAGGAGTTAAAATAAATTGATCAATTTTCCGCTTGTTGTTATAACCTACCTCAATCGTTCTTCTTTATTCGAGTTTGGGACCAATAACATGAGGAGGATTTCACACTGATAAAGTTTGTTTTAATTGATACAATAGTCTTGGAAGATAATTAACAACTTTTAAAATAATATTAATCTAGTGAAAAGTAAGTATCTTGAATAACATGTACTAGAAGATTTGATGATGGTGTTAGTCACATTTCCATATGCAACTTTCTGATTTAGATTGTACTTAAAAAATTAAGACAAATCTTAAACTAATTAGTTAGATCTCTTTTAATGGTCAGCTCCCTTAACTCATTTCTTAAAACACCCCTCTCAAAAAAGGGCTCTTTTAGTAATGATTATTTTACTAAAAAACAAGATCCTTTTCATATGGGGTGTCCAAAAATGTCATGTGACATAGGGGTCATTCTCTTAAGCTGCAAACCAATTATATATAAACTATATATTATAAGGAGATGCCTTTCAATATTTGCACTCAATCTTTAGTGTAAAGTGTATATATATGTATTCATGGAGATCATTTGAATGTATACAACTATTGAAAGGTTGACAAGTGCATTTGTTTTGTATAGAGTTGTGTGCTGATGCTTGATGAAAATATTCCCTCCATTTATTTTTACTTCTAGTATTAAAAAGAGATGTTTATTTTTAGTTGTTCGGTTTAAAAATCAAGACATGATTTATCACTTAATTTCTAATATATCCTTATAGTCGTTTTTCGATACTGAATAAATAAAGATGGACGGTGGGAGTATAAGCATCTAATTAATGAGAATTAATAAGCTTGTTTTATGGAGTTTGGTCAGCAAACTGCTGCTGGTAAAGGGCTAAAACTGAACCAAGACATGATTTTATTGGCTATAAACTAATTGATCAATTAATTTTTGCTTGGTTCAACTATAAACAATTATTTAAGGAACATAATAAGTCAAACTTGTAAATACATATATATAAAAGAACATAAGCTACTTTCATTTGAAGAAATAGTTAATAGTAATAGTTGATATACTAGTAGTAAAGATTTTACAAAAACTCAAAAGAGTGTCCATTAGTTTGTTATATTTTGAATGACATTCTTTTCTTTTTTGTTAGTTTTGGACCAATAGAATAAAAATTAGCTTGCAAAATGTAAAATTTTAAAAATTATATAAAGAGATCAGGTTACACCTCACATATTGTTGTGGGACTTAATAACCCTTCTCGCCTAGGACTTGATAATATAATATGGAAAAATGAATACTATAATATGGGTCTCAATATCGGGTAAATCAAGAATTAAAATGAGCTAGAATTTTGATATCATGATAAGAAAAACGAACTATGACTTTAACTCAATTCCAATTAAAAAAATTCATATGGTGATATTTGTCCGAGGTCACAAAAATTGACTTAGTTACACCTTCTGCACCGTTGAACCTCAATAAAATGTCATAGCATATTTAAGATCACAAATTCAAGTAATACATAAATTCTTTTTTCAAAAGAAATTTCACATCCAATCAAACAAAAAGATTACATGCCATTTGTGGAAATGAATCAAACTATTTCTTCCCACAGCCCACTCACCAAATCTTTGTTTTTTTTTTTTGTTTTTTTTTTGTTTTCATTTCTTTTCAGAAAAAGAGTTGAATTTTTTTTTCTTTTGATTTGATAATAGAAAAAGCAGATTTAGTGACTTTTATTGCCATACATAAAATTTTAACTAACTCTGTGCAGAAATCAAAATTTTATTTTTTCAAATGGAATTTTTAAAAGATGAGTTGTACAATTTTAAAAAAAAAAACTCTATAAGATGAATTTACAGGATTTAACATAGGACTTTACAAGACGAGTTTAATCTATTTTTCAAATTCAAAAAATGAAACTCTCCAAGACGAATTCAATCCATCTTCAAACTCTAAGGTCTGTTAGGATTTCTTGAAGGCTACTTTACCCTAAACCCTAGCTCATATATATAAAAAGGGACAAATGTTCCCTTGAAGTGACATCTCAGATATCCAATAAATCTTGGGTATTCATAAGAGATTAGGACATCAAATTCACAAGGAGGTCCATATCATCCTAGTTCGAGAAATACGCTATTAACAACCCTCTAATCACGGAGAATGTTCAGAGAGAAAAGTCAAAGGAGGAACAGAATTGTAGTCACAAATATTCATTAATAATATATTTGTTTTCTCATACTTATTTGCCATTGCAATTTATTTTTCATCACTTTAAAATTTGTTGCAAACAAATTGGTACGTCCAGTGGGACCAAATCTGCCCTTCATTTCTTGCTTGACAAATCAAATCTGCAAAATCTGGAGCTATAAAACCGCATATATGAAAGCTAGCTCCTTTTTATGGGTATTTCAAGTCTCATCTTTGAGTTTCGGCAAGTCTACTCTCCGACAAGCCTTGAAGTGGGGACATACATAGACATTGAAATTTTATTGTATTTAAAACATGATTCTACAAGATGAGTTGTACATTTAAAATAGGACTCTATAAGATGAGTTTTATATGATTTAAAATAGGACTTTACAAGATGAGTCTAATCCATCTTCAAATTCTAAGGATGGGACTCTATAAGACGAGTTCAATCCATCTTCAAACTCTAAAGTCAGTTAGGGTTTTTGGAGGCCACTTTACCGTAAACCCAAATTCACGCCTATAAAAAGGACACATATTCTCTTGAAGGAGTATCTTAGATATCCCATAAATTCTTGAGTATTTATAAAGAGATCAATATCTCAAATATCTCATAAAATTTTGGGTATTCATATAGAAATCAAGACATTTGATATTGTCTTTCTCAAAGCAAAATTTTGCCCGACACTCTTGGCGATCAAATATATCACAAGGAGGTCCATTTCATCCTACCTTTAAGAAATACGCTGCTAACAACCCTCAAATGACGGAAAACATTCAAAGAGAAGAATCAAGCGAGGAACAGAATCGTACTCACAAATATTCATCAGTAAAATTTTTGTTTTCTCATATTTTGTTTATGATCACAATTTATTTGTCATCACTTTAAAATTTATTACAAACACTTTTTGATTAAAATAAATATTTCTAACAAAGAAACTATGGTTGAGACATTAAGTAATAGGATATTTGTGGTTCAGTGTCTTCCAAACATTGAAGAGTAAAGTATTGGATTATAGTTAATTTAATTGTATGAAGAGGAAACAGAAGCACATGTAGAAGAAGACTATTTTATCATTGCATTCTTTTGGGTCCTAAACAATTTAATGAAAACAACTCTATTCAGTATTATATGCATATGCTCTTTAATTTGTTTCCAAGTGAAATCAATCATATCCTACCTTTTTCTATGTTTTTTTTTTTTGGTTGAACACTAAGGTTGTACTGTTTGGCATGAACAGAAAATCATTTTCTTTTAAAGATAAGTTATTTTGTTACTTATTTTTTTTATATTCGGTAAATAAATAAATTAAAATATTTTATAAATAATTTAGATAAATACTATAACAATAAAGGGCTGAGTTGTGGGTAGGAGTGTTTTTTAAGTTACTTAATTCTAAATTAATGATTTGTATATATACGATAATATTTAAAGACAAACACGAGATTTAATTTGAACCAAAATGCAATCGAACCCGTAACTTGTATTCTAGCTCCCTCAAGTGCAGGAAATGGAAGTAGGGGGCGTGACCCTCTGAGGAGGGAGCATTGGGGTGTAAAGGGGAGGGTGCGAGGTTGGAGTATGGCGATTGTGTGGAGACAATTACCGTAGAATACCACCTATATTTTTCCTAGTACTTTATATTTCAATAGATAAGTCATTTATCGATTTGATTTTTTAGAACTTTATTTCTTAGAAAACATATTTTATAAATTATTTTAATCAACTAAATATGATTAAATTGAAAAATATTTTATGGTACCAAACACACCCTAAAGGAGAAGGAGAAGAAATTATACATTATCTCAGAAAAAATTATGCAACACATCAAACGTAGCCGCTATATTTCCCATCCAAAATAACAATATTTTGAAAAAATTACGATATACAGCGAGAGTTTGAGTTTAATAGTAAATGCACGCAATACGTGTATCTCTTTATATCAAGTCGGAAATATAAATATATCTCATCAAATGCAGTGACATACAAGTAATTTTTAGTGAATGTTGAGATGGTTTCTGGTGATGATACATGTGTTTTTCATAAAATACAATTATCATACTGTAACATGAATACAATGTATTTACCTTGCGCACAAATATATAAATATCCTACTACATTTTAAAATAAATTATTATTATATTATATAAATACGCAAATTATTACTATATTTGATAACTATCGCCATATACGAAAATTCCTGTATAATTTTTTTTCATGCAAATTCTGATGGTCTCTTTTATATTTAGTCAAAAGACACTCCACGAAAGATCGTAATTGTTGGGTCCAGTCTCAATGACTTCCTATTGATGTTATTTAGTGAGGGGGTCCCTCGTATCGTGTATAATTAAACTAAGGTTTTGTCATTTATGATAAAAGCTATATCCAAAATTAATTAAGACATGATGCTAAACGATCCAATACAAAGTCCCTCAAATTAAACTTATTAGTGTAAAAGCCTGGCGGAGAGTGACCTTCGATAATATTTCATTTGTTCTTTTTTATTTGTTTATTATATTAAAAATAAATTTTTAGTTTTATTCAATTATTTTGACATATTAATAGAAACACATAATATTATTATTATTATTATTATTATTATTATTGTTGTTGTTATTTTATAGTCATATGTAAGATTTTTTTCCTGACAATGAATGAATGATTATGACCGTCTTAAGAGAAAAATTAATTTTTAGGTGGAAGTTAAAAAAGAAGCTCTGAACATCATTCGAATGCTAGGTATTTATGGACAATATTGGCCAACTCTCAAGAACTTGTGCATAAAATGTAGTTTAATTATTTTTGAGACGTGTAAGCTCTGTCACTTGACTCTAAACTAATAAATAGACTTTAAATGATTTCTATTGAATTCAATTATGTTGTTAGATTGAGATTTTTTTAATGTTAACTTTTTTGTTGGTCGGGTGAATTTGGGGGACGAGTTTGAAGAGTTTTAACAGATGAGTAGATTTATTTGAAAAAGAAAATGTGTCACGTAGGAAAATTTAAATGGAAACATTAAATTTTAACTGAGCAGGGGTAAATATGATTTTAAAATTGAATGACAAGGGTAAATATATATTTAAAAATATAAATATAATGAAAGATAAATATAACTTATTTCGTAGAGTACCAAAACAAATATGACTTTTTTCTATTTGTTTTAGTTACTTATTATCCTTAACATTATCTGTTTTTTTCAAATCATTTCTCAAATCTATTAAAAATTATACGCACTAATTAATATGAATATCATAATATATATATATATATATATATATATATATATATATATATAGACACACACAAACTTCATTCATTAGTATGTAAAATCGATTATGGATAAATAAAAGTGAATACACGGAGTACTTAACATTCAATTAAAAAGAACAATAGAAAAATGAAATGAAATTATCCTAACTTAAATTCTTCAATTCGTTATTTTTTATATTTAATCTACATTAAATCACATTATCTGGTCAGAGAAGACTTTTTAGAAACTTAATTTAAACTATAGAGGACAGACAACGTCTGAAACTGGCTTTACAAAATCAAATTATAATCTAATCCGTAGTAATAAAGGAAGCGATCTTAATTAATGGGCATAATAAGACTTGTTACTTATCCTAACTTTTTTCAACTTATCCTAATTTAATTAACTAACTTTATTATAAGCAAGTTACTTATTATTTATATTTTTATATTGTTAACATATATATAAGAGTCAAAAACTTTTATATACCGAAAATTTAAATAACTAAAGAAAGAAAAGTTTTTGGTGAGGATCGGAGAAATACAGTCTCTAAAACTCTGAATTTGCTTATTGCAGATCAGTAAACCATTGAAAAAATTTCACTTGTCACTAATCATTAAAAATCTCGACATTAAAAGTATATGATCGAATTCTAATCCGATCGTTAAAAATTCTATAACAACCGCAAAAAATTTGATCGTTATATTTTTTTTAATGATCAAATTTTTATATTTCACTAACTATTTTTTATCGAGAAAAACTTCAATAAGAACAACTTATGTCGCTATTAGTGCACTTATAATGATATGATTTACGTTCTTTCATTAAAAATGGTCATTAAAAGCTTAATATCTTGTATTGACTATCAATAATTTAACAAATAATTATAGCTAACTACCCATAATAAATTAAACTAACAATCTGAAAAATCCAAATATATATAGAATGAGTCTCGAGAGTCTAAGAGAGATCAAGTATTAATAGACCATAATTAAAAATGGAAAAAGAAAATCATGTTGGGATAATAATTATATAGGAACAATATGAGTATACATAATGGTGGGTTTCCTAATTTGGAATTTTGTCAACGAGGTTATGAAGAAGCCGCGTGATACGTATTCTTTCCATTTTATTTTACTTGACTTTTTAAACTAAAAATAACTTATTTATACTTATGTAACTATTTAACAAATTATGAACAATTATCTTAAATAATAGCAATAAAATATGTTATTAAATTTAAAAATTTTATAATATAATTAATAATAATTTAATTAAAAGTTTCTTAATAAATATTTTGATAAGAAAAGCGTCAAATCAACAAGGAACGAATGAAACGAAGTGAGTAAACACTACTAAAAAATTATTATTTTTTCATTGAAAATTTTCACCAAAAAATACTAAGTGGCTATTCCTACTGATATCTCGGTGGAAAAAAGAAAAAATAATAGTGTTTTCACATGAAAAAATTGTGAAGTTTTTCAGTACTTCAGTGAAAATTTATTTTTTAACATGTATTTTCTCAGTGAACTGATTCGATGAAAAATAAATGAAAAAATAATATTTTATAACACAAATTTTTTATTGTTGCGATGAAAAAATCTCTATTTATAGCAGGGAAATAGCAAGTACATGTGGAAGTGAGAGAGCAAAAAAAAGAATTATGGGCCTATGCCATGTGGGATCCTACTTGGACATCCCATATGCCATGTTAGTGCTTCATAGATTCACTACATGTATAAACAAAAGAAACAGGTCAAATTAAACATCAATTAAGTAAAGTACCTAAGCTAGACCTAGTCAACTCTCAATATATGTATCTAAATAAACTTCACATTTGTTTTTGTTTGTGTTTTGATGTTTATAATTGCTACAAATCGGGTCAACATAGATATATCTTGTTGATTCTTGATTGTGTATACCAATAAGGATCCATCATCAAAATATTGCAATTTTCATCAAAAAGTTGGTCGTTTATTTTGTTTATTTATAGTCATTTCTTTGTCCAATTATGTATAAAATTTATTTTGTACAATGTATAATTTAAGATGTAAGAAGGAAATGAATGAATATAGCCCTTTGTAATTTGAATCGATCATGAAAAAGATATTCTTATAATAATTTTATATATATTATATGTAAGAATAATTTTTTTTTTACAAAACACATAAAAGTAAGTAATAAATTCGTAAAAAGCTAAATAAATCAATTTCTCTTAATAATTCTAGTGGATGAATAGACAAGCATAAACGAAAAAGAATGTGACTAAATGTAGTATTATTCCAAAAAGAAAGTCCTTCTACCTCGGTATGGTTCAAGAATTTTGGTTTGTAATATATGATTAACCAAATAGGTTAGTTGATTTGATTGAATGAAATGAAACTAATTGGGATTATAGTCCATTAATTAAGCATCCTTTGGATTATGTACCAATTAATCCTCCTGGATAGAGTAATATTATTGCATATCATATTTCATCCTATTACAAAAGATTCACATGCAAGATCAAGGGCTAGTTGCTTATGATCTCATTGTCAATACTATCGTCTGTTTTGACTCAATAGACTTTACGGATATATTTCTTAAATCATATTATTATCGAGCTCTAAAAATACACGTGCAATATGCCATATAAACTAATGTTATATCTAATTATAATTTTTTTTATTTTTTCGATATAAAATTTATCTACAGTATCACGTGCATTCCTTTTTCGTAACCTTACCGGCATAGAAATTTCTCAGTATTTCTATGTAACTATCCTTGATCATGAGTGTCACAACTTAGTCATAATATTTTCGTGACATCATCATTTATGTCAACTAAATATAGTAACTCGTGTGATGAAAAGAGCAACTAGAGACAAATAAAATAATTAAGCTGAATATATATAGTAACTAAAGATAATAATTTTTAAGTGTGTGAATATTCAGAAAAAAAAAATACTTTCTGCCTATTGAATTAAAAATCTTGAATCATATGAAGAAGTGATATATATTACTTGTATTTCCCATAGCAGTGGAAAAACAATCCCTTTTTTTTTTTTAAAGTAATTCAAATTGACTAACTGTATATATATCGAACTAGGGATTAAAAAGATTCCATGCATTATTTACCTAACCCAAAGACCCTATAGACTATATAGACTCAAGTTCATAGAAGGAAGATATGATTATATATTTATTTATTTATTTGACTAAGGAGGTGGAAAAAAACAATATTCTATCGAAGTTGATGGACTTTGGAGCCAAAGATTTGGACTTTTATTTATATTATATATATATAAGTTACCAATTTGGTATTTACTACTTCTTGCATGGTGAATTCTATGGCGTGGGATGGTGACTTTTCTTAAAATAAATTATTAAAAAAATCAATAATTTCGTTATGATCAAAGAAAAGAAACAAAAGAAAGTTGGGTGAGAAGCACGTTATATTTAGAGGATTTAGGCAATCTTCAATTGAAAAGACAACAATGGTTAAATAATTAGTAAAGTAGCTTTACAAACTGCCTAATTCTGATTAATAAAATGATTAGGTTACAATAATTTAATGAGTTACAAATATTTTTTAACATTTTACACTCTTCCAAAGTCTAAAAGGAGTTTTGACAGATAGCATTTCTGAAATCTGTCACTCACTCACTCACATCTCCCTAAAATATCACATTCCAAAGAAATTTTGCATCAGCAAACGGCGTTTAGAGAACTGTGAACTTTTTACTTTCTCGTGATCTTCTGGGGTTCCTTTCAACACTGGGATATCATCAAACATTGTGATGGAATTATATATATATATATATATATATCTTTTTAATTTTTAAACTCAAACTTTAACTTAGAATTGCTTTACTTTTTAAAGTGAAATTAATCGCTATATAAATTTGAATTAGTGGATTTCTAAAATAAATACTGAACATCATTAAATAGGAAAAGAAAGAAATGATGACACGAGACCATCGTAAATTATTTATTGACTGTTGCTTCGGTGATTTTAGCATTTAATTATATCATATTATAACAATAAAATTTCGCTATGAAATTATTTAGAGATGATTAATAAATGAAATAAGTAAAATTAATAATCTAAAATCAAGACTATAAGTTATGATAGAATAGTTATTCTTTCGATATCTCAATTATCGATATATTATAATTTTATTTTTTAATTAATTAAAAAATATGCTTTTTATTTTTTTACATACAAAATATATCATATTAGATTACTTTTAAAAATATATTATTCTTTAATATGAAATAACACAACAAATATAACATAATGCATGAATATTTTAAAAATAAAATAGTTAACAATTCTTAAAATTTATAAACATCTATAAGCAAAAGGATCAAATTAAAAAGGAAAGTTCCAAATAACTGAAAATTGAATATGCTTATTCAGATTAAAATTAAAAAATTTAAACTACCGAGGGATCAAAATTACGCTAATCAATCATAGTTTAACGAATTGACCAATTTACATTAATGATACTTATATTTTTTAAAAATAAATCAATCTATCATAAACATAATCTTCCAATAATATAGCACTATACATACTTAAATATTTAAAAAAATCAATTCGATATTATAAAAAGCTTAATTAACCTCGAATCTGATTCAACTCGCTGTGCTCAATGTCCAAGCCCAACTGTAGGTTAAAATGCACCAATAATGTGAAGAAAAGATTAAATTTCAATTTTATTTCGTCCTTTTTATTATTATTACTATTATTTTCTGTTTTCCACTGTCAAATCTTGTGAAACTGCTCTTTTTGGGAAGGTACAATACCACAAGACAGTTGCAGAGAAGCTGCGTGTCTAAGTTACTTGTCGGAGATGGTTACTCATTGCACTTTAATTATTTGTCAAATGTTACTTCTTTCCATTCAAAATAAATAATATTTTAAAATAAATCGTATTTTATATAATAAAAAAATATTAAAGAATTATATCTTTTTAAAGATATTTATTAAAAATAAATAGGTAAAAATATTTTTTTTTTAGGAATGAATAATTTTTTTAAAGGATATGTATAAGCTAAAAATATCACTTATTTTAAAATTTAAAAAAAAGTAAAAAATAGTAATTAAGAAATGTCATTTAATTATTCCACTAGTAATTTTAGATATGTTTATTGACTTTGGATTTACACAACCAGACAGTTTTTCTTCCATTTTTTTATCAGAAGTCAATTTGCAGTTTGGTAAATACTCATTACATTGTCATTTTTGATAATTAAGATACTTTGGGAGTGACATTATTATCAAGAGAACTTTCGAAATTATGAGTCGAATGAATGATTTAAAAATACAAGCTGACTTTTTGTTTATGATAATCGTATTTAATAAAATAAAATATGTCATATGTTTTACAAAAGTATTTAAATCTAATAGTAGGACGAAGAAGTAAATTTCTCTAAGAAAACCATTACACCACTAACAAAATATAGAATTATGGGTGAGGTTTGTGAATCGACAAGGGATTGAAGGTTTGCTTTCGATGGATTTTTAATCCGAGAATAAAGTTGAAATAATAGCGGTTTAGATGATTATGCAAACTATATATTTATTCATACATTTCATTATAACTAAGTTCTTAAATAAAGGTGTAATTTAGTGATTAATAAAATGTGCTGAAAATCATGAAATTTCATATTTAAATTTTAGAAGAGATAAAATACTAAGTGTTTTCTTTTTCCATCTGCTTTCTTTTTAATAAATAAATTTACCTACTATGAATATCTCGTGAAATTAATTGGGACGGACTCGAAAACCTCAATTATAAATTATAAATAAATAAGTTTCGTCGTAACTGCTGATGAAAAACTAAATGATTTAGCTTAAATAATCAACCACAGAATCCCACAAATTAATAAACTAAATAAAGAATTTGAGCTGCTATTTCTTCAAGACTGGAAATAAATTAAACCATGCACGTTCCTATCTCATAACACGTCTGGAGCAGTTGCATTATTGCAAATAAATATAGATGCAATTTGTTCCACGCCACTAAACTTATTTGCAATTTACAGAAATTCAAGTTTGACATTATTTTTATCCCTTTTTTTATATTTTATTTAGAGATAATTTCGCTTTTTATAAAAATTTAATGACTGAGGCTGGGAAAAGGAAATACGGTCAGGTGAAATTCATTAACAAGAGATTTTATTAAAAATTCATTAAAAAGTTTATTCGAGTTAATTTTTACTGAAATCAAATTCACACTTTACATAATAAAATATATTATCTGAACTATTTTGAAGCACTAAAGGTGAAAGAAAAAACTAACATGTGAAATATAGTATAACAATATGAATTCATAATTTAAAGTTTATGAATTTTAAATTTAATACGTTAAAATTATTAAATTTTAAATTTATAATTTAAAATATTAAATAATTTTTTAAATTAAATAAATTTAGTTCTATTGTATTGTGTAAGATATAAGATGAGAAAATATCTATAATTTAAAGTTGAATAGTTAAAGGGAGAAAATTACTTTCACCAAAATATAGATATTCTTTTCATCTTAATTTATGTAAAATATTTTTCTTTTTAGCCTGTTTTTGAGTAAAATCATATCTTATACTATTAAAAGTAATTTAATTTTAAAATTCTCCATTTATTCATACTAAAATAATTTAGAGCCATATAAATGGCCCTTCTAAATCACAAATTTTTAAAAAGTCTTTTCTTTTTTAAAATTTAGACTAAATCAAATGGCATTACATAAATTAAATCGGAGAGAGTACTTTGAACCTTTATGAATACGGTTAAGATTTTATTTATTTTGATTAATTTAATTTAAAAATATTTTAAATTATTTTAACTATAAAATATTAAAAATAAATCAACTAAACAAGCTCGTCATCTTTATATTTCTAAACAATTAAAAATCTCAAAGTTAAAACACAAAATTTAAGAATTTCATATTACAAATTGATAAATATTGTTTAAAAATATTTAGTAGGGGCTACAAGTGAAACAAAACAGTTGTCTGAAAAGAACTGACACTTTGTTTCATAGAAAACATTTACCTAGTTACATTAGATAGGTCTGGTTCTAATACTACACCTATATAGTAAATGCTATGGCCTATGAGTAATTAATATTTATAAGAATACTAATTAATGACTCAAAGATCAAGAATTTTCACACAAATGACCATACTAGTTATACTCTATAGCCTCTCTTAGCTGTAAATTTTGCCTTTTACTTGCTCCCATTCAAAATAAATAAATTTGTCGTAATTTTTTCTATATTTTAAATTGATTGTTAAAATTTATAAATATTAATTATTTTTCAAAAAAATAATTTTCTCTTTAATTAAAAAAATTTTCTCTAGATTGAAAAAATTATTAATTAATTTCGTTAAGAAATATATCAGATATTAAAATTTTATTTATTTTATAAAATGTAGGGAATACATTAAAACATTTAAAATTATTTTTACACACTTGCAGTAGCAGAAGTTCCTATAAATCTACTTTCCCTATCTAAATCATAGCAAGATGCCAGTGTTGATTGGGATAATCATGCCAGATTATTTTAAAGAATTTTGGGGATTATTTTTATTTTTTTGAGGTAGGTTTCAATAATTTTGACATGAAAGGTAACAATTGCATTATGATTTTAAATTTCAGGATAGTTTGTACTAACTTCTTTTAGTAAAAATACTTTATCCTCTTCTTAGTTACTTACATAGTAATTTTTTTCTTTCCATTTATTTATTTTTTTAATCCATTTCGAAAAACAATATTTACTTTTTTAAATAATAAAATTTTAATTTTAACTTTTCACATAATATATTTAAAATTATAAAATTAAAAATATATTTTATTTATTCTTCACATCTTTAATTTAGGATCACAAAATTCAAAAAAAAAATTAAATTTTAAAATTTTATATCAAAATTAAAATGAGATAAATAAATTAAAATATTGAGAGTAATTTATTTTCATATCGAACTCATTTATGTTAGTATTTTACAATCTTATCAAATGTTGAAATCCCTTTTTATAAATCTATAGTATAAAATTTGGTTGAAACTTTAAGAAAACAGATGTTTTCAACCAGTGAAGCCTTGATTTTACACAAGCACAACCCCCTAATATTTGCAAATTTATTAATAAACATACACTATACTCATATTGATAAACCAAGTATTTTGTCAAACTTTTTATTTTATTTTTATTTTTCATTTTTTAAAAATTCCATAAAGGACACAGGTACCTGTTCATTGAAAAAGTAAATATCGAAGCTGAGATCATTTACTCCAAAAGAATTCGAGCTATGTGATGATTGATTGAATATTGTCCATTCCATACAAAAAGGTACTACTAGAAAATTAATTATTTTATTTTATTTATAAATAAGATTCTATTGTACTTATATCAATGTGACATCGTCATAGATACTTTTTTATTTTAATTAATATAAATTGTAATTTTTTTAATATTAATTTAATAAAAATATATATTTTAAAATACTGTTTAAAATTCATGAAATTATATGATAAGTATTTTTAAATGAAAATAATACCATTTAAGGACAAACATCTTAATAAAACTCATCCAAATTAAAGCATTAGTGATTATAATTATTGAATTGATAAAACTTCACTCCCATCAAATGAGTTAGCAGTTTCCACCTACTTTCTATTTTTAACAAACATATGTTATTTCTGGATTGATGTTTTTCCCTAATATGTTAATCCAACCTCTATGAATTTGTTTCTGCACTAAAAAGAAGAAACAATTATATGGTCTTGAGAAATTTATTTGGTTAATTTTGATCAAACAAACATTTATTTGGTTAACTTTGATTAAACTTTAGGACATCTACAAAATCCACCTAGCTAAGTGAAGAGAAGATCACATAGGAGAAGGCATTATTAATAAGGGAACTATACTTTTGATAATTCATTTATTATATCGTTAGCAAATCATGTTGTATTTATCTTTTTTATATAGATACGTGAAATTTATCTATTCATATATATCGAATGAGAAGATTTACCAAACGACATATCAATATTGTTTAACATTACTTTCAAGTTAGATCTCCATTAGGATCAAGGGAAAAAAATGAAATAATTGCTTAACGATAAGAGTAAAATATGTACAAATAACTTATCCCAATACTAATTTCTAATCCTAGGATAAGTTATCACAAACTTTATAACGAAACAAGAAATTAGGAGTTACTAAAATTTATCCCGGAATTATTTTCTCTTATCCATCGTACCAAACCGCCCCTTACATTGTTAAGACATTTCCAGATATAATGTAACACAATTCCAGTGTCTTTGTATTATCTTTATACTAGTGTATTTGCTCGCGCTTCGCGCGATCGTAAAAGAATCTAAAATACTATTAAAAATTAATTTTAGATTTTTTAAAAGTAATTTAATTTTTCTTAACAAAAACTACTTTTTCATGATTAATGATTCCTTTAGGATCTTATATAAAATATTTGAGAAAGAATATGTGAGAAATATCCAAGTTAAATAAGAGTAACCCACTTAATCAGTATATATGAATTTGAACTAAATTAAAATATAAAAAATTAAATTAAAAAAAATAATGATTATGCAAAAATCTAGATAATATGTAATCTTCTCCGGATCATCTCAATTTCGCTCTTCTTCTTCTTCTCGCCGTGTCCGGCTGAAGGAGCATTCGCTGGCTCCGCCGCCGGTGGCGGCTCTTTTAACTCGACGTCTGTTATCATCTTTTTGTAGGGTACAACAACACAGAGGAAAACAAACCAAATCAAATTAAAGAGGAAAAAAGAGGCGTTCTAGTGCTTGAAATTCCCATTGAATTTGGATTATTTGAAGCTTTATCACACGAATTTCTGCATATTATTCTGCGAATGTAGCAAAAAAAAAACGTCTTTAATTTGATAACAACAACGTCTTTGATTTGATAACAACCTTTTCTTTTTTTTTCAATGGTGAACTTCTTTAATGTCATTAGTTTCTTATTCACCATAGATTTCAGTTTCCTCTATGAACAATGAGCAATGCCTCTTCAATGCTGACCCAATATGACATTGAAGAAGTTCAAGAAACTATGGTTACTTGGTAAAAAAAGGAAACTGAAGGAGAGGAAAATGGGAAGGCCTTGTAGGAGAATTACTGTTACTTTTTAACAAAAACATTAATTTTATTAGTTATGTCTGCATATAGTTGTGACTCTTCATATTTTATTTTATTATCTTTTTTATGTCCTTATTTTTTTCAAAAAAAGTTGTAAAAAAGATAAATTTGAATACCAATTTTGAAGGGCGCCACGTAGGCGGATTTATGTTCCTCTTTATATTAATATATAAATTATTTTATACTCCCTCAATTAAGAATTTTATTTTTAATCTTATAATTTTAAATTAAAAATATTTATGATGTATCCAATGTTTTGTAAATTTTACGATATTAAATATGACATGTGAAATGGAATTCAAACAATTATTAAATATAAAGTATTCTTTGGTTAAATAAATTATAAAAAAAGATAAGATAAATAAATTGAAATTGATAAAGTATCTCAAAACATCTGAGTGTTACCTCAAGTTCGTAGCATATAAATCCCTTCATAAATGTGAAATCAAGAATTGCATGTGTTTAATCATATGGACCTCTTAATCATGATGAAATTAAATAAATTAAGCTCTCATGTGATTATAAATTTTAAAATTTGATATTTGATATTAGCTAATTCCTCTATGGAAGAAACCGTTGACCTTAGGATCCAAAATAATAGTAGTAATAAAAAAAAAAGATGAGGAGCCAGACTTCCAATTCTGTTTTCACCACTCTTTGTTTGATGTATGTATAGTTATTTTCAAATCCAGATGCCAAAAACCAACCAAGCACCAGGTAATTTTCTCCTCAAAATAATTTACCGTATCCCTAGGAATATACTTGTATATATATGTATATTCAATAAACAAGACTACTCAAAACTCCCCCATATGACACAGACACAGAGTGCAAAGAGAAAGAAGAAACAGATCTCAAACACTTTATAGATGCAGCTATCTTTTTGGGTCTAATAGGAGCAAAAATAAATTCAGAGAAGAAAAAGGCAAAGAAAAGGCTCTGACTATAAGTCTGAGCTGGGATTTCTATTATCTTCATTTCCACCTCTAGTTTCTTTGTCTCTATCCTTTTCTTTGCCTTTCTCAATTGAATCTTTTTCTTCTTAATCTTCTACCCTTTTGTCTTCTCTGTCAACTTCTTCAGATCCATCACCTATTTCACTTTATAACTTCCACCATCAAAATCTGGACAAATATACTAGTATAGTTTCTTGAATCTTGATTTTTTGGAAACATTGCTGATTTGGTTTTTTGAGAAATGGGGACAGGATGGAGGAGAGCTTTTTGCACAACGATCCCAAGAGATAGAGAACCCCAGTTTGTGGATAAGCATGCAGAAGATTCACAGAACAATGGTGGACAACAAATCCCAAGCCCAAGTCCTAGTCCAAGAAGCTGTGCAAAGCTTGGTTTTTTATCTAGTAGCAATCCTTCTACTCCTCGTTTGCGTTGCAAAACCAATAAAGCATCCTCCAATGACATCAACAGCCTTATTAGTCCCAAACTCCATTGCAAAACCACCCCAAAATCCAACACCAAAAGCCCAAAAACTCTTCTCAGCTCCAATCCATCTTCTCCAAGATCCCCCTTTTCCATCCTCAAGAACACTCTCCGTCTCTCCAAAGTAAGAAATTAACTTTTATGCATTTTTATGTAATTTCTCTGTGACGTTCTTTTTCTCAATTCTCTGGTTAAAAATCTGATCTTTATGTTTCTATTGTTTGCAGCATAGCTGTGGAGTTTGTACACAGAGTGTGAAATCAGGGCAAGGAATGGCTATATACACAGCAGAATGCTCACATACTTTCCATTTCCCTTGCATTGCTTCTCATGTTAGAAAACAGAGCACTTTGGTTTGCCCTGTTTGTAACTCCACATGGAAAGATGTACCCCTTTTAGCCATTCACAGACTTCAACAACAGCAAGATCAAAAAACCCACAAAGAAGAAGAATCATATCCCAATACCCCAATCAAAAAACAAGAGAACAACCAAGAAAAGCCACAACCTTTGCTACCAAACGTGAAAACTTACTACAAACCAGAGCAGTGTGATTCCAATGCTTACAATGATGACGAACCCCTTCTTACCCCGACTGCCGGAGCTAAATTTGTTCCAATACCGGAAGCAAATGAGGACCTAGAAGAAGACGCAGAAGAATTCCGTGGGTTTTTCGTGAACCCCATTTCAAGTGACGAAACATTTGCCAACCAGAGAGATAACAGAAGCGTGGAAGTCAGTTTGATGCCTGAAGCTGCCATTGTTTCTGTCGGAAGAACTCATGAGACATACGCCGTCGTTCTGAAGGTGAAAGCTCCACCACCTCCGCCATCACCTCCGGCGGGGAATACTTATAACGGTTCGGGTCATTTCCTTGACCCGGCACGGCGTGCGCCAATTGATTTGGTGACTGTATTGGATGTGAGCGGCAGCATGAGCGGAGCCAAGATTCAAATGTTGAAACGAGCCATGAGATTGGTTATTTCCTCTCTCGGCTCTGTCGATCGGCTTTCAATTGTGGCTTTCTCTGCTACACCAAAAAGATTACTCCCTCTGAGAAGAATGACTCCTCAAGGCCAACGCTCGGCTCGGCGCATTATCGATCGCCTTGTATGTAGCCAAGGTACTTGTGTTGGCGAAGCTCTAAGGAAAGCAGCAAAGGTCCTCGAAGATAGGCGCGAGAGAAACCCAGTTGCTAGCATTATGCTCCTATCGGACGGCCAAGATGAGAAGATCCAGGGAAGTAATACTCACAATCGACGGTCAGAATCACCTCGAGTATCTTCCACACGATTTGGTCATATAGAAATTCCGGTTCACTCTTCTGGGTTCGGAAAAAAGGCCGGCTACAGCCATGAGCCGGCTGAGGACGCTTTCTCAAAATGCGTTGGCGGTTTATTGAGTGTGGTGGTTCAAGATCTGAAAATCCAGCTGGATTTCTCCTCCGGTTCGGACCCGGCTGAGGTCGCAGCGGTTTATTCGTACAATGGTCGGCCAGCTGTACTCGGCTCAACTTGTGTTCGGCTCGGCGATCTCTACGCCGAGGAAGAAAGGGAATTACTATTAGAAGTAAAGGTACCAACAATGACTAATGGGTCACACCATGTGTTATCCGTTAGATGCTGTTACAAGGACCCCGCAACACAAGAAGCAACCTATGGAAAGGAACATTCTTTGTTGGTTCCGAGGCCTCAAGCCGTTCGATCTTCCATCCCGAAGATCGAACGGTTGAGGAATCTCTTTATAACTACCAGGGCCATCGCAGAGTCTAGGAGATTAATCGAGCATAACGAGCTATCTAGTGCGTTGCACTTATTGTCATCGACTCGAGCACTGTTGATACAATCCGGCTCTGCTTTTGTGGACGAGTACGTTAGAGGCTTAGAAGCCGAGTTGACGGAAGTGCAATGGAGGAAACAATATCAACAGCAGATAGAACAGCAAAAAATGATCCAACGGCAGAGAATGAACGAGAGGGAAATGAGTTTGTTCTTAGACGAAAATGGCGAGCCGCTAACGCCTACATCGGCTTGGAGAGCAGCTGAGAAGCTAGCTAAAGTGGCTATGATGAAGAAGTCGATGAATAGAGTCAGCGATTTGCACGGCTTCGAAAATGCTAGATTTTAAATAAATTTTTTTTCCTCTTTTTATTTTGTAATAATTTGGATAGGTTTTAAAGGATGGCAACGACTGGTGATGCGGTCCATGGGCCAGGCCATGCATATAAAAGCGACTGTTGGTACCGGACGGTCCGGCCCTTTCTGCAGAGTGCGACTCTTTGGACTAGAGGCCCACTTAGGATTGATTGATTTACTGGGCCATAGCTTTTTTCTAGTACTCTAGTTCTTCTTTTTTTTTTCTTAAATTATTCAACTGAAACTTACTTGAAAGAGATTTGCTTTTGCCTTTTGTATTGAACAACGTTAGAGGACAATGTAAATGCAATTCTCATATGGAATATTTTAATTATCATGCCTCTTCCTTTATCTTTTAGTACTATTGTTTTCCTTTTTTTTTTTTTCCAAAGAACATTTTGGTAGGATTTACAATACCTTTGTTAATGGAAATTCGTGTTACCACTTGAAAATAATCACGTTAGGACTCCAAGAACTTAATAAAAATATATTTAAAAACATTAAAGAAATTATGCGGAAGCAGATTAAATTCTACTTTGAGGATTAGGTTAAGGTTTCATTGGCTACGATTTTCGATACTTTAATTTTAAACCACAAAATTTCTATTAATTCATTAATATTAGGTATTTGATAATCGAGAATTCTTAATAGTTCAATTGATTGGTTATCTAAACTTTTACCTTATTGGTGAGAGATTTGTTTTTTCCACTATGTAATTACCTCTCTCTCTCAAAAAAAAAAAAAAAAGAGAGGTAGACAGAATTCCACATCTTGAAATAGCAACTCATATCAAAGTCATATTTGCTAAAACGTGTGAATGACATAACTTCTATCTCATTCAAAAGTTTGAGTTGAAAGATGAAGGACCCTATCTGTTTTATCATTATTTCTTGTACAAGGGACAAGTAGTAGACATGAAAGATGCTTCTCAATTTACTACTACTACTAACAAACGCAGTAAACAGGAAGTAGTGACAATGTGGCCTCAAACATAGGCTCAAAAGGGGGCCAAAGTCTACATTGCGTTTCCAAAATCAAAAAAATTCCATTTCCCAACTTCTTTTCAGTCTCTTCTTTGTTTTGTACTACTTCCTCCGCTCCGTCCACTTTTATTTTTCAGCATTGACTTGACTCATTCCTTAAGCAGCAGTAAATAATACGACAATTTTACTACATTACGCTTAAAATATATCTCCCTCAATTTATGTGATGTACTTTGACTAGACATGAAGTTTAAGAAATATGAGAAGACTTTTAAAAATCGTGATGTAAAACAAGCCATGGATGTTGTGTGGCTACAAATCATATTATTAAAGGTGAAATGAATATTTATTACTAAATATACAAATATGTCGTTCCTTTGACTAAAACGGAAAGTGTGTTAAATAAATTAAGACCAAGAGAGTAATAAATTCAATATTTTGGGAAATGCCCGTGTTGACGAATGACTACAATTAATAATAAGGATAAATTAGAACTAAGTTATAATAACTTTTTCATTCTTTATTCTGGACAAATGGAAATACTTTAAATGATACAAATATTACTAAGTCCAAGTTTTGAGAAAGAAAAATCTTCGGATAGGAAACGCTTTTTTCTTTTCTCTATGCAGCGTGAACTCAATTTGATCGGCTCAACTTTAAATACCTGATCGTTAAACTGGAAAATCAAAAGTCAATAGAAGAAACTTGTTTAACTGGAACAAAATAAATTCTATTGTATGTTTTTGGCCTTAAAAAATTAAAATCGACCACATTGTCGTACATGTAATGACTTCAAAAGAACCTTCACGTAGGAAATGCTTTTCCTTTCATCTATATAATGTGAATTTAAATTAATCGATTCGACTTTAATATCTATTCTTAAACTGAAAAAAAAAGTGCAAGATTAAATCAAAGCCAATATAAGAAATTTGTTTAACTTGCACAAATGCAGTATATGTAACGACTTCAAAAGCTCTGTATCTTTATTTAAAATGACCATAGTATAAACATGTTGGTGACCTATGTCAGTTTTTTAAAGAACAATAATTACTAAGAATAAAATTGAATAATTTTATTTTAAACTTAACTTTTAAAATGAAAAAAAAATTTTTGAAAGACACTACGAGGATGGAGTTTATATATATATATAAGAACAATCACTTTCACAGCCATGATATCTGTAAAAAAAATTTTAAAAAAAAAAAAGAGAAAAGAAAAAAGGAGGGTTTTAAAATTTTGCACAAGTGATAGACTGATAGGCATGATTGCTTGAGTTTCAGTTATTGTTTATAACAACATAAAGATGGTAAAGTATGTAAAACTTTTATTATTAGTACTAGCTCTAGGTTTATCCTAAAGTTGTGAGAAATTATAATATGATTGGACCTATTCTTTATAGTTTAGCCTTTTTCTTCCTTTTTCCTTTTGGTGTTTCTAGTATAATTTTTTTTAAAAATAACCACTAGGTACTTCTGAACTTTAGTTTAAACACTACTAATGATTATAGCTAGAAACAACTACTACTATACAATTATTTTCTGATCAATGCTATTCATAGTTAAACAAAATAGTAATAATAATGAGTTAAATAGTAGAAGAACAATTATTTGCAAATATTGTTTTCTATTTGTATAAATATCCAATAGCTAATTGTATCCATTTACTAACTTTTATCAGCTCATAATAATTGAATATTCCAGGAATAATTCAATTTTTTTTTTAAAAAAAAAGATGATTGTACCACTAGTAGTAATGTGGTATAACAATAATTTCAAGGAATAATATTTTGGTAGAAAATAATAATGCACTCTTGAACAACTAGCTAAGGTGGTACATTTGCACAAAAAGATAAAAAATGTCAGTTGAGTTTTAGCCCCATCCTTCATAAATAGGCCCAAGGGAATACCAAAATCTTCCCATGTATTACTACTGTGATATATATATATATATATATATTTATTTTACAAATAAAAATTATTGAGTTATCGAATAGTCGTAGCGCAGTAGCTGGATCCGTCCAAAGACCAAATTGTAAAAAACAGAGGATTGGACAGAGAAAATAAATGACCTAAAATCATAAAGTTGTATCATACCACATTTTTCACCTAATTAGTTTCACCAATAATTGATGCATGCAAGGAAATGACAATGGATAAATGAAAAGAGGCTGTATAAATACGGGCTCATTGGCAAATGTATTTGGGACCACAATTCTTCACTAGTTTTTCCAAACAAGACCATCCTAGTTGAAGCAATAGGGGGTCTACATGATATAAAGGCAATTCAATTTAGTGTAGCGATAAATGTGACTTAAAAAGGTTGCTTTAATTACGTTCGCGATCTGAATTCCTAAGCGTGACATTCTTGCAATTTTTGTATTCCAATGTCAAAATTCGCGGCTCCATAATTATAAAGAAAGACAGATCATTAACTTCAAGACTATCCACCTCCAAGATCATTCTCGTAAATCACCCGGCCTTAACACCACCTCCAGCCCAACACTTTTTGGCATATATAACCAAGTATATAATCATTTTTTCTAGCAAAGACATAGGCTGTTTTATTATTTTGTCTAGTTTTAATGGTATATGTCAATTTGTCACATGTTTCACAAATGTTCAGGTCTAATTAGTGAAGCTTTTTTGACTTGTACATGAAGTTGCAGATAGATGTTTATGGCCATCTACACTTGGTTGTGGGTAAATGTGTGTGGGGCTAACTGGGATCTATTTAATGTTTTGTGAACTTGATAGAGCAAAGAAGCATGATACACAATAACACAAGTATTCCCTAACTAGACTACAAAGATAAGGGATGAATGATATTATACAAACCAGAAAAAGGACACAACTTATTAATGTATTGGCAGAAGAGTGGGGTGGGTGGGTGAGTTGGTGGGCTTCATTATTGATGACTTTGGAATTGATGATGTCTTTGAATTGCGTATTCTCTCTTATTCATGGCTTGGCAGCTATACTTTTCTTACCCCATAACCTTGTTTCCCCATAGATAACATTTCAAACACGTGGGGAGCTTCCTGCCAGAATTTGAAATTTATAAGTTCGTTTTTAGTATTTTTGAGTTACTTGATTCTAAATCAAGGTTAGAATCAAAATTAGTGACTTCAATATTTATGATTGATTAAATAATGGAACTTGTTTGAGGAGTATTTCGTGTGAAGTGATAATTAACTCATATATCTTACGAAAAAAAAAACTAAAATTTATGTTCAAATATAACTTCGACTTCCAAACACTCTTGATTTCAACTTCAATCATATATTGTCCAACAAAAACAACAAGAAATATGCTTCAATTCCATCTAATTTACTGATATTGTTTGCCTTCAAGAGTTTCCAAATTAAACAAAATAGTAAGCATAGACGTGACGTGTCCAACTTGGAATTTCTGCTAGATCTGTTAAACCACATGGAATGAATGGAGTCCGTTTGAAAATATCTTGTATAGAAAAGGCGATCAAGTTAAAATCGATTATATGAAACTCCACTTCTCTATTTAAGCTAATATCGTACTAAATACCGTCCAAATGCCTATTATATTTAGAAGATGAGAATTACTGCTGCTTGGGCTCATAATAAAATGTTATCTTTAATGTTTAGGGAGTTTTCTCAACAAGCGAACCAAAAGGTTTATAAGAGTTCATTTCGTATATAATCTGATCATTTGCCCTTGCTAGTATAGTCAATCTTGTGTTATGCCAAGATCCTTATTCTAATGAACTCTGTCTTGTTGAAGGAAGTTTCAGGAAAATCTGTTATAACAGTACATAGTAAATAGCTCTGCATTTTCAGACATGGGACTGACCTTTGGAAGGATCCGATAAAACAATCAACCTTGCACCTAACTCAAACTCAAAAGCTAATACATGAGGTTAGGATTGCCCAAAGAAAGAGATCATCTCACCCTTCAAGTACCGACGTGGGACTCAATGGTATGGCCCTCCCAATTCGAAGTTTTCTCCTTTAAGTTTAGTTGTGTAGGTTTAATATGCAAAGTACAGATGGTCATAGGCTAACAAATTAGACAAGTTCTAAATCCACTTTTCAGGATTCTTCCCTAGTTTTGGTACACCAAAAGCTTGTTGACCTTTATGTTTCTACCTGCTTCACAAAATCATTAGGGTATCATCAGTTATACCAACTAATTTTGTATTTGAGGCAAGTAAAGTAGATGAACCATAATCTGAGACCAAGCTGTCTCACAGAACACTATCTTGTTAGCATGAATTCTGTTAGGTGAAAGAGAACAGAGCAGCATTCCAGTAATTAACATTGTTGCATTTGACAATTATACTACAGAGTTCCAAACTGAAGGGAAAACAAGTCGAATGAAATTTATACATCAACACAATTATGATAATAGTAAATGAATCAGTGAATATGTTACAAGGCTAGAACTGTTTGTGGAAGTAGTATATGGATCTCTCCCATGAATCATTCATTACAAGGATCAAACTTCAAGTAATAATGTCTCAATAGAACAGCTACATACAAAATGAACTCTTAAGACGCGAGAAGAATCCACAATCAGAGGTTTGCATATGTCTTTGACAAAATTAAATCAACAGGAAGATCTCAGTAAGGGATCCTGTCCTGTTTATGCATTTCAATGAGAATTTACAGTAGCGCCAACAGAAAATACAATTGAGGAATTCTTCCTTTTATTCAGTTGAGGCCGTGAGAGAATTTTCAAGGAAAAATGCTTTAGAGATTCACCTTATTTTTGAGTTTGCTCTACTTTAGCTCGGATTTTCTGCTCCAATACAGATATATCTGTCTCAAGGCTGAACATCCTATTTAGAGCATGCATATTCTCAAGGGTCTCACTCAATGTGCGGCTGTCACTCCCATCACATCTTAGGTGTTGCATGGGACCATGAAGGAGCTTGTTAACTATACCACGACTAAGATCATCAACAGCCTTCTTTGTCTTCTTTGAGATATCGTCGCCCATTTTTGACATGCACTTCTCCAGTTCAGCAACCCTTATTCTTTCTGCATAAGCCCTCAGTTTCTTGATGGTGGGAACAGTCTCCAGTGAATCCCTCCAAGCTTCAAATTGTTTGGATTCTTCAGAAATAATTGCTTGAGCTTCCATTGCTTTTCGAAGACGGTCCTCCTTATTAGCTGCCACAACCTCTTTTAGATCATCTACATTGTACACTCGTGCATTCTCGAGCTCATTCACACAAGCGCCAACATTCCTTGGAACCGAGATGTCAATGAAAAGCCTTAAACCTCCAACACTTGCAACAACAGGTGGAAGATCCAGCACATGCTCTTTAATAAACAGTGGGGTTTCTGATGCGGTGCTTGTGAAAATAACATCAGCTTCAGCAGCACAGTTAAGCATTTCACTGAGGGGTTTGTAGATTATCTCGACATCTTTCATCTCTTCACGAATGGCAGAAACTCTATCCTCGCTTCTGTTTACAACAACCATCTTTGTGCATCCCTTGGCTACCAAGTGCTTAATCACAAGTTTCCCCATCTTGCCTGCTCCAATAACTAGCATCCTAGCAGTAGCGTGGCAGGATTCAGGAAGTTTCATCAGAGCCAACTCCACAGCAGCTGAACTAACAGAAACTGCCCCTGCCGCAATGTTTGTTTCAGTTCTAACCCTCTTTCCGACTGTGATTGCATGCTTGAATAGTCCACTAATGTTCCTCCCAAAGCCTGTAACTCCTTGACCAACCTTGACTACTTGCTTGACTTGAGCAAGGATTTGACCTTCCCCTAAGACCAAGGAGTCTAGCCCAGCCGATACTTCAAAGATGTGCTGTGTCGCATCATTATTATACAGTAAAAAGCGGTGCTTACAAATCTCTGTAATAGGAACTCCACTTGTCTGCAAAAGAAAAGGACAACTGCTTATCAGTTTGATGGTTATACCTGTTGCGAAGAACGCAAATTTCATGATTGTGAGCAGAGAACCACAATGTTGTAAATATAATGTCAAAATACAAGCTACAATCTTTTCAATGGGGAAACATTCAGTAAGTATTCTTTTACGTTTTATTAGAACCGTGAGTAGGATGTAATGCTCATTATTATCCACTTCTCACCAAGAAAATGACAATGGATAGTTGCATTTTTCTTTTTCTAAGCACCATCCAAAGTAAAAGATAGCATATGATAAAGCTACACAATCACATACAAAGTTCAAGGAAAAAGAAAGACCTTTGACATCCATTCGGTAACTTCTTTAACACCACGATGTTGAGAAAGAGCCACAACATATATCTCCATCCTGTTACAGGTACTAAGAACTGCAGCTTCTTCAATATGATTCAAATTGCAGAGCTCCCCAATGGCTCTCGGCCACTCTGCTTCAGGAATAGCCAGTTTTTCACGTACTTCAACAGGTGTAGTGTGGATACTGAGCCCAATGACAACGATACTGCTTCTTTCCTTGGTATATCCTGAAGCATATTAAGACAAAACAAAATTGCTTCTTACTGAGCGTACACTGATTTATATTCAACGAGGGAAGAAACACATTAAATTTGGCATTTACAATAGTGAGTACTCTTTTTCTTATATTTGCAACTATGACCAGCACAATGATACTATATATTAATTCAAGAAGATATCACATAGTCTGCAACCAGGATAGCCAGGAAGGTATCAAATATGTGGTCAGGATGCAAAAACACAATTCCAACTTATCGCACGCTAGCAGCCAATGGAAAAAAGAGAGGTAATTTCTTTCATTTGCCTAGCCTTGATAGTGAGAGTTACCTGATACCATTATATAAAAGAAACATGAGGAACAACTTCTTGTTGCAGTGTTTAATTGATAATAATGTTCCAATATATCATGAATAGGGAAGCAGCATAAGCACAAACGACTTCCGGCCTAAACCTATGTGAAAAATTAGCAAGATAACAATATCCTCAATAAACAAAGAATTGACTAAAGACCTCAATTCCACCATATGCTCTTCGACTATAAAAACAGAGTAAATTCTTTACATGCCACTTCCAAATAATTGCATAATGAATAAGCCTTGATCAAATAGGAAAAACTACTCCAAGAACAAAAGAGCAGAATAACAGTACATAAGATTGTAAATTATGGAGCTAATAAAGAATGCAGCTGCTAAAACATCTTCAGCTCATTGATCAAAAAGAATAATTGAGCGCAAAAGAATCATCTCGCCGGAGTTAATATGAAACACAGAAATCAACCAACAATTAAATACAATAAACTGCAAAATAGTCCAAATTCTCAAAATAATCATATCAAAGTGAATAAAAGAAGGGAAAAAAAACGTTGGACAAATGAAACACATACTGTCAGCAGCTGAGGTCTTGAGCTGCTCCAGAGCAGAAAGGCTTGAAGACGAAGTCACATTGCCAGAACTCTGACTTTGATCCAAAACATCAGATGCTGCAACTTCACACCTGATCCCTGAATTGAACAAACCCTTTTGAATAGGCAACCTTCTGACCCGACCCGGATTGCAGAATAACCCAATAGACGCCGGAGAAGTCGCCGCCGCCGATGATGACAAAGACTCGAGCTTGGCCCCGGAAAATGCGGTTGGAATAGCCATTTGCTGACAACAACAACAAAATCGAGCTCCCAAAACCCTAACCCTAAATTAGTAATGTTGGAAGGAGATATGAATTTGGGGGTTTTAGGAGCTCTGTGGCCAGAAATGGTGGAAAGCGTGTGGCGTTCAAAGGGGAAAAGTTTCTGCCTTTGAGTTTTCTTGTGTTTGTATTTTTTTTTCAACTGTATTTCTTGGAAAAATTTTGTAATTTTTGTGTTTGGTTGGGCAAGTATTGACCAAAGATGATATTAAGGCTTGTTTGGGATTTCTCTCAATTCTGATTGGCTGTGGCTTCCACGTTTTATCCACACTCACTAACTCCTATCCACCATCAACTTCTATTTGTGTTGTACCTAAAAATAATCAACTTTTATTTGTGTTGTACCCCCCACCCCACCCCACCCCCAAAAAAAAAAAAACCAACTTTTTATCTGTGGGTTTTCTCAGAGAAATTTTTATTTTTTGTATTAATAATTGTGGGTTCGTGTAAGCTTGCGCATCTCATTTAATAGTATTGAGTATTTGTTATTTCTTACCGGTAAAAATATCGGATAATTTAATTTGAACATATGAAAAGAAATATTTTATGTTTATCAACTCATTTTATTGATCATTGAGCTAAGTTAGAAATTATTGTCGTGAGATTCATGATCTTTTTCTTTCTTTTTTTTTTTAATACTTTTTTGTTGGGTGGCATGAATTTGTATGGTGAGAAAGGAGACGGTAGAAAAAGTAAGAGTGATCAATGGAGAATATAATTACAATCATTCGATTAATTTTTTTAGTTGGTGAATTGGTTCTATTTAATTCATCTCTTTTATTTATTTTTTTCAATTTCGTTCTACCTTTTATAGGACTTTTAATCCTAATTTATTAATATCACTTCAATTCCAAATTCATTGCTTAATTTAATGTTGAAAATTCTCAATTATGAAATTTGTTTTCTCTTTAGTTAGTGCACTGAAATAAATTGAGCATAAGCAAAAATAATTTAATTGAAAAATAAATGATTAAATTATAATTATTGGTGAAGCTACGCAATCATGTTACACAATCATAAACTTTTATTATGATAGAGCATGTATTTTTTATTTCAAGGAATTTGAAATTAAATTGCGTTAAATTTTAGAAAAATGTTTAAACAAGTTGAATATTCAAATACATCAAGCACATTGCATATCTAAAAACATAGTTAAGGAATCAATTTTTCCAACTTTAGTGAATACAATTAATAGTAAAATAAAAGTTATCTAATCTTTCCGTTTCAAAATAAGTGGAATGTTTTTAGCTTGAACACGCCTTTTAAAAAAATTACGCATTCTTAGAAAGTAAAATATATTTTTATCTACTTACCTTTAATAAATATCTTGAAAAAGATGTAACTATTTAGTATTCTCTTGATTATGTAAAACACTCTTCATACTCTTCATTTAAATAAGGGTAAAATTGAATTAACGTTATTAATATCTTCTTGATCATGTAAAACATTATTTATTTTAAAATAAAATTTAAAATTTAAAATATCACTTATTTTAAAACAGGAGGAATTCAATTAGTCTTTTGACCCAATCTAAGGATTTATAGATACTCATACTACGAAGATGAGAGTCAATATCTTAGTTTTGGCCAATGAAAAGCTAAAGTGGAGATTCTCTCATTATAACACATTAATTACAAATTTCTTGACAAATTTAGTTTTATAATTTATTATAAATATTATTCTAGTGATATGATTCTTTTTAATACGAGATCGATGAACAAAACCGTCAGAAAACTTTATAACATATATATAAAATTTCATTTCCTCGTATCTTTTTCTTCTCTTGTTTTAACTTATTTGACAATTAAATTTAAAATTTTTAAGAAAAAAATAGATGTGAAAAGGAAGAAATTGTCCCAATAATATCTCTCAGAACAAATACAGAAAAGGATAGTAAAATAAAATGATTGGTGGAAAATGATAGTAGGAGAAAAAGATAAGATGAGAAGAGGAGACTGGTGATTGAGATTTGTTCATTAGATTTCCAAACAGTTTTTTTCTGCCACAATTTTGTTTACAATATGGTCCATCGTGGAGAATCTATGTACTCTCATCATTAGATATTCCACAATTTTACACTCTAACTCAATACAAATTTAATTTACTATTTTTTTCTATCTCAATTTACGTGATGGGACGTAATTTTTTTTTTTTAATTAGTCCTAAAAAAAAACATTTCTATATTTAGATACTACAAACATTTTGCATCTTGTGGCTTCCACTGTTTTTTAAAATGTAAAAATCCAATTACTACTAGTATTTGTTATTAGTATTCATTCGAGCAAAGATAAATTTGCAAAATTGATGAATAGAAGGAAATCAAATTATTCTTTTCTTTCATAAGCTTTATTACGTTTTGTTGAACCTAAAATGCTGAGAAGAGTGCCATCTTTTGTTTTCTAGCTTCCAAATTACTCCTACTAAATACTCGCTCCCGTAACTTTTACTTATTTACTCTATTAAAAATATATATTAATTTTTACTTGTTCAATTTAAAAAATTGAAAGATATACTTAGTTTCTAATTTATCCTTATTATTAATTATATTCATTTTTCAGTTGCATCGATTTATTATATTTAAAGAGTGATAAGGTAAAACGGTCATTCTATTTAATGTTCCTTAAGGAGTGTGTCAAGTCAATGCTGAACGGATAAAAATAGACCAAGGAAGTATTATTTCTATTCGCTTTTACTTATCCAGTATTCCAAAAATATATTTTCACTTTTACTTATCATTTTTAAAACACAAATTATTTTTTCCCTAGCTTTATCCTCAACATTAGTTAGTTATTTCCCAAATTATTTTCTAATACCTACATCTGACTACTTCATGCATGCTCCACTTGGCTCAGGGGGATATAACTCAGTTGGTAGAGTTCCGCTCTTGCAATTGGGTCGTTGCGATTACGGGTTGGATATCTAATTGTCCAGGCGGTAATGATAGTATCTTGTACCTGAACCGGTGGTTCACTTTTTCTAAGTAATGGGGAAGAGGGCCGAAACGTGCCACTGAAAGACTCTAGTTATATGAATATTGTAATAAAATAGTCATACTAATTATTATTTCTTTAAGAGACGTGGAAAATTCAAAATGTACAGATAAAACTGATCGTAAAAAGTACACAAGTTATAACTAGCATGCAACATTAATTACATTTTAGTATTCCCTTCATTTCAAAGTAAGTGTTATTTTGGTATTTTTATTTTATTTCAAAATAAATGGTGTCTCACATTATCAAGAAGACATTATTGAGATTCTTTCAATTTTACTCTTATTTAAATGAAAAGAGATTTATAAACTACTATTAAAGAGCTACATTTTTTTAAGGTATTTATCGAGGATAGGTAAGTAAAAATATATTTTACTTTTTAGAAATGAGTAGTTTGTTAAGAAATGTGCCCAAACTAAAATATCACTCATTTTGAAACGGAGAGAGTATCTCTTTCTCTTACTTTGTACAATAATAATCATTGTGCACTAGTTGATGAAACTATTAAGTGCGTTTGGAAATGCATCGATCGTATGTAATTTTGAGGGAACAAAAAAGTATTATTTTTTTTTAAGGAAAAAAAAAACGAAAAGAGAAAGAGCAAATTTCTATATTTTCCGATATCGTGTGTGTGTGTATACACACACACTCATAAACAACTTGACATGATCATATAAACTTAATTATTCCCACCATAGAATAGTGGGAGTAAAAAAAGTAATATAATCACACAAATCTAATGAGTCTTGTAAGCAAGGATGCCTTGATCACCCAACAAACTTATTGCAATTTGCAAGTCTTTTAGAAGAACTCCAACCACTAACAAGTTGTCCAAGAAATATTCTTCACATTTGCACAACATTGAACGTTTTTCGAGATAATCTTTAATTTTATCCTTTAACAATTGAGTTTATGTTAGGGCATAAATTCTTTAGAAATTGAAGGCATGAGTGAAATTATGATCTAAAATATAAATTTATATCCTCTATCAAAAATATTTATTACGATGGACATAAATTAAAGATCGATAGTAGCAAAAGGGCAAATGACCCTCATAACTTCAAGCAAGTCCTTTTCCCGTTTGGGTAAGGCTTTAACTTGAAAAGAGCTTCATTCCTACTTTTGGGGCAAGATGCATTGACATGCGTCCAACTAAATCTATCTAGCGGGCTTAACCGGTCCATTAAAAAAGGCTGAGCCCATAGGCCACAACTTGGAAAGAAATAGTTGGGTTGCTCAATTTAAAAGTCATGATTCAAAGTTTAGCCACCATTTCAAATGTTACTAGAAAGTAGTCATTTTTAATGTGAAAAAATTACTTCAAACTAAAAGACGGGACAATATTGTTGAAGTTCAAACTTTGACAATTCATGGAGTTTCAATTCAAATTCCACAGAGTATTCATGAGGTTTGAAACGGGTATCATGAGTGAATAATGATAAGTTTTAAAATAAATATCATGAATTATAAAATATACTTTCTTTATTTTAGTTCAAGTTTCGTACTTTTCATTTTAATGTGTTTCTAACGGAATGTCTCTTTCTGTATTTGACAATTCTTTAATTTCAGAATTCTGTATGACATGTTTAAGACTTAAAGATTCAAAGGGCACTTCAGTTCTTACGTACATTTTAATTTAATACAAATAGGAGTGTAAATAGGTTGATTTGGTTCGATTTCTTCATTTACTGAACCAAATTAACTATGTTAATTTTTTTGATTTTTTCAGTTTGATTTGTGTTTTTTGAATTTTTTTTCAGTAAAGTCTCCGCAACACAAAACATATAATTAATTTGAAAATTTTTTTCAGTAAAGTCTCCGCAACACAAAACATATAATTAATACTTCCAAATATAGTAAGATACAATAATTACACTGTGTTAAATAAAAGTATGTGAAATAAGTCATGTCACTATACTAAAATATAGTGTCTCAAACAATAGAGGTAATGAAAATTCATAAAACGCGTACAATGAAAATGAATATGGTTTGATTTGGGATTTATTTGAGTTGCGAAATGTGTATGGGCTGTAATGATTTAAAAGACTTATTGTACTAAAAAAAATGATAAGTTTTCAAACATGAAATAATATGTTAAGAAACATAAATTATAAAAAAGTTTAACAAATACTTATAAATTATATTACAATAAATATTTTAAAATATTAAAAAATCATAAATTTTGTATAAATATAATATCGGTTTAGATTTGAGTACATTTTGACTTTTTTTTAGTTAAGACCAAACTAGACTAATTACAATCAAATTTTTTTTCAACACCAAACTAAGCCAAACCATATCACTATTCTTTTTTCTCTCTCGATTTGATTCAATTTATTTATTTGGTGTTGTTTGTTGAATTCCTCTGAATACTCCTAGCCACATGATTCAAAAAACTTTTTTTTATTTTTTACTTTATGTACAGTTAAAATAAGACACTTGAATTAAAATAGAGGGAGAATAAATTTTAAAATATATATATAATGAGTGAAATACATATGTGAAATAATGTGAAGAATGTTAATTCACTCGTGGTACCGACAATGTTTTGAAGTTAAGTTGAAACTTCTTTGACTCTTATCATTTTGTTCGAACATGCCTTACTATAAAAATTGCAGCATGAAATTTAGTTTTATAAATTGGGTTAATTAGAATTTAGAACTCTAGCACAATTTGTTCGGGATTCATACAGTTGATCTTAATTTATTTGGGATTGTGACGTCCTAGTCGTTCTTTCCTAATTTCAAGTAACAGGTTTTTGTGTCGGCTGCTTTTATTTGGGGTGATTTTTAATTTTTGCCATTTCAATAATTTAAGTAATAAAATGAGATAAAAATACTATTGAAATTTTGCCCAATGCACAAGTTCAATAAGTAGGAGTTCAACTGCACGAACTTCTGCCCATGGGTACAAGTTCCCTACTCAACTTGTGCCCCGAGACATAATTTCATATTATCGAACTTTTGCCTTCAGGCACAAGTGCAGTAGGCAGAAGTTTAATAACTTATGTCTGGTAGATATAAATCAGGCAAAAACTTATACCTTGCTGAATTTAATTCATGCCTTGCGAATTTTTATTTATTTATTTTTTTGTTTACTTTTAATGGTACTTCGATCATTTTTATCACTTAAAATGTCAATGGACAAAAGTTAAAGACTACTAATTTAAGGATAAAAATTAAAAACCATCCCAAAATAGGAATATTTATGCGAATGGCCCTTGGGTAAAGCATAAGATTAGACTGGACCGACCAAGTTCAAAGACACTTCTGGCTCATCGCAGGGCCCAACAGGAATAGATTCAAGTACCCAACAGCTTCTTAACAGGAGAATTAGATGGGCTTCGACAACACGGGTTTGGTCTACTACTACGTGGCCCTGCTGCTCATCAGCCCAGTATCTGAGCTGATTACTTGGCTATTTCATCTCAACACTAGTACATACCTATGATAAAACCTTTTTGTCTTGATTAAATATGGGGATTCTTACCCAAACGCACCGTCCAAATAAATAATTTACATCTTATATAGCCCTATAATTAGTATATTTGAACTAGCCAACATTATGTGGGCCTGTAGGGGTTTCCTTTGAAGGGGGGTGGGGAGTGGGGGGTCTAATATAATATATATATAATTTTTTTTAACTTTTTGGACACATGTCGTGCTTGTCTAGCATTCATCTGATTTTTTTGTCCTGTTAGAGGTCAATGAAGCTTTAGATAAAAATAGGCATCGCTAGGTGTGAAAGCAATTTCATAATAAATGAAATAATTTTTATTTTTCATAATAAATTTAAAAAAAGTCATTTTATTTTTGAAATTACAGTCAGTGTCATTATATTTTTTAGTCGCCGCTCTCATGTTTGCACATTTACAATTACTATCACAAAAGAGCTACTCCTATCTCTAAAGAAACTTATATATTTCACAATTTCTTTTATATTATGAAATCTCGAAATTGAATTTAATTATCAAACTTTAATCAACAAGTTAAAATTTTTTCTCTTTTCTCGAATAACAAAATAGCTCGAATCTATACAATGAAATTGTTAAACAGCCATTTATCAAGCGCTGATTTTATTCTAACCAAACAACCAAAGCATGAGATGTAGGTGGTAATAGTGACAAAAAGAGAAGGGAAAGCAGTTCTTTTACTTTGTTAAAAACTTTTCTTTGTGAAACTATTAAAAGTCATACAAAAATTTAATATTGATTTCTTTGTACAATGATCACAAAATCTAAGAAACTCATGATGCAATTATAACCGTTCAATATTGTTAAGGTTACATCACAAAATATTTTTAATGCATATTATATTTATATATGACGTTATCGTTATATGTGCATTTTTTATAATAGAAAACCTAGTTGACCTGATCTATATCATTTTCTCAAATTATTTTGAAGTTTGTTCAAGCCCTACATTATTTTTTATTTTTAAAATTCAATTTATGTGATATATTTAATATTATTTTAAGGATATTTAATAATAATATACTTTTCTATCTAAAATAATTTAACTTTAAATTTTTGAATTTGTTTGGGTCACAAACTATTTTTAAAAAGAAAATCTATGTTCAGTGAAACAACATCGCACAAAATGAATACGGCGGAAGAAGTACTTTTTTTATATACTCCGTTTCAATTTATTTAGTTTATTTTCTTTTTTAGCATGTTTAAAAAGAATATTTTCTTCTTTTTCTATTAATTTTTAAATTTTAATTTTCTAATATGATATATTTAAAATAGTAAGACTAAAGAATATTGTAGTATATTTTATTTATTTTTAATTTAAAAATATTTTTTACTTTATTAAATTTTATATCAAATTAAAATTAGACAAATAAATTGAAATGAAGAAAACATCTTTTATAGTCAACGGGGAGACTCAACTTCCTGATCTTTTAGGGGTTGTTTGGTTATTGAGATTAAGATATTAATCCTAATATAATATTTGAGATGACATTTATTCGTGTTTGGTCATTGATATTAAATAAATGATAAAAAAAATTTACCAAAATATTAGTGAAGAAAGCGGTAATTAAATGACTGAAATACCCTCTATTGTCTCCAATTTATTTTTTGGTAACTATCACTTTCATTTAATTACCAAAAGAAACATTACATTGCCATAACTAAGCAGACTCTACTTGTAATGTGCTGGTACTTAACATCAAAATTTATAAGTATGTAGTAAACTAGATATCCTCAAACTAGCTCTCATGTGGCACACATAGGCAATCTCTTTTGCTATCATATCCCAACTTCTCCTTTGTTCTCTAAATAATCTTTGATTCCATCCTATCCACGATGAATATGTAGTTTCAGGATAGACCATTCTAAAGAGTTGAGCTTTAGTTGATTTCCCTTTTGCATTCTGCACTACCGAAGCTAGATGTTACTCCCAAGTATCCCAAGTCCTCTCTTGGATATGGATTCATCGTAACAGCGTATTCCATATTGCAGCTATATATTGGTATTGGAGAGTAAAATGCTCTCTAGTCTCCTCGTGTCTCTGACAGAGAGAGAATGTAGTGTCAATGTCCTTACCCTATTTGCAAAGCCTATCAGCTGTTAGAAGCCTGTTTTGAATTGCCAACCACATGATAAATTTAATTTTAGGCCTTGCATAATTCTGGAACATGAGACTCTTCCATGATATTCTAGTCTGGTTCCCAATCAACTTCAAGTAGATTTGTTTGATCAAGCTTGTCATCATCTGTATAGGCTGAAATTGATGAATGATCCCCTTAGACTCTATGATTTTCCATACCATTCAACTAGCTTGTTGAGGAATCGTTAAGGTCTGTATAGCTCCCCCCCCCCCCCCCCCCCTCCTCCCACTTTTTATGTAAAAGGCATGTATCCATTTAATCCATAATTTATCCTTCATTAAGGTAAGATCTCAGCAATGTTTTGTCACAACAACTCTATTCCAGAGAGTAATATTAATGAGGCTTAATCCTCCAAGTGATTTAGGAGCACATTCTTATCCCATGCAACAAGGGCTTTCCGTGTGAGTGCATTTGTACCACACCATAAATAGCTTGTACAATAGGCTTCAATGGTCTCTACTACTTTGGCCGGCATTAAGAATAAGTGAGACTAGTAAGCTTGAATACCAAATAGCACAGATTGAATTAGTTGTGTTCTACCAGCATATGATAACTTCTTCGCTGTCCGGAATGAGATTCTAGCTACAATCTTTGCTATCAGAGTTTGCCACTGCAGGATGGAGAGCTTCCTTGTAGTCAGAGGAATACCTAGATATTTGAAAGGCAGTTCTCCCTTGGAATAACCCAATTTCTGAAAGATCTGTGCTTGAATATTTGCCTCTACTCCCCCACAATATACTGAACTCTTTCCCATGTTTGCTTGTAGACCTGATGCTGGAGAGAATTTTATGAAACATCTCTGGATATGGCTTATAGATTGAAGATCACCTTTTGCAAATATCAACAAATCATCTGCGAAACTTAGATGAGTTATCCCAAACTTAGCACATCTAGGATGGAATTTAAAATCTTTATTGCCCTTTAGCTCATTCAGAATTCTGCTAAGATATTCCATGGTAATAACAAATAGGAACGGGGATAAAAGATCCCCTTGCCTTAACCCTTTAGCAGTAGGAAAAGTCTCAGTGAGCTCACCATTAACCAATATTTAGTAGCTCACTGTGGTGATACATTCCATCAACCAGTGAGTGAACTTTGAAGGAAAGTGCAGCACCTTCAGCACTTGTTGTAAATAAATCCACTCCATCGACTCATACGCTTTTTGAAGATATATTTTGATCATGCACCTGGGGGACATATCTTTCCTTGTATAAGCTTTTACCAATTCATGTGCAAGAATGATGTTGTCAGAGATTTTCCTTCCTGGGATGAATCCAGCTTGAGCTTCACATGTCAAAGTAGGCATCACCTTTTGTAGTCTAGCTGTCAGGTTCTTTGCAATGATTTTATATAGTATAGTGCAAGAGGCAATAGGTCTGTACTCTTTGATATTAGCCGGATTGTCATTTTTATGAATCAATATTACTGTTGTACAGTTAATTGATTTTTGCATTATACCTGATTCAAAAAAACTCCTAAATTGCTAATTCCACATCTGCACCAATAATCTTCCATGTCTTCTTAAAGAATTGATCATTGTATCCATCAATCCCTAGGGATTTATCATTCCCAATTGCCTGCAGTCCCTCCTGAATTTCCTGAGTGGTAACAGTGCTGATCAAAACCCTTTGTTGCATAGGCATTAAAACTGGTCCCTTCTTCATTACTTCTCTATCTACTGCTGGCAACTCCTTAGCTGCAGTACCTTGGAGTCCTTTATAGAAGGTTAAGATTTCAGCTTTGATAGTCTTTTGTTCATGAAGTTTAGTGTCATTTATACTAGTAAGCTCAGTGATCTGTTTTCTTTGTGTTGCTCAGTGATCTTTTTTCTCTGTGTTTTCTCCTTCAGCACAGATGAGAAGTATTTGGTACTTTCATCCCGCAACTATATCCATTTAGATTTGAATTTCTGTCTCATAATGCTCTCTTCAATGAGTGACCACTTCTCAAGGTATCGAAGAATTAGTTTCTCCTGCATGATCAATCCATCAGTTGCATATTGCTTCAAGTCATTCTGCACTTGCAATAGTTCAACTCCTGCTTGTCTAATCTTCAGTGCAATATTTGTATATTCCTCTCTGTTTAATTTCTTAAGTGGTGCTTGAAGATGTTGCAGCTTTAACCATATGTTCTGCATCCCAATACTAGCTTTCCTCTTTCTCCAGCCCTCTCTGACCAGTTTGTCAAACTGTGAGTGTTCACTCCAAATGTTGAAGTATTTAAATGGAATTTTAATGTTCCATTTGGTGGTAGTGAATTTGAATAACATTGGCTTGTGGTCAGAGATGTTAGGTAAATCATATTGAGTGTATACCTGTCCCATCTCATCATCCATTCAAAATCACCAAAAGCCCTATCAAGTATACAACTCACTCTAGCATCTCCTATTTGCTTATTACACCAGGTATAATAGTCCCCCTTCCATTGCAATTCAGTGAGTTGGGCAGTTTGAATACAATCAGCAAAGTCTATAATTTCACTCACTATCACTGGGTTACTTGAGATTCTATCAATAGCATATAATACTGAGTTGAAATCCCCACTCACCATTCTAGGCTTAGTCACCATCTGTGAAATTCGGGTTAGGTATGCCCGTGATTCTTTCCTACTTTCTATAACATTCAGCCCATATACTATAGAGATTCCCAGTCTATGTTCTTCTCAATATCATGCAGCAAACAGTGTAACACTTGTGCTCCCTCCATTAAAATAGTGACATTATAATAGTTCACATCCCAAAGTACCCAAATTCTACCATTAAAAGCTTTGGAATAGTTGTTGCATCCCCAGTGTTATGCAACATAATTCTTGATTACTGGTGCCTTATGCTATTTTACTGTAGTTTCAAGTAGACCTACAAACTTGATGTTTTTATTCTTGAGGTATTGCTTTAACTCCTTCTTTTTGTACCTCTTATTCATCCCCCTCATATTCCATATCAACTAAGTCATACAATATTATGTGTCCCTCCAGTTTTATCTAGAGGTCTGGTTCTGTCAAGCTCATGTACTCGGGAAGCAAACACATCAAAACTATTTCGAACTGGTGTAGCTGTTAAAATAGTAAAGCTCTTTGGATCAAATATTACATTGACTTCCCTTTCAACCCGTATCCCCTTCTCTGTAGCCTTCTGCTCAAGTTCTTTCTGTGTTACTTTCTCAGTCGGCTTCCATAACTGTTTAAGGACTTTCTTCTTCTTAGGCTGGTCAACTTCATTAGGTGGTTCAGCACACACATGCCCTACAAGCAGACTCTTGTGGCAAAACTGTGGTTTTCATTCAAACACCATCAGTTGTTTCACTTGTTCTCCAGATGGGTCTAGCACAATAATTTTAGTTGGTAGGGGTTTAGTAACATTTACCTCAACAAGTAATCTAGCATAAGAAATACAACCCTGCTTGGAGGTACACTCATCTGCAAATAGTGGCTTCCTAATAGTGCTAGCAATTCTGCTCAATGAGTCTCAACTCCAATATCTCATGGGGAGATTGGGCAGTTTCACCCATAGAGGCATTTCATTGAGATATTCAGCTTGGAAGTCGAATCCTGGTGTCCATTCCTTCAAAATCAGTGGTCTATTTCGAATGGTATATGGTCCTGAATAGAGGATCTCTATCATATCCTCTATAGAGTGTTATTGAATCACATAATAACCCTCATCATGAAGATATACATTAGGCATAACTATAGTGCTCCGCATCTGTTTAACATAGTGAGTCATCACATTGTATCCCGGAGTTTCCCCTATTGTGTATACAATTAGGGATTTCCGCCATTTTAATTCCTCAGCCTCCACCTTTGCTTTGTCAACATAAGCAACATTAATTCCATCTATAATGTGTGGAGAGATATAGGTCAAGTTCATACCATTTTATGCCTTACGATTTCCCGCAAATAGGCTAGTCCATGGTGTGTTAGGTTGTTTCGCCTGACAGTTTGCCTCCTCTCCATCAATAACCTCCACACCTCCACCTTGTTTTCCAGATCCATGGATCCTTCTAGATCTACACTTGTCTCCTCCTCCTCTGTTATTGTACGTCTTGTCTTCACTTCTATTTTGCTTGAATGAGATTATTCCAGTATTTCTTGTTCCATTGAAATGGAAGTAAAAGGAACCTCCTCACGGGGAGCGACTCTGGGACGAATTTTTAATGTGCTCGGAGAGCCTGTTGATAATTTAGGGCCTGTAGATACTAGTACAACGTCTCCTATTCATAGATCCTTTCCATAAATTTTCCATTTGTCACTCAACGACGGAACTTTGCTTATTTCTTTTTTTGAGGATCGACGAATCAAATGATATTTCTGTTCCAATTGTGTCGGCTTGGCCTTTCATAAGTGGAGACAGAATAAAGCATCCATAATAAAGGCGTTTACTGTCTGTTCTTGATTTAACACACTTCCGTTGTAGCGTCCGAGTAGATACTGTTACTTTCTCTCGAACCATAGTACTATTATTTGATTAAATGCCAGTAATTTGAACGTGCTATATAGACTTAATTTCTTTATGAACCCCTAATTTTATCAATTCCAATAAATTTGTCTGTTTTCCATTTACCCGAGCTCCAACTGAGCTCCCAAATTTGATAAGTGGTAATTGCACCTTGCACGGTCGTCCTCGTCCCTTCCCTTTCCCTTTCGCCATGGCTACACAGTAGCATACAGTTAACTACCGTACGCCGGCCATGAGAGAGGGGGTTAGAAATATGTCATGTCTCCAAAATTATATTAAAGCTAAGAGACGTGGATGACAATTGGCACCTGACTTGTTAATTTGTGTATGTCTTTTTTTTTTTTTTTTGGATAACAATTTGTGTGTATGTCATTCTCAAGCTCATGCTAGCTTTCGTTGCATCATTAAAATTTTATTTATTAAACTATTTTTTTGTCTCAAAATATCTTTTATATTTTTCAGTTGTTTTACCTTTTTTAAAAAAAAATATTTGATGAATAATATTTTTTACTGAATATTTATTTTATTTATGTGTTAGGTATTTATAATCTTAAAAAATAATTACTATTAATTACAAAAATTTAAATATAATAAATTTTATTTTAAACTTTTAAAATCATAAATATTTTTAATAAATCCGGTAAATATTTTGGAACGGGATAGAATATTTATAATCAGACTAGCCATCTGATTGGGAAATTCCATTACTAAATGCTTCAAATTACGGTTTTAATTCCATTACTATTTCTTTTCGGTTGTAAAAACTTGAATAAGAGAAATCAGAAGATTTAATTTGTGAGCTTTCTCGATGCTCATTTAGATTACAAATATTTTTGTTCTCTTTCTAGCTCTAGCTCCTATATTTTTCGTTCACCTTTACTTATTTAGTATTAATTTAACATAATATATTTTAAAAAATAATAATAATATCCTTTAAAAAATAAATAAAATGATAATTTTATTATAGCACCTTTTCAATATAATAAATTCAATGCTTTGAAAAATGTATTAGAAAATGACTATAGTTAATAATAAAGTTAAATTAGAAACTAAATGTTAAATTATGTCTTAATTTTCTAAAGTGGACAAATAAAAATGATCATCTATTTATAGTATATTGGATTAGTAAAAGTAGACGAAGGAAGTACTCCCTCCGTTCACTGCACTAAAAATAAATGTTTATTTTTAATTGTCCAGTTTAGAAAATTAAGACATAATTTATCACTTATTTTCTAATTTATTCTTATAGTCATTTCTCAATATATTACTCAAAGTATTGAATTTGTTATATTCTAAGAGTGATATAATAAAATTATTATTTTATTTATTATTCTTTATAAAATATATTAAATTAATATTGAATAAGTAAAAGCAACGGAAGAAAATAATATTGAACGAGTATTTACTGGCTTCAACTGTCTCTCAATCGTGATATGTTAATCAACTTAGCGCACCTCAACCAACTTGGATACCTATTCTAATAGTATTACCAACTTGAGCATCACAGTTGACATCGAGAAAATATTTCTTTGTAAATGTAAACCTCTCGAAGAAATGTTTAATCAGTAATTAAAAAGAAAAACAAAAAAAACACGCTGATATCATAATATGACTATTCTTATTTGCAATTAAATATCATAGTATAATAATAATAATATATTTAATATAATAATATAAATAAAGTTTGAAGAAGATGAAGTATATGCAATTTTATTTCTACTTATAAAAGTAAAAAAATTATTTTTAATAATCCTTCAATTTAAGTAAGATGTAACAAATCATATTTGAAAAAAAAGTACAATAATATATAAATTATGTTAAAAAATAATCGAGAAAACAACAGTGACGGACCAAATATGATCATATAAAGACTTAAAAAGAATGGCATTTACTAATTAAAAGTAAAAAGAGGGACCAGGAAGGCAATGATAAAGATGACCTCCAAACCCTTTGGGAAACTAGTGCTAGTAGGTAGCCCCACACATTATCATTTAATTGGGGCTGTGATGTCTATTTCAAAGCCAGTCACTCTCTTATTGGAGGAAACAATCTCCATTCCTGCCCATACCCTTTCCAAATTCTGATATCTTTTTCTTTATGATCAGTTTAAATCATAAAGAAGAAGAAGATGAAGAAAATTGGGAATGCATACAAAACTCTGCTATTATTAAAAGCACTCCACAGCATATATATCTCTATCTTTATATATTTAAAATCTGTCACAATTCTTTTCATATCTTGTTTAATCACTTTCATGCAGTGCGCTCAATTGATAAGAGGTAGTTATTGGATTTAATTATTCGACTTTTAACACTACTTCATAAATTGAGATCGTTCAAAATTATATAATAATAACATATTCGATGCAATTTTGTAAGTAGGATTTGGGAAGCGTGATGTAGTCTTACCCCTGCCTTGTGAAGATAAAGAGGTTGTTTATGATAAACCCTCGACTTAAGCAAACCATATTCAAAAATCAAGTAAAACAAATATTGTAGCTAAGAAATCATGTTGAAAACAATTAATAAAAGAACAACAAGTAACACTACAATCGAAGAATAAGACAGTAGGAGAGTAATAATAACAATACTAAGAGAAAATTAGATACTCGACTACCTACTAGTCTTCCACCCTAATCATCGGCCTTCATATTTTCCTATCATGGGTAATGACCTCGGTAAGTTGCAGGTCTGTTATGTCTTGTCTAGTCATCCCCTCCCCTCCCCCCCCCCCCCCCCTCCAACCCCTACCCCCAAGACCTTTTCAGCTACCTCTGCCTCTCTTAATACACACTATAGTCAGTCTCTCACATCTCTTCATTGAGGCATCTGTGTATTTTCTTCATATGCTTGAACCATCTCAACCTCGCTTTCCCGTCTTGTCTACCACGAAGGCCATTGTCACCTTGTCTCAAATAACTTCGTTCTTAATCCTATATCTCCTAGTATACCTATACATCCATCACAACATCCTCATTTCCGCTACACTTATCATATTGTAGACATGCGAGTTCTTGACTATCCAGCATTCTACCCCATACAATATAGCTGGTTGACCCTTAGTTTTTAAAACTAACATCGAAGACTTGATGACACGTTCTTATCACACAAGATACTGAATGTAAAAAATTGTTGATACGACACACACATCTAAACCCGCTAACTAGAGTGCATACAATATAATATAGCAGCCAACATAACCAAGAATTAAAATGAGTTTAACTCCAATACTAGATGAATCTTGGACCTAATTTAATCCAAACAATTAGCTCAAGAATGTAATCAAGAAAATTGAATAATAGCTAGCTATGGAACACAATAAAGAAAATTAAAATAAAAAAAAAATCTAAATAATAACTATTAATTGAGAAAAGATCTAAAAACACTAGGCTAAAAACTTAGTGGATAGTAGTTAAGGGGGGAAGAAGTGGAGCTTTGCCTACTTGTTGGGTAAACAGAAAATTATAATTCACCAAACAATGGATATATGTTGGTATTAGAAATCACATGCATCAATAACTATTATTGGTCAATCTTCTTCTAGTTTGCAACTTTGCTTTGTTCCTATTATTAGCTTAGACTAAGCAAACATATTTAATGATAATTCTTGTGCAAGGAAATGAGTAGATATCTGCTGCTATTATCAACCTTTAGCAGTTAAGAAACGACATTATTTTTTTCAGCAAAATGTTCATATCTGACCAAAGGGCAAAAACAATAATTATTATTAAAAAAAAAGAAAAAAAGAACCAACTTGTAGTATGACGCGGAAAATTATTTCTTAATTTTCTAAATATCACGTTTTCCATCGCTCTCTACCAATTTTTTTTTTCTTTTCTATAATATTTACATTTTACAGGGCGAAGTTATAGATAGCAGAATTTAATAATTTAGATTTAAATTCAGTATTTTGTTTTTTTTTTAAATTGTTAAAATGTATAATTATTAACTTAAAATTTAAAAAAAAAACTAAAAGATTTTAAAATTATAAATTTTAAATTTTAACTCCGGATTTGATTATTTATAATTTTATATTCGTCAACGTCCATAGAAGCTAGCAGGAGGAGACCTGTTAGAACTTCCCCTTTGCATTAACCAACGGCCGTCTAAACATGTTTTTAGGGATAATTATTAATTATAGCAAGATTCTCTCCGCAGGGACATTTAATTTAATTAGTATACGCAATATCTTAGAATGGATACATTTAAGTCCTAGATATGTTATTTTAATTTATCCAAAAATGTCAAATTTTCTTACAAAAGGGACTTTCTAATATGACAAAAGAACTTTTAAAAGATAATAACGTGTATTGAAAGTAAATTTTAAATTTTAAATTTTAAAAAAATTATTAATATTAATTTATATATTTAAAAATTATATATTTATATTTATTTTTATTATAAATTTAATTAATTTTTATATATAACTTTATACTATTCTTCAAAAATATTTAATTCGAAAAGCAATCTCCGCCTCCGGAGTATATGTTACTCCTGTTCTCATTGAAAATTTTGGTGCAAAAGATAGTCTAGTAATTAATGTGGTACATCATGCCAAATTGTTTCAATATATTTAATGTTTGTTAATTGTGACGGAAGCAAAATTTTAATAGGGTTAAGAAATTTAATAATTTATTTTGATATATATAATTTTTCTTATAGAAGAAATTCAAATAAATTTTGTACCTGAGAAGGAAAAAAAGAACTTACAACTTGTACCTTAATCACCAACAAACTTACAGTTGAAAAGAAATATTCAGTGTTTTAAAAAGTATGGCCGTGAGGCAGATATTTTAGGTAGCATGAGGTGAGGTATAAGTTTTAAAATATGAGATGTGAATTTTATGAATTTATATTTATTTCTGGTATATTTTATGTATTTTTAATTTTATAATTTTATTATTAAAAAATTAAATAAAAATAATTTTTTAATAATTTTATAAATAAATTATTAGTGATATAGGAAAAAAATATTACAATTATTTATTTGATTACAGTAACAATAGAAAAAATGATAAAACAATTGATTATTGTTTATGTTTCAAAGGAGAAGGATAAATAGTGTAAGAACAATATCAAAATATAGATAAAATTATCTCAAAATATATAATACTATGGATCTCAATCTGATCAAGTTTAGACATAACCATCTAAAAATCTATTTATAATTATGTCAATTTCTCTAAAAATTAATTTTTGTTATTGATATATTTTTTTAAAAATAACTACAATATGAAAACATCATAACATAAAATATACATACTATCACACTAATAATATAACAAAAATAATTTTAAAAAATAAAAATCAAATTTAACAACAAAATCATACGCTTTTACATTTAATACTTATATTTTTACATTCGAAACATACATCTTAAATTCTAAAACTTACATTTTATAAATCTCCATCTTTAATTTGAACCTCCAAATAATTTTAATGTGTTTCATTCTGACACTCACTTTAAAAATATTCTTTTAAAATAGTAAGAACACTCAATATTCAGTGGTGGAGTCAGATTTCTATCGTAAAGGTTTAAAAATATTAAAATATTATGATTCGATAGATCAAACCTGTACATACTGGATAAAAGTATGAACTCCTTTACAACTAAATTAGATCTTTAACTTGTGCTAAGAGGGTTCAATAATATATATGTACACATAAAATAAAATTTTAATCATATATATATAATATAATTTTTTAATAAAGGAGATTTAGATAAACCCCCGAACTCCATATAGCTCCGCCCTACCAATATTATGTGAGAAAAAAGATAAAACAATTCTATAAAATAACAAAAACAAAAAAAAGAATTTTGTGGGTCTAAAAATAGGAGAAAGAATAATAAAGTAATATATCCGGTGAAATTGGAAGGTGTGCCCCTTTGGAGAAAAATAAACAAATGCAATGGGGAAGGCACGGTCTTCAATTCTTCATAAATCATCATCATCATCTTCTTCTTTCTTCTTGGGAGAAAAGGCCATCAAAGTAGCACGTGTCTCTTGCTCCATTCCTTAAGCCCTGTCACGGGCTGTCCCTTTGTGCGTTTGTGATGTACGTAATTTAGTTTCATATTATATTTTTATTTATATTTAATTAAATTTAAATTTATATATCATAAAAGTTGTATTTTTGAATCATCGCTTTTAATAGAAACTTTTTTCATTTTTAGATATTTACATTCAAAACTTTTAATTGTGGAGAGAATCCTGAAGAAATCTTAACCATTCTGTAACAATTCGATATTGGTGCGATTTATAGTTGGTTCGATTAAGTTTTTAAAATATATATTTTAAAAAAAAAGTTTATATTTGATCAATAAATTTAAAAAATATTTTTAAGTAATATTTAATCTAGTTTTTTAAAATTATTTTTAAATATATATTTTTTTAAAATACTTTTTGAAGAGAAATTTTTATTTTTAACTTTTAAAAAATAACTTCTGCTATTTTTAAAAAATATTTATTTTTTCTTAAAAATTTAATTAAATACCTTAATTTTTAAAATAAACGCTTAAAGAAATAAAGCACTTTTGGCTATTAATCCTTATCCTTTATAACATGTTATTTTTATGTTGCTTATATCTAACTAGTTTTTGGACACATGCTTCCCACGTGTATAATCACATTAAATAATTAAATATAAAATTGTGATAAGTGTAAATTAAAAAAGAATGAACTGGTGTTTTGATTATCTTAATTTACTAATCATGCTTTGATGAAGATTAAGTATAAAGCGTGATAAGATCACCTAAATAAAATGAAAACGAAATTTTTTTCAACATTTATGCAGAAACATGCAAGAATTACATAAAATACAAGTTAACATAATGGCCATAAATATAAGCTACGAGTCAAGAGTAAGTTTAATCTACAGGTTTGAGGCTGCTTCTATCAATATTATAGACATTTCATACAAACACAAAATACCAACAACAACCAAACAAGAAGGTAAATCAGAAAATATTTGAAAAACTATCAAAAAAGAAGAAGAAAGAATGCGACAACTTCATATTACCTATTAAAAGGTCTAGAGTATGACCATGAAACGAAGACATATTTTTCATATTGATCCTGCTTAATGATACAGATCTTCATTATAGGATTATGTATAAATACTATTGTAACCGGTAGAAACTTAGAAGATAAGACAATTGGAAAGTGAAAAGGTAGTATATGAAATAATAATTAAAAAAATATAAAAGTATAACCTACAATAATTACTGGCAGGTGAAATAATCCTCCTCACTTACTCGATTTAATGAATGACTTTATATATATATATATATATATATATATATATATATATATATATATATATATATAACATTAGATGCTAAAATTTTTCTATTTAATTAGATATTTTATTATATTTTAATTTACTACGGGAAAAAAATAATAATCCAACTTTTAAAATTAGGGGCTTTCCAATTTTAGTTAGTATAATATATAATAATAATAATAATAATAATAACAACAATAATAACAACTATTTTATTTATTTATTTAGTTCTTTAGTTATTAATTATTATTTATCATTATTATTACTATTATTATTATTATTATAATAATTATTATTATTATTTATATCTATTTATTATTATTATTATTACTATTATTATTTATTATCATTATTTATATTTATTTATTATTATTTATTTATTTATTTTTATTTATTATAATTTTTATTATTAATATTTATTTTATTATTTACTTATTTTAACTTTTCACTTTTTGGCTTCCCACTTATATAGTAATAAATATATAAATATGATATAATATGATAAAATATTAATATTTAATTATGTATTAACTAAATTTTAATTTAGTGGATGAGCAAAATGGCAATCTCACTTTCAATTTAGGAGCTTCCCACTTATATAATAACTAGGAAAATTATTCACGCTTCGCACGACTATTAATAAAATGAATAAATTATAACAAAATAATTATTGTTAAAATTTTTAATAAAAAAATATTAATCTTTAAATATCAATTGATTTATTTTTTCTCTATCATTCATGTGTAAGATTGATATCAAACGGTAAAAGAAAATTTAACTTAACAATTATTGAACAAATGATTCTCTTTAATTTTGATCTTCCAATTGCATATGTCAAATTAAGAATCATGTAATTTTAACCTATTAGTCTTAACTATTTCTTAAGATTGCTGGTAAATATCTTAAATTAAAATAATTTCACAAATTTAAGAATTTAATTAAGAAAAAGCAAAAAAAAAATCTTATTTCCTTTTGATTTTTTTTAGATCACCTTTCTTTTCTTTTGTTATTTTGTTGATTATTATTTTTTTCTATCAATTTTATTTTAATAATACTTTTTATTAGGCACATATTTAGGTAGACATGAAAGACAAAAGAACTAAATAACTCATTGTTGCTCCTCTTAATATGTGCAATTGTTCAAGAATTTGTATTTGTATGTATAATTTTTCAAGATTGCTATTTTTCTTTTATGAGGAGTAAAAATTACAAATGTTTCATTACCGTTACAAAGCCCATACAATTACTGAAGAAAAATAATAATAATTGGGGTGCTTTTTAATTAACATAAATCTGCATAAATAACAATATACTATTTGATGAATACTCGCAGGAGGGTTTATTCTTTTCTTTCACTCAATATTTTGTACTAGTTTTGAGATATCCGAATTTGTGCCAGAAAGTTCAACTTTAAAGGTAAAACGTTCCCTGTCAATAACGTTTTATTTCAAGGCTCAAACTTGAAAAGTTAAGAGAGAGAAGATACTTGTCATCCCATCATAACATATGATAATAATAGAAAGCAACAAAGAAGAAAATGAATTTACCTATTAAAATTATAACTTTAATAGTATATCTTCTGCTATATTTATAGAAAAGTTCCTATATTATCATCCACCGTTTTTCTCTCTACTAATTCAAATAAAGTTTGCTAGATAAGATGACACTTGATGAAAATAAACTTTGTATTGGTATACAAATAGATAATATTGATTTAAAACTCACTTATATAAGCTAAACATATTCTTTCATAACTGAGATAAATTATTAACAATTCAAGTAAATGTCTAGTGACTTTTTTGAACGGCTAAAATAATTCTTTTATTGTATTAATTATAATTTATTATTAAAAATATTAGAAAGGATAATCATTACATTTTTTTTTACTTTTCACGGATGTTATTGAGCTTTGATATACATTTAGTAAGAAAATTAACAGCCTTATGAGATAATGACCTTATTAAATACAAGTTTTTTATTTATGGCCATTTAAATGGCTCAAATTTCTGTCTTTCAATTTTTTTTAATCTGTATACAAATATATATTTATATTTTTTCTATCAAGAAGTTCTCGATGAGAGTAGTATTTGCTAAAAGTTGTATAATTTCTATCAACATATGTCTTCTTAAGAATGGCAATAGTCATTATGGATTTCATGGTATAGATCTGCAAAGAAATAGTAGTTAATTGTGAGAGAGATGTTGACATCAAAATAATTAATAAATTTAAATATTTTTTTCACGTATATATGATTTTTATCTGACTCAAACCCATGAGTTCTTTCATATGTAAATTAGGATGAAGAGTATAGTTAATTTATGCCAATAAAACAGTCTAACACTTAATAATTTAAGATTGAGAGGAGATTTTGATGAAGGCAAAAAAGAATAATCAAATTTTTTTACCGAAGACCATATCTTAATTATAATAGTTTCATATAAAGTGAAAGAAGCTAATCAAGAAAAAAGAATAAAAGATGATAATAAGAGTATAACTATACAAGTCATGAAAAATTAAAGAAAGAGTAGCTTCGAGCTCTAAGAGTCATACTAATGCATGACGATAAAAATTAGTAAACAGAGAATTTTTATTTTTTATTTTCAAAAATAAAATAAAATAAAATTAGATAATAAAGTAATTCAACACATTCTAAATTGATAGTGATTTTTAAGTTCTCCCCAATAATTAAAAATTTTGACTTACCTATTTGTTGTGTTGTAACTTATACATGAGAAAAAAACACCAAATGAAAAGAGCAGGAAGTTTCATGAAAAAATAAGATTTCTGGCGGAGAAGATAAAACTATAATTTGATGAACTGATTTAATTTCACACTTTGTTTGTCTTTATAAAGTGCACTAAGAATGTCAAAATGTTGCATAAATATATTATTAATGCGAAAGTTGAAAGAAACACTAATAACGGTTGAAATATGAAAAGATTATATAGAAAAATAAAATTTATATAACTATTCATGAAAATGCAAAAAAAAAAAGGATAAAAATACTAAAAAAAACCACAAAAAAAGAAAAATATGAATAGAGGCGTTAGAGGCATGCCACAAAACATACTTCTATATCTCCTTTATTATATATATTAATTGATTGGGGCATAAATTTTTCAAAAATACAAATCATAACTTACAAAATATTATAATATAAAAATATAAATTTATATCTCATAAAAAATATTTACTTTAAAAAAAAATAAAAACAAACAAGAAAATAGAGGTGAAAGTGAAAATGACCCTTTCCTTTTTGGCTTCTCTTTTGAAAATCCTGCAAATGTTTCAGAAACTTATTCTTAATGAATGCTCGATCAAAGTTGTAAGGAACTAAGGATTATTGTTGTAAGTCATCCGCTTCATTTTATTTATCAAAGGATTATTGTTGTAAGTCATCTGCTTCATTTTAATTATCAGAATTTTTATTGTGTTTTAATTTATTTATTTTATTTAGAAGAAAGGATTAAATATATATTTTTATTTTAATTTAATAGTTAATTTAATTTTTGTCATACTATATAGTCAAATATATTCCGTCTGTTACCAAAGTAATTAAAAATATCCCTTATTTGGATGGAATTCCCAAATAAGAGGTATTTTAAATGAGATTTGGAATATGACACTTAAAATTGAGTTTGAAGGAATTATATTAATCGAAGTGTGCCAGGTTGATCAAAACATTTTGGCAAAGCAATGCATGATATATTTGTTAAAAATTTGACTTTTTAAAGTTGTGATTTTTTAACATTTAAAATTATATTTAAATATATTATAGAAAAAAATATGAAATTTTATGAGTGAAATTTTTAAAAATTTAGAAATTAATTTAATATAATTTTTGAAAAATTTAAAATATTTAAATTTTTATTATTAAATAAATATTTAAAAGTAAATTTTTAAATTTTTATCTTTAAAAAATTTAAAGATAGTTGCCCTAACCACCACTCCATAGACTTGCCTTCAAATTTTGATGGCACCTTCTTATCACACAAGATTCTAGGTGTGAGCCTCTATTTCATCCACCCTAAACCAACAATACTCATTGACATCCTTGTCAATCTCTCCATTTCCTTAGATAATAATCCTTAAATACTTGAAACTTCCTCTGTTATGGATGACATGTGAATCAAGTTTCACTTCCATGTCTGCTTTATGTGTCACATCACTGAACTTATACTCGAAGTTTTCTGTTTTGATCCTGCTCAACTCGAACCCTTTAGACTCCAAGGTGTGTCTCCAAACCTCCAGCTTAGCGTTAACTCCATCGCGAGTCTTGTCAATCAGAACTATGTCGTCAACAAATAACATACACCATGACACCTCACCTTGAATTTGTTACGTCAATACATCCATTATCCAGACAAATAAAAATGGGCTAAGGACTGATCCGTGATGCAATGCCATCAAAATTAAAAAATGCTCTTGTTATACCCCGTAGAATTCCCGACACCTAGACGACCTATTCACACGTTGGTTAAGCATATTAGAAGGCCATACGTGCTAGAGAAAGGCCGGAAAAAAGATCGGACGAGAAACCCGTCGAACCATCGCGGGAGGAGCCGAGGCAGAGCCCCTCCGCGATGGCAGCGTGTCACGGAGGCAAGGCCTCCGCGATGGCTCCGTAACACGTTGCCCAAGTTCAGGCTCAAGTATATAAAGCCCCCACTTCGGTTTAATATCTTTTAACTCATTTTAATTTCCAGAACACGCAGCAAAACAGAGGAAGGCGAAGGAGGGATTATAATTTTCGTCCGATTACGCTACCAAACGCTACCCAAACTCAAATTAATCCTAGATACCGAAGTATTTAGCAGCAGAGAGCATTCCTACGGATTTAGTTTCGTGAAATACGGCCGACGAATCGGCGAGCCGCCGAACTAAGGTAAATAGAATTGCTCTAAATTAATGTCTATGTGTTCCTAGCTGAGAAGTGAATATTTCTCCCTTCTGGACCGCTGAAAAATAACGAGTTTTCGACTATTTTTCGAAAGGTTTAAGTTGGGATAAATATATATATATCTAAAGTGACGATTTCTCCCGAATATTAATGTATTTAGTTCTAATTGACGTGTATATGAATGTAGTTGGGAGAAACATCAGAAGTACCGACGGAAATCACACCGGTCAGTCGGATACTCAGAAACCAGGTATGTAAAGTTATTCTTTCGGCAAGCCAGGAAGTACAACTTAGAAAGTAAATAGAATAAAGGCTATTAACCGATACCCAGTGTACAGGAACGATTTTAGTATAATTTCCAGCAAGCATGCTAGTACATTAATCACGTATCATGCGATAATCAGAATAGTAGATATTCAGGCAATACGTAGTACATCTGTTGAGATTGTATCCAGTAGTAGATGGTACATTTTATGTTATTGAGCTATATCCAGATATAATCAGATAGACAGATAAAGGCCAGGTAGCAGTTAGTCCAGCAATCAGAAATAGTGTAAAACAGAATATAGTATCAGTTATTTAATACAAACTGGCCTTAAGATACAAGAAGAGAATATGGTTAGTATTTTGCATTAAGCATGCTTGCTGTGTATGTGTTTTGTATGTTGAGACTTGTTGTGGCATGTGGGCACCCTTTAGCATCCCCACCGCCCCTGGGTTATAGCTGTGTCGATACCAGATTCAGATACCGCCACTAGCTGGGCGATGCCGTCCGACTAAAGGACGATGATGGCCGACCACCATGATAATACGGTCCAGACCACCCTGCTTGCAGGGGTAGTTCAGTTTACTCTGCGCAGAGCTAGCACACCCTGTTTACAGGGGCAGACCACTCTGTGTGCACATCTGTGCCTAGAGGCAGGAGTCTTCGGACTCAAACACAGTTTATTGTCAGAGGCCAAGGCCTGAGCTACGTACCCAAGGGGGCCGGTAGGAGGAGCTCATAGTTATCAGATGAGTGGAGCGACTTGTTTTTGGTTGGTTTAGACCCGGGTAGGGGTAAATAGATTGCTTGCTTGGTTGGCACCTTCCGGCTTATGGGGGTCGGTCAGGTATTGTGTGTATTATTATGTATAATGATATGTGCTAGTAGATACTGATAGACAGAAGGACGACACGTCTTCAGGTACGCTCAGTTAGTTACAGAATGTATAAACTCTCCCCAGTTATCCTCAGCTAGATAGACTCAGCTACTTCTTGCTTAAATGTCATGTTATTGTGCTATTCGTTTCAGTTGCATATTTCAGTTTGCTTCACATGCTCAGTACCTGTGGTACTGACGCCCAGCGGGGCGCTGTATTGCTTGCCTACAGGTACTCACGGACGAGGAGTCGATCCCTCGTGATTCTAACCAGCTAGTGAGTCATCAGCTCCTGTCATCCGGAGTCTGATTCCCAGAGGTGTAGCTCCTTTTCTTTTGTTGTGCAGTATGGGTAGGTCGGGGCCCTGTCCCGATCATTTCTATTAGTTCTTACAGTATTCGTAGAGGCTTGCATTATGTATATATTCCCTATGGTTATTTGAGCCGGTCGTGTGAGGCCGTGCAGTCTGCTGTAGCTGTTTTGTATTCCAGTTTATGTTGGCCGTGTGGGGCCTTAGTTTGACAGTAGTGGTGACCTTGTCGGTCACGTAGTTTTACAGCAGTCTTGTGTTGAGTTACAGATAACTAGACAGCATGGTGGCCTTGTCGGCCCGCATAGGTTCCTTGTTACAGGTCTGTTTCTGGTTAGCTGTTGTTACAGGTACAGATGGCTACAGGCCAGTTGGCCGGAGGCTGTAGTTACAGCCGTTATATAGCCGATTTGTTTCTTGAAATAGAGCCAGAACCAGCCAAAGCACCAGTTGTGCTCAGGCTGGACCAGTTAGCAGTCTAGAGTCTAGCAGGCACCAAGTGCCGTCATACCCCCCCAAGGTGGGGTGTGACAAACTTGGTATCAGAGCAGGTCGTATCCCAGGGAGTCTGCAAGCCGTGCTAAGTAGAGTCTTGTCTATGGATGTGTTGTGCACCACATACTATAGGCAGGAGGCTGCGAGGCATGTTAGGATTGTTACTCTTCTTTCTTATTCAATCGTGCTATAGAGCAGTACAGTATAGAGTTGACTTTTGAAACTCACCACCCTCTTTGCTCACAGATATTATGGCAGACCAGTGGCACCCAGCTACAGGTAGGAGATTGGATACAGCAGCGGGCGAAGTCACCAGTAGGATGCCTCAGTTACAGCCAGATTCCGCCCGGTCTGAGAGCAATACGGAGGCGTCATCTCGGCCCTCCCAGCAGTCTCCGCCTCGCCAGACACCATTTGAGGCAGCACCGCCTCCCACAGCTCCTGCACCCATTTCGTCTGATCAGGAGCTGCGTAGTGCGGTGGTTATGCTGACTCAGATGCTAGCTGCTCAGCGTCAGCCAGCACCACCTACAGCAGCAGAATCCCTAGGGGGGCCAGGTAGTTCTAGGGTTAGAGAATTCTTGGCGTTGGGACCCCCTCAGTTTACTGGATCGGATTCAGCGGAGGACCCTCAGGACTTTTTGGACCAGATGCAGAGGATCTTTAGAGTCATGCACGTAACCCCAGCAGAATCAGTTGAGTTAGCAGTGTTCCGGTTACGGGATATTGCTGTTTTGTGGTACGAAAGTTGGGAGAGGTCTCGGTGAAGAGATGCAGCCCCTCCTACTTGGTCCAGCTTTTCAGAGGCCTTCCTGGACCACTACCTACCCCGGGAGGTTAGACAGGCTCGGGTGGACCAGTTCTTACATTTAGAGCAGGGGGCTAGGAGCGTCCGTGAATATTCCTTACAATTCGACTCCTTAGCCCGCTATGCTCCAGCATTTGTGGACACCATGTCGTCCAGAGTCCACCGCTTTATTATGGGCCTGAATCCAGAGTACATAGAGACGTGCATGACAGCTACTTTGAGAGAGGACATGGACATAGCCAGGGTACAGGCCTTCGCACAGACAATTGAGGGCCTGAGGCAGCGACAGCGGGGTGACAGACAGGCGACTTCAGAGCAGTGCCGTAGGAGCAGACCCGCTGAGATTCAGTGGGAAATTCCTAGGGGGCCGAGACCACGGTTTTCAGATAGGCCACCCAGATCTCTACCACCGGTACAGCAGCAGAAGGGCAGATTCATTCGCCGGAGTCAGTCGGAGTCCGGTAGCAGTTCACGGACAGTAGCCTCACCTCAGCAGCGGAGGGTAGAACAGAGTAGATTTACATCCACCCCTTGTCCTATATGCCACCGACTACATTCTGGAGCCTGCAGGCAGGGCTTCCCGGGGTGTTATTACTGCGGACAGGAAGGGCATTTAATGAGAGATTGTCCAGCCAGGGGACAGGGTAGTCAGGATGATCTGGATAGAGCGTCAGCAAGGCCACGAGTTCCAGCAGCCTCAGCAGGGCGCAGACCCTCAGGTTCAGGGAATAGGGGCCGAGGTAGACCAGGAGCCTCTGGATCAGGTGCAGGCCCCAGCCGTACCTATGCATTACCGGGGAGGCAGGATTCAGAGGCATCTCCCGACGTGGTCACACGTACATTGATTATCTGTTCATATCCTGTTTATGTATTGATTGATCCAGGGTCTACATTGTCATATATCACACCATTTGTGGCCCGAAAGTTGGGTATCGAACCAGAATTGCTTCAGCAGCCCTTTTCAGTGCTTACACCGGTCGGTGACTCGATTACAACTAAAAGAGTTTACCGAGGGTGTACGGTAGAGGTTGTTGATCGCCAGACCACAGTAGACTTAATAGAACTTGAGATGGTCGACGTCGATGCCATTATGGGTATGGACTGGCTAGTGCCATGCTACGCCGACTTAGAATGCTGGACCAAGATGGTCCGATTCCACTTTCCGGGGGAGGCAGTGCGAGAGTGGAAAGGGAGTACACCTACGCCGAAAGGTAGGTTTATTTCCTACCTTAAGGCAAGAAAATTAATAGCAAAGGGATGTATTTGCCACCTAGTTAGAGTCCAGGACGTTCGGGTGGAACCTCCGACTCTTCAGTCTATTCTAGTGGTTAATGGATTCCCTGACGTATTCCCGGATGAGTTGCCTGGTGTCCCTCCCGAAAGGGAGATAGATTTTGCGATTGACTTGTTACCAGGTACTCAGCCGATATCGATTCCTCCTTATCGTATGGCTCCTGCAGAACTCAGAGAATTAAAGGAGCAGTTGAAAGATTTGTTAGATAAAGGTTTTATCAGGCCGAGTACTTCACCGTGGGGTGCGCCAGTTTTATTCCTGAGAAAGAAAGATGGCTCGCTCCGAATGTGCATAGATTATCGGCAACTAAACAAAGTTACAGTGAAGAACAAATACCCGCTCCCGAGAATAGATGATTTGTTTGACCAGTTGCAGGGGGCCAAATGTTTCTCCAAGATAGATCTGAGGTCCGGATACCACCAGGTCCGGGTTCGTGAGAGAGACATTCCAAAGACTGCTTTCAGGACCAGGTATGGTCACTTTGAATTCCTAGTTATGTCTTTCGGGCTAACGAATGCTCCTGCAGTGTTTATGGACCTGATGAACAACATATTCAGACCGTATTTGGATCTGTTCGTGATAGTATTTATCGATGATATTCTGGTATATTCTCGTTCAGAGACAGATCACCAGAACCATTTACGAACAGTACTCCAGATCCTTAGAGAACGTCAGCTGTACGCCAAGTTTTCTAAGTGCGAGTTCTGGCTGAACTCAGTTGCCTTTTTGGGGCACATCGTGTCGGATGCTGGTATACAGGTAGACACACAGAAAATAGAGGCGGTCAAGACATGGCCCAGACCTACCACTCCGACTGAGGTCCACAGTTTCTTGGGTTTAGCAGGATATTATCGGAGATTTGTTGAAGGATTCTCCACTATAGCAGCACCTCTGACAAAGCTGACACAGAAAGCAGCAAAATTTCAGTGGACGGAGGCATGTGAGCAGAGTTTTCAAGAGTTGAAAGACCGATTGACCTCCGCTCCAGTGCTAGCATTGCCAGAGGGAACAGATGGGAATGCAGTGTATTGCGACGCTTCAGGTTTGGGACTGGGTTGTGTGTTGATGCAGCATGGTAAAGTGATTGCTTATGCTTCCAGACAGCTGAGGAAACACGAAAAGAACTATCCGACCCATGACCTGGAACTGACCGCAGTGATCCACGCTCTGAAAATTTGGAGGCATTATCTGTATGGCGTCCATGTAGACATTTTCACAGACCATAAAAGTCTGCAATACATTTTCACACAGAGGGAGTTAAATCTGCGGCAACGTCGCTAGTTAAAATTGTTGAAAGACTATGATGTAAATATTCTCTATCACCCAGGAAAAGCTAATGTAGTAGCTGATGCCCTGAGTCGTAAGTCAATGGGGAGTTTGGCGTATTTGCGGCCCGAGAAGCGGGAATTAGCCAAGGAAATTCATCAACTAGCTGGGTTAGCCGTTCGAGTAGTGGAGACAGAAAATAACAGAGCGGTGATTCAAAATTCTGCCGAGTCATCACTAGTTACAGAGATAAAAGAACGGCAGTACGAGGACCCTGACTTAGTCCAGCTCAGAGATAGAATTCAGGAAGGTAAAGAGTCAGATTTCCAAGTGACTGAAAATGAAGTACTACGTTGTGGGGGCCGTCTATATGTCCCGAATGTTTCAGGGCTTCGCCAGCAGATCATGCATGAGGTACATTACGCTCGTTATTCCTTCCATCCAGGAGCAACGAAAATGTACCACGATATCAGAGACATCTACTGGTGGCCAGGTATGAAATCTGAAATAGCTGAATTTGTATCTAGATGTCGTAACTGCCAGCAGGTGAAAGCGGAGCACCAGAAACCGGTCGGTCTGACGCAGGATATAACTGTGCCTATGTGGAAATGGGAAGCGATAAATATGGATTTTGTAACAGGATTACCCCGTACCAGACGCAGAAATGATTCCATTTGGGTAATAGTAGACAGGCTAACAAAGTCAGCTCATTTCCTACCCGTGAAGGCTACCTTCTCAGCTGAGGATTATGCCGAATTATATATCAGAGAAATAGTTAGATTACATAGAGTGCCGATATCTATTATTTCAGATAGGGGAGCACAGTTTACAGCTAGATTCCGGCAGTCGTTTCAGAAAGGTTTGGGAACGCAGATTAACTTGAGCACAGCATTCCATCCTCAAACAGATGGGCAGGCTGAACGTACAATTCAGACGCTCGAAGATATGCTACGAGCGTGTGTGTTAGATTTTGGGGGTAGCTGGGATGAACATCTTTCGTTAATTGAATTTTCTTATAATAACAGCTACCGTTCAGCTATTCAGATGGCGCCTTTCGAGGCATTATACGGATGAAAATGTAGATCACCGGTGGGCTGGTTTGAAATAGGAGAATCAGTGTTAGTTGGCCCAGACATTGTTTGGCAGTCCGAGGAAAAGGTAAAGTTTATCCGAGAACGTTTACTGACTGCTCAGAGCCGCCAGAAGTCTTACGCAGATATGCGGCGCAGAAATTTAGAATTTTCGGTAAATGACTGGGTATATCTGAAAGTATCCCCGATGAAAGGAGTAATGAGGTTTGGCAAGAAAGGAAAGCTTAGCCCAAGATTCATTGGGCCATATCAGATTCGGCGAAGAATAGGCCGAGTTGCATACGAGTTGAACTTGCCTCCAGAGTTAGCATCTGTTCACCCAGTATTCCATGTTTCTATGTTACGGAAGTTCATAGGGGACCCTTCTACAGTAGTTCCGGTTCAGGATGTCCAGGTTACAGAAGAATTAACATATGAAGAGGTTCCCGTAGCTATCCTAGACAGACAGATTCGCAGACTGAGATCTAAAGATGTTGCATCTGTCAAAGTGTTGTGGCGTAACAGAAATCGTGAAGAAATGACGTGGGAGGCTGAAGAGGAAATGAAAACCAGATACCCTCACTTATTTCAGACCTAGTCAGGCGACAGGTATGTCCGTATTATTACTTATACAGTACCTTATGGTTGTATGTTTGTAAATGATAAAGAAAGATTGATATCTAGTTATCTAGTGGATCTTAAAATATGGTGTGCAGTGCCTGTGTTGGACTTTTCTGCATTTCAGGTTTTTGCGATAGTCCATATTACAGAGGAGACTCTGCCGAAATTTTTCTGAAAGTAAGTAAGGAGTCCTCTAGATAACAGTGTACATTCGAGGACGAATGTTCCTAAGGGGGGGAGAATGTTATACCCCGTAGAATTTCTGACACCTAGACGACCTATTCACACGTTGGTTAAGCATATTAGAAGGCCATACGTGCTAGAGAAAGGCCGGAAAAAAGATCGGACGAGAAACCCGTCGAACCATCGCGGGAGGAGCCGAGGCAGAGCCCCTCCGCGATGGCAGCGTGTCACGGAGGCAAGGCCTCCGCGATGGCTCCGTGACACGTTGCCCAAGTTCAGGCTCAAGTATATAAAGCCCCCACTTCGGTTTAATATCTTTTAACTCATTTTAATTTCCAGAACACGCAGCAAAACAGAGGAAGGCGAAGGAGGGATTATAATTTTCGTCCGATTACGCTGCCAAACGCTACCCAAACTCAAATTAATCCTAGATACCGAAGTATTTAGCAGCAGAGAGCATTCCTACGGATTTAGTTTCGTGAAATACGGCCGACGAATCGGCGAGCCGCCGAACTAAGGTAAATAGAATTGCTCTAAATTAATGTCTATGTGTTCCTAGCTGAGAAGTGAATATTTCTCCCTTCTAGACCGCTGAAAAATAACGAGTTTTCGACTGTTTTTCGAAAGGTTTAAGTTGGGATAAATATATATATATATCTAAAGTGACGATTTCTCCCGAATATTAATGTATTTAGTTCTAATTGACGTGTATATGAATATAGTTGGGAGAAACAGCAGAAGTACCGACGGAAATCACACCGGTCAGTCGGATACTCAGAAACCAGGTATGTAAAGTTATTCTTTCGGCAAGCCAGGAAGTACAGCTTAGAAAGTAAATAGAATAAAGGCTATTAACCGATACCCAGTGTACAGGAACGATTTTAGTATAATTTCCAGCAAGCATGCTAGTACATTAATCACGTATCATGCGATAATCAGAATAGTAGATATTCAGGCAATACGTTGTACATCTGTTGAGATTGTATCCAGTAGTAGATGGTACATTTTATGTTATTGAGCTATATCCAGATATAATCAGATAGACAGATAAAGGCCAGGTAGCAGTTAGTCCAGCAATCAGAAATAGTGTAAAACAGAATATAGTATCAGTTATTTAATACAAACTGGCCTTAAGATACAAGAAGAGAATATGGTTAGTATTTTGCATTAAGCATGCTTGCTGTGTATGTGTTTTGTATGTTGAGACTTGTTGTGGCATGTGGGCACCCTTTAGCATCCCCACCGCCCCTGGGTTATAGCTGTGTCGATACCAGATTCAGATACCGCCACTAGCTGGGCGATGCCGTCCGACTAAAGGACGATGATGGCCGACCACCATGATAATACGGTCCAGACCACCCTGCTTGCAGGGGTAGTTCAGTTTACTCTGCGCAGAGCTAGCACACCCTGTTTACAGGGGCAGACCACTCTATGTGCACATCTGTGCCTAGAGGCAGGAGTCTTCGGACTCAGACACAGTTTATTGTCAGAGGCCAAGGCCTGAGCTACGTACCCAAGGGGGCCGGTAGGAGGAGCTCACAGTTATCAGATGAGTGGAGCGACTTGTTTTTGGTTGGTTTAGATCCGGGTAGGGGTAAATAGATTGCTTGCTTGGTTGGCACCTTCCGGCTTATGGGGGTCGGTCAGGTATTGTGTGTATTATTATGTATAATGATATGTGCTAGTAGATACTGATAGACAGAAGGACGACACGTCTTCAGGTACGCTCAGTTAGTTACAGAATGTATAAACTCTCCCCAGTTATCCTCAGCTAGATAGACTCAGCTACTTCTTGCTTAAATGTCATGTTATTGTGCTATTCGTTTCAGTTGCATATTTCAGTTTGCTTCACATGCTCAGTACCTGTGGTACTGACGCCCAGCGGGGCGCTGTATTGCTTGTCTACAGGTACTCACGGACGAGGAGTCGATCCCTCGTGATTCCAGCCAGTTAGTGAGTCATCAGCTCCTGTCATCCGGAGTCTGATTCCCAGAGGTGTAGCTCCTTTTCTTTTGTTGTGCAGTATGGGTAGGTCGGGGCCCTGTCCCGATCATTTCTATTAGTTCTTACAGTATTCGTAGAGGCTTGCAGTCTGTATATATTCCCTGTGGTTATTTGAGTCGGTCGTGTGAGGCCGTGCAGTCTGCTGTAGCTGTTTTGTATTCCAGTTTATGTTGGCCGTGTGGGGCCTTAGTTTGACAGTAGTGGTGACCTTGCCGGTCACGTAGTTTTACAGCAGTCTTGTGTTGAGTTACAGATAACTAGACAGCATGGTGGCCTTATCGGCCCGCATAGGTTCCTTGTTACAGGTTTGTTTCTGATTAGCTGTTGTTACAGGTACAGATGGCTACAAGCCAGTTGGCCGGAGGCTGTAGTTACAGCCGTTATATAGCCGATTTGTTTCTTGAAATAGAGCCAGAACCAGCCAAAGCACCAGTTGTGCTCAGGCTGGACCAGTTAGCAGTCCAGAGTCTAGCAGGCACCAAGTGCCGTCATAACCCCCCAAGGTGGGGTGTGACAGCTCTGAGTCGCCTTAATCAATTGTCTGAACTTGGATCTTAGACAATAATGGAGGTGGAGTTTCAGCACTAGGACTTCTTTTTGCAATTTTGAGCTTTGATAATTCAAACTCACAATTTTAAAAATGGGGTGAACGATGCTTATCATTCGAGCAATATCTTTTTATTTTTAGTATTAAGGAATTGTTTGGTAGAAGGTATAAAAATAATGTTGAGTGGAGTGTATTAGTAATATTTGCATTAGTAATATTGATATTAGTTATGCATTATTTGGTTTGCTAAGTTAAAAATAACATTCATTGCATAACTTTTTATAAAAAAAATTATTTGTTTATAAATATACCCACCACAAATAAAGATAGAAAAGACGTAGAAAAAATTTTGAGGGGCCATTTTATCTTTAATCATGTTACTGCATGCATTAAAAGTTATTGCGTTACTAATATCATTAGTTATACATAGGTTGAAAAAGTGTAGCAGCAAAGAATTAGGAATACACAAAACAAATGCATGTATATTTTTTTTTCTAATGCATCCTACCAAAAGCCCCCTAAAAGTCTGGCTATCTTTAATTAAATATTTTATCTAGCATAATTTAAAAAATTAAATTTTTTTAAATGATTGACTTTCTACTCCTAAATATACATTTTATATTAAATTCATATACATAATACATGTACATGTACGGTGATGCTTCATTGCATTTATCTATAATCTTAATCCAGTTTTTGGGAGTGTTATATACTATTTTTTCAGACAATCAAAGTTTAATGATTAAAAAATAACAGATTTTTTATCCAAAGTCAACGAAGAAACAGATGCATTTGCAACTCTAAAAGCTACATCGGCTTTAAAGAAGCATTAGAAGTGAGATTAAAAAAATCAAATTGCAATGACGTTTTGGTCCCAGTCAGTGTTTTTTTTGTCAAAAGATATTTTCGGGGCTGAGTTTTGAAACGGAGTATACTAAAAATATTTTGGCCTGCTAATAAAGACATAGATTTATAAAGTGTAAGCTTTAAAATTTAGGGCGTAAGTTTTGGACGTAAAAAATATATGTCCCGAACATTAAATTTGATTTTTATCAGTTTAAACGTATTTTTGCTATAAATTATATATTTTATTATTGATCTAATAATATTTATACTTTATGATATTATGTTTTTATATTTATAGTGAGTTTTCCTAAAATATATCAGTAAAGAAAATAATTCGCATAGAAAATAATGTTGTCATAAATAATTTTTTAGATGACTATGCCTAAAATTGATAGGATAGAGATTCCATAACACTATATTTCTGAGACAAATTTATCTTTATTTTGGCATTGCTCTTAGACTATTTATCCTCTTCTTCTTTGAAATATATAAACAGTAATCAGTACAAATATTAGTTGAGGATAGGAAGGATGAAGTGGATGATGATCTTATTTTAAAGATTATCTCAGATATTATTATTTTTTTGTGTTATTACATTTCTCAAATAATATTATTATATATTTTCCCTTTCATATTATTAGTGAATTATTAAAAATATTAATTTTTACTTATTTTTTTAATAATAAAATTGTGAAATTGAAGATACATGGAATATATGACCGGTAGATCTATGAAACTCACATCCAGTATTTCGGGGCTTACGCTTTACCCCATGCTACGTAAAATACCTCATCTTGCGCCCCCGTCTTTTAAATCACTGGTTCCAATAACACTGAAGTCCAATACTCATGTTTGAAGCATAAATGATACTTCCACGGTCCATCTTTATTTGTCCAATATTGATTTGGTACATCTCTTAGGAGCAATAAATCGGATAACAATTTTACTATATCGCCTCTTCAATATAATAAATTTAATATATTTGAAAAATGTATTGGAAAGTAACAATAAGGATAAATTAAAAAGCAAATGATACATTATATCTTGATTTTTTAAATCGGACAAGTAAAAATAGACACTTGTTTTTAGTATAATGGACAAATAAAAATAAATGGAGAGAGCAAAAGAGAAAATATTACTATCAAGTGAGGGGTAAGGGTATTAGAGTTAGGTGAGTTTAGGTCGGGTTAAGAGTTAGGTGAGTTTAGGTCGGGTTAAATAAGGGGCGGGTTATATTTAGAAATTTGGGTATTTAATTTAATTTGGGGGTTTCCATCCACGGAGAGACATTTTTTACATACTTTGGTAAAGGTATGAATATATTTGGCCCTGTAATATAACAAGGAGTAAAATTAACTAATAAAATAAAAATAGAAGGATATTTTTGACCTTCTTTCTAATATTATATTTCTTAACTAGAAATATCAAATTCGCGTTTGAAAATAAAATATTTCTAATAAAGAACGCTTCCCACCGTGCAAATTGGCATAGTTAAATAAGTGAATTTGGGATATTGAAATTTTTTTAAGAAAATAGTGAGAACATATATTCTTAAGAAATTTCTAGACCACTTTCGTTTAAGATTGGTGTGTTAAACAGCTAAAATTGACCCCAGATACAACTTTACCATATAGAGTATAGTACTTAGTTGGTGTAGCTACAAGTGCAATTAAAGATGACTTGAAAAAGTACCAAGTTCCCTGATTTGATTCCTTAAACTAAGGATTTTCATAAATCTGTCTTTTTTGTTTAACAGCACTTTACGCGTTTTTCATTTTTTGTTTTGTGTAATTTATTGGAGAGGTGGGGTAAGGAAAAAGGAAAAAGAAGAAAATTTGTTTCCTCAGATGATAACAGGAGTTACTGTTGGCATTAAACCTCTGTGTAATAATTCAAGGAATAAAGAAATTGCACCTTTTCCTCTTTTTATTGTTCTGAATTCTTTTTCTATTGCACTCACTTTTTTTGGTTTTTATTTCAAGTGAAAGATAAAATGTTTCTCATTGATCAGGAAAGAAAACCTTTTTTTTTCTTCTTATTGTTGTGCATTTTTTTTTTTTCATTGTATCAAAATTTCACGCACATCATAAATGAACTTGTAATGCAGAATGAATCGATTTGGCCCCTTTTGTACTCAGTTGATGATACAACAAAAGGAAGATAGATAAGCTAGACACAAAATTGAAATTAAAAGCAACTTTTGCAAAATAATGAAGATCTTAATTATCAATTTAACAAGCACCCGTCCTATTAGAAAAACTTCAAAGGAATTGAATTCCCGACCAACTCTTCTTTCTAAACAATGAATAATTAAAGGTTTTCATAAGCACACAAGTTCTCATTTTATCTTTACACGGTAAAATCTATCAAGTGACATATAATAATATCCCTATTTATACTATGATGGAAAAAAGATACTGTCTATTACAATTTTATCCATAATGAAGTAAGGATCTTGTTTGTTGATCTTCTTTTGGAGAATTCATGAAAATTTATAAAATGATCATCCTTTTATCTTCCTTTCATCCCTCCAAGCTATCATCCCCACATAGAATATCCGGAAAGGCTCCATCATGCACTCAAGTGCATCCCTCTCCAATGTCTCCATGAATAGATCTTATAGCACTTGGAGATTAGTCAAGAAGACATTAGATGTTTTATCAATTATATTCTTATTTAAATGAAGAGAGTTTTATAAAATCAAGAAAATATTAAAGAGTTACATATTTTTCAAGATATTTATTAGGGGTAAGCGGGTAAAAATATATATCTTTCTAAGAATGAGTAGTTTTCTTAAGGGACATGTATAAACTAAAAGCACTATTTACTTTAAAAAGTGATGCTAAATGGCCATAATTTTGTGTCCACAATTTAGCCACAAATGTAAAAAGGCCATACTAGTGTTTTCCTTTCAAAATAAAATTAGGTATTTATTAATAACATTTAATAAATAAACTAAAAAGAAATTTTAAATTTAAAAAAAAATGTAAAAAAAAAATTAAAAAACAAATCAGTTCATAATGTGGATAGAGAATTGTGGCCAAAATTCTTATGATCATTTAAATTTTTTTTATTTTAAAATAAAAAAAAACATATATTAAAATCTTAAATATTTTTAATAAAATTTGTGACTGCGTCGCTAACAGCGGGGACAATCTCATTGCTTAAAAGATGGAGCTAATTTAATATAGGTGTAAGGGCAAGTTGATAAAACTAGTATCATATAAAATGCCAGTAATTTAATTGGAGATTGAGATGAGGATGGTAGCTGCTGCTAATGCAGTGAATAGTAGCAAGCAGATATATAGAATACAAACAGCGATTGTCAATTCTGGCTTTGTGATTACGCCTCTGACGTGTATCCTACACCCGCAAATACGACCCATTTTCTTCGTTTTGCACCGAACACTTTTCTTACGTATTATTTGTCCACCCCTCTATTCGCCAACTTCTATATACTTTTAGTTTTCCCTTAACTGACTTTTTCTTATTCTTATCCCCCACTTTTCTTTTTTGCTTGTTTTTTATTTGATATTAGGGGCGTCAAACAGGGGGACTTTGGCCTCGACAAATTGATCTGAGTTACTTCATCCGTTCGACTTTTGAATTTTGAAATTTGTAATTTAAAATAAATTTAATTTTTTTATTTGTTATTTTTGTAATTTATTTTAAGTATCTATTTTTTTTTTCTATAGCTATGTATAACAAAAAGTTTCTTTTCTTCAAAAAAAGAAAGAACAATAATAATCGTTTGTTACTCTACTAAATACTTTTTACCGCTTCTATCTCCTCTCCATTGCTTACGGATCTAATTCAGAGAAATTTTAGAAAAAGTGCGTACATTTTTGTTCGTTCCAAACACACCTAAGTTCAATTACTTTGTTCCTCTTTTGAAATTTTCGGTGTTAGATATCGTAATATTATTTTCAATGTCTATTTAATATCGTAATAATTGTAAACTTGTTTTAAAAAAATTAAAATCAATAATTTAAATATATTCAGGACCCAATCTATCGTACGAAAAAAATTTAAAATTATTGATAGAGAATTAATATATTCAGGAAAAAAAGTTTTACACATTGAAAATGAAATTTCTCAAAATAATTTAATTGAAAAAATAAAATTAAAATCTAAAAAAATCTTTGCTATTTTAGTAAAGTTATTTTGATGGTAAAAGTAAGTAATAAGCATAAAACTTAATTTCCAGAATCAATCTGAAATATAGATCTGGAGACAATTTGTTTTCTTGTTTCTTTTATTTGGGAATATTAGTAAAAAAATAAATATATAAAATTAGCTATTTATGAAGTTTCATCGATATAAATACATTTATAAAATCTTAGAAGATATAATAATATTTTCTTAAAGAGAGTAATCTTTTTCAAATTCTCATTTTCTAAATAAATTTAAATATTAATTTCAATTTTCTTTTAAAAAAAATTCTTAAGAATTTATAACTATCACATTTTTAAATAAAATATTATATTTTTGATTAAGATAAATATAAAAACTAAGTAAAGTTAAATAATTAAAAAAAAGAATTAAAAAAAATAAGATGGCTAATTGTAAAAAGTCGAGTGACTACCCATTACCCATCCTTCTAACTCAAAAATTTCGGTTAGCAAGTAATTCATCATTTATTTGCTTGAGTATTCATATTCAGAAATTAATTAATGACATTACTTATACATGTTGTCTTTTTCCAGCTATATAAATATTATTTTCTTTTTGAAGTTTCTGAAAATCTTATCTTGACATCTTCTTGGGTCTATCCATTAACCATGGTTAGCTGTAACCAGCCTTGAAGCGTGTGTGAGCAATACTATAAATTCCATACCTCAGTTGCCCAAAAGGAACACATCCTTCCATGGTGGTTTCATCTTAAATTTCACTTCAAATACTTTGTATGGTTGAACCCTTCCGTTTCAACCCTTTCGCTTAAATTTTCCTTATTCAATTTCAGCTTTTCAATTTTTCAGTTTCATCATCATCATCTTCCTCTCTGATTCTGGTAATTACCTCTGTTTTTCATCAATGATTTCGAACAGAGTTCGCTTTCGACTTCAATTTTATATACATTTATTAATAAATATATGCGCATAATAAAATGAATCTAAGATCCGCCTCTAATTTTCTAACAGATTAATTGTTCATGAACGTGAAACGAGATCATGCCAAAATAGAAATTTTGTTAGTGGTGTTTTCATTTTTGTGATTAAATTTGCAGGATAAAAATGGCGTCGAACGGAGTGGGAAATGGAGAATTCAGTTTTGATAACAAGGGGAGGACTGGGCTGCCGAAGATCCAGACACAGAAGACGGAAGAAAACGTGGTGTGCCACGACGACAGTGCTACGCCGGTGAAAGCTCAGACGCTGGACGAGTTGCATTCTCTTCAGAAGAAGAAATCAGCGCCGACTACTCCGATCAAGTCCCCCCATGTATTCGGCGTCGCCGTTTCTGAAGAAGAACGCCAGAAACAACAGCTCCAATCCATTAGGTAATCCAAATAACACATGTCGTCAGATATTTACTCTTAACGGCGTCGTTCTTTTGCTGAAATTTTAGAAAAAGATGGGATCATTTTTGTCGTGTTTATCCATGGGTAACAATTATTAATCCGGAGATTGGATATTCCAATCTTAGTCTAGTTAAATAAAATAAAAAATATTATTATAATTTTAAAATAATTAATATTAAAATAAATTTTTTATAAATTTTATTTTAATCAAATATAAAATAAATTCATCCAATTTTAAAATTAGTTATCCAACGTCAAACTTGTACCAAACGTATCCTTACTGTCTGATATCAATACGTTGGGCAGTGACCCACGACCCACGTAATATTAGCCCAAACTTTAGAGAGAGGTGCAATCTCCCTAATAAAACTCCTAGATCTCTTCCTCACTTAAATTTTCATGTATCCGATTCAACTCAAAAAAGATAATAAAAACCTTTAGGGGAATTGAAATTATTGCTTAATGTCTTAATCTGTCATCGTCACTTGGAGATAGAGTTTGATCCGTCAAAGATCTTTTTTTACTGTCACGGACTCGCTTTTCCGAAAAAATATAAAAAGTACAATGAAAAAGAAAAGAATAGTACTCCTCTATCTTAATTTACTGAAATAATTTGATCTTATATAAAATTTTAAAATAAAATAAAATTTATTATCTAAAAATTAACCCCTGCAATTATAAATCATTTTATTAAATAAAATTTAAAATTAAATTATAAAAAAATATATTAACATGTTAAAGTTTAGGAGTTCTTAAAGATTTATATTTTTCCCATTTGTTTTGTAAAAACAGTGCATCATTGGCGTCATTGACACGAGAGACAGGGCCAAAAGTGGTGAAAGGAGATCCGGCAAGGCAAGCGGAAACACCGAAGGTGCAGCAGCCGATTCATCACCACCCCACCCCTACCCTTAACATTAGTGACAGTGGCCTCAAGTTCACCCACATCCTTTATAATCTCTCTCCTGCTGGTAAATAATAATGTTATTACCCTATTCTTTTTAATTTCCAATTTACGTTAGATATTAAAATCTCAGTTTTTTTATTTTAAATTAAGAAGTTTCACTTTGAGTATATATAAAGGTTTTTTACCGTCACTGCGACTCATCTTTCTTGACTCGTTCACATCTTTGACCCATACTAATCTTGCCTTACCCACCCTCCATTTTATCCTTATGGTCAATGATTTAATTAAAACTCTTGCGCTATTTTCAAACTTTTGGTACCTAATAAAATTATTTGATTGATCATTTCTAGGAGTATTAGCTTTTATTCATAACACATTGGTCTGGATTTTCTTTACTTTACAAAAAGAAAAACTACAGCTATTTAGCTAAGATCCTAAAAGATCAGAAATATATATTTTTTTAAAAATACCCTCTGCTTACTTTAGGTAGCTGGAGTTATTCAGCTTTTTTGTGTTACAAGGTTAAGGACTTTGACCCCTTTTTTTTTGTTCGAGTCATAAACTGCTTGGTAATTACTCTCCTTAAAAGGTGAAAATCAAAGTTGTTGTCCCTTAAAAAAGGGTTATTGCTTGTTTAGATGTTTTAAGTTTCGAGTATATACATTTCACTTTCGTGTCTTCCTTTTTGTAGAGCTGTATGAGCAAGCAATCAAGTATGAGAAGGGGTCATTCATCACGTCAAGTGGTGCTTTGGCCACACTTTCCGGAGCCAAAACGGGCCGTTCCCCAAGAGACAAACGTGTCGTTAGAGACGAAACCACTGAGGAAGACCTTTGGTGGGGAAAGTAAGTTTCCTCCATTTTCCTTTCTTAGGACGGCCCTTAATGTCTACTACTATATGTTATTATCATTACTAATTTTGTTTAATTCGTCAATTTTTACTCCATAAAAGTTATTATTTTTAGTTTCTAGTGTCACATTCTTTACGTCGTGATTGTTATGATATTTTTATCAATAGGGGTTCACCCAATATCGAAATGGACGAGCAGACTTTCTTAATCAACAGAGAAAGAGCTGTTGATTACCTATGTTCTTTGGAGAAGGTATTTTACTTGATTTTTTAAACAATATTATCATTTCATTAAAGTCTCCTTTCTTAATCATTTATAACATGCACTAAAGATCTTTTTTAAGTTAAAAATTATCCAAAAAGCTATCCAAATATCCCACCAAGTTATTAATTTCAACGGTTATCGAAACTACAATATATGAATATGCTTCCCCCTTGCTTAGTGCTGCCGCGTCATCATCTACGCCACCACGTATAATTACCTCATTAAAAATTAAAATAATGTCGGTCAATAAATAATTTAATTCCAGAATTTGAGGGGAGAGAGAAATAGAATAGTTGATAGTCACCTAGTCATTCTTCGATAATCTAAAGGGGTATCTTGTCTCCCATGTAAAATAAAATAATGTATTTGTATAGAGCTATCTAATTTTATTTTATCTTTATGGTTTGTCGTGGTGTATATGAAATGGCTACAGTAGCTGTCACGACCTGTATGTTACATTGTCTTATTCATGTTACTGTACAATGAGATTATAATAACGACAAGGGTAGTATATATCCTTATTGTTTCTTGCAGCATTGATGTAACTATTCTTATTTAGTGATGTGATCCATTTGTCATCATTCATGGGCCTAAGCATGGCCACAAGACACTCTTGTTTATGGTGAAAACAGTATCTCCTCATCTTCCAGTAGGAATATGTAACATATCTGTCTAGCCTTTAATGAATATGTACACATGTTCTACAACAAAGTGGAATCGGTTTTTGGTCCCAATATAGTGGAAAATATCTGCACATATCTAATACATACAGTTATATCCTTGCATTTTTGTTAAGGTATCTAAATATTGAGATCACGATATACACAAGCCATAGAATCAGTCAATAATACTTGTCTACGTTACACCTCTTAATGTGTGACCCTTCTCACCCTACGGGAATGTGGAATTGTTCAAGCTTCGGATTGTACTATCCAATCTTTTGTTGATCTCTTCACAAATGTTAAGGGTTAGAAAGCTTGTCATTGCCGTTGCTTTTCGGTCAGTCATACAGATCACAGATGGTGACACCTGCAATTAATTGTAATTGGAAAATCACCAGTAAATAGAAGATTTTAACAGGAGAAATAAGCTCCTTGCACATATCATTAAGGAGCCTGATAATCAATTTTATAGTGATGAAAAATTACCTTCTCTTCTGACTATTTTCTACTTGGGGCCTACATTTCAGGTGTTTGTGAATGATCAGTTCCTCAACTGGGATCCAAACAATCGTATCAAAGTTAGAATTGTATCTGCCAGAGCCTATCACTCCTTGTTCATGCACAACATGTAAGAAGCTGATCATGATACTTTTTAAAACTCTCTGCTTTTACTTTCTTATGTTTTACAGGTCAGCAGATAAGTATTTTTCTACTTTTTACATAATGCACATTATCTATCTTTAGATTTTACAACCATTAAAGAGCCTTAGTGAATTAAAGCAATATCAAAAGATCATGTAAAACATGTTGGTCAGTGCAATTCAATAACCGGGTCGGTGACAGGTGTATCCGACCCACTCCAGAAGAGCTGGAGGATTTTGGTACTCCGGACTTCACAATATACAATGCTGGTCAATTCCCTTGTAACCGTTACACCCACTATATGACTTCCTCCACTAGTATAGACATCAATCTTGCTAGGAGGGAAATGGTCATCCTTGGCACACAGTATGCTGGGGAAATGAAGAAAGGTCTTTTCGGTGTAATGCACTATCTAATGCCTAAGCGTCAAATCCTCTCTCTACACTCCGGCTGCAATATGGGAAAAGAAGGAGATGTAGCCCTCTTCTTTGGATTATCAGGTATAGTATAAAGGGATTGGTCCTCCCTTTATCGGAGCAGCAACAATATGTGCCCTCTTATCTTTATATCTCACAGCAATCTGACATCATTTCTATATACTCCGATGCTCATGTTTCTTTTCTGGATTTGTTCATATTAGGAACTGGGAAGACGACACTGTCTACTGACCACAACCGATACCTTATTGGAGATGACGAACACTGCTGGAGTAATCATGGTGTCTCAAACATTGAAGGAGGTTGCTATGCCAAATGCATAGACCTTTCAAGGGAGAAGGAGCCTGATATATGGAATGCCATCAAATTTGGCACTGGTATTTTTCTGATTCTGACTTGATCCTCTTGATGTTATTTTCTGCCAAGTTACAGTATGAACCCAAATTAATATCTTTGCTCTACGCAGTGCTGGAAAATGTGGTTTTTGAAGAACATACCCGAGAAGTGGATTATACAGACAAATCTGTAACAGGTAACTTGTGTTGATTCGAACAGAGATTTTTCATCTCTGACATTCATCTCAAAGTCTTAAATCAGTTGATGTTCCTTCATGGCTATAATGGCATGATTTGATTGCAGAGAACACCAGGGCAGCATATCCAATTGAATACATCCCAAATGCTAAAATACCATGTGTTGGTCCTCATCCAAAGAATGTCATTCTTCTTGCATGTGATGCATTTGGCGTGCTTCCACCAGTCAGCAAATTGAACTTGGCACAGACAATGTACCACTTCATTAGTGGCTACACAGCTTTGGTATATGCTCATGAAATCTGATGCCTCACAGATTACATTTGAACTTCCGAGATACGATGTAAAGATTGTTGCTTCGACAATTCACAGGTGGCAGGAACTGAGGATGGTATTAAGGAGCCTACAGCAACATTTTCAGCATGTTTCGGTGCAGCATTTATCATGCTTCATCCAACAAAATATGCAGCCATGCTGGCTGAGAAGATGCAGAAACATGGAGCTACAGGATGGCTTGTGAACACTGGCTGGTCAGGTGGAAGGTAAGAGCACTCACCCACAACATGTACCCAAATGATGTCATTCAAACTATATATGTAACTAATCTCTCCGTTATGACCAGTTATGGATCAGGCAGCCGAATTAAGTTAGCATACACAAGAAGGATCATTGATGCCATCCACTCTGGCGCACTTCTGAAAGCGGAATACAAGAAGACCGAGGTATTTGGGCTGGAGATTCCAACTGAACTTGAGGGAGTACCTTCAGAGATTCTGGATCCTGTGAACACTGTAAGTTAGCATACACTTAAGCACTGTCTAATTGCTACATTCTGCAAATACCTTGCTGTTAATGTAAAATCTCGTTGCAACTTGTAACAGTGGCCTGACAAGAAGGCACACAAGGATACCCTGTTGAAGCTGGGAGGCCTCTTTAGGAAGAATTTTGAGGTGTTCACAAACTACAAGATTGGAACTGATAGCAACCTGACTGAGGAGATCCTGGCAGCTGGTCCAAACTTCTAATTTTAGAAGAATTGCCTGAGTGAAGGTTGGGGAAAATATGATCTAATATCAAAGAGAAATAAGATAGCCAGAAAACATATGTAATATTATTTTGCGTGTTATATTTTACGTGTAATTGGCCAAGAAGGAGGTTTCACATCCATGAGTCATCGGGTTTTTTTTTTTTTTGGTTTCTGTTTCATCCGGGTTGTGTTTGTTTTCTGGTGAGGTTGAGGGGGAGGTCGTATTTGTAACTTCATTCACTTGTGCTGTAACATCCTCGGTCAATAATGAAAGCTTCATACCCAACTATTTCTTCTCTGTTGCATGTCAGAACAGTCTTAGAATAGCACTTCATTGGAGGAACTTGAATGTTAAGTCCATCCACATTAAGAAGAAGAAAATTGACAAGGCAAATAAGACCGAGTTCTTTGGGCCCTACTAGATATTCTCTTTTCTGCGCAGAGAAATCCAAAGAGATTTCTAGGAAAAAATATTGGAAGGGTATGCAACCAAAAGCACAACAACAATTTTCTCTTCATTGTCCCAGCTATTAAAGCAGCTACTCACAAAGTAAAATGGATTATCATTTTGGCATAGGTCATACGCATTGGAATTGCGCTGAGTGAACCAAGCTGTTGAACTTCTAAAACTTCAGTGCGTTAGACATACGCATTTATGTCTGAGTAGCCATCAGCGGTGGAGCCACCCTTGTTACGTTGTGTCCGTGGTTAAGAAAAAACCAATGTATAAATATACTATAATGTTGCATCCTTTTAACTTCTTCCATATTTACTTCTTTAAAGTTTGACTTCCTTTAGTGATAGCAGCACAACCGTGACACGAGTCAAAGACTTGATTATAGTGTTAGGTATTATTTTTCCAACATATACACCAGCATGCTGAATCATACTTTGCTCAGCAGAATGTATGATAATTTCTTTATTGCGGTCTTCATCTTAACTAGTTATGTTCGACGCGACAATGCAGATTCAGTCTGACCACGGAATCCAAAAAACACTAACCAGTACTCTATATGACGAATGCAACCAGGGAGTACACAGTACAGCACACAACACAAATAATAATCACATCAGTAGCAGAGAAATTAGATGCACCCTTAGGTTTTCCAGCATTGGGAATACCAATAACTTCATATGATGACACTGGTTTCCGCTCCGGGTAGACGCACACTTGAGCTAGCTTTGATTTCATAATCTGCAAGATGTTCCTCAATTGTTGGATTTCATTTTCTAACAAACATCAACTCTTTCTTATGTAGGTCTCCAGCAGCCTTCAAGGAGCTCCAAATCTTTTGACACCAATTGATCTTGTAAAGTCATTAGTGGTTACAGAAACACCTTTATGATGGCGGTCCAAGGACAACATAAAGCCGAAAGATGAGGACAGAATAAAGTAATTGCATAGGCTCGCAACATAGAGCCATTAGTTTGTCCAATTTTGGATGGTTGGGAAGGAAAAGCTGAGACGAATGCTAAACATCAGAAGAAGGATTAGATGAAAAAACAGGACGCACATTGCTAGTCCCCACATATTTGAGGGCATAAAGCACATGCCAAAGTAGCATCTCATAGTTTAGGTCTGACAACATTTGGAAAACATGAAAGTTAGACTCCTTAATATGTTTCATGAAGACACAGGAAGGACAACAACACTAGTCGTATAAGTTTAAGGGCCTAAAGCACATGTTCAAAGCCTACAGCAAATATGAAAACTGTATCTCAAGGTTTTGGTTTCATGAGAGGCTTGAACGACATAATACTCTGCCTCCTCAATACCCAACAAATGTGAGGGCATAAAGCACACTCTAAAAGAATTCAGTAAATATGACAGCAGCATCTCAAAGCCTCACAAGGTTTGAATAACATTAAATTTGCCTCCTCTATATGACTCGTGAAAAAAGCTGGAAGGGCATCACTAGTCTTAAAAAAAATCACAAGCTAAAAGAAATCAGCAAATATTACAGTTGTATCTCAGAGTTCAGGTTTCACAATGCTTTAGTAACTTTGCATCCTCAATATAACTCATAAAGTAACAGGAAGAGCATCATTAGGTCCAAATAAATTTGTGACATAAAGCAGACATTAAAAATTATGTTGCCCCGACTCTCCAAAACTGTCCGTGTGGGATCCTCCACATGCACTACTTTTGGAGGATCCAACACGCACTCGGCTACATTTTTGAAGAGTTCGAGCATCATAGATTAAAAGAGCTAACAGTTGTAGCTCAAAGTCCCCGTTTCACAAGGATTTAATACCGTTCCTTATCAGAACTAGAAAAAATGTTTAAATAACACGAAATTTTTCCTCCTAAAGGGAATCACAAGTCAAGATAAATTTGAGGGCATAAAGAACAGGTTCAAATAAATCAGCAGATACGACAGTTGCATGTCAAAGTGCCGGGTTCACCTGACTTACATAACATGAAACTTTGACTCCTCAATGTGATTCGTTTATGATAAATTTGAGGGGGAAATTACACTTTCAGGTAACTCCATAAAGTTTACAGTTTTATCTTGTGATTAGGTTTCATCATGCTAAAATTTCATCTCCTTGTCAAGATTCACTGGATGTAGCCACATCATCTTTGTGTTTAATCATGCCAGAATCAACAAGAACAGGAATTTCCGCTGCAAGCCATGGTGCAAGACCCAAACAGAGCGCGTGTGCAATGCCAAATCTGGGGCTAAATGAATACCAAGAGTTAGATTTAAGTAGAAAGACACTTTCAGTTCCAACATACTGAAAATAAAATAGGACAAACATGAAGCAAAGAGTACTCCTTTATATAACTAGGTAAACATAAGCACATCTTAGAAAAATTATAATATTTATTTTATTCAGATTCTACTATGTCCCCAGTCGACCAAACATTTGCTCTTCACTCAAGCAGATCCTACTAGCAGTCTGGTGATTCAAGAATCAAGAGCTAAAGCCAAGTCAAAGAATCAATTGAACAATTACTCCTCAATCCAGAACTCAACCGAGTTGGAGTATACTTGTGAATCTTCTATATCCATTGTGACTATATTAAAACTGATCGTTACCCTACTGTAACCATATCTTGTCCCATCACAAATTTTTGAATACCTCGCTAATGCATTATGCAGTCCACATAATTGGGAAAAGACTGAAAATTGAACAAGGAAACAAATGTTTGAAGAGTGGAGTGCATGTGAAAGAACTTGAAAGAATCTGGACATCCCAACATCACATTGTGACTATATTAAAACTGATCGTTACCCTACTGTAACCATCTTCCTTTATCTTGTCCCATTACAAATTTTAGAATACCTCACTAATGCAGTCCATATAATTGGGAAAAGACGGAAAATCCAACAAGGAAACAAATGTTTGAAGAGTGGAGTGCATGTGAAAGAACTTGATATGTCTAAACAATGTGGTTGACCAAAACATACTATCATGAATTGACTAAAGTTCATATTAATCCAGCTTCAATTCAAATCAAAGAGGAGAAAAATTACCAATTCTTCGCCCATAGCGGCTTGAAATGCACCGTTAAGCATATTTTCCCTCCTCTGTACATCTACATAATCAAAAAATAATAAGAATCAATCAATCAACAAACTAAGACACAATTCCAAACTAATTCGAGACAGATAAATGAATCTTATCTATCTATTCAGACCCATTTTACATAATTGGTTAATTATAAATTAGGGTTTTGCTAAACTTCACAGCATAACAACTGCTGCACCTCAAACAAATCATAACAATAAGAATTCACCGTCATAGATTGGTATACAGAGAATATATGATCAGAGAGATGAAGGAAACAAAAAAAAAGAATGAACCTTTTCAGTCTTGCCATCGAGTTCAGGCAACTCGAGTTCAGGAGCAGTGGCAGGGTAAGTAACGGGTATGTCGAACTGGAGGTCAAACTCGTACTTGAGAAGGTTGTGCACGTACCAACACTTTCCCTTCCAACGAGTACCTTCAGGATTAGCCGCAGAGATACGGAACCAATCATTGTCCTTGGATTTGTTCATTGATGTATAGGCGATTAGGGCCTTGTACTCTTCCTTCAGCCGCTGTGTCCATGCTGCGCCGTCGCGTGGACCGGCCTTTATTGTCAACAAAGGGATCTGTGTGAGGGTTGATTTGGTATTCGGATCCCAACCCTCCATTTCGGAATTCGCCGGAGAATTTTGATGACAATCGCAGCAGATTGAGGCTTTGTTGAGATATCCTCGCTAATTGATTACAAGCTTGATGAATACAGGAATGCGTTATTTGTACGAAGTGTGAAAAGAGCCTTTCTGTTGGAACCGGATCCGGGTTCACCCAATGTGAACCTTGATTTTAGGTTACTGTAATAATAATAATCCAACTAATAGGAGTACTAATCTAGGTTTAATTCACTAAATTAAAATTCTATTAATAGATTGGAACACAGCTCAATCAATTTTCAAAAAAAATAAATTTTGTATCAAATTCGAACATCACCTAACTTTTTATAATTTGAATGAGAAAAAAATAAATTTTTAAAATTTTTTATATCTTGTATGTGAAAATACATATTTCTTACAAAAATACTATAGAACTAAAAAAACAATTGAAAAAGGTAGAAGATAATCTCTCCTTTTTAAGTTTACTCCCCTGCCCGTCTGGCCATGGCCATTTTCTTTTTGAAGTCTTATTTTCAAAAACTGTTTGGATATAAAATTACCTATCATTTTTCAAAATTCAATATAAAGTTGAATTTGAGAAAAATTCTAAAATTTTGTTTCATAATTTTTATTTAAAACCACTTATAAAAATTTTAACAGTTTCGATTTTGTATTCATATTCAAACACAATTTTTATTTGAAATATTTTCAACTTACAAATAAATCCTACTTCTTCTTCTTTTTTCAAACTTTATGATTGTTATGTCCAAGTGTCTTCTAACTTTACTTGTAAACTCAATAAATCCTTAAATATTCATTATAATTCTCCACGTTATGAAAATAATCAGTAACATCTCTATTAAAAAGTGATAGTTGAATCTATAAAAAGGTTAAGGATAAATGAGTTGTAATAATCACAATTAACCTCTAAATAACGTGAACTTATCCATAAATATATGAAATAAATAATGAAAAATAAGTATGTAAAGAAACAAGAGTAGAAGAAAATCCTTATTGAGGTATCGCCGGTTGAACTGATGAACAATGTTGACACCCAATTTTGATCGACTTGTGCCTTAATATGCTGCTTATATATGTATATATTTATTTATTTATTTTACGCAAAAATTCAACTTATTTTTGTATTTATAAAATAATTTATTATCATAATATTGCGAAACTTATTCCAAGTTATATATATATATATATAATTTATATTAATTTTAAGTTTTGATATTAAATAATTACATCACACATAATGTATTTCGTTTTAATATGCGCCCTTATTTTGAAATATATTCTTTACTTAATAAATTATTTACCTAATTTACTAAGTTTTACAAATTTATTTGACTAATAATATTGCTCGAATTTATAAATTATTTATGTTAATAATATGATTTTTATAATATTTGATAATTTAATTTTCTAGTCATTAAATTATTTTTAAATATAATAATGTAATTATATGATATTTTTACATAAGTATACTAAGAGCTATGATTTTATTTATTAATAATAATATTTAAATGATTTTCTATAATTTAAACTATTTTTATTATTTATTATTTATTTATCTACAAATGTAGTATATTTATTAATTTAATAGCAGCAAATTCAATTTCATTCATTTATTCAAATTATAGCCACCGTATTCAATTTCATTTCAATTTTGGCCACTTTCTATTCAATTTATTTCAATTTTAGCCATTTTTGATCAATTGTGGCTACAATTTAAATTCAATTTCAGCCTAAATTAAATCCTAACCTATAACCCGTCCGGATGACCCAATTAACCCGACCCATTAACTAATTAAATCATAGCCGTTCATTATCTTTAATCCTACGGTCCAAATTTAACCCTACCTAATTTCCATTAATATTCCCTTTACCCCCAAAACCTAACATTCTTCCCACTTTTCTTCCTCCTCTTCACATAAGCCGCCGCCTACTTCCCTCTCTCCCTCTCTTCGCCGACCACCAAATCCGGCCACTGTTTGGCCGGAAAACGCCATAGCCACCAGAAACCCATCCTATCACCGCTTCACTCCTCTCTATCTCCTTCTCTCTCCCACCAACACTCAGATCTCGACCACCAGAACTCCGACAGACCTCTCCCATTCTCCCCTTCACCTTCTCTCCCTTTTCCTCTCGTTACCGCCGAACCAGCGTCGGCGACCACCCTTGCATCACCAACAAGCAACAGTCGCGCCTTCCTATCCTCCACCCCCATCCGGTCTCCTTCTCTCGCTCCCCATTCGCTTTTCTCCAACTTCCATTAATTCCGGCGAGCACCCAAAGCAACAACCACAGCCGCCGACCTCTCTTCCCCTCCTTTCACCGGCCACCACCCAAAAAATACCTTGCGACCACCACCGGATTTAATCTGCTTAACATCTGATTCTGTTTACTGGAGTTGCCTTCATAATCTCTACATGTTATATAATGAATTGCTCCCTATAATTATAATTACGCTCTCACTCTCTCAACCCTGTTGGTTTCGGAACTCATGATCCAATTTGATTTCTAGAACCCTAATTTAAGTTTTGAGTAAGTTTTAGTCTTTCATGATTAAGATAAATTTATATATATTATTGGCTGTTAGAAGACTTGCTCCATAAGCACTGATCTGAATTATGTGGAAGATTTGATACTTGTCTATTTTAGTAATTTTGGTAAATCTTATCAATCTGTTTTCCATCTTTTTAAGTTTCGATTATGAGAACTTCCTATGATTTAATATGGCAACTCAATATCTTTTATTTGGTAAGATAATTGTGTGAAAACTTTCATTTATTTAGTTTTAGTATAAATTGTGATTTATGGAGATCACTGACTGATTATAGCTACTAATTGATTTCAATAGTCATTATTTAGGTAACTTTGGCTAATTTGCTTCCCTCCCTTTTCATAACTTTATTTTATAAACAAGTCCGTTATTTAAATATAGTAGCATAATAATTTACACTTATCTAATGTTTTTTTTTTACCATATTTCAATCTCATTATCTCACCAATTATGTTAAGTCTTGATTAGTTTTACCCATAATTATCTCCTTTGTCTCATACCAATTGGAAGTTGTTTTACACCTAATTAGTTTTGTCTTGATTATTATGCATCTAATTGATTTCGTATGTTGTTTAAGGAAAATAATTATTCTTGATTGATTCCTTTAAATTTGAATACATATATATTTCTGATAAAATTATTCTTACTTTTACACTAAAAGGAAACCTGTGTGCTCTTATGGCAGTGCTGATCATTTTACCACTAACTAATTTCATTTATTGTTAATTGAGGAAATATGCCTTTGATTGGTTCTATTGAATAATTTCCTTTCTCTTTTATTCCATAATTTACTGGCATTCTCTTAACTATATAAGCCCGACTTCTCCTGTCTTCTAAGGGAAGAGGGGAAACACAGTCAGAGATATACGTTTTTTTAATATTATGCTCCTTCAAAACTCTTAATTCTTTATTCTTTGTTCTTTCTTCCCACCTCAATACGAGCATTGCTCGGAATCCTCGAGATTCTTGTGATCTTGACGTATTGAGTGTGGGTAACAGTCGTGGTATCCGTGACATTTCATTTTCCTTTGCTTGTGTTATTTATCGCCTTTATGCAGGTATCATCTTATTTATTCATTCATCGGAGAGTCGCCGGGACAAAAGAAGAATACCGGAATTATTCTATTGTTATTTTAATATGCCGTATTTATTCATTCTATTTTATTTGTAATATTTGTAATAAAACTCTCATAATAGTGAAAAGGGGTTTGGGGTGGGGATTGTATTTTTCCTTACTGTTTTTCTTTACTGCTAATCCCACTTAGAAAAGCATGCCTTTAGGAATAACATAGAAATCATATGAACATATAGAAATCATGCCTATAGGGCCTTAAATAATTTGATTAAAAGTATTTGCTATGTTTAAATTCTAGTAACCTTTCTTGTACGAATGGCATAAATGTGTTTGTTTTAGTTAATAATTATGCCTATAGAAATTTGATTTATTTAATAATATATGTAAAGTTAGAAATCATGCCTGTAGGAGCGTACTTATTGTCTAACTGCCACATTAGGTTGTGCCTATTTTGAATCGGTATTTCTTTTATACTAAAATTCACCAATCGTTCCATATTGTTAAGAAGTAATCCCTAGGTAAATCGCGTTACATGCTGTCTAAATAAAGTTTTTGACATTTTTGCACTAGAGACTTTATTTACATAGAAATCATGCCTACGGTGTTTCTACTTCACCACTCTTCTCGAATTATTTTGCAATTGTAATGATTTATTAGTAGAAAACATATTTATGTGAAGCATGTCAAAATCAGTGCTTTCGCAATATTTGGTAAAGTGCTTGAATTAATGGACGATTAGAGTCTGTCTGTGAGGATCCGCCATACTAGATATCAGGTTTATAAAATCACTGTTGCTCATTTTAATATAAGAAGCTCATGCAGACCCTTATCTGTTGCTTTTATGTTTTGTCTTTTGTTTGTCGCTATTCTTTAATAGCCTTAAGTATATTCTAGAATCCAAAATCCAAATAGTAGTCCAATGCCTTTTGGACTTTAGGATCGGGGCGGGTAGACAAAATATTAGGACGATAGTCTATAACATAGAACGTTTTAGATTAAAATAATTAGGTGGGTAGATGGGATATGATGAAACAGACAGGCTATTGCTGACTTCTCGTATGAAGCTTATATCTGCTTTGTATTTACAAAGCAACCTATTACTCTCATCTTTTCTAAATTTCATTTTTTGTTAGAAGCTTCTAAATATTTTAAAATTCTCTTCTTATGAAATATTGACATACTTTCATAAATAAAATAAAAAAAACGTTAAAACTACATATATATATATATATATACACATACATGATTTTCTTAAAAATGTGTTTTTATTCAAGTTATATATATATATACATACATACATATATATATTATTTTCATACTATCTTGATTTTAAAAATAGAATAGACGGGAGTAACATTGCATTGGGCTCATTTTCAGCCTTGTCAAAACCTGATCCCACTTTTAAGGTTAACTTCTTAATTTGCTAATTCAGTATTTATGTTAGTATTTTATTTATGCTTAATAACTCACCGACTTTATTTGGTCATTTAGTTAATTCCCCCATTTAATGAATACGGCCGGGAACCACATTTGTGGACCTCGAAAGGTGTCTAACACCTTCCTTTCGAGGTAATTAAAGCCCTTACCCAAACTCTGGTAACCTAGGAAATAAAGCTTAGGTTAGAACGGTGCCCTAACGCACCTTAATTCGTTAGGTGGCGACTCTTCTAATTCCACCCTTAAGAGACGTCATATGTCGAATTCCGCTTTTCTGCGAGGGAAAAATGGGGCGCGACAAACAACTTGGCCAAAGAACAAAGTGATTACATGTTATAATTTGAGAGTTTAAGCAATAATAGTAGTCAAAATGGGATGACTACAAATAAGAAAAATGGGATGTATTTTTAGTCTAACCCTAAAATAACATTTTCCAAATATTAAGCACATCATAATGTCACTATGTGCACGTTTCTCAGACAAATAAATATAGATTTGATATTGTCGTATAGTGAATCATCAGATTTCTCGTATACAGTTAATTTATGAGATTTATTATATCCAATCATTGATGATAAGTCGGTCACTTGATTTAGAAGAGATCGTCTCTCACCGATACAACTAGTTCGGAGTGAGTTCAAAGTAAGATCAAAGTTATATTCCCCGGTCGATTCTCAATTTAGGGTCAAAGTGATCCCAGACAACTTCTATCCGACTAGACTTATTTTGCCACGTGTCATCCTCGAGTCGTCTATGTATCGAAATCATATTTGACAATACAACTATATCTATTGACATATAAAGTTTTTTGAACTTGACAGGTTTTTATAAGCGTTTTGTTAAAGAGGTTTTTGTATATTTCATCTTTGATCTGCTTGACACAAAAGATATTCAATCTAAGCGGCCAGATATAGTAATGAGGACTTTCAACTAATTTAACATAAATTATCGTTTAATTTGGTCGGTCCCCCTCTTTATTTTTTCCCAAATAATACGTATGTGAATTATGTAAAAAATTAAATTTTATTTTATAATAACAAAATAATATTTACAGAATTTAAAAAATAAATAAATAATACACGATCGTCCAAATAAAATCACAACTTTATTAATTTTTCCAAAAGCAAACAAATTAACATATAATTCTCATGTTTTCTAAATTATAATTTTCAAACACTTTAATAGAAATGTCGAGAGTTGTAAGAACAAGTAGATATTGAGGAACTCTGGAGAAAAATTTATATTGTGAAATTTGATCGTGTTTTATCTTTTTCATTATTTGACATGTTTAGCATTCATACAAGTCATCAAACACGAAAAATTAAAATAATTAAAGCAATTATTATATTTTAAATTTGACAAATTGCTTCCAATTTAACAAAAATTTTTGAGTAATTAGTCATATGTACGACAAAATTTGATTATTCAAATTTAACGTCATACTGAAACTTTGACATCATTTACAATAAAAGCATAATATTTAATAGTGTCCTAAAGATAATATGAAAAATAAAATTGGATGACTGAATTCAAGTATATGGGGAATTAGAATTGCTACTTGCACTACGGTTGATGCAATATAGCCTAAGTCGTAACTGATGTTAGCAACACAACTTTCTCCTGTACTTTATACCTGTCACGATCCAAAATCGCATTGAGCCGTGAGGACACCCATCACACTTGTAGGCGAACTCTATTGCTTTATTGACCAAATAATAATTTCTTTTTAAAAAAAATGCAGAAATGACATAAAATAAACAACTAACTTTTATAAGACCAAAGCAACCCCAACACCTGGTGACACTAGTACAAGAGCATCTACGAGTACCGAATGAGTATAAGAACTAAAATAACTATCTGGAAGAAATTAAGATAAAAAATAAAATAAGAAGTCTCTAGAATTCAGTGATTGCCGAAGAGGAAGCAGCTCACTCTGAACTCTAGCCACAAAGTCTTGAACCGCATGAGAACTCAAGTACCGCTAGTACCTGGTATAGTCCCTGCACACAAAAAGGTGCGGCAAGTATAGAGTGAGTACGGGGAAACACGTGTACTCAACAAGCTTTGATAACTGATCCTTCCTAGAAGTGATGACGAGATGTAACTCCTAACAATTTCTTTTTCAACAGTTATAAATATACAATAATAATAATTCATCACAACAAGAGCTCACGGATTTAATACCAACACAATAAAAAAATTAAGAAACATATTATCCGAAATCAACTGCACTGATGATATCACCATATGCCTCAAATTCACCTAGTCAAATCAATATCACAATCATATCAATCCTCAACTCAACATTCAATAAAGATGAATGTAATTAAATGCAATGCACTGGCCAAGAACCTGTATATACACGCTTCATCTATGAGATAGTCGGGACCCATGGGGGACTTGCGAGATGTCATGATCCACCTAGGCCATGACTGACGCTCGGCAAGCCTAAGTCCACCAAGCAAGCCTGGACCATTATCGTGCTAAAAATTCGGCAGAGTTTTCTCTGTAGGGGTGCAATCCATAAATTTAAATCTGTCAGTACTCGGTAAACAAGAATCCAACATAATATAATACTAACATAATAGGCCTACAAAGATACCAAAACCATAGTCAATGACTTCTACGAGACTTTAGAAGTCTCCAGTCACGCCATTACCAACACAAGCCAAAACCAATTTACAAAATAGACTCAAGCAGCAAAACTCTAGGATTTAACTAAACTAATATATTGAATTAGTCTAAACAAAATATCGGCCCACATGAAGCAAGTGCAGGCTTACTGGATTAATCATCAGCTCTATCTGTCTCTCTGTCAAGTCAAAAAGTTACCCTCAACTAAGTTATTTGTAAGGAGAAAAAGAAAGGAGTGGGGTCAGTCACACTGACTGAGTGAGTAATAATATCAACCATAGCATTATTTTGAACAATATATACTAAACCACACGGTTTATACACCATTAACAGTAACTTATTCTAGTCAACATACCATTTAATATATGAAAACCTGGTCAACTGGTTTTAAAAAGAAACATATCGATATTTATTAGGAGGATCTTGTGCCAGTATCGAGTATACCTTCTGACACTATGAATTTACCATAGCCGTCTGACTACCCCGTCAGCTAGTTTCCTTCTAGAGGGTCTTTGCACAATATTTATTTTTCCTACAAGGTGCACCAGGTCTAACGATCCCGACGTTAGATAAAGGCGGAACTGGCAAAGTTAACTTCCCGAAACATTTTCTTTATAATGCAACATATATTCATTTTTTTCCGTGTCAAATTTAAAATCAACAAATATCATAACTCGTATATAACACCTATATAAGAGTGGCCAATATGCAATCTCATGATAAGAGTGATACGATGCATTTCAAATACTTAATCATACTATTGCTTTTCCTTGTGCAAGAAGTAGTCACTTTCTAAACAAAATATTTTTAAGGCAGGAAACAATTTAAAATATTTCGTAGTTGAAAATCAACTTATGGAAGAATTATCACTCACAACATTTTCTGTCGAATACTTCCAATTTGCTTTCTCGCGGGCTCAATTATCTAAAGAAAATATACTGCAACATTTGAGTATTCCTTCTCCTTAAAATGCGTAAAATTATTTATTTCTAGAACAGAAACCTATAGTTCCCAAACCCCTTCAATTGTTAAGATTAATTCTAACTAACTATCTCCAAAAGTTCTTATCCTCCACTTGTTATGGAAAAGGAATTTATCTAATATTTATTTTAAATAAAAATCGTTAAATTGCTACTGATTACTTCTACCCAATTCTGAATTTTTTCCAAGAAATTCTAAGCTTAAACCATTTTATGTCCATGTTGGAGTTGTTCCCAACAGAAAGGAGGGATTTAATGGTAAATATATGTATCAAGACTTACCTGCAGCGGTCAAGAATTGTGGAAAGAACTAGTCTCCTACAAATAAAGATTTTATCCGTACCTTTGCGGTCTTCCTCTTTCCTTCCCTTCTCTCTTCTGTTTCTCTCCTCTTTCTTTCGTTTTCTTCTTCTTTTTTTTTAGAGCAATGCTGTTGGACAGCTTCACGCTGAACCCAAGCAGTGCTTTACGCCAAAATTTCCACTGTCCCTTTTCTCTCTCTGTTGCTATTTGCTTTTATTGAGGAGATGATTTATTAACTTAATACTAAGGTAATTTAATGGGTTAGGGGTAACGAGTTAGGTATTAGAGCTAGGTTGTCCTAATTTAAATGGGCCAGGCCCAATTCGTTTAGTCATTACACGAGGTCTATATAAGCCGCCAGAACTATTCCTCTTAGGCAATCACTGAATTCTAGAGACTTCTTATTTTATTTTCCGTCTTAATTGCTTCCAGAGAGTTATTTTAGTTCTCATACTCATTCAGTACTCATAGATGCTCTTGTACTAGTGCAACAGGTCTTGGGGTTGTTAAATACACTGTTCGGGTACTTATATAGGACTGCTCCAACAACTTTAATTTTCACTAAAATGGCCATAACTTCGTCATACGAACTCAAAATGCGACGATTCTCTTTCGTATAATTCCTAAATAATGATACAGACCTACTCGTTCAATCAAAACTCCACTTGGTGCTCGTTTGCTAAGTCAGATATCATTTTTGCTCGTTTAAGAATTATTATTTGGTCAATAAAGAAATGAGGTTCGCCTACGGGTATGATGGGTGCTCTTACGGCTCAATGCGATTTTGGGTCGTGACAAAACCATAGTATATATTATTTTTAATATGGAAGACTTTGAAATAAACTAATTTTTTATATATATTAGATCTACATTCCATGTTAATAATTCTAATTAATCAATTAACTTATTATTTATTAAATTTTTTATTTATATCATGTAGAAAGTCTTCGGATTTAGAAATACATATATATATATATACTATACCATATTTAAATTATTTTATGCTCAAATAATATTTTTATATTTAATAAGTTTTGACATAATATCTGATAACTACACAATGATATCCTTATGACATTGTCCAATGCATAAGGCAGCGACAATAACACCCTTGTAGAAACTTCAGTAATATTAATGGGTTTACAATAATACCAATCTAATAACTATAACATAATTATATTTGATGTAACCCCGTAATAGCCTTTGATATATTGAAAGGAAAGGCAAAACCCTATGATATCTCGACTTCAGTATCAAATAGTCACAACAAATCATATAATTGTCTAATACTGACATTCAATATTACTGCCCTAGAGAAGTTAGTTAATAACATGCATTTACTAATTGGTGTTATACAAATGAATAATAGGATGATTTTAAATTTTTTAGGTTTTTCTAAGTAGGCTAAGGGGCTTACATACTTTATAGGATTCAAATGTCAATATGATGTAAATAAAGTTGTCTCAAGACTACTCGCGAAGAGTAAGTTCAGAATTTCTAAGCACTATACGATTTATTCGTAAAGGTAAAAGTAATTGAACACACGATGATGTCATCCTAGAGATTCCACAACATGAGAGATGAAATGAAAAAAGGAGGAAGTTCATACTTAACACATGACGCAAGGAATGGGCCACGTAATGTACATACAACCCATATGTCAGATGCGAAGGATTCAGGATGACATACAAAACATATTTTTCACATATAGACCATATGTCAGGCCACAAATGAGGTGATAGATTGGTCACATATGGAGTAACATACGATGGCGTGTCCATCGCAAGTCATGACTGACTATGCACTTTGAGCTATTTTCGCAATTTTTAAATGCTATTTATGAGCATTTATGTAATAGTTAACCAAAACTATAAATAATTGAGTCCAGCACCTAAACAACAACAAAAAAAAAGGAGCAAATATACCAAAACGGTATATGAAAAAATTAATGTACCAAAAGGGCAAATTCGTCATGTGCAAACTATCTGTCATGCGTTTTTTTAATTAAAAAAAAGAAATTCAACTGTGATATTTCACCCAAAAGTGGGTGAACAACAAGATTTTCATTCTTACAGTTCGCCCACTTTTGGGCAAAATATCAGTAAGGCATTTTCTCTAGATCTTCCTATTTCACTACCTCCTCCTTTGTCTTCAAATTCACTCTGTTCACTACCTCAGATATCTCTTGGTATAGTTTTTCCTGAATAGAAAGGTTTTAACCAGTAAATATCTCAGTTTTTTTTACGCTCCAACTATTGTTAAAAATAAAATAATAATAATAAAATTATAGAATAGAAGAGTGTAGAAGAATTTTATAAAGCAATTCAAATTTTCATACAAAGTCATAGAATGATAATATGAAAATATTTTGCAAAAAAATTACATGCAAAATATTACACCAATTCCTAATCTGCTACCAGTGCCATCCCTTGAAGAACGATGTCATTCCACTTCAGCAATCATCAGCTCGCGTTCCTGTGGGGATGGTTTAATTGCATCAGCGAAGCTAAGTCTTCTACCCTCTTCTTGCCGCCAAGTCTTCTATCCTGTGCGATCAGACCTCTCCATCAACAGTCATACCCTACAGGAATGCGAGCATAAAATAATACTCTAAAATGTATAAATTCATGAAGGGTTCTTATAGAAATCATGCATTATAATCATAAAAACATAATTCACTTCATCATACTTGAAATCGTAGACTTATAAGCTTGAGTTTCATAATTCATGCATAATAGGGCATAATTCTCATAAACTTGAAATCGTGGTTAAGTAATTAAATTAAGAGTAAATCTGCCCCACTAGTCTTAAACCATCAATCAAAATATGAAGGGATTAGACCCATAGACATAACATGAGAATTTGCATAGAATTGGGTTAAAACCCTAGAATTTCAATACACTTGATTGGAGACTTGAATTCATGAATTAGAGAATAAATTGGGCATGAGGGTGGAAGAAATCCCCTATTCATGGCCCTACATACCAGGGTAACTGATTTCTAAGCTGGTCTTGAAAGCGTAAGAGGATTGAGAGTGAAATTGATGAGGAATCTTAGTTTGATCTCGAAGGAGGATTTCAAATTCAAAGCATAATTGAGAGCATAACGACTTAGACTAGGTTAAACCCTCTTAAAACACTCTTTAGGATGCTCAAAATGACGTCATTATGGAGTTAGGAGCTTAGCAATTAGGAAAACACCCATAATAATTCGATAGGAAACTGCACACTGTCATACCCAACTAGCAACAAGACGACTCGTTGGGGGACTTAACGGGTCATCCCCTGACCTGTTGCCACTGACAACTTATTTTCATTCTCTGATCTTTCTCACTCAATGGGTAACTTAACGAGTCGTTAGGGGACACGACAACTTGTTCCTTAATCTATTTCGAATACTGAAATTTAACTCTTTCTTCACCACTGCACACTTAACGGTCAAACGAAGACTCATGGGGAGTCCTAACGACTCGTCATCCCACTCGTCATGACTTCCGAAAGATAACTTTTTCTTCGACTCAGCACCACTTAATGGGGTCACTCAACGATCCATCAGGTGACTTAACGAGTCACCTGACGAGTCATTCTGTGACGTGGAGCAGATTTTTCTGTTTTCTCCATTTCAACTCTCAGGTTTGATCTTATGGACTTCTGGGGTGTTACAATTAAAAGTGTGAAAGCCCTTAGAAATGTTGATTAAACTTTTTATTTTTCATTAAAAGATTCTGCAATAGACAAAATTATCATTTATTATTTTTCTTAAATAATTTAATTTAATTATTAATATCTAGGAATTTAAAATTAACAAAAGTAATAACTATTAAATCTTTACTTATTTCTAAAATGTAAAAACTCCTAATATTTAGTACTTTAAAATTGACTAAAATTTTGCTTCTTAAACCTTTCCTTATTATTTGAAGTATATTAAAAATCCTAACATTTAAAACTTTAAAATCAATTACAATTCTCTTAACTTATATCAATCCTTTATCTATTAAACTAACTAATTATCCATCACAATTTTTAGGTGTAATTTTATTATGCAATAATACGTTGAACTTTTTCTTCTTCTTCTTCTTCTTTTTTCTTTTAAAAAAAATTATAAATCAAAAAAGAAAAAAATAATAAAACACAATATATTTTAAGTTGATTCAATTAATCGAGTGCTTTTATTATCCATTCTCTTTAGTTAAATCTACATTGTTTCTTCTATTTTAATTTAAGTGAAGGTGTTTGACTAGACACATAGATTAAGAGAGAGAGAGAGAGAGAGAGAGAGAGAGAGAGAGAGAGAGAGAGAGAGAGAGAGAGAGAGAGAGAGTGAGCTAAAATGAAACATTTAAAATTAAGTTATTACTAAATATTTAAAGTACAATCGAAACTTCATCCCAAAATGTCATTCACTTCTTTACCCTTTTAAAAATACAGTTCAAACTTGACAAAATAGTTATTTAATTATTTTTTGTAATATTTAAAATTTTAAAATTAACTAAATTTTATGTATTAAATACTTTCTTATTTGAAATAATACAGAAAATATTGATACTTAGAAATTTAAAAGCGATTAAAATTTTCTTTTTAAGAAATAATTATACGTTTGAATAAACTTGCATTTATAATACAAATCAATATTTTGTTTAGAATTTTTAAAAATATAATTTGAAAAGGGACAGCCCGGTACACAAAGCATCCCGCGTTAACATTGTCCTGAGAAGGATCACACCCAAGGAGTGTAATATAGACAATCTACCCTAATACAAGTATTCGTGGTTATATCCACTAATTTTGATGAGTCTTTCTTAATGGATGACCAATTACAAATAAATAAATGTATTTGTGATATCATATCAATTTATTAGTGCAAAAACAAGTCACTAATAATTCGCAATACGATTTTGTAAGTGCTAATTTTTTAAACAAATAACTTATACTATATGTTCCATGTCGCGCCCCATTTTTCCCCTCGCGGGCAAAAAGCGGGTTTCGACATCAAGGACTCTTAAGGGTGGAAAAGAAGAGTCGCCACCTAACGAATTAAGGTGCGTTAGGGCACCATTCTAAGCTAATTTGTTACCTAAGTCAACCAGAGTTGGGTAAGGGCTTAAATTACCTCAAAAGGAAGGTGTTAGGCACCTTTCGAGGTCCACAAATGTGGTTCCCGGCCGTACTCATTAAATGGGGTATTAACTAAGTGATCAAATAAAGTCGGTAAATTATTAAACATAAATAGAATACTAACATAAATACTAAATTAGCAGAAACTAAAATATAAAACTTAGTGGGATCAGGTTTTGACAAGGCTGAAAACGGGCCCAATTCGATACTACTCCCTTCTATTCTATTTTTAAAATCAAGATAGTTTGAAGAGAATAATATATATATATATATATATATATATATGTATAACTTGAGAACAAATCATTTTAAGAAAATCGTATATATTATATATTTTTAACAAAATTTCTTTTAGATGAAAATATATCAATATTTGAACATAGCAATGATAATTTTAAAATATTTAAAGCTTCTTAGAAAAAATGAATTTAGAAAAGATGGGAGTAATAGGTGTGCTTCATGCGTGAAGTCAGCAATAGCCGGTCTGTTTCATCATCTCCCGTCTACCCACCTAGTTAATTATTACCCTACAACGCTTCTAGATGAAAATTACTAGCGGCCTAGTATTTTGTCTACCCGTCCCAAACTTAATTTCCAAGAGGCATTTGGACTACTATTTTTTGGATTTTGGGACTAAAATTCTTAGGCTTCGTTTAAAAAAAAAAGATTAATGTCAAACACTTAGCAGATAATAAAAGAAGCACAAAAGGTTTCACATAAGCCTCCACTAGAATAAGTAATTAAACATGCTTCCAATTTAAAAACCTATAGTCATGAATTCTAGTGTTGCTTATATTATTAAAATCCTATGAACATGCATTCTAGGTGAAACTATTATTAAAAATAAATAAATAAATAAATAAATAAATAAACAACTAAAACATCTCAATCCCCACCCCAAACCCCTTTCACTATTATGAGTTTATATTACAAATATTACAAACATAAAATAGAATGAATAATTATGACACATTAAAATAAATAACATTAAAGAAATTCCGGTAGCCTCCTTTCGTCCCGAATGAATGCCAGATTAAGATGATACCTGTTTAAAGGTTAGTACAACCGTAGATGCAAAATAATCTCAAACGGTAAATGACGAAAGCAAAAGAATATCAAACATCATGAGAATCTCGAGGATCCCGAGCAGTGCTCGTATTGAGGTGGAATGAGGATGAAGAATTTTTAGAAACAGAGCAGTATTATGAAAAATAAAATAAATTGTCTCTCTAAGTGTTCTCCCCTCTCTAAGTCTTTTTTTCTTGTTCTTCTAAAAGAAGATGAGAAATGTCTGTTTATATAATTCCCCCCCGTAAGAGCCGTTAAAGGCAAATAATTTAAATTAACCAGATTCTTTTACTTTTTAATTTAAAAAGCGGACCCATCAAAAAGTAAAGTTAGTCAAAAGTGAAACATAATGATGAAAGTAAATAATGATTTAAAGTAAAATAAAGAATCTTTACTTTTTCTTTTTTAAAAGTAGACATGACAATTAATTTAAAATGTTTATACCATTAATCAAGACAAATAAAAATGAAATTCTCAACGGACAGAAAATTAATTAGCATCTAAAAATTAATACATGATAATTTTACAAAAAATAAATTATTAATCAGAGCAATCATACAATTAAGAATCAACGAGAACATAATCATGCTCCATATTTAAAACATTCAAATATTTATTTAGCTAGGTAAAAATGCAAAACTTAATGAACAAACCACATAAATATAATTTTCCAACTTTCAAGTAAAATAGAGGAACACTAGAGCAATAATAGTAAATTTCTAATTAAATGGCAAGACAAATGGTTAAACATATATTCTATACCAATTTTTTCTTTTTCCAAACGTATTAAGTTGGATTAAACAAAATTCATATTGCATACATATAAACAAAACAAAAGCCGTACAAAATAATTAATCAATGAAACAAGCATATATGATCCACGTACATAAAATAAAACAAGCATATTAATCAATCGTATAATTAAATAATTAACAGACAATCAATGTATATAAAAAATGAAACAAAAGGCAGAATGATATATTAGACATATATATATTATGAAACAGCAAGGATAACTGTATATACTATTTACATACATATATTATACTATATAAATATTATACTATATTATATATTATACTATACTATATATACTATATTATATATATTATAAATATTATAAATATTCACATACAAATGAAAAAGAAAGTAAAACAATATTACTCTATACATATATTATATATTATTTTATATATACATATCTATTTTATATATTATTGTATATACATAACCATCATATCTATAATATATACACATTATACATTATCACATATATAAAATGAAACAATACATATCATATATATATCCTACGCGTATTTATCATATATTATACTATATATATTTATTATATATATTTATCATATATAGATAGACAGAAAAAAAAAACAGTAGATAACTATACACACATATATATCTATATTATATATTACATATTATGCCTATATTATATCATATATATTTATATACCTACATTATACATATTATATACATATTATATACATATATATATATAACAATAAACAGCAAAACAAAAAATAAAATAAAAATAAAATAAATAATAAATGAATAAATAATTTACGGACAGATATGAGATCTGTCCGATCGGACTGTAACCGGAGCGACGGGAATTTTCCGGCGGCTATTCGGCGGTCGTTTTTTTTTTTTTTTTTTTTTTATTTAGCGAGAAGAGAGGGAGGAGAGGAAAAAAGTGGATGGTGGCGGCTTTGTTGTTTGGCCGGAATTAAAGGAGATTATGGTGGTGGCCGGAGATGGGAAGAGGGAAGAGGGAGATCGCCGGAGGTTATGGAGGTTGGGAGAAGAGAAAGATGAAGCTTCGTCGGCGGCAGCTTGGTAGTGTTGTTGTTCGCCGGAAGTTATGGAGGTTTGGTATTTTTCCGGCGGTAGTTGTTTGGCCGGCCGGAGATGAGAGGGAGAAAGAGAGGAAGATGGAAAAGAAGGGGAGAAGATGATGCGACGCCGGCGGATTTGGGGAGGGAAGGTCGGCGTTAATGGTGGAAAGGGAGAGGAGAAGAAAGAGAAGAGAGAGGAAGGAGGTAGGTGAAGGAGATTCGCCGGAAAAAATGGAGTTGGTTTCGTTGCCGGCGTTAATGGAGGTTTCGCCGGAAAAAAAAAATAAGGGAAGGGAGAGAGGAAGATGAAGGAGATGGAGAGAAGAGGAGAGAACCCGACGCGAGGGAGAGGGAGGAGCTTCGCCGGAAGTTATGGAGGGCGGAGGGAAGTTGGTTTCGTTGCCGGCGTTAATGGAGGTTGATGGCCGGAGGTATGGAGGTCCGCCGGAAAAAATAAGGGAAGGGAGAGAGGAAGATGAAGGAGATGGAGAGAAGAGGGAAGAATGGGAATGGGAAAAATTTAGAGAGAGAGAGAGAGAGTGTGGAGTAGATGGGAGAATGGAGAATGAAGAATGAAAGTTAGATTAGGGTTTTGGGGGTAGGTGAGGTAAATAAGGAAGTTAGGTGGGATTTAATCTGGACCGTTAGATTAGATGAAATGGACGGCTAGGATTTAATTAGATTTTTGGGCGGATCATGGGTCAAACGGATAGTGGGTTAATGGAGCGGATCTAGATGGATTTGGTTAAACGGGTTGGGAATTAATTTGGATGGAAATTGAATTTAAATAGTAGCCACAATTGATCAAAAGTGGCTAAAATTGACTTAAACTCAATAGAAAGTGTGGCCGAAATTGAAATGAAATTGAATGAAAGATGGCTAGAATTTAAATGAATTGATTGAAATTGGATTTAGCTGCTATTAAGTTAATAAACATACTACACTTTAAAATAATTTAATCAATAGATATAAAATAATTTAAATTATAAGAAAATCATATAAATATTATTATTAATAAATAAATTCTAAATTTAAATATACTTATGTAAATATCATATAACTAAACTATTATATTTACGAAAAATTTAATGACTAAAATATAAAATCAGGTTATCAAATATTATAAAAATCATATTATTTACATAAATAATTTATAAATTCGAGTAATAATATTAGTCAAATAATTTGTAAAATTTAGAAAAATTACGTAAATAGTATATTAAGTAAAGAATATATTTCGAAATAAGGGCGCATGTTAATATAAATTATATTATATACGATGTAATTATTTAGTATCAAAAATTTAAATTAATATAAATCATATATATATATATAACTTGAAATAATTTTCGCCATATTATGATAATAAATTATTTTATAAATACAAAAAATAAGTCGAATTTTTGCATAAAATATATAAACAAATATATACATATATAAGCAGCATATTGAAGCGCATGTCGGTCAAAATTGGGTGTCAACATTCCATTCTACTATACAATTTTGCATTACAATGTATCTTCGTAATGCTAATATCTTTATTAAATGTCAATCTGTTAAAAGTGTAGTAATAAAAATTTTGTAACAATTAACATGATATATATATATATATATATAAGTGCTCGTATAAAGTGAATAATTTGTTTACTTTTCAATCAATCACTATTTCTACGACGTTTTTGTCCATTTACACAAGTATTAGAACGAATTGAAGAAAGAACTACTAAACTAGATTAAATTATTAAATATAATCCTGTGAAATTAATTGACACATGTCCATTAATTTTTATTAAAATTTTTTATAGTCTCGCCGCATATTTGCGTGAAAATAACCAACAAATCCGTTTGTCAATTTTCGTAAAAAAAATATTGGTTTTCCGATAATTTTCCTCAATTTCCGTTCATAAGTTTTTTGCTTGTTTTTAATAGTAATTTTTAATTTTTTTAATGCAATTCCTAATTTTTTTAAAGTTAGGTGCAACTTTTAAGGTGTTATCTTTTGCTAATTTTTATATCATTTTTATGGCTAGTGTAATTTTTTCTATTGCATATTTTAGGATTAGATGAGACTTTTTTGATATTTTATAATTTTTTTTTAAAAATAATTTTTGCCAAATTTAATAAATAGAGTTGAATAAGTATTTTACTAAAGATAACTATCATTTAACATAAAAATTATTTTTATTAACTTGTGATAAATTTGAAAGATGAATATCGTTAAATGCCTTTTGAAGCTAGCTTTAATCATTAAAGATATTGTGTCATTTTCTCAAATTTTGTGCCTAAAATTTTATTCTCTTGAAGTTCCACGAAGCGTTTCTCCATCACTTTCTGTTGTGATTATCTTTTTAAAATACTAGATAATTTATTCATGTTTCGCGCGATTATGAATGACCACGTTAAACTTATAATAATTTTTTTTCTAAGACTCAAATAATAAAAAATAGCAAAAAAATAAATTCTTATAAATATTAAGAACATTTCAAAAAATATTAAAAGATTTGACGCTATCACATATCAGGAACCTTTTTATGTGATCACAAAGATCTTTTTATTTTGATCAATTTTATTTGCTTTACATTTCAAAATTGTAAGCTTGCTTCTTGATATATTGACTTCTCAATTATCTTTCATGAAGTAATCAAATATTGATTTATGCAAAAAATTTAAAATATTTAATTTATTCATATGGCTCGCTATTCTCCTCCCCAAGAACATGATGTGAATGGTTTTACAAATTATCATTATAAAATAAATAATTAATTTAAATAAGCAACATAAAAAAATTTTTGACTAAAAATTTAAGTTAATAATAATCTAAATTGGAAATCGTCGAGTACAATAGTTTTCTGACAATTTTCACTCTTCAAGTTATCTGTGAAATCTTCTACCTCATGAATAAATGCAAAAGGGAAAGAGAGAAAAGCAAAAAAGAAGAAATGCAAAATGAATATGTCGTAACAATATATTTTAAATATGAAATAATCCATTTAAATCAATATATATATATATATATATATATATATATATATATATATATATATGTAAAATTTGAATAACAAAAGAGAGAACAATATAAAAGAAATAGTAATTCTCTCTTAATTTTTTAAATTGACAAATATTGAAACAATTATTTTTAGTATATGCGGCAATTAAAAGAGAACGGAAGGACTAATACAATTTTAGTATAAATATAGGAAAAAGATATAACTTTCGGAATTTTTCTTAAATTTTATATATAAGAATAAGATAATAGTAAAATGTGTGGGAAAAGATAAATTGCCTTCCTGGTCATAAAAAGTGCCATGACATTTTTCTTGATGCGTTGTTGTATCAAATAACTTTGACACTCAGCTATTTCCTGCATCACAAGCCAACGATAAATTAAATTAGCAAAAGTAAAAATGAGTGGGAGGAAAAAAGCAATCTATCATTATTATCTTCTGGGTTTGATTGTCAAATTGGGTACAATGGACAAATACATATAATAAAAATAATTTAACGGAGAAGAGGAATGATCTATTTTGAGGGAATTAAAGAGTTTCCTCTTTTTTTAGTTCTCTGGAATACATAGAGGCAGAAAAGGCTAAATAACTTACTGTTTAATACTCCATAAAGATAGTAACTTTCAGGAACGATCATGTTTATAACTTTTCGCGTCTAATTTTTTTTCTGTGTCTGTACAGATCCTTTTTTTTTTCAAGAAAAGTTGAAAAAATTTAAGAAAAAAGATAAATCTAATTCCTATTCTTTAAGGGCACCACGTAGGAAAATCTATGATCCTCTTTTGTATAATAATAATAATAATAATAATAATAAAATATATATATAGATTCTGCCGAACCGATTATATTTCAAACAATGGCTGCGAACTGTCATACTTTATGGGCCGTGTGGCCTGTTATATGACTCGGCCCAAAAACCGCTCTAAGCCCCAATTTTCCTCAACAAATTCAAAATCCCCAACTGAATATCCCTCTCTGCACATATGAAAATGGTTCAATCCAAAAATAAATTTTTGTATCTCCATTTATGATATCCATCCTTCAGGCCAACGAACTATTCCATCCATATTTTCTGTCCGGCTCGGCGGAACTCTAAACACGGCGGCGGCAGACGGCGAAGTAACAGCTTTTTTCCTCCGGCCTCATTCAAAACCCTAATTATAAATAAACCCTAGCTACAGCCATTGTTTTTGTCTCCTCTTCTGTGGAGACCTTAACATGGCCGGACCAATTCGGGAGCAAGCCCTACCGCTACTCGCGGCCTCTAACAACCATGGTGATTTGGCAGTAAAGCTATCTTCGTTGAAGCAACTTAAAGATATATTGTTATCGGCAGAGCCTTCCCAAGTTGCTGAGCTTCTCCCTTATTTAATTGACCTTCAGTCTTCGCCTGAAAGTCTCGTACGCAAAAGCCTAATTGAGTAAGTTCAATTGAACCTTTTTATCGAAATATTAGTGTCAGACTGTCATTCTTGGTGATATGGAGTTGTAATGGATTTAACAATGGGTGCCTGAATCACAATTGGGTTAATTTCCGGCTAAGGAAATCCAATGTTGCACCTTTTTTGTGATTGAATTGGTTCTTTGGATTTGTATTCAAAAAATATATTGGTATATAGGATTAAATATGTGTTTCAATGTGTTTGGAAGATGTTGCATTGTGTGATTCTCTTCTGCGATGGACAACGATTGAAAATTACAGCTTGGCACTTTTTTTTCCGCATATAAAAGGTAAGTCCTGCTAAAATTTGATTACTGCCACGACACGGGAGGGTTTCTCTAGCAGTTAGAGCCATTTACTTCTAACCAAAATGTTGGGAGTTCGAGTCAGCAAAGGGGGAAGTGGAAATACCAACTATTGATCTTTTTTCTCGGGGTGGCGCGGCGCACTGATCGAAAAACAAACTTGCTGTTGCAATCAGTAGTTGATAAGTTGGCATCAGCTGATGACGGAAGAGGGTTGTAAAAGACATACTTGCATGCTTTTGGTATTCTGATGTGCACTATTTTTTTATTTGATAATCATGGTGTCTGGGCCACCTTTCACGCACCTTGACTAATTCCACTGATACTTCCCACCACCACCAACAATTACAAGGTAACAAGTAACTCTGTTCACCAAGGCCACGACAAATGGGTGCTTTTGTCTTTGTTGGGATTTGAACCTGAGAGATTGAGCCCTCATCGTTTTCAACCCACTTCATTGACCATTAGGCCACATCCTTGGGTGCTATGTGTACTTGTTTCGTTTCCATATTATTTTCATCATTCTAACTTTATATTCTGTACATATGTCAGGGTAATTGAGGCGGTTGGGATGAAAGCAAAGGAACATTTGTTGGTGTTAATGCCCGTATTGTTTGCATGCTTAAAAGATATGAATTCTATGGTGGCAAAGCAATCAATTATATCTGGCATGAAAATCTTTGTTGGTGTGTTGGAGGAATTATCATCTCAGGTTACGTGCTTGTTCATGATTTTGTATTTGCTGTATCTTGTTGATTGAGCCCTCATGCAACATAGGCGTCCGTATAATCATGGTTGTGAATCTTTTGAGGAGATCTTTGGTCACTTTCAGCTCTTATCCGCAAAAAAGTTCTCTCTCTTTGGACCAAGTCTTGTGCACGGGCAATTTCATACTTCTTTGTGATGTTATGTTTACAGTTCTAGACTTGTTAGTGTCTTAAGTCCATAATTGCACAAATTGCTCAATCAGAAGCTTGATAATTGAAAGAAGGTCGAAAGCTGATCTCTTTCAAGTTTAGAGGCACAATGTTTTGTTCTGAAATCTTCTTTTGGTGTTAGTTTTCTCTGAAATCTTCTTAAACAAAAACGTGTCTAACACATACTAGTTTGCATAGCTAAACATCTATATTTAATCCTTCAGTAGTATTCCCCTTTGTTGATTTAGTAATTATTCATTCTCTCTAGGAAGGAAGGTGAAATTTGGTTGGATGGCTTGGAGAAAGTGATTTTTAAAACTAGCGCCATCGATGATTTCTTCAATATAGAGGGTTGTGCGGTATAAAGAACACGTAGGCAGGGTAGTTGAAGCTATAAATGTGCCTCTAGTACCTAAATGCTTCATGCCTATCTTGTCAAGTATTTGAAACTATGCTAGATTTGTGCAAGGCAGAATACATAGTTTACCCCCGACCTTGAGGCTAAATCCCTGTGACACACCTCTCCAACATGGGCAGGCGACCCTTTGCACGCAACCTTTTTCAGAGTGTGTCTAATACACTTTATTTCTTGCTTGACTAGTTTTTTTCTAAAAATATGTGTGGTGTCATTCCCCAATAAGGTCGTGACATGAGTCACTAAATTTAAACAAAAAGATAACACTTTAGAATTACAATTATGTTCCATCTTCTTCATCTCCCCCCAATGAACTGCCATTACCATGCTTCCATTTCTGTTTGTGCTTTTCCAATTCCATGCAAGTGAAGCAGCAGGTTGTAATAATAACGAGGAATGAATTCTCCGCATAGAAAGTTTAAGAGGTTTACAATTTAGTTATTTGGAAATTCATCCATTAACAAAATTTAGCACACTACAAAATTTAAAAAGTGTGCTATTTGCAAAAGCTTGAGCTAAGATTTAATGGTTGGGGGTAATCTTAAAAAATTCACCCTTTCGGAAAATTAGACTTCACCATGGCAAGAGCTCAAGCTAAGTTTCTCTGCAAAAGGAAAAAAAAAAAAGAGAAAGAAAAAAGAAATTTCACTGCAAAAGCTTGAGTAGCTTTAATAGTTGGGGGAGCTACAAAAAGTTTTAATTATTGAATTCTAATCACAATTTTTCTACAGAAGATCTTACAAAAAGCTAAAAACTAATCAACGAGAAGAGATATGAGAAATCTTGGTGGGTCTATTTGTGAAGAAGGAGACCGGGTGGTGGAGAGATGTGCGTCCAAGTGTCAAGGAGAAGCCATGGCATTTTGGGTGATTTTTTAAACCAGGAACAAGATGGCCCAAAATTTTTTTTTTGGAATGAAAATTTCTTGGACATGCATCCTATAAATAAGAAATGTAATACAAAGATTTTCCTGTTTACATGCTTATTTGTTGGTAAAAACACGTTCCGACCACATAAGCAAAGTGGTTTGTCTTAGACACTTTGGAAAGGTTAGGTGTTTGAAGGGTTGCCTGTGGTGGAGAGGTGTGTCACAGGGATTTGGCCTCAAAATCGGGGTAAACTATGTATTTTGCCTTTGTTTAAATAAACTTACCTTTTTGTGGTAGATATGGAAAATATATGAAATTACATTATTCTTTTGTCCAAAATGTAGTTAGATTATCGAGACTGTATTTCTGATGCTGATTTTCTATAGAAGTCCAAATTTTCAGTCTCCGTTGAGCTTGAGTTTGTACAGTTATGTGGGAAAAAGTTCAATTAACTTAATGGCTTTGGATTTGTTGGATCCTCAGTTGATGGTAGCTCTATCTCTCATTTTGAACGTGTCTACCGGGTTATTATTTCAATAACCTTGTATGACAAGTTCCATCAAATCCTAACGTAGAGCAAGGTTCTGTTTGTTGGTACTTTAAGATTTTCTTCCATAGCCCCTCTGTCGTTGTTGGTATTTGGCTATGTGATCCAACTATATTTGTATTATTACCTATTCTGGAAAGAAGGGTAAGATGGAAATATTTTGGTTTTATGGGGGTTACCAGCTGTATTGTTGTGTAATGCCACTCTAAGATGGCGAAGATACCCATTGGATGAGATGACTGTTTCTCCACTGTCATTTCTTTGTGGCAGGAGTTCTAAGTGGCACATGAGTGGGTCTGAATTCTGACGTTCATGTGGGCTATCTTCTGGTTGTTAGAGGAGAATACAAACGTGTTCACTTTGAGTAGTTCAGATTTTTTTTTTTTTGATCAGGATGAGTAGTTCAGAACTTGACATTAATATCCCAAAGAAGTTCAAAATAATACTTGCGAGCATAATGTAGTAGCATACTAGTGAGCCTGGCAAGGGACTGCATAAACCCATTGCACTGCTATGCATATGCTAGTGATATTGTATGGTGTGGATGACTGACCAAGGATGTTCTTTTTATTATAATGATACAAAAGCTGGAAATTTGACATGAGAAGTTCAATGTCAGTAAATTCAGTTTTCTTATTAGCTTAGTGTGTGTGAAGATGCATTGAGTCACTTGCTTTTATTCTTTAAGTTTTATCCTCCCTTGTCCCAGTGCACTTTCTGACATACCATCTGTAACATGTTTAATTTATCCTTCTTCCACAGTACTTATTTTCTTCTCTAATACATTTGAAGTTCTATATCCTTCGTTTATAAATTGTAGTTTCACCGGCATGGTATAGTTGAAAGGTGGCTTGAAGAGCTGTGGACATGGATGGTCAAATTCAAGGATGCTGTATTTGGCTTTATTTTTGAGGTATCTTGTTCTGCTCATGTAGTGGGTACTTGTTGGCTAGTGAACTTAATGGTAATTAATTCGGCTGTCTCTTCGTCTTGGGAAAACATCATTTTTTTGATCCCGTCCTCACAGCAATGTGCAAAATGTTTGTTCTGAAGCCTGCCCTTTTCTTCTCCCTTGATAAGCAGTTTTCAGTTTTTCCTTGTTAGTGGTTCCATTAAACTTCATTGGACATAAATAGACCATAATATTTTGTACGTTATAAAAGAGGATCATGATATGTTGTGAGCTTATATAGAAGTACAATGCTTTTTTGTGAATGTTTTTCAAACATTATGCAAGAATTTTCGGCCATTGGATATGTCTATTTTAGTGAAGGATAATTCCTTTTATAGATGCTTTGATCTTCATCTATCTATTTATGCTGGTTTGGGGTGGTGTGGTAGATAAAATTTTCTTTACCTTATGTGACTGCTTACTAGGCTACTACAGGAGGGCCGTCTATTTAAAGAAGGAAGTGTTAGCAAGACAATGTCCTGTTACTTGCTTAACTTACTGTCTGGTTTATTCCATCTTTATGAAGTTTGGGACAAATCAGTGACTTGTTAATATGTATGAAATGACTAGTCACACTCTCCCTCTCTTGAGAGACAGATATTTTAATCCTCATTTAGTAGCCGGTTTGAATTGCTGCATTTTGTTAATAAAGAGATGAATGGATGTCTATGAGCAAGAGATTTACTGTTTACACACACACTCACATATAGTACAGTTTTGAACCTTGGAAGTGTAATGTTTCGTGTTGATGACTTTGTGAGATCTGCGTCCAAATGTTCTCCTAATCTGGACTTCTCTTTCTTGTCTTCTGCTCTGTCAGAATACGGGGCAGGAGGGCATGACAAAGGAAATGGATAAAAAAATAATTCTTTTTTCAGGCCTTGCTCTGATATGTTTTAGGGATGTCTCTCTGCTAATTGTTTGGCATATACAAATGACATGCTTTTCTTGGATATGTTTTTACAGGCAGGCCCTATTGGTACAAAATTGTTGGCATTGAAGTTCCTTGAAACATATATTTTACTTTTCACGTCAAGTGATTCAGAAAAATCTGGAGCACAAGGTAATTTTTTACAGGACTTTGAGGATGGGAAGATTCCGAGTACTTGGAGATCCTTTATGATTCACTATTATATTTAGTAACTTATCAGAAAAGAATCACAATTAGAATTTTATATTCATCAATTTGCTTTATATTTTTCGGTTTACCGAGTCTGATTCTTGTTTGTGCTTTTGGATGCATGTTTTCCTTATACCTGCAGCTAAACATGGATGGACTTTTAATATTTCATGGGTAGTTGGTCATCACCCTGTCCTTGATCCAGCTTCACTTACGTCAGATGCAAAAAATACAGTTGGCACTCTATTGGATTTATTGCGCTCAGCTAGTTCTGTCCCTGGTTTACTAACTATTTCTGTCATTAATAGGTGAGCTTTTATCCGTTTCACACAAAAACCTATATTATTCGTATGGGTAAGTGCTATGTTTGATTTCCAGGGATGATTCTAAATTCATCTTGGCTCTAGCTAGTTGAAAGCTTTTTAGCGCATGATTCGTCTTTTTCCGTAGGAAAGGAGTCCTGTGAATAAATGTAGAGGTTGGGATAATAGACTTGCAGAAATTAGTGTCATTACAAGTTTAGTAATTGCATGAGTTGCATTGTCAGATTTAGGACCGTGTACGGAAAGATCGATTGATAAGTTCCTACTTAGGGTGGGCGTGGTGCCTATAATTTGTGATTATACTGATGACCTTGGAACATCCAGGAGGAGCTTTTAATTCCTTTATACATCATACATATGCCAAGTTATTCTTCAGTAGAATTACAGGGAGCATATTTGAATAAGATCTATTTTGTGAGCATGCCTCTTGTGTTGAAGTTATCTATGTGGAGGTTTTTGAGTCTCCATGTAGATTTTCTGCTTTAATGTCCCTAAGGAGTTTAGGGGCTCGGGCATTCAGTTACTTAGATTAGTACTTCCTGTTAAATTTTGATACTTCTGCAATATATTTTTTTAATCAAGGATATTCCTGCAATATGATATGCTCTTCTAGGATATATTAATAAGTTGTTTGGCAGAATATGACTCTTCAGTGAAAATTGCAATCCTATCCCGCTAATATTAATTGTTAAAGATTTGTCTCTGTTTGCTTTTTTCTTTTCTTTTTGGTTTAACATTCCTTGAGTAGATAGATTTTGGCACCAAGTTGTTGTGACATCAAAAATGATATTTGATTTATCATGAAAAAATGCTTTGAAAGAATCAACTGCTTAAGAATAAAGCATGTGTTATGAAGATAATTGAGTTATTATCTTTCTTCTTAGGAGAAGGCAGTCTTCGTATTATTTATTAACATCATTATTAGCAAATAAGTTTCCTTCCTAAGCTTCTCTCTCATCCTTATTTTTGGCTGTCGAAATGTGTGAAATATGTTGTACTTCAGGATGATAGGCAAAAGTCATGTTTCAAGCTCGGTACAAACACGTCTGTGTTCCATCTGTGACTGTGCGATTGTACTCTAACTTTTCTTGTATTCTTCATTATCATCCAAACTTTAAAGTTGTTATGATAAAAAAATTTCAAGTATGATTGCAAATCAAAAGAGAACAAAAACTTTTATGGAAGCAAGTGCTTATTATTAGGACGCTGATTTGAAATTTATGTCAGATCATCGCCTTAACCAAACAACGACAACATACTGTGTCTAATCCCACAAGCGGGGTTCAGGGAGGGTGGTGTGTACGTAGCCTTATCCCTACCTTGTGAAGGTAGAGAGACATTCGTCTTAACCCACATCTGTAAATGTAGTGCTGTTGTATTCTGAAAGAAGTGAGCTGAGGGAGGTCTGTAATAAGAAAATAAAAATGCGTACCAGTATATCCAACAGTGTGAGCAATAGTTCCCTGTTTTAACGTTTTAGGATCTTAGTGAAAACATCAAACGAACTTTAACTGGGTGTTAAAGCATGCAGTCAAGTTGAAAATGCAGTGTGGGGTTGATTGTTTAGTAATTTCCCAGAATGGTGTTCTGCATGATTATGCTTAACCAGTTGAGCAGGTCCATAGTTCATACAGTTATTATCACCTTGCTTGTGTAGAGTTTTCTACTAAAAATTACAAATACATGGGCTGTTAAGTTTTCCTTTTGATTTTCTTTGATATTAAAGATTGTGTTGTCAGTATCGTTGGAATCTTGTAACTTTTGCATCTTTTGGATGCCTATTCATGGAACACCTTACTTCATTCCAAAAAATGAAATCACCTGCTTAAGATGTACATTAAATACCATGTTACTCCCTCTATCTCAAAAGAATCATACGACTTTCTTTTGGTCTGTATTAAAATTTGTTAACTTTCTATGGATCGTATTCCACTATTTACTTTCTATGCGTGTTACTTTATTAGATATCACTATTAGGTGTCACATGTCATCTCTAAATAATCTCAATAACCTTTGAGAGGCTAATTGTTAACTCTATTTTAAGGTAAGCCTTTTCATATCCTATTATTTAATTTCAACTCTACTTTTATTATCCACATCAAGTCAAACTAAGAGTATAAATATGGTAAAGCGAAAGCATGTTCTGGGGTTCTAGTCATTGTTTATGTTAGACTAACAACAGCCTTGTAAATGACTAATTGGGGTGTTGATGTTTTCCATCTATAATTGATTGAGAGGTGTTACTGGCTGCTTTCATCAACAGGCATACAACTTGTTTCTTAAGTGACTTTTATGTGACAATAAGTTTACATGCGTTTTTGGGATTATTATGGTAGCTGAAGAAGTCTTATGCTTTTGTTTTTTCTGAAAGTAACTGGCAATTATGCCAGTTCTCTCTGCCAAAAGTTTTTGTTATGTTTGCCAGAAAAATCTTATCTGATGATCCCTTGCCATGACCTCTCAGTAAATCCCATGTTGGCCCAGCTAGATAAAACTTCTGACTTTGGACTCCAAAATTTTGGTGGTCATTGCTGTTTGTTTTATTATTTTGAATTTATGGAGAGTTGACAGTTGCTTGGTAATGGCTGTAGTTCAAGTTCAACTGCTTATTTTTGCTGTTATTGCAGCATGAGCCCAGCTTTTTAACATGGAGTTAAAATGTCATTTCGCTTGGAATGCTGAACTGATGGTTCAGATAACAGATGTAAAAGTTAGCTGATTTCCACAAGATTGACAGATGGTAGGCAGATTAAGCGGTGGATAAATTGATCACGTCATTTGGGATAAGAACTGTTTGGACAAGCTATTAACCAAGCATTGTACATTTTCGGAGACAACATTAAAGTTTAGCAAATTTTTAATCTCTTAAATTGTACATACAACATCATTACCTTGTAGTGTCTGAGACTTCAAGTATTGGTTGATAATGTATTGCTATTTTTTTGTAACATTGACACACTTCTTATTATCCAGATAATCTAATTTTCGACAGGGTTATCCCTGGATAAACCTTCTGTTCTTACTTCTGTTTTTCTTTTTGCTGCTGTTACATTGTCAAGTTTACTGTGACATGCTGTATTTCACTTTAATTTTGAACTAAGTAATTGGTGATGTTGTTCTTAGCAACCTTTTCTATAGGCAATTTGAATCTGTGAAGTTTTCCTACATAAAAAATCCCTTGAGGAATACTTTTTCATGTCTGTTTGGTGCCAGTAAAGTTTCTGTGGTATGTGATCACTTTTTCTTCATCTTGTCAAATATTTAAATTCCTCCCAAGCGTGGACAGTGTTTTACCAAGGATATGTATATAGCTGAGCTGCTGTAGAATGAGCAAATCCAGCAAATATGAATTGGCTCTTTGCATTGTTTTAAATAAAAGTACATCATTATCAATGGTAAATAAGCAAAGTATGCATCAAAACTTTTCCTCTTAATGGATTTTGAAATCAGAAACAGATATAAAGCTAAACTAGTTTTTGAATGAGAAATCCACTACTCTGGGAAAGGCTGCATGCAGATTGTTATGTTCTGTTGGAAATTTCCCTGCTTTTATGAGCATTTCTTTATGTTGCTTCAGTGTCTTGGTTTGATATCAACTGGAAAGGAATGTGAATCAAATTTTGCAGGGCACGTCTTTTCTTCAGGATGAACACATATTTCATCAACAGAAGGACATTCTGTTCTGTTCTCCTTCTTTTTACTTGGAATGGCAAATTCTGACATATTGTGATGTTAAACTTGTTTAAAGCTTTTTCTCTTATCAATCAGAATGTTTTAGCTGCTTTCAAAGATGAAACCCCGAACTTCCTTTTAGTTTGGATAGTAGGGTAGCACAGTATTGTGTTAGCATCTCCTTGACACCATGTATGTAACAAGTAGCTTGATGTAACAAATTTAAATGATGAAATTAATGGCTTTCATTGTGGCAAAACATTAGTTTAGAAAAGAAATTGAGGATGATCAAGTCGAGCCTATTGCAGTTATTTGATAAGGCAACAACTACTAATTCTAAGGAGTTGTCCTCATTATAGTTTCAGATGAAAGGAGATACTCAAATGCATGCCTTAATGTATCGAAGTTTGAGCTAGTTGATCGAGCATGTGAAACTTGATATATGGAATATGGAACAAGATCTTGTTAGGTTGTGCTGGGAAAATGTTCCAGATGATTGTGCTTCTAGATGCTTAGAATTATGCGGAAGACATTTGAAGAAAAATGTTGCATGGTTGTACATAGATTATTTTGTGTTTTTCATCATTTGTTATGGTTTTGCTGGCTACTTGCCATTTGGAAGTGTCAGGTATTCTAAAAGTTGCATAGACATGTTGTTTTAACACTTGATCACTGTGTTTACTTGAATGCATATTTTCTTAATTATGATGGTGCTGTCCAGACCAACATGAGCCTAGTTGTAGTAATCAAGATAGGATAAGATAGGGTCAGTTGAATCAGAATCTAGTAGGGTTGAAATAGATCCTCCGAGCTGTTTGCTACAGCTTACAAGTTTAGTTGCTAGGTAATCCTGCCACCTAGATTGGAGCAGACGGGCTTACACTGAGTGTTGTAGTTGGGTTGGGATCCTGTGATCTCGGGTTTTTACTCCCATGCCCTAACCACCCAGCTGTCCCCTTGTTGACCTTTTGGCAGTGTTTTTTATGGCTTCTCTTCTCCTAGGTAACATAGTTGATATGGTGTACTCCTTGATGCACTTTTGGATTTATTTTGCGTTATTGGTCTGATCAAATTACTTATGGTGTGACTCACCGAGGATATTTCCAAAACTCAAGTTCATAGCAACCTTTGAAATTCATGCTTGCTATGTTTTAATGGATGACGTGAGTTCCAGGGATGAAGAAAATGGTGTTTGTGGTTGGATGACATGAGTTCAGAGTGCCTTGCATTTGATGTTCTTGAAGATTTAGGATTTCTGCTGATAATCTTCTTTTCCTGAGGACATTGTATTTCCATAGATGTAACAATATGTGTGTAGTGTACACACACACACATCTTAAAGTTTAAACATATATGTATATAAATACATATACACACAGACACAGACACAGACACACAGAGAGAGAGAGAGAGAGAGAGAGAGAGAGAGAGAGAGAGAGAGAGAGAGAGAGAGAGAGAGAGAGAGAGAGAGAGAGAGAGAGAGAGAGAGAGAGATTACACCTCCAGTTTCCTGCTTTACCTTATGAGCTAATTTACAATGAAATTAATGTTTGAAGAAAATTTAATAACCAACATTGTCAAGTATTAACCTAGTATTTTGACACCTTTCACTTCATGGACTGCTTTCTCTCTTGCAGCAGATTGTCTCAGGTGGGGATATGTGTTTGTTAATTGCATTCCCAGAATTTGCTTAAGAGAGTGCAATAAGTGCTAATCTTGTGAAAATATCTTGCATCACAAAACAATGCTTGTATACGCAGAAGCAAAAACATGTGCAAAATTTCTTCTAGCTAAAGAATGATGTACATTCTCAAGTATGAAGTGCTTCAGCAAGTAAAATGTTGGTCGTGCCATTTAGTTCTCGTTCCTAATTTTTAACGGAAGAGTTAGCTGAAATCCTTATAGAGTTAAGCTTCATATTTCTCCGTATCTCAAATTATTGGTCGATACTTCAATACCGATTGCAATAATAGAGTTGTTTGGTTTCCTTACAGCTGATTGTAGTGATGGATCTTGTGATCAATGCAATAACTGAATGATTACCACCTGCAAATACGGTAGCGAAAATGGTGACATGATTTAGTCTAGTTGCTAACGCTGGTCAGTGTATATTGTGATTTCATTGGCAGTAGTGAGCCAAAGTTTGGTTCTGGTACACCTGGTTTGAAGTTACACTTCAATTGGGATTATTCGTGGTCATTGGATGTTCCTTGACCATTATTGGAGCAAATCTAGTTTTTCAGGTGAACCTGGCTACTCTAATGTTCTAATAGAGGGACCAGCTTGCTGTTAACATCTGAAGATAAATATAGTGGTTGTTATTGAGGTATAGATCTGTTAAAAAGACGATGAGGTTTATTTCCTAGTGAATAATGTAGCTCTGCTGTAGCAATTGTGCATACTAAGGTTCCTTAATGTGTAATGGTATAATAAGCATGCAATGTGTCCAAGTCTTGATTCTGTAGTAGAGCATGGTGGACACATTTTTCATCTTTAACATCTTCTCCCCCAACTCAACACTCTTATTGCGTGGTTCTTTCCTAAGGCAATAACAACAACATATCCAATGTAGTCCCACAAGTGGGGTTTGGGGAGGGTAGGATGTACATAGATCTTATCCCTATCTTTGTGGGGTAGAGAGGCTGTTTCTGATAGGTGGTTCTTTTCCAAGGCTTTTAGGGTATAAGGTAAAAAATTATCCAGTAAAACTTTCCTCATAATATCAAATATGTCTTCATGCTTTAGCTTGCTGTTTCTTTTGATGCCAAAGTTCTGAAATGTGTCAAAAACAGTAAATTATACACGAATAACAAAACCGTGTTGTGTAAGCCTTTCAAATTGGTTAGATTGCAGTAATTCATGCTTCAACTTGTGTAAAAACGTCTTCTTGATGTAGTGTTACTTATCTCAAGAAGATATGGACATGGATAATGTTCAGGTAGTTTTTGGTTGAGAAAAATGTGCGTGCTAGTAGAAGAATAAAAAAATAAGAGAGTACAGCTTATTCTTTTCTATTCATTAAAAAATCTGTTGACTGAACTTCCAAGCTATAGATGCTTCTTTATTTCTCTTTTGTCTATACTTCCATCTTCCCATACTTTCTCTTAACAATTTCAAGGACTTCCTTAACTAAAGTTATCACTGATATCTTCTGATTGGAGTCTTCTGCAATTTCTTTTGATTGGTGATCTTCTGCAATTTTTCTCCATCCACATCTAGTATACAGCAACAGCTGGCATTGGGCAGACTAGTAGAGAAGCCAGCTGTTTCATGTAAGATCAAACATTATCAAACGTAAAACTGAAGATGGTAAAGAGTTGAATAATGAACATATATGCTGGTCTGAGGATACTTTATCCTAAGAAAGTGCTACTTTGCTGCCACTAAGGGGCTTATCTGTGTTTCTTTCTGGGTTGGGATGACACTTAGAAATGTCTTTCGGCTGGTAACTTGGTAAATTTTGTTGCGTAATTTATGGGCTACTTTACCTGCTGTCTGCATATGATAGACCACATTGGTGCATTGATGGTTTTGTGATAAAAGGTGGATAACTAAAATAGATTTGGTAGTTCTCTATGTCTGAGTTGGTAGTTCTTTATGTCTGAGTAGGTAGTTCATCTGTGGTAGATTATTGAGGTGAAGTTGTAACCTTGTTTCATAATGTCAGTTTGTTTCTTTGTTTTCTTTTCTATTTCCTTTTCCCCCTTGAATACGTGTTTATAATTAATCATTTCATTTATTTCATCTTGGACTTGTATATTTTATTTGTCTTGTTTTATACTTGCTCTGATAACTCTTACTATTGTTTCCAGTTTGGCAGTTATAGCAAGGAGGCGACCTATCCATTATAACCGCATTTTTTCAGCATTGCTTGATTTTGATCCAAACTTTGAGATGACACTGGGTGGACATGCTGTCAGCATTCAGTATTCTCTGAGAACTGCCTTTCTAGGATTCCTGAGGTGTACACATCCTGCCATTTTGGAGGTATACTTGACATGTCATATTTAAGCCTCATAGTTCTTTATCTAACTTTTTTCTGTAGTCTAATTTCTGGCCCTTTTCAGGGTGTCCATTCCTGCAACTTTCTTTTGAACCTTTTTTTTGGTTATTAAACAATGGGTTTTCTGTTTCTACTGTGATTGGTAATCACTTATTGATTGAGAGAATGAATTGTAATTCTGTTATAGGGTGTTTGTACAATGCGCTCGCATCATGAACTAGCTTTTGTGTTAAAGACTTAGAAATGAATCTTGAGCCTAATTCAACCCCAAAAGTTAATTCATGAGGGGAGGATTGCCCAAAAGATCATATAAGGACAGATCCATCCCTTTTTCACCCAATGTGGGACTCTTCAACACCCCACTTTATGCCCAAGGCTAGACATTTGGAGCGTGGACAATTTAATATGGGGGATCACCTTCAGTAAACAATAATTTAGATGAGTCCTACTCTGATATCATGCTAAAAAAATGAATTTTGGCCCTAACTTAACCCCCAAAGTTACCTCATGAGGGGGGGGGGGGGGGGGAGTGTGTATATAAGGTTCCCTTTTTCATCTGATGTGGGACTCTTCAATATGGTTTAGTAGACTCAAGGTCCATATTCTTATCCTAGTATTAGTAAACCAAAAGTAGGACCAAACTTGGACATGTGGGGAGTGTAAGAATATACACAATTTGGTTGGGAAATGTGTTGCAGTCTTCTTATATGTTCTTGTGCAATACTTATCTTGTGAGCTAGGTTTTAGGGTTGAATTATGCTCAAGGTCCATTTTTATAATAAGAATCCTTTTCCTTTTTTAATTTTTGGTTTTGAAGGGGTAAAGTCAATAATCATTGATAGGCATCAAGAGGATGCACAAAGTACAAATAGGAAATTAGCCCCGCTAATAAAATTCAAGGAATGGAGAAAATCAGTATTTCATAACTATGATGTTCTATGAGTTGCCTTCCTATATGGTATGATTTTTGGTCTGAGGATCTTACAGTTTGAAACAATTCAGGAAATTCCTCCTTTGGGATGCTGCTTTTTGTTTGGTTCTTGTTGCAAAGAAATTCTTATCCTTTATGTTCAACCTCGGAAAAGAAGATTCTTAATTCTATCATTGCTCTAAAACCAATTCAAGTTGTGGACCTCATTATTTTCCACATTCTTGCTGTCTATAACCTTTATTTGTATCGCTGCTTGCTAAGTTACAAGTGAATCTTAAGAGGGAATTTCATTCAGTACTCAAAACCCAAATGAGATGTGCAAGATTGAAATTTATATAGTTAATAGTACTTTGGTAAAAAATATGTATGAATGTTCTGTTTTCAGTAAAATAAGAAGTCCAACATGATAGGCCAAATTCGACTGAACCAAACTGAACTTTGAAAAACTGGAAAAGCCGAATTAATATTGGTTCACTTTTCCGTTTACCTAATAAGAAACCAAAAATTGAAACGATCAGAAAAAAAACCCGAAAATCGAACATCTCTTTCAAAATTCAACCCAACCAACCGATGCCCACCCTTACCTGCTGAGATCCTAATACTGTGTCAACTTTGATCAGAATGTTCTACGATAATTTACTGATATTAAGTACTTGTGCATGTGCCTAGTAGATCTACAACAGAGCTATATTCTTGCTAAGAGGATAGACGGAAATCTATCATGAAAAGAAGAAAGATCTACACATGGTGTTTATTGATCTAGAGATATAGGGTAATATGTAAGGTCCTCTGGTGGGTGAATGAGAAGAAAGAAATTTATATTACACATAAATGCATAAAGGATATGTATGAAGGAGCCGTACATAGCATGAAAACAGTAGTAGTAGGTGATACAACGGAGTTTCTCTTAACAAAATATGTTACCTTGTCAAAAAAAGAGAGGAGTTTATCATAACAGTGGATTTACCCCAAGGATCGACATTGAGCCCCTACTTATTATCCTAGTTATGGACGAACTAACCAACATTATACAAGATGAGATCCAATGGTGTATGCTATTTGCTGATATATTGTGTTAATTGACTAAACTAGTGAGAGTGTCAATCAAAAGCTTGAACTATAGAAAATAATAGTTTTAGGATAAGTTCCTTACTAAAAGAAAAGAGTAAGGGTAACTTGATACATGCACTACAGGTTTACTGAGCATTAGAATTAGAGTTGAGATGAGTCTAGCTGGGATTTCGGTGCCAAAATGCAAACAATTTAGATTTCTAGGCTCACTGTTTCTAGAGAATGAAATGATAGATGAAAATGTTACTAGTAGGATTAAAACTGGATGATTGAAATGGAGAAGTGCTACCAGGATGTTATGTGATAGAAGGATGTCTACTTAAGTGAAATGTAAGTTCTACAGTACAATTATAAGACCGACAATATTATATGGTAGTGAATGCTGGGCTGACATATCAACAAGATGAGTGTTGTAGAGATATGAATGCTAAGATGCATGAGCAGCCTTACCGTATTAGATAAGATTAGAAATGACCACATTCATTGGAAGGTACAAAGAACACAGATTGAGGATAATATGTGAGAAGGCTGCTTGATGGTTTGGGCATGTTCTGTGTCGGCCTACAAATACACTAGTCCGTAGGTGTCAAACTATGGTTAGTGATGGGATTAAAAGGGGACGAGGTAGACCTAAAATCATAGGAAAGGAAGTTGTTTTGAAAAGACCTATAAATGCTGGGCCTCAATGCAAACTTAGCCAAGGATAGAACACAATGAAAGAGAAAGATCCATATAGGTGGAAGCTTCTAGTTGAGGATAAGTTAGCATCCATATAGGTGAAAGCTTCTAGTTGAGGATAAGTTGGACTTGTTGGAGAAATTTTACTATTATTATCCACATATATATATATTAAAGTTATCTTCCACTTTTATTCTATTTAGCATGATGTTATTATAAGGGCTGAAATGAAGAAATGGAGATTCATATAGCAGATTCCAAGTTGTTTGGGATTGAGGCGTAGTTTTGTTGTTGTTGATGAGTAGTCTTGCATGCATGCATTCTTAATTCTTGTAATAGCGAACTATAAATCAAAAGGTATTTTCTTTTCCTTAAGATTCAGCTGACAGTGGTTGTTTCACTTTCTTATACATGGAAAGAACCATATTTAAAACACGGTCTGATTTGGTGTGATGAGTAATGCAAGAAATGGAGATTCATATAGCAGATTCCAAGTTGTTTGGGATTGAGGCATAGTTGTTGTTGTTGTTGATGAGTAGTCTTGCATGCATGCATTCTTAATTCTTGTAATAGCGAACTATAAATCAAAAGGTATTTTCTTTTCCTTAAAATTCAGCTGACGGTGGTTGTTTCACTTTCTTATACATGGAAAGAACCATATTTAAAACACGGTCTGATTTGGTGTGATGAGTAATGCAAGTCAAAGTTGTATAGCTTCAAAAGATCTTTGTGTTCTATACTTTATGAGAAGTGCACAATATCTTTTAACTCTAGGGCTCTAGAAATTTATTACTGATAATCTTTAATTAAAATTGAACAACTAGTTAAGTGTTTTTTTTTTTTTTTTTTTTTTTTAAATTTAGTCAAGAGAAAGATTGTTGAAATCATTGCGAGCAATGAATGCTGGTGATGCTGCTGATCAAGTTCTTCGGCAACTTGATAAAATGATGAGAAATAATGAGCGAGCTTCACGTGATTCTAGATTGAACAAGGTAATTCACTCAGTAACAGAGTGTTATTTTTTACTGAAGACCAAAGTATCAGTACTTCAAGTCGTGGAATATATTTTTCAGAAGCCGTTCTCAAAACTTCCTACTTTCTTTTTCAGGATGAACAGTTATCAAACCACTTGCCCGTTTCAGCTGATCCAACCAAGAAGAGGTCAACCCCATTGGATAATGAAGATCCATCTAATAACTATGATTTAGCTACAAAAAGGGTTCATTATGGCCCTAACAATCACAATCACACAGCTCCACTAGTTGAGAGAAATGATTCTGGGAAAGAATATGTCAATGGGGTGGATCCAGTGGTTACACAAATGATTGGCATGATTGGTGCTTTGCTAGCAGAAGGGGAAAGGGGTGCCAACTCTCTTGAAGTTCTAATATCCGAGATTCCTCCTGATTTGTTGGCGGATGTAGTCATAACTAATATGGAGCACTTGCCTAAAAATCCCCCTCCTTTAGCAAGGCTTGGAAGCTTGCCATTAGCTCGGGCAAGTGATTCTACTAATCTATCCCAAATTATGGCACCAATTGATTCCTCATTAGGCCAACAGGTTTGGGTTCCTGGATCACAGACACCCATCTCTTTATCAACTGCCACAAGCAGTTTATTACCAGAAATTGCTACTTCCGCAAGTCTCCCTTTAGATTCAAAACGCGATCCTAGAAGGGTGAGCGAAACTAAATTGGTTTAATTTTTTCTCTTCTGGTTATACTTATATTTCTCTCACTAGCTACAGTCTACTAATAAACTGTTTCCTACGTCATGATGCTTCACAGGATCCACGGCGCCTTGACCCAAGGCGTACAGCTGTGGCTGTTGAAGTATCACCACCACTTGTTGCAGAACATAATACAAGTGCTACGCAATCTGCAATGCTGCAATCTGAAATCAATCCCTCCAGTTCTAATATTGATATTGCAGTACCCTTGGTGTCAAGTTCTGAATGTATGCCAACAACGTATTCCAAGATGGAAACCGACTCTACCACTGCTGAAAGTTCAGCAGGACCAGGAGCCAGTCTGTCAGCTCCCAAGGAGGAAGTTCATGATGAAGACCTGAATGAAGTTATTCCTGATCGCAAGTCGGATGCTGCAACACATGTTCCACTATCATCTCCTGGCAATGTAGAAAAGGAATTGGTGCCAGAAATTCCATCTAAAGTTGGAGTGACAAATGAAATTTACTCTCCTTTGTTAGAAACAGATCAACTTTCTCCCCCTATTTCAACTGCTGAAACCCCTGAAGATGCATGTGAGGACTTGCCTGCACTTCCACCATTCATTGAGCTGACTCATGAGCAGCAAAGAAATATGCGAACACTGGCTGTTGAACAGATTATTGACTCATACAAAAAATTGAAAGAGACAGATAGTAAGCACACAGGAATGGCATTACTTTCTCGGTTGGTTGCCCAGGTGGGGTCAAGCTTTTAGTTTTTGACTATTTCTTTTTGGTGTTATCATGGGGCTACTTTTATTTTAAAGTTACCAGATGTTGGTTCATTAACAATTTAGAACTTGGTGATAATCTACCCCTTCTGTGTCGACTGGTGTAACATAATCTTCTTAGGGGCAGCAATATGCTATTCAGTTGAACAAAGTGCAGTTTGCCACTTCGTCACCCTTGTAGGCTTCCTCTCTGAGACTCTCATTTGTATCCATACCTCTGTTGATGTACCACTTCATCATTCTAGTGCTCTCTCCTTGAAACATTATTTGTTTCTTCGACTCTCATTTGTATCATACGTATGTTGGTATACCAGTTCATCATTCCAGTGCTCTCTCCTTGAAACATTATTTGTTTCTTCCAGTGTCATATTATCATCATGCGTTGGGAGACATTTGAGTTGTTTCTAAGAAATCTATATAACTTGGGTAGGTTCTAGTTCAGTGTTGAAAGTCAGTTGTGAAGGAGACCTACCTGTTGGACCAACTCATCTTTCAGATATGCCTAGAGTTTCAGCACAACTGACTTCTCGTGCATGCCAAGTCAGATATGACAAACACATTAAGCAGGAGAAGCTTAGTAAGATCTAGTAAGAGCATCTGCTGGCCAAATAATTGCTTTTCTAAATTACTTAACCCATTTCGGAACTGGGGCTGGCTGGGGTTATGGTTAATAGTACAATGATGAATAGCTGAAATTGGTGTCAGATTCAATATTCTTTTGTTTTTAGAGCAGTTTGTTTACTTGTCTGATTGTAGTCCTGTATTGTTCTGAATTCAACATGCCAATAGGAGTGATGAGTACAACTTCAGTGTTGTATATTCAAAGTGAATTAGTAAATAAGTTGATGCATTGTTAATGAGTTACCCCTTGATATACTAATTCTAGTGTTGTGCTTGTAGAACTATAATTTTATATTGACATAGATAACGGACGTGGTCAGACTTAACCCACCAAAATACCTGTCATTGTTAAAAGTAATTTAGGTAGATGCTACTTGGATCTATTTATGAAGTCAAAGTTAGTATGAACTTTTGGTTCAGTGTAAGAATTAATCTGATGCATGATTTGAGTAGTGTTGGGATATTAACTTGAACAATGGAGATATTTGAGAAATACTTCCTCTGCCTCTTGACGGAATAAGTCTCTTACATAGTTCGTTCTTTGGCTGACCTTCCTAAATTCAAGTTTGAATTGACCATGACTGCCTGAGTTGCTTCATATAGCTGCTAGTAGGTTCTCCAGTCGTGCAAAATTTCTGTCTGGGATAATCTGCAATCCTTGATTTTTTGGAGTAACATCTTGACAGCAGTGGTTGCAGATTATTCGGAAAGAGAGAGATATTACTCCCTTTGTCCCAATTTGTGTGACACACTTTCCTTTTTAGTCAGTCCTGAATATAATGACTTATTTCCTTATTTGGCAAATGTTTAATGACACTATCAATATTTTACCCATGTTGGGTCCCACTTATTTGGCAAAAAGTCCACAAAGATGTACTCTGCTATTTAAAAATTCATTTATTTTAAGGATAGTAAGGATAGTTCTGGAACATTGTGAAGACTTTTCAACTCTGTGCAAAGTCAAACTACATCACATAAATTGGGATGGAGGGAGTATTTTTTTGGGACACAGTAGGGGGAGTGAGGAAATCTAGCAAAGAATGTTTGACGTTATTTATGGTGAAAGGAGGGATGCTGATCGAGGTACTAATGAAATTGTGAGCTCCCTTGGACATAAGCCAGAAAAATATAAGGTGAACTCATCATGTTGATCAAGCAATCTGGTATGGCTAATTATATTTGTATAACAAGAAGTGTAAATACTGATGTCTCCTTTGTTAATCTTATGTTATGATTTTATGTGCTTAATTCTGTTTATAAGCTGATATACAATGAATTGGTCAAATTATTTAAGTGCCTTTGCAAATTTGTTTTACTTCAATTGTTCTCATAGTTTGGCAATCTTGTTCTTCAATTTTATTATTACTGTTCTTTCTTTTACTTTGGCTATTTTTACCATTTCTGCTGTCAAATACTTTTCTTTTCTTTGATATTTTCATCATAGCTTTTTACTCAAGTATTTTTCAAACCTGTTTTGACTTTTGAGAAACGCTTTTCTTGAGCCGAGGGTCTATTAGAAAAAACCTCTCTACCCCGCAAAGGTAGGGCTAAGGTCTGCGTACACCCCCACCTCCCTAGATCCCACTTATGGGATCACATGGGATGTTGTTGTTCTCATGGTTTGACAAACACTAGTCCGAGCATGTGAATGGGATAGTTCAGTATTTATTTACCTTTTGCTTTTGTTTAACCCTGCAGATTGGTGCTGATACTGATTCTGATGTAGTTGTGATGATCCAAAGGCATATTTTCTCAGACAACCAGCACGAGAAGGTATCCACCTTCTCTCTTACTCTGCTAGCATCATTGCTCAAGTTGTGTGGTCAATCAACTATTACTTTCTCTTCTTGTGTTGGTAAGCTTGGTTTTTATTAGGTGAAGTGTTTTAGAATCATGCTTTCAGTCAAGCGAAGTGTATATTCTGCCAGGTTATATGGCTTAAATACTTTTGCTGCCATCCGAAAATCTTCTGGGAGTGAGTTTCCCGATAGTGTCATATAGTTACTACATATAGAATTAAAACAAAGATAAAGAGCTCATGTATTTTTTGTCTTCTAATGGAAGTCAGTTCATTGTAACATCTGTGGTAGACTGGTAGCTCAAACATCTGATGCTCAATTACTTCTAACAACCATATTTTTTGTAGTATCTACACGCTGAAACAAATCACAGAAACAGACACAGCTTTTATGTAGTGTGTATAATTTGTAAACAGTTCTTTCTTCAGAAGCTTTGATCTTTCCGTGCTGCTTGTTGTCATGATCCCCCTTTATTGTTCTGTTTTTTTTAGTTTGGGAAATCTTCTTAATGTTTTTTTACTTGGATTTGACTCCATAGTTAGCAAAGGGGCATGTATTAACCACAAATTCCTTTTTATGGCTTTTGTTCTGTTGTATATCTTTCTGCAAATGAATTATTAGTGGAAAATGCGGTTGCAAGCTAACTATATGTTGATTTGATCCGCAGGTACATGAGCTTGCAATGCATGTGCTTTATCATTTGCACTATCTCATGCTATCAGATTCAGTCGAGAACATTTCACCTGCTGCTGCTCTATATGAGAAATTCCTCCTCAGTGCGGTAAATACATTCATTTATTATCCTTATCTGCATCATTCCCAAAGTTCCTTTAGTAAGTTCTTTGCTTGTAGGCAAAATCATTGCTGGATTCTTTACCAGCAAACGACAAGTCGTTTAGTAGGCTCCTTGGTGAAGTTCCATATCTACCTGAATCTGTGATGAGACTGCTAGTTGATTTATGCACTGAAAATTATCTTGGGAGAGATGGTCGTGATGGTGACCGTGTAACTCAGGGCCTTGGTGCAGTTTGGAGTTTAATTTTGGGGCGTCCCCCTAATCGTCAATCGTGCCTGGATATGGCTTTGAAGGTATATGACCATCAAATGTTCCGTGATGATGTTTTGTATTCACTTTCCGTAATTGTAGGTAGGGGTGTACATAGTCTAGGTTTGTTCGACTTTTCAAATACCAAATCAAATCAACTGTGTTGGGTTTTTAAATCTATATACCAAACTAAACCAACAAAAGTCGGGTTTTTCATTTTTTCCCCAATATATTCATAAAAACATATAATTTTTTCTTGAAATATTTCTTTAATCCTTGTAACATACAACTATCTAAGATGTTTCTTAACTAAGAAAATAACACAAAATATGCGATGAATGATGACATTGTAATGAAATAGTCCACAAAAAAGAAAATCGCATAAAACAAATATTGCTAATTAATAAGCCATAATGAAAATAATCATATTCTAAAAGTACTAAGTCATGCCAATTAAGTACGACTAATAAGTATTAGTTAATATAACTGAACATTAAATAAAAAAATTAAGTTATGTGTTTTCATTGTGTAAATTAACAAATGCAAAATTAACGAATAGATATTTAATATTATTGTCATTCCTAGTATTGAAATCATTTCTTCTGTTAGCATTAGTATTGATTTGGTTTTGGTTTGGGCTTTATTTGAGTTAATAACATGCACCTATGAGCTATACAATTTATTGGATCATTCAAAATTCTAAGTCCAAGCTTAAAATAATATGTTAAAAATCCAAAAACTATGAAAAAGTGTAAGAAGTATTTATAAAAATTATATACATGTTATGTCGGGTTGGTTTGCTTCGGTTTGATTTTTTTTAGTTAAAACCAAATCAAATCAGTGCTTGGGTTTTTTTTTTCAACACCAAGACAATTCAAATCAAACCACTAGTCGGGTTTTTTTCTTGATTTGACTCGGAATTTTGGTTTGGTGTGGTTTGTCGGTTTTCTTCGTATACCCCTAATTGCAGGTATTAGTTGATGAAGTAAATATCTGAAGGCTCATGCTAAAGCACCACTTTTAGGAGTTGATAGAGTTTTGGAAGAAAGATTTAATAAACGGACAATTTAATTGAAGCAGAAGAACAGTTTTGAAGTTACTTTGTTTCACATGTTTGTGACCTTAAGTAAACTTTTGCAATTGGAGAAGTGCTAGTCTCATTCTCAATTATTATATTGGATCCAGTATTAGCATTGAATTATCTAGAGTCCTAATTCTCTCATAAGGTTCTTTCTGTATTTGGAGGATACAAACAAAACTTCATTTCCGTGTGTAACCAGTTGAGACAGACTTACAAAGGCAAAACATAGATTCGAGTAACATTGATTTCTTCTAATCAGTAGGGTCCCAGTAATATTGATTTTTTCACACCGAGGTGTCTTTGAGCATGATGATGGAGCAGCACAAAAGTAAGTAATCGCTGGCTATAGAGAGATGAGAACAATATCAAGGGTTCGACTTCTAAATGTGTTTCAGGGAGATGATTGGAGCGCAAATATAGATGTAGGTGGAGAAAAGGTGGCTTTGATACCATAGCTGGCCAGTAGGTTGGGTTGCCAATGGAGGATTATTAGTATCATGAAATAGCTGCAATTTACATTTTGTTATGATGTTGTGCCATATATTTTATTTGGTTTTATTAATATTAATGTGTGTGTGTGACAATATATCATTTTGTTATTTGTCAAACTTTTTCTTGCATTGAGTTGGTTTGGTCATGGCTACTTTTCATGTAAATGGAATCATCTTCTTCAGGGCAAATAATAAACCCAGTAACATTTGGTTTTTTAGTATCTATCTTTTTTTTTTGGGGGGGGGGGGGGGTGGGGGGGGGGGGAGGGGGTGAGCGGTTTAGTATCTAATTTGATGTTTAATCTTCATTTAGTTTTTGAGTGGCATCTTATTTTGTGGTAAAGTCACGTGTTCAGAATTGTTATCCGTTGAGTTCCATGATACCAAATATACACAACTCTTAGGCTGTCCTACAATTTTGCTTAGCAAGAAACAAAAGTAATGCTTGCCTTAGGCAGAATGACATTATAATGTTCTCATTAGAGTTCATACTTTCACGCAGTGTGCTATTCACCCTCAGGACGATGTCAGAGCAAAAGCTATTCGCCTGGTATGCAATCTTTGCGACTGTTTTGTGTTGCCAGCTGTGGGTTTTTACCTGCTGGCGGCCATTCTCTACGTTTCTAATCTATGGATTTTTGTATTTGATGATCTAAAATGTTGTCACTCTTGATAGGTGGCAAACAAACTTTACGTGGTTGGTGACATTTCAGATAATATCGAGCAGTTTGCTAAGAATATGTTCTTGTCCGCTGTAGACCAGCATGTCACAGATGCAGAATCGGTTCAGAGAGCAGGAGAGGTGTTTTATTATTTTTGTGTTTCGCCTTCAATTCTCTCTGATTTTTGCTTTGTTTAATGTCTGCGGGCATATTTTTAACAAAATAGGTTTTCTGATCTTGATTCCTCTTCTCTTTGTTCTGGCTGCATTTGTTCCTTTAGGGGTCTTTGGTTGGGGAACAAGTTATCCCGGGATTGTAATTCCACCCTCAATGTGGGATAAAAATAACAATATAATTCCTGAATAAGTTATCCCGAGATTCTATTCCAACCAATTGTAGGATACATCCATCCAAAAATTAATCCCGGGACTATTTATCCCTTATCCTTTGTACCAATCGAGCCCTTAGTATTTGAGTCATTGCTTGAGGACTGATTGGTAGAGGGTTGTGGTTGTTCCATTTTGGAAATTGTTTGTGGTTGCAGCTCATGTTCATGTTTGAATCTCTTGTTTGGTTAGTCTCACGTCAGCTTGACCAGATTGCAGTGAATTGGAAATATTTTTTTTGGTAAATAATATTTAAATATGAGTTGGAATGTGATTCCTGTACACGAATTTGATAACTGAATAAATGTACTGGTAGATGAGACTTTTTACATTATAGGAATATTTAAAGATTGTCTGTAGGTTGTGGTCGAAAATAAATGAAGTTTCACTAGTGAAAAGTGAAACAAGACATGCAATTTTAAAAAAGTGTGAATATTACTTTACATGTTTCACCTTTATCCTTGTACAACTAAGAAATTATCTTTTATAGGTAAAATACAAATTATATAGTTTAACTGAGAAGCCCTGACTTTTGAGATGACTTAGTTTCGAAGTCTACAAAATTCTTTGATTCTATTTCAAAGAATTATATTCGAATATTTAGATTAGCTATTTCATGAAGTAGAAGTAGCTGCTAGGCACTTAGAAACATTAAAACTTTCTGTTACATTACGAGGAGGAATATATGTTCTAAATCTTTTTCTGTTAAAATACATGTTGTTCTGTAGTTGAACATTAACAATTGCTCAAAATGGTTTTGGGAAAGCAATCCTGTTTGTCTTGTTTGGTTCAAGAACCCAAAATATATTCGTGGACACATCTGAGCTAATGGTATTCAATGATAGAACAAAAAATGTGACTTGCTTAAAAGGTTTTTTTGTTAAGAACTATCTTTTAGAGTGGAACTTGTTATCCTCGAGTCTGTCGAGAGAGAATTTTAAAATCTTGGGTTTTTAAGATGTGTTTCCAATTCCTGATATGATAAATTAGCTTTTTTGTTGCTGCGAGACTTAGTAACTTGGTCAGTGAAGTCCAATATATGGATTGAAGAAAGAAAATTTTCTATTTCTGAACTTCAGTAAGTTGAGAAGAATTTACCTTCCGAAATTGTTTGTTTAAACAGTTCTTTCTCTACCATTTCTCCTCTCTATGTTGATAAAATTCTTCTTAACCTAAAAAAAATTATCTTTTCTTTTCATTTGTATTTTAATCTAAGAAAAGCATGATTATCAGACAGGAAATCAGGAAGCCTCAGTTAGTGGTTCTCATATTTCAGAGCCAGGATTCTCTGAAAATGCTTCTGTTAAGTATGCAGCAGCTGATTCTCAAAGTGATTCAGAGTTGTCTTTAGCTCAAGCGCAGCGGCTTATCTCATTATTTTTTGCACTATGCACCAAGGTTTGGACTATTTGATAAGTGCAAGGATATATGTTGAACATGCACTTATGATGATGCTGACTGGGTAACTTTTCTTGCAGAAATTCCGTCTTCTCCACCTTGTATTTGATACCTATGCACGTGCTCCTAAGGCAGTTAAGCAGGTCTGCTTCTTATTGTGCTCATCTTTTACAATCCTAATAGTTGACTTAATAATGGTTTGTTTGAGGTGAATTAATCATTCACCCGATAGAACTATAAATAGGCCAGCAATAATTTAAGCGTCATTTTATCAAAAAGTAATAATAACAATAATGATTTGAGTGTCAAATGTGTTCCATCTTTTCATCCTGTATCCTTCCCCCAATTCACGCTCTTGGTGAATTTCCTCTTCTGCCTACCCTCTTTCTATTCTCCCCAACCCTTGCCAGTCTTCCGTCCCCACTCGCTACTCTCGGTCAAGCAAATCACGTGAGAGTAGATAGTTTCCTTTAATCTGGCGTTGCTAGGGATTGTTTGAAAACTATCTTAAACGTCAAGGTAATGGGACACAAAATTACCACCACATAAGTAACTCTCCATCCTTAACCAGAGGTTCCGGATTCAAGTCCTCGGAATGGAGTCACCTAACAAGGAGCGTTTTACCCTCCAAAGTGGAACTTCCCGGCTCAAATCTGGATTAGTCGGGCTCCAGAAACCAAAATAAAGTAAGACTAGCATTTTGATGATCTACTCTCGATGTAGTTTTCCAAGATAAGCTTTAATGAGGATCCACATTGCTCTTCAGGAGCATTCTTAACAATTTCTCATTTAACTTGTACTGAACTTCTTGTATTTTCGTCTTGTTCTACTCATTTCAGTTGGTTGACATTCTTTTTATAAATTTTTGATCTGATACAGGCTGTTCACCGCCATATGCCTGTTCTTATTAGGGCTATAGGATCTTCATGTTCAGAACTGCTTCATATAATATCTGATCCACCTCAAGGCTGTGAAAATCTTTTGACACAAGTAGGTTCCTAACCTCACGTTTTAAATATTTCTTTTCATCTTGAACCATCTGCTTTAGCATGATGCCATTCTTTTGTTCGCTGCAAGGTGCTTCATATTCTCTCTGAAGGGACAACTCCTCCGCCTGACCTAGTTGCAGTTGTCAAGCGGTTATATGAAACTAAACTGAAGGTCTGGCATCTTCCTTTTTTTTTTGTTTTCCTTCATAGCTCTCAATCAGAAACTTTGCAGTTCACCAGTGATACCATAACTTGTTTTGTAGGATGCAACTGTTCTTATTCCAGTGCTCTCCTCATTTTCAAAGAGAGAGGTATTCTTCAGATTTTTGTGCATTTTTATTCTACGCGCATTTTCAGTCCTTTTTTCTGTGACTAAATAATGATATGTGATCTAACTCTGCATGCCATTTCTCTTCTTTGGTTCTCTGTTTGTTATCCTTTTAACTTAAACTATAGTATATCACACAATGTCCATTTTAATTTTTCTGGATCAAAGGGAGTTCTGGTTATGTCTAGGGTTCTCCTGATAAATTGTTTTCTGGTTAACTTGGCAAGCAAAAGGGCTTTGTTCAGGTCTAGTCGTCTAGGTTATGAATTATCATTTCTTAAACAAATATTTTTAGTTTTGTGAGCAAAGCTATATTTTTTCTTTATTAACAAAATATCTTCAATTTAACTATATAGAACATAGTTAGTGGAGGTCAGTCCAGTACGTCTTGAGGTCAGTATGTGTGGCATTTCCCCGCGTGAAAGGACTACTTTTGCATCGGTTCTCTCTTGTTAGGTAATGGCCGAGGTGAAAGCAGCTCTCTCGGAAGTCAATTTTCCTCGCCATCTTAGTAGGTCTAGTCTAAAAAACTCACTTGAACTGTCAAGACTCGTTTTTCCTTTTTCTTTTCTTTTTTCGGGAAGGCCTTTATAGAATTACGTTTAAAGTCCCTTTGACTTTCCCCATTGACGGCTCGGGTCAATTTCAAACTGCACTCAAAGGTAGGACATCTCCCATGGAACTTTTGTACCAGGAACAATCATATCTCCAATTATATGGAATTTAACTCTTCATTCCATATTTCTTTTATTACTGATTGAATTCAGGTATTCAATCAAAACCCTTAATTCGATAGGGATAGTATACCACTATACATTCAATCCGGATAAGATATTGAGATGGAAGACTGAAGAATTGAAATCTTAGATAGAAATAGTATGTATGGATGGTATGAACTGTCTGAAAAGGATTCTTGTACAGCAAACAAGCTGTTCCCCACTAGTTTATTGTTTCATGTATTGCTGTTGCGTGCTTTGATGCGAGCACTAGTTGTTGTTGTTATTATATGTTGTCTTCTGTGCTGTTATTACGTTGTGTCTCTTAAAGCCGAGGGTCTTCCGGAAACAGCCTCTCTACCTCTAAGGTAGTGATAAGGTTTGTGTATAATCTACCCTCCCCAGACCCCACTTGATGGGATAGTAGTGGGTTGTTGTTGTTGTTGTTATTATTTATTTTTTTATAACTGTGGTGTTCGGACCAGTTGCGCGACACCTCAACTAATTCCGCGGGATACCTGCCACCTCCCACCCGCTACAGGTACTAGGTAACTCTGTCCACCAAGCTAGGATAGATGGAAAGAAATCACCTAATATTTTTTATCTCTACCTGAGACCTCATAGTTCTTAGCCTTCTTTAGTTATTTTTCTTTATTGAATTTGAATGATAGGCTCAATAGCTTTCTTCCTTGGTTACCTCCTGATGAGATATTGAAATACTTGCCATCCTTTCCTTTCGACTACTGCACTTAATTCAGAAAGACTAGCTTTTGATGATTCTTTTTGTTTTTGTATTAGGTTCTACCTATTTTCCCAAGGCTTGTTGCTCTCCCACTGGATAAGTTTCAGATAGCCCTGGCTCGGATATTACAGGTTTGATTGAATTTTACTTTCAATAGATGTTTTACTTCTCTGTAGTTTTTAGGTACCTTCTGATTTCTGTGAGAATGATGTTTATGCTCATTCTATTTAACCATGATACTCTTCTCATCTTCATTGTCGTGTTCAACTCTTTCTTCTGAATATCACGCTCATTCAAATTATATTATGGTTTGTCTTAGGTAAGTGATTTTGTGGTTCTTTAATCAAAGTCCACAAGTACCTTTATTTTTTAATAATCAGATGACCAAAAGGTCATCACCCCGATGCCCCACTGCTAGTAAAGAATTCCATATTACTTATTGTAATCTGATAAGCAATGTTCATTTGTTCTGGAGATAGACAATAGATAAAAGGTGTCCTTTACTTGATTCATCTCAGGGTTCTGCCCACACTGGTCCAGCACTGACACCAGCAGAAGTACTGGTTGCAATACATGATATAAATCCTGACAGGGATGGCCTTCCACTAAAAAAGGTATGCGAGCTTCCACTTTTAAAAGTGTCTTTGGCTTGATAGTTGTTGCATGTAAACTTATTGCAGCATTTAGACTAGAAAATCCATTGATATCTTGCCGTCAGGTGCTTTGCCGTGTATTTCCTTAGTTGCTTCCCTTGTTTCGTGTTGAATTCTGTGTCTTCTCCCTGTTCCTTACTACAAATTCAGGATATAGTGAAAATGACTTGGCAGAAATACAAACCGATTTTGTGATACTTTGATGCCATTAACTTTCAGATAACGGATGCTTGCTCAGCGTGTTTTGAGCAGCGGACTGTTTTCACGCAACAGGTCCTGGCGAAAGCCTTGAGACAGATGGTATGAAAAAATATGCAAATACATAGATAGAGACTGTATGAATAATTTTCTAATCTCTGCAATATTCATTTAATCAGGTTGATCAGACTCCTCTTCCGCTGCTCTTCATGAGGACAGTGATTCAGGCCATTGACGCCTTCCCTACTCTGGTACTTACAGCTCCTGTTGTTATGTTGTATATTAATCAGTTGGGTGCACGTACTTATGTTCCAGTATTTTTAAACAATTGATCTGCTGTAGGAAACTTTTTTTGGTTATTATTTACACAATCTGCACCAACGTTACAAGGCCCACGACTTGGCACATTCATATATTCTGCCAAAAGTATGGATTTTATGTACATATTTTTAGAGTAAGATTGTTATTGTTAAGGGGGAAAGTCTGATGCTGTTGAATGTCTTATTCGTATTGGACAAGGATTTGATAGCTTAAATTTAAATTCCTACTGCCACAAATATGATTACTACTTTTTGAAAGTAGAATATGAGGGAGTTTAAGGCTGTGACTTTATAGTCTCAGTCTTCATCTTTCTATATTTGTTCAATGTGGGACACTAACATGCACTACACTGTACTAGCATATGTAACACCCACCCTCAAGCATAGACATCAGATGTGTCGAGCATGGTGCATATATAAGTAGCTCGAGGACCTCTGATAAATTTGGTAAATAGGTGTGGAAGTTGATCATTGGACTTTACAGATCATGTTACAATATTTTCTGAGAATATCTTTTCTATGACAAAGTGATTGTGAGTATCTATGTGGTTGGTCCTCACATGGAACACGGATTTGAAGCAATATGCATCGTAGTTTGACTATCACAAACAAGTTCCATCTAAGTGGTTCTTCAAATTTCGATTCTTTCCATAGCCGTTCTATCCATATGTGTTCACAAGTAGCAACTACCATTATTCGATATTCAGCTTCTACATAGGACTTGTACCACAACTGGTTCTTATCATTCAGGAGATTAATTTCCTGCAATGAGAACACAATATCCAGAGGTAGAGTGTCTATCAGAAGATGACCATGCTAAATTAGCATCCGAATACCTAACAATTTTCATGTTCTTGATCCTCATACAATAACCCTTTACTTGGTGAATCTTATATACTGAAAGATACATGTTATTCCATCTCCAATGAGCTTCACATGGAGAACCTAGAAACTTAGTGACAAAACTCGGTGAAAAGACTCGGGGCAAGTTATAGTGAGATAATGTAACTTGCCTACTAATCTCCTGTATCTCCCAGGGTCACTGAGCAGCTCCTCTGTACCAGGTAGAAGTTTGACACTCATTTCTATAGGAGTATCAATAGATCTAAAATTTGTTATCACTTGTCAAGTATGTTGAGTTCCTTGAGCTACTTTAATGCCTAGGAAATATAGTGGTTTGCCTTGGATTCTTAGTATGAAATTCTGAAAGAGATGTCATTTCAAGCTATCGTGCCCTCTTGGTTAGTGCCAATGATACCTAAAATCAACATATACTACCAAATAAACACGAAGATATAAAGCTGAGTATCAATATGCAGAGGGATCATCTTCTACTAACGATGCCAAACTATTCTATTATTATGCTTTTACTAAACCATGCTCGAGGAGAATATTTTAAATCATTCAGAGATCTGTGCAACATTCTTGAGGGATATAGAATAACTATCTCTTAATAGCTGGATATAGGAGATTGCATTTGCATAGTTTGTTTGGGGAATCCTCATGTCCATTTGTCTTGATTGGTATAGATATTATCTATTAGATTAAATTCTTCGGCAGATACCCAAGTCACAGTATAAGAAGGAGAAGCCACTAATCATGCGAATGCTTCCTAGGAGAATAGTAAAAGCAGTAAGGGTGAGAGGAGAAGAAATATCAACATTTATGGCACTCGATCTGCTTTCTTTGCACATTCACTATTTCAGGAGACAAGCGGTGAAGATTATGTTAAAAACATTGTACTGCTGATTATTTTGTTTTAGTGGCAAAGATTATGTTGCCACCTTGAAAGAAACTTAAAATAAATATGTGTAACTTCTCTTTAGTGTGCTTTATATTCCTTTTTGCTTTTTGGAATAATGTTTTGTTTCCATTGTAAGTGCAAGTCCAAATTGACTACTTCTCCCTTTTCTCCTGTTCAATATAAATATAAACACATACATATACACATAAGTTAACACGTCTTAGCATCTTAATTTTTTTTGATAGTTATTCCTCCAGGTGTCTTAGTTTGCATTCCTTCGGCCTACTGTATTACACGTGAAGAGGCAATGTTGAAGACATAATTATGTGAATAAAAGCTGCTCTCTTGAACAACTCAAGTTCTTAGATGAGATGGTTACACACTTAAAACACTGTATGGATGTGATTACTGGTCTTGGGTTTCGAAAACTTCATAATCCTAGAGTTCTCCAAAAAAAACTATATAATCCTAGATATGTTATCCGTCTTTTCTCTTTCCTTCTTTCCTTTTGGTGGTTGGGGCATTGGATTCCTGGATGTTTATGTACTAGGTCTGATATAGCACTGAAGAAGCATTTCATCTAGATGTTGATGCAGCTGGGTAGAATTAGAATTTTAAAGTCAACAATCATATGAGTTTTGTGCTTAGCAATTAGCATGGATATTTCTCTGATAGCGCTTCTTACTGAGCATATATTTGTTTGGTGTGGAAGGAATGCAGTCAATGTGTGTGTGACGTTATCTTTTTTGATGTTTAGGTTGATTTTGTGATGGAGATACTCTCCAAACTCGTGATTAGACAGGTATTTAAGTTTAGATTTCCCCCTAATCACGAACTGTCATTATTGCTCTACGAATGACTCCTATCACATATTGGATGCAGGTATGGAGGATGCCAAAGTTGTGGGTGGGATTCCTAAAATGTGTCTCACAAACGCAACCACATTCCTTTCCTGTACTACTACAGGTATTATTTGGTAATTTATAATTTGACTACATATTGTGCATGGAGGCAACCTTATTGCTGTCTTTAGTCTTAAAATGCCTGGATCTTGTTTGCAGTTGCCACCACCACAGCTTGAGAGTGCTCTCAACAAATATGCTAATCTCCGAAGTCCATTGGTTGCCTTCGCAAATCAGCCAAATGTTAAAGCTTCACTTCCTAGGTATATTTTGTAGCTGATCAACCATTATGTTTATGTCGCACCTTGTTGACATCTTTTTGTGCATTATGTCAACCGCCTCAATTGGTTTAACTTAAGTTCTTTATGGCACTTACGCTGCGTCTATTTTTTGAGATATTATTCTATGTTTTAGTTATTAAATACACCAAAGTAGAAATTCAGACTGCCGTCATTATGTTGAATCGAAAAGAAGAGCTAATTACATAAGTTGTCACTGATATGTCTCATCATCCCCCCCCCAAAAAAAAATCATGATTATTATAAATCAACTAGTATTTGTGGTCACTGAAATGTTTTGGCATTTTGATGCAGATCAACGTTGGTACAACTTGGTCTTTTTAATGAACCGAGTTTGCAGCAACCACATCTCTCATCTACTGTGTGCGCCTCAGAGACGGGTGCTTCTGTTCATGGAACAACATGATAGTGCACTACTTAGATGAAAGAAGCAGTGAAGTAATACATGGCGTAGGCACCATGGCTACTGCGGCCCCTGTTTGCAACAATGTGCTATTATTCCCCCGGGTCTGCGTAAATTGTGGCTAGTATCTGCGCACCTTAGAAGTCGGGCAGAATCTGCTGACAACAAGATGGCTCATGGGATGGCAGTGCCCAAAAAAGTTGAGGAGAAATCTCCCTTTGGAGAACGTATCATAAGATGTCAATTTCCCGCGTGGTTTCTTATCGGCTATCCGTTTGTCATTCATTAAATTGTTGTTTATTTGGTCTGCCTGCAGGCATCAGTTGAGGTGCCTAGGCAACCAATTTGTGCGTTGGTGTAGTAGCAAAGCTGGTAGGTCAGGTTTTTTTTAGCCTTTTGTATGAGAGGGAGGCGAGCTGGAAGTGTGTAAAATTGTACTTTAGTTTTATCGCCCCAACCCACTGTTCCCTACCCCTTCCCCTCCCCCCTCTTGCCTCGCTTTTGATCCAAGTAAATGGGTTCAATTAAGGAGAAAAAGAGTGAAGAAAAATAAAGAATGGTACTTTCCATTTTCTTCTGAGAAGCTCTCAGAGGAGAGAACTTATTAAAAGAAGAACAAAACGGAGTTTATAGTTGAGTGGGTAGCAGATTTGGAACCTTCTTTAACAGTAAATTGGCCAATGGTTAAGTGATTTGAACTGTGAAATTTATACCCTGTAGCCAGTTCTAGGATTGGTGGTTATACTAGCCTTTGAAATGTAATATAAAAGCAGAAAGTTTTTAGTCGCAGAGACCTGCCCTTATTTGCTGCATTGTCTCTGCTTCTCTGGAGTCGAACACTATTTTAGAGTTTTACTTGTCCGAAAGTCTAGGAAAGCTCTGGAGTTCAGCCGTGTTTTGTCTTACCAAATAACGACTTCTAGTTTATAAAGTTTCTCACTCAATTTGATTATGTTCGTGGAATTTGAATATATATATTGTTGGATTACTCCATTGGTGCCTTTAAAAATTAATTGTGGCGATTCTTTATTTGCATGACCTTGGGCTTAATTTGGAGATTTAAGTGTATTAATGGAGTGAGAAAAGATATACAATTATTTTAGCAGCGTCAAACAATATATGTTTCTTAACACTCCGATTTCAGTGATGTTATCTCATATCGTCTTTGTCTTGCCTGAGTGAGATTCTTATCAAAGATCTTTGGTTTCTTGCTCTTTCCTCGTCAAGTGAGATTCCATTCTCATCCAACGTGCGCTACTTTATCATAGTGTTTGGAGTTTGATCTTACTGAAGTGAATCTCCATAACATCGTTTGGAGTTCAAAGAGTAGATAATTTTAAGTTCCAGGAAAATTTCTTATTGTCTTGATATTTCGAGTTGCTCGTATCATTGAAGTTTAAGTGTTTCTATTTTTGTTGGGTTAACTATTGTCTTATTCGTGTTTCTATATTAAGAAGCGACTAAATTTTTAATTGTTTCTAAATGGGGGTAAAGTTTTAATCAACAGTTTGAAAAGTGGTCATTTGAACCTTATTATTGGTTGGTCCTATAACTGTCCGTCTGAAATTTGGATAGGCCACTGTATACCCTGCTGGGCTTGCATTTGTTATAATCCAAATTAGCCGATAAAAATAGTTCCCGTCATTGGGTTTTATTACTTTAAACAATGCAAAATCAGTTTTGAGTAACCCTCTGACCTCTGGAACTCCTGTAATATTTACGTCTCAGCTGGGCTCGACCAGACCCTGTCTCGCTATTTAGTTGGATTGGCATAATGTAGAACTGCATTTGACGAAGATTCTATTCTTTCATCACGTGTGATTTAGATTTCTCATGTTTAATCAAAAAATAAAGTCGTCGTAACTTATTTAATATCTTTCACTCGTGTAATAAATATATCACTTGTCTTTGTTTAATTTGTTTTAGTTGCCGTAGAATATTGCAATATGTCTTATATCTATTCTGGCCACTTTTCATGTTACCTTGATTCCTATACTTTTAAACAATGAAAATACCCTCGACGGTTTCGCCAACATCCAATACCAATAATCATTTTATCGCATTCTAATTTCCACTTTCTACTTGTGACTGTTGTATAACTTTTGAAATAAGTGTCAGATTAATTGAACTGTCCGGATGTTAAAAAGAAATTTAGATGGTTGAAATAATTCTAAAAAGTCTAAATTTGACTATACGAAATAGAATAATTGAAAAATTAGTACGGTATAAATTTATAAAATAATCCGCCGAATCAACCTATTGACACTCCCTAGCAACAACAGACAGGTAGTGTTAAACATTTCAATCATTAGGGGTTGGCCAGGTCTCTTCTACTTTGCAAGTTCACCTAGGATGAGTCTCCAATCTTTTTACATCTACTTCGTTACTTTTCATGCCTCTTATACGCAATGCATTGAAAGAAAGTGACTATAGTAGGATGGATCATCCAAGTTAGTACTCAAACAAACATGTGTTTCAACAGTCATCTCCAAATAAAAATTGAAGTTGGTAAAAGTGAATTGAATGTACAAAATAGATAAACTAGGTAAAAATCAACAGCTTAGATTTAATTTGCAAAATCTCCGTAATAAGAATCTTTGCACATAAAGAAGGGAAAAAATGCAGGCCCGATGTAACTGTTTTGAAAACTTTTCTTGCAAATTTTGTATGATAACTATTCCATCAGAAACACAATTGTAAAACATTACAATTTGAACTAAGCATCACTTGCTTCCTGGTTCCGAGGATGATAATTCACAACCATTCCATTCTACAGCATGCACACAGTCCGCCGTTTGTATTCAATTTTGCAACGGAAATTGAAGAAACCACACCCTTTGCCTCAGAAAAAGCAGCAAACTCCACAACAAAACGAGTTCTGATGCGGTCAAAGAATATTTTAGAGAAAGTCGAAAAGAAAATCAATCACTCTTTTCTTTATAGCTATCCTGTCATTGAAGGCATGCATTGCTGCTTCAACTTCGGCAATCTAGTAATTCCCTGATCAGCTTGAAAATGATAGCTTCCTATTGGGATTAGCACTGGCCTGTCAAAAAGAATTGCAGCTGAGTGCTTTCTTTTTTCTTCGCTCAGTCAAACTAAATATGCACACAGTCGCAGAAACAACAATAATGCCAAAAAGGGTCTCTGGATATTAGCAACAACAGGCTTTGGTATCAGATACAGAGTGCCCTAACCACCATGATATTAAATGTTGCAGTGGATATTGTTTGGTGTCCTAGGAAATGCACAAGTAATTAAAGATAAACAGATCTGATTCAACGAGGGAGTGGGGAGAATGAATCTCCATCCTGATCCTGGGGATAAAATTTGGTGATGTTAATCAAGAGAAGCTATTCCTCACCCCACCAATCCCCAGTTCACTAATTTTGCGTTTGATCTTTTCAATGAGGAAAGCTGTAGGTTTAGTGGTGATAACAGGCACTGACCTCCTTCATGGACACCGTTAGAGTCTCTGCATCTTGCTTGTGTTTCTCATGTGCTAGAGAAAACGGCATCAAGGTTCTTTTGAAGCAGCCAGCCTCTCGGATAGACAAGTCCACGAGCTTCCAGATGAAGGTGCCAATTCAATACCCTTGAGCAACCAGGAGGGACAGCCTCCATTTGGCTTTCGTCTTCAACAATTTGTTCTATGAAAGTGGTCTCCTGCAAGTAATCAATGTGAGTACATTTCCAACTTCAACCTGTTCACACGAGCCTCTATCCCCAAAGTAAAATCAAGGATTTAAAAGGAGGATATGAGGCATACTTGGAAACCTTCCTTCACATTGTCCAACTGTCGAATGGGATCTGAAGTTGGTCGATGCCATTTCTTTGGATCCCATAATATAGTGCTATTGAAGGCAAAGCCAGACATATCGACGTGAAATCTTCTAAGTTGTTTACTCTTCTCATTAGTGTGCCACCCAATAACTTGACTTCCATTGCACACAGGGCCCTCCAGTATTGCTTTGCTTTTGCTTTGTGCTAGCATAGCAACAGGCCAAGTGCCAAAACGACTATAAAGAGGAGATCACAAGAAAATAGAAGCAGATTAGAAAAGAAAAAACAAAAAAGAGAATATTCAAACAATGACGTAAGATCTGCAAAAACAAGTGTGCTCCCTTCAACTTATAGCATATTAAAACAGTCATAATCACAAGAAACGACAATAAAATAAAATAAAAGTTACTTAAAAATATTACCCCTCATACCAACAATATAAATAGTTACTTATGTCCTAGTTCAACCGTTTTACTTCATGCATCCTAGATAAGAGCGAACTTCACTGGTACTTCACCAGAAGTGGATACAAATTTATTTTATTAAATAGTTGTGATTACTTTAGTATAAAAGGAAAGTGTTGTAGTATCTTTCCACAGCAAATTTAAATAGTACGGAAGAGTCTACTTTCTTGTAGGAAAGTAGCCAGGATCTGGGAACAAACAAATAGATCAGTTACTTCAACACTCAGATAGAATCTGAAGTCAGGTTATACATTCCTGAATTCATGTGGAACTCTAAGCATGGTAATCTGTCATTGTGAAAGCTCAACCCTTGCAGCAAGCCTGTTAGATGTCTTACATGCATTGGCTTTTATCATATTCAAGTAGATTCTAAAACTTGAATAGATGATTCTATTCAAGTAAATGCTAAAACTGTAGAGTCAAAATACAATAAAAGATATCTTACATGCATTGGCTTTTATTATACCTTTCCAGCAGCACTCGCTGGTCCTCACAAAGAAGGAATCAAATGAACATGAATAAAGCATGGACAAAAAGAATCTGTTGTCCATTGCTGAGGAAATTCCCCAAGGTTTATCGAACATATTTCAGCAAAAGTAATGAAAGAACAGGGGCAAAGAATTACTGTTCAACCTGTCACTGCTCATGATACAGTATATCAGTTTTATTTGTTTCCTTCAATACATAAGTTGTTATGAAGTCCTATCATAAGCAAAGATCATGGATTGCTGCCACCGCAAGCAGAAAGCATAATTTTTCTTCGGATAATGACAGCACTTAAGTTAGAAGGAGCCAAGGACTGGAGGTGGCATTTCTGGAAAAACGCAGTAATGATCATTACTTCGCATCCTATGCAAGAGGAACACAATATTCAAAAGTCAAAGAAGATTAATTGAATTGTCTGCAAACAAGAATTTGAGAAGCAATAAAATTTGGAAAGCTCAATTTGCTACTTGTTAGACTTGTCAATTGTGGCAAAGAACCAACTATCTTATCCTCCGGAAATTATGTCATTGGAAGAATTTTATGACCTTTCAGGCAAGAATTATAGCCACCTGTGAGATTATTTTTTTTAAACATCCACCTGCGAGATATATTCAACATGAGACATGTTACCATTTAAGAGTCATTCTTGGATTACTTTGCGGGAAAAGTTGGCTAAACTGATCTATTTCTAACTCAGTTCCTGATAGCCAAAAGGAAGCTGTTGCGTGCAAGTATTTGTAACCTACTTTATTACATGATTGGTGATCACACAAAGAATGGAGTTTAATTTAGCTCAAGGCTGAAATTGTGTAAATTAGTAAGGATGACAAAGCTTATGTCAAGCACATTAAGAAGATCCAGAATGAAGTTACACTTCAAAAATCCAAAATGAAGTATAAGCAGCAAAAGAGGCAAGAAATGAGAAAACCAGGATGCAACAGAGTGATAATGCTACTCTAAGTAGATTGCTGTTGCAAACCAAGTTTTTAACTTACTAATAGAGGGTAAAATTTCCTAACAAATCTATCATGACTTTTAGGTCGAAGAAAATTGGTCCATGTTAAAGCATTAAAGAAGATCATATCAAATGCTAACGCCCTGGAATTTTCCTAAAGGTTTGCAAAATAGTCCAATCTTTAAATTACCAATTGAATGAATTTAATCCAATGATATCTGAGAACATCTGCGAGATCAGTATGGGATGAGCAATAACCTAGAACCTTAGGAACAAGACTCATGAGTATTGGATTTGAAAGAAGTTCGTTCTTGAGGAAGAAATTTCTATCATCATTTTCTAATTATGCAAAGCAAAACAGAAAATACCTGGATCTCAGAGGTAGAACTCAAGAAATTGGATCCAAACATGTACGAAGAGTTTAAATAAGCACTATTGTTAGATCCAAGAATTTTCACCATGGAGGAGCTGATGCAGAAAAGAATAGAAAAGAATCAGAATGCTGCAACTACTAAATAGATTCTATCTTGAATAGGGAGAGGGCAAAGAAGTGGGAAGAGTTCAATGAGAATACTTCTTTTCAAGTGGGTGAAGGGAGTACGGTGAATTTTTGTGGTCATAGGTGGTGTGAAAACAATATTGTGAGTCTCACTCTCCCTAACATGTATAGGACTTCTTGCCAAAAAAGGATGTCGATTATATAATTATGGAGTTCGCAAGGGGGAGAAGTGTTTTGCGGTTTGAGGTTTAGCAGAATCTTACAAGACTGGGAAATTAGAGAATTTCAAAACTTGGTTGGTTTGCTCCATCAACAAAATATTACTATCGATTGTTAGGATGTTTGGAAATGGGAAACGGGGGGAAATCACGTATCTTCCTTTAAGCCCAATATGAGATTGTTTTCCCACATAACTTGATATGGATCCCTAGAGTGCTGAGAAAGATGTGCTTCTTCACTTGGCTAGCCACGAGGGGGGTGATCTTGACAGCGGAGACTTGAGGAAGTGATAGATTACTTGTGTTAGTGGGTGCTTCATTGCAAAGAATCAGGGGAAGACGTAGATCACCTATTCTTACATTGTTGGATAGCATCTTAGTTATGGGGGGGAGTTGATGAGATTGTTTGATTTTGACTAGGTAATGTAGAGAAATGTGAAAGAAACAATGTTTAGTTGGCCTCGAGAAGACAGAGGATGAGATGCAAGCCATGTGAAGTTGCACCTTTAGCATTGATGTGGATCATGCGGAGGGAGAGGAATAGGAGAGCTTTTGATTACATAGAAAGATGTATGATGGAAACAAGACATGTGACCTTGCATCTTTAGCACGTATTCATTGATCTAGCAAAGTAAGTTCCAATGAAGGTTATGTGGAGATGCTTGGAGGCTAGAGGTGTATCTGTGGTGTACACTAGGGCGACCAAAAACATGTACGATGGAACCAAGACCCGAGTAAGGACAGTGGAAGGACAGTTAGAGCACTTCCCTATTTTGATAGGTTGCTCCATGGATCAACCCTTAGCCCGTTTCTATTTGCCTTGGGGTTGGATGAATTGACGCGACAAATCCAAGGGAAGTGTCATGATATATGTTATTTACGGATGACATAATTCTGATTGACGAGACTCACGACGGAGTTAATGCTAAATTTGAGGTGTGGAGACGAACCCTGGAGTCTAAAGGCTTCAAGGTGAGTCGGACCAAGACTGAATACTTAGATCAAGTTCAATGATACGAGGCATGAAGCTGACATGGAAGTGAGGGCTTGATACACGTCATCCAAAAGAGAGGAAGTTTCAAGTATCTTGGATCTATTATTCAAGGAAATGGGGAGATTAACGAGGACGTCACTCACTGTATCATTGCAGGGTGGATGAAATGGACGCTCGCATCTAGAGTCCTGTATGATAAGAAGGTGCCACCAAAACATAAATGCAAGTTCTACAGAGTGATGGTTAGACCAGCTATGTTTTGTATGGGGCAGAGTGTTGGTTGGTTAAAAACTCTCATGTTCAGAAGTTGACAGTTGCGAAAATGTGGATGTTGCGATGAATGTGTGGACTAACTAAGAGAGATAGGATTAGAGATTAGGATATTAAGGATAAGGTGGAAGTGACTTTGGAGGAGGACAAGATGCAAAAAGTGAGGGTAAGATAGTTCGAACATGTGAAGAGGAGATGCTCGGATGCCGCAGTATGGAGGTGTGAGAGGTTGACGATAGAGGATTTTAGGAGAGGTCGAGGTAGCTCGAAGAAGTATCGGGGAGAGGTGATTAGAAAAGACATGACTCAATTTCAGCTTACCAAGGACATGACCTTAGATAAGAGGTTGTGGAGTAAACAAACTAGAATAGAAGGTTAGCAGATAGTAGAGTGTTGTCTAGCTAATCCGTCTAAACTAGTAGTCATACTATTACTCTTATAGTGCCTTGTTCTTAGATTTTTATTACTATATGTGTTTCTTGTACTTAAATTATCGTATTTGCTTTAGTTACCATGCTTTGTTATGTTTTACATACGTTACTTCTTTCTGGATTGCTTTGATTTGTCTTTTCTTGAGCCGAGAGTCTATGGAAACAACCTCTCTTTCTTTGAGGTAGGGGTAAGGTGTGCACACGAACAAATTTATGGCACGCCCGGTGGGACCAACTCTGCCCTTCATCTCTTTCTCTCCTACATTCCACCCTCCCTAGAACCCACTTCGTGGGACTACACTGAATATGTTGTTGTTGTTATAGAAAATGCCGTACATTTGAGACATAGCATCTTTTCCCTTATTTCTTTTTAGTGTATCCATGAGGTTACTTTTCAAATGATGACTTTGTGGCTATCGTAGAAAATGATGTATTTTTGTAAGATTTTCTGCTTCTTGGTATAACTTTTTGTATATGGGCTAGTTAATGCTCTTTTGTTTAATGATATTCTTACTCCATCCAAAAATGCAACTTCTATTTTTGGGGACACAATCATGTAGTGAGCATTTTTCATGAATCAAGTAGCATTCCCAAAAAAATGCATTGCCTCTTTCAGTGTAGAAGACAGTAGTCTAGCATAGACATTTCTGACCCATGTTCGATATGAATATACTATTTCCCAGGAGCATCAGGAGTAGGTACTGACTTGTCTAGTGTGTGTTTTAATCAGTACTGACTTGTCTAGTCCATGTTGCTATTTGAGCTCAAATTGTATTCTGGAACTGATTCCCATAGTTGGTTCAGGATTTCAAAACTTAGTGATTTCTTTCATAGTAACTACTTGGAATATTGAGTTCTAGTTTTTTAGGATATGGGTCGGGCTTAGAATAGCTATGAGTAGATAGTCTTACATTGTAGAAACCATATCTTATTTTGAACATTACTCATTCAGTTGCAGCAGGGATCTCTGGCATACTATTTGCACCTCTGTTGGTTGAGATTTAGCTTCCTTAATCCTCCTTTGCAGCATGATTTGGCTTCCAGTAAAAGCAGTCCATTGAGGCTTGTTTTGTTACATTAAAAAAGTTGCAACACTTCTCTCTGCTGGAGATACGCTTCTAATCCTCAGCGAGACTTATTTGCAACATATTAAACAATAAGAAAAATTATGAATGAATATCATAAACTAACTTCCTTGGTGACAAGTGTCAAGAGATATAGACCAAGATAAAAGTTTTGTAGTGGCAACTTTTTTAAGCTTATTTGTGGGAGGTGGGCATCAAGGAAGATGAGCAGCTGCGGCCCTTTACAGAGCAACCCATAGGACACTCAAAATCACTATTGCAAGGGTCAATCTACCAACTTATGGAGATGAAACAAGATGCCAGTAAGGTCATTTTCATGTAATATTGTTCTAGAAACTACATAAAATTACTTTTCCTACATCAAAAAGAAGCGGTGTATGAATAATTTTAATTAAAAAAAAAACTAGAGATAAAAAAGTTAATTTCACCTATGGCTATAAAGGAGGACTCTTACAGTTATAAATACAGTACATTTTAATTAGCGTTCTGATTGCTGACTATGATAGCAAGCATGCCCATACTAATTATGGTATTAAAATGTAGTATGACAATTACATTCCAAATAACAAGAAAAAAGTGGAAAATTATTAGTAAGGAATACAGCTTGACACTCGGAATAAAGATGGGAAGACTAGCTGTTTCTTTTAGACCCCTTGTAAAGAAGATAAAAGTGGATGAAGGCATCACAAGGATTTTCTATGAAGAAAGTGAATGACAAAAAGAAGTGGATGAAGGCATCACAAAGATTTTCTATGAAGAAAGTGGATGACAAGCGAAATCAATGTCTCCACGTTAGGGATCGAGCAAGCAATCTTAAGTTGGAAGGGTGTTTTTGCAGCGGTAAATCAGTGCCTTTAGCATCTAAAAAGAACAAGTGGAAGAAATCTAGTGCTAGTTCTTACTAATACTTCTTTATCTAACTTCCATTTTTGAGTGGTTTCTCTGTTCTCTTATTTGGAGTGAAAGAACTCGACTAGAAAAGGTTGAAGCACATTGTTCAACCAAGTGGTTGAAGTACATCTCTGTCAAGCCAAGCCTTTTCAATTAAGAATGAAAAAGAACATAATCCAACAAAAGATGAAGATGCTGCATCCGGTGGGCATGCCAGAGTTGAAGCCTTTCTAAAAGTCGATTATCCAAAGCGCATAACTCTTATTGTCCACTTATCAAATTTACACAATCTATATTTTACCAGAAGAAGGGGATTCCATTATAGACTAACAAGGTGGTCATTTTCTCAGCTTCTAATCTAAGGACTGCTATTTTGAAGAAGAATTGAGATAATAATTAAGTCCAAAAATCACAAAATTAATGGTCGAATCTACAACTGTCCTTTTTAGAAGCTACGGAAAGTGATAAACCCAGAAGGATACCAGGAAAATGTTAGTGAAGTCATAGTGAAATGGGAAATAGCTCCAGACTATTCACCTATTATCAACTTGATATCTACAGAAAGCACATGATATCATCCTGAACATGCTCACAACAGGATAAAACACTGACAAGTCATGTAAACAAGAATGATGAATCTCAACTTACTTGATTGATCTAATGCTCTCAAACAACTCAAGTGAATAGATATTATCATCATCTGCAAAGTAAACAATTCCATCGAGCCTATGATGTTCAATATGCTCCAATGCAACATTCCTCTGGTGCACGCCGCGGTCTTTTATATCTGTCATGTTCTTGGAACAAACCAGATGCCGATACATAACTCCTGTCTTCCTCAAAATGTTTGCAGTCTCAGCAGATGCCACATTCATCTCAACCACAATCCACAACAGAGGTGATTTCACGAGCTTCAACACCTCGCTCAATCTATTAAGATAGTAAGCTTGAAGTGCCCTATTATAAGTTGGAGTTACCACAATTAACAGTTTCCTCGGTACATAATCAAACTTACCCTTCACTTCATCACCCAAACCTGGTGATTTAATTGAGTTTACCACAACATTGTCTGGTCTGGGGATTACCACATCTTTCATCTCCTCCTTAACATTCACTACCGGTGGCTTGATCTCAAACGAAAAATCATGGCTCCTCGCATCATCAAAACCACCATATGGTGCCATACCTAATACAAACCCTAGCACGAAAAATATCAAACACCTATAGAACAACTTCTTCCTGGATATGTAATTTTTCCGAGAATATAGTAGCGAGGAGCTTTTGCCATTAAGAATGAGCTTATGAGATGGCGATTGAACTGAATATTGGTTTCCATTCTGATAATGCCGTTCGTTATTCGGTGACAGAGTTCTCCGGATCGACGCCATCGATTAAGTCGCGAGAGCAGACGGAAAATGCTCTATTACATCAACTGATACGCAATTTCCACGTTTTTCACCCAATGAATCAACAAAAGGCGCGAAATGGACGAAAAATCAACTAGTGCCTATAGTAGAACAAACAGTGCAGAAGATCATACCAGCGCACAAGATTCAATTTGAACCGGAACTTCGCGAAGCACAACTCATTACACCAAAACCCTAGAAATACGAATGGAGCCTATTTTATGGATCAATGTTTACAAAGAACCAAATCTGCCTGATTTAGTAAAAAAAAATGAGTGAATGAAATCTATGCTGAAATACTGCACAATCCCAGCAAAAGCTTCAGCGACTCCGCGTATTAGATTCTAGAGAATTCATTGAGATTGTTCAGAATTCTGGTGAAATGGCGGCTAAATTTTCCGGTGGAATTTGAGAATTTTGAGTGTCGGCTGAAAAATGGAACTCTATTTACCGCGGAGAAATGAGTCCTCAGTGGCGGCCGTAGAGGCTCAGGGGCGTTGTGCGCATCAAGAACGATGCGCGCCAGATAAGCAGAGATGGGCGTTGGTTGCGACTAACGCGCGCCAGGTTGGTGGGTCCATATAGGAAACTGACGCGTGGATTGTTGTTTCATAGGGAGGCAGCTTTGTTATTATTGTCGGAGAGAAATTTAATTTAATTCACTCTTGATTAATCATTGTGATTAGGACTTCTAACACATTGTTTTGGACCGTTTGGTAAGGCTAATTATATGTTTACTTAAAATATGCTACATACATACATGAATGATCAATCATTATTAAAAATTGGGAAAATTTTAGCGATTTCTTATATAATAAGAGAAATTTAATTCGCAACAACTAGTCATCGAAATTAGGACTTTTAACACATTGTATTGGACCGTTTAGTAAAGCTAATCATATATTTTATTTCACTAACTATTAGAAACTAGAAAGTTTCTATTGAATTCTTATATAACTAGAGAAATTTTATTCACTTAATTATCGTGATTAGGACTTTTAACATATTATTTTGGATTATTTAATAAAGTTAATCATATGTTTTATTTAAAATGTGAAATATACATACCTAAATAGTCAATCACTATTATAAATTGGGAAGATTTTAATAAATTCTTATATAGCGTGATATAGGTGAATTGATCAATCGCGGAAAGAAACGAAATTTTTTTTAGTGTATTCTTGTATTCTGTGAAATATATGAACATAAACAATCAATCACTATTAGAAATTGAGAAGATTTTAGTTAGGAGTGTATTAAGAAAACAGATTAACCGCATCAACCTTATAATCCTAGTCAAATTGAGAAAAAAGTTCAACCAGTGACTACTGAAAATACGAAAATATTTTTCTTCATACCAAACACACCCTAAAAGTAGAAAAAGAAAAACAAAACATGTTTGTAAATCTAGGATTATTTATTTCTTTGCATAATAAGAAGCGGTGGATAATATAGATATTCATAATATGGATATTCATATTATCCATTGGTTTGCCCGTTTTTTTTTTTTTATCTATATCCAATATGAATGGGTAGAATATTTTATTCATTTCATTTGACTCATTTTCAACTCACTCATATTTGACTCCACCCACCCGTTTGTCACCCCTAGTGACAACTATTAGTCAAGGTGATTAAGAGCCCATTTGGTTTAGCTGAAAGAAAACAGTTATGTGTTTGGATAAAAGTGATGAGGCTGCAAAAAAGTTATTGATGTGTTTGGTACATAAGTGTTGTTAAACACTTATTTTGGGTCAAATGATTGAAATGTTCTTAAAACTGTTAACACTATAAAAAACGAATTACTATAATATTTTTTTTCTAAAATAATTAAAATTTAAATTAATTTATATTTTTAATATAAACTAATTATTTAAGTCATTTTTAATTTTTAAAATATATAATTTAAATAAAATTAGGTTCTCCTTTACTTTTTATTTGGAGTATAGTTCTATTTTTTATTTGTAAAATTGAATATAATAATTTAAATGAATTAATACTGCCTCGATTTTTTTTCTTTTCAGATTTTTAATTTTTTTTTTCTAATATGCACAAAAAAATAAAATTTTGTCAAAGATTTGAGTAAGAGTATTATTGAAATTAGAAAATTATTATGGATAAAAAGGTAAATAGTTTGGTCAAACCTAAATGGTTTATAAGCCAAAAAATAAAAAGTTGGTGTCGCGCCCCATTTTTCTCGCGAAAAGCGGGACTCAACACGTGACAACTCTTTTAGGATTGAAAAAGAAAAAGAGTCACCACCTAACGAATTATGGTGCGTTAGGGCACCGTATTAAACTAATTACAAATAACTCTATTTTATTAGTCTATGTAACAGAGTTGGATAAGGGTTCAAGTTACCTCGAAAGGAAGGTGTTAGACACCTTTTGAGGTCCACAACTGTGAGTCCTTCCAGATTCATTATTATGTGGGAAAAATTAAGTGATAAAGTAAGACTCATTTTAGTCTAAAATAACTAAGTGATTAAGCATACAAAACTTACTTTAATAAAAATACGTTTAATCAAAAATATATTGTTCAAGTACCAAAGAAGAGAAAACATGCATGTTCGCTTTCAATAAAACACTTAGAATAATTGAATAGTACAAACAATTAAAAGAAACTAAGATACAAAATCAGGAGAGTAAAAATAAATGAACTAACCCGGTTGCTTCCATACAGAATACTAACAAAGTATAAAGTTAAGGATAAGAGAGTAGATCAGGGTATGACAAGGCTAAAAAGGGGTCCAATGCATTGTTACTCCCTTTATTCTATTTTTATATAATCGACTCTGTTAAATGCCCTAAGATAAGACGAAGATAATTCTTAAAATACAAAAAAATACTTAAACATTTTAAAAGTCATATGTAGCTAAAAATATATATCTATGGATATTTAGATTATATAAAGTATATCGATAATTTAGTATAATAATAAAAACTATCAAGTCTATGAGACTTTTAAAATAATGACATATAAAATTAGAAAATAAGGGAGTAACGATTTGTTTTATTTTATAAAGCCACATATGCGCTTCATACAGGAAGTCAGCTATAGCCCTTTTTCATCATCTCCCGATACGTACCTGACCCCTCTCGGTATGACGATTCCACATGAATTATGCTTCATGTATTGACTCCTCCACTTGCAGTGGTTGAAATCCAAGCAACGTCATTCCATTGTAATGTACGTGTACAAAATATTCAAATATGTGAGAGTATGTCTGTTCTTAACACTTTACTAATCAAAGAAAAAAATTAGAAGGATAATGTAATAACTATTTTTGATTAAAGTAAGCATATGAGAAGGAAAAAGATTTTAAAAAAAAAGAAGTTTTTAGATTCCCACGAACTGACCAAGAATAAATTAAGTATTTCACAACAATTCGTCAAATCAGATAGCTAATTATAAAGCTAACATTTAAAAAGATTTCACTTATTACATCATTAGATTAATAATAAAATACTTATCACAACAAGCTATACAAGTATTAATTCTAAAACTGTGAACCAAATCTTCTCTATAAATGTCAAAATTTGCTTCCTTTAAACCCGATAAAATCTATGCATTCTTTTTATTTAAAAAAGAATTAAATTACTCCTTAAAAGCAAAACATATATAAACACAAATGAATCAATATTGATATTAAATAGCTAACCATAAGAAAAATCATAGTTACAAAAACGTTAAAGAAATCAAAGAAAATGAGAATAAACCTCAAGAGTAAGCTTTTCTTATTAGCAACTTATTTTCAATTCACAATAAAAATTAGTATAAACAAAAATTAATATAAATAAGCAACAACTCTTAACAATATAAACTAACAGATACACATACTCTTATACAAATAACGATGAGCAAATAAACATGAAATTTATCATTCTACATCAAGTAAAGCAATTTAAAAACTATATTTTAAAGGGGTAAAATGGACCTCATATGCTGATACATTTAAAAAACACATGAATGCCTTAAGAATCCTCTGAAAGGCTTTAGAAATAAGTGTGAAGCACAACAAAAATCAAAGCGCCGAAAGTCAGGAGCGGAACTTCGAACGAAAACTCTAACGAATGCACCGAAATCGCGATTTCAATCAACACACTAAAGCAATAGAGATGGAGGTTTTGGCAATGGAAGATATTGAAAGATGAAATTGGCTTTATGAAATCTCTTTCATAGATGTTTCGAGAAAATTACGAGCAGCTCTCATGGCATTTTGTGAAAATAGACTATTGAAAAAATGAGTGAATTGTGAGACCAAAAATATTTTCCTTTCTCAAAAGTCCTTCATGCCGAAAAAAAAGTCCTTTTTAAGAAAATCAAAATTTCCTCCTATTGAGAATATTTTTTTGGGGAATTTTAATGGAAAGAAAATGAAATACGTTGATTATTTTGGAATAGAAAGGAGCTAATTTTGGATAATTTTTAAAAAATCATAAAAGTGAGAGGGAGAGAAGATAAATAAATAAAAAATTGAAAGAATTTTCGATGGACAATTGAGGAAGGAGTGAGTTTATGAGCGAAAAAAATTATATTCTTCCATGTAAAAAAAATATTTAGGAAAATATTTGACCACATTCAAAATTAAAAATTTGTTTTTAATATTAATATTTGAATCTAAATAATATTCTGTCAAAAATATATAAAACATGTCACTATTAAAATACTAAAACCAAAATATCATAAAATTAATAATTATATTTTATTATCAAAAATAATTCACCAACGTTTACAATAAATCGTAACGAACAATAACTTTAAAAATACTTGTTCAAGAATTTATAATAATGATGATGACGATAATAATAATAATAATTAGTGTACGGATATAAAGTGAGTAAAAATAAATAAATACTTTTGCATGTGAATGATAATAATAAAATGATACGAAAATGTGGGTAATATTTGTTAGAATAAAATATGATAAAAAATAAGAAAAATAGCTTTTTGGCCTCGAGATAAAAAAGGGATCAAACAAGTAAACTGAAAGTAAAGATGGACAAAACTGGGTGTCAAGTATCTACCAACTTTTATCTTTTGACTTTTTTAAAGTACTTTTTAACTTTTTAAAAATATTTTTTGATAAAATCAAACAATACAAAAAGATAAAAAATTCTTACAGCTTATAAGCTAAATCAAACACCATCTCAGACTCATATGGTTTGATTAATTGGTTGAAATAATGTTGGTATAAGATTTTGTATTGTTTTATTCAGTTTGAAGTATAAATCATTGATTCATTTTAACTTGATAAGATATTTTGAGCAGAACCAGAAGATTAATAGTATTGATTGGTTTACTTTTTTAAAAAATTATTTTGTTTTAACTCCAATTAATAAAAGAACAAATCAAAGAATAGTAAATTTGATGAATATTCATTTCATTTCTATCTTGTTTTTAATCCACTTCTTTGTCTTTCAAGTTATTGTCTTACAATCACATGCTTGGCTAATTCTGCCAGACTAAGCTATATATTTTTGTAAGGAAAAGTTAAAATATAGTTATTTTGTTCACCACCCGGTAAACTAACTGTATTCCAAACACATATAGGTGAACAAGTAGAGACAGCAGTTCTTTAGCTAGCTTGAGTTTGTCCATCGAGTCAATAGCTCTTGCAAACTCAAGTGTGGAAATCTTGTATTCGGATTATCAAAGTTGATTAATTAAATGAGAGGTTAGAAAGAATGATTTTCTGAAATTCTCTCATTTCAAAAGTTGTGCAAGGTGCTTCATGAGTAAGTTCTGAATGGAGTTATTTCAACTCTATTAGGTTCGGAATTGCACGTTTCCACGAGTTTCCACTCATAGATGGATGGCTAAACCGAGAGGGTAAATACCATTCTTAAGTGTTACTTAGGCACTCTCTGAGTGCAAACCAATGAAATTGGAGCAGAGGCAAATTTAGCAGGTAATTTATGATGCGTATGAGTTGGCAATCTTTTCGCAAAATTAAATATATTTTATATTTTAAAATTAATTTAATATTATTTTCTGCCACTCATCCTATTAAAAAATCGAGCAAATCACTTAGTTAAAAGCTAAATTGTTTATTTATGATGTCAATTCCCACTTGAGCATTTTTTTCCCCTCCTTTCTTTTCTTTAATAGTCCACCCATTTTCTAGAACTCCTTGGATCATTGAATGTCAAACTTTTTGAGTAAAAGGTTTTCAGTTCTATCAGAGCTTTTGTGATAAATTGCATGTTAATATTATTTTTTTAAATTTAAAATATGTGGTTGTTTTAGTTTTCACATACTTTTTTTTAAAAACGGTATTTACTCCTAAAAAGTAATAGATTTTTACTAACTTATCTTTAATAAATACCTTTAAAAATATATAATTCTTTAGTACTTTCTCCGTTCTCATTTAGTTGTCAGGATAAGGTTTTACAACCCTTAAGAAAATATTAATTAGAAGTATAATTTGACTAATATATCCCTTATTGATTCTTTAATCTTTGTGCCTCTTAATTCTAAAATAATTAATACTAAGGATAAAGTTAAAATGTATATATATAATTAATTCTCTCTTAATTTTTTAAATTGACATATATTTGAAAACAATTATTCTTAGTATACATGACAACTAAAAGAAAATTGAGGGAATAGTTTTCGGTTATATAAAACTCTTTTTATTTAAATAAGAATAAAATTAAAAGAATATGATAATGTCTTGTTGATTGTGTGAAACATCACTGGTATTTAGTTTTAAAAAATCTATGTTTCAAGTATAATAACGCCTCATATCTCTTGATTATAATTATATGATCTTATGTATTATTGGATTATTTTGAGCTTATTATGTGTGTAGAAGTGAGTTGGATGGAAACGAGCTAAAAGAAGAATGATTGACACGAGATTAAAGCGGAAAAATTAAAATGGATAAAATAGGAGGAGGTTAACCTGTTCGTTTTGTCAGCCAGGCAAGCGTGCTAGTGATGTTGGCAGCAAGCAAAACAGTGAAGTCCGGCAAAAAACATCATCCATAGTGTGAACCTGCAGAACCTTGGTTAGACAACGCACGTCAAGGCGCATGCATAGCGAGCCTAGAAGCCTGAATTTTCAGTTTTTTCTATTCGAATTTGGTTTGACTTGGACGACTTCCTATTCATCCTAAAACATCCTATAAAACATCTGTTTAAAGGAGATTTTCGACCTAAGGAGGTGGGAGACTACTTTCGAAGGCAAGAACAAGTAAGGAGCGGAAATTCGGCTTAGATTTTTAATTTCTTTAATTTTTTTACTTGTTTGTTATGAAATTCTATGATATGTTATCTTAAATAATATGAGTAGCGAGATTCCTTATCTAAGGCTTGATGGAACCTCTTATAGGATGAATTCTTGTTATGTTATTCATATAATTTAGCCCTTTGAATTTCTCTACTCGTTCAACTAGATTTTTATTTTAGTTGATTGAATGACCATCAATTGATTATGCCTATTTATTATATATAGCTTGAGAAAGAACACATATTTAAATTATTATTGAACAACATCACTCCTTAGGTATATGAGAGATCAATATTGATGGTTTAAAGACGAGTTTACAGATAACGAAGCTTTGACTAGTCATAGTGATATGAGAGATTGCTAGCTAGAGTAGTTCGAGATAATACGTCTGGTAAATTATTGTGATTGTTCGAGAGAGAATTGTGGTAAGTAGAGTGCTCACGATCCGTAGAGAATAAGTAGGAGAGATTATAAATAACGTAACGAGAAGGATTTTGAAAATTGGGGAAATAATATCTCTAAGCCTCCTTAATCTTGTTTCTAACTTTATCCTCTTTAGTTGATGATTTTATTTATTTAATATTTGTTAGTTAATTAGTAAGAAATAAAAATATTATTCTTTAAAAATAAATAATTGCTCAAACTTCTTTTGTTAGTGATATTGACACTATCGGAAACATAGATTTTTCCACCGCAATTCAATGAGAATTGAGTTATAAAACATAATTTTCTTACCTATTTTCCGTTGAATTAGTTCAATAAAAAATGCATGGTGAAAATAAATTCTCATTGAAATAATGGGAAGCTTCATGATTTTTTCGACGAAAACACTATTAATTATTGTTTTTCCATCGATTTAATCAAAATTCAGTAGAAATAACCACTTAATATTTTTCAGTGGAAAATTTCAACGAGAAAATAATGATCTTTTGGTTGAAAAATTACAGCTGACATTAGTTTTTTAGGCGATTCGATTTCAGACTTTTAGATCAGATTATATTTGTAATGACCACTTATCCTTTTAGAACTAATTTTGAGATAAAATAAAATAAAAAGATAAAAATATTATATATTTTAAAATGGAGATAATATTCTTTTTAGATTATTGAAAAGAATAGTAAGGGCAGTTAATGTATTCCATAACACATCACAACAGTTCAATTTCCTCATCGTTCAGCTGATGAATGACGTCTATTTGAGCACCAACGACTATTTTACCTAGAAGAATCTTTTTTTTTTTCTACTCGGTATTTGATATTTATATTAGGACTCATCTAAATTTGTGTATTATAGAATTCATTTATGAAGGTGACACTTTTAATAGGTTTCTTTTTCATTCTTAGAATGTTAACTTATGCACCCCTAATCAACAATACAAGCCACTGACGATCACACTGTTTAGTTAAGTCTTATTTACGAAATAGGAGACATGTTTCGAGCTGAAACTTCAACGCAAGCAGAAAGTAACATACAATGATTTAACGTGGAAAACACTTGGCTCAGCTCAAAAGGCGGAAAAATCATGACCTACACCGCTGCAGGATTTTTTCCAACTTAACTAAAACAATGAGCCTCAACAACTATTCAAGATCACAAATTTGATTTTCTAGGAACTACCCCTAATTTCTAAGTTCAATAATCACCATGACGTTGAACACTCTTCAAGTTACCATTAACTTGAATAACCAAGCTTTTATACCCTAAACAGTCTGCTAAGAAAGCAATAAATTACAACTCAAATCAATTCCTTAATACAAGAACTAAGAAAAATCTGAAGGACTCAAGATCATTTTCTTCACTCTGAACTACATTCAAAAGTTAAGTAAGTATTTGCTCTCAAAACTCACTTATCTTTCTTTTCTCTCTATTTGAGTGTGCAACCTCTTTGAAGACTGCCTTGTCTATTTATTGTCGTTGTATTGTTGATTCTCAGATCATCATGAATTTTTGATTCACTAGGACTTTTCTTCTACTTGAACTCGTACTCCTTTTTATTTTTTTGATTTTGCTTCCAAGTCTACTTCTTCATATCTTGCCTCCACTCTCACTTGATACACAATTGTCTTCTCAAGTGTCCTATTTTAACTGGAATTCTGAGTGTTTGGACCAGCTTCCTTGGCATGCTTCATCAACATTTTTCACAATTTACTTTTGTCAATCATCAAAACATTATTCAGCAACAATAACAACAGCATATAAGTTTAAAAATGCTATAGAAAATAACCTACTAAGATCAATTTTTAATTTTGGTTGATTTCAAGGAGTTTTGGACAAGAGCTTTGGAGAATGACATTTTTGTTCGATTAATTATTATTATCTGGAGATTAATTTCTAATTTTGATATTATTGATATTGAATATGTTATGTCACGTCCCACCTTGAGAGACATGACTGACACCTGGTGCCCTACTAGAATCTGAACTGACTGAGCCTAAGCACTTCTGGTGCAAGGCTGACACTAACTCTTAAATCAAGGAAACAATGGGCTATATTTCAGTTGTAAACACAGCCCCCGGTCGACAAGGCCTGATCGCCACCTATAACAAGAAACCAGTTAGCCAAAAGAAACAACAACAAGGAATCCTATGCGGGCCGACAAGACCACCATGATGTCTAGCTATGACTGTAAAGTAATTCCAGGCTACGCTAAACTATGCAGACAAGGCCGCTAATCTATCAGCTGAACAGGGCCCCACACGGCCAACACGTAAACTGAAGCACATATAGGCCCCACACGGCCTAAAACAGCTAATCACAGGGAAATAGATACAATCTGCAAGCCTCTAGGAATAATATGATGGTCGGGATAGGGCCCCGACCTACCCATGAACTATACAGTCAAAAGGGGTAAACCTTCTATCTATAGGCTCCGGAAGAAAGGAGCTAACTGTTCTGACGATGCTCGCTGAAAGCTACGAGGGACCTGCTCCTCGTCTATCCGTACCTGTGGGCAAGTAATGTAGCGCCCCAAAAAGGGCGTCAGTACAATAGGTACTAAATATGTAAGGCGATAACTGTAAATAACTGAGTAGTAAAGATAAATCTGAAATGACTCAAAAAAAAAGGGGACAAAAGTCATACCTGAATACCTGGGTGTTCTATTATCTAGTCTACCAATAACTAAGGCAAACAAGAGCCTTACCTGGCCCCCATAAGCCGGAAGGTACAATCAGCACAGAACAACCCACCTAGGCCCCCTATAAGCCCTGGTGAGTACACATCAATCTATATACCCCTATCAAGGTCATAACGGGTCATACTGGTAGTTATAGCCATCCTGCCGGTCTCCTGGGTCTGCAACTGAGCCCGCTCGGCTCCTGACTGTAGTTGTGTCTGAGTCCAGTGGACTCTTGATGTATGCACCCCGGGCACCAGGATCGTCGGGGGCGTGGTGCCGATACGGTGTATGTATAATAGTCCAGCCATGGAATGGACTCTATGAGGACCTGAGACCCTATCTTCATCCCTCGTGGACCGAATGCCGCTCTTTCTGGAGCGACGTCATCTCGCCCCTAGCGGGCGTCATAGCTGGTAACCCTGGAGTTGGTCATGGAGGGCTATATAGGCAAATCAAGTCCCAACATAGCGTAGAATACTAGTCTCCGCTAATAACATCAACTATTCATGATTACGTACTTCTGATTCTCTTACTGGAATTTAGACTGACTTATAATGCTATAGAAACTAACTTGCCGAAGGAAGCTACCTTAACATACCTCGACTGTCAGATCTTGATTAACTGATAAGTTCCAATTCGTATTCAACAACTCTTCCCAACTGAAATCGTGTTACTGGAAAGATAAGCCTAGTTTTAACACTAAATTCGGCAAAAAGGAAAACTTTATATATAAATATTAACTATATTTTGACTTTACGGAACACAGTCGGAAACTCGTTATTTCTCAAAAGTCTAGAAGGGAGAAATTCTTACTTTAAGCCTGTAATCGTATTGACACTAGTTTGGAGCAATTTCAATAACTTTGGCTCGGCGGGACGATGATTCGCAGGGCGAATTTCACGAAATGAACTCCGTAGAAATGCTCCCTGCAGCCTTATACTTCGATACCCAAAGTTAATTCGGATTTGGACGGCGTTTAGCGGCGTAATCAGATGAAAATTATAATTCCCCTTCGCTTCTAACTCTGCTGGCCGAGTTTATTTGAGAAAATAACATGAAATCTAAGGGTGAGGCCTATATATACTTGAGGCGGCGGACAGGGCAACGTGGCACGGACCTCAACGCGCCAATTTACGGGCGTGCTACATTGGGTGACGCGGAGGAGGTTGCTCCGTGCCACTTTGGGTAACGCAGAGGGGGATGCTCTGTTCCACTTTGCTCCTCTGAGCAACTTGGTTCGGCCTCCTCCCGTGAAATCCCGACTTTGCACTCATTCGGTGTTTACCCAGGCCCTTTCCTTGTACGTATGACACTCTAAACTCTCAACCAACGTACGAATAGGCCAACTAAATGTTAGAAACTTACGGGGTGTAACATCCTCCCCCCCTTAAGAACATTCGTCCTCGAATGTTAATTTTTTCTTGCAAGAACCTTAACCTTGCAATTACTTATTCTGGAAAAAAATTTCGGTAGAGTCTCCCCTGTAACATGGACTATCCAAAAATCCTGAAATGCAGAAAAGTCCAGCACAGGCACTTCATACAATATTATCACAACTTTTTCACAATAAGATCGGAGTCAATTGAGCCGCACACAACATACAAATCATAAAGCTATAACTCAAATACTAAAAGTACCTTAACTGCACGGCCAGAGTTAAGCCTGGAACAAATGGGGATATCTGGATTTCATGTCATCCTCAGCTTCCCAAGTCATTTCCTCTCTGTTCTTGTTCCTCCATAATACTTTAACAGAGACAACATCGTTAGTCCTTAACCTGCGAACCTGCCGATCTAGTATAGCTACTAGAACCTCTTCATAGGCTAATTCTTCAGTAACCTGGACGTCCTTAACTGGCACGACTCGGGACGGATCCCCTATGCACTTTCATAGCATTGACATATGGAAAATCGGATGAATGGATTCTAACTCTGAAGGCAAATCTAGCTCGTATGCCGCTGGACCTATTCTACGGAGTATCCATTATGGCCTAATAAATCTCGGGCTGAGCTTACCTTTTTTGCCAAACCTCATCACACCTATCATCAGCGAGACTTCCAAAAATACCCAGTCACCTACACTGAACACCAGGTTTCTATGCCGCATATCCGCGTAACACTTTTGGCGGCTCTGAGCTGTCAGCAAACGTTCTCTGATAAGCTTCACTTTCTCTTCTGATTGATGAATTATATCTGGCCCAATTAACCCTGATTCTCCCACTTCAAACCAACTAACTGGGGACCTACATTTTCGCCCGTATAAAGCCTCATAAGGCGCCATTTGAATCACTGAATGGTAACTGTTATTGTAGGCAAACTCAATGAGCGGTAAGTGTTCATCCCAGTTACCTCCAAAATCCAGCACACACACTCGTAACATATCCTCGAGCGTTTGAATCGTACATTCGGCCTGCCCATTTGTTTTGAGGGTGGAATGTTGTACTTAGATTAACCTGGGTTCCCAAACCTCTCTGGAAAGACTGCCAGAATCTAGCTGTGAATTGTGCTCCCCTGTCAGAAATGAAAGATACCGGGACACCATGTAATATGACTATTTCTCTGATATACAATTCAACGTAGTTCTCAGTTGAGAAAGTAGCCTTGACTGGCAGAAAGTGTGCTGACTTTGTTAACCTATCAATGATGACCCAGATAGAATCAAATTTACGCCTGGTACGAGGTAACCCTGTCACAAAGTCCATATTAATCACCTCCCATTTCCACATAGGCGCTGCTATTTCTTGTGTCAGTCCACCGGGTTTCTAATGTTCGGCTTTCACTTGTTGGCAATTAGGACATTGAGCTACAAATTCTGCTATCTCTTTTTTCATTTCCGGCCACCAGTAAATCTCTTTTATATCATGATACATCTTTGTTGAATCCGGATGAAGAGAGTAACGGGAATAATGCACCTCGCCCATAATTTGCTAGCGAAGTCCTGCCGCATCTGAAACACAGAGGCGATCCCTATATCTCAAAACTCCGTCTTCAGTTATCTGGAAATCTATAACTTCCGCTCGCTGCACCTTATCTCTGAGATGAACCAGGTTAGGATCTTCGTACTGCCGTTCTTTCACTTCCACAACTAATGATGATACTGTCGTATTCTGAATGACTGCTCCACTATCTCCTGAATCTACTATACGGACGGCCAAACTGGCTAACTGATGTAATTCTCGGGCCATTTCCCGTTTTCCTCGCTTCAATTGTGCTAAACTCCCCATAGACTTACGGCTGAGGGCATCTGCTACAACATTGGCTTTCCCTGGGTGATACAAAATATTCACATTATAGTCTTTCAACAGCTCTAACCAGCGACGCTGCTGTAGGTTTAATTCTTTCCGTGTGAAGATATACTGGAGGCTCTTATGATCAGTAAAAATATCTACACACACGTTGTACAAATAGTGCCTCCATATTTTCAAGGCATGAATCACCACGGCTAATTCCAATTCATGGGTGGGGTAGTTCTTTTCATGCTTCTTCAGCTGCTGGAAGCGTAAGCAATTACTTTACCATGCTACATCAGAACACATCCCAACCCGACACCTGAAGCATCGCAGTATACCGTATAACCCTCTGATCCTTCTGGCAAGGCTAATACCAGTGCCGAGGTCAGTCTGTTTTTCAATTCCTGAAAACTCTGTTCACATGCTTCAGTCTAGTGAAATTTGACTGCTTTTTGAGTTAACTTGGTCAAAGGTGCTGGTAAGGTAGAAAATCCTTCCACGAACCTCCTGTAATACCCGACTAACCCCAGGAAACTACGTACCTCGGTCGGGGTGGTAGGTCTAAGCCACGTCTTTACTGCTTTAATTTTCTGCGAGTCCACCTGAATGCCGGCATCTGACATAATGTGGCCCAAAAAGGCTACTGAATTCAGCCAGAATTCACATTTAGAAAACTTCGCATACAGCTGGCGATTCCGGAGAGTCTAGAGTACTGTTCGTAGGTGATCCAAGTGATCTGCCTCTGAGCGGAAATATACCAGAATATCATCAATAAATACTATCACAAACAGGTCCAGATATGGCCTAAAGATGTTGTTCATTAAGTCCATGAACACTGCTGGAGCATTCGTCAGTCCAAAAGACATGACTAGGAACTCAAAATGACCATACCTGGTCCTGAAAGCGGTTTTTGGAATATCCTTCTCACGAACCCGGACCTGATGGTATCCCGACCTTAAGTCAATTTTGGAGAAATATTTTGCCCCCTGTAACTGATCAAACAAATCATCTATTCTGGGAAGCGGGTACTTATTCTTGATAGTGACTTTATTCAGCTGCCAATAATCTATACACATACGGAGAGAGACATCCTTCTTTCTTACAAATAGAAGTGGGGCTCCCCACGGGGAAGTACTCGACCTGATGAAGCCCTTATCTAGAAAATCTTTCAACTGTTCCTTCAACTCTTTGAGCTCAGCATGAGCCATTCGGTACGGAGGAATAAATATGGGTTGAGTACCTGGTAGTAAATCAATTGCAAAATCGATTTTCTGTTCTGGGGGAATGCCAGGTAGCTCATTTGGAAATACATCTGAAAATTCATTGACTACTGGAATGGACTGAAGAGTCGGAGATTCTTCTTGAACATCCTGAACCTTAACAATATGATAAATACATCCTCTTGCTATTAATTGTGGTCTGGGTCCACCCTGGCACTCTGTCTGCATATTACCAGGTTTAGTCCTGCGGCGCTGCTCCTGATTTGCCCTCTCTATCCCTCGTTGCCGCTGCCGGATCCCCTCAATATTCTGGGAAAATGCCTATACACGAGCAATATCCATGTCCTCTCGCAAGGTAGCTGTGATACAGGTCTCTACATATTCTGGATTCAGCCCCATGATAAACTGGTGCACCCTGGCTGGCATGGTATCCATAAAGGTCGGTGCATATCTGGCCAAGGAATCAAGCCTCATAGCATATTCTCGAACATTCATCGAACCCTGCTCCAAATGCAAAAATTGATCTACCCTGGCCTAGCGAATTTTCCGTGGTAGATAATGGTCTAAGAAGGCCTCGGAGAAACTGGGCCAAGTCGGAGGGGGAACATCTCTACCTCGGGACCATTCCCAGCTCTTGTACCATAATACCGCAATATCCCGCAACCGAAATACTGCTAACTCCACTGATTCTGCGGGGGTGGCATGCATTACCCTAAAAATTCGCTGCAACTGGTCTAGAAAATACTGAGGGTCCTCGTCCCGATCTGTCCCTGTGAATTGCGGGGGACTTAGTGCAAGGAACTCTAGAACCCTCGAGCTATCGGACCCTCGAGCTAGCAGACCCTCCTGAAGATTCTACTGGTACTACGGACTGGCGTTGTGCGGCCATCATATGAGCTAACATAACAACAACACTCCTAACCTCCTGATCCGATGGTACTGGTATAGAGACTGCTGGGGGCGGTGCCGTCACATTTGCCGCTCCAAGCGGCTCCTGACGTAGTGGAGAGTGCTGGGGAGACTGAGATGAAGTCTCCCTGTCTCCCTCAGATCGGGCTGACTCTGACTAAGGCACCCTCCTAGTGCCTTTTACTGCTGCTACATCCAATCTCCTTCCAGTCGTAGGGTGTCGGCGGTCTGCCATTTCTCTGTAGATAAAAAAATATGGTAAGTTTGGGGATTCAACCCTATACCGTACAGCTCTATAGCACGACTGGATGAGAAGAAAGAGTAACTATCCTATCATGCCTCGCAGCCTCCTGCCTATAGTATGTGGTGCACAACACATCCATAGACAAGACTCTACTTAGCACGGCGTGCAGACTCCCTGGTATACAACCTGCTCTGATACCAAGTTTAATGTAAAAATAATATCATAATTGTAGTATTACTAACTCCAAAATTATTTATATTAGAATTAAAAACATCCAATTAAGAATAGAATAAAATAATCTCAATGTGTTATATCTGGATTGCTTGGCCAAAAAATGTTTATAGCCTTTAATCAATATATATATATATATATAGAATAAAATAATCTAATGTATTATCCCAAAATTAAAGTTCCACAGTTGACTTCAATCATTATATTTATTAAAATAATATAATATAATGTAATTCATCATAAAACGATATGTTACAACCATCCAACTTTTAGTTCATATTTAGAGAATTATTATTGTTTTTTAAAGAGTAAAGACCCAAAAACACATTTGAACTATATCGTTTTTGTGAATTTAGTACCTGAATTATGCGAAGTTTGCGTTAGGTACCTGAACTATCACCCCCTGGTTATAGAAACACACCTGAGTGTTGACTGGACCAAAATCATGATTTTAAACACTCCCGCGCGCGTGAGTGATGTTTTAGACATTAAAAATCACCTACATGACATTCCAACAGCTACAATTTGCTGAGTAGGCATTTTAAAAAAAATATATTTGTTTTACTTTTAATTACTCTACTCCTTCTTCTTCATTTCTTCTAAATTGCAGATTTCTTTCCTCTTCTTCTTCATCTTTCTTCAATTTATTCTTTATTTTGTAATAATTCCTCACTTCTTCTTTAACAGATTTAGTTTATCCGTCTCTCCTCTGTCCATTACCATTAGATCTTCGAAATTCATTAAAGAGTTTGTTCTTTGATTTTCTGTTCAGTTTCTTTCGAAATTTATGGCTTTTTTCGCTTGATTTTATAGTTTTTGTGTAGTAGTGTAAAAAGTCTTAGTGGATTCTTTCAAAATTTGTGATAGTTTTTGCTCAATTTTATAATTTTTGTGTAGTAGTGTGAAAAATTTTGGTGGGTTCTTCAAAAGTGGATGAGTAAGTTGGTACTGGAGTTTCTGCAATATGTTTAGGTTCTTGAATTGGGAGAAAAAGACGATTTTCGATTTCTAGTAAAAAAAAAAAGTAATTATAAAATATTTTGTAAATTTATTTTTAAATTTATTTAAGTTTTGCCATGGTGAAAATAATTATACACGTGGAGTGCCACGTGGAATTTTTAAAAAGTTAAACTGGCAAGTGTATCACATGCAAAAAATATAAATGTTCAGGTGTGTTCTGTAAGCTTGGGGTGATAGTTCAGGTACTAAACGCCAGCTTCGCATAGTTCAGGTATTAAACTCGTAAAAGCGGTATAGTTGAGGTGTGTTTTTGGACCTTTACTCAAAACGACTAAAAATTAAAAAGGAAGTAGTATATTACATAAATTGGATGAAGGAATTAGCCCCAGTCTATATAAGTAGATGCGTGAGCAATCTTAATATCATATAAAAAGTAAATTTTAAAACTAACTCAGTCTAAAAGGATAACTTATAAAAAGAAAATTATCTAAATCCATATAAGTCGATCATTCATTTTAGGAAAAAGTACATAAAATACACCAAAAACTAAACTAATTACATAAAAATGGACCGTTTTATATTAATTACCCGCAATGCCCCATCAACATAAAATAATTACAATTCGTGCTCCTTTGCGAGTTTGAAGGTTTTTCGCGCATTAGATACCATGACAATATATGAATATACTGTGATGGTATCATGTTGTATACCATGACTGTATATAAATATATTGCGATGATATCGTGAAGTATACCATGACAATATATGAATATACTGTGATGATATCATGCATGATTAAGGAGTATCCCTAAAGGACTGCTTATTCCTTAATGATATCATGACAGTATCATGAGAGATTGAGGAGCCCCGCGCGTTATTCCTCAAAGACTGTTCATCCTTAGTGATACCATGACAGCATATGAATATACTATGATAGTATCATGAATGATTGCAAGGTGATGTATTTTCTGTAATTAATTAGGGGGTAGAAAAGTAAAGAAGTAGCGGCGCGTAAATTGGGGCAACTATGTAAGTTTCCCTTCATTTTATTATCACCTATCTTATTAACTGCCTCGGATTTTTTTCATCCTTCTGATGGCTTGAATCTTATAGATGCTACTTTTGAAAGTTATGCAGACTCCTTATGTACACTTATTTTTCATATGTGGTGTCCTTTAAGTCCTTTTGCAATATACATGAATGACCATGTATAAAAAAAACAGTTACACATGAATGAACGAAGTATTGAACTTCGGCTGTGTTTGCTACGGAAGAAAATTATATATAAATATCTTTAAAATGATACTTATAAAAATTAAATAACAAAATCACTATACAAATACTCATTAGTATTAGAGAGTATTAAAGTCCTAATCCCACAAGAATGAGATGAGAAGTCTCGGGTCCAAACGGGCCCGCTATTCACCGTTTTGGGACCACTGGTTGACGATTCCATTCCGCCGCGTACAGCAATTCCCTGCCCATTGACAAAGCGAAACTAGTAGCAGAAGTGAGAATTCGAGTAGCGCCGTCGTAAGGAGCAATTTTTCTCTCATCAAATTCTATCTGTATTATTCATCTACATTGATATGTAATGCATGTTTTTTCCATAATGGCCTTTCCTTTTCCTTTTTTCGCTAGTAAGGAGGCCCGATGCGTCTTACAATTTTCCATTTGATTCTCTGTAATTGATATTTCTCAACGAGTTTACTAGGAAATTTGTGCTTTGTATCATTTTGGTCACATATAGTGCTCAGTTATAGTCATACTTAACTGGTTAATTGGCTTTGAGGTTTTGGCTACTATTATCTATTTATTTTTCTTGGTCCCATCAGTAATAACAATTATGCGTTTAAACTTCTAATTCTCTGCTGGATTAATATCGTTTGAGGCGTTTTCATTGTGTAAGCAGGCTGTTAGGAATGCAAAGGATGAAGTTTAAATGTGTCACCTAAATAAGGGAGCATGAACTCTTCGTGGAAGTATTACTCAGGAGAAGAAGTTGCAGCTGCCAGCCTTTCCAACTTTATTCATCGGAGGAAACCATATGATGCATCCAATCACCTTGGGGAGCTGTGAGTTGATTTTTATGTATTATTTCTGTTCTTACTGTTGCATAGGATATCTAAGTTTGGTTGATTTTGCATTCTATATTCTCTTCCACTGTCAGTCTGTTGATCTAGAGCTTACAAAATATTTGTTGTTGGTCGACTCAGCTTCTAATTTTCTTGGGCTGGGTCTGAGTTATCATGATACACTGTCTTCCTAAAAGCTGTTTTCTTGCAACGCAATTGGCTGGTCAGATCTGACTTGTTAAGAATATCTGCTGCAGTTGAACTTGTTTAAGTTATCAATCAGTCCAATCTCTATATGTAGCAGTTAAACAAATACCAGAGTTGTTTTATTTGGCATTTCTCGACTATTTGTTGAGTGAAGAGTGTCGACAATGGTAACAAAGATGAAGATCTGGGAAAACATGTTGCAAAGATCATGGATGAGTTGATGGGTCCTTTAGTAGAGGTGCTGGTGTATTTGTTGTGTATTACTGCTTGTTTGAATGAAATCATTTAGCTTTATAATCTATACTCTCTGAATTGCTTTAAATGTAAACATATGGCAATATAAAGGGCAACTTTTTTACTAACCTATGATGGAATGCCTTCTTTTCAAAATAAGTCATTTCTGAATTAGGACATTTTGTCAATTACTCAATCAACTATTCCTAAAGTCTAAATTAATTGAGTACAGTTTTATGAATTTCTTGCTTTCATGTTGATTCATTCAGGTCCATTTTATTGTAATACGAAATAATTCGTCTTTAAGATAGATGATGGTTTCTCTACAACTGGATGTTCTCTAAATTGTACACTTACTCCTGCATGTAGACTACAAGTCTGTCTTTAACTAGAATGAAAAGAGTCCATTAAATATTGAATCTATTGTAAAAGTGAAAAGAAACAACTAAGCCTTAACCCAACTAGTCGACGTAGCATATATGGATACTTTGCTTCCATGATGCTCTCCTCTTAGTTAAGTAGGTATTGATTTTGAAAGATATAGGTCTTTTTGAGATAACTCCTTTTATATGATTTTGGGTCTAACTTTTCCATTTTTATCACCTTCAATCATATGAAATGACTATATCATCTCATGCGAACATATAAAATTCTGCGTAGGACATGACAATACCATTTCATATGACGTCCTCATGTTTTAAACTCGCATGCTAGTTCTACCTTTTATGGGATGTGATAATTTATAATCTTGCAAAATGAATGAATATCCATCTTATTCGCATTGATATGATTCTTGACATTATGGATATTTTATTTTAGAGACCACCATCATTCATTCCCATATAGCATTATTGTTCATACAACCATTTTACAAGACCTAACCGCAGCTCTAACTCCAAATATACTATATATTTTCCCATAATAAGTGCAAAATTGCAAGTACTTATCCATCCTATCAAGAGTACTACTATAACATTGATAAATTTGTTTAGGACTCTAGGTATCTGCAGCCACTTCCCCTCGAAGCATGCCTTGTTCCTTTACTACCATATCGTCCACATTTTGCAATTTGGAGTAGTTCTACATATCTTCTTCAAGCCCCTTTTAACTTTTTGAAACTGTCAAACTTCAAAAAGGCTAGTGATCTTCTGTAGTAATACCAAAGATATGTCCATGACGTTAAAGAAAAGTTCCCAGCATTGTCTTGAGAAGCTGCAATGTAAGAATAGGTGATCAACTGTTTCCTGTTCAGAATTACATATAATAACATCTGAATTTCAAAAAATTACATAAATAACATCTGCTGCACAGTGGATAACCTTTCCTTTGCAAGTTTTCTTAGTTAAGCAAGCTCCCCTAGCTGCTATCCCACCAAAACAAGCTACTTTCCAAGGTGCTTTAGTTCTCCAAATCAATTTCCAAGGCGAATTATGAACTCCCTAACTATTTTGCTGCAACATCTTATAACTGTTATTCACTAAAATAATTTATTCTGCTGTTAACTCAAACTAGCCTATCTGGGGTTTGTTTTGATCTATTGAGCATGTCTCCCTTTTTGTAATAGTCGGCAGAAACTATCTAGTTCCCTATCATTAGGTTTCTTCTGAAAGTAACATTCCAACCTGGGTCTGAATTAAAATCCGCAATATAGCCAACTTTGTTCAAAGAACAATTAAATAAGTCTAGAATCTGCTTCTAAGACTCTCATCTCCACACCAAATATCCAACTAAAATCTAATTCTACCACCATTTCCAACCTCCAGACTAGTATATTGAAGAAACGCATCCCATCCCCCGCTTATTATCTTTCCAGATATCCCCACATTTTTTCAACTATGAAGGATTTTGTTTCCATCCCACCTTAACACCATAAATAGCATCAATCATTCTCTGCCAGATTTCCTAATTCCCTCTACTGTATCCATAACAATTTAAAGAGTAAGCTTCTATTATCTAAGTTCAGATTACTAGCTCCCAGTCCCGTTTCTTCTTACCTTCAGACTTGCCACTTGACCAGATATCCTCTTTATTTTTGAGTTTCCTTCCCCAGATCCCACTTATGGAATTACATTATGTATATTGTTGTCGTTGTTGTCCATCCCATAAGAAAAGCTTCTAATAGAGCCTAGTTTCTTTTCAACTACTGTAGGCATACCGAACAAGGACATAGTGTAAGTAGGTATTCCATCCAATACACTATTAATTAGGGTCACCCTACCTCCAAAAGATAAGTACTGGTTTTTCCATTGAATTAGCTTATCATTGCACCTGTCAATGACCCCTTGCCAAATGTTTTTATCCTTCCTCTTCCCCCCTAATGAAGCCCCAAAATAGACAGTTGGGAAGTTTTCTACTTTGCAGCCTAAAATATCTGCCAATTCATCTACATAGTCATCAATATTACTCAACCAAAATTACAAGAAGGTGTTGGGATTAAGGACCTTGCAGCCCATAACAAAAGTATGATGATGAAATGGCTCTGGAGATTCAACTTGGAGGAGGCCGGGTTTTGGAAAGATGTTATCATAGCTACATATGGGCTGATGAATCATTGATGCACAGAGACTTGTATGCTTTCCCATGGAGTAGGACTATGGAAGGGTATTAGGAATCCGTGGGACACCTTTATCCAGCAGACTCATTTTGAAGTAGGCAATGGCTCACCCTTGAGATTCTGGAATGACAAATGGGTTGGCAACACCATTCTTCAGTATGACTTCCTAAACTTGTTCAGAAAAGCTCAAGATCCCAACTCTGTGATTGTCTCTTACAGAGAAGGGACCATGTAGGATCTGAAGTTCAGAATAAATATGCATGAATGGGAAGTGAATGAGCTGTTACATCTTTTTGCAAGACTCCAACATTGTCACATTAACCTCCAGGCAGTTGACAAGCTCAAAAGGAGGCATCGTAGAGTGTGTGGGTGGGTGAGGGGTGGGGTTGGGGTGGGGTGGGGCTACACAGTCAAGGAAGCTACCTACAGTTAATGCTCTAGAAGTCCTGAAGCTCATTTGAGGACCAAACTGCCTCCTAAGGTTATATTTTTTACATGGACAACTCTATATGACACATGTCGTGCTCAATTTAACCTGAAAAAACGGAAAATTCAGCTCCCAAGCAGATGTTACATGTGTAGAAAGGAGGCTAAAAGTAACAAACACCTATTCCTTCACTGTGAGGTGGCTTCAAACATATGAAACATGCTTTTTTGCCTCTTTGGTCTCAAATGGACCACACCTCTTTCAGTTAAGGATGCTCATGATAGTTGGAACCGATGGAGAGTTGAGAAAGCCATCCAGAAGATCCAGAATATGGTTCCTGCTTGTATTTTTTGGTGTATCTGGTTAGAGAGGAATAGGGATGTTTTGATGGGAGTCAACTCCTTTAGGTCCTCTGAAGGCTAGGTGTATTTCCAATATGTTTAGCTGGTCCAATTTGTATCCTGTTATTAATGCATGCAGAACATTTTCTGGACTTTATTAGCTCAATAGTTGTGGCTTAGATAGAATTTGTACAGCCAGCCAATCATTTTTGGTAAGCTCAATAGCCATATCTTGTAACTCTTGCATCTCTTTGATGCTTCTTATTAATATCACTTACTTCATCAAAAAATACTGAAGATGCTAGCTTTAGCCAAGTTAATTCTCAACCCAGTAACTGCCTCAAAACATAGCAGAACCCCTTTTTAGTATAAGATTTTATCTCTATCAGCTTCACAATATAAGAGAGAATCATCAGCATAAAGGTTTTGATTTAGTATAACACTTTCCTGATCATTCCTGCCTATTTTCAGGCGCCATAACCAACCCAAGTTGCTGTTTTCCTCAACATATTGCTGAGAATTTCCACTACCAAGACAAACAAATAAGATGACAGGGGATATCCCTGTCTGAGATCTCTCTGAGTACTGAAAAAAATCTTGAGGGTTTCCATTGATTAGAATGGAAAATTTGACAGTTGAAATGAGAAACTGATCCACTTTGTCCATTTCTCCCCAAGGTTTATCAACCTCAACAAATTCAGTAGGCAGTGTCCGTTTAGATGATCATATGCCTTCTCTAAATCAAGCTTACAAGCCAATTCTTTTGTTTTTTTCCCCTGCTCAACAGATTATCAAGACTCTCATTAGCTACCATAGCAGCATCGGGAATACAACCATCCTGTAAAACTAGCATTTCACTTGGTTACTATTTTTCTATCTCATAGTATTCCCATAATGCTCCTCAATTCCAGTAGTCCTATTTAAATTCTATGTGTTACATCTTCATCTATCGTTTCTTATAAAAACTTGTCTTAAAACATCTATTCTCTGTAATGCTTCTCCATGGTTGGGAATCTCACTAGTTCCATCTATTAAAACAATTTCCTCTGGAAATACCATGCACCATGGAGTCTAATCTTTTATACTATGGGTCAGCTCATCTATAATATATGTAGTCAATTACAGGATCTAGACAGATCTCTAGTATAAGCACAGTTATTGGAAACTTCCTTCTATCTCCTCCTGCTACTTGTGACCATTTCTTCAAACATTCTAATAACAATTATATATTTGATTAGTATTTCTTTCTTCATCAGCCAAAGGGCTTTCGTGATACTCTATCTTATGTTTTTTTAAGGTTAAATAATAACGTAAAATGAATAATGGCATTGCTCTTCCTTTAAAATTTTCATCAATATTCTTAGCAAAAATACGTCATCCGCTGTAGATTCACCAAGCATAGATTCAAACTGGTTTTTTCTCACCTTGTAATGTCCTTAAAAATGATGCTATACCACTTTTGCCATAGCTTAATTGTACGACTCATAAGCTGCTATCAAAAGGGGCCTAGCCCTTCGAATATGTTCAAACTGAGCCATGCCACAATCCTTCTCGACATGTTGCAAATGGCGTCACCTACGGCGAGATTTTTGCAGCAGGACATTGACTGTGTACTTGTGTTTGTTTGTGTGTGTGTGATAAGATGCCGGTAAGAGTAAATTATGGTGGTTACTTGGAGACATATGAGTTCAATTTGATCTATTCAGCAAATAAGTAATGAAATCTATCCCTGCAGAAGCTCACTTTTCTCTTTGTTTCTTCCTATTGTTTTTAACTTAAAATAAAAAAAGAAAGAACCTTTAAGGTATTTTCTTTATTATTCACGGGTTATGACCCCTAATGTTTACCTTTTCTTGGTAGACTCTTTGTTTTCATATGTGTTGTTTTATAATAGTGTGAATATTTCCATCCGAAGTCTGAACTAACATTGTTAATGTGTCTTCTATGTTATTGTAGTCTCAGCACCAATTGACCCGTTTCCTGTAGGCAGATGGTGTTTTCATACAGCGGTCACAATTTGTCCTAATTTTTCAATTCTTCTTTGATGTCTATTCTTGTATTTTGACTAAATAACACCGAATACAGTTCATCTCTTGCATGATTGACCTTTACAGAGCTGATGCATTTGCAGGCTCCTTACTGTAGTGAAGATATTCCCAAAGAAGATACACAGATGATATTGAGGAACTCAAAGAGGTTGATATGCAGAAACTTAGAAGGGTTAATGTAAATCTCATCTTTTGGTAATGTTTTGTGCTATTTGTTTGATCAAATTGACATTCATGATTAATTCCAATGTACCAAATTAAGATTTATATGGAAAGTCGATGCTAAAGATGCGCTGTTATTGTGATGGATGAAAACTGCAGTTTTTATGGGCTAGCTTTGCTTCATATGAGAATATTGACATTCGAATTTGTGTCTCCTTACCATGATTCTTGACCATTTTTTTCTCAAAAATGATTCTTAACAATTTTGAACATCAGGAATGCAGTAATAAAAATTTTAATTTTTTAGACCGAGAATCATTTATAGTGGGTTGAAGTTTGCAAAGGGTGGGCAGAGAGGTGAAATTTTGACGACACTTGTTTGCGGCATGATTTTGTCACTGAAAAAGATTACAGTAAAGTAGTCAGCAAATAAAAAGACTGAAACGCAAGGATCATGTTTCTTTACTCTCAAGCACAACAGTTGGGCAAGAATAACAGAAACATGCAAGTTTGGAGAGAGATCTCGAGGTAAAAGCGTAGGAGGTTGAATAGTATCTCATTAATTTAGCATGTCTGGTTGCCTTGTCCAATTCATTGCATTTGCAGTTCAATTGCAACTGCATTGGGCTCCTAATACTTGGATTGGATCTTTTACTTGCATTTGGGCTGTGGACAGTCCAATATCAAAGATGTATATCTGATGTTCAAACACTGAAAATATCAGGTGAAAGAAAGCAAATATATGTGAAGTTGCTTAGTTTCTGATTTAGCCATTAAAAAGGGTGGAACGTTGCTTCTTTCGAAAAAAGATTTCTGTCCAAAGCATAAAGATTGACTCCTTGCATTCAAAACCCTTTTATATCAGAAGGAAAGGAAGTAAATCTTGCTAAGTAGGAAATGTAATCCATCTGCCCTACCCTTCCTTTTAACTAAATATTATGAGGCTTCATTAACTTACCTGCTTTCTGTTTGATCTCAGCTTCCTAAACTTGAACCTAGAGTAAATGGTGAATAAATGTTGTTGGAATCTGCAGTTATTTAATTTTAGTGACGTGTTATCTGAATTAGTAAAACCTCACTAGTACTTTTACCCTTTAATTTAGAGCATAAAGCTATCAATTGTTTATAGTAGCTCTTCATGGGATGCAGCAATTTCTCTCGAAAGTCACTGTTGTACTGCATTTTTTCCTGTTATAGTTTGCCTAGGTTGTGTTCTGTATTTCAAAGTGGCCTGACATGTAGTGTTTGTCTTCGAGAGTAGTGGAATAAGCTATTGGCTAACATTGAGAGGCCTTCTTTTTGGGCAGATAAGGTCATCAATAATTCATTGAGGTGAAGAAAAGTTGATTTTTCCCTGCACTTGCTTCAGGATAGGACTTTTTTGTACATTTCCCCTGACACTTTTCATGACACTCATGAATGGTTTCTTTTGTGGTCAAACATAAAGGTTCAATCCCAATTATTTGCTCAGGATATAATGTATTTCTAAGAAATCATAAGTAACCAACCACCAATTTTTGTTGCAGGGGATTTATATGGATAGATGATTCTGCTACCAGAGAGACCAAGTTCAATTCATCTGTTAAACTTTGAGTATGCTGCTGGCTCATCCAATGGATTCCACAGAAGTATACATCATTCCCTGTAAGCATGATCACAATGGACATTTTTACTTCTACATTTGTGTTGCAATAATTTGGTTGTATACCTATCCTGCTGAAAAATCTTTGCTATCGCTTAGGGCTCTAGCAGTTCTTTCAGCATATTGTAGCCTCATCTATGAAATTATAGCTAGGCATGTGGAAGGTGATAAGTCTTGGATTCAGGACAGAAGTCTTTTTCTTTATTTGATCAAGTAAGTCGGGACAAAAGTCTTTTCAATACTGAAGTGACATGATGCTTTGGCTCACCTAGTTGGATATTTAGTTCCAATAATAAATTTCAACTCTGTATAGAGTTTTTACCTTGTCAAGTGGTCCATAATTGCTGTTTGTGCCAAAACACTCGCAAGTTACGGCACGTCCCCTCCCTGCTATATTTACTGATTATTAATTTAAAAAAATTATGTCATGGATGATGAATCTCAGAGTCAACAATTCTCCAACTTAGTTGCAGGTACTGCACGTTAAGCAGGAACACTTGTCTTCTTTTACCCTAAGCTGTCGAGCCAATTATGGTGCGTGTTTTGAGCAAGACGGAAATATTTTAAATGGTAAGACTGACTATTATGCTTGGTGATTAGACACATCAATGTGAACTTTTCAGATGTAAATAGCTCATGGACAACTAACAAGTATATTGACTCATGTTTCTGCCTGTAGTTATCAATTCATCATCATTTTTTCCTGTATAATTTGCAATTTCAAATTCTGGATGTTGACCTCTGATAATCCCGCTAAATTAATAAAGGCAATGTGGTTTAATACAAGTTTAGTATCTTTTCTTTTTTTACCTGGTACTCATGGCTTGTTGGACTCCTTTTTTGCCCCTTTCTGCTTTGTCTTTCTCCACCTCTGATTTGTTAATTTTCCAATTTAATATAAGCATGATCATGAAGCCCCAGCTGAAAACCGACCGATCCTTTTTAGTCCAACCAAAAAACAAAACTAAAGAGGAAATGGGTCAAAACACTAGCTTTCAATAACATAGAAATGTCAAACGCACTAAGCTTACTTCTTTTTCTTTTTCAAGCAAAGCTACGTGCAATCAAAGTAATAGTAATTTAAATAGTGATCAGTTTAGCAACATCTTCTTAAGCTTAATTATCCTCCACGTGTCGTGCAATTAGAGAAGTATTTTGCACATAAATTAAACTAATCCCTTTGTTTTTTTCCTTTTCTTTCTCAGCTTTCATTCACTCAGGTAGTAGTGGCCAGAAAGGCATTGGCTCATTTTTAATAGGTCTTTGTTAAGTTTATCGTAGCTTTGCAGATTGACTTGGAATGAAGCCACAAAAAAACATACATGTTGGGTGAGTGAGAAAACACAATGTGGGACCAACACAGAGATATATTTATGATTTTCTTTCTTTTTTGTCTTTTCTTTTTCTTATCTTGTGATTTAATAATTTAGAGGTTCCCAATTGGAGGCAGACTCTTTGCTCCCAGAGTGTGAGTTTCTAAAGGAGACAAAGTATTACCCTAAATTTGTCAAACTATTATTGCTAAGAGCCCTAAAAGAAACGATTGTTGTGTCCTACAAATAACAACAAATGCTCCTTCTTCTTTTGTGGTGCCCCAAAAGTCCCCACTAGGTGACACTTCAAAAAGAAAAAAAGTCAGAGACGGTGTGGTGGTTGTCGTCGTCGTCGTCTCCTTGTGCATGTGCTAGTTTAGAATGGTCCACTACCCACAATTGCACCACATGTTGGTTTTTGATAATAGAAAGAAGAGTTCGATTTCTATACACTAACATGGTAAAAAAAAAATTGTAAAATTCTTTTGTTTCATTTGGGACAATTTATAACTAGTCAATTAAGAAGTCGTAGACATATTAGCACTGCATTTCTGATGCATTATTGATTTTCCTGATTCTCGGTCACAATCGCTGCAAGCAAAGCTATTAATAACAAGTAAGGCTTTGCTGTTATGCTACTAATACTTGCTTTATTAATTCGTCTGACCCAAGCCTAGTTGAGGAAGAGTTATGGGACGCAAAACAACTCATCACTTAAAAGATAAGTACAAGTTATTAGAGGATAATTACAATGGAGTTGGTAGTTTGGAAGACAATACAAGTTATGTGCTATATAAAATTCTTTTACACTATCAGCATGTATAAGTTTAAATGCTAGAAAGAAAAACTTGAAACCTCTATCCTAGGAAAGCTATACGGCACTGCTGCAGTCCTCCTTGTGTACACACAATAAAAAGTTGAATGCCACACGATTGGCCCAAATTTGAATATGAGAATCCTTCTTGTTTCTTTCTTTATCAATTGTCATAGCCATTTTTAACACTCTATTTGGTCAGCACGCATGTTTTTTGCCTTAGTGGTATGGTAAAAGCCGTATCCCTTGTTAGTGTTATCTCTTATTATTATCCTCAAAATAGTAGTGTGACCATGGACCAACTCTCAATTTCTGCCGTCCGTTCATCATCCTATGGACAGTACTCTCTGCCAAAAAAAAAAAAAAACATACTTCATATCTATTCTTTTTTTTTGGGGTGGGGTGGGGGATTTGAAAAGTCGATCCTAATACGGAAAGTTACTTTGTCAATTATGCAACTTTTGATGTTTGCCTATAAGTCTATAATAAAAAATATATAAGATTCATGAATCTCCATTATTTTTTGAGACATATCAGCTAGCTCTGGAGATGTATACGGCAAAAGCATTTAAGCCGTGCAATGCAATAGTAGTACTTCTTTTGGATCAATAATTCTTCCCTTCGAACATTATGACTATTGGTATAGGGAGTAGGTGTTCTAGGAATTTGCCTCAATGGTAGTATATGATATATATGAATGTGGGTCAATTATACTTATTTTTGGTCGGCGAAAGCAAAAAAAAATTAGAATTTTCCTTTCTAACTATTTAAGTCTCGGTGAATGGAGTTATGTGATAGATATGACAGTGGGAGATAACACATATCTTGTGAATTTAAATTTGATGCACGAAAACTTTATGATTATAAGAAAAAAGATACTTATTTTTGGAATTTAAAAATTAAGAAGGAACTTTTTTATGGGGTTTTTTTTCTAGGCTTTTTTAGTGTGAATGAGAGGGCGCCTTTCGGCAATGGTGGAATCAAACAGTTTCTAGACAAGTTTTTTTATTTTGTTGAATTTTTGAAAATTTCAACACTTGTTAACAGAGTAGTAGTAAAGCATACTACTACTATTTAGCGACTCTTGGAAGTATTGCTTAAATTTTTGTTCTTATCTTGTGTTTGGTCGGAGAAAGATAAAAGCATTTCCTATTTATCTCTTCTAGTGGGGTTTTTATTTGAAAAGACACTCACTTAAAAACCCCATTTATCAAATCAACCTATCCTTTTTACACCTCCCAAAATGGGGAGCCTACAAAATTAGGCCAAACTCTATTTTTCTCAATTTATATGATAACTTTATTCCCTCCTATTATTTTTACTTATTTATTATATTAAAAAAAATATAAGATTTTCAATTTTTTTCCTTTTGTTTTATAATTAGCATTACTACTAATTTCCCTTATCATTTCTTAAGATTTTTTGAAATGCTAATACTCATGGATATTATAATTAAATATGCATTTCATTTATTATTTTTATTAAAAAAAGTGCAAAGTTATTAAGATTAAGTAAAAGTAAATGAAGGAAGTATTTTTTTGTTTGTTCTATCAAACATATTGTATTTTTATATTTAAAAATAATTTAATTTTAATTTTTTTCTTTTTAAAGGGAGATCATGACCGCACAAATGTTTTAAGGCTTGTTTTAGATTATATTTTTTTTTAAATAATTATTTCTTAAATTTGGTTCACACATAAATTAAAAGGAGGGAGTGGTAATTAAATATCAAACTTTAAAACATTTGAGCTAAAATATTGTGACAATAATAATATTTACAAGATCTTCCAGAGGAATAAAATTAAGAAACGAGAATGGTAAAAGGAATTTGTCCAAAAAGGAAATTTGATTTTCTGAAAATATAAAATAAAAAAAGGCACATAACATGGGAAATAAGCACAAATGCTGATTGCAGTTTAGGGTATTATGCCTATGAGGGGATTTCAAAAATTATATAATTATATCCTTGTTGTTAAAGATTCTCCAAAAATTTCAGTGTATGTTTCCACCTTTTTGTTAAGTTCCATAGCTGCATTACCCTACCACTTACTCCCATCAATTGGGCTGCCTGCAAACAATTAATTAATTAATTAATTGAGTCTGGAATGTTACAGCTTGTTTGTATGGTTGTTACCTATTGTATTATATCTTATTATTAGTTAAAATGTAATGTTTGTTTTAATTGCTATTTAAATTTGATTATACTATATTATTAAATTTATTGTTAAATAATGATAAAAAGTTTCATTTTGTGTAACGATTGATTTGGTGTGATCATGTTGTTATTTTTTCTTTTCTTCTTCTTCTTCTCATTTTGTTTTTATTTAGTATTTAAAGATTCTATTTTATCTTTTACCCTACATTTTCTTATAGGTTTGTCTTTTCAAATTTTTGATATGTGACATTATACAGCGACGGAAAACGATATAGTCTATCTAGACATTGTATCCATTAAAATAATACAGTACGATATAATACAACATAATATAATATAATACGATATATTATGAACAATACATAGCAACCATCCAAACAGAGTGTTATGTATGTTTGGACATATAAATACTGAAATTTGAAGAAAAAAAATAGTACTTGTTTTCAAGTTGAAAGCGGAATTTGAGAATTGAAGGTTTGTTTAAATGTAAATATAAATTGAAGTTATTTTTGAATTTTTACGAATAATATGAAGGAAAAATTATGAAAATAATTTTTTGAAGTTTTTCGAATTCCAGAAAATTCCGGAATTGAACTTCAAAAAGTTTTCCAAAATAATATTTCAGAGAAAAGAACGGACACTTAATTTTTCCTTTTTACTAATTCTTTTATCTTTTTTTAATTATGTGGGCACATAGGATGCTGGCATTGGTGCCTTTACTAACTTTGAGAAAAAGATCCTTCAGAAAAAAAATAAAAATGTATTTAGCAGATGAGGGACACATTTCCAACAATTGTGACAAGCACTAGAGAGGAGTAAAAAGAATCGAAATTCTTGGGAATAGCAAGTCGCACCAAGTTTTTATTCTTTATTCGGGAGTTTTAGAAATTAGAATGAAGTGCTAGACAATGATGAAGTTTTCGATGGAAATACTAACGCGAGTCGCAGTGGGATGAATAAATTTTTTTCGTTTTTGATCATAGATTTGAAATTCGAGCTTTAGGAATAGAAAATATCTTGATATAGAGTGTGTTTTTCTCTTTAATTAGTCTTGCACGATGTGAATCTAAAATAATCGCGATTTCAAATGAATATTGATCGTCAGATAGAAACTCAAAAAAAGAAAAAAAAGGGGTTTTGATAGATATATTCCATAACAAGGAGAATCTCCTCTCTGTAAGCCACATTCTTTATATGCAGCTCAGGGATTTGGTACGCAGGAAGGAGTATAATCTTCGTCGTCCCAAAATAAAATAAAAAAGAAAGATAAATAAATTGAAACACAAAAAACAAGAAGGTTAATTATTCCATGTGTTTCAAATAAGTAGAACATACGACATACACCCGTTTTCATTTTATGGAAGCCCCCGAGGGATGAAAAGAATGTAGTTGATGACGCATTTTGCTTCTTATCTAGATCGATGGACGTCATCATAAATAATCTTGAAACACTTAAAAATCATTTAAACTAAATAGATTGCAGATAAATCATAAACGAAGAACTTATAAATTTTTCTTCACAGCAAAACAATTTGCGATTGAAATTACTGATAGATGAAGGTTTTCATGCATGTTAATTATGTCGAAATGATCTCTTATATTATAGTCTAAATCCAAATCAGAAAATGCGAAAATTTCATATTTTTCATCAATACATTACAAAAAAGTTACGTACTTGTATAAGAGAAATTAACTTTAACAATAATGATTAAAATTACTGTATGTATGTCGCAATAGACTTTTAAAGTCCCATATTGATGGATTCTTATTTCCAACAAGTCTCATCAACAAACAATCATCAATTTGTTTTTGAGTAAAAGGAATGAATATATGCCTAAACACCCAATATTGCTTCTGGAAATAGGTAACTGTTGATATACAACTAGTTATGTAGGTCCACCAAAAGTGACCAACCCTTGAGACAATCTACACACTCATTTTTGAACTTTGGATATTAAAAAATGTCTGAAAAAAAAATAATAATAATAGATAATTTGTTTGATTCTTCAAAATGATAATAATGAGATAGAGTGATGAGTTTTAAGAATATAATGACAAAGATGTGTGTGTAATATAATAGGCCTACCATTTTATAAGCCATCCCTTTCTGTTATATTGACACATCCACGTAGTTCAACTTGTACTTTGTATAGCTAGCTTATTGACTGAAGCAAGAAGAGTTGAACATTGACTAACCTTATATATTTCCAAATTTTGAAATCTGGATGAAGAAAACAAATGATTGCAAGTAAAAAGCATTTATTTTCATGTTAAAAAAAAAGAAAAGAAAAAAAGAGAGGCTATTTTAAGATTAATTCAAAAATTTTAAGTAATACAAAATGTTTAAATAGGAAAATAAAGTCAAAGATGGATATTAAAATGTAAAATCCGACCCAAGATACTACTTTACACATTATTTGTACAAGTTTTTTCGTTTGGGAGGACCCCATTTACATTTTGTCCCAAACGTTCTTCCTCTTCCTCCCTTTCCATTTTCTTCTTCCAATAAATCATGAACACACAATTAAAAAATAATGAAACATATTGCTATAATTTATTTTGAAGATTCATTGATTATTTGGGGCTGTGATTGAGTGAGTATTATTCGAACGAACTTATATTGTTTATCCTTAATAATTTGAATTGGTTCGGTTGGAAAAAATTGAGAACGTTATTATTGGGTTTTGTTTATATTGATTTTTTTTAATTAAGAAAAGACAAATTGGATTTATTAATTTTTGAAGCTTTGGGTTAAATCTAACAGTTAAAAACTATTGTGATTAGTGTTAGAAAGTTGGTATATCAAATTTGAAGCACAAATGTATTGGTAAATTTCTACACAACATACTATGACGATTGCTGGGATTTGACAAAAATCCTGACTGATCGCGATGATTTCAGCCGCAAATGCTGAAAGTGTTTTGGCAATCTGTCGGAATTTAATTAGAAATCTTGAAGAATTGTCATAACATTCGGAATTTAATTAGAAATCTTGAAGAATTGCCATAACATATTATTGCGATAAGTCTTGACCAATATCAAATAAGAAATCCTAGCAACGACCGAGAATTTGCTTCGGAATCCTGATGAATCACCATAAGTACCATCTTGGCAACCGCTAGGAGCGTATTTTTTTAGTTTTTAGTAGGAAAGTTGTTTTTCAAATTTATTTTAACACAGTATCAAAATTTAAATGGTGAAACCAAAAAAATTACTATTTGCGCAAATCACCCTATTTGTAAGCTCTCCTTATTTATGTTTTTTTTATTGATTTATCTATCTTTCATAAACATTATCGACTTAATTATCAAAATCAAGCCCGCTAATAATGCTTTCATTTTATGACGGATCTAAAAATTTGGATATTAGATTACTATTGCATGTTAGTATTTGACGAAAATTCTAACTTCGCCAGTACTTCTTATTACCCTCCTTAATTCTTATTATTACTCCATTATTGTTGTTAGAATTTGAAAATTCTTGTTGGAATAGAAGAATAGAGTTTATGATGAAAGGTTTTAGGGGGGGGGAGCTTTCAATTTCACAGGGGAGTACAAGAATGGTACAGGGGCATAGTAAGTGGGGAAAAGGAGGGAATTTGTCATTTAGCCAATAGAGAATATAGAATAGAATGGGAAATAAAGGGAGGGGGCATATTATGTGTACATGTTTATCCAAAAAGGACATCTCCATTTTGAGGAGATTGTAAAATAGTGACTTAGTACTTAATAATAAGGACGACTGCCACACTATTTCCACTTTCTAACTCTCACTCCAATAGTTGTCACGTACGGTCCATCATCTGATAAATCACTATTTCTACGGCCATTCGGTTGTCAATATTTTTCATTATTAATTGCTACTTACTCATTCATCTCATCAATATAATATAAATATATATATTCTTCTACTTATTAGACCTAAATTTTCCTTAACAGTCAATTTTCGAACTAAAAATGTCTTTTTCCTGCTATTTGACCTCAATTGCCCTTAACGTTAAATTTTCATAGTGAAAAGCTTTTAAATTTCTACAAGTAACATGTCACACTAACTATCTCCTTCCTATGCCACAAACAACTCACCCTTGGCCCTGGTCGATGTCCCCTTCCCCAAACGTCCCGACCCCCCAACCCCACATCATCGATCTCAAAGTATTTGTTTAGATTATATATAAACACTTTTGAGAAAACATTTCTACGTACTTATCAAACGCTAAAAAAAATAAATAAGAAAATGTCACTTTTTTTCATTTTTTTTGGTAGAAAATACTTTTGACACCAAACACACCCTAAAATAACAAATGATTTGAATAAAGAGAAGAGAGAGTGACGCATTCTTAGAAATAAGAGATAACAGGTGATGCAAAGATGAGGACAAGAATGGAACTGCGTTCGAAAATTGACCTAATTTAGGCGTAAGATATATATGTTGCATATATCCTTGCTGTACCACAAATGCCAGCAATTCTTCGCACTACCTACTTAGAACTTTGTGGCACTATATAACTGATCTTCATATTTATCATTATATCGGGGTAAAAGAAAATATGACGAAAAATCGAACATTCATTCATAAGCTAAAAGTTCAGATAAATAATTAATTGAGTTATTAAAATTATCCGCTTATTATATATAGTGGTGTTTGGAGGCATATATATATATATATATATATGCAAAAATGTTGTGCAATGCAAATTGTAATATGTTATAAAATTTAAGTAATTATATATATGGTGATAGGTGTAAATATCTTTTACGCTCTCATTTCAATTTAACTGGGTTATAACATGTTATTATTTTGTTTTTTAAGTTATCATAATAGCACAAGATCCCATTGGAGGTAAGTTTAAGTCGATAATGTAATTCTTTTTTACACATTCTCAGCAATAGAATAATAGCACATGTTTATATACTCTTTTTGATTAAGTGTACATAGTTTTACCAAAATAATAGGTTCAATTGAACAGCAGAACCTACTTTAAATTTGTCTTTTGGTGTTGAGCTAGAGGAGCTAAAATGGGCTTTTTCCGAACTCTCTTCTTTGAAAAGTCACAATATATATATAGTAGATAATAAATTTCTTTGATGAAAATTTTACATTCACCGTCATGGAATCACTTTTGTGCGTGTCAATTGACAGTCTTTCGTAGAAAAATTACAATGTGTAAATAGATAGTTTATATTAAATGTTAATTCTTTGATTTTTTCATATGTTTACTTCTTTATACTAAAAAATCATGGATCCGCTACTATATACCATGATATAATTGTGAAAAGGAGAAAGTGGATTTCTTACTTATTTTTCTGTGTTGGGTATGTTGGCAAAAAATACTATCCAAAATGCTTTTGTATATAATCTATAGAAAACTACTATGAGAGATGGGAATAGAAGCTAAGAAGGGATGAAAATGAGATGTGTTGGAGAATGAGAAGGACGCTGTCAATGTGGGTATGCAGAGCTTGTTTTTCTTATTTTCACGGAACAGTAAACAACTTGTTTTTTTTCAAGGAAAAATAATATTTTTTAAGAAATGTTTGGTTGGACCCATAAAACCTGCTCTAAATTATGAGGGAAGATTAATTGATACATTAAAATGAAGATTGATGTTGTAGTAACTAGTAATTAACGAACCTTCAACAAATTAAAAATGGTTATGAGTAGCTAGGTAGTTTAGTGTGGTTTTGTTGGTGGAGGTAGTGGTTTTGTGTTGGTTAGTGGGTGGTGCTTCTGCAAGAAACAAATGGACACTGAGATGGTGGGGAAGAAGAGGCTGGAAACTGCTATGCAGAGGCACTGCACAAAATTTTGTCATCTCACAAGTAGACAGACGCAATAATAGCTGGATTTTGTTTCTTCAGTTACAAACAGGGCCCCCACTCTGATACTTCTCCACTCTACTGCCACAATATATATTATCACTCCCTTCTAAATTCTTTTAACTTGTTTGGATATATATAACCAAGCACATACATACATTGTGGTGGAATGCTTATGATTAAGAGATTATGCATCACTTTCTCTTTCTATTTCTCTTTCTCAATAATAACAACAATAATATATTCAGTATAATTTTATAAATGAAGCTTTAAAAAAATAATGTGTAAAAGTAGAGGGGCTGTTTCCCACGAGTGGGCTCGTTCTCTCTTCATATTACTCATTTTAGTTGTGCTTCATGCAACAACAAAAAAAAAAAAAATCTATTAGGCGCACTATTTGCTTTGTGACATGGGGTTCATTAATTATTCTAATTATAAATGCCTAGATGGCTAATTAATTAATTAATTAATTACTCCAAGAATATTGTTTAGAATTGTTTAGTAGGAGTAGTACTCAAAATACTAGTAATATTATTGTATACTTTTCTAAAAAGCTCAGAATAATTATGAAAGCTCGTAAAAGATTCGATGATTTCAAAACGCTAGCTAGACAGAAAAGTCAAAAGGATTGAGACGGATTAGGGTAGTTGGTGCATTAAACTTCGTTATGTGTAGGATCCCTGGATGAATTAGATCAAATTTATCTATTAATTGTATGCGATCTTAACCTGTATTTTTATAAAAGATTATTTTCATAATTCGAACTCATAACTTTCGATCACACAACAATAACTTTATTAGTTACACCAACCCCTTCCTAAATCGAAATGAAGTACAAAATTTTAAATGATGGTATATGAGCAGAAAAGTCAAGAAAAGTTCTCATAATCCCAATTTTAGAAAATACTTTTGGTTGTGTTCTCTTCAACTTTACCCTACTTAAACATTCTAGAAATTAAACCAAAAGAAAGGAGAGAGGAGAGAATATAACATATAAGAAAGGTCACTTTTGAAGTAAGGATGCGTTGTAAAGCAACTTAATTCAATTAATGAAAGCCAAAAAAAAAAAGCAAATATATTTGATACATAATTATAAGAAAAAGAAGTGTGGAAATAATATTTTTGTTAGCTTTGAGTTGAAGTTTGATGTTTAAGTAATTAATGTTATGTGTAGTACTTATAATATATATATATATATAGAGAGAGAGAGAGTATAGAGATATGCTTAAACTTTTCCATTTTAGGTAGTCAAATGTGTGGCTTTATATGGTATTGGGAACAATTAGAAAGCGTGTTAGGTGTATTGTAATATATCCCTAGCTCCCACTCCTTCAAACAGCCAAAAACACTTTTTCCCTTAGTTTCTCCCTCTCTCCTTTCAATGCCAATATAATACTCACTTTGTTAGCTTTTGCTTGTTCAATTTGAATTTTGTTCATCTTTTAAACAATAATGATTAATACTTCCTTCGTTTTAGAATAAATGGTATTTTAGCCTTTTGATTTTATTTTAAAATAAATGGTGTTTTACATAATTGAGAAAACATTAATGATGTTCTTTCAATTTTATCCTTATTTAAATGGAGAGAGTTTTATACAATCAAAAAAATATTAAAGAGTTGCATTTTTTTCAAGATAGTTATTAGGAGTAAGTGGGTAAAAATACTTTTTTTTAGGAATGAGTAGTTTTCTTAAAGGTGCGGATGAGCTAAAAGCACCACTTATTTTAAAATGACAGGAGTATAAATATTTTATCTTAACACTCATATTAATGTATAATTTTAGATTTGAAAAAATAATTTAGAAAATAAGCAGTTAATATTGAGAATAAAATAAATAAAAAATAATTATCTTTTCTTGATATGTTAAAAATGACAAATAAAAATGAAAATCTATTTTAAAAATATTGAACAAATAAAAATGAATGAAGAGAGTACTAAAATTTTGAGTTATATACAATCATGTTATTTATTAGGTAATTATAAATAAACTTTATAAAAGTTTAAATTGATATACCTTCAGTACAATAAATAAGTTAATAAGTTATGTTTACACCATTACATTATTTAAAGGGTATGTATAGACCACCATTTCTAAAATGTGAAATTTAAAATCTTTAAAATATATTATTTACTATGATAGATAAAAAAAATTCTATGATATAAAGATGGTTTAAGTTGACGGTACATGATATTAAACTCATTCATAAGGTAAGAAAAGCCTTTACCAACTTAAATTCATATAATAGAGGCTTTTCTAGGTTGAAACAAGCTATGTACTCTCTTCGTCTTAATTTGTGCGGCACTTTACGAATTTGAAGATTCAAATAAGTTTTTTTAATGTAATTTTTTTATATATCTTTTAAATATGTTAAATTTTCAATTAATGTGATTAATAATATCTTTTTACGTAGTTTTCAAATATGTAAATTTTATTTCAAAAAATTTAAAAATTCTATACTCGAATTCACGATCAAAATTAAACTCTTTGGCTCTTGAAATTCAAACTGCACCGGATAAGGAGATTACTTCTTATGCACAAACTTTAAAGGGATTCTTGAGTAGGATTAGTTTTTTATGAGAATTATAGTAGGAAGTAACAACCAATAGGGAGTAAGATGATACATGTATATCTATATTATTCCATATTATTACAAGGGGCATGATGAAAAAGAAAAACATCAAGAGAATATAACAAGCTAGCTAGTAGTTTTATATATCCTCATGATCAATACACTCTTTTGATCATCAAATGTTAACATGATTAGTATATAAAATCCCAATGAACAATTTTTCACATCTACCCCATCAAAGGGTATTTGAGGGACCCCAAAAAAAAAAAGGAGGTAAAAATAAAAATAAAAATGGAGAGTTAATCCAATTAATGCACAATAATCTCTGAATTAATTAAGTAGTGGAAGGTATGAGAGGGTCCGTGTCAAGTGAAGCAGCTGCTGATTTCATCAAATCATCTTCCTCTTTATTGCACAAAATCTCATCAAGATTAATATTATTATTATTACCCCTCTTATTCTTCTTATTCTTCTTCTTCTTCTTGTCCATATTAGGTATTGTCACTGGCAAAGAAGCACCACAACAAGAAGTTGATTGTGTTAGCTGTTTTGATCTTTCCACTTGAACTTCCCAATCAGTTCTGCACAGCACAAAAAGCATGAGAATTGCACATGAGGCCTGTGCTGCAAGCAACCCAATCCATAATCCAGCAAACCCCTTCTTTAATATAAACCCAAGAAGTATAGCTACTGGCATCCCAACTAAGTAAAATGAGCCCAAATTAATATTTGCACCTATTGTAGGCCTTGCACTTCCTCTCAACACCCCACAACCTGTAGTTTGTGGACAATTCCCCAACTCACAAAGCCCTACTATTGGCAATGCAATTGAAGTCAACTTAAGAATCTCCTCATCCTTTGTGAAAAAAGAACCCCATCTGTGCCTCATCAAAGTCGCAAACAACATTGCCCCTAGTCCCAACGCTCCCGCACAGAAAAGCGACACGATCATCGAAATCCGGGCCCGGGCGGGCCTGTTGGCCCCGAGCTCGTTTCCCACTCGAGTCGAGACACCAAGGCTTAGGGAAGATGGGAAGACGTAGACTAAAGAAGTGGTCTGGATGAGAATCCCCATGGAGGCAATTGTAGCTCTGGGATTCCCCAAAAGGCCACATAGCAAAATCATAAACTCGTACCACCACCACTCAAGGCAAACGGAGACACACGTAGGAATGGACAAGGCCAATAAAGAGGACCAACCAAGAAGACAATCCATGCTGGGAGCAACCCAAGAATCCTTATATACACCGGAGAAGTAAATGAAGGAGCAGAGCAAAAGGAAAAGGTTGAAATTAGTACAGACCATAGCGAGAGCGACTCCAGCGATACCCAAATTGCAATATCGCACGAGGAAGAAGTTGAGTGGGACGTGAAGGAGTACAGAAATAGCAGAACAATAAGTTAAGGGCAATGTAATATTTTGTGTCCTAAGGTAAATCCTCAGGGGATGGAGCAAAGAGAGGAAAAAAAGGTCAGGGATTGCAAAGACAATGAAAGTATGGGCCATAGATGAAATATCTTCATCCTGGCCACACCATAAAAGGATTCTTTTCATGTTTAGCCACATGAAGGAGATAGGAATTGAAGTGGAAAGGAGGAGAAGCACTGTTCTTTGAAGGGTTATACCAAGAAGTTTCATTTGTTTAGCACCATAAGCTTGTCCACAAATTGGTTCCATTCCCAAAGCCAAACCAGAGATTACAGAGTAGCCAGTGATATTAGCAAAGCCTATAGAAAGAGAACCTCCTGCTAGCTCAAGTTCACCTAAATATCCAAGAAATAGCATCGAGATCATGGATCTTGAATACAGTACCAGCCCTGTAATTGCTGTTGGTCCTGCAATCTTACCTATTTCTTTGATTTCTTCAAAAGCCTGAAATTTTTTAAAACAAAATAAGTTAAAGGAAAGTGTTAGTGTTGTAGCGAAGAAAGAAACTTTACATGCATATAATATATATATTTATATATAGTGGTAATTGGCATGAGGGGAGTCGGGATTTTTACTAGAGAATTCAAAAAATACTAAAGTATTGTAACTAGAGCACTTGAGCTACAATTTAAAACATTTCTTGAAGTTGCTTTTCAACTAAACAAAAAGCTTTCCCTAGAGTTGTAGGGGTTAAGAAATTTATAAAGAAAAGTTGTTTTCTTGAACCAATATGTACAGTGTAATTTTTCAGCGAGCTAATGTAGCTCTACATTAGTTCATATGGGGTAGGGGAAAAGGTTTTCTTTTTTCTTTTTTTTAAAACATTTACCTCAGTTGGGGTTGGCCATTTATGAAGTAGTTCTTCTTCATCATCAACTTGAACATCATCAATTGGTTTGTGTGAGTTCACAAAATGGACTTTTTCAGTGGAGACAAAAGAGGATGGAGAAGAAGGCTTTGGGTTGCACATAGTTTTCCCTTTTATCTATATATCTATCTATCTGACCAGTTTCCTTCTTTCTTCCTTTCTTTCTTTGTTTGAGGAGATGGTAAGCTTGAAGATGTAATAGTAGTAGTATAGAGATAATAAATATTATGGTTTTTGTGGGCGACAGAAGGAGAAAAAGGGAAAGGGAAATAAATAAATATATATAGAGAGAAACCTTTGTTGGGAGCTTTTAGTGAGGTATATATGTTTTTGTTGTTTTAGAGCTTTGAATGCAAGTAAGGGTGCAACCAAGATGTGAGTATATATACATGCAAGAATTGACCCTACAATGGCTTCAAAAAGACGTGTCACTATGTTAGGGTGCGGAAAAAATTCCCAAAACAAACAAGCGGCATTGGTGAGAAGAGAGCTAGGGGGTGGGGCCTGGGGCGGAGCTACGATATTAAGTAAGGGTTCGAACAAATTCAATATTTTTTGCTTAGACTCTATATTTGTATTTAAAAATCAATGAAGTATATGTATAAAAATTTTGATTGCGAATGCAGTAACTAAAACGAGCTGTGAATTTGATGACAAGTTCAAAATTTATAAATTTCAAATTCTGACTTCGTGGGGCTTATCTATCTTGTCATTCTACTTTCTTAGAACAAAAAAATAAATAAATTGTATCTTTTGACTCTTTTTCTTACTCAAATGAGATGGAATGGACGTGTGGATTCTACCTAATGAAAAGGTAGGGCCTTGTCCATTTCAAAAGGCTATGAATTGGAGCTTTTTCCATATTGTCTTAGTAATATAAGCAATAGTAGAAAGTAAATTCCTCAGAGAGGGGGTGATGCTGGTCCATGAAAAAAAGATGCATTATTATAGAAAGTATAAAAAAGTACTTAATTAAAGAATAAGGTAATGGACATATTAGTTTTTCACCGTCCAAACGGTTGCACTTGAAGAAACCTGCATGGTTTTGTGAGTTTTGTTAGTGTGTCAATGCCCTATTGGCAATTTATAATGTTGGGGGGATTTACACCCTATAGTTAAATCAACACACTAAGTTTTATTTTATCAAGTCTTGGATAAGCTTTTATTATATCCTCTTGTTAGGTTTCGATTAATATTTCCTTAATTAGCCGCCTATCAAATCCCACCCCTTTAATTTAATTTCTTCACCCTGGAAAAACCTCTTTTCATTCTCACCCATCAAAAGAGGGGGAAAAGAGAAAGAAAGGGAATAAAAAAGATTATCTTTCTTATTTGCAAAGTTGAAGGAATGGATGGACAAGCAATACCAGTATTGTTCAAAATTCTAGCTAGTTATTTGATATGACAAACCACATATGACTTTTCTTGTTCTTGATGCCTACGGATGTGCATACAAAATTGATCAGATGCTCTTGGTAACCAGTGGCGCAGCAAAGATTTTCACGAGGGATTCACAATATAAAAAAATAAAATACAAAAAAGTCAAAAAGGATTCAACATCAACTTTCATTTAAGAACGTTCGGATAAATCCCTCAGCTCTACCTAGCTCCGCCTCTATTTGTAAAGTGCATTTCTCCCTTTTTAACTTTTATACTATTAAGTACAAATTTAAATTAATTGGATTAATGAATTTCAAATACAGAATATTCATTTCTTTTTTTTTTCTTCTTTCAAGGCATGGGGTGTAGAGGCGGATCTAGCCGGCCTTCAATCATTGAGTTCACGAGAACTCATAGTAATTTTTGTCTAAATTCTGTATTTGCATCAAGAAATTCCTTAAATATCTATTAAGTATTGAAATTTGAATTCAGTTTGATGATCGTTGTAGGAATATTTCATAAACTTTAAATCATAAATCCGTCGGAAAGGAAGTGTGGCTATGGAAATGTTGGCATGTTGCAAGGCAAAAGAATTGCATGCATGTTACATTCCCCTCGCAGCCCATGTGATGCACCAGAGTATCGAGCATGACTTATGTTGTCTGCAACCCCCCAAACACCGTTTTAGCCTTTGGCTACTTGCAACTTTTTTGTGAGTGCACATCTGTTTTTTCTAAAATTCTGTTTTCAAGGTCCCATCTTTATTTTGGCCTTTACATATAATTTATGTATTATCTTTTTTTTCTCACTTTATTATATATCAACAACACACTGGGTGATTATAATATAATATCAAATGCCACTGTAAAAAAGAAAAAGAAAAATAATGCATTGTGAAGACAACACGTTGTGTTGTTTTTGAAGAAGCAGCTGGAAAAGTTGTGGCCGGAATTTCCCTTCTCTTCAAGTAGTGGAAAGAGCAAACACTGAACGATTCCTTATACGACATTTTTCATATGATTATAATTTAATATACATATCCCCTTTTATAGTCTAATCACTGATGTTATGGTCGGTTTTTTTTGGTGGGCCATTTGGTATGGGCATTTCTTCTTTTTAAGTCCTAAATAAAAGGGGAACTTATACATTTTATTTAATTTTTTTTCATTCAGCGTGGTAATGTGAATGGCTACAGCCAACATCAAACGTATTTTCTTCTTCAAAGGATATAAAAATTTTCATGTGGACGAGATCAGTCCAATGGTCTCAATCGAAGATGAGATTTTTTACATGTTTAAAGCTGAGAAAATGGTTAAATTTGCCAGCGGTTTGAATGAGAATGTACGCATCTAGGAACTTTACTTAGTTTGTTTGAGACAGTACAGCACTGGAGCTTATTTCAATATTCAACCCCAAAGAAATTCTCTTCAGTAGATTTGTGATTGTGGAGCTAGGAATTTGGATAGGAACAGAAGAAGCAACAAACTGGTGGGGTTAATTTTTTTGAAGTGGCCAAAAGTGTCAAATCCGAGGGATCTTTTCTCTTACATAAATATTTGATCTTGGAGTTAAATAAGTTATCCTAAATACTCACAGTTTGTGGGAAGTAGTAGAAAAAAAGAAATGGGGGAATTGTTTGGGTCAGTGGGAAGGTGGTCGTATTACAAGCATCATGCAAAATTGCAAGAAAAAATGAAAAGGGAAAAGGGAAAAAAAGGGACCACTAAGGTTAATTGGGTGGGAAGGTGTGTGTGACAGTAGCAGTAGATGGCCATATGAAGAAGAGGCAGATGGAAGAAAAGGGGACACTGAAACAAAATCTTGAAAATAAAAATAAAAAGTACGTGCTGCATTTACAGCCATTTAAATTTATTGTATCCAATTTTCACAACAGGGATCAATGTGTCTCCAAGTGGGGGGCCTTAATGCCCCTGTTTGTGCGTGTCTCTGTATTTCTGCAAAGCAACAGCAACAGCAACAGAAACAGAAACAGAAGCCCTTTAAGCAGCAGCCAGAGTTAGCTGCAGCTTTCTTCTTCCCCAACTTGAATCAAACAACCACAACACTGAATTTTTATAGCTAGTAATTTTGAGTCAAAATATCTACTTTTACCCCTTCATTTCTTTTCACTAGGATATTATTTCCTCCGAGGGAAATTTTTTTTTAAAAAAACTTATCAATATGTCAGAGCACTCTTTTTCCCTTTACTGATACGTATCTGTTTTAACAATTGGTAGCATTCCAATACGGTTAAATCTCTTTCCACAACTTTAATTGAGAGTGTAATAATACTCATAACAACAACTTCATGACAGTCTCAAAACAAGTTGAAATCGACTATCTAGACCCTCGCTTTCATTTAATCTTCGCCTGTCTGAGCTTGCTTACATTGTGGATTCCAAGTTCAAGGCTACTGTAGGATAGCAGCATGTTAAATAAAGTATTCGGATCCTATCCGCCAGCGTGGCTAGGATAAACATAACTTATGGAAATTGAATAATGTTTGCCAGTTCGAAGGAAAAATCTCTTTCACTCTTCAGTACTTGGACAATAACAAAAAAGAGATGCAAGTACACCTAAAATAAACTTCATCATGCAACTAGTAACATACTTTTGTTTAAAAAAATGGTTTTCCACCGCTCTACTATTTAATATAATATAGTATGCTACTATTTTTTGCTCAATATCCCAGATGGGAGGTGGGGATCCACACTTACAGCAATATGCATATGGAGCTGATGCCATCAGATCGTAATGAACCAAAATTGACAGAGTGTTTGGAATCTAAAATTGGATCTGATTCACAAGTACAGTTTTTCCTATTCATCTCGTCTGTAAATTCATCTGCACCAAGTTTTTATTCTCCTTCTACAACACTTTGCCACCAAAAAACTTTCAAGCATCGTAATATGCCAAGTTTAGTACGTTGAGATCACCTTTCACAACAGCAAAAGAATTTTTTTTAGCTATTGTCACGTCGTTCCACCAGAGATGTCACACCTTAAATATGTTTTTTTAAAAACATTTTCCCAAGGAAGATAGCTCTGCACATTACAGAACAAATTCACTGATTCTAATTCTCCACTTTTTCTCCAAAAACAAAAAAGGATGGTAGCTAATCTTTTCTCATTTCCAGTATCTTCTCGTTCTAGTCTTTCTCTCACCCCCAAAGTCACACATCGCAACCACAATCTACAGGCCTTTCGATGCGAAAAGGAAACATCAATAAATGTGTGATTAAGCTTCAAAATCTTTCACATTAAGCAGACAATGATGTGATTCTAGACACCTTTAGTCTACTAATGCATTGCATTTTGCCATTTCAGCTAAGGTACAGTTAAAATTCCAATGGCGTTCAAATGAATCGTACCAATCACCTTTATTAAATGTAAGAATTACACCGGGGGGGGGGGGGGGGGGGTGAAAGCCATCAAAGCTTTTATAGATACTGATAATGCAATAACTGTAGGAATTTATTCCCAAGCACACCAGAAAGCTACAAGAAAGAGAGAATATTAGAAAAGGGAACCTTTTCTTATCAGCCAAGCTTCCCATACACACAAAATTCATAGTAGTGAAAGATTAATTATGTCTTAATAAAGGTCTCAATCTGCCGGAACTATTAGCCTCCGATCACAATTTTATAAAATGAATTCACCAATGTCATATGCAAACTGCATGAGACTCCAGGACACCTTGATATATCACCAAAGCAAGCTTGCTAAAAACATCATATTTTGGGTGAAAGAATAAAGCCTAATGACAAATAAGGATCAATAGCTGCAACTTCACTTCTTTCAGGATTATTAGCTATGGGCACAGACTCCATGACCATGATTGGTTGACAAAAGCAAAACCTTGATTCCAAATAGTCTATAAGACATTAAAGTGACACAAACTTGTGTCCGGCAGCAGAATAAGATGGAACATCTGACACAAAACCTGTTCTCAAGGTCGTTTGGTAGGATGCATTAGAAAAAATAATGCATGCATTAACTTTGTTTATTACTAATACCTTATTTGGTACACTTTTTCAACCTATGTATACCTAACACTCTATTTGTTATTGTGCTATGTATACCTAATACATGGCAAACCATGGTATTAGCAATGCAAGGACTTTTATTGTATTCATTAACATGGTTGAAGACACAATTGTCCTTCAAAACCTTTTCCACGTACTTACTACCGTATTTGTGGGGGATATTTTTGTAAACAAATAATTTTTAAAAAAAATTATACAATGCATGTTAATTTTAATACACCATACCAAACAGTACATAAGAAATAATCTCTGCATAGCTAATGTGAGCTTAACTAATACCGTCATTACTGATACACCTTATTTAGCACTATTCTTGTATACACCCTACCAAATGATCCCTTAGTGAATAATCTTTTTCCACTACATGCTATCAGCAGCTCAAATGTAAAGGTTTCAGTAAGGATCAAAGTTGGACTCGAGGGTTTCATATGCTGTCAAATTGACTATTCAGTCATTGCTCGTGCAGGGGACATTGTGTAACATCCTAACAATCTTGAGCATGGGAGTGGGTGCTGAGTAATAGTTCTCTGTTAACTTATGGGTAAAGGATTTTGAGTTCTTATACACCACTTTTGAAGTACATAGGAAATAATAGTTGGTGCAAGATTTGGTTTATTTAACAAGACGCAAGGGTAAATTTGTGGTTTTGCGCTACAGAAGAAGATGGCCCTCGTAATGTTCCAGAATAGTTTTCCATGTATATATCTTCCAACTTCTAAGATAACGTACACCTAAAAACCAGGTTATTTTATATATCGCAAATATGTTCTTACTCCCTGTGGCTGATTGGGGCAGAAAATCAGTCCGTGGAATCACAAGTTTAGGTTGCCATTTTGCATGCTCGAGATTATAACACCAGAATACATTCATTAGTTTGATGAATATCAAAGCTAACAATCTATAAATGGCTAGAAGCAATGATGAGATGACTTTTGTTATAGCCTTGTTTAATAGAGCACAATTACAGAGTACTATATATAGCCTTCTGTGATATGAATGTGGTGAATGCCTTTGCAGCTGAAAAAGAGTACTACTTACAGAGTACAATTATACTTTGAGATAGATGGAATGCACAAAAGAATATGTGCTTTATATACTGAACACTTCTTGTACAGCCGTACTGATATTTGAAATTTGAAATTTGCTTTATCTAGAAAGTGGAGAACCACCAAAGAGAAAATAGTTCCGTGGCAATTTGAGTAACTAAGTCAGTAAATGATGAACACGAAGAGCAATCTTGAATGCTAGAATCAATACCAAGTGAGTGGAACAACTATATTTACAAAATGGTACTGCAAATTGCGGGTAGATCATAAATTGCAAAAAATAGGATACAACAATATACCTCCGCAAACTCTTCAGCATTCAGATTGAGCAATAGTCAAAACGGCCACAACAGAAAAATTAAGTGCCTGCCAAGGCCAATGTGGAGAATTACCGCCATCATCAATCTCATCTTCCAATATGACAAAATACCCTACACAGAGAACAAAATATTATGACGAAGCAGCTCAAGAAAAAGTAGACAATAGTCCAATAGGAAAAATAGACCGAGGAAACCCCTCTGGAGTGACAACAAGTGTTAATAAGCAGGTGATAAGTCTTTCACAATCAAAGTTTTTAAGCATGCACATGGAGAATAAATGAGGAAAAACGCCAATTTTATGCAAAAACACTCCAAGGTATTTCTTCAATACTTGGCTAGAAATGGATTTTAGAAAGAAATTAATCAATACTCTTTGACTTTACAAACTCTTTTCAATGATAAAAGCCTCTTAAGGTTGTAAGTTTGTAAGCATGTGCGTTGTGTGTAAATGAGGAAAAATTATCATTTTTATGCAAAAATGCTCAATGCATTTCTTCAATGACTTGGTTGGAAAAGGATTGTAATTATGAGACTAATCATCCTAGTGCACTCTTTAGTTTGTAATTTATTTTTGTTCTGCCCTCTTCTCTTTTCTTATGTCACAAGTGATGTTTCTTTTACAGACATTTCTTGTTTATTTCTGTTGCTTTCTCTTTCGGTTAATTTGCAATGAGTTGGTTTGCCTCCTTAGTACTACCTCATCGATTAACTACACCTCAATCACAAACTAGTTGGAGTTCGCTACTTAATACAACTCATATCGAGTTTTTTTTCCCTCAGTAAATTTCATTATAGGGAGATATATAGAGTTTTTGGTGGTGTTGACAGGATGGTGGTTCTTCTGCAGTGAAGGGATGTTGGTGGAGGCGATAGATAATTGTGTTGGTGGTGATGGTTATTGATGGTTGAGGTGGTTGCTTGTTTGGTGATAGTTTTTAGCGATTGTAGAGGTGGTTAGTGGTGGTAGGTTGTGGAGGTGATGGTGATAGAGGTGGTTGAAGGTGGTGGTTGGTGGCGATGGCAGTTGATGGTGGTAATAAATAGAGTAGCAGTAAAAGGTTATAATCACATGAACGTGCTAGCTAATGATATTAAGTCGGTGTACAATTTTTAAATGATCCAGACCTATTAATAGCTTCTAAGTAGTTGTCAAAGAAAAAACAAATGCACTTAAATAGACTGGCATCTGGCATCCGAATGATACATACCCAGACGTCGATTAGGTTTAAATAATAGAACCCAAGGCTACAAAGTACTTTGGTTTCTTTCAAATGTTCATGACACAACATGATTTTGCTATTTCTATATACGCTGGACGTAGATATTGATATTTGTTGTCTTCCCCTCAATGCTTTTAGTGATAAGTCAACATTACAATTCCTTCACACTTTCTCCTCTTTAAAAACAAACTACAAACACGAACAGTTTCTCTTCTATAAAAACAAACTACAAGTGTACGTGACATAATGAGATCAAATTGTAAACATCAAGCACAAAGTGGATTCTAGACTTCGAATTTTCCTTTTTATGTGTTAATTTAATTTGCCTGTGTGAGTTCGATCACATTGTCGATTCAAACCCGACTCCAGGAGGAGAATTGCAACAGGTTTACAACCAGATTAGAGCCAGTCAATCCTCATTATATAGACAATACTAACAAGTGGGATAAAACTTGGTCATGATGGTATATGTGCATTAGGTTCAAAAAGTCTTTGTTATCTGTTTAAATGTGCATGCCAGTTCGAATTGCAGAGTACATGCCTAGTGTTAGAGAACGCTAAGTTAATGAATATTGGAACGAAATGGTTCCAAATGGATTGAAATAGATAGTGACACAAACTAGCTTGGAATTGAGGCGTAATAGTTGTTGGTTCCAATCTCATTAGATGATTTTGATCAAAGCAACCATCAATTGTGCATAAATTAGTTCCAGAGCAGGTTCGCACTAAAAGGAAGCTTTTGAATAACAGGCTATATTCCTACCAAAGCTGAAACCAATATGGAAGATATGCTGAAATTAAGAACTTTCTCTATCAGCAAGTATCAAAATTAAAGGAACAACAAGATTTTGTGAAGTCAAATGAACTAGGCAGGAAAGATATTGACTTTGATTTGAACAAGAGCCTGAACAAATTCAAATCAATCATTAAAAAAGTCAGGAAAAGCAATATCTAGCAATCTTGAAAGTTTGGAGCAACAACTCTAGATATCTCTAGTAGACACATGAACAGGTATCAATAGTTTTAGGAACATGGGAAAAAATAACCTAACTATTTTATCTTACTAGGATTTGCACCCAAGCTTTTAATGGTGTTTCAAACTTCATTAACCTCTAGACCACACCTTGAATGCATCTAGGAAATGAACAATAACAGGAATAACACGCTTCGACCATAATATTCTAAAGCTTGATTCCTGAAGCAATTTGTGACATTTGTGTCTACCAACAGCATACTCAATATAATCCCACAAGTGGGCTCGGGAGAGAGTGGTGTGTACGCATCCTTACCTCTACCTCGTGAAAGTTGAGAGGTTGTTTCTCAAAAGACCCTTGGCTCAAATAACACTAAGGGTGTCAGGGGGACGGGTTGGCCTGGTCCCGGGTCACTTAGGGGGATGGGGCTTATCTAGACACTTGTTAAAATGGTGTAAAGTGGAATTGAATTCAAGCTCAATAGAAGTCGACCTTGACCCGGATCCTAGCAATGTTTTTTATCTAGACACCTGTTAAAATGTTGTAAAGTGGAATTTAATTCAAGCTCTAATAGAAATCGGCCTTGACCCGGATCCTAGCAGCGCTTGCGCTCCTACTGGATCTATTGGGGATTCTAACATGGTACAACAAACATTAAACCCTTCTAAACCCGGAATGTGCTATGTCCGAATAGCAAAGATATAGATCACGAAGAATTAGCAAAAATGTTCAACATCTGTAGCATTGTATCATCTTGTTTTCCAAGGTTTTCCTAGAAGCACAGATCTTCTCATAGTTAGATCTGATGTTTTTAAATTTCAAAGTGAATATTGTCAATATATACATTGTCTATTTTATTACTTAGATTGTAAAGTGTCTATCACTTCTGATATAAATCATAGTCCTAATGGAAATGATTATTAACTGTTACAGCTCATTGGATTGATCATGACCAGAACTTGCAAAAACAAATTATTGGTTATAAATATGTTAATGAAAAACACACTGTTTCTTATATATCTTCAATTGTTCTAAAAATTTTGAAATTATGTGGTCTTGTTGACAAAGTTCTAAGTATTATATTAGATAATGCTTCTTCTAATACTAAGGTTGTTAGTTACTTTAGAGCTAGAATTAGTCCAATGGTTGCCAGGTTTCATGTACATGCCATGTTTCTAATTTGGTTATAAAAGATGGTCTTGATTTATTTGCTTATGGTTGTACTAAAATACAACATGCTTGTGCATACATGTGTTAAACTAATTAGGTTAGCAGAATTTGTGAATTTAAAGACTGTTGTATTGCTCATGAACTTCCATTTAGGAAAGTTCCCAAAGAAGTTTGTATCAGCTGAAATTCTACATATGAAATGTTAATTGTTGTTCTTAATTATCAACCTATGCAAATGATCTTTAATGCACATAATGTTGACCCCACTTGATCAAATTATTGAATAGTGATTGGGGTGAAGTTTCTAAGCTTTACTAAATTTTTTGAAAAAAAATTATGTTGCTACAAAATAATTTTCTGGAATTTGTTATCCTACTATTTCACAAATGTTGGTGTATATTTGTGGAATTTTTTCCCAATTTACCAAGCATAAAAAGGTTAGAAGCATATGCCTGCTATTAAGCAAATCAAAAAGTATTTTTTTTTCCTATTCCCCAAAACTTATTTAATTGCTACTATATTTAACTCATCTTTAAATCTCAAGGTGCAAAAGGACTTGTTACTAAACTTTATGAGAATTTAGAAATTTTTTTTTGATGAAGAACTTTATGAGAATTTAGAAATTGTGAAGATGAAAAACCAATTCTTTCAGAATCTGAAACTAACATATATGTTCATACTAGAATAATGTTTGAACAACATAGAACTATAGAAAGAAATAACAATGTAGTTAATTGTCCAACTTCTGAAGCTAGATTTGAAGATTATGATGCTTTTGAGGGTATGGAAGCCTACATTGGTATTGATTGTTCTATGACCTTAATCGGGGATTGGAACCTATTAGGATTGACGGAAAACAAAGACAACAACAACAGCAATAGCATAGTGTAATCCCACCAAGTGGGGTCTGGGAGGGTAGAATGTACGCAAACCTTACCACTACCTCAGAGGTAAAGGAAAACAAAGAGCAGCTTTTAAAATGGTGAAGGGAGTGTGACAAGGCATTTTCATTACTTTCAAGGATGGCTCGAGATGTACTAGTTATTCAAACATCATCAGTAACTTCGGATAGTGCTTTTAGAGCAGCAAGATATCAATCGGAGACAACAGACACGCACTAGCAAAGGGTATCTTAGAGAGTTCCGTCTTTAATAGAGATTGGATCAACACAGAAAGAAGAAATTTTGGCCAATCAAAATTAACCACTCAAGAAAAAGAAGAATACAATGAGATACTCTGCACTAATAGTGATAACAACATTGAAATGATGGACCATCAAGGATTATTGCCAATTCCAGAGAATCCTCGGCAAATTATACGAGACTTACAGAAAAGCTATATAGTAGCATACGAATATTAGTTTGAAATCACAATTAATTACCAGAAGCCTAGTCAAATAGAACCCTTCCTAGATGGTGGTTCTGTAGATTAGGTGGTGTTCTTGTATTTGTATGTGAAATTCAAAATTTCTATTAAATAAAGTTAAGGGCTTTAGCCTATAATTTTTATTAAGAATTGTCTTGCTTAGTTACTTCATAGTTTATATTTAAGATTTTTTTATTCCTTCCGAAAAATTTACAAGTCTTCACAATATTAATTATAATTTATTAATTAGCTACTTTATAATTTATTAAGTTTGAGTTTTATTTTAAATTTGAATCTACTTTTCTAAATTAGCATTAATATATAATATTTTACTATTTTATAAAATTTTTTGGACTTATATATGTTAATGAATTAAAAAATATAAAAACTAAAAAAAAGCCCCCAAACAGTTCCCCTCCCCCCCATACCGTTAGTTAGTGGGACGGGACGCCCCGGTTCTATCCCCCTAAACCCGCCTCGCTAAGGCTTGGTCCCCCCCCCCCCAAATTCGTTCTGTTCCATCTCGTCCCCCTTACAGCCATAAGTAACACATAATAAAATCATGTATGGTAAGGAAATAGAATAGTAAAATAGTCATGCTAGCATAATGGAGAAGAGAACAATAGCAATAACAAATACAACTATGTCTAAAATAAAGAAAACAATATGTAATAATTAAATTGAAGAATAAGATAATACGGGAGTAATAATAACAATACTGGTAAGGGAAACTAGTCAGCGCTCGACTACCTACTAATCTTCTATCCTAATGGAAGCAAAATACTTGTGCAAGTGATAACCAACTAGTTATACGGATTAAGGTTTAATCATTGATTGGACACTTACATTCTGTCCGGTGTTTGATAAATTTGGTTAGATGTTATATGCCAGTGTAGAATAGGTGCAACATTTAGAGAAACCTCACTATTGCAGAACTCCTAATTTGTCCTAAAAAACAAATTATTTGGTGAAATGAAAGGGGGCCAAATAGAAATGAAGAGGAGGATTGATGCATTGACCTTAACTAGTTTAGAATTGAGGTAGTAGTAGTAGTTGAATAGACATAGCTTCCAAAGAGTATTACTAGAAATTAAAAGATGTTAAGAATCTTCACTAATAAATATGATTAGGAGTGACAAATGAGTGGGTCTAGTTAGGTATGGGCAGACCGAAAACGAGGTAATAAAAATGGATAAAATACTCGACTCACTCGAATTTAATACAGATAAAAAATGGGTTACCCGACAAATAATATGGATATCCATATTATCTTGGAGCTATTTCAAATATGTTGGCTTGATGAGCTACTTAGTAGTGCTTTCAAGAAACAAATTACTCAATTTTTTATCCATTACAAATAATAGTATATGTTGTGTAGCTTGTAGATTTTATCCATTTTACCCATTAAATTACCCATATTTTAAATGAATAATATGGGTTGACTCATATTTAACCAATTTTTAATACATCAGGTATCCAACTCATTTAAAATAGATTGAGTTAGGATGAATAACTACATATATTACCCATTTTGACCACCCTAAGTATGATGTATATTTTGATAGTCAATTCGAACCTAAATGTTAAGGCTGGTTTTAGAAAAGAGACTCTTAAAGGCTTAAGGTCAATATCAGAGTTTATTGATACGCTCAATTGTCTAACAATGATATGATCAGACATCTCAGTTGCAATCTACACAGGCTATGGGTTATTTTGACCGAAACTGGATATGATCTCCTTCCACCAGACCATCTGCCTCAAGGCATTGCCTTTTAACTGGTAAATAATATTTTGAAACAGTAGTAGAATAAGATGTGCTGACCAAATCAAGTGCAGAAGACATTATCAAACCATGTCTTTAGTCATATATGAACTTATACAGTTAAAGCAATTTCTATTAGAGTTGGTATGTTGAAGAAATGAAAAAATGCAACTAATTTGAAAACCAAGTGGTGGTGCATGTTAGCTTCAAAACTCATGTTACCAAGAAAGAAACAGACTAAAAACAATTGTCAATTAGATAAAAGATGGATTCAGAATGTATTGCAACTAGGGTAGAGGGGCAAGGCCATTATCCCCCAGTTTTGAACCGTGTGTCATTGACCCTCAGGAATTTTCTCGGTTATCAATAAAGAATGTATTGACTAGTTTTGTTTAATTTAAGTGACTAGTTAGCTGATATTCTTACAAAATATCTTTGAGGCTCCGAGACTGATTTTTTTAAATAACCATGGTGTCCGTGCCAATTTGCGTTGACCTCAATTAATTCTACGAGGTATCTGCCACCTCTCACTACCATAAGTATCAAATAACTCTGTCCACCAAGGCTTGAACATTTATGAAGAATCACCTAGTGTTTTTTGCCTTTGCTAGGAGAAGATTAATTATTATATTGGTAAAAAGAATATACAATATGTACATCCTAACTTTAGGGGTGTGTTAATCTATGAATATTTTAGTCAGCCAATATCTTGTTAAGAATCTATAGATATGTCTTAGATTAGCGTTGGAATATAGAAAACGTGTATTTAAATGCATACATATCTAGATTCATTGTACTTAAATAAGGAAAATCTTAATATGCTATTAGTATAAACGTTTGAATACCTTTCATATTGTGCGTAGTCTAGAACTGTTATATATGGAGTATTTGTAAGTCAAGTCAATAAGAAGTTCTTTGTTCTACTTCACCATAAGGAAGACATTATTGACACCAGTTATGCAGTTTATGTCTCTTTTATGTATATATTTAACACTATTTGATCCCACAACATGTGAGGGAATAATATAGGAAAATGTTCTCTTAAACTTCTTTTCCAATATTTCTTTTACTTCGTGTCCTCAAGCTCTGGGCATTAAATAGTGTTTAAAGATATCTTCAAATCGTACGTACATAATAAGTCTGGATAAATCTTCCTCATTTTTTTCAGTAACTTCTCCTAATATAAGGTATAATTACTAGGATTACACATATACTAACAGATTCTTAGAATGCAATTCTAAGTGCTTCTGGACCGGGATGCTTGATATAGGGATAGATTGTACTGTGTCAGACTGTCAGTAAGCTGCCCATGAACGGCAAAATAGGAGTGAATTATCTCCACTCTCTTCATTTCCAACACTTCCAGAGATATGTTACTAAAATGATTGAATAACAGAAGTCTGAGTTATAGAGAATGAATATAGAGATGATACACTAGACTGAGGGCAGGGGTGGAGATAGGAGAGCGCCAAAAAATTATACAGTACATACAAGGTCAAATTATTCTTTATATATATAATACAGTAAATATTGAATCCCCTTAACTTCTTCGTGTATTTTATTTTTTATATTTTGAATACCCTAAAGAAAATCCAGGCTCCGCCACTGATTAAGAGGGGTCACTTTTGCATGTCTTTTTTCTGATAAAGTCACTTTTTGCATGAATATTGGCTGATTATAGAAATTGAATAACAAAAAAGTGCAGAAACTCGCTGCAGAGGAAGAGGTAGAGGCTTCAAGAGTTGCAGCACAATGCAGAGAACTCTACTTACTAGTTCTAATTGGAAAAGAAATGGGTCAAGCGACTATGGATTTGAACCCTATTAAAGGTCCTTAAGTGGGAAAAGTTGGTTCAACAGCCAGCTCTTCAGAAAACTAGAGATAGATAATTTATACATGGTGGACAAGTAGACAAGAAAAGGAGTTCAAACGGAGATTAGCAGCTTACCTCATGCAAAGATCTTGGGTTTCTCAACCCGTGTTCGCGGAATCGCCAAGATGGCTATAAGTCCACCAGCAAATGCTGAAAGTGCAGCCACAACAAAGGCTGGTGAATTGCCTCCACCAAATAGCTCATCCCATGGCCCACTCCCAAGTGAAACCACGATCTGTGACCAATGACAATATATTTTCATGCAGTCGCCTATATAACTTTAGAATATGATACATGCTATAAATGTGCAGCAAAAATTCCTAGTGGAAACACCCATGAGAATAATAATGTCTGTATTCACTTGAATGATACTCTAAATTCCATCATTTACAACGCCTCACTCCTTGCCTCATTTTTTTTTTTAACTCTAACCAAGGGCTCAACAAATAAAACCTACAAGATCAAACTGGCAAGAGACAACACAATGCACTTGTGGCACATCCATCTACATAAAGGCTTTGATGTTTTTTGGACCACTTTCTAGAGATTGTTCATATTACGAAAAAATGCATAGAAACAAATAGGGATGGCACACGGTGAGGTTGCAGAGAAAATACGCATAAATTCACAAAGATTTCAACTCGCCCCGCCCCGCCCTCCATAAGTGTACAACAGTTCCAGGAAATATAGAAATTTAATTTGCAGAAGCAAAATATAACTAAGAAAAATGTAAAGATAAAAGAAATATACTCAGACATAAGGTAATAATAATGATATGAAGCATTCCGAAAAAATAAAAGAGATTCTTTTCTGGAAAAAGCTTCCAAGTTAATATGTTTCCTGGATTTCCTTTTTGCAAGATTTCAAAAATACTATTTTGTTATGTTTGCAACAACAAAAAAAAGATTCATATGATTGAAAGAAACACTATATTAAGATCTCAAAAGGGTATAAATACATCACTTTAAAGAAAGTGAAAAACTGAAAATGAAAAGGGAAAACTTTAAAAAAAAAAAAAAAAAAAAAAAAAAAAAAAAAAAAACTGTGCAGTTTGGATAATTTAATTTAAGAAGTCATCAAACTCTTTAGCTTTGTTATCAATACAAATAAACTGGGTTTGAATTTCAACTCTATCCAGAGTAGGAATACCCAATATATAATTTTTTTGGCTTTTGTTTTGTTTAACCCGCACAGACCCACAACCCGCCCTGTCCCGCATCAGCTTTTTAAAAAACTATTTCAACCCCCACCCACCCTGCATAGCCTTAAACCTGCATCCGCCTAAAACCCGCCCCTCCCCGTCCCATTGCCATCCCTAGAAACAGATGAGCAAAATTTATACCTGTGGGAACACAATCGCCAGGTTCAGGACGCCCATTGACAAGCCTGCAAGGTTGAAGTAGTAATTGAAGCACTGTTTTCTATTTGACCTACAGAATAATGATTAAAATAGACATTAACTCAATCTACCTTGTCCAAGCCCAAGAGCTTCAATCCTTGAGGATACTAAAGCATATGGAACACTGTATGTTATCTGCAGAAAATGACTTGCATTATACAATAATGTACCTAAATATAGCTCTCTTCTAAGCCCCCATGAAACTTGTGCTTAAACTGAAGCCTTCAGGTACAGTAACCTCAAATTTCTTTTAGTATCATGTTACATTTGGCAGGCATCTTACAAGAAAAGATTATTGCAGCCAGACTATATTTCAATGTACATTTTCAACAGTAACAAACTCTAAAAACCACAATTCAGCTGTACATATACCCCTGCCGTTAAAATTTTTCGAAGATTAAAGAAAGTTAAAGATATTCTTCGACTTAGTGATGAAATCTCAAAGTGAAACTGACAAAGGCAGGTAAAGGCTAGTTAGCCCATAATAAAATATTGGAGAAAGGAAACTGTAAATGGTTTAGAGGTGTTTCAATTTAACTAGTTCTACACATAAACTTATGTGATCATGCAAAATAATTTGTGGTTGCGACTTGAAATAAAGCAACTTACAGCAAGTGGGATCCCAAGAATAGCAAATACAACTAGCGCAGCAATAACAATGCCATCTGGCGGAAGACCCTGGCCAATGTCTATGTTACTCCTAACAGCAGTAATTATAAGCATGGCTATAAAGCAGAGAGACATGACCACGTTTGAAACTCCCCATGTGAAACCAGCCCCCCATTTTCGGCAGAGCTTCTCCATGAGCAATGAAGTTACTCCAAGAAGCACGGAATTCAACATTAGACCCAATGAACCCATTCGGACTCCTGCACTATAATTCTTCCCATCATTTGGTTCACCGCCATAAATTTCTCGACCAAACCAGTCAGTATCGAACAAAAGAAATGGAAACCATCCAATCCATGTCAGGGCAGTGACAAGCAGGATCACCCAAACAACACCTGGGAAATACTTGAAAATTCCAAACAACTCCCAGAGAAAAGCTTCTTCTTGACCATGGCTAGATTCGGCAATCTCTCCTCCAGTATGAGAGGAACCACGACTGGGATCTAGAGGTTGCTCATTGGCTGCCGATATGCTAATACATGTAGTTGTTGCAATAAAAATAATGTCGAGAATAAAAGCGGCCTTTAGATTGGCACAGTTGATGGTGCATGCCGTACTGAGGGTGAAAGGGAAGATCTTGAACCAGCCACTGTAAGATCCAGTTGCAAAGCCAAGGATGTTACCAATGGCCATAAATAAGGAAAAGTATGCATTTGCTACCCGAGTTCTTCTATGATCTTTTTCTGCATATTAGAAAGCAGAGAAAGTGTCACAAGTTCGAAGGCAAATTCATGATATAAATATGCACAAAGAAATGACAATGAAGTCGTACAAAAAAACTGATATATCTCGCCCTGAAAAATTAAGCTCTACCAAGCCTTTCTTTTTGGCTGTATCATCTCTGGATTAGCATCAGATCTCCATTCATCATCCCACGGAGGCCCTCTACTTCAAACCGGCCCATGATCATTGTCAGATCGTAGCCTCCACTTTCACCATTTTTGTCTTTTCTTATGCTTCAGTATTATTTTTTCCTAAATGGTTGAAACTAGGGGTCGAAATCCATTAAATGAGATTTTCTTTTGGATTTTGGATAAGTTAGTTAGCTACAACAAAATGAGGATGTCATTCAAATTAGGAGGCTTTACTAGCTCCTTAGATAGGATATATAATATTATTAACAACTAAATTAAGACTTAGAGTTTTAAGGGAAGTAGACTTAATCATTAGACTCCACAATCATTTTCTTTTTGAGATTTAGAATCCACAATCTTCTCAGTAACAAGCAAGTGCTTCTTATTTTCTTCTGCTATCCTGAACAAGGAGATAAAGAAAACTAGCTAATTCTGATTTCGTTTCTTTTCATTGGCAGCAGTTCTTTTGGGGGGATATATGGTCACTGCTGCTGGTAAAGCCTTCCTGAAGAGCTAGATAATGAACATTTTTCGGACAATTAGCTCAAAATCTTATCTCAGAGGGAAAAGAAGGTGATGATGATATATCATGCTCCAAGAATGAAGTTTGTTCAAAATCAACACCACCACAAGCATACATTTCCCATTACTCATTTTTATCCATCTCTCCTCTCAAAAACACTCTGCAAACCATTGTGCATTCAAGCACTAGAACAACAACAACAACAATAATATCATACCCAGTGCAGTCCCATCAAGTAGGCTCTACCCTCGCGGAGGGTAGAGTATATGCAGACCTTACCCACCTTACCCCTACCTTGGAGGTAGAGAGATTGTTTTCGATATTCAAGCACTAGAACTAAAAAATAAAATTCCAGAACCCCCAAATGCTTCTAAATATGTGATGCCAAAACTTCAACTAGTTTTTGTTTGTTCTCGTATAAACAGTTCACAGATGGATGATTCGGAAGACAAATGACCATCAAAAATTGCTTGTTTTAGGTGGGTGGCAACTAGAAATGATTGTCTGACTCAAGAAATGTTATAGACAAGAGGATTTTCATTGTGTAGTAGGTGTTTTCTGTGTGAAAGGGAAGTGGAATCAACTAACCATTTGTTGATTCACTGTAAATTTTCTTGGAAGATTTGGACAGTTTTCTTATGTATGTTGGACTGCATTGGGTCATGCCACGAGATGTGAATAGTTTATTATTAATCTGGCAAGTGCAGAAAATTGGAGGCACAAATGAGAAAATATGGAGAATAGCCCCTCTATGCAGTAAACTTCCAGCCGTGCTAGATTTTATAGACTCTCTGAGATGAATGATAGTTTTGTCTTTTGAAGACTAATGTAATTCTTTTTTTTTTTTTTTTTTTTTTTCAGTACCTCCTGGGTACTTGCTTTGATAAAATTTACTTTACCTTATCAAAAGAAACAGTCCACAGATGGATACAGAGTTAAAAGATGGTTCTTACTTGTTTAACTCCCCATTGAAAATGTTGTGGGCTCAGGATCTACCGTTTTATAGAGCAGGCTTTTGGCTTTTGTTAGGAAATTGACCAGACATGACGTGTTTGTTCTTACTCTGTCAAGAATTAATAACCATGTCAAAGGGTGGACTTAAAAGTAATATCTTGGCATGTTTAGGCTAGACATGTTAAGTGGATAATGTCAAGGACTATGATATAGTTACTGTTAAACATTAGGTACCATTGAGCCTTTTCTCTCACTGCATATACTAGTTCGAGCCAAGTAGTTTTAGGGGCTAAAACGAAAAGGAAAAACTCAAGTAGATTCAGTGAGATACTTGATCTATGTTTTATTAAAATAATATGATTTGAGGAATCTGATCAAAGAAGAAACAATGGTGTGATCATAATAAGTAATATTTGCATATGATATTTTCACTTTCAATTGTTTGAACTACCAATTGTAAACTAACAGGAATGATTATTCCCAATTGATATGAGTGCTTTTTTCCATGTAACTTTTCTGCTACTTTCAGCAGTGGAATGGACATTAATTTTTTGTCAATGAAAAGTTTTCGAATATCTATAGGAAAAATACACAAAAGTCCAATTTTTGACAAAACTCTACAGCACAAGAATGAAGCCTAGTGCAAGTGCGCAAGGGACCAAAAGACTAGCTTATCAAATAATTTTTCAAAAATGAATTATTCGCTACTTCTTCCTTCTTTTGGTATCATATGTGTGACTTCTATGGCCTTAGCATTTACCTAATCTAGAGTTATCTAATTTTGCATGCAAATGTGGAGTGGTGATGGAAGCAAAATCAATTGATGTTGAGTGTGAGCAATTGCACTGACCTTCCCAGGCATGCTTAGCTAAACAGTGGCATTTAACCTCATTTACTTGACTTCTGCCCCAGTTAAACTATGCAATGATTTATCAAATGTTCTAACGAGTGGCTTCAAATTTTTCATCATTTTGTGCAAATCTGAAGCTTCAAATTTTAGAGAGGTTATATAAATCCCTATTGACATGTACAAAATAATTCATGAAGAATGTTGTTTTAAGAACTTGAAAAGTTGTTACACAAAAATTTAGTTTATATGTAGGAATGCACCAAAAGTAAAGGTTATGGCAACAAAAACAACTAATTCAATACAAGCATTCGACTGGAAACGGCGATCCTACTTCACATATAAAGGATGAAAAATATTGTACTATTTTTTTAAAAATTATCATCTAGTCATTTTGGAGGGGTAAATTTGCAACTTGTTTCTTTTTGGCTTCTATGTATGTTAAATTTCCAAGATGAAGTACTCTATTCCAATTTAACAATGAAAATATGTCAAAATTATCGCCACAACAAATAGGTCTAGTACTCTGGGAAGGAGTAAAAAATTAAAGATATATCTTTTATCATTAGGATTACAAGAGAGCACTTCTGGAAACTGCTTGATCCCCCAAAAGAATTTCTAGATCCGCTCTTGGGGGGTAATATAGTTAATCCATATAATTTGTCATTCAATTCCATAGCGTAGTTAAAATTAACCTTATTTTTTGAGAAAATAATTAAACTAATTTTTTTTGGCTGGTTAAGAATCATCAAAATGTAATAATCTCCAGATCAACATCAAACCACTAAATTTCATTGGAAAGGAAACAGTGTTATGTTATACATACAGATACGTATGCAGAAGGGTAACGTACAATTGTATTATCCTATGATCTTAACGGCTCAACTCAATAGACGTACATCAGCCATTTATATTAATTAAGTGGAAACCATTATTAAGCCGAATGAGGCATAAATATTAGCACCAACGGGAAAGGGGGAAAATGAAGAGAGAGAGAAAGACAGACAGAGAGAGAGAGAGAGAGAAATTAGGATACAGAAGGTCCCACCCGCATCATCGGCGCAGGGATATTTTTGTCTATTTGAGCTGAACCGGTGCGCCTAATACGTTTTTTACCGTCAAAAAAGTACAAAACATCTATTGCATTTCCTTGTAGTCTTATGCAGTTGTGCTGAAGAAAGCTAAATATTCCATTAGAAAAGAGGCTCAAAAAAATACTTTATTCAAAAAAAAAAGTTAAAGAAGATGTTTGAAGATTCATCTTCCTTAGAAAGCACTAAACAAATTAAATGCATCAAATGATAAATTACAGATGAAGCGTGAAAAAAAAGCAGAAAACAGAGTAATTCACAAGCAATAAACAAAACAAAAAGAAACTGAACATCAAGCTGTAAAATTGAATTGAAAAGCTTACGTGTAAGATCAGCAAGAAGAGCTCTGCAAGGTCCTTGAGTCATATTATTAGCAACATCGAGAAGCCAAAACCCTACAATAAACGCCGCTATAGCTCGCACCTTTATTTCACCTCGGTCACCTAAAAGCCAACCAATATCAGCGGAGAAACCGATAATCAACACCGCAATCATGATCGACACTGCTCCGGCAAAAATAAACGGACGCCGGCGACCGAATCGACTGGTGCACTTGTCACTCATGTGACCTACTAAAGGCTGAACCAATAAACCTGAAAGCGGTCCACAAAGCCATATTATGCTCGCCCAAGCATGCGGTATTCCGAGCTCTTGCACGTAAGGTGTGAGCAGTGATAGTTGTAAAGCCCAGCCGAATTGAATTCCACCGGCTACCGAAGCTACTCGAAACAGGAGTCTCAGTGGTACTCTGTTTTTTACCGGTTCTCGAATCGCCGGTCGGTTATGCCTTGTTCTGTGCCTTTCTATCTCCGGCATCGTACAAATATCAAACGTCGACGTATGATGTGTGATATACGCGTTTCAGTTTATTTATGTGTGTGATAATGGACAATTGGGAGAAAGAAGGTGGCGAGGTGGTGGAAGAGGGAAGAGAGTGGTGGTGGTTGTGAAAATGTAGGAGTGTGTGGAAAAGAGATAAAGAAATGCCCTTGTTGAATGATTAAATTACGGGATATATTGAGAACAGTGAGCAGGAAAACAGATTATTCTCGGGGCAGAGTTGTAATTATGCCAGAGGCGCGGGGGAGAATATTGGTATATGGAGTTTGGTATATATGCCTAGAATTGCTTTACACCTTTTGAGTGCTGTCATTTCCTAATTTCTTTTCGTAAATCAATGGAAACAGAAAATCATGCCCAAGCCAAATCCAGAGAATTAGCTGTCTTGAGAAAAGAAAGTGATTTTCTTTTTCATTTTCATGATAATTTTAGGGTGGTGGGATGTATTAAAAAAATAATATATGTATTTAACTTTATATATTATTAATTTTTTATTTAGTATATTTTTTTAATTAATATATAATTAATGTAAATATTAGTTGTATATTTTATTTAGTATTAAGTTATGTATAATTAATAACTAAAAATCATGATATTAGTAATGAGTTAATTCTCAAGTGGTCACTCAATTGTGGATAGTTCACTTAGAAAGTCATTCTTTTTTACTTTATAATTCAAAAGTTACTCAATTATGGTGTTTCACTCATAAAGTCACTTAACTATTGATATATCACTCGCAAACTCACTCAACCAATTAGATAATTTTTTCATTTAATTTTTCTGATATAGAATTTATATTTTAACCCGAATTTATAAGAAACAAAGCTCTATTCATTTTAACCATTTTATTAACCCGCCTCAGTTGACCCGACCCATTACAAGAATGCAATTTTGACATTTTTTCATTTTTTGTTTAAAAAATGCATCTTTTGTTTTAAAAATTTAGAAGTAATTTAGTTTAAATATTTTATTCTATTTCTTAAATGACAATCTCTTATAATTAAACATCAAACATCCGAATATATTTATTCTTTGCTAATCGAGACTAGCATTTTAAAAATGAAAAATGTCAAAATAATGATAAGAATGAATATTATAAAAATGGCAAAAGAAAGTCATATTGGTAAATTAAAATTCATAAACTTTTAAGATTTAGGGTCGGGTTAAGTGGGGGCTGATTAATAAAATGGTTAAAATGAATAGATTTTTGTTTTTTATAAATTTGGGTTAAAATAAAAAATTTTATATGAGAAAAAATTATATAATTGGTTGAGTGACTTTGTGAATGAAACATCAATAGTTAAGTGACTTTGTGAGTGAAATACCAATATTTGAGTGACTTTTAAGTTATAAAGCAAAGAAAAGTGACTTTCTAAGTGAACTATCCATAGTTGAGTGACCATCTAAGAAATTAAACTCCATTAGTAATGCTATGATTTTTAATAAATGTGGTAGCGTAGTTAAAGATACAATGGCCCCTCAAAACTTTTTCCACGTCCTTTTTATCTTATTTGTGGAGGGTATTTTATAGACAAATAATTTTTTTTTTTAAGTTATGCAATGAATATTATTTTTTAACGTACCAAATTAAATAATGCATAAGGAATAATACAATTAGCATAACTAATATCAGCATTATTATTACAAACATTACGAATACATTCTATGTCAAATGACCCATTAGGGGTCATTGGGTTGCTATGGTCAGGAAAGAGGTTATTCATGAAATAAAAATAACATACCTTATACTTTCTTTATTTTAAAATAAATGGCGTGCTAGCTTGGACACATAACTCATTTCTAGAAAATAAGATATTTTACTAATTTATTTTTAATAAATATTTTTAAAAGATATAGCCTTTTAAAAAAATTGATTATGTAAAACTCTCTTTATTTAAACAAGGGTAAAACTGAAAATACATCATTAATATCCTTTTGATAATATAAAATACCACTTATTTTGAAATGAAATGAGTACGTGGTTAGTAACTTTTAGTTATTTGTATAAAATTTTAGCATATCAAGTTCAATATTTAATTGTCATTTTATAAAATCATATAAATAAAATGTGTATAAGTTATGAATTAATTTACATATTATTTTATACAGAATTTAAAAATAAAAAATTAATATATAAATAATCAAATTATAATTAAATTATGTATAACTATAATCAACAACCAAACGATTCCTTAGTAATTCATCCGTTGGGAACAAATATTCTTAACTATAAAGACTTGAATAATAATATATATTGAAGATTCTATTATGTTTGACTATTAAATGATATTAAAAAATTATATTGAAGATTATAATGTAATTTGACTATTTAAATGATAAGTTTTGTACCATATAAATTTTAAAGTTTATATAAAATTTAATTATGAATATTAATTTTTCAATTAAATATTTATTTTATTATTTTCTTTTAAAATTATTATACTAATCTTTAATTAAAATTGAGATAACTTAAAATTACAATAAGTAACATAATGTACTATGATATAATTGAATTTGTTTTTTTGAATCATATCATTATTAGAGTTAGTATTAAAAAAAATACTATTAATATAGAAAAATAAATTTTAATACTTATATAAGAAATGGTACATGATATCATATTCAAAAATATCTAATGTGTAAAGAATTAAAAGAAGAAAACAAATTATATGTCATTATTTTTTATTTGATAAAATAGGAAGTATTTATAATTTTTTTTTTTTTATGTTGTTACTAAATGTCTCATAGATTCAATTCCCCATCTTATCCCCCTAAAAAAATTAAAGAATAATAGCAACAATAATCGCATTTTGAATAGTTTAAGGGTTAAATTAACTCTTATATTTGTTTGTTTGCTTTTGAGCATCGTTAATAATACGGATATTTTTAAGCAATTTGGGTGAAGATACTTTTTTTACAAAAAATAAAATAAAAGATAAAAATAATTTATTTTAAATAATTTAGAGATATTTTTTACTTTTTTCCTTTAAACAATTTTGTTAAGAGGCCTGGGGACTCGAACAAACTACCATTAAGGGTTTGTTTGGGCAAGACCCTTTCTTTTAAAAGAATTCTTTTTTTTTTTTATTTTTAAATGAACATAAGTTTTTAAAATTTGATAAATAGGTTTAATCAATTTTGAAGAAAAATTCTTTCCAATCACAAAACTTCTAAGTTTTTATAGCAAAATATATATTTAAACACAAGTTCAACTAACAACTACCTTCTTCTTTTTTTTGGTATCATGAAGTTAACACCCAACATAGGGTGTGTTTGTCATAAAAAAAAAAACCTTTTTTTTTTTACTTCAACTTCAAATGCTAAATCGCTAACAGAGCCATCAATATAGGCTAGGTCCGTTAGGTCAGTTCAGCTCAACTCGTGATTTAATAGGATTGAGCTACGATTTTAGAGTTCATTTAAGAACGAGGTTTTTAGCCCAGTCCAGATAAGCATGCTGCCTCGTGGGGCTTGAGCAAAATGAGTTGGACCCGCTTATGGGCTTAATAAAAAATTAATTAAAAAATATAAATAAAATAGAGTACTAAAAATAACCAAACGAGTCAAAATTGAAGAGTCATACTTATACCATCATATTAATATTACAAAGTCCAAAAACTCATGAATCGTTTAGTTTTCATATTAATAACTTTATTTGGTTCGAAGGATGTCATATAAAAAATTATTTAATTTCACAGAAGCATTATGTCCATTAAGATCCTGTTCTTGTAGGGTTATACCAAGATATTTGCATAGGATGACAGTTGTTTCAAATTGTAGTTATACTATTAAAATATTTACTTGAAGCCAAATTTAATAAATATTATTAGAATTATTTTGTTTGTGAATTTAAAACTTGACTAGCAAGTAGTAACATCATGTAATATAGTCTTGTAGATATTTATGTTAACATTTTTAAATTAGAATTTAAATTAATAAATTTTATTAATTTAAAATATTTTTTAAAAAAAGGTGGGGATCTGATACAGCCCGCAACCCATGTAGTAATGGAGTGGACTTATTTTTTTATGGTCCATCGAAATGATAAATCGATCAAGTTTGACCCGTCAAACTCCAAAGCCCATATGAGCTAAATCAAATAAATTAGGCTGACGCATATTGATACCTCTAATTGCTAATGCTATATTTTCAAATCACTCAATTAATGTCCAATCTGTTGGTTCTTTGGCTCAAGTCCCACATTGGAAGAGAGGTTGAAGTGGGAGACAACCTCAGGCTATAAAAGGAAGCCTCCCCCTTTTGTTATAGACACACCAAACTTTGAAGCCTTCTAACTCTTCTAAAGGCTTAGTTAATTTTCTCTCTTTTGTAATTTCTCGGAGGAATATATTTGTAGTGGTGCCGGGGGACTTAGGCATAATTGGATGAACCTCGTCAAATCTTGATATTCTCTTTATTTATTTTTCTGCTTCTTATTTATCATTGTTAGCCATTATTAAATTTGCTATTGGTGGAAAAATAGCTCGAATTTCCACAACAATTGGTATCAGAGCTTTTGGTTGCGATTTCTCTTGAAATTTTAGTATGCTTTGTGGTTGCGGTTTTAACTGATCTTCCACATCAGAAAAAATTTCTTGAGATTATTTTTTTGTAAGTTTGTGTTAAAATTGCTAAGTAATATATTGTCTAATTAAGTGCATGTCTAGGAAAATTCTGTCTAAGGAAACTGATTTTTAAGTGGGACCGTGTGACCCCTTCAGTTTTTCCTGGGAATTTTCCTAGTGCATTTATCAAGCTAAATTATTACTGGTAATTTTTCCACTTTAGAGCAAAAATAGCTGATGATAATGAGCAGACTTTGAAAGCCACAGTTTCCACTACATCAACTTCGGCAGCATCTTCGTTGTTAATTTTGACGAGATTTGCTGCGCCAAATGCAAGATTTGCGGTGGAGATTTTTGACGGTATGAGTCATTTCAAGATGTGGCAAGGTGAAGTTCTAGACGCGCTTTTCCAGCAAGGTCTAGACATTGCTATTGAAGAGGAGAAACCAGAAGAAATTGAAGAAAAAGAATGAAAAATCATCAATCGGTTGGCGTGTGGTACTATTCGATCATGCCTTTCCAGAGAGCAGGAATATTCATTCTCAAAGGAAACTTCTGCAAGTAAGCTATGGAAGGCATTGTAGAAGAAAATTCTTGAAGAAGAGCGGTCACAATAAGCACTTTATGAAGAAAAAGGTATTCCGATTTAGTTATCAACTGGGTACCACCATGAACTATCATATTACTGCTTTTAACAAGGCAGTAGCTGATTTGAGAAACCTTGATGAAACTTTCAAAGATGAAGATCTGGAATTGATGTTGTTGTTTTCACTTCCTGAAGAGTATGAATTTATAGAAGCTATGTTACTTCATGGGAAAGAGAAAGTTTCCCTCAGTGAAGTATGTAGTACTCTATATAGTCATGAATTGAGGAAAAAAGACAGGGAGGAAAGCAAGCACGCAGAGGTGGTTGCAGAAGCACTGATAGCTAGAGGCAGACCACAAAACCAGAATAAAGGAAGAAGAGGGAAATCTCAGTCGAGAGGCAGACCGACTAAAGATGAATGTATCTTTTGTAGAGAGAAGGGGCACTGGAGGAAAGATTGCCCGAAATTAAAAAATAAGGGCAAAGTTGAAAAATGCATAGTTGTTGCAGAATCATGTGTTGCTGAATACAGTGATGAAGATTCAGATCTTTCACTGGTTGCTACAACCTCCACAAGGCGATCTGATAAGTGGTTGTTTGACTCAGCATGCAAACAACATATTTGTCATATCCGGGAGTGGTGGAGATAGACGGTGGAGTTATCTACATGGGCAACGACATATTTTGTGAAACAATAGGAATTGGTTCAGTCTACTTAAAGAATCATGATGGATCAACTAGAGTTTTGACAAAGGTCAGGTATGTACCTGACATGAAGAAGAATCTCATCTCTTTGGGAGTCTTAGAATCCAAAGGATTGACGGTGACAATGCGAGATGGAGTCTTGAAAATAGTCTCTGGAGCTATGGTAATTATAAAAGGCACTTGGAAGAATAATTTGTATTACTATGATGGTAATACAATTGTTGGGACAGCTGCAGTTGCAACTCTTGATGATGAAGGGTCAGATGCAACTAAGTTGTGGCACATGCGATTGGGGCATGCAGGTGAAAAATCCTTGTAACTTCTGGCAAAGCAAGGATTATTGAAAGATGTGAAAACTTGTAAGTTGAATTTCTGCGAGCATTGCGTGATGAAAAAGCAGAAGAGAGTAAAATTTGGCACTGCAATCAATGATACTAAAGATATTCTGGATTATGTTCACTCTGATGTGTGGGGTCCTTCCAAGATAGCTTCTTTGGGAGGAAAACACTATTATGTTACTTTTGTTGATGACTTCTCTCGAAGAGTGTGGGTGTACACTATGAAGTCAAAGGATAAAGTGTTAAATTATTTCCTTAAGTGGAAAAAGATGATTGAAACTCAGACTGGCAAGAGGATCAAACGCCTTAGAACAGACAACGGAGGTGAATATCGAAGTGACCCATTTGATAAAGTTTGTCGAGATGAAGGTATTGTGAGACACTTCATAGTTAGACACACACCACAATAGAACGGGGTGGCTGAATGGATGAACCGAACATTGCTGGAGAAAGTTCGGTGTATGCTGTCTAATGCTAGGTTGGGTAGACAATTTTGGGTTGAGGCTGTGAGATATGCAAGTCATCTTGTTAATCGTTTACCATCAACAACTATTGATGGTAAAACTCCTTTAGAGGTTTGGTCTGGAAAACCTGTTAATGATTATGATTCCTTACGTGTGTTTGGTTCCACTGCATACTATCGTGTGAAGGGATCGAAATTGGATCTGAGAGCCAAAAAAGCGCTCTTTATGGGGATCACTATTGGTGTTAAAGGATACCACCTCTGGTGTCTTGAAACAAAGAAGATAATCCTTAGCAGAGATGTTACCTTTGATGAATCTGCCATGTTGAAGAAGGATGACATTCAATAGATCAATTGTGCTCCGCAACAGGTGGAGTTTGAAAGGAGAATCGATCCAGTTATGTACAAAGATGGAGAAACTCCTATGGCAGAAGATGAGTCAAATGAAGAAGAGGTTCCAACCCAAGGACCTCACCAGCAAGAAGAACCAATTGCATTAAGGAAGCCACAACGGGTAAGACATAAACCTGCTCAATTTAGTGATATGGTGGCTCATACATCTATAATAGTGAATGATGGAATTCCTACCACTTATCAAGAAGCAATTCAAAGTTCCGAAGATGAGGAGTGGAAGAATGCTATGAATGAAGAGATGCAGTCTCTTCATAAGAATCAGACAAGGAAGCTAGCAAGTCTGCCGAAGGGAAAGAAGGCTATTAGATGCAAATGGATATATACAATGAAAGAAGGATTTTCTGACAAGAAAAGCATTCGCTACAAGGAGAGATTGGTAGCTAAAGGCTATGCTCAGATGGAGGGAATTGACTATAATGAAGTTTTTTCTCCAGTAGTGAAACATTCCTCTATCAGAATCTTATTGGCCTTAGTAGCTCAACTGGATTTGGAACTAGTTCAACTTGATGTAAAAACTGCTTTTTTACATGGAGACTTGGAGGAGGAAATCTATATGACTCAACCAGAAGGGTTCAAGGTTGCTGAAAAAGAAAATATGGTATGCAAACTTGAAAAATCATTGTACGGATTGAAGCAATCTCCAAGACAGTGGTACAAGCGATTTGACAAGTTTATATTGGGGAAGATGTACACAAGAAGCAAATACGATCATTGTGTGTATTTGCGCAAGCTACAAGATGGATCTTTTATCTATCTTCTTCTTTATGCTGATGATATGTTGATAGCTTCAAGGAATTCTGGAGAAATTGACAAGCTGAAAACTAAACTAAAGCAAGAATTTGAGATGAAAGATTTAGGGGAAGCTAAGAAGATTCTCGGCATGGAGATAAATAGAGACAGACGATTGGGGCAACTTCGTCTAACTCAGAAGCAATATATGAGAAAGGTGCTGCAACATTTTGGCATGAATGAAAAGTCAAAATCTGTGAGTACTTCGCTTGCTCCTCATATGAAACTTAGTGTTGATTTATCTCCGAAGAATGATGTTGAACGAGGATATATGGCAAAAATTCCTTATGCAAACGTTGTTGGTAGCTTGATGTATGCTATGGTCTGTACAAGACCTGACATTTCACAAGCAGTTGGGGTTGTGAGCAGGTATATGCATGATCTTGGTAAAGGACATTGGCAAGCTGTCAAATGGATTCTACAGTATATTCGGAACACCGTGGATGTTGGGTTATTATTTGAGCAGGATAAAAAGATTGGTCAATATGTAGTTGGATATTGTGATTCCGACTATGCCGGTGATTTGGACAAACGAAGATCAACTATCGGTTATGTGTTTACACTTACAAAGGCTCCGGTTAGTTGGAAGTCTACTTTGCAGTCAACAGTCGCTTTGTCTACTACAGAGGCAGAGTATATGGCTGTTACAGAAGCTGTTAAGGAGGCTATTTGGCTTCAAGGGTTGCTGAAGGATTTGGGAGTTGGTCAAAAGCACGTAAAGGTGCATTGTGACAATCAGAGTGTTATTTGTTTAGCAAAGAACCAAGTCTATCACGCACTAATGAAGCATATAGATGTTCGATATAATTTTGCAAGGGAGATTCTGGAAGAAGATGAAATACTACTTCAGAAGATCCAGACAGCTGAAAATCCTGCAGATATGATGACCAAGATAGTGACATCGATCAAATTTCAACATTGTATGAATTTGATCAATATCTTGAAGATTGCAGATGGGTAGCACCATAGGTGCATTTGAAGACACTACTAGAGATAGTTGTGAGAGAAGATTTTGTAACTTTTGAAACTTTTTCGCCAAGGTGGAGATTTGTTGGTTTTTTGGCTCAAGTCGCACATCGGAAGAGAGGTTGAAGTGGGAGGCAACCTTAGGCTATAAAAGGAAGCCTCCCCCTTTTGTTATAGACACACCAAACTTTGAAACCTTCTAATTCTTCTAAAGGCTTAATTAATTTTCTCTCTTTTGTAATTTCTCGGAGGAATATATTTGTAGTGGTGTTCGGGGACTTAGGCATAATTGGCCGAATCTCGTCAAATCTTGATATTCTCTTTATTTGCTTTTCTGCTTCTTATTTATCATTGTTAGCCATTATTAAATTTGTTATTGGTGAACAAATAGCTCGAATTTCCACAACACAGTCACCTACTAAATATAACATATAGAACCAAACTCCTAAAAAGGAATAGAACGAAAGGAACTACAGAATTTTTTTTCTTATAAAATATAATTAATGGTGGGCACGTAATTAGGTAAATCATGCAGGCAATTAGTGGCCTAAATAAAAATTAAACTATGTAACACGTCATTAGAGAAATTTGGCCTTTTGCTTTTTCCATCATTATGTGAGCCTACAATCTTTCGAGTGCGGTTGGTTAACTTTTGTTCCATGCTAATAGCGTTTTCCTCCCACTAATTATTTTACTACCAGTTATGAATAGACAATTTTCAAAGATAAACTTTTAAAAACGTTTATAATATTTCTGAAATGAGTTTATTTGACACTATTTAATAATCATAATACATAAATAAATATATAAATTAAGCTCAACTAGTAAGTAAGTATTTTAATGTTGAGAGTGCAAATCTACACATCTCAACTTGATCTCAACTTACAACTAAACACTCCAATTTATCTTTAATGTGTCTCGTGGACACAGGGGCGGAGCTACATGGAAATATGCGGTCAAAATTTTATTTTATGTGTGTATATATATTATTGACCCCCCTTGGCACAAGCCAAAAATCTAGTACAGTGGTAAAGGGGTTCATAATTTCATCCGGTGCATGTGCATGAGTTTGAATCCGGCTAACCACAATATTTTGATTTTTGAACCCCCTTGATAAAAATTCTGGCTCCGCCACTACGTGAACATCTAATAATGACGTTATATATAAATTTTGGCAGTGTCTAATTGGTCATTTTATAAGTTGAAATATTCAACTGAAATAGTAAAGACGAGGAGTCCGACATCAAAACGGATAAAATTTTCTTTAAAAAATTTAAAATAAACACTAAAATATGTGTTCCACCAAAATGGACATCTCGTTACCTCAACAATGAAATTCTTACGATTTAAAAAAAAAATAAGGCACCTCGTTGCTCTTTTTGCCAACTTAATTATTAGTCAAAAGAACAAATCTCCTGCCACTTAAAATCATTTGAAGATAGATATGAATAGCTCAAAAGTTTTATTATTTATTTATTTAAAAAAAATCAGATACTTTATAAATATTCTAGGAACCTTTACTAGAATTTTTTGGCGTTTAATGGAAGAAAAAAACTACAGTTTAAAACATATTTATAATTGAACCATAGGATAATTTCAATATTTGGTCTCAATTAGTTTTATATCTTAATTAATTAGTTGGCAAAAGAGAACCTCGTTGCGTCAGCAAGAAGGTTCTTTAATTTTTTTTAAAAAGAAATTTAATGAACTTCATTGGCTAGCCAGCGAGGTTTAGTGAATTTTTTTTAAAAAAATAAATTATGAGAATCTCGTTGCTGAAGCAACGAAGTGTCCGGTTTGGTGGAACAAAAAATTCAATGTCCGTTTTGAAATTTTTAAAGAAAATTTTATCCGTTTCGGTGTCGGACTCAAAGACGAGTTGAGGTGTCTAGATATGCATATTTAAAATTTGAGTGGTTATTTTCTAGCTGAAGCCAAATTTAAGTGTCTATTTATATATTATGTCTATTTAAGAAGATAGAAAACTTTTTTCATATCAAAATAGTCTATATCTACTTTTTTTTAAGAACGTAATAAAACTTCTAAACACGAAGTAACAATCTGCTAATTGATCACTTAATTTCTATTAAACATGCATGTATAAAAATTGTATTTGTCGTTGAATTATATGAAAATCTCAATCAAAAGTTTAAAATATTAGAATAAATAATTTTTTATTTACTTAATTAGATTTTCAACACGCTTCCTCATATATGACATAATTTTTTTTATTCAAGCACAACAAAGTTCTTTATTGATAGCGGTGATGCCGGTAAAATTCAAAGTTAAAACTATGTCTTCTTTAATAATATTGTATTGAACTATGTCGATCTTATTATTTATAAGCACAAGTTATAATATAAAGCACACTTTTATTTGAATACACGTGGCTCCCAAGTGTGTAACGGTCTCCAAAGTGTGTTTACACCGTCTTAGGGCGGGTCACTTCACTCATTCTCTTGAGGTTTGAGGTTGAATATATGCTTAATTTTTTTTTCCACATGATATCAAAATCAAATTTCAATAATTATGCTTGCACAACTGTCTTCTCTTTACCTACTATATATATGCTTTGAATTTCTCTCACCTACGCCCATCGATCTACGTATTTTACTCCAAACCTATTTTACAGCATGTTAATTTTTCTTTCCTCAGCTCTGATCTGACTCAGTCGATTCTTCCACTTACAAAAATTGGCCTATCTTTTATATAATATATTCAGCACACGTAAAAAATTCATAAAATGGTTACACGTACAAAATGATGTCACACTTATTTCTTGTTAATTGTGTAAGAGCTTCAAATGAATTTAAAATGTTTTGAATCACTCCACGTAATACTTTCACATTTTCGGAGAATTCGTTGAAATTGAGGTGGATCATTTCCTTAATAAGCCATTGGCTTTGAAGTAAGAAAATTTATGAGATATCCAATAACTAGCCTAATATACTACTTTAATAAAAACATTGAATTAATTAATTGCCCGTAAAGTTGCACAACTAGTGTTTCCTGATAATTGATTGAGTTTAATCCACAAAGAACCCATTGGGACATTTAATTTCAACGGATTTAACTCATAAATAATTCAACGGATTTAGTAATAAATCTAAAGAAACATCAATTATTTAGCAAAAGCCTCAGAAAGAAAAACAACGAAAGCGAGGATAAAAGAAAAATTAAAGTAGGGAAGGATATATTGATGATTAAAGAAAGTGATAATCAAAGCAAAGATGGGGCAGATTAAAACTTTACTCTTTAACGAGATGAGATTTCATGCCCTTATTCCTGTTTGCCATTGTAGCGGGGTATTAATTATTTCATTCATTTTAATTTATGCAATATAATTTAAAATTTAAAAAATAAAGAAAGATATTTGAAGTTTATGAAAGAATATGTTATAAATATTTATATAATTATAAAAATTTTAAAATTAATTATATAATAAAAAAATTTAAATTAAATTATTTTTAAATAAAAAATACATAAAAACGTTAAAGGGGACTTCACAGCGGAACAAAAGGGCGAACTATTTCGGCCAGTCTCCTATGAGGAATCTAAAAAGTGACGCCAAGTCAAAATACACAGCAAACAGAAAGGAGTATTCGCAGAAAATCGTCGAACGAACGGCGATGACGCTAGTTCTGCTTGAACATTACATGAGTAAATACTTTCTACAACTGTGTGTTTTGCAGAAGACCTCCGATTAAGGATTTGTTTGAACGTCAAAATTATTTATTTATTTTTAATTTTAAAATCAACATTCGATCATAAAAATTTTAAAACTTTTTTCGCTTTCACTATTTTTTTTCAATACTTACTATTTTTTTATTTTATAAAAATGAACCTATTTAAATTATATTTCATGTTTTTTTAAAACATACATTCAGACAATCAGATATTATTTTTATTATAATCAAACAGTACACAACTCCAACTTCAAAATTTTCAAATAAACTGAAATTTTTTTGTAATAGTATATGATAACTCGTATATGAAATCTAATCTATGAAATTATGTGACTATCTATTTTAAAATATAACTTTTTTAGAGAAAATTTAATTATACGTTTCAGGTAAATTAGTCAAATTAAATAATTTTATTAGGTTTTAGAAATTGAGAAAAAGGGAAGGGGTGAGGTGGTATAAACCAATATTTAAAAAGAATCAAATTTTAAATATCTTTTATAAAAAAAAACATGATTAAACACAATTTTATTTTTAAAACTTTTAAATAAAATAAATAACATTTGATTTTTAAAGATCAAACATCCACTTAAATATATGAGATGAGAGGTAAAAAATATTAGGCTATAACGTAGCATAATGTCACGCCCTAGATATTGGGGTATCTTATGGCGGACAATTGCTGGTGGATGTATCAAGATGCTGACAGAATGGCTTCAGATAGGTGTGGCGTAGGGACGACTGTGTCCCCTTCCTGAATTGACGGTGAAGAGGGGACTTGGCCAACCCTGCACAAACCTGGTCAGGAACTGGAGCCGTTCTCCTGATGAGCCCGTGGCAGGGCGAAACCAGTATATTGTCCCGGTGGGAGAGGCTGGCCTCGCGAGGCGAGGCGCCGCACGGGCCTCCGGAGCGTGCTGGAAGTCGAGCCCGTGAAAGATGGTATCAGAGCGGTGCCGGCATTGTTTCATAGCGTCCTGCGCTCGCATGGAGAAAGGTGGTGTTGAGTTGAGGGATCCTCACATCACGAAGTGTCGAATTTGTCAAGGGGTGAGCATTGTCGGACGATCCTTGGGAAACCTTCCCCTCGGCCTCCGAGTGTGTTGTGGTGTTGTAGGCACCCGGTGCAGAGGGCACTCTGAGTGGCAGGTGGCCGCAAGTCGGGCAGCTCGGGCGAGTGGCCGTGTACGAGGGCGTACACCCAGTTGGGTGGGGGAGGATGTCACGCCCTAGATATTGGGGTATCTTATGGCGGACAATTGCTGGTGGATGTATCAAGATGCTGACAGAATGGCTTCAGATAGGTGTGGCGTAGGGACGACTGTGTCCCCTTTCTGAATTGACGGTGAAGAGGGGACTTGGCTAACCCTGCACAAACCTGGTCGGGAACTGGAGCCGTTCTCCTGATGAGCCCGTGGCAGGGCGAAACCAGTATATTGTCCCGGTGGGAGAGGCTGGCCTCGCGAGGCGAGGCGCCGCACGGGCCTCCGGAGCGTGCTGGAAGTCGAGCCCGTGAAAGATGGTATCAGAGCGGTGCCGGCATTGTTTCATAGCGTCCTGCGCTCGCATGGAGAAAGGTGGTGTTGAGTTGAGGGATCCTCACATCACGAAGTGTCGAGTTTGTCAAGGGGTGAGCATTGTCGGACGATCCTTGGGAAACCTTCCCCTCGGCCTCCGAGTGTGTTGTGGTGTTGTAGGCACCCGGTGCAGAGGGCACTCCGAGTGGCAGGTGGCCGCAAGTCGGGCAGCTCGGGCGAGTGGCCGTGTACGAGGGCGTACACCCAGTTGGGTGGGGGAGGATGTCACGCCCTAGATATTGGGGTATCTTATGGCGGACAATTGCTGGTGGATGTATCAAGATGCTGACAAAATGGCTTCAGATAGGTGTGGCGTAGGGACGACTGTGTCCCCTTCCTGAATTGACGGTGAAGAGGGGACTTGGCTAACCCTGCACAAACCTGGTCGGGAACTGGAGCCGTTCTCCTGATGAGCCCGTGGCAGGGCGAAACCAGTATATTGTCCCGGTGGGAGAGGCTGGCCTCGCGAGGCGAGGCGCCGCACGGGCCTCCGGAGCGTGCTGGAAGTCGAGCCCGTGACAATAAGCTTTGGTTCAACGCCCCTGGGTAAAAGATCTCGAAAACGAATATTTTTAAACACCAAACTAATTAATTAGGATTTGTATTATTCAAATTTAGAAACAAAAAGCAGTAATCACTTCATGAGTTGTGATGGCAGGTTCCTCACTTTTTTGACAAAAATGTGTGCAAACTGTCGTGTAGAAGTTGACGAACATATTCTTCTAGAGTGAAAAATGAACTTTTGGGTCCATCTTACTAGTAATTAGTACTACACTAATTAATTACAGAAAGTAGTAATCTCAATGTTTCAAATTGATTGTCTTTTTGATAATTTTTTTATTTTAATTTTTCACGTGGCATGTCTAAAATTATAAAATTAAATGATATTCAGATAAATTTTACGTATTTTTAGTTTAAGATCACAATCTTTCTTTATAAAAAAAATTACTTTTTAAATTTTATGTCAAATCAAAATCAAACAAATAAATTAAAATTAAAAATAATGTAATTTATTTTCTCAACAAAAGGTGGTGGGAAATGGAAGAGTATATAAATGGATAAAGAAATACTCTCGTTGAACAATAATATCAAGGAATATATTAACAATAGTCATTTCTAAGTGGATAATTTATTTATTTTAAGTAATCCAGAAGGCTTCATTTTTTAAAATTTATTTAGAACTAAATTGTGGTATTAATCAATAAAGAGCAATTACAAAGCTATATATAGCCAAAGTTTTAGACACAATTACTTGCCAGTTCCTTAATAAACAAACTCTAGAACACTAGAAAAGGAAAAAAAAGGTTAAGCTAATACAATAGTTGATGAACTGCTAGCATTCTTAAATATAAGTCACTTTAAGAGTACCTTTTGTTGTGCCCTAATTTAGTAGGTTAAAATAAAGCTATATTAACTTGAAATTGCTCAATCTGCTTCCTAGCTTCAATAATTTTTTTAATCATCCAACTGGCTTGTTCTGAAATGCACACCTTTCGAAAAATTTGCCCTTTCAATATAGTAAGAATGACTTCATCTAATTCACAACTTATCTTGTTTGTGCACTAAATTCAGCAGATTTTAGCAACAGTAACTATGTTGCAATGCTGCACGTTAATGAGACTGAGACCCCTACTGACTGACTTACGTGAGCAAACTACAAATATGATATTCTATTTTCAATATCTTTTTTGATATATTATTTTTGTATAACTACAAACAAATTAACACTATGTAGACATCTTTTCTAAACAAATATAATCTAACACTATGTAGACGTCTTTTCTGAACAAGTATTCCTCTCTCATCCAATTTATGTGGAAATTTTTTTAGTCCATTTTAAAAAAGCAAAAAGAATATATTTAAAATTAAAAAAATTTATTTTACTATTAATGAAATTATTTATATTGACATAAATATTTAAAAGATCATATAAAAAAATCGTTAAATTTTATATCTAGTCAAGTAATGCCGCAAAATTGAAATTGAGGGTGCGACACATATTATTCTATTCATATTCTAGTACACTAGATAAGGATTAAACAATGTTGACATTATTGACCAGTTTTGCCTTTTGAGTTTTTTTCATCATTATGTTTATCTACCATTGCTCAAGCGATTGATTATTTATAGAGACCCTATACCTTTCCAAGTTCAAGTAGCACTTTTTTCTTCTAATTTGACAGACGAACAAGATTTTTAGGGTCAAGTGCCATTTCCATTCACAAATAAACCTCCGGCCCTATTGTTTTAGTGCTCATGGAAAAATTGAGAAGATCTTCGCATTAGCATGAGATGTTTACAAAAAACTTAACAGCATAATATATAAATCAGATTTAAATTTAATCTTAACTGATACGTAGTGACGGAATTAAAATATTTATTAAAAAATTTCAAAAAGTAAAATACGAAGAAAGCAAGAAAATTCAATATATACATAAAAATTAATTTTAACTGGATATATATAATATAATTTTTCGACGAAAAGGGTTTGGATGAACGCGCTTCCAGTACTGTAATTCCACCCCTGCTGGAAAGTAAGTAAATTGTACATCTAGACATCTCAATCTGATCTCAATTGACAACAAAAAACTTCAACTCATCCCACTGTATCTCGTTTACTCTAACATTGACATGACAAATAAATTTTGGAGGTATCTAGATGATCAAGTTGTAAGTTGGAGTGTCCAACTGAAAAGTGGAAACGAGTTGAGGTGTTTAGATGTACACGCTCAAAGTTAAAGTGTTAACTTATCAGTTAGGGCCAAATTTAAATATTTGTTTATATATTATGCCAAAACTAACAGACGAAAAATATAAATCGCATACATACATTTATTACTATATGTATTCTCAATTTGCTTTTTAGTTGTGAAAAATAAATTACTTAATTTGATATAAATATCAAATATGAATAAATATATATAATTAAAAGATAAGTCATCCATCCTTAAGAAGTACAATAGATTTGAAAATTTACTAGTAGAAATTAAACTTTAAGTCTTCCTAGAGAGCCGACAACACTAGGGAAATATAGTTACTTTAATAAAGGCAACATAAAGAAGAAGGGTGGCAGCCACATTTTACTTATGGTCCAAACTCCCAAGTTGAGGTAGGAATTGAATCAGTATTTGCCTTTGTCTCAATACCTTTTTTTGCTGCAAACAAAAGGGCTGATTCTGCAAGATGGCACTGCTGTTAGATTCCCTTTTGCACTTTGCCTCATCATTGCAGTAATGGACACCTCTTTCTTCTGCTTTTAGCCGATGTGCCTTTACGGATTTCTACTGCTATGCCAACTTTTAAACTTCGACTCTTTACCTGTTTTAGTAATAGGATTAATTTCTTCGCATCAACCATAAAATTTATTAAAATTATAATTTTTTTTTATAAAATGTAAATTTATAGGTTATATTTTAAATTATAAGAAAAATTAAAATCTTTTTTTTTTAAACTTGAAATCAAAATTTTAAATGAAATTAGAGTTTAGTTCAAATATCTTAAATAACTTATTTCAAATTAGAATTTTAAATTTGAGTTCTATTATTGAAAAAATATTTTATTATCTTAAAAAAAATTATTTATTCATCATTTTAATATGTCATTCATTTGCCTTGAATATGTGATTAATGAGAAGATATTTTTATTGCTCTATCTTTAATATTATTTTGACCAATTTAATTGTTTCTTTATTCCTAATTCAAAGGAGTTTTGTTACTGGTTCTTAATTGGCATTTGCATTGCTCATGCCACATTTATCGTCATTAATCTTCATTATTTTCTATGATCTTACGGTGACTGCAAGGTTTTTCATATTCCTATGAGATAATTTGTGAACTATATATATGTTCATATCTCTTTCTTTTGGAAGATTGAACAGAGCAAGAAAAAGCTTTTCCTCCTACATTTCATTATGCTGGTTTTTTTTTTTATTTAATCTTCATTAATTTTTATGCTTCTAATTTTATACTAAAAAGATTTGTTGAATTTGGGATTACACCTATATAGTTATTAAAAATTATACTTTTTAATTTAGAATATGTATTTTTTAAAATAATAATCTATGAACCTGCTATTATTAAAAATGAGGGCCTCAAAAAATTTAGGACCTGACCTCTTTGCTTCCGGCTTCACCCAGAAGTCGGCACTGGGAGAGCAGCAGGTGGAGTTAAAATATTTACTAAAAGATTCATTTTTGTTCAAATATCAAAAAAAAAAAATATGAAAAATTAAAAAAATCCAATATTTATCATATATATATACTAAATATAGAAGATTAGAGCGATTAAATGGGCTCAGTTAATATCACGACGGGTCACTAGTTTGCTCAAAAGTTATTTCGATTGAGATGAGTTAAATAAGGAATCATAATCAATCGAACTTTTATAGTTTTCTAGCAAAAGGTAAAAAAATTCTAAAAAATGTAAGAATTTATTGATTTTTTTAGTAAAGTATAAAAAAAACGTATGAGTTCGTTGACTTTTCTAGCTAAGTGCAAATCTTTTTTTTAAAAAAAGTAGGAGTTTATTGATTTTCTGTGTGAAAAAATGTAGGCATTGGTTGATTTTTCTAGAAAATGTAAAATAAATAAATAAAAAATAAAAATAAATAAAAGAATTTACTGATTTTTCTAAAATATAATTATATATATCCCTACAAGAACTTGACGAAAGTAAGACTATTTTTAAGAAAATTTCATAATTTTTATGTTCAAACACTACTAAAAAATTATTATTTTCTCATTGAAAATTTTCACCGAACAATATTAAGTGGTGTTCCCGCTGATATCGATGAGAAAAGAAAAAATAATAGTGTTTTCACATGAAAAAATCATAAAGTTTTCCACTACTTCAGTGGAAATCTGTTTCCCACCATGCGTTTTCTCAGTGGAATGGTTCAGCGAGAAATGAGTGAAAAAATCATGTTTCATAACACAAATTTTCCACTGATTTGCGGTGGAAAAAATCTCTATTTCTAGTAGTGAAATATCATATCATATCATATTATTATATAAGTGGGAAGTCTCTATCTTAAAAAATACAATAAATTAAAATATAATAAAATATTTAATTAAATAATAATATTTTACCATTCATTAAATGAATCAAATTAAATAGTAATATTTAAAAACATTAAAACTCCAACTTATCATATCTATAATCTATAATAATATTCTAAATGTGAAAAGCCCTATATTTAAAAGTTAGGATTACAAAATTACTCTTCAAAAATTAATTAAAAAAAGTTATATCATAATTTTTCCCTTTATAAAAAATAAAAATACTTTCTATTATTATTAATTCCCAATACTTATTTATCTTTTCCTTACATTTACTTTCGTTTTTTTTTTTTTGCTTTATTTTTGTAAAAATTTTAAATATACCAATAAATACTTTGATTCTTTTCTCCTCCCCATATTAAAATAAGATTTTTACATATTCTAATTAAAATGGTACTTGATTTAAATACTAAAGTAAAATGAATCGAAACATAATTTTAATTTGAAAAAATTCTTCATCATGATAATGATAATTTCTTTTTCTTTAGCCTACAATACTACCTATTCTTTTCTACTTTTTTTTTTGTTAATTTAAATTTTAATAATAATTTCATTATGTTTCTTTTATTTGGTGGAAGAAGAGTAGCAAGTAGAACAATGGAAAAGATGGTTACATCATAGGGAAAACCTTTTATTAAAAGTCTTATCAACACTTCTCCTATCACGGTATTATTTAATTTAATATATATATATATTCTACAAAATGGATACTAGAAGACTTTTAGCTTATGTTGCTTCTTCGATTACGGTCAATCTATAAATAGCATATTGACTAATTTATCTTTTAAAAAATAAAGATAGAGTAACTAATATTATAAGGCGATTGAAAAATAAATGTATCAATTAAAGTGAAATTATAAATTCACATGCTTTCGAGCTAATTCATATTTAAAATATAATTCATTTATATACTTCAAATAACTCTTTTATTTTATTGTGTATAGGATCAACAATTTCTATCTCCAAACTTCAAAATTAATATAAAAATATTATCATTAAAAGATTTGTATTTTTATTTTTCACAAGAATATAAAAAATGATGACATCTTATTTGAAATAGGTTTATTCATCTTGATAAATTTTGATTCTTTTTAGCCCTTTTGATTTGATATTTCATGACATTGAAATCTTTCTACCATTACTCATTTGTATCCACTATATTAGAATATTTTTTTATTTTTAAATTAACTTTCATTCAATTTTTTTTCTTATAATATTAAATTATTTTATACGGTTCATATATTTAAATTATCATTGTTTTAAAAAAAAAAGAGAGAGAAATGGCTTATCTTAATTTTGTATATTTTTTTTATTTTTTTTATTTATATTTATTTTTATTTAATATTTAATTTATTACAAAAATCTAAAGTGACTAATTGAATATAAGAGAAAGAGCCAAGAAGCTTTATCCTATTATAAAAGCTAATAATCAAGATAAAAAATGAGTTAAATTTCATAATATGCCTGAGGCATCTGCTTTTTCTCCTGAGATTTACACCCCCAATTCTGGGACTTACATTTTATGGATTTACGCCTTTCATTTGCACCCAGAGAGTTTTTGGAACACCCCACCCTGGAACTAACTCGAAAACGCCTTTAAAAACACTGTTCATTAGTTATATATTATGATATTATTTATACTATTTAAAAAGTCTGTACTAATTAACATGGGACACATGTACAACGTACGTATCCGAAGACTAGTTATTATATAAGTGGGAAGCCCCTATCTTAAAAGTTAAATTACTATTTTGCCTTGCAGTAAGTTAAAATATAATAAAATATTTAATTAAATAGTAATTCATTGAATGAAAATCAAATTAAATAGTAATATTTAAAAATATTTAAAGTCTAAATTATCATATCTATAAATTATAATAATATTCTAAAAGTGGGGCCTATATTTGAAAGTTGAATTTTGAAATTACCCTTCAAAAATTAATAAAAAAGTTATATCATAAATTTTCCCTTCATAAAAAATAAAAATACTTTCTATTATTATTAATTCCCAACTTTTTTTAATCTTTTCCTTACTTACTTTCATTTGTTTCTTCTTTTTTTTTTTGATTTATTTTTATAAAAAATTTTAAATACACCAATAAATGTTTTGGTCCCTTTCCCATCTCTTATTAAAATAAAGTCCTTGCATTTTCTAACTAAAATGATGCTTGATTTAAATACTAAAATAAATGAATCTGAACATAATTTTGATTTGAAAAAATTCTTCATCATGATAATGATAATTCCTTTTTCTTTAGCCTATAATATTACCTATTCTTTTCTACTTTGTTTTTTGGTTAATTTGAATTTTAGTAATAATAATTTCTTTATGTTTCTCTTATTCAGTGGAAAAAGAATAGTAGCAAGTAGAACAATGGAAGAAATGGTTACATCATAGGGCAAAATCTTCTCCTCTCACGGTATTATTTTATTTAGTTTTATATATATCTATATTTTTTAGATATTCTAGAAAATGGATACTTTAGCTTATGTTGCTTCTTATTTTATGGTCAATCTATAAATGAAATATTGACTAATTTATTTTTTTAAAAATAAAGATAGAATAACTAATATTATAAGGCGATTGAAAAATGAGTGTAACAATTAAAGTGAAATTATAAATTCACATGTTTTCGGGTTAATTCATGTTTAAAATATAATTCATTTATATACTTCAAATAACTCTTTTATTTTATTGTGTATAGAATCAATAATTTCTATCTCCAAACTTCAAAATCAATATACAAATATTATCGTTAAAAGATTTGTATTTTTATTTTTCACAAGAATATAAAAAATGATGACATCTCATTTGAAATAGGTTTATTCATCTTGATATTTTTTGATTTTTTTAAACCCTTTTGATTTGATATTTCATGACATTGAAATCTTTCTACCATTGCTTCTATCCTCTATATTAGGAGTGTTTCTTTCTATAAAAACAATAACCTTTTCATTCAATTTTATTCTATAATATTTAAAATATTTTATGTGGTTCATATATTTATATTATCATAGTACTAAAAAAAGAGACATGACTTATTTTAATTTATATATTTTAATTTTATTTTTTCTTTATATTTATTTTTATTTAATATTTAACTTATTGCAAAAATCTAAAGTGATTAATTAAATATAAGAGAAAGAGCCAAGAAGCTTTATCTTATTGTAAAAGTTAATAATCAAAATAAAAATGAGTTAAATTTTATAATATGTCTGAGACGTATGCTTTTATGTCGGAGACTTATATTTTTACATTCAGGATTTATACCTCAAATTTTGGGGCTTACGCTATATGAATTTACGCCTATCATTTGCATTTCGGGACTCATCCGGAAAACGCCTTTAAAAATACTGTTCATTATTTATACATTATAATATTATTTATACTATTTTAAAAAGTTTATACTAATTAACATGAAATACACGTATAACGTACGTGTCCAAAGATTAGTATGACCATTAAGAAGTCATTCGCACGGTGCATTATAACGCTTGTTCTTTTCTTCATATATTAACTTTAATAATAATAATAATATATATTTCATAATTGATTGAACTATGTTCATTTTAAACCACAATTAGAGACGCTTTGATCAGTACGTTTTCATGGAAAAAGAAATTAAGTGCTTATCTTTTAAAACAGCTTTCACGTAAGAGAACATTTTGAGAATACCTTTTAACATAATAAATCATTTTGGACTTGTTCACCAAACCATAATCATGTTTAACTGTTTTAAACAAGGCCTTTCAAATGTACGCTTTTGGACTGGTTGGCACCTCCATCAACAATTATTCCTCTGAAATGACTATAGTTGAATGTGACCCACAAGCAATTAGAGTCGTAAAAATGGGTCAGTCTGGTTCAACTCTGTTTAAATTTTGCAGGTTAAAATCTTTTGATGGATTAACTTTTTATTTAAAGAACTTTAATATGGTCAGCTTAATACAATTCTAAAATGGTCGGCGATTGAAGCAGGCTAACTCTTCATTTTTTTGCGACTTCTTTTTTTATATGAAAATTTCTTTTCTATTTATATTTGACTTTATAGATATCTCAGTTTATTAACATTTCTAATATATGATTATATGAAAGTACATATTTTTACAACTACTTATAACATTTTTAACACCAACACATTGTCAAGCACATTTGAATTTATTGCTAAAATTGTCTTAATTAATATTTCGTCTTCATCTACATTTATATGCTAATTTAATACAAAATTAAGAATTTTAAATCCACTTAAAAATATTCACACTCTAAATTTGGGTAAAGTCGTGCACAGATTCTGAGTAGCAACAAGTGTTTGGTCATTTTAATGATTGATGCAATTTTATACTTGGTGATTAGAAATTTTAATATTAGGGATTTAATGCTAAATAAGTAAAGTATTGTATAAGATACTAGAACTTATTCGATAATCACTATTTCTAGCTTGACTTCTTTTTTGTCATTTTTCTTTTAAATTTAAAGTTTAAATTGAATATTCATGAATGCAATGTCTATACTTGGTGATTAGGATTTAACGCTAAGTAATTAAAGATTGTGTAAGATATTAAGACTTATTCAATAATTACTATTCTTAATTTTTACTCTTTTTTTTTCACAATCTTCTTTTAAAGTTTTTATTTAAATTAAATAGTCTGTTGGCTCACATGCTAGCTTCGGCCCAGCTTCAGTCAAGCCTCAAGGGCCAATGGGTTGACTTGGACTGAGCTTATACGGCTCAGTTTAAATAGTCTTACAAAATCTTAACCTAATCCTATCCTAATAGCAAGTTGTGCTGATCTGGTATCAAGAGCCAAATCTATTTTAACGACTCCACAAATAGCAAAGCAAATTTAAAATTTATGAATTTTTGTCATAATCTCAAATTAATTTATAATAATAACTAAACTTATAATTAAATATTTATAAAAATTAAATAATTTTTTAAATATATATAAAAGATATAAGCAAAAAGCTACTGAGTTCCTGTAACCCGGAATAGCTAGACACCCTCCCCCTCTCCATCCCCACACCTAACCACCAAAACCAAAAAGAGGTGATGACATTGACACCTCCCTGGCCCACCTTCCCGCTGTTGCTATTTTAGGCCGACTTTTAGGCCTATTTTAATACTCCATCCATTTTATTTTAATTGCTAGGTGTATTAAATATAATTGTTTCAAGATACTTGCTAGTTTCATAATTTAAGAGATAATTGATCATGTTTTTTTTTAATTCTACTCTTAGTACTTAAAGTCATTCTAAAATGTGAAAAAAATTATTATTGTATGCTTTGAAGAAATTAATAGGGTTATATTTGTCAAATTATCATCTTTATTAATTATTTCTTAATGAGTGTGCAAATCTTATCCTAACAGTAAATTTCATAAATGGGCAACAATTTGAAAGAAAATAGGTTTAAGTAGCAACATTTATTTATTTACATAAAATGACAATATTTTATGTGTCATGTGTCGTATTTAACATAGATAAAACGTAATAAAATACAAATACAAAATCTGAAATTTGAGTGATTTTAGGGATTATGTCTCAAATAAAAATTCAGTTACCATAAATCACTCAAGTAATAATTATTCCGTTCCATTAATAATAGGATTCTAATAAAGGACAGAATTCTTATTTACCATAACACCTTGTGAAATAAAAAAGATAAAATTTAACAAAATAGTTTATTTCCTGTTACAAAATAGCAGAATAAGAAAAAAGTAAATAATAAATGAATAATTTGTATCATAAAATACAAACAAAATACATACAGGATTATGTATTTGAATGTGTGAAAATAGAACTAATATATATTCCTGCTAAAATAAATATTTTGTAAAGATAAATACATAATCATTCCAACGAATACATATATGAAATATTTAAATGTATATGCATTTGAATGTATGAAAAAAAGAACTAATATGTATTCCTGCTAAAATAAGTATTTTGTAAAGATAAATACATAATCATTCCAACAAATATATATCTGCAATATTTAAATGTATAAGTATAACATAATAGCACTATCGTGTTTTAATGTATGATTTCGTTTTATTCCATAAATACAATTAAATACATTTATATATTTTATGAATATATACCTCTTGTTAATCGTTTGAGGGTTATATTTTCTGTCATTGATGAAACTTTGAATACTCAAAATACAATATCCTAAAATTTAAAAATATACACAGTTATAAAATTAAATATCTAAATACATATAATATATAAATTATAAAATGTACAAAAATGATTTTCAAAATTTTTTTAAAAAAAATCAACTTGAGATTTCAAAATATCATAAAGATTTGAATTTTTAAAAAAGCAAATATTTTAGCGAATTAAAGAAGAAAAAAATAGATATTTAAAATTTTAAAAAAATAGAAATCAAGAATGAAACTTACTTGATTTAACAAGATTATGTAACAATTGCGGTGAATTTTGTGAGATTTGTGGTTAGTTAAAGAAGAAAAATATGGGGTTGGAGATGAAGACGACGGATTGAGAGAGAAAGAAATGGGTTGAGTGGGGATTTACTGCAGTAAATTAAGAAACATGGTAAAAAAGTAAAAATATAAAGTAAAAAAATAAAAAATGATATATTAAATAAAATAAAGTCATTATATGTAATTTTTTAAAACTATCGCTATTATATAAAAATAATTTTTAAATATGTTATAATATGTAATTTTTTTAGTAATAGATAAGTTTTTGGGCCATTCTTTCAGCCAAGGACCCAAATGAACCAATAAAGGAAGAACCACATACGGTCCCATACAAAGTGCTTTAATCAATGATGGGCCTTTACTAATCCAATTAGGTCCATGTACTTTTCAACTGCCCATATTTATATATTAAAATATTTAATTTGATTTAAATATTTAAAATTTATATATTAAATAATTAAAATCTGTTTTTATTTTAATATTTAAAAGTTATTATTTATATTTAGAATTAATAAATATAAAATTTAATATAATATTAAACTGACACTATATCAATAAAATATTCTTAAAAATTTATATAGTGATTGATGGTTGTACTGACTAGCAGTGATGGTCATGACTAGGGGCTACATAGACTGAATTGGTTTGAACTTATTAGATACCAAATTAAATTAATTGTGTTTGATTTTTAAATTTATAAGTCAAATCAATCAACAAAATTTTGAGTTTTTCAGTCTCGAGTTTTCTCAATTTTTTCAGAAACAAATTGGTAAAGTCATTATACACACAGTGGCGTAGCCAAAATTTTTATCAACGATGTTCAAGATTTGAAGAAGTAATTTCTTTTTTAAAGAGAGGATTCTCTCATGAATGATCCGGACATCTATTTCAACTTAAAAATCCTGTCATGAACTATCCCAACAAATGATTTTACTATAAACGATCCCAACATTTATTTCTATCAAATACAAATAATAAAAAAATGTTATTTTTACTAGCTGCATTTGTTAATAAAATTATATGCACAGTTGTGCAAAGTAAAATATTAGCTGAAGGACGTATCACTAACATAGATTACAAAATAAAGAAAAAATTAACACTAATTTATCGATTATGTTTGCGTTTAAAGCTATTTTACGATTTAGATTTTTATTAATATTTTAAGTAACATCTCTATTGCACATCGTGATGCTTTTATTATATATAATAAAAGTATAGAACTTCAACGTAAAATATGACTACTTTTTTAACCATCCGACAGTGTATTATATATTGGATAAAGTTATATTATTTAATATATGTATCATAGCATATGTCAAAAATAAAATATTTATTGAAATATATAATTTCATATTGGTGAAAGTTGTACTCTCTCCATTTCAAAATAAATAAATTTTTGAAGTATGAAACACTACCTAAAAAATTAGTTAATTATATTAATCAACGCGTAATTTGTCAATATAATCCTTTTGTTTTTTTTCAAATTTTTTTAATCTAGAGATAGTTAAAAAAAACTCATTAAAGAGGAAGATAATTTTTAATATATCTTTGAACTTTGAAAATTTTATTTATTTTGAAATGCAAAAAAATATCAAAATTTATTTATATTAGATCGATGAAAATATTATATTAAGGAGCTTGATAAATATTTAATCCTAGATAAACTAAAATTAGCTGGCATGATCTGTATCCTTACTTCTCCTCAGGTACGGTGGATTTGGTGTCAAAATAAAATAGAACTATGTAAAGGGGACGCTGCCTAGCTTCGAACCTAGAACGTCGATCTTATTCTTGAACACCTTCTATCATTGCACCACTGCCCCCTTGTTTGTGTCAAGGGTGTTCAACATTAAAAAATTATTAAATTATAATAAAATTTGATGAGACGGCGACATAGAGAAGAAAGTATACCCTTTGTCACCCCCCTTGTCACTTAATTTAATCTATGTATGTATTGTAATTTTCGCGAAAAATATTTGATTGATCACTCTTGGGTGGTTGTAGTCTGCCCCTGTATATACACATATATTTAATTCGTGCTATAAATATTTTTTAATTTCTAGCAATATGTAACTATTTAAGGTGTTTCTTAAAAAAATAACACTAACCGTAAGATGAGTATAATATTAAAATATTTTAAAATAAAAAAATAATAAAATTACATAAAATAATATTACAAGTGAATAAGTCATAATGAAAGGATCATAATCTAAAAGTGTCAGGTTATGCTAAATAAGTGTGGCAAATAAATATTGATTACATCAATAAAAAGTAAAGAAGAAAATAAAATTACATTATGTTTTTAACTATCCAAATCAATACTGCAGTACGAAAGAATAGTTATCCAATATTTTGTGTCATTTGCGGACTTATGAATTTCTTTTGTTAGCATTGGTTTTAATTTGATTTTACTTTGTTCTTTATTTGAGTTACGTATATTTATAGGCTATAATTATTGAATCATTTAAAATTGTAAGTTTAAATTTTAAAATAATATGTTAAAAGATAAAGATTATGAAAAAGTTTAATAAAATATTTATAAATCACATTACAATAAATATTTTTATGTATAACTAAATCAAACCGATTATGATCGAATTTCTTTTAATATCAAATCAAATTATGATTTGTATTTTTTTCTTGATTTAACTCGAATTATCAATTTGGAGTAAGTTGTCGATTTTTTTGTGTACACCCTTAATCGTGATTGTCAATTTGAGATGATATTGCATAATGGTGATGGTGTGGATAATAACTACTGGTGATAATGACTAGCAATAGCGATTGATGGTAGTAATTAATAGAGACGATTAATATTGATAGTGATAGCTAATAATAGCGATGAATGATAATGGTGGCTGGCGATATATAGTGATGATCAGTAATAGCGACTGTCAGTAATCGGTAGTGATCAATGCTAATTGATGGTGATAATAATATATGATAGCCAATAGTAACAACAGTTGATTGTGGTGATTGACAGTGATAATAAAAAATAATAAAGACAGTACTTGATACTGATGGATGATAACTATAGTAGTAAATAGATGAAATGACGAACTATCATTATTATAGAAAATTTTAAACAAAAATTTTAGTGATATTAAAATTATATTACAAATCTTAATCATTTAAATTTATTTTTCTAGCACTATTAATTTATTATAGTATAAAAAGTTATTAAATAAATAAATTCTGAATAATTAAAATTTAAACTTAATAAATAAATAAATATAATAATTAAATCTTCATTAAAGATGAATTTATATGGTCTTAATAAAAAAGGTCCATAGTCCACTAAAGCAAGTCCGAACAAAAAACTAAGACGGCTGCAGTACACTGAGCCGACTTTAATAGTAAATGACTATCCCCTCCTCCGTCTTAAAATAAATGAGCTTTTATTTCGAAAACATTTTTTGAAAAGTCACTTTTTTAAAAATATATATATATATATATTTATTTATTTATAATTAATATTTTAAAAAAATATAACTCTTTAATATGTTTTAATTATATAAAACTCTTCTATTAAATACAAATAAAATTTTAAATTTTTTTAATATTTTTAATTATATAAAATACCAATTATTTTAAATAAAATTTAAAAATTTAAACAACACTAATTAACGAAGAAAGTAACTATTAATTGCCATATGAAAATTATAAAGAATGGGGACAAAAGATTTGAATGACGCGAACTCGATATTTTAATTGATTCCTTACTTGTCTTCTCCCATCATCTGTTTATTTTTATTTATTCATTATATTAAAAATATATTTTATTTTATTTATTATTTTTAATATATAAAAATATATTTTATTTTTATATTAATTATTTATTTCTCAAATTGTTTATTAAATTCTAAAACTAAAGACTAATTAATATTAAAATTATGATATAATTCTCATATTTCCTCTATTTCAAAATATGTAATATGTTTATTTTTTTTAATTTTAAAAATAAATAATATTTTATATAATCAAAACGATATTATATTTTTTTTAATTTTAATTTATTTAAATAAATTTTTTTTACATAATTTAAAATTTTTTAATGATATTCTTTTTTAAAAATATTTTATCAAGAATAAATTTATAAAAATATATCTTACTTATAAGCATATTGTAATCGTCTTAAAAAGTGTGTGATTAAATTTAAAATATTATTTATTTTAAAATAAAGAGAGTATTAATTATTTAAAGAATGTGTAAAGTCCAAAACTGATAAATAAATTAATCTAACCAGGCTCACAATTTATATATTATGTATATATTTTATAAATTAAATCAGCCGTAGCCGTAATTTTCCCATTTTTAAAAGAGTTTTCTAAGGGCCTTAATTCATTTGTACTACTCTTTGGCTCTTTGCAAATATTTTAAAATAGATTGTTTTAGGACGGTGAATAACTTCAAAAAGATTACACACGTCATACTGTTTTCAATTATATAATGATTCATATGAAACTTTTAAAAGTTAAATAATTGAATCTTCAACACAAAGAAAAATATGGCACATATATACACGTTTGAAACTTTTGGAGATTAATGTAACATGCAAGATGTATGTATTGATTATTTCTATATAGTAAGATGACTCTTTTCTCTTTTTTTAAAAACAAATTTATTACTATTAGTTATTGTGTTTGTATTTCGAGGAGGATTAAAAAATTTTAAAATTATGATTGTCATTATTTGTACAACTGTATATCTATCAGTGTCCACGATTAATGAACAAGAAGGACGGATAGATTCGATAAGATTTTTATTCCTTCGATTAAGTTTGCAATTCTTTAATATGCAAAAACTTCAAAAAGGTCACCTAATTTTATCTCTATCTCTTTAAATATTTATTTTTTAAAAAATATAATATAATATTTTATTTAGTTAATATGAACTTTTTTCCATATAAAAAAACACTTTATTAAATAATTGTTAATATTTGAATGACGAACTACTATCTCCATATATGATATGACAATTGTAATGAATCCGTCCAAGTTAAATGAATGATTCATTTATATATAAATTAATACATTCAAATAAGAGATGCATGCTGTATACATTAATTAAGTTACGTTTAGTAGATTGTGTTCAAGGCGGTAAATTAGAAAAATAAATGCTGGAATATAAGGAATTTATTTTTTTAAATAATTTAAAGTGTTGAAATTAGTTCTTCTAATATAAAATAGAAAATATTTTATAATAGTTGCAATTTAAATTACATAATTTTAGCGAATCATATTAATGCAGAAATGAGAAGAAAAAAAAAAGTTTGCAGATTTTCAATGGTAACAACTAAGACCAAGCTTTTGAATTTACAGCCAACGGCTTGTAATTCAAATAGGGTGAAGTATGACTGTGCAATTAATCGTTAAATTAATAATTTAAATTTATAATTGAGTAATTAGATTAATGATTTAGATTATTAATTTAATAATTTGATTATCTATTTACCGTCTTAAGTTATTGGTTATTGGTTCGGTTATCGATTTGATCATTTTTTTTAATGGGTGAACCGATAACTTAATAATAATTTATTAAAGCACAATTTTAGCCTTCAATGTATAAAGTATCCTACCAAGAAAATGAATTAGGTGTCAATGAAAAGGGAAGATGATGTTATTCAAATCCAAATTAAAGTTGATTGTTTTAGCTGAGCTAGTTCTATATGCTCTTTCTCTTTTGACCCCCTTTTTTTTAGTTAAACATACTTATGAATTATGAAAATTTTCGTATGAGATCTTAACAGTTAACTCGATAACCGAACCGAAAGATCGATAACTGATTAACCAAAAATTGATTAATCAATATCTTAAATATTTAATATATCTACATATCAATAATCAATAATTTTCAAAATCAAATCGAACCAACCGATACAAAGTTCGAAGTATAAAGATGCCTGTTCGGAAATAAGTTGTGAGCCTGTGAATGCTCGGATAGGATGCCTGTTCAGAAACAAGCTATGACTGTTAGAAAATTATTATTTAAATTTTAGTTGATGACTATTTAAAAAACTGTACGCGACTTTATGAAAAAAATCACGAAATTAAAACTTAAAGAGAAAACTTTTAATCCAAAAATTTATCAATTAAATTATTGGATCAGAATCGAAAACAAGTGAACACGAGCGAGACTTACTTTCTTTTCAACTCTTTAAGAGTTTAAAAAAGGTACTTTTTTATATAAACGCAATAATTTTTCTCTTGAATAATATGGCATACTTAAAATCACAAAATTAAATAATATTTTGATATATTTTAAATATTTTTAATTTAAAATTATAATATTCAAAAATATTCTTTACTTTTAAAAATTGCATGTTAAGTTCAGACAAATAAATTAAAATAAAAAGAGTAATTATTTTTGCACCCGCAACCCTTTTTATTTTTTTATTTTATAGCAAATCAATTTAGGAATTAAATATAATATGTATATATATATATATATAGTAATAGAAAAGATGTGTGCAGTATTCTCTTAACTGTACACTGTACTGTGAGAGGAAACAATGGCCATGTTTTATCGTTTACCAAAAACTACAAGAGTTCCCTTTTTTAAGCGTATTTTTAATTGACTGAATGGTCAACTTCAACCCCTAATAAGCAAGTAGTAGCAGTTAGCTTAAAAAAATAAGAAGTACTTAAAACAAAATTACAGAACAAAGGCCATACTTTTTTTGAGATTACAACAACCCCCCCTCCCCCCCACCCCCCACCCCCCACACAAAGAACATGATCATCAAGTTTGGTTACTTGTAAATTGAGATAGATTTGTATTTTAACTTGATGTGTTTGATGTTGAACTTTTAGTATTGAAATTTATTGTATTTATAAATTTTTGAGATCTAAATATAATATTTATTCATATTATAGTATATTTAAAGGAATATTTTATAATATGATGGGATATTATTCGTTTCGAAATAAATATACATAGTTTTTAAAAGATTTTACATTATTAAGAGTTTTCCAACATCTTGTAAGTATTCTCTTTTACTTTATTGTCGGCTTTGAGCTAAGCATTCATAAAGTGGTTATTTGGTAGAGTGTATAAGAATAATGTTGAATAAGATGTATTGGTTATGCTTACATTGATAATTAATGCTGATATTAGTTATACTTGCATTAGTTAGATTGAAGTTATTTCTTATGCAGTGTTTGCTTTAGTGTGTTAAAAGTTAATATTCGTTGAATAATTTATCTAAAAAATATTTATTTATAAACATACCCTCTACAAATAAGATAGAAAGGATGTGAAAAGGTTTCGAGGGACAATTATATGTTTAACCATGCTAATGCCTGTATTAACAACCATTACATTACTAATACCATAATTTTTAATGCATTGGTTAAATATAGCTTAATGCCAAATAAAATATATACTTATACATTTGTTGAAAAAGTATACCAATAATATTAATAATATACAAAACTAATGTTTGCATTATTTTTTCTAACTATACTCTATCAAACGACCACTAAGATTTTCTAGCATCTTATAAGCATTTAAAAAAAAAAATATTTTTTTACGTGGAACTTTGATCATGGGCACTCCCAGTCTTTCTCTTAAAATAAGTTTCACACCACCATCATCACTAATGATATTGCTATAAATAATAATTATTTTTAAAATATAATTATAAATAGTATTTATTTTATTTTAAAATAAGTTGTATTTTTAGTTTGGACATATCTTTTAAGAAATTACACATTTTCAGAAAGTAAAATGCATTTTTACTAATTTATCCTTAATAAATATATTGAAAAGATGTAGCTCTTTAGTGATTTATAAATCTCTCTTCGTTTTAATAAACGTAAAATTGGAAGAACATCATTAATGACTTCTTAATAATGTCAAACACCACTTATTTTGAAACAAAATGAGAAGGCTAAAATACCACTTATTTTAAAACGGGCAGAGTAATTATTTTAAATATTAATTACTAATAATGAATATATAACACATGTTTAATATATTGTAATCCCTCTATTTCTTTTTAGTTGCTCTGTATACTAAAAATAGTTGTTTCAAAATAGTTGCTAGTTTTAAAATTCAAGAAATAATTGACCATTTTTTTTTAATTTTACCCTTAATACTTAAGTTACTTTAGAATGACAAAAAAATAACTATTATATATATTTTAAAAATATCTATTAATTAATAAAATTATATTAATTAAATTACAATCTCTATTAATTTTTTAATTAATGTGTAAATTTTATGTTAGCGACCAGAAAGAAACACAGGAAATATAATTTTCCCAATTCTGAAAGCTACAAATAATGAGGTACTATGTAATTTTTTTAATTTTCAAAGCTGTATGAGTAATAAAGTGAAGGTCTAGCAAATCGGCCCGTATAAGAGCAGCGGTACTAAGCCAAACCCCACACTTTCACTTTGTCATTTACGCACTCATCTGGCCAAACTACTGAACCTAGTGAATCAATGGTTAGATCCGGCCGTGGGCTACAAAATGCAATCCTTGTTTTAAACGGGACCCAAAAGATACTATAAAAAAAAATTAAACGCGTCCCAGTCGGGTTTATGCCACAGAAAGAAACAAAGTATCCGCATATAGAATAGATTAATATTTCTTGGAAATTTTGTCCATTTCTGAACCCAAATAAATAATAATAAAACCAAACCGCCATCAACAATTAAACCTGAAGCACCAACTAGACCTGGAGACTTTTTGACACAACAAAAAATCTTAACAATTAAGAATAAAAACTAAACCGACCAAGAATCAATTGCAAGAATTGATGTGTATATATAGCCGGAATATATCTTTGCTTCACAGTCCAAGTAAGGGCAGTACCAAATTAAAGTTCAAACATGGCATCAAACTCTGCTTCACAAACCCCCTCTTTAGAATTCAGCGCCTACTATGAGAATTGGCTTATACAACTCCAAAATTTTCTTGAAAAATTAAATGCAATTTCAGCCTCACCTGATGTTGATTACACTGAAGAAGAAATTAGGAGCAGCAGTGAATTGGTGACACAAGTTTTGGGTCATTACCAAGATTACTATAGAGAGAAATTCAATTCAACAAATAGAGATGTATTTCTTCTACTTTCTCCACCATGGTACACTTCTTTAGAAAAGACTTTTCTTTGGATGGCTGGTTTTAAACCTTCTACCCTTTTTCCAACTATTAATTACTCAATAGGAAGTGAACTGACCACAGAGCAAGGGCAAAATTTGGAGAGGCTAAAAGCAGAGACAAAAAGACGAGAGAAGGTAATATAGTTACCACATAAAATTTAACTTCTTTTAATTTCTTTCACTTGCGAGCCTTTTTTTTTTTATTTCAAATTTCAAATTTAGTTAAGATGAGTTGGATTAATAAATGAGCAAGTAATCTGTTAGGAAATAAGTAGGATATATAGTGAGTTCTACCTATCATTTATCAAATTGTTTAATTTAGATTACATGTTTAACTTGAATCAGACTAATTTTGAAATGTGATATAAAGGGGAAAATGGACGGAATTAATTTATTCAAATTTAGACGAATCAGACGAATTAGAGGAGTCATTTATAAATTTGTGACCCTTAATTCGAACCCATATGTCTCTGTCTAATTTGATATTAAATTTTCAAAATATTACTAATTAATTTAATTAATTACATAATATTTCAAACAGGTAATTGAAAAAGGGATGGCGAAGGTTCAAGAAAGCGTGGCGGAGCCGCAGATATTTGAGCTGATGAAAAGAGGGGGATCGGTCATCGACGGAGAGGCATCGGATTTGCAAACTGCAATTGATGAGCTGAAAGAGTCAATGATGTCGGCGATTGAATTGGCAGAGCATTTACGAGGATCGACGGTGACAAAGATTTTAGATATTCTCCGACAAAAACAGGCCGTTAAATTGTTGGCTGCGGTGGCTCAATTTCATCTTCAGGCGAGGAAGTTGGGTTTACGAATGGATATTCAGAGTGCTAAAAGAATAAGTGAAGATTTTATCGATTGATATTTCAACCAAAAAAAAAAATAAAAAATAAAACCAGCTGGGTTTATTATATTTACTTTAGTTTTAGGAGACTATTTCGTAGAGCAATTAGTTAGTTGTGTATATATATATATATACACAATAGTCTATATAATAATTGCTCTACGAAATAGTCTCCTAGAACTAAAGTAAATATATATATATATATAATGTATAACTAAGTCAGTTGATGACGGTATTTTTGATTTTTATGAGAGTACATGGAAACTGTTCTCTAACGTCGATTTTTATTTTGGATTTTGAAATATCTTTTTTATTATTCGATTAATATTTATTATTTTTAAATTTATTTATTGATTTTTATTTGATATAATTGTTGAATTTTGCAATCTTAAATTATATATATATATATATATATATATATATATATATATATATATATATATATATATATATATATAGAATTAGTAGAGAAATTAGAAATTTTTTTCTTTAAAAATCTAGCAGTAGCTTCTACGCTCTTTTCTCTCAGGTGACTTCAATGGCAATTTAGCCATCACCATGACCGTGGATGCTTTACCCCAACTTCCCTCTGGAGTAAATAATCCACCAAATACTGAACTTATGCAACACTACTCAAATCGATCCCTCGGACGTCTGGAAAAATATTTCAGTTGAAATCTATTGAGATAATCAATGGAGAACCTACTATTGTATTTGAATCACATCTAATATTGAAAGGTATATTAAAGAGAAAAATCTGCAATATGCTCTTGTTGCAAAATTTTCATATGAGAAGCCAACAATGACTTATTTGAGAAAGTTTTTCCACAATAACTGAATATTAAAGAGCTGTGCAACATTGGTTTATTAGATTCTCGACATATTTTAACTCGATTGATAACACATGAGGATTTTGTTAATGTGTTATTCTACGACAGTTTTTTCAATTATTATTAAGAAAAAGTTCATGGAGGAAGATTATCAGTTTAGAATTTTTCGTTGGACCCTGTGGTTTAATCCCAAAGAAGAATCATTCCTTATTTTGGCTTGGATATCGTTTCAGAATTTACCAATGCAATTCTTTGCGCGACAAGCACTGTATTCACTAGGCTCAGCTATTGGCAGATCTTTGATTGTTGATTGAACTACTACAGATCAAACAAGACCGAGCATAATAAGAGTTAAAATGGAAGTTGACTTACTAGCAGAGTTGCCTGAACGTGTGAGATTGCTCTGTAAGGAGCCAGAGTCGAATGAACTGAAGGTAGTGTATCGAATAATTATGTATGACTATTTACCTTCGTATTTCCACATTTGTAAACATCAAGGTCACAAAGATGAAATATGCAGATTAAATAATGTCAAATCTAAAAGGGAAGTTATATCGAGAGATAATGTGAAACCTTAAAAGCATCAGGAAGATACTAGGGAAATTATTAATGCAAGATGAGCTGCAAAAAAGTGTTAATAATTTGGGTGAGAAATCAGATGCTTCAAGTTATGGAACTAATAACAATGAAAAGATGCAAGAGAATTAGTTAACTTTTCCAAACGGGGCTGTTTCAGTTATTAATGGCAAGGACGGTTAACTCTAGTAAAGTAAATGCTCTAGGGATTTAAAAAAATTGCAAGATGAGGACTTAGATTGAGAAGTGGTCGTTAGTAATCAACGAGCTCTGATTTTAGTTGATCAAGCTGAAAAAGTTGGACAAACTATTGATAAACCGAGGCATGAAACAGGAAATACTATCGTTGAAAATAATCCATCGGAGGATGCTGATGTTCGGGTTGTAGGAGCAGAATATGACAATTTTGTTGATCCTGGACATGTTAAGAAAGTGGAGGAGCAACCCGGTGGTATCAAGAAGAATTTTGTTGTAAATGGAGTAATAAAACCTACACCTTGTAATGATATACAGGTGCAAACAACTGCTTCCCAGCCTAAGAATTTGACAACGGTTGTAGCGTCACAAATACATGATAGACAAGTACAAATTGCAGCTTCAAAGCATGGTGAGAAAACTACTAATTTGCAAGCTGAAAATTTCAGCAGTGACAAGAATGCAACAGGAAATTGGAATACGATTTTACAAAAACAAAATCAGCTGCTATTCGCATTGATTCTTCGCTGAGTCAAACTAAATCTTCAAGTCGTGAAAATAGGCAGCAGGTAGTATCTAACCTAGTCATTCCACCTAATGCGTCAAGGGACATTGTTTGCAAAAATTCTTTTGATGCAAACATAGGAGAGAAAGATTTAGCGTTATCCCACTAAGGATCAGATTATGATTCAGGCTGATCTTGATAATAATTCATAATCAGTTAGCATGTCAATTGAAATATATAGTATGTTGACCGAAAAAAATGTGATCAAGCCACTCATAATCACATTGAACACCTTGGTTCATGAGATCTCTTCTCAATATTTGAATTCTTTTGGTGAACAATAAGGTGAATCGGGCAGGTTTTGTTGTCCACATGGAATGAAGATTGGTGAAAGGTATGTCATCACTCTCTCAAGCTAAATTCACAAATGATTTAAGTATTTTGAAGGAAAAGTAGGGGGGACATGAGTGCTACTAGATGGGCTGATTCAGTTGATGGAAAAGAGCAAGTTTCACCTCTTCCTTTGAATAGAAAATTAAGTTCAAAGGCTCCAGTTTTGTACCTAAAAGTGTGATTGCAAAAAAAAAATAAACCAAAAGCCTTAGCGTCGGGATTTAGTCTAACTAATGCTTATGCTAATGATTTGGGGGAGAATTTTTTTAATGAGGATGAGGAAGATAATATGTTGAACATAAATTTTGATAAAATGGCCATGGATGGGGATATCTCACCTAGGCATCAAAGAAGTGGAAGCAACAAGAGCAAAAAAAAAGACACATGAAATACATCATAGTTGGGATGGTAAAGTTACTGGAAAATTTATTTTGAGGCACCTACCGATGAAACTGGCAAAGCAGAATCACACCATAGTCAATAACTTCAAAAAGATCCAATAAATATAAAAGGAATTGATGAAATATCAAGCTTGGTTGGACAAATTTGAAGAAGAAGAGAAGAGAAAAATACTTCTGGTTACTTTAGACGGGCAACCTATCTTTTTTAATTCATACATTGTTAAAAGGAAGTTAGAGGTTGATAACTCATCTTTCTTCTTGACTTTTATATTTTTACATTATTTAAGCATCCTCATTTGTAATATCATCATAGAGTGTATAACAACTCTATGATGATCATAGAATACCTAGTTCTTATTTTTTTCGTGCTTTTTAATTAGTAGAGGTTTGTTAACTCATTAGGATTGTTAAGGTAAGGTCTAACTCCCCTTACTTGTACTTATCCCTATTGAGGATTTTGGTATTATTATTTTAGTAAAAGGCCGCTAGACACTATATCTAGTGGTATAAATTTGAAGAAAAAAAGAAATTAGAAATTTTGCTAAGAGTGTTTAAAACATTAGTATATATTTCTAAAAAATCATTTTTGCGCTATATACACAATATTATTTTGTATATGCACAATATAATTTTTCGACGAAGGGTGTTTGTGTCACACCCCACCTTGGGGGGCATGACGGGCACCTGGTGCCTGCTAGACTCTGAGCTGCTAAATGGTCCAGCCTGAGCACATCTGGTGCTTTGGCTGACTCTGGCTCTATTTCAAGAAATGAACCGGCTATATAACGGCTGTAAATACAGCCTCCGGCCGACTGGGCCTATAGCCACATGTACTGTATCATCAGCTAACCAGAATCATCTCATATAGGGGAACCTATGCGGGCCGACAAGGCCACCATGCTGTCTAGTTATCTGCAACTTAACAATAGTATATTGAACAACTACGTGACCGGCAAGGTCACCACTACTACCAGACTATGGCCCCACACGACCAACATAATCAACCAGACACATATATACATGCACGGCCCCACATGACCGGCTCCACTACCACAGGGAACATCAGACTGCAAGCCTCTAGGGAGTAATAATAGAATGGTCGGGACAGGGCCCCGACCTACCCAAACTGTAATAAAAAAGGAAATAGGAGCAACCTCCGACTATCTAGCTCTGGAGGATAGGAGCTGACAACTCTGCTGACTGGATCACGAGGGATCGACTCCTCGTCTGTGTGTACCTGCAGGCAAGCAATGTAGCGCCCCCACGGGCGTCAGTACCACAGGTACCGGGCATGTAAAGCAAACTGAAATATACATCTGAAATGGGTAACAACAACAACATGAAATACAAGCAGGAAGTAGCTGAGTCTATCTAGCTGAGGATAACTGGGGAGAGTTTATTTATTCTGTAACTAAACTGAGCGTACCTGATGATGTGTCGTCCTACTGTCTATCAGTATCTAATAGCACATATAGATATACATATAAATACACATAATACCTCCGACCCCCATAAGACGGAAGGTGCCAACCAACAGAACAATCTATTTACCCCTACCCGGGTCTAAACCAACCAAAAACAAGTCACTCCACTCATCTGATAACTGTGAGCTCCTCCTACCGGCCCTCTTGGGTACGTAGCTCAGGCCTTGGCCTCTGACAATAAACTGTGTCTGAGTTCGAAGACTCCTTCCTCTGGGCGCAAGTGCTCACGGGGTAATCTGCTGTTGTATCTGTGACTGAAACTGCCCCTGGGTGCAAGCATGCAACAGGGTAATTTTATAAAAATCTGTATCTGAAACTGCCCCCCGCCACAAGCGCACACAGAGTAATCTGTCCCTGTAAACAGGGTAATCTGGCTCTGCGCAGAGCAAACTGAACTGCCCCTGCAAGCAGGGTAATCTGGACCGTATTATCATGGTGGTCGTCCATCATCGTCCTCTAGGCGGATGGCATCGCCCAGCTGGTGGCGGTATCTGAATCTGGTACCGACACAGCTATAACCCAGGGGCGGTGGGGATGCTAAAGGGTGCCCACATGCCACAACAGGTCTCAACATGCAAAACACATACACAACAAGCATGCTCAAATGAAAAATAATAATCATATTCTCTTCTCTTATTTCAAGGCTAGTCCATATTAAACAACTGATGTTATATTCTGTTTGACACTGTTTCTGATTGCTGGGCTAACTGCTGCCTGGCCTTTATCTGTTTATCTGATTATTGTTACCCGTGATCTGAAGCTATATCAGTTTCTAGAGCCATATCTATTTCTGGAGCTACATCTGTATCTGGAGCTATTTCTATATCTGATTACTGATCTGATTTGTCACACCCCGCCTTGGGGGGCATGACCGGCACCTGGTGCCCTACTGGGACCTGAACTGCTGAACTGCTAAGCCTGGGCACATCTAGTGCCTGGCTGGCTCTAACTCATATTTCTGGAAACAAAGGGCTATATAACGGTTGTAAACACAGCCTCTGGCCCATTGGCCTATAGCCTCCTGTACCTGTACTAACAGCTGACCAGAAACATATCAATTCGGGGAAACCTATGCGGGCCGACACGGCCACCATGCTGTCTAGTTATCTGCAACTCAGTCATGAAGTACTAAAAAGCTACGTGACCGGCAAGGTCACCACTACTGGTAAACTATGGCCCCACACGGCCATCATAAAAGAAAGAAAGAGTACTAACAGCTATACAACTGCACGACCTCACACGACCGGCTCATCTGACCACAGGGAGATATATACAGACTGCAAGTTTCTAGGAATAGCAATACAATGATCGGGACAGGGCCCCGACCTACCCGTACTATATAACATAAAAAAGGAACTGGAATACACCTCTGATATTCAGTCTCCGAATGACAGGAGCTGAATACTCGATCGCTGACAGGAATCACGTAGTATCGCCTGCTCGTCTATGAGTACCTGCAGGCAAGTAATGCGGCGCCCCACCGGGCGTCAGTACCGTTGGTACTGAGTATGTAAAGCAATAACTGAAAGAAATATCTGAAAAATACAATACAACTGATGAAACTGAAGTAAGAAGAATTAGATTAACTGCCTGATACTGTAAGTCGTACCTTTTCTCATTTATACTGGAAGAAAATAGGAGTCATACCTGGAGACATATCCCTCTACTGCTGATCTACTCGTATCTAACGTAACATGGCATAACATGAAATAGCATAACATGGCACACACAAACCTTACCCGGCCCCCCATAAGCCGGGAGGTACAACCAGCACAGAATCTACACCCCTACCCCGGTCATCCCATCTCCTATAATGGCTGTAAGCATCCTGCCGGTCCCCTGGGTATGCACTTGGGCTCGCTGAGCCCCTGACTATAACTGTACCTGAGTCCGAAGGACTCCTGAATCAACACCCCGGGCGTACCCGCTCGACGGGGGTGTATAAGGGCCGACCAAGGCACAATATGGGGAAATATGGCATCCCATCTTCGTCCCCTGTGGGCCGGCATACAACTCCGTAGAGTGACGTATCCTCGTCCTCTGGCGGACGAGTCGATACAGCTATTAACCCTGGGCGGTCATGGATGCTAGGTAATCCAACCCCAAATAATACAACGGTCTCAACTAGTAATACGGTCTGCATATCTCACATGCTGAGGCTAACGGGGTAAGGTATCACATACATTACATGCTGAACTAATGATAGTAATCTGTACGTATTTAATACGTGCTGAGGCAGGTAAATACATAAATATAGTCTCCTGCCAGACTGTACTGGGGCACATGCTATACAAGATAGTGTTTCTGCTGGAAACTATGTTGTTTACTAAGTTTCTGTATTAACATGATTTCCTATTCCTAGCATGCTTTCTAAACTTCACTTTAGCCTGCTATCCTGTTTCTGAGGTGCTTTACGGATACTGCATTGCTTTGCGGGGTTTCAACTGAATACAACAATATCTTAACATTTCGTACTACATCACATACTGAGCATGCTGAGCAGTTTCTAACACTTGTGTTAGAATCTATGTCATACTAGTAAGTTTCACGCAAGTTACAACTTGAGGCTTCTAATATCGTATCAACTTTTACAATAAACGCAATACTTAACTTCTGAACATTCTACTGGCCTGTAAATTACTATACTGTATCAATATTACTTAACTTGCCGAGGGAACGAGCTTTACATACCTTATCCTTGAACTATTCGTCCGTCGGACGAGGCTCGGCCGGTACTTCAACTATTTTCTCCTAACTGCATTCATAAGTATGTCAATTAATACTAAATACGGCTTTATTGTAAAGAGCAACGTCACTTTTGATATAGTTTATAGCCTAAACTTAGGCTTATCGAAAGACGGTCGAAAACTCGCTATTTTTCAGCGGTCCAGAAGGGAGAAATATTCACTTCACAGCTAGGAACACATAGACACTAATTTAGAGCAATTCCACTTACCTTAGCTCGGTGGCTCGACGATTCGTCGGCCGTATTTTACGAAATTGAATCCGTAGGAATGCTCTCTGTTGCTAAATACCTCAGTATCTAGAGTTAATTTGAATTTGGGCAGCTTTTAGCAGCGTAATCGGACGAAAATTATTTAATTTCCTTCGTCCCCCCTTTCTCTCTGCGTGTAGCCTCTGTTTTTATGAAATTTCCTTTGATTAAAATGAAATTAAACCGAAGTGGGGCTTATATACTTGAGCCTGAACCTGGGCAACGTGTCACGGAGCCATCGCGGAGGCCTCACCTCCGTGACACGCTGCCATCGCGGAGGGGCTCTGCCTCGGCTCCTCCCGCGATGGTTCGACGGGTTTCTCGTCCGATCTTTTTCCTGGACTTTCTCTAGCACGTATGGCCTTCAAATATGCTTAACCAACGTGCGAATAGGTCATCTAGGTGCCGGAAATTCTATGGGGTATAACATTCTCCCCCCCTTAAGAACATTCGTCCTCAAATGTATACTGTTATCTAGAGGACTACTTACTTTACTTTCTAGAAAAATTTCGGCAGAGTTTCCCCTGTAATATGGACTATAGCAAAAACCTGAAATGCAGAAAAGTCCAACACAGGCACTGCACATAATATTCTAGGATCCACTAGATAACTAAATATCAATCTTTCTCATTCACAGACATGCAACCATAAGGTACTGCATAAGCAATAACACGGACATACCTGTCGCTTGACTAGGCCTAAAATAGGTGAGGGTATCTGACTTTCATATATTCTTCAGCTTCCCACGTCATTTCCTCACGATTCCTGTTACGCCACAATACTTTGACAAATGCAACATCTTTAGTCCTCAACCTGCGAATCTGTCTGTCTAAGATAGCTACGGGAACCTCTTCATATGCTAACTCTTCTGTGACCTGGACATCTTGAACTGGAACTACCGTAGAAGGGTCCCATATGAACTTCCTTAACATAGAAACATGGAATACTGGGTGAACAGATGCTAACTCTGGAGGCAAGTTCAACTCATATGCAACTCGGCCTATTCTTCGCCGAATCTGATATGGCCCAATGAATCTTGGGCTAAGCTTGCCTTTCTTGCCAAACCTCATTACCCCTTTCATCGGGGACACTTTCAGATATACCCATTCATTTACCGCAAATTCTAGATTTCTGCGCCGCTTATCTGCATAAGACTTCTGGCGGCTCTGAGCAGTCAGTAAACGTTCTCGGATAAGCTTTATCTTTTCCTCTGACTGCCGAACAATGTCTGGGCCAACCAATGCTGATTCTCCTATTTCAAACCAGCCCACCGGCGATCTACATTTTCGCCCGTATAAAGCCTCGAAAGGCGCCATCTGAATAGCTGAATGGTAGCTGTTATTATAAGCAAATTCAATTAACGAAAGATGTTCATCCCAACTACCCCCAAAATCTAACACACACGCTCGTAGCATATCTTCGAGCGTCTGAATTGTACGTTCAGCCTGCCCATCTGTTTGAGGATGGAACGCTGTGCTCAAGTTAATCTGCGTCCCCAAACCTTTCTGAAACGACTGCCAGAATCTAGTTGTGAATTGTGCTCCTCTATCTGAAATGATAGATACCGGCACTCCATGCAATCTAACTATTTCTCTGATATATAATTCGGCATAATCCTCAGCTGAAAAGGTAGCCCTCACTGGCAGGAAATGAGCTGATTTTGTCAGCCTGTCAACTATTACCCAAATGGAATCATTTCTGCGTCTAGTATGGGGTAACCCTGTTACAAAATCCATGTTTATCGCTTCCCATTTCCACATAGGCACCGTTATCTCTTGCGTCAAACCACCCGATTTCTGGTGCTCGACTTTCACCTGCTGACAATTAGAACATCTAGATACAAATTCAGCTATCTCAGCTTTCATACCTGGCCACCAGTAGATGTCTCTGATGTCGTGGTACATTTTTGTCGCCCCTGGATGAAGGGAATAGCGAGCGTAGTGTACCTCGTGCATGATCCGCCCACGAAGCCCTGAAGCATTCGGGACACAGAGGCGGCCCTTACAGCGTAGCACATCATCCTCGGTTATCTGAAAATCTGGCTCCTTACCTTTCTGAATTCTATCTCTGAGCTGGACTAAATCGGGATCCTCTTATTGTCGTTCTTTTACCTCTTTAACTAATGATGACACAGCAGAATTCTGAATTACTGCTCTACTATTTTCTGTTTCCATTACCCAAACGGCTAGACCAGCTAACTGATGAATTTCTTTAGCTAACTTCTATTTCTCAGGTCGCAAATACGCCAAACTCCCCATTGACTTTCGGCTCAGGGCATCTGCTACAACATTAGCTTTTCTGGGGTGATATAGAATATTCACATCATAATCTTTTAACAGCTCCAACTAGCGGCGTTGCCGCAGATTCAACTCCCTCTGAGTGAAAATGTACTGTAAGCTCTTATGATCTGTGTAAATATCAACATGGACGCCGTACAGGTAATGCCTCCACATCTTTAAGGCGTGGATTACTGCGGCCAATTCCAGGTCGTGGGTGGGGTAATTCTTTTCGTGTTTCCTCAGCTGTCTGGAAGCATATGCAATTACTCTACCATGCTGCATCAACACACAACCTAACCCAACACCTGACGCATCACAATAGACTGAATAACCTTCTGTGCCTTCCGGTAATGCCAACACTGGAGCGGAGGTTAATCTGTCTTTCAATTCCTGGAAGCTCTGCTCGCATGTCTCTGTCCATTGAAACTTTGCTACTTTCTGTGTCAATTTAGTTAGAGGTGCTGCAATGGTCGAGAACCCCTCAACGAACCTCCTGTAATATCCTGCCAACCCCAGAAAGCTACGAACTTCAGTCGGGGTGGTAGGCCTAGGCCATGACTTAACTGCTTCTATTTTCTGCTTGTCTACCTGTATACCAGCGTCTGAGACAATATGCCCTAAAAAGGCCACTGAGTTAAGCCAGAATTCACACTTAGAAAATTTAGCATACAACTGGCGGTCCCTGAGGATCTGGAGCACTGCCCGCAAATGAGTCCGGTGATCTGCTTCAGAACGTGAATACACCAGAATATCATCAATGAATACTATCACGAACAGGTCCAGGAAAGGTCTGAAAATACTGTTCATCAGGTCCATAAAGGCTGTTGGGGCATTCGTTAACCCGAAGGACATAACTAGAAATTCAAAATGTCCATATCGGGTCCTGAACGCTGTCTTAGGAATATCTCTCTCACGTACTCGGACCTGGTGATATCCGGACCGTAAGTCAATCTTAGAAAAATATCTGGCTCCCTGTAACTGATCAAATAAGTCATCAATTCTGGGGAGCGGGTACTTGTTCTTTACTGTAACTTTATTTAGCTGCCGATAATCTATGCACATTCGGAGCAAGCCATCTTTCTTCCTTACAAATAAAACTGGCGCACCCCACGGTGATGTACTCGGCCTGATAAAACCTTTATCTAACAAATCTTTCAGCTGCTCCTTTAATTCTCTGAGTTCTGCAGGAGCCATACGATAGGGAGGTATTGATATTGGCTGAGTGCCTGGTAACAAGTCGATAGCAAAGTCTATTTTCCTTTCTGGGGGAATACCAGGTAACTCATCAGGAAATACATCTGCGAATTCATTCACCATTGGGACATACTGGAGTGTCGGAGATTCTGCTTGGACATCCTGAACTCTGACCAGATGGTAAATACACCCCTTAGATATCAACTTTCTCGCCTGAAGGTAGGAAATAGACCTACCTTTTGGCATAGCGATGCTGCCCTTCCACTCCCGCACTGCTTCTCCTGGGAAGTGGAATCGGACCGTTTTGGTCCAACATTCAACGTTGGCAAAGCATGGTACTAACCAGTCCATACCCATTATGGCATCAAAGTCTATCATTTCTAACTCGACCAGATCTACTGTGGTCTGACGATCAGCAACCTCTACTGTACACTCGCGGTAGATTCGGCTAGCTGTGATAGAGTCACCAATGGGTGTGGATACTAAGAAGGGCTGCTGCAATGATTCTGGTGTAATACTAAACTTTCGTGCCACAAATGGAGTAATATAGGACAAAGTAGACCCTGGATCGATTAACACATAAGCAGGGTGTGAGCAGATAGTTAGCATACTTGTCACAACATCAGGCGACGCTTCTGAATCTTGCCTCCCTGGTAAGGCATATGTGCAGCTTGGACCCACACCTGTACTAGAGGCCCCTGATCTGCCCCGACCCCTGCCTGCTGAAACTGAGGGCCTGCGCCCTGCCGAGGATGTTGTGGCTCGTGACCCTGCAGATACTCTATCCTGTCTATCTCGGTCCTCTCGTCCTCTCGCTGGGCAATCTCTCATCAAATGGCCTTCTTGGCCACAAATATAACATGCGGTGGAACCATACCTGCATGCCCCAGAATGGCGTCGACTGCATATAGGGCAAAGTGGTAGGGTATACCTACTCTGCTCCGCCCTCCTTTGTAATGGTGAGTCTGCCATCTGCGAGCCTCTACCAGTCTCTGACTGCCCCCTGCAGCTGAATCTACCCCCCTGTGACTGTGGCGGAGGTGGGGGCCTGGGCGGCCTATCTGACAATCGTGGCCTGGGTCCCCCCCGGGCCTCCCTCTGTAACTCAACTAGCCTGTCCCGGCGACGCTGTTCCTGATTGACCCTTCTGATCTCCCGATGTCGCTGTCTGATGCCCTCAATATTCTGGGCAAATGCCTGAATTCGAGCAATATCCATGTCCTCTCGCAGTGTGGCCGTAATACAAGTCTCAACATATTCTGGATTCAACCCCATAATAAAACGGTGCACTCTGGATGCCATGGTATCAACAAAGGCCGGTGCATATCGAGCCAGAGAATCAAACCGCAAGGAATATTCCCGGACACTCATGGCCCCCTGCTCTAGATGTAGGAACTGATCTACCCGAGCCTGTCGAATCTCCCGCGGCAAATTGTGATCCAGAAAGGCTCCTGAAAAGCTGGACCAGGTGGGAGGGGAAACATCTCTCCCTCGGGACCTTTCCCAGCTTTCATACCATAACACCGCAATATCCCGTAACCGGAATGCTGCCAATTCAACTGATTCGGTAGGCGTGGCATGCATAACCCTGAAGATTCTCTGTATTTGATCCAGAAAATCCTGAGGGTCCTCTGTCCGGTCCGTGCCTGTAAACTGTGGGGGATTCAGGGCTAAGAACTCTCGGACCCTCGAACTACCGGGCCCTCCTGATGATTCTGCAACTGTAGACGGCATTGGCTGACGCTGAGCAGCCATCATCTGTGCTAACATAACTACAGCACTCCTAACCTCCTAGTCGGAAGGTGTCGGTATAGGGACTGCTGAAGGTAATGTCGCCCCAAGTGGCTCCTGACGTGATGGAGACTGCTGAGGAGGCTGGGACGATGCCTCTGTAGTGCCCTCTGATCGGGTTGTTTCTAAACGAGGGGGAGGCATCCTGCTGGTGCCTTCCCCTGCTGCAATATCTAAGCTCCGACCTGTGATAGAATGTTGCTGCTCTGACATTATCTGTAACCAAAGAATATAGTAAGCTTTTAGGGACTCAACCCTATGTTGCACCGCTCTATAGCACGACTGAATAAGAACAAAAGACAACCATCCTATCATGCCTTGCAGCCTCCTATCCATAGTATGTGGTGCACAACACATCCATGGACAGGACTCTGCTTAGCACGGCTTGCAGACTCCCTGGGATACGACCTGCTCTGATACCAAGTTTGTCACACCCCGCCTTGGGGGGCATGACCGGCACCTGGTGCCCTACTGGGACCTGAACTGCTGAACTGCTAAGCCTGGGCACATCTAGTGCCTGGATGACTCTAACTCATATTTTTGGAAACAAAGGGCTATATAATGGCTGTAAACACAGCCCTCGGCCCATTGGCCTATAGCCTCCTGTACTTGTACTAACAGCTGACCAGAAACATATCAATTTGGGGAAACCTATGCGGGCCGACACGACCACCATGCTGTCTAGTTATCTGCAACTCAGTCATGAAGTACTAAAAAGCTACATGACCGGCAAGGTCACCACTACTGGTAAACTACGGCCCCACACGGCCATCATAAAAGAAAGAAAGAGAACTAACAGCTATACAACTGCACGGCCTCACACGACCGGCTCATCTATATACAGACTGCAAGCTTCTAGGAATAGCAATAGAATGATCGGGACAGGGCCCCGACCTACCCGTACTATATAACAAAAAAAAGGAACTGGAATACACCTCTGATATTCAGTCTCCGGATGACAGGAGTTGAATACTCGATCGCTGACAGGAATCACGTAGTATCGCCTGCTCATCTATGAGTACCTGCAGGCAAGTAATGCAGCGCCCCACCGGGCGTCAGTACCGCTGGTACTGAGTATGTAAAGCAATAACTGAAAGAAATATCTGAAAAATATAATACAACTGATGAAACTGAAGTAAGAAGAATTAGATTAACTGCCTGATACTGTAAATCGTACCTTTTCTCATTTATACTGGCAGAAAATAGGAGTCATACCTGGAGACATATCCCTCTACTGCTGATCTACTCGTATCTAACGTAATATGGCATAACATGAAATAGCATAACATGGCACACACAAACCTTACCCGTCCCCCATAAGCCGGGAGGTACAACCAGCACAGAATCTACACCCCTACCCCGGTCATCCCATCTCCTATAATGGCTGTAAGCATCCTGTCAGTCCCCTGGGTATGCACTTGGGCTCGCTGAGCCCCTGACTATAACTGTACCTGAGTCCGAAGGACTCCTGAATCAACACCCCGGGCGTACCCGCTCGACGGGGGTGTATAAGGGCCGACCAAGGCACAATATGGGGAAATCTGGCATCCCATCTTCGTCCCCTATGGGACGGCATACCACTCCGTAGAGTGACGTATCCTCGTCCTCTGGCGGACGAGTCGATACAGCTATTAACCCTGGGCGGTCATGGATGCTAGGTAATCCAACCCCAAATAATACAACGGTCTCAACTAGTAATACGGTCTGCATATCTCACATGCTGAGGCTAACGGGGTAAGGTATCACATACATTACATGCTGAACTAATGATAGTAATCTGTACGTATTTAATACGTGCTGAGGCAGGTAAATACATAAATATAGTCTCCTGCCAGACTGTACTGGGGCACATGCTATACAAGATAGTGTTTCTGCTGGAAACTATGTTGTTTACTAAGTTTCTGTATTAACATGATTTCCTATTCCTAGCATGCTTTCTAAACTTCACTTTAGCCTGCTATCCTGTTTCTGAGGTGCTTTACGGATACTGCATTGCTTTGCGGGGTTTCTACTGAATACAACAATATCTTAACATTTCGTATTACATCACATACTTAGCATGCTAAGCAGTTTCTAACACTTGTGTTAGAATCTATGTCATACTAGTAACTTTCACGCAAGTTACAACTTGAGGCTTCTAATATCGTATCAACATTTACAATAAACGCAATACTTAACTTCTGAACATTCTACTGGCCTGTAAATTACTATACTGTATCAATATTACTTAACTTGCCGAGGGAACGAGCTTTACATACCTTATCCTTGAACTATTCGTCCGTCGGACGAGGCTCGGCCGGTACTTCAACTATTTTCTCCCAACTGCATTCATAAGTATGTCAATTAATACTAAATACGGCTTTATTGTAAAGAGCAACGTCACTTTTGATATAGTTTATAGCCTAAACTTAGGCTTATCGAAATACGGTCGAAAACTCGCTATTTTTCAGCGGTCCAGAAGGGAGAAATATTCACTTCACAGCTAGGAACACATAGACACTAATTTAGAGCAATTCCACTTACCTTAGCTCGGTGGCTCGACGATTCGTCGGTCGTATTTTATGAAACTGAATCCGTAGGAATGCTCTCTGTTGCTAAATACCTCAGTATCTGGAGTTAATTTGAATTTGGGCAGCGTTTAGCAGCGTAATCGGATGAAAATTATTTAATTTCCTTCGTCCCCCCTTTCTCTCTGCGTGTAGCCTCTGTTTTTCTGAAATTTCCTTTGATTAAAATGAAATTAAACCGAAGTGGGGCTTATATACTTGAGCCTGAACCTGGGCAACGTGTCACGGAGCCATCCCGGAGGCCTCACCTCCGTGACACGCTGCCATCGCGGAGGGGCTCTGCCTCGGCTCCTCCCGCGATGGTTCGACGGGTTTCTCGTCCGATCTTTTTCCCGGCCTTTCTCTAGCACGTATGGCCTTCAAATATGCTTAACCAACGTGCGAATAGGTCGTCTAGGTGCCGGGAATTCTACGGGGTATAACATGATTATATCTGGATATAACTCGATACCATAGAACATGCCATCTATAACTGGATATAGCTCAATAACATAAGATGTGTCATTTATTACCGGATACAGTCTCAACAAATGTAATACATACTATATGTGATCTTGCTAGTTCATTATACTGCCTTTACAACTTCTATTATGGATATTACGTAAGAACATGCTGAGATACTAGCGGATACCACATTACTATCTGAAATCATCTGACTATCCGTTATTCCGATTATTGCATGATACGTAATGATATACTAGCATGCTTGCTGGAAATTATACTGAAATCGTTCTTGTACGCTGGGTATCTGTTAATAGCCTTTACTCTAATTATTTCCTAGACTATACTTCCTGGCTTGCCGAAAGAATAGCTTTACATACCTGGATTCTGAGTACCCGACTGACCGATGTGATTTCCGTCGGTACTTCTGCTGATTCTTCCAACTACATTCATATACATGTCAATTAGAACTAAATACACCAATATTCTGAAAGAAGACGCCACTTTCGATATATTTATAGCCTAAACTTTGGTTTATCGAAAGACAGTCAAAAACCGGCCGAATTTCGCGAAACTAAATTCCTAGGAATGCTCCTTACTGCTTAATACCTCGGTATCTGAAGTTAATTTGAGTTTGGACCGCGTTTGACGGCATAACCGGAAGGAAATTATCAAGAAACCTTCGTTCCTCTTCCTCTCTGATTTTCTCTCTATTTTCGCTGGAAATTATAAGAATTATATCATTTAAAACCGAAGAGGGCTTATATAGTTGGGCCTGGATAGGCCCAACGTGTCACGGAGCCAACGCGGAGGCTCCACCTCCGTGACACGTTGCCATCGCGGAGGGGCTCTGCCCCGGCTCCTTTCGCGATGGTTCGACAGATTTTTTGTCCGGTCTTTTCCCGGGCCTTTTTCTAGCATGTATGGCCTTCAAATACTCTTAACCAACACGCGAATAGGCCATCTATGTGTTGGAAATTTTACGGGGTATAACAGTTTGAGTGACCACTTTTGAATTAATGTAACTACTCCTCTGTATAGAACACACAAAAATGTCATGTCATATTAGAAAGTTGAAATAATAAAGAATTATCAAAAAACAAAAGACATTTTTTAAAGAAAAAACAGAGAAATTTTTTTCGTTTTGCACTTATAAAGTTAAAATTTACTAGGACTGTCATTTAATATGTAATATTGCAGTTGCTTAAGTCGATGATATTTCAAGAGAAGATATTTGGTGCAAGACACAAAAGCTTAACTTTTTTCACAAGTAGACTTAAAAGCTAGCTTTTGTAACATCTTTGACGGAAAACATCGTTTTAACATGTTACCATCATTTAGTGTCTAGTGTGGTCGTGTCATTACACAAGTGATAATATTTTTTGATATTATAGAAAATTCAATTATTATATATGATGTTGGGTTTGGGCTCCCAACTATGTGTTTTTTTAAATGGCCCATTTTTGGAAGAAAAGTCTTCAGCCCTTTTTGTCCACCTTGAGGGCTAAAAACTCAGCACCATCCTTGGGAGAACTGAAAAATCATTTTCGCACAAAAGAGAGAAGAAAGAGAGATTGCCCCTGTGCAATTCCGTGAAAAGCAGGTCCGGTGTTTGCGATGATCGGAGGTCCAAATCTTATCCGATCGTGCTGAAATTTTAGGAGGAGTCAGGGGACTCGTTAAGCTTCAATCTGAACGGTGGAGATCGAATTCCAACGGTTAGATTTTGATTTATAAGCTTCGGACCAGACTGCTGTTTTTGTTGATTTTTGTGATATTTGTTTCTCTATTTTGATTCTAGTGCCTTCGTAGTGTTGTTAAGGGCTAGATATCATTATGGTGTTGTTGGATTGTTGATTTGTACACTCTTTTGGTGCTAGTGGAGTTGGTTAGGCCGAAGGGTCTCGTGGTTTTTTACTCTTTCACGTTGAAAGGGTTTTCCACGTTAAAATCGTGTGCCTCATATCGTTTGTTTTGTGTTTGGATCATCTTGTTGCTTGGTTTGTTGCTTGTTTGTGCTTCTCACAGATTCTTTCAAGAGGGGAAAGTGTTGATCTTGGGCACAACCGTATTTGTGTTCTTTCTTCCCCGACATATGATATGTCTGAAGGTATGGAGTAGTGAAGTGATTTAGCTTAATTTTAGATTTGATTGATGAAGTTCGAACTGATATTCGGAAGTTAGGTTTTTGGCGATTTCAATTTCAGACTCAAAAGGTTGTAGTATAAAGTTCAACATTTGTAATTTTTAACTTCAAATATGTATATTTGAATTTAATTGCCAAGCGGCTACATATTAAATACTTTATAATTTTTAATTTTTATTAATCAATCTTTCAAGTGACTGTTTGTGCACTTGCCTAGCTAACCAGCAAAGAGTTCGTAACCCAAATGGAGCTCAATATTATGAGTTATGACCATCCACTGAGTCCAACCTACAAAAGTAAGTTAGTGAATGTGTCCTTTGAGTCATTTAATTTGTAAAATGTGTACATAATGTATACAAAGACAACAAATAAGACGGAGCGAAGCAGGGTAGACTCTTAAAGGGCAAGGCAGGAGAAGATTTAAATGGGATAAATTAGGATAGGATAGGGAAAAATTATTTTATTCAAAATTTATACAAAGGAAAGCAAATAATAGATTTGAAAAAAGAAAAAAGAAAAAAAAAAAGACTCAACTATGAAACTTAACAAGAAACGATAAAACTTATACAAATAAATCAGTGAATACTTCATCAATTTCTGATTATAGAAACAATTTTGAAATTTCTAAACTATTATAAATTATTATTTGAATTCTCAACATTCAAGTGTTAAGCTTATTTGAACATCTAATCTTATAACATGTTAAGCATCAATTTTTACAGTATTTCTTTGCTCCTATGTAATTTAGGAATATATAAGATATACTTTTGTGTTAGAAGTGAAGTAGAAAAAAGAAAATAATAATTAATTTTTTTAATAGTAAATATGACATTTTTAAAAATTAAAACACAATATTTTAATACAATTCGTGTATTACTTTATGAAAAGTAGAAAATTAAAATATACGTAAACGAGGTAGGATTTGTCGGAAATATTTTTTCAAAAAATCATATTTTTTTTCTTTGTTTTCCCCCTCAGAGTTTGTAAGTTGATGGTGGTGCCACTACGTTCTTCAAATTCAAATTAAAGTGCAACGCTAACCCACCTATGAGGTGGTAAAAATCATCAAAAAGTAAAAAATTAAATATATAAAAGATAATATAAACAAGACGGAACAGAGTAGGGCCTAGCAATACGAAGCGAGCGGGTCAGGATGGATCAAAATCTAAATAAATCAAGACTTGTCCCGCCTTATCCTGTTCTATTGCCATTTCTAATTGAAATATATAGATAATATATACTTTAGCTATATTGATTAATTAGATGGCCGATGTGTACATTTATATAAGAGAAAATTACAAAAATGACAATATTTTGGGCAAAAGTAGGCTAAAGTAGCAACATTTTACTTATTTACATAAAATGACAATATTTTATGTATCATGTGTTATATTTAACCTACGTAAAATGCAACAAATACATATACAAATATCTAGTTAGTTGATTGATTTTAGAGATTATGTTTCTTCTAAATAATCAGTTACCATTATTCACACCATTCATAATTGAACATTCCATATTTATAGGACTCTAAAAATAGATGGAATTCAAATTCTACATTACCAGCTTGTATGGCAAATCTAAAAATTGCAATATATTTCCCTTCCACAACGTATATTGTATCTTTCATTCGAATCGATCCAGGTATGTATTCCAACTTATATTATATCTGAATTTTATCAAATAAATAGATGATGTAAATATATTTTTTTAATCAATTTTCACAAATAATTTTTCGGGATCTTATATATACATTGTTTTTTTTACGAATTGTATCAGGACTATTAGTTTGTCATTAATTTTTTTAATTTTTTTTGAATTGATAGTTATTGATGGCAAACATAGCAGTACTGATAACGCATTCTGGGAGGTGGAACGAATATAATCACTATGTTGGATATAAAGTAGACGAAATTATATTTAAGAAATATTTTTCTTTCGGAAAATACTTTGTATCATTAATACAACCAAATACATATATTTTTAGTTGCAAAATTCTAAAAAAGCATAAGGACTTGTGTATTTAATTGTATCAATGAATACTAATATGTATCTTTGTTAAGGAAACTATGGTCATTACTAAATACATAACAATATAACATGCATGTTAAATGCATCTGTATAACATAATATCATGATTAGGTTGTAATTTATGTGTTTGCGTATTGTTATAAATACAATTAAACACGAATATGTGTTTTATTAATTATACAACACATGCGTATTTGTGATATATATAAAACATGACTACATTAAATATTGACTTAAAAAAAATATTATTAATTAATTAAGAAAAAATAATATATCAAGATTAGGGAAAATAAACAAAACCTGTTCTTCTGGTTGTTCAACAATGTTTTTGCTAATAGGATTTTCAAAAAACAAAAAAAATCACTTACAATAATTAAAAGAATTCTATATTCTATTTGAGACTCCAAAAATTATGAAGATTTTGATTAGTAAGAATCCGATAAACTACACGGTTGAAGATTTTGTCTAAATATAAAAAATACATATCTTAAATTGACAATTAAATAAAAATCATGAATGAAACTTAATTTAAATGCATTCTATAATACACTTGAAAACGGAAAGATCGTGAAAATATGGATTGAATTAATGGCCGAAAAATCTGGTTTGATAGTGAAGTTGAGTGAGAGAGAAGATGGAAGAGGGGTTGAACGGTTATTGGAGTGATTTACGGAGAATAATAAGAGAGAGAGTAAAAAAAATAATTAAATACACCATAAAAAATAAATATATGGAACATTAAATGAAATAAAGTCATATTAGGTAATTTTTTAAAACTATGGCCATTATATATAAATATTTGAGAGAATATATAAAATACTCTCTGAACTTATACCTTATTTTTAAGAAGACACTTTAAGTTTCTGGGGTTCATATTACACCCCTATTCTTGTTTAAATGGTATAACTAACATCTTTTGAGCTTACGTGGCTCCTGGTGTGTTTTGCACTTGCTTGGAGCGCGTGAATAGCTCCAGAAATGCCATTTTTAAAATTAAAATCTTTTTCTTTTTTTTTCCTTTTTTCTCTTTCTCCATTTCTTTGTTTTATCCTCTCTCTCACACTTTTTTTTTTTTCTTCTTCTTCTTCTTCTTCTTCCATTCCTCATTACCACAATCTTTAAGCATATATTTGCAATTTTCACTATAACTCCGTCACTCCCACCCGTTACTCTACAACATCCCTCCCTCCCCTCCCCCCCCCCCCCCTTTTTATATTCATTCGACTCTTTTTTTCTTTTCCTATTTTGATACCAATCTATGAAATGGGTTTGGTGACTTTTCACCATAACTCCTCCTCCCCCTTTTCAATTTAAAAATTTAAAGAATCTAACATCCATATTTAATTGTTTGATTCGGCGATGTATTTTATTTTCTTATTATTTTTTGTTCTTCATATTTTATATTATGGGTCTAATGGTGATTTATAAATTTTTGAATTTTTCTTTGGTGGTGATTTAGATTTTTAATTTTTGATTATGAGATGATTTGATTTGATTTTTGATAGGTTTAGTAATGATTTTTGATGATTTTAATTTAGTGGTGGTTTGATTTTTTTTTTTTTACCGGTGAAGATGGTGTTGACAAGGTTGTGGAGAAGAAGAAAGAAAAAAAAATGAATAAAAAGTAAAAAAAATAAAATAAAATAGTGAACTAAAAAGAAAAAAGATAAAAAAGAAAAATAAAAAAATAAACAAAAATACTGGAAAAAAAATGACGTGGTAGAATTTAATTGGTGCGTCTTATGCAGTGTTTTTCTTAAAAGTGGTGGTAGCCTCGAAAGGTGGTATTATACTATTTAAATAAATATAAAGGAGTAATAGGACCCCCGCAAACTTAAAATATCTTCTTAAAAATAAAATATAAGTTCAGAAAGTATTTTACGTATTCTCTGTAAATACTTTTATAATTGTGTTATATTATGTAACTTTTCCTTTATAGAAACTTACCTTTCCTCTATGTAATGGGCTAATGGCCCATTGGCATGACAAGAAAGGCGTCCCAGCCCACAGTTATATATAGCGGTTAAATAATGGGCTTTTCGTGATTGGATTCTATAAGCAACGCCAGACTATGCAAATTAATGACCATGCTTGTTATTAAATACTTTTGAGAACATTACATAATTGTCCCAAAAAAGTAACATATTTATATAAAAATGTCTATTTATTTTGATACTTCACAATATAATTATATAAAATATCTTATTTTATTTATTTTTTTTCGGACTGCATCATGACATCAGCGCTGCACCTTTTTTTTTTGTCTCTTAGCTGTCAGTATTACTTTATTTTTTTTCTCTCTCTTTCTTTAATTTATTTCTTTTTAAATTAATTTAAATTTTTGTTACTATTTTTTGATCTTTTTTTTTTTACTTTTTTAATTAAAAAGTAAATACATTAGCGAATTATATTTAGAGTAATAAAAATATAGAAAAATTAAATAATTTGATTACAACAAGAAGTAATTTACAAAAAAATACTAAAATCACTAGCTTATTTAATAACAAATGTTTTCTTCCAAATCATTATTCTTGTTTTTTCATCATAATCTAATTCCATACTCAAATTTGGCTCTTTTTTTTCATTGTTCAATTATTTATTTCTCTACTCATTTTTTTCTCATTTTTCTTTATTCTTCATCTTTTTTCTCTTATTTTGTTAAAAAAAAAATTCTCAAATTATATTATTCCTTATTTTTTTTCACCGTAATCTAATTTCACTCTCAAATTTGATTCTTTTTTTTATTTTTTCATTTTATTTATTTCTTTTTTTTAAAATTTTATCTAGTTTTTTTTTAAAAAAAAATTCCTTAATCTAATTTCATTTTTTTGTCTTTTTTTTATTCTACTTTTTAAATTTTTTGATTTTATTGAGGTATCCTCTACACCTCCAGTGAACACTCTCTAATCCTCTATGACACCATTATAGTATATCTATATACTGACATGGTATCACGGAGGATTACTTCAGTGTTTCAATGAATCTATCTTTAGTAATCCATGATACCATGACAATATATAGATATATAGTGATGGTATCATGGAGGACTGTTTCAGTCCTTCAATAAGACATTTCTCAGTCTTACGTGATACTATCATAGTGTATCTATATACTAGTATGAAATCATTAAGGTCAGCTTCAGTCCTTTAGGAAGAAAATCATCAGTCCTTAGTGATACAATCATAGTATGTCTATATACTGTCAAGTATTCATTTAAGTCATCGTTACTTCTGGATAATACCATCACAATATATCTTTATATTGTCATGGTATCATTTAAGTCCACTTCAGTCCTTTAGCGAGACACTCCTCGGTCCTCAATAATACCATCACAATATCATGGTATCTTTCAAGTATGATCCAGTCCTCAGTAATACTATCACAACATATCTATATACTAGCATGATATCATTAAGGTCCGTTTCGGTCTTTCAGTGAGAAACTTCTCTGTCTATGGTACCATCTAGGGGTGGGTATTCGGTTTTTCGGTTCGGTTTCTTTAAATTTTGGTTCGGTTTTTTCGGTTTTCGGTTTTTCATATAGTGTACCGAACACCGAACCAAACTAATTCGGTTCGGTTCGGTTTTTTTGAAATTCGGTTCGGTTTTTTCGGTTTTTCTAATTCAGTTTTTTCGGTTATGGGCCTAATTAATGGGCTATTTTTTAACTTACAAAATGAACTACTTTTTAAATTAAAAATGAGTTGTTTTATCTTTTTAAATTCAAAATAAATTATTTTAAGTTTGAATTCTAAAATTTAATTCAACTAAACTTAATTTTAACTTTTTAAATAAAGAAAATAGTGGGATCAATTGATTTACATTTAGTAGTACATACATAACATTTGAATTTTTGATAATAAATTTTCTCATATGCTTAATATCCTTATAACAAAACCAATAAAAAGTTAAGGGTCTTTTAAGATTTTAATAATCTATGGTCCCTAATTTCTTGTTAAATAAATATTATATATTTCATTTTTCTTTCAAAGCATATTAATAATAGTAAGAATTTTCTTAACATGCTAAAACTATTATAAAACTTGTTATTTGTAAAAAAAACTTAAGCAATTGTATCAATTATATAAATAATTCTCTAAATGTAAATGTGCTTTGAGATTTGGGTTGGGTGTAGTATTTTTATTTTTTTGAAATTAAGTTATAATTAAAAAAAAAAATGTAAAATTTCGGTTAAACCGAAAAACCGAAAAATCGAAATATGAAAACCGAAAACCAAACCGAAAAACCGAAAATTTTAAATAAAAAAAACCGAAACCGAACCGAAAAACCGAAAAAACCGAAACTGAAAAACCGAATTAATTCGGTTCGGTTCGGTTTTTCGGTTTTCGGTTTTTTTGCCCACCCCTAGTACCATCACAATATATCTATATATTGTCATGGTACCATTGAGGTTTGCTTCAGTTCTTCAGTCAGTCCCTTATAATACCATCACAACATATTTATATACTGGTATAATATCATTGAGGTTTGATTCAATCCTTCAATGAGACTCATTAGTCTTCTATTGTACCATCATAATATATTTATATACTGTCATGGTATTCTTGAGGTCTGCTTCAGTTCTTCAATGAGATACTCCTCCGCCTTCCATGATACCATCACAGTATACCTATATAACTAGAAAGACAAAGAGAGAGAGAGAGAGAGAGAAAAGGAAGCATTGTCCAGCATGCAACAAATTAAGGATACATTTTAGCTAAATATTTTGCCTCAAATAAATATTAATAAAATTAATATAAAAAAAACAAATCAAAATAATTAATTTACTATTATAGAATATTTTATGTACTTTTCCCAATACTTTTTCTTTTGGCGAAGTAGACTTGCTGTGATATTTAGTCAAAAATTGAATGTCTTTTTTTGTTTACACAAAAAAGTGTAGTGATTTTTTGTACAACTTGAACAAAGTTAAATAATTTAATAACTTTGACACAATCAAATTAAAAGTGACCATGCATCAAATTTCCCCTTAAGTTATAGTACTCCCTCCGTTTAAGCTTGTGTCTCCTTTCTTCTTTAATCTAAAATGTCATTTTTAGTTTAAAGTTTATATAATTCCAAAAATATATATAGTATATATATATGTATATACACACCAGTCTTTCTATACCATTATTGAAAAAAGTAAATGAAGCGACTGAAGCAAAGGGGACCCTACAAAATCTGTCAGTGTCCCAATCTCCACACCACCCAAAAGAAAAAAGAAAAAGAAAAGGGTGGTAGATGTTTACATCCCTATCCATTACTCTTCACCAAAAACCTAAATATATGTTAAGAGTGAATAGAACTATTTATGAAGGTCAAATCACATTTGATTGATTGTGTAAAAACTAAGGCTGCTTAAATTAAACAGTTGTCTCATATAGTAGTATTAATCAATTACGCCACTTCTTTCGATGCTTATTAGCCTTTATACATACTTCCGTTTTATTTTTATTTTTTTTAAATTTACTATTTAAAAGACAGTTTTTTAAATTTTTTTATTTAAATTTTACGTAAGACATATTTAAAATTATAAAATTAAAAAGTATTTTGATATATTTTTAACTTAAAATCACAAAATTCAAAAGTTTTATTATTTTCTTAAATTTCAATTTCAAGTCAAAACCACACAAATAAATTGAAATAGAGAGAGATAGAGAGAGAGTAGAGGAGACGAAATTAGCCCATAAAATCATAATTCAGTCAAGTTTGAACTGATTATTATCCGTCCATTTATTAGCTTAGCCTATCCTAACCCATCAAAGCTTGAACTAATATCTAACTCAAATTAATTGATGACAAATCTTATCAAAATAATTTCTAATTTTTTTTTTAATTTGTTATGTTATTTACAACTATAATCAAAATAATTTTTTTAATTAAAAAATAAATAAAATAATTAAAAGTTACCCAAATTAAATTTAATCCTCATTTTATTCTAAATAATTTAACTCATTTTAATTTATTATTTTAACTCTATGATAATTTTGAAGACAAAGTGAACCGGTCAAACACTCAATGTTTCAAGGTCCCCGCACTGGGGCTCTCTGGCGCTGACTCTACTGATACTTAGCTTTTTCTCAAACCGAATAATGCTTTGTTCCATTGCGGCCTTCTGTAAGGAACCCGACTCTTGAAATCGGTACATGGCACGGTAGCAGCGAGAGTTGGCATGATTGACTTTATCTTGGCCTAGATGCGGGTCGAATCAAGCATGTGGGAGCAATGTAGTAGCATTGCTAAGTCAAGTGGCAAAGTGTGCAAGTGTGACAGATTGGTGCGCCTAGCATGGCATGGGCACTAAGCGGGCATCGGCAGTAGGCATCAGCAAGGCAGTGTCGGCAGTGGCACACTAGCTTGTGGCAAGTGTCATTGCTGGATCAAGTGCGGGTGTCCAAGGGTTGGCTAGATGAATGGAAAATGAGAATCAAGGCAAGGCATGAAGAAAGCAAGGAAATGACACGAGGAAAAACGGAGATGGCATGGACAAAGAAAAATGCAGTCGGCATGTCGGCAGTGGCACGACAGTGGCAGCGCGGCAGGCAGATGCGGCTGGGCAAACTTGGCAGTGGCGAGGGCGAGGTCTTGGCGCGAAGGACAGGCCTTTGGCGCCAAGATTGGGCGCAGCAGGGCATGTGCACGCGCGAGTCTAGTCAGCTGGGCGCAAATGCGGTCAGTTTCCTTGTGTAACCGTTTTTGGCTCCATTCTTTGTATTTTGCCTTAGTGTTTGAAATTTGAAATTCAAATAGCCTAAGCAGATAGGGATATCATATGCACGTTTGTAGGCACTTATGCCATGTATTATTTTGTATGCTTAGGCCGTGATAAGTGTCGGCAGGCCATTGGTTGTAAATGGGCAAGACTGGCATGTGTCTATAAATGACAGCCTTAGCCTTAAACGAAAAAAAGGGTAGTAAGTAGTGAGTGAAGAAAGCATAAAATGAAGGCTAGAAATTCACTTAGTGTTGGTGAACTAGGGAAGCTATAGGCTAGACGTTCACTTGATAGTTGGGCAGCATCCGACTTGTGGATTGCGCCTAGGATTGAAAGTCGTGGCAAGTTGTTGTCATGCAAGTGAGGGTCCTTTGTAATGTTTTGAAATTAATACAAAGGTTAGGAATTGTCCCGTATGTATGTGTGTTCAATTTAATTCTACCACACGAAAATAATTTTAAGTAAAATATTAAGCGTTGTTAAAAACAGGCTGAGTCAAGCAGGTGAACTTGACTGTCGCACGGTGGGTTAGCCGCTTAGGCAGAAACCTCTGGCGTGTGTCAAAATCTGCCCTGGTGACACCTTCTATCATTGTGCTTATTTTAAAAAAAAATTTATTGTTATTTTTATTTTTATATTTTTTGGTAAAAATTTTAGTCGCTTAAAATTAATTATTCAGATGCAGCAAAAAATAAAAGGAAAAAAAAAGGAAAAAAGGGGAGAGAAACAGCCCTATCGAACATCCACTAACATTATAGGTGAATGAATGAAGGTCAAGTCATCAGGCTGCTTAAACTTTTTGTTCGCATATTGTGCTCTCTTTCAAAATAGACTATGTTTTATCTTTTTAATTTTATTTTAAAATAAATAATTTTTTATATAATTAAAAAGATATTAATAATATTTTTTTAATTTTATTTTTATTTAAATTGTTTTATATAATTAAAAAAAATTAAAAAGTTATATCCTTTTTCACATTTTTTTTAGAAATGAGTTAAACTATAAAATTGAATCTCCCCCACGGTGTCTCTCATAGCTTTGTTCCAACAGAGCAATCATTTGTCCTTCATTGTTGTGGTGGCTTGTCCCAATTGAGGACTTACTTACTTTTATCATTTTTCAAATGCTAGGTCTAAACTGAGGATTATTTTTGCTTAGCGATGACCCAATTGATCGAAATTTAGGGTGTGTTAGATTGAAACGAAAATATTTTTTTATTAAAACTAGATGATTTTTTTTATATAATTTTAAATATTTGATAAGTATTTAAAAAAATATTATCTTAAAAATATAATTTAATAAAATATTACAAGGATGAAATGACAGGGTGCATGGAGTAATTAAGGGGTAGGAGTCAGGGGCGTTGGGTTGGGGAGTGGGGGCGGGGAAGAGACATTTAACCTGGGACGTCATTTATGAAACTTATTTTTTTTTATTTTCATTAGAAAAGTCATTTTTCTCATTTTTAAGAAATTTGATTTTTTTAAAAAAAATTCAAAATATTTTAATCAACCAAATTTTAAAAAATTGAAAAACGTCCGTACCAAACGCACCTTTATTCTTTAGAGGTGCAATGCCGTGTATAACAGATTGGAATTTTATCAATTATGAAGTATTTCCAGAGGAGTTAAATCGGGATCTTTATAAAAATAGTTGGTTGAATTTATTATTTATTTTTTAAAATTGATATACATAAATTATACATGATTACACATATATTATATATAAACTATACATATAATATTATATATTTGTCGACCATTTTAAAATTTATGCAGTTACGTGAACAACTATTGAGGTTAATTATGTGATATTTCCCTTTTCCACATGAATTTTCACTCCTTCAGAAATGGTTACTTTCATTTCAAGAATATTCTTTACTACGTTGTTCTTCTTTTTTAGTGATTACGTGTAAAAAGGCAATGTTAATTGAAAATATGTAAAAGGAAAAAAGCCATTTATTTTTCTTTAGAAAATAAACTTTTATGAAAAGTTAATGTAACAAATGATATACCACGAAGGTTACAGTGGACATTGTTGAGGAAACTATTGTAAACATGATTGATATCCAAATTAAAATAAAAAACAAACAGCCGATTTATCTCGTGAAGATAAAAATAAAATTACTTACATAATATTTTTTTCAAACTCGATTTATGTTATGTATATTATTATTGCTGTTGGTACATATTAAATTTTTTATCCCATTCTCGAAAGATAATGGGTTTGTGGTCCATTTAAAAAGAGTTTAGTTTGTTTAATGAAATTGTGACTTTAGATGTTTCACTTTAAACTAACATCGATATCGTGGATTTTTACCTTCTTGTTGACTGTGAAGTGTAGAGTCTAAATTAAGTAAATGGATCAGCACCTTTTTAATTAGTGGAAAGTATATATATTTTTTAATAATTTTTTTCACCCTTTCCCTAGAGCTATTTTTTTTTTCAAAAGTATTTTTGGCGAGAAATAGTTTTTGTTTGACCAATAAAGTTAAAAAAAATTTTTGAGCAGCAATTAGTGTTTGATCAAACTTTTGAAAAGTGCGTATTTTTTTCAAAAATGCTTTTCAAATAAGTACTTTTAGAGAGAAACTATATTTTTTTTAGCTTCTTAAAAAATAATTTATGCTACTCTTTAAAAATACATATTTTCTCTCGAAAATTTAAGGGCTATGAAATAAAATAAATTTGAGTGCAGGTAGCAATATGGTATGGTGGCCCTTTGAATGATTTCTTGGTCAGATTTACTAACTGCTAGTACTATAATATCACTCTTTATCTTTTTTGACTAAATTCGTTTCTTCAATGAAAAGATACTCCATATTTCATCTTCCAGAGGATCAATTAATGATGCCTTGTTGATAAGTGCAAATAATTGCCATGCTATTCAATAACAGAGATCATGTCTTTGAGGGGTATATTTAATAAACAGTAAAGTTGACTTAGCAATTTTAAAAAGTTAATAAAGGGCTCCATACAAGGAAAAAATAAAAAAATAAAAAGTAAAGAAGTTGAAGCCAGTTACAAGACAGAACTATGCTTGAATATTTTCTTCAATTTTAGGGGATTGATTTTTCATTTTTGGCTGTGTTTTGGTAGGAAAGGAAAATATACTTTACAAAAAATAGGCGATTCTTTTTTTAAATAATTTTTTTGTATTTGTCATGTAAAGAGAAAATAATTTAAAAAATATTTATATATAATTTACCTATGTAATATGGGATGTGGGGGTAGGAGATGGAGTGAGAGGTGAGATATGAAATGTGTCGGAGAATGATGGGAGAAGTGGAATGACTGTTGTGAAATTTATTTTCTCTATTTTTATAAAGTTATTTTTCTCATTTAGAAATTATTTTGAATTTAATTACTATCAGCTATTCATTTAATTTTGTCACTTTTCAAGTTTCGAAATATTCTCTTTCGAACAAATCAATCAAAATCAGTCACTTTCTCTTCATACAAATCCAGCGAAAATATATCTAAAATTATAGCATGATATGTTTATCTGAATAAATTCCGTCATCAATGTGAAGTGTATAAGCACATAAGCTTCAAAATTTTGGAGGAAAAATAAAGACCACGAATGATATGATTTGGGATCTTATTGTCAAAATACAGAGATAACAATGGAGTTTTAATGAAGTTTTGAATAAATAAGAGAGAGAATGGGGGTTGTATAATAGTAATCTTGAATGGATATTCAAAGGAGAAAAATATGAAAGACAAAAATATAGAAAAAATTTATGAAATAAATGTGAAGGAAAAATATCTACCGTGTTTGAAGAAAATTATTTTTACCGTGCTTTTTATTTTTTATTCAAAGGAGCAATAAGGGAAGACAATAATTTAAGAGAACTTTAAAGAATGAATATATAGGGAAAATGTTACTTCCTTATTTGAAGTAAAAGAAATTACTGCTTTTTATTCAAACGACAGAATAGGAAAAGATAAAATTTTAGGAAAAATTTATGAAATAAATATGAACAAAAAACGTGTGTTTTTGTTTAAAAAAATATTGTAATGCTAACGCAGTCATGGTGAAAATTTACCTATATCATGTGTATACATTCAATATAGTTAAGTTAATCATAGAAAATAAATTAATATTTATTATGAGTCTTATTTTATATACATAGTTGTTAACTGTAGTTAAATATAAATAACTGTAGTTAAATAAAGGACACATGTTATTTTTTTATTGATTGAGTGTATAACCCGGTGTAGGTAAGTTTTTACCGTAGTCAAAGGGAAATGTTGCATCCTTATTTGAGGGGAAAAAAGTTCTACCTATGTCTTCTTTTAATCTCTATTAGATTTTGATAAAATTCTACTGCTATGTTTTGAAAAATAAAAACTTCTATTAAATTTTGTAATCAAAATTCTTATATAGTATATACACGTTTTTCCCCTAATATTTATAACTTCTACACACATCTACACATATAAAAGAAAATTCATATTTAACCTTTAATTAATTGATATGTGCATTTTTGATCTTTTTGTGAATCTTTACATATTTGATAAATTATTAAATGTAAAACCATTCAATTATAGATGTATGATGTTAAATTTTTATTGTTACTTCATACTTTAGAATAATATAATTCTAAAAATAGTCTAAATATCACATTTAATTTTCTTATTTAAAGAGATCAAAGACATACATTTTAGTTAATTAACTATAATTCTAAAAATAGTCTAAATATCACATTTAATTTTCTTATTTAAAGAGATCAAAAACATACATTTTAGTTAATTAAAGATTAAATATATTTAGCAAAATATTATAAATGATAAAAACTAGAATTTACCAATACACTCAAATTTGCAAGTCTTCCCCCCAACCCAACAAAGCAAAAAATTGATTAGGAAGTGTTAATACTAATCACTTCCTCTAATTTATATTATGTTGATCATTTCTTCTGCCATTTGCATGTTATTACGTTACAACTTTAAAATCCAGGTATATGCTTAACAAATAAAACATCTAAAAAATAAAACCTATGCACTGATTTATTTTTCTCTTAGGGTGACTTTGGTACGAAGAAAATGTTTTTGATGAAGAATATTTTCTAAGAAAATATATTTTAGAAAAATAATGATTATTTATTTATTTTTTTGTATTCGGTATGCACATAAAAAATATATTCTAAAAATATTTGTGTATATTTAAATAAAACTATGAGAATGAGATAGAGGTAGAGTGATGAATGTTATGTGTGAGAGGAAAAGGCACGAGAACTTTTTTTTATGTGGGGGGGGGCCAGGGTGGGGTTAGTGAGAATCAAATCCTCATTGAATTTTATTTTTTTATTAGATGGGGCGAGCTAGGGCAGGCCGAGTTCAGTTGTTGTTGTGGTGGGTATGGATGGGTGGTTTTAAGGGTGAGGAAAAGACAATGAGATTTTTTTTTTCCTACTTTCATTAGAGAAGTCATTTTCTTTATTTTCAAGGAGCTTGTTGTTTTAAAGGAAATATTTTTTAAAATTTTTGACCAACCGACTACAAAAAAATAAAATAACATAGTTTTAAAAATATTTTTCTTCGTACTGAACACATCCTTACTTGCTTTCTCACAGAAAATAGAAGAGAGAAAAAAGAAAGAACTTACTCACAAATAAACAAAGACATTGCTAAAAAAATGCACATTAGAATGAGTAAATATCTCAAAAAATTTCTCAATTATCAGAAATTATGCAGCAGTCATTCAACTTTGTTTTATTTCAATAAAATCACTCTCAACTTTGAGATTTTCTATTATAAAATCACTCTATTAAATTTGCTATTACAAAAAGAAAACTGAAATGACAAAATAAATTAAATTTTATAGCATATATACATGAATAAAATAAAATTAAAGACATCAGCTCCGTCGATCATTCTATAATTGTCAAAATTATAAGTCTACAAATAAAATTAATTAATTTTTTATATTATATATACATAAACCTCATAAATATTGATTTTATTAAAAATAGCATATTTGTATATAGAAACTTGATTTTTTTAAAAATAAAAAATAAAATAAACTACATTTTTTCCTCTATTTAAATAAAAGAATATATTCAATGATAAAAAAAAAAAACTAAACACACGCACAAAAGAACAGTGGAACACTTTTTAATTTATTTATTTCCAAATAATTTTTTCTCTTCTTTTATTGATTTCCTTTTTCTCTTCCATTATCTATCTATCTATGGAAGTTCTCCATTTCAAAATAAACTATAATTTTGGAAATGCATTGTTCCCCTCGAATCTCAAATTATTTATATGTTTTTCTTCTTTCTTTTACTCTTTCTTTTTTATCGATTATTTCAAAAAAACTTACTCTTCTTTTAAGAAAATTACCGTTATAAATTGATTCTTGTAAGAGAAATATGAATTTTTTTAAATTTTATTTTATTTATAAGGTCATGACTATATGGCATAAAAAAATTAATTTATCTTATGTTATTATTTTTTAATTATGATAAATATAATTAAATAATTTTATAAATAAAAAATATTAAATTAAATAATTTTATTAATATAAAATAAAAATTAAATAAGTTAAATAAATAATTCTTAGTGATCTTTTCAGATATTTACTCTCCCGGAATAAATAAACAGTGTGCTGAATTAGTTGCTTGGTTGGTAAACTCGATTCAATTGTTCTTTTTTAATCAAGCCATAGTAAAGGGCCAACTAATTATTACCCTTTTTCTTTAATTAATTATTCCAATGGATTGTGAAAACATAAATATATTACACTAGTACTTAATTATAATACTGGAAACTGCTTTAATTAATTATTAGTTTATATTAATGAAATAGACATCTTAGGTTCCATATTAGTCAGACCGACCAAAAAGAATAGCTAGGGTAGATGTGATTTCTCTTTCAATAATAATGCAAACTTCAGTCTATGGAATTGAAGACAAGAGAAGATTGAGTGCAACTCATTTTTTTTGTCTGTTTTAGTTAGTGATAGAAAGTTTTAAACATGTATTATATTTTATAGTATTAATTAGTACATTGCTGGTTTTGATGACTAATTGAAATTAATTATTACTCCCTTTCGTTTTCTTTTTATTTGATAGATATATTAAAAATATTTGTTTCAAAATAATTATTTATTTAAAAATTTCAGATATAGTTAATTATTTTTTCAACCCTGCCCTAAATACTTAGATTACTCTGAAATGTGAAAAAAATAATTATGAGACATTCATAATTAGAAATCAAAATTAAGTTTCGCATTCATAATTGGAAATCAAAAAAAGTAAGCAACATAATATGAGGCATAATCATGATATTCTTAATGGTATGAGAGGGGAAAAAAACAAATCTGACCTATTAGGATATTAAGTGCGCAATAATCCACAATATACATCTATGTTTGTGTGCGAGAAAGAAGACATATGAAAAAGCAGCCGCATAATCAGAAGCTCATATAATGAGATGGGTGTGGGTATATATATATATATTTATATATTTATATGTATGTAAATTTTGAATTATCTCTTTTATGATTACACTAGTTTTTATCTTATTTGAACTAACATGATTTTTCACGAATGAGATTCAATTGATGAATTTTTTTTTATCTCTATTTAGCTCTATATTAGCGTATAAATGTATTTTTCACCTGAAAAAATTCTAAAATTTTCTTTTCACAAATTAAATTCCTGTCACATATATATATATTCACCAGTCACCTCACCTTGTATGGTGTTAAGTTGAGATTCTCGAACTTTCAAGCTATTTTTATGCGTTGTAAAGGTCTCAATAAATTCACCCCTAACAATAGAGTCCTTTGATATTTATGTCTCATGACTCCATAGGTGTTAATTAATTGAGAATATAAATCTTCAATCTTCTTATGCTTATCAGAGGTCTCAATAGTTGCATCTCACCTAACAACTAAGTGCTTTAATTTCTTCATGGTGTCCTTTTCCTTTGTTTGGAATAAGTTTGAGTAAAGCTTAAGTCTAGTCTGATCCTTTGCCTTTAGTCATTTCGATTAATACTACATGCATTTGGAAAAAGACAAATTAAATGAAAGACTAGTGAAGTGTATAAATATTCAATTTTGAGATTATTATTTTAGTCATACTTCTAATGTATAAAATTTTAAATTTCTATTTACTTTAAAATAATTTCAGTCAGAAGTCGAAGTTCATCTGACGTGTCGAGTTAACATCTTAAAAAGTTATTCAACTTTAATAATTTATGTTGCAAAGTCATTGAATTTTCGTTTGTATCAATAAAGTTACTCAACTTATAGCTTTTTTCTCATAAAATCACTCAACTTAATATATCATAAATTAAAGAAACTCTTACATGACAAAATAATTTTTTTTAATGCCATATAAATATTAATTCCATAAATAAATAAAATTTTTAAAAAATCATTTCTTATACCTAATCCACCCACCCACACATCAAATTGAGTTTTATCTAAAACATTTTCATGAGTATTGTATATGTTATTATTAAAACATAAGACAACATAATCTTTAATGAAATTGGCTCGTAAAAACATTTAAAAGATAACAATGATACTAACAGCACAGATAATTCTTATATTTAGGGTTTGATTTAGAATGATCTTTATATATATATATATATATATATATATTTATTTATTGCTTTAGTTCTTTATATTTATTTAAAATGAGTATTGTATGTATGTATTATTAAAATATAAGATAGTGTGATCTTTTATGAAATTGACTTGTAAAAACTATGTAGATATTTAAACTAATTAAGCCACCACAACAAAATCTTGCGTATTCGTTTCATCTAATTCGTACAAGAAATATTTGCATAATTCTTTCAACCCTAAATTATAAAAAATAGTAAATGAGTAAACGTTTAAATTCATTCAAACTCCTAGAAATAATTATTGTTGTTGATTAAATTTATATAATTAATGATTTTTCATATAGTATAATTTGGACAGAAGTATTGAAGAAAAGCCTTATTTTGACTTATTTTTTCAATTTAAATAACGTACATGTACACTTTTTATGAGCTAATTAATTTCATCAAAGGTATATAACTACTACTTTGTCATAGGTACAATATAAATTTAAAAAAAAAAACACCTAATTTGAATGGTTTTAGATGAAACTTATTTTGATGTGTGAGTGGGTGGATTGAGTATAAAAAGTGAATTTTAAAAAAAATTCTTTTATTTATGTTGGGTACATATATATTTACATGGCATAAAATATTAAATTATTTTGTTATGTAAGATTTTCTTTATGATATATTTAGTTGAGTAATTTTTTGAGAAAAAAGCTACAAGTTGAATGATTGTATTGATACAAACTAAAATTCAATGACTTTACAATATAAATTGTCATAATTAAATAACTTTTTGAGATATTAATTTTTCATGTGTCTGTATTCAATTATATTTATATGAATTTTAAATTATTTTTATTTAAACTTCAATCATATAAAATAATTATTCTTTTATATCTAACTTCAAATATCATTTCAATTTTAAGATGGATAAATATGAAAAAGAAAAACTAAAAAATAAAGTATAAATTAAACGGTGGCCAAATAAAGTATCCGTTGGAACTTCTATATGAATGACGAGAGCCGAGAAGAAGGTTGATGGGCCGATTATTTACTGGAGAAAGGCAAAATCCTGACCCCACTGTCTGCAATCATTTAAAAAAAAAAGTGCTCTTTTTTCCTTAAGAAAAAATTGAAATTTTTAGTAATTGATAAGTTAATTAAAAAATTATTATTTTAAAAATATTTATATATAGTCTAGTAAAATTGTTTTTGGTTTTATTGCTGGTTTGTTTTGTCTATACAGTGACGATAAGATAATATGAGAAGTGTGGGAGGGCCATGGCATTACACGGAGCCACCTTAAGCGAAGTTTGCACGCGCATGATCAAAAATATATATGATGCATAAAAGTTAAATGTTAGCTGTTATGAGTAGATATTTAATTTTGCATATTCTTAACATAATTAAAAAAAAAATTAATATATTTTTTGCCAAATTTCTAACTCTTTCACTGAATGGAATGATCAAGGATTAGGGGGTTAAAGGCGTTGGATGACTGTGAAGGCGACATAAACTTATACATATTTTTTATGAAACTTATTTTTTTATTTTTTTATCTTGAAAAATAATATTTTTTTTAAAAAAAAAATTATATACAAATCAGATTATCATTGTTGGTGATGACAAATGACAAGATAAATTTATCTCAGTCTAAAATTATGCTCTCTCGGAAGCTCATGGAAACATATACTAGAACAGAAAATTAAAGAGAATGAAATTTATTTTCTCCATGATTAATATCTTAGAAGGCAATATATATATATATATATATATATAATAGTTATACGATCAATTTATTCAATATTTGCTTTTTTGGAGGACAATAATTATACGGATCAATTTTGGTTTTTTTTTTTTTTTGATAGACACCCAAAGGTAACAAGATATTCCATTGAGAAACTTTATTTTATAAGTTTGTTTGTTGTTATATTTGGGATGTATTACCTCCGTTTCTTTTTAGTTATTCTTTTTAGTTATTGAGATAAAGTTTTGTATAATTTTTAAAATAATTAATTAGAAATATAATTTAATTATTATAATTTTTTTAAAAATTATTAATATTAAAAATAAAATTAAAACATAATTAATTTAATTTATTAAATTTATAATTATTTTAATATATATGACAATCGAAAAAGATACGAGAATATTATGATGATGCATGGTGCCAAACCGCCCTAATTCCCCCGAGTCACGACGTTGGTACTTTTGTACTTCATAGAGTATATAATTGGGGAAATAGGTGCGTGCGCAATATTTTTCTTTCGTTTTACTTTATTCGGTATTATTATTTTTATTTGTGTGTTATAAAAAATAATATATTTTATAATAATAATAACATATTCAGTATAATTTCATAAAGTGCTAGGGATGATAGAGTGTATATAGACCTTACCTCCACCTCAAGGACAGAAAAACTGTTTTCGATAGACCATCGGCTCAAAATTTAAAAAATCAAAGCAATCCAGATAAGAAAAGTAACGTATGAAAGAAAAAAGAAAGAAAAAGAAAGAAAAAGAAAAAAAAACAACTATCAAAACATCATCTGAAATAAACTGCAATATACAAGATTTAAGAAATAATAGACAATCAGAAATCTACGACGACTAGTATGGGTAGATCAGCTAAACAAAACTCTACTCCCTGCAAGCCTACTCCCCTGATTCGTTTCCTCCACAACCTCATATTTAGGGCCGTGTTCTTGCTAAGTTGCTACTGTGACATGTCATGTCTAATCACCTTTCCTCAATTGGCTCTTCGGCCTACCTCTATCTCTCTTGAAACTATCCCTCGACAACCTCTCACACCTTCACACTGGGACTTCCGGGAATTTCCTCTGCACATGACCGAACCATCTCAACCTTGCTTCTCGCATCTTGTCTTCCACCAGGGCTACTCCCACCTTGTCCTGGATATCCTCATTACTAATCCTATCTCTCCTAGTATGCCTACACATTCACTGCAACATCCTAATTTCCGCAACATTCATTTTTTGGACACGAGATGTCTTAACCGGACAACACTCCGCCCCATACAACATAGTAGGTCGGACCACCACTTTGTAAAACTTACCTTTAAGTTTTGGTGACGCCTTCTTATCACACAGAACTACGGATGCGAGTTTTCATTTCGTCCATCCTGCACTAATACGGTGAGTGACACTCTTCTCAATCTCGCAATTACCTTGAATAGTAGACCCAAGATACTTAAAACTTCCTTTCCTTATAATAGCATGTGTATCCAACCTTACTACCACGTCAGCCTCATGCACCACCTCACTTAATTTGCATTCTAAGTATTCAGTCTTCGACCGACTCAACTTGAATCCTTTGGATTCCAGTATTTGCCTCCAAACCTCCAACTTAGCATTAACTCTTTCACGTGTTTCGTCAATCAGTACTATGTCATCTGCAAATAACAAACACCATGATACCTCTCCCTTAATTTGCCGTGTTAATGTATTCAATACCAAAGCAAATAGAAATGGGCTAAAGATTGATCCTTGGTGCAAATATTTTATATTTTTATTTAGTTTTATTTATTTTTACTTATCATATTTTTTTTCAAGAATTAAATTATATGTATTTTATTAATATTTTAAAATATATTTTCTAATTATATTAAAATTAAAAAAATTATAATTTACTATATTTTTTGTATAATTTTTAAATATTTAAATTTAAAAATTAAAATATTAAATTAATTAATTAAATTTAACTCTAAAAATTAATTTAGTTAACTATCATAATATGAAACGTAATAAATAAAAAATAATTTAATTAAAATTAATAATATTTTAAAACTAAATTTTTTGTTGAATCAAATTATACCCTAAGGAAGAAGCGGCGCGGGGGATTATACATATAGTTTTATATGTTTTCCGAAAGATATGATCACTTGCTTGATGAATAATTTCCCCGTCCTTTTTGTCTCGTTGCAAATGTGTTGGAATATTTTGAGTAGTCTCTGATTGTGCTTTTTCACATGCAAAGGGTACAGGGTACATGGTTAATTATTGCAATGATATCCTGTGGTTTGAAATGCATTGAATGACAATTATGAATATATTTTAAAGACAATGCTAATTTAGTCATGCACTTTGATTGAGTCGTCCCGTAATTCTCTTTGAATATCCATATAAATCAGCTCCGATACGAAGGTATTATTTTTCGATATAAATTTAAATTAATTTTTTAAATACCTGTCGAAACAGGTAAAAAGTTACAGATTGCCGACGGATAATTAACGAAGGGGACGTGGTGGATGTGGGAATTAGCACAAGAAAGTCAACGTCTGCGGCTTTATATTTAATAATTTGTACAAACACCGACAGTCATTTTCAGAAATCTGAAAGCAGAAAACGAAAAGGAAATTTGAGAAAGAGAAAATTCGAAAGTGAAAGATAGTAGATATATGAGCTGCACTCTGTACAGCAATGATAGTATATTTTGGATCTGATTGAAAGTCCTAGATAATTAAAATTAAAATATAATTATTAAAATAGTAATTACGATATTTTTAATATAATATAAATTGCCAAGTAAATAATATGGGTAATGGGACAACAAATTATTTTGTGAGTCACAAAAAGAAAAAAACGAGCTCATCTACGTCACTCATCTAATAGTACATAAAGACATAAATTTTCTGTACTTTTTCAATAATGAATATAAAAAGTTGTTTACAATTTGTTAGCTCAAAGTTTTCTTAACAAGGATAAATTAAGGGTTATATATTCATAATTTCTGTCTCAAATTATTTATCAGAATTTTCTTTTATATATTTTTAAAAAAAATATTAACTAATAATTTTTTAAAATTATTTTCCCTTCATTTATATTTTAAAATATAACTTCTCTTTATTAAATATTTGCTCTATTGACGTGTCTGTAGTCTTCAAGAATAATTGTTAATAGAGTCAATGGTTAACAATACATTTAAAATATTTTAATTTTTTATTTTCATGCCTAAAGTATCAGCTGCGCGAATTTTCTATTTGAACTATGTACCACCAACTATTTATCAAACACACTGAATCAACTATATATCAGTTGTTCTCTTTTATCACCTGAAGTATATCAGTATATCACCATCACTCAGGTAGGAAAAAATGATAATTGCTAGTTGAAGTATATTTTAATAAATAGTTGGTGATAATTCAGATAGAAAATCCATACACCTGATAGTTCAAATATGAAATTCGAAAAATCAAATATTTTAAATGTGTTTGTTGATCCTTCACTCTTATCCTTAAGGATAAAATGAGGTAAAAGAATTAATTTTTTCTTGAACTTTTATATAATAAATAATTTAAAATAATTATTTTTAAAGAATTAGGTAGATAATTTGAGAAGGAGAGAGCGTGTGTATATATATTATGTCCAAAATTTTATTTGACTTTTTTACGAGAAAAATGATTGGCTTCGAGAAGCATTAATTTATTAATGAGTCGTTGGTTTAAGTTTAGCGACTTACTAATTAGCTATCATGTTGATTACTTCTCATTTGGTGCTATTTAATTAAATAGGAACATATTATGGTAGGATCGAAATAATTAGGTGTCATGCACAAGCTAACAAACACAGCAAATCTCGAAAAACATTAAACGAGAAGAAAAAGGAGAAATACACCAAAAGAGATATAGTAATTTAACGTGGTTCGGTCAATCGACCTACATCCATAAGAAGAGATGAGCAATCCACTATATAAAAGAGAGTACAAGATATCGAGAGAAGTAATATAAAAAAATACACTCAAAATAAAAAGAAGTTCACAATTATATAACACTATCTCTTATGGCTCACAAATTCTCCCCTTATTATAAAATTATACTAAATATATTATCGTTGTTATTGTGAAAGTTAAAGTTAATGTCACAAAACAAAACTCTCAAAGGCCTTTAAGACTACATTATCGGTGCGACCAAGTTAGAAAGGAGGAGCTTCAATTTATAGAGTCCAACACCTTTTTCTATCGGAGAAAAGATTAGACAAATATATAAAATTTATATATATTTTTTTTAAAAAAAATCTAAAATTATAAAAAAAAAAAGTCAAAACAAACACCTAATATATATATATATATATATATAATCAAACTGCCCACTGCCGAATTGTTAATTACATGAAAAAGAATTGTGCAAAAATAATCTTGGCAACCCACACTTGAAAGAATAAAAAAAATTATCTTTTTGACAAGTTATGGCGTGTAGCTCTTAACTTTAGTATAATTGTCATTTTTCTATTTTTATTAAATTATTCAGAATTTTTATTGAATTTACAGAACTTGCATATATTTAATTGTTTATAGATTATGACGAGTGCGTTATAATTTAATATAATTTTCATTCTCCGATCTTTTAAATTCTTCACAAATCTTATCAAATTGATAGGACTTACTATTATGTAATTGTTCATAAATATCAATGATGGGTGAGTGAGTGTCATATATAGGGGTGGGTATTCGGTTTTTCGGTTCGGTTTTTTTAAATTTCGGTTCGGTTTTTTCGGTTTTCGGTTTTTCATATAATGTACCGAACACCGAACCAAACTAATTCGGTTCGGTTCGGTTTTTTTCAAATTCGGTTCGGTTTTTTCGGTTTTTCTAATTCGGTTTTTTCGGTTATGGGCCTAATTAATGGGCTATTTTTTAACTTACAAAATGAGCTACTTTTTAAATTAAAAATGAGTTGTTTTATCTTTTTAAATTCAAAATAAATTATTTTAAGTTTGAATTCTAAAGTTTAATTCAACTAAGCTTAATTTTAACTTTTTAAATAAAGAAAATAGTGGGATCAATTGATTTACATTTAGTAGTACATACATAACATTTGAATTTTTGATAATAAATTTTCTCATATGCTTAATATCCTTATAACAAAACCAATAAAAAGTTAAGGGTCTTTTAAGATTTTAATAATCTATGGTCCCTAATTTCTTGTTAAATAAATATTATATATTTCATTTTTCTTTCAAAGCATATTAATAATAGTAAGAATTTTCTTAACATGCTAAAACTATTATAAAACTTGTTATTTGTAAAAAAAACTTAAGCAATTGTATCAATTATATAAATAATTCTCTAAATGTAAATGTGCTTTGAAATTTGGGTTGGGTGTAGTATTTTTATTTTTTTGAAATTAAGTTATAATTTTTAAAAAAAATGTAAAATTTCGGTTAAACCGAAAAATCGAAATATGAAAACCGAAAATCGAACCGAAAAACCGAAAATTTTAAATAAAAAAAACCGAAACCGAACCGAAAAACCGAAAAAACCGAAACCGAAAAACCGAATTAATTCGATTCGGTTCGGTTTTTCGGTTTTCAATTTTTTTGCCACCCCTAGTCATATAACTTTAGTACACTTTTAATTCTCTTATCGTATTAAATTATTCACAATTTTTAATCGAATTACATATTTTGTCGGTGTTAATTGTTCACATGAAATTATTGCCGGCTTGTCATAACTGTTTACTAGTTACACAGGATTTGTCGAATTTGTAAGACGTACTTATGTTGTAGTGTCGAGGTTATTTTTGCCCAAGGTTTCTTAAAGAGGAAAAAATCTTACACAGAGACTCACAAAATTTCATAATTTCATAATTTCTGCAATTTTTTTGGACAAATGACCCCTTTTGAGGATATTGTTTATATTTGTCCACATTTAAAAAAAAAATGCAAATAATAACTCGTGAAACGAAGAAATGAAAAATTTATGTTACTGCCAGCATAAACAAGCTTTAATCATTTTTATATAATTTTAAATTAACTTTTTGATTTTCATAATCTGTGTTTGAAATTCGGGGTGGGAAGTTAAAACGGGATCAATGAAAATATTTTTTTAAAAATATAAAATATTTTTCTTACTTCTACATAAGAGGGTCATTTTTTTAAATTTTAAAAAAATAATTTTAATTTTTAGCCAATCAAAAATTTAAAAAATAAAAAACTCCGTCGTACCCCTTAAAATTTAAGTCGATTGATTTTAAACAATGTACTCTAAAAAGATATATATGAGAGAAACTTGATTATAACTTTGATTGTTTAATTTGTCGTTATATTGGAATGACAATGCATGGAGCCAAACCGTCCATGCGTCATAATCTTGAGGCTTTTTGTACTTAATAATTAAGTAATTAGTGTTAATTAATTGGTAGATCTAGTGTGTAATTTTTCCTTCTTTCAATCAGTTGATTAATTAATCACGAAATAAATAAACAATTTTCCCAGACAATTTGTCTTACTTTGTTGACTGTCCATGTTTTCTTGACGTGGCTGTACGTATCGTTTGATGTGCTTTGTCAGTTGGTGATAACAAAAAGTTCAAAACAGACTGTCCAAACATACTCTTCACAACATACTCATGTTGGGATAATTTTACTTTTCTTTTTTTTTTTTTAATATTTTTTTGTTGCTTGCTTCACCATTTTTCTTTCCCTTGAAAAATCTGAATTGTGAATGTTTCACTGGCAAAATTTATATTATATGTTGCAGAAGCCAGCCGAATATATATAGACTAATTAAATTATAATTATTATATTGACATGAAGTTAATAAATAGTAAATGAGATAAGAATAAATAAAAAAATATCAGAAATTTATGAGGTTCGGCGAAATTTATTATTTGCCTAACTCTCGAACACAATCAACCCAAATTTATTTCACTCCAAAAGAATACAAGTAAAATACTACAAGAGAGAAAAGAAACTCAAAAGCCTTGGAAGATGAGAAGGCAAGTGAGAGGTGTGTTACAAATGAACTAGTGAGAGGTGTGTTACAAATGAACTAAGAGCTACCTATTTATAGGAATGAATTGCTCTTCTTGATTTTGTTGAGGAGTAGAGCTAAGCAACAATATGGAATGAAGGAAGGCATCACAGCATAAGGAGGAAGAAGCAATTAGAACAGTTAGAGTTGTTAGAAGTTAGTTAAAAACAGTTAAGGTAGTTAACTATTTCTGGTGTATTAATCCAAAGATTCCTCCTCTATGTATTTGGCTATATTAATCCAAAGATTCCTCCTCTATGTATTTGGCTATATATATCTCTGTATATTGAAGCAGAGAGATCAAGTTGTATGATCAACACTTTGGTAGAAACTACAATATATCTTCTTCTCTTAGAATACAACTTTTTTCCTCCTCCTTCTTCTTCTTCATCATCTCTTCTAAGATCATCTAAGATCTCATCTATTTTTCTTCTATTTCTATCATTCTTGATCTGTTGTCATAAATCTCAACATGGTATCAGAGCGACGACAAGATTAAATCACCATGTGAAGAATTATATAGTGTCAAGATTGTTGAAAGATCAAGTGTTCAAGATTTCGAAACAATGGCATCTGGTTTGAACAATGGTGGAGTTCCAATCACTGGGACTATTGCAAACAACAGCAATGAAAATCACTCTTCCTCAGCAATTTCAATTTTTCAAGCCCCTATGGATCACAATCATCCACTATACTTATCATCAACTGATGTAAGTGGCATGACTATAATCTCTTTTCAATTAAAAGGCAGTGAAAACTATGTGATTTGGGGAAAGTCAATGAGAATAGCTTCGTTGGTGAGGAATAAACTAGAATTTATGGATGGTACTCGGAAGAAAAAATATTTCAGTAGAACTATGGAACTAGTGGGAGAGAATGAAGTCATTGTGTTGTCATGGTTGATGAATTCAGTGGCTAGCAATCTCATTGGAGGGATGGTGTTTTCCTCAAATGCCCATTCGATTTGGCAACATTTGAAAGAAAGGTTTAACAAGACTGACGCCTCAAGAACATTCAATCTGCATCAAGAAATAGCCACAATTACTCAAGGTGTGCAGACTGTGACTGTGTATTATTCAAGGTTAGAAGGTCTCTGGGATGAGTTTAAGTCTATGGTGCCTTCTCCTACTTGTAATTGTGAAAAATCAAGAGATTTCTTGTTATACTTGCAAAGACAAAAATTGTACCAGTTTCTAATGGGGCTTAATGACACCTATACACAGGCTAGGAGTTAGATTCTGCTCATGAATCCACTGCGTGGAGTTAATCAAGCATATGCTATGATCAGTAGTGATCAAGCAAGCAGTGCCACGGGGCTATTAGGAGCTGCTCCCAGTCTGAGTGATGGAATGACTATGTATACCAAAACAGAATATTCTTGTCACGCCCCACCTTGGGGGGTATGATTGGCACCTGGTGCCCTAGTAGGACCTGGACTGCTAACTGGTGAGCCTAAGCACATCTGGTGCCTGGCTAGCTCTATTTCAGATTTCTGGAAACAACGGGCTATATAACGGCTGTAAATATAGCCTCCGGCCGACTGGGCCTATAGCCACCTATACATGATTTCAGCTAACCAGAGACATACTTATAAAGGGGAACCTATACGGGCCGACAAGGCCACCATGCTGTCTAGAAGCTAGTATATAGCACATAAATAGATATACAAGTAGCAAGCAAGAGCCAATACCAACCCCCATAAGTCGGATGGCGCGAAGCAAGCAAACAATCTATATACCCCTACTCTGGTCAAAACCAGCCAAAAATAAGTCACTCCACTCATCTGCTCACTTCGGAGCTCCTCTACCGGCCCCCTCGGTCTTCGGCTCGGGCCATAGCCTCCGATATAAGCAACCGTGTCTGGGTCCGGAGGACTCCTGTGTAGACAGTAACAGATAGGGTCTGGATCCCCGAACACAAACTCAACGGGGCTATCTGAAACCGGAGCTACACCTATAATAACTGAATGTACAGACAGTAACAGATAAGGTCTGGTTCCCTGGACACAAAACTCAACAGGGCTATCTGAAACCGGAGCTGCACCTGTAATGCTGATCAGACTGCTATGGGGAAAGTTTCATCCCACCTTCGTCCAAGCTGGGGACGACATGCCACTCCTTGGAGTGACGTAAAATCCACTCGCTCAGTGGGCGACATGATTACCAACCCAGGGGTGGCGAGGACGCTCAATAGGTGCCCTCACGCCACATCAAGTCTCAACAAACAAATAGCACACATAAATAGCAAGCATGTATAACTGAAAAAGACTTTCTGAAATCTGATTTCTTATTCTGACCTCTTTCTGTGTTTTACTGATTCTTTACTGATTATACTGATTCTGAAATCTTTATTTAACTGTTTGGCTAATCTGTAGCCGGGATACTATCTGTCTGAATGGCTAATCTGTAGCCACAAAACAGTCTGTCTATCTTATTTTACTTTACTGGCTTTATTCTGAAAATCTATCTCTTTTTATTCTACAACATGCTTGCTAATCACATAATAAGCTATACTGAATCTGGAATGCTAACTCGCCCTCTGGCGCATGCTTTACTAACTTTCGGACTGAATACGCTACAACAACACAACTTAGAATCTATTAGACTTACTAAACTCGACATTCAACCCCGAGAGTTTCAATTACGGAGTTTACTAGGATTTACAAAGCTAAAGCTTACTAACTTGCCGAAGGACAACTTCACATGCCTTAACCTCGAGTTATCCGACTGTCGGACGAGGCCCGGTCAGTACTCTAGCTATTTCTCCCAACTGTATTCATATACACGTCAATTAGTACTAAATACAACACTATTCTGAAGGACGACGTCATTTTCGATATAACTATAGTCTAAACTTAGGCTTATCGAAAGACGGTCAAAAATTAGCTATTTTTTTAGAGGTCCAGAAGGGAGAAGTATTCACTTTACGGCTAGGAGCACATAGACACTAGTTTGGAGCAATTTTACTTACCTTAGTCCGATAGCTCGACGATTCGTCGGCCGTATTTCGCGAAACAAAATCCGTAGGAATGCTCCCTGCTGCTAAATATGTCGGTACATGAGGTTAATTCGAGTTTGGACCGCATTTGGCGGCGTAATCGGACGAAGTTTAGTAGGAGATCTTCGTTTTCCCCTTCTCTCTGATTGCTCTCTGTTTTCTACTGGAAATTATAAGTGAAATGGAGCAAAAACCGAAGTTGGAGGCTTATATATAATTGGGACTTATAAGTCGCATTCCTGGAATGCGATTTATAAGTTGTATTTCTGGAATACGATTTATAAGTTGCATTCGTGGAATACGATTTATCAGTCGCATTTTGCCTTGCGACGCGCCGACTTGGCGCTTGTCCGATCTTCCCCCGGGCTTTTTCTAGCATGTATGGCATTCTAATACTCTTAACCAACACGCAATTAGACCATCTATATGCCGGAAATTTACGGGGTGTAACAATTCTAAAGGAAAGAGAGTATATAATTCTAACTATAATCCAATACTATATGTGATCACTGCAAAATGAAGGGACATTACAAAAAAGATTGCTACAAACTAGTAGATTACCCCCCTGATCATCCAAAATACAATGAAAAAAGAGGGGATGCTAGAGATGGCAGAAGTTGAGACATGGAGTACAAACAAAGGAAGATTGGACATGGTGCTTACGATGTCATGAGTGATGAGTGGAATAGGTCTGAAATTCAACCACAGATAGGGCAAAGCAATTATCATCAAGGACCAATTCACACTTAGGCCATAATTGACACAAGTGCTTAAACAAGTCATACTGATATACCTCCTCCCAGATTCACCCAAGAGCAATATGATCAGATCTGCAAAATGATAAAGCAGAATCAGGGTGGTTCAGTAACAGATTCAGCTAATGTGACAGATAACAGTAGAGTCATGTTGGTCAATAAAAAGTCACCACCATAGTGGATTATTGACGCAGGACCAACTAATCACATGACTGCTGATATTGAGTTACTGAATAAAGGCACTTTGGTGAAATCTGATATTCCTAAAAAAAGTTTTTTTACCTAATGGAGAGATATCACATGTAACACAAACTGGAACAAATAGAATTTCTCCCTATAGCACTTTACAAAATGTTTTTCATATCCCTCAATTCAAGTATAACTTGCTATCAATGTCTAAAGCAACTAGACAATTACAATGTTCTGCTATCTTTTTTCCTAACTTCTATGTTTTTCAGGATCTTTACAATGGAAAGGTGAAGCGGATTGGTAAAGAAAAGGAGGAACTTTACTTCTTGATGAGCAAACATCTGCATAGACATAAGAGAACATGATGATGTTTAGTTAACTTTGATAAGACTAATATTGAAATCTGACATAGAAGGATAGGACATGTTTCTTCAAAAAATTTACTTCATTTATTTCCTAATTAGAAGTTTAGCATTGCTAATATAGTGAATAAGTGCACTGCTTGTCCTGAAGCTAAGCAAACTAGATTACCTTTTCCAACTAGTACTACTGTAAGTGTTAAGCCTTTTGAGCTAGTACATATGGATTTGTGGGGACCTTATAGAGTGAATACATATGATGGTTACAAGTCCTTTTTAACTGTCGTTGATGATTAATCCAGAATGAGTTGGATATTTTTGCTTAACCTGAAGTTTGATGTCATTGTAGTATTAAAATAGTTTCTATGTTATGTTAGAACTCAGTATAATGCATGTGTAAAAACAATAAGAACTAATAATGGTACTGAGTTCATAAATCTTATATGTACTGAGCTGTTCAATAACTTAGGAATAAAACATCAGACTTCCTGTTCCTATACACCCCAGCAAAATGGAGTGGCTGAGAGAAAGCATAGACATATATTAGAATTAACTAGAGCTATTAGATTTCAAGCTAATATTTCTTTAAAATACTGGGGGCATTGTGTGCAAGCAACTACCTACTTGATTAACAGACTTCCTTCAACTATTCTAAACAATATAAGTCCTTATGAGAAACTACATGGTAGAGCACCTTCACTTCAACGTCTTAGAGTTCTAGGATGTCCATGTCATGCAAAAATTGTAATTAGCATCTAAAACTAGACATGCTATACACATGGGATATTTTGAGACAAAGAAAGGATACATATTACTTGATCTAACTGAGCAAATTTTTTTTTGTAAATAGAGATGTCATATTCAAAGAAGATGTGTTTCCATTCAAGGATGGTCAGTGGTCAAATACAAAGCCTATGTTCATCTCTCAACCATGCAATTGCTTAGAGGAGGATGTGTGTCCAATAATTGCATACACTGACAACACACAAACCTCTGAAAACTTACCAGATATCAATCAGTCCTCAGAAGTCAACAATATGCCAGACAATGAGCAATAAGTTGTTGATGCCACTATACAGGAAACTGTGGTACAAAGAAAATCTAGTAGAGAAATACATCCACCGGGATGGATGAAAGATTTTGTGTCACTTAATGTGCATGAAAATATACCTTATGCACTAGCTGATTATATCTCATATGATAACCTATCTAACAAATATCAAAGTTATATAGCTGCTTTCTCTAATATTGTTGAACCTACTTCTTATGCCGAAGCTATCAAGGATTCAAGATGGATGGAAGCAATGCAAACTGAAGTACCAGCATTAGAAAGCAATAATGTCTGGCAAATAGTTACTCTTCCTCAAGGAAAAAGGCCAATTGGTTGCAAGTAGATATTCAAAGTAAATTACAAGGCTTCAGGTGAAGTAGAAAGATTTAAAGAAAGACTTGTTACAAAATGATACAATCAAAAGGAAGGAATAGATTACCAAGAGACATTTAGTCCAGTGGTGAAGATGGTCACTCTTAGAACTATCTAAGCACTGGCAGCAGTAAGACATTTTCATATACATCAAATAGATGTATTCAATGCATTTTTATAAGGAGATCTTGAGGATGAAATACACATGGATCTACCACAAGGATTTCAGAGTCAGGGGGGAGCATAAAGTGTGTAGACTCTCAAAATCCTTGTATGGATTGAAACAAGCTCCTAGGCAATGGAATGCTAAGCTGTCCAAGGCTCTTATTGGATGTGGTTTTAGACAAAGTCTATATGATCATTTTGTGTACATCAGGAACACAAACAATGGAGTAATTATAATACTAGTATATGTTGATGATATACTAATCACAAGAGACAAGTTGGAACAGATTGAAAATATCAAGACAGCTCTGCATAAAGCTTTTAAGATCAAAGATCTAGATGAGCTTAGGTATTTCTTTGGGATTGAGTTTGCAAGATCACAAGAAGGTATAGTTATGCATCAAAGAAAATATGACCTAGAGTTGATATCTGATATTGGACTCAGTACAACAAAGCCAGTAGTTACACCTACGGAAATCACTTCAAAACTAACTACAAAGGAGTATGATGAACATGTCAAAGAGTTAGCAAATCCAAGAGATGAAGAACTGGCAGATCAGAGTGCATATCAGAGACTTATAGGAAAGCTATTGTATCTTACTGTAACAAGGCCAGACATAGCCTATAGTGTTCAAACACTAAGCTAATTCCTACAAATACCAAAGAAGTCTTACCTAGAAGCAGCACTAAGAATCATCAGATACATTAAGAACAATCCAGGACAATGATTACTATTGTCCAGCAAGAGATAAGATGTTCTAATAGCCTACTGTGATGCAGATTGGGCCTCCTGTGCTTTTTCAAGAAAGCCTGTTATAGGATTTGCTTTTAAGCTAGGAGCTTCTCTAGTCTCATGGAAATAAAAAAAATAATCTACTATTTCTAGAAGTTCAGCTGAAGCTGAATATAGAAGCTTAGCATCTACAGCAGCAGAGCTAACCTGGTTAATTGGATTAATCAAAGACATTGGAGTTCAACTATAGGTACCAGTAACTATATATAGTGACAGCAAAACAGCTCTTTAGATAGCTGCTAATCCAGTCTATCATGAGAGAACTAAACACATAGAAATAGATTGCCATTTTGTGAGGGAAAAAATACATCAAGGGTTGATGAAGACAGAATACATCCCAACTAATGAACAACCAGCAGATTCATTAACCAAAGGACTAAATAGAGTGCAACATGAATATCTAATGACCAAACTTGGTTTTGTTAACATCTTTACAAAGCCAAGTTTGAGGGGGAGTATTGAGGAGTAGAGCTAAGCAACAATATGGAATGAAGAAAGGCATCACAACATAAGGAGGAAGAAGCAGTTAGAACAGTTAGAGCTGTTAGAAGTTAGTTAAAAACAGTTAAGGTAGTTAACTATTTCTTGTGTATTAATCCAAAGATTCTTCCTCTATGTATTTGGCTATATATATCTCTGCATATAGAAGCAGAGAGATCAAGTTGTATGATCAACACTTTGGTACAAACTACAATCTATTTTCTTCTCTTAGAATACTGCTTTTTTCCTTCTTATTCTTCTTCTTCATCATCTCTTCCAAGATCATCTAAGATCTCATCTATTTTTCTTCCATTTCTATCATTCTTGATCTATATCATAAATCTCAACATATGTCATTAATGACATCCCTATGTATGTAAATGTCAAGCTTAAAACATGTGAAATCACTTAATGGTTGTCAAAAATTTTACTACAAATTTATTATCTTGACATTTCATACCAAAAAAAATTAACTTTACTTCCAAATGTTCACACTATTTCACGTAGAATCTTGTCAAATTTAATATTATAAATATTTTATAGTATCAAATCTAGTTTAATTGCTTTACAATAAATTCTCCACGCTAAATATATAAGTATATAGCTACATAAATTAGCATTAATCCCGCGAGTGAATCAAAAATAGAACCCATATCGATATAACCTGAATCATCTCATCCATCTTTTCTGGGGAATAAACCCCAGTTTAAATAGGAGTAGTACGTCATGATATATCAATAATAATTTTCAAATGCTAAAACTGATATTAATAATTATTTATTCTTAATATATGCATTTTTGTATTTGATTTCTGGTATGTCTCATCATTCTTCTAATAATATCAGTTATATAATCGAGTCTTTGATCAAGCAATCGCATACGTCCATCACTAACATGTCACGAACTACTTCAATAGGTGCGACGTCCATAAGTTCAAATCCTTAGCGCCCTGTTTGGGTATCAACAAATTAAATAAAAAATGGAATTTGAAATACAAAGTCTAAATTACAGTTGATGCTGTCTCTTATTTTCAATTCTTTTGAATGAATCTAGAAGTAAATCATTTGAAATATTAAATAAGTGATTAAAATTAAATATTTCATAACTTTTGACCGTGCTTGGTGCAGATTATCAATAATTACGCATTACTCATAATCAATTATTAAATATTGGCGCACTCAATAAATTTATACATTTTTTAAAAAAGGACTTTTGACTTTTTTAATTTCAAAAACTGAAATTAAATGATAGCAGGTAAAGAATTAATGGAGTAATGGGAAAAATTTTAAATTAATTGTTGGATGATTCAAAATAATTGGGGGTATATCTGCAACATTGACATTTAGGAATCATCTTTGGGACTTTATTAGTTCGAAAAATATATAAATTACTCTTCATGTCCCAAATCGATTTAATGCTCAAATTTGCTTAATTATAATAATAATAATAATAAGAAGAAGAAAACGAAGTGTGTCTAGCGATAATTTATAATAAAAATAAAATTCTCAAAAGAAAGAAGTACAAACAAGTAGGGCTAATTCATGGAAGAGTTATTTACGTATTAAAATTAATATAATTTTAAATATTTATTTAATAATAAAAATAAATTTTAAAAAAATAATTTCCACATAATCATAGAATTCGAAATTATATAATATTTATTTAGTTTTTTCTCTTCTCCACGTAAAAAAACATTACTAATATAATGTTTGATTCATATTTTTATCTTATACATAAGTAATACTTCCTCTAATATTTTTTTTTTCAATTATATATCTGCTTTTGACATGTATAACATAACTAAATCTTTTTTAATCAAATTTTTGTGTAATTAACTTTTATATTACTAATATTTATATAACTAACTCCGCTACTCAATACTTTTATAGTCTCTCATTTTGCAGCCAATTTTTGTGCATGTCAAGCAGTAGCTTTTTTTTATTTTTTTAAACTTACGTGACGATAAATAAGAGTAGGCCACGTAATTTAAATTAAAAATAAATTATTTTTTTAAATTTTTTAAGCTGAACCTATATTTATCAAACAAAATAGCATGTACTGAAAAGTGAAGAAAGGGAATTTTAATCATAAAATATATATATGCTGATTGAGTTCTATGGAATCACTGATAATTTGGCAACAACTCTCGAAAAGAAACAATCATTTCACACGTTCGATCTTGGAAGCTGATGATTCTGAAAAAAATATTCCATTCTTTTTAAATTATTCATCATATGTTTTATTTTTTTAAAAAAACTAAAAATATTGATTAATTTTTTAAATTTATTTATCCTATTGATATATTTTATAGTCTTAAAAATCATTATTATTAAAAATGAAAAAAATTATATTAAAATAATTATTTTAAAAATTAATAAATAATTTGAGATAAAAAAAAGTAACAAGTACATCATAATAATTTAAAAAAAAAAATTGAAGAAAAAGCATTAAATTTTAAGAATAAAGGATGGAAGTCCACGTGGTGGTTAGGGTCAACATAGGCGGCTTTAGAAGTTTCGATGAAACTGTGGACTTGTCTACATTTACAGACACTTTCAGAAATAAAAAAATATATAATTGAAAGTGAAAGCAAGTGGAAATATGAAGTGCACTTTAGCTGTTTTATATTTCAATCCTGACAAATATCATATGCAGTCTTCTATCTCTTGTCCCCGCCCTCTTTATATTATATTATTAATATTTATAATTACTGAAAATGGTATATATAAACTTAGTCGACTGGAAATTAAATGAAAAAAATTCAGACACATTTAGTTCATTTCATAAAAAGAAATATTAGAAAAATAGGCTTTTTAAAATATGAGATGTTTTATAATAATTATATAGTATTTCAAATAAAAATAATTTCATTAGAATATGATAAACTAAAACTTTTAGTAAAGAATTAGATATTTCTAATAAATAGAAAATGTAATAATTGTGTGCACGTAAAAGAGATTTCTTAAGCTTTACAATATATTCGGTGTACTTCAATGAGTGAAGTTTAAAAAAAGTGATTTGTACGCGGCCTTATTTATATCTTGCGAAGATAAAAAAGTTATTTGATAAATTTTTGATCGGCTCAGATAACATATATCGAAAATAAAGTATGTAAATAAAATACAACAATAAAAAAGTCATACTAAAAAATAAAGGAGAGTAAAATAACAATAAGAAACAATTAATATTATTACCGAAGTAAATGAAATAACATAATATACTAAAATTATATTGAAGAACAAGCTAGTACGAAAATAATAATAATAATAATAATAATAATAATTTTTAAAAAATAAATAATACTTTTACTTACTAATATTTTATATTAATACTCAATCTTCATATATATTTTTATTTAGAATTATGTTCTCCATAAACTGAACGTGTGTGAAATGTGATAGCTAATACTTACGTATGTGACAGTGCCAAAATAAAGCAAAGGTGGATTAGTTATTTGTCACATGATATTCTCAAAAAAAAATACACACCTGTAAGTATTGCAAATTACTACTACTTCTGTTTCAGTACATGGAACAAATTCAACCTAGAAAGCTAGATTAGTACTACTAATATACTTTTATATTTTGGGATTTGTTTGTTCTAGAAAAGTAATTTGCTAATTTAATTAATGCATATAACAGCTCAATATACCTAACTGACTATGTATCACAGCCCAAACGACAAAAGAGCTAACATCATTATTTGTTAATCCTAGTTGTTAATAGGAAGATTCTTTACATCTTCTTTGGATGTGTGTTAATATTATATCGTAATATATTATTATTTAAAATATAATATTTATTTTGATGTTAGATATATTTTATTAGTATATAAAATTGATAAATTCATTGTTATGCGATTATAAAATTATTATTTTATATAATGATCAATTTAATATGATTGTATTGTTATTTTATTTTAATTTATTTGTCTGATTTTAATCTGACACGAAATTTAATAAAGTAAAAAAAAAATTAAATTTTTTGATTTTAAGCTAAAGATATGTGAAATGTAATCCTTTAAATTTGTGGTCTTAATTATGTTATATGGAGAGTAGAAATTAAAAAGTTGTGAAAAATGAAAAAGTATATTTTTTGAAATGACTAAAAAAAAAGTAAGATAAATAAATTAAAATGAATGAAATATTTAATACTTACAATTAACCTTTTCTTCCCATTTGTATAATAACTCTATATCATATTTATATATTTCATATGATTTTATAAGCGTATTTTTCAGATTATTAGTACATGACATTATTAAACGGCAAAAAGTAATATAATTACTGACACGTTATGTTTAACACGATAATTATATAATTTATGAAATTATAAACAACTGTCAAAACAAGCTGTTAGGGAAATTTGAGAAGCCTGTGTTTGCAACAATATGCCATTGTAGTTCAAATTTTCAGATCAATTTGTCATTTTTGTTATATTAAAGGTTAACTTTTCTGATTTATTTCAGAGTAAATAAGTTAAAAAATTCTTAAATTACAATTGTTTTGCGAGTTATTTATTTAAGTTATTGGGCGTTCATAAAATTTTCTTTTTTTGAATTATTATGACTTCATATTAGATATTTCTAGAGAAATATAACATACTACATAAATATCATACATTAAAATATTTTTTTTAAAAAATGCTATATAATAATACACGTAAATCTTTTTTAAATAAATAAATTAAATATTTTTAAACTATCACTATTTTATGAATTCATATCTAAACTATTGTGTATTTAAAAGATCTTCCCAATTATCATAAAACATTTTGTCATCTGCAGTTAAACTTATTTTTAAGATTTTTCTTTTATCTCTCACGTGTCTCGAAAAGCTATCCCAAACATCTTGCTATATATACAATTTTGGGGATTTTAATGTTGTTTTTTAATATGACATTTAGCTAGGGGGATCGAAGCTTTCAACTATAATCCCCTTTATTACATATTACATTTGCTGCATTTTAATATTTCCTCTGCTTCAGTGTAATTGGTTTATTTTTTTAATTTATACAAAAATTATTTTTAAAATTTTTTATATTAAATTAAAAAATTAATTAATTATAAGTCTATAACCACTTAAAAGTCAAACAAGATACTTATTTGAAGATTTTGCGTTATTAAGTTTATGTCAACTCTTTTATCTTAAAAACTTCAACACAAAATGCTTTACCGGCAATTTTCCGTTATTGAAGCAAACGAAAATCCTTTTATTTATATTTTTTGTTCGAATTATTTTACTTTTTTAATTTAAGTTTAACATTTTTTTATTATATTGATTTCTCCTCATATTAATTGAATAATTATTAAAATAGTAATTACTAATTAATTATTTTAAAATTTTTAAATAAAGTAATTATTTTAAATTATTTATTGTTAATATTATAATAACTAAAATGGACAGGATGGAATATGTACCAAACTCAAAAAAAAAAAAGTCCCTTTTTCTTTATTTTTCAGACACAATATAATCATTTTCTTACAAGTGGAGAAATAGTGAGATATATAATGTGAACGTCTATAATTCGGTTAGAATTGGCGCTCTTCATAGTCGTCGTCTCTCACTCACACGTTTTTCTGAAGGCGGAAGACAAGAATAACTCTTCGTCAGATATGGCGGCGCTATTCAATTGCCGGCCGGAACTTATCCTCTTCTTTTCTATTTTCTCCTTCTTCTTCCTCTTCCCCATCGCTTTTTCCGACGAGCTTCAAACACTTCTATCCATTAAATCCTCTTTATCAAACCCCACCACCAATGTATTCGAAAATTGGGAACCTAAAACTCCTCTCTGTAAGTTCACTGGCATCACATGTAATTCCAATGGTGAAGTCAAAGCAATCGAGCTTTCGAGTCGGAGAATTTCTGGGTTTGTCCCTTTTGATAAAATATGTTCTCTTAACTCATTGGAAAAGCTCTCTCTGGGTTACAATTCACTTTCTGGGCGTGTCACGGATGATTTGAACAAGTGTGCTAGCTTGAATTACTTGGACGTTGGCAATAATGAATTTACTGGGCCTTTTCCTGATATATCTTCACTCAGTGAGTTGACCCATTTTTATGCAAATAACAGTGGGTTTACAGGAAGATTTCCTTGGAATTCTGTTGCGAATTTGAGTAAACTGATCGTGCTTAGCCTTGGTGATAATCAATTTGAGCGAACGCCGTTTCCTGAAGTGATTTTGAAGCTTAATAAATTAAATTGGCTGTACTTATCGAACTGTGGACTTGAAGGGGAAATTCCGGAAGAAATTGGAAATCTTACGGAGCTGATTAACTTGGAGCTGTCGACGAATCACCTTACCGGGGGAATTCCTGCGGGAATTACAAAGTTGAAGAAATTATGGCAGCTTGAGTTATATGAAAACGAGTTGACAGGGAAATTGCCTGTCGGATTGGGGAATTTGACAAGTCTCGAATATTTCGATGCTTCGACTAATTATCTGTACGGTGATTTGTCTGAAATTCGACAGCTCGATCAATTGGTAAGTCTGCAGTTACTGCAGAACCAATTTTCTGGGGAAGTGCCAGCAGAATTGGGAGAGTTTAAAAAGCTGGTGAACGTGTCTCTGTACACTAACAAATTAACTGGTCAGCTTCCACAGAAGCTGGGTTCTTGGGCAAATTTTGATTTCATTGATGTATCGGAGAATAATTTCACTGGTCCAATTCCACCGGATATGTGCAAGATGGGGACTATGAGAGGACTCTTGATGCTTCAGAACAATTTCACTGGCGAAATCCCAGAAAGTTATGCAAATTGTACAACAATGGAGCGGCTTCGTGTGAGCAAAAACTCACTTTCCAGTGTGATTCCTGCCGGAATTTGGGGGCTGCCGAAACTAGAGATCATTGATGTTGCAATGAATGGGTTCGAAGGTACTATTACTTCTGATATCGGAAGAGCAAAATCTTTGGGTGAAATTAATGTTGCTAATAACAGATTTTCTGGTGAGTTGCCTTCGGAAATTTCAAATGCTTCTTCCTTGGTGAGTATTGATTGTAGCAACAATCAGTTCTCCGGTGAAATTCCGGCGACAATTGGGGAGCTTAAAAAGATTGGTAATCTTTATTTACAGAACAACAAGTTTTCTGGTTCAATACCAGATTCTTTAGGCTCTTGTGTTTCACTAAGCGAGATTAACATGGCTAAGAATTCGCTTAGTGGCTCCATTCCTGTTTCTCTGGGATCATTACCGACATTAACTTCATTAAACTTGTCGGAGAATCAGCTTTCAGGGCAAATTCCGACCAGTTTATCACATCTGAAGTTAAATCTGCTTGACTTTTCCAACAATCAGTTGACTGGAGCAATACCAGACTCTCTATCAATTGATGCTTATAAGGGTAGCTTTGCTGGAAATAATGGTCTTTGTAGCCAAAACCTTAAGAACTTCCGTCGATGTTATGGTGAATCTGGAAAGCCCAGAGAATGGTACACTCTTTTGATCTGTTTATTGGTAGCTTTGATTGTGGTGCTCCTTTCATTTGCGGGTTATTTGTACTTGAAAAAGAAGAGTCATAAGGAACATGAGAGGTCTTTGAAGCAAAATTCTTGGAATACAAAGTCATTCCATATATTGACCTTCACAGAGGATGAGATTCTTGATGGAATCAAACACGACAATTTGATTGGAAAAGGTGGTTCTGGGAGTGTATACAGAGTGCAGCTTTCAGATGGCACAGATTTTGCGGTGAAACATATTTGGACTTCTGATTCAGGAAACAGGAAGATATCTGGAACAACATCACCAATGTTGGGAAAACCTGGGAAGAAATCAAAAGAATTTGAGGCTGAGGTTGAAACACTGAGCTCTATTCGACATGTGAATGTGGTGAAATTGTATTGTAGCATAACCAGTGATGACTCGAGCTTGTTGGTGTATGAATATTTGCCAAATGGGAGTTTGTGGGATCGATTGCATACTTGCAAAAAGATGTCGCTTGATTGGGAGACGAGGTACGAGATAGCTCTTGGTGCAGCCAAAGGACTGGAGTATTTACACCATGGTTGTGATAAGCCAGTGATTCACAGGGATGTTAAGTCTAGCAACATCTTGTTGGATGAGTTTTGCAAGCCAAGAATTGCTGACTTTGGTCTTGCTAAGATTGCTCAAGCTGATTCAACCAAAGATTCAACCCATGTCATTGCAGGAACACATGGATATATTGCTCCTGGTAAGACAGTTCATTGTAGATTTTGTATGTAGTTTGAGTTTAATTTCTGAACACTAATTCTGTATACGTTTTTTCACTATCTGTAAGATTGAGTTACGACAATAGGCAACTCCGCGTATCAAGCAATATGGTATCTTGAAAAATATAGTGAGAACTTGCTATAAGTAGTTGAATTGCTATGTTGTGCGGATCCTCCAAAAATGCCGCAACACCCATGTCAGATATTTTTGGAGGATCCGAACAACACAGTAATGAATTGCACTGATGGTGGTGTAAACCACTGTTAGTGTATATAACTAAGATACTATCTAGATTATCTATTCATTTAGCCATAGTTAGTTTCCCATTTCTTGTATCATATCTTGACTTAAATGAATTGATCTGGTGTTGCAGAATATGGATACACTCACAAAGTGAACGAGAAAAGTGATGTATATAGTTTCGGAGTGGTATTGATGGAGCTTATATCTGGGAAAAGACCAATAGAATCCGAATACGGAGAGAATAGCAACATAGTTACATGGGTGAGCAGCAAATTGAAGAGCAAGGAAAGTGTATTAAGCATAGTGGACTCGAGCATTCCAGATGCTTTCAAGGATGATGCAATCAAAGTCTTGAGGATTGCCATTGTCTGCACAGCTAGGCTTCCCACATTAAGGCCAACAATGAGAAATGTAGTCAAAATGCTGGAAGATGCAGAACCCTGCAGATTGGTTGGGATAATTGTAAGCAAAGATGATGGCAGTGATAAGGCAGAGCAATTGAAGGAACACACCAAGGTATAATTGGATTCCCCCTCCTTCGATGAGTTTTAGCCAGATAACTTCATATATCACTTTGTCCGTTTTCACTCTTCAACCTGATCTCTACGTTCAGCCACTAATCCTCCGTGGAGCGTGGAATCTTGTAGCAGTATGTAAAGTTTTGAAGATGGCCTGCTGGCCTTGTAACATATAGTAGAAGCTAGATTCATGGCTAGTGTACTATATTAGATTGAATTTTGAGATGAATGGCATAAGTGCCATAAGATGTACCACTTTGTATGTTCTAAAATAAAAATGGTTTAGTTATTCAAATCCTTTCTCAGCCCTGCAATATTTGCTTTGTTTACATACTTGACATAGCAAGTGTAGTTCTCATCCACTTATCTAAATTATTAATAACTGTAAAACTTGCAGCTTAACAAGAAAGATTTAAATCATAAAACGCTCACAGTGTAAAGAGTCTTTACGCTATCAATGTAATATAGTTGTTTAACCTATTACTTGTATTAAACATTGTCGATGAATCATGTAATAAACGAATCCAGGCCAAGCTTAATACACTAGTTTTGAACTGGTTCATGTATCTAGATGAAATTTCGTGAAGTAGGGACCAGAATGTCAAAACGAGACAATAAATGTGCCGTTTTGGCTATTCAGCCTTTTATTTTCCATCTGTACAAAATATGAGTAGCTGATTGTGAGGTAGTCTTTAATTTTTATCCTTCACTATTTTAAATAATAAAAATGGGTAAAAATATTCTTAGTATTTTTTAAAAAAAAATCGCAAGACAAACAAAATAAATAAGGCATAGATTAGTCCTAGAAGGCAAAAGTTCACGCTACAGAACTTCTACCCTAAAGCATAAGTTTAGTAGGCAGAAACTCATGCTATTGAATTTCTGCCCCTAGGCACAAGTTCTCTAGAACTTCTGTCCCAAGGCATAAATTCATGTTATTGAACTTATGCCCAAGGCACAAGTTCATGCAATTTAACTTATACTTTGAAGTATAACATGTGTGAATTTATGCCTTAAGACATAACTTATGTAAAAACTTATGTATTGCGATTTTTTTTTTAGTTATTAAGGATATTTTTTATCACTTAAAGTATCAAGAATAAAATTTAAAAAATAAAAATTAAAGACCGTTTTAAAATAACTGCATTTATGCAAATGACGTAAAAAATATAGACAAAATGGTTTTCCCTTCCCTAGTGTTTACGCGAAGCACGAAGGAAGTCCACTCGTTGGCCCAACAGCTCAGAAGGCCCAGTAATACGATGAATCTATTGTGTATATATTTTGGCCTTTGTGAAAGGGAAAATTATGAAATGCATAAAAGCGAGGGGAGAAAAAGGGCAAAAAACATAAATGAGAAATAATTACTAGAAATCTCAATAGTTTTATGTTTTTAAATATAAAATTATTGTTAGCAGAAAAATATGTATATTTTCAGGTTGAGGAAATTTTGTACTGACATAAACACTAGTTTTAATGGTTTGATTTAAGTGATTGTTGAACAACTGTCGATAGACACATTCAACAACGAACTAGAGATCAAATATATTTTCGGTGATAGATTTTCACCAATTACAATACGCAATGACATGGCTGTGCAGGTATATTTAGATTTAAGGATTGACAACATCGATTTATTTTTTTAATCGTTGTTTTTGTATTTTTTTTATGGTTATCTGAAATGGTGAGTTTCTTCCCCTTTCTTTCAACGTTTTTAGGGCTTTAGGAATCAATGAGTTTCTTCTCCATACGTTCAGGGTTTTTTTGGGTACCAGAAACAATGATTTTCTTGTCCTTCTCAATCTTTTTTACAAGCGTTTGAGTAATGTATTTAAGTCAAAACTCGATTGTGATAATAGTTTATTGGGTCTATTAATCGGGGTTAATAAATGTGTTTTTCGAGTAGAATTTTTATTTTAGATAAGGATTTCATTGTAGATGAAGTTTTGGATAAGACAGATTCTTTTTTAGAAGAAGGTTTTGTTTCTGATGAAGACGAAGCGTTACAGTTTAAAAGTGAGATGAGTATTGTGGAAGGAAATAAATTTTTTTAAGTAAAAGCACACCGTTCTTGAGAATTAAAAAAATCACGCGAAAATCTACTTTTCCACACTGATAGTTTGATTTGATGTACAACAGTAATAAATAATTTTCATAATTATCTGTGCTACAAATAAAGGATAATTAAGAATTATATTGATAATATTTATAATTAACATATACTCACATATTACATAGATATTAATATTAGGCTTTTAATTACATGTTCTACCAATACTTTGCCTTATTTATAGCACGGATGATTATGAAAATTATTTATTAATTTTTACATCAAATCAAACTATCAGTGTGAAAAAATTGATTTCCGCGTGATTTTTTTTATTCTCAAGAATGGTGTGTTTTTCTCTCTTAAAACAATTTGTTTCCTTCCACACTAATCATCTCACTTTTAAACCGTAACTCTTCTTATTCGTCAGAAACTAAGTCTTCTAAGAAAGAATCTGTCTTACTCAAAGCTTCATTTACAATGAAATCCCAATCTAAACTAAAAATTTCTATTAGCAAAACACATCAATCAACCCCGATTAATAGACCCAATAAACTATTGTCATAATCGAGTTTTGAGTTAAATGCATTTACTCAAACTCTTGTAAAAGAGATTGAGAAGGACAAAAAAATCATTGTTTCTGGTACCCAAAAAAACCTAAAAGTATGGGAAAGAAACTCATTGATTCCTAAAGCCCTAAAAACGTTGAAAGAAAAGGAAAGAAACTCATTATTTTAGATAATCCTAAAAAAATACAAAAACAACGATTTAAAGAAATAAATTTATGTTGTCAATCCTTAAATCTAAATATATTTGCACAATCATGTCATTGTGCATTGTAATTGGTGGAAATCTATCACCGAAAATATATTTGATCTATAGTTCTTTGTTGGATGTGTCTATCGACAGTTGTTCAGCAATCACTGAAATCAAACCATTAAAACTAGTGTTTACGTTGTACAAAATTCCCTAACCTGAAAATGTACATATTTTCAGGCTAACATTACAAATTAACATTGAGTCAACCAAAAAAAAGGCAACCGAAAACATATTTAAAACACACATATATATTATATAAATATTTATTATATATGAAATAAAATTACAAAATACCATAATATAAACTATAATCATTCCACAAAATATATTAAAATTTATACTGGATAAATTATATGAATTCAAACGAAATTTAAAACTAAAAATACCAATATAAAAAAATAAAAAAATAGTTTCACATATAGTTTTAAGTCAGATAATTTTATAATTATGATTAAAAAAATCATTGATCAATAGAATAATACACTCGCTTTCATGTCAAATTTAAAATAATAACAACTACCAAATTTTGGATATAAATTTAGAATTAAAACATGAATTAAATTATGAAAATATTTACAAATCATAAACCAAAAAGTAAATTAATATGCCAGTATACAACTCGAAAACCAAATTTTAACCAATAAATCAACAAAAAATTGTGAAATTTACAAATACATAATAAAAAAAATTCTTGAAGACAAAATATATTATATAAAAAATTCAAGAATAAATCAACATATCAACATAAAACAAGAAATTTATCATCAGAGTTAGCAAGGATTATCTAATCCGAATGAATAAATAGGATTCTATCAAATAATAATAAAATCTGCCAATTGAGTCATTTTGTCAAACACATAATGTTCGTTCTATTTGGTATTCCTTCTTCAGCAATTTAGCATGCTCACAAATTCAACAAACCATCCCATATCACAACTTCTGTTTTCGAAATTTTTATGAAAATATTTATAAATTATAAACTAAAAAAAAACAAAACTCTATTTTCGAAATATTTATCACTATTCATATCTTACTTAAAAAAAATAAATTAAACATAGATGATGAATAACATATATTATCAGTAAATATATATATATATATACATTTTTTAAAACAACAAAGATGATTTTTTTTTTTAAATAAAAAGAAACCTACTTTGGAATGGAAAAAAAAAAATCAAAAAACTTACTAGTTACATCTCATCTTTCACCGTGTTGAATTATAATTGAACTGAAATATCTTTCTGACATTGTAAAAGGGATGATTTTTGATTTTCTTATGGAGAAAAAAAAAAGGTTGTCAAGTTTATATAGCAATCAATAATGATGTATATATCAAAAAATAAATTAAAACCAAATTAAAGGAAAGAGATGGTAACGATTAGAAGGTCCGTGTAATTTATGGACACTAAATAATTGTGATTTTTTTTAAGAATTAAATCTGCTAGTTTAGATAAATATTATTTTTTCTATATTTAAAAATATAAAAATATTAATATATCTAGTAACTATTACTCTATAAATATATATTTATATTTTATTCCCATTGTAATATGTGTATTTTGGGAGTTCTTTCACTGCATTTTGTATTTTTCAAAACTATTCAAGCAAAATTTCGTCCAGAACGGAACAAACTCACCCGATGGCCCATTCCTTATGGATATTATGTATGGTTTGTAGACCCATGAGTTGTTTTTTGCGTAAATAATCCATCGAATTTACTTATTTGTTTTTGCTAATTACATAAATTATATATTAATTTTATATAATTATATACATATTATACATAAAAATATAAATATTTGTGAGTTATTTTAAGCTTATGTATTTGGAGTGACAGCTATTTGAGTTTTTTTTTTAGACGTATGAAAGCAATATAAACGGACTTAGTGCACCAATAGTCACTTTAAATATTGCTGTTTAAGACATAGTATTCAATATTTGTAAAATATAAAAAATATAGCCGCAAAATAAATCACTGTACTAATAATCTGCATTAAGCATACTACTGCGTTATTTTCCCTTTGGATTCATTTTGCAGATAAATATAGATTGTTGGTGTTGGAATACAAATATATGTAGCGAAAGCAAATAATCAGGATTATATTTCGCATGTAATATATATAATATATAAATACAGATTAATCAAACATAAATTAAAATTAATACTTATCTCTTGAAGCGTGATCGCGAATCAAATCTCTTAAAGTTATTGCACAAATCTTCTCTCCAAGTCTGTGATCTTCTACTGTAGAATACTTGTGTGGGCAAATACTATTTCTCAGAAAGATCAAAGTCTGATTTAATGGAGGAGGAAAATCCTATTTATAACCACGTTTAAGGGTGTAAAATCCTAATCCCAAAACGTATAGGATTCTTTCTCTCCAAGTAATTGTATAACTTTCCTTTTAGAACATCTGTTTATTTTTACCAAAATCTTGTAGGATGTTACTGCTTCTAGAAAACTAATTTCTTCCTTTCTAAGTTCATTAGGTACCACACATTTAATTAGCGAGGCTTCCAATTCTGGTATCAATTCGCAAAATGAATAAATTAACCTATCATAATAAATTACAGATTATTCCACTAAAAATCCGTAATTGCCCTCCTCGGTATAATTTCACAATCATTCATTAAATATTATTTAATTACCCATATTAAAATTACAGATACTAACTAATCAAATTAAATTTCTGACTATTTAATTCATTGATTAATTTAATCTTTTATTCAAACGCTTAACTTATTTCATTAGACAGACAAAATCCACATGCAAGGTTTTCACATGAAAACTTATAAGCAATCATAAAGGATATCATCAATCTCAAGGTCGAAACATGAATTCCACCAACTAATTATTATTTCACAAATGTCATTTGTCATCATCTAACCTATCAGGAACTTTTTAACTCACGAAAGAGTTTCACCCTTTGATAGATCAAAACAACAAATAAATTACATTGATCATAATATTTATATCAAGATTAATAGTATAAGTATATCTAATTAATGATCTAGAGAATTTATTTTATTAAGTCAGATAGAATACTTATCTTTACTTGGTCCGTTTAATACATACAAAATGTACTAGTACAAGAAGTTGAAATTTACCATTCCGTAATCAAGATAAATTATATTTAATTCCGTGCTACAAATATATGAGCTATTTAAATCTTTATTAAAATTAAATAAATAATTATTTTATAATAAATATTATATCTAAATATATAATTAATAATATATAACTCTCGGTTAATATACATCCTAACCGTTGGAACATATATTACCTAACATAATTCAACTTGGTTTATACTATTTTATTGTATCTTTTCAGATGATATCTATGAGTGATCACCAAAAGTGTATTGGGAAATATAGTATTTTTAACATGTTGTTGAGTATTGGTTACAATTTGTTGCACCTGTGAAAATGATTTTAGACCAAATTTTAGTTATTCCTTCCCCACAAAATTCAAATTTATATTTTGTCAGGCATAACTTTGAATTAAATATTAGTTGGACGTGAAGGTAAATTAAAGCTTGTTCTAGGTTTTTTTTTTAGGTGTTTTTTAACTTTTGAAATTATACCTATTTTAAAATTATTTTAATTTTTTAAATTTAAGTTTTAATTTTGAATCTTAAAGCTTTACCTATGGTGTGAAATTTAATATTGAATCTGAAATTTTATTGAAAATCACATAAAATCTATATCACTCTGTTCTAAATTTGAGATATAAACTACCCAAGATGTTGTCAAACTCTTAGGACCACACCTAATTCGAAATTATTTTAATTCTTCAAAATCAAATTTCCACTTTGAAGTTTCGAAACTTCATCAACGGTGGAATTTGAGATTTTAATTTATAAAAAAAAATATTATTAAATTGAAGGAGGAGGTTGTGAAGGGAGGCTGACAGTAAATGAGAATTAGAAGGGGGCTGACAGTGAAGATTTTTTTTTTTCAAATTTTTATTTTGCAATATACTTGTAGTATATTTTATAAATATGAATTCTATATCTAGTAATATCGAGTTATAAATAAGTCCTTCTCCAAATTTTGTGCATACCGAAAATTTTAATACACCAAGTTGTATTTTGAGAGTTTTAAATAGATGTGAATTATAAATTTTTCAAGAAAAAATGGCCAGTTCTGAAAATAAAAGGGCTCCAATTTAAGTTCTGGTGTAACACTCAAATGATCATCTATCATTATTATCATGTTGATTTTCCTTTTTTTTTTTTGTTTGTTTGTTTTAATTAACAAATGTTTAAAATAGGTTACCTTCAAAAACATTTAATTTGTGAACAAAAAAAATATCTCTGCTCCTTATTGATCTCTTTGTCTCGACTCTTGACTTTGGATATGAAAGCAACTGAATTTCTTTTTTTCCCATAACGAAAGCAAGTGTATTTTTTCTTTCAATTTGCAAGCAACTGCATTCTGTTTTTAAATATGAAAGCAACTCTATTAAATAAAGTATTTCCTTCGTTTTAAAATAAGTTATGTGTTAATTTTTTTATTTTATTTCAAAATAAGTAATGTTTTACATTATCAGGAAGACATTAATGATGTTCTTCCAATTTTACGCTTATTTAAATGAAGAGGGATTTATAAATTACTAAAGAGTTACATCTTTTTCAAAGTATTTATTAAGGATAAATTAGTAAAAATGCATTTTACTTTCTAGAAGTGAGTAATTTCTCAAGGGATATGATCAAACTAAAAACATCACTTATTTTAAAACGGATGGAGTGCCAAAATAGCTAGTAACCTTCCGTCTCAATTTATTACTTTATTATTTAAAATTATTTCTATTTCTATTTTACTCTAAATAATAAATACTTTTAGAGTCATTTAAATGGGCTTGGTCCTTAAGATTAGCTCAGCCTAACCTGCTTTTAGGGCAGGATTGAGTTAAAAAAATTTAAGTTCATTTAATCCAAGGCTTATAAGTCCAATCCAAGTCAACCTATTAGTTTCTGAGGCTTGAATGAGACTAGACCGATGCCAGTCGGTGAGTCAAAAAACTATTTAAATTAAAATAAAATTTTAGAAGAAATTATGAAGAAAAATAAAGAAGTAAAAATTAAGAAGGGTGATTAATGAATAAGTCTCAATATCTTACCTTATAATTTACTCATTTAGTGTTAAATCATAATCATTAAGAGATCGTTTGGTATCTGGTTTGAAAGTAAATTATGTAGGTACAAAATTCTGCACAAGTAATATCATGTTTGGTAGATAGTTAGAAGATAAGTTATTCATGTACAAAATTAATAGGGTCTTTGGTATGCATATATAAGTTATGAGGAAATATATGTATTATCTTATGTAGAATAGAAAGTGGAGTAAGTTCTACATGATAACTAAACTCTGCATAAAATAATATATAAATTCCCTCATAACTAATTCATATATTACTATTACTCGTATAATTCTAACCAACTATCAAAGACCCCTAATTATACAAATTGCATTCATAATTGCAATTTTATTTAAATTTAAAATTTAAAAGAAAAAGTGATTACCGAATAAATTCCAGTATCTTACATAACATTTTACTCATTTAGCATTAAATCCTAAAATGGAAGACTGATTTGTCCTAATCCATCAAATTTCTTAACCCATAAAATTTGAATTGCATTGAATTGAACCAATTAATTTTACCACCTCTAATCACATTTTCATCCTTTTTAAAATTTTAAATTAATTAACTAATATTAGATAAATTAAAACAAAATAAAATACTATTATATAAATTAAAACAGAATCAATCATCCTTACATAAATTAGAATGATATGATCATCGCATCGATTAGTAAAGAGTGACGAGTAGTAATATGGCTTATTTGACTAAGCTTTTGAAAGGTTAAAATTATTTATTTTTTTAAAAAAAATATTTATTTTTTAAAAAACTATTTTTAAGAAGTTAAAAAAATAATTTCTTGTTAAAAACACTTATTCAAAAAATATTATTGTGAAAAATATATTTAAAAATACTTTTTAAAAATTTAATCAAATATCAATTATTACTTAAAAATACTTTTTAAATTTATACTTTTAGTCCTTTTCAAAACTTTTATTTTTCATGGAAAATAATTTATTAAAAGAAGTCAAATTTTCAAGTTACCCTACTATGAAATAAAATTGCACACTGTCGTCACCACCATAATCGCCATTGATAATCATATCAAGAATCCTATTTCCAATATAACTCTTTAAATCTTCAAGCTTTCTGCTTTATTTTCCCCTTTCAGTTTTATGGATTTCCCAGCTCATCGATTCTCCGGCCTGATTCCGGCGACTTTCGGTGCCGTTGTTAACTCCTCGTGTCCCCTTTTAGACTTCATCGGGCGACTTTCTCCGGTCACCGGTGCCGCATCCGCCGCCGCGATTTTAATCGTGACCGTCGCACTCCCGGGGTTCTTTTACTTGAAGAAAAACAAAAATAAAAATCCTCGTGAACGCTACAATGTCCGCGGCGAGTCGACGGACGCTTCGATGTTTGATCCACTTCTGAATGGTACAAATATATATGCTTTCATCAAGTTTTATTCCTTAATATTGATCGTGATGTTCTGGGTTTGCCCAAAAAGTTGTCTTTCTCTTATTTTCTGATTAACAAATGCACAAATTTCTTCGGAATTTTCAACTCCAAGAGTACACGATTTTGTAGAATTTCACATTCTTGTTTACCGATTGCTGAAGGGGAAAAAAGGATCGCATATTGACATTCTTTATTGACCCTGTTGTTTGATGTTACAACTACTATTAGTTTGTGTTTTCTTTTCCATAAATTTGTTCACTTGAAATTGAATAGTTCGTTGATTTACCAGTTTCTCAAATATTAATTTCAGCTTTTAGTTGTTGTATCTATGTATAGAAGAACGGCCCCTGTATACTCCTGAAAAGGCAATTCTCTATTCTACTGAATAGAAAGAATGACTCTCGCGTTTGGAACTGATATGGTTGATACAGATAACAAAGAATAGAAATTGGAGAGCTCCTACTTAGTTGAAGTTCTGCACTTTTGCCTCAAGATACTTAGTAGGAGCTCCTACTTCTCACACAGTGAAAATGAGCTACCTCAAGGAGTCAGGATAGTGTTTCTTGGGATATGACCAAATACTGCATTCTATCCAAGTGAATTTCACATCTGAACTGTTTCGGGTAATAATTTTGAGGAGGGTAATGTGTGGTCTCTTCTGGTTGATGTAACATTATTTACTTTGAATTGCTGATTGCCTTGGAGAAACCTGATTAAGTTTCAAACTTAATCTGTCACAAGTCACTCTTAGAACTTCTGTACCTGTTTTATGAGCTTGAACTATTTTCTGTTCTCATTAGGTGATTGGTTATGTTGATTCTAGGTCTTGATATTCACATAGGTAGGAGATCATACTACAGCAATGCTAAGTTGCCTAGATGATCTTCGTTTTGTATTCATTGTTTTCTGCTCTGAGTTAATCTCACTGTGTGATTAAAACAATGATTTGGAAGAGGGAAAGTCAAGAAAATGATGGGGTATATTATCATTGCTTAAAAGCGAAGCACCAGAGGCCCACCAATTAAAGAAGTTGAAGTTAGATTATCATATATAAAAAATTGCAGTCTGGATTTGAAGTCTTCTTTTGACCGATGACTCAATAAAATTCAAAAATAGTTCCTCTCCAGGTCATTCTTGAAATTTTACTTCAGTAAGTAATGTTTTATTATATTTGTTAAACCCTCGACGTCCTTAACCTATTAGCAATTTGAAATGAATTTAGTCTTGTTCCCATACTAAGTATTTCTTCTCTGATCCATATTTGTGCTTATAATCATGTTGCAGAATTTGTTGGAGGATGTATAAGTGAGATTGTTGAACATACTGATGCTGAATATGCAGAAGAGTTACAGCTTCAAGAAGCTTTAGTAGCTTCACTTTACACTGGTCAAAGCAGTAATTATGCATCTCTATCTGCTCAAGGACTTTTGTCTGAGTCAGCGCTGTTGAACTTTGAAGAAGAAGGTGACGATGAACTTAACAACTTCTGTGAGATTTGCTTGGATAACAAAGAAAGCTGGGAGATGTTCCAAAATGACGGTTGTTCTCATTCCTTCTGTTATGAATGCACTAGCAAGCATATTATGGAAAGGATTTCACAGAAAGCAAAAGTGATTGGTTGCCCTGGAGTAAGTTGCAGTGCAGCTTTTGATGTTAATTCTTGTAGGTTCATGATTCCCGAAGAGGCACGGATCCAGTGGGATGAATCAGTATGTCAGTCAATGATTCTCGACTCTCAAAAGCTGTACTGTCCTTTCCGTGATTGCTCAGCCCTATTGGTAAATGATTCTGGGGAGATTATAGAAAAGGTAAAATGCCCTTTGTGCAAGAGATCATTTTGTGCAGCATGTCGAGTTCCATGGCATTCAGAATTTACATGCAAAGAATTCAAGAAACTGAATGCCAAAAAGGGGGTAAAGGGGGAAGACATGGTGAAGACACTTGCCAAGAAGAAAAACTGGCAGAAGTGTCCTAATTGCAAAATATTTGTTGAGAAAACAGAGGGATGCATTCACATGACTTGCAGGTGTGAATATGAGTTCTGCTACAGATGTGGTGCAAAATGGACTGGTTCTCATGCTTGCCCTAAAAAATGATCCAATCCTATGCTGGAAGCTCCATAAGTTTAGCAAATAGCAAATGTAGGTCTCAATTACTTGAATCTTTTGGAAGGAAGACAGAAATGTTTATGATGTACATAAGAATTAGCTTTTGTCCATGGTAAGTAAATACTAACTTGCAGTGTTGGGTAACATAATAGCTTTTGCTTTATTTACAATGTTCGGATGGATTAGATGCATGTACGACTCTTTCTTGTCTTACCATGTATAACAGAGGACATAGTAAGTTTTCTTTTCTTGAAACTGGTAAGTAAAAATAGTAGTACCTGTGTTTTCAGATTTGCTCTTTCTATTAAATTGTTTGAAACCAATCTGCTAAATACTATTATTATTCTATAGTGGTTTCACAAGTTTTTTAAAAATTTTAAATTCAAAGGAAGCATCATAAGCAAAGGGCTTTAGCTTCCAACTGTACCAATCAGCCCATATCTATAATATATGTACCTTTTGAATGGGTCATTGGTAGAGGTCTTGTCTGAAAAGTTGGCCGAAAAGGGTTTGCATTAACCCCCTTTTGGCCGGACCTAACTTTTTTTGGGCTCATTTGCACAAGTATTTTTATTTTAACGTGATTTTAAATTTTTACATTTCAAATTCATGATTTTTAAATTTAATTTTCAGCACTTTAAGTGACAAAATAAAGTTATAAGTAAGAATATTTTGAATATAAATTTTTTTACTAAATAAACTATAAGAATAAAAATATAAAATCATGAACTTAAGAAATAAAAATTAAAATTCACCTTAAAGTAAAGAGAGTCTGATTTGCAGACAGCAGTATTGACAGGTTTTGAGCTGCAGCCCAATTCATATATACGCGATGGCAAATTGCTAAACCTTTGGGGTTAGAATTTAAGAGATGACAGGTGTCCGAATTACACTTTAAAATTTAAATGGAGAATCCCCGATGACAATGGTGGAATCAGATTGAAGAAGCATGGTCAATTGAATTTTTTTTATCTAATATTATATTTCGTAAAACTAAATTATATATATTAATTATTGAATGAAGAAAAGTTTTAGTACGTCAATAAAATTGTTTATGCTGATCTATAGAATATGAATTTGAATTATAAAATCAGCTCAAAATAAACTGTTTGTACCGCATTTTTTTGAGGTGCATGTAAAAATTATTTTAAATCTCATACATGTGTTTGAATTTCTTTTGCCAAAAAAAGAATTATTCTTTAAGTTTTAACAAATTAAACACTCAAATCTACTTCAAATAAGCTCACATTTAAAACATAAATTTCATATATCATAAAGAACAAACTTTAATCATTAATTTTTTAAAACAAAAATAAATATAACAAACTCATTTAACATAGTTTTATTTTTTTAAACTATATATGAATTTTAGTCATATACGAATGAGACACATATTAAAATTTGGCTAAAATCTCAAACGTGCGCATCTGAATGTGAAAGTAGAAGTAGAAGAAACAAACAAAAAAAATACCCACGTGTTCTTGTCTAATTATTTTTTTATACTCAGTATTTATAATTAAAAAACTTATGATGGGACAGAAAAAATAAGACATCCCAAAAAATTTATGTTGAGAATTCCCTAAATATATAACAATACTAATAAAACCCAATATAAAAGTATGTTATTGATTAGGAACCAACTTAATCTCTTTACTGCTTCTTTGACAATGTTCAAAAAATTACGAAGCCTTTATTTTGTCTCTTTTTTTTTTAAAAAAAAATTAAATTTATTAAAAATTCATAAATTTAAAATTCTGAATTCACATGTAATACTAATAAATTGCTGTTCATCAGAAATAAGGTAAGTAGCTCAACTTGGATAAAGGGAATGGTAATTAATTATTGAAATCATCCATGCAAAATTTCTATGATAAAATGTAACAATTCGAATCATAATGTTACAAGTTTTGAATGCAATGGTCTATTTATTACTTCTCTACTCACCTAATTAACCCCTTTTTCCTCTTTCTTAATGAAATGTCAAAGAAATTTTTAAAAAAAAGTGTGAGAGAGATTTGTTGAAAGCTATTTAGTAAAAAAAGCAAATATAGATAAGAATTTGTCTAATGAGGTCAATAAATTCGAATTCTTGATTGCTTTAGTTATGTCGATAAAAAGTTGCAGAAAATCTGTTAGGTATTATTATAAAGGTGAACTTTCTTTCTTTGTCTCATTCCTTGCTTTCTTAAAGCATAAAAGATAACGTTTTGTAAAGTATTGGGGCTTGTTTGGCAGAAGGTATTAAAGAAAATAATATAAATATTAAGTAAATTTATTTATATACAATTAATACAAGTATATTTTATTTGATATTATTTTATGTATAATTAATATATAGCAAACTATAGTATTATAAACACTAAGGTTATTAATGTATGTATTAATATGGTAGTGCGCACAAAGCTAAAGAATGTGGAGGGTGTTTTTTTGAGCAAATATTTTTTTAGAAACTATGCATTGCATGTTATTTTTAACACACCAAACTAATCCGCAGATAATAAATAATATCTGTTAGTATAACTAATTTCTACATTACTACGACACTCCATTCAATGATATTCTTATGCACCTGACTAAATGATTCCTAAGTGTTAGGTTGGCCGTAGATAGTTTTCACTTTTTTTCAGAATATTATTCGAAATAACTATTTGAACATGGAATTGTTGCAGTTTTTTGAAATTCAATTTGAAGTTGAATTTCTGAATCCGTATAACTTTAAAAAGTTATTTTCATAATTTTCACTCCAATTCACTCATAAAATTCAAAAATAAGTTCAATTTATACTCATGTCCAAACACAACTCTAACTTTTATCATTTTTTACTTAAAAATAAATAATACTTCTTCCTTCTTTTTTTTTTCTTCCAAATTGCACCATTCGTATGCACAGTGGACTTTGACTTCGTTAAGAATAAAACTCCACGAACCACTTGAAAGCCAAGACATTTTATTAAATAACTCAAAATTTGAATTTAATAAATTCAACATTTAAAAATATTATTGAACTTATGATTCAAAATTCAACAATAAATAAAAATATATACTCTACATAAAAGAAATTTAGATTCAGTTGACTCGATAAATTTGAAATACGAATTAAATATTTTTCTAATTTTGTGAAATATCAATTACTCCTTTCGTTTATTTTTATTTGTCCAGTACTAATTTGGAATATCCTTTAAAAATAATAAGTAGAATGACAATTATAACCCTTTAAATATAATAAATTCAATGCTTTGAAAAATATATTGAAAAATAACTATAAGGGTAAATTAGGAACTACACCCTCCGTTCATTTTTACTTGATAGGATAAGGTTTACACATCTTTTAAGAAAAATTTAATAGAGGTTATAATTTGACTAATATAACCTTATTAATTGATAGATATTTATTAGAAACATATAATAATCGTTCTTTTCACATTCGAGAGTGATTCTAATACTAATGGTAGAATTGAAAAAAAAAAGTCAATTACTTCTTGAGTTTCTATACTGACAATTATTTTGAAACAAGTGTCTTTAGTATATCTATCATGTAAAAAGGAACAGAAGGAATAAATGATAAATTATGTTTTAATTTTTTAAAGTGAATAAGTAAAAATATTATTTTTAATATAATAAATCTATACTATATTAAAAGTATGAATGTCCTTAGAAATGTTGATTGAACTTTTTGCCCCTTCATTAAAAAACTTGTAATAGACAAAATTGTCATTTATTATTTTTATCTAATTATTATTTTTAATTATTTTCATCACATTATTTTATCATATTAAAAAAATTTCACCAATTTCTTTTTTCCTTTTTGATAATCATGAATCATTTTACCATATTTTATTATATTAGATTTTCTACTTATTGGGATAAATCTATTTATAATCTAAATATAAAAAAAGTATATACTTCCACAAAGTTGCTTCTCTTATTCATTTGGAATTTTTACAATTATTTTATCATATAGATTTTCTATTTATGACATAATTTTATTCATGTAAATCTAAAAATAAAAAATTTCCACCAAGTCTTTTTTTTCTTTTTGATAGTCACAAAATTTTTATCTTATTTTATTATATTAGATTTTCTACTTGTGGCATAACTCTATTTATAATGTAAATATAAAATTAAAAAAATATATATATTTCTACGAAAGTTTGTTTCTCTTATTCATTTGGAAAATATTTTTTTTATTTTTTACAATTATTTTATCGTATTAGATTTTCTATTTATGTATAACTTTATTTGTGGTGTAAATCTAAAAATAAAAAAATTTCACCAAGTTTTTTTTTTCCTTTTTGATAGACACAAACCTTTTTTACCTTATTTTAATATATTAAATTTTCTACTTTTTGACATAACTCTATTTATAACATAAATACAAAAAATAATAAAAAAGTATATACTTCCACCAAAGTTGTTTCCCTTATTTATTTGAATTTCTACAAAAGCTTTTTTTTTTCTTTTTGATTAAATTTTTTTTTAATAGTAATGTCCTTATATATAATTTTTTTAATTTATAAATCTGTCCATATAAAGGAATTTCTAATTACATAATTTAATTCATCAACTTTTCTACATCACCTTTGATTCAATCTACAACCTTGTATGTTTTGTGTTAATTTATCCTTTTTTTCATGTCGTGATTTTTTTTTAATTGTTGTAGATTTAAAAAATTCAATAATAATTATTATGCCAGCTCAAGTATATTTGTATTCAAAATAATTTAACTTAAATTTTCTTATTTAGTTAAATCTAATATTAATATTATATTATCCCCTTTAATTAAATTTTATTTTGATATTATAAGGAAGGGAGTTTTTAAAATCTATTTTAAGAAGCTAAAATATCAATTTACTCCCTATTGAAACGTAATTGAGTGTTTCACCAATAGGAAACCGCGATGACCTCAGTTTGCACTTTTGCTTTCCGTTCCACTTTTATTATTCAGTGCCTTATTTCTGTTTGGTTGGATTTCATGATATAATTTAAATAATCTAAGTTTGTGCAATAGTAATAATAAAGCATTAAAGGAGAATTGCCAACTCCATAACAAATAATAAATGTTTTAATAGGAGGGAGGGGAATTATATTCCCAAAAACAATCATTACGAATTGACTTGCTAAACCTTAATCCTATTCATTTCCTTTACACAAGGGAAATGAAAAAGCAATAAAGAAAAAACAAAAAAAAAAAAAGATGAAAGGAATAGATGTGCTCTCGGATGCGGCCTACCGCAACATTAACTTCACATTAAAAAGTTTAAAAAAAAGAAAATTGCTCCCTCCGTTTATTCGAATAACGTTTACATAAGTTTTTTTTGAAAAAAATAATTAAGAGCATAATTTAATTAATATACTAAGGTTAAATTTTAAAATAATTAATATTAAAAATAAAGTTAAAAGATATAATTAATTTTTTTTAAAATATTTAAATTAACATATATTTAAAAATAATTATTTTAATATATATGACAATTAAAACAGAACGGAGGAAATATTTGCCAATCCTTTGGATGTATTGCCATACTAACTAAAGTGGATATAGACAATTCTTGCTGTCAAGTTTGGGGAGAATTTTGTAAAGTAACGTCGGAAAAAAAATTGAATCTAATTCAATCAAGTTTCATATATATATTATATATATATTTCGTTTTAAAATAAGTGGTGTTTTAGTTTTTTAATTTTATTTTAAAATAAGTGATATTTTATATAATCAAGAAGAAATTAATGACGTTCTTCCAATTTCATCCTTATTTAAATGGAGTAAATTTTATATAATAAAGAAAATATTAAAAAGTTATAGATTTTTCAAAATATTTATTAGCGGTAAATGGATAAAAAAATATTTTTCTTTTTAAGAATGGATAGTTTTCTTATGAGGTGTGCATAAGTTAAAAGCATTACTTATTTTGAAATGTGGGAAATATATATATATATATATATAAAGATGTCAAAATTCTTGACAATTGAAGCGTGAATAACTCTAAAATCAGATAAAATAATGAAATTCGACTAATTTTAACCCCAATATCATAATAATTAATGGACCTTCAACGTGAGAATTCTCAAAAAGGATAACTATATATATGTGTGTGTGAGGGATAAATCGCTAATCCTTTTTTGTTTAAAGAAAAAAACTACATTTTAAACTCATAATTTAAAAATAAAATAAGTTGAACCAAATTATGAATCCACCACAAAATTTCATTTGTAACAAGAGATAAGAGTTATCCTATACATATCTAGGGCAAAGATGAGTTTAAAACTTTGGAAAAGAAACAGTGGAAAGAGTGCCACGTATATATATGATGACCTCATAGTTGCTGCTGCTATATCAACCTAAAAAAGAAAGAAAAAAAAGTCCCTTTTTAGCAAGTGTGGATGTGTTTAATTGCACTTCCACTATCCAGTATCTTATCCATTAGATATTCCCCATTTACGTATATTTAAATCTTTTATAATATATGGTGCCCCACTCATATAATATTCCTTGTGTTACCGCTCCGTTAAATTACCATGGAAAGATTTATTTTTGTCGGAATATTTTTTAAAAGCAAATATTAATAAAAAATAAAATCTTTCAAAAAGAGAAATACAAGTAAAAGGATAGATATTATCTTATTAATTTTAATGAGGTAACATTAGAACTTTAATATTTTTTTTAAAAAAATATTATTTTAATGGGTCATGAAAGTTAAAAACAACAGTCAAACACAAATAACTGAAAGGAAAAGATTATGCGTGATGGAATGATTGAAAATTTTCAAACTTATAATTAGTTAGAATTTGAATTTTTTTAAAATGAAATTTTTTTTATTAGAAGTCGCCTCCGTAGAAATAAGCTTCGTAATATGGGTCATGAAAGTTAAAACAACAGTCAAACACAAATAACGGAAAAGGAAAGATTACGTTCGTAGCGGAATGATTGAAATTTTTCAGATTTATAATTAGTTGGAATTTGAATTTTGAAGAATGAAAAAGATTTTATTAGAAGTCGGCTTCGTAGAAATAAACTTCGTAATATTGTAAATTTAAATTAATTAATTTTCAATATAAATATGATATATCAGATAAAAAAATCAAAAAGAAAATTGAAAGGGAAAGAGGTGAAAAGGGCAAAGAGATTCTTTACAATTGGTTCTATTTTAATCTCGACAAACACTATAAATTGTCAAATATTCCAGGTGGTCCTTTCCAATGCATTATAAGATATCCAGATAAATTTCATATACGCAGAACAGATTCAAGCTTATCCACCTTCATCTTTCAGCTACTTCTTATAAACTTGTTAAAGTTTCGTCCCTATCCATCTGATGTTCATATTATTTTATATTCATAATAAGTAGGACTTATTCTTTAAATATCAAGTTTTATAAAATCAAGAAGAGTTATTCATTTACAGGAAGTATCACAATTAACAAATATCATAAACCCTACTTATTTAGATTATTTTATCATAATATCGTATGAATCGATCTAATCATGCTAATAAAATAGCAAAATAGTACTCTGTCTTACTTCCAAATTATAAGGTTGGTTCTATATCTATACTAACACGTGTAGTTTCATGCCCCAAACAAGAAAAATATCAAAGTCAATCTCGATGAATTCAAGTACCTCCCAAAATAATTTACATCTTATCATTATTATAATCAGTTCAACCATTTATGAAAAATTAAGTGAAAAGGAGTTTTACGATTCGTGAAGTTTCATTTATCAAAAGTAGACAAATGTCACATTTTTCTCATTTAATTTTAAGAACCAATATTTCATTTCAGGAACAATGATATCAATAGCACTTAGGTATTTGTTATGCAACAAATCATGCAATCTCAATCCCCACAAGTTAGGATTCACATTAATCATATTTTAAAATCGCATTTTGATATGTGCTCGGAGAAAAATTTTCAAAGAGTAGAAGTTTTCAATATACTTCGAATTGCTTTCAATTCTTACCTTGAAGGATTCAATGGCGCTCCCAATTCACAATCTATATATACGAGCTTAGTAAATTATTAAACACGTCACAATAATATCAACTAAGTCAACCAAATATTCGATATATAAATTCAACTTCACAAGTCAGTCACATACCTCTAATTACTAATGTGAAAAAGTTTGAAATGAGTAATGCTAGCCATTTTATTTGTTAAACTACAGTCATTGTTGTGTATATGAAGCACTAGTTGAGGCAGACTATGAACAAGTGGAAAAGCTTCCATTGAAGAGAAGAGAAAGTTTACAGACTTGGAAAAATGAAAAATTAACTAACTAACTCTTCCTATCTAGCACCTTTTATAGGTGATTAGTGTGACTAGTTAGTTAAAGCTAATGACTAAACTAACCTCACTATTAAGCTAACTAACTAGCAACTAAATATCTGTAACTAATTGTAACTACTTTTCCTAACTAACTTTTAACTAACTTGTATAACCAACTTCAACTAATTCCTAACCAACTTGCAAATCTCAACACCCCCCCTCAAGTTGAAGGTGACGACAACTTGCTAAGGAGATTTGAGTGACTTGGACCATTCAAAGCTTTGGTCAATATATCTGCCAGCTGACTGGTGGTAGGGACATGATGAAGCAAAATGAAACCTTCTTGAAGCTTATCACGAACAAAATGGCAATCTACTTCGATATGTTTGATTCTCTCATGAAATACCGGATTCTTCGCGATGTGAATGGCAGCCTGACTATCACAAAACACATCTATAGGCATTGAGGAAGTACCAGTCAGTTCCACTAGCAATCAATGCATCCAAACCAGCTCTCCAACTACCATTCGTATTGCTCTGTACTCTGCCTCTGCTGATGACAAAGAAACTGTAGTTTGTTTCTTGGACTTCCAACTTATAGGACTGTCTCCTAAGAACACCACATAACCACTCACTGATTTCCTTGAATCCAAACAAGCAGCCCAGTCTGAATCACAGTAAGCAGTGATGCTGCATCCAAGTTTGTTGGACAAGAATAAACCATGATCTATGCTTCCCTTGAGATACCTGAGTACATGTGTGGCTGCTCTCAAATGTGCATCTCTGGGTGCTTGAAGGAATTGACTAAGATGCTGCACACTGTAGGCTATATCTAGTCTTGTGTGTGTGAGAAAGTTTAGTTTTCCAATCAGCTTCCTGTAATGTGTAGCATCCTCAAGCAGCAAGCCTTCATCAGACTTCAATTTGATTGTTGGATCAAGTGGTGAAGTTGTTGGAGTGTAACTCAAACAGTCAAAATCTCTTATTAGATCAAGAGTAAATTTCTTCTGTGAGATGAGAACTCCACTGCTCTGGTAGGTGATTTCCATTCCCAAAAAATAATACAGCTTACCTAGATCCTTGATCTTAAACTAATTGTGCAGAAAAGACTTTAAAGACTCAATCTCTGCCTTGTCATTCCCTGTTACAATGATGTCATCAACATATACTGCTACAAAGATTACAGAGTCATCTACTTTCCTGAAAAATAAAGAATAGTCACCAGATGAGTGAGCATAACCCCTAGAAGATAAAGATGTGGCCAGTTTTTCATACCACTGTCGACTGGCCTGTTTCAGTCCATAAAGTGACTTATTTAACTTGCAAACTACCCTATCATCCTGTACCATCAATCCCTGAGGTAAGGCCGTGTACACTTCTTCATGCAAGTCTCCATGAAGGAAAGCATTGTTCACATCCAACTGGTATAAATTCCAACCTTCTTTAACTGTTAAACCAATCAGAAGTCTTACTGTGGTCATTTTTACAACTGGTGAAAAGGTCTTATTGTAGTCTATTCCAGCTTGTTGTGTGTATCCTTTCACAACAAGTCTCGCCTTGTATCTTTCCACAGTCCCATCTGTCTTATGCTTCACCTTATACACCCATTTGCACCCCACAGTTGTCTTTCCAGGTGGAAGAACAACTAAGTCCCAAGTATGATTAGCATACAAAGCCTGAAATTCAAGGTCCATGGCTGCTTGCCATTCAGGATGTAAAGCAGCCTCTTCATATGAGGAAGGTTCATAATCATGTGAGTGTGCTTGTTGCTGAACAATGGGAGTAAAAGATACAAGAGAGGTTGGATGTCTAACAGGTGTAATTGAGGTGTTAGGTGACTGGAGATTGGGAAGTTGGTAGGTGTAATCATTCAGGTATGTAGGTATGATGTGTGGTCGACTAGATCTCCTAATAGTTTGGCTGGAAGGTTCATTAATGCAGCTGGGAGAAATGGTGTCAATATGTGAATTAGGAGCAGCAGTTTCATTGTTAGGTGAAGATGTGGCAGCTGGTGTAGGTGTTGTGTTTCTAGATGTGTTAATGGTAGAATGGGAAGTGACTGAAGTAGCAATATCTTCATCCAGACTTAATCTATTACTACAGACATTGTCATTAGGAAATAGTGAAGTAGAAGTAGGATCAAGTTTCTTCAATACAGAACTGAAATCAGAAATGGAAAATGTTAAGCTGAAAGGAAACACATGTTCATGAAATAACACATCTCTGCAAATGTACACTTTCTTAGTACTCAAGCTTAAGACCTCGTACCCTTTTTTATTGAAAGGATATCCCACAAACACATGAGGAATGGTTCTTGGTGAGAACTTATCTTTGTGAGGCTTAACATTAGTAGGGAAACAAAGGCATCCAAAAGATTTCAGGTGAGAATATGTAGGCTGTTTCTGGTATAATTTCTCAAATGGTGTGCTGCCTTGTGTTGAGATTGAGGGTAACCTGTTTATCAAGTATGTGGCAGTCAGAATACGTTCACCCCAATATTGCATTGGAAGCTTGGAGTGGTATAACAAGGATCTGGCAGTTTCAAGAAGGTGTTTGTGTTTCCTCTCTACTACACCATTCTGTTGAGGTGTATAAGGACAGGTTCTTTAATGTAAAATGCCTCTGTCATTCAGAAAATCAGAGGTTTCTTTATTGAGGAATTCCAGTCCATTGTCAGTTCTAACACACTTTATCTTTGTGCTGAATTGATTTTCCATCAAGAAAACTAGGCTTTTGATGGCTGATAAGGCATTGCTTTTGCAGCTAAGCAGTTGAGTCCAAGTGGATCTGCTATAGTCATCTACAACAGTGATGAAGTATCTATGATTATCATGTGTTGGTGTGTGGTAAGGACCCCATAGATCAATGTGAAGTAGATCTAGTAATTTGGTTGATTGAGAGGCAGTCTTGGAAGAAAATGGTAGTCTGGTTTGTCTAGCCATGGGACAAATGGTGCATGAAAAAGGTTGTTTGGGAGCAAAATTGAATGGAATAGCAGTGATATTTTTTATTTTACTAAATGGCACATGTCCTAGCCTTGTGTGCCATAAGTAGTCTACACTATTTGCAGTAGATGTGATATCATGAGAAGGTGCATCAAAAGTTTTAGCAGTAGAGATTGCAGAGACAGATTCATTCATAGAACAAGCAGTTTTATTACTTGAAGTATGGGATCTTACAAATGACATACATGATGGAATGCAAACTTGAGCAACTTCAGAAGGCATTGAAGAAGAGAAAGAAGGAAACAAAGAACAACAACTAGGCAAAGATTGGTGAGTGAAGTTCACACAGCTGGAAACTGAATCTGAAGAAGCATGGCACTTTGGACAGATGTAATACAGTCCATTCCTTGCTCTACCAATTGCTAGAGGGCTCTTCAGTAAAGGGCCCTGCACAAGACAATCAATGATATTAAAGCTAACAACTCCTTTAAGTTGGGTGGCTAAACAATGAACTGAGATCAAGTTGAACTTAAAGCTAGGTACAAACAATACTCTTTGTAAAGTTAAGATTGGACTTAAATGTACTTCTCCTACTTCAGTCACTCTAACTTTGTAGCCATTTGGTAATGTGACTAGAAAAGGATTTGGAAAGGTTCTAATTTTGACTAAAAGGTTCTTATTGAAAGTCATGTGGTTTGTAGCTCCTGAATCTATAATCCAAGAGTCAGCAGACAAACTTACACATGCACAAGATAAATCACCAATCTCAGTTATAGAAGAATGACATGTCATTATACCTGCTAGATTTGCCACTGCTTGTCCATTGAACAGACTGCTTGCATAACTGCTGTTGTTGGAATTGGAACTCCCCTCCTTCACATTGATATTGCCTAAATATTTCAGCAGCTTGTCATATTGTTCTCTAGTCAGATCAAGTCCACAACTATTGTCTTTAGTACAGCCCTTGGATAATGCTTCCTCATTACTGCTAGGTTCACTGATTGATGCAGTTGCTGCTGTGCCTATGTGTCTACCTTTTGTGAATCTGAAGTCCTGTGGGAATCCATGTAACCTGTAACATTTGTTTTCAGTATGACCTTGCTTCTTGCAATAGTCACAAAATAGGAGAGACTTGTATTGGCCTCTAGTCCTGTAACTTCCCTTTCCACCACTTCTTTGAGCATAGTTAGTCCTAAAATCTCCTGCATTCTGCTTCACCCCTTGTGATCTATAGCTGTAGTTGCTGAGTGCATTTGAATTCCTAACTGCATTACTGGTACCTGCATTTGCAGTTAGAGAGGTAGACTCCAGGTGAATTCTGTTGTGTGGTCTAAGTTCTCTTTGCCTTTCTTCCTACACTAAGATAGAAAAAGCTTGAGTCATGGTTGGCAATGGATTCATCATTAAGATGTTCCCTCTAACCACTGTGTAGACATCATTTAACCCCATAAGAAATTGGATAAGTCTCCTATCCTGTTCTGCTTTGTGCATCTTAGCTTTGCCACCACAAGTACATGCACACACACACTGTATATTGGCATCCAGAGTGCTAAGTTCTTCCCAAAGCCTTCGAATAGTTGTGTAATATCCTGTAATGTCCAAATTTCCCTGTGTGTGATCACTGATCTCCTGCTGCAACTGGTACAACTTTGCACCATTTGTTTGATCATATCTTTCCTCCAGTTCATCCCATAGTTCCTTGGCATTATTTACATACTACAAGCTATCACTTAAGTCCTTTGATAGAGAGTTTAAGATCCAGCAAGTCACCATATCATCACACCTTTCCCATTGTGTGAAGCATGGAGAATCAACACTAGGCTTCATGATCTTACCATTGATGAAACCTAGTTTGTTTTTCACAGACAAGGCTCGTAAAACACTCCTCCTCCATGATCTATAGCCTGATCCATCAAAGGAGGTAGGGGTTATGGATGTCCCAGCATTCTCTGAAGGATGAACATAAAAGGCACTATTGAAGTCTGCAGATGTTCCAACTGTCTCTGTTGGATGGACTTCAGATCGATTTTCATCTATGTTATTCTCCATGATCAAAGCAAATTAAGAAGCAGTATGAATGAAGAGAGGGAACAGATCAATTGATCAATCACAACAGCAACTAAAACAATTCGAAAACAGAACAGGGGAACAAAAAAAAACATGCAACCTGAAGATCAAGGATCAGGAGAATAACTATCAAACAGGTTGTAAACTATCCTCAAAACAGTAGCTCTACACTGCAGAACTTCCAGATCGAAACTCACAGAGAAGAAACAAATCGAAGATGATCAAAAAACGAATAGAGATGAGTAGAAGAACTGATATTTGACAAATTGAAAAGAAGAGAAGAAAAACAGATCAAAGCAGCTATAATGTGGATCAAAAAAAATTCAGATCTAGTTAGTGATTAAGCTACTTGAAGATCACAACTCAGCTGCCTCATTGTGTTGATAATCCTCCATCGACTGGCTTGGCTCTGATACCATGTTAAACTACAACCATTGTTGTGTATATGAGGCACTAGTTGAGGCAGACTTACCGCCATGAACAAGTGGAAAAGCTTCCATTGAAGAGAAGAGAAAGTTTACAGATTTAGAAAAATGAAAAATTAACTAACTAACTCTTCCTATCTAGCACCTTTTATAGGTGATTAGTGTGACTAGTTAGTTAAAGCTAATGACTAAACTAACCTCACTATTAAGCTAACTAACTAGCAACTAAATATGTGTAACTAATTGTAACTACTTTTCCTAACTAACTTTTAACTAACTTGTATAACCAACTTCAACTAATTCCTAACCAACTTGCAAATCTCAACATTATTAATCACTCAAATCCTTTGAATATTTCGTCTTGTGAGACCGAAAGGTGTCCCTCTATCACGAGTGTTATGTATACCCCTTCCCTCCCCCGCCCACCCCTAAACCCCAAAGAATTTTGGACTCACCCAACCCATTGATCAAGGATAAAGATCTCATAGCTAGTAAGCACTTTTTGATGATAACTTCAAATCGGTGTTATGAAACATTGTTTCGTTGAATTGGTTTATAAATTTATGTATATATAGATAAGTTGAAATAAAAATTATTAGGTCTAAACATAAAAAAATGACCTCAGTTGTCATTATAATAATTAGTTTGTTCACTTTAAACGTGTGTGTGTGTGTGTATATATATATATATATATATATATCACTTACAAAAATGTAGCCACAAATTAATAAGCGGAGGATTGAACTAAAATTTGAATGTTATGGGTCCTAAAATTCTAAAATAAAACATCAGGTATTAATATAAGGAATACTTACGTAAGTATTTTTAGAGCAAAATATTTACACGATCTTTATCCTTTTAACTTTCATATCTCCCTAATTAATTACAAAATATACCTCATCTTGCTATCCTTCATGACCTCATATATTGTCATGGTATCATTGAGGATGAGCAGTCCTTCAGGCGCAGGGCTCCTCAATCCTTAATGATACCGTCACAATATATTCATATATTGTCATGATATCACTGAAGAATGAGTAGTATTTCAAGGATACACTCCTTAATTATGCATGATATCATCATAGTATATCCATATACTGCCATGATATACTTTATGATACAATCACGGTATATTCATATACTGCCACGGTATCTTATGCACGAAAAATCCTTCAAGCTCATAGGGGGAGCGAATTGTAAATTTTTTATATCAACTGAATAATACAAATAATTATAAAATGATTTATTTTTATGTAATTAATTTATTTTATGTGCTTTTCCCTTAATATAATTGTTTTAATTTTGTACAAAAGTATTACTCCATTCAGTGGTACAGCATGTCCAGTTTTAAGGAGTCTGAACCAAGGTCAACATAGAATAAATTAAATTACTAATAACGGCTCTATTTAAAATAAGAAATATCTATAAAAAATTGTTTTTGGATGGTATTCCAAATGTGTAGGTGGAGCAAAGGGACAAGACTATAAAGTGATATACAGTGTCCACGCTTACTATGGTGGTACCAAAATTCACTATTTTGCCGATGGCTTTTTGTCTCATAGCCTAAATTTAATGCAATATTATAGGAGATCTTTTAGTAGGTGTTAAAGGTCATTGAATTTTGGGGCTTTAATTTGAAGATATAATTTAAAAGTAGCGTTTATTTATAAAATATGAATAGCTTATTTTAATTTTAATATTAAATTAAGATTTGAATCTTAAAAAAAAAATGATTTTTTAAGTTTTAAGTTGTAATTTTAATTTTATAAAATATAAAAATTTACTCATAAATTTAGATTTTATCCTCCAAAAAAAAATATGGAATAATTTAAAGTTTGTAAAAAAAGAAAAGGACTTATAATCCAAGTGAGGAGATTATATTGTCGTAGCATGCGAAAGTATTATATTAAAGAATATTTAGTTACTACTATAGTTGACTGGCGGAATTTTATAAAATTATTTATATTTGAAAGTTTATTATAATATGTAATTACAAACATCTATTACTAAAAGAAATTATAGAGATATGTGATTTATTAATATGGCATCGATATTCCGATATCTTATTTATGAATTATAATTTGCTCATTAATTATAACTGTATAAAAATTGAAATCTTTTAAATAATTTTTATAACATATAAGATTTTCACGCTTATAAAAGAATAAAATATAACTTTAAAAATTTAATTTACATGTCCAAATAAAATTTCTAATTTTAAATGTGATTTCAATATTTAGACTACTGATGATTTGAAATCATGTCCAAATAGTTTTAGATATTCTAAAGGTAATAAATAAAAATGGCCCAACTTAGAGATGGGACCACCTCAATCATTTAAAAATAATATCAATTATATGCAACATATGCAGATAATAAACTTTTGATATAACATGTTTACATGGAGGTCGACAACATAAATACACTTATCCAACAAACAAAAAAAGAAAAGAAAAGAACGAGATAATATACTATATAGTAGAAACAAAAATTACGTAAGTTTCCTTTTCTCTAATCTAAATACTACCATTAATAGGAAAGAATAAAAATGATCAATCGATAATACCATTGGCTAAGACTCAACTTAACAAATATCACCTACTAATATAGTTGAAGGACTATTAGTATTTCATGTTAAAGATAAATAACTATTTTTAACAATTTTAGTGCTTCATGTTAAAGAATAACACCTATTTTAATTCAAAATCCAAAATTTAAGGAATTATTTAATTTTATTGACTAGAGAAAAAAAGATAAATGATTTCATTGAGTTGGGTGACTATCACTTTGATACCCGAAGGAAAATCTTACAACTTTATCTGGATAAATTACTGAATTGAGATAATATGTCGATAACTATTTGCACAATTTGCCTACGCTTTAAGTTAAGACCGGTATTTATGAATATGATTGCAGGACGATTCAAAATTTGAGTTTTATGAGTATTGAATTCATTATATTTTTAAAGATTATATTCACACATATTTATGCTCCACATCAAAAGTAATACGTTCATATGAATCCGATAACAGTAAGCTGCATCCACCCCTGAATAAGATCATGCTCAAAGGGATGCAGGCTTTAAGTTACAGGCTCTGCAGAACTCAATAACTTTAACTCAAATCTTATATATGTATTAAGAGATTCACTAAATATATCAAAAACGACTTTACTAGCAGTTAAGATCGCTATATATAATAGGAACTCAGTAAATTTTAAATAATCACATCTTAGCATCTGCCTCACAAATCTTGATCAATAAATCCATGCAGAAAATAAATAAATAAGAAGCAGTATATTTGGACAGCTCTTCATGAGTATAAAGGACTTTATGATATGTAGATGTTATATTCTGTTGGGGGTTGCAAGTGGGGGTATAAACATAAAGCTTCTTTCTTTCCTTTCTCTCGCTTTCAGTGCTTCTTTAACTCTGCACCAAAATGTTCCCATCAATCTTCCCTTTTATATATTTCTTCTCCTCTGCAACAACCAAAAAATAACCACTTCCCTCTCCCCCTCTCTAAGAAAAAGATACCAATTTAATACAATGACTATTCAGAAAATCATCACCCTTGTGTTTCTTCTCAGCTTGTCCAGCTTTTTTGTTAAAGGAACCACAAAAAATGATCAATCTGAGTTCTTTGTACTCATGAAGAAGTCTGTCACAGGGAATTCTTTGTCTGATTGGGATATTGGAAAACCAATTTGCCAATATAAAGGAGTTGGCTGTGATGAACTGGGGAATGTTACTAAAATTGATGTCTCAGGATGGTCATTATCTGGCCAATTCCCTGAAGATGTGTGCACTTATTTGCCAAGATTACAAATTCTTCATCTTGATCGGAACAATTTCCAAGGTGGTTTTCCTAGGAGCATCACTAATTGTTCTTTCTTGGAACTTTTGAACATGAGTGCAACATCACTTACAGGACAAATCCCAGACTTGTCACCTATGCAATCTTTAAAATTTCTTGATCTTTCCATTAATCAATTGACAGGGGATTTTCCTTTGTCAGTTATTAACCTCACCAACTTAGTCCTCCTAAACTTCAATGAAAATCGCCATTTCAATCCGTGGCAACTGCCAGAGGACATTTCCAGGCTTACACAGCTCAAATGGATGATCTTGACAGCCTGCAAGCTATATGGGCCAATTCCAGTGTCAATAGGAAACATGACATCTCTTGTTGATCTTGAATTGAGCGGGAATCGCCTTGTTGGTAAGTTGCCTAGAGAACTCGGGCAGCTAAAGAATTTGAAACTCCTTGAGCTTTACTACAACCAACTCGAGGGTGAAATCCCCGCGGAGCTAGGGAACCTGACAAATCTTGTAGACTTGGATATGTCCGCGAACAAGTTTACAGGGAAAGTTCCAGAGTCTATAAGCCGCCTCCCTAAGCTGGAAGTCCTGCAGCTTTACCACAACAACCTTTCAGGAGAGTTTCCAGCAGCACTTGCAAATTCAACCACCTTAACTATCCTGTCCCTTTATGACAATCTCTTCACAGGAGAAGTCCCACAAAACTTTGGCCTTTCATCAGCTTTGTTGGCATTGGACCTGTCAGAAAATCAATTTTCTGGAAAGCTGCCGCCTTTTCTGTGTAGTGGAGGTAAACTGAAATATATTCTTTTACTCCAAAACATGTTCTCAGGTGAACTCCCTGAAGGCTATGTAAAATGTGAGTCTGTTATTCGCTTTCGAGTGAATTACAATCAGTTGGAGGGAAGAATACCAGAAGAGCTATTTACTCTTACACATGTTTCAATTATTGATGTGAGCTATAACCATTTCAGTGGTCCAATTCCAACAACAGTTGGAAGTGCTAATAATTTGTCAGAACTGTTTATGCAGAGTAACAAGCTTTCAGGTTTGCTTCCTTCTGATATCTCTGGAGCTACTAATCTTGTGAAGCTTGATCTTAGCAATAACCTCATCTATGGTCCAATTCCTCCTGAAATTGGTAACTTAAAAAGCCTCAATTTGTTGCTCTTGCAAGGTAACAAGTTCAATTCGTCGATCCCCGAGTCACTTTCTTCACTTAAATCCCTGAATTATCTTGACCTGTCAAGCAATCTTTTGATGGGAAACATCCCTGAAAGCCTTGGTCAATTGTTACCAAATTCCATGAACTTGTCAAACAATCTGCTTTCTGGTCCTATACCTCTCTTGTTTATAAAAGGAGGTGTTTTGGAAAGTTTTTCAGGCAATCCGGGACTCTGTGTCCCTGCCTCTCTGAATTCATCAGACACAAGTTTTCAAACATGTTCACACAGTTATAACCATAAGAAGAGAAACAACATTGTTTGGGTTATTGGGACATCAGTGGGGATAGTCATTGTCGGAGTAGTCTTGTTTATCAAACGATGGTTTGGTAACAAAAAGGCGGTGATGGAACAGGATGATCATTCCTTGTCATCATCATTTTTCTCCTACGACGTTAAGAGCTTCCATCGATTGAGTTTTGATCAACGTGAAATCTTCGAAGCTATGGTTGAGAAGAACATTGTTGGATATGGAGGGTCAGGAGCTGTCTATAAGATCGAGTTGAGCAACGGAGGAGTAGTTGCTGCAAAGAAGCTGTGGAGTCACAAACATAAGCATTCTGTTTCTGAGGATCAATTGGTTTTGGACAAGGAACTTAAGACAGAAGTTGAGACTCTTGGTAACATAAGGCACAAGAACATAGTGAAATTGTACTGTTATTTCTCAAGTTTGGACTGCAGCTTGTTGGTTTATGAATACATGCCTAATGGAAACCTTTGGCATGCTCTTCACGGAGGAAAATTCGTGTTGGATTGGCCTATTCGCCATCAAATTGCACTCGGAATAGCTCAAGGATTGGCCTATCTTCACCATGATCTTATGCCACCAATAATTCACAGAGATATCAAATCCACCAACATCCTCCTGGATATTGATTACCAGCCAAAAGTCGCCGATTTTGGCATAGCCAAAGTTTTGCAAGCCAGAGGAGGCAAAGATTCCAGTACCACAGTTATTGCAGGAACTTATGGTTACTTGGCACCAGGTATAATTTTACTCAATTCATAAGTATCATTTCAATCCTATAATATCATGAAACATTAGAGCTTAATTATGGATTTTTATGTGCAAATAACATCTCAAAGTTAGACCCTTTGTATTGAATTATCATTTAAACACAAGTTGAAGTGTTCATATTGGCCTAATGTTACTCAATTTTGTCTCAATGTGCTGCTACAGAGTATGCATATTCTTCAAAGGCAACTACAAAGTGCGATGTGTACAGTTTTGGAGTTGTGTTAATGGAATTGATCACTGGAAAGAAGCCAGTGGAGCCAGAATTTGGAGACAACAAGAACATTGTTTATTGGGTATCAACAAAAGTGGAGACTAAAGAAGGTGCATTTGAAGTGTTGGATAAAAAAGTCTCAGATTCTTTCAAGGAGGACATGATTAAGGTTCTACGTATAGCTATACGTTGTACGTATAGTACACCGACACTTCGTCCTACCATGAACGAAGTAGTTCAGCTGCTAATCGAGGCGGATCCATGCAAATTCAATTGCTGCAACATGTCAAATAAGAAGAAGAATGACACAGAAGAAGAAGTGATCAATAAGCCAAAGAACACAGTATGTGATTTGTAAAATTTTTAGTAATATCAGATTAGTATAAAGGTATATAGAATATAATAGTACTGTACTAATTTGCATGGTCCTCAAGAACACTGAGATATTACACCCCAAGAGAATCACTACTCTTTCTGTTTTTCAATAAATGGCACTCCATTAGTATGTAGATTCTCCATTTGTGTCACCTTTCTTTGATATTTTTGGCCTGTTGTAAGTATTTGGGAATTTTATGAAATACTACAGCTTTATTGTAACGCATAGAATATTTGTGTTATGGAGTTCTTGTTGGATATACCACATCGATCATGGGGTGTGGTCCATCGACTCGTTATAACGAGAGCTAATTTTTGAAGTTGAGTTAGATTAAATATTTATTTCTTATATCATAGTCAAACTCATCTCAATTTTTTATTTATTCGATGTTGGACCTCCATATTATATTATTTATACTGTCATGTACATGGGATATGATCCTTTTTTATTTTTTCAAACTAGCTTTTGAACTTGAGTATAATTTTATTATTTTTTTTTTTAATCATTCTCACCATTGACCCACAAGATGGAAATAATAGTCATCCCTTTAAGAAATTTTGTTTTTTTCTTCTCTTTTTTGTTTTTTTCTTTTTTTCCTTTCATGATTCCAATAAAAGAGTTTACACTCAAAAGGAAGAGAAGGTGCTGATTCAAAGGGCTTTTTCTTTTGTGCATGAAAGTGGGGTTTCTGATTCCAAACTTTATAGTATATATATTTTTTGTTAAATGGAGGGACCTATTCACCTGTATAATATACATACACAATCAAAAAAAGAAAATGGAAATGATTGATTGAATGAGAATCATCTTTGTCTCCATTTTAGCAAAAAGGCACACTCATGAAAAGCCAAAAACAAAAGTAAATAAAATAAAATCTTTATCCCTCTTTTTTGTTAAGTTGAACTCTACTATTTTTATTGAAAATATATAAAAAAATGTAATGAAAATATTCAATTATAATTAAGGTGATGGTGTTCCACGAATCTCCACTTGCAAAATGAAATAGAGTATATTATTATTCTTTTTTGAGTGGGAAATAGGATTCTTTTAAAAGTCATTTAACAACCTTTGAATTGTCCCTGTACACTAGGAAGTAGGAACAATAGATCATCAACTATAGATATACGATCAACTTGAGGTGTTAAAAATACTGCATAAATTAATAAGAATTTCAGTTATATATAATTTAATTTAACCTATTATATAGTAGGTCAGAAACTCATAATCATACTTTTTATCATAAGAATATTTTTATAATTATCTTATTCTATAAATATTTTTTTTCGTCATCACACGTGTGCAAGCTCTTTAAGTTGGTTGAGTGGTAGGGTGGGTACTCAATAAGAAGAATATGTTTTTTAGGTGCTGAAAAAAAATTGCAAATTCGATAAATTTAAAAATAAAAAGCTATTTCTTTTTAGCATGGTGGAGAGTGCATAAAACAAATTTAAAGGTGCAAATGATTCTTCAATGGAATACCTCCTCTTCCATGGAACTTTATCTATAATCAAGTTTCTGTTGCAATAATTGATAACTTTGCAATTCCCATCAGAAAAAGAAATTTAATTTTAATTAAAAGAAAAGAGAAGAGTTAATCACCAAAAATATATTTGAGATATTTTAATTTTTCGAGATTTTTATCTGAACTATTCTTTGTTCACTTTTTCTGTAGGAATTATCACCAAATGTGTATTGAAACACATCTTAATACTACTAGAGATATAGATTTTTTTCACCGTAAATCAGTGGGAAATTCGTGTTATAAAACATGATTTTTTCACATATTTTCCACCGAACATGTTCAGTGGAAAAACACATTGTGGGAAACAGATTCTCAATTATATGAAAACACTATTATTTTTTTCTTTTCCCACCGATATCAGTGGGAAGGTGGAAAATTGCAATAGAAAAATAGTAATTTTTTAGTAGTGTAACTGTTTCCCTTTTTCTACCTAAAATATCATCATTCAAGTAAGAAAAAAGAATAACTAATAATTGAGATATATTTTAATGAATGTTTAATGATAAATCAGATAAAAAAACTCACACTTTAGTTCAAATATAAAATTTTAAAAATTAAAATGTTTTAAATGAAATGTGTTTCTGATCCAACAAATAAACAAAGGATAATAATGACAACTTCCACTATCTTTCCAATTTCACCTCCTTTAATTTCTTGAATTAATACCCCAAGGGGAGGGCGCACGTACGTACAGATGCCATTGATTTACTGCTTCACATGATAAATAATGGACTTAAAAACTGGCAATAATGTATGGACTGTTTGCAACAAATGAAAAATAAATTTAAATCACAAAATAATTTATTTATTAAGATTGTGAATACATTTTTGTATATTTTTTTCTCTTAATTTTTTTTTCGTGATTGTGAATGCCTTATAATGTTGTTTTTCAAACATAATATGATATTGACCTCTTCGTGATGTATTTTATCGCCAAGAATATCGGGCGATATTTTGATATTTTGAGCTGATCTTGAAGAAGAATGTCTTTTGATGATCACTTCGGTTTTGAAAAAGATAATAGTTGATGTCTTGATCTCGTTATGAATATTCACGAATTTATGAAATATTTTAGATGACTCTTTAAGAAATATATGTTTTTTTTTCTTGTAGGTGTGGAGCTAGAGTTTAAATTAAAGCAGCCTCCAAGAAACTCTAATGAACGTTAGAGTTTGAAGAACGTTGATTGAGCTTGTATCGTATAGGGCCGACTTAAATTGGATTAAAAAAATGTCTACCTTAACATCAGCAAGCAAATTGAAGAAATAAAAAATAAAATAAGAAAAACATGTGAGACCCAAAGAAATTTTTAGATCACATTTTTCATTTACTAAATCTTCCCATACATTAAGAAAATTTAACATTTTATATATAACCAAAAAAAAACAATCGAATTGTCCTATTAATCTCTATATAGCGTAAATGGGTTGTATTGTATTAAGAATGTGAAATTAATACGTAAAGATTCTGATTCCAATCTCCAAACGTTTGTTATGTGTAAGTGATTAGCATACAAAAAAGTTGACCTCCTACTTTGTTAACAAACTAGAAGTATAATTTATAATGGATTTAACTTATAAATACCCACAATTAAAAACTCATTACATTATCAGTGTAATTTAATAGATTTAAGAGTAATCTTGTAAAGAAATACATTTTGAATTTAAATTAATCTCAAAAGCTGGTTCATGATGGAAGAATTGTCTAAATTCATATAAGGAGATCACCCATTCCTTTTCCATCTGATGTGGTACTCTTCAATACACCTTATGCCCAAAGTTATATGATGCGTGAGCAATTTAATATGAGGGTCCAACATGGATACAGAATAATTAGAATGAATCCTACTCTGATATCATATAAATAAAAGAATTTTAGATCTAAATCAATCTCAAAAACTATTTTTAAGCTTATGGTGATTTCTTTTTTTTTTAAAGGTTATTAAGGAGATTGTTTTATATTAATTGATTGTCCACTTCTATATTCACAATTTTTTTTAATTATTATTTTTTTTCTCTTAATAACTTGATGCTCGTATAAAGGACATCAAGTGAATAAATAATGAACGAGCTTCGAATTTTTTTTTCTACAGCATATCTTTGATTCAATAGTGTCCTTATTTCTTCAGCATAATTTTTTAAGTAAATTATTATTAATTGATTAAATTTAGAGAAAAATATTAAACTTCTTAATTTTGAATAGAAATATCACTAGTTCAAATTTGCAATTGGACACATATATTAGAAGACAATAGAACCAAAAACAAATCCAGAGTCGCTTCGAAATAATGGGCCGGAAAGTTCGAGTGAGGCCCAAATTAGCTATGGGGCTTAAAAGCGTTTCGCCATAAGATTTGAGGTTAAAAAATATGATCATAATTTCAATTTCAAATCTTAATTTTTTTAAAAAGTAAGATTTCAAATTTTAAGTTATAATTTTAATTTTGTTTAATGTAAATTAAGATATATCATTTTAAATTTTGTAAATAAAACTCATTCTCAACATGAAAATATTATTCGCATCACGTAGGATGATTATATTATAAAATAGTTAGTTACTATTGTTGTTAATTTATTCGATCAGTAAATCTTTGTAAAATCGATATATATATACAAAATAAGATTATGGGCATGTTGATGTGGCATGATTCTTAAACATCTATTCTCATTTATCTTATTTTATTTTATTTTTTGAGCATTTTCTCCCTTTTAAATTTTTTTTACTCATTTAATGCATATATAGATTTTAAATCTGAAATTAATATTCTATATAGTTACTTAATAGTATTTATTTTTACATATAAGATTTCATTTTTACACATATGAAATAATATATATATATATATATAGAGAGAGAGAGAGAGAGAGAATTTAGAATTTAGATCTATCTTTTTTCTCAAATTTTTAACTTTTTCTCTTATATTTATCTTAAAATATTTGCTGAAAATTTCATCTTCATAATTCACACCTCTTTATTTTCATAACTTATATCTATCTATCTATCTCTATATATATATCAATAGACTCTCTCTCTCTCTATATATATATATATATTTCAAACTGTGCAAAAAAAAAAAAGTGATGTGATACCCCTCATTGGTCAAAAAATCTAATTATCTTTTTATTTTTTTAATTTTACCATTTTTCTCTTATTTTTTCCACATAATTTACTATCTTATTGAATTTAAAAAGCCCTTATACATTAAATATTCATTTGCAAGAGTTAACTCACGTAATTTTACAATAAATCTTAATTAAACCTTTGTTTAATCTCGCATAGTATTCTTATTTACGTTTTTTCTGAATACTTAATTATCAATAATTATAATGTCCAATTAATTCCTGTGCATATTGATATCCTAATTTTGTCTTATATATATTCGTATTCTTTCTTTTTTGATATGCTATAATGCAATTGTTGTGCCCTTAGCATATTTTATTATGCATTACAAAAATATGGTGCATGATCTTATTTTTAAGGCTTTTTATTCAGTAAATTAATTTCTAGTATTATATATTGATTCTAAGTAGGCCAAATACATATATAACCCCTTAAACTTGGCTTCATTTTTCATTTTGGCACTTCAACTCTGCTTTGTTCCATTTTAACCTCCCAACTCTATTTTTCATGTTCAATTTAAATATAAAATATTAATTTTTATATTTTTATTATTTCTATTTATACTCTTCAATTATAATTTTATATTTTAATATCGATGGATATTTGATAATTTTTGTAAAAATAAATAAAAAATTAAAAAGTGAATAGTTAAGCCGGATTTCTCGTGACTATCCAAGAATTTCAATGTTTGAATCGAGGTTTCAAACGATTTTCAATTGAAAAATAAAACAAGGCAAGTAAAAACAGAGTTTTAGGGTCAATTAATAGAGACAATGAAAATATAAATGTGTCTAGAGATTCACAATAAATTAATATGTTAACTAACGTGTCAAACTCGACAAACACCCTCACTAATTTCACTTTTGGGGAATTGAATTTGCATTCATCTCTTCCCCCTTCTCTTTATAATTCCCACAATATATCTGAATTTCAAATTTCAATTTTTTGCTTACTCTTTTTTCATTTATTTTTTACTTACTCTATATTGATTTGACACTCATGTTAAAGAATAATAAATAAATTAATAATTTTATTATATTATCTTTTGATATAATGAATTTATTATTTTAAAAAATATATTAAAAAATAATTATAATTATTAATAAAAATAAATTAGAAATTAAGTGATAAATTATATTTTAATTTTTTAAAATAAACAAGTAAAAATTGATATCTATCTTTAACACAGTAAACAAATAAAAACAGATGGAAAAAAATATTATTTTAATAGTTTTATTTTACGTGTTCTATGTTAACTTGACACTTCCTTTAACTAAGTATTTATTAGAAGTTTATTTTACTAAATTAACCTTTTTAATTATGTTGTAGTTATTTAATAACAAGGATAATATTGAAAGTATATACATATATATATATATATATATCTGTGTGTGTGTGTGTGTGACAAGTAAAATAAAATGAAAGGAGTACTCCATTCGCTCATTGTTATTTATCTGCTTTAGCATATGATGAAAAAGACAAATTTTCCTGTTTTTCTTTTGATATTAACTATTAATTTCTTAAAGAAAATTTAATTTTTTAAAAAGTACTAATAGTTATATATATTATTAGAAAATAATTTAATTTTTTTAAAAAATATATAAAATTCATTACGAAGGAAGGGAATAGCCACTGTTACGGAGTGAGAGATTTCCAAATTCCACCCAAAATGCAGATAATGCTCAGTCCAATTTCCTTACCCCCATGAATACTGTTAAGGTCTTATCATATGACCTTAAACAATTATTATATTATATATATGTGTGTGTGTTAATTTTTTGCGTTTAAATTAAGTTCAAGTTTTAATGTACTTAATAATACTATGACTTTAGGGACTCACCAATTTTGATGTTAGAGTTATTCTACATTGACTTGTCCAGTTATCTATACGTGCAATCTTGAACGATTTAAATATTGTGGGCTAATCCCTTATCAATTTTATTATTAAAAAATAATCATTATTTCTGATATAAGTAAAATTTTATGATAATATCTTTAACTTTTATCTTGTAGATGTTGGCTATTTTTCAATTACAAAAAATAAGAAATTGGTCTTTTGAAAATTTTTCTGGTCTTGAACTTGCGAAAGAGTTTAAGTTCTTTTTATTAACATAGGTAATATTATGTTACTTATTTCTAGGTATACTAAAAATAATTATTTCAAAATAATTATTGGTTTCAAAATTCAAGAAATAATTGACCATATTTTTCTAACTTTACTATTAGTACTTAAGTCACTTTAGAATATGAAAATAATGATTATTTTATGTTTTCAAAAAGTACCTATCAATTAATAGGATTATATTAGTCAAATTACAATTCCTATTTATTTTTTTTAATTTAATGGGTGTGCAAATTTTATCCTAACAACTAGTTAATTAACACGTGTTTACGAAAAACAGTTTTTGTGGAAGTCCAGCCATCTGCAAATCGACACAAAGCATCGATGATTACATTAACAAAAGCAACAATTAAACCAAATGTCACTTGTTAAATAAGTTTTGATTAAGACTAATTGATTGCTTGTCATACATAATAATATTCTCTTTGCCGGGGCTATATATAATGCATCTTATTGCCGTTTTAGGTATAACATGTCGTGGTTTACTCACTTAAAAAAATATTAGGGATCGATACATACGTTGCATGGTGCCAAAATTCATCACCAAAAAGATTAAGATTATAGTGCCGGAATTCATCACTACAATGAGAAAAATAAGTTTAAAATAGACAAATAAATTTCATAAGTGACATTTTATATATTAATTGTGTCTTCACTTCTCTCTAGGGCTGCATATCGGTCGATTCGGTTCGATTTTAAAAGTTATCGATTTTATTTATCGATTATCGATTTGTAGACATGATAAACCATTAAAGAACCGTTAAGATATCGGTTAATCGGTTATTAATCGTTATCGGGTTAACCGTTAAGATCTCACACGAAAAATCATATAAGTCATAAGTATGTTTAACTTGAAAAAAATGGGCGAAAAAAGAAAGAGCATATAGAACTAGCTCAGCTAAAGCAATCAACTTTTATTTTGATTTAAATAACATCCCCTTCCCTTTTCACCAACACCCGATTCATCTTCTTACTAGGATACTTTATATATTGAAGGCTAAAACATAGTTTAATAATTTTTTATCGAATTATCGGTTCACCTATTAAAAAAAATGATCAAGCCGATAGCCGAACCAATAACTTAGAATATTTAACCGATAATCAAACAGTTAATCAATAACCCAATCATTAATTCAATAACTCAATTATCAATTCAAATTATTAATTTAACCGTTAATTTACACAGTCCTGCTTCTCTCCATCCTACCACACCCCTCGTCTTCACCCTATAATAAGAGTAACAGGTTTAACCTGGCTGTCACTCTTGGCGGCTATCAACTTAATGACATTAAACATTCTTGTACGATAGAAATTGTTGTTCACTTAATTATCCTCATCTACTTGTCCTTTACTACCGTATATGTCTATTGATGGTAAACAATTAATTGTCTGTTCAATTTCGTACTATATTTAAAGTGCACCCATTAGTAATAACTTTACCACTACATAAATGAAGTCAACCTACTACCCTTTTAGTGTTACAACATTTACTTTCTAATAACATGTTGGTAGCATGAACAAAAATGAAGAGAAGGAAAATGTTTTAAGTTTCAAAACGTACAATATGTGATTTATGAATTAGTAGGTTTAGCCTAAAAAATGAGTGTTTTCTTTTAATTATATGCTTGAAGTAATAATGTCGATGTATCGACAATATTAAATAAGATCTTTATAAAAAAATCAAATAGTTATTTGTTCAGAAAAATCATTATTTTTATTAATAATAAAATTTGTAAATAGAGATTAAAGGTAAATAAATTATGATTGATCTTTTTTTTCTGGGCTAACCGCCAAGATGATGGAGAAATACAAAGATATTCATAGCAGAGAAAAAATACAAACGAGGGGGGAGATCTAGAACCTTCCCCGATTGAAATACTAAGAAAAGAAGACAAAGAGATTATTCATATGACTTTAGTAATTTTCTGATGTCTTTTATGTTTTTAAGAGTATGTTTTTATAAGCCAAAAAGATTGAATCGATTTTTCAAAATGTGAACCGACATATGAATATGTAATGACTACACGCCTAGTACTGAAAAGGCTATCTAGTAGCGCATGTTTAGGCTCTGACATTAGGCTCGAGGCTAATTAGGAACAGGTTGGTGCAAGACTCGAGACCGGCTATTGATGTCTTCGAGGATCCTCAGGATGACACCTCCACTGTGGGATGACTAATCTTCAGGTAGAGATCCATTGAACTACTCGATTACGGAGCAACCCTGGTCACCCCAATGCATCATTGCTTCAGGCCGCGCTAGGAATATATGATTCCTCCAAATTTTCCCGGATCTTGATCATTATCTGATCGATTTCAACTTTTTCACGTATCGTGGTCTGATTTATCCTTTTACTAGATACAATCTCCCCCTATAAAACGATTACTCTATTTGATTAATGAATCTAAATAATTATATACATTAAAGGTATAAAAAAATATTTATATCATTTATGTAGGTTAATCTATCATAACATTTAATTATTTTTATCAGATTGTCAATAAAATATGAAGATTTAATCTATAATCATATTATTATTGACTTGATTATATAAATATTTTTTATATTGTAAATATATAGAACTTAAACTAATTCTTACGACTCATTTTATTGTTATTGTTGTTTGTTTTTCGTTCTTGGTCATTAATCCTCACATTTGTACAATCTCTTTTGTTATGGAAATCGAAATCCATGTATGGTTATCAAAAAATAAACTTGAACGAATATATATAATAGTATATGCAATTTTATTTTTAAAAGGTATCTAGATGTTTCATATATATTATCATCCCTCTCTAATGATCAAATTAAATGAACGGATAATGATTCTCTTTCCTAAGACAAAATGTTTAGTTAATTACCTTTTTAATGATTTTTGCTTCCTTCCTGCCAAACAAATTTTGTTCTAATTAAATTCATTGTATGACAAAAATTTCAATCCAAGAAGATAATTATGTCACATGATATGTTTTCTGGATTTATATGTTTGGTGACGAAGACTTTGTCTGAGAGTCCCGTTCATTAATATTTTCAAAATTAACTTAAAAGAATCTCATGAAATAATAGAAGATTCCAATCAATCTTAAAATAATCATCAAATTAAACAACTATTGTTGGGAAGATTATGATTAGGCTAATTAAGAGTTCGGACTAATTCAAAAATGAGCAATGAATAATTCACTATGATCCATTTTTTGCATTTAAATTATTGCCCCCAACTATTGCGCTACGACAAAATTTTGAGCATCAAATCAAATGATTTGGTCAAAATATGATTTTTTGAGATAATAACCATTAATTAAGTGATCATATAAGAAATTCATCCGTTTTTCTTCAATAATTAAAAGAAGGCCGAATATATTGACAGATCTTTAAATTTGTAAGTAGATTTCATTTAATATAGATATTAACGTCACAACATGTTTCAATTGAGTATATGTATATATAATAAAAGATTTTTATTAGACACTTCCAACTCATATATTTTGAAAAGTTTCTGAACGTATTTTCAAGTACATCCACTACATAAATAAGTGTTAATCATATAAAACGTGCCTCCTGTTTTAATTATACACATCAACATTAATTGAAATATGCATGAGGTTTTATGACTTATTCAGATTAATATGTATAATTAAAGAAGGTGATATATTTTATATGATTAACTTATTTATGTAATGAACATTTGAGAACGCACATAAATATTTCCAAAATTTTGAATATGATATATTTAATATATAGGAACGCTTTATTTTCATGTGTTGAGATAACCCATCAAAATAAATTATAGTACGAATATTGAGATAAAATTTAAAAATAAATTTAAAGAACTGTCAATATATTCAATCTTAAAGAAAACTAAATTTACTCTTTTTATACTCTGTCTTAATAGCTCAAAATAATTGCTATTATTTTAGAAATTTGACCTCACAATAAGACGTTAAAAATAGGCAAAAATATTGACACATATAACTAGGTACATTTTTAACGGTGTAATTATATTAATAAGATTTAGGGGCATTATGATTAATTATGAATATCTCACACGTACTTAACGTATGCTGGTAAAAAATAAAAAAAAGATGGTAGAATACATTGATTCTTTTAATATATCAGTAAATTTTATTTAGATATTTGAATAACGATATATTTTGATAAAACATTTGAACAAATGATAATCCTTCTTATTCAAATTTTTGAAAAATTTCCACGTGTATTCTCAAAAACTCATTAAAATATGGGATAAATTAACATAAAATATGTCAACCTCTCGTAATTATACGTTTCAGTTCAATAAGCCACAAAAATATTATAGGTATATCCTTGCATAACTAAAGTAAGTAGAATATTTTGCGTTATTAACTTATTCACGTAATAGTCAACTGAAAACATGAGTGAAAAAATATATAATTTAACTTTAAAATATTTAAATAAAAATTATTAATAAATTTAAAAAGCTAGATATATATTTCATTTAATTTCCATTTATTTGTGCATGGTAACCTTTCAAATCGGGGACGTCATTTTACATGGGGTATTATTGGACGCATTCTTTCAGTAACTATACTTCTGCTCAACCACAACTAAACTGTCCTTTTAAAAAAATAAATAAATTATTTTTTGTTTTATTTCGAAGAAGGTCCCTCTTGTCCAAGAGAAAGTCCTCAATCACATGAAAGTAAATTTTATAAGTGTCATTTTGTAGCTTATTAGAATTATATAAATATTGATAATATATAAATTAAATATGAGAAAATATGTATATTATTTTATGTAGATATTTTTTATGTACGAATTTAATTATTTGTGTATTCTATTCTGCATAAGATAACATACCGACTCTCTCATAACTATACATGTATTTGTTATGCAGATTTCTAAATTATAAGTCAAGCATTGTATTAATATTATACGTGAATAACTTACCTCCTAACCAATTGACAAAATGATATTATTTATATAGAATTTAACACTCACATAACTCATATCTAAACCAACTACTAAACGACCCCTAAGGGCGTTAAATGATTGGGTCGTATTGATTTTAGATAAATCAAAATAATTTGAGTTAATAAACATTTCTCCAAATTCAATTAATAATTCAAATAAAAAAAAACTCTTTTAAAAATGACTGTCTTCGTTGCAAGTTGTTTGTCTTAATCTATTTCAAAAAAAATGTTCATTTTTTCTTTTTGATAGCTTTTTTATTTCAACTTTTCACCTAAAATACTATTACAATATTAAAAAATATTTTTATATATTCAACATATTTTTAATTAATTTAAAATCATAAAATTCAAATATTCTTTATTTTTTAAAACTCTATATAAAACAAAAAAAATAAATCTTAATGCTTAGGTAGAAATCTATAAATACAATGCACTGTTCATTTATGTTGGTTGGAAAGGGACAGAGACATAGAGAGGATTGACGTTTGAACGGTGAACCACTTCTTCCGAATAAAGTCAGAAGTCCCTTAATCATTATTTCATTTATAATTATTCATTATATTAAAATATATTTTTATTTATATTTATTATTTTTAATGTATTTAAAAAAATTTCTTTTAAATTTTAATTTTAATATTAATTATTTTTTAAAATTTTAAAATTAAAAATTAATTAATATAAATATTATAATAAAATATTTATTTTAAATATTATTTTTAAGAAAGTGAAAATTTGAATTCAACAAATAAAAATAAATAAATAAAGTACTGTGAGAAAAATAACAAACCCCTTTGACAAATATGCTTGTAGCCATAATTGCTAGCTGTACTTGTCAACATTTTTTTTTAAATTTCTTTTTCCAAAAATATTTTCATATGACCCGTCAAGTTAAGCGGTCATTTGGACATAAATTTGGTGAATCTTAAAAAATAGAGTTTTTAAAATTAAGTTTTAAAGAAATGATGTTTGAAAGTTAAAAAACATATCTAAACACATATTTCATCTTTAAAAAAATAAAATTTTATGTTTATGAATATGAAAAAAGCTTTTACTAAAACTCGAAAACTCATTTTTTAAAAATTAACCAAAAAATTATTTTAATGTATAATCAAATAATATTTCAAAAATATTTTTAGGAAAAAAGATAAAAGAAAAAGAAGTTCCATGTCCAAAGGGGCTAAAGAGTTTTATTTATGGAAAAGTTTAGATAACCTTTCCGAAAATTTTTAAATAAAATTTTTGCAAGTTTTTCTCATAGTGAATTTAATTAAGTAAAATTAATGGAGTAACGAGTTCAAAACATTCATACTTTAGATCATATATATAATATAACATTTTCTAACGACATGACACTAATCTACCTTGTATGTTTTTGGGTCATCAATAAAGAACAATTGAATTTTCAAGTAATATAATTGTATTAACTAAATATCCCACAGAATTTAAAAGAAATTAACTGAAAATATTCATAAAAATCCAGATATTTATCCTTTCTGATCATTGATTTACCTTATATGTTTTTTTTTATTATGAAAGAAGATAAACCTATCAAATCATGAAATAAAATATATCATTTTATAATAAATATAGATCTTTAGCATAATTCCAATATAAAGTAGCATACTCATAAAAATAATCTAAAACATTGAGGATGTGTTCGGCATAGGAAAAATTATTTTTTAAATTTTTTATGTTTGATTAAAAAATAGTTTTTTGTAAAATAGATTAAAAAATAGTTTTTTTAATTTTTCTTTTAAATAAGAAAAATAACTTCTGATATAGTAGAAGATTAGAAGTAGGAAACAAAGTTTCACATTAATTGTATTTTTCCCCTTATCGGCCTTACCTCACCATCTTCTCTCATCCCACTTTCATAATATTTGTCTAAGTTATACACAAATATTTTTAAAATAACTTTTTTTAATTATATACCAAATTAAACACACCCTTAACCTCTACTGCTTTAATTTATTTTCTTATAATTGTATAATAACAAATTTAATCATACAAATTCTTTTTTAAGTAACAATCAACAATTAATATTGTACTATAATGAATACAACGAGAACTCACACTCCAGCGAGTTGTAAGTGATAAGAAAAGGGGTAAAAAAAAGTGTTATTATTTCAAAACTGATGTACACTGGTACTTTTATGTGGTGTAAAAATTGTTACAGCTTAATTTAGAAAAATTAAAAACGTATAAATTATTTATTATTATGTAATTACTTTGTATCGAAATCTATAATTTAAAGATGAAATAAGACATTTACTTGTTAATTTTTCATTCAAAATAATATCATATTTTGGAACCCTGACTATTCTAATAATAAAAATAATATTTTAAAATAAAGATAAAATTTACATATATTTTATTTTTACCAGGCTTTACTTGTAAATTACATTGAATATGTTGTTGTGGTTGACTATTCTAGTAACGGGCCCTATAAAATGTTTCTTATCAGATTTTTCCACGCACAACGCAAGGCTTGAAAGGCAAAATCTGCTAAAAGGAAACGTTTTACCTTTATGGGGTGTTCGCTGCGGAGAAAAATATATCTTTTTCAATTTTTCATGTTCGATCGGTTAAATTCTTTTGAAAAATATTTTTTTTTAAGTAAAAGACTCTCCGGCCACATGCTTACTTTCCCTCCATCCTCCATATTATTTATCTAGATTATATATAAATATTTTTAAAATAATATCTTTTGCTTACTTACCGTCCACACAAACAAATACTCACATATATTCTTAAAAGATATTTTTCTACCTACCAAACACACCCTTAAGCAACGTCTCAAATAGCCGGGGCAAGAAAATAACGACATTTAATTTTAGGTATGATAAACAAAAGAAGCAAAATAAGTGTAGGGTTGCAGCATTAGTAGGGAAACTATTAATAGCCATTTAATGTTGAATTGTTTACATCGAGAGGTATGGTATAGTACTCCTAATTATTTTGTATTTGTAGTATATAGAAGAAGAGAGTGTGTAAATGAATATTGAATTTGAAATGTCAAAATGAAAGCTGAAATTGACTAATTATTCTTTACCAAAACCAAAAGTACACGACAGACAGTGCCTGGACAAACTTGCAATATTAACGCTCCTTCATTTATGACTCCTTTGTTTCTTTATACCCAATAAATATTAGGTTAATGTCTTCTTGACTTTTATATCACCCCCCCAAAAAAAAGTGTTTTTAATACTCCTAGGGCCAATAAGGGAAAGAGGATTCCTATTAAGAGTTTTTTTTTTCTCTCTATCTTCTGGGTTTGAATTTGCGATCGTAGATTAAGATTTATTGAAAAATCTCATTCATCAATATGATAAAAAAAATTTACATGCACCTAATATATAGTTCTATCACTTAACGATAAATTTTCACTATATCAAATCATTTAATCACTGTAAATTGAGTTGATTTAAGGTAGATACATATAATGCACATGAGTATTTACCCTTTAAGTGATGAGATTGAGATCCTTATTTCGAACTTGAGTAATCGGTTATATTCTTGTTGAGAAGGATAATTGTCGAGTACTCTTTTCACTTCTGTCTAATATCTCTCTCTTCAGAAAGAAGAAATGCAATTTTCATTTTCTGACGCCAAAATCTGATTTCGGAGTCATAGGCTAAATTGTGAGTCGCGGACCAATTTTTTTTTCTGTTACTAATGGAGAAGATCTATGTATGATTTTTTGTAATGATGCACCATTTTATTGACTCAACTCTTATATAGAATTGAAATTTTATAAAATATACGTATTTTTACTCAGTTTTATCGAAAAACAATACTCACCCATGGTCATCCATATGAATTTAATTTTTGAATTCGTTTTTATTCCTGACCTTATTTAACCTTAGAAAAGTTTTAAGTAAGAAGAAATCTAGAAAGCATGTCGGTGACTATGCATTGCCCAATGGATCATTTAGAATTTTTTCTGTTTTTTTAAGGGAAATACTACTCCATAATTCAAAAAATATATTAAAAAAATAATTTATATTATATTAAAAGTGCGAACGTCTTTAAATATATTAATTGAATTTTTTGCTTTTTATTAAATAATATTAAAATAAATAAAATTATTATTTACTATTTTTATATAATTATTTTTATTATTTTAAATTTTTTATTTATGACATAACTTTATTTACTGTATAAATTTAAAAATATTATTTATATTATTTTTATAAATTTATATTTTATTAATACGTAAGACACGTGCGCGAGAAGGGGTACTAATAAACTAAGTTGACTAAATTTGGAGAAGAAGTAAAAGGTTAAAAGTGCAAGACAAATGGGAAAGTCTTACCAGAAGAAGGAACAAAGAGAAAGTTGAAAATGGCCTTTCACCGGCCTACCCATAAAACTTCCAAATCCAAATAATTCGGCCCAAACACATCTCCCAAATTCCCAAATCCCAATATAACCCCTAACTCCACCCCCCCTACCCCTCTTTTGCAATAGCCCCTAAATTTTGTTTTTTGTTTTTTTTGACATAACCAATCAAGAAACTAAACACTCTTTCTCTGATGAAAATTTCTCTCTCTATAGACCCTTCAGAAAACCAGAACAGTTGCAGTTGCAGAATATACTAGTACTAGTACTATTACTAGTAGTATGGTGTTGTTGGGGGTGGTAGTGGTGTAAAGAAAGCTGAAAAGACCCCTTTGTTTTTTTCAGTTTTCTCTTTCTCTCTCTGTTTTCATTCTGTTTTGGTTCAAGAATTTTTTTTTTCTGTTGAGCTGCAAAATGGGTTTTTCTGGGAACAAGTTTTTCTCTTGTGTCACCGGCATTGCGAGAAGGAAGAAGAAGAAGAGGATAATGATGATGTGCAATGGCGAATCTGCCCTTATCTTCTTGAAGAAAGAGGTACTACCGTTTGACCACCGTTGCTTTGTAAATCCAAGGTTGTTTCTGAGTTTTCACAGATTGAAGGTGGAGGATGACAATGTAGGTTTCTCAATGTGAAAAAAAAGTTTCTCATTTGCGTGGTTAAAAGGCAAACAGGATGGAGCCAGGCATTTTTTATTTATATCAAGTTGCTTTTTTTTTTTTTTCGTTTTTTATTTTCTTTATATATAGTGTTCTCTTTTTTCGCTAATGGAAAGAAAAAGAACTGTTATACCATCTTGGAGTATTCTTTTTTTTTCTCTTAAATCTTTTTGGGTTGTTGCTTTCTTTGTTAATCTTTTTAACACATTGAACTGGACTTAAAGGAGGTGAAGAAGAAGGTAAATATTGGTTATTCGTTATAGTCATGCATATAGTCATGAAGAACCTACTGTACTAAAACAGAAATAAAAAACAGAAATTTAAATTTATGTAGTCATAAAAATGATTGTAGTTGGTGGCCCTCTTTTTTTGTTTTTCCTAAATTTGTTTTGGAACCTATGGAGTAGAGGACTAGGGGTGTGTTTATTTGTTCATCAAGTTTGAGGTTTAGTTGAGACATCTAAAGATGCTTTTGAAAGATCAGAAGTTGAGATTTTTAGCTTATATATGTCTGATTGGAAATTAATTTGAGGTCAAAATACTTAATCACTTACTCTGGGATGTTGCATATGGATACTGGTGATTCCTATAGCTAACCCCAAGCAGTTCTGATTTTAGGTCTAGATATTGTTGTATTGATTCTGGAAACATTATATGGTTGTTTTTTCCTTTTGTGGGGAGAAATATTAATGTGTTACATGTCCAAACCTTCTGGATGTCTTTCCATAAACAACTTTATGTTGCTTGCAAAGATATTCTGCCAATTTATGTTGCTTGAGAAAGTGTAGAGTAAGTGAAATCAGGATGTTGCTTAACAACATTCTATAATTGTTCCATCTTTTTTGGCAACTAAAAGTGCTGAAAGCAACCTTGTTCAACTAAGGTTAGTAAAATGAAAATGACGTGTAGAGCTCTTTAATTTCATCAATCTCTGAAATATCATGATATTGTTTTGTGAAGCTTGTTGTTCATATGCTTGTGTTTCACCTTGTACTTGTAGCGTGCCTTTTTGCCTTTACAATTGTTAATACTGTTCAGTTTAGAGCTCACCATTTCCTTATTGACATTTCAGTGAAAGAAAAATATGGATGTCTTCATTTCCCTTCCTCAGCTTGCATAATCCAACTTCATGGATGTAATTTCAGCTTAATGTTTTTGGTTCTTGTAAGGTAATATTTGTCAATCCGTTGACTTTCACCCCAACAAATTTGAACCATTAGAAAAGGTTAGAATGTTGTGGAAATGCTTAAATCGTCTCTTTCTGTTTCCATAAGAGTCATTAGTTTCACGATATCTAAGACCTCCATTTAAACCATTAAAGGATTGCATTTATTTCGTTTGAAATAGTTGATGTTTCAGTGTAAGTTTTGGACTACCTGGTACAGAGAACCTTAATTCTGTTTGTAGATCTTGCATTCCTAAGTTTCTGATTTTGCTCATGTTGAGTGATTTGGCTTCCAAATATTCTTGTGACCCCTTATTTGTCATCTTTGCAAATTTGCACAAGACAATCTTTTGTCAGCCCTTGCTGAGAATGGTACACACACTTCACTGCCGTTGCTGCGTACCTCACTTTATGTTCTGCTGAGGATAATATCAAATTCAAATCTTCTACACATCTTGCTTGTTGAAGTTACTCATTCAGTGGATTGCATTTTTATGTATATTACGAATTGAGGTAGCTTTCAAATCTCCTGCATCCATAAATTAGCTAAGGACAGACTTGTTTCAAAAGAGTTGTCCAGCTCAATCTGGAGCGCTTGCCATGCTTGTCATTTTCATTTGCTGAAGTCAAGCTGATAGTTGTTGAGAGAGTAACAACTACCCCTTCGTTTCAATTTTTGCTTGATTTTGACTTAGACACAATCTAAATAAGTAAAGAATACTTTTGAATCCTGTGCTCTTAAATTAAAGATTTGTAGAATGTGCTAAAATGTTTTTTTAATCTTGTGATCTTAAACATTCCACTTGAAAAGTTATAACTCAAGAGTAGTAAAAAAAAAAAGAGTCTCATTTTGCAACAGACTAAAAAGTGAAATAACACAAACAAATTGAAAGCAACAATTTCTTTCAAGCCAAAGATTTTGTCAGACCACTGTTCTTATTTCACTGCTTCTTCCTTTTCTTGCTTATGTCGCCTTGAGGTAATTATTTACATTTGCATCCTCCTCATGGTAGGAACAACTTACTGTGAAGATCCTCAAAAGAAAAAAGAAAACATTGGGGCACCAAATCAGGAAAAGAGCAAACTCTATTGGAGAGAAGTGATTCAGATTTTGGAAAAATTGAAAAAGTTTTTAAATTTTTTTGTAAGAAAAAGTTTTTTTCACCACCTAACACTTTCAGTTAGAGCTTTGCTTTCTCTGGCAGTGAGTATATGCAATTGACAAGGGGTTGCCTCAAAAAGTTGAGACATGATGTTATAACATGACATTTCCTTGTGAAGTTACTGAATCCAGCTTCTGTAACATGACAATTTGTCCTGCTCTTTTTGCTCTAAGTCAGTTGGCAGAGTCTCTCTATAGTTGTTTTTTCACTTTTTACCCAGAGGATGACAGGGATATGTCCTAGTGTTACAGCAGCTTGCATATTGGTGTAACTCTCCGATACCCCCACACACACTGAGTAGCTTTCAACATTATGGAGCTCTTGTCCTCAACTATCACTTAGACTTAGGACCACCGGTTTGTTGCCCGAAATTCTTGCTTGTACAGCAGATAAAAGTCCCTTTTAAAGGTGTGTTTGGTATCAAAGGAAAATGCTTTTTGGAAAAATAAGTGGTGTTGCTTACTTATTTTTTAGTGTTTGATAACTCATGGTAAGTATATATAAAATATTGTCCCAAATATATTGGTATATAATCTATTCAAATACTATGAGGTGGAGATGGGGGTGGGGCGTGCTGGTATATAATCTATTCAAATATATTGGTATATAATCTTTTTTCTCATCTTTACAAAGCTTTTTTGTTTTTCAAAATTTTTACCAACCAAACAATCAAAAGCGAGTACATCATAAATAAAAGATGGTAGAACAAACCCTTATTCCATCGAACTAGACATAGAAACCACTGCTAAAACGTGAGCACCTTGATTGTTGATTTTCAAATTAGAGAAACGGACACTAATTGAAAATCCTTCATTAATGTTTTTTAATCGTAAACAAGCGAATCAAAATAAGAATTATAAGAAATAATCCAATTAGCCGGGTTGATTGGCGGTGAGCTGCTTTCTTTCTAAAGTTAATTAGAAATGAATTAGGTGGTAACTTGTGAACAGCTTATCATTGGTTTGGAAGTAATTAACTAATGTAAAGCTAAATAAATAGAGGAAATCCAATTGTATTTATTTTTATGGAATGAACTTTTTGAGAAAACACATAAAATGCATTTTAAATTTGTAACTATAATTTAGTTTTATATTAAAATTTAATGGGCATCTTTTTAACTCTTCTATTCTTATTAATAGTGTATTAAGTATTTTCTTAAGGGATGGATATGACAGAGAAAGTGAACTCACTTTCTTAAAAGTGTGTAAAAAGAAAAAAAAAATTTAAACTAATAAAATTATACATATTTCACTTTTTTATAAGCGAACATATAATTAATACTCTTTGATAGTTTTTTTGGTTTATTAAATATTAATATACGTTTTTAATTATGTGAGTTTTATTATTTTGAGATAAATGATATTTGTGGGTTTCACTTTTCTTTTAACTTTTAAATTTTCTTCTCTTTCCTTTGTTGTCTTGTCCACGTTCTTCTCCATCGGAGCCTAAACCTTCCCCATTTTTTAAAATTATACTTCATCACTATTTTGGAGGAAGGAAGAAAAGTAGAAAGATTATTGGAGGTTGGCATTATTTTCATCGCCATTTTATAGCCAGAATATTTCCGGTGAGACAATCGAAGAATACAATTACTTATTTTCTCGTCGGATCTTTTCATTCTTTTTAGATTTGTATTAGGAATAATCTTTTAGTGTAAACAAAATATAAAAATAATCACGAGGACACAAAAAATTAGAAGAGTCGTTGGTACTGAACTTTTCAATTAGACTTCCATGGCTACCATGTTGAACTATGTCGGAGAGAAATAAATTAATGAATTAGATATACAAATTAATGAATTTTATGAAGGAAAAATAAAAATTAAATACGAATTTGATGTATGGAGGGAGAAAAAAGACATAAACACTAATGGGTTAACTGTTAGCCTGCTGTGTAGTGAAAAAAAACTCAGATTTTTGAAAATGGTAGAAGTGAATTTGCTTAGTGTATATGGGAGAGAGTAGGTGTAATTTTAATATTTTTTTTTTGTTAAAAAAATAGTATTATAATTTTTATAAAAGAAAAAAATGCATGAAAAAAATATAAATAGAAAAAAGTAAAATTCTAAAATTTAATCAGTTGCTGACGTGACGGAGTGTGTAAGACATAACCCATTATAAGATTGATTCTGTGTCTATAAATGAATATTAATTTTAATACAAAGTAAAATAAAGAATATATAAATACCCGTAAAATTAAAATATTAAACTAAGTTAAAGGAATAAATTTACAAATAATTTTATGGGTTTTCTCAATCATTCTTATTTAAATCCAGTTCATGCACAATACTATATTTAATTTATCATGGTCGTTTGAAAAATTGAGGTTATAATTATAGTAGTAGTACATATCCTAGGAACCGAGCACTGTATTCTTGGGAAGTTGACGAACACCCATGCCTTTCTGAGTGGCTCGTCCAACTTTGGCCTAAAAGAAAGAAGGCTAATTACTGATGGATCATTTTCACAAATATTTTTATTTTAAGTGATTTTAATTTTTGCTCAAAAAGAAATAATTGAAAATGTCTTTAACAATTAAAAGAAAATTATAAGACATAAATTTAATTAAAATTATGCTTCGGACATAAATTTAATGACACAAGTTATACCTTAAGATATAAATTCAGTGACACAAGTTATGTCTCAAGATAAAAAGCTCAAGGCATAAGTTATGCCTCAAGATATAAGCTCAATAGCACAAGTTTTGCTTCAAGTCATGGATTCAGTGACACGAGTTACGCCACATAGCATAAGTTCAGTGACACAAGTTATACCTCAGGACAAAATTTTTCTAAAATTAAAGTCTTGTCCGTGAATCAAATACTACATAACTTATACCCAAGACAGACAATCCCTAAAAAGTTTTGCCTTGTGAAATTAGGTCATAATCAAGTTTACTTTGGCCCACAAAATTTTCATTAAGTGAGTCGTAGAGACAAAATTTGAAGGTTATGAATTTGAGGGATAAAAATTAAAGATCACCCCAAAATAGAGGAAGTCTTTGCAAAAACTTGATTACGATTTGAACCATTTGACCATCTAGTTTACAAAATATGTACATAGTATATAAATAACGTATACTTTATGTTAAATATACGTATATATACATACTTATATATAATATATATATATATATACTACATATATAGTGTATACTTCGATCATATTGATAAACTTGTTGACCGAGGATGTATATATCTGTAATTTTCCCCTAAAAGTATCTGATATAGGCTAACTTTCATTTATATTTTTGGTGCGAAGTTAACTTTTAAGGTAAAATTTACAAAATAGTTAATTTTTAATCGTCAAATTAAAAAGATATTCATTATCACTAAGTTTTAAATTTCACAAGTTAAATTTTGTTATGAAATTTCATCTATAGAACTTGAAACTTTAGAAATTATTTAATTCTAAAATCGAAAAATGGCCGATAACCGCTGTTTTTACAAGTTTTTATGCTTCAAGGTCCTCGAGCTAAGTAGAAAATATTCCTCATTGGTTCCTATTGGATATTAAGCTACCTAAAGAGTAAAGCATTTTCTTTCCCAAAAATTAGAGCTTTTAGCTGTTTCACCATTTAGCATTTAATTTAATTTAATTTTTTTTGAGGTCACATGTCACTGCGTTTGGAGTATATTTGTTCATAATCTTATTACTGCATTTCTAAATAGAAATGGACCTTCAACTTGCTCTTCAAGGTCCAAGTCTGAGACATTACCCCATTACCCACCATTCATCCAAAACATTACTGTCTTTCATTAAATGAAAATACATTTACAAAATTCAACTTGTAATTGTTTGCTTTGTGTTAAACTCAAGCCTTTTAGGTTCTTATAAAGGAGTTGAAGGAATTTTAAAAGTCACCACAATATTTAAAAGTCTTATTTATTTTCTTATATTACGTGTCGAGTCAAAATCGAACAAACAAATTTAAATTAAGGAAATACTTATAATTGTCCCCTAGAATTTTTAGCCAATATTATTACTAATATATAAAAGTAGGTCTATTTTAGTAGTTTAAATATAATTTTGAGCATCTTTAGTCTCTTAAGTTTTTGCTAAAATAAATTATCCTTGGTCCAATTAATAAAATGAACATAAAAACTAACTATCAAAAAAATAACAAAAATCAATTTAGAAAAAGTCCATTGACTTTTGGATCGACCGGAAATGGACCAGCTCACTCGATTTAATTCCTTTTTTTTTTAAAAAATTATTTTAATTAAATTGATCGAGTTTGATAATTTTTCCTACACCAAAATATCCGGAAAATAAAAGCCTCGATCGAGCTCAGTCAATTAAATATTTCACAAAGCTATATTAAATGTATTCAAAGCATTTTAAAGGAACAAACTAGCCAAGCTTACCTTTCATTTCCTGACTTTATTTTAATTTATTAAACCTCTGTTAGATATGTTTATGAAAACCTTTCTAGTCAAGTTAAATTTTCATCGAACATATTTTGAGATAATTTATGAAATTTATGTAATATATAATTTGGAAAATGTCTCGGTGCAAAATTTTACATTTGAAAAGTCAAAGATAAACTTCCTGAAGGGACTAAATTGAATCGAATGTAGAAACTTGAGGATCCATTTTCCTTTCATCGAAAATAAAGGGACTGAACAATGCAAAATTCCTTGTGAAGTTTCAATGATCCCATTTGTCAGAAAGGTGACCTGCCGTTTTAACGTAGCATGTGCTTCTACCAGCTGTGTAGAAGACGTGAAAACGACGCACTACTATCCATTACTTTTTCTTATTTGACATTTTTGCCCTTCTCTCTACAACAAAATTCAGCGCCTCATTTGAATTTTCTTTGTAATTATATCAAACAAAAAGACCCCATTGTGTATACAAATAAAATAAAATTGAATTGAGTTAACCGGCCAGACTTAACCATGGTTAATGTAGACCGGAGGACTGGTGATAACTTGTAGTCCAATAATGATATGTTAGCTGGCAACCAATCATAACTAAACTTAACCGTGGTTCTCAACCGCAAGATTTTTTTTTTCCTTTCTAGAGTTGTTCGAGTATAAAAGGGGCTTCTCAGCAAGAACAATGCATCAGATCTGAAAATCGTTGGAAGAGGCGTCTTGATAAACGCCGTTTCTTTCGCTTTGAATTTGAAATTTGAAGGTTTCTGAAAAAGCAGCAAAAATGAGAGAGTGCATATCGATCCACATTGGTCAGGCCGGTATTCAGGTCGGAAATGCATGCTGGGAACTTTACTGCCTCGAGCATGGCATTCAGGTGTGTGTTTTTCACCATCTCTTTATCTTTTGAATTTTAATTTTCGAATTGTTTTTTGTATAGATCCGTTTGATTTTTTTTTTACATTTACGTTCCTTTGATCTGAAATTTATTTGAATCTGCATTTTATACGCAGATCTATGTGTTCTGCTTGAATCTGTTTGAACAATATAAATGTTGTGCATTGATCGCTTCAAATGCGAAACGTTTTGTATAGATCTGTTTGAATTATCTATGTTTAGTCCTGTTGATGTAAAAAGCATTTGAATCCGCATACATTTCAATGTGCTGCATAAATGTCTGTTCAAATGCAGATGTTATTATATCAATCTGTCTGAATAATGGTGATATCAAAATGATATGAATGCACATGTGTTTGATTAATAGAAAATTTCATTCCATTGACGTCAAAACATTTGAATCCACACTTTTTTTGTATAGATCTATTTGAGGCATAATTCTGTTTGAGTAACATCAATTGTTGGAACTTTTTTATATGGATCTGTTTGGATAACATGATGTCAAAATGATCCGAAAGTCAACTCTTTTCTTGATAGATTTATGTTATTTTCAATAGATTGGATGAATGTCCGTAGCATAGTATAGATCCATCCTCTATAATAGAAAATTATGTGCCCGTCTGTCTACCTATTTTAGGTGGATCGTCTTGAATGCTATATTAACTCGTGTATCATATAGATTATTGATGTATTCCTGAGGTGCAAAACCTGAACATAGATGTAGGATTTATTGTGAATGAATGGTACTTAAAGCTGTTATGCTTTGAAACTTTAGCTAATGTATTCAATAGTTAGGTTCTTTTGTGAGATTGTATGAGATTAACTCAAATTATTTGGATATATGTAAACATGTTGTACATTAGAAATGTATTTGTTGCAAAAGAACCTGTTCTATGCATTGCTGACGATCTTATTGTTGTTATTTCTCCCAAAAGCCTGATGGCCAGATGCCAGGCGACAAGACAGTTGGAGGAGGGGATGATGCATTCAACACCTTCTTCAGTGAAACCGGAGCAGGAAAGCATGTTCCTCGTGCTGTCTTTGTGGATCTTGAGCCTACTGTCATCGATGAAGTCAGGACAGGAACATACAGGCAGCTCTTTCACCCTGAGCAGCTCATCAGTGGCAAAGAAGACGCAGCCAACAACTTTGCCCGTGGACATTATACAAGTAAATATTTGTATCTTATTACAGCTACGCATTTTGATTTGTTCAGCTTGATCAAGTTCTTATATATGTCTTTTTGTCTTGTTTGCAGTTGGGAAGGAGATAGTTGATCTCTGCTTGGATCGTATCAGGAAGCTTGCTGATAACTGTACTGGTCTTCAAGGTTTCCTGGTTTTCAATGCTGTTGGTGGTGGAACTGGTTCAGGTCTTGGGTCACTTCTGCTCGAGCGTCTCTCTGTGGACTATGGCAAGAAATCAAAACTTGGTTTCACCATTTATCCATCACCACAGGTCTCAACCTCTGTGGTCGAACCTTACAACAGTGTCCTGTCAACTCACTCCCTTCTTGAGCACACTGATGTCGCAATTCTTCTAGACAATGAGGCTATCTATGACATTTGCAGGCGCTCATTGGACATTGAGCGCCCCACATACACCAATCTGAACCGCCTTATTTCACAGGTATCGATTGTTAATATCATATGCATTACAATTAACTGCAAGGTTTCTCTAGTTGGGGTATTAATTTTTGTGCTATCTATGCAGGTTATTTCTTCACTGACTGCTTCTTTAAGGTTTGATGGAGCCCTGAATGTTGACGTGAATGAATTCCAGACCAACCTTGTTCCCTACCCCAGGATTCATTTTATGCTTTCATCCTATGCTCCTGTCATTTCAGCTGAGAAAGCCTACCATGAGCAGCTGTCAGTTGCAGAGATCACCAACAGTGCTTTTGAGCCATCTTCCATGATGGTCAAGTGTGATCCTCGCCACGGCAAGTACATGGCTTGCTGCCTTATGTTCCGTGGTGATGTCGTGCCAAAGGATGTGAATGCTGCTGTGGCTACCATCAAGACTAAGCGCACCATCCAATTTGTTGACTGGTGCCCTACTGGATTCAAGTGTGGTATCAACTATCAGCCACCAACTGTTGTTCCTGGAGGTGATCTTGCCAAGGTGCAAAGGGCTGTATGTATGATATCCAACTCCACCAGTGTTGCTGAGGTCTTCTCACGCATTGATCACAAGTTTGATCTGATGTACGCCAAGCGTGCTTTTGTGCACTGGTATGTTGGTGAGGGTATGGAGGAAGGTGAGTTCAGTGAAGCTCGTGAAGATCTGGCTGCTCTGGAAAAGGATTACGAGGAGGTTGGTGCTGAACTGGATGAAGGAGAAGATGATGATCACGAGGAATACTAAGCAACATGATGGCTTTGTTTGTTGGGTTGTATTTTCCTTTGGGTGTTCTTCAGTTGCTGCATTTTAGATATATCCACTGCTATTTTGTATTTCAATGGTTTCTTGTACTGAAATGACTTCTGCTGCTGTGATGAAATCTAAAACGTGCTCGTTTGTGTAAGGTTGTTTTGCCTTTAATTTTCTCTCATTTTTCTTTAAATGTTCCTTTGTGGTTTAGCAGAAGCCAATATTCAAATTGGAACACAATAAAATAGTGCAATCTTTTACCCTTCATCTAAACTGCTAGTGGACGGGGTGATGTTCTAGAAGTGTTCTGTCTAGTAGACAACGTAGTCCTTACCAACCTACTAATTGGGAAAGCCAATGTAAGTTGCTAAGTTTGCAAGTTTTATTGATAAGTTTAAATTTGAAAATACAAATCCTATTGCCGTACTCAGTGATATGTCTTCTTGTGCAAAGTCGAGCACGGATATCATTTGATTGATGCGGTTGAGCAGTCTTCTATCGATTCTGATGTTTATTCTATTCTTATGGCTGAATTATGCAATGCAAATTGTCTTGCTGAAGCTGTAAAGCTTGCAAGTATGATGGTAGGGAAAGGAATTCAGTTGAAAGGTCCTTATGTTAAGCATGTAAGCGAGTGTCTTAGACTTTGTGGGAAAGAAGATTTAGCTTCAATCAACGGTAACATTAAGAGCTGTTGAATGATCGAGATATCTTGATCCTACTTGTGCACCAAACAGTCACCTTGCCATTGAGATCGATCGTCAGTTGTATGGAACATTTCACCTAAATGAATTCTTCTTCAGTTTTGTGCAATCAATCAAACTCATATTTAGTTGTAGACTTGTTGGGGAATAAATGTTGGTGGTATCAGCTATGCACACAACACTTGGTCATCCTTCCTATTCAGTTAGTTGCCAAAGGCTATACATGAGCAGGTATGCTGCAGTTTCTCCTCTAATATGCCCCCCATATCACTCCTTCACCCCCTCACCTGGTTCAATTTCTTCCTTTGGGGCTTGCTATGGAGTCATACAGAACCTTATCCCTACATTATTCATTTTATCGGCACATTCAACTCTATGCTTTGGAATTGGAACACCCTAATAACTGGATGAAAAACCATGATCTTTCATCAGCGACACCCTGTGCTGCTGCAAGGGAGCATATGTAGAAATCAGATGGTTTCATTAGCTCATGAAAACTTCTCGCACTGGCACTACTTGACAATGAAGGGTCTTGAGACGACACATCCTTATTGGGAAAAAAAGTTAGCTGATAGTCCCATCAACCAATATAAACTACGGCTTTTGAAGTGAAGTTTGGGTTCCTCCAATTCAGGTCTTTGGACTAATGCTGATTTTGAATGGAACCCAAGTAAATTTGGACAAATTCACACACTTTGCTGCTCACACGCCATAAAATTCATCAATAGCTGACCATTGTGAGCTGATTTGAGAACCTAATAAAGAGGTTTGTGAGGCCAAAAAATGGATAATGTTGGACTTAAGGTGGGAGGTTATGGGCAACCGTGGCCATTGCGGCAGCAGAGACAACTGCTGGTATTAGTGTTTTGACAATGACCATTTCTTATTCAGCAAAAGTAGACATGTTAATGTCTATGTATTTGGGATTATGGGTTATTGCAAATTGATCAAGATTGTTAGTTGTGTATGGAATAGATAATTGATGGTTGATAGCTCCACTTCCCCTGTTCCGATTTTATATGACCAGGGGATTAAGATGAGAATAGAATCTTGAAGAACCCACATGCTCTATATTAGCAACAAAAGAGCTGATCCAAAGAGGGTTTCGCATAATGGATTATTTTAAGGGGTTGGATTTGTAAAATGAACTGGGTACTGGCCCTCCATGTGTCCCCTTAGACTCGGGAATAATTTATCAGATGTCATGGGTAACTATCTTTGAAAACTCACTCTGAGGGTATTAAACTATTACTCAAAGCAGAAGGGTATATATGACCCTTTACCGTAAAAAATTATGCCAATTCTGAAGTCCCGTACTAAAAACATGTTAAGCAAGTTTGTGTTAAAACCGGATGAGTACATGACCTGAGTACTTTTACCATCGTCCCATTCTTTGGATGAGACGATTCTCAATTTCCAATCTCTTCTTCATCAACAATGTATACCTGTCAATAAGGTCTTGATCTGCAGCAGGCACCGCAAGCTTGCAGCTTAGGGATGTCTCCTCCAATTTCCCGAGATACATATCAGAGATAGGCACAAATTTTCCCTTCTGGTTGCACAACCAACCGTGAGCAGCTCTCAAGGCAGCACCAAGGGAAGCTGAATCTGTTGAAGAAAGTGAAAGCAATCTTCATCAACACCTTGAAAATCTTCTTACAAGAGTATGGTCAAATTCCCTCGCTCTTACAGTATAGCACAATGTAAGAGTATGCTCAATGGAACTGTTAGCAGAACAACACAATGAGTTTGTTTACCTGTTTTTTGGACAGTATAGACATTGCAACCAAAAATAGAAGCAATCATTCTCAGGATATGATCATTTGCAGATGCTCCCCCAGTTGCAATAATCTTTTTGGGCGGAGATGGCATTCCAAGTCTCTCGGCATGAGCTCGCATGGAGAGTAACTGCCCCTCAATTAATGCCCGAACCTGTAAGTAGCATTTACCTCCGTTTATGTTTGTGTCTCTAGATACTAACTGCAATCCAACGGCCACTTACCTCTGAAGGTGGATCAAGCTCCTCTACTTCGTGTTCTATTACTCCATCCATGGAGTCACCCGTGAAATTATCAAGAATGTAGCGGTGGAAACCAACTGGAGACCAAGCTTGTGAGTTTTATCATAATCTTCTTATGATATGGGAAATAAATCAACTGGGTTATGTCAGTTTAATTGTATTTTAGGAGTGCACTGACCTGGAAGAGGAGGAAGTATTTCATGCTCTTTGTAATAAAAACCAATCTTTCCACCTTTTGCAAGCAAGAAGTGTACAACGTTTATAAAGAAGCTACAGTTTACGAGATTTGAATCAAATTTCACTAACCATTCAGAGGTGGAGTTTGCTGTAAAAATATATTGAAAACCTCCCAAGATCCATCCGCGTAGCGATCACGTATATCTACGAGGGTTTCAAGTATTTTCCAATAAGATCTACCCCAACTGCAGAGACATCCCTACAGTAGTAAATCAGATACAAGCAGAGTACCTTCACGAGTCAAAGACCCATTCTTGTAGACCAACATTACCATGAAGCTTTTGGTATCTACTGGATTAGGAAATAGATGCCCATCTAAGCTAGGTCTATGGTCAGTGGCAATCCCGAAGACCTGGATAATCAGCATGGTTACATATAAATCATGTTACTAAGAGTGCAAATAATCTATCTTGATTTTTTCTTCTCCCAAATATGGTTCAATCTTCGAAGAAGTACCAGAGAAATAGAGGGGGGAAAAGGAAAAGTAAATTGTCTCTTCTGCACATATGGTGTCTTTATGCGTCACTTTGACACTAAAGTCTGTTGTCACTTTGAATCAAATGTATATCTATGGAGTAAGTACACCAGTTTTTACAACAACATTTGTTTGATGAAGTTTAACATGTTATAAGTGCAAAGCTCTTTTTCTTAGAAATGCGGCAATGCAATGTATGTATGCAAGACAACAAGCTTTTAGTCTCTTACAGTGTCACTTGTGCCGAGACTGATTGCTAGATCTCCATAAGCGCTGAGGGTCAACCCTACAGGATCCAAAGGTTCAGTTAGTAGTAGTATGCCTATATATGGAAACTGGATTCTTGTCGATGGCATACAACAACTGCTACCATGTCTCAATCCCAAACCAGTTCGGGCATGTGGACAGCTATAGAGAATCTAAAACAGGTCGATTACAACTGGCAATTGAATATACAAATAAAATGAGGCATTGCACTAGAATCCCTAATGGCGCAAACAATAGCTGTTTAAGTAGATAAAACATCAATTCTCAAAAAAGAATATTTTAAATTCTTATTCATCACGGGAACCGAAAACAAACAAGGAATTCACCTGCTAAGCTGTTAGGGTTGTCTCCAGACCATTGAACAACTACACAATTTTTGTTGAAGTGGTACCTGCAGCTGTTTCTATCAGAGAAACATAAACTAACAGAAGAATGAGGCAGAAATTGGCATCATAATGAGTGAACGCATCATAGATAATACAATATTCGTTATCGTCAGCACATTATATGCAGATATGCTTTCAGATTAGACTTGAATATAGAATCATTGGTCCAGCAAATGCCTGCGAATTGAAGGCAGAAAATATTCAAAGTGATACACGAGATGGCAAATATTTATATGTAACGTTTTGTATCAGCTTAACTTTGATAGGATGCTACAATAACAACAATAACATAGTATAATCCAACAAGTGGTGTTCAGGAGGGTAGGGTGTATGCACACCTTACCCCTACTTTTGTGGGGTGTGGGTATAGAGGTTGTTTATGATAGACAACTTCAATAGGATGCTAATCAGCTAAAATGCAGGGCGGAATACTCATACTGAAAGAAACATTACTCTTGAGAAGAAATGAGATAGCTTTATAGAATCAGATATAAAAGATGAACAGAAGCAAAGCCCAGAATGGAAAAACTATTGTAAAAGGCAACAAAAAATTGTAAGTAGCACGTCGATTGTCGCTGACCTCTCAACATAATAGGAAGCAATAGAACCAGCAACAGCATAAGCAGGAGCTAACTCCCCAAGTTTCTCCTCTAAACCAGGTGCAGTAGCCTACAACAAACACAATTTTGACACAATCAACTGCAACACTTAAATAAGCTATCAACTTCCTTTTAATCCCAAATATGGTAATATGGAACATGATTACACTAGATTTCAAGCACAAGAGACAACCTCCAGAGCTATCTTGGACCAAGTTCTGTGCTCAATGTCCATGAGATTCATTCCCGCCCCATCAGTTTGATCAATGCAAGCATAGCCAGCTATAAGCAGAGACGCCATAAAAGAACTAACTAGGGATACCCTCTCTGTATTCTGATAAATTTCGGACTGTGTTTCAAAAATCTTTCGAATTTGAGGACCGACATATCTTTCGTGTGCACGAGAACCAGTAAGTCTAGCCAGCTCTAGACCACCACCAACAGCTGTCTCAATAGCTTTGCATTGTTCAGTGGTGCTGCAGTCCATCCATATGGGCGATTCTTTAATCGAAAAAGCGTCAAGAAATTGATCCACAAGTGGTTTTTTAGGATCCAATGATGATAGTATTTCAGAACTCCCATTCTTCCAATACACACTACCATGCTGCTGAGCACTACCAGAAACAGCTGCAATTTTTCCAAAGTCCAAATTTGACTTTTCAAGTCTGTGGAGAATTAGGTCTAATGCTTCCACCCACATCAATGTTGGTGACACAATTCTGCCATTAACGAATGGGTCTCGAAAGACTCCACCTTTGGTATTGTAGTGAGGCAACTCAGAATCATAGTTCACAAGTTCTGATATAACTATGTTGAGACTAGCATCTAACACAGTTGCCTTCAGTGACCTAAGAAATCAAAACCCATATAAGTTCTTTAGTTAAAGATCCAATTTTTATAACCAGTTAAGATTCTTGAACACTTTGAAGGATACCCAGTTCAAGAACAAGCAGAAGCAGAAGCAAGCGAAAGGGGTTAAGCATACTTCTTTTATGATTATGGATAAAATCAAGTTGGGAAAAACAGAAATTTTGATCAACTTTTGCCATCCAATTTGCAATTGGAGATGTGAAAGAACTTACTGAGTGGAACAATCAAAACCGAGGAACAATGAGTCCTGAGGGAGGGAGCAGTCCTTCATATAAGAAAATTTTATGAAAAATTTAAGCAACTTGGTTGAATGGGTTCATTTGCTGGGAGCAGCTGCTGCTGTTCAGTACCATAGTATTCAAAAGAAGATTATATTTCTGACAGAGAAAATCACAGTATCTAAAAGATTTTAATACTTCAAGAGAATGAATCTCAATAGAATTATCTCAACTGTTGAAGGTAGAAAAGTTAATTTTGAAAGGTAAATGATTTGTCCTGATGATAATTAACTTCCAAAAATAAAATTTAATCAAGTGGGGAGCCTTTACTTTCATAAGTCTGAGTCCCCACTCCCCAGTCATGTGGTAGACCTTCCATGATAAAAATAAATCGATTTTCAATTGTCACACGTGAGAATCCAACAATCAAATTTTCATATTTGGTTAAGTTTTCGTGGTCGAAAATGCTTATCCTTTTAGTAATACTTAAAATATTAAGATAAGAAGCAAACATAGACAACTCCATTAGCCTAAGAAGCAAAGGTAGATAAAGGTCACCATTTTAGTACAAAAAATTATTTCCGAGGCTAATTAATACCCATAATCAAAATCCCGCATTTTAAAAAAATTATCCCTTATACTACGTACCAAACAAGCCCCACCACTTCAACATGGCATTTTGCATATGAGAACCTCTTGCTGGAGAGCAAATCATAGCATAGAAACAGTTCTGTTTCAATGACAGAGTGCAATGTGCTTATATTTACACTGGCTATCTTACTAGTCTCTAATTCATTTATATGTTATATGTGGCATCATGAGTAAAACTTAGGCACGAATCATCATGAATTCAAATATTCAATCATCTGATAGCCTTGTCGAATTTGTTTACAGAGAAGTAACTAGAAAAAGAAAAGAAGAAAGAATGAATTTAAAGAAAGTTCTCCTCAGGCTCAAGAACAAATGAAGATTCAAATAATCCGACAATCTTTGCTTCTCTTAAATTATTTGGAGCTGGCTGCGTTGAATAGTCTCAAGATCACAAACGCCCTAGCTTTTCAACGAGACGATTCTCAATTTCAGTTCTCTTTTTCATCAACATAGCATACTTGGCGACAAGCTTCTGGTCTCCTGCTGTAGCTGCGAGCTTGCAGTTAAGTGATGTCTGCTCCATCTTGTCCACGTACATGGATGAAATTGGCACAAAACTACCCTTCTTGTTGCACAACCAACCATGAGCAGCCCTCAAAGCAGCACCAAGGGAAGCCGAGTCTGCAAGTAGTAAACAAGATTTAAGAGACAATAACAATCCATCCACGTCATTCTTAGTTAGGGATAGCGATCTACTGGATAAGCAGTAGACCGGTGAGGTATTTAAGTGAAAAGGAAACAATCAGGAGATTAACTAACCTGGCTGTTGAACTGTGTAAACATCACATCCAAAGATGGAAGATATCAAGCTTAGAATGGAACTATTAGCAGAAGCACCTCCAGTTGCAATTATTCGCTTTGGAGGAGAAGGCATTCCGAATCTTTCAGCATGAGCTCGCTTGGAAAGAAATTGTCCCTCTACAATGGCTCGAACCTGCAGATAAATTTGTGATTCATAAATGTAAGTTACTTCTGCTTGAAGGTCCACTTGATATCTATGCACAAAACGTGCAATAAACAGGCAAGTATCTTAACAAGAGCACTGTTTTAACTCTAACCTCAGAAGGGGGATCAAATTCTTGCACTTCCTGCTCTTTGATTCCATCAAGAGAATCTCCTGTGAAGTTCTCAAGGATATAGCGGTGGAAACCAACTGCATCAACCAGTTATCTCTTACTTAGAATTACCACCATAATGGTTTTGATGAAAATAAGTAGCAAGATGCGTGAGAACAAGACACACACTCACATATAAAGATCAACTTACTAAAGTTAAATGCTAACAAACTGAGGATGTCCGGATGATATTTTTAGGGCCTCAACATCTCCATGTGCTATTTCCATGCAGACTAATTGGTCATCATATGCCATAGCCATTGTTCATCTTTTCGACGGTATATTCTCTTTAGACACGTAATAAAGCTGTTTCCTTTTCAATGTTAAATCTAGAACTCATTTAGCAGCTAAGCTGTCTGTGCAGAATTTGTTAACTCCTCCCGCACACAGATATAGACAAGTATATCTACATTAATCAACTCCAGTTTGGGCTTCGATTAAGGTATTTATTTTTCAGCTTCCTGCATTGTCCTATACCTGTTCAGGCAATAATTTTACTTCTCTTCGTCTCTTTGTAACTCAAGCTTATCTAACACAAATAGAGTAGGTCAATACACTGAGGGCCAAGAATAAAGGCCGATCCCCCTTCCCAGACCTGCTGGCATCAGATAAGAAAGTAAAGATGCCAGCCAAAGTATTTTAACTTCTCTCCCTCAATCAAATGCCAAACTGTCGAACCAATAACAATAAAAGTAGGAGTTGACCCCAAGTTTTTCCTTGACAAAAAGCAAAGTAAAAGTTTGGAGAAAAGCCAGTATGACAAGACCTCATTCTCAACATAGATAAAGCAAGACCCTAGTGAACTTACCTGGGAGGGGCGGCAGTATCTCAAAATCCTTATAGTAAAAGCCTAATCTGCCACCTGCAGCAGATATCAGAATCATTTCAAATACCAGAGAAAAAATAGTACTTTTACATGTACATTATTATTTTACTCACCATTTAGTGGAGGAGTTTGCTGCAGATATTTGTTGAAAACAACCCAGGACTTTTCAGCATAACAATTGCGTATATCTGTCGAGGATATGGTTCATACTCAATAAAATCAACTTTAGGTATTAATCCTTTTCCACTATCTGCTGACATCAATATTTTACCTTCACGAGCTAGTGATCCATTCTTATAGCACAACATTACCATGTAGCTTTCAGTATCAACAGGATTAGGGAAAACATGACCTTCCATGCTTGGATTGTGATCCTTCGTTATTCCAAAAACCTTTTAAAAGAAAAGCATCATTTGACCTCCATCTCAAGAATATATACAACACTTTATTCAAAGAATGCTTGGCATAATGTAAGTTGTAACAGATAGTAGTAAGTCCAGAGTGCTGTGACAGAAGCACTAAATGCATAGGTCAAGCCGTCAAGATTTTAGTCCTTTAGCTAGAAGAAAGTATGATAAAGTCCCCTCACACCAGCATTGTTTGGCCCTTCATGCCTTTACGTGGTGATTTCCGATTTGTAAGTAGCTTTATGTTCTTTGGTCTATTTGCATAACAATTATCAAAAGTCGAACTATTATATCATAAAGAAACAAAAAGAGCCAATATTATGATACTAAAAACTACCCAAACAAATGGAAAAAACCGCAACTTACTTCTATTTGCATAACAATTATTATCAAAAAGTTGAACTATCTATATCATAAATTAAAAAAGAAATCAATATTATTGGTATTACTAACAACCAAAACAAATGGAAAAAACTCAACTTACTGTATCACTAGTGCCAAGACTAATTGCAAGATCTCCTGGAGTATTTAAAGTCAACCCTACACATCAGAAAGCCAAGTAATCAGGAGATAGTAAACTACGGACTAATACAATTCCCAGGTTGATATACATGAAAACCAGTACTGTTCAAAGGCAGAATGGCAAATCACCAAAAAAGAAAAAAAGAAGATATAGTTCTAAAACAGTCAAGTGCGACAATTTTTCTGGACCTCCTCACATGCGAAATTATGTCTCAAGGATTTTATCAATTTATCATACATCAAACTTGTGAGTGAATGTTTACGAGATTACACCAAAAGCTCTAAGATAATTGAACAATATATAAAGCCTAAAAACTAGCTGATGGCTCAGACCTCAGAGCATTCTATTTTAGGTCCATACTTGAGTAACTCGAGACTCAGCCCCATCCCCATCAACTTTGACGGAGAAAAGTTAGGATGTCAAATTGGGCACGAAATACAATTGAACTGGGCCTTCATAAGTTTGACATATACAGTATGAGAATCAAAACCATCAGGCGTTGTGCATCATTTGCAATAAACTATACAAGTGAACATCCTAAAGTAATGACCACATAGCAAGTGAGAGAAGTATCTAACAGAAAATACACATAGAATTTTCAGCAAAATCCTCTCACCTGCCAAGCTGTTGGGATTGTCTCCAGACCATTGAATGATCAAACAGTCTTTGCTGAAGTGATACCTGAAAGATGGTTTATATAAGATTTAACTTGCAGATAGAAAATATAAGGAAAAGTATCTATACTAACACCTATAAAAGAGCAAAGAGGTTTTGGCGGAGAACATTGTGAACCCAGCTAAGCACTTCAAATCAAAATGCCTCTCTAATCATCCACCAGCAAGAAAAGAGAAGAGACCAATAGAGACATTGTATTGAATGCAGAGGTGGATCATGATTTGAACTTTATGGGTTCTAGTTCGGGATTCTACCGCTGCCCATTTGATTTACAGGGTAGGAATTCTAATGGGCAGTGGCAAAATCCCGAACTAGAACCCATAAAGTTCAAGTCACGATCCACCCCCTGATTGAATGGATGATTAATTTGTATTAAATCTTCTCTGAAGATCCAAATATCAATTTGATCATCATCCGTGAATTTCTAGGTAAGGACACAAAGGGGCTTAAACATGAATCCTCCCATGAACACCCACTGATTTAGCTCAAGAATATGGTCAGAACAAAAAGAGGAAAAAAAAAGCCTTAAATTCCTTCTGAAAACTAAGTTTAAAGCAGGAAAACCTATAATGATCTACCTCTCCACAAAATAGGCAGCAATAGATCCAGAAACAGCATGTGCAGGAGCTAATTTTCCAAGTTTTTCCTCCAAACCAGGAGCTGTGGCCTAGAGAACCAAGTAAAGCACAAATTAACAAACCAACAAGATTAGCATTCAACCAAAAATCTAACGAAGAATAATAGATAAGCATCAATTTCTTCACTAACACATTAACATTCACCAAGAACTGCTAATAAAAATACTAAATAGAACAGGAAGGCATTCGGTCTAGTATTATGATTCTAGCTTTGGGTGCGAGAGGTGCTGCCTTCCATTCTTATTACAAAGCAGAATACCTTCAAAATGATTTCAGACCACGCTCTCTGCTTAATGTCCATCAAATTCATCCCTGCACCATCGGTGTGATCTATGCTGGCATATCCCCCAATAAGCAAAGATGCCATGAAGGAGCTAACAAGGGAGATCCTCTCAGTATTATGATAAACTTCTGGCTGTGTCTCGAACAATCTACGGATCTGCGGACCAGTGAACCTCTCGTATGCACGAGAACCAGTAAGTCTAGACAACTCCATTGCCCCTCCAACAGCTTTCTCAATCGCCTTGCATTGTTCAGTCGTGCTGCTGTCCATCCATATTGGAGATTCCTTTGTCGAAAAAGCATCACCGAGTTGCTCCACCAATGATCTCTTAGAATCTAGAGATGATAATATCACAGCACTCCCTTTCTTCCAAAACACACTACCATGCTGCTGCCCACTGCCTGAAACAGCAGCAATCTTCCCAAAATCCAATTTTGATTTTTCAAGTCTCTGAAGGATCAATTCAAATGCCTCTACCCACATCAAGGTGGGTGAAACAATTCTGCCATTTACTAATGGATCGCGATAAACACCACCTTCAGTTTTGTAATGGGATAACTCAGAATCGAAATTAATCAATTCTGCAGCTACAATATTCAGATTGGCATCAAGCACAGTAGCCTTCAGCGACCTGACAATCCACAAAATTTTAAAAGCTATAATATCCCAGTTAAATAATTTTTCATGAAATCCCAAATAACCAGTTGATAATAAACCTAACCCATTACAAGAAAATTTTAAACACGTAGGAGTATTAACCAAATTGATCGATTCCATTATGAATATTAAATACACCCAATTAGGAAAAGAAACACATACGGCACCGATCAATTGATAGGACTATCAAAGATTCTGTAAATATGAGCAATTCGAGAAATCAGAAAGAAAGCATAATTGATGGGGAATATATACTCAACTGAGTAGAACTGTCAAAGCCAAGAAAAAGAGCATCTTGTGGGAGTGACGAATTCGCCATTGGAACAGGGAAAGCTATCCAAATCCAATAAAGAAATTTGGGATTTATAGTAGGAGGTCAAGATTCTGGTTTGATACTAACGAGATGGAAAAAAGAAGGATTATTATAGGAGAATTTGATTTGGATAAAGATACAATCTTTGGATTTAAATAGAGATGATAGACCCTCAAAGTATGTTTCCTTCTATATAATGATTTTGGTGTGATTTGCGTCATTATATTATATATTCTTCTCATTTTAGTATCTCATAATCATATTTTATCATTAATCATATCCTTTTACAATTAGTTCTATCTCCTGCCTTACTTGTTGTATGAGTTTATTTTTTAAATTATTTAAGTGTTATTATATAGCAATAAAAAATAATATAATCTATTTAAATATTTTATATAATATATATATATAGAAAAAGAAGAATCCAAATTTAACAAAAAGGCCCAACCCGGCCCAAGAAAATGAACGTGAAAGGGATACACTTAGAAATAGAAAGACCACTCTTTAAGAAAACTCTATCAGCCTTAGATCTGCTCTTGCTATCTGAGATCCTCCATCGCCGTCTCTGAAGCTCCTCCGCCTGTATCAGCTTCACTAGCTCCTTTAACTAGTTCAGGTAAGTCACTCCCTGCCTTCTCTTTTTTAACCTTTTCCAGCCGAAAATGATAACTTCGTCCTCCTCGGCAGCATCATACATCTTGTTCGGCGACTTTCAGGGAACTCTCGATCGCACACTCAAGATCTGTAGCATTGATAAGTCCTCCAATCTTACTTCTGTGTTTTTTTTGGTAATAAACTGTGAAATATTACCGTTACCAACAAAACTGTACAAATACAAAAAAAAATTACATTACAAACTCCAAACAAAAAACAACCAAACTACTTTACTCCTTTCTAATTAAACTATCTATCCATTCCCTACATCTTCTAGCTTTCCTTGTGCTCCCAATACCATCCAATCTTATTTTGATTTCCTGTTTGATCTGCCCAGCAGCATAGCTGGGATTAACTTCCTTTTCCCTGAAAATCCTCCCATTTCTAGCTCTCCAAGTATGATAGATAGCTGCACTCCATACTGCAGCAACTATTTCCTTCTTCCCCTGCCTCCATTGTCTTCTTCTGTGTTATTACCCCTCTCTTGGCCTAAAAACTCTATTGAATTCTTCTAATAGATTGAACTTCTAAAGAAGTTAATACCACACATTAGATACAAGTTCAGTAGAGCCTTTATCAAGAAGATGAGCTTTTGCATAAGATATAGTGACCTTCTTGTTGTTGTTACTTTACTTATGTTCCACAGATTAGTCGATTTTTTCAAAACAGTAATTAATCAACTAACCTACAACTCGCCTTTGTTGATTAGAACTTATTTGGTCTCCATACTTTTGCGTTAAAATGCCTTGATCTGAATCCATTTACGAACACCTCGGGCTCTCACCAGGTGCAATGGATTCTAGATCAAAATGAACATTGCTCAGGCATCCTAGGTCTCTGTATGTTTTCCATATTAGCTCTATATCATTCAAAACTGGGTCTTTAAAACAAGTGTCTTAGAAATTATCAGGTCTGTCTGTACACTGTTAAGTGCTTCTAGCCTGAAAATTTAATGAGATAAGAACCTTTGTTAACTATCCCAGAGTCCTTGCTTATGTCTGATCTAAGTTGTGCTTGTTCTATTGTAAGAAATTTGGGATTTATCTGAATTAATGATCCTTCTTCTTGCGCTTGGAACCTTTTGGAAATTATTAAGACTTAATTCACCTGGAAATCAAACACTATATTAGTAAAATAATCAGCCAGTCTGTTCCCTTTCCTCATAACATGACAGAACTAGACTTCCTTGTCTCTTCTCAACTCCTCAATTGCCTGAACTTCCATTGCAGTACTCCAAGGCACCTTCCAACTTCCTGCTAGAATATTCATCATAATTAGAGAGTCTATTTCTATTACCACTGGTATACACTGGTGTAGAACATAAATATTCCAATCCAAATTAATAGCAACAAGCTCTACCTTTAAGTTTGTTCCATTGGGTAACCTTCTATCCTTAGCACACAGAATATCTCCTAGTTCATTCCTGATACAGAAGGCCATTGAACTTGGACCTGGATTGTTCTCTGCTGCTCCATTTGTATTGCATTTAAACCAGCCTGGTTTAGAAAGTCTCCAGTACACCCTTGTACACATAATAGTTGTCCTATGATTTTCCAAGTACTCTATCAACTGAGGGCAAGAATATGGAATATCCCTCATTTTAGGATACCTTCACTTGATATACTAGTACAGTGTTTTACTGATATCATGTATCACTTTGCTGTTTGAGTAGCTACCCTCGTGAATTATTGTATTCTCCATTTTCAGATATTCCATAAGACAACTGCTGGTGTGACTTCATATAATGCTCTCAATTGTCTATTTCTTTTTTGCATTCCACCATTTATAAATTGTTTGCTTCAATTGTATGAATGGCCCTGCATTCCAACAGCTCTTGTGAAAAGTCATATCCCCTGTGAGAAATATATGTTCCATGGTTTCCTGTTTGGGGCATGAACAGCATACACATCTTGACACAACTGAGTATCCTATTCTGGTTAAACAGCCTCCATAGAAAGACTAAGATTTTAAAAGATAGCCCTTTAATCCATATCTTTCCATAGTGTGGTTGTCTGTTGTCTCTATTCCTCATTAGGTTCCAGGCACTACTAATCGTGAAGGTTCCATTCCCTGTTAGCATCTATCATGGTCTATCATATTGATCTGTCCTTTTCAGATTACCCACCTTTTCCTGAATCTGATTCACTATGTAGCCAGGAGTAATTGTTGTAGCTTTGTGTAGTTTCATTGTCCCTCTTGCATCACTTCTGCTAACTCTTCTGCTGATTCATCAATCTTGATGCCTTCTAATGTCTGTAGGAAAATGGGACCTAATTGTGTATTGATCTGTCCTTTTCAGATTACCCACTTTTTCCTGAATCTGATTCACTATGTAGCCAGGGAGTAATTGTTGTAGCTTTGTGTAGTTTCATTGTCCCTCTTGCATCACTTCTGCTAAGTCTTCTGTTGATTCATCAATCATGATGCCCTCTAATGTCTGTAGGAAAATGGGACCTAATTGTGTCCAATCATCAAATCAGATATTAGAGATTCCACTTCGAGGTTCCCACCATATGACATTCTCCAGAACATTTCTATTCTCCAACATCTTTTTTCATAATTGAGACCCACCCTTCACTTAACCAGTGTTGGAATATGCTTTTTGCAATATTTATTTCATATAAAATCTGTCCATAAAGATCTTCCTGTCCTGAATTTCTACCACAGCTTGGCTGACATAGCTTTGGACACATAAAACATGGGACCTAAACCCCAATCGACCTTCTTCTTTTGGTAGGCAGACCTTCTCCCAAGCAAACTAGTGTCTGCTCTTCCCATCTCCTTTATTGCTCCAATAAAATTTGGCAAATATCCTGTGTATTTCAATCAACACACATTTAGGAGAAGTGATAGCTGACAGGATGTGTATTGGCACACTTTGTAGAACACTTGTAATTAGAATTGCTTTCCCCCCGTAAGACAATAGTTTGTCTTTCTAGGCTTGTAATTTGTCCTTCAACTTCTTAATTAGTTCTGTATAATGAAATTTCCTCTTCCTGGTGTGGGTGATAGGACACCCTAAATATGTCATAGGAAACTGACCTCTATCCATCCTTGTGCATTGCTTCACCAATTGCACCAATGAGTTCTGCGTATTGGTGTGCATAAAGAATGCACTTTTAGCCTTATTTATCTTTTGACCAAATTGTACCTCATGTTGATGCAATGTTTTCGTAATCATCTGTAGTGATGCTTCATGAGCTATTGCAAAAATAATTGTATCATCTGCATACATCGTGTGATTTAGCCAGCTTTGCACTCCACTTGGGCATCTCATATCCAACATATAAACCTTTATCAAATAAGGCCATTAAAGCCCTAGACATTACTTCAGCAGATAGAATGAATAAGGCAGGAGACAGAGGGTCTCCCTGTTTAACTTCTCTAGTAGAATGACAAAATCCATGTGCCTTCCCATTGAGCAGAACAGAATACCAGTTATTGGCCACAAGTCTATGAAGATTTTTGAAAACCCATCTTTCTCAACACCTTAGTAAGATATAGTCATGAAATCATGTCATAAGTCTTGTCCATTTCTAGCTTGATTACAACATTAGCAGGTGTTTCCCCCTCATTCTCAAGTCAGTGACAATTTCCTGGGTTAACAGTACATTCTCAATTATGTTTCTCCCTTTCACAAATCCTGTTTGATAAGGAGAAATCAGGGTAGGCAGTAGCTTCTCTAATCTGTTACGAACCACCCTAGAAATAATTTTGTTAATGAAGTTACTCAAGCCAATTGGCCTCATATCAGAGAAAGTCTGCATAGCATTCTTTTTTGATAAAAGTACCAAATTAGTGTGTGTGATTGGCTTTGATAAGATATTATATGATACAATTTAATATAACATAATATGATATATTATGAAACGATACGTAACATCCTTTCAAACAAAATGTAAAGATCACAAAATTTTATAACTTTGAGTAGATATACTATTGGCGGGCGTAAAGGGCCCGGATTGAATTTGGATGGATCAGCACTTGAATAAAATGGTTTAAGATTAATCTACTAAGTATTGAACTGTAATTTCAAATTCTTGGACTTTATAATCAAATAAATATGTTTTATATATGATACAAATAACATTTGATTTCTGACTTTCTATATCGAGTGGGAGTATTCTTTTTCTACGGATTTATGACTCTTTTTAATAATAACTTGATATATATATAGGATTTGTCAAAAGATTGGACAGACCAGTCAAGATAAATATGCAAGAATGTATGTATAAATGGATATGAGCTAATTATTTTCATCCTAAAATTTAGAAAATACAATATTTACTGTGATAAATATGAATTTATACCCTCTCTATGTTTTGCACACAAAGCACCCACTATTCTTAAAAGAGTGATGACTTAAAAATAAAACAAAGTGAAAGGTATGTCGAGCTTTTTTTTTTTAAGGAACAAAATCTCAACAAGCTAAAGAGACTATTTGACACCTGATAAGTACTTTTTTATTTTTAATTTGAAGTTTTGAATTTGAGCTTTAGGCATGAAGTCGCCTTTGATAGAGAGCGTTTTATCTTAGTGTGGAATTTTAAAGTACAAATTTAAATTAATCCAACTCTAAAACGGATATCAAATTTCGAGCAAAAAATCAAAAAAAATAAAAGTAAAGAGGTTATTGACAATAGAGTTGACAAAACTCTTGCAAAACATGAACAACCTTGAAATTTGTTTACAAGCAAAAATAAACGTCCCACTAAAGAAAATTAGATCAATTGAATAACGAGAGGAACATAACTAAATTAAATTAGAAATGAAAGACAAATTTGATGAATTTCGTATATTTTAAGAGTAATATTTACCTTTTAACTATTTGAATATATCATAAAAATCTCAAATAATATTACCAAAAAAATTACATATTAAAAAATTTTCTATACAAGATGGAAGCGGCTTTCTTCCAGTATAACTAGTGTTCCATGCAAGATAATATAGATATACTTATTTTTAGTAAATCACATTACGTTCGAACTTTTATGACAATAAATTTTTCGTTTTAGAAAAACAAACTCAAATAGCTTTTTAGTTGGTTGGAGTTAAAGAACAATATATAAAAGAAAAATATAACCTTTTTATCTACGGAATATACAAGTAGTCCTCCTAATTTTATTCTTTTTTTTAATTTTTAGTCGCCTCACCTGATATTATAACCTATTGAACTCTATATTAACCGGTTTTCTTTTTCGTTTATACAATGATGCAATATATCAAACTAATTTTCATTTACGTAGGACATCAATGTTTCTTTGTCATGAGGATTCGTATCCTTTTATTCAATTTGGAATAGCCTCAAAAGTTCAATTGGTGGAAGTTCAATTGCACGAACTTTTGCTCATAAACACAAGTTACCTACTGAACTTGTGTCTGTGGGCAGAAATTCATGCAATTGAAATTCTGTCCCTAAGACACAATTTATGAAGTTCATGCAATTGAACTTCTGTCCCTTAGGCACAATTTCAATTGCATGAATTTTTGCCCTTTAGGTACAAGTTCATGTTACTTAACTTATGCATGATAAGCATAAATTCATGTTATTGAGCTTGTGCATGTGGGCAGAAGTAAGCACAAGTTTAATAACATGAATTTGTGCCTACCAGGCACGAGTAATGTTACTTAACTTATACCTGCCTGCCAGGCATAAGGCATAACCTATGCGAATTTATGCCTTAAGGCATTAACTTTGAGCAAAACCTTATATCTTGCGAATTTTTTTTTAGGCTATTAAGGGCATTTTCGGCTACTTTTATGTCACTTAAAATGTCGAAGGGAAAAAATTAGAAACCACAAATTTGAAGAGCAAAAATTAAAGAACAGTCCAAAATAGGGCATTTATGCAAATGGCCCATATTATTTCAAGAATGGGTCGAGTAGATCAGAATATGCCGGTCACTGTCAGATGAGGCCCCATCCAATCGCTAAAGACCCAAAAATTGTAAGCCCATGAGACGTACATCGGAGATAGGCCCAACTTCTAACTATATAAACGACTGGCAAATCGTAGACTGAAATGCTTATGAATGAAATATATTATTTTTCTTGTTGGCCCACAATGAAATATATTCTTTATTGATAAGCAGTATACCAAATTATCAATAGGGTAGGGGCAAAAGAGAGAGAATTTGATGGGCTAACAATTGGAATATAACTTTCTTTATTGAAGCTTACTTTTCAATTCAAAAAAGGAAATTTATTTGGATGGGTTCATCCATATATCAAAATGCTTATTTGCCTTCAATTTTACACTCCAAAGATATCATCTTTGAAATGTTATAGAATCCAAGTACATCATAGTCGCGTACAATGTGGGCATCTTCTTTTAAAATAATTATTTTTCTCACGACTTTAAAATTATTGTAACTATATGCTCATAGTCATAGACTTGAAAAATCCATTATTATTTTTTCCATCATATATATAGAGTTTGTTTGAATTGGATTAAAAATTGATCAAATCAGATTTTAATCTCTTGTTTAACTTTTTTTAAGTGTATAGTAAAGTCAAAAATAAGTTAAAACAAGCAAAAAGCTATACGTTGAGGTACCTTAAATTTTTTGTTTTTTGACTTTTAAGCATTTTTACTTGAAAATTATTTTTATTTTTTAGAAAAAAGTATATGAAATAGACCATAAAACTAACTAATTACATCAAAATAGACCTTCTCATACTGGTTACTTGAAATACCTAATCGGCTCAAAATAATTATAATTCGTGCCCCACTATGAGTGTGAAGGTCTTTTGCGCATCAGATACCATGACAGTATATGAATATAGTGTGATAATATCATGCATGATCAAGGAGTATATCGCTAAAGGGATGTTCATTCCTCAGAGATACCATGACAATATATAAATATACTATGACAGTATCATGAAGGATTAAGGAGTCATGCGCACTTTACTTCTAGAAAATCTGCAAATCCCTCCTGTTTATATTAAAATTTTTCAAGGGCCGTATCATGGGATCCAAGTGGAAAGAGATAAATTGAACAAGTATGTTGTATTTCCGAAGAACTGGTAATCTTCAGTGATACCATAATAGTATATGAATATACTATGATGATATCATGAAGAATTGCGAAATGAGATATTTTCCGTAATTAAGAAAGTACGAAAACAAAGAAATATCAAGTTATAAATAATTTGCTCTCATGAAACAACTATATAATTTTTCCATTTTTTAAAGTTAATCCAAATGGGCTCACAGTGTTCCGCAACAGGAATATAGAATATTCCTACATAAAGTGTCCATATGTTTGTCAAAAAGGAGATTGTAATGGAAATAACAGGCCCACTACTGTTATCTTGAGGCTAGCAAGCTAGAGAACCCAATTCAATTGTTTTTATATTAAACAAAGACCCAACAATAGTATTGTGTTCACGTATAGAAGAATCAGGGCCCAACTTTAACTATGAAAACAAGGTTTTCCGCTGATTGTCCTTATCTCGGAGTGATTTTTAAATTTTGCCGCTTAAATTAGTAATTTTTAATTTTTTTTTGTTTCTTATTTAATGGAACTTTTTAGTTAAAGTATTCTTAATAATGACCTAATTTGTCTTGTCCGGTATAAGTTGTGTAGTATCTCATTCGCGAGACAAAGGTTTAAAAAAATTTTGCCTTGTTCGATAAAGATTCAGAGAACTTAGCCTCTATCAACATAAGTTCGTATGAATAAGTTATGCTTTGTAAGACGTAACTTGTGCCTTGTGTTTCTTTTTTCAATACCCGTGATATTTTCGATCATATTTTTATTACTTAAAGTGTCGAAAAGCAAAATAAAGACCACAAATTTATAAGGCAAAAATTAAAGATCATACTAAAATATTGGCATTCTTGCGAATGACCCTAGAAAATGAGTTCAAATAACAAAGGACATGTTTCATTTTGATCCATCGGCCAAACTTAATTACGGACGCTAATTCAAATATATAGAATTTATATATTGATTATATATATTTATACCTAAATATATAAGATTTATATATTTGCTCGCTATTTTATAAATTAGATCATGCAAAATTATTGAAATACAATTATCCCAATAATTAAAAAAAAAAAGAAATATATTTAACTGCTCATTAAAAATAATTATAATTATTAGTCAAATATTAAAAAAAATACACCAGTTATGTATAATATACATATATTATACGTATACGTTAACATATAAACATATATGTTTAATACTATTAATTTTATAGAAAGTTTATACATCGTAAAAATCTCAATGATAAATTTGAATGAAATATTCTTTAGTGATAAGCACAAATTTTCCATAGGGTTTTCAAATGCAAAACGGAATTTGTTGAGCTGAGTGCACATCAATTTCGAATTTTATTTTATTTTTTTGAAAAAGGCTCTCTTAGAAAACTATTCTCTCTTTTACTCCCTTTATTTTTATATACGAAAGAAGAACTTTTAATATAGCTAGTAAAATTATTGTAATATGATCAAAAGATCACAAATGCAAATAATAGAAATAGCTTCTTGCAAAAGTTCGGAGTAAAGCTACATACATATAGTAAGAATTTAATGCATCGGGCTATTTTCTTTTTGTTTTTGAGCGTCTGTGTGTATGTGTACCATTTTAAAATATATAATAATGTACTCCCTTCGTGTCATTTTAATTGTTAGGTGTACTAAAAATAGGTCTTTCCAATTCTACTTTTAATACTTAAAGATATTGTAAAATGTAAAAATAATTATTATTATATATTTTTTAAAAATTAATAGAATTATATTAATCAAATTATATAGCAGAATCAAAGCAAGTACATGAATAGTCGTGATGTGATTATGCGGCATCTCGTGTGCGTTATCTTTTGGTACTATCATCTTTGACATATAGAAGTAGCAGCAGCAATTAAGAACGACTTTGGAATTTTGTAGCCAAATTGTCGTGGACCTATTTTGCTAAAATGTGAACACATTTACACATGTTTTTATTCTTTCTACCAAGTCCTAACCAGCCATCGCCAGTTATTTTAATGTAGTGGTCCTCAACGGGAATAAAAAAGATTAGGGGAGTGAAAGGTGTTAGACGATTAAGACGATAATAACAATTATATAATCAGTATAAGTGGTTGAAGTTGGAAAAAAATAAAGTGTACGATGATTTTAGTCCTATTTTAGTAGGGCGAAGAATATGTTTTTGAAATGACCTCAACTTAAGAAAATCATTTTCAAAAAATGATTTGCAATAAATGTAAGAACTAGAAGTTATGATAAAAATGTTAGAAAAAAAAACAGTATAAAAGATATTCAAAGTAATGAAAATAATAACAATAAAAAAATTGAAATAACAAATATAATACTTTTTCTATTTTAAAATAAGTAATGTTTTTCCCTTTCATTTTGTTTCAAAAATAATCACATCGGACAACTGATTCAAACTCGTAATACAACAATTATGTCTTTTTTTTAGTGTCATCAAGAAGTGCCATTTGGATCAAGGAATAAGTAGGTTATGCAAATATAAAATTTAAAATTATATTAATTAAAATCAGGATAAGTTTCATATAACAGTTATGAGCTATTTATTTTATATAAAAGGCTGTAGCGTAGCCAAAAGTACTATCAAGGATATTCAAATTTTAGTAGAGTGAATAATTTTTTTAAAGCTAAATGGGTGTATAAAATATATTTTAATGGAGCGACTAATTTTTTAAAGCTGAATGAGTGTACAAAATACTTTTTTTAACTAATGAGTGAACAAGCTAATATATTCTTTTTCTACAAATAGACCAATAATTTCTTTAATAACTAATAGAACTACAAAACATCAAACAGAGCTGATTAGAATTAAACACCAATCATCTAATAGTCTATTTGGTCAAATTTTTAAAAAGTAATTTATTTTGAAAAATATATTTTTTAAAAATATTTATCAAAAAAGTACTTAGTGAGAAGCAGTTTGTGTTTGACCAATCTATTTAAAGTGCTTCTAATAGTTTGTTTGGTCAATCTTTTGAGGGGGTAAAAGTGCTTATTTTAAAAAGATAAGATGTTTGGCCAAGCTTTTGGGAGAAAATAAATGTTTTTAGAGAGTAGTAAAAGATATTTTTTAAAAACTTAAAAAAGTAGTTTCTTTCTAAAAGTACTTTAAAATACACTTAGAAGCATTTTTTAAAAGTTTGGCCGAACACTAATTGCTGCTCAAAAGTGTTTTAAATTTATTGGTGAAACACAAACTGCTTCTCATCAAAAAATGCATTTTTGATAAATACTTTTGAGAAAAACACTTCTCTAAATAAGTGTATTTTTAACTTCTGGAAAACAAATTCTGCTACACCCTAAAAACACATATTTTCTCCTATAAGCATAGCCAAACACTTCATTTTTAAAGGAAAAAAAAATATTTTTTTTTAAGAAAAAAAAAGCACTTTTGACCTTCCAAAAGTTTAATCAAACAGGCTATAAGTCTTCAAACAAAGACTATACTGCTGATAGGAGGTGAGATAAATAACCATATTATTATATAAGTGGGAAGCCTCCAAGTTGAAAGTTAGATTTTCATTTTGCCCCTCCACTAAATTAAAATTTAATTAATATATAATTAAATATTAATATTTTATCATATCATATCATATTTATATATTTATAACTATTAAGTGGGAAGTCAAAAAGTGAAAAGTTAAAATAAGTAAATAAATATAAATAATAATAATGATAATAAATAAATATAAATAATGATAATGATAATAAATTAATATAAATTATAAATAATAATAATAATAATTAAATAACTAACTAAATAACTAATAATAATAATTACATATTTAATTAACTAAAAGTGGAAAGCCCGTATCTTAAAAGTTGGATTACCATTTTCCTCTGTAGTAAATTAAATATAATAGAATATCTAATTAAATAATAATATTTTACCATCAAATATGTAATAATATATATATGAATAAAGTCATGCACTGAACCGTGTAAATAAGGAGAATTGTTTCACCTACCAGTAATTATTATAGGTTACACTTTTATATTTTTTTAATTAGTATTTCATATATTACCTTTTCACCTTCCAATTATTTCATCTTCTAAACTTCTACTGATTACAATAGTATTTATACATAATCCCCAAATGAAAATCTGTACCATTAAGCAGACTCAATATGAAAAATATGTGTCATTGTATCATGATCATACTTCACACCTTTTAATAGGTAATATGAAGTTGCATTCTTTCTTCTTTCTTTTGATAGTTTATCAAATATTTTCTAATTTACCTTATTATTTTGTTGTTGTTGGCATTTTGGGTTTGTATGAAATGTCTATAAACTTGATAGAAGCAGACTCAAACCTGCAGATTAAATTTACTCTTGGCTCGTGGCTTATATTTATGCCTGTCATGGTAACTTGTATTTTATGTAATTCTTGCACTTTTTAGTATAAGTGTTGAAAGTTTTTTTATTTTCATTTTGTTTAGGTGATCTTGTTACGTTTTATACTTAATCTTCATAAAAAATGATTAGCAAACTAAGGTAACCAAAACATCAGTTCAATCATTTTGAATTTACACTTATTGCAACTCTATATTTAATTATTTAATGTAAATTTACACGTGCGCGAAACACATATCCAAAAACTAATTTTTATTATAATCACAATTCCAAAATAACCTTATTTTAAACCAAATAACCTTTTAGTGCCTAGTGATACTAAAATAGTCGAAATTAAAGCTAAGCAAAGGGCTTCGAATATTGAAGGATTTATTTATAAATAGCACTTTTTAACTCTTAACAACTTGTTTGTGAACTCAAAAGTCGAAATTAGCTGCAAAGATTATGCTGAAGTGGCTTCTTTTTCAACAAAATCAGGCTTTAGTGATGCAATCATATATAAAAAGAAGCTAAGTGCCTAGAATTTAAAATCCAAATCACCAATTTTTTTTTTTCTAAGTTCCAATAATTTTACTCTAGCAAAATTTTCATTTCGAGAAGCTCTGTAATTAACCTTTTCCTAAATTTTTTCTTGCATTACTTATCAACTAATTCATAATCGAACTAGATGAATGTGACGATGAAATGAATAGATTTTTTTTCTTTTTAATTTGATATTTTAGGTTCAGATATTTAGATGCGAACTTTATTATAATTGCCCAGAGAAATTGAATTCTCATTAAGAGGGCAACAAAATTTAAGAAAATTTCTATCAGTATGACCAAAACTTTTTTTTTGATAGTACTGAATTTTTAATAAATATTTTTTATATATTTAATAAATTTTTCGATATAAATTGCAAGGTCTGCACGAAAAATTATTGAATTTCTGAAAATTCACACCACTTGAGAGGATATTGAGAATGAAAAAACCTTAAATATGGAGTAATTTTTTTTCTTTATCTTATGCTACATGAATTAAAATTAATTGGGTTAATAAATTTCAAATATAAGAAGATATTTTTATTTAAAAAGTGACCCCTGAATGTTGGTTTGGTAGAGCAGGCCAAGTGTGAAGACGTCCTTGAAATTTGTCCTTGTTCAAAAAGCGCGGACAAGACAGCTTAACCTCTGCAATATCGCACACCTTTGACAAGTCTTTGGTGTGTTTTACTAGTGTACTAGATTGGACATTAAGGATTCGATCCAGAAACAATTTATTTCGGAATCAGTTATTTTAAAATTATTATTTTATTTTTAATATAAACTAAAAATAATATTATAATTTTAAGATAAATAGTTTTAAAATTTTATCTCAATTAAAATATATTTATCTAAAAATTAATCTTAAATTATTTATCTCTTATTCCTCGTATCGAACCATCCCTAAAAGTTTACCGAATTGTCCGACAATAAAACACAAATGAAGCTTGTTCTTCTTGATATTTTCAAAGACTTGGGCAGAATCTATTGAGAAAGAAAAGGAATCTCTTTTTAAAAAATATCCGAGACATGAATCTATGGAAGATATTTGCACTAGTACAAGTAATGATCGATAGAGAGTTTTGCAGATCATAATGTATAAATATCTAAGATATGAATCTATCTAAAATTTAAAAGGAGTTTTACAGCTGAAAAAAATTTATAATCTATTATTTATGTCATTGTTTACCTTTAAAAAGTAGATATAATTGAATTTATAGTGAAACTGTAGAGATACAAGATTGATTTTATTAAATAGATAAAATAAAATATAAATTAAATAAATGAAATAACAATAATTAAAGAATCACTCTGATGATTTGGGTTTTGAATGATATTTTTGATGAAATGAAAGCTTGCTTGGTGGATCAGATAATAATAAGAAGAAAAGTGAATGCTACATATTCAACGGGAAAGAAGTATGTATAAGTGGATACGGTTGATAAAAAACCATTATCAACAGAAATTTATGAGTTATTAACTTTAATCAATGAATTTGGTAACGAACCAAAATCGAGTTTCAATTTGAACCTGCATATTTGCCACATGTCCTTTGCGATGCAATGATAGTATTTTTTATAGGATTTGTTGTGTTTAGGGTTTTAATGTCCGGCAATTATAGCATAAAATAAATTGTATTAAGTGTTGGTGGAGTAACAAATGGCGTTGACTCGGTAATGATCATTTTTAGGTGTCTTATCTTACTTTTCTTGGATGCCTTATCTGTATCCAAATTTGCTTCTTCATTGACCCTCTATTTTCTTCAGAATACTGGTTGTGCATCGTTGTGTGTTCTTGAATTTTTGTGGAATATGCTTATCCTACGAGACACGTGACTTCATCTTAGCTTCTCCGCATAGTAGACCTATTTTTACTCTATTCGATTATCTACGTATCTTTTAATGGCTATTGCACACATTTTATGTTTGTAAGTCTTAGTTAGCAAAGTTATATGGTAATTGACTTGATGGGAGCTAGTTGTAAGTATATAGTAAATTTAATTGAAGTGAGGATAAATTGATTTAACCATCACAATCATATTCTCAAACGGTCATTATATAGTCATATAAAATATGTCACTTTATTTAACTATACACATTAACATTAATCAGAACAATTCAGAAGTTTTATAACTTATTGAAGTGATGCTTATAATTAAAAAATATGACATATTTTAAGTGATTTAATTTACTTGTGTAATGTATTTCACATCTATAAACATGCACAAAAATTTCTTTAAAATTTAACTCAAAAATATCTAAATAAAAAAACTTCATCATGTATTTAAATAATCAATTATAATTCAAACATTTTAATAAAACTTACGCAGAGCCTATGAGATTATAGATATATTGGGGCGCAGAAAAAAGAAAGTGATGGGAGTGGTCATGAAAGGCGTGCTTGGGAATAGTGGAGAGTGGGAGTTGGGGGCTGAAGAACCCGTGAAGCCTACACCCTAGGCCCTAGTTATCACTTATCCATGAAGTCAATTTTTATGGAGCATTTTGGACTATGGCACGACCACTTGAACGACCCCCATTTAAGAATTTTTGTCTTGTCTCTTGAAGATCACAAATGGTTACCTCCATTTATTCATATAGAAAAAGATAGATTGTTTCCTTTCTTTATCATATTATTCATATGCTTCACTACTAAAATATCGTCATTGCCCCGTGCTCCTGTTTCTTCTGATGGCAACCTCACCATTATTGGCAATTCTTTTTCAATCATCTATTAGAATTTAGAGTTAGTTCCTTCAAAATTATTAAACTTTTTTTTAAAAAATTTATTTTATGCACGTGGCCGTGTTTTAAATGCAGATTCGATGTTTACATTATTAGGTCCATAAGAGATAGAACTACAACCAAAAAGGATAATCAGCTGAACTTCCTTCACCGAAAAATTAAAGTATGTATATAAGTCAAAGTCAAAGTCTAATTTTTATAGTGTATATATTTAATTAAATTGAACACTCTTGGCATAAGAAGTTCTTTCGAACACTGGTAATGACCGTTGAAAAACAAATGAATGTCGCAAGTTTGAATTTGGGATACAACAACTTCTAGAGTTAATATTTTATTTTATTTTGACAAATTTTTGAATACTTTTGATAAATTTTTTGGCTACGCCGCTGTAGTTCACCTTACCTCTGCATAGATCAAAAGTATTACTTAATAAGATGTTTCAACCAAATAATGACAGTGTGCTGAGAAGGAATGAGATCCTTTCAATTTTAATTAAAGGTTCCAAATTAGAATATTGAGATCGGAGAAACTTGTGTAAAGAAATACTCTCCTTTAATGGATAGAGAACACTTTTCTTTGATGAATCATATATGTTACAAATCTAAATTAATCTAATCCGTGAATTCTAAATAACAAATGATTATTAACAAATTCAGGTTTTTTATTATAATTGTTATGCTCCCTGCCACCCTCTCTGAGTTAATACTGAGAGATGTATTTTATTATTTCCTAAGTTGGGACACAACTACTAAAGACCATTCTGTTCTAGAGGTTGTATTATATAAAGTGTTTTTTTGAATAATATTATTATAGTATTGCCGACTACTGTTATGTTTTTCAATTTGGAAAAAATTATATTATTTTTTATTGTTATATAGTATCACGTATTAATAATTTAACAAAATAAATTTATAAAAAAAGAAAAAGAGGCACCAAGTAAAGCTACTATAAAAAAAAATAATAATAATTATATAAATAATATTTTTTATCATTACATAATAATTTATTTAATAATAAAATAAATATAAATAATAATTAAAATAAATATTATATTTAAATTAATAAGACGATCCGATTGATAACAACCATCCACCCAAACTGCTGTTGAAAATGCTGGTTGAGAAAATTAAGATAGTGACTAGCACTAAAATTCATCAAAGTCCCATATTGACTCATCATCAGGGTAGTTATTGAAGAATTGGTTACAACTTTTTTGGAAGTTGGAAAATCCAGAGCAAAGAGAAATTAAAAAGTCAAAAAAGAGCAACAACCAAACATATGGGAGTAAAAGTTAAATAATTTATAATTAATCTATGTATGGAGATAGTGTTGGATTTTTTACACTAATTAACACTTTAATCATCTCACCAAATACGAATATATTTGGGATGATCAAGTGAAGAACCACTTGATCTTTAAGAATTAAGAGTGCGGTGAAAAGGAAAAATAAAATAATAAAATACACACATGCATAAGAACAACTTGAGATAATTAACTAATTAAGGAGAAGCAAATATATTAGGTCCGCTTTTAATTTCTTTTCATTTTTAATTTATATAAGACATAAAAATTTTAAAAATAAAATTAAAATTTATAGTTTAAACTCTAAAATGAAGGTTCAGATAGTCAATTAACTGAGATACTAGAGTTCCTCAATTAATATTGATAGTAAAATATGAAAAATATGATTTTTCTTTTAATATATTAAAAAATATATATTTTTAATATAGTGAACAAGTAAAAATAAATAAAGAGATTAAATTATTTTTAATTATAAAAATATGATTATTTTTTTTTTAAAAATAGACTAAAATATCACGTAAATAAGATGAATTGGAGGAAGTATTATGCAATATATTATTATTCGTGATTATATTAAAAATGATATTTGTCACATTTTTCAGCATCGCTTTTTCACCGCCACATTTTTGTACCACTCCTTATTTTTTAATCCTTAATTTGATACTCCATTTCTGGTTTTCTTAAAATGATCGAAGGTATCATTTTACAACCTGGGATAAGAGCTTATGACTTAAAGATTAGACGGGATAACATTTACATATTCTATTTTTTTTTCTCTCATTCGAAAAAATTTAATTAAATTAAATTTATATTAAAAAAATTATTTTTAAATCTTAATAAAAGCAATATTATTTACGCATCGTGTATGTTAGAGTTATCGATCTGGTCGAACAAAGAAAAGCGTACTGATAAGGAGCATATTTAGGATAAAAAAGTTAATCCCATAATCTGATATACAATCATTCATACTTCGAAAAATGGTAATTTGGAGTTGATTCTAACCCTTTCATATATTCAATTTGACGCACTAGAAATTCCATCTTATACAATCTCCATTATCAAATGTCCCTTCGTATTCTCGAAATGATAAAGTTGTTTTTCACGAATAAACTATGAAGTAAAATAAAATTCTGTATTTTTAATTAAAATATTTGAAATTTATTATGATAAAAATAATAATTTGATTAAAATAAGTTATTTTTAATTATAAAAAAATTTTATAAATTAATTTTGTGGTCCATGTTAGAACTTTGGAAAACCTTTTTTGTGTGTGGAAACAAAACCTTACACATTTTGGTAAAGTTATTTATCGAGGAGAAATATGGTTATAATTAAAAGGGGTTGAGTTTGCAATTTTTTTGGAAAAAATACTGCTGCCTTTTCCCTCTGATATAATTTCCCTCATCCAATGTGTATACATGTTCCAACATTAGCGTTGTTGCTCATAATGGGTGCAATCTTATTACTATAAAAATTGATCTAATATAATCAGACAAGTAAAATTTGAAAAATATGGTGTGCATATAATCTTATTTCTATCTCGACTCAAGTAAAATATATTAAAAACAGCACGAAAGGAAATGTAATAGTAATAAAGCCGATGAAAAGAACAGTAATACTAATAAATAATACGTTAACCGAAACAAAGGAGCAAAACAAAAAAAATAAAAGGTAATAACAATAATCGCCCTAATGTAGATTACAAATATACCTGTGCCAGATATCTCCGTAGAACTCCCCTAGAGACTTTATCGTATGTTTTTTCTAGACCAATAAACACATATCATATGCAAGTTAATAAGCTCGACTCTATGTCGTATGCAATCTTATTATAATTTCTATATCTATACTTTTTATTTTTAAATAACGAAGTTAATAAGCTATAGTTCGTTCCCACAGCGGAATAGCATGATTTAATTTCTACATCATGACCCTTTGGCATTATTATGCTAAATGATAAGAGTTTGCATAAACGTACTAATCTTTTTCCAGATTTTGTTTCTATTTTTAAACGCGTTTATAATTGACTGTCTGTTGTCACTTGCCTGCCTGTGATGTATAATGTCTTCAAAGAATCTTCTTCTCTTCTTCATTATATATTATGTGACAAAGTTAACGTCATTATTGATAGAATCGATCACCTACATTATATCTATTTTTATTTCGTTTTTTTTTTTACTAATAATTTAATCTCTTATCATATATAGTAGTATTTTAAATTTAATGTATTTGTCGTTTTAGCTAGTTATTATTATACGTAAACGAATCTACAACGTTGACTACATCAGAGTATGTTCTTAATTAAGGCGGTCGAAGCTAACCAACGATGTAATAGAGAGTAATCGGATTTAATTTATTGTTACGTTTGGTCTATGTTATTTCTATTTTAAGATTTTTGTACATATTATAAGAAAAACATCTAATCGTCTTAATTATAAGAATATTTGTCTGAATTATCATGTATGTCTTTCTTAAATATTTTACTTAATTAAAGATTCCACCAATTATATTGAAGCAGTAAAGATGAAATTAAAATGTGTTTTTTGAGTAGATTGTACAAAATATACCTGAAGTATTATGGTTTTTGCAAGTTTTTTATATGAATTATTAATTATTTATATTTTTTATCTGAACTATCACCAACTATTTAATAAAATACACATCGAGTAGTATCTAATCGTGCATGCACTAATTAAACTCTTCTTTTTTCCTTTAAAAATAGTGTCAAGTGACATTTCATGTGGGTAATTTAAAAAATTAATTAATAAGAAAGTCTTTTTTTAAAAAAAATCATACCTGAAGTATAATATTTCTTTTGTAAGTGTTTGTGTTTCCTATCTAATTTATCACCAACTATTTATCAAAATATATCTCGAAATTAATAACTCAGTTGCCATGTAAACGAAATTTTATGGGTAAATTAAGTTTTCACGCGCCTTTTCTAACAGTTGGTCTAGTCAACTTTGAAATGTGTTTTAATAAACAGTTGATGATTGTTCAAGTAAAAATTACAAACACATAATAATTAACCTTTTAAAGAACTATTAGTACCCTTTACTTAAGAGATTACTTTCTTAGTAGTTGCTTTCTGGATGTAGATGATGATATCTATACAGATGGATCGAGCTAGTCATACGAGCCAGGGAGCTACTCAGCTTGCTGTAGTTGCTACGGTAAACTGGAGTGAAACGAGTTGGCAGTAGAGACCATAGGAAGGACCCCCTATTTTCTCTCCCTTAAAGTCCTTTATGGATTTCGAGCGAGAAAAAGTGTTTGGCCGAAGCCAAAAAGAGGGTGACCCACTTTATTTATAAATAAAAAACCCACAAAACCATAATACTTCAAATATATTTTTGACCATTCGCTCTTTTTTCTTCTAATGTGGAGGGGAGGCAACAATTTTCTACTCTGACAATTTCACAAACCCAAATGAATAAAGATATTGAACTTGCTAACCCAACTCTTTTAGCATCAAAATAAATAATTTTTGTCTTAACCTTCAAGCCCCTTCACGACATTATGACTAAGCATTCCATTGGTTTTCCTAATTATATTCTTAATTTTCGAATATTTGGACTTAAAGCAAGCAATCATTTGGAATAAAATAATTAAGAGTATCAAAGAATTCCTAATTCGTGGTGTCCTATAACTTTGTCTAACTGGCATATACATATCAGTCTCAAGTTCAATTTCTCACTTCTCTTCTACAAAGATAAATAAGGAAAAAAGACAAGAATATAATTAGTATATTCTGCTTAGTGAAAATAAAAATTTAGAAAAAAAATTGAATATGTATAAGTGGAAGTTAATCATATAGAGTATAGATCATTCTAGGTAGAAAAATTATTCTTCTTTTTTTGTGCTCAAAACAGCAATCAATTGAACTAATTAATTAGTAAAAGGGAATATAAAAACTCTTAGTGAGGTAGTATTCATAAAACTAACTTTATTCTTTTATTCCAAATTCTTGAAAACGTGTTTAATATTCCTTTTTAGTGCTAATTTAAGATAAGTTGGAACAAGCCACTCAAAATATGGAAAAAAAAAAAAGGCTTCATCTTTATCTAGTTGTGCATGCACCAAAAACTACCTTTTGTCAAAGAAAAAGAGAGTCCATATTGGAGGGCCAATAATATTTTCCCACAATTGGCGCATAGAAGAAAGAATCCTTCCCCATCTTCACCCTAATATAGTATATTATATATATAAAGTTTACATGTGTAACTCATAGACACTAATGGTGGTAAGAAATAGTCATGTCATGAACAATTTACACACACATAAATATATGCTAGGCCTATTGATAGATTCACTATTTTAGTAATATTATTGGATATTGCAGGTTGAATATCAAAAATTCATATATTGTTTTATATTGAGGTCAGTTGATAGAATTACTATTTTAACGCCGTTATCAGACATTACATATTGAACGTCTATCTTGTAAGGATGTGTACCTCCAACAAAATAGTAAGAATGGAATCATAGGCTCTTATGCTGAAAGCATTTTTGGGTATGTATAGGTCTAACCACCTCAACTCCCTATTTCTGGGGCATGCTATAATTATTATAGTCATAATTGTCGATAAGTCACATGTTTCGCAAACCATATAAATTTAAAGCATTTCGTTATATAACTTTGTTTTGATCCTTTTTGGACTAACCATATTCAACTTAAAAGCATTTCATTATATAATTTTATTTTAACCCTTTTTGGACTATAGTTTTCCAATACAGGATTCAATTGAATCCCTTTTATCAAAGGTAGATATATCCTATATATAATAAGTGAGATTAATAATTTAAAAGTAAATTATAACAAGTTAAAATATGCCATTAATAGTATAAAACTCTTTATATCATCAGTGTATGTTAGTCAGAATTTGTGTTCAAATTTTTTACAAAAGAGAGAAATACACAATACATGATCATCTCGAATATAAAGTGGGGTTACAAGTAGGGTTGTTGGTGAAGTTTTAGCAGGGAAATTTTAGGAGGTAACGTAACCAATATACGATGATGTTCTTTAAGGAACTAACGAGGAAGGAAATTGATGTTTTCCTCTTTGTCATGGCAATTCGAAATTTGTAAAAAGAAACCGACCAAATTGATCAAAGAATACAAAATGACTAAAAAAAGTAATAAGATAAAGACTTGAGAGTCAACTAAGGATGATCTCTCCTCCCTCTTTCTTATTTTCTTTATTTTGCAAAAGAAAAAAAAGTTTTAATTGTTGTTCAAAGTTTTCAATGAATGGTATAGCACAAATGTTTCATTTTCAATGGTTAGGACTTAGGACCAAATGCAAAAGGCAATTTTGTGGGGACTCTTTTTCTTTTTGGATGGGTTGGGGTTGGTGGGGTGTTTGGGGGGGGGGGGGGTGATATAAGATTTGCTATAATATATAAGCACATTCGAGGGTGCGAAATAAACACCATCATTTCTTGGCCTAAAATTCATATTATTACACCCAAATTTCCTACTATAGGTATTTTAGGTAAAGAATTCCCAAAATCTTTTAAGTAATATAGTTTTTTCAAATTCTCCCACTACTCTTGGCTCCAAAGACTTTTGGCCCTTTGACCCTGAACTTTTAATAAAATAAAAAGTCACTTATTGCCCTTCTCTTGATACTCAATTGTCCCTCTCTTTTATTCTCTTCTCTTATATAATCCATCTTTCCTTATATCATTCCAATACACTAAAACTCCAAACATCACAAACACACACACACACTCGGGAAGACACTTAGAGAATATGGCACCTGAATTTCAAAAGAACACCATGTACGTGTCGAATGAACTCGAAAGTGGAGACGTTCAAAAAAACTTCGATGATGATGGACACGAAAAAAGAACAGGTAACATGTTTTATAATCACCAAGAGGTTCAAATTATCAGAAACCTGCTGAATATAAATTCTGAATTCGCTTCTGATTAATTTTTATTTTATTAAATTATGCAGGGACGTTGTTGACTGCAAGTGCACATATTATTACTGCTGTGATTGGTTCAGGAGTGCTTTCTCTAGCATGGGCAATAGCTCAATTAGGATGGGTGGCTGGTCCTTCTGTTCTCCTTGCCTTTTCTTTCATCACATATTTCACTTCTACGCTTCTTGCCGACTGTTACCGTTCTCCGGGCCCTATCGCCGGCAAGAGAAACTATACTTACATGGACGTCGTCCGCTCTCACCTAGGTAATACACTCTACTGTCAATATATATAAGTTAAATAGTCACGACCAAACCAACGTCGCAAATTCTCTGTTTTTTTCCTCTGTTTCCACGATTTTCTCCAATTCCAAGAACTAATAGTGTAACTTTAAGTCACAAACTTTCCAGAAAGTTGCACTATTATGGATTTTGAAGGATTTTAAGAGGAAGTTACACATTTGACTGCTCGGCCAAAAATATTTACATCCGCAAAATAGTACAAATAATATTATACATTGACGGGCTATTTTTTTGGGGTGAACGACTATTTAGTATTAATCGAATTTTGACATTTTCTTGATTTTTATTGTTTATTTTTCGTTGGTTAAAAACAGGAGGTGTGAAGGTGACACTGTGTGGAGTTGCACAATATGCTAACCTGGTCGGAGTGACCATTGGATATACAATTACAGCATCTATTAGTATGGTGTAAGTATACAAATATTATTAAAACTCTTATTTTAAAAGAAAACAATACGACCTTTTTGTCAATTACTTTTGACTTTATTTGATACTATGACAATGACATAACTACAGTAATTAAATAAATGATTAAATTTATTTTTCAGGGCTGTAAATAGGTCAAATTGTTTTCACAAAAAGGGGCACGAAGCAAGCTGCTCAATAGAGAACTACCCATATATGATAATATTTGCAGTAATTCAAATAATTCTTAGCCAAATACCAAACTTCCACAAGCTTTCATGGCTATCAATTCTTGCTGCTGTTATGTCTTTTACTTACGCTTCTATTGGTCTCGGACTCTCCATAGCCAAAGTTGCAGGTCTGTACCAATTTATTTATCTTAATTTTTTATTTAATATATTATTAGTGAGTAAAATTTAATTAAACTCGTTGGATTTTTGTATATTATGGTCCATAAAAGACACAAATTAATTAATTGTTTGATATTATTTAATATGTAGGTGTGGGGCACCATGTGAAGACAAGCCTAACAGGGGTAGTAGTAGGGGTGGATGTATCTGGAACAGAAAAAGTATGGAGAAGTTTCCAAGCCATTGGAGATATTGCATTTGCTTATGCTTATTCCACCGTTCTCATCGAAATACAGGCAAGCCCATTAATATATATTTTCTTTAGAGTATTCTATTCATATCCATTTATATAATATAATTTAATTAATTTTATATATATAATATTTTATAATATATTAAAAATAAATAAAATTTTAAATAAAAAATATATTGTTATGAAATTTTTATTATTTGTGATTGAGACAGTGAGAATAATATTTCATAAAGGATTAGTTGATGTTTGTCTGCATGTGAACTTGCATCAATTATGGGTAGCAATTGCACATGCCCCCCACGCACGCTTCAACATAAATTTAAATATGTGGACATATTTTTAACAAGTATTTATATTCTGATCGAATCAAAGCCTATAAATTTTAATTTATGTATGAAACACTTTCGGTGTGTTTGATATGAAAAGTGTTTTTCAATTTTTAAAATATTTGAAATTTTTAGAAATAAAATAAGATTATTAAAAATCAAAAAGATAATTTTTCTAATGAAATCAAAAAAATAAAGGTATAATTTTATAGCTGTCATTTCAAGCTTATCATCTTTCACCCTTTAACACTATTAACTCCGCCACCCTCGTCTCCAACTCTCATAGTTTTTCTTTATATTATATTTAAATATTTTGTAGATAATATTTATTTTGCTTATGCTAATTATTAAAAAAATATTTATTTTAAAAAAAATATATCTTTGATAAAAAGCATTTTAATTCCTTCATGCCAAACACGCCCTTTATTTCAAACTTTTTGATTTACAAGATAGCCAAATCATTAAAATATATATATATATATATATATATATATATATATATATATATATATATATATATATATCGATTAAATTATTCATATTTTTTTTGTTGTAATAGTGTTTTCATGTCAATACCATTTTGTACAAAATCTTGACTCCCCAAATGACTAGTAAGCCAACCCTATTCATTCATTATCACCCAAACAAAACTCTGAGGTGCTCAGTTGAAATGTGTGCCTGACTAATTAATGAAAGCGTTGCATGAACTGTAATACTTGGACAAATCTATTTTATACTAGTGTTCAGTAATCAGTCTGCCGTCAGCCACATGTTCGGTTTTGTAGCATTGGAATTAGGTTGTCCATCTTTTATTGTTCAAAACATAATATAGTATTAAGATTTCACAAATTTCAAGATACCTTTAGACCGCACGGATGAATGATTAAGTCGATTTCATAAGTATATTTTATAAGGATGAGTAGAAATTGATTTTTCTTATCAACGTTTTTATAATTAAATTTGTTGATTGAGTTTGTCTACTGTAATTTATAGCTTTTATATAATTTATAATAAAATTATTATATAAAAATAAATTTATTTAGTATGCACTCAAAATTTATAATATATATATATATATATATATTATCAAGATACCTTCGAATCGCTTTATTTGAAAATGGTCTTTCAATAAGGTTAAAAATTTCATTTTTTATCTTTTTCTTTTCTTTAACTGAGCCACAGTATAACTCACGAGCATTGTTTTTTTCTTTTAATTAAAGAATTACATTAAAGTGGTGGACCACAAGAATATGTAGTTTTCTTTTCCCTCTTTCTTCAGAATGTGATGTTTAGAGCCAGAATCCATAGATTTCCTTTTACACGCAGAATAATAGTAATTTATATTAGAAAGTATATATACTATTCCTCATGGACCAGAAAAAGATGGACCACGACTTTGGGCCACTGATTCTTTAGGCCTTTTTCATAAAAGAAGTGAAAGCCCACTCACACACTTCTTGTCGTTTCATAACAACCATCCTTTTTAGTATTGTCACATCTTTCTACTATTATTTTTTTGGTCATATGATGTAATTGGAGCAAGAATCACACCTTTACGACAGCTTGTTTGGAATTTTTCCTAAATCGAACAATCTTGTGATTAAGATTTAATATAGACAATAAATTTCGATCAAGGAGAAGAAAGAGAGAATCGAACACACCCCTAATATGTAAGGCGCTCGCCATACTTGAGCACTGGTAGTTAGTGGGATGAGTTGTCTTAGGTGTTTAACACTCAAAAATGTACCAGTGGACACTGTTTTAATATAGTAAAATTAATTTAAAAGACAGAATATAGGTTATGTTGCTCGGACTCTCCAAAATGTTGCTACACCTGTATTGAATCCTCCAAAAATAATGTACTTTTAAAGGACCTGACACTCATTCAGGTGACAATTTTAAGAGTCAGAGCAACATAGAATATAGGTTAAAAAGTCTGAACTTTTTCACAATATTTAGATACGCAAGGCAGGTGATATAATGCGGTAATATTTAGAAATTATTGCTTAAGCAGCTCCTTATAATTGCAGGATACACTGGGATCATCACCTCCAGAAAGCAAAGTAATGAAGAGAGCATCACTAGCTGGAGTTTCCACCACAACTTTATTCTATGTACTTTGTGGTACCATTGGCTATGCAGCCTTTGGAAACAATGCTCCAGGAAACTTCCTCACTGGTTTTGGTTTCTACGAACCCTTTTGGCTAATTGACTTCGCCAACATCTGCATTGCCATCCACCTTATCGGAGCTTACCAGGTGAGACTTCTGTAACACATTCTCATAAACCTGTTTCCTGCAATAACATACAACATAAATAATCTAACAATACCAAATGTATCGTTGTGGCTTAGGTTTTCTGCCAACCTTTATATGGATTTGTGGAGGCTCGTTGCAATCAGCGATGGCCAGACAGCAAATTCATCACCTCTGAATACGCTGTGCAAGTTCCATGCTGTGGCGCTTACAACGTCAACTTGTTCAGGTTGGTGTGGAGAACAGCATATGTTGTAGTAACAGCCGTGATTGCCATGATATTCCCGTTCTTCAATGACTTCTTGGGTTTGATCGGGGCAGCATCGTTCTATCCATTAACCGTCTACTTTCCAATAGAGATGCACATTGCCCAGAGAAAGATTCCCAAGTATTCATTCACATGGGTATGGCTGAAAATACTGAGCTGGACTTGCCTGATCGTATCACTTGTTGCAGCTGCTGGATCTATCCAGGGTCTTGCCACTGATGTCAAGCATTACAAACCTTTCTCAACTCAACAATAAGATTTCAGAATTGTTCAAATTAAATATGTAATGTTTTCAATAAGAAGTGTAATCCAAGCTGATTTAATTTGATGTATGTTATTCTTATAAATCTTATACAGTACGTTTCTTTTCTTTTTTTTTGAAATTGTATACAGCATGTTTCTTTTACAACTCTACATGGAGTCAAGCCGCTTTAGGTCACTACTTCTAGTACAAAATCTACCTGCAACCTGACATTTGGCTCCTTTCTCGTCACTATAGAAAATGATCTAAACCATCCATCCAACTATTTAAAAGAACAGACATCATCTACATCTAATGCAGCTTGTATCTCAATATGAATTTGTCACTGACTAACAAATCGAAAGTATATTTGTTGATCAAGGCAAGCTAATGAAAACAGTGTTTGCTCCCAGATGAGTACGGAAAGACATCAGAAGTAATACTCATTCTAGGGGAACAAGCAACTAATGCAGATAATTTTTTATTTTTAAGGGGGGAAGTTGTGATTAGCACAAATGCTTTTACAGGCTATGTTAGATGGACTTATCAATGGATGCTTATCTAATAGGGTTGTGCATAACTATCCAATATGGGTACTTGTAGTTTGTTTGTTAGAGGTGAATGTTTTCACCAAATATCCACATCCATTTCATAGAAGTTCAACATGAGTACGTTAATGCAAATAAGGGATCCACGTAACACAGTTTACACGTCAAACTGAATCAGAGAAAGCACTAGGTTTGGGGACAGTAGAAGCTCAGATTAGATAATTTTTCCCTAGAGACAATAAAGAAGCAACAACTCATTTTATGTAGAATTGGGAGGAAACTCACGCTTCTCCTCCTGCAGCTCCTAATCTATTCTTCCCTCTAGTCTGGTACATCTCCCTTACAGATGAAAAAAACAAATAAATGTAAGTTTGGCCTTGTATACCTCTTTTTATCTGTTCAGAAAGATAAATGACCAAATTGGTTAATAAGCTAAGCAGATCGCATTGACTAACACTTAAATATGGACAAATATACCTGAACCAGTTCTTCAGATGAAGACACACATGAAGGCCGTTTGTCCCTGGGAAGACTCTTTTATCTATTCCCACTTTCAGAAGACACCTGCTTTATCACACTACCGCCTTTTCCTGATAAACAGCCCAGTTGACTGGAGGGTGTAAGCAATCTTATAATTAATGAGGAGGAATTATTACCCTCTTCATCTCCTCCTTCCATTTCTACAACTCCTTCAATAATCCTATCAAGTACCAAGAATAGAGCTTTCTGAATAGATAAAGTTTCCTTCTCAGTTTTGGAATTTCTGCCGGAAGAGACACCTTACTCTCACCCTTGTTACCATTTTCATCACTGCAACTGTCTTTTTCCTTTGTTTTTCACCCTCAATATCAGCCTCGAGCTGTCCGGACTAAGTTATCCTGGGATTATAGTCTTGTGATTCTAAACCTTGGACTAATTTATCTCACCTAGGAGGTGGGATAACTAAATAATCCCAAGTTTGATGGGATAAGGTAGGATATCCAGAATTAAGTTTGGGATTATATTTATACTATATTTGGTTGACAATATAATTTTACCACCAAACATTATATCAATATAATCCCAAACTTAATCGTGGGATATTCCACCTTATCCCGCATACCAAACAATCTATAATAGATGCTGATTTCTGCCACTTCCTTTGGCCATTTGTTTCTGCGGGGCTCCGATCATGATGTCGCTTGGAAGGTGTCAGCTTCATTGACATGTCTGCAATTTTGATTTTTATTTTTTGAACAGATCCTAATTTCAGGAAAGACAATAAGAGTATAAAGGATGCATGAGCAAAGGTTTTACATTGTTAACTAGTAAACTCAATCTGATAAGTACTCTATATGTAATGGAAGCTGTACACTAGGCTTGCAAAAGCTCAAAAACAAGAAAACAAAAATTTTCAGGTGAAGCTTAAAAAGAATAACTTGTTAAGAACTATTAATGGTCTATCGTTATCATTAACCAATTTCATATAATTCCGTACCTATGTATTTGCTAGTATTTACAATCTGCACAAGTTTGAATCTTTTATGGAAGACTTCAATAAAATTTTAATTTTAGCAGGACCAAATTTTTTCACATTTAGCTTGGCCACTAAGTGAAACTGAAAGTATAAAATTGAGAGATTCAGCATTTTTACCGTCGATCGCTTCAAGGAGGAACTAGGTGTTCCGCCGTCGCCGTTGTGGCAGTGAAGATAAATTTAGTTATCCGGGGAAATGAATTTGTGCATTTGTCTCAAAATTACTGCTTCTTTTGCTTATATTTTGCAATTTTTGTGGTGGGGAAAATTAAAGACAAAAGAGGTGTCAATGATGAAAATGAACTAAAGTCCAACTTGTTTCAAAAACGAATCACATTATTGTTTAAAAAAACTGACGTAAACTTTGGTTCTGTCTAGTTTATACTATTAAATTTTATAATAATCATATTTTATTGTACAAGTGGAAGTCTTTCAATTACAAAAATATTTATTTAGTTGACTAATGATTTTATTTTTATTTAATTTTTATTTTTATTTAATAAAAATTTATTCATATTAAGTGTATAAATTCAATATAATTAAATTAATCATAAAAAATAAATTAAAATTTATTATAAGTCTTATTTTAAATATGTAGTTGTTAATTATTGTTAAGTATAAATAATTATAGTTAAAAAGAATAACACATGTCATTTTTTTATTGATTCAATGCGTACACCCGATGTGGGTAAGTTCCTTTCATCCTACCAGTAATACTCCCTCTATTCCATTTTAATTATTAGGATAAGATTTGCACACTCGTTACAAAAAATTAATAGGGATAGTAATTTGAATAATATTACCCTATTAATTTTTTGAAGATATAATAATAATTTTTTTTCACATTTTAGAATGACTTCAAGTACTAAGGGTAGAATTGAAAAAAACATAATTAATTATCTCTTGAATTTTAAAAGAAACAAGTATTTTAAAATAATTATTTTTAATATATCTAGCAATTAAAACGAAACAGAGAAAGTATTTTTTTACTAAAAATATAAGCCTATCCTCCAACAATAATGCAATATATGTAGCAATTAATATAGGGGAGGTCAAGTTAAATTTGGGCTGGTCATAATATATTAAAATTATCAATTTTTGTACGGGTTGTTTCTATTTTGGGTTAGTTTTTAAGTTTTATTCTTTAAATTAGTGGCCTTTAATTTTTACCTTACAGCTCGTTTAATAAAAATGTTATGTCCAAAATATTTTTAATTATGACTTAATTGTGCCTGAAAAATCTATTTAGAGAATATTCATCGGAAGGCATAAATTAATTGTTATTTAATTCGCAAGATATACTTTTACCCTTAATATGTTTTTAAAAGATCGTCAAGCATAGATTAGATTTAGAAGACACAAGTTAATGCTGCTAAACTTATGCCCTATGCACCAATTCATAATTCATAATGCTGAATTTATGTTATGCTACTAAACTTATGCCCCTAATGCATAAACTGTGAATTTATGCCATGAGACATAACTTGTGTCAAAATCTATGTCTTGCGAATTTTTTTATTATTATTGTTACATGTTTTTGAATTATTTTGTTGTTACTTAAATTGTCGAGGAAAAAATTTAAGGACCATAAATTTGAGGGGCAAAAATTAAAGACCACTTCAAAATAAGGGCATTTGTGCGAATGACCCTAAGATTATTTGGGTTTATATGGGCTAAAATTCGGATTGTTATTAGCTCAACTCTTATTAAATTTTTATTGTCACTATATATAATATATCAAATTAAATAAAATATTTTTTTTGAGAAAATTTTGATGAAATTTCTCATAGATCAATTTGAGCTAGATATTACCCCAACTTTGATGTGTTGAAATAGGTTGAGTGTTATACCCCGTAAATTTTAAATAAATAAATATCCTAAGGGCATGTTGGTTAAGGGATTTAGAAGGCAAAAAAAAATAATAAAATAAAATAAATAAAATAAAATAAAATAAAATGGATTAATAAAAGGGTCGACCCCTTCATCAAAGAGCAGCAAATTTCCAGCAAAAAACAGGGGGTCTTCATATGAGAAGAAAACCCACGACAAACATAGATAATTTCCTTTCAATTACGCGATGAAACGCGGTCTAAACTCCGTTCCGGCTTAGGTACAGGTGTATAAAGCTGCAGAGAGCAATCCTACGGAGTTGGTTTCGTGAAATTTGGCCGACGAAACGTCGTGCTACCGAGGTAAAGTAAATAGAATTACTTTAAATTAGTACCAATGTGTTCCTAGCGTTGCAGTGAGCATTTATCCCTTCTGGACTATCGAGAAATAACGAGTTTTTGATCGTTTTCCGAAAGGTTGAAGTTGGGATAAATATATATATCAAAAGTGATAATTTCTCCCGAATATTAATGTATTTAGTTCTAATTGACGTGTATATGAATGTAGTTGGGAGAAACAGCAGAAGTACCGACGGAAATCACACCGGTCAGTCGGGTACTCAGAAACCAGGTATGTAAAGTTATTCTTTCGGCAAGCCAGGAAGTATAGCTTAGAAAGTAAATAGAATAAAGGCTATTAACCGATACCCAGCATACAGGAACGATTTTAGTATAATTTCCAGCAAGCATGCTAGTATATTAATTACGTATCATGCGATAATCAGAATAGTAGATAATCAGGCAATACATATTACATCTGTTGAGATTGTATCCAGTAGTAGAAGGTACATTTTATATCATTGAGCTATATCCAGATATAATCAGATAGACAGATAAAGGCCAGATAGCAGTTAGTCCAGCAATCAGGAATAGTGTAAAATAGAATATAGTTTCAGTTATTTAATACAAACTGGCCTTGAGATACAAGAAGAGAATATGATTAGTATTTTTCATTTGAGCATGCTTGCTGTGTATGTGTTTTGTATGTTGAGACTTGTTGTGGCATGTGGGCACCCTTTAGCATCCCCACCGCCCCTGGGTTATAGCTGTGTCGATACCAGATTCAGATACCGCCACCAGCTGGGCGATGCCGTCCGACTAAAGGACGATGATGGCCGACCACCATGATAATACGGTCCAGACCACCCTGCTTGCAGGGGTAGTTCAGTTTACTCTGCGCAGAGCTAGCACACCCTGTTTACAGGGGCAGACCACTCTGTGTGCACACCTGTGCCCAGAGGCAGGAGTCTTCGGACTCAGACACAGTTTATTGTCAGAGGCCAAGGCCTGAGCTACGTACCCAAGGGGGCCGGTAGGAGGAGCTCACAGTTATCAGATGAGTGGAGTGACTTGTTTTTGGTTGGTTTAGACCCGGGTAGGGGTAAATAGATTGCTTGCTTGGTTGGCACCTTCCGGCTTATGGGGGTCGGTCAGGTATTGTGTGTATTATTATGTATATTGATATGTGCTAGTAGATACTGATAGACAGAAGGACGACACGTCTTCAGGTACGCTCAGTTAGTTACAGAATGTATAAACTCTCCCCAGTTATCCTCAGCTAGATAGACTCAGCTACTTCTTGCTTAAATGTCATGTTATTGTGCTATTCGTTTCAGTTGCATATTTCAGTTTGCTTTACATGCTCAGTACCTGTGGTACTGACGCCCAGCGGGGCGCTGTATTGCTTGCCTACAGGTACTCACGGACGAGGAGCCGATCCCTCGTGATTCCAGCCAGCCAGTGAGTCATCAGCTCCTGTCATCCGGAGTCTGATTCCCAGAGGTGTAGCTCCTTTTCTTTTGTTGTGCAGTATGGGTAGGTCGGGGCCCTGTCCCGATCATTTCTATTTGTTTCTTACAGTATTCGTAGAGGCTTGCAGTCTGTATATATTCCCTGTGGTTATTTGAGCCGGTCGTGTGGGGTCGTGCAGTCTGTTGTAGCTGTTTTGTATTCCAGTTATGTTGGCCGTGTGGGGCCTTAGTTTGACAGTAGTAGTGACCTTGCCGGTCACGTAGTTTTACAGCAGTCTTGTGTTGAGTTACAGATAACTAGACAGCATGGTGGCTTTGTCGGCCCGCATAGGTTCCTTGTTACAAGTCTGTTTCTGGTTAGCTGTTGTTACAGGTACAGATGGCTACAGGCCAGTTGGCCGGAGGCTGTAGTTACAGCCGTTATATAGCCGATTTGTTCCTTGAAATAGAGCCAAAGCCAGCCAAAGCACCAGATGTGCTCAGGCTGGACCAGTTAGCAGTTCAGAGTCTAGCAGGCACCAGGTGCCCGTCATACCCCCCAAGGTGGGGTGTGACATTGAGCTAAAAAATAGACATGTGAAAAAAATAGAGAAATTTTCATAAACAATTGCAGTTTGGATCATAATTTTCATTAGTAGCTATAGTTTGCGTAATTACTATTTATAGCAAATGTTCTTAAATTCATACTGTATCTCTGATAAAGCCTTCTGAAATTTGCATTATATCGTCGACACAATAATTTTGCTATATATGTTTGCTAAATTCAGTTGTATATCGATATACTGAATCTATTGGCTCAATCCATTTGTATCAAAACCTTCTTATTTTGCTAGAAACATTGATTTTAGAGCAAGTTGCTCTATATCAGATACAACATTCGTTTGAAAGGATTAACAATGTACTCAATTTTATTTAATACTCTTTCATAAATTTACTAGATACACTAATATATTTCAAAAATATTTCTAGATACAACATTTCATTTGGAGGTTGTATCAGTGTATCTATCACTTTTATTTTATGAGATACACTTGTATCATCACAAAAAAAACCACTAGGATGATTGGTGTGAGAAAGAGACACGCGAGAGAGGGGGAGAGAGAAAGAGATAAAAAGGGAGAGAGAGAAGCTAGGCGAATGAGATTAGGAGAAAGAGAAGAAAAATGTTATAAATAGTAATTATCTTCAAAGTGTAGCTATAGATAGTAATTATTTTAAACATTAATTACTAAATGTTAAATATATAGCACATATTTGTTTGTGGGCAAATTTCATATTTTTATATATAAATAATGCTTATTATTGTAAAATACACCAAGATTTTTTAGTTTACAAAATATAACATCAGTTTTTTTACAATAAATTCGCTCAAAATTTTGTGTAAAAAAAAGGGTATGAAGTGTACATATCTCGCTCAAAATTTTGTGTATCAAATATATGAAATGTATATATCTCGCTCAAGGCTTAAAATATTTGCTCAAATTCCATATGAAATGTGTACATAATAATACAAAATTTATATAAAAATTCATATTACATTATTGAAAATTTAATACATGTACAATAAACATAGTGTACAACTTTCATACAAATTTAATACAACTATAACAACATATATAAACTTAAATTCATACAACATTGATACAATTTTATTCAAGACCACATCAAATCTATATTGAATCATCCTAAATTTGAGAATATAGGCTCCCTGAGGTGTTCTCTAACTTGGAATCTCACCCATTTCAAAATTATTTTTAAATTTTTCAAACTCAAATTTCAACTTTGAAGTTTCAAGCTTCATTCATGGTGAAATTCAAGATTGAATATGAAATTTTATTCAAAACCGCATCAAATCTACACTAAATCATCTTATATTTGAAATATAAATTCCCCAAGACGTTCTCAAACTTTTGAAACCACACTCAATTCGAAATTATTTTAATTTTTTCAAAATTAAATTTCAATGTTAAAATTTCAAAACTTCATCAATAGTGAAATTTGAGTGTTTTAATTTGAAAATAAAAATTTAAAAAATTTGAGAAATAAAGAAGAAGGAAGCGGGCTGGAAAGCGGGTTGGCACTGAAAGAGAGGGGAAGGGGAGTTGACAATGAAGGAGAAGAAAGATGGACTGATAATGAAGAAATAATTATTTTTTTCTTATGATATGTTATGTTTTATAATATATTTGTTATATTTTATAAATAAGAAAAAATATGATTATATAGTAATTTAGATTCTTAAATAGATGTGAGCGATAATTTTTTTTTAATTATATTATATAATTTTATCCTAAATTTTTTTTTAATTTAAATAAATTATAATTTTATATGCTAATCTTATCGCTTCTAATATTAAACACATGAAATTTTCCGCATCAGCTAATACTTAAAATGCAATGTATGTAAAAAGTACAATCCCTATTTGCAGCAATAAAAATTATTGAGAATTTGAAGGGTTGCTTGAAATAATCAATATAGATTAAATTCAATACAAGATATTCATTAGTTAAATGCTACTTCCTTTATTTCTTTTAATTAATAGGATAAGGTTTATATATTTTCCCGATTTCATTTTAATAATTATGATATGATTTGCATATTAATTAAGAAAAATAAATAAAAATGCTAATTTAATTAATATAATCCTATTGATTTTTTCAAAACATACAATAATAATTATTTTCACGTTTTATAATGACTTTAAGTACTAAGGGTGGAATTAAAAAAAACATAGTCAATTATCTCTTGAATTTTAAAACTAGAAAATATTTTGAAACAACTATTTTTAGTATATCTAGCAATTAAAATGAAAACGGAGGGAGTATCTTTTTTTAAAAAAATTAATAAAAGTTATAATATAATTAATATAATCCTATTAATTAATAGGTACTTTTTAGAAACATATAATAATTATTATATTCACATTCTAGAGTAACCTAAGTACTAATGATGAAGTTTAGAAATATGATCAATTATTTTTTGAATTTCTATATTAATAACTATTTCAATATAAATATTTTTAGTATACCTATTAACTAAAAAGGAACGAAGAAAATATTATTATCTCTTTATATAATGAAAAATCTTTATATTTTTATGTCTTTACTTGTATATTTTGTGTGGGTACGCATAAACGGTAGTGTTAATTTTTCAATGGGTTATTTCGAATCGATAAGAATAGAATTTTATAAATTGGGATTGAAATTATTAAAAAAGATAAAGATGAAAGGATTTTATTTTGCATGTAATAATCTAGTGTGCAAGCATTCAATAACAAAATAAATGGAAGAAAGTCAATTACCCATTCATTTCAAAATAAATGATGTTTTAATTTCTTCATTTTATTTTAAAATAAGTGGTGTTTCACATTAGTAAGAAGGTGCAGTGATGTTCTTTCAATTTTACCCTTATTTAAATGAAGAGAAATTTATAAACTACTAAAAAACTACATCATTTAAGGTATTTATTAAGAGTAAGTTAGTAATGCATTTTAATTTTTAGAAGTGAGTAGTTTCATAAAGAGCATGTTCAAACTAAAAATACCATTTATTTTGAAACGGAGAGAGTTGTGAAGACTAGCTAAGGGCTATAAGTTGGTTGTAGAGCACCTCGTTAACATGCACGACAATATTTTCAAAAAAGAATAAACCATTTTTATTTCAATCGCTGCTATTATAAATATTTAAAGGTGATTTTATAAAAAAAAATATTATCAACACCTCAAACAACAAATAAAAAATACTAAAAGAAATATTGAAAAGTTATTATGTCTTAATAAGATTTGTAAGAATAAGCCTAGTTAATTAGTGGTCGAATTTTCACTTTGCGCCTCGATGATAGGCGGTTCGTCTTTTTTTTTTTTAAATAAAAAATTAGCCCTATAAATTCTGTCTAGTGAATTTGCTTTTTTTCTAAAAAAGGAAAATTATTATAAACAATTGTTTAGTCGAAATCATCTATAGATAGTGTGAAAGAAAAGTATATGGTCAATATAAGCAGCTAAAACTTTGACCAAAACTATGTACTTCGTCGGTTTCAAAACAGCTATCACGTTTTATTTTTCTAAAGTTAATTTGATTAATTTTCAATTTTAAAACAGTTTTTGCGTTTTATTTTTTTAAAGTTAATTTTAATTAATTTTTAAAATTAAATTAAATTATATTAATTTGATATTTTAAAAGTAAAATTTTTAAATACTTAAAAATTATATGAAAAGTAATATAAATTACAATTATTCCTTATATTAAAAGAATACATTTTAAATATCGATCAAAATTAATATTATTTAACTCTGAAAAATAAAATTGCGACTAATATTTTGAAATGAAAGGCATAATTAACTTTGACCCATCAGTCTTGGTAATATGAACTTGGCCCTAAAAGAGTTAACTGTTTCAATGTAACCTTACCCATCCAAAATCAGATTTCATCAATATGGTCAAGTTGTTTCTCCTATATATGTGTATGTGTGTGAAAGCCTAGTTATTCATCACATTCTGAGTTACTACTCTTTTACAGTGAAAAACTTTGCTCCAAAAGCCATATCAGGTAAATCTTGTCTTCTCATGGAATTAACTTTTTTGCTCCAATTTATGTGCTAGGCTTCTTGATTTGTACTCCCTTGGTATCAAAGAATGTTTCTTTACGCGCCTTTTTAAGGAAATATTAACCAGAATTTTTTTTCACTGTATCACTCTTATCTATGCTAGATGCCACATCATCTCTCCGAGATAGGAGAGTTGATTTTCCAACATAAATTTGGAAATGTTGAATTTAGTTGGATGATTTTATTATACCAAATTTTAAGTAACTTAATTTTGCTACTCCGATAAATTGAATGATCAGTTATGTACTAATTAAAATTGAGTGTTAAATGTTTTTTTCTTGAGCCGAGTCTATTGGGAAACAATCTCTCTACCTCTCTCAAGGTAGGGGTAAGATTTGCGAAACAATCTACCTGCAGACCCCACAAAGTGGAGTTTGGGGAGGTTAGAATGTACGCACGGCTTACCTCTGCCTCAGAGGTAGAGAGACGTATGGTGTTGTTGTTAACATGTTAAAAAAATGTACTGAGTTTCTACAGCTAGCCAAATTGCACTGTGTAATTAACTTTAATCCTTTTTTCAAATTTACTAGATGTCAGGTTGTTCAAATTACCAGCTGCTTTCACTAGCAGTAGTAGTCTTACTACTGCTAGTAGCAATTGATGCAAGTTCACAAAATCAATCAACAAAAGCAGAGGAGATGAAATCTGCTGTCTTTCTATCACCAAAGTTTGTGCTGAAACCTGGATCAGTTTCTAACAAAGATTACTACAACATAGATTTCCCTAAAGGCCATATTGCTATAAAAGATTTTTATGCTGAAGTAGTTGATGAGGCAGGGGACCCTGTACCCTTATATGAAACATATCTTCACCATTGGGTTATTGTAAAATATTATCAACGAAAGAGTGACGAATTCAACCATTCGGATATAATAGCTAAGGGCAACTCAGGATTATGTGAGGGGGTTCTTAATCAGCATTTTGGGCTAGGATCTGAGACGCGAAAAACAGCCTCGTATGTTCCTGACCCTTATGGTATAGAAATTGGTAATCCATTAGACGTGCCTGAAGGATACGAGGAGAGGTGGTTTCTCAATGCACATGCCATTGATACGCGAGGGGTTGAAGATAGATTCGGATGCATTGAGTGCAGGTGTAATCTTTATAACGTCACAAAGGATGAGGATGGCCGACCTATAGAGCCAGATTACCTCGGAGGTTTAAAATGTTGTTACGATGAAACGAGATGCAGGTTGAAAAAAGGGTTCAAAGGTTCCAAGAAAGGCTTTTACCTCAAGTACACTGTGAAGTATGTTGATTGGGATGACTCCATTGTGCCTGTCAATGTTTATATATTAGATGTCACTGATTCATGGAAAAAGCCTGAAAACTCAACAGCAGTGGCAAAACATAAGTGCCAGGTGTGAGCTGTTTCCGTTCCTATTATGTGTTGTTTTCTTTATCTGTAAAACTTTGTGGTACCACTGACTTATACTATGTTGCTCGGACTAAAAATGTCACCTTAGATTCTCCAGAATTTGACATGAGTGCGGCAACGTTTTTTTTGAGTGACTGAGCAATATATGTCTTAAAAACCTGTTGAATATATACAGATATTGTCATGTACTATGCACAGGACAATCACGCGAACGAATGATATTATGTCTTTGCTACCTGGTTCTGTATGTGGCTAACAGTTGAAGCAATTCCTGATTTCAGATTGAATATTCAGTGGAGTCGTGTTCTGCAGCTGCTGCACATGCACACGGTTGTACTCATACAAAGAAGAAAAGTTTCTCTTTTCCTGTTGGCGGAGATGTCATCTATGGAGTTGCTCACCAACATAAAGCATCTCTTGGTTCGACCCTCCATGGAGAGGTAATCTGAGCTGCTACCTATATTGTGTCCCTGTGATTTTTCTCTACTTTCTAGTACAACAACAGCTCGGTATTGATTATATTCATTATATTTGAATTTGGCTAGGATGGACGCGTCATATGCTCATCTTACCCCATCTATGGTAAAGGAAAGGGGCCAGGAAATGAAGCTGGTTACGTAGTAGGGATGTCTACTTGTTATCCTAAACCTGGCTCTATCAAGATAAGGGAAGGGGAAACTGTCACTTTAGTCACAAATTATAGCAGTGTCAAAACGCATACTGGTGTGATGGGATTGTTCTATCTCATGGTTGCTCAAACATCACCAAAGGCTAATTCTGTCCTGCATTATACAGAAGGAGTAAGTTTTGAAGTGTAAATGCGTCATTGGCAACTTCTATAGTCAGACAGATCTCTCTATAACAGTCATTCTCTATAATAATAATATTTCACTATAGCAGCTAAAAAATTTGATTTTATTTCCTTTGTTTCTGCAGAGAGGTAGTGAGAGTGTAAAAGTGCACAAAGTTGTTGGGGCCTTGGCAGTGTTTGGAGTTGGACTACTTGTTGTTGCTACTGTATTTTGTCTAAATAAGAAAAAGGAGAGAGGAAGGATATGAGTCTGTAGTGATATGAGGTTTTATCTGTTTGTTTACTCTGTTGCAAGTAGACAGTGAAAATGTGAAAGGAGGAATCAATTAGAATGAATTGAGACAACTTTGATTTTCCTCCAACTACCTATCATCTCCTTCTTTTCTTTCTTTGGTAGAGCTACCTTTTAATTAAATATTTTTTAAAATTAAACTCATCACGTTTATTAATTCTCTTTTTTGGAAGATACAAAATTCAGCTAACTATTAAAGTGAACTAAGTAAAAGTAAAGTGAAGTGATTTTTGAAACACAAAATAAAAATAGATGACTTTGATAGCGTAAATAGGGCATACTTTGACCACAAATTGTATTCAATAAGGTAATCAAATATAGAAAAATTATAATTATTTCAGCGAACCGAATTGCTCAAATCGAATTGTTAGCCGTACTGACCAAATCTCATTATAATAACAACGTTTATATAATTAATCTTTATGCTTATAATGTTAGAATCATTCTTCTTTTACAGATAATAATTAGTAAGTTGTTCTAAAGAGACAGAGATATAGAGATTGAGCAATCCCCGATTGATTTCATGTCTTATCAATATCTCCTATACCATTAGCTTAACAGTGAATACATGTCAAAATTTTAATACATGCTTTTCCTCCAAGTTTACTTGCAGCAGAATTGTATACACTTTATTAATATGTATAGCTCGAATAACATGTATCTATAATATTAGTATACATACTGATCTACTATACAGCTGAAATAATATGTATACATATTGATATATATAAGTATGTATAGTATCCATTTATTTGAGATACATTATTCTAATATGCATGCAATGTATATCACCTATTTGAGCTGAAATTGATATTCATTATCATATTCAATAAACAAAAATATATTTTTTTTAAAAATGGGAATATCAGCTTTCGTTAGAGAGATAAAAATGGAGAGATTTGAAAAAATGGCTACTCAATATCATTTCTTTTAGGTTTAATTTGCTAATTCGAATATTTAACTAAAACATGTCTAACTCCATTTAGGGTTGTATGTCTGTCTTTCTCTCGAGTGAGCTCATTTTACAGATGAGTTGTGAAGGGTAGAACTGGCAAAATCAGCCCATGAGATCATAAGTTGCCCAACTTACGTAAGTTTGAACTAATAATTGACTCGCTCATTTATTAGCTCAGCCCAACTCATTTTAATTCATCAAAATTTGGGCTGATATTTGACCCAAATTGATTCATGAGAAATCTTGTCAAAATATTCTCAAAAAAATATTTTATTTTATTTAATATGTTATATTTAATCATAATAAAGATTATAAATTATCAATAAATAAAGAACAAACAAAGCAGTTAAAACTTACTTAGAGTTGGACGAATTGGATTATGACCGACATTTTAATCCTTTTCGACCCAACCAACTTTTGAACGGATTATTATTATTAACTAAACTCATTTTGACCCGCTTAAATTCAGCTCATCCCGCCTATTTGCCAACTATAATCAAATGATATGTGTTCGATCTGTGAGGTTCTGAATGAAGAGAAAAAGAGATTTTTCCTCTCAAGAATGTGTTCAAACGTGCAATATCTGCTGGCCTCAAAATCCGTCAATTAGACAGCTGCTTTTTCTTTTTGTTCTTTAAAGAGCTTGTTTGAAATTATATCGAGGAAACCAAAATTTATAAAATAAAATAAAATAAAATAAAAGAGCAAGGCGCGAAAATAAAGAACACATGAATATTTTTAGCATGGAGAACTTGAAGGGATGATGATGTCTGTAAAGTGGGATAGCATAAGAATATAGTGAAACAATAGGGATAATATTGGTCAGCAGCACTTGCAAACCACAAGGGATAAGTAATACGAAGCAAAAGCTGGAGAGAGGTTTCTCAAAATTTTCCCTATCATCTACTAGTTCTCAAAAGTGAAGTCTTTAAGCTACACTTTCTGAAGGAAGAAGTCACCCTAGATATCAAATTGAGACAAGGAATGGCACCATCATATTTGTAGGACAAATAGACTGGGCAATTTGTAAATATCTGCAAACAAGTATGTTTCAGAAAACCCATCCCTTCTTCCTAGAATTATCATCTCAAGTTAAGACATCAACCTTCTGTAAAAACTGTACCACCATATAAGCCGAGTCTGTCAAGCCAACTTGCTATATTTATATGATACTCTTAACATGCATTCTTTCCATTTTCCCTTATCAAGAGTTTGCTGCTTTCCCAACTGCTAAACCATATCTTCCGGTTGCCATCAACACAAACTCCAGCTTCAGCACTGCTCACAACACCATAACAATAAGTTTTCTGGAATAAGCTAACAGAGTTCACATGGACAATAAGTATGAAAAATTGAGTACGACTAACTGCTCTCCATTCAGACGGCTCGTGAAAACAAAAGTCGTCCAAGATTAAAGTCCACAAGATTGAGACTTACCTGACTGCCACCAATTAAGCAGCTTGAGTCTCGACCATTACGAAGGCTTGGATGAGACTCTGAGCAGCATTCGTTTGCTCAGGCGTCCCAGATATAATAATGACAGTCTCTGCTGCTCCAGGCTTGGGATCATTTATGGTGACTTTCGCATCAGAAATCTAGAAAATAATTAGTCAAACGAAGAGTCAAAAAGTAATATATTTTTCATACAATGCAAATAATTTGTACTTGGCATAAACGACACTAAGTTTGGATATAGATTTTGTTGAAACATAGAAAAAAAGAGTTTTTGAAGTTAAAGTTGAAAAATGGTATTTGGAAGTTGAAGTTGTGTTGGAACAGGTATTTCATTTGAGAGAATGTAGGAAATTCTGTGAGTGGAAAAAGATTTTTCAGTTGAAAAACTAACCAAAAAACAGTCTAATGTATAACCAAAAAATGTTTTGAACAAACGGGGCTAGAATAGTGATATACTTCTTTTTAAAAATCCAAATAAATGGTAAAAGAAACTTCTTTTCAGTAAGCCTCCCATCTTTTCTGATATTGAAAAACACGGGAGCAAATCATGTAGAGAAAGACAAGAGGACAAATATAACAGTAAAATATTAACAAAGAAAAAGAGTACTCAGTAACCAAATAGGTAGAAATATATACAGAACGAGGGCAATAATATTTTTTCCAAATACATACATTTTACATACACAAGGAGGGAGATCATATATCTCTTTATTGGACATGGCCTAGGTAAAGACCAATCAGAAACAAAAGGTAGAATGCAGAATAAAGGTATAATGCTAATTAGGGACATGGATCATACCTCACATATTTGTCGAAGACATCCCCCGCCTTCTCCATAGATTGCAGGAACGACAGATCGAGGTACAACTACTTCCACAGTAGTGTTTGTAATCACAGCGGGATTACTTCCTCTACATTAATGAAATTCATGTGTTGATATACATATATCATCGATGTGTAATAGAAATAGCAGTTATTCAAACATCAAGAAGAAAAATAAAGGAAACTGAAAGAGGCTGGTCATGATCTAGAAAGTACAGACCCTCCAAAGCTGCCAATACTTCGAGGACCTCCTGCATAGTCTGGAAAGCCTAGCTGCCCCCCACCTTCACCCAGTCCCTGCAATCCAGTTCAGGAAAATAATATCTCTCTGATGTTTGTCCTTTTTTTGGATCAGAACTTTCTATTCCAGCAGAAGCCGTGCTCTAAGACAATTCTGATGCCCATTTTAAATTACATTATGAAACAAGCAGCACGTGGTTACAAGTAAATTAGGTGGATCGAGCCTATGTATAAAAATCAACCAACTCCCATTTAAAAATCACAAGAAACTAGAACGGTAGAACCAACTACAACCAAATGCTACCTGAGAACCCCATGGTGCTGAAGGTGGCATTCTATCAGAAATATGAGGTGGAATGCCTGGCCTATGGAAATTTTGCATAAAGGGAGGACGTTCATCATGTGGATGGAAACCACCATGTGGAGGTAGAGCATCAAACTTGTGAAATGGTGGACGAATGTTGGAGAACATGCCTGGAGGTGAAAATTCTCCCCTTCCCATGTGTGAAGCGAATGGAGGTACTTGGTCCAGAAACCCAGGGTGTGAAGGAAATGCATCACGAAAGTAATGATTCTGCAATCTGGTGGTAATCTGCAGAAGGGCTTCACGAACTTTTTCAACATCTCCATTTATCTGAGCAAACAAAAAGAAGAGTAAAAAGCAAGTCGAGAACTAGGAATTAGGCCAGTCCTAGAACAAACAAATGTTGCCATAGATATCACACTAAACCAAAAAAGAGAAAATAAAAAATAATAAATGTCAACCTAGCAAAAAACCCTCTAAATATGTAGAAGAACTTCCAATTTTTCTCAAATCATAACAAGCAAAAAACACCTGAACTACTTCTTCATTTTCCGCTGCACACTTTGGGGTTTGATCCTTGCCTACAATACGAATATACGCTCCAGTTGACTTCCTCATTTCAGCAATTATACCACCACCTTTACCCAAGAGACACCCAATTTGATTGGAGAACACCAAAAGTTTTGCAACCATAACATTGTCCTGGTTCTCAGGTGCGGCCCTAAAAATTCGGGATTGGATGCGAAGGACAGCATCTTGCGGCAAAGATATTCTATCATCTGGGTGCTGCATAAATAGAACGACCTTAGTCTTTTATTATTAGGTTATAGAACAACAAAGAATCATGATTAAGAAGAGGAAGGAAGAAACAGTATCAACTTTAGCAAAAAGAACAAAACCACCCCCCACCCCTCCCACCGAGCTGCCAATTAAGGGGAATCCAGGAAAAAGAAAGCAAATAGAGTAAGGATTCAAATCGTACTGCTGGACCGGAGATGACAATAACACGATCTTCAGAATCCCCTGCACCTTCCAGAACTTTGATTTGACACCCAGTCTCATGCTGAAGTGCTTTGATTATACTTCCTCCCTTTCCAATTATACCTCCAACTTTTTCGTCTGGACAAAGTAATCTGAAAGTCAAGGCATCGGGGATAGGATTCATCCGACCAGGTATACCAACTTCCCCATCACGAAATCCAAAAGAAGGTGGTCCCTGCCCAAGGTAAGGACGTGTTGACGATGGACGCAATTCCCGGTTAGAAAAAGCATGTCCAGGAGACTGAGAAGATGGACCACCAGCATCAGCAGAGAGAAAATCCTGATCCCAAGTGGAACTCTCAAGTAATTGCCGAGTAACGTTTTCAAGAGCTTTTTTAACTGCATCACACTCCCCAGAAATCTGCAACATAACAATTAGGAATGTCTCCAGTGCTCTGGTCAATGTGACAAGATTCGACTAACAGAGTACTGCATAAAGCAGCAGACAATATACAAAATGATCAACTCTGTGAAACATGAGGCAGGAAATGTGATGCTGATGAAGCAGTATTCACCATGAATTCAACAAGTAAGAAGAGTATGCAACTTTCTCAAATTGAATTGTATAGATGCAAAGGGCCATTTTGTGTCACCAAAGTTAATCAGAGCACCTCCTAACGTAGAAACTACTGTTATATCATTACTAAGCTGCAACCTTTTAAAACATCGTAACATGCACACACAAAAGAACAGGGCAGAATTACGAATACAACAGAGGTAGATAGATGATCACATTGATGACAGTTAATGACAAAGCTGAGAGAATCAAGTTGACTAAGGCCCCATTTGGACATGATTTGAAATCATTGATTTGAGATTAGATTGTTTTGAAGTTGAAGTTTTGTTTGGACATGCAATTTGGATTTCTTAAGTTGTATCTTTTCCCATGAACATGAAAACCCCACAAATCATGAAAACTATCAAAATTTCCCCCATTCTTATACAATCTTACCGAAACCGAATGAGCAAGCCATAGTTCATAAACAAGATATTAGAATATCCTAAGGCACCACATTTGATAAATTGCATATCTCGATGTTCCTTTTATAAATAAATGTTTGTGATTACAAACTTTCAAATACACATAATTATATAAAGATCCACTAGTCAACAATAGTATTAACTAGTTATTCTTTAATATAATTCTTTCACATAGTAGAGACAATCTCTTCACGCGGATTATGAATCTTTTTATTTTGCAAAATTTAAAATGATGGGTCTTTTTTCACAAAATATAAACTCATGGTCAAGTTTTACATTTAAAAAACTTTGGAATCCCAAATCCACTTTTTGGAGATTTTGGGATTTGAAATCATGATTCTAAATCGCGTGTGTAAATGCTGATTTGAAATCATGATCCCAAATCACATGTCCAAATGACTACTCATACTTGCATAGAATGAATGAATAAATATCAACAAATATACCTGAACCAAATCATCGGATGAAGATGCACATGAAGGTCGTTTGTCCCTGGGAAGAATCCGTATCTGTGCCCCACTTTCAGAAGACATCAGCTTTATCACACTACCACCTTTTCCTAGCAAGCAGCCCACTTGACTGGAGAGTATAAGCAATCTTATAATTAATGAGCGAGAATTATTACCCTCTTCATCTCCTCCATCCATTCCCACTCCACCTCCTTCAACCATCCTATCAAATACCAAGAATAGAGCTTTCTGAATAGATTCAGTTTCCTTTTCAGTTTTGGAATTTTCGGCCGGAAGAGACACCTTATTCTCACCCTTATCAACATTTTCATCATTGCAATTGTCTTTTTTCTTAGTTCCACTCTCCTCAACATCAGCCAGGAGCTGTTCGGTTCCAACTTCGTCTTCTTTTCCTGAACCTACAATAACTATCACCCTCTCATCACAACCTACAATACTATCCTCAACTCGAACCTCTGCACCAGTCTCCTCTCGTATCCGAGAAATAATGCTACTATCCTCTCCGATAAGGAAATCTATTTTTGAAGCAGGCAATAATATACGAACTGACGCAGGTGATCTCTGTGAACTAAAAGATGATAATTTCTGCCACTTCCCTCGGTCATTTGTTTCTGCAAGGCTCCAATCATGTGGTCTCTTGGAAGGTGTCAACTTCATTGACATGTCTGCAATTTTTTTTGTAATAGATGCTCATTTCAGGAAAGAATGATATGCTTATAGAGGATGTATGAGCAAGGTATGGATTTTATTTTTTTATTTTTTTGAAAAGTTGAGGTAATTTGGACATTGCCAACTAGCAGACCCAACTTGATAAGGCCTGAACCCATGAATGCAAATATAATCAGTCAAACTCCATAGAGCCACATCGGTAGTGATTTCCGAACATTGTACACACTATTCTCTTCTATATGATCAGTAAGACACATTCATGAAAGAGTGATACCTGAATCAGGGAAAATGAATGTCCCAATTGCGAACCCTAGGGGTGAAGAACAGCGCATAGTTCAGTCTGAGCATTTGGCATTCAAACTACTCTCCACCAACATAGGTGGAAAATTTAATTACCTTCTCACAGAAATCCTTAAAAACCTAAGGTATTTTTCATATCGGGGCCATTAGTCATACCTTCTTCTTCTTCTTTGTTTTAATTATATTACAAAGAAACCACGCACTTCATATGTACACTATATGTAACAGAAAACTATGCCCTAGGTTTGCAAAAGCCTAGAACCAGGAAAACAAATTTCAGCTGAAGCTTAAAAAGACGAACTTGTTAAAAGTTATTCAATGGACTGCAGTTATAAAGCATCTATGTCAATCAATATCACGGAATTCCATACCTACACATTTGCTAGTTACAATCTGCACAAATTTGAAGCTTTAATAGAAATCTTTGATTTATAATTTTAATTTTAGTATGACCAATTTTTCGACATTTAGCTTGACCACTCAGTGTAACGGAAAGTTGAAATCGAGAAAAACTACAAGAGAAAACGAAAGAGTAAAGAAGAACTGAGGGATTCAGCATATTTACCAGGTATATCGTCTGAGAAAAATCCGTACCGCTTCAAAGACGGAGTAGGGTTCCGCCGGCAACGCTGTAACGGTGAAGATAAACTAGGTATCCGGCGGAGGTCAGGGAGAATGTGGTGCTGTATACCAGAAGAACTGGGGTTTCACTTTTGTAGCAAGTACATTTATAGATAGTTGTATTTTATTTGCCTGGACATTTAACAAAAATATAGTCAAACAAAAATCAATACTGTATTTTAATAATTTTACGATATTTCTATCAATTAATAATAATTAAGATTATATGCACTACAGTTATTTATAACGGTCTAACATTATCTACATTAATTAGTTAATAATATCACATTTCATATTGTGTATTAGTCAGTTTATTATGCTTTTGAAAATTTAAAAGTGTTTATTTAAAAAAAATATTTGATTAAATTTTTGAGAAAAAATAAGTGTTTTTAGAAAGTATTAGAAGCTTTTGCAGAAGTTAAAAAAAATAATTTTTTTTAAATTATTTTTTTGAAAAACACTTTTGAAAAAAATACACTTTTAAACATTTTCAAATAGTCTGGTCAAACATTATTTGCTGCTCAAAAATAATATTTTAAATTTTTAGTCAAACAAAAAAAAATTCTCATTAAAACTACTTTTTTGAAAAGTACTTTTAAAAAAAAAAACACTTATCAAAATAGCTAATTTTTTTTAGAAGTATGGCTAACAGGTTATATATCTGTTTAACATTAAAACCTCGTGTGAACATGATTTAAAATTAAATTAATTTAAAGTAAGTTTTATTTGGACATATAATTTGAATGTTTTACCATAAATATGAAAACTTCACAACTTATGAAAACTATCAAAAAAAATTCAATTTGTATAAAATCTTACCAAATGAGCAAATCATAGTTCATAAAGAAGATATTGAAATTGGAACATCCTAAGGCGCCGTATTAATAAAATCACATCTCTTCATGTTCGTTCTGTAAATATATAGTTGTGATGACAAATTTTCAAATATATATATTTTATAAAAGATTCACTAGTCGGTAATAATAATAACTAGTTATTTTTTAATATAATTCTTTCATATAGTATAGATAGTTTTTCACGCCGAGCATGAATCTTTTTTTTTTATAAATTTTAAAATGATGAGTCTTTTTTATAAAAATATAAACTTATGAGTCAAATTTTATATTTAAAAGAATTTAAAATTTCAAATCATGCTTTTTTTAAAAACAAAAAAAAATTAAAATCATAATCCTAAATTTTATATTCGACGTTAGTTTAAAATTTCCAAATCTCATATTCAAACGCTCGCTGAATTTGTCTCTCTCTCTCTCTCTCTATATATATATATATATATATATATATAAGGAGCTTTGAGGCATTCCGTTGTGGCATGCTTCTAAGGCCTCCATTCTTCTTCTTTTTTCCTTGTTTTTTAAGTACTTTTTACATTTTAAAATTATTTTTTAACTCATTAATTTAATTAATGTCATTTAATGTTATCACATACATCAATTAGTCATCATTCCTATTTATCTTTTTTTTTTTGGAGCATTTTTCTTCATTTTAAATAATTAACAGATTTATTTATTTTTTAAAAACTTTCTTGCTTTAATTATTTTTTTTATTTTCGTTAAATATGCAAAAGTCATATCATACCAAAAAAAAATAAGTTAAAAGAGCTATTACTTTTAAATTAATACAGCCGTTTTTGCCCAAATGAATTCGATGGCCACAATTATTATTAGTATTAAATTAGCTATAATTTTTGCCAAAGAGAACTCAATGATCATATTTTTAATGTATGTATGAACGTTTTTGTTAGTCATTCTCTATTATTTGAAAAAGTGAATTTTGTTTGAGAAAAATGTTATCTTTTTCATATTTTCTTTCAATTGAGTTTTAGAGTATTATGAATAACTTTATTATGTTATTTACGTTTTCAATTATTTAGATTATACTATGCTATTTTTGCTTATATATAATACAAAGTTAAGATATAGGTTGAAATTTGATCTACAAATTATACATAGGCAAAATGTTACACCTTCACAATGACGTCATTGGATTTTTGAAGATCAATAAGTTTTTTTTCTTTTTTTTTTTGCATATTTTTGGTATTTTAGAATTATCGGTTATTCTTTACTATTTTATCTTCTTTGTTATACTAGAAGTGGAAAGCTCCAAAATTTAAAATTAAATCACGAAAATATCCTTAAAAAGTTGGACATAATTTGTTAGAAATTTTAGACAAAAATTAATAATCAATTTGCTAAAAATAATAAAATTATAGAGGGATTGGACACATCAAATTTATGTTGGTCTTTAAACTTTCATTTATAATAAAACTAGTAAATTTGTTTGCCTTTCGCGCGATTTGAGAAAATTTAAACTTATGCACAAAGTATTTGAATGTAGAATATTTTTTAATTTATAAATCCGTATAAATAGACTTTAAGTCAGAATGTGTTTTATTATTAACACTTCATGTTATATAGTTTTTATATTAGTTTGTTCATCATCTAAGTATTTTTTATGTCAAGGAGACATTTGAGTTTTGTATAATCCGTATAAGTATAATTATAACTTTTTTAACGTATACCGAGTTTTTTCAAATTAATTGGTCTTTTTATGTGTAATAAAATTTTAAATGTAATTTTCTTTTGTACTTCTGATATATATATCTCTCTCCCTATATATATATATATATAAATAAATAAAGTATCCAATTTCTTTTAATAGAGTTAAATAAATAACATATTTTTTTATTTAAAAAAATAATCTCTCTTAAATAATTAAGCGTGCTAGTATATAAGATGGAGAATAACTCTTCCTTCTTTCTTTAACATAACTTGATTAATTTGATAATATTTTTCCTTTTTTATTTTCTTAAGTAATGATATAAGTTGAAACCTTAGTTTTTTAAAATTTTATTTTATTTTATTTTTTTAATTATCACTCTCAATTAAAATAGATGAATGGGTATTTATGAAGTCAAAAAGCTATAAGGAAATTAGAAAGAAAATATAAAAAGAAATAAATTAAGAGGATTTTAACTGAATATAAAAAAGATATTGAGAGTGAGATTTTAAAATTTACTTTCACAATTCTATCGTTAGAAATAAAATAAATGAATCAAGCAATTAACTTTGAAAAAAGAGAAGGAAAATCAGTGATAAATTTCTAAAGTAGTATTATTATTTTCAACAGTAAGCTCATTCCATTTTATCTTCAAATTTTAAATTGTAGAAAAAAAATTATTCATTTTTCATTAGCACAAACCATTTCCATCTCCTTTTATTTTTTCTTATTCAATTCGAACTTTTCGTAGATGTCAATTTTGTAGGAATTTGTAGTCCTCGTTGTCAAGAAGTCACGTAATTTCAGCACAAATATATTTATAAAAGCATATATAATAAAAGAAAGTATGTAAAATTATTTTTCAATCCAGGTCAATTCTTTCCACATTGATCTTGTCATCCTTTTCTGATATTAAGCATGACTTGCGATCATTTATTGAAAACTTGAATTTCCTAAATTCTGACATGTTAACTTCAGTCACAACTTTGTGATTATTTTAAAAGAAAAAAACAACACCTTTATATTATAACACAAATTTATCGTGTGAAACAAATTAATAATTAAAAAATGATAGAAAGTTAATAGATAAAAAAATACATACTATTGTAATATTTCTTTTTTCATTTCGCTACTCTAATGTTAACTTCATCAATTACTCTCAAAAAACAAAATCAATATACACACACAGACAAAAGAAAAAGGCAAAAGTTTCAATAATATAATTATATTCAACCAAATAAGTATTTATAAGAATTATAATAAAGTTAGTAAGTAATTGATAAGAAAATTAACTCAATTCTAAAGAATAATTGGATAAAAAAGAAATTAAGAGGAAAAGGTAAAGAGAATTCTCACCATACATAACTGAAGATGCTTGTAAGGATATATATAAAAGATTAAAATTTTTATCATTCTTTTGTTGAGTTTAAATCAACATAGTTAGTAGCCATTTGTTAAAACTAAAATCAAGTTAATAAGTAAAAGGTAAGAAAGATTAAATAAATTTTAAAGAATAATAAGAAAAAAATAATTAATAGAGAAAGATGAAAATAATTCTCACACGGATCAATATGTTTGACAAAAAATTAAGACCTCTAACCTCCTTTCATTGAGATCTAATCTATATAGTTAATAGACATTCAAGTGATATTATTTAGACAATTAATGATAGGCCTTTAGGCTTTCTAGATTTTAAGAAAAAAAGTGAAAATAAATAAGAGTAAAGGTAGAATATGAATTAAAAAAGATAAATTAAAAAAAAAAGTTCAGTTTTTTTTTTAATGTAGTATATTTAATTTTAATTAAGAGAGTTAAAAAGTTAATTTTGAGCTTTTAAACATAACATATAAACAATTTCCAAAAGAGAGAAAAAGATATAATTGTGTTTCTTGACCAAAGAAAGATGATCATAGAAAATTATTATTAAGAGGATTAATAAGAAGAATAGAAAAGGATTGAGATATGATTAAAATGATTAAAGAAGTGACTTTTGAGATTTCCAACATAACACAAAATTAATGATCTGTATATAATCAGCTAAAATAAAATGGGATCTTGCCCCAACAGGTGGCCCAAAACCAACAACAAACAGATGGGCAATAACACCTACCTAAAGTATCGATATTTTGGTCTCTCATTTGTGTTGTTCATCTCTTTTGCTCAGAGAAGCAGCTTCGGCCATGGTGGCCGGCACTGAAGACAAGTAAGGTTTCTTTTACTTCTTTCCATTTTTGATAAACTCCTACTTCCGGCTCTGCAAATCCTATTTAAGAATGTTTATTTAATTTTTTCTCAATTTATTCATTTTCAGTTAGGAATCCTAACTTCCCCTGCCGCCTGCCGACCTTTCTATCCAGGTATATTGCCCTTGCCATTGTTATACCCCCTAGGATTTCCAACACCTAGATGACCTATTCGCACGTTGGTGTCACGCCCCATTTTTCCCTCGCGGAAAAGCGGGACCCAACATGTGACATCCCTTAGGGGTTAAAAATAGAGTCGCCACCTAACGAATTAAGATGCGTTAGGGCACCGTTCTAAGCTTATTTTATTCCTAAGTCAACCAGAGTCGGGTAAGGGGTTTGGTTACCTCGAAAGGAAGGTGTTAGACACCTTTCGAGGTCCACAAAAGTGGTTCCCGACCGTACTCATTAAATGGGAAAGATTATCTAAGTGATCAAATAAGATTTGTTTTAAGACAATATTATTTAAACTAAAAAAATGTTTTTGATAAAAGAAGTTGATAATAAAAGATTAGTTCTGTTTAGACGGGTAATAAAGAAATTGTTTGGCAAAATGAATTATGAAGGGATTTTAACCTATTATATGCGAAATTCGTAACAATACAAACAGAAATTAGAAATAATCAAACAATGAATGAAAATTTTATTTAATTATGGGGCCGAGCCTTGATAAGGCGCCTACGTATCCCTTAAAGGAATCAGGCCAAACGTAATTCTAAATTTAGAAAAGTTTGACCTAATGGGATCACTTGTGCAACTTAAATAATACTTTGCAATCTTTTGAATTGCTCGTATTATTCAGCGAGCACAACTATCATTTCCCGACTACCCACCTAGTTGATTAATTAACTTAAACGCACTAGGTGATGAAGCTAACGTCCTATTATTTGCCTACCCGCACCAATCTTAAGGTCCAAGAGGCATTGGACATCTACTTTGGATTTTTGGATCTAAAATCCTATGGTTATAAAAGAAAACGACAGAACAATAATTCACATATGCATGTAAGGTTTCAAATAGACCTCTTCGTGTGAACATGATTTCTAAAGGGATGTTTAATAAACCATATGATTTCTAACCAAATATCAATTTTTATTTGCTATCTCTTACGTTGTGATTTGAAAAGGAGAGTGACTAAAAATTCAAACTACGTGATCAAATAAGCAATGATTATCAGGTAAATCAGATCACCGTTAGCGCAGATTATTATATTTTATTAGCCCATAATTATACAAAAAACCTTCAAACAGTAATCATTTTATATACAATGATTAGACAATATTTTATCCGGAGTCTTTAAAATTATTAACCAATCTGTTTAAAAGTCATTTGAAAGCAAGGTTCCCGATTAAATAAAATTCTCAATATTCAGATTGTGCAGATCAAGCATACAATTAAGTCCTATGTTATAACGCATTAAACAACATAGATATAACATATGAATTCAGCTCAAACACGCGGGATATCTAGATATATTTTAACCTTTAATCATTCTCATAGCCTTTTATTAATGTATAACAATTAGTCAGACAAAAGTAATATTCAAACGAATAGATGGTATTGACAATGATTTAACAAAATTTATTTGCACACAAGTTCAATTAAAGTCTAAGAGATGTGAATCCTAATTATGATAGTTAAAGAATTCTTTTCACGGCATGACTTAATAATATTCTAAAAAAATCGTAAACACAGTTGGTCCGAATTTATTATCACACAGATTAAGTAAATTTAAACCAAGACCCATTAAATATTTTGTAGATATGATTTTTTCAAGTCGCACATAATTAGTTAATTTAACGAGCTTGATTTGCATGGGTTATAAGAATCCTATAGGCATGCTTTTCTAGGTGGATTTGGAGATTCGAAGGAAAACAATAAAGAAACATAATCCCCGCTCCCTATAAAACCCCATTTCACTATTTATCATTGTTCATTTACAAGTTACAATAATAATAACGAATTTAAATAAAGAAATATATAAATAAAAACAGAGATTTAAACTACTCCCAAACAATCACTTCTGATTTTTTTTTATTCCAAACCGAAGCGACTCTTCGATATTTCCCTCCATAATAGAACCTGTTAAATGATAGAACAAACATATATACAATCTAGCCCTAAACAGATTACATTTTGACCTTGCTTCAAGCAAAATTAAGTAAATTCAAAAGAAAAGACCAAATCATTCAACAATACGCGTAGTAAATTAAAGGCATATTATCACAGAAGCATAATATAAAAGAGGTACTAACCAGTTAAAGGAAGAGAAGCAAATTCTTGAAAATAGATACTCGTTTTAACTTAATTGCTAGGAGAGAAGTCTTTTCTTCTTCTTTTTTTTTCGGAGGAAAAAGTTGTTAGAACACAATTGCTAGAAAATCTAAAGTGTTCCTGTCATAATAGAGGACAAGGGGTTGCTTTTATAGCCATAAAATCAAAAAAATTAAGGGAAAGAAACGAAAAAGGGAAACTCAATTAAAGGAATAATTTTCCTTAATTAACAAAGCCAAAAATAGATTTTAGGGGACTGAAAGTAATTTCCATAATAAACAGATAGCACATCAATGTAAAAAGGAAGGGAATAAAATCTGTTATAAAGATTTCCTTAGACATGAACAATAAAATATATTATTCATAAAGTCCCTTATATCTTATCCCTAAATAATAGCCTGAAACTATATGGAATATTTATTGTAAATTAATAAATAAACCAAATACGACAAATCAAATCAGTCATTAATCTACATATTATTTTCCTTAATTAACCGGGAGCTAAAATAACATGGAATATCTATTATTAATAAATAATACCAAATAGGACAGATTGAATCAAAAATTATTCTAAATATTTCCCATAATTAATCAGGAACTATAACAGCATGAAATATTTATCATTAATAAATAGTACAAAATAGGGCAAATTAAATCAAAGATTACTCTAAATTAAAAATCATGAAATATGACTAAATGAGTAAAGAGTGTGGTTTTCTTAATTAACAAAAATTAGAGCTTCGTTTAACATGATTAATGGAAGGAAAGAGAATCAGATCATGAAATATCTTTAAAATTAGTCAAATTAAATGGAACAACAACTAAGTTATCATTTAATAATTTAAGGAAAAATGTGAGTACAAAATTACCCTAATATTGCATATACCAAAATGATAATAGAAGAATATCTTTTAATTAGAGTGATTAATGATACGACACATTTCAGACAATACTAGAATCAAACAGTGACAATTTTATAGTTTAATCGATACTAAATTATCATGCAAATTAATCTAACTAACGAATAAATATTATCCAATAATACATAATTTTCCAGACAAATTAAGTAATTAAAAACCATTTATTATGCAAATACACAAATGAAATAAAGAGAAAAACAAATAATGTTACTTACAAATATATTACATATACCTATTATATGTATAAAATGAACAAAAAGGAACAACAGTATATATAGTTATATATATATATATATATTATATTATATATTCATACATCTATCATAGATACATATATTATATTATATAATATATATTATATATTTATTATATACAAATGGGTAGAAAAGAGAAAACGATAATAAATACACACACATACACACACACACATATATATACGTCTATTACATATTACATATAATATATATGTATTTATTATATAAACGGACAGAAGAAAATAATAATAATAATAATAATAATAATAATAAATATAATTATACATATGCATATATATATATATATATTATTATATCATATATTATATCTATTATATATATATGCATATATTATACATATTATATTATATATATAAAAAAAAAATGAACAGCATTATATATATTAGCTATATATTATTATATATTTATACTATTTATATATATATTATTCATACATATATATATATATATATATATTATATTATCTATAGATATATATTTATTATATACATATATAATATATATAACAATAAACAACAAAACAAAAATAAAAATAAAATAAATAAGTAATAAATAATTTACGGACAGATCTGAGATCTGTCCGATTGGACTGTAACCGGAGCGACGGGGATTTTTCCGGCGGAGTTTTCCGGTGACGGACGAGGGAGAAGAGAGGGGAAAAGGAAGAAGAGGGTCGCGGCAGTTATGGTTACTGCCGTCGCCGGCAGTGGAGGAGGAGGGAGATTTTGTGGTGGCCGGTCTGTTGAGTGCTGTTGGCGTTGATGGAGGTTTTCCGGCGATGGCTAGTGTGGTGAAAAGGGAGAGGAAATGGAGATGGGGAGAGAGGAGGGTGGCTGGCGGCTGTCGGGTTTCATGGTGTTGTTTCGGTGGTCGTTAATGGGGTTTGTGCGACGGTGAGGGAAAGGAAGGCTGCCGGTGGCAGCTTGAAGTTGCTGCTGTTCGCCGGAGTTCATGGAGGAGGAGAGGAAGAGGGAACGACGCCGGTGGATGCTGGCCGGAATTTATGGAGATTTGGTGTTTTTCCGGCGATAGTTGTCTGGCCGTCCGGAGATGAGAGGGAGAAAGAGAGGGAAGATGGAGAGAGGGGCGGCTGCTTGGTTGGGAAGGGAGTGAAATGAAAAATGTTTTTTAGGGTTTTTGGGGTAAGGGGAATATAAAAGGAAATAGGTGGAGTTTAATCCGGACCGTAGGATTAAAATATAATGAACGGCTAGGATTGGTTCTAGAATAATTGGGTCAGTTTATGGGTCAAAAACGGGTAGGGATTAATTTGGCTGAAATTTAATTTAAATGATAGACAAAATTAATCAAAAGTGGCTAAAATTGAAATAAATTGAATAGAAAGTGACCAGATCTGAAATGAATTGAGATGAAATTGAATAGAAATGGCTATAATTTAAATAAAATTGATTGAAATTGAATTTAGCTGCTACTAAATTAATAAATAAACTACACTTTAAAATAATTTAGTAATAGATATAAAATAATTTAAATTATAAGAAAATCATATAAATATTATTATTAATAAATAAATTCTAAATTTAAATATACTTATGCAAATATCATATAATTATTGTTATATTTATGAATAAATTAATGACTAAAATATAAAGTCGAGTCATCAAATATTATAAAAATCATATTATTAACATAAATAATTTATAAATTCAAGTAATTTTATTATTCAAATAAATTTATAAAATTAGCAAAACTAGGTAAATAATTTATTAAGTAAAGGATATATTTTAAAATAAGGGCGCATACCTACGTCGTAATTATTTAATATCAAAACTTAAAATTAATATAGGTCATACATATAACTTGAAATGATTTTCGCAATGTTATGATAATAAATTACTTTATAAATACAAAAAATAAGCCGAATTTTGCGTTAAATAAATAAATAAATATATACATATATAAGCAGCATATTAAGGCGCAGGTCGGTCAAAATTGGGTGTCAACAGCTGCCCCTTCTTTGCTCGAGAATGAAGGATGAATTGTTGAGCAAAGAACGTTGACTTAGTAGCCAATTTTGTCCGACCGAAGGAAAAATTTGGGGCGGTCAAATAAAAGAAAATAAAGTCATGAAGATATCGCGACCGAGACTTCAGTTTTAAGTCGCCTACATATCTCGGGTGTCACGAGAATCAGGCCGCATGTAGTTCTGGATTTTAGGGACGAACGAGATCCCTAAAAATTGATAACACGCGGCTTGAATAAAGATGGGGTAGCACGACTCGACATGATTTAGAATGCATTTCACAATAAACAGGTGAGAATATAGTTCAAAAGAAGAAAGTAGGAAGGCATTATCATTCGTAGCTCGTGATTTCTCCACGTTCGTGTAAATAGTAAAGCATGTGCATCAAATATTTTCACAAAATAAACGGATGCAAAAATTTAAACATGATGCACGTTCCCTTTAGACAATGAAAGTTTGTTTAGAGATAATGAATGATGTCTCTAAACCGTGATGTCTCGGGCCATGATACGCAAAATAAATTCCTCAGGCCATGAAATGATGTCCGCAGGCCATGAAAAATGACGCCTTTAGACTATGACGCCTTAGGAGCATGATAAGCAGAAAATAAATTCCCTAGGCCATGAAATGATATCCGCAGGCCATGAAAAATGACGCCTTTAGACTATGACGCCTGAGGGCATGATAAACCGGAAAGTAAAATTCCTTAGGCCATGACATGATGTCTGCAGGCCATGAAAAATGACGCCTTTAGACTATGACGCCTTCGGAGCATGATAAGCTGTAAAGTAAATCTTCAGGCTATGAAATGATGTCTGCAGGCCATGAAACGATGCCTTTAGACTATGATGCCTTCGGATGAGTGGAAGAAATGCTTGTTCAAAGAAAGTAAATTGCTCGAGAGTCTCGATTAATTCAATCAAGAGCTCCAGGTTATTCGGGCTAAAATGCAAATAACGGGTTCAAAATGCATAAGCGGGCTTGAAATGCAAACAACGGGCTTGAAATGCACCAACGGGCTTGAAATGCATAAGCGAGCTTGAAATGCATAAACGGGCTTGAATGCACGTATCGTGTATACCACGGGCTCAAAATGCATATATAAATGTATACCACGGGCTCGAATTTGAATAACGGGCTCAAATGCATAGACAGGCTTAAAATGAAAATAACGGGCTTGAATGCATATATCATGTATACCACGGGCTCAAAATGCATTTATGAATATATATTCGGGCTCAAATGCATACGTAAAATGTATATTCGGGGCTCAAATGCATATGCAAACGTATTTCAAGGGCTCAAATGCATATGCAAATGTATATACGGGCTCAAATGCATGTATATCACGGGCTCAAATGTATGTATAAAATGTATATTCAGGGCTCAAATACACGTGTAAAATGTATATTCGGGCTCAAATGCATATGTAAAACGTATATTCGGGCTCAAATGCATGTAAAACGTATATTCGGGCTCAAATGCATGTATATCCCGGGCTCAAATGTATGTATAAAATGTATATTCAGGGCTCAAATGCATACATATCACGGGCTCAAATGTATGCAAATAAATATCACGGGCTCAAACACATACCAGATGTATATCACGGGCTTAAAATGCAAATATAGGCTCAAAAGTGGAAAACGGACTGAATCGTGGCTCAGACAATTTTGGCAGGTAGTGCGTTACCCAAACAACGTAAAACGGTAGAACTATGCTTAGCGTTTAAAAGTTTGGGGTAAAGCTTGACCAATCTAAAATCACAAGAATGAGAGTAGCACGATGATAATAGATTAAAAGTAGCAAAGAGCATGAGAGCTTGAAAATGACATGATAGTCATTCGATCAAATAACATGAGAAGAACGCAATAGTAGCCTGCAAACTTCAAAAAACTTGGATTAATGATTAGTCAATAAGCATGAAGTAGCTAACAATTAGCGCTTAATCAAATCAAAATTTAGGAGACAATGTTTAGCCTTTAAGATCAGAGGGTAGTGCGTAACCCGTAGGACAATGATTAGTCCTTAAAAGAAAATTTTAGGGTAATGCTTAACCCTAGGACAATGCTTAGCCCTTGAAAATAAAATTTAGGGTAATGCTTAACCCTAGGACAATGCTTAGCCCTTGAAAATAAAATTTAGGATAGTGCTTAACCCTAGGACAATGCTTAGCCCTATTCATGAATAAATTTCAAATAGTTGAGCTTTGAAGTTGATAGTAAATATCTTCGAAGATTCATATGAAATGATCGCAAATTTGGTACCTGTTGCATCCTGTGCTAAAAAAAAATCATCAGATTAAAAGGGGAAAGGCTGATTTGTGCCTTCATTTGTCCGTTGCTATCCCGATCTCATGATCTTGATGATTAGAATGGATGTCACTTCCTTTTTGGGAATCAACTCCTTTAGCTTGACTGAGCCTTGATGAAATTTTGAGATCCTTCTCAAAATTTCTGCCCCAGTTATGTAGAAACGCTCGATCTATTGAATTTTTGAGGTCCTCTCAAAAATCTGCCCCAGTGTAGACTTCTGTTGCAAATGACGTAAAGTTGTGAATTTTTGAGGTCCTCTCAAAAATTCTGCCCCAGTTGCAGCATGTTGACCGAAATACCATGAAAATGTGATAGAAGCATCAAGAACCTTTGAAGGGGAGAAGAAAACTTTATAAAGATATAGACCGAGTTCCACAGGGACGCCTACGTATCCCTCTAAAACGGGAATGAGGTCCAACGTAGTTCAGGATTGCAAGAAATGAAGGTTTTCGAATAAAGAATAGATCAAGTTGAGGATAGCTTTGGGCATCAAGTTTTAACTTGGGTGGATCACTTTGACATCAATTAGCGCTTGGAGCAAGTCTTTCAATTGGATTATATATTCACCCAAAGGAGTATACTGCTCAGATGAACTTGCTCGGGGCCTCGCGGGCTTGCGAGATTGCTGAATCAGAGGATTTTGAAAAATTGGTCGCCTTTGGAGTATAGGTGGAAGAGGCAAATTGATTGAGATATAAGGAGAAAGAAAATTTATTTGATTGAGACCGAACCCAAAATGGGCTGCCTACGTATCCAAAAGGAATCAGGTCAGACGTAGTTCGAAATTCCCTAAGTGATGGGTGACCGGAGCAGTATTTGAAGCGTAAGACATGCTAGATGTAACTGTAGGAGGTGAATAATGAAGGGGAGAAGAAAACTTTATAAAGATATAGACCGAGTTCCACAGGGACGCCTACGTATCCCTCTAAAACGGGAATGAGGTCCAACGTAGTTCAGGATTGCAAGAAATAAAGGTTTTCGAATAAAGAATAGATCAAGTTGAGGATAGCTTTGGGCATCAAGTTTTAACTTGGGTGGATCACTTTGACATCAATTAGCGCTTGGAGCAAGTCTTTCAATTGGATTATATATTCACCCAAAGGAGTATACTGCTCAGATGAACTTGCTCGGGGCCTCGCGGGCTTGCGAGATTGCTGAATCAGAGGATTTTGAAAAATTGGTCGCCTTTGGAGTATAGGTGGAAGAGGCAAATTGATTGAGATATAAGGAGAAAGAAAATTTATTTGATTGAGACCGAACCCAAAATGGGCTGCCTACGTATCCAAAAGGAATCAGGTCAGACGTAGTTCGAAATTCCCTAAGTGATGGGTGACCGGAGCAGTATTTGAAGCGTAAGACATGCTAGATGTAACTGTAGGAGGTGAATAATGAAACATGCCGGGCGATCTTTGTGGTAGGGCTTGATTTGAAGGAGTTGCATATGTTATGCGAATGTTGTATATGATTTTGAGAAAACGAATAGAGTTGACTAGAATTGTTTTGAGGATATGAGGCTTGATAGGCTGTCGAACGAAAACTTATGAAAGTGACGTGGGGTTTGATAGAAGCATAATTTTAGGAAGGAAAACAATAAACAGCATGACATGTAGTCGATAAAATAAACACATTAAAAACATTTCACTTGGTAATAAAAAATTAAACACGTTTATACGTTTTCCTAATTTGGGGACCTCTTTTGTGCCAGAGGTAGGCCTAACGTATTTTTGGAAATCAGATATGTCATAACGTATCATTCTATTTGCTCCATTACTATTTCAAATACATATAAATAAATAAATAAATTTCTTCAATTACATAACAATATATTATGATAAAATGAAGATTACAAAAAATTAAATCTATAATCTAAATGGAAATGCTCTTCCATTTTTGGTCACTTCATTGTTTAAGACATGAATCAACCTGCATAATAAAAGGTTAGTTTCAACCTAAGGAGCAAATAGTCAACATTATAGACATATTGATTTCCCAAATAAAAAAAATGCAAAAGATATAATGATGTCCTTTTTGAGATTGTAAATCTCTTTGGACTTAGGGCAAGTTTTTCTATTTAATCTTGACGTACCATGGACGTCGCGATTTTTCTAAGTTTAAAGATATGTACATGCCTTACTAAAGGCGTACATGGTCAAGTTCTAGGAGTATGAGTGGGTATGACACGGTTCCCTCGAGTGGACAACTCGAGAGTGAGGAAGTTTATGATCGTCGACGCACCGCTGATCGACCAAATCACAAACAATCCTCGAGGTGTTTTAAACTGGTGAACGGCCGTGAAACCACGCAACCGTCATTGTGTGTGAAAGTGTGAAATTCTCAAGTGGGGAAATATGAGCGGTATGCCGATAAAATAGAAGAAAATTACAACAATTTATGAATTAAAAAATTACATATGAAAATAATAAGAAAACAAAGAAAACGGTTAGTAACTTCATGGTAAAAGTCAAAAATAAGAAAATAAATCGAACATTTAGCAAATCAAAACTTAACTAAACCCATTTAGATGAATATGTAATGGTAAAAAGCCTAAAATCCCCAGCAGAGTCGCCATTCTGTCGCGCCCCATTTTTCCCTCGCGGAAAAGCAGGACCCAACATGTGACATCCCTTAGGGGTTAAAAATAGAGTCGCCACCTAACGAATTAAGGTGCGTTAGGGCACCGTTCTAAGCTTATTTTATTCCTAAGTCAACCAGAGTCGGGTAAGGGCTTTGGTTACCTCGAAAGGAAGGTGTTAGGCACCTTTCGTGGTCCACAAAAGTGGTTCCCGACCGTACTCATTAAATGGGAAAGATTATCTAAGTGATCATATAAGATTTGTTTTAAGACAATATTATTTAAACTAAAAAAATGTTTTTGATAAAAGAAGTTGATAATAAAAGATTAGTTCTGTTTAGACGGGTAATAAAGAAATTGTTTGGCAAAATGAATTATGAAGGGATTTTAACCTATTATATGCGAAATTCGTAACAATACAAACAGAAATTAGAAATAATCAAACAATGAATGAAAATTTTATTTAATTATGGGGCCGAGCCTTGATAAGGCGCCTACGTATCCCTTAAAGGAATCAGGCCAAACGTAATTCTAAATTTAGAAAAGTTTGACCAAATGGGATCACTTGTGCAACTTAAATAATACTTTGCAATCTTTTGAATTGCTCGTATTATTCAGCGAGCACAACTATCATTTCCCGACTACCCACCTAGTTGATTAATTAACTTAAACGCACTAGGTGATGAAGCTAACGTCCTATTATTTGCCTACCCGCACCAATCTTAAGGTCCAAGAGGCATTGGACATCTACTTTGGATTTTTGGATCTAAAATCCTATGGTTATAAAAGAAAACGACAGAACAATAATTCACATATGCATGTAAGGTTTCAAATAGACCTCTTCGTGTGAACATGATTTCTAAAGGGATGTTTAATAAACCCTATGATTTCTAACCAAATATCAATTTTTATTTGCTATCTCTTACGTTGTGATTTGAAAAGGAGAGTGACTAAAAATTCAAACTACGTGATCAAATAAGCAATGATTATCAGGTAAATCAGATCACCGTTAGCGCAGATTATTATATTTTATTAGCCCATAATTATACAAAAAACCTTCAAACAGTAATCATTTTATATACAATGATTAGATAATATTTTATCCGGAGTCTTTAAAATTATTAACCAATCTGTTTAAAAGTCATTTGAAAGCAAGGTTCCCGATTAAATAAAATTCTCAATATTCAGATTGTGCAGATCAAGCATACAATTAAGTCCTATGTTATAACGCATTAAACGATATAGATATAACATATGAATTCAGCTCAAACACGCGGGATATCTAGATATATTTTAACCTTTAATCATTCTCATAGCCTTTTATTAATGTATAACAATTAGTCAGGCAAAAGTAATATTCAAACGAATAGATGGTATTGACAATGATTTAACAAAATTTATTTGCACACAAGTTCAATTAAAGTCTAAGAGATGTGAATCCTAATTATGATAGTTAAAGAATTCTTTTCACGGCATGACTTAATAATATTCTAAAAAAACCGTAAACACAGTTGGTCCGAATTTATTATCACACAGATTAAGTAAATTTAAACCAAGACCCATTAAATATTTTGTAGATATGATTTTTTCAAGTCGCACATAATTAGTTAATTTAACGAGCTTGATTTGCATGGGTTATAAGAATCCTATAGGCATGCTTTTCTAGGTGGATTTGGAGATTGGAAGGAAAACAATAAAGAAACATAATCCCCGCCCCCTATAAAACCCCATTTCACTATTTATCATTGTTCATTTACAAGTTACAATAATAATAACGAATTTAAATAAAGAAATATATAAATAAAAACAGAGATTTAAACTACTCCCAAACAATCACTTCTGATTTTTTTTAATTCCAAACCGAAGCGACTCTTCGATATTTCCCTCCATAATAGAACCTGTTAAATGATAGAACAAACATATATACAATCTAGCCCTAAACAGATTACATTTTGACCTTGCTTCAAGCAAAATTAAGTAAATTCAAAAGAAAAGACCAAATCATTCAACAATACGCGTAGTAAATTAAAGGCATATTATCACAGAAGCATAATATAAAAGAGGTACTAACCAGTTAAAGGAAGAGAAGCAAATTCTTGAAAATAGATACTCGTTTTAACTTAATTGCTAGGAGAGAAGTCTTTTCTTCTTCTTTTTTTTTCGGAGGAAAAAGTTGTTAGAACACAATTGCTAGAAAATCTAAAGTGTTCCTGTCATAATAGAGGACAAGGGGTTGCTTTTATAGCCATAAAATCAAAAAAATTAAGGGAAAGAAACGAAAAAGGGAAACTCAATTAAAGGAATAATTTTCCTTAATTAACAAAGCCAAAAACAGATTTTAGGGGACTGAAAGTAATTTCCATAATAAACAGATAGCACATCAACGTAAAAAGGAAGGGAATAAAATCTGTTATAAAGATTTCCTTAGACATGAACAATAAAATATATTATTCATAAAGTCCCTTATATCTTATCCCTAAATAATAGCCTGAAACTATATGGAATATTTATTGTAAATTAATAAATAAACCAAATACGGCAAATCAAATCAGTCATTAATCTACATATTATTTTCCTTAATTAACTGGGAGCTAAAATAACATGGAATATCTATTATTAATAAATAATACCAAATAGGACAGATTGAATAAAAAATTATTCTAAATATTTCCCATAATTAATCAGGAACTATAACAGCATGAAATATTTATCATTAATAAATAGTACAAAATAGGGCAAATTAAATCAAAGATTACTCTAAATTAAAAATCATGAAATATGACTAAATGAGTAAAGAGTGTGGTTTTCTTAATTAACAAAAATTAGAGCTTCGTTTAACATGATTAATGGAAGGAAAGAGAATCAGATCATGAAATATCTTTAAAATTAGTCAAATTAAATGGAACAACAACTAAGTTATCATTTAATAATTTAAGGAAAAATGTGAGTACAAAATTACCCTAATATTGCATATACCAAAATGATAATAGAAGAATATCTTTTAATTAGAGTGATTAATGATACGACACATTTCAGATAATACTAGAATCAAACAGTGACAATTTTATAGTTTAATCGATACTAAATTATCATGCAAATTAATCTAACTAACGAATAAATATTATCCAATAATACATAATTTTCCAGACAAATTAAGTAATTAAAAACCATTTATTATGCAAATACACAAATGAAATAAAGAGAAAAACAAATAATGTTACTTACAGATATATTACATATACCTATTATATGTATAAAATGAACAAAAAGGAACAACAGTATATATAGTTATATATATATATATATATATATTATATATTATATATTCATACATCTATCATAGATACATATATTATATTATATAATATATATTATATATTTATTATATACAAATGGGTAGAAAAGAGAAAACGATAATAAATACACACACATACACACACACACACATATATATACGTCTATTACATATTACATATAATATATATGTATTTATTATATGAACGGACAGAAGAAAATAATAATAATAATAATAATAATAATAATAAATATAATTATACATATGCATATATATATATATATATATTATTATATCATATATTATATCTATTATATATATATACATATATTATACATATTATATTATATATATAAAAAAAAACGAGCAGCATTATATATATTAGCTATATATTATTATATATTTATACTATTTATATATATATTATTCATACATATATATATATATTATATATTATCTATAGATATATATTTATTATATACATATATAATATATATAACAATAAACAGTAAAACAAAAATAAAAATAAAATAAATAAGTAATAAATAATTTACGGACAGATATGAGATCTGTCCGATTGGACTGTAACCGGAGCGACGGGGGTTTTTCCGGCGGAGTTTTCCGGTGACGGACGAGGGAGAAGAGAGGGGAAAAGGAAGAAGAGGGCCGCGACAGTTATGGTTACTGCCGTCGCCGGCAGTGGAGGAGGAGGGAGATTTTGTGGTGGCCGGTCTGTTGAGTGCTGTTGGCGTTGAGGTTTTCCGTCGATGGCTAGTGTGGTGAAAAGGGAGAGGAAATGAAGATGGGGAGAGAGGAGGGTGGCCGGCGGCTGTCGGGTTTCATGGTGTTGTTTCGGTGGTCGTTAATGGGGTTTGTGCGACGGTGAGGGAAAGGAAGGCTGCCGGCGGCAGCTTGAAGTTGCTGCTGTTCGCCGGAGTTCGTGGAGGAGGAGAGGAAGAGGGAACGACGCCGGTGGATGCTGGCCGAAATTTATGGAGATTTGGTGTTTTTCCGGCGATAGTTGTCTGGCTGTCCGGAGATGAGAGGGAGAAAGAGAGGGAAGATGGAGAGAGGGGCGGCTGCTTGGTTGGGAAGGGAGTGAAATGAAAAATGTTTTTTAGGGTTTTTGGGGTAAGGGGAATATAAAAGGAAATAGGTGGGGTTTAATCCGGACCGTAGGATTAAAATATAATGAACGGCTAGGATTGGTTCTAGAATAATTGGGTCAGTTTATGGGTCAAAAACGGGTAGGGATTAATTTGGCTGAAATTTAATTTAAATGATAGCCAAAATTAATCAAAAGTGGCTAAAATTGAAATAAATTGAATAGAAAGTGACCAGATCTGAAATGAATTGAGATGAAATTGAATAGAAATGGCTATAATTTAAATAAAATTGATTGAAATTGAATTTAGCTGCTACTAAATTAATAAATATACTACACTTTAAAATAATTTAGTAAATAGATATAAAATAATTTAAATTATAAGAAAATCATATAAATATTATTATTAATAAATAAATTCTAAATTTAAATATACTTATGCAAATATCATATAATTATTGTTATATTTACGAATAAATTAATGACTAAAATATAAAGTCAAGTCATCAAATATTATAAAAATCATATTATTAACATAAATAATTTATAAATTCAAGTAATTTTATTATTCAAATAAATTTATAAAATTAGCAAAACTAGGTAAATAATTTATTAAGTAAAGGATATATTTTAAAATAAGGGCGCATACCTACGTCGTAATTATTTAATATCAAAACTTAAAATTAATATAGGTCATACATATAACTTGAAATGATTTTCGCAATGTTATGATAATAAATTACTTTATAAATACAAAATAAGCCAAATTTTGCGTTAAATAAATAAATAAATATATACATATATAAGCAGCATATTAAGGCGCAGGTCGGTCAAAATTGGGTGTCAACAGTTGGTTAAGCATATTTGAAAGCCATACGTGCTAGAGAAAGGCCCGGGAAAGGATCGGACGGGTAACCGGTCGAACCATCGCCGAAGGAGCCGAGGTAGAGCCCCTCCGTGATGGCAACGTGTCACGGAGGTGGAGCCTCCGCGTTGGCTCCGTGACACGTTGGGCCTGTCCAGGCCCAAGTATATAAAGCTCCCACTTCGGTTTTAATTTCATTTTCCACCAAATAATTTCCAGAACTCGCAGAGAAACAGAGAGAGACGAAGAGGGGAATATATTATCGTTCGATTACGCTGCCAAACGTAGTCTAAACTCAAATTAACCTCAGGTACCGAGGTATTTAGCAGCAGGGAGTATTCCTACTGATTTAGTTTCGCGAAATTCGGCCGACAAATCGTCGAGCTACTGGACTAAGGTAAGTGGAATTGCTTCAAACTAGTATCTATGTGTTCCTAGCTGTGAAGTGAATACTTCTCCCTTCTGGACTCCTGGAAAATAGCAAGCTTTTGACCGTCTTTCGATAAGCCTAAGTTTAGGCCATAATTATATCGAAAGTGACGCCATCCTTCAGAATAATGTTGTATTTAGTACTAATTGACGTGTTTATGAATGCAGTTGGGGAGATTTAGCTAGAATACTGACCGAGCCTCGTCCGACAGTCGGATAACTTGAGGTTAAGGTATGTAAAGTTGTTCTTCGGCAAGTTAATAAGTCTTAGCTTGGTAAATCATAGTAAACTCCGTATTTGAAACCCTCGGAGTTGAATGTTGAGAATTAAGTAAATCTAATAGATTCTGAGTTGTGTTGCCGTATCGTATCCAGTCTGAAAGTTAGTAAAACATGCGCCAAGGGGCGAGTTAGCATTCCAGATTCAGCATAGCTTATTGTGTGATTAGCAAGCATGTTGTAGAATAAAAAGAGACAGATTTTCAGAATAAAAGTTAGTAAAGTAAAATCAGATAGACAGACAGTTTTAGCCATTCAGACAGATAGTATCCCGGCTACAAATTAGCCAAGCGGTTAAATAAAGATTTCAGAATTAGTATAATTAGTAAAGAATCAGTTCAGTATAGAAACAGATCAGAATAAGAAATCAGATTTCAGATAGTCTTTTTCAGTTATACATGCTTGCTATCTATATGTGCTATTTGTTTGTTGAGACTTGATGTGGCGTGAGGGCACCCTATTGAGCGTCCTCGCCGCCCCTGGGTTGGTAATCGTGTCGCCCACTGAGCGGGTGGGCTTTACGTCACTTCAAGGAGTGGCATGTCGTCCCCAGCTTGGACGAAGATGGGATGAAGCTTTCCCCATAGCAGTCTGATCAGCATTACAGGTGCAGCTCCGATTTCAGATAGCCCTGTTGAGTTTTGTGTCCAGGGAACCAGACCCTATCTGTTACTGTCTGTACATTCAGTTATTATAGGTGTAGCTCCGGTTTCAGGTAGCCCCGTTGAGTTGTGTCCGGGGATCCAGACCCTATCTATTACTGTCTACACAGGAGTCCTCCGGACCCAGACACGTGCTTATATCGGAGGCTATGGCCCGAGCCGGAGACCCAGGGGGCCGGTAAAGGAGCTCCGAAGTGAGCAGATGAGTGGAGTGACTTATTTTTGGCTGGTTTTGACCCGGGTAGGGGTATATAGATTGTCTGCTTGCTTGGCGCCATCCGGCTTATGGGGGTTGGTACTGGCTCTTGCTTGCTAAATGTATATGTATTTATGTGCTTTATATATATTAGCTAATAGACAGCAGGCCTTCGTGACTACCGACACGCTCCTGCCTATCAGTGCAGAAAGGTTTGATCTAGTTACTATCAGCCCTTCAGATTCAGTTATCTTCTGCTCACAGACTTGTTAGTTATGTTATCTGTATTTAGTTGTATTATTACAGTTGCTTTGTATACTCAGTACCAGTGGTACTGACGCCCAGTGGGGCGCTGCATTACTTGCTTGCAGGTACCCATAGACGAGGAGATGATCCCTCGTGATCCTAGCCAGCGCAGAGTCATCAGCTCCTGTCATCCGGAGCTTGATATTTCAAAGGTTGATATCATTTCCTTTGGTTGTACAGTACGGGTAGGTCGGGACCCTGTCTCGACCATCTTATCAGTATTCTTAGAGGCTTGCAGTCTGTATATATTTTCCTATGGTCAGCTGAGCCGGTCGTCTGAGGCCGTGCAGTTTGTGTAGCTGTTTAGCATTTCTGTTTATGTTGGCCGTGTGAGGCCTCTGTTGATAGTAGTGGTGACCTCGCCGGTCACGTAGCTTTCCAGTATTTCACTGTTGAGTTACAGATAACTAGACAGCATGGTGGCCTTGTCGGCCCGCATAGGCTCCCTTATATCAATATGTTTCTGGCTAGCTGTCATTACAGGTACATGTGGCTATAGGCCCAGTTGGCCGGAGGCTGTGTTTACAGCCGTTATATAGCCCTTTGTTTCCAGAAATCTGAGTTAGAGCTAGCCAGGCACCAGATGTGCTCAGGCTCAGTAGTCTAGCAGTTCAGGTGTCAGTCATAACCCCCCAAGGCGGGGCGTGAAAGCCATCTTTTTGTTAGTTGTTGTTTCGCTTTTATGTGATCTAAAAAGTTTTGGGTATGCGGGAGTTTCAAGCCCCTGATTGCAAGAATGTTTTTTTGGGTTTTATTCCTGTTTTTCTTTTTCTCTTCGGCCATTGCATTTGCATTTCAGGCAGCAAACATGAAAAAATTAGAATTTCTCCCTGCCAAATTCACTTTATGAATCGAAGGTTTTGTTAGTTGAAAGTTAAAAGGGACGGCAGTTTTAGTGGTTACAGACTATAAAAAGCAGAGTAATCCACAATGAACTTTTTCCAGTGAATTATTTGACTTTTCCAATTAAAAAATAGTATTTAGTTATGTTATATGTCTCTTGACTATCACTCAAGAATTTTACATCATCATATGTCTCTTCACCTTTTGCATATAGTGCATGGCACATATTAACAAGATTGTAAATTGGACCATAATATTTTTATAAGAAAACACATCCAATAATGAAAGGGCAAGGAGATTAAATGGGTTTTACAATATTCTGTGTTATATAATTAGAGGTCATATGGAAGAAAAAATGGAGGAGGTTGAAGAAAGGATTTTGTATCGGTGAGGCTAATGCCATTGTCGTGTATCTAAATATTGTTCCAAGTTTTTTGGTCTATTGTCTGTAATTTCGTGAATTTTACATTATAACATCATTTTATAGTGTTTGGTTGAACACAAAAGTGGTAACATATGGTAATTGTATTCTGACATAATTTTGAGCATTAAAGTTTTAACAATGTTGATGAACTGATATGGAGTAAGTAAGAGTTTGTGATACTTGTAAAGGAAAATGACTTCCCTTTCTAAGAATGGGATGTCAGTTCACCTTATTATTGAGGTAACCAAGCACCAGATAGGAAAATATTTTCCTCCATACCAAACATGCCTTGTATTATTAGATTTTTCTTGTGATGCCTGCAAAAAAGGTGGCAGATTGCTTGATAATGTCTCATACTTCTTTCGTTGGGTGAATCAAAGTGATCATTCAATGTCCAGTTTTGGCAGGGTTAAAGTTGTTTATTTAATGAAGTTTCTACCATCATTCTTAAATAAGACTTCAGCTTTAATTTTTTTTTATTAACTGTAATTGCTCAATAATCCAAGTTTATGTTGAGTTTTTATAATTTTAGGGAAGCATCAAACGAGTTAGTTAATTCAATAAATATCATACATCACATGATAGATACTACATAACAGTTCTGTCCAAAGCATTATCCACATGGGTAATTCTATTGCCTACTGTTTAGATAGATCTTCTCCAAATTACATAACATATATTCAGTTCGAAATAGTGTGTTCCCTATTTTAGTTAATCAAAGCTATTGCCTTAGTGCAAATAATTCTGTAAAATATTTTAGTTGACTCACATAACTTTCCCACACTAATATGCATTCGTGTCATTGTAGCACTAGATATGTTGGTTGTTTTAGTTTATTGTTTTGGTGTTGATATTTAGTTAAAGTGAACCGGTTTTCTATTGTACATAGCATAATTGGAATAATATTTTTGGATAGGCCGTCGAAAAAGGTCGAGATCCAACACCAAGTGAGATACATTTGCACGTCCATGCACATGGTCATGATGGACAATCTTTTATTGATGAACATGCACGAATTGTCCATGTAAGCCTAAGATTTATAACTTTATTGATTTTTGGCATTCATGTCTCTTTTTATTTGGTAAAATTGCATAGTTAGTATTCTTGATTGTTTTAATTTTATTACTTATTGCAGGAAAGATATGAAGAAATATTACGGAAAAAAATCGAGTCTCAGTCTGACATTGATCAATATGAGGAATTTTATCAAGCCACGGGTGGAGAAAAAAAGAGAAGAATATATGGTCTTGGATCTCGGGCAAAAAGTTACTACGAGCCAAATCTTTGTATTAATTCTCAATTGGGTGCTTGATCATCAGTACCACCTCCAATTTCTCATTCAGCATCAACAAGAAATTTGGATGAGCTTGTGAAGCGGTTGGTTCCTGCACTGATTGATCCCATGCTTTCTATATTAATTGAGCGGGTACGTGAAGTGACACCTACAGTGCCTCCTCCCCTTACTAATGTTGACAATGTTGATGATCCTTTAGTTTTGGATAATGACCATAATAGTCCATCAATTCATTAATTTTTTATATTGTCTGTTTTTTGTTGGAAGGACAAACTCATGTAGTGACAACACTTGATGGATGTGACAACACGTTATTTATATTTAATGATATTTAGTAATTTAGATTTAATATATTTCAGCAGGGTATACTTTATAAATACATAGATTGGAAATATTAATTTTTGGGACAAATTTTTCGACAGATTTATACCGTCACAAAATATGAACTTGTACTAGATTTCGAGAAATTCTTGCGACCAATTCTGCGACGGATTCATATCGTTGCTAAATATGTAGCGATGGATTAGTGACAAAATAATTTCATTCGAATTAGTAAAACAACGAAATAAATTATGGAATTAGCGATGGAATTATTAAACTTGGCGACGGCTAGTCTGTCGCTAGTGTGTTGCTACCAATATCATAAACATCGCTACATCATTGCTAATTTAGCTACAGAATCCGTTATTTCGTCGCTAAATTGTTAGCAACGCCCAATATAGTAACGATCCTCAATCTGTCGCTAATCCGTCGCCAATCGATTTTAACAACGAATATTCTCCGTCGGTAATCGCTATTTTTTTTTAGTGTGCTCAACCCACGATAAAGAAGAGGGAAAAAGATAAGTTGGGCATTGGGCACCCCACGACCAAGAAGAAACAAAAACTTAACGCCATCCTTCAGTAACAGAATAACAAATAGGGCGTGGGACTTAAGACGCCTTACCCTCTTTGGTACATGACCCTAATCAGTTGTCCTTTTAATATTTTTCTTTAATTTTTTTATTGATTTGATGCCGAACTCCACATTTTCTGATATCGCATAAATGTATATGTTTGACACGACTATCAAGTAGGGATACTCGTCAAAACGGGTGACGAAGTAGTTTTCTGCCCATTTTATTGAATTGAATTAACTTCCACTTTATCCAATTATTTAATAATTTCAACAAAAAAAAAAATATCCTTTAACATTATGGTCCACTAACAAATTTAATGGTTTAAAGTTAAATTTTAGTAAAATCTCTTAAATATTTATTTGAATATATATAATAGATCATAATTTTATAAAAAAATTTAAAATTTATGTCTAATTAAAAGTGTCACATAAATAAAACGAAGGGAGTATTATAAAAAAGATTAGCGTATGTGTTCTAATAAGCCAAATTGGCAAGAAAACTTGCAAAAAATTGACCGTAAATATCATCTACACTGAATCCACATTTTATTACATAGAAAAATAACTTAGTATATTGACAGTATTTTAAATTTATCTGTTAATTTCACTTGAACATTCGAATTATAATTTTTTGATTGAGTATTGAATACATCATAAATTATCTTTATTAATTAAATATTTCAGTTTAAATTTTTAAAATTTTTTGCTCATGTTCTCAAATATTTATTAGGTAACTAAGTTAACCAAATAAAATATGTGAATCTAGCATCAAAACGAATAAAATTATTTTTAAAAGTTTTAAAACGGACAGTTGGTTTTGTGGATAACCAAAAGAAACACCTTGTTGGACAACCAACGAAGTTCTGCTTATGTTTAAAAAAAAAATTTATTGAATCCAACGCTATCAAAATTATTTAAAAAAAAATTAGAGAACCTCATTGATTGTCCAACGAGGTTTCTTTAAACTCTTTTTTTAATGTTTTTTTTAGCTTTTGCATGAGATGAAGGGTAAAAACCAACTATGGTCCCTTTCATTTTTCTCTTTTTGCACTTCAACGAGGTTCACTTGTAAAATTTTTTTGTTTGTTCTAATTCACAAAAATAACAAGAAAGATAAAATTAAAATTTAATTTATATATATATATATATATATATATATATATATATATATGCATGAGACCTCGTTCCACTGAAGACAAGGTTTAATTTGTAACCTTTCTTTTGTTTGTTCTAATTCACAAAATAACAAAAGAGCTACAATTAAAATTTATCATACATTAAATAAAATAATTTTTTAAAAAAAATACTCTTTTTGTTCTTTTTTAATTGTTAGATATATTAAAAATAGTTAAATAGTCGCTAGTTTCAAAATTTAAAAAATAATTGACTATCCTTTTCCAACTCTATCCTTAATACTTAAGTTACTTTAGATGATAAAAAGATGAAAAACAAGAATATTTTTTTCAGTTCTAATTCACAAAAATAACAAAAGAGCTAAAATTGAAATTTATCATAACTAAAAGATAAAAAAACATTACTCCCTATGTTCCGTTTTAGTTGCTGAATATATTAAAAATAGTTATTCTAAAATAGTTGTTAGTTTCAAAATTCAAGAAATAATTGACCATTTTTTTCTAACTCTACAGTTAGCACTTACGTTACTTTAGAATGTAAAAATAATGATTATTATATATTTTCAAAATAATATCTATCAATTAATAAAGTTATATTAGTCAAATTGCAATCCTTATTAAGTTTTTCTTAAAGGTAAATTTTATCCTAGCAAATAAAAATGAAATGATAAGATAAAGTAAATTAATTTTATACATTCTAAAGTAACTTAAATATTAAGGGTAAAATTGAAAAAAGATAGTGAATTATTTCTTAAATTTTGAAACTAACAACTATTTTTAATATATCTAGCAATTAAAAAAAATAAAAAAATAATATTTTTTATCTTTAAGGTATGATAGATTTTAATTGTAGCTCTTTTGTTATTTTGCGAATTAGAACAAAAAAAAAAAAGGTTACAAAGTAAACCTCGTCCTCAGTGGAAAGAGGTCTCATGTGTATATATATAAAATAAATTTTTGATTGTATCTTTCTTGTTATTTTTGTAAATAAGAACAAACAAAAAAAATTATAAAGTGAAAGAAAAATGAAAGGTCCAACGAGGTCTTCAACTTTTTTAGAGGAACCTCGTTGGTTTCTTCAATTTTTTTTTAAAAATAATTTTAATAGAATTTTATTGGACAGCGAATAAGGTTCAATAATTTTTTTAAAACATAAGTAGAACCTTGTTGGTTGTCCAACGAGATGTCCGTTTTGGTTACCCACAAAATGAACAGTCCGCTTTGGAACTTTTTAAAATAATTTTATCTGTTTTGATACCGGACTCTAAAATATGTTGTCTCTTTTAATTATATTCATTAGCCTCAATTTGAACACGTCTTCAGATTTTATGATTTTTTAATACTAATGTGTATAATTAAAGAACGTAACATATCTTAAGTAGTTAGTTTATTTAAGTAATGACACTTAAAAATCTGTGCAATTTTTTTTCTCAAATTTTGAATTAAAAAAAATACTTTACCGTGTGTTCAATTAGAAAAAGTCATAACTTAAATATTGAAATAAATACTGATAAATATAAAATTATATTTGATATATTTAGCCAGTATAGGTCAACATTATTGATTAAATGAGAAGATACTTGATTTGTTTATAAACTTTATCAGCATCTCAATTATTACTTTTTTCGTGTATATCACACATATAAAAAAAATTAATATTAGTGACATTCCAATTTTGTAAGTAGATATGTGTATATACATACATATTAAGGAATTTTTGTGATTAAGATAATATTTTTATGTTATTATGTAGTGATCTTAATTTTTTATTACCAAAAAAAAGAATCAAACTTTTTTTTATATGCTTTGAATTGTTTAAATTCATTTTGATGTTTTTTTACAATTTTTATTAAAAAAATTATATTTTTACATTAAAATCCTTATTTGAAAAACAATAATTTATAAACCCACCATGTGTTAGTGAAAAATGGACTTGCCTAAGAGTTGGCACTGATTGAAATGACAATATTAATCAAAAAATCTCATATAATTTCGAATCAAAATGTATTTCAATCCTAAATTATTTCAATCCTAAATTTCAAATTTAGTGCTAAAATTACAAATCATATAGTTAATCCTTTTAATAATTTATCAAATAGTTGATATTGATGCAAGATCGAGTTTAATACTCGAAATGAAAATATTATTAAAAGATATAAAGACTCAATATATTTTAAAAAATTGAAAGGTTTATCACGATACGATAATTTTTTCTTTTAATATATATATATATATATATATATATAAGAAGAAGAAGGTGATGTGTTACATATAAGTATGTATAAGGTGAATCTGAATTAGTCAGATTCTAAAGCTTTCGAATAATAGATACTAAGTGATTTTTTATTTAAAATTGGTGATGTGACTTATATTACTCGTGGTGATATTCCATTTTGATTTCTTGTTTTCTCAAAATAACCATTTTTATATATTTAAGATTAGTGAATTTATTTGTGTTTAGTACAATTATAATAAATTTAAATAATACTTTTTTAGAAAATTTGATTATTTCAGGTGAATCTATAAAATGTAACGAGAAAAGGGTCATATAACTTTGAAGATAATATATGGATTGAATATATCTTTTAATTTTAAAATAAAAAAACTAAAAATGATTGATTTCTTTGGTTTTCTCAAAAATGTTGATGAATGCGATGACCAAATCAGATTTTAATTCTATTGGGGATAGTAATGATCATGATAGTTGTTGTGAAGCAGGCACAAAGTTTAACGTCTAAGCTCACAATTAAAATATAATGAGCCTACATCTTTGACGCTATTGAATAATAAAATTCCCTTATAGTGATCATGTGAATTTACAAAACAATCATAATAATATATAAGGTGGATAATTTATGTTGGTATTTGTAAGTTTAGATATTGGTAAAAGAAAAAGGATTGATTTGGTATATTAACGTGTTATTTTGACTAAAATGGATGAATTTATTGAGGAATAACAAACCACTTTTGTAATTTTATAATAGTTGTAGATATATTAAGACTTAAGCCCATATAAAATATAGATAGATATATAGATACTTATGAAGGAAAGAGTTATGTTTTGTTATATAACATGCTTACATAATATAGGACACTATAGAATATGTTATATTTAGAAAAACTTTGAAGAAATTGATAATTAAGAAAAAGAGAAATTTAAATGATTAGACAAAAATATGATCAAATATGCAGAAAAAAGTATAATGAAATTTAGTTTTTATTTATATAATTCATTTTTCAAATTAAAATATAGTATAAGTTATCATGCAGTAATTAATGATCAACAAATAAAATATTAAATTAAATAATACCAATTCAAATTCTAATAAATTCATGCAGGGATGAATTGAAAATTTAAGGACTAAATATTGTTATGCAATAATCATAATTTTTCTTTGGAGAATTTGATTAGTTAAGGTTCATTTACGAAATCTAATGAAAAACGGTCGTAGAACTTTGAGGGTATATGCGAATCGATTATATCTTTTTAACTTTAAAATGAAGAAATTAAAATTGATTTATTTCTTTAAATTTCTCAAAGATATTGATAAATTTGATGATCAAATTAAATTTTAATTTTAGTGGGGATAACTATCACTATTAAAAATATTGTCAAACTAAAGAAGAAAAATTAACGGACTGGTCGGTCCAAAAAATTCAGTTTATCATTTTTTATTTTTTATTTTTTATTTAAAAAAATAACAGATTGTGTCGGTTTTTTCCTCATAAAATGTGTGAATTTTTCATTTTTTTTAAAAAAACTGAAGCAGTTTCTCGATTTTTAGTTATTATTTTAAATAAAAATCAAGAAATTGGACCGATTTTTGAAGGGTGTAAAATTGTAGTTGAAGAGTATAAATAAAAATGAAGAAAATATTTCATCAAAGAGCATGTGTAGTCAAGTGCTAGAATTGTATAATGCCATGCTAAATACTTGTGTTCAATTCCAAGTAGCTATATTTTTTAATATATATTTCTGAAAAATCGAAAGATAAAATTGACCATGTCCCTTATTTTTTAATAATTTTATATTAATTTTTAATTTATTGAAATTGTCGGACTAGGTCGGTTGTTCCTCGATTTTAACCGATCTTGTCCATCAATTTCATAATTTCAACAAGCCAAATTCTGGCATCTATAAGTGCATCAATTTTGGCGTGAAATTTACTAAAAAAACTGATTCTGTCCATTGATATTGACCATCATTTTTTGGACAATTTTTTATAGTGTATGATCATAATAGCTATGGTGATTAGATACAGATATCAACGTCTAACCCTACAGTAATAATATAATTAGCTCACATCCTTTGTCAATGACCACGTAAATTTATAACAAAATATCATGATAATGATTAAAACAAATGAGGTGTTGGTAATTTTGAAGAGTGATAGAAGAAGAACGATTGACTCAGCGTGTTGATATGCCATTTTGGCAAAATGAACGGGGTTAGCATAGGACTGACAAATTTGAAGCACTTTTATAATTTTATAAAGAGTTATAGATATATAAATCAATAATTTATATCTATAATCTATAATATTTTAAAAATAAAAAATTCTATAATTAAAAATCAAATTATAAAAATATTTTTTAAAATATTGAACAACTAATTTATCCTCCCCTACCAATAAAATTCTCACCCATTAAATAAATTAAACCGTTTCATTTTTCAAGAATTGTTCGTTTTCAGCAACTCCTGTCTTTTTATTTTTTCCTGTAGTAAATGAAGAAAAACGGTGGTGTCCTTCAATTCCTCGGGAGTCGAGATATAAATATGACTGATGGCAAGAGGTCCATCAATGCAAGAATGTGAGTCAAATAAACATAAAACCTCGTGTGCACCTGCCTTGGATCTCAACGGCAAAGAGCAATCATTTGGTTTCATCTCTACAACTTTTTTGTTTTTCATTTCAAAGTGAAGAGCGTTCATCATAAGATTTTCACTCCAAATGTCCGCAATTGCAAATCAATTTTCAGAATATTGATAATAGGGCGGGTTGGGGCGGGGCAAAGCGGGTGAATTCTTGCCTTGTTACGTGTTCAACGTGTCTGTCTTATCTTGTTTAGTAATTTTTCTATTTTATAATTTGCACCACCCCATTCCGTCCCACCCTGTCTAATTTTTCTTATTTTTAAGTTTGTAACTGCATTTTTTTTTTCTCTTACAACTCAAATCATATTTGTGGGGGAGATCATGATAAAAATATTTTACTTTTATTTTAAATGCTTCTTGACAGAATTTATCGTTCTTTTACATTTGTTCAGATTTAGCATAATTAATAAGTTAGGTGTAAAAAAAAATTTCTCCCATGATAGTGTGTGAAAATAAGGGTCATTTGATCATATAAAATGAAATCATGATACGAAATTATATGACATGACGGTTGAAATTTTGTTTGGACATGCAATTTGGGATTTTTAAGTTGTATTTGCCCAAATTCTTATAGAATCTTACTAAATAAATAAAATTTCATAATAAAATATAATACACTATCACAAAGTCATTCTAAAAAAAATACAAGTTAAGAATCGAATTTTAGTTCAATAAAAAGTAAAATTAAACATGAGTTGTAGTATACTACTCTTTAATATAATCCTGCCACATAGTATGGATAATCTCCTCACGGACAAAATAATAGTTGGCAAATGTTGTTTATATTTGTTATATAAATGGTTGGTAAATATAGTTGGTATATATAAAATGATGGACTTTTTTTTTAATATAAAATATAAACTTGTGGGTTAAATTTTTCATTTGAAAAATCCCATCTCATGATTTAAAATCCTAAATCAAGCTTTTTGGAGAATTTGAGATTTCATCTCATGATTTGAAATTATGAGATAAAATCGCATGTCCAAACGTTGATTTCATCTTAAAATTTCAAATTGTAATATAAAATCGCATGTCCGAACGCCTACTAAATTATTGAGGAAGGAAATCACACTAGAACTGGGAAGATGACGAAATCACATATTATTATGCTATATAGAATTTTTTTGAAAAAAAGTTTGAACCATTAAAAAATTTCAGAATTCTATAAGTAAACAATCTTGAAAATTATCCTACTTAGTGTGAAAAGTTAATTTAAATTTCTTATCTACAAATTTCCCAAGTTCTTAAAATTTAATAAACATTTCTCACAAAAGATTGTAATTTTGAATCCAAAATTCACTCTCCATTTTTTTTTTTAAAAAAATCTAATAGATCCTATTAGTTCTCCTATAAATTTCTATTAAAGCTTACATAATGTGCGAGGTATAATCCACGACAATCTGCCCGCACCGCCCCATAATACCAGCACCCCCTTTTTGTTCATTTAGTACTGGAAAAAATGTTCAAACCATTTTTTCTCTCTATATTTGCACCAAACTTTATTTTCGCACATTATTCCCCAGCTAAAAGTTTTCTACTTTTTTTTAGATCTATATATTTTAATGTTTAGAGTATTTTGTTCACCAATATTACAATTTCAGAAGAAGTACTAAGGTGTTAGTTATAACTTTCAAAAGACAAACTTCACATCTATGAGTTGATTATTATTATCAGTTGTAATTTTTTGTTTTTTTGGTTCAAATATAATTTATTTTTTGGCATTGAGCGCAAGACATATTTGCTGGATGGAAAACCAATTCATTATTTAGCATCTTCATCTCCGCAATTTTTTATTTATTTATACTTTTTAGAAATGAGCTTGTACCTTCAAATAAAGCTTCAATTGATGAGCAATGAAACATCAAATTATTATCGAGCTAAACAAGAACATGACCGATCTAGATCTTTTTACTCAAGAATTTTGTGAATTAAATTTTACATATAGTAATAATTACACATCAAAATTCAAGCAGTCTAATAATAGAGGAGATTAATAGACTATTATTCCAATATTATTATTAATTTCTTTGTGTTTAATGTATTATGCTCACTAATCTTAAGGAAATGTTAATTGAATAACTTTGGTATTAGAAGGCGAAACAAAAAAGAACAATAAGACACTTTTTCTTTTTTAATTTTTTTTACATCGCAAACACATTATTACTAATATATGTAATTTTTAAAAATATTATACTCATATATATAGAATATACGTGCAAAGCCTCGCCTAAAATTAGTATATATACACACTTTCAAAGTAAAGAATTATTGTTTTTCATATAACATGCCTAAAACAATATATGATCCTATAAAATATATCATATTTTATTTAAATATTGCTAATTTAGAAAAGAGACTTTGAAAAATTTAGACAAAAATATGATCAAATATATTGAAAAAAGTAAGTATAATGAGATTTATTATATATTCATATAATTTTTTTAAAACTAAAATTTGGTATGACCACTCCATTCAATGATAAACAACCTTCAGATTATAGAGCTATGAAACAATTAAAGATAAATAAATAAAATATTAAATTAAATCAATATCAATTTAAAATCCAGTAAAATTATATAATGGAGAATTGAAAAACTTAATATTGTTATGGAATAATTATTATTATTTCATAAATTTGATTACTTAAGGTGGATTTATGAAATGTAATGGAAAAGGGTTATGTAACTTTTGAGGATATATATGGATCAAATAAGTCTTTTAAGTTTTAAATGAAGAAATTGAAAATAATTTATTTTACTGAGTTCTTCAAAAATGTCGATGAATTCGATGACCAAATCAGATTTTGATTTTAGTGGAACATTTATGATCAGGCATTACTAGATATAGAGATTTTTCCTACCGTAAATTAATGAAAATTTTGTGTTATAAAATATGATTTTTCCGCTGAATCAGTTCACTAGAAAAATGCATGGTGAGAAACAGATTCTCACTGAAATAGTAGGAAACTTCATGATTTTTTCATGTGAAAATATTATCTTTTTTTTCCACTATTATCTGTGGGAATAACCACTTAATATTTTTCAGTGGAAAAATTTTAATTAAAAAAAATAATTTTTTAGTAGTGAAGATTGCTCGGGTGAAATGGACCTCACAATAAAAATATGATGAGCCCACATCTTTGACGCCATTGGATAGTACAATCCCTTTATCAGTTATCATGTGAATTTTATAATAAATATTATAATAATATTTAAGATAGATAATTTATGTATCGCCCTATCATCCCGTGTCTCAACCAACTTTTTTCTTGTCTCCAAATCTCTCTTTTGGCTTTTGAAACTTCGATGATTTTGAATAGCAATAAAAGAAAAAGATTGACCGATTTAGCGTGTTTACATGTCACTTTTGCTGAAATAAATAAGGTTAACCGAGAAATGACAAATTTGAACCACACTTTATAACTTTATAAGGTATTGTAAATGTGTTAAACTCATATAACATATAGATAGATATATAAATACTTATAACATAAAGAATTACTATTTGTCATATAACATATTTAACAAAATACAATATTATAGAATATATTATATAGATTTAGAAAAACTTAGAAAAAGTTGGTAATTTAGAAAAGGGAAATTAAAAAGTTTAGACAAAAGTATGATCAAATATGTTGACAAAGAAGGATGAGATTTATTAATGTTTATGTAATTTATTTTTAAAAATTTGTTAAAAAATTAAGATTTAATATCAACAGTTTATTCAATTTATTATAGAATTACGACACAATTAAATACGAACGAACAAAATATTAAATTAAATCATACCAATTCAAATTTCAGTAAAATTTATATAAGGGTCGGTTTGAAAATTAAATATTTAATGTTATTAGTTAATAATCATAATTTTTCTTTTTGGAGAATTTAATTACTTAAGGAGGATCTATGAAATCTAATAAGAAAAAGGGTCATGTAACTTTGAGGGTATATATAAATTGAATATGTCTTTTTAAGATTAATTGAAGAAATTAAAAATGATTTATTTCTCTGAATTTCTTCAAAATATTGATTAATTCGATAATTAAATTAAATTATGATTCTAGTAGGGATAATTATGATCATGATAACTATAGTGAAGTAGGCACATATATCAACATCTAAGCCCATAAAATAGTATAAAAGACGGACAAAACCAAGAGATACTATTGAAAAATCAATGATTTTTTTTAATGAATATAAACGGACTTGAGTAGCGTTTTAAAGTACAAAACTGTGGTTAAAGAGTAAATATAATAACAATGAAAGTATTTATATTTTTCAACAATAATCGAAATTTGTGTATTTTACCTAGCCGTTAGAGTTTCTCAATTTTAACTGACGAAGTTCGTTGGTTTTTATGTTTAGAGGCATTATTCCTTCAATTTTCCTCGATTTGGCCCTATAACCGATAGACGTCCATTGATTTTTGCTAATTTTCATCAAATCTAACAGATATAGTTCGATAAATATTTTACTATAAACTAAAAATATTAATTTTTGACAAATTTTTAAAACTAAAACTATTAAATACATATTTAAAGAACTATTTTAAATCTACCTTCGAACATAAATGATCATTTTTGTCATTAAAAAGAAAAATGGAACAAAAAGGTAACAACTTTTGACTAATTGTCGAACAGTCAAAAATGAAAGGGCTAATTTTATTTTATTTTTTTTTAATTTAAAGACTTGAAAAATTATTTTAAAATCATGTTAAAAGTTGTAAAATATATAAAATACGAGCCAGAATTAGAATATAAAAGCACAATTTCTATAGTCAGCTCATCTCTACTAAGCAATATTTAACTTAAATTAAATTAACAAAAAAGAAAAACAGCTCATGTTATTTGTCTATTTAACTTTACAACTTAGCTTATCACTAATCGTTTATATCTGTCCGTCTTGACATTGATTCCTCCTTTTACGGTCAGAATGAGATTGATCAAAAATATAGTCTGAATTGGATATGTGAAGCAGTACACGTCGTTAGCATCTTCAATTTATAGAAATTCGAAACTTTTTATCCAACGTACTTCCAAGAAATGATTAATTAAATGTGGAAGAAATCTTTTCCACCGAGAAAAGTAATTCTAATTATGGTAAAAAAAGAATTAGGTAAATCCTATCAAATCTCTTCTTTGGCCTGAGTTTATTAACAAAATAATCTTGATTCTTTTTTTTTTTTTAACATAATGTTCATCCCTACTGTTTGTCATGATTAAAAGTAAATATCCATTAAAATTTAGAGCTGTGTGCTGAGTTGAAACTCATGCATTAAAATAAACATGGATTGAAAATGAAAGCGTTAAACAAAAGTGAAGAGCTTAGCAATATGAGATTTAATTCATCTTCTTGTGCCAATATTTTCAATTCATTACTATATATGAGAAAAGCTCTATAACTAACAGTGTTTTTGTGATGTATATATATTATGCAGAGATTGCAGATAACAAGTTTGCTTGGGTGAGTTATCACTATCCCACCATTCTTAAGCATGTCATATTATCAGTTGATATTAGATATTTATCAGTTTTCTTGCCGGTGAAAGCTTATAGGAATAAGAAGGAAAAAATGGTGTTTTGCATGGAACAAATACAACTAATTTTGCAGCTGAAAGATGAGTTGTCACCAAATTTGGAGATTGTTTATTGTGGGGTGTTTGAATGCAGATGTAGAATTAAATGAACAAGAGGAAGTAACACAGTTTTAGTGAAAAGAATTTAAATATATACCAACTTTCTTGTGATTGAATTTAATAAACAAGTATTACTATGATTTTGCATGCAAGCATTTCTTGTGGCCTTTGTTTCATTACATATTGCCTATGACATCATCTGGTTTTATAGGTCTTTGTGGTTGACTTATATATATCAGCAAACAAGATTTTCATATGCATGGATTCAAGATTATCACCTTATGGTATTGCCTACTATGTTAAGGAAAAAAATAGAATAGAAAAGAAGTTGGGTTTTTCCTTTTACAGTCTTTTCCCTTTATTGAAATTTCTCACTGAAGTGGCTATTTCCACTAATATCAATGGGAAAAAAAATAAATAATAGCATTTTCACATGAAAAAATCATGAAGTTTCTCACTACTTCAGTGAGAATCTGTTCCCACCATGCGTTTTCCGAGTGAACCGGTTCAATGTGAAATAGGTAGGAAAATCATGTTTTATAACACAAATTTTCCACTAATTTGCCATAGAAAAAATCTCTATTTATAGTATTGAATATTTCACCGAGAAGTGTGAAGTAGTTTTCTTGATTAGTTTTATACTGCTGCAAGTGATAGCTAGCCTTGGAAGAGCTTTCGAATAACAAGCTGACATTCTTCACCCGAATATGTAATTTGGTTTCTCTTGGATAACTAAATAGACTATTTAGAAAGTTAAAATTTTGGGTAGATAGAATCAATGATGTTGTAGCTTCTTGTGACACATGTATTATGTTGCATATCACTTGAAGGTTTTTGCAGTGATCTAATTTTATCAGTTATGTCTTCATATGTGTTAACATGAATGCACTTCACTCCTTCACGTCTATAATACAGAGGCAATATCTTCTACGAGAAATAAATATGTAATACTACTGTAGCAGGAGATACAAAGTAAATTCAGGATAATGTTGTTGGTTTGGTGACTTCAACCCCAAAAATATTTCATTTGATCTATATATGTGCTAAATGTAATATACAATGAAGTATAAGAAATATTTTTAAAAAAGGTTACTATACATTCCAATCATTTTAAATTGGTCTAAGACTTTTTGATGTTGTGCCACAGATTATCGTATTTGAATTGAACACAATAAACACAATTAAGATAAAAATTCTCTCTCTATATATATACACCGTATTTTTCCACTCCCTTTCATTACTTTTTTCATTTTCTATGTGGCTCGTCGGTTTTGAAGCTAGGTTATATGTATTATAGCATGGGAGAAATGATTTTCTAACTTTTTACGAATATTTTTTTAATTTTGTGTGTTTTTAATAAGAGATTCTCACTTTTACACGCAAAAAATCATCATTTTTACACATGAAAAATCTGAAAGAGTCATTTTCTTCTATTTTTAGAACAAACGATCTTATTTTTTCTTATTATTTTAGCATGGAGTTATCAGCAATATATCAGTACTTGGGAAATGCATTTAACAAATCTTTGATGAGATTTCAATTGGGACTTCATATGCTCATTTTGTGGTTTGAATATTTGCACAAATGATCATTTCATTGAATATAAAGACTATATATGTATGTCCTTTGCCTCTAGAAATACTTTCATCCATCAAAAATGATTTAGAGGGTTCTTTTTATTGCATTAATAAGGAAAGTGAAAAGCTCAGAGGGCCATTAAGGGTGTGTTTGGCAGAAAGGAAAATGCTCGTTAAGAAAATAAGTGAGTTTCTTATTTATTTTTTTGTGTTCGTTAGGTAACCAAAAAATATTATCCTAAAAGTATTTGTATATAATTTAGACAAGTATTATGGCAGGTGGAAGTGGGAAGTAGGGGTGTAGATGGTGAGGTTGAGGATTGTAGGGGTGGGATTGAAGATGAGGTATGTTGAAGGATGGAGAGGACGCAATTCACGTGGAATGTCACTAATGCAACTTGTTTTTCCTACTTTCATTAGAGAAAATTATTTGTCTTATTTTTAAGGAGCTTATTTTCTTAGAAAAATATTATTTAAAATATTTAACCAATCGAACATGAAAAAATTTTAAAAAGTATTTTATAAAAAATATTTTTCTTCGTATCGAATACACGTGACGACTAAAAACTACGTATATACTTCGGCTGTTACCCAAGAATTCTACTAATACATATTTTATAGCCTTGATGATAATCGTTTGTTTGGTGGGATAGAAAGGATAATTTCAAAATTAAATGCAAAAAATTATTCGATTACGTGTTTGATTGAATTTTTGATCTGAAATTAGTAATTTGAATATAATTTATATTACGGTTGTGATATTTTTCTATTTTACATTGAGGGTGAAATGATGGATAATAATTATGGGATAAAACACTCAAATAATAAAAATGTCATTTCCAAAGGCTAGCTCTTCCCCAAATTCCTTTAAAAATTTCAAGATTAAAATAAAACATTTATCCTATAACACCAAAATTTGTTAATTGAATTTTGGTATAATTATATAGTTTGATTTATTTATTTGATTAAGTAATTATTATATGGTCAATAGAGATTTAGATATAATTGGGAGAAAGTAATTACACTTTTCAATTCCAAAAGGAAGATAGAATTACAGGTAATTACCTGATGTAATTAATTACAAAATCACTTTTTAATTTTTTATTTTATTTTTATTTTAATTTATTTTTTTATTTCTATTATTAAAATTTCTTTTTAATTTTTCTTATTATTAAAATATTTGTTTTATTTTACATTATTTATCTTAACTTATCAAGTTTACACCAAACACCACAGAAAAGCTTAGAAAATACCGTTAATATAAAAAAGAGAGATTGAAATGTTTGGACAAAAGTATAATCAACTATTATTTAAAAAAATATAATGAGATTTATCTTATAGTTGTATAATTTATTTTTCAAAAGTTTTATAAAATTAAAATAAAGTATCATCAGTTCATGAAATGATAAACAACATCGAAATTATAGATTTATGATTCAATTAAATACGAAAGAACAAAATTTGAATTGAATCATACCATTTCAAAATCAGTAAAATTATACAAGGGGCAGCCAAAATTATTTGGTATAAGAGATAAAAGAATAATAATCTAAAATAAAATGAGAATTATTTTATCTTGCATTTAGTTAGGGTATTAATTAATTTCGTAATTATTTATTCCACTATTTATATTACAATAATGAAATAAATTATCTCATATATATGATGATATAATTAATTTCATGGGATATCTTATTTCATAGATGTAATGAAAAAAATTTAAGGTAGTAAAAATTTGATTACTTAAGGTGATTCTACAAAATCTAATAGAAAAAGTATCCTATAACTTTGAGGGTATACATGAATCAAATGTGTCTTTTAATTTTAAAATGAAAAAAAAAAAAACTAGACATAGTTTATTTTTTTGGATTCCTCATAGATGTCGATGAATTCGATGATCAAATCAGATTTTGATTCAAGCGAAGACAACTATGATCATGACAACCGTTGTGAAATAGGAATGGATATCAATGTCTAAGCTCACAATAAAAATATAATGAGCACGCATTTTTAGCATCATCGAACAGTATAACCCCTTTGTTAGTGACCACGTGAATTTAAAAAAAAAACATAATAATGCGTAATGTAGATTATTTATATTGGTGTTAGTCGTCGTTTGGTAGAGAGCACTAGAAAAAATAATGCAAGCACTAGTTTGTGTATTACTAATACCTTGTTTGATACACTTTTTCAACATATGTATAACTAATGCAAGCATTAGTTATACACTCTATTTGGCATTAAGTTATGTATAACTAATGCATTAAAAATCATGATATTAGTAATGCAATGGTTTTTAATGCATGCATTAGCATGGTCGAAGATATAAGTGTCCCTCAAAACCTTTTTCACATCATTTCTATCTATTTGTAGAGGATTTTTTTTTAAATAAATAATTTTTTTAATAACTTATTTAATGAATGTTATTTTTAACATACTAAACTAAACACTGCATAAGAAATAACCTCAGCATAACTAATGTAAGCATAACTAATACCAACATTACTAATGCAAGCAATATTAATACATTTTATTTAGCATAATTCTTATACACTCTACCAAACAGTGGCGAAGCCAGAAATTTCGTTAAGTGTTTTCAAGATTTAATAAATATGTATGAAATTTCTTTTTAATCTATATATTTAACATACTTTTCTACATACATAATTTAATCTTTTGACGAATGGTGTTCGGCTAGCCATCATAGATTATATGCGGCTACGCCACTGTTGCCAAACGACCAATTAGTGATTTTTGATGGCGATGGAATAAGAAGAATCAATTTAGTGTGTCAACGTGTTATTTTAAATCACTTTATAACTTTATAAGGAGTTATATCCCTTTCTATATATATATATATATATATATATATATATATAATATATTTGTTATATATCATGCTTACATAATGTATGATACTATAGAATGTGCTACATTTAGCAAAACTTAGAGAAAAAAGAGAAGGATAATTTAGAAAAGAGAGATTGAAAAGTATAGACAGATGCGTGATTAAGTATGTTGAGAAAAAAAGTATAACGAGATTTAATTTTTTATAATTCATTTTTCATAAGTTCTTAAAAAATTAAAATTTAATATCAATAGTTCATCTAGTGATAAATAACATTCAAATTATAAAACTATAACACAATAAAATACAAACAAATAATATATTAAATTAAATCATATTAATTTTAAATGCCAGTAAAATGACAGCAGAGACAGATTGAAAATTAAGTACTTAATATTATTATGTAATGATCATATTTTTTTTAATAGAGAATTTGATTATTTAAGATCTACGAAATCTAAGGAAGAAAAGATCACATAACATTGAGGCTATATATGGATCAATTATATCTTCTAAATCAAAATTTAAAAAATCAAAAATGATTTTTTTTTGAATTTCTCTAAGATATTGATGAATTTGATGAGTAAATCAGATTTAATTCTAGCAGGGATAACTATGAACATGATAGTGTTGGTGAAGTAGCATAAATATCAATGTCTAAACCCACAGTACAAATATGAGCGATCACATTTTTTATGCCATTGAATAGTATAATTTTTTTTTACCTGTGATCAGTCACAGTGAATTTTAAAAAAAATTTACAATAATATTTAACGTAAATGATTTATATTGGTATCGCTGATTTAAGATAGTGGTAGAAGAAGACGGATTGATCTAGTGTATTGACATTTCATTTTGGCCAAAATGAATGGGATGTAAAAATATATAAAATTTGAGCCACTTTTATAGCTTTATAAGGAGTCGTGGACATATTAAGCATGTATATATATAAATATTTACAAAGTAAAAATTATTATTTATCATATAACATACTTATATAATTTACAATACTATATAGAATATGTTATATTTAGGAAATCTTATAAAGAATTGCTAATTTAGAAAAGAAAGGTCGAAAAGTTTAGAAAAAAATATGATAAAACATTTAAAATAAAATGTAGTCTCATCAGTTCATTCAATTATAAACAACGTCGAAATTATAGATTTACGACTCAAAATATGAACAAACAAAATTTGAATTAAATCATATCATTTTAAAATTCAGTAAAGTTATACAAGGGGCGGATAAAATTATTTAGTATCAAGGATAAAGAATTAGTAATTTATAATAAAATATAGAACTATTTTATCTTGCGTTTAGTTAAGGGTATTTGTTAGTCCCATAATTATTTATTGCACCATTTATATTATAATGATTATCCTATATATATATATATATATGATTAGATAGTTAATTTCATGGGATATCCCATTTCATAGATATGTTATGTAATAATTATATTTTTTCTAAGGTAGTAAGAATTTGATTACTTAAGGTGGATCTACAAAATCTAATAGAAAAAGGGTCCTATAACTTTAAGGGCAAATGTATCTTTTAATTTAAAATGATTTAAAAAAAAATAGATATGGTTTATTCTTTTGGATTCCTTATAGATGTTGATGAATTCGATCGTGAATCAGATTTGATTCAAGTGGGAACAACTATGATCATGACAGTTGTGGTGAAGTAGGTATAACTATCAATGTCTATGCCATAATAAAAATATTATAAGCGCACATCTTTCGTGCTATCGAACAACATGGCCCCTTTGTCTGTGACCACGTGAATCATGAATTTATAAAAAAATAAATCATAATAATGTTTAATTTAGATTATTTAAAATGGTCTCGGTGATTTGATAGTAATGGAAGAAGAAGAATCAATTTAGTGCGTTGATATGTTATTTTGATCAAAATAAACGAAGTAACAAAGAAATAATAAATTTATATCACTTTTATATATTTATATGGAGTTATATATAGATGTATATCAACGTCTAAATCAACAGTAAAAACATGACGCGACAACATGTTTGACGCTATTAAATAGTATAATTTTTTTTTTTGTGAGTGATCATGTGAATTTACAAAAAGTATCACAATAATATTTAAGGTAGATAATTTATATTGGTGTTGCTGATTTAAGATAGTGGTGGAAGAAGAAGAATTGATCTAGTGTATTGACATGTTATTTTGGGTAAAATTAATAAAAATTAAAAAAAATATAAAATTTGAACAACTTTTATAGCTTTATAAGGAGTCGTAGATATATTAAGCATGTATATATAAATACTTACGAAGTAAAAATCATATAACATACTTACTATACAATACCATATAGTATGTTATATTTAGAAAAACTTGTAAAGAATTCCTAATTTAGAAAAGAAAGATCGAAAAGTTTAGGAAAAAATATTTAAAATTAAAATGTGGTATCATCAGTTCATTCAATGATAAACAACATCGAATTATAGATTTACGACTCAATTAAATACGAGAGAACAATATTTGAATTAAATCACATCATTTTAAAATTCAATAAAGTTATACAAGCGGCGGATAAAATTATTTGGTATGAAGGATAAAAAATAATAATTTATAATAAAATATAGAATTATTTTATCTTGTTTTTAGTTAAGGGTATTAGTTAGTCTCATAATTATTTATTCCATCAATTATATTATAATGATGGGATGATTTATCCCATATATATCGTGAAATAATTAATTTCGTGGGATATCCTGTTAATTTCATGGATACGTTGTGTAATAATTATATTTTTTTAAGGAAACAAGAATTTGATTACTCAAGGTGGATCTACAAAATTTAATAGAAAAAGGGTCCTATAAAATTGAGGGTATATATGAATCAAATGTGTCTTTTAGTTTTAATTTTTTTTATAAAAATACTAGAGATGGTTTATTTTTTTTTAATTCCTCATAGATGTTAATGAATTTGATGATCAAATAAATGTCTATGATGAAGTAGGCACAAATATCAATGTCTATGCCCACAATAAAAGTATGATGAGCTCACATCTTTAGTACCATCGAATAGTATAATCTTTTTGGCAATGACCACGTGAATTTATAAAAAGAATATTATAATTGTGTTTAATGTAAATTATTTAAATTACTCTCGGTGACTTTTTGATAGTAATGGAAGATGAAGAATCAATTTAGTGCGTATGTTATTTTGATTAAAATAAACAAGCTTAACGAAATGATAAATTTAAGTCACTTTTATAACTTTATAAAGAATTATTTTTATATATGCGTGTGTATATGTATGTATATATAACATATTTGCATAATATACGATACTATAGAATATGTCACATTTAGCAAAATTTAGAAAAAGAAATGATAATTTTAAAAAAAGGAGATCAAAAAGTATAGATAGGTGTAATTAAATATGTCAAAAAAGAAGTATATCAAAAATTACTTTATATAATTTATTTTTCAAATGCTTTTTAAAATTAAAATTTATATATCAACAATGCATCTAATAATAATTAACATTCAAATTATAAATTTATAACACAATAAATGCAAACAACTAAAATATTTAATTAAATCATATTAATTTTGAATTCTATTAAAATGATAGCAGAGACGGATTGAAAATTAAGTACTTAATATTTTTAGTTAATGATCTCTTTTTTTTTTTTTTTGGAGAATTTGATTATTTAAGGTGGATCTACGAAATTTAATGAAAAAAAAGATTACATAATTTTGAAGGTATACATAGATCGAATACATCTTCAAAGTTAAAATTAAGAAAATAAAAAATGATATAATTTTTCAGGATATTTCAAAGATATTGAACAAATCAGATTTTGATTCTAGTAGGGATAACAGTGAACATGATAGTATTGATGAAACACGCACAAATATCAATATCTAAATCCATAGTAAAAACATGATGCAACCACATTTTTGGCGTTGTTAAATAGTACAATTTCTTTTGTTGATCACCTGAATCTACAAAAAATACCATAATAATGTTTAAGGTAGATGATTTATATTAGTGTTGCCGGTTTAGGACGGGTAAAAAAATAAGGATTTACCTAATGTATTGACATGCCATTTTTGCTAAAATAACCGGGATTAACAGAAATATAAAATTTGAGCCACTTTTATAAATTTGTAATGAGTCGTAAACATATTAAGCATGTATAATATATAAATATTTAAAAAAAATTATTATTTGTCATGTAACATACTTACACAATATACAATACTATACAATAAGTTATATTTGGAAAAAACTTATAAAGAATTGCTAACTTAGAAAAGAAAGATCCAAAGGTTTGGACAAAAATATAATAAAATTTGTTGAAAAAGTATAATGAGATTTAGTTTACAGTTATATAGTTTGATTTTTCAAAAGTTTATGAAAATTTAATATCAATAGTGCCTATAATGATACAACATTCAAATTATAAAGTTATGATACAATTATATATGAGCTAATAAAATATTAAATTGAATTATTTAATTCAAAATTTAATAAAATTAATACAGTAAAATTATATTATAAGGGATAAAGGATAATAATTTTGGAATATAAAATATTATTATCATATAACTTTGCGGGTATATATGAATCGAATATGTCTTTTAACTTTAAAATGAGAAAAAAAATTAAAGATGATTTATTTCTCTAAATTTCTTATAGATGTTGATGAATCGATAATCAAATCAGATTTTGATTTAAGTGGGATAGCTGTAATCATGACACATGTGGTGAAGTAGGTATAAATATCAATGTCTAAGTACAATATAATAATAAGAATATAATGAGTCCACATCTTTAGCGCCATTGAATTGTACAATCCCTTTGTCAGTAACTACGTGAATTTTGCAAATAAATAAATAAATAAATATCGTAATAATATTTAATGTAGATTATTTATATTGGTGTTGGTGATTTTTGATAGTGGTGGAAAAAGAAGGATTGATTTGATGTATTGATATTACTTTTTGACTAAATTAAATGGGATTAATCAAGAAATAATAAAATTGAGTAACTTTTTAAACTTTATAAAAAGTTGTAGATGTATTAATCTTATATTAACATATAGATAGATATATAGATATTTATAAGTAAAGAGTTATTTTTTGTCATATAACATACTTACACAACATATGATACTATAGAATATGTCATATTTTGCAAAAAATTGAAAATATTGATAATTTAAAAAGGAGAGATTGAAAAGTCTAGACAAAATATGATCAAATCTATTAGAAAAATATAACGAAATTATTTTATATTTATATAACTTATTAAAGTTTTCAAAAGTTAAAATTTTTAATATCAATACTTCATCCAATGATAAACAATATTTAAATTATAGAGTTACGACACAATTAAATATGAATGAAAAAAATATTAAATCAAATCATATTAATTTAAAAATCAGTAAGATTATATAAAGAACGGGTTAAAAATTTAGTATTGTTATGTAATAATCATATTTTTTTTTAAAGAGAATTGATTGCTTAAGGTGGATCTACCAAAATCTAATGAAAACAGGGTCATATAACTTTGAGGGCACATGAGTCAAATATGTCTTTTAGGTTTAAAATGAAGAAACTAAACATGGTTTATTTCTCTGAATTCTTCAAAGATGTTAATGAATTCGATGATCAAATCAGATTTTGATTCTAGTGGAGGAACTATAATCATGGTAATTATAGTAAGTAGGCACAAATAGTCTAATCCCATAGCAAAAATATGATGAGTTCACATTTTTGACGCCATTGAATATTACAATCCCTTCAATAGTGATCACGTGTTTACAAGAATATCATAATAATATTTAAGATAGATGATTTATATTAGTATTGGAGAATTTGGATAGTTATGAAAAAAGAAGGATTTGTTTAATTTGTTGACATGTTATTTTGCTTAAAATAAACGGAATTAACAGATGAATGTCAAATTTGAACTCCTTTTATAACTTTATAAGGAGTTATAATATATTAAGCCTTTTATATATTATATAATTACTTATGAAGCAAGGGGCTATTATTTGTTATAATAACATACTTATACAATATACAATACTATAAAATATGTCATATCTAGAACAACTTAGAATAAATTAAAAATTTAGCAAAAGAGAGACTTAAAAGTTTAGACATATGTATCATGATCAAATATATTGAAAAAAACATAACGAGAGATTGATTTAATATTTATAATTTATTTTTCAAAATTTTTTTTTTAATTAAAATCTAATACCAGTTGCTCATCCAATAATAAATAACATTCAGATTTTAAAGCTACAACATAATTAAATATAAGCAAACAAAATATTGAATTAAATCATATCAATTCAAAATTCAGTAAAATTATAAAATGAATGGATTGAAAATTAAGTACGTAAAGTTGTTATATAATAATTAAATTCTTTTTTTGAGAATTCTATTACTTAAAGTGAGGATTTATGAAATCTAATGGGCAAAGGGTCATATAATTTTGAAGGTATATATGAATTGAATAAGTTTTTAAGTGTAAAATGAAAAAATTAAAAATAATTTATTTTTGAATTTTTTATAGATATTGATGATTTCAGTGGTCAAATTAGATTTGTTTTCTAGTGAGGACAGCTATGATCATGATAGTTGTGATGAAGTAAGCACAAATATCAAAATCTAACACAGTAAAAATATGACGAGCTCACATCTTTGGCACCATTGAATAGTACAATCCCTTTGTCAGTGATCACGTGAATTTTCAAAAAAATCATAATAATATTTAAGGTAGATGATTTAGGTTGGTGTTGGTGATTTTAGATAGTAACGAAAGAAGAAGAGTTGGTTTGATGTATTGACGAGTTATTTTGGTTAAAATGAATAAGATTAGTGGAGAAAGATCAAATTTGAGCCACATTTATAACTTCATAAAAAAGTTATATATATATATATATATTAAGCCTATATAATATATAGTAAATAGTTATTCACTATATCATTAACATACTTACACAATATACAATGTTATAGAATGTCAATATTTAGAAATACAAAAAAAATGCTAATTTACAAAAGAGAGATTGAAAAGTTTAGACAGAAATATAATTTTTTATATTTATATAATTTATTCTTCAAAAATTTTTAAAAGTAAAAGTTTAGTATCAATAGTTCATCCAATGATAAACAATACTTTAATTATAAAGTTATGACACAATTAAATACGAACGAACAAATTATTAAATTAAATCATACCAATTTAAATTTCAATAAAATTTTATGAGGGACGGATTGAAAATTAAGTATTTAATATTGTCATGATATAATCATAATTTCTTTTTTGGAGAATTTAGTTACTGAATGTGAGGATCTAATAACTCTAATGTAAAACAAGTCATATAACTTTGAGGATATATATGAATTGAAGATGTCTTTAAGATTAAATTGGAGAAACTAAAATTGGTTTATATCTCTGGATTATTTAAAGAAGTTATTAAATTTGATTGACCAAATCAGATTATGATTTTAGTAGGGATAAATATGACCACGGTAAATGTGTAGAAGTAGGCACAAATATTAACTTCTAATCCTACAATAAAAATATGATGAACTCACCTCTTCAACGCCATTAAATAGTATAATCGATAGACAAAATTAAGAGCACTATCGAAAAATTAATTATTTCTTTTAAATGAAATAGATAAACTTTTATCATTGTATTAAAGCACCAAATTGTAGTTGAAGAGTAAAAATAAGAATAATAAAAGTATTTATTTTAATTAAATTTTCAATAACAATAGCAATTTGTGTATTTTACCGATGGTAGATTCCTCTATTTTTAACTAACGAAGTCCGTCAATTTTTATGTTCAGAGCTAGGCACTATTCCGATGATTTTTCTCAATTCTGCCCGATAATCACTAGACATCCGTCAATTTTGTCATTCAATATTTAATTTTTTTTTAAGTAATATGTATCTCTTAACGTGAGCTTTCACTAATTTTTATTAAATCTAACAAATAAAATTTCATAAATATTTTATCTGGAGATTAAAAAATACTAAATTTACAACAACAATAATAACAACAACAACATACCTTGTATAATTTCACAATGGGGGGTCTGGTGAGGGTAGAATTTACACAGACCTTACCTCTATCTCTGAGGCAGAGAGGTTGTTTTCGATAGACCATCGACTCAAAGATAAACACATCTAAGCAATCCAGAAGAGAAAATAATAGATGGAGCAAAGCATGTCAATACAACGTATGAAGAAAAAGTAACACGATACATAAGGTTCAAAAAATAATAGGTAATATCATAACTCTATAGACAAAATACTATAGGAGTAATACTATAACTACTCGTATGGGTGGATTTGTTAAAACAACACTCTACTCCTTGCTAACTTACAACCCTAATTCATATCCTCTGCTGACGCTACTCTCACCTTGTCTCAGATATCCTCATTTCTAATCCTATCTCTCCCAGTATACCCACACATCCATCGCAACATACTCATCTCCACAACTTCCATCTTTTGAACATGAGAGTTCTTAACTAGCCAATACTCCGCCTCATACAACATAGTCAGTCTAACAAGTAAAACATAGATTAGTATACATTGATTAGTAATGTATGATTGCTACTGCTGATATTGTTTTTTATCAAGTGTTTGGTTCATTATGTTAAAAAGTAAATACACCATATATTTTGTTTGGTTTAAACTCTATAAAAATCTTCTTTACAATTATACCCTTGTAATTTTGTATAAAGAAATTTAGTAAAAGGGATTGATGGATAGTCTAGTCTAGTCATTTAGATGTCTTATCTAGGAATTAGTTATCTCGGGATTAATTATCTCTTTGTTTCTTATGATATAAAATAATACACCATATATTGTATAAATAATCCATGTATTGGATTGAATTAAGTAATCAAATAATATATAAACTAAATTTTATTTCAAAAACTATCTAATTAATACAATCTACCAAACGGATCCTTAAATGAGTGTTGTAAAAGTACCCTCGGATGTAAATGACCATTTTTTGGGGTCATTTTCCAAAAAAAAAAAAGGAAAAAGAAAAAATTGTAACAACTTTTGATTCATTGGCGAACACCAGATGGAAGGGCCAATTTTCTTGGGTTTCTTTAATAGCTTGTCCTTAAAGACTTTGAAAATTATAAGAAAATCATGCTAAAAGTTGTCTAAGTATTTATATAAAAATACGACCCAGAATTAGAATATAGAAACACAATTTTCTAATAGTCAGCTCATCTCTGCTAAGCAATATTTAATTTAAATTAAATTAATAAAAATAAAAATATTTAAAAAGCTCAACTCAATAAAAATAATAATATATTCACTCAATGTATAATGTATATAAATTATATTATTATTTTTATAAAATAAAAAATAATAATATATTCACTCAAATGTATAATGTATATAAATTATATTATTATCTTTGTAAAATAAAAAAATTATTTCAATAGACCCTCAATAATTCCTTATTTCAAAATTATTATTTTTCCCATAATTTTCTTTGTGCCGAAGCAATCAATTAAATAAACTAAATTTAACAAGTTAAAGAACCCCAAACTCATAATTATAATATACTGTAAATCTTTTTATTAGTAGGATTAACGTAAATCCAAATCCTCGTCAGACAGTCACACTTCTCACGCTCCCATTTTAAATTACCCGAAACACCCTTCGGGTGAACAAACCCGTTACTCCCATAACCGACCTAAAAACAAGGCTATAACCGTCATTTGGCTTAAAATCGTCTTTGTCAATCAACAGTGATATAAATACCGAGGCGGTAAGGAAGTTCACTTTCAGAAGTTCTTGATAGCTTAGTCTTTCATCTGTTACAGAGCTTCTCAAAAGATTTTTTGTACAATTTTATATCTCATTTCTTCGATTTGAACTGTAAGGCGTGGGAGTGAATGATGACGAAAACTTCATCCGATGCCAGTTCTCCTTTGAAAATCGGTGGCGGTGAAAACGATGCGGCTTCACCGGTTGTAGATAGGAATGTAGATGGTGTTCCCGCTCCGAGGATGTTGATTTCTTCGAGGAAAATCGGCGGTGTAGAGGAGGGCTATGTTTTTTCACCAGTTGTCGATAGAAACGAAGTGAAAGTTGTTGCTCCTGTCCAGAGGACAATTGGTGGCAGCGGCAAGGACGGTGTCGTTCCTCCAGTTGTAGATAGGAATGTAGCTGGTGTTCCCGATCCGAGGATGTTGAGTTCTACGAGGAAAATCGGCGGCGGAGAGGAGAGCTATGTTGTTTCACCTGTTGTCGATGGAAACAAAATGAAACTTGTGGCTCCTGTCCGGAGGACATTTGGCGGCAGTGGCAAGGACGTTGTCATTCCTACGGTTGTAGATAGGAATGTAGCTGGTGTTCCTTCTCCGAGGATGTTGAGTTCTACGAGGAAAATCGGCGGTGGAGAGGATAGCTATGTTGTTCCACCGGTTGTCGATGGAAACAAAATGAAAATTGTGGTTCCTGTCCAGAGGACAATTGGCGGCAGCGGCGAGGACGGTGTTGTTCCTCCAGTTGTAGATGGGAATAAAATGAGAATTGAGGTTCCTGTTCCGAAAAAATTGTTGTTCCCGTCTGGTAGAAAGGCGTCGTATCCTGATCATTATCAGTTATTGGTTCAGAACAACGAGAATTTCAAGAAGAGTGGGAAGCCGATGAGGTTCATGTTCTATAAGGATGGATCGTGGGTGGATTTCGAGAAAAGCGTGATGGATGTGATGGTATCAGGTTTCATGAGGGGCAAGCCTATGATTGAGGTGGAAATGGAAGGGTTGAAATGTTTTTTTGATTTTTATCGCATGTTAGAGACTGACTTGGACACTGGGAAAGAGCGGTCTATCTCTTGGATTGATGTCAATGGTAAGTGCTTCTTCCCTAAAGTCTTCATTGATTCCAGTGAGGGTTCAGAAAATCTCGATAAAAGCCAGGACATAGATCTTTCCAATGTTAATGATAATTTCTCCTCGAATAATACTAAGATTGAAATTGAGAAAAGAATCACTGAGAACAACTCAGATAAAGAAGCTGGAGAAGAGTTGAATTTAGGAAAGAGAAAGAGGGGAAGCGAGGAAAACGAAGTGGAGAAGGGAGAAGGTAGTTCAACTAACTTGAAAGAGCGGTGTGTTGTCGCTCCTGCATTGCTTCCACCAAAGTGGCCTAAGACAAGGCCAGTGAGCGAAGAGCAGAATGGCTATCAGATTATGAAGAGCTTTCTGTTGTCTGGTTTGAGAGCTGTAGAACCTGGTGTTACAGTCACTGCCGTTCATCAGTGTATTAGAACCGGTCCAATGGAACAGGCGCGGTTTGAGGTTTTCAAAAAGAATGTGGAGATCATAACGAGAGCTAGAGGGAACCCTAGAGTTGTGAATGCTTGGTACGGGACATCGGCCAAGAATGTGGAGAGCATTATGCGTCATGGCTTTGGAATGCCTAGGATGGTACCAGGTTCTCGTACTCATGGTGTTGGTATATACATGTCGCCTGTACGCTCACCTCAATACAGGTATGCTGCTGTTGAACTGTTCATTTTTGATGTTTTCTTAATTGCACATGTTCATTAATTTTTGGTACTTGTTATTGGTTGTGTATAGTCATATGATGTCCGAGATAGATGAATATGGTGAAAAGCATATTATTTTCTGTCGAGTTATATTGGGAAACCTTGAGAAGGTTGAGTTAGGATCTCGACAGCTGTTACCGTCGAGTGTGGATTTTGATTCTGGGGTTGATGACTTGAACAATCCACAGTTGTATGTGGTGTGGTGTAGCAATATGAACACCCATATTCTACCCGAGTGTATAGTCAGTTATAAATCTGGACGTCATATGTCAGGTAAACATTCCTACTTACTGTTTCCTCCTTTCTGTTATTCATTCTGTTTCAATTACTTTTGAATGTCGTGAGAGAAACAGAACACTCAAGTGCAAATACAGGTCAGCTGAATGGTGCTCCTCATGCTAATCACCCATGGAGTACACTAATAACCAAGCTAAATAGTTTTCTTCCACAACCAAAAGTGCTGCAGTTGCAACGTTTGTATGGCGTCTATAGGGTAAGTTTGGATTTCCCTTCTTAACATTAGGTATTCAAGGATTTATTATATACAGGTAGTGAATCTGGTTTCAAGACCATTGTTTTGATCTTGACTTCTCATACAAATTGTTCACAGGAAGGCAAAGTAGGGAGAGAATTTTTCATGAGACAGTTACGATGTATTGTTGGAGATGGGGTGTTGCGTTCGACTATTCTTGAAATCCGTGGCTGAGATGAGGTTCTTTTAGTGTAATTATTGTTGGGAAAAATGGGATGTCTTCTCATTGATAATTCCATCTTATATAAACAAAGTGTAATGTTACTTTTACAGAGGGAAACCTCGGCAGTAGGAAGCAGGATACACCTTAGGTTTTCGACTTACAGTTTGTCGTTGTTGTAGTTATATTACTAAAAGGTTTCAGGAGCCTTTTTTTTCTTTTAGTTAAGTAAAACCTGTTCGAACAAGTACCTGTTTTTCATGTCGTTGTGTTTTGCATGTGAAATTTTGCTTGGGAATCGTCTAGTGCTAGTGTGCAAATCCCACCTTCTTTCAGTGAGGAAGCTTGAGTATGGCTTCACGGGAATATGCATTGTTATGGTTTATCTTAAAGCTTTTTCCTTGTCTCCGTTCTTAATGTTCTTTGGATATTATGCGGACCTTTTCATGTGCGGATTTTTGAACTTTTTATTTTTATTTTATCTATATCATTCTGAAACTTGGGAGACTTTAAAATATATTTACGTGGTTTGCAGAATTTTGTCAGATTAGCGACTTAAGTTGATCCTTGATACTTCCTGTGCTTCGAATGGTTATTTAATCAGGGCCTTGTTTTACTCGTACGTGATGCATGTACGTACTGTTGCATGTGAGAAGTTTCTTTTTGGAACAATCCATGTTGGTGAAGCTCGGGGGGCATGAATTCTAGGGAAGTGCCTGCTTTTGAGCTATGACTAGGATGCTAGACTATGTTAACAAACAACTCCCTCTATTTCAGTTTATGTGAACAATTTTTTGTTTGTTCCTAAAGAATGCTCCTTTTTTAAATTTGGTAACTATTTATTTGTTAAACTCTTCATTTTTTCTTTGATGGACAAGCTTTCATAGCCACACAAATTTCAGAAATCTTGTAACCACAAAAATGTTAGGGCATATCTAATGGCACAAGTTTCAAAAGTTCATTTTTCCCCCTTAAACGTCGTGCTCAATTAAAAAGGGTAACATAAAATTAAACGGAGGGATTAATTGATTCGATACATGGTTCTATGGACCTTGCTCTATGTTTACGTGATTCATGTAAACTATTTATTGCATGAAAGAAGTTTTGTTTCACTAGTAAGTATTCCAGCTTGTGTAAAGCTATGTGCTTTATATGGAGGTCCTTGCCTTCGAGTTGTGATAAGGGTTGCAGCCTTTATTAATAGATAGTTGGTCAAGTATTGATTGATCGTCAGTTTGTGGTGAAGAACCAATTGAAGTGCGGTCTTATGCAATGATGTTTTGCTTTCTGGTGAGTGGAAGTATTTGTGGCATTCACTTGCATGTCTACTTTTCGATAATGTACTGTAGGTCTTTGTGGGCGTGACTTTTTCTTTTCCTTGAACAAAAGCTATGTTCAGATCTTTGGATTTCACTGGAAGAAAAGCACTAGAAATCTTCTTGCAGTTAGCTGGTTTTCCTGCTAAATGCTGTGTGTATTGTGCCATGGGGTGTGAAGATACATGCATTACCTGTTCTTAGGGTGAGATAATATCTTATTACCACTTGGAGGTCCTTGCATAATCATGATAAAGGTAAAATATGTAAGAGAAGATATTTTAGCAATTTCCATGAACTACTAGAAGCAACTCATGTGATCAGTTGTTACTTGTGGCGCTTGTAGGTCCTAGCATAGTCATGATAAAGGTAAAATATGTAAGAGAAGATGCTTTAGCAATTTCCATGAACTGAATAACTAGAGGCAACTCTTGTGGTCAGTTGCTAATTCTGGCGTAGAAGTAAACGATGTGTTCTCTGACACGTGGCAAATATGACTGTGGAGTATAGTGTGGGTATTAGGTGCTTATCATCATGCTTGTGTTTCTTATTAGAAGGTTGTATGTTACCTTTTAATGAGGTAGGTGTATTTGCATGTCTAGGTGGATGTTTTAACTTCTTGAGGTGTGCTACTTCTTAATGGAATTAGGGTTTACATATCTAGCCGTTTTCAGTGTAAGAATGAAAATTACATGCTGAAATATGTCACATACTAGACCTCTTACCATATAATTAGGACTAGAAAAAGTATATAATTAGGATTGGAAAAAGTTCTGCAGCAGATACATTTACAGTTATAACAGCTGATGGAAAGTGCTAGTAGTGCGTTTGTAAGTTATGTCCGCATACTGGGGTATCATGCTGTTTGGATTTCCAATACTTTTCAGCACACTGTTTTCCACAAAATAAGAATGCAAAGGTTTTGAATGTCCATATTGGTGTATACTATCCACCAACCACATGTACTGTGGTGGAATTTGACAGTGTGGACTGTATCCTTCATTTAGCGGGTAGCATATTTAGCTTGATGAATGTTTTGAAGATGCTTAACTAGGTTAATAAGTCTACTTGTAAGCTGTAGAGGGCATGACAGATAGTTGGCAAAAATAGAACACATTAAATGTGATTTCAACCTTCCATTGATGGCCAACCAGGGCCAACTTTGTTCATGAACTGGAACCAAGGTTGATGGCCAACTAAGGCCGACTTTATTCATGAACTAGGAACCACATAAATCTATTTGGGTTAGGGTTTATAAACCAGGAGGTGCTTAGGTTTTACTGCTCCGGCAGACGTGCTTTAGTTCGGCAGTCTAATTGGCAAATATAGGATGCCATTCCATTTCTTACTATTGGGGAATTAGAACTATTACTGTTGTGATCTTTTTCTCTATTTTGATCATTTATTTTGTATCTTTTCACTCGGTTGGCAAGGAAAATAATGTCTAGCTTAGGTTTCTGTTAGACGACTTCCTACTCTTGGTGCCAAAACAGGCTACATTAAAATAATGTTCAACTTAGTTTTCTGTCGGAAGATTTTCTGAGTCTTAGTGCCAAAACTAGCTATATGTGTGACAGTAAGAAAATCATTATTTCTTTGCAGTGCTTATATTCACTTTGGTGTATTGCAGTTTTTGTTTGTTCAGTTACTTATTCCGCGTCTCCATCTGTTTGTTATTTCTCTGGAATATACTGTAAGTTGGGGTCAACCTGATATTCCTTCGTTTGTCACAAGGTTCAAGAGTCTGTTTGATGTTTCTATCCTTCTCATAGATATTATGTATCTAACTTTCACTCCTAACTTTCTCTTCTGGTAAATATCTGACCCTCAACCTTTATTTGTTGCTTGCTCATACACTGTTCTCTCTAATAATTGTAGAGGATTAGTGTAATTTGAGCACTTTGGTTGAGATCCAAGGGCAGACATCTTTGCTTCAATGGAGTTTGAAATTTGGAGGTATTCATAGAAGACAGCATAAAATGGATATTTGTCTAAAATGATCATAAAAAATTGACATTTGATCTAGTATATCTCGAGTGAGCCACCTTTTCTTGTAAATTAGATACTACAACAGCTGCTATGCCTTAGTCACAAACAAGTTGTAATCAGAACTCCGCTGACCATGTCCTCCATTTAAGCTCTATTCATATCATTATCATACCAAACAGAAATAAATGTGAAAAATAAGTTACATGTATGTACGTAGTAGTAGTAATAGTAATTATTACAATATTTGTAAGTAATAGTAATATTGATATTCTCTATATTTTCAGTGGCATATACAAATCTTTGATAAGGTCAAGATACTCCTAGAAAAGCAACAGACTCAACATTAGCGTACTAACAAGATTAAAACTTATATTAGATTCGGAAAAAAAGACGAGACTATAACTTACATATCACATATGGATCATTTTTTTTTCCCATATTTTTTTAAAATTAGATGACTTGCTGAAGTTAATCTTGTGGGTTTTCACTTCTCGTGCTGGTGGAACGACAGGAATGTGAAAATGTAGTACTTCACTGTTGGGTGAATTATGCCGTGGTTTATTTTTTCTATTTCCACCTTTAGCTATCATTAGTCCAAAAGTATTTCATCTTTATTGTTCATGAAAAGCATGTGTTTGGTGGATCTTAGCCAAGAGGTATCTCATCATTCTTTAGCCATGAAAAACATGAGTTTAGTCTTTCACCTTCACCTTTTTCATGAGTTTGCAACAAGTTGGTATGTTTTCCTCATGAGCACCCTTCTTGCTTGTTTTCCCAAATAAAGCATTATCATGAACTACTAATCTTAATTAAGCTATTAATTTCATGGTGTTGTTCATGGATTCACCAATATTTGGCATTATTTCCTTGCACACTCTTTCATAAACACACTCTGTTACTTAATTTTCCTTACAAATAAAATAATTACGAGAGAAGTATTGTGACAACTTAAATAGGATGAACAGACTTCATCAAAAAAAAAAAAAAAAAACCTTAAATAGGATGAATGGATATATAACACAGGGGCTAAAATTTACCATGTATCAACTTATTGCAATTGATCTGACGTGCCGAGTTTCATATGAATTCCTTTTTGATATAACAGATTATTTAAGCATATTAGATTCTATGATTTGGAGTCATAAGTGGTGATTGTTGGACTATGGACACGGTACCGTGAAGACTATCAGTTATCTAGATTTATTTGGTAGTTATTACAGTCTCATAATGGCATTAGTTGTTTGTAAACTATTAATTGCATCTTAAAACTTTAATCAAATTTTAGCTGTTTAATAGATTACAGTACACTACAAGAATCTGTTACCTGAATCTGAGTGCCAATTAGATACTCCTATAGGTATATTTTTAATAGCTATACGCTATCTTCTGCTCTCCTCAATGTTACCTTATTTTAGCTGTTTAATAGATTACAGTACACTACAAGAATCTGGTTACCTGAATCTGAGTGCCAATTAGATACTCCCATAGGTATATCTTTAATAGCTATAGCCTATCTTCTGCTCCCCTCAATGCGACCTTACTGTAGCAGTTATTGAAGGGGGAAAATGCTAACCTATTCTATTGCATTTTTTGGGGTCTTCAGTTCAAAATAAAAAAAAATCATTTTTTTGTTGTCTTGTTTCTCCCTGTAACGGTCTTCTGGCTTTTGTTTCGGGCTACAATTTTCTTGGACTTGGATAATTCATGTCAGAGTGCCCATTGTACCAATTCTTCATTTTATTTCCCATGAACTGGCACTCTCTCATAGTTTCCTTGCCAGTGATATAATTGCCATACAAGTAATATGTCGATTTAAGCAAACATGAAAACAGATATTTTACAACGTAGCTTGCTAAATTTACTACGTATTAATTACTTGTGACTTGTAAACATGCTGAGAATCATAAGAAATTCTTTCTCGGTTATATGGGAGAATAGTCTTGGATCTCCATTAACATGTTACAAAACTCCAGTCTGGACTAATAAGAGGACAGTTGGACTCTTGAGTGGAACATCATGAAGACTATCAATTTTGTCCAGATTTATTTGGTAGTAATAACTTCCATAATTACGTTAGTTGTTTGTAAAGCATTAATTACACCTGACAACTGTGATCAAAATTTAGCTTTTAATAGATTAAAGTACATTACGAATCTAATCATGCACAGAAATGGAATGGATATCTGATTAAGTGAATCTTATCTAATCATGCACAGAAATGGAATGGGTATCTGATTAAGTGAATCTTATATAATCATGCACAGAAATGGAATGGATATCTGATTAAGTGAATCTTATCTAATCATGCACAGAAATGGAATGGATATCTGATTAAGTGAATCTTATCTAATCATGCACAGAAATGGAATGGATATCTGATTAAGTGAATCTTACTCTATCATGCACAGAAATGGAATGGATATCTGATTAAGTGAATCTTACTCCTGATTAGTTACTCTTTAGGTACATATTTCACATGGCTATAGGCTATTTTCTGCTCTCTCCAGTCGTATCTTTGCTTATTATCTATTGGAAGGAAAAAATTGTAGAGCTATCTGACCACAGTGTTATTTTGACTGTTCATCATCTCTGCTTTGGTGTAGGTCTTACCGACTTCCATTACGCCCACGGTCTTCTTGGACTTGGATGCTTTATGTTAGGGTGTGCAAGGTCTCAGCACTTGTTTCCTTATTTGATGGAGTGGTTTCACCTCTCAAAGGCAGGTTGTGGTCTTCTATTTTGATCACTCTTATGGTTCGTTCATCATATCATTGTTATATCAAGGAGTGGAAAAGGAAAGAGATCACATTCTTCTTCGACTGTTGTCTGATCTCTCGTCAATCACTTTAACTGGTTAACCTAACGTCTTTCAGAGCTAAAGCCTTTGTGACCTAATTGCTTCACATATTAAGGTACTCTGGTACAAGCTAATTTTGCCTAACTTTCTGTGTTTTTTAATTTCTGGGAAGTGTCTTGTAGTTGAAGGAAGTTGCTGCATTTTTTTCCTGATGTCTCATTAGCTGATCGAAATATCGGAGAATCTAGTGAAGGTGAGATGGCGACTGAAAAGCTTAGCAGTCGGATGGCCTGAACAACTGGACTTAGCACGTTTTGCTTTAGGATGATGAGGAAGCGAAGAGTATAATGCAAGTGGGGTGCTTACAGTTCAGTTGTATTTCCGGATCTTTAGTGGAGCTTTCTTATGGCTGGTTGCTACATGAGGAGAAAAATGCAGTCATCTTTATGAGCAAAATAGTTGGTTCCAAGCTGCCTCATTTGCTTTATTCTTCAAGGTTTATCTGTTATTTTTTATAGTTGGCTATTGCTAAATTCTTGAGTTCATCTCATATTTGTCGGCAGCAGTTACTTTATTCTTCAAGGTTTATCTGTTATTTTCTTCACCAGCTATTCATCTACGCCATTGAAGTGATTGGTCCAAGTATGTTCTTTCTGACGGGTTATCTCGTCCAAGCGTGCAAGATAGCTGGCTGTCACCAGCTGTCGCTTCATTCTTCAAGTTCATCTCATATTTTTCACAGGTATATGTTTTGAGTGCATCCTTTTCAACAGTTTCTGATACCCTCCTATCTCTAGCTCTCTTCCCATTTGACACTGTTCTGATTGCTTGGCTAGAAGTTGTATTGGTAGATGACTGATGTGGGGCGGACTGCAGAGTAGTTAATGGATTGTCATTACGTTATAATTTTTTATAGTTTCTGGATCACATAGGTCAGAGTTCCTAAATTTTAAGGAAAGAAGAATCGGTTTTCTTCCTTTTTTGACTGCCTTCTTCGCATATGTGGAAGACCGATTCCATTCAATTCCTGAGAAGAATTACTAATTCTTGGCCTTTTGAAATATCCTTCATCTCACCCACTTTGATCTTTTCGACGTTGCTTTTGTAGGAGCAAGTCATAAAGATTGAGAGATAGCCACCAGTGTATTAATTTGTTCTGAGTAACCATGTTGACCCCCATATGGTGGTGCTTTTGTTGCTCTTATTACAGTATGGGGCGTCTGAAGGATCAGAACCACTATTTTTTAGCTAGCAGTCTTGTCTAAACCTAAACTATCTCTTTTACGAATTATCTTAGAAATAGTCAATTCATATTTCAGGATAACAAGAAGTTGTAAGTCCCCAAGTACATTCATTCCTTAGCTTATTAAGGGGAAGGTTTTGTGATTTGCTATCCCAGGTTGGAGATCTTAGAATTTGAAATTTAGGACCTATTTTAAAAAAGAATTGGTAGGATTAAGTCTTTTTGCAAAATCAGTAGTTGATTTTGAACCCATACTCAAGTCTCTCTAGGAGTTCAGAGCAGGTATTTGATTATTATTCCTAAAATTTGGAATGTGCAACATGTTGGTAGGTATATCAGATGTTCTCTCTTGATGATGATCCGGAAAGAAGGCTAGTAGGTAGTTGTGAGTTTGTCTCACTTATTCTTCCATAATAGTAGTTGTAGTATTATTTTGTTGCTTGGTCTTCGATTTCTGGTACTATGTATCGTTTTTTGTACTTCGATTTCTGTTATTCTATGATGTTTCTTGTTCTTGATTATAGTATTATTGTGTTGTAGTTATTGTTTCTTTTTCTCAGAATGTTTTGTCATTGTCGTTTTTAGTATTTTGTCGTGGCTTCTTCTCTTCTTTACTTTTGTTGTTTCTTTTTCTCAACTTCTTTGATATTTCTTGTTCTTGAGCCGAGAGTCTGTGGGATATAGCGTCTCTACCTTGGGGTAGGGATCAGTTCTGCGTTGCAATGATGCATTAAGTATGTTGTTGATGGTGATGATGATCTGGACAGCAGCTGCAGAGGGTCTGTTAATAGTGTTTCAACCATCTTTCATGAAAAAGATTGCCGTACAATCGGAATCGACAAATTTCTTCTTGATATCACTGGACAGCGAGTTTACCAGCAAGGAGATTGCATCTGAAAGAGCGGGCTATTTTCACGTTTTTCACTGTTTCCCGTGAAGTTTCTCTCATGTTAAATATACAGATGCTGATCTGAGAGTGTGGAGTGTGTTCTGTGAGGGCCAATGTTTAGCATGTTATCTTATGTTTATTCATAATAATATGAAGGACATGCAAAATTCATCAGCAATCCGTTGTAGTCTAGTCGGTTAGGATACTCGGCTCTCACCCGAGAGACCCGGGTTCGATTCCCGGCAACGGAATGATATGAATTTTTCTCTCTTTTTGCTACAAGAAGTGTAATATTAGAAAATATTATTATTAAATTTATTATTTATAATATTATTAATTTTATGTTTATTGAGATTATTGTTTTTTAATTATCAAATATAACTGATAAGTATTAATATTTGTCGAATAAATTTTAATTAAAGTTATTTATTTAATAATCTTAAATTTTGTTGGGATATGTCGTGTTCTGTACCCACAAAAAATACCAAAAAAAAAAGAACAGCGTGGACAAAAATATATATTTAACGATAGAGAATATGAACACTATTAAAAATTTTACATCAGAAATATTTTTTTAAAAAAATAAAAAGTTAAAGAGCATATATATCGGTAAATACAAAATGTGTTTCATACGAAAACAATTTAATGTATAATATGCAAATTGAGATACAAAAATTATTAAAATATATACATCAGAAAAATTTTAAAAAATTAATAAACTTATATGTTTAAAATAGCAACACAATATATATTAATAAAACCAAAAAATAAACTGTCATTTTTTTTTCCTAAAACCATGCAGAATACAAAAAGAAAATGAAAAATGAATTTTTTTAAAAAAAAGAACAACACTGGCAATTCATTTTTTAATATAATTTTTACTTTATAAAGTTGGGAATTATTACGGTGAATATAGGAGTTTATTTATTTTGAGATAAATATAAAGTAGTACAATTTGGGAATAATAAACATATTTAATTTTGATTTATTCAGTAAATTTATATATTATTGATAAATATTTTGTGAATTTGATAGAAATAATAATATTAATCTAATAATTAATGTAATTTTTTCATAAATAAATAATCAGTTTTAGCGAGCCAAACGGCAAGGAAGAAAAATCAGTCCAATGTCTGCAAAGATAATGTACAGTTAAATGTAAGTGCAAAAAAATTTCGAGAGAAATCTTATTAACACTACGTGATTTTGGTCTTTTGAACTCAATTTTCCGAACAAAATACTTTTCTGAACGTGGATGAAAATAAGTTAAATATACAAATCATCTCGTGTTTATACCTTTCTTGTGCCATAATATAAGATGTTGAGCTTTCCGCAAACATGAACAATTTAATCAATGCTCCAGGGCACCCTTTTCACTTACAAATAAATTGTCAGGACCCTCTGGTTTATTGTTCAACTCGTCATCTCTGAAGTCTTGTTTTTGTATATATTATTTGGGGCATTCTATTTCTTGAGGGTTCAATATGTAAAAAGAATGATACATCTCACATGTTACTCTCTGATTTTAAAATAAGTATGATTTTAACTTATTCACGTTTATTAAGAAAAATAGCACTATAAAATATAATTTATTAAATTATTTTTATTTAGTAGATGTTTCTTGAAAATTGAGCATTATTAAAAATAAAGATAGTTTTTGAAACAATTATTATTTTTACTTTGAATTTCTAAAATGACATTTATTTGAAATAATTATTTTTTATTAAAATGATATTTATTTTGACATTTATAACACCATACAAATTAGATCCTACGGTTGCATGTGGATAGATGACTAATCCATTTTAGTACTACTTCATAGCATTATGATACACCTTTTTTAGATTCTTCGAATACTAGAAATCATTAAAAAGATTAAGAAGATCATGAACATATATAATAATAAAGAAAGAAGAGAAGCTACAAATACTAACAGATCTACTTTGCAGAATATATATACTGACTCTTTTTTTTATAAATTAGATACTCAAGGAGGATCCTGTCTGATCTTGATGCATATATATGCAGAAATGTGATTTCTAAAATCGTGTTAAATAGATTTACAAAAGATTATTTTATAAGTGAAATTAAAAGAGAAAAAGAGAATGAGTATTTATTAATTAAATCGGAATATAAATTAAAATTTGTTATCTCGTTGTACTGGAAAAAATGAGTATAAAGAGTGGAAGCTTTGATACTCAAGTAATGTCGAACATTCATTTATTTAACTGTCCATATTACTTTATCCTCCTTTTTGTTGTGCATATTACTCAATTACTTTTAACATTAATTACTTATTTTTCAAATTATTTTTAAAGTTCTTATATAGTATAATATAAATATTATAGTAAAATACATATATTAATCATATTTCTTAAGAGGCATACATAGTCCAAAACATAAGAGGTAGCAGTAATTATTCTCAACTTTACCCTTATATTAAAAAATTCTTTTTTATTAATAGTATTCAAATCTCAAAAAATAAGAATAATTTAATAAATTATATTTTAATAAATCTAAAATAAGTGGAAGCGATACATATTTTAAAGAGGAGGGAGTAACATTTTGGAATTTAAATTCACATTGTGTTAAAAGTTTAATTTTCTCCTTCCCAGTTGGGCAGTAGCGACAACAACTAAAATCAACATAGATAAGTTAATTCGTCTCTACATCTCCTGCAACTGACTCGATTATGCATGCCACGTGTATTCGATTTTAAATGCAAGGGCTTGATGGTGATGTTTACATTTTGTATCTATAGTATATAACTTTTTATGGTTGATTTTTATGCCAACTGTTTGATGGAATGTGCCAAAAAGGATATTGTGGCATGTGGAATGTTATATATGATTTCAGTGAATGATTTGTATTTGAAGATATATATGGGTTTGGTTTAATTTGGAGATCACAACAAAAATTGATTAACTCCTAATTAGTCCTGCTAATCAAAGAAGCTAAATAAGTTACATGAAGAAATTAAATAATCATGTCGTCGGAGTTTCGCCTTTAAAAATTTTAAATTTTAATTATATATAAGCAATAAGGAATTTCACTTATAAACAATTTGAAATTCCAGCATATTGTACTAGAGTCCTTTCGCATTTTAGATAAGGGTTTTTTTCGCATTTTAGATAATGGGTACATGACTTAGAGCAAATTCCTTCATTCCTAAGTTACATGAAGCCAAAATTCTTAGAAGATATTAATTAACTTCGATTAAATTAAAACCTAATTGATAACTAGTGGCGCATTAGCACATCTAATTAGGTGTCAATTTAATCAATATTCCTCAGATAAGGCCCATTCTTCATCAATTTTTTCCTCTTTTTATTTTACTTTGTTTTCATAGATCGTCACAAAGGATTAATTAGTAATTAAACAGATAAGTTAGCAAAAAGTAGGGCTAAGAATGAGGTACCCTTAATGAGGCATTATATCAACAAATTAAATTAATTTAGCACGTCATGAAGGATTAGCATAATGTTGAAATCATCGGATTTTATATATTGAAATTTGTTGAGATTGTTTCATTTGTTTAATTAAATAATGGGGTTGGATTAACCTTTAATATTCAAATATTTGATAATGTCAGGAGCTTATAAATAGTTATTAGTGAGCTCGATGGATCATCAAAAGCTAAGCTGCTCAAGTTCATTATCAATTAAGTATCAGCAGAAACATAAAGATTAAAAAAGATAATCACTTATTTAATTGATCAACAAATAATATATCAAATTTATTGTTGTTCACTGAATAATATAACTTATTTAATTTCCCTTTAATTTTAATTAAAGATATTAGCTAAAATCAGGATAAATTGGAATTATTGATAATTTGAACCAATTAAACGACCCCTAATATTATAAAGTTTAGTGCAACATAAACCCAAAATACAGAAACCATTAATTTGGATGATAATTAACAAAAAGACCTAAAGCTTTAAGGGTTTATTACATGGCAATCAATCAAGAACTAATAGGACAATCGTGTTAAGAAAGAGATTAATGCATGAAGTCATCTGTTTATTTGATTATAATTGAAATGGAACCCCACATAGTTAATGATAATTATCAAGTTGATTCGTTAATCCAAACATATCAACTCGATCAGCTTAATTAACAGGAGTACCTAACCCAACAAAACATGTTTCTTAATTATAATGAATATATGGATTTTGTCTTGGAAAAGTACAAGCTGGTTACTGTTAATTAATTAAAGATTAGCAAATGATCATCTCCCTTACTACGTGGATCAGTGAAGTACTGAAAAGTACTTGTTGGAATAAAAGAAAGAAAAATAAATATCAATATGAAAATATCGTTTTCAAGTAGCAATAAATCATATATATATACATATATATGATAACGATTAAAAAATGTCACGGTGACTATAATTATCATGAACCATATATAATTAGTTGTACATACACTTAGAAATTGCGTTGACGCAGACACATAATTAATATATGTTTTTAAAAAAAAATGAAATTATGATTTGTTAGTGCTCCGTAATTTTTGAAATTAATCGTGGCTGTCTAACGCGAGGACAATTTTTCAAATACACATTGAAATAGTTATTTTTTGCATACTACATGAGAATAGTGATAATGATAACGTGAAATAAAGAATTTCGTGTATTTTTATATTGGTAATATTCTGATCGCTTACGAGAAAAATAGTAAATTAACTTTGTATACATGGATGTTAAGACGATTATATATCAGTACTTATATGGCAAACAACAACTTGGATCAGTTTTTTGGTTAACGTCAAATTAAGACCTATGATTTGACGTTGTCTTAAGTAATGACCTTAAAATCATGTAATTCATATTTCTTCTAAAGTACAATGCAAAATTTTGTAAAAGTCTAACCATGGGCTTCGAAGAAAAAGAATGGGTATATAAATGTTTGAAAAAATCACTGAATATAAATAAATAAGACTCATATTTATAAAATATATCAATATGTTTTACTATTGAAATAAGTTAGTATTTAATTATAAAAGATATTAGATTAGAAAAAAATTATTTTTTTACCATTCGTGGATAGTGCGGCTTTTTTTTACATTTTTTTAGGAAGATATCGGTTATAACATAAATAACACCCTTTATTTGTTTTTCTTTGAATGAAAACAATATATAATTTGAGTTTTTTACCATTGTGATAGTTGTTTGTGTTTCTTTGAATGAAAACAGTATATAATTTGGTTTACATTTGTAATAGTAGAGAATTACTTTTGAAGCGTTTAAAAATAGAAGTTGAAAGAGAATCCATTGATATGATAAACGTGGATAGAAATAATTTAAGAGAAATATAAGGAGAGATAAGTTGAAAAGCTGCTAAAGTGATTTAAAGGGTAAAAAACTTTATGGTGTTTTTATTTTTTCCCCATATATTGTTAGGTTTTGTAAAAAAAACTATTGCTATATTTGAAAACTTAAAAATACTGATATATTTTGTAATATTATCTCTTATATTGTATATTTATGTTTTTTTCCTAAATGTGTTCACAAGTAAGTACCAGATATGAGAAATATATATATTATATAACAACTATGATCTTAAATAGAAAAATATATGGAGTGAGGATTAAGACAAAAGGTTAGTAGATATTTAAGCATTGTCTGATTTTTCCTATATTTATCTTCTTCTTTTTTTTGATTTTATTATTTATTATTTTATTTGCTTCAGTTAGATCTTATTTATTATTTTGCTATTGTTCTTTTCCTTTATTTTTAACATGATCTCTACGTTACTCTATGTATATATTTTTTTCATATTTGAGTTTGATATGTTTTATTTGACTCGAAAGTCTATCGAAAACAATATTTCTATTTTTACAAGATACAAATAACATCCTATTTATGAAATTACAGTGAATATATTTTATATATTACATAAATAGACCTACCAAATTTGTCACTATTCAATTTCCCAGATTGGTCATTTTTTTCTTCTTCTTCTTCTATCTGGGCAAGATTTTTGGACAATTCCTTAATTTTTACGCATAGTAGTTTAATTTCTTAAAATAAAGAAATCTGTCTAAAATAAAGCATGTGTGAAGAAAAAAGGAAGAAAGTTGAGGGTTGGATATGCACGTTGCCAACTTGGTATATGCAATTAATGGTAAACAAATCTTTTGATTTTATGGTAAACAAATCTTAAAATATATTTGGAAAATGATATCCAACTGTTCAAGATAAGTCCAACACAGAAAGATCATGTGGATTCCATATCCATCATAAAATACTAAACTAGTAAAATTAATAAAGTAATTTCTTTTAATTTAAATTAATACCCATCACAATTATGTACTCAACATGAATCATATGCTCCATTCATTCACACCTCACTCCAATTCTGAAAAGAATTCAGAAATGCATAACAAATACGTATTTGTATAAATTGTTGGATTACTTATTATATATGGAAGACACATATGCGTACATTTAGAACTCATCTGATATTTGAATTAAAAATAAAAATCTAATATGAGTTTATATTGTTTGATTGGCTATTCGGTTTTAATATAACTAATACCGAAATAATATCAAATTTGATACATTAGTTTATACCATGAGATGATTTATGAGTAATTTTACAAAGGATATAACAATTATTATATGAACTCAATTGTGTGTTAAGTGATTGATCAATTGAATGAGTTATTATAAGGTTTGAGAAATATATATTAAGTGATTTCTTTTTTTGTCTAAATTTTACTTTCTTTCTTTTAAAATAAATGATATTTTAATTTTTTAATTTTATTTCAAAATAATGTTATTTTATATAATCATGATGTCTTTTTAAGTTGAGGGAGTTTTATATAACCAAAAAAATAATAGATATTTATATTTTTTTTAAAGATATTTATTATGGATAAGTGGGTAAAATTATATTTATTTCCTAGAAATAAGTAGTTTTCTTAAGGTGTGTGTCTAAACTAAAATCATAACTTATTTTAAATCGGAAGGAGTAATAAATAGAGTTATTCAATATTTTCTTTATTTTAAAATAAGTGACAATTTATGTTTGGATACACTTTTTAAGAAAATTACTTATTTTTAAAAGGTAAGATGTGTGTGTACTAACTTAACTTTAATAAATATCTTTAAAAAAGTGTAGCTTTTTAATAAATTTTTTTATTATATAAAATTTTTAAAATTGAAAAAATATTATTAATATTTTTTTAATTATATAAAATATTAATTATTTTAAAATAAAATAAAAAAATTAAAATATTTTTTTTTTTAAAATCTTTTATTTAAAGGTGATAAGTATCAGTAGTATTATTCAAAAAGCGCCCGAGCTAATTCGAACTATCATAATTTTAAAAAATAAAACACTTACAATATAAATAAAACTTTGATTTTATTTTATTTTTTCGTTTAAAAAAGTGTATTAATTGCAGTATTCTCTTTGTTTGGTTTTATTTTGTCGTTGCTGTAATGAGTCAAAACTTATGTGTATGAGAGCGTTATTATCCCTATAAAAAGCAGCTTCCACGCGTTACGTTTCAGCATTCTGGTATTTCGCCTGTTACAGCTAATAACACACCCAGCCAAACCCTCTTCTTTTTGCTATCCCTTCTCAATTTTTTACGCGTGTATCCATTCCTCTCTCTCTCTCTCTTATATATAAACCCCCACTTCTGCTTGTTTGTCTCTCCTTTCCATTCCGGCACCTTCTCTACAGCACTTTCCACACCCTTTTATCGCCATCAAGAATCCTTTGACAAGAGGCTGCATATCGTAAAAGATTTTATTTCTTTTTCTATTTGGGTTTGTGGGGGTCAAAGATCTTAACTTTAACTATTTGGGTTTCTGGTATTAAAGATTTTAACTTTTTTTCTTTTATATTTTGGGTAATCTTGGATTAATTTCTTTTCTTGAACTGGTTGGTGTAGAAAGAGGGAGAGGGAGATTTGTGGGGTAAAAGTATCTATAAAGGGGAATGAGGATGAGGGGAGAAATAGTGGGGTACAAGAGGGAGATGGAAGAGGAGGAAGATTACAACACTGAAGAAAACCAGAGGGAAGTGGTTGGTGGAGGGTTACCACAGTCTAAGAAATTTGTTGTGGTGGGTTATGCTCTTACCTCCAAGAAAGTTAAGAGCTTTTTGCAGCCTAAGCTTGAAGGTCTAGCTAGGTAATCTTTGTCTTTCTGTTTCTGTAAATCATGACAAAGTTGCCTTTGTTCTTTTATGTAAAAATTCCAGCAAGACCATGACACTCTCTATTGGAGCTTGAATGTAGTGTTTTGTTTGGTGTTTTCTGTTTGTCTTCCCTTTACCTGCTTTGATGCCGCTTCTCTTCGTTTCTTGTAAATGTTGTCCATTATCCTTTTCCTTCCTTGGAGTGTTTAGAAAATAAGTTTTGAGAAGGGTACTTTAGGATCAGTTTATCTATATTTTCTTATCTTGCATGTTTGATTCTGTTCCCAAATGACTGTTTTGCTGGAAAAAAGATGCCTTACTTTTATGGTTGAAAGTTGAGAATTTCATTATTGAGATCCATTATTCTAGATGGTTGCTTTTCATTGAGATAGTGAGCTCTTTCAATTTGCACAGTAGATCATTTGGAATAATCATTTTTCAGGCAGTATATTCTTTTCCTTTCTTGTGGCCAATATAGTTGGAGAACATTCTGGAGGGACAGTAACCTCTGGCAGATATTTTTTGGTGCTGGCATACGTCATTGTTACAAAATTTCAATTCTTGAAAATATCAATTGATTTACTGGTCGCTTTCTTAAAGATGAGCTGTTTGTACGTTATCAATGTTGTGCTAATTTGGCGTTTCGGAAGTAGTGGGTTAGGAATTAGTCATGGTGGACTTCTACATTTAATGTCTTGACGTATATTTTTTGGTGCTGGTGTAACTCTCTCTTTCCCACTTTATACAGCACTCTTACTATTTGGGATTATACATCACTCTTACTATTTGGGATTAAACTCAGCCTACCTCTGCTAAGAGTCTTCCTGTTGCTGCCCCACTTAAGCTTATCCTCCCTGGTCCTGCCTCATTGGATTGCCATTCATACATGTAATCTCCTGCAAGTAATTTTACTTACTTTGGATTGTAAATGCTCATGGTTCCTGCTTCTGCCTGAAATGTGAGGCTGATTATTGAACTACAGTTGTGAATGTCTTGTAGAACCAGAACTGAACATAAACTTAAAACTGATGAATGAAGACCCCATCCACTTTGCTACTATGCCATTACCTTGATTTTGTGTCACTCAATTTTCTATGCGAATTTCTTTTGCTCAAGTCTTGTCGCATAGATTCAGAAAACAAATGCAATTTAGTGGCTAACCTTGCTGATTTATTATGCAGGGCTAAGGGAATATTATTTGTTGCTATTGATCAGAGCAAACCCCTTTCAGATCAAGGTCCTTTCGACATTGTGCTCCATAAGGTCCACATTTTCTACCTTTTCTAATTCCTTGTGTATTTCTATATGGGAATGTATACTTTGTGTATTTAATCCTATGGATATTTTATAAAAGCACATTGTCAAATATCTGTTCAAAAACATGTTACTGGTGTGTATATACTTGCATACCTAATCCTTATAGCTTCCCCCAAGAGGATGCCATTCTAAAATCTGTCGCTCTCTATCTCTATCTGACATTTTTGTGCTCCTCCTTTCTTGCAGTTGTCAGGAAGCAAGTGGCGGCGTGTTCTTGAGGTTGGTTTACTTGAAAGCTTTCTTTATGTGTGTTTGTTATTCACTGACTCCTGTTGATAACAGTTAACATGCATTGTTCAGATAATCAGTAGTAAGTATAGGCTACAATATAACATATTTACTTGATGTGGATTAGACATGCTTTGGCAGTAATTGGTGAGACGAGCTGTCTTTTTGCTTAAACTTGTTCCATCTGACATTAACTTGCAGACTGCTAGCTCTTTCCTCCATCATGAATCATGACTTGGTAATTGTGTTTGAAGCCTCCTCAAGCTTCCAGCCAGTGAGAATCTTTCTCCTTGGTGGACAGATTAGCTGATTGATTGCTGATAGGATCCCCGGTTTCCATAACTGGATCCTATTTTTTCCGCGGCTCATCACAATCCTCATATCAGCTTAAGAGGAGATCACTAACCTAATCAATGTCTTTTAATCTTCGGTATATTTCCTTTTAAGTGCCGCTCTAATGTTCGCCAACTTGCTTGGGATTGAGCCGTAGTAGTTGTTGTTGTTGTTGTTTGATGTTGCATTATCTGACTAGAGTGTTGGTTACTTGCCCTTGCTGAAGAAGATTCTATGTGGAATAAGGCCCATTTTGGCAAGCAGAATGCTTTAAGGCACCTGTTATGTGTCGAAGTGAAGTGTCCGGTGACATAACCTGGAGTTGCAGAAAGAACTTAAGTTTATAAATAGAAGTGCTAATCATTCGAGCCAGATATATTATTTTTGCCGTAGTTTCAAAATAAATGTCACCTAAATGTTTTTTTTCTCCCTCTCCCCTTTTTTGGGGGTTGGGCAACGGGGATTTTCAATTTGGTTGATGTTAGATCTTTAGAATCAGAGCTGTTTGTTGCTTCTATATTTTCACTGTATTCCATACTAGCTTTTTCATAGTTGTTTGAAAAGGCGAACTCACAGTGTGCTCTGTTCACCTATATTCATTCTGGTTTTTTTCAGTTGTTTGCTTTTCTAGAGCCTATTTTTAGTTTAATCAACTGAGTATATAGGAAGAACCTCAATTATTTTTCTCCTTACCTCTTTCTTTGCTCTCTGTGTAGGAATATAGGCTAACACACCCAGATGTCACAGTTCTTGACCCTCCAGATGCCATACAGCATGTATACAATCGCCAATACATGCTTGAAGATGTTGCGGACCTGAACTTGTCGGACTTCTCTGGTAGTATTTCCTGTCTTTTTATGATTATTTGAGAACTATTGATTGGATTAGTTGCATCCTTGAGAAGCTGTGTTGGGATTGCCACGATTTTTTTAAATCTTTTTATCTTGAAGAAGTGAGGAGAGGGCGGATGTCGGACTGCTGGGTGTAAGGGGGTTTGAGGGGTAGGATTTACCATATCAGGGAAAAACTTAACTTGTTTTTGATTGCCTTACAGGGAAAGTTGGTGTTCCCAGGCAACTGGTTATTGAGAAAGATTCTTCATCTATTCCAGATGCAGTGAGTAAAGCTGGTCTGAGACTACCTCTTGGTGCGGATTTGTTTCTCTTCTTGTTTATCTTTAATCAACCGATCCTTAGGCAGTTGCCATTTTTTAAACTCAATAAGGTCTATACCTCACTTGTAGGCATCAAAATTGCAAATGTGTAACTTACTGGGGACAAGCATTTGAATAATTTTAAAGAGATTTCTGGCAAACTTAAGCAAGATGTGAACAAAGTAATCTTTTCACAGTATTCCTGAATTGAGCTACTTCTTCTTCTCAGTTGCAAAGCCTTTGGCTGCTAAGTCCCATGAATTGTCTCTAGCCTATGACAAGTTCTCTCTTCAGATGCTTGAACCCCCACTTGTGCTACAGGAATTTATCAACCATGGTACGCATTTTAGCAGAAATATTGAACTTGTGCCTTCTATATGTAGTTCTGGGGTTTATTGCTGATTATGCTTTTTTTTTTCTGTGGTTGTAGGAGGAATTCTGTTTAAGGTATACATTGTCGGGGAAGCAATTAAGGTTGTTAGACGATTCAGTTTACCTGATATTAGCAAACGTGAGCTGTCAAAAAACCCTGGGGTTTTCCGATTCCCAAGAGTTTCTTGTGCTGCTGCATCTGCAGATGAAGCAGATTTAGACCCTTGTGTTGGGGGTGAGCCATCTTTTCCCTTGGAGACTTCCTCTTTCTGGATTCATCAAATAACATGTTTGCTTTAGATAATACGGATTCACCAAATTTATGGCATACACTAAAGAATAAAGCAGATGAAAAATTAAGTGTCTTTACGTTTCTTGTTTATTTGATTATCTGAATTTGTTTCTCCAAACCAGTCAATGATTTTAAAGCTTCTTAGATGCTAACACTATAGATCACGAAGAGCTAGTAAGAATGGGATCACTATTATAACCTCATATGACATTTTTCTTGATAAGATTCTCTAGCTCCATGAGCTTCTAATTCTTTTGGATCATGGGTAACAGGAGTCTGGAATGAATTCCTTTTAATCTTGATCTTTTACCACCAATAATAAGCTTTGCGTTTCCTCCCCCCCACCCCCCCCACCCCCACCCCCACCACCACTTTCTCTACCCCAATACTTGATCATCTTTTCTAATTTGTTTGTTCTATAATATCTGTGCTTTCTTCTTGTTTCAACAATTCAAACTTATACATTTTTTCAAATTTGATGTGATGACATTTTCATTACATTTTCACATTTCATACTGTTATGTTGAACACTTGTTTAACAAACTTAAATCAAGCCATTCAGACACAATGGTTCTCTGGTGTATGATCTGTTTGAAGTAGGTCACAGGGCATTCAATCTGAAAGTTCAATATTTAGAAACTAAAGAGAGATAATAAATGTTGGAAAATCCGTAAAGCTTCAAAGTATGTGACAAAATAGAACTGCTTATAAACTCTTAGTAGGTGTAGGATTTGTTACATGCTGTATGCTGTATTTACCATTCTACTCGGATAACATGTGCGATTGGTGGTGCATTTAACTGTGTATATCTAATTGTAGAGTCCTGAAGTAAATTGTGGATAGTGATCAAGATTTTTTTCACATCTTATTCTTTGCAGAGCTTCCTCCGGGACCATTACTTGAGAGGCTTGCTAAGGAACTTCGGCATAGGCTGGTATTTTGCTTTCTGTCTTCTCTTCCCATGAATTTTATGTTGTGAATGATGTTTGGTTCTTGCTTTAAAATTCCTCCATTCTCGTTCTGCTGCTTCACAAGGTAATATTCTAAAATATCATTGCAATATCTTGTGCAGGGTCTCCGGCTCTTCAACTTGGATATAATTAGAGAGCTTGGAACCAAAGACCGGTTTTATGTCATTGATATAAATTATTTTCCAGGTAAGAAAGCCTCTAGTGGAATTACTCTCTTTCTGGGATAAACAGTTTGATTGATCTGGAAGAAAAAGAGAGAGTTTCCCTGAAAGTCATGATTTGAAATACTTTTACACTGCGCTGCAGGTTATGGGAAAATGCCAGAGTATGAGCACATATTTACTGATTTTCTCCTGAGCCTTGTGAAGCAGAAATAGTGAGGAATTTGGGAAAATTCGCTCCTCGTTAACTATTAATTTAAATGGAACTACAGGGAAGGAATCCTCCTGCCAGCACGAGGAGGGATAGCATCTTGCAAAGATTTCTGTGGCAGTTTCTGAAAGCTGGTCGGAGACGCTGGTGGAAAGTGCAGAAGAGCTCTCTCGATAATGGTTGCTCCTTGTGAGGCTTGCCCCTTGTACACAATTCCAATTTACAGACCTTGGGTCCATCTTTCGTTTCCCGTCTTTGATAATTGATAGGTTTAGTGGATTCAAGAAGCTTGTTTAGCCCTTGGTAAATGTTGGCTGGAGAGGGTGAATATATGCCCGTATTCCAAGGGCAAAGAATTGCTTCCACCTTGTAAAAATGCCCTTTACAGTAGTAACATACATGTACATTGTTGGCTCTTCTAATCTACTGGATAGCTTGGTTTTGGTCTTTGCAATACAGATAACCATGTTTAACTGCACCAAGTTGTTGCACAAGCAGGTATGTTGCCATATAATAGACTTGAATCGATGACTCGAGAGTTTTGGCCAGTGATAGTTGCATGCATTGAATTTTGAGATTGTCACGTTTAGGAGCAAGTCAAGATGACCATATCAATGGTGTAATTAAATGAGTCTATGCCTTTATGCATCTGCAAAAGCAGGGATTTGATGGCACAGACATAGGATACCCAACACAGAGTGGTTTAAGAAAAGTTTTCTTAAAAATATCTTATTTAATCAGACTCAAATAATCACTTTTAACTTCCTAGAAATTTTGTCGACTCGAAGAGTATCTGGAATTTACAAACATGAGTGCACCAATTGTTTGAGCCCAAGTTGTGACTTATTTTGCCTATGCCGGAACACTAGTTATTCATCCAATTTGATATCATATGAAACTATATTCAGCATTAGAAAGTTATTAAGGAATCGTTTTGGTGGCTGGTAAGAGTCACGGAGATAGTTATACATTATTCAGTTATTTTATTTTGCACCGCGTACACCAGCTATGTTAATTTTAATATACGAACAACTCGCTCCCTAAATAGGGACCAAACACCTAGAAATAAAATGTCGTTTCATTATCTAGGACTTGGTGTTATCTAGTCGCAATACTAATTGAATTTTTACATTACTATGTTACGTCTTACAAATTTAAACTGGACTAGACTGTAAATTGAACAAGTAGTAGTAAGTAATATTCAACGGGCAAAAACAACATAGCAAGAGAAAATTATCAAGTCTCAAATGGGTAACACCATTGTACAAAGCGGAAATGACAAATTTGAAATTACAGGAAAATTACTCGGATTTGGCGTCGGACTCCAAAGCTCCGGCGGCAGCGGGTTGACCCGATTCATCAGTGGCAAATGACCAATCCGGAGGTAAGGGAGGCAACGGAGCATAAACAGTTGGTCCACGTCGTATATCCCAAGCTTGAGTCTTCCGTGGCCGTGTCTTCTTATGGTGAGCTGTAGCCTTCTTCTGTGGCCTCGATGAACACTCAATTACCAATCCCCCAAAACTTCTGGCTGCCGCCGGCAGTTTGGTGGTGGCTCCACCGGAGAATCCGGTGGTTGAAACAGTTGAACAACGCGGCAACACCGCCATCTTCAACCCGAATATGGCCGAGGCTGACATTTTGTTCTACTGAAGTTTTTTCTTCTTCTGGCTGTGTTTTGGAACCTTTGAAATGGATTGCCTTCGTTATCTTCTGTTGATTTCAATTTCTGCTGCTGCACGGCGTCGTTTGGGAGTTGGGCCTAGAGCGATTGGTCTTGGAAGAGACGGGATTGATGTTAATTCGTGTCAGGCCCGAGTAAATCTGAGGGATCTTAGCTCGGTGGTCCATTTGCACTTTTGCCTTATTTTGTGTTGATATATTTAATTTAATTTATGCATCTTATTAAAAGTAATTTTTTCACGTTGCATAAATTTATATCTTTGTATCATAATATCTATAAGTTATGTCAGATCATGAATTGAGTTTATATTCCACTAGGCATCTGATTATTTGCTAAAAGACAAAAATTAAGAAAAATTTACACAAATATTATATCTATAATATATAGCTATTGTTATAAACATATTTATATTATAATGAATATCTACATCTTTGGAGAAAAGTTAAGATAATTGACATTAATTTTGGTATAAGTTAGTTTTTCCCTATAACTAAAGAGGTTTTTCATTCGTTGTAGTTTATCTCTCAAGAGAAATTAGAATTCTTTTCTCTTCTCTCTTTTTCTATAATATTCTCTTTATCATTTTATTATTTTTTAACGGCTATAATTTTAAAATATTACCAGCATTGCAATAATATAAGTAATTTTGAAAAAGAAATTGCATGGGTTGTATGGATAAAATTACAATCACAATTGAAAAAGTAAAATATCTTCAGATTGAGTTGCGAATATTTCATTTTCTTTAAGGAGATTCAAGTTTACTATTAAATAAAAACTCTCTTTTCTACTCGTTTTTTATGCACTTTATATTTTTCTTACACTACAATATAAGATAAGATCACCACTATTTATAAGTGACGAATTTATTTTATAATAAATTAGAAGAATATGAGATAATAATATGAGTAAATTATGAAAGAATTATAGTTGTTAATGGAGTTGAGGTTACTAAATTTTGAGGTGTCGGTATCAATTTATGCCGAATTGCTTCACATATAATCCCCCGAACCTTATAGATTACACAAATTATAAAATATAATGAGATAGAATGATGAGCAAATAATAAGATACACGTTACAAAAGCTTTAAAAAAATAAAGGTGATTTGCAGCCACTAACATGAGATGACAAATGAAGCAAATTAATGGGCACTTCAATATTAGATTTTAAAATATTAAAAATGCTCTAAAAAGATCAACAGGTTGTCTGAAATTAGAGTTTTGTGATTCCTATTAGCCTTTGCCTTCTTCCAATGAGCTCAAAAGAAGTTTAAAAAATCAACAAAGACAAGAAAAAGAACAGAGCCCGGAACTTAATCGGTAAAAAATTGAAGTTAAAATGCTAAAAGGGTAACATGCAAGGGGTGTGTATCAAATGGAGTAAGGTATGAAAAGCCCAGCACCCCATTTTAATTTAGTGACGGTGTTAAGTTATTGTTCTGCCACGATTTTTTTTATATAATAAAAGAATTTTGATTTTCCTTTTCTTCTTGATCGCTGGAAGTGCTACGACCATTAGCTTTTTCCCCCCTTCTTGGTGACTTGAAATCCTTCAACCATTATTTTTTTTTCCCTCGTCTTGGTTGCTGGCTCTCCCACGACCATTGTATATGTTAAATATATTGCCAAATAAATAAATGCTTCCAACTTGTTCTCATCTTACTTTTTACATTGAAATTTCATTGAACACCATATATTTGGTGTGTTAGGTATTAACAGAAAATGTTTTTCTTATTTATTTTTTAATATTTCGATAAATAAGTAAAAAATATTATTCAACAGCATTTATATAAGCTATAATTCAGCCGCGCACCATAGCATAAGATGGTGGGGTTGCGGGGTTAAGCGCAAAGGTGAGGGAGTTGAGGGTGGGAAGTAGTGACGGCTCAATAAAATTTGTGGCATAAAGTCAAACTTTATTGAAGATCTTGTTTTTATTTAAAAGAAAATTCTATATATTCTTTTTTGGGACATGACGTTGTTAATAATTTTTTTATAAATTATTTAATTTCTCCTAAAATATTATTAATCATAGGTAAAAGAATCTGATTCAAGAAATTAATAACTTAATATCAAAATAATTTTTAAATATTTTAATATATTTGATGCAATGCTTAAAATTATAAATAATAATAATAATAATAAAAAAATGTCCAATATAATTTATTCGTTCTTTTCAGCTCTTAATACCAAACACACCATTCTTACTTATTTTTATACAATTTCCTTGGCAGAGCCAGCGACCAAGAAGAGGGAAGAAAACAAAAAACCAATGGTCATAGCACTTCTAGCAACCAAGAAGAAGAGGAAAACCAACAAAAGATTATAAAAATGGGTCGTGGAAGAACAACAACTTAACGTCGTAATTGAATTACAAATGGAGCCCTGGGCTTTTCACGCCTTACTTCATTTGATATACACCCCTCACACCTTACCCTTTTGACATTTTAGCTTTAAATTTTTATTGTTTAAGTTCCGGACTCAAAAGAATATGATCGAAGTAGGACGACAACGAAGAAGGTGAATTATTTTGCATATTTCAAGAGAACTAATTAAATTGCCAGAAAAGATTTGATTTTTAGTTAATAATATCAAAGTAATTCAATGTCGTTCATTAATTATTACTTTTGCAGAAACTAAATTTTGAAGTAAATTTGTTTCTCCTAATTTTATGTTCTACAAAAGTTAAACGACAGAATCAAATAATAATGTCGAGCACACGCCCGGCACACACCATAACACTAGGGGAAAATGCTTAAACTTACTGTAATTAGTACGTACTTGCTAAATGTACGTAATTGTTCAGGGAAAAATGTCCAAACTTGCTGTAATTGGTACGTACCAGTTATTAAATATAATTGTTCAACTTTGTTAATTATCCGTTGTACTTTTAATTCATTCATATTTTGTATTACCAAATCGTTAGCCCTAATCATTGAAGTGACCTAGTATTTAAAATATGTATTGATGTTGTAGTTTTGTGGTTCAGATTTCAGACTACTCGTAGGTTCAACATCACCTTAGGTGTCCTTCTGCTTACTCACTATTTCCATTGAGAATATATGTCAGTTAGGAATTAAATTTATAATGCGGAAGAACTACCAACTCAGATGAATATAATATGCGGTGAATTTGACTTAAATGAATAAATGAAAGAAGATTGATAGCATATACAGTCTGAAAATTACAGCCATTAGTATCCACATAAAAGATCATTGTGGCCGAAGAACGTAACTATTTATGAGATCATAATTGGTGAATATAATTTAGAAAAGAGTTCTAAAAAAACGAGAATAGTCAAATTATGTACACAGTATGACCTATAGTCTTACAATAAAGATCTAGATTGTGGACACAACTCCTCAACATGGGTGTGTTTGATAATTAATGTTTTCAACTGGTCATAGTTACCAATACTATTTCAATCTTTCTCTCATATTATATGAATTGAATTAATAGAAAAGTTACAGTATAATATAGGGTCATTCGCACAAATATTTTTATTATAACATAATTTTTTTTTCTTTTTAAATTTGTGATCTTTAATTTTATTTTTTGACACTTTAAGTAATAAAAGAGTGGTTGGAAATGCTCTTAACAGCAAGGCAAAAAAAATTAAAATAAAAAAATCACAAGACATAATTTTTTACACAAATTGTGCTTCAGGGAATAAGTTAACACGGGATAAATACCTCAAGACATTAGTTCAGTAGTATGAACTTGTGTTTTGGGGCCTAATTTCAGTAGTAAGAATTTGTGCCTTAAGCATAAGTTATTTATCTTTGGTATTACTTGCGATGTGTTCATAATATAGTGTTGTTTCTTTACATTCAACACAGTTTGATCGATGAAAAATAAGTATGACTTGCAGATTTTATAAGCAATTTAAAATGGACATTCAAATGTGCAGCTAGCCAAACATTATATCATTTCAAATGTGCAGCTAATTAAACAAACATTCAAATGGGAATTCCAAACTTAATTCAAACGTTATATGTCATTTCATGAATACAATTTGAAGATGAATTGTACATTTCAGCAAATATAAAATTGTCTATTCAAATCAAACTTAATTCAAACCATCACACAATACATTAAACATACCATCATGCACATAATAACTCTTTGTAGCAGGTCATCCAACAACAACTTTTTCAACTCACCTTTCTCCCATCTTTTGCACCAGTTTGCCTCAATGTGTCTCATGTGCTTCAGGCAGAATATTCTTTACTGCATCAAGCAGTTCCTAGTGTTCTAAATAGTGCGGTCTCTGGCGTAAGCCCAATAAATCTTTAATTTTTAAAAATTACTATAATAAAAATAAGTAACAAAAGATAAAATTACTTGGAAATTATAGAAAATTCAAGAAAATATAAAATAAATGAAAAATATGCGAAGAATTGTTTTATCTTAAAATGTTAATCAAAATTAATAATTGACCAAAAAATAAAAAGTCAAAACTGTTTATCACAAAAGACTAGTTAGAGTTTTTAAAATTGATAAAAATTTATAAATTAACTTGTAAACCCAAAAAGAAACGCGAAAACATAACATACAATCAAAAGCATCAAACCAGAGCAAGTGACGAAGGATTATGTGTTTTATTTTGTGGTTTGCCTATTGATTATTTTTCCCTTTACATAGTGAAAGACGGATAGAAGAACAAAAATTAGGGCTAAGAACAAAAATATATTGAGATTTTAAAGTTTTTTAACTTCTTAAATTGTAATAAGAACTTAAATTCTATGCTTTTGGTATTAATTTAAGGATTTATTTAGCAATTTTAATATTAATTAGGAGAAATTTTTTGGGCTTACGCTCCAAAATAAAAACCCACCCAACGTCTAAGCATATATCAGACAGATGGAGCTTATGTTTCACGATACTTTCTTCCCCACAGATAGCTTCAGTGCGTTTTTACCACGTCCAGCCCCGAAACTCGCCCAATAAATGGCTTTTAAAACATTTATGCAAACAAATCACATATTAAGTAATTCCATAATCACAAACTAAATGAAATGAATCAGTAGAAAGAGATAAAGTAAATAAACATAAATGAGTTTACCTTCTGCATGTCTAATTAATATAAAGGTTATTCCTTTTTCATTTTGAAGTTCAAGTGAATGTTGTAAATGTTGCATGAACTAGGTCTAAGGCATGGAGGTGGTGGGATATAGATAAGTGGGGGTGAGTGAGTAGGGTAGGTAGTTGTGAGGATAGGAAAGACATGTGACTTGTTTTCTCTGTTTTTATTAGGGAAATTACTATTCTTATTACGAAAGAGGTTGTGTTAACTGAAGACCAGAAAATAGGAAAACACATTTTTCTCTGTGCCGAACACACCCAAGACATTCTGGTCTCTTTGTCCATCATTGTCCATGCTAAAGGGCAGAATTGATTCATATTGTCCTGACCAACGACAATCAATAATTGTCTCTTGGCTTTCCCTTACAGGAATGTACCATCTAAACCAATAAATGGTCTTAATCTTCCTTAATAACTCGTTTATTGCCTTGAAGCAGATATATACATCCTAAGAAACTTTCTCCTATGTTGAGCTAGTGCCTCCTTAGACAGGTTAATCACAACATCATCATCTGGATTGGATTCCCTCAATTCATTAGCATAGGCCTCTACTGTTTTGTAATCATATGCAAATTAAAAGCTCCCTTCGCACTTTCCTTCACTAATTGCATTTAACTCAAAAAGCTCTTTGTAATTCAGTCCTCATTTTCTTAACCTTGTACTTTGGGTTATTTTGTAACTTCTTCATAAAATATTGAGCTATGATATTGTAGTCAACAAATGAGTTATCATATATATGCTGTATCACATTCATTATGAGCTAGGTAGTATTAGAATCTTGATGCTCACCCCAAGAGTGACCTCATGATCCCCAGAAATGTGGCCTCTCCAATGATGAACCCATTTTTTCTGATAAAATACATGTGGCTCTGTAATCCACTCAATACCCTGATCGATGGAACAGTAAATTAATAGGAAACATTTTGACATGAAGTAAATAAACAGAAACAAAGAGAACCAATAAGGAAAGAAGAAGAAAAAACTAGTACTTAAACTTGGGACCACAACACATGCGTTGTTCGGACTCTTCAAAAATATTATTATATTCCTATTGAATTCTCCAAAAAAATAGATTACTTTGAAATATCTGACCAGTATTTTAAAAGGAAGGGCCGCGAAGCTAGGAGTTTTATGCAGCAGGGGGCGAGGCGTAAACTCCAAACACAATGCATAAGTCTCATGAATCTGCGGGGCGTATATCTCAGGTATCTTTAATTTTATAATTTTATTACTAAGAAAATAAATACAAATAATATTTTTAATAATTTTACAAATAAATCACCAATAATAATAGAAAAAATTATTATAATTATTATTTAAAAAAGGTAACAACATAAAAATGATAATAGCTGAAATAATCTTTAGAACGAAATCATGATCCACTTTATCATAGATCTCCACCTTTACTAGTCCTTTACACCCTCAACTAATATTTGCATTGGTTGTCATTTATATATTTCAATGAAGAAGAAAAATAAATAATATAAGAGCAAGTATTCTCAAAACATAATGTTATGCAATCTCTATCCTATCAATTTTAGGCATAATCATCTAACAAAACTATTAATAACAACGTCATTTTCTATGAGAGTTGTTTTCTTTCACTACTAGAAATAAAGAATTTTCCCACTGCAAATCAGTGAAAAATTTGTGTTATAAAATATGATTTCCCACTCATTTCCCATCGAGCCAGTTCATTAGGAAAACACATGATTTTTCATGTAAAAAAACTATTATTTTTTCTTTTCCCACCGATATTAGTGGGAATAGCCACTTAATATTTTTCAGTGAAAAATTTTAATGAGAAAATCGACATTTTTTAGCAGTGTTTATTAATATATTATAGGAAAAATCACTACAATATGAAAACATGATAGAATAAAGTATAAATATCATTACATCAATAACTAAAAATATGATTTATAGCAAAAATATTTTTAAAATGATAAAATCAAATTTAACACCCGGAGCGTACACTTTTAACTCGGGACGTATATCTCAAATTTTAAAACTTATGCTTTATTGATCTATTTTTTTCATTTGCCGCTCAAAACGTTTTTGGTACGCCCTGAACCAAAACTCGTCCCGAAAGCAACTTTGCAATCACTATATCCAGCCGCGCACACACAAATATTTTTAAAAAGTTAAAGCAACATAACGTCAAACAATATATAGTACAACAATAAGGGAACCATTAATAAAGATAAATTATAAAACTAACAAAAAAGAGAGCTTCTTCATTACAAGATTAATAAGGAAAACCACTTCCACAAATACTAAAAGATAATAAAATAAAAAGAGACCACATTATAAAGCTTACCAAACAAAGGACAAATACATACAACACAGACACACACACACAAAAAAAAAAGGACAGAGCATAACTTACAAAAAAGGAAACATGTTTTAATACATAGAATTGTATCACATATTCGTGATCCAATATTCACAGTATTTGTTAGTGCCCAAAACCCTAACAAAGGGAACAAACCCTAAACCCTATAACCACAGTGACACCCTTCAAAAAGTGAAAAGGATGAAATATATTTTTTTTTGGAGGGGGCGGGATGTTAATCAGGGTGATTAAGTGGAGCGGGTTATTTTATTATGAGATTGTTACATAACTGACCGTACTATTTTTATACCAAAGTATAATGGTAGCGACATACTAAATTAATAAAAAACTATAACGAAGAATATGCTTAAACAATATTTGAAAGTTTAGAGATATAACTTACCTTTTCCGTTAAATAGATAATTTCAAATCATGACCAAACAGACCCTTACTATTGCAAGATAATCAAACAACAACAAAAAGTTTTATGAAAAAGGTACTTCAAAACAAGAACAACTAGGTCATACAAAACACACCTTAGTGTGATTCTTACACAAAAAGGAACAAACATATACATCTCATTGAATCTACTGTTAGACTTGTGAGTTACTATGCCAGTCTATGCTATTTGTAGTCCGTGATTTCTTGCAAACCCCCCCCCCACCCACCCCCACCCCCCACCCATTTATCTGGATCATGATTAATGTGTTGGCCTTGTCGCTGACCAATTTCTTGCTAACACTCCTCTGGACTAATCAGCCCAATACTTCTTATAGCCCAATAACAAAAGTTGGCTAGATCTGGCTGCATTTTGGCAATTTGTGGTTTGTTGTTTTTATAGGAAAAAGAGTAAAGATGCTTCAACTATGCAAAAATAAAATAAACTTTTAATGCTCTTATTAGTAGACTACCTCAGATTTACTTCTCCATTATATCAACGGGTAAGCACTTTTGAGCTTCTTTTTTTCTTATTTCCTCGTGTCATTTTTCATATTTAAATTTGTATATTTGAATACAATCTAAAGCAATGATTAATTTTATAACGGCTAAATTACAGCTTCTGTATTTTCTAAAAGATAATAATAATATTTACGTACACTTTATTCCACTAAATTTATTTGTAAGAATACATTGATATGTTAGTTGTTATAAATTACTATCTAGGATTATATTATTTCCATGATTAAACAATACGCAGTCAAGTATTAACAATGACAAAACTAACGACAAATTAGCAATTAACAACTATATAGAGTAACATAAAATAAAAGAAAATCGACCCTTTTGTATTAACATCATTAAATTAAATATCTATTGATGGCAGCAGCTAAGCTTGTAAATTATATTTTTTGACGATTTCATAAACAATTCTTTCCTCTTATTTGACCCCTCAAACATGATTAGCTACTAACTACATAATTGGATACCACCACTAATCCTTCTTGCTGACTTTTCTCCTTAAATAATAATCAAATCCACCAAACTTGTTGTTATTTCTAGAAGAGTATACTCCCTCTGTTCGCGACTCACTTTTTCATTTTTTTAAAAAATAATATATTTTTATTTTTAATAATAATTTAATTTTAATAAGGTGATAAATTTTTAATTGATTTTAGATTATAAATTTCAAAAAAAAATTATACGGTTTAAATTTATCGCCCAAATTACACCTCGTAATGAGATATAAAGCGGTCAATATCAAATATAGAACTCAACCAGGGTTGGAGTCGAATCCCACGAGCAATATGACGAGAACTTTAGTTAATGCGTTTAGCTAACGCTATTGGCTTACTTTTTTCCTACGGGGGGAGAATTGAAACACAAAATAATGAAAAGTAGTAGAGAATAATGAGTTGATCCTTGATATAAATTTGATTGTATTCAATGAGTGAGTTGGCTAGGATTGTGTTCCCTATGACTTTATAACTATAAGACATTTTATACTAGTGATCTATTCCAGTGCTTAGCATGCAATATCGGTAAGTTAACTTCACCTAAATGGCTGGTCCCCAATTTAGATGATTATCACCATGCAACTTGATCCGTATGCGGGTGTATACTTAATTAACCCTTACCCTTAATATCGGATTAGCTATTCCTGGACAAGGTCAAGCTATTAGATGAGGATTTATAGCCTCAAATCTGCATTGTTAATCCCGTTTCCCATTCACTACTCCCCTGATCTGATGAGTAAGAAGAAGGAAAATTCTAATTTTTGCAATCGTTAAGAAACAATTAAATCGAATGGAAACACAATACATGCATAAACTCCATTCAAGATTCACTAAGTATTAATTTTACCCATGTGTGTTAACACGTCAAGGTTTCCACAACCCTAGTTATGAGTTTAGCTACTCATGCTTGAAGAATCACAATTATAAATTAGAGAAGAAATCATAATTGCAACTTACAATAATTTGTAGAAGAAACTACACGTATTGAATAAATCACCAAGAACGAAAGATCAATACTCCAATGTTGTTTGAGTTTCCAAAATCAAGAACAAAATTATAAAACTTGTTTCTTTAAACTTAATAGTACTCAACACTCGAACAATCTAGTGCAAAATCGTAAAAATTGCATAAATTGTAAAATAAACCTAAACAGAATATTTATAGACATGAAACAACTTCTTTTCTAAATTTACTAGGATTCTGGTGTCGGCAAGTACCACGGTTCGTTGGTAGCATCAACGGGCCGTTAGAGTGTCTGTTGTTTCAGTCGTTGCTTCCCTCAGACTTGTCTTCTTTCAGCATCTAACTTCAAACAACGGCTCGTTGTGAGATCCTACGAGCCGTTGGTTCGGTCTGTTGTTTCTTAGCCTCCTGATAGGCCGTGGGTTGAAATAGAGTCAAATACATAAATTGAAACGGAAAAAGCAAATGATAACTGTACAACTACTATAATACTGCCTCCATTTTAAAAGAAATAGTGTTTTAAACTTTTGATTTTATTTTAAAATAAGTGACGTTTTACATAATAAGTGATATTTTAATTTTTATCCTTATTTAAATAAATTTTTTTTATATAATTAAAAAAATACTAAAAAATTATATTTTTTAAATATATTTATTAAAAATAAATAAATAAATATATATTTTTTTAAAAAAAATAAATATTTTCTTAAAAAGTGTGCGATAACTAAAAGTATTACCTTTTGAAACGAAGGGAGTATTGCTTAATGCTGACGATGTTATTTTAATAAAAAGCGGATATGCCACGTGTCAGAACAAAATAACCCAAAAACGAGACTCATGCATTGCATTTTTTCCCCACCCTCGAAACTGTCGTGAGATCATCACGTGGGACCCATGGACAACAACTCAAGGGCATGAAATTCATTTTGATAGTAGACATAAGGGTAATCTGGTCATTAGACGAAACATATGGAGCCGAACTCCTGCTGGCATAAAATCAAAGCCAGGCTGTACACAGCTGTAATCCAACCACACGAACTGAGCTTCTATTTAGCAGCTTAAAAACCCACTTTTCTCCGTACAAATTAAAATATTGTAAACAAAATAGATTTAAATAATTTTATTCCATTAAGAGAGTTTCTTTTTTAAAAAAATTGTTTTACATTACCGAAAAAGAGGCTTATTAGAGTCTGTCTGTCTTCTTCTTCCTAAGATGAACATAGTATTTCTGAGTGGAGCCAATTCCAGGGGTGCGCACTATTCATCTTTTCCTGTGCACAAATCCCTATGGACTTTATTTCTGTTTCTTCTTCAAAACGGCGTACAGTAGTTTTCTTTTAAACCTACGCTTCACTTAGGTCTTCAATTTTCTTGAGCTTTACAGAACAAGGTAAAAACTGAGAGTTTAGTGGTGTTTGGATTTTTTTTTTTTTGGTTTGACCCGAAGGGCACAAACCATAATGGATCCGTGTCCTTTCGTGAGACTGAGTGTGTGTAATTTAGCGTTAAAGATTCCGGTTGCTTCGAAGCCGGCTCATTCCGTCGTGCACCCTTCGTCGGCGCCATGTTTTTGTAAAATCAAGTTGAAGAATTTTCCTCTCCAGACGGCGGTTGTCCCGTGCATTTTGCCGGAGAGTCAGTTTCCCGACGGTCAGGTACAAAGCCATGCGGCGAGCTTTCACCTTAACAAGTCCGATCTCGATAAGCTCGTTGCAAAGTCTCTCTTCGGCGGCGGGAGGTTGTACCTTAAAATCTCAATTTACACCGGCCGGCAAGGGTCGACTTGTGGTGTGAACTCTGGGAGGTTGCTAGGGAAGCTTGATGTACCATTGGATCTTGCGGGAACGGAGTCTAGGTCAGTAATGTTCTACAATGGCTGGATTGTTTTTGGAAAGGAAGCGAAGAACTCGAGTGCTCAGTTTCATTTGAGTGTTAAGGCAGAACCCGACCCGAGATTCGTTTTTCAGTTCGACGGAGAGCCGGAATGCAGTCCTCAAGTGTTTCAAATTCAAGGAAACATTCGCCAACCTGTTTTCACATGCAAATTCAGTTTCCGAACCGGCGACCGTAATCAGAGGTCCAGGTTGGTTTCGATACCTTTTTTTTTTCCAATCTTGTGTACACTTTAGTTCTGATACCGACAGGCTTGACTTACACAATTAGGGCTCGCACTACATTTGCCGCATAAAAGATTTGAGATTTGCAGTATTCAAGTGCAAAAGAATGTTCAAATTGTACGGGGAAGTTAGTTTTACGATTCCTAATTAAAGCTTAAAAAGTAGCTTCCAATGTCAGTAGTTGGAGATCATTTCTTCATTTGGTTGTAAAAAATCTACAACAAACACATAGTTTATGTTTAAAGCAAAGATACTAAACTTTTTCAGCCTTTTCCTTTACGCCTCAGTCACTTTTTACTCACGAGTTTTTCATAATTTTTAACGAAATTGGACTGCATTGTGCAGGTCTTTGCCGTTGGAGCATAGTAGTTCGCGAGGATGGTTGAGTTCGTTCGGAAGCGAAAGGGAGCGACCGGGTAAGGAGCGAAAAGGGTGGTCAATTACTGTCCACGATCTCTCCGGTTCACCAGTCGCCGCTGCGTCAATGGTTACACCATTCGTGGCCTCACCCGGTTCAGACCGGGTTAGCCGGTCCAACCCCGGGTCGTGGTTAATTCTCCGACCAGGTGACGGAACTTGGAAACCATGGGGCAGGCTCGAGGCCTGGCGCGAACGTGGTTCAGCAGACGGCCTTGGTTATCGGTTTGAACTTATCCCAGACTCGGCCGCAGCTGGAATAGTCTTAGCCGAGTCCACACTGAGCTGTAGCAAAGGCGGAAAATTCGTGATAGACCTCGGAACCAGCGTCCCAACCAATGGGAAATCGACACCTGGGAGCTCCACGTCACCGGCGTGCAGTCCTAGAGGTAGTGGTGACTTTGGGTACGGACTGTGGCCTTATTGCATGTATCGAGGGTTTGTGATGTCGGCTAACGTGGAAGGCGAGGGGAGTAAGTGCAGTAAACCCACGGTGGAAGTTAGCGTGCAGCACGTGAACTGCACGGAGGACGCAGCAGCATTCGTGGCTTTGTCAGCTGCAATTGATCTCAGCATTGATGCTTGCAGGCTTTTCTCTCAAAAGCTTAGGAAAGAATTGTGCCCTTCTCAGGAATTACTCTCCTGAGATTCTTTTACCTTTTTCAACAGTTCTTTCATCTCTTTTTTCTTTTTACTGCTTTTTGTGAGTGGTAAATGGTGGCGATGAGTTTTAGATTTCGTCGGTTACTAGTTTAAAAAAATTGGCTCATTGTGTTAGTACTACTAACGAACATTAGGCTGTTTCTTCAATATGTACAGAGAATGGTGGGGGGATTTGACTGACAGAGCACCTTTGCTGGTTTTTTTTCCTTACTTGGTGTGTTGCTCTTGTAAACTTTCATCACTATTGCAAGTTGTCAATGTCAAGGATGTTTTTCTCTCTGTGTTTTGTTCATTTTAAATATTGACTGTTTTCGTCAAGTGGAACTCAATGCTTCTTTCTAGTCTATTCTTCACTTACAAGTATTGTTCACTTACAAGTATTGCTTTCGTGTTTAGCCTACTTCCATAGAGTTGCTATTTCTAAGTACTACAACTAGTTGTTACAAACTGATTGAGATACTCTTGAAATCTACGTTTTCTTTTCAAGTTTCACTTGTAAATCTGGTATTTAGCTGATTTAAGATATATCGCGGATAATTATTCTGAACTATCTAAATCAGATGATTAGGGGATAGTATTTGATTATGATGTGTAGCGGATTTGAGGGGAACGTGCGTGCACGCAAGGGTTAGGTACATAAAATATTAATTAGCAAGTAGTTTGATACGATTATTACTGTGCTAAATGTAGGAGATAGCTGTAATGGGGTTTTAATATTGGAAAATTGTGTTTTGGTTACAGTAGTGTAGGGATTTGCCAGCTATGCTTCTGACTTGGAAAGGAAATAATTAAATATGTGATATTTGAATAGTATCATTTTAAGAAGCTAAGGTGGGAAATGGGAATATTGGATATGGCAGATTTGAGAGGAATCCTTTTAGTTTTTCAAAAATGAGTTGGTAGGCAGCGGGGGTGGGGGACCTATTTTACGTATACAGTGGTGTTGGTGTATATATCTGCTGCTACAGTACCAGAAAGGCCAACTGGTTTGTGCCGTTCTGGTTTCTGTGTAACTGTGGTGGTGGGGGACCAAAGCCATAGGCCAATATGGTAGTGTTGGTGGGGGAATTGGAAATTAAATTAACAGCCTGGCTTATCAGTCATGTGTCAAATTGAACGTGGAAGCAACACTAGGTCTGCCCATTAAGGACCAAATTGCCTAAGCCACTTATGCCCAACACCATTATTCGATTACACTACAAATAATTTACACAGGTTTTCTACAAGGGTGTATCTAAAATTTAAATTATACGTGCCTTCGTTGGAACTGTACCCAAAAGTAAGGATTTTTGCAGTAAACAAAGTTCCTTCAATTCTATGCTTGTTCACAATTTTTAACACAAAACACTTGCAAGCAGTAGCATATTTTAATGTACATTAGTAGTAAATGAAGTGGAGATCTGGTCTTTAAGATTAAAACTGGTCAATATATTGTAGGAGTACTCACTACCAGAGAAGTATAGTGAGTAACATTTATTATGCTGAGTGTGTTTGGTGTTGTAATAGGTTCAGAATGAGTCATTCCTAACAATACGAGAATCCTATGTCCTTGTCTGTGTTGCTTCGTAACTAAGCACTCTTTTTTCCTGCACCCACAGGCTGCTAGTCCAACTGTCCAAGGCCAGTCATAACTGCGCAGTGGTCGCGTTCTTCGATTTAGGTAAAAACATAATTACTCTCGAATATTTATATCATAGTAATAAATACTACAAATATACTTCTTATTACTTAATTATAGTTAAATTAATATATGTCAACAGACAGTAGAGACAAGAGTAACGTGAAAGTCCCTTTCACCTTCTAAGCACAAATCACAATCCTCAATTTACGGTTTGTACTTTTTCTTTATCATTTCCTTTTCACAGTTTGAGAATTCATGCTACAATTGGTAAAGAAAATGGGCATTTACAATTTAAATTCATTACGACAGCGATGTCAAATTAATATACTATGTATATTAATAATCAGATCACGTATCGAAGAAGACCCGCATGAACACATCACATGAATATATACATCACCATTATAATTGTCTTTAATACACATTGATAGTCTGGTCTGGTCATGTAGTGACTTATCCATATTCCTTATATGGATAAAAGGTCAAAGAAGACCCGTCCGAACACATCACATTCATATGTATATTTCGACGACTTACTATTTATCTTGTAAAAAAATTGGTGGCAAACTATTTAAACTACTTCATTTTACCTAGTTTCTCATCCACTTGTTCATCGTGATTTTGTCTCCAATTGGATTCTTTAAGGTTGGTAACATATAATGTTTATCCAAACTTTTATTATTGTCAACATTTGATATAAAGAAAAATATATTTTTTTAATTTTAAATAGTCAGTTGATGGAAAAAATTGAAAAATATTTTATTTATTGTCAATGTTATCTTTAGCTTGTTTTTAACACTCTACTCCCAAGCCAATGCTTCATGATTTACTTAGCACTAATTACAATGATATAACATGGATTAATACGTCATCTAAAAAATTTCCGCTCTCTTTGGTCCCTAATTATATGTACTAGAAATTAAATATGTGTTGTATATAAACTCAAAATTTTTAAGCTTAAATCCTTTTCAACTTTGTCTTAAAATTTTTAAATAAACTTCTAAATCTCATACTCAGTTAAGATTAGAATTTCAAGTTTCAAAATTCGAATGGCTCAGCAATTTTTAGTATACTTTATGTTCACAAATCACAGATTAATGAGACTATATATTTATTTAGTTGTGTTTAATAAACCAAATAACTAAGATAAGATATTTCCAATAGGAATATATATTTGATCAGCTTTGAGATAGGTTCTTGATAATAAAAAGGTTTTTTATTACTATAATTTCCCTTTTTGGTATCCTTTTACTTAAAAAAGGAGATCACGTAATTTTTACTTTTGCACAAATTTCTTAAACGAGACAAAAGTTAACCACCGCATCTTAAAAGGTATATCAGAAGAATTGTTTTCTGAGGAAAAAAAATAGGTGGGATGATTATTTTTTGAATCGGAAATTAAGATTTAGCCACTATTTTAAATATAATTAAAAAAAATATCACCTTTTAAAGAGAAAATAATATCTTGGCAAAAGTATCCTGAGCTAAAACATGAAACAATTTTAGCATACACGGATGGAGTTTGAAACTAAAATTTCTGGTGAAATTTCAGGAATGATCCATAAAAACTTTGAAGCTCTAAGAAAGATTAATCAAATTTAAACTTATAAAGGTTTCATTTTTCATGAAATTTGAAATATATATCACGAGTGAAATAATAATAAAAATTTAATAAAATGAAATACTATAGCACTTTCTAACCAATGGTGCTTTCACTACTTGTTACTATCTGTATGAATCAAGTTCCTTAAATAGAAGGCTGCGACAGTAATAAGAAAGACACAAATGTTTACCGTGGAAAGCCTTTTTAATTATTTAAGAAAGTAAAAATCATAATCAATAATACATGAAATTTCTTGTAAACTTTACAAATTTTAAATTATAACTTGATAAACAAAAACACTAATTCTAGTACCTTAACACACCGATTTACTCTAACTGATGAACTTTCCGAAGACTACAGACTCCAGTGGTTAGATATTTAAACTATTAGGACTCGATTTCTACTTTTCATTTCTTTCCTTTATGTGCTTAGATTTTTCATATATTTCCATAAGTAACATGCTGCATATTATATCATATGTTTGAAGAGATCAGGTTCACCTGTCAATACGTACACAATTAAGGTAAGAGGTGATTCAAATTCACATGATTATTTTGTCAATTATTAAAATTGCACAATACATATCAATTTATTGTCCAATAATACTTGGAGTGAAACAATAATAAAAGTTTAATAGTTTGATATATTTACAGAGGCATAATTTATGGAAATTAGCAGAAAGAAAATTGTCTTATATTACTTTATTATTAATTATTAATAACATATATAATAATTTAGGGTATTTTAGTAAACTTACCGGTTATGCTACAGTACGATACAATCAAACCAAATAATACAAATGTGATTAAACAACAGCAAATGATATACAGTATATTACAATACAATACAGTACAATACCATAAATTATAAAACCACGAGTAACCACAATCCAAACAAAGTGTAAAGTATGTACAAAAAATTATTTTATTCATGATATTTTTTCTGAACTCAAAAAATTTTCTATAGTTTTTATTTCTGCAAATTGAAATTAAACTTTCTGATTATGATGTTATGAAGTTCGGACAAGTCTTGCAATAAATATTTTTTCGATTAGCCTTTTGAGTTCAAATTTATATAGTTAAAATTCTAAGAATCTGTCCTCAGTTTAGTAAAACATATAGAGTTCAAACATGAACTCAAACTCCAAAAAAAGTTTTTGAAGTCCTTGTATTAATTCAAATTGTGCTAAATGTTTAAAGATTTGTGTGTTTTAATCTAGTGGTATGATTTTTTCATGAAAATAAGTGATTTTCTTATTAATTTTCTGGTGTTTGGTTAGTAACGAGAAAATATCGTCCCAAGGGCATTTAGACATAATCTATGCAAATACTATGACCCCTGACTCAGGCTCAATCCTAACCCAACACAAGACCTAGTCCTCGGCTTGACATCGACCCCAATACCAGCCGAGGGCATGACCTTCACCCCAACCTAAGACCCGACTTTAGTGCTGACTCAAGACCAAAGATCCAAACCCGACAGTGACACCGAGATTTAGCCTAAAATCCTAACTACGAGATCCGAGATCCAACACCAACCATAAATTAACCTCTACTTGAGTCTCAACACTTGACCCCGATCTTGAGATCCAATCCAACCTCAAAACCCAACCCAAGCCCAAAACCAACCCTCAACCCTAATGCCCACCCCTCCATCTCGAGACTCGACCCGACCCTAAGGCCTGATACTGGAACCAACACGTAACTTGATCGGGTCGGGGGATTTTTGTCTTGTATCAATTAAGGATCAGGTCCCCTGTAAGTTCGTGTTCGAGGTCGGATCTCAGGTTGAGGTTGGTTTCAGTCATGGTTCAAGTCGGGTACCGAATTGGGTTCGAGTCCCATCTTGGGGAAGGTCTCAGGTCCGGTGTTTGATTCTGAGTTACAGTTGAACTGGCATTGAGTCTCTAATCAAAGTCAGGTCTCGAATCCGATGATCCCCGATAAAATCCCAAGTCGGTTGCCGGCAAAGTGAGTCACATTATGAGATGGTTAGTTGAAGGATTAAGGGTCAAGGGTGTTTGAGTGGATTAGGTAGTGGGGATCGATAGGGGTGGTGAGGTTGAAGAGAATTTAAAATAATACTCTTTTATTTTTAATAGAGATTTTTTTTTATTTAAATTGAAAGAATAATTTTGTTTGAAAAATATTTTTGTCAAAAGAAAATGAAAAAGTATTTTGTGGTATGCTAGCTAAATTTAATTAGCTGCTCAAAACGGGAGAAACGTGACTATTTGTTCATTAAGCCAAAACGTATGGACCTAAATAAGTTCATTTTGATCAATGGGATTCAGATCTTTATCGGAAACGAGCGGAGGAAAAAAACAAAAAAAGTGTCTGTGCGTGTGTGTGAGAGAAAAAGAACGGAAGAGAGATGAAGCTGCTAGGATGGTGGTTGATGCTAGTGGGTACCCTTCGACTGGCATCGGTATGGTTCGGCTTCGTCGACATTTGGGCTCTTCGTCTCGCTGTTTTCTCCAAAACCACCAGTAAGTTTACACACTTTTTGCTTATATCACGCTTCGTGCTTTGCATTTCGTCGTTGAAGAACGAGCGACGCGCGCACCTTTCGGCTTTTACATTCTAGGGATCTGATTTGAATCTGTATTATGAAACAAGTCAATATATTCCTCTACACATCAAATCCCCTTACTTTCGCCTTATGTTCTGTGATTTGTCACACAAAAAGTGCCTTTTTGGTGATTTTATTCCAATGCCAAGGATGATTACATACATGAACTTATGGCTGCTATGTCTAAATTTTAACATCTGTTAAGGATCATACAGAGAAAGACAGTATCTTGGGGTTAATTTCGTTTGTGGTTGTAGATGCGAATTTTGTATAGATATAGTTTGAATACCGGCTATAATACTCAGTGTGAGCTTATCTACTTTAGTCTTAGTGGTGGTTTAGCTTACACTTATGTTTTGTGGTTTCTTGCCCGATGAATTAGAGAATGTGAGCAAACTGGTCCAGACATCACCAATTCAACATTGCTCTCTCACACACGTACACATTCTTTTTGGTTTTTTAGAATAAAAAAATCCATTCAGTTATGTATATGTAATTCAAAGCGGAGGCATTCGGTTTGGACGCATGCTCTGTTGAATGTTGAAACTTTAGATTTGCCCCTTGACTAGACGCTTTTCATTTGATTGGGTAAAGGAATATGGGACAATGTACTGTTGAATTGATTTGCTAATCCATAGGGTTGATATGCTGATAAGAATGAGTAAACGGATCAACACATCATGTCACTTGGGCTTAAGACTTGACTTTAGACTTCATTTCTTTGGCATGACTTTATAGGCATAGAAAATTGGATTTACGGTTCTGAAATATGTGGATCTAATGCACATTTGTTGCTTACTCAGGTCCAAGTATTAAACTAGCTTAAGTTTTCAATTTTCATTCTTTACATCCAGGGATTACGAAGTCCACATTTCACCTTCACTTAATTAAAGAGTGTATAACTAATTCTTCTATTCAAATATTTTATGCAAGTATAACCTGATTTTCGCTTTAGTATTATTGTTTTAGAAATTATTATCTCAAATCCAAGCAATTAATGATCAAAATCAGAACGTGAATGCTATCAAAGTGAACAATTTCAAGAATCAATCAAGCTCTTCTCCTCGCTAAGGATGGAATATTTTTGCATTTTAGGTCGTATTTAGTTGTGATTGGTAAATACCATTATAACTGGTTACTACTTCCTAGAGCAATCTGTTCAACATGTAGATATAATTACTATAATCTAATGAAGACCTATTTATGGATATCTTGTTGCAAAATGGCGTTTATCATTTAACTAGGCAATTTTCAAACAAGACAAACTCCTACACGTGGACAAAGTTCAGTTGAAATAGGAAAACTGATCATACCTACAGATCTACATTCAGAAACTCATGATGTGAGAATGTGTTATATCATCAGGTGCTTAGATTTTTCAATCCACCATTTTAATGAAGAATGAGGACGATAAGATTTTTCCAAAAAGAGGCTAACTATTTCTTCTTGAGCACAAGCATTACATAACTCGAAAAGAATCATTTTTTTAATACGAAACTGGATAAGATTCATTTTTGGTACCTTATTCTGATATGTGTAAACACAATTTGGTAAGAGAAGTGATTGTCAGAAACTTCTATAGCTTGGATTAGCTCTTAATGTGAAAATGTATTATTCTCTTGCAGTATTTGTAGCACTTCTTTCATGTCTCTCTTAATTCTTAAACTTCTACATCTGCATGTCTATTTAAAGAGGTAAAATTGCTCCCCTTGACCAGAATTTTGTACTTCACAAATGGGCATATCCGGTACCTCCAAGCTCTCCACATAGTTCTATTCTTTCTAAGAGAAGTATTTCTCCAACAATTGCAGCACAAAGACTTCTTAAAAAAAATTCTCTTTATGTCTGTGCAAGTTACGTTTGTCTTTATGGCATCCATTTGGGTTATTTTGCAACCCAAGTGGAGTTTAAATCCGAGAATTTGTTCGTCTTGATAGATTGCAATAGTGCTGGTGACACTACTTGCTTAACCCTAATGCAACTGTAATAGTTTGTGTTGAGTTATATGGGTCGACCACCTTACTCAGGACCAGGTCCCTCTATCAGGTTACACAGAGGCAGAGACACAAGCACACGAAAATACAACAGTAAGAAGAAGACACACGAAGTTTTACGTGGAAAACTTCCTTGCTCACTGGAAGTAAAAAACCACGACCTACCTCGTAGGATTTCTCAAACTCCACTACTAGATCTGAGCAACAAAAGTTACAAAACCTAGTACACAACTAAGAGGTTAACCTCCTAACCTCCCACTTGTAATACCTCTATTACAAGACTTCAATATTCTCTACTTCAGCTAAAACTCAACTGAAATACAAGGCTAACTCTAGCCAAAATGTCTACTAGCTCTAGCAGACCAAAACGAGAAAAACAACTCTTGAAAAACAAGAAAATAAAACTTGTACAAAAGACAAGGTTTCTGTTTTTGCAGTGCACTTCTTCTCCTTCAATGGCAGCCTCAAAAACTTGAGTTCTTTTCTTAGATTCTAGCTCAGGAACAAAGAAACAATGACTGCCTTTTTCAGAGAAAAGAATAAGCCTATTTTAGATCTATATTTTTCTGAATGATTTCTCTCCATGGAAAGAGTTGTTGGGTTCTACCCTTTATATCTTTCCAGCTTGCTTTTGTCCACATGGGTAAAAGGTGAGAGTATTATGATACCCACTAGAATACCCACTAGAAAGCTCTCTTTTTGGTCAAGCACATGTGACCAACTTGACCTAGTTGCTGCTATGATTCCATGGCTGCGCTGTTGCGCACTACTGTCTTCACCAACTGACAGCCAAAAAGCAAACTTTCCAACTGTAAAGTCTTTTCCCGTCCAGCTCAAAAGTGAGTCACACCAGCACAAGGGATCAGGTCCCTCTATGAGGTTGTCATCATCAAAACCAACAATCTAACAGTTTGCTTTATCACCCATTAAGTGTGTCATATTATGTGCTAGAATTAATTGGACAGATGTGGATGACAATGTGGGAATTCAGTGGTTACAACTTGTTAGGCGTAGCTTTTTGTCATGAAAATAGAACCTTAAGTTACTGGTAGTGCCATCAGTAACACACATTTCGTGTTCAACTTCATGAATTACTTTAAGAACAGTGACTTTGTAAGCAGATGTGGAAGTGAAGATTGATACCTAAGATATCCCAAGAGAGGCAATTTCACATATCTTGGGTATATAATCCATGAATATGGGAAGTTCAACGATGATGTTACATATCGTATTGGAGCGGGGTGAATGAAATGGAGGTCCTCATCCGGTGTATTGTGTGATAAGAATGTGTCACCAAGACTTAAGGTAACGTTAACAGAGTGGTTGTTAGACTAGCTATGTTATATGGGGCGGAGTGTTAGCCAGTCAAGAATTTGCACGTCCAGAAAATGAAAGTAGCGGAAATGGAGATGCTGAGATGGATAGCGTGGGTATAGTAGGAGAGATAAGATTAGGAACAAAGATATTCGGGACAAGGTGGGGTGACCTCCATTATGGACAAGATAGGGAAGCGAGGTTGAGATGGTTCGGTACGTGTAGAGGAGATGCACAGATGTCTTAGTGAGGAGGTGTGAGAGGTTGGCTATGGTTGGGGTTAGGAGACGTAGAGGTAGGTCGCAGAAGTATTGAGGAGAGGTGATTAGATAGGACATAACACAACTGTAGCTTACCGAGGACATGACCCTAGATAGAAAGATATGAAGGTCAAGGATTAGGGTAGAAGGTTACTAGTTTATAGTTGAGTGTTGTCTATTTTTCCTTCTTAGAATTATTACTACTACTCTCCTATTATCCCGTTCCTTCGGTTCTTATTATTACTTGTTGTTTTCTTTTTCTCGTTGTTAATGTTCTTTCTTAAATTATTTGCAACATGGTTTCTTCACTATTGTGTTTTCTTTTCAAATCTGCTTTGAAATGCTTTATTGAGTCGAGGGCCACCAAAAACAACCTCTCTACCTTCACAAGCCACAAGGTAGGGGTAAGGTCTACATACACATCACCCTGCCCTACATTGGGTTTGATGTTGTTGTCGTTGTTGACTTTGTAAGCACAGATATGTCATGTATCTTAAGTTTCACAAATTATGGTACTTTGTATTGCTCAAGATCAGGAGGTATTACTTGCGACTGCATTGAAAAACCATGCATCACATGACTCTTTCTTTTTCTTGTATTCTGAAAGTCCTGTTAAGAGCCCGTATGGCTTAGCTGATTTAAACTTGCTGATAAGCATTAAGTGCTGATAAATATTTTTAAGTGCTGAAGTTGATTTAATAAATAACCAATTACATGTTTGGATAAAAGTGTTTAAACTAATAATAAATAGTTGAAGTGTTTGGTAAAAAAAAGCGTTGATAAGAATTTTTTTGGTTTAAATTTACTTAAATGTCCTTCAAGTTATTTAAACTAATAACAATGTATTTTTTTTGTTTCTAATTAAATTAAAACATTCAACTATCATAAATATTCTTAGCAATCAAATCACGAGTTGTCATCCAAATGTTAAAAGGTTACACGTTTTCTATTTTACTTTTTTTTTTTTGAATTTTCATATTGTGTGTTTATCAATAATATTTTTTTGCTCAATTTGCTTAGTTCTTGAAATCAATAATAAATATCTTAGAATATAGAGAAGTAGGAGAGGGTTTCATGCTTTACAAAACCCACAAATCAACGATATTGATGTCAAGTTAAAAAAGGATTCCATGCTTAGCCGTGGAACTTGAAGAACTACTAAAAATATTAGAGAGAAATTTTCTACCCAAATAATGTCATAAAGAACTGCATAATTGTTGTTAACATTGAAAAGGTGGAGGAAATTATAAGTTTGGAGGAACAGAGGTGGAAGTAAAATCATGGAGAGTGTTCGAAATTTTATTTTAAGAAAAGATATTTTGGGGGTTACATAAAAATATTAGGGATAAAATTGCAAATGGATTGGTCAAACAAAAAGTGCTTATAAGCTGCAAAATCATAAGTTGGGGATGGCCAACTTATGACTTATGACTTATTTTGATTTATAAGCACTTTCAGTATTTACCAAACGCGTAGATAAGTTAAAAGGTGCTTATAAGCTAGTTTGACCTGCTTATAAGCTTACTCAAACACCCTCTAAGTCTTCTGTGTCAACTTACTTCTTTTCAAGGTCTTGTACTAAACTCAATATGTTTCTAATGGAAACTTTCATTTTCTTATTTATCATGTTGCAGTGACAGAAGTTCATGGGAGGACGTTTGGAGTGTGGACTCTCCTAACCTGCACTCTTTGCTATCTTTGTGCATTTAACCTTCATGACAGGCCTTTGTATTTGGCTACCTTGTTATCGTTCTTCTATGCCTTCGGTCATTTCTTGACAGAGTTCTTGATCTATCAGACAATGGAAATAAGAAATCTGGTTACTGTTGGAATATTTGCAGGTATTGTTCCTCCAGGATTTTTTTTTACGAACCTACTATATCTTGTAATGTTTTTCTGGTACCCCTCCATCCTTGGATTTGGTCTGCTTTTTAAACAGTGGAAGTAAAGATGGATATAGGTAACTACTGCTTTCAAATTAATAACACCTGTGATTCGTCCTTTATTCACCTAGTACCATGTGATTTAGAGTTTCTGTTTGGCGTGGCCTGGGGTTCCTACTTGAACTCCTGCAAATTGCTCTTCTTATGAATTAAAGCCTATCTTTTGGGTGCAGTGCTGGTTGCTTGAGCCCAATTTACTAGCTAAAGATGTTAGTTACTTTATGACAAAGGAGATGATCAAGCAAATCTTTAAGATGGGTTCTAATAAAGTGTTGAATTTGTTATCAACTTCTGAACATCTTTACCTATGTTTGTGGTTTAACTATAAAAGGAAGTTCTAATGATCGGAGGTAACTAATACAGCCACATTAGTGGCATTATCTTTCTGCATCAGCACATATTGTTCTCTCTTTGCAGTAAATTGAGTTTACTCCAGATCACACACCACTTGACTGTCTAAAGAGTTCCATTTTCTGTCAGGCACATCTATTGTGTGGATGTTGTTGCAGTGGAATGCACACCAACAGGTCAAACCTAAGCGTCCATAGAAGTGAATCAACAGCAGTAGCGTGAAGCAGATTTATCGGATGTAACTCCTCTGGATGTATGCCTTTGCTGCTGCAAAGCATGCTTTCATGGTTGAGCTCTGAAAGAATCTCTCCTGGAACTTCTTGGTCACAATTTTCTCATTGTAATGTCTAAATGTCAGCTTTTCTGATTGGCTTTTGTAACAATGCGAAGGATTGTCTGTCTTCCAGACTTGTTTATTAGAATTTTTCGAATCTTTTCTTAAACGTGGAATGCTCCATGTTTTTGCTTCCTAGTACAATTATTTTTGTTAGATGGATCCTCATTTCTGTGTTAACTTTTTCTTTTTGGTTGATATCAGCTTTATTTCGTAGTTATGCATCCTGTTAACCAGCAACATATGTGCAAATTTGTCCATTTGTTTCTTTTCTTCGCATAAGCCTTCCCTGTAGTATTGGAGCTAACGCGCTAGGTCGAGCGGTATCGCCGAAGCTTGCATTGTTAAGATTCTTTCGCCTAGTCAGCGGAAGATCGCTTACCCCACCTGCATTTGCTAGTCTTTCTTACATTATCTCTTCTATTACATATTATCTCGTAATTACATTATCTCTTCTATTACGAGGTGAGTGTTTCTTTGCAGGAGAATGTAAACTTCTCTTTTTTCTGTCTATTTTAATTAGAAAAAAATAAATACTGTTTGAATGATTTATTGGAGCTAGAGCACTTGCAAAAGAGCGAGCGGCAGGCTTAAATTAAAACCAAAGTAACCTCCCAAAGGTTCTACCTTGAAAGTTTTAAATCTGGAAAACCACCATTCACAGAACTAATGAGACCTTGCCAGCAAATCATAATAACACTAGTAAGGACTTCCAGAATTAAGCCATCCACTTAAACACAATTACAATTTCATATAAGAAACCCTAAAATGCTCTAGTAAAAAACATTCTTCTTTAGTCAAATAGTAGTTTCTTTCTACTACTGGACTGTGGGAACACAGCAACTTTATACTCTACTACATCTTCAGGAGTAAGAATATTGGCTTTCCGAAATCACAATACTAACAGGGAATTCATAGTATTATTTATCTACTAATTAAAAAGGACTAGAATTTTTTTCAAACTGCATCTCTCCTTCTTGTTGCATCTTTATCATCTTCCAATTGTTCATGCTCTCCAACCCCATCAGTCTCATCCTCTCCATCATTCTCCTGGTTTTTCCCCTCATCTAATTCTTCCTGTTCAAGATCTTCATCTGGGTGTTTTTGAAACTCGGCAGCTAACTCATCTAGCAGCAGGGGGTTCAGATCTTTTCTCCCTAACTTCACAACTTGTTGCAAATCTTGTTCCTTCACTGATTTTTCTCCCAAATTTTGCACCTTGGTCTTCTTGCTGTAAGATTGTTTTACTTGGTAAATCAACCATAAGCAGAGCAAAAAAAGTGCAACTGCTTGAAAAACATGCTTTAATTTGAACCCTTTTGTCCTCAAATTCCTACTTGATGATTGCTTCAACATGTTCAGTATATTCACAATACTGCTATTCTTCCATGTTTTACCTACTTTGGGAGTTGAAATACAATCTGTGTAAAGAATTCAGATAATAAAAATAAATATAAGGATATCTACTATTTGATCATTAACCCCCCCCCCCCCCCCCAAAAAAAAAAAAAAGATCTTATGATAAATAATAATGTTAACAAACACAAAGGTATTTTTAAAGAACTTACCAGTAGAGTAAAGAAGATGAGTGTTAAGTTTTAGAGATGAGGTGTGAGAAGAAAAGGAAGTGAGACTCCCACTTTATTTGTAAACTTGGGAGTCGTTTGGTTCACGCGATAAAATGAAAATTTAGAATTAAATTTGAAACTAATGGCATGTTTAGTTAATTTTTTTTTAGGTTAAAAAAGTAAATATGAATTTAAAAAATAAGATATTTGATCAAGGTTTTGAGAAAAAATAAGTGCTTTTAGATACTAGCAGAAGCTGTTTTTTAGAATTAAAAAAGATAGTTTCTCTCCAAAAACACTTATTTGAAAAGCATTTTTTTAAAAAAATTACAGTTAAAAATATTTTTTAAAGTTTGATCAAACACTAATTACGGCTCAAAAATATTTTTTAAATTTATTAATCAAACACAACTATTTATCACAAAAAAGTATTTTTTTTAAATACTTTTAAAAATATTTTTCAAAATAAATTAATTTTTTAAATTTTACCAAATAAATTATAAATTTATATTTTATTATTATTAATAATACATTTAATTTTAAATTAAATAAAATATAATTTTAATTTTAAATTTTTCATTTTATTTCATTAAATTTGATGTTAATTTTACTTATCGAGTAAGATAAATTAATTAAAAATTATACTGAATTATAATTCCAAGATAACTATGTTCACGGACCAAACAATCCCTTGAGAGACATGTGGTGCATTGATGTTGGTCCCTTTTAAAGTTATTTCGATGTGTCGGTGGAGGGAATTTAATGAGGTCCAGCATTGGAGTCAAAGATCAATTGACCTATAATTTTAAACCATTTATTTGTAGAATAATCTTTTAACTATAACATATTAAATTTACAAAAAAAGTTTCACGTTGATAATTATTAAAAGATTTTGTGAATTTAACTCAGAGAAATAATATTATATTATATTAAAAATATTTTTAAAATAATTTAATTTAGCATAATCTTTTTTCTTTAAAGATAAGAATTTTATTATACAAAAAAATAAAGATAAAAAGTTCAGAATTATAATAATATTATTATAAATTTAACTTTAAAAAGACAATGTATAAAAAGAACACAAATCTATAACTCATATTTTACAATATTGTGATCAAAGAGAAAAGATAATCACTAAAAATGAAATCCCTTACCCAAAAAATATTTTAATTGATATATAAAGTTTTGTTTTATCTTTGATTAGCGTTACCATCTGAACATTTAGGCCAAAATTTTAGACGCTATTATGAAAAAAATAAAATAAAATAAAATTTAGACAGTAGACTATTATCGTCCTAAAATTTTATAAGTTAAACTCTTAAAACAATAATAAGTGGAGTAATTAAATGCATCTAAAGATATTATTTAATGATTAATAAAGTAATTTCAAATTCTGAGATTTTAAATTTAAATCTTAGTAAAGACGGAAAATAGCTAGTTCAACAGGTAAGAATTATTCATGTTTGTATTAAATAGATTACATTTAGATCCTCACTCCTCACACCTAAGATTAGATATGCATTGGGATATGTCCCGCATTAATATCACGTAAAGAAAAATAGATATTGAACTTAAATATTTAACTCAATCCTAAAAATTAATTTAAGAAATAAAAACTGTTCAAATTATATTAAAAAGATTACTCATTTCTTAAAAGATCGATATGAAACTCTTCAAAAATATCTACATTAAAAAAATATCAAATATTTAATAAATTAATTAAAATACACGTAAATTGATCGTACCATACCCATCATACAACAAAATAGACACAACCAAGACTGAGAATGAGAGATTCATTTAGTTAAAATCTAATAGTTGATACATAAGATAAAACCGGGGGACCGGAGCAGGTGGGCTCTGGCCACTGGGCTGGGAACTGTAAGCAATCAGAAAAATAGAGGCTTTTCATCAGTGTAAATTATTAGTGTGAGAGCCTTAACTCCATGTGAAATTATGAACTGGATCACCTGCCACGCTGCCAATGGCCCCAAATATCTGTACTCTTATCATATTTTTCTCTTCTTTTTTTCTTTTTTTTCTTTTTTCCTCTATTTAAGTTTTTTTAGCTTCAAATTTACTCAAATATGAACTTTTAGCCCTTTTATATAAAAGAGCCAAATATAATCATAAACATGGGAGTACTAACTTGTTAAAATAAATACTAAAAGCTAAGATTGAAGGAGAAGAAACGTAATGTCGGTTCTGGGCTCGAGCCTTTTTATTATGGGCTTCTGTTCAATCTGTTGGTGAGCTACAGTTATTTCCCAGCAGGCTATTTCCTACTTTCAGAAAAAAGGCCCACCGAGTTCATGAACAACCAAAACCGAGTCTCTATTTACTTTTTAAAGCATGTTTTTGTGGAAAGTAAATTATTACTTATTCTGTTATTCATGTATTTTGTTTGTAATTTCTCTTATAGAATATCAATTTGATTTCTGTTCGAAGTGAAATAGAAATAAATTAATTCAGTTTTAAGATTATGATTTGAATATTTAGAAAATTTATAAATTGTAAAATCTCACATAAAATTAGTGAAAGAAATGGACTTAACAGTGAAGATTAAAAGTTAATGAGTTTAGTACTAACAGTAATATTAGCCTGTTTGAATTAAGTTTTTGGGAAGTAAAAAATACTTATCTTTTAAAAAAATTACTTAATTTTTTCAAATTGAATTGTTTAATTAAACTTTTAAGGATGTATTAGTATTTTGAATAGTAACAAAATATATAATATAAAAGCTAAAATAATTTTTTTTCTTTCAAAAGCACTTTAAAAATATTGATCAAGTATAAGTTTCTGCTCTAAATTATAAAAGATATTTTTAAATTAATTTAGTTATAAAACGCTAACCGTTGTACTCTAAAAACACTTTTACTAAAAAGTAATTTTTAAATAAGTAAATTTTAAAAGTTTAGCCTAACAATCTAATAATTTAAGAGATAATAATGAGAGCATAGATATTATGCTTTAATGCAAGTCTCACTCACTTCGTCTCAATTTATATGACACTTTTTAAATTTTGAGAGTTAAATAAATATTTTTTAGCCCACATTATTTTATATATATTCTAAATATTTTAAATTATTAATTATTGTGATATATAGTACTTCTTATGTAGCTTCCAAATACATCAATTTTTCTTTAGAAAAAAACTTAAAAATTTTATATTCAAATTTATTATTTCAAAATTTAAAACGTGTCACATAAATTCAAACAAAAATAATAGCTAATATATTATTACAGTACATTAAACAATATAAGCATTTGATCATGCAATTTAAAACTCAAACCTCAAATCTAAAATTCAAAACTTCAAATTAACTTAATTTCAAATATAAGATGAAATGAAACCCCACATAAAATAATCAGAAAATGTAATTTAACTACTAACGACACTAGTAGTAGTAGTAGATAGGAGTAATACTGTGAGTGGTCGCTGGCCAGAATGTATAGTGTATTAGTAATATTTATATTAGTGATGCTGAGATTATTTCTTATGCAGTATTTAGTTTAGTGTGTTAAAAGTAATATTTATTAAAAAATATATTAAAAAAAATTTAATGAACAATTATATCTTTAATCATACTAATACATGCATAACAATCATTACATTATTAATACTATAATTTTTAATGTATTAATTATACAAACTTAATATAAAATAAAGTGCATAAATTAAAAAAAAATACATAAAATAAAATATGAATAATACACAAGCTAATATTTACATTAATTTTTCTAATACACTCCACTCCACGTAGTAATACACACGCATGAGGGGTGGGCAGAGACACATGCAAAGAACACAGGAAACGAGGGAGTGTCATACGTAGTACTGTGGGCTGTCGCCCTTTCATACAATTTATACATTCGAGGTCGAAGGAGGCCCATGTCCATGTAATGTAACGTAAGTGGGTGAAGAAGAACAACCAAACCAAAACCCTCTTTTCCTTCCTTTTGTGAAATACACACATACATATATAAAATCTTGTAAGATACGATAACATGACCAGGTCCCCCTCCTTTTTCTATAGCTGCTGCACTGCCCACACTGACAGCCGCCCCACTCTCCTTTGCCTTCCTAGCTAACCTCTCCTTTTCTCTTGTACATTTTTCATTATAAGAATAATAAATTATAAATATTTTTATAGTTATAAATTATTTTATTAAAAATAAAATTAATATTTTTCAAATTAAATATAAAAGTATGTTAAAAATGCATTACCCACAAGGAGTAATTATTAACCAAATCCCTCGTCACATTCACATCACACCTACTTAGGCGCTGCACCCTTTCACAGAATGCGATGAACAATAGTCCAAACTCCAGTGAGAAGTCGCTTTGGTTGATAGTGTACAAACAAAGTTATAGATCAGAGGAGTTTCGTGTGCAGACCATTTTGTATTTAAGGTAAATTTTTGAGGGAAAAAATTGCACTCTCCAATGTAAATATTAGTTATAGTAATTGATTTCGCAGGCTCAAATAGCATTAAAGTGTTGTACTTGTAAGATTTTGTCGCATTAAACAAATAAGGAGTCAGTCACATAATTAGCTGCATTTGATTGGTGATAATAACAATACATATATTAAGTTAAGCCAAAATTGTTCTTTTATGAAATAGAAATTGAAAGTTTACATAAGTTATATAAAATAAAAGTAAGGTAAGTCGAAATTTGTGTATTTATACGAGATAAAAATTGAGCCATGCATACATTAAACTATGTTTTAAATACAAAAATTATCTCTTAGAATAATTAATCATGATTTGAAACATTACCTTCTTATTATTAATCACAATATTACTAACATGTAAACCAGACCACGATTAATATGCAATCAAAAACTGTTTAATCTCTTGGAAAATCGCTCATTCACTTCCTAAATCAGAAGTGTTTTGCATTAGAGGAGAAAAAAATAGGAAAGGAGAAGGGAAAATGATGCAACAAAAGTGCTAATTAAGATATACAAAATATGCATGATCACCAATCTTGATTCTGCAAAAATTACAGAAGCTAAGCTAATTAACTTGATATTCATGTATATAGACAGTTGAAGAAACTTATTTTCTCCATAACAAAAAAACCAAGATCTTTTTTTTTTCTTCCTTGTTTTATGTCAAGGATTGAAGAAAAAGTTTCCACATTTACACTTCCAACACATAGGCTTGTAATTGGATATGTCATCACCTCTTGAATATGCTAAGAAGAGTTTTGGAATTGCATTCAACTGATGGATTCTTGTTTGCTGGTGTTTGAGATTTGGCACAATTGGGACTTGAACTGCCTCACATGGTCCACAATTTCTGCATCTTCCTTCACATCTTGGTGGTCTTGAACCTATTAAAGATCTCATCTTTACCGTCTTCTCTTCATTTTTCCTCTGCTTTTTTTTTTTTGGTTGCATAAAACAATTTCTCATCAATTTTCCCTATTGAAGGTGAGAAAAAGATCAGGCATTTTGTATCAAGATTCAAGAACTCACCTGAGTAACAATTCCAGTTTGCAGCTTGAGTATTCTCCTACCTGCAGATTTGAAAATTCTGATTTTAGAATTCTGTTTCTTCAAGATTTGAAGTTTTTATAAACTTTGGACAAAATCTTGGAATGACCCTTTTTACCTTCAGCAGTTAATCTAACATGTGTCAACCCTGAAATGAATAGAAGTAACAAAAAGATGATAGTCTGTAGATTCCTATGCCAAAAGACTAAAAGCTGAGAACAGGCCATTGGATTTTCTTCTTACAGAGAGTGCAAGAAAGCAGAGGAAATTTTGGTGAAAGTGAGACTAATTGAGAAAAGTTGATCAAGAACTAAATGAAAACTCAACCTCCATGATGCTTAAGATAGGAGAAAATACATTCTTTCTAGTAGTAGTAAAAGGGGAATGCTGCAAAAGAAGTAGAGGAGAATTCCTGAAAAGGGACTGACTACCTACTATTTCACTTGAAAAACCTCGTATTATGAGCCCTCAGAAATCCCAAGAAAATAGAGGTGAAAAGAAAGAATGAAGGGATTGTACAAAATGAAGAAGGGGGAGAAACATACACTACAGTAAATAGAACAAAAATGGATTTTGAAATGAAGGGAGCAGTCACAATTTCCTTTTTTAAAAAAAAGGAGGGGCAGGTGATAAGAAGAGCTTTTTGGCACAAGGGGACAAGTGAATTCACTGGTGTAGCTTATGGTCATTTCATTTTCTTTCATTCTCACTCACTTTGCCCCCCCTCTCATTTGTAAATATCACCCCTCCCTTCTCTATTCTTACTGTTTTGGTTTTTGAGCAATTCAACCTTAACACGCTATGTGTTTTGTGTATTTTCTTCTGTTTTTACTGTTTCTTGAAACAGTGTGGTGATGAAATAGTATTGAATTTCCAAGAAAGATTATGATATATTTTTTTGGAAAGCAGGTGTGTGTGTGTGTATGTATAGGGAGGGTGGTGGTTTTAGGCCATGGCAGAATCTGCAAGATACCTGATTATGATGAGAAAGGTTATCTCCAAATCCACGCAAAAACTGTTGTACCATACTGGGTCATATCACACGTTCAATCACAATTTGCCAAGTCAAATTTCAGTAAAAGAATTGGAACATTTTCATTTCATGGACAAGAATGAAATAACATTAGTAATTTTACAATTAATTGTGAAGCTTAATACTACCGTGTTTTGCCAAATAAGCCATTTTTGCATCAATATGATAGTTTAACCAAGCTGTATCGCTAAAATTCATCTTTATATACTTGAAAGCGAACCACCTTCTTGTTTATTTCACGTGACAACCTTCTCCTTAATACCCTATTTTCGGTGAAACTAGCCTGTATCAAATCAATAAATGCATGACATGTGTTTGCATTGACATTTCTTTCACTAAAATTATATTTAATTATTACATATTTTTACCTCATTAAGTCACTTAATCATGACAAGTTAATATAGTTGGTATATAAACACCCGTTGCATGTTGGAAACCTACTCTTTGATCAAAAGATTGTGTTAAGGCAAATATATTTGGTCAAATGAACAAGCAATTCAGTTTTCAAAGGTATAATAATGGAAGTGACAGATATGAACAATCATTTTTTTCGACATACAAAAAACTACTTACTACTTAAAATATTGTATGTCACACATTACAGTAAAACAGTGGACTCAAGTACGAGCACGCAAAAATTTGTCTTTGCAGATGACAATAATAATAGCTGTAAAGTTTTATATACATATATGGCTGTGATAGATTTGTTTTTCTGCTTTCTGTTACCCAATTAGGAACTTTGTAAAATGGAGAAACTTTCACATATTTTAGAAATGAGTAAGTAACTGGATTTGTTACCAAAGAGTGACAGTTAGGGGTCGTGTGGCACTGGAATGGGATAAATAAAGTTATCTTATGGATTGGGATATATTCCATAGGATTAGTTATCTCATCTCTCATCATTATAATATAAATGGTGGGATAAATAATTCTTGGACTAACTAGTATTCCTTATCAGACGCTGAATTAATATACTCCTACATTTTATCTAGAAATTATTATTTCTTATCCCGTATATCAAACTACCCGTTGTTGTTTTGGCAGGAGGGAAGGGTAAGGGACCAGCAGTAATTTATTAAATCTTGAAAAACAGGTTAAAAAGAAAAAAGAAAAGAAAAGGAGCAGCTAATATGAATAGTACATGATGCATTAAGGGCAGTAGTCAGAAAGTAGGGACCAAATCTTACCTGAACCTGAGATTAGGTTACCTGCTTTATTATCAGCTTTTTTTGCTACTGTAGGACTTGGCCAAACTGGACTTGCATTAACCTACACATCAATTGAAGGACTTTTTTTTTCTCCATTTTTTTTTTCAAGTTGGGGTATGGTGAAGGTATGGGGAGGGCAAGTGGTATCTCTGTAAAAATAAGGAGACAACACAAGGTTATTTTTTATTTTTTTTCCCCAACAAATCGGAGTGACAAAAAACTGAATTTTTTACATGACCATACAACTAATATCTGCACGTTAAAATGCTATGCTTATATGCAAGACTGACTTGTTAGTATTACATTTGAAGAGATCCAAAATGAAACTGAAAATAAAGAAAGTTGGCCCTCATGATTGAATCATTCACATAATTGGTTTTGGTATAGAAAGAGTACTTGTCATTACATTTGAAGAGATACAAGCCGTATTAACTAACTACATATCCAAATAAGAGCTAAAAGAACTTAACAAAGAATTGCACTATATATGCTTCTAAACTATAAGACGCCTAACTTGAACTTGGGCTTACCATTTCTATCTTGAGTTCGTATTGTATGCATGTATCCTCTACAATTTATGTATCAGGCGCTGTGAATTGCACAGGCCTCCAGATAATACAGGTTATTGTAGATACAATAATTTCCCTACTTCTATACGGCAAAATTGTCGATCATGTGTTGTATAACGTCTGCTCCATCAGAATTCATGCAATAGGACTGCACCTGAAATTGTAAAACGAAGGATATTAGAATAAAAGATTTGTTACTGCAAACAACCTTCCTGCGAAACAAAGCACAGAAAAACAGAACCAAATGACAAATCCTTGGCCTTAAATGCAGACAGAGCTGCGTAAGTTGAGAGATAAAATGCACTAGAGGATCTCTGTGTGACTTGAGACTGGATACTCGTAATGCTTAGGATATACATCTAACACATTTGACCCACTATACATTCCATAGGGACCGCTCTTTTCTTCTTTGCCTCCCTCTTCTCTCTTTCTCTATTTCATTCCTCATATTAACCAATGCCTAGAGTTTAGATTCAGAAACCTCGAAAAAAAAATCATAAAACCACCAATTTTGCTTCTGTTTATTGAAAACAAATAGTTCAAGATCATAATGACTTGTGTACATTTCCTTTTGGATCAGTTGAGACCTTTCATTCAAAAGAAGCTAAATGGATAGTGAAGATTCATAAACCCAACTAGCTTGGGATTGACAGATTTATAACCCTAGTTACCCGGTTGAGTCTAATTATTCATTCTTTATTACCCACATTATTGTCTAACCTTAAAATATAACGCTTCAACAATCCATCTAATCACCCCATAGTATGCAAATTTATGACCGTATCTGGAGTTATACCAACATATGGGAGAAAGGTGGAATTTTTTATGAGCTCTTGGGTAAAAAAAGCAAACACATCAAGCTAAGTATCACATAGACATGAAATGAAAATTCCTGAGTAAATAGCTAACGAGAAAGGAATTTGCCTAGGTGAATGGTATGTGGTGAAATCTATGATGATCTATAGTGAAGAAACATTGTATGCAGAAGCTCCTTATAAGTGTGTTCAAGACAGAAGTACAGAACAAATACATGCCTGAATTGCTGTGTGCGCAAAGTATCTCTGTTTACTTCCTTTGAAGCTAACATCAACACGTTCCCAGCTCAACTTTGTTAAACCTCTGATCATAGCCTCTACAACAAGCACGGAAAAAAGGTAAATAATAAAAAATGATGATGAAGCTCATTATGAAAAAGCACTAGAAGACTATATACATCACAAGGTGCAACTAGTATGCAGAATCCACGGTTATAGATCCACAATTTTAGGATAATAAAGGTTTTCTGGAAGTGAAGGCTAACATACTTAAAATTGCTCCTCAAATACCATTAAAAAAGAAAAAGAAAGAAAAAGATATTAACCTTCCATTTCTTGAGACTTGCGTCCTTTTGTTTTGGCCTTAGTAGGAGTTTCTTCTTGAGAACTAACACTTGTTGCCTCATCTACTTTTACAATATGTGGATATTTATCCAATTTTTTCAAGTTCCGACGCTGAAAAGAAAAGTATTAGTTGTATGATGCAAGCTTTTGCTAAAACTCACATGTCATAACTTTTACCTTTGGAAGCTCATTTCTGCGCCGCAAGGATGATGTACTCCATCCAACAAGATCTATAAAAGTGTCAAGGTTTTTGCATTATAGGAAATAAGTTCACATATGGAATTAAAGGTCTAGTTGATCAGCATAAGCACTTATCCACTGTTGAATTATCTCATCATGGACTTGAGTTCTGGACACCTGATTCTGGATACATAATACACTGAAGATTGAACAAACAAGAAAAAGAAGAAGAAAAGGACGATGGTCTGACGAGTACACATGTAAATGACAAGGTTAAGTAGGATACAGTCAAAACATGTATTTGCATAGGCCACACGACGCTTAAATGACTGCAAAGCAGATCTGCAAGGAGAAGTTAGGACACAGAATTTGCTTGACATTCTGAAGTTAGTTAATGTTTACTCACATAAATGGCAGATCTTCAGCATCACTGGCCATGCGAAGAAGGAGAGGTTTCCCTTCATCACAATCTTTCAAAAAGAGATGCCTTCCACTTCTTCCAAGTAACCATGAGGAACTTGATGCAACTTTTTCAATTGAGTATAGCCCACAAAATGCTGGAGCCTACAATATTTTTAAGAGACGTTAAAAACTGGGAGTCCTACCCCCTTCCCATTCTGGGAATAAGAAAGAAATATTGTCATGAAGGACGAAGAATGAAACTAAAGCAATGGAGTTATTTGGGATTCATAACATTCATGCTGCTAACACCCATGCTATTTACATGATAAGCAAAGTTCAGAATGAAACTAGACCAAATATATTCTCAGTCATGCAAGATGCTGAAGTATACAATAAAACTTCAAGAAGTGTATGTATTGGTGCAACCAAAATATAATCATGTTAGATAAGGGATCACATTCTCTCAGATTTACCAGACGAGTGACTTATGAATCTCTTTGTTAGTACATCTCAGGAGTGAAATGCAATTTTAATACTTAACCTTGATAATGGCACATTACCACTAAAGTTTCTCAGTCCTACTGTCCACTTAAAAGTCAGAGACGTTCATGAGTTGGTTTAATCTAAATAGAATGTCTGAATTACTAGTATACATGATAATGAATATCTTCTTTTGAAGTTACCATGAGAGAAGCTAAAATCCAGTTTTGGTGCTAGTTTCCTCATTAGTTGTGTAAGTTGCAGAGCTCATTTGGAAGATTATCTTTTTCTGCCCCACTTATCTGTTTTTCCTTTTCCTTTTTTTTTAAATTCATTTGAGGCTGGGTTGAGGTTGAGTAGCTAAGGACCTGTTATCTAACATTACATTTTAGTTAAGAATGTGAACTACTCTCCATACTATCAGAATTTAACAGAAGATCAATAAATTAATGGGGATTTAGTAAAAACCCTCTAATCACCTGTTTGTGCCCCCTACAACCGAGATGCGGCGTAGCACAGGTTATAAAGTTCACGGGTTCCAGCCCAGCAATTTTTCTTTTTGATACCTCTTCAACACACGAATTAGTGGACCCATTAAGACTACATTCCATATCTTCTCCGCATGCTCTTCTTGCAGATCTTTGTTCATATAGCTTTGCAATTGCATATCTACATACCAGGCCACCTAGGGAGTGACCAACAAAAGAAATCTTCTGCAGATGTGGATGCTGTTTTATAACAGATAGTACCTGACAATAAATATGAGAAGCAACAGTCACCAAAATTTAAGTTTAAGCAGATATTGTTTAGCAAATAACTAAACTTACATGTTTGACCTGAACAATAAGAATCAGACTATATGTCATCCAAATACAAAACAAAATCCCACATCATACAACAATGACAAACAACGGTAGATAGAGTATGTTAGCAAGAGATAAGATTTGGAAGATAAAATAACTGGCTATAGCTTCAAGCCTACATATTCGATAGGCAATGCAGAATTAAGGTCTATATAGCAGCAGAGGTAAGCGTACATATTCAGTAGGCAATGCAGAATTAAGGTCTATATAGCAGCAGAATTAAGGTCTATATAACTTGAAACGAGGATCTGAGGACAGATAAAGATAATAACCAGACTGAAAGTTGAAACAATGGCCTGGAGAAAATTAAACTCCGCCAAGTAAAGAGAAGAAGACATTCAATCAAAATACTACTACTTTGTTCCTGAATTGTATGACCTAGTTTGGTTTGCAAGATCATTCTCAAAAAAAGATGCTGACTCTCACAACGTGAGTAGGTCAGATAAAATGAGATTGACAGAGCGGTTTGTGTTGAGGAACAGGATTTTATTTAAATTGACTCAACGTGGGAAAGAAACAAATGATTCACATGCCTCTTCAGCTAGTCTTGTCCCCATTATGTCAACACCATCGAATGTCAACCTCGAACAATTAGATTTACTGCCTGCAAATAGCATATTAACTTAGGAAAACGTTGACATTAATACAGCAAACATATGTTTCTAACTGACAGAGAGATGCATTAAGATTGAGGAAACATGCAATCAATGCAAATTTGGAACCCACATTCGTTTTCAGAAACTGATGGACCGCTAGAATTTTGAATGCGGAAAGGCCTGAATAACTAATGCAAGTTTGGAAGTGTAATGCCAAAAGTCAAAATTATTCCAAGGACCTCTATACTTATTTTCCTTTTGAGAAACAAAAGGGTTCTAACACCAATATTTCTTCATTTAAATTATATCCAATAAAGACATGCTACAACAATCTTTTGGAGAATAAGAGGAAACTGTGATAGTTGGCATGGAGAACAATCTGGAAGACCATCACACCCCTTAGAGCTGCTTGCTTAACTCGGATTGCCACTCATGGGGCTTGTTTAACACATGACAATTTGCAGAAAAGAGGTCTTACTATATGCAGCAGATGTGTTCTCTGTGAAGAAGCTAATTAATAAGTAAATCACTTATTGACCCGCTGTACTTTCACCAGGCAACTCTGGGCCATGTTTCTAGCGATTTTTGCAGTCAAATGGGTTATGCCAGGTTGTATAGAACTTGCTCTAAGTAGCTGGGATGAGTAGTACTCTTCTGTGAACCACAGATTATATTGGAAGGCAGTCCCTACTTGCATTTTCTGGAATGTTTGGCAAGAGAGGAATAACAAATGTTTTAATGATAGTAGGGAAAACATACTTCACGTTAAATCTACATGTTTGAAAAGTCTATAGTCTATACTTATGGTGTAGGAAGAACATTGTATCAGATATGAACTCTATGTTAGATCTTTTGCATTCCTTCAACCTATAAAAGGAAATTTTCTAGTTTGTACTCTTTATTTACCTTCTTAGTACTCTTTAAACTAGCTTACATAGTCAGTGGACTTTGTTCATATTGTTAGAGTTAGAAAAATGGCAATCCGCTATATAGTTAAGGGGAAACTAAAAAGAAGAAGAAAAGAGGTAGTTCTCTTATCTGCATCAACATTCATTTCTTCTTACTTACCAAAACCCACATGCCTGCGTTTATTTTTTGGTTACTCATACATATAAATATGACATTTCAAACAGATAGTTGCTACTCCAAAGTAATTAGATTTAACACTATAATATCACTTGAATAACTAGACGAAAAAACAGAAGTAAAATAGGACCAGGGAATGGTGCCAAGAGCAGGAGCTTACAATGAACAATGATATCTCGTGGATAGGCCTTCACAAATTGCTTGGCAGCATACTTCCAATCATCTGCACTGCAGAAACAGACATGTCAGGTCATCAAACCTAAACACACTAATTTCTCATCATATAACAATCACAACGCTAGGACTAAATTAAGACCCAGTGATCTTTCAACCATAGCTTCTTTCCGCTTTGTATGAGAATTCAAGGAAATTCATCTGATCCTTCACTTTAGCTAGTACCATTTCCTAACTCTCACCAAGCTCGGTATGACTTACTTGATAAAAGGTATGGGTAGTCATAACACTAGGACTAAAATTATCCCCGAAAATTTCCACATTTACAAGTTGATTTACCTAAAACTACTACTGAAAATAGAAAGAACAACAACAATTACTATATGACAAACCAGAACTACTTAAGGTCTGCTACATAAATCTTCAATATACATTTATATTCATTAATTTGTAAAGAACGAGTATTGAATTTGAGTTCAAGATTTCAAGTCACCTGCCAATAATGCCATTAACCATGACAACTAAATGAGCAGGAGCAGGACCCTTTTGGCTAGCCTCCACATTGAAACTACATTCACCAGCAGGTGTCTCAACAACCGAAACTTCATCGTCCAATTTCATACATGGGAACCTAGGGAAAATAGAAAAACTCTTTCTCCTTGTCTTCTTGTTGCTATTCTCACTCTTCTCTGTACCCAGTTCAGATTTCCTATCTTCCTTCTTATTGCTATTCTCATTCTTCTCAATACCCATTTCAGATTTCCTATCTTCCTTCTTATTGTTATTCTCATTCTTCTCAATATCCATTTCAGATTTCCTCTCTTCCACTCCACCTTCATCAGTAAAGTGTGAACTTTTTTCCATTTCCGAGGAGCCCATTTTCCCAAAACCACCTAAATTCAACAATATGAAAAAACAAACAGCAGCGGGAGTTGGTCACCAGAGGGAGGGAGCAGAAAGCTTTTGCGAGTCAATAGTGATGGCTTCTAAAGAGGATCCGGGGTTCTTGGATTTGGAACTTTTGGTTCGGCATTTATGGATTTTGGCTAAATACCATGGGACCTAGAAGTCCACATGGAAGGCTGCTGATAGTAAATGGAACCTTCTTCTTCTCCTTCTCTCTTTAAATAGTCTAGCTGACACACACTCGAAATAAAATATTACCACTAGTATGAAATTATCAATCAACAATAGCATTTTGACATTAAAATTATACTGCTTGATGTTGTAAGGATGATTCAATCAAAAGAGGGGAAAATGGGAAACTCTGGTTTCATGGAAGTTTCTAAGTTTGACGACCGTCAAGATTCAGAATTTAGAACCCCTTTGCCTGCTTGCTTGATTTTCCTTTTCTTTACTTATTCAAATAGTATAGGAGTATTTTTCAAGTTTGTCGAGCGTCAAGAAGACTTTTTTATGTTGCTCTCGCTTTTCTAGAATGGGAGGATAAACAGTGTTTCCTAGTATGAGAGAGGGGTCCAATTTCTGACCAGAAAGAGTGCTGTTAAAATAGTGATATTTTGGTGCATTTATTTTTTAGTTTAGTTTTTTCAAATTTATCAAAGCTGTTATCTTCCAGTTCCATTACATGATAAATTATTGTTCATGTTGTAATAAAACAGTTAAATTACAACAAATCCTCCAAAGTAATGTCTCTAATATTAGAGCAGACACCAGGACGAAATATAAAAGATTCATGTAGCCAAGCTCATCGATTTCGTGATGCTTACGTGTTAAATTAATATTTTTTTTTAAATTTCTTGATAAATCAACGAGAGAATCGATTTTTTTGATTACTTATAATTTTTCTTTTAGTTTTATATTTTTTATAAAATAAATTATTTTTACACATAAAAAATCTTTATTTTTATATATAAAAAATTTAAAAATATCATCCGTTCATTTTGTAAAAGTAGAAATTCTTTGTAATATTTAAAAGAAAGACAGTAGAAATCTTTTTTTCTTTTTATTTTAGCAAATCAAAATAGGTTTATAATTTCTTTTAAATATTATTTTTATTATTAAGTAACTACGATAGTAATTGTGAAAGGGAAATCAGAGGAAAATTAGATGTGATTTCATTTGTAATAAATAAACAAGCAGTCCTTTGCGTTTTGAGAAAGCTAAAAGATGATTTAACTTTTCTCATTCAAAAGTTAGACTTGGTTAGGCTCTAATTTTTTAATTGCAAGTATAATTAATTAACTACAATAAAATGGAAGGGCCCAGCTTTGAGTCGTATTTTTCTAAATAAATCTTTCTCCCCCTTTTGTTGAACATAGAGGATTGTAATGGCTGCAATTCCAAACAGGTTTCATCGTCGTCGTTCACTAATTAGGTTGTTCTAGAAGTCGTTATTACTCTAATCTCCCTTTAATTATTGTTTATACATCTAATAGAAGATATCCAAGTCTGTGCAACCTATGATAGAAGATGAAATCACGTGGGATTAAAGAAAAAGTAAAGTTGTAATTTGTGAGAGGGCTTTCATTTTATTTTCAAAAATATAACCGTTAAATATAAAATATTATTGAATGATAGAAGTACAAGACGGAGAGAGAAGGGAGGAAAACAAAAAAAAAAAGACAACATAAGAACTGATCTGATTATCATTATTATTATTTTTAAAGTATTTTTGTTTTATTCATTTCTTTTTGTTTATATATATATATATATTAAATATTTGATGGTAAAATATTACTATTTAATTAGATATATTATTATATTTAAATTTACTATAGGGACATAATGGTAATTCAATTTCTAGAATAAGGATTTTCTACTTTTAGTATAATATGATTATTATTCAATTATTTGATTAATAATAATAATTATTTATTATTTACTATTTATATTTATTTATTTATTATCATTATTATTATTTATTATTTATATTTATTTATTTATTTATTTTAAATTTTTACTTTTTGGCTTCCACTTATATAGTAATAAATATATAAATATAATATGATATGATAAAATATTAATAGTTAATTATGTATTAATTAAATTTTAATTTAGTGAAGGGCAAAATAGTAATCTAACTTTCAACTTAGGGGTTTTCCACTTATATAATAATATGATTTACATTTATCCTCTTTCTTATCCTCTATTGTCTATATAAATAATAAAATTTCATTGTTATTAATAGAATATTCCTTAAATAATCTTTAAATTTTTCTTCTTCTTTTTTTTTCTTTTTTTGTATTTCATGCATTGAAATATATTTATAAAATTATTATTACCTTTTATTTTCACTTGTATAAATAAATATTAGAGTTTTGATTATTATTAATAAAATTAATTTTTGTTCTGCTAATTTACTTCATTATAGAACGTCATTAACTTATATACTCAATTAATATTTTTTATTTTTATTTTGTCCCAAAAGTTAATAATAATCTTTTTATTAAAAGAATTATTACATATATTAAAAAAATATTATGATTTTAAAGAAGTAAAAAGAAGAAGACAGAGTTGATAATGAAAAGTTAAAACACATATTTTAAAAAGTCAATTAGAATCAAAATGAAAAATGTATATTGTTCAAAATCGAGGGGGGAGTTTGATTTTTAAAACAAAGTTGGGGTGAATTTTTCAATCTTGAAAAATTAACTCAAATAGCTATTCATTCAATCGCATAAATTTTAAATAACTTACAAATATATAAAATATGTATAATTCATATTATATATATATATATATATATATATAAATTGGTGTAATAAACTAAAAGGAATAAATAATAAATTCCATCGATATTTGCTCGAGATACACAATTAAATATTTTGTCCTTCTATCTTGTGCAGAGATTCCTAACTATCCATCAAGGTTGAGATTCCTAATTGGAGTACGTCTTTGTAGGAATGTGTTTTCCAACTAATCACGTTAAATGGAGTTAACGTTTTGTACACATATAATATAAAATAATATTTATATAATCAGGTTATTTAAAATATAATTATAGGCGATATTTTATGGTAAGTATCAATTAATAATATGGTAAAATAGTACTAACTAACCTGCTATCAAAGAATAAAAATCATACTTATAGTGTTTGTTTAAAAAAAACTATATTATTTAAAATTTTCTGCCTTCAAATTGTTTTATTACATTGACAAATCGCCGGTTATCTAGAATAATCTAGATAGTGGTTGTGTCAAGAAATTTAATTCCACAATGTTTCTTGCTTTTACACCTTTAATATAATTTGGACTGCTATTGTTTGCTGTAATAAAGACTTTATGCATAGTTGATAAATGTATCCAAAAAGTTGAGCCAAAAAAAATGGCATTTTGTAAATCAATGATATTTCGTGAGAATTGAGAACTATATTTTTCTTTTTTGGTAATAAAAAGGAAAACCCCTTGAGAGAAGAAAGAAAACGGTTATATGATAATCTGGGAAAGAACGTGAGAGATAAGCTCTTTTTTTTTTTCTTTTTTTTTTTGGGTGTGGGAGGAAGTCAATTGCTTTTGTGGATATTTTATATTTTTAACTTTGTGTTTTTTTTTTTATAATTTGTTATTATATATATATATATATATATATATATATATTTACAAATGCAAAATCTGAAACTAACTCATAGAAAAGTTGACTAGTTGATGGACTACACTATTAATGTTTTTAAAAAAAAGGAAAAGAAAGAAAAGAACATATGAACTGTGGATATAACTTATGTTCATTCCTTAATATTAGTTGTTCTTTCGTGAAAAAAGTTTGAGCGTAATATCTTTGATCAATTATCTTACATACATAGTTAAGTGACCTTGTTAAAAATAAAAAGATCAACTTTACTAGATAATTTAATGTAGTGACTAGTGAGTGACCATTTGAGTACTAGACTCGGATATTCTTATAGGCACAGAAATTTAACTCGACTAATCTGTGATTCTATATCAACGTGCAGGTTCACTAGACAGAGTCTGCCCTGCTTGTTTTGTAGTGTCGATTCCCAAACAGAACACATCCAGCTAATTCATGAAGACCAGAAGTTCAGTACATGAATTATTCTAAGCCAATATGACTACACCAAAGAAAATGATACAAAAGAGTGCCTGACAGTTTTTCCAATGTTGCAAATTTCATATTTCTGCCTGCTACAGAAAGGATCATCTATGTGAAAAATCGTAGTGTGGTGGCAACCACAACTACAGATCTCTACACTATATTACAGCTGTTGTAAATGAATATCACTTCTTCTGCAATCATGTATGAGTCTAAGCAGACTACAAAGATTCACACATGGCGCTTGTGCAGAATTTTGCATTTTGTATTCAGCGATATATGGAATTGAATGATGGCACAGAAATGTTTACTTCATTCATTCTAGATGGAAGCAAAATTATGGTATCATTATGATATATATTCCTTGCATTTCTGGAATTTTATAAGCAGCAGCTTAATTTAACTTGTAACTGTAGCAAATCGGAGTGATTGTTTGAGTCCTATTGTCACAGCCCGAGTCCTATTGTCACAGCCCATGTTACATATTGTCCACTTTGGCCCAATAAACCTTATAGATTTGTCCCTTAGGTTATCATTGAGCCCAAAAGTATGCATAATATGTGTGAACTTTCACTTTTCTTTCTTACTATGATGTAGGATTCGCATAATGTGTTACTTCTTCAAAAGTTTGCCCACCTAGAAGTTTTGTGCACCCTTCTCTTGACGCACCTTCTGTCATGGGCTTCACACCTATTCTACCTTGTCAAAGTAAAACTACCAACTACTTGTGTGTCTGTTTGTCATTTGTGTGCTTACCTCTTTGCTGTTAAGACATGCTTTTCAAAGAAAGACAAATCCTCATGGGGGATAATTTTCTTCATCTAACTGCCTGATCAACAGTTCCTAGTAATTTCAACTGCTGAAATCATGCATCCTATGTTTCTTCATGTAATAAACTTCCTCATTCCTATGAAGTTCATTTTCTAACAGAACTTTATGGAACTCTTCAGCTTCTTTCTGGTATTTGGAAAAAACATTACTCCTCACCCAAGGGGTAGTTTTTGCTTTTCTTCTTCTTCTTCCTCATGTTGCTTTATCCTCTAAATCAAATATTGTTTAAAACCATTTTCTTCTTTCCACCTTTGGTCTATGATATTCTTAGTAGTTCAAGAAAATAACACACTTAAACATTCCAATATTTGAATTTAAAAAAACACACTTAATTATTAGAGATCTTTGGGATGAAAAAAAAAAAATGGAAAGAAACTTCAACATTCTTTGGACACTTGAAGAATTGGGTCTGCTAAGGAATGAGCATATATATACACACATTAGGTACAAGCAAAACCAATAAGCAGTTGAAATTCTGCTTAATGCAGCAAATTTCAGAGCCCTCCCTATACATTAACTGAAAGTCTGAGTTTACCAAACAAATAAATTTCTTAAGAATGTCATTTTGCTTGTAATAAAAGCCCCAAAAACTGAAAAGGAAAGGAATCAAAAAATATTTGCTTACTTAACCTATCTAACAATCTTCCATTTGAATTCAAGCATACATATACTATATACATAGGATCTAGTGTGGGACTTTTCCCCAATACAAAGAAAACTTGCTAACAAAGCATCCACCAATTGTAAAATAGAACATCAAATTTTAAAAAGATTAACATATACTTATGCTAAGTTAACACCATTATCACACCCCACTAACATAAATCTTCAATTGTCTTTGAAGTTTGAACCCACCCCACTAATAAGTAATTATTTGGGAATTTAGATTTTAGTGTTGGGATTATTTTATTATGTTTGGATTAACTTAGACAGGAAAGACAGCTAAAGACCAAAGGAGCAAACAGTTATGTCAGACGCTAAAAATGGTGTTATAATTGGTTGGTGTCCCGCGCTTTTCTGAAGACTTAGCTTGCAAATTTCTCAAAACAGAGAAGAAGAGTTGTATATAATGAAGAGGTTATGTGCTTTCAGCTTTGCTCGTCGGCTCTTCAAACCTCGTACAACACAACACACACATTCCCAGGTACTCTGTCTTCTTGTTTAGTGGGAAATCCTTAGGAAAAATTGTTTTTTGGGGGGGCAACTCGTTCGGCATTTTGATTAATTGTGTGACTGTGGGTATAGGAATCAAAGGAGAGCATGGAGCAATCACCAATTGTCACTGTCAACGACAACTTTGATTCTCAGGTACGAATTGGGTTTTGCATCTTTTTTTCTTCCAAATTGGGGAATGTTGGTCCATTTTAGAAAGGAGAGATATTGTGTTCTTTCACTGATTTCACTAGTTTACTAGTTCTTGAATATCATCAAATTTGCTGCTCGAGGGGTTGAAGAAGGGTTTATGGTATATGATACTGCAGTACTGTAGCAATTGACATGAGTTAAATTTCCAACTATGATAAATTTTCTTGCAAATTTATATAAAGACTAAACATTATTCAGTGTTTGTAGAAACTAAAACTGTAAGTACATTAGTTGTTGGTACAAGGAAACGCGAGCATTGTGTCACTGTGTGTGTTGGAGAAGTTGATTAGGAGTAAAAATGGCTTACATCATGCACGAATGCTCCCAAACTTGTACTTTTTAAGAGTATTTTTGGGGAATTGCGTTCGGCATTGTGAGTTTCTCCATTTGAATAATTGCGTTATTGTGACTATAGGAATCAAAGGAGAGCACGGAGAAGTCACCAATGATCACTGTTAACAACTTTGATTCTCAGGTATGAATTGGGTTTTGCATTTTTCCTAGTTGGTGAATGTTGGATCATTTTAGAAAGGAGAGACTTGTGTTCTTTGAGATTCTTTTACTGATTTAACTGGTTTACTAATATCGATAAATTATGCTATTCGAGGGGTTGGGGAAGGGTTTATGGCATTTGGGACTGGAATACTGTAGGCAATTGCCATAAGCTTAATATCCAAGTATGACGAGTTTTCTTGCAAATCCATAGATAAAGAATGATATTTAGTATCTCTAGAAACTAAAACTACAAGTACCTTAGGTGTTGGCATAAGGAAACACAAGCATTGTGTGTATTTGTGTTGGATAGTTGGATTAGGAGAAAAAGTAAAGGGCTTACCTTGTGCACAAAATGCTCCCCAACTAGTGTCAGAGTAGGGGAGATAGGCTGCATGTCCTAAGCGGCTCTCCCCTTGCATTTTGTGCACAAAAGATGAATCCGTGCCTCGAATGTATGGCTTACAGGAGAAAATCTGCCTGAACCAAGACTCGTCTTCAAAAATGTATGAGAAGAGATTTTAGTAAAATCATCTGCACTCAATATCTAGTGTAATTTTGTTTGAACTGGGAATAATTTATTTTTGCTTCTGACTTATTTTACTATGGCCTAGTGAGAAGTTTATCTTTAGATGAAATCCGTATCTTCAGAAGCAATTCAGGCTATCATATTGTAACTGATGTTAGTTAGTGTAGCTGCTGACAATTTTTCTGCAAGCTCATCAATCATATATATATCTTGACAGAGTTCAAAGGAAAATGGGAAAGAGACTGGGAGCTATGCAGCTACTAACATCATCCTTAACCATGAATTCTCAGATGGGCTGCACGCTTGGCAGCCCAATTGTTGTGATGCTTTTGTGGTTCCAGCAGGTTCTGGATACCATAAAGGATTAGCAGCAAAGGAAGGCTGTTGTTATGCTGTTGTCTCAAATCGTAAGGAATGTTGGCAAGGCTTAGAGCAAGACATTACAAGAAGAGTATCAGCAGGTTCCACTTATACAGTTTCTGCTTGTGTTGGAGCCTCTGGTACTTTTCATGGTTCTGTTGATGTCCTCGCCACGTTAAAACTAGTGTATCACAATTCAGAAACAAGCTATCTGTTCATTGCAAAGTAAGATTCTGTATCTAGCTTGTCTTTGTTACCTTTAATTGTTTACGAAGCAATAGTCATGGTAGCGTTTTACTCCATCCAGAAAATCTGCTTCAAAGGAGTGTTGGGAGATATTAGATGGTTCATTTTCTCTGTCAACTATGCCTGATCAAGTTATATTCTATCTTGAGGGACCTCCAGCTGGAACTGACCTGCTCATAAAGTCAGTAGTGATATCACGTCCTAGTTCTACTGCTTGTGATGTAAGTCCAATGCTATGTCTATATTTCCTTCTTTTTCTCTTCAGTCTAGAGATTACTTGAGTTTATTCAAATTCTGTTCTATTACTGAAAGTGTTCTCTCCTTATTTTGATAGAGTTCTGGCACATCATCTGTTTGTACCGATGATGATAATATCATAATAAACCCTCAATTTGATGATGGCCTCAATAATTGGTCTGGAAGAGGCTGCAAAGTGGCTTTGCATGACTCTATGGCAGATGGGAAAATCACTCCAATGTCTGGAAAAGCCTTTGCATCTGCAACGGAACGCACCCAGAGCTGGAATGGAATTCAGCAAGACGTAACAGGAAGAGTGAAGCGAAAACTAGCTTATGAGGTAACTGCTGTTGCCCGGATCTATGGTAACAATGTCACTAGTGCAGATCTTCGCAGTACATTATATGTTAAAGCAGCTGATAACCGTGAACGGTACATCGGCATTGCTAGGTAGGTGAATCCAAGTTTGCCTTATATAATGTGCATATAATAATACTTGCAGTATATCTTGTCTTATCATTAACTTTTTTCTTCTATCCTTGTAGTATCTTCTATGTTTTTATGATGTATCTTTTTTTCCTGTTCTTAGAAACCATCCAAAGTGCACATAAAAAAGTAACTGGTGTCTCGCTTTTTGCACTTCTACGACAGTTGATGCATTGTAGGGTTATGTCAACATAATCAACTTTGTTCTGTTAAAGGAATTTGTGTTGTAATTGTCACAAGCATGTGCTCTGTAGTAACTTCATTTTCTAGAGTTAGATAATTTTTCATTTAAAACAGATAGATAATATCTTTTGACGTTGAATTTGCAATCTACTTGGTTCTTTTTGAAACTGAACTAGGTGAACAACAATTAAATGTGGTGTTTTAATTGATACCTTTCTTCTTTATTTCTGGTTTGCCTTCCATTTTCTATTTACCATGTATATTAAAGTTTCATCTGAGTGTTTTAACAAAAGCTACTGGTTTGTAGTGTCCAAGCCACAGACAAGGACTGGGTGAAGTTGCAAGGGAAGTTTCTTCTAAATGACTCCCCGTCTCAGGTTGTTGTCTTTTTAGAAGGTCCACCTGCAGGAACAGATATCCTCCTTAACAATTTAGTCATAAAGCATGCAGCTAAAGCACCTCCTCCTTCTCCACCAGTTATTGAGGTTAGTTGAAAATGTGCAATGTGTGTGTTACTCCTTTTTCAATTTACATTGAGCTCGATGATAGGATACTATTAGAGGAACTTGAAGCCTAATATTTTCTGTGGAAGTGTTAGGTTAGGCCAAGCTAGCTAGTTGGCAATTCAACTGTTTGATCTGTTTAAGCATTAAGTACTTTCATGCTTTTCCAACCATTACCTCTCCGTCCGGCATCTGATGCATTCTGTTTCATTTTTCACCTCTTCTAGGATGCTGGTTTTGGTGTTAATATAATCACAAATACAAATCTGAATGATGGCACAAATGGCTGGTTCCCACTTGGAAACTGTACAATGAGCGTTCAAACAGGCTCACCACATATAATGCCTCCAATGGCTAGAGATTCCCTTGGTGCTCATGAGCCTTTAAGTGGCCGTTATATTCTGGTAACCGGTCGTACTCAAAACTGGATGGGTCCTGCTCAAATGATCACAGATAAAGTAAAACTCTATTTGACATATCAAGTATCTGCATGGGTTAAAATTGGACAAACATCAGGACCTCAGAATGTAAATGTTGCCCTTGGAGTAGACAGCCAGTGGGTGAATGGAGGCCAAGCTGAGATCAGCAATGATAGATGGCATGAAATTGGAGGATCTTTTAGAATTGAGAAGCAAGCAACTAAGATTATGGTTTATATTCAGGGTCCTGCTGCTGGTGTAGACCTAATGGTTGCCGGGCTTCAAATTTTTCCAGTTGACAGACTTGCACGGTTTAGACACTTGAAGAGGCAAACTGCAAAGGTAATGCTTACTTCTGGTCCATGGTATTTTCACTTACTGTGTTTAAGTAATGATCACCGGCTGTTTTTGAGGTGTTTCATCAGTGAAATCATCCCTGCTTTACTGTTGCAGCACTGCTTTTGAGTATAAAGCTGCAAAATTTTCTTTTTAACATCAGAGAAGTTACGAAGGAAAACAGAAAAAAATGAAAAATCCTTGTGGAAATATTTCTTTTTTAAAAATTGCCGCTCAGCCACTAGAAATGGATCCTATATCTAACTGCTGAGAAGCAGAGAATGTTGTTACCTTAATTAAAGTTTATTAAACATTCATAACAAAGACTCTCCTTCTTGCGGATTTTCTTCACAGATACGCAAGCGAGACGTCATGTTGAAGTTCGCAGGATCAGATTCAGGCAGTATGCTTGGCACATTTGTTAGAGTTAGACAACTGCAAAACAGCTTCCCCTTTGGATCAGCCATAAGCAGAACGAACATGGACAATGAAGACTTCAATGCCTTCTTTGTCAAGAATTTTAATTGGGCTGTTTTCGGAAATGAGCTGAAATGGTACTGGACAGAAGCACAGCAAGGGAATTTCAACTACAAAGATGCTGATGAGCTCCTGGACTTCTGCACAAAAAACAACATCGAAGTTCGAGGTCACTGTATCTTTTGGGAGGTGGTGGGAACTGTCCAGGCATGGGTACAATCCTTGAACAAAAATGACTTGACAACGGCTGTTCAAAACCGTCTAACAGGGTTGCTGACACGGTACAAGGGGAAGTTCAAGCATTATGATGTGAATAATGAGATGTTGCATGGCTCTTTTTACCAAGATAGATTGGGTAAAGACATCAGGGTAAACATGTTTAAAACTGCACATCAATTGGACCCTTCCCCCATTCTATTTGTAAATGATTACCATGTGGAGGATGGCAGTGACACCCGATCTTCCCCTGAGAAGTACATTGAGCATATTCTTGATCTCCAAGAGCACGGTGCACCTGTTGGAGGTATAGGTATTCAGGGTCATATTGACAGTCCAGTTGGTCCCATTGTATGTTCTGCTTTGGACAAACTTGGTATTCTTGGACTTCCAATCTGGTTCACTGAAGTTGATGTGTCTTCTGATAATGAATTCGTTAGAGCTGATGATCTAGAAGTTATGCTTCGGGAAATTTATGCTCACCCTGCTGTAGAAGGTATAGTGTTGTGGGGATTCTGGGAGCTGTTCATGAGTCGATCAAATGCACATTTAGTGAATGCAGAAGGTGAGCTCAATGAAGCTGGAAAAAGGTACCTTGCTCTTAAGCACGAGTGGTTGTCCCATGCTCATGGTCATATTGATGAACAAGGGCAATTCAGCTTTAGTGGATTCCATGGCTCCTATGAGGTGGAAGTCGTAACTGTTTCAAAGAAAATTACTAAGAAATTTGTGGTTGACAAGGGTGATAATGCACTGGTGATCTCCATTGATATATCGTGATGTTTTAACTCAATTTATCACCTCACTGTATGATTGTGTGTTGTGCAAAAGTTATGTTCATGTCTTCTATCATCCTTCTATGCATGAGTGTTCTACAAATTGTCTCATTCGTTTGTTTTATTGTATATTTTCAAGTGAGTAAATAAAGAAAGGTTTCCTGTGATTATATGAGTTCAATGAAGTAGTTCATCAGTATTACCTTTAATTCACAAATCAGAATTCAGTTACCAGTGCTATTTTCTCCATTAAGATTTAGCAAGGACAGAAATGTGCAAGATATCTTTGATCAATTATCTCATGGGCACTGGGATTCAATTTAGTTGATCAATCACATTTCAAGTGACTCTTGCAGAATGTAGCCAAGAATTACTGCTTTAATGGATCTCAATAACACTAAAATTCAACACTTTGCAATAATGTGCATATAATTTATGCATGCAGCATAAAAACCCAATAAAGTTCTATTGAGCTCCATCAATGGAGAATTGAAGCCATGAAACTGAGAGAAGTGTAGATGGAGAAGAAAGGATTTTATGGAGATTAAACTTGAAAAACTGATTTACAAAGTGCTTTCAGGAAGTATTTATATAGCTGCCCTAACTACCACTTAACTAACTACTAATAACAGAATTGAATATCTGCTAACTATAACAACCTCACTTTTGCATTTACATAAAGACCCCTGTACTTCTATGTAATTCCATTCTCAATACTCCCCCTCAAGCTGAGATGTGCAAATATGTTTAGCACTCTCAGCTTGGCTAAGAAATATTCATGTTGTGATCTGTTAATTCCTTTAGTGAGTATATCTGTCAGCTGCTCTTTAGTGTTCAAATATCTGGTTTCTACTAGACGTCTTTGTATCTTTTCTCTTCTCTGATGAAGTGACAATCAAGTTCTAAATGTTTGGTTCTCTCATGAAACACCGGATTTGCTGCAATTTGCATTGCTGACTTACTGTCACTATAGATCACAGTTGGTGCTGCTACCTCTGATCCCAGTTCTTTGAATAACTCCTGTATCCATATCACTTCTACAACTGAGTTTGCCATACTCCTATATTCAGCTTCAGCTGAACTTCGAGATACAACTCCTTGCTTCTTTGATTTCCATGATATTAGTGAATCTCCCCACTTTATAAGAAAACCAGATACTGATCTTCTAGTGTTTGGACATGCTGCCCAGTCAGCATCACAGAAGACAGTAACTTGATTAGATGCTTTGCTTGATAAATGAATTCCTAAGCCTGCTTGTCCCTTCACATATCTCACCACTCTCATAGCTGCATCCAAATAAGATTTCTTTGGTCGATGTAAGAACTGGCTTAATGTATGTACTGCAAATGAGATATCTGGCCTAGTGACTGTCAAGTATAACAGTTTGCCAATCATTCTTCTGTATAAACCAATATCTTCTATTAAGGGATCCATTTCTGAATTCTCAACTACTTCATCATATTCCTTAGTAGTGAGTTTGGTGTTAGGATCCAGAGGTGTAGGTGCTGGTTTTGCAGCACTAAGACCAGCTTCAGATACAATTTCTAAAGTATACTTCCTCTATTGCATAACTATTCCCTTGGCTGACCTGACAAATTCAATGCCTAAGAAATACTTGAGTTCTCCCAAGTCTTTAATCTTGAATATCTGTTGCAGCACTTTCTTTGTCTCAATAATGAGATCAAAATCACTTCCTGTAATTAACATATCATCCATATAGACCAAAAGATTATAGATGAACCAGTCTTTTTGGTAAATAAAGAGTAATCCAGATGGCTCTGTACAAATCCAAGAGTAATCAGAGCCTTAGTAAGCTTCATATTCCATTCCCTAGGTGCTTGTTTCAGCCCATAGAGGGATTTGATGAGTCTGCACACAGGTCTCTCCCCCTGCACATCAAATCCAAATGGAATAACAAAGCCCGGAGGAAGAGCCATGAAAACTTCATCATGAAGATCACCTTGAAGAAAGGCATTATACACATCCATCTGGTGAATATGCCAGTTATGAGCAGCAGTAAGAGCAAGAACAGATCTCACAGAAACCATCTTAACAACTGGGGAAAAGGTCTCCTGATAATCAAGTCCCTCCCTCTGATTGAAATCTTTGGCAACCAACCTTGCTTTGAACCTCTCCACAGAACCATTATCTTGGTACTTAATCTTGAAAACCCATTTACAACCAATAACAGATTTACCAGTAGGCAAAGAGACCACCTCCCAAGTGTTATTCTCTTCAAGAGCAGCAATTTCAGCCTGCATGGCCTGTACCCACCTGGGATCCAAACTTGCTTCTTCAAAAGTAGTAGGTTCAACTTCATGTGAAATAGCAGCAATGTAGGCTTGATAGGAGGGAGAAAGATGATCATAGCAGATGTAATTGGCAAGAGGAAAAGGAGTAGAAGAACCAGTATGAGCAGAAGCAGTGACATAGTCCTTCTGCCATATAGGTGGTTTCCTACATCTAGTAGACTGTCTAAGAGGAGGAGAGAAAGATGGAGCAGGATCTAGATGAAGAGGTAAAATAGAAGAAGCAATAGGAGTAGAAGAAGGAGAAGATGAAGAAGAAGAAGAAAAGGAAGAGTTAGAAGGGACTGCTGCAGAAGGAGAAAGATCATTGTCTATCAAATCTTCAGATATAAAGAGTTTCCAATCAGAAATGTGAGTAGTCTGGAATGGAAAGACATCTTCCCTGAATTAAACATCCCTACTAACAAAGAAATGTCTAGCCTGCAGATCACAGAGAATGTAGCCTTTGGTAGTAGGAATATAGCCCATATGAACAGAAGGGATACTTCTAGGATGGAATTTGTCACCCTTAGGCATCTGATCAGCAAAGCATAAACAACCAAGAACCCTGAGATGAAGAATAGAAGGTTTGGTTTTATGGAAGATTTCATAAGGTGATTTACCCTCTAGAACAGCTGAAGGCAGTCTATTGATAAGATAAGCTGCTGTCAGTATACAATGACCCCAAAACTGTATAGGAATGTGACCTTGAAACATCACAGCTCTTGCCACCTCTAAAATGTGCCTATGTTTCCTCTCAGCTACTCCATTTTGCTGAGGAATATAGGCACAGGTCCTTTGATGTACAATTCCAAGAACTGAATAATTTGGCACACTCATGATTAACAAACTCTGTGCCATTATCAGTTCTAATAATTTGGACACAAGCATCAAATTGAGTTTTAACTAAAATCAGAAAGTTTTGTAGGATGACAACAACATCACTCTTGTATTTTATTAAGAATAGCCACACCATTCTAGAACAATCATCAACCACGGTAATGAAAAATCTATTTCCATGAAATGTTGGGACCTTGTAAGGACCCCAGACATCACAATGCAGAATATGAAAGAGTGTAGTAGATCTAGAGGTACTACTAGGAAAGGGTAACCTTGTTTGTTTAGCTAAAGGATAGACAGTACACTTGTGAATTTCATGAAAACAGGAACTAGATGACACAGAAAAAAGTTTTGTAATGACTTTAATGAGGTGTGATCAAGCCTCTTATGCCAAAGAGATACATCAGCTGTGTTGAGAGCATCTTGAACAATCAATGATCTAATGATGGAATTGGTGGAAGAAGAAGTTCCTCTACTGGGAGCTTGAATAGGGAGAAGATAGAGACCATGAGATTCTCTACCAATCACCTTCACTTGCCCACTGTAGAGGTCCTGAAAGACAAAGAAATCAGGAAAAAATAATACAGAATGCTGAAGAGACTTTGTAATTTGAGAGATAGACAGTAGATTGAATCTAAAATCAAGAATGAATAGGACATTATCTAGAGAAATATTATCAAAGAGAGAATAACTTCCTATATGTGAAACTGTAGTTGTATCTCCATTAGGTAAATGAACTTTCTTTTGATTATCATCTACTCTCTGCAGATCAGTAAGGATATCTGAATGTGACGTCATATGATTTGTAGCTCCAGAATCTACAACCCTAATCTCTTGTTTAGCATTAGTAGATATAGTACCTGTGGCATTTGCTGAGATGGTATGATTTTCTTGACTGATCTAACTAGCATCTCTATTTTGTCCTGCATCTTTATTCAGCATTTTTAGTATCTTCCCATACTGCTCCTTGTTGTACTTCAAGCCCAAGTCAAGATTAGTGAATTCATCAAGTCCTCTTGAATAAGACTCACCAATTGCAGATCCGTAAGATCCACCATAAGAAGTTCCCACATTATGATCAGCTGCTGAGTAGTTAGAGTGATAATTGGACTGAGGAATGTTTCCATGACTATGCGTAGTCTGATGACTGTTCTGAGTAAAGCTTCCTTGAACCTTGCCCTGATTGTTTCCTTGAGATGTTCCTTTCTTCTTGAACTTATAGTTAGGAGGATATCCTACTAGTTTATAACATATTTCTTTGGTGTGCCCTTTCAATTTGCAATGATCACATTGAACATTTGGATCATAATTTGGATTATAATACTTCTTTTGTTTCTAGTTATCTCCATTCCTCAAAGATAACAAGGCATTAAATCATGGATCTCAGTTTTAGAAATGGTAGCAGTCATGTTCCTCTGATTTTCCCTCTCAATTAGCATAGAATAGGCTTTATTAACAGTAGGCAAAGGTATCATCATAAGTATGTGTGCCCTAGCTTGTTCATAGGTCTCATTCAGTCCCATAAGAAATTGAAACAGCTTCAAGCCATGCATGTACTTAACAAAATCAGCAGATCTAGGGCAGTTACAACCAGGTGTAGGTATAATACTATCAAATTCTACCCAGAGTGCCCTCAATTTTGAGAAATATGTTGAGATTGAACTAGTACCTTGATGAATTGTTGCAATCTCCTTGTGCAATTGATATGTGCAAGATCCATCAACTTTATCAAATCTCTCTTTAAGGTCACTCCAACAGCAGCTGCATCAGAAGAGTACACAATTCCTCCTACTAATTCCTTTGATACGCAGTTCATTATCCATGAAAGGACAATAGCATTACATCTCTTCCACAGATCAGTAAGATTTGAACCAAAATCTGTCTTCCGGCAAGTCCCGTCAATGAATCCCAACTTGTTTCTGCCAAGGATTGCAATTCTCATTGCGCGACTCCAAATGGAGTAATTTTCTGATCCTGTCAGCTGTAGAGAGATCAAATTTGCTCCTGAGTTATCATTCGAACTTAGAAACAGTGGATGATTGTGACTTAGATTTTCTGGTAGTGTGTTATCCGGCGCCATGATTCGATGCTTCTCAATTTCACGGTAATTCAGGATCGTTTTTCACTGCAGTGATTGCACTGCTCTGATACCATATTGAGCTCCATCAATGGAGAATCGAAGCCAGGAAACTGAGAGAAGTGTAGATGGAGAAGAAAGGATTTTGTGGAGATTAAACTTGAAAAACTGATTTACAAAGTGCTTTTAGGAAGTATTTATACAGCTGCCCTAACTACCACTTAACTAACTACTAATAACAGAATTAAATATCTGCTAACTAACTCTAACAACCTCCCTTTTGCATTTACATAAAGACCCCTGTACTTCTATGCAATTCCATTCTCAATAAGTTCAACTCAAGCAAAAGTTTTGTCAGACTACTCTATACCAACTTGCAGGTTCGGTTAAAATGAGATAATCCTTTCTTAAGTGATTTTCATGGAAAATGCAGGCATCTCGTGCATCAGCTAAACCATTAGGACTGATCCCAGGTTGTTGGTGCCTATTTCATGTATCTCTTAAGCTTCTTGAACTTACCCTTAGTCCATTTCATTTTTCTGGTAAACATGACTCCTGATGATTTAGTAAGATCGCATTGGAACTCTCTGCTTTTCTGCTTTGGAGACTCGGTACATGATTGTTCTTAATGTACTTATACCAAAGAAAATGATTATCGAAAGTAATACAAGGACCACTCTAGCAGTATTTTCAAGCTGTGAATCCCTTATTTGTGCCTACTAGATAAAGGATCACCTATCTGCAAATTCACAGTGCTGGCAATCCCAACTAAAGATCTCTACACTATATCAAACCTATTGATACTGATACCAGTTCTGCTGATCAAATTATGTATGAATTCTAACAAGACTACAAATATTTAAGGTCATGGTTGTCCAGCATTTTGAGGCAATGGAATTAATGGTGGCAGGGTAACAATTGACTCGATTATTCTAGATTTCAATTAAGTACTTCTCAGACATTTTCTCTTTCATCTTTCGTATGATTGGAGCTGCATTGACATCCAGTTCTTAAAGCACAACTCCACAAAATTTTCTTTAGTCCTTGTTTTTCCAAGTTAAACAAGGAGTAGTATCTTAACATTCATTGGTTTTGTTTGATACAAAGTCACATAAGATGGACAGGTCTTATGTATTGTTTCTGTTTCTTTTTCTAGGACCAGTGGCATTACTAGAATGGTTGAGCTTCTCTTTCTAGTAACATTGTGGCTTTACCTGAAAATCCAAACTAGTAGTGTGTCTGGATGCAGGTTATTGGAACAATATTTAACTGGCAAAATGATTGATTTTTCTAATGCCCATCTGCATCGTGAACTATAAAGATAGTAGTTCAGTTTGCTACTAGAACTCTCACCTTGTTGGTGAGGGTTCGATTCCCCACCTTGTGATCCTCTCCCCAATTTCCCCTACCTCTTCCCCCATGTAATAAAAATAAAAAAGTAAAAAAGAAGCAAAATTATTGTGAGTAGAAAATTGGGATTGTTGTTTTTAGTAGATTTTTGGCAGTTCATTGTGAGTAAAATTATTATTTTGGTAGTTCAAGTGTCTGTTTAATTTATCATTAGTATACTATACATATTAGCTGTTTGGAGATGCTTTTCAAAGAAGCACTTCTCAACATGGCTATGAAGAAAGGGGGTATAGTTTTCTTCTTCTAATTTTCAACTACACCCTATATTTCTTCATGTAGTTTCCTTATTCCTATGAACTGCATTTTCCCATGGAACTTTATGGACATTCTCAGCTTCTATCTATATGCTGTACGAGGAACACTACTCCTGTAAAGGCTAGTTTGGTTTCTTCTTTGTTCTCAAGCTTAATTTGGTCTTGTTGTGCCCAAAATGTTCTAGAATTGATCAGTGGGAATACAATATGCGGACCCTCTGCTAAGATTGACAGACAAATATTTGAAACAATGTCCTCGATCTTAAGCCAGGGACTTAAATACCGTGAGATGTCATGTCCCTTTGCCTTATATGATAGTAGTACAAAACTTGTAATCATTAACATCTTTAAAACAAATGTTATTACTTCATTTTTTAACCCCAACAGATTTGCAATTGAAGTTCACACCAAAAGATTTACTAAAAGAAAATCATTTCAGTTGCCATTTTAATTGTTGAAATCTATGGGAGCACAGGAAAGAGATGGAAATTATTTAACGTATTTGGACACTTGACGAGTTGGGTTTTGCTTATCCAAAGATACCGTACTCGAGCCTAATTCAAAGGAGTACTTGTCGATCTAGAGTTAGGCTAGCTCGTGATAGGAGTGAGCAAGGTGTAATACATACCAAGTAGCATGATGAAATTGAAATTTTTGATACCGCGATTTCGATATTATGGTATTTAGTATGCATTTTTAGAATTTCTGCTATGCGGTACGGTATTCGATATTTACAAGAAGAATATTGAAAGAGCGAATAACATATACAATTCATATAATTGATTAACGAAGGAAATTGCATGCTTGTATCTTCTTTTGAATATTTTTAGATGTGTAAAGTGTTATAATAATATAATTCAAACGTTTTTCCAAAAAGTCGAAATCATAATTCCCTCAAAATAATGAAATAAAATTTTAAAATATTGAATCATATCAAATTAATTTGATAGGTAATAATATAATATTTTAAAAATTAAAATAATCAAACTGAAATTTTTAATACCATGTTATATCATATCCACCACTACATCATAAATAATTTTTGAAGTTGAATTACCACTTGTTTATCTTTACAGCTGGGATTGTGTATGATCAAAAAACTGTCCAAGCAAAGCCAATATACAGTTGCAAATCTGCTTAATGCTATCCACCGAAAGCCGAGTTGAACAAACAAATAAATTCCAAGGATTATTTACTGATTTGGCGTTTGGATTTCCTAGAAATGATTATGTCAGAGATTATGATTGGTTTGTTGTGTCCGGCGATTTTCTCAAGACCGGACTTCCAAAATTTTCTCAACAGAGTTGTATATAATGGAGCGCCTTTCTTCCTTGCAGCTTTGCACAACAAACACATTCCCAGCTACTCCGTCTTTCACAGTGATGGGTTTACTCTTTCTTGTTTTGTTGAATTTCCTTTAGTAAAAAAAGGAACTTTTTTTCCTGGGCAATGATGTTTGGCATTTTGAGTTTCTCAAATAAGTTGTTTGATTAATTATGTGATATTGGATGTAGGAATCAAAGGAAAGAATAAAGAAGGCACCAATGATCATTGTCAGCAACAACTCTAATTCCCAGGTGCGAATAGGGGTTTGCATGTGTTTCCCAAATATGGGTTCTTGGCGATTCTTTTGTTGATTTTGCTTCTTTTCTTAGACTGTGTAAAATTTATACTGAAAACGAGGGGTTGAGGAAGGGTTTTATGGCATTTTATACCGGAATATTCTAGGCACTGAGCTAATACTAAAATATGATAATTATTTCTCTTTTTTTTTGGGGCTAATATATAGATGAATATCACCTCTGATGTATCTATTTCCATGTCTCGAACCCATGGCCTACTTGTCAATAAGGAGCGGTTATACTGATGTGCTTGCCAACACTCGCCTTAAACGTTATTTTGACCAACATTTAGTAAAATTCTCCTTGAACCGGTATGTTATGTGATTTCATTTGAACTAGGAGCAAGGTTTTTCCCTTCCAGACAGATTTTCTTATGGCACAGTGAGAAATTTATCTTGAGCATCAAAATTTGCACCTTCAGAAGCATTTAGGCTGTTAGATACTTATATTATACCGGATCTTAATTAGTGTTATTGCTGTCAGTTTTTTTCAAGCTTATCAATCCTACAAATCACATTTCTTGTCAGAGTTCAAAAGAAAATGGGAAAGACATTGGGAATATCATCCTTAAAAATAACTTCTTATATGGGCTGGCTGGTGGTGCCCAAATTGCTGTGATGCTTTTGTGGTTCCATCAGGTTCTGGATAGGATACCGTAATGGATTGACCATGGCTGTTGTGTAAGATATGGTGGCAAAGCTTAGAGCAAGACATTACAAGCCGAATATCAGCAGGTTTCAGTTATACAGTTTCTGCTTCTGTTGGAGCCTCTGGTACTTTTCAGGGCTCTGTTAAATTCTGCGCCACATTAAAACTAGTGTATCAAAATTCAGAAGCAAGATTTCTATCCACTGGAAAGTAAGATTCTGTATCTAGCTTGTCTTTGTTACTTTTCATTGTTTATGTGAAGCTATAGTCGTGGTGGAATTTTTCTCCATGCAGAACATATGTTTCAAAGGAGAGTTGGAGGATGCTGGAAGGTTCATTTTCCCTATCAACAGTGCCTAATGAAGTTATATTTTATCTTGAGGGACCTCCACCTGGAGCTCAGCTTCTCATCAAATCAGTAGTGATCTTATGTTCCAGTTCAACTGTTTGTGATGTAAGTCCAGTGCTGTGTCCATATCTTGATTATGTTTAGTATATGTTTACTTTAGGGAATATTGGGAGATCATAAGTAAGAATTGTGCCAATTTTTGGAGAGTTCAAGTTTATTTAAACTATCTGTTCCATTACTAAAAGGACCCCTTCCTTTATTTTGATTGAGTTCTGGAAAATCAGCCATTTGTACTGATGGTGATAACACCATAGCAAACCCTTACTTTGATGATGGCCTAACTAGGTGGTCTGAATGAGGCTGCAAAGTTGTTTTGCATTGAATCCTAAATAGCAGATTCTTTTGGCAGCTTATTTGCCATGTTGAGTTTCCCGCATAAGTTTTTCACGTAATCATGTGATCTTGGATGTAGGAATCAAAAGAAAAAATGGAGAAGGCACAAATGATCACCACCAACAATTACTTTGATGCTCAGGTTTGAGCGTGACTTTGCTACTCTGTAATTCTTGAATATGTAAAGTTTTCTGAATTCAAGGGGTTATGGAAGGGTTTATGTCCGTTTACACTAGAATCTTCTAGGCACTAGACATAAGCTGAATATTAAAATATGATAATTCTCTGCAAATCCTATGGAAAATGTAATCACTCGTCTATAGAAATTAAAAATGTAAGCATGGCAGCTGTTGGTATAAGGAAACCCTTGCACTATAAGCATTTGTGAGGGTAAGCGGATTACGAGAGACAAAAGAAGCTTCATGTACATGCAGTGCTTCCCATTCAGATTAGTGCAGGGGTATAGGGAGAATGATTGTATACCCCTATGCCGCTTTCCCCTAGCATTTTTGCTAAAAACCTGTTTCTGTGCCTCAAACCTGTGGCCTTCATGTAGTTATACGAGCAACTGTACTGTGGCACTAAAACTTGCTATCAGAAGTAGATAGACAAGCTTTTGGTAAAAAACCTCCATACTCGATTTAGAGATAGCTTCTGTCAGTTTTTGTTTATGCTCAATAATCATACATGTAATATTTCCTGTCAGAGTTCAAAGGAAGACGGGAAAGACTCTGGGAACATCATCCTTAACCATGACTTTTTATATGGGTTGTACTTGTGGCACCCAAATTGCTGTGATGCTTTTGTGGTTCCAGCAGATCACCACAAAGGATTAGCAGCTGCTATTGTAACAAATCGTAAGGAATGTTGACCTGGTATGGAGCAAGACATTACAAGCAGAGTATCAGAAGGTTCCACTTATACAGTTTCTGCTTATGTTGGAGCCTCTGGTGCTTTTCAGGGTTCTGTTGAAGTCCTCGCCACGTTAAAAGTTATAACTAGTGTATCAAAATTCGGAAACAAAATTTCTATTCATTGCAAAGTAATATTCTCTATCTAGCTTGTCATTTTTACCTTTAATTGTTTAAGAAGCAATAGTCATGGTAGCGTTTTACATCATCCAGAAAATCTGCTTTGAAGGAGTGTTGGGAGATATTAGAAGGTTCGTTTTCTCTGTCAAATATGCCTGATCAAGTTATATTCTATCTTGAGGGACCTCCAGCTGGAACTGGCCTGCTCATAAAGTCAGTAGTGATATCATGTCCTAGTTCTACTGCTTGTGATGTAAGTCCAATGCTGTGTCCATATATCATATTTATTCAAATTCTATTCTATTACTGAAAGGATTCTCTCCTTATAATGATAGAGTTCTGGCACTTCATCCGTTTCTACCGATGGTGATAACATCATAGTAAACCCTCAATTTGATGATGGCCTCAATAGCTGGTCTGGAAGAGGTTGCAAGGTAGCTTTGCATGACTCTATGGAAGATGGGAAATCCACTCTGATGTCCGGAAAATCCTTTGCATCTGCAACGGAACACACACAGCTGGAATGGAATCCAGCAGGATGTAACTGGAAGAGTGAAGCGAAAACTTGCTTATGAGGTAACTGCTGTTGGCCGGATCTACGGTAACAATGTCACTAGTGCATATCTTTGCAGTACATTATATGTTAAAGCAGCTGAACAGCTGACAACCGTGAATGGTACCTTGGCATTGCCAGGTAGGTGAATCCAAGTTCGCTTTATGTAACGTGCATATGACGCTATCCTTGTTGGTTCTACTGTTATCATCTTGTTTCCCTCTGTCCTTGTAGCATATACTATCTCTTTACTGTGTAAAATAATTCTTTCCTCTGAATTAACATTTATTGACCTTTTATTCTAGCCGAATACTTTACAGAATTTCTTCTTTTAGCAAATGCATAGTGTCCTAGTCCATGGCACTTCTTTTATTCTACTTGACCTTGAACCTGTTTTATGATTGAACCATATAGTAGTTCTTTTTACATGCCTATAGTAGTTCTTTCATTTTAGTGTTATGGCGACGTAATTAACTTTTCTGTTGAAGGAATTTCTATATTGACTGTTTCTGCTACACCATGTCTATGAGACTAACATCTGCATAATAGTCACTAGCATGTGCATTTTTGTAACTGCTACTTCTAAAATTTGATAATTTTCCAATAAAGAAGATATTATTTCTTATGACATTGATTTTTCTACCATTTCTTAGTTCGTTTGGGTACTGAACTAGGTGAGGGGCAACAAAATATAGTATTTAATTGATCGCATTCTTTTTTATCCTATTTTTCCTTCCTTTGCTTGAGTACCATGTATATTGATGTTTTGTCTGAAGTATCTTAACAAAAGTTATTTGTTTGTAGCATCCTAGCCACAGACAACGGTTGGGTGGTGTTGCAAGGGAAGTTTCTACTAAATTGCTCCCCGTCTCAGGTAGTTGTCTTTTTAGAAGGTCCACCTCCGGACACAGATATCCTCCTCAATAGTTTTGTCATTAAGCATTCATCTAAAGCTCCTTTTCCTTCTCAACCAGTTATTGAGGTTAGTTGAATCACTCAATACCAGAAAGTGATTTTTTCCCTTCTTTTGCTTTGCAAATGTTGATACATAGCATCAACCATAGACACTCCGTTTATAGCTTTCTAGAATAGATTTTCTTTTTTTTGCTTTTTTACTTTTATCTAGAAGTCTTAGCTTTTCATTTTCTTTTAATATTTTGTACTTTTGCCTCTGGTAACTAGAAGGCAATTGATCTGTTCATCAGTTTACCCGTTAAATACTCCCATGCTTCTCCAACCATTATTTCTCATTGAAAAACATTTGACACATTACATTTCATTTTTCATCTCTTTTAGGGTGCTGATTTTGGTGTTAATATAATTATAAATACAAATCTAACTGATGGCACAAATGGCTGGTTCCCTCATGGAAGTTGCACTGTGAGTGTTCAAACACTATCTCCAATTATAATTCCTCAAATGGCTAGAGATTCTCTTAGAGCTCATGAGCCTCTAAGTGATTGCTACATTCTGGTTACTAATCATACTCAAACATGGATGGGCCCTGCACAGATGGTCAGTGATAAAGTAAAACTCTATTTGACATATCAAGTATCTGCATGGGTTAAAATTGGACAAGAGTCAGGACCTCAGAGCGTAAATGTTGACCTTGGAGTAGATTGCAAATGGGTGAACGGCGGCCGAGTTGAGATAAGTGATTTTAGATGGCACGAAATTGGAGAATCTTTTAGAATTGAGAAGCAAGCTACTAAGCTTGTGATTTATATTCAGGGTCCTGCTGCTGGTGTAGATTTAATGATTGCTGGGCTTCAAATTTTTCCAGTTGACAAACGTGCACGGTTCAGACACTTGAAAAGACAAACTGCAAGGTTAATATCTAATTATGTCTTCATGATAATTTCACTTATTGTGTTGAATGATCCTCGGTTGTTTTAGGTAAACATCCCTCTTATAAATAATTTGGACAATGAAGACTTCAATGATTTCTGGACATGCATTAACAGAACAAACCTGGACAATGAAGACTTCAATGATTTCTTTATCAAGAATTTTAATTGGGCTGTGTTTGGGAATGAGCTGAAATGGTACTTGACAGAAGAAGCACAGCATGAGAATTCCAACTGCAGAGATGCTGATGAGCTCCTAGAATTCTGCACAAAAAACAACATCCAAGTATGAGGTCAATGTGTCTTTTGGGAAGAGGTGGCCAATTTTCAAGCATCGGTACAATGCTTGAACAAGAATGACTTGATGACGGCTGTTCAAAACCGTCTGACAGGGCTGCTGACACGGTACAAGGGGAAGTTCAAGCATTATGATGTGAATAATGAGATGATGCATGGTTCTTTCTACCAAGATAGATTGAGTAAGGAAATCAGGGTAAACATGTTTAAAACTGCACATCAACTGGACCATTCCTCCATCCTATTTGTAAATGATTTTCTCGATGAGGATGGCAGTTACACCTGTTCTTCTCCTGAAAAGTACTTTGAGCATATTCTTGATCTCCAACAACACGGTGCACCTGTTGGAGGTATAGGTATTCAGGGACATATTGACAGTCCAGTTGGACCGGTTATATGTTCTGCTCTGGACAAACTTGGTACTCTTGGTCTTCCAATCTAGACCTGGTTCACTGAAATTGATGTTTCTTCTGACAATGAATACATTAGAGCTGATGATCTTGAAGTTATGCTTCGGGAAGCTTATGCCCACCCTGCTGTAGAAGGTATAATGTTGTGGGGATTCTGGGAGCTGTTCATGAGTCAGCCTAATGCACATTTAGTGAATGCAGAAGGTGAGCTCAATGGAGCTGGGAAAAAGTACCTTGCTCTTAAGCACGAGTGGTTATCCCATACTCATGGTCATATTGATGAACATGGGCAATTAAGCTTTAGTGGATTCCATGGCTCCTATGAGGTGGAAGTCGCAACTGTTTCAAAGAAAATTACTAAGAAATTTGTGGTTGACAAGGGTTGTGGTGCATTGGTGATCACCATTTAAAGTTTGTTCCTCATGCCTTCTATCATCCATCCAGATTCCAGTGCTTGAGTTTTCAGCAAATTATCTGTTATTTGATTTGTGCTCCTCGTAACAAATAATTTTTTCGAGAGACATAAGTTTATAATCATAACATCCCACTAAGTTATGCTTGGTCCTAACTTTTAGCTTCTAAAGAATTTATATTCCAATAAGCACAAGTTTGTTTGCTGAAAAACAAAAATTAAGGACCAAACTATTTAAAGAAAAAAAAAACGTGCAATTTTATGATTTCTGGGACGTAATTGCAAAATTATGGCGGATGAGCCCAATTCAATACAGTTTTCCCTGCAAGCCCAAGGTGCCTCCACATATGTTTTGGTATCCAATTTGATCTTGGATATGGATGGTCTTTAATGTCAAAAGTCAAAAACTTTTTAAACTTAATGTTTTGCCCTAGGATAAGTGAGATCAAAAGTTTCAGATCATCAACTCCAAAATCAATCTTGTAAATCACACTAAATTTTTTATTCGGTTTTTTAAATATTAAACCAACTTTTTCAATATTTGGCCAATTTTTTTGTTCAAAGATAAATTTGCCCTTATCTTCTTCGTTAGTGCCAGAGAGCCACTTCTTCATCTTCCGTTTGAATTGATAAAGGTTCAAACTCTAAAAAAAATAATTCATATGTTTTCAGATGTTTCATTTTGGCCCAATAGCCAAAAGACCTTGCTGAATGGTGCTTCTGGAATTAAAGAAGAAAAAAAAAACACTTGAGGTTCTGTAGAAAACAAGACAATACACTTGGAGGTGAACAGCTAAAAGATTGTGCCAAAGAATAAATGACCAAAAGAAATGGTACTGAGTAGAGGGGTAGAGTTGTAGGGTTGGGGGCAGTACCACACTATCTAATCAAGTCAATTTCGTGTAACTGTCATTACGTAAGAATGGTGAATGAAGTCCCAATATAATATTACAATTACTACCTAACATCTAAAATCAATTAATCATTTAAATCAGTTTTTCTAAGCTAAGTCAAACTAATCGCTTGGTCTCCACTATCCTTATGCAGGAAAAATAAAATTGAACACTTGCGCATTTTAGTGATGCTGCTTTTAAAGGGATTGTTTTTAGAGGATCATGATTAGGGAAAGTGATTATGGGAATATTCAGGTAAGATGAAGTTTATTTTAAATTTTATTACAGAATTATGGAGCATCAAACAAGAATTAAATGGCGCAAACTAAATGGATTATGAAGTTATTGAGGGAAAACAAATTGTTTAATTGTTGTCAAACTTATCAATAAAGACGACACACAACATCGTGACTTATTATTGAAGATTGTCAATATTTGTTGAAGGTATACAAGATCACAGTTCAACATGTTTGTAGGGAGGCAAATCAGTGTGCGCCAACATTCTGAAGAACACAATCATGAAGAAGCCTTGATATTTTGGAGTAAAGCTTTTAAAGATATGAAATATTTTCTCTTAATAGACTTAAGTCGTGTTTCTCATGAACGTTGTTAATATTTTTATTTAGTTTAGTTTTTCAATAAATCAAACTTGTAATATACATTTATAGCAAATAGAATATGTTGTATACCAATGAATATACACTTATGATAAGTAGTGGCAGTTCCATCTGAACCATTTAATCTCTCTCTCTCTCTCTCTGTATAAATTAAAACCGTGCATAATTTATCAAAATATTTTTTGAATTTTGTTATCTTAAACAAGTCAAAATTAATCATTTAATCTTATTTTATGTAATATACTTTAATTAAATATAAATTTAAAGTGATTGAAAATCTGAAATATAGATCATTTTTGTCTTATTTTATATAATGCGCTTTTAACTGATGAAAATTTGGATATGTTGCTTAACTCCTGCCCCGCACAGGATATATAGTTACCAACAATCATTTGTGACCTTAAATAAACCTAATACATATATATATATATATATATATATATATATATACACACACACACACATTATATACACAAAGGGGCCCATTTGGCCCAATTCGAAAAAGTAATGGAACAGGCCCACAAGTCACATCGAGTGATAGACTCCCACCATCTGCTTCCCTTACTAAGGAGTATGATTAAACTATTGTTGGGCCATCAACTCCCAAACACAGTACCTTTCTCTGTTTCATGTAAGACCCCACTCCACATGGGTAGTCTAATCTTTTCCACTTGTGAAAATTCCAAGCCCTTTAATTATTATAATTTTTAAAAGAAACTTTATTTATGAAAGTGGTTAATTAAAAGTATTAGACAATTATTCTCACGGCATTGTATTGTACTTATACAGAAATGGAAACACACTAATATTGTCATATCCAAAACAAGAATATTTGAGGAAAGCTGGGAAATGTAAGTAATATTAGTCAATAAAGTAGCCGTGTGTCGTAGTACTTTCGAAGGAAGTGACAGAGTTTAAATATGTCATGTGAAAAGTTAAAATTAAAAAAAAAAGATAAACAAATTAAAACATAAGGAGTATTTCAATTGTTTATTTATCTTGCTATTTTATTTTCGTTATTTTCTTTTCTACTTTACTTTAATTATACTTCTTTTAAAACGAAAATTTATAAAAAATAACATCTCAAAAAGATAAAAATAAGATGTACATATATTTTATCTCCGAATTTTATTTATAAAATTATAGTTGATATGCTTTGTTGTAGTAGTCAATAAAGTAATTACTCTGGGACCCTCTTAATTGATTGGAAGTAATTAGAATAAAAATGGGGTCTAATAAGAACAAATTGAGATAAGAAATTAGTTAGAGAAAAGGAGTTTACTGTCATCACGTGAACCCCCGAATGTGATGTAAATTGCTAGACGTGAGCTTATACTTATAATATATTATATTGATAAATAAATGATATGATGATCCTGTTTTTTGACAGATTCATATTCCAAAATTCCAACAAAAACCATAATATAATGAATATAATAGCAGAATATGAATTTAAGTTGCAAATTGAATCTGGTTATTATTAAAAGGACTACTCCAAATTAGGTCAAGTGACAAATGGAACTCCTTCAGTCCTTCCCATAAAATTAGTAGTACTTGGGATCTACGCCGGATGTAGAAACTAATTACTTTCTCCGACCATCAGCCAGCAGATCAGAAAAATTTGTATGAAATGTCCTACTTCTGCTTGAATTTTTCGATGAACCAATCCTCAATTTCAGAGACATCTATGTTAGGTAGGCTCAGGAATTTTATTTTACATGATACTAAAGGTTAAATTAATTAATTTTTAATATGAATTTTAAAAATAAAATTTATATATTTAAGAACTAAACAAAAAATAATATAAGTCACATTAATTAATATTAAAATACTAAAACAAGTATCTGAGAAAAACATAATTAGATAATAATAGTGTCACATCAAATAAACAAAAAGATATATATAATTATCTTTTAAAGTAGCAAAAATACTAAACTTGTACATTGTAGTAGAAAATGAAACGCAAGGAAGCAAAAGCTTTTTTTTTTCTTTTTTTTTTTTGGTTATTTAAATTTTAACCATTGGTTTTTGTTCATTTTTTTTACTTAAGTTGCAGGGGTAGGTTGTGAATATATCATATGTGACCACACATGTGGTATAGCAGATGGGACTATTTTTTTCTTAATTAGATGTCTCATTTTATATTTTGGATATGAAAAAAAATTCTCGAAGGAAAGCATTTAAATGAATCCCATGTGACACAAATTTAAATTAATTAAATTTTGATATAGATATCAAACACCGAGTGAGAAAAAAAAATTATAAATATGTGGGGTGGGACTGAAAGAAGGATTTGTGGGGTGTGGGGTGGATTAATGATGTCTGAAGGCATTCTGGTAAGTACAGAGGCATGGGGAAACAGCTCCCGCGCTGTTTTCGCGCGCCTCGAGCCAGAATACGGGACCCCCACCCAATTCTTGCCCCATATCTCTCAGTCTGAGAAGACATGTCTCCTTTATTTTTTAATGTCTTTTGTTGTAGTCCGTCTGAAATACAATGATATACTTTCTACTTTACAATTCTTCTCCTTTTTTATTTTTTAAAATTGTGATGCATTTTTTAAAAAAATTTGGAAACATATAAGTTTTACATTCTTTTTACTTATTCTTAATGAAGAGTTTTTATAACCAAATACATGTTATGGGGGTTTTAAGGTCACAAATATTATTAGAAAATAGGAAATTAATTATGAAATTTATCTGTAATTCTCAGTTAATTTATCGTTAAATAATTCCTTACTAATCGAATTTTTGTATAATTCATTATTAATCTGTAGTTAAATGGGATTAGCATGGAATTTATACTGTTTAGCTATAAAATTTTGTCCATTGCTAGTTCCATGTTTCCTACTAGTGTTACCTTTAAAAAATTTGATTGTTACATAAATTTTATGACATATTTAAGAATCATAAATTTAAAACGTCTTCATTTCTTTTTTAAATTTCGAGTCCAAATTAATTTAAATTATGTCATATAAATTAAAATAAACAGATTGTAGATGTTTAACGGTAACTTTTACCTTTTATTCCTAACAATACTCTTATACTAAAAAAATCACATTACTTGCTAATATCATAGATTTTAAATCCAATCACAAAATATAAAATTCTTCTTTACATTCATAAACTCGCTCGTTTAAGAATGTCTTTTTGTTTCTTTTTTTAGTACTCATTTAAGTAACTCAAATGATATTTACAAATAATTCTTCTTAAAATGTGCTCTTTTTTTTTTCTTCAATAAAGCTTACCCAGCTTGAAATTTGATACTGTTGTATTAATATAAGGGGAGGAGGGCTAGACCATACCACTTATGTACTATACATGTGGTGATTTAATCACCTCAAAAAAGTGAAGGTTTGCCTAAGGAACAAAGTCCTTCCTATCCAACAAAAATCTTTACAATCAACTACTAAAAAATTAGCTGTGTGGTATCTAATTTTAAGATTTGGCATTTGCCATTTATCTAATTGGAAAGATCCCTTAGAATCTTTAGGGAGTTGATCAAAAGTATGGCACAATTTGTTGTGATCCATGTTAACATTTAGCTTGGCCAGAGAGTCGATTTCCTTGTCTGAAATTGTGAAGAAAGATGCATTGTCGTGCTCAAGTCCTTTTGATAATTCTGTCAATGACCATTTTGAATTTGAGATTGTTATTAGTTTTCTCTTAGATCATATTGGTAATCACTTGGGAGTCTAAGTTCAATTGAAAAACTAGTATCTCCTTGAAAAGTACATCATTTTTCATCAAACTCTGCAGCTAAAGCATCATCCATGTTGTTACAGTTACTCTGTACAGTAATAGATAAGGCCATGATTAGATTTCTGTGTGAATCTCTTAGCATGCCTCCAATACCAACTTTGACATTAATGAGATTGAAACTACCATCTCTACTTACTTTGATGGATTTTTGAGGAAGTTTTTGCTAGAGCACCTTATTTATTATGGGAGAGGGCCAATTTGTTGGTAGCATATTTATGTGTTGATCCATTTTTTATGTGTTGCAAAATTTCTTTGTGTTTCATATCTGCAAGCACAACTCTGTTTCTAGATGTTTCACCTGATAAGTATTGGAGTGATCAGCATGATTATCTTGTGGACTTTGTTCTTAGTCTCTGCTTCCCACCATTTTCTGAAAACAGAAGAGACAAATTCATTAGTATGTTGAATGGCCAGAGGTCTATCCAGGTTGTTCCATATTCTCTTAGTTGCTTTACTAGATCACAAAATCAAGGTGATTGGTTTCACTCAAACAAGTCCTGAAATGGAACAACTAAATCTCAAGTCAGTATCAAATCTGCCAACAATATCATCAAAAACTAACTTATCCTTTAAAAGCCTCCCGAAATTAAAGGAGATTTTAAAGTATAAGCGTAACACCAGAAAGTTTTAAGACTAGACCCTAGATTTAGAGTTTCAAACAGCAGAAAAACTGGAATTTTCTCTCAGTACGACTCGTGACATGAAGGTACGAGTCGTACTTGACCCGTGACAAAAAGTCCAGTGAAATCAGCAGAATTTTTTCAAGAAACCACGACAGGCCAGCGACTCATACCAGAATAGTATAATTCGTGCTGAGGAGTCGTGGGAAGGGGTTCAAAGATTGATCAGCAGGGTTTCAACAACCACGAGACTACGAGTCATGGTAAGGACCTACGGATAGTATGATGAGTCGTAGCACTAGAGAAGTAGTTTTTAAATGCGGTTTTCTAAGGGTGTTTTCATAACTTCCTATGCTTTTAATCCTAAATGAGATTGTTTTGGGTTTTCTAAGGGGCTTATTAGGGGATTTTACTTAGCCTAAATCTTCATTCCTCTCAAAACACCTTAAATTGAAGATCAATCCTCTCAAGCAACTAGGGTTCAAATTCTCTTGAATCTTAAGTCTAGACAATAATCCATCAATGCCCAGGCATGTGGGGTTATGAATGGGAGATTTCTTCCACCCTCATGCCCAATTCCAAGCTCAATTACATGATTTCAATTCCTTTACGCCTCCAATTATAATTTTCATGAATTTATGGGGCTAGGCCCTTTTTTATTAAAAAAAAACTCCATGATCTCTTATGAATTTGACTCTCTCATGATCTTACTTATGTTTTATGATTATAATTACATGATTTCTATTTTAAAAAAAACTCTCATAAATCTCTATTTTCAAGTTATGACATGATTTCATGAATCTCAAGCTTATGTATCATGGCTGAATCTTCAGCATTTTTTTCACGCCTAGTTCACGTATGTCAAGCAATTTATGAATTTCGTGACTTTAACTAGCTCATGCAAGACCAAGTATGTTTCATGATTATGATATGAGCACTATGTATATATTTTGGGAGTAGTATTTAACACCGAGTAGGCCGAGGTTCCAGCGCACCCAGATCTCAAAAGTATGTGCCACCATAGCCATGATGGAGTCCTCCTTGAGAGTTTCTCCCATGCCCGAATGGGCCCATGAGTGATATCACACCTTCATGGTTCTTACTCTTGACAAGGTAAGAGCACACTTCCCAGCTAGGGTTACAAGTGGGCTCCATGTATGCTCATATGGAGCATGTCGGTTATAAGAATCTCTCACTGTTCCATGATTTCCACACACGTTTCATGTTCATGCTTTACAATATTATGACTTATAGTATTTTCAGCCTAATGAATAGTTTATGGGTTTTACATATGATTTCAATTATACTAAGCTTTGTGAAACTTCTTTGAAAAACTTTGAGCCACTATACTTCATATTACGATGGAAATCTCATGTTTTAAGATTATACTATACTCATGATTTTAGCATATTGTTCTTACTATCATGTTTTACTTTTCCTACATACTCAGTTCGTTCAACGTACTGACCACATACTTTTGTGCTATATTGTCTCATGGTATAGGTGCTTTGGGTAATCAGTCTCAGCCTCATCATTAGATTCAGTCTTGCTCTAGTTCAACCCAGTCCAGCTTTTGGGTGAGCCCTCAACATTCGAGCACATCAGTTCTATTTTTTTTTCCCTTATGTCTTTTCAGTTACAAACTTAGCAGAGCTAGTTGGAGACTTGTCCCTTCAGCTCGTCTTATGTATAAAGGCTTTTCAGATGATGATGTATAGATGTTCAGTGGTGTTGACTAATTGTCCCCGTGAATGCCTTATGATATCTCAGACTTTCGCTTATGCCATCTCTTATATACTATTTCTGCTTAGTGTATGTCTATGTCTATGTTATGCATGTACCATGGTTAGATTGGAGCTATTTGTAATTCTAGGCCCTCTATTACATCCGGGGTCTACGCTAGGGTTGTGACAAACTTGGTACCAGAGCATCAAATTGAGGTGTGACCTAGGGTGCCTGCAAGCCGCGTTAAGTAGAGTCTTTTTCATGGGTGTGAAACACGCCACACTTATGAGGAAAAGTCTACGAGACGTTTTAGGAAACTTCTTTTCTTTCATGTTCTTTGTCATGCGCTAAAGTCCAACTCTCTTACTCTTCTAACTCATATTATAAGCGTTTGCAGAAAATCCCTCGCCAAAGAGCCAACGGAAGGAGAAATGGCAGCAATGGCAATGGGAACCAGCCAGCCCCTCCAGCTCTAGCGGATCTTTTGAGTGAGCAGGTGACTCGTGCTGAGTTTAGGGCTGCTTTTCAGATATTGGACTAGGCTATGACGAACCAAGTTAACCAGCAGGCGGTTGCATTTATGAACACCAATAGGGGTGCTGCGGCGATGAGAGTACGAGACTTTACCAGAATGAACCCGCTAGAGTTTCATGATTCACAGGTGGACGAGGATCTATAAGAGTTTATTGAGGAGATCTAGAAGATCACGCAGATCATGGGAATTTTTGGAGAGAATAGTGCGAATTTAGCCTCCTATCACCTAAATGGGGTAGCTCACATCTGGTTCAGGCAGTGGAAGAAAGGGTGTAGAGCATGAGCACTTCTTATCGACTGGGATGAGTTCGTGGCGACCTTTTTGAACAGATTCTTTCCTCGAGAGATGAGGGAAGAAAAAGTTACAGAATTCATCAACTTGAACTAGAATAGTATGGATGTCCAAGAGTATGTTTTGAAGTTCACCCAACTGTCAAAATATGCTTTCGGAGATGGTTGCCGAGCTAAGGGCTCAAATGAGCAAGTTTGTGTCGGGAGTCTCAGATTTAGTGGTCAAGGAGTGTAGAACTGCTATGCTTATCAGCGACATGGACATCTCTTGACTAATGATATATGCTCAACAGATTGAGGAGGAGAAGTTAGAGAAGAAGGAGCGGGAGACAAAGAGGGCTAAGACAGGGCAGTTTGAGTATTCCCATCAGAGAATCGGTGGTGGACCCAGTTCACAGTACATCAGAGGTCATCAGTCGGACAACCCCAATTCCATCATCAGCCAATGTACAATCTAGGTCTAGGGTTGATCAGAGAGGTTGAACATCAGGCTCTAAGATTCAGGGGAGCATGTCTGGGTAGTGCACATTCCCATTCTACAGGAGGTGTGGTTTGAATCACCCGAGAGAGTGTCTGATTGGCAAGGATACTTGTTTCGGATGTGGTAAGCCTGGACACAAACTCAAGGATTATCCTTCAGTTAGATAGGATGCTGATAAAGGTCGTGCCCAGCCACCGCTTCAATAGCTCCAGCAACTCGCCTATATCAGCAGGAAACATCTTCAAGTGTCGATGGCAGACAGTGCCAGAACCGTTTCTATGCACTTTCATCCCACCAAGAACAAGAGAGTTCACCCGATGTAGTTACTGTTATGTTACGTGTTTTTCATCTTGATATTTATGCATTGATAGATCTAGGGGCCACATTATCTGTCGTGATTCCCTATGTTGCTATCAGTTTTGATGTCAGTCCCGAAATCCTTTAAGAACCCTTCCCAGTTTCTACTCCTATTAGTGAGTTAATTATAGCACGATGGGTCTACAAAAATTGCCTGGTTACAGTCCTCCAGAGAGTCACCTCAGTCAATCTAGTAGAGTTATACATGACCGACTTGGATGTTATCTTCAGGATGATTGGTTGTATTCTTGTTATGCTTCGGTCAATTGTAGAACCCGAATAGTACAATTCCAATTATTAGGTGAACCAGCTCTAAAGTGGAAGAATAGTTCCGCAGTGCCTGAGGGTCGCTTTATTTTCTATATTAAGGCTAGAAAGATGATCTCCAAGAGTTGTATATATCATTTAGTTCAGGTTAGGGATTCTATGTTCGAAACCCGGACCTCTTCAATCAGTCCGTTGTTTGTGAGTATCCAGAGGTGTTCCTAGATAATCTACCAGGAGTCCCTCCCGAGCAGGAGACTGACTTTGGTATCGACCTTCTCTTTGATATGCAGCCCATATCCGACCCTCCTTACAGAATGGCTCCAACTGAGCTAAGGGAGTTGAAGAATCTCTTAGATAAGGGTTTCATCAGGCTTAGTAAGTCCTCGTGGGGTACTCCACGGGGATCTCTTTGATGCAGTCTTCGGATTTTTGTTATTTTTTATAAAAATTAAGGGATTTCGTCGATTTCTAAAGTATAAAATTGCAGCTGAAGAGTATAAATAAAAATGATGAAAATATTTCATCGAATAGCATGTGTGGTTGAGTAGTAGGATTGTCCAATGTCATAGTAAATAATTAGGTTGTTTTTCAATTATCTACATTTTTATGTATAATTTTGAAAAACCTAATCCAATTTGTCGATTTTTTAAAAATTTCTCTATCAATTTTAAATTTATTAAAATCTACGGACGGGATCGGTTGTCCCTCAATTTTAACCGATCTTATCTATCTATTTCGTAAAGTTGTCCTAGACCAAATTAACGATATACAGTCTATCGATTTGACATCGATTTTTCTTAAAAAAACTAACCCAGTCTGTCGGTTTTAGCATTCGATTTTGACTTAATTTTTAGTTGTGCGAGTAGTAAATAACTCCATCTCCAACCCTAAGATTGTAAGTCTGTGTCACCAGTAGAGTAAAGGAGTGCTCCTGAAGAAAAAAAAATACTTTTCCATTTCATATTTTCTTTGTTACGGTCAGTCTTCTTTCTTCTAGTAAAAAGCTAATAATTTCAGTTCATATTTATAAAATTAGTCTATTCAATTTATATTTTGATAAGTTAAATCATGTATATTATGATTGGGTTAATATGAAATTTAATATATTTTAACTCATAAAAATATAAATAAATATGAATAAAATATGAGTATGCACATTTTACCATATTTTACCACAAAGCCAACTTAAAAATACTCTCAAAGCTTTAAAATTAAATAATGGCAGCCGCGTGGATTGAAGAAGTTTGAATCAGTGGGGCGGTTTTTAATAATCTTTGCAAAGTTTGGGTTAGCTTTAAAATTATGCCGGCATTTAGTTAATTAGATATAAAATTGTTATTAGGTTTTTAATAAATTTTACGAAGTCTTAATTATCTTTAAAATTAGAGATATACTGGCATTTAGTTGATTATTAGTTAATTAATTAGATGTGATATTGTTATTTGGTTTTTAATTAGACTAATGTTTGGATTAGCTTTAAGACTAGAGATATACTGTCATTTAGTTGATCATTATTTAGTTAATTCTATTTAATATTGTTTTTAGGTTTTTAATAAATTTTACAAAGTCTGGATTCGCTTTAAAATTAGAGATATGCTGCCATAGAAGATTAATGTTGGTTAAAATTATTTTGTTTAATTTATATCTTACCCAATTAAATTTTTACTTATATTTATATATTGATACATTACAATCCAATCCATTTTAGCTTAATTTATTCAAATTTGCCACCACAAATTGGTACTATCAAAAGTGTCATGCTTATGATATTGTTAATTTAATCTTTGAATTTTTTATTTTTTTGGCTTTAGGTATATGAATCTCAAATTAAATTAAAGAAAGATACTTCCCGTCTCAATTTAAATATCTTAATATGATTAAATATGAAGTTTAAAAAATAAACAAATTAGTTTAAATTAAATTAAATATATATATAATTTTTCAAATTATGTAATCTTGAATTTATCATATATAAATATATATATATATATATATATATATATAGAATACTAGAATATAAAATTTACTAAATATAAAAAGAAATTAAAAAGAAAATAGAACAGTTATATTGATACGGATGGAGATCAAATTATAATCTAAAATAGAGCAGGCAGAACAGGAATTAATTGTTGATAGCTTCTTACAAGGGAAACAAGGCAACGGGGATTAAGGGAAAAGCCATCAAGTCGTTTCCACTGTTTTACTCTAATTCAATTAAAAAAACCTTAATTTACTACTCGAATTTCTTATTTAATTATAATTAAATGCATTTCCTTTGTGTTACACTGAAAAGCTTTACTATTACTCCCTTTTTTTTTAATCGGTAGAATAAGATCTACAGATTTTTTTTTATAAAAAATAAATAAGGCGATTAATATAATTTTATTAATTAATAAATACTTTTTAAAAATATATAATAATTATGTTTTTCACGTTATAGAGTGACTTAAATACTAAAGGTATAGTTTAAAAAAATGATCAATTATTTCTTAAGCTTCTATAGTGACAACTATTTTGGAATAAATATTTTTAATATACCTAATAAACTAGTAAAAAGGAAGGAAGGGAGTACTGATCAGTTCATCCTAATTTGTGTGATGTACTTTGATTGGTCACGAAGTTTAAAAAATATGGGAAGTCTTTTGAAACTTGTCGTGTAAATAAGTCAAAAATGTTTATGTGGATATAAATTATCTCATTAAGAGTGAAATGAGTATTTTAAAATTAAATTTTTTAATAAATATAAAAATATATTATTTTTTAAAAAAAAATTAACTAAAAAGATGTTTTAGCACAAATTAGAACTGGAGAATTAATTTTAAAACATACAGAGTACTTCTTATGAGCCAAATATTAATTTGTAAAGAAGACATTGATTAGACAGGCAGTTCTATAATGTCGTACTATTTTAGGTGTAAACAATAGAGTAATAAAAAAGTGATAAAGATCATTATTACTTTCGTAATCTTTAATTAATTAAAGTGTTTATATATTTTTTTAATATTTTCCATAAAGGTTGCAAAGCGAAGAGAAAGGTAACATTGTGTTATGTTGAACGCCTTTGTCATTAATTTACATGCAGATTTATTTCGTTTAGAGAGCCTACGTTAACTAAAAGTGCAAATTATTTCTCTCTTCTTTTTTTATTTAATGGTTAAAAGGTGAAGATTGATTATTTTTTTAATGGTTAAAAGGTTAAGAAAATTTCAACATGATTGAGTCAACATAAATACCTTTTAATTATGTGGTTTACAAGTAAGAGTATGATTTTCAAGTCTTAAATTATTGTCATTTAGAAAGTAGCAGTAACTTCATGGTCCACTATGAGATGGAAAGAGATCGATGCTTTTATTATTAGGGGTGTTAAAAGAGATGGATCGGATTGAAATTAGTATATTAAAATGTATTAAATTAATAATAGACGGGTCATTGATTTATTTAAAATTTATTTAGGTTGAAATAAATTTTGCTGAAGTAGATTTAAAATCATATGATATTTTAATTCATTCAATTTTTATTAAGTTTTAATTTTTTTCAATTTATTTTCTTATAATTTGTTTGAGTATCTAATAATTTTTTTTGTTTATGATTATATAATAAAATATCAAATTAAAAAATATCTTTTAAAAATATTTAAAGAAATTTTTTATGAATTAATCTGAATTACATATTAACTCAATTTTAAATTAGTAACTAAATTAAATGAGTCAAAATAAATTAAATTAATAAAATAAAAAAATTATTAATTTATCTAAATCTAAATAAATTAAACAAATCATAATTTTATGAATTGAGTTTAATCACCCTCGCACATTATAGATTTAAAAGATAGGATGACCCTCTGCATGGAACAGATAAGACTACATATAGGGATACACTTAGCTTATAAATGATTGAACGGACTTTCATAAAATCTTTACAATTTTCATGACTAAATTTAAGAAGAGATAAATAATGACCCACTTATTTTATTAAATAAATAACTTTCTTAAGGTGTCCAAAATAATAATATCAATAATAATAATATAATTAATATAATTTTACAAAATGAGGTATGAGAGGAAAGAATATACACTGATTTTATCTTTATTTTAGAATTAAAGAGGTTGTTTTTTATAGACCTTTGGCTCATTAAAAAAAACAACAAAAATACAAGAAATAACAGATAATAACAAAACAAAACAACATATAGTAACATGATAGTAACTACAACAAAATACTATGATAGCTAAAGTATAAGAAACAATAAATAGTAACAAAAATCAAAGGACAAACAACTACTTAAGGCGATACTTGTTATTACCCGTAGGATTTCCGGCACCTAGATGGCCTATTCGTGCGTTGGTCGAGCATATTTGGAAGCCATACATGCTAGAAAAAGGCCCGGGGAAAGATCGGACAAGCGCCAAGGCGGCGCGTCGCAAGGCAAAATGCGACTTATAAATCGCATTTTAGGAATGCGACTTATAAATCGCATTCCATGAATACGATTTATAGTGCCAATTATATTTATGCCCCCACTTCGGTTTTAATTTAGTATGTTCATTATATTTTCCAGAAACGTGAGAGAAAAAAAAAGAGGCGAAGGATATGGATAAATTGTCGCTCGATTACGCCGCCAAACGCGGTCCAAATTCAAATTAACCTCAGGTACCGAGGTATTTAGCAGCAGGGAGCATTCCTACGGATTTTGTTTCGCGAAATACGGCCGACGAATCGTCGAGCTACCGAGCTAAGGTAAGTAGAATTGCTCCAAACTAGTGTCTATGTGCTCCTAGCTGTGAAGTGAATACTTCTCCCTTCTGGACTTCTGAAAAATAGTGAGTTTTCGACCGTCTTTCGATAAGCCTAAGTTTAGGCTACAATTATATCGAAAGTGACGTCGTTCTTTAGAATAAAGCTATATTTAGTATTAATTAGCGTATAAATGAATGCAGTTGGGAGAAATAGCTGGACTATTGACCGAGCCTCGTCCGACAGACGGATAACTCGAGGTTAAGGTATGTAAAGCTAGTTCTTTCGGCAAATTAGTAGCTTTAGCCTTGTATAATACAATAAACTCCGTAGTAGAATTCCCGGAAGTGGAATGTTAAGTATTGTGCGAGTTCAGTAAACCTAGTTCGCGTTGTGATATCATATTCAGTCTGAAAGTTAGAAAAGCATGTGCCCAAGGGCAAGTTAGTAGTTCAGATTCAGTACAGCCTATTATGTGAATAGCAAGCATGTTGTAGAATAAAAAGGAACAGATTTTCATAATAAAAGTCAGTAAAGAAAGATCTAATAGACAGACAGTATCTTGGCTACAGAGTAGCCGTACAGTTAAACAGAGGTTACAGAATCAGTATAATTAGTAAGAATCAGTTCAGTATAGAAACAGATCAGAATAAGAAGTTAGATTCCAGATAGTCTTTTCAGTTATACATGCTTGTTATTTCTATGTGCTATTTATTTGTTGAGACTTGTTGTGGCATGTGGACACCCCTTTAACATCCCCACCGCCCCTGGGTTATAGCTGTGTCGATACCAGATTCAGATACTGCCACCATCTGGGCGATGCCGTCCGCCTAGAGGACGATGATGGCCGACCACCATGATAATACGGTCCAGACCACCCTGCTTGCAGGGGTAGTTCAGTTTACTCTGCGCAGAGCCAGTCTACCCTGTTTACAGGGGCAGAACACTCTATGTGCGCTTGTGGCCGGGGGCAGTTCCAGATACAGATTTTTATAAAATTACCCTGTTGCGTGCTTGCACCCAGGGGCAGTTTCAGTTACAGATACAACAGCAGACTACCCCGTGTGCACTTGCGCCCAGAGGCAGGAGTCTTCGGACTCAGACACAGTTTATTGTCAGAGGCCAAGGCCTGAGCTACGTACCCAAGGGGGCCGGTAGGAGGAGCTCACAGTCATCAGATGAGTGGAGTGACTTATTTTTGGTTGGTTTTGACCCGGGTAGGGGTATATAGATTGTTTGCTTGCTTGGCGCCATCCGGCTTATGGGGGTTGGTATTGGCTCTTGCTTGCTACTTGTATATCTATTTATGTGCTTTATATATTACATACTAGCTACTAGACAGCAGGCCATCGCGTCTACAGGTACACCTCTGCCTTATCAGTACAGAAAGCTTGATTTAGTTCATACCAGCTTCTTCAGATTCAGTTATCTCCTGCTATACAGAAATGCTAGATACGCTATCTATATTCAGTTGTTTTCAGTTGTACTATTTCAGTTGCTTTGCATACTCAGTACCAGTGGTACTGACGCCCAGTGGGGCGCTGCATTACTTGCCTGCAGGTACTCATAGACGAGGAGGCGACCCCTCGTGATTCCAGTCAGCTATTGAGTATTCAGCTCCTATCATCCGGAGACTGAATTCCAGAGGTGTATTCCGTTTTCTTTTGTTGTACAGTACGGGTAGGTCGGGGCCCTGTCCCGATCATTTCTATTGTTATTCCTAGAGGCTTGAAGTCTGTATATATTTCCCTGTGGTCAGTTGAGCCGGTCGTGTGAGGCCGTGCAGCTTGTTATAGTTATTTGTTATTTCTGTTCCTGTTGGCCGTGTGTGGCCATAACCAGTCAGTAGTGGTGACCTTGCCGGTCACGTAATTATTTAGCGTGCTATTGTTAAGTTACAGAGAACTAGACAGCATGGTGGCCTTGCCGGCCCGCATAGGTTCCCTTGACAGTAGTATGTTTCTGGTTAGCTGTTTTTTTTTTCAGGTACAGGTGGCTATAGGCCTGTTGGCCGGAGGCTGTGTTTACAGCCGTTATATAGCCCTTTGTTTCCAGGAATTTGAGTTAGAGCCAGCTAGGCACCAGATGTGCCTTGGCTCACCAGATAGCAGTCTAGGTCCTACTAGGGCACCAGGTGCCAGTCATACCCCCCCCAAGGTAGGGCGTGACAATACTACAACTACTGGTATTGATGGGTAATAAGATAACACACTGCTACATACATTAACTTTCTATCTTAAACTACACCCTTTACAACCTCCTGTCTAAGGTCATATCCTCATAAGCTGACACTGCGTGATATCCTGTCTAATCACCTCTCCCCAATGTTTCTTTAATCTGTCCCTATCTCTTCTGAAATCATTCATAACTAATTTTTCATGCTTCCACACTGGGGCATCCATACATTTTTTTTTAATCAAAGTTCCCAAATTTTATAAATAGGCCAAAGAAAAATCGAAAGGGGCTAAATCTGACCTCTTTAATACAAAACTAGGATGAGAAACTCATACTTATACTCTAACTTATCAAAGAAAAGCAAAGGGGAAAGAGGAGGGTTACTCCTCATCACATTAGCTTACAAAAATAAAGTTCTAAAACAAAGAACTTCGAGCTAAATAAAAGACTAAGAAGAGTCGGTCAGGATAAAAAATGAAGTGCGCTTCTTCACTCATATTTTAATGTTAGGCTTGCCAACTATATCATTTTTCAGCATGGATATAATCTTAGGATGAAGGTGTATAACCTCAGTGAAAAAGATAGTTATTTTACAATGCTCTGCAAAGTGAGCAAGCATGTCAGTCGTGGTATTACCTTTTCTCTTAACATAACACCATACATCTCCTCTTAACATGTATGAACCATTTTAATTGCATTTTTCATATTTTATCCTCTATCAAAGCATCTCTCACCTTATCTCGAATAAGGTGGGCAAAAAACTAAAAAATCATATAGAAAAGGAAAGGAGAGGGGAGTAATTTTTTTTTTGTCCTAGATCTAGTAAGGAAATCGTACAAAGAATTATGCTTACTAATTAATTAATTATGTCTAATTAAGTAATATGGTTGAGACACTCTAGTTAATTACAAGGAGTTAGTACGTGGAATATAATGGAGTAATGCTGAGGCAACAGTAGAAAAGGAATAATATGATGATGATAAGTGAAACCCATCTGAGTCTTGATTAGAAAAGTATAATTAAGTGAACCACACTAATCAACGTTGCTTATATATATAGTACACAAATGCATGAATCATATATATATATATATGTGTGTGTGTACGAAGCACATATTAATTATCTCCTCGGATTCTGTTTATTTTTATTTATCTGCAATTAATGTTAAATGAACCTATCATTATCGCGCACAAAATATATTAATTAAATCTAGGATATTGCTACTAGTTGAATTTCTATTCTTTAACATCATAGGGTTAGTCAAACAGTAAATAATGGTCCCCAATGAAAAGTTCTTTTGAACTATTGCTGAAAGGGGATTAATTAATAATGGAGTAGTAATCTTCAATTTAAAATGCTCATTAATCAAAATGTACCAGACAAACTTTACTTGACTTCAAAATTAGACGTGATAATGATTGGAGTTAAGTTGATTTAGCTGGCTTATTGCTGCTTTTAAAAAAAATCAAGCTCTCATCCGAATATATATGGGCTAAATTAATAATGCATGGGTCATTGACCTGTTTAAATATTATTTGGTTTGAGATGAGTTGGATCAAGATGAATTAGATAAAGGGTCATTTACATTTTTACCTTTTAAATATGCTTATTTTAATCTTTATTTTTAGAAATTGAACTTATACTTAACGGGTCATAAATTATATTTTCACATCATAATATTTCACAAGTTATGTTCTACGCCCTTCAAGAACTAATACATATGTATATATATATATATATATATATGTCCGCAGGCATAAATTAAGTGTTATTTAACTCGCAAGATATACCTTTACCTTAATAATTAAAAAAATTGCAAGGCACAAGTTAGCCTTGGAAGGCACAAATTAATGTTGTTAAACTTTTGCCTTCAGACACAAGTTCATACCGCTGAACCTATGCCCCCAAGTATAATTTCATGATGCTGAACTTCTGTACGTTAGAAACAAGTTCATGTTGCTAAACTTACGCCCCAAGATACAAATTTATATTGCTAAACTTATATCATACTACTAAACTTATGCCCCCGATGCATAAACTATGTGAACTTATGTCCTAAGGAAATAAGTACTTGTGTCAAAATTTATACATAGGGAATATTTCTCTTGCTTTGTGAAATTTTTTTTTGGCTGGCAGGGGCATTTTTGATCACTTTTTTTGGTCACTTAAGGTGTGGAAGGACAAAAATTAAAAATCATAAATTTGAGAGACAAAAATTCAAAAATTTCCAAAGAAGGCCATTTGTGCAAATGACCCTAAACATTAAAGACCAGTCCATTTGATAGGAAAAAAATTAAAGACCAATTCATTTAAAAAACAAACCATGAAGTTAAATGCTAAATAACAGATCAAAACTCAACTTGTCCAACTCTTTAACAGATTTTAATTTCTTTGATTATTTTCTTATATTTTATCTAATTAACTAATAATTTTTTTATTATATCTATATATAACATTTAAAAGAATTTCTAAAAAATTTTAACAATATCTTTCGTGAATTGATTTGAGCTATTCAAATCAGCTCAACTTTTAAATAAGCATGAACTTAGTTGATCAAAATAACCTAAGGGAATAAATGAAATTAACCCATTCAAATTTGAACTGATTGTGAAGTCATATTTTTACGAACTAATTTTTCATTTCTAATAAAAAAAAATTTTGGGGGGGGGGGTAAAGAAAGATTAATTTATTTATTTTTTTCTTAAGAAAAAAAAAGAGAAGAAGATGAGAATGAGAAGAGAAAGTTGATGAATGGAAGTGGTTGAGTTGGGGATGAGGGTAGGGAACTGTTTGTTGGGTGGGGGCAAAAAAGGTATTGGAAAAGAGGTCCCTTTCTGGTTTGTAGCGCGAGAATTACGGGCGAATCGAAGTCAGAACCAAATAGTATACATACAGTCCCCAAAAGATACAAAATCCTCAGTCACTTGTCAGTTCTTGTTCTCTCTTTAGTCATTCATCTTTCTCCTCAAATTCCACTTCTTCTTATTCATATCATAACATAATGTGGCCAAATATATATATATATATAACACCTCAATCCAATACTATAAGTCTCTCACTTCAACTCTGTCTCTCCCTAAATATGATTAAACATAACAATGTCATTCATTTTTACACTAATTAATGGACACTTAACTTGCTAAACCAGATCAATTTTGTTTTGTATAATTAAGATTATTATAGATAGCTACACACTATTTGTCAATGACCAAGCAAACGATGCTTAGCTGGTTTTTTCAAATGATCTGTCACATTGAGAATGAGCTATGATGCAGATTCCTATGAAGGCGGTAGTGAAAAATCTTAGATGATGAGCGAGTGTTCAATCCAATAAAATATCACGTGAGTAAAGACGTGCAAAAGTAAGACGGGACTATAATATGAGAGAAATATTCTTTGAAACGACTAGTACATAAATAACAAATAAGCTTGTCATAAACAGCGGCAGAATCATACTTGTGTGAAAAATATATATTCGCACCTCTTAATTAAAAGTTAACGTCATACGGAGTGGTATATAAATTCGAGACACACACCTAAATCTGCCTTTAATTTGTTTAGCTATATTTATGAAAAGTCAGTTTCTTACCCCCACAGAGAGGGAAACCTAATCAATCCAGCGTTTATATGTCATTCTTGTCTCTCTTACCCAACTTTTTGCATCCTTTATATATTCATCGTTTTTTTACCCTTTTTTTTTTCTCTCTCTCTCAATATTTAACACCAAATTTTTTGGTAATATATATAACTTGTAAAATCACTTAAATTAGGTCATGTTTTCTAAAATAATTTTTCGACGTCACTGGCTGCCTTACTATAGGGGAACATCATGAATCGTACTACTTTCTTCTTAAAGTGATAATAATACGAATTTGGGTTTGTGTTTGGGTTTGGTATAGATTTCTAAAAATGTTTAGGAAAATAATTGCCCACTTGGAATAATTGTAAAAAACCTTTAGATAACATGTAGTATATTCATTTTTGTGATAGCCATTTTAATATTATTTTTATTTGGGGTACGGTTGAAGATATATAGGTTTACCATTGGGGTAATCAGGTAAACAAATCAGCTTCTCTACCTTCGTGAGGTAGAAATGAAATTTGCGTATATTTTGCTTTTCTAAATTTTATCGTATAAAATTACACTGAGTATGTTATTGTTATTTCGAGAAACGTAATCAAATTTTTATATAGTGATACTAAACGAGAAAAAGTTATTTAAGATAATAATTTGACTTATAAACTATATACTAGTTGTATTCCTTCGGCTCTAAGCCATAAAGAAAAGGGTCTCCAATTTGAGTTTTATGTATTAAAATTTTTTTAATAAAAATATTTTTTTTTCAACGTATGAATTTTACGCGATATAAATTTAAATTTTGCGACATCTTTTATGAGTGACAAAAAAAAAAGAGCCATATATAGAAGAGAAGAGGTCAGTAGGAGCTGTCAGTCAAGGGAAGTAGTGTTGAATAACTAAAGTCTGACTCCATGCTAAGCTAATGCATGTGCTCTTCTGCACATTTTGTGCCATCACTTAACAGTTTTCTTGCCTGAGTTTTAAGAGTTTTCATTATGCAACAATAAATTATAGAAGAAAAAAAAAAGAAGAAAAAGAACCAAGATGTGACACTGGTCATTTTCTTTCTTATACTACTATTTATCGTTGAATTTTCGTACAATTAATATTTCAGTAGCTATTTAGCTACTTCACTCTACTTTTCTTTTAGTTCAATTAACTCATGGCTCAGTTAACTCAGAGTTAAGTCAAGGTACGTAATTGATTATGCATTCAAAGGAAATATTTTAAGTTATTTTTTGAAGTGTTCTAGACCAACAACTCAAACTATATTAGTCACGAGAAAGGCACAAAGACTTACCAGTTTGACAGGACAATCACTATGACAAAATTTTATGAAAATAGAGTGTTAAATATTTGTTTTTTCTTTCTTGGGTTTATCACCAATTGTTTGGTACTCGCATGTATTGGAGTAACGCTTAATCCACTTTTACATTATATAAAATAAATTTAAGAGGAAAGTGTTTCTTACTCCAATCATTTTTAATTTAAGATTCGATTTCAGAAAATTTAATTAAAGATAAAGAAATTTTATCAATTTCACCACAATTCTTGTAAATGAATATATTTCTATAAAAGAAAATTATGAAGCACCGCTTAATAATTGAAGAGAGTTGTGGAATACAAATCGGGATTTTGGGGCTAGTTTTTATAGTATGGTATTTCACAGTTAAGCTAGGTCTGATTTTACAACTCTTTTAGAAACATTACGTACTGCCATATAGGTCTGATATGTGTCCAATCGTTTAAATAGGATTGTAGTACTAGTTGAATTGAATAAGAAGACTTAGTCTTCTAAAATTTTATTTTTTCTGTTCATTTTTAGCTAGTCATATTTCGTTTTAATCTCTTATTTATAACATTTTGCTTCAAGAGAGTGAAGGAAGATAGTAGTACACCATTTAAGTACATAAAATATAATTCTTCATATTGATATCTATAATCATTAACAGCATTTATGTACCAAATTTTTTTAACACCAGTTAATATTTTTTCATTATTCAAATTTCGAAGGCCATGATCAACACTTAACAAACATTTCGAAAGCCACTGCAGTTAAAATTAATGCAATTATTAGGCAGTGATTATATAAATTTTAATAATTACATAATATAATAGTAGAAAATAATTTGTTTTTCATAACATAATTACAGTATAATTAGAAACATATTATTTGATTATATAAATATAATTATAAGATTAGTTTTTTTTAATTATGTTTAATAAATATGTATCTTTATAAATATTATTTAAATAAGATATTTAAAATACATATTATTTTATAAAAATATAATATTAAATAATTATATATATGTAATTAATATTATATAATAGAGTTTAATTGATTTGATTAATAGAAAATAAAAGCATAATTAAAACATCACATAAGCATGTTTGACAAAAATAAATAAATATTAACTATAATATTATTTTTTACCTATTGCATTACCATGGGAGCTCACCGGGGTAAAACAATGAAAAGTCACTCCTCTCAATTCAGCCTCTAAGAAGTCCATGACTGCATTTTTACCTTCATCCGGATATTAAATAAATATTTTCGTGTACTCCTTTGCTTGCGCTATAGGGATAATACAAGGTACACAATCGACACATTTTTTTTTGCTAAATAATTAATAGTGATAATTGAAATCTTTGGAGGTCCCCTCAACTTAAGGATCTTTACGCAATTAATCAATTGGATTATTTATTTATTTTTTCTAATCGATATACATAAATTATACTTTAATTATACATATAAAATATAAAAATTATATATATATTATACATCCGTCATTTATTTTTAGTTTAAGCGATTCTGGTGGATATCTATTTAGGTAAATTTTCCAATCTTAAATGGATCATCTTTAAGCAAATCGCTCAAACTTAGTAGTGTGTCATCTAAAGAGCCAAGGAATAGGCAGAGGAACGTCCTCTGATTTGTCGGCATTCTTTCCAAGTGAGGAAAAAGCTACATATGCCCAAGCGTGTAATCACAAAAATAATAAATAAAAATATAAATAAATAAATACCACACATTCTATAATCTACTGCCCCATTTAATTTGTTGATAATATTTACCGTAATGCAAAAAAAAATAAAAAATAGAGAGCATAGGTTGCATTCTTCTTATTGTCATGTGTTTTGGAAAGCTTGCATATGTCTATCTTGTTCTTTAAGTAGTTCGAATTAAGGTCATAGCATTTCTAATTTCAAGAAAAATTTTCGAAGAACTCTAAAGAGTGCACAATTTTAATCTATGAGATGGTTGTTGTTCAACGTAGTGATTTACGTGATGGTGGCGGTTAGTAATGGTTGTTGTGAAGGTGAAGTTGGTTGATATTAGTAGTTAACAGTGCTGATGATCGTGGCTGAAAAATATACGGTGATTTGACAATGTGTTGGTGGCAATGTTAGTTGTGATGCTGAAGGTGGTTGGTAGTAAGAATTGGCCGCAGAGCTAGTGGTAGTGAATGATATTGTAGTAGAGGCGGTGACGACGGTGACAGTGGTGATCATGAATATAATTATAATACTTAAAATGGTATGTATGTAAATATTAACAGTATTAGTTGGCAACAACAGTGATTGCTAATGGCTGTTATGATGACGAGGGTGGTTGACGACTGCAATGGTGGCAGAGGTACAATGGTTGATGGTGGTGACTGGTAGTTATAGGCATAGTGGCGGTGAGATGGTTAGTGGTGGCGACCGGTGGTTGTGAACCAAATGGTGGTGATAATTATCCACATAAACATTCCGTTTAATAATATTATTAAGATTTTATTTTAAATCTTAAAGATTAAGACATATTTAGACTAAATAAATACACTTAATAACCTACTATCTGAATTATTCATACTCAATTCTCTGTATTAAGTGCAAACAAATAAGTCCTTAATAAAACTGTAAAAAATTTATTGCCTTAAAACTAAAGAAAAGAAAAAAATCAATGTATTTTGCCAATTAAAGACCTAAAAGAGATCTTTTGCCAATTCTTCTTTCTCTTTCTTGTTTTTCCACGTAGAGGGAGTAGATTTATTTATTTTATATACATTTCTTTATTCTTCAAGAAAGAACGTCTTGTCACCCACGCAGCCGCAGCACCAGTATACACCCCTCTCCCCCTCTTTCCCTTTTCTTGTTCCACAGCCACAATCTTCTAAAATCCTCTTTCCCTTCAATTCTGTACTCTGATGATAATATTAGCAACTTCATTTTAATATGCACAAATTTCTTCAGTGCAACTTCACCTCTACCCCTTCCATGCTTTGATGTCCAATTTTTATTCTTTTTCTTACTTTATTTTGTAGAGATCTTGATGAAGAGTAGTTGAATATAAAAGGCTGAAGGGGGCAATAATATAAGTATTTCTTGACTTCCTTTAGGGTTTTCATCACTTGCTTATCCACATCTTATCTTGATTTTAGGGTTTTATCTTTTTATTTTTAATTTTGACCAAATCTATCTTGTTTAATAGAGTAATGGAGAATAATTATAATAATCAAGTAGGGGAGAACTCAGGTCAAAGAGGTCATTTCTTCTATGGGGGAAGCCAGGTTCTTGCTGCACCCCCAAATTCATCTATTTATGGAGGAGGAGGAGGAGGAAGAACTAGCGGAGGCGGAAGCGGAGGCGGAGGCGGCGATTGTTATGATCCGATGATAGTGAAGACAGAAGGAGGAGGAAGCACTTCTCATCATCATCATCATCATCATACGTTCCATTACCCTTCCATAATTCGTCATCAGACGGTTCAAAATCACCACGAGAGTACGGAGAATTCAGGTTCTGGTGGTGAAGTACTTGAAGCTTTAAAAGCCAAAATTATTGCTCATCCTCAGTGTTCCAACCTTTTGGAAGCTTACATGGACTGTCAAAAGGTACCTATTCCACATTTTACTTTGATAATTACATCTTACAATATTTAATTATGTCTCCTTTCTTCTCTTTAAACTATGTATTTAACTCATAATACTCCTACAATAATCCTCTAAACTTATTTACCTTTTGTCTTAATGTGATAATTTTCAAGAGTTTATACTTTTTGCGTTCATAATTTCAGGTTGATCTGATATCATATTAAAGTTTGTGACCGTGCTTATAAAAAAAATACTTTTTTTTAACTTATTTTATATGACAGGTGTAGACATTATTTTCAGTTTGTGTATTTAAGTTACTGAATTATTGTATAGGTGGGAGCACCACCGGAAGTGGCGGCGAGGCTGTCAGCTGTACGGCAAGAGTTTGAGGTGAGGCAACGAGCTTCGTTGACCGACAGAGATGTTTCCAAGGACCCAGAACTTGATCAGTTTATGGTCAGTATCTTATGGATCATTTCAATTCAACAATTTTATCTCATTTTTTAAACAATATACTAAATATGCAAAAATTATACATTTAGTATATCCAACTCGTACTCCTGAATCCGTCTTTGATTAATTGATTAATATGCAGGAAGCGTATTATGACATGCTAGTGAAGTACAGAGAGGAGCTAACAAGGCCCTTACAAGAAGCAATGGAGTTCATGCAAAAGATCGAAGCTCAGCTTAATATGCTTGGTAATGCTCCCGTTCGGATCTTCAACTCTGGTACTTTTCTTATTTTCTCTTAAATATTACTCTCTTCATCCCAATTAATTTATCTGATTATTAAACACGAAAGTTTGAGATTTCTTTTTTTTTGAAATTGGCGACTTAAAACAAATCATAAATATATGTTTGATTTCAAATCATCTACTCTCCTTTCAAATCTGTTGTCGAGATAACTTTCTATTCGAAACAATCTCTCTATTCTACCTTCGAGCTGTGTACATCTCACTTTCCTCATATCACTCCCGTGCGACTATGGGGTATGTTATTATTGTTTATAAATCATTTAATTAAATATAAAGTTAAATTATTTTAAAATATTGAAAGAATCACATATTTTGGAATGAAAATAAAAAAATAGTGTCGGCATAAATCGAATGGCGCGAATGCAAGTAGTAGTATCTAGTTGAGAACGATGAAATTTAATTTTGTTCTTCATCGTAATTGCCAAGCATGGAAAGTTTGAAAAAAGAATAAAACTAAGAGACTGATAAAAGTTGCACATTTGAGTGCTTAAAGAAGAAAAAAGAACAAGGAGAAAATAAAAACTAAGGGCTATGATTTGAACTTTTTGTTTCTGGGTTCAGTGTTAGAACTGTTGGTTCATTCAATATTTGTCCCAGTGCATTGCTATTTCTGTTCAAGACAACTTTGACCCAAACTATCATTCTTCATTTCCAATTAAATGCTTTTCTGTGGAGAGATATAGAGAGAAGAACACTTTGACATTTGGAGACAAAACCCTATTTACGAGTGTACCAAGGTGAATAATACTCCGTTTCAAAATTGATTTTGCCTTTTGATTTTGTTTCAAAATAAGTGGTGTTTTGTATAGTCAAGAAGACATTAATGACGTTCTTTCAATTTTTTACTCTTATTTAAGTGGAGAGAGTGAAAATATTAAAGAATTACATCTTTATTAGGAGTAAGCGGGTAAAATTACATTTTTTATCTAGGAACGAGTAGTTTTCTTAAGTGGTGTGCTCAAGCTAAAAGTACTACTTATTTTGAAACGGAGGGAGTATACTTTATTAGTCCCTTCATTTAAAAATAAATAGCGTTTTTAACTTCGGCATGCTCCTGAGAAAAATTAACTTATTTTTAGAAAGTAAGACGTATTTTTACTTGCGCTTAATGAATATTTTGAAAAAAATATAATTCTTATTAATTTTTGATTATGTAAAACTTTCTTTCATTAAATATGATTGAAAGAATGTCATTAATGTCTTCTACATTACGTGAAACATCACTTACTTTGAAACAAAACGAAAAGATCGAAACATCACTTATTTTTAAATGAAGAGAGTATTGTTGAAAAAAGCGATTAAGTGTATACTCACTCCGTTTTAATTTATGTAATGTAGTTTGACTGAATACAGAATTTAAAAAATATAAAAAGCTTTTTAAAACTATTAATTTAAAATAAGTCATAAATATTTATGATAAAATTATAAATTATTTTATAAAAATAAAATAAACATTTTAAAATTTAAATTATTATTAAATATAAAAAAATATCATTATTTTTTAAATATATAAAAATTAAAAGTGGTTCCAATAAATTGAGACACATGAGTGCTTCATTGTTAATGAAAAAGAAATGAATGGGTTGCATAATGCAAATAAAAAAACGGAGGGACAGGCAGATCTTCTAGATATAATAAACAATGTTGGAAGCCACACGTTTGTTTCTCTAATCTTGTTTAATTTAGCTTAACTTTAGCTTTATGGGTCCGGTCCAGTGTATTCACTGACAAATTCTTAATGGTGTTATTGTTCCCACCTAGTAAATTCTCACTACATTACATATATCTGACACTCTCAACAGAAACTATTACAGTATATCTCCCAAGTAATGATGTGTTTATAGATTAATTAATAACCTTTTCGAAATTTAACCTTCTCACCCTAGAAAAGTTATGTCAATCACTACTATTAAGATATACTTAAAATATATTATGAGAATCTTTTATTTTCTTTTAATAAACTTCGTAACTAGTCAAATATCTGGAATATACAACTACATGCATGTATGTGAAGGTATAATAATAATAATAATAATAATAATAATAATAATAATATTGGTGTGTGTCATTTCCAAGTAGAGTTTGCTTTTTTGTATGTGGTAGCAATTAGGCGTTGGAAAAATAAAGTAACATTGGGTGCTGTTCATATCATCAGTGCTCTACCATGTAGCCTGTACCATGTTTGTCAGATACTCCTATTTCTCTTTTTGCCAATATTTTACTCCCTTATTTTTAAAATAAGTGGTATTTTAGTCATTTGAATTTTATTTCAAAATAAATGATGTTTTACATAATCAAGAAAACATTAATGATGTTTTTTTAATTTTACCCCTTATTTAGATGAAGAGAATGTTGCATAACCAAAAAAAATATTAAAGAGTTAAATTTTTTTCAAAATATTTATTAGGGATAAATAAATAAAAATATACTTTTCTTTCTAAGAATGAGTAATTATCCTAAGAGTGTACAGCTGTACATGAGCCGAAAACATCTCTTATTTTGAAGTTGGGGAATACAACATTTACTCGTTCAGATTTTGGTGTGCTCACCTATTTACAACATTTTCTTCTGCTTCTATGTCTTTCATGTTTTTTTTTTTTCCCATTTATATCAAAGCTTGCTTTTGGGCTTTTGGCCAGAGATTTTGGGAGAAGACTTTTGGAAATTTATTTTCAAATTTTTTCAAACTAATTCCATTTCATTCCTATATATCTGTTCTATATATGCATCATACTTTTCTATATTATGAAACAATGTAACTTTTAAGTTTTAATGACGTAGTTTTACGGTCACAAATATGACTTGACATCCATTAAGCTACAAATTCAAAAATATTTCTTTCTTAAATTCCACAATGTAATCAAACATCTTTCACATAAAATGAAAAGGAGAGTTTCTGAGGGAGAGGGAGTGAATGGTCAGATCAGAGGTCAAGAGTTTCATCTCTTCCCTCTCTCTTTCGTATGTAGACCAATATGTCTGGAAGTGATTGAGAAAAAATTTCTGCTTCCTTTCAAGTGAACATGTATCCAATTGTATGAGCTTGAAATTGTAACCAAGAGTTCTGCTAGGATGAATATCTAGCCACCCTTACGTGGCATAAATTCGAATTAGTCGAAGTTTCAAAATAAATATAAAATACAGAATGTGTAGAAAGGAGCTTGAAATTATTCTTAAACCAATCACAAGCGCTATCCTCTAACCAAGAAAAATGTACCATTCATTTGGGGATGGGATCATGGGAAGGCCTTTTTTCTCGTGAGTTAATTTTGGAGTTGTGTTAGATCTAAGGTTCATTTCATTAATATGATATCAAAATCAGACCTATCTCAATTCATTGTTTTCAATGTTGAACTCCCCTCCCTCTCTTATACTATTCATGCTCTAGATGTTCAGTGTTGGACGTGCGGGAGTGTTGAGTCCCACATGTTTCATTTAGGAGTGAGATGATTCTTCCCTCATAAATTAATTAGATTCAAAATCTATTTCTTTATTATTCATGTGCTTCTCACTTGAGTGAAGTTCAAAAAAGATACATATGCATTTCTATTTTGATTCTTTAAAGTGCTCTTTTGTGTAATACATGAAGATGCATGACACGTCATGGTTTGTTTCCTCCTTTGGATTGTTCTAAGTGCAGGTATCTCCAATTTGCCTAAGATAGAGGCAGAATTGGCAAATTAAAATGTCGCTAATTGTCATGTTAAGGATTGATTAGCAAGGACGTGCAAATTAACGATTAAATTAATAATCTGAATTGATAATTAGATTATTGAATTAATAAATTGGATTATTGATTTAACAGATTGATTATCGGTTTACTGCCTTAAGTTATTGGATTAATGGTTCAGTTATCGGTTTGACCATTTCTTTTAACAGGTGAACCCATAACCCTATAATAATGTATTAAATTATAATTGTAGCTTTTAATATATAAAGTATTCTAGCAAGAAGAATTGGGTGTCAATGACAAGTGAAGATGATGTCATTCAAATTTAATTAAAATTGATTGTTTTAGTTGGGCTAATTCTATATGCTCTTTTTTTTTCCACCCATTTTTTTCTAGCTAACATATTTATGATTTATGAAAATTTTCGTTTGAGATCTTAACGGTTAACCCAATTACCAAACCGATAACACTTAAAAATAACCGATTAACGGATATTTTAACGGTTCTTTAACCATTTAGCATGTTTATAAATCGTAACCAATAAATTAAATTGATAATTTGCAAAATCGAACCAAATTGATCGATACACACCCTTCTGAATAGCCTAATCTAATTTTTCATCTATAAGAATTTGTTGAAAAATATAATTTACCAACATGGAACTCTTTAGAGAGCTTAACTTGTGTTATAAGGTGCCCACATATATCTCTTTGGGGTTCGATAAAATGCGAAATTCAAACTTCTAGAATTTTTAACATTGAATTGGTAATATTCATAAAATTATAGACTAGACATACTATCATTGCAATCTTAAATAAATTCTTACATATAAATTTATATTTCCCATCCAAAATACTAGGTGCAAAACCCAATGCTGTAAGGTTTTTATCCACCTTTTCTGAAGCTTGAATGAACATATAATTGGGGTACCCTCTTTTATACAGCAAGGTGAAGAGTTATTATTAACCTTATTATTATTTTTTTATTTTTTCCAGATGAGAAGTGTGAGGGTGTTGGATCATCAGAAGAGGATCAGGACAACAGTGGTGGAGAAACTGAGCTTCCTGAGATTGATCCACGAGCAGAAGATAGAGAACTGAAGAATCACTTGTTGAGAAAATACAGCGGCTACTTGAGCAGCCTCAAACAAGAACTCTCCAAGAAGAAGAAAAAAGGGAAATTGCCCAAAGATGCAAGGCAGAAGTTGCTCACTTGGTGGGAGTTGCACTACAAGTGGCCATACCCTTCGGTATTACATTACTTAATCTCTACACAAATAAAGCACTACTCATTACTTGCAAAAGTATTATTAGTTTAAAAAAAAAATTTGGGGGTAGGGAAGGGGATTACGAGGTAGGGAATGGAACCCTCACCAACAAGATAAAAATTGAGGTAATCAATCAACTGCAAGTTTTTGCGAGGACTACCCCTGTTTTGGGGTCGTTTTTAATTTTTACTCCATAAATCTGTGGTCCTTAATTTTTGGTTTTACTGCTCATTTGATGAAAACTTCTGGGCTAAAGTACCTTAATTTTGTTTGATAAAATTGTTCGCAAGGCAGAATTTTTTATAAAAAGTTTGTCTTAGGGTATAAGTTTTATAGGATTTTGATTTGCAAGACAACACTTTTAGAGAATCTATCTTAGGGCATAACTTCTGTCACTACTGAACTTGTGTCTTGTGACATAACTTGTGCCAGTGAACTGATGCTCTGAGCATAACTTGTGCCGTTGGACTCGTGTATAACTTGTGTCTTGAGCTTACATTTTTTTTTTTGCCTTCAAGCATAATTTGTGTCATTGCACTTATGCCTCGGGGCATAGTTGGTCCTTAAACTCATTCTTTTTGCTTTCTGGCATAATTTGTGTGACTACATTTATTTCTTGGCATAACTTGTGCATGAGACATAATTTCTTTTGACTTGACTTGGAGCATAATTTGTGTCACTGAACTTATGCATAGGGCATAACTTTGTTGTTTTAATGTTTTTGCTGTTAAGAGCATTTTTGACTATTTTTTTATTACTTAAAATTTTGAAGGGTAAAAATTAAAAAACAACAATTTTGCAGGGCAAAAATTATGGACCATCCCATAACAAAAATATTTGTGTGAATGACCCAACCGATTGAACTATTAAGCTTCTCTTATTAATTTCTTTGCACAAATGGTTTAAAAAAATATTCTCATTATTAGATCTTGTAAGAAGATGATGGTAATATGGCAAAAATGGCAATCTCTGTCATAATATATGTGAAGCTTTTTATTTTTGACAATAAATTTGATTAATTCTTAAAGTTAAATTGAATTAAGATTAACTTCATATGTTAAAATAATAGATATTCAGAAATTATATGAAAAGAAGTACTTTAAATTGTTATTCTTCTCACGTCAATATGAATTTTTATATATATATATATATATATATATATATATATATATATATTTTTTTTTTTTTAAATGTCAGAAGCTAACACGTTATTTGTTGATAAAATTGATTGATAGTGTGAAATTTGCATACTCGGTTTGATTATAAAGAGTGACATTATATGTAAAATTGTTTAATTTGGTGTTTGTTTGTTGCAGGAGTCAGAGAAGGTGGCATTGGCAGAATCAACAGGATTGGACCAGAAACAAATAAACAATTGGTTCATTAACCAAAGAAAAAGACACTGGAAGCCATCAGAAGACATGCAGTTCATGGTGATGGATGGTCTTCATCCACAGAGTGCTGCTGCTCTTTATATGGAAGGTCATTACATGGGTGAAGGCCCTTTTCGTCTCGGACAGTAATTGCAAATTTTGAGATTTAAAAAGAAATTTAAAAATTAAAAAAGAAAAAAAGAAAAAAAGATCGATCTTTTGCTACTTAAGTGTCAGGGGCCATGCATGTTTCCTTGTAAGGTGAGGTGAGTATGAATTATTAATAGGTTGTTGTTACTTAGGGTGCTTTTTTAAAATTACTATAGATGTAGTATGTTTGTAGCCAGCCTTGTAGGCTTAAGCACAAGGGTATTTTATTGCTTGTTCAATTGTATATGGTGAGAATCCTTTGTATTTATTGTTATTGTTAATGTAATGTAATGTTAGTGAAACCAAAATCTGGTGTTTAACTACTCTGATGGTGTTATAATTATATTTTGCTGTAATTTAATGTTTAAATTGAGAAATTAACATGATCAGTGATGGTTTATGTAGTTGATTTGAGACTCATGAGGCATATCAACTTATCGGGATCGTATTGTTATGTCAAATATATGTGATTAGTTTTATGAATTGATTATGCATGGGAATTGATAGTATTAGCTGCTAATTGCTGAAAGTAGCTTAGTTTAGTTGCTTCCATTAACCTTCTAAATGTGATTAAGAGAAGAGAGTTTTAAGTTATCAATCTAACGATGGAGGAAAAACTAAAATTATCCTCTCCGTTTCATTTTAGTTATCAGAATAAATGTAAAACAAAATATTTATCCTCTGAATGATCATTAAGTGGTGTCATCAATACATTCTCATTACTTAAATATCTTGTTTTTTCATTAAGAATTAGAAAGAATCGATTGTATACTTTCTAAGTTACTTATAAGACTATGGTATTAAGATTTGGATTGTCAATCGATACCCATAAACCCCATTTCGTTTAAACAAAAAAAAAGAAAAGATTAGCTACCTAATAGAAGTGGGAAGGGAAGATACATATTTGTACCAGATATTTATATTAAATTATTTAAATTTATTAATAATTAAATAGTTTGATGAGGTGAAATTTCAGATTAATTGATATGTAAATACATATCATGCATCTATGGACGCATTAAACAGATTCATGTTAGCATAAAACATTTTTCATTCATAGATGACAGATACATGAAAACAAAGGGTCTGATTGGTACAATAAAATATTTTTAAATTTATTTATATTTGGTTTATCAAAACTTTTGAAAAACATTTTCTTTGAGAAATATATTTCTTAAAAATGAGAAAAATGATTTTCCTAGTAGAATAGGAAAAATAAATTCCACAAGGTGATGTTCCACATTGATTGTCTTCTCCCATACTCCAACTCACCCGATTCCCACCTCTTAGTGTAATTATTAAGCAAATATTTTGAGATACTATTTTTTATTAATGTACTAAATACAAAAAAAATAAAAATTTTTTTATTTATTTTCTAATAAAATATTTTTCGTGAAAAATATTTTCCATCTTACTAAGTAAAATAAAACTATATTATGCTTAAACATATTTTAGTGGAGTACCATAATCAATATACTTAATATATAACAAAGGTATAATAAGTGTATAGTTAATATACACATACTGATTAAATATTAGGTACGGGCTCAAAAATACTGAACACAGAGTTACTATGTTAAAGGAGGGGCTGTTCGGAATGCACGTACTACACAAGCCTTATGTGTGGTGCAAAAAAAAAATACTGATTAAATATTTTGTACATGCTGACTCAGAATTTCTAAGTTGTAAACTTGTAAATGGTAATATTTGTTCAGTAGACACTAACTAGGTAAATAATCAAATATAAAGACTCAATATTAACCTAAAAACCTAGCAAGATACAATAAATCCTTCAGTCTTCATCTTCACTTTCCCGAGACTTCTGTTCCTCTCCTCATTCATTCGGCGTTGGTTAATTTCGCATATTTATTTGTATCTCTTCTTTCTATTTTTCTTATGAATTGAGCCGTTAAGCTACCTCCGTTTCTTTATTTTTATTTTTATCTTCTTAAAGGTTATTTGTAGTTTTCTGACTTTTGATTAATTTAATTACATTTAATTTTTTTAATTATTTGGTTTAGTTTTAAAAAAAATTGAAAAAATCTTGAGAAAACCGAAAGAACTGAATAAACCGAAATTGAAAAACTGTTTTTATAATGATTTGATTTGATTTATCAATTTAATAAATTAATATAATTGATTTAAAAATTTTTTAATAAAAAATCAAACCAACACAACCTATTTAAACCTTAAATTTAAGATTATTTCTCAAAATTCTATTAATAGAACATATCATTTGTCACCAGATTAGCTAATCATTTTAATAGATGGGCTCTCAAGTCTCAAAAATACTGTACTAGGTTGGTTTTGTATGATCCGGTGACTTTTCCCAGTTATAGCGGACGGCCCACTACAATCATTAGGGGCCCAATAGGCTCTACAAGTTTTATCTTAGGTATATGTCATGCTCCTTATATTGAAAAGTCAAGTAAATATTAAAAATTATCAGTGTAGTAGATCAAAAGAAGAATAAAAAGTGACAAATTGGTGGACGTTTGTGGATATGTTTGGACAAAGTGTTATTTTTAATTAATAATGAGGACAAATGTTTAATATTTCTTTAATCAACATCAAGGTAATTTTTTATTCGCACATAATATTCAATCTGATCTAAGATTTATTTAATATATATTAAGGTAGACTGTTGGTATTTGACAGACAGCCGCCCATCTGTAAATTTTTTTTTAATTAGTCAAAACAGGTAATTATTATCTTGTGAGATTTTAACATTCTAGAAGAGACTCACTCTACTCTGTTTAATACATTTTATATATATATTTTTTAAAATAATAAATAAATTACATATTTTTTTATAATATTTATACTAATGGTGTGTAGTTATAATAAATTTGAAAAATAATTAGGAAATTAATAGTTAAATATTAAGAATAAAATAGAAAAATAAAATCATCTTTCCTCTGATATACTAAAATAAACATAAAAAATGAATTTATTTAAATATAATGGACAAATAAAATAAAGTATAATAATTAAGAGCCGTACGTCTCATTATACGTGGGATTATTGACGTTTTATGTTAAAAAAGGTTTAATATTCTGTAGATCAAGTTTTACTGGCTGTTTAATTACTCCCCCATATAGTTTCAAAAGATTGCCAAGTGGTACTTGTTAAAAGTAGGCAGATGAGGGAGAAACCGTTGATTTTTTTTCTCAATAGCCCATTATGTTTTAATTTGATTTGTTCCAATTTTTTAAATTATTCTCATATTAGCGGTATCAAATATGTCTATTTAATTCAATTTAACGAATTAAAATAGATATAGATAAGTAAATAAATTGTTAATAAATCTAAAATTTACTTTAAAATTAGTGTTGAACAATACGCCAAAATAAACTAAATAACGAGTCATTATCATGATGATTGCACCCCAAACTGAATTTTACGATTAAAATAGTCTGAAAATTCAAATGAACTGATAATGATTAAATTCTCATAACTCAATGTGCCATTGTCCTAAGATTTGTCTTGTTCATTTCTAATTTTGTGGCACATAATTATGTAACATTAAAATTGTGGTCCTCTTGAGTTAATAGTGTTAGAAAGTAGGCAAGCATGTTGTTTTTTCCAAAAATAAGACACGTGTACATGGTATTTTTTTTAAGAGAAATATTATAAGCAATCCAACTTCAGATACTCAAAATAAGAAATAAAACAAGTCTAAGAACTCTCTATAATCATGAATAAATTAAAGGTTGATTAGTGGTAATTAAGTATACATTAATTAGGTTAAGCTTTCAGAGCGTGCAAACATCTACGTATATATATTGACAACAAATTATTGGACATGGAGGATGACGATAAGAAGCTGGTGATTATGATCAACAATTTGATGCTTAATTATTGATTAATTAGTGACGAGTTTTGATGTTGACCAGCTATGTATGGATGTCCCTAGAACAAGTAATTATAGTATTAAGATTAAGAAATTTTCACAAGTATTTATTTTTCTCCTCTAGTATTTTCTCTAGTATATTAACAATCATTTTCAGATGGAACAAGGACGCAAAACTCAAATTGTATTAAACTTCCTACATGATTTAGGCTAATTGCAAATCTACGTAATAGTTTATGTGTCGAGAAGTCCCAACACAAGTAAACACTACTTAAAAACAATGTAAAAATTGATTAATCAAAACTGGATTAATCCTTTGATAATATCGAGGTGACAAAGTAAGTGTGATAAAAAATAGATACGAGACCAACTCTGATTCAGCTTGGCATTTTAGTTCTCTCCCTAATTAATTAAACTTAAATTAAGTTACTGAAAATAAAATTAAATAAATGAAAGTAATATTTCTCTATAATTACTTAAATCACAAGCATTTTAGTTCTCTCCCTAAGAAAAAGTGCACTACGTAAGCTGGTTTATCCTGGCATCAACCAAAACATGGATATTCCAATCGAGTTCCTTTTTTCAGTATGTCGATTAATGCTTAACTATCGGGTATGAAGTTTATGAGACTTTTTGGCGCGAATTCAAATTTCATCCTTCTTTTTTGCACTGGTTTGAGTATACCAGGTGAACTACTTGATGCACATGTATATATTTTTATTTTTGTTGGTGATCCAATTATGATAGATCGACTCTATTGATCTTTAGTCTCAATACGAATATTGCATATTTAAAAAGAAAAATATTCGTCACGAAGCAAGTTTGTTCGAATACGACAAATGCGAAAGTGACTAAAAAAATTGAAAGAAGAAACGTCGGACGACTGTATATACAAGGGTACATTAGTACTCCCGGAGTTGGCAACATTGAAAGGAAGGGTAAGAGTTAGGAAAAACTTCTTTAATGCAATTAATTATTTCTACAATTTCATCTTATAAGCTTTGAATTGAATTCCAGAAAACTTTGTTGCTTTGAGAATTGAGCCAGTATCAAGTTTAATAGATCTAGTAATAGGATTAACAAATAATCCCATTCTAAACACTATCAATACCTATACATATGATAATAACCACTTACACTGATCAATATTCTTGATTTAGCTACTAAATCTATATAACAAAAAGTCAAAATTATAGATCAAATAGAGTCTATAAGTCATAGAAATGGAACTTTTATAGTTTTCCACATTTAAAGAATATACATATATATCTACAAAAATACTGAATATGTAGTGAATGTACGTACATTATAACTAAAAGAAATATAATAATATTCCTCGATCACTTTACACATATTGGATATTTTACAATATTACACTTAACTAATTAATTAATTAATCCACTAAGTAATACTGATCTTCATGTTAATTAATTAAGACCCTGCCTGTTTAGCTTTAGCAAAGCTGCTGCTGATGGATTTGCGAAGGAATACCATAAAAGTGAGGCTTTTGATCTCCGATTGAAAAAGAGATTTTTGTAGATTTGTCGGTGGCGGCGCCACCGTAAGTCCTGTCACACGACGGGCACATGCTAAGAGTCGCCGCCGATAATTGAACACGAAAGGGTACTGCTGACATTTTCAGTGATTTCAGCTCTTGTATTTCTTTATTTAGCCTTTTGTTCTCCTCCTTTAATTCTTCATAACATTTTCGAAGTATTTCACAGTCCACTTCTGTTTGTTTCAGCTTTGTCCTACCCCCACAAAAAAAAAAAAAAAGATAAAGTTTTTTTTTTCATAATTGAGATTGAATAGATTCTTATATTGAGATGCGCAAACAGTACAAATGTTTTTCATGGAGAAATAAGAGTACTAATTTTCAACAATTTCTAAGAGGAAAATATAAAATATCAAGAAAAGTGTGTTATCTTATATTGCTTCGTCATTTTTTTTTTTATAATACTCTCTTCATCTCAATTTATTTAATATTTTATTATTTTTTCTAAATTCAAACTGAGTAAATTTTAATTAAAATTTTAAAATATAAAAAATTACATCTTATAAAACTTTTTATATAATTTAAAAATATTGAGCGGATCTTCAATTTAGCTTTGGAACAAATACAGTATTTCTTTTAGTAAAAAGTTAATGTGCATATACACTATATCTTATAGTAATAATAATAATTTTAAAAAAAAAAAAACAATGCAATTGGAACATTACTTACCTGGCTCTTCGATTAATAAATAATTATGAATTTGTATTTACCTGGCTCTTCGATTCTGAAACCATACTTCCACTTGTCGAGGACGTAAGCTTAGCCGTCTCGCTAAATCTCGCTTTTGCTTCTGAAAAATTTAATTTAAAAAAAAAAAAAAACTTTAGAATATTTAAAACAATTCATGAAACAAGAAAAATTAAAAAGAAGGTAAGAATAAAGATGAATTATTACAGAATTAAGAGTAGTGTGCTGTTTGAAGCTGTCTTCTAAAACATCAGATTGCTCCTTAGTGAGTCTAAGTTTCTTCCTCGTACCACCACCATACTCATTATCGTCATCAACGTCGACATTTACTTTTGGAGAAATTAATACGACTTTCTTGGTCTCCAAATTTTCAACTTCTTCTTCAAGCTGGCTACTAGCATCTCTTTCCCTTTTGACACTTGTGTTAGAAAATGAAGAAACCGATATTGATGAATTAACTCCTCCTAATAATTGAGGGTTATTGATCATGTTACAATTTGTCAAGTACTCATGATGATCTGATGAATTTGATAAACAAAGAGTTAATTCTTGATGATCATCTTCTTGGGTTGATTTTCCCTTGTTGTTATTTTGATCAGCAGGAGTAGTAGTAGTAGATGATCCTAAGCTCAGACTCAGCCTTGTGTTGCATATCATTTTTTTTTTTTAATTTTTTGGAGAGGATTTGAGAATTAAAACTTTTACAAGGTAAGTAGTAATATATAAGGCAGCTTAGAGGTTTGAAAGAAAGAAAGAGAAAAAAAAAAGAATCGGATTTCTTTTGAAAAGGTGAGTTTGGAAAAGTTGATTAATTAATTAAATAATTAATTTCTAATTAAAGGAAGGGACACCAATTCAGATTAGCAAGGGACACCAATATAAACCGTTGTCTCTTTATAATCACACACACTCTCTCTCTCTCTTATCTTATCTTAGGTTGACCAAGATTAGCACTCTTTTCACATACACACAGTAGTAATTTTTTTTATGTTATTGTATATGACCAACAAAATGTATAAATTATGCTGGAATGATTGGGATTTCCTGTCATTAATTTGAGATATTAGTTTGAATATATGAAAAAGAATTATTTCAAGTGTTGTTTTCAAAAATAAGCTTTATAATGTGTAAATTTTAAATTAGTTAGATCTCAATATAAAAATCGGACATTAAATAAAAAATAAATATATATATTAAAAATTATAGTAGTGTGTATAATAGCTGACATACGTAAATGATACGTGGAATAATATTGGAATTGGATGAAGCAAAGAACACGAAGGAGGGGGGAATGGTTTGCCACTTTTTAATCTGTATAATATATTTCTCTCTCTTTCTTTTTTTTTTGGTTTTTTCCTCTCAAAAAAGAAACACTAATTTATTTTAGTTTTACTCTCTTTTTGGGGTCCGTTTAGAAAGAAAACATTGTTAACTTGTCTATGGTTTACGCGTTGCAAACTTTAAACGTCTTACACATTCAATTCTAATCTAAATTGTCGTATTTATTTCGTTAGAGGACAAGCTTTTGTGTTCAAACGTAACTACAATAATGTACTTATTCAAGTCATTTAGCACTAACACTATACCTTACACAGTGATCACACAAGTGGATATTGGATTTTTAATTTTATGAATTTTGAATTTTATAACGATGAATTCAAATATTAATAAATGAATTTTAAAAATGTAATGTTTACAATATATATTGAACTTTTAAATATAAATATAGTGTTTAATTTGTACAAATGTTATTACATTCAGCCGAATCTATATAAATTTCTGCCTCCCGTCTTTGAATATCCAACTCATGCATACATAACATTATGAAGAGGTTCATTTTTATGTCTCACTCCCTCATGTTTTTCCTTTTAAATAATTAATATGCAAGCTGATAGAAGTCAATATATACCTCCGAGCGTAAGGCGGCTTTAATTGGAAAAAGAAACTCCAAAAGTGAAGTAAAATAAGGAAAATGAGCACTAGTGAATTCTGTAAGATCGAGTTATTCATAATTCTGCATTAAGCCAAACAATTGTTTGTTGCTTTTAAATGCAAATGTATCAATTAGTTATTTGATCATTTAATTCACCTCTTATTATCATTACAGTTAATTACAACAACAGTTCAGTATAATCTTACAAAGTGAGATATGAAAAAGATAAAATATATGTAGATCTTATTTTTACCTCAGAGAATTATATGATAAATTCTTGACTTAAAGAAAATGATAGGAATAGTGCAAAATTACACACCAATACACTAATCGTGAGAAACAACAAATATTAATAAAAATCAGAAGCAAAGCAACTATAGAAGCAATATTATGCCTCCTAATGAGAATGAAAAAGCAAGGCAACGCACTGGTACCCTGAGGCACCTATACACTGAGGCATTCGTGCATCTTCTCATCACATATCCAAACCACCTAAGTCTCGCCTCAAGCATCTTCTCCTCTATGGTAGCCCCTCCTACCTCAACCTGGATATCGACGGTCCTAATCCTATATCTCTCCTAGTATGCCCAACGCTCCTCCCCATATAATATAGTCGGCCTAACCACGACTCTATAGAACTTTCTTTTAAGCTTTGTTGGCACCTTCTTATCACACAAGACTCTGAATGCGAGCCTCCAATATACTGAGCAACATCCTCGTCGATCTCTCCATTTCCTTGGATAAGACCAAAGGTATTTAAAACTTTCTCTCTTTTGGATAACTTGTGTGTCCAACATCACTTTCCCACAGCGGTGCCCTCATGCATCACATCACTAAATTTACACTCTAAATATTCTGGTTTGGTCCTGCTCAACCTAAACCTTTAGCCTCCAAGGCTTGTCTTCGAACCTCCAACTTAGCGTTTACGCTGCCGCGAGGCTCGTCAACCAAAACTATGTCATTCGCAAATAACATACACCGTGGCACCTCACCTTGAATTCTTCGCGTTAATATATCCATCAGCAAGGTAAATAAAGAGATATTCGAATAATAAAATTAAATACATATAAAAATATATTAATTATTTTTTCAAAAAATTTTTTGAACATATTCAACTAGCATTTTAATCTATAAATAAGTATATTTTTACTTATACAGTATATATTATATAATTTTTTAAACAAGCATATATATTATTGTACTTATATATTACGTATATTACACTATTATATATTTTATATATAACATTATTTATTATATATAAACTATATATACTATATACAATGTTATTCTTATGTATATTAAATAACAAGTATTAGTTTTTGTTTTTATAATTTATATTTGAGCATACATTATTGATTTCATATATTAGGTATGTTGAAAAAATAAATACATTACTCTATATTAGTTATATATCAAATTTAAATTTACCTTGAGTTAATTTTTTTATTTTTTGGAAGGGAGAGAGAAAAAATAAAGGATAAATATTTAAAGTCATGGGATTCTGTCAATAATTAATTAACATATTTATTTTAATAAGACTCATTAATTAATTATGATTTATTTTTCATTTTTATATATTTGATAAAGACATTTTAGGAAAATAGAAAGTGATAAATAATATAATTAAAAACTTAAAAGGTATAATAAATTATATTTATGTAATTTTTTTAAAATAATTATAACGTTTTAAATATTTTATTAAAAAAATATATATTTCTGTAAGAAACTCTTAATTTACATGGCAGTTCTCTAGTTATGGAGGTTAAGAGGTCGATATCACTCTTTACGCAGTCTCATTCCTATAACTAGATTATCCTCTCTGCTCCATCCCTCCCCCTTATTCTTAATTAAGGGGTTGGAAAGTAAATGAACTTAATTATTAGTACTGAAGAAATAAATCATCATTGGGCTATAAGTCTATAATTAGGCTTTACTTTTTAATTTTTACGGTCTCAAATTATTTATCGTATTTTATTCTTATAAATTTTTTTAAAAAATGTTAATTAAGATAATTTTTATTATTTTATTTTTATTTATATCTAAAGATATATAATTTGTTTGATCTAATTTTTGAGAAGTCAAAAGTGTTTTCTATTTTTTTTTCAAAAAGTATCTTTTTCAAGAGAACTTTTGAAAAACATACACTTAAAACACTTTTTAAAAATTTGATTAAATACTAATTATTGCTCAAAATTATTTTCTGAATAGCAGAAATACCTAAAAGATTCACTAAATTTGGAACACTTTTTTCAGATCCCTCTTCAATTTTCGGTAATCTTAATATCCTCCTCCCTTCCCGGCCTGCATCATCTCATCTTAAGAGAATGAGATACACTCATTTGCCATATAGCATTTTTTAAAAATAAATATTTTTTTTTACTTTGTAAAACTCATTAATTTTTAAAATTTTATTTTTTTGCGTCAAATTAGTAATCAATTAATGACTCTAGAACTCCAATTTTTAGGTAAAAAAAATTAAATATTTTGCTAAAAATAATAAAATTATAATCATTTTCTCACAGGTTTTGTCTAAAAATAAAAAGATAGATTGTTAAAACAGATAGTCACTATATCTAAATCAGATATAATAAGAGTTATACGATTGAATTTTATTATTCCTCTAAAATTGTTTATTTCAATAGAAATAAAGAAGTTCTAATCAAACTTTTATTTTATTTTATAGATTTGGCCTGAAAAAAGGGGGTGTAAAGATATGACATTTGAGCCTAACTCAACCTCAAAAGCTAGCTCACTTTAGGCCCGACTGGAGTGTGGACTGGGAGCCCAAACGGGAATGGAACTGGCTCTGATACCATGTAAAGATATGACACCTGGGCCTAACTCAACCTCAAAAGCTAGCTCATGAGGGGAGGATTGCCCAAGTCCATATAAACAAACCATCAGTCCATTCTCCAACTAATGTGACACTTTAACCTACTAACAGGGGGTACATAACAATTGAAATAAATAGTATTGCATCTTAACAAGAGATAAAAAGATACACAATTGTAACTTCATTATTTTGGTTAAATTATTTTTATGTGAATAAAAATAACGGAACTCAATTTTTTAAAGATTGATTTTGACTTGAAAAAAATGCACAAATGGAATAAATAGTTATTGAATATATATATATATATATATATATATATATATAGTTGGTACTTTATTATATAATAAAACTAATTTTATTTGGCTAAAATGATGGAGCTCATGCCACTTTTTAAAAAAAATTGCCTTGAAAAATAGAAATACACACCTAAAATAAATAATTAAGAGTTGATTTTCAATTTTATTCATCTCCACATACTTTAAAGAGAGTGGCTTTACCACATTCGCGTCTAGTGGGATAAAGACTATCAAATAGGTAAATTTTGGGAGTAATTAACTGATAATTTAGGAGAAATTTAAATAAAACACGTCAAGTTTAGATGGTCTTTAGATATTCTGTCTTTTCTCACCAAGAGTATGTTCTTGAAGGGAGAAAAACACTTTTCAAAATAATTCATTTTTCAAAGAGACTAATAATTTCTATTTATTAAATATTTACTATTTAAATTTTATCTCTCCATGATTAAACCATTTATACTTTTTCGAAAATAATAATAACTATGAATAAAATTTAAAAAAATCATTAATCTTTTTTATAAATTAAAAAATAAATAATTTAAAATAACTATTTCCAGATATGAGAAAATAATTTGACATGCGGGGAGTATCACGAAGGTCTCATGGTTAATAAATTACATTACGTCGCACTTATTATTGGGGACTATACCCCAAGTTCAAATGCTCTAGTATTCAGAGTCATAAAGATCTTTTTTTAATCAAAAATATAAAAAGGGAAAAGAAATAAAAAGATACACATTGGAATAAGAAACTTCAAATTGATAAAAATGGAAGAGAGAATTTGTGAATGACTGTTTTAATCATTTCTTGCTCTCTTAGCTAATTAATATATTGATTTTATAAAACCTACATTTTTCAATAAAAATTTTCTATAAAACAATATCATCCATTCTCCAATAAGAATATTCATGAATAATAGTAGTATTTTTTAAAACTAATTAATTGCTCTTGTTTTTTTCTTTATTCCTTAACAGTGGGTTAGTCATAATCTTAAGAAATTCATTTAAATTATCTAAAGCAAAAATATAATGGAATTGATGAGATGTGAATACTGTGAGATCATCCTTTTAAAAAAAAAAATAAAATAAAATTGCTTTTTAGTTAGGAAGAGTATAAAGAGAGAGGCGACTAATCCGCCGACAATTTAATTACGACCAATCGATTAACCTTGTGATAATGACGTTAATTAAGATGTGGTTCTAACCATTTAATTATTTAATACACTTTAATCTTGAAAGTTACTGTAATCTGCAAAGAATATGATTGTAAAGATACCAAAAAAAAAATGGATGAAGAGTGGAGGATTAGGTCATTATGCTACAAAAAGTTTGATTAGATTCATAATTAAGTGACAAGATTATGATCAAATTTTATACAAGCCTTCGTTGACAAGTTTCCTTGCGTGGATAGGAAATATGGACAATGACTTTAATTGACCCATTAATTAGAAGACATCAACAAAAGTGTAATTATCATATTTAAGCCATGTTTTTAATTGTGATATAGTTTTTGAGATATCTACTCATTTTTAAAAAAGAAAAAAATAATTTTACTAAGTAATTTTAATATAGTATTTTCATTACATAAAAATTTACTTATTTATATAGGAATAAACTTGGAAGAGAATAATTAATATATTGTTAAATATGTAAAATGCTAATTATTCTGAATCAAAGTGAAAAAAATAAATAAAAACACTACTTATTAATTAATTTCTGTCACTTCTCCAACACGATGACTAGGAATGATTGTGATTATATTAACTAATCTTTCCATAATCCACTTGCCTAATCCATATAGTTGAGATAAAAATATAGCATTTAAACGTAAGCTAACTAGCATTAGCAAAGCTTCCACAATCTTCATCTAAATATATCTGTTTGCTATATAAGTTTGCTTTTTATCTATGGACAACCATAACTCTAGTGTGAAAAGCAAAATTGTCATGCCAGTTCATAAAGTTTGATGTCATTTCATCAGATATTTTCAAAAGCGTTTTTTGAAGTGAGTTTTAGACAAATTTTAAAGTAACGCATACGAAAGATATTTCAGGACATAATTGAAAGTTGTAGATCTATAAAACGTAAGCCTTAAAATTTGTGGCGTAAGTCTCGAGCGTAAAAGCGTAAGTCCGGACGTAAAAGTGTATGCTTCGAGTATTAAATTTAAATTTTATTATTTTAATAGTATTTTTGCTATAAATAATATTTTTAATTATCGGTGTAAAGATATTTATACTTTATGTTATCATGTTTTTATATTGGAGTAATTTTTTCTAAAATGATGTCATAAATAACTTATTAGATGATTAATGCCTAAAATTAATAGAATAGAGATTTTAAAACACTATGTTTCTGAGATAATTTTATCTATATTTTGGTGTTGCTCTTAAACTATTTATCCTTCTCCTTCTTTGAAATATATAAACAATAATCAATGCAAATATTAGTTGAGAGTGAGAAAGACTAGTACATATGAAGATCGATGGTAAATTAGATAATGATTTAATTTAAAATATTTTCTTACCTATTATCATTTTTATTGTTGGTAGCTTTCTCAAATAATAATCATAATATTTCTTTATATTAGTGGTGATTTTTAAGTTTATTTGCAAAATTATTGAAAAAATTACTTTTGTTTATTTTTTTAGTAACAAAGTTATAAAATTGAATATATATGAAATATACTCAACGCAGATCCGTTGGACTCACGACGCTCCGTGTCTTGGGGCTTACGTCTCGCCCCATACTGCATAAAATATCTCGCCTCGCACCTCTGCCTTCTAAAACACTGGTTTCACCTCGAAACATTTGGACATCTATTATAATTTTAGGTACCTTATATAACTTTCTCTTAATATGAGTCCGACTCAACCTTAAAAGTTTATTTTAGAGTTGATAATTGTTCAAGTCATATTAAAAAGATCATTCACCCCTTAAACTTAAAGCATCGATATAGGATTCTTCACATCCTCCTCCACTATCTCAAGACTGGACATTTAGAGAGTGAGCAATTTAATATGAGAATTCAATATTAGAAAACGAGAAATAGAATAGATCCTACTCTGATATGACGTAAAAAATTAAATTCAAAAGTGATGATTGTGCAAATCATATTAAATAGACCATCAATCTCTTAATGCACCAACGTTGAACTCTTCACACTTGCAAAAATTTAATTATCAATTATATATAATCTGAGACATTTGACATAGTTCCTGCATATCGTTACGGACATCATCGTTAAAGATCCATGTTATAAACTTTTAATCATCATATTTACATTAATTTTTCGCACCACAACTCATTTCATAAAAACGCTTGCTAAATGCGTTGAACTTATTATCTTTATCTAAATGCCTTGAAGTCATTGTCTTTATCTCGGAGTATGTCAATATCTAGAGAAGATATTATATATAGTAAACCCATACTTATATATTGCTTCAAAAAATTAGTGAATGTAATGATAACTTTAAGGAAAATGTAGTGTTAAAATATAGCCAGGGGGACATAGACCTGAAGCATACTCTAATAACAAAATTGCCTATTCTCTTATACTATACACCAATTTTAAGCTCCTTTTAATTATATACTGTTGTTCATTTTAATTTATGAGGCATTTTTTATTTTTTTAAAATTAATTTAACTGATTTTTAAAATTAATTAATTAAATATAATTTAATTTATTATTTTAAATTTTAAATTTAATATTTATATATTATATAAAAAAATATTATAAATTTTATTTTATTTTTATATTAATATGATGAATGAAATATACTTTAAAATATTGATCAAATTAAATTCACATAATTTTTTTTTAAAAAAAAGAAAGTAAATTTTAAGAAAGATGAAGAGACACGTGGCAAGCAAGTGGGCTCAGGAGACCAGAATAAGGAAGTAGGAGCCACAAATGATATGGCATGATGGGGCGGTTTGATTCTAGTTGTAAGGATAAAAGGATATGATTAATATTGAACGGTTCATGTTGGGCAAATGATGGGTGGGCTTTTGTTTTAATTTGGGGAATTTCAGGGTTTGTTGGAGATAAGGTTTCAGATGTGCCTCCGGACTTTAAGGCCCAACCCGGCCCCCGACCAATCTTAGTGCCTTTTTGTGCTCCTTGTTTGGCTTTTTCCCAACCTTTTTTTTTTTACCCCACCATTTCTATGAAAATAAAAAAAACAACAACCAACCTAAATTTTCGGTCCTCTGTTTTTCGGGTTAATTACAATTTACACCCATTGTCTCTTTTGGATTTTAACGTTCTGAAAATCATAAATATAAATGATATACTCCCTCTTAATTGTTATAATTAATATAAAGGGTTAAATAAGAAAATAAGTTATTTAATTTTATTTTAACTTTTTAAAATTACAAGTATTTTGAAATAGATATATTTATATGTACTTTGAGATGGAAAGAGTAGTTTGTTACGTTATTTTTATTTATTGGATATTTTTTTTATAGAATCAAGTAATATTAAAAAAAAAGGTAAAAATATTATGTCTTAAGTATAAATTAAAATAATTGTCAATTTTAATTTTAAAATTTTAAAGTAATAATTATGTTAAGATAATTTTTTGAGCTAAAATAATTATTAATTTGGAACGAATAGGATGTACTTCATTAAACAAATTTTTTCAAGAGAAAAATAGCTTAACTTTGTATAAGTATTATAGGAAAATCAGTAAACAATTTTTTTTGGTTACGAAAAACCATTCAAAATTCTCCAGAATAGCTTAGAAAATATCTCCTTTCTAGTGACTTTCTGCAGGAAGGTGAGCTAATTTTGGAGCAATAATAAATTGTTTCGGTGTGATATTTTATTGGTTATGTCTTTGAACCGTAAAATTAACTATTGATATTTGTGTAGAATTTAACTATCTACATGTTATATCCAATAAAAAGTGGCCTTTTCATATCGTATTTGAAATTTATTGATTTATTTCCATGTAGTCACAAATAAGTGGATTATCTTAAAAGTCATATACTTTTTTTTTTCACATAAAATATGCAGTATTGCATACTACTTTGGTATATTATAATCTTTGTTACTTTGATTTATACATATTCACAAATTGCCCGACAAATGTTGCAGGTACGATAGATTTTTATTTTTGTAATTCTTTTTATTTTTATAATTTTTTTATAAGAGATTTTTATTTTTACACAAAATAAATTCTTATTTTTATATATAAGAAATTTGAAAAAATTATTTTTCTTCTGTTCAAATTATAAAAGGGTAAGAGATCTCATTTTCTCTTAAAATTTTGATTCAAATATATATATTTTGAATGTTAAAGAATTTGTGGTCAAAATTGACTTTCGTAAAAGTTAATAACAAATATTTTAGGATACAATGAGTTGAGTATACTCTTTCAAAGTACTCGTGGGCAACAAGTGTCTTTACTGTCTCAAATGAGTTATCACGTTTCTCTTTTTAAAATCCAATTTAACTTATTTTTTATGCTAAGTTAAATTAAATCAACTTCAATATGTTATTATACTTGAAATTTAGATATCAAAAAAATTATACATAAACACTAGAAGTTGTAATTTTTCTCATGATACTTTAATGAGAAAATATATTTTAAAATATTAAATAAAGTTCATGTAAATCAATTCTCAAAAACAAAATATAATACGTAATATGAGACGGAGAGAGTAGCTTTTAAGTACGTGTTGACAATTGACTTCCGAAAATGTAAGTGATAAATATTTTGAGATAGAAAATTAGAAGTATATTCTTTTATACTAGTATGTAAGCAAAATGAAGTGTTCCAACTAGTATTTTAAGGGTAAACACTGTTGACAAGTTGAGATTCTCTTTAATTAACTTTATTATCTCTTCTGATTTTCAACAACATTATGCTCTATGCATTTCTGCATATGCTTTCACTAGAGAGAAAAAAAAAAGTTCTTTTTAACTTGTATAGTGTTTAGATTTCCATATGATAATATATTACTTTGTTTGTTTCAATTTATTTATTTTATTTTAAAAATAAATTAAATTATTTTTATTTTTTCACATAACGTATTTAATATTACAAGATTAAATAATATTTTAGTATATTTTATATATTTATAATTTAAGAGTACAAAATCTTAAATTTTGTTTCAAGTTAAAAGTAAATAAATTATAAAACGGAGGGAGTAATTTTTTTTTTTTAAATAAATTAATGTGGAGTGAAAAGAATACGAAGAATGGACAAGTGTCGTCCCCTATCAGCAGGAGAGGCATTTATTCCCCTTAGAAGATACTACTAATGAATAAGAAAAGTTGGGTGGTGTTATTCTGAAAATATAATAATGGACATGTTGAATATGTCAACACCTAAAAAAAACAATAACAAAAGATGGGAATAAGTTCCCTTTGGACAAAGAAAAAAGGTGTAGTAGCAACATGAATCTGATCATTTTTTACAATACACAAAAATTCTTTCATTTCATTATTTGCAATATAAGAGCATATATTACTCACCGACTTTCACAAAAAGCAAAACATGATTGTCAATAATTAATACCCCACTTGGTTTGTCTTCCTCTAGATCTTCTCATGTTGAGCCAAGTTTAATAATTATATGCCCATTTTAAGGTAATAGTTACACTAAGGGGCCTTTTGGTCTGGTTGTAATAGGAGTTCTAAGGGAGATTTTGAATAAAACACCTCAATTTTTTGAAGATTTTTAAGTATATATTCTTCCTAAGTTTATAAGTGCTATCTTTGGTTGGGATTTAAAGGAATTGAATCTCCATATGAAAATCAACATTTAATTAATGCGATGTTTGATTATTTTTCTCATAAATATCACTCATTCTGTATCATATTATTAAGATTATTGAGAATAAATTAGTAAAAAAATATGAGTTAATGATCAAAAATACATATGAAGTATTTTGATTTTTTAAGTTTTTCACCTGAACTATTATGTGTTTATTTTTTCTAATCCGAACTATCATCAAATGTTTATCAAAACACACCTTAACTATTAGTTGTTCCCTTTTCCTACCTGAAATATCACCATGTTCAGGTTGGAAAAAGGAACCATTGAAAGTTGAGGTATGTTTCGATAGAAATTTGATGATACGTTCAGGAAGGAAACTTGCATACCTGATAGTTCAAATATGAAATTCAAAAAATCAAAATACTTTAGGTATGTTTTTGTCCCTTCACTCAAAAGAATATTTCTTATTTATGTTTTCTTAAGGGACTTGTAGAAAAAAAAAATGTGACAACTAACTTAAAAGCGAGGAATTATATATAAATTATGTGGGAATTTAAATATTATTTTACGAGGATAGAGAACACATGGATTAAAAAGCTAAAGCGATCAAATTAACCCTCATAGTGAGAAAAAAATTGTATCTTGTTTATCAAATTAAATAGTTTAAATTATATATTGTGTACACTAATATGTAATACATCAAACTAAATATTCAACCAAAAATACTTTCAGCATTATATAATCTTTAGATAACTAATTCTTGTCATGCATATATAGCTAACTTTTTTAATAATTAATCTTTGCATAATTTATCTCAGGGTCAAAAGACTCCAAACTTGTGCTAGAATTAAAGAATGCAAAATATTTGTTGAGTTATTCAAGGGTCGGGGAAACTAGAATCAAGTTAAACCTATAAGAGAAAATTGTGATTTCTTCTCATTTGCTAAGTAGAGTCCGGGAAAAATTATTTGATACTATACTAATGTAAAATAGCATGCATGTGACGGTAAAATAGTCGAGATAGTCTATGAATTGGTCCGAACTAGAAAAGAAAAACAGATAAATATATTTAAAATTATATTTAGGGATTTTAAGAACAGGAAATCCACTAGGGCCCCTAGCTCCATAACAAGTTATTTTTGAGCTGGAAGAGTGGGATGAAACATCGACCCCATATGGACTGTTGGTGACACAGCATGGCTCTTTCTTTGACTAAATGTACCAACTACAAACCAAAGACATTTTAAAGAATTAAAAGCAACTTTGAGTGTCACCACATGCTTTTAAGTATGGCTCTTCAAATTCATATGTCCCCTTCCTCCATACTATATGCATGAAAAAGAAAATGGAAGATAAATTAATTACTCAAAATCGTGAAAAAAAAGAGAGAGAGAGAGAGAATGGATACATGCATGTCATAAATTTTTTTTTTCCTTCATAAGATAAATTAATAACAACAACAATTAACCTATTCAGTGTAATCGTCTTACGAGGGGATCTAGAAAAAGTAGGATATATGCAAATTTTATGTAAGAATTTTTTATGGACTTGCACATATATTATATTAAGAATATTTGTGTGTTGATTATTATCATTGGAATGTTGACCCAAATTAATAGTGGTCTTCTAAAGTTTAAAGTTAATGAGTCTAAAAGACACCTCATAAAGTATGAGATTTTATGTGTAGATACCAGCTGAATGTAGTTTTTAGTTTAATGATGAGCTAAGTTAGAATTACACAAATTTGTGCCTTTATAAATAAGGTTATGGTCCCCAAACCAGACGGAGGATTTTCTTTCTAATATCCCATCGTTAGAAAAAGAGAGCGGTTTACATCTTTGATTTGGAAGACTGATAACCGCAAGATAGATAATCACTACGGCATTTGTGGATTTAGGTATGCTTCCGCATTTAATATTATGTTCTTGATAAATTGACATGATAATTCTTAAGTAAAGACGATAGTCTTTGTCACTTAAAGTTTGATCCTAACACCTTATCCCAATTTTTATAGCATAGAAAAATTATTTTCAATAAACTCTTAATTCAAATATATTAACAAATAGTAATACAGATAGATCATAAGAGAAATTTATACTAATATTATTTTTTGAGTAATAAGGAATGAGGAATCACTCGTCATTTTCCAGACAGAGTGACCTTTCTTACGATAACAAGTGGACTTCCTAGTCACCAATTTTTTTTCGTTTTGTTAATTTTAGAATCAAAACTTATGCTTTTATAGGTGGGAGTCAACGTGTTTACGTTTTAAATACATGCATCTTTCCAATCATGCAGCATAAGAGCCAATACTACGAACTTCCGAGGGTAAATAATATTTGGTTAATTTATAACTTATATATACATTGGTTAAAGCAGACCGATCAAAGAGAATTAACTAATTTAGTTTATATATATACATATATATATATATATATACGTATATATAGGCTCATAATACGAAATAACCTAATTCTGAGTGAATGTTTTTTATTTTTCACCCGATTCTTAATAGCTTTTTCAAAATCAATTTAACCAGTCACGTTTTCTAGACGCTAAAAGGGGGGAATTTAATTTGATGTAGCAAGTTATTATCTATTTTATTTTCAGATTACTAATCTCATTTGTTAAGGACAATTTTCTGTTACTATCTTTTAAATGACTTGAAAAAGTAGAAATTTCTGTATAGATGTTAAATTTAGAAATGAATTAATTTTAAGTTTCATATATTTGGAGTATTAGATACAGTATAAACTAACAAAGCTACTATAAGGCATATACTGTCAGCTTCAGATTTTCCAGTGGTTTTTATATATATAAAAATATATATATTCTTTTCCAACTACGCAAAACTGAATTTAATTCTTCTCCAGATTATAACACACCCACTATTAATGTAGAAAAAAATATCTACACGTAAAGTATAAAAGATAAACATTGATGCGACATTCAATTTAAATGATATGATCACTTTGTTGAACAATGGCAAACAGCTAATTAAATATAATTTAAAAAAATATTCTTTCCTTAGAAGAAAAATATTATGGCTTTTATAGCCGATGGTTTTAGTCCAATCCCGTAAAATCTAATAAAAGCCTGCATGATTTATGAGATAAGATAGAATATATTTTTTTTTAAAAAAAATTCTATATAATTAATTTTAAAATAAATTTATATTACATCAAATATTATATAAAAAAATAAAATAAAATAGTCTTATATTTATAATTTTAAAATAATTTTGTCCGCATTATCAACGACCAGTGCAAAGAATATTCATTTTAGTATAAGCTTTTATATACATACATGGAGAACCAATTTGACGGCTTTAAAACGTAACTACTTATCTTTCCTTCTAGATGGGGGGAATCAATTGATCTTTGTATGTAAGTTGAAGAATATTATAATGAATAGTTTACATAAGTATATTATTAGATTCCTATTAGAAGACCAAATATTTGTGATGTAATAATATTCTTTAATTGGTACATAATATTACTGGTAATTCTTGTCAACCACTTAGCTAATTGCTTTACCAATATTCTTATTCGGTTCACATCTTTTTCCGAATTAGTTCGTCATTATATCCATCATTTTATTATACTTATCGAATATATCAACCAAAAAAAAAAAAAAGGCAGAAAAGGTGAAAAAAGAATGATAAACGTGCAAATTTCCCATGTTGGATTGCGTAGAATGGAGGGCTAAGAATTTTCAAGGGCAAAAGCTAATGTAATGGTGATTTTAGAAATTGTGTATGGTTGAAATTTTTTCTACTTTTAAGTTGAAACACAATTATGATACTATTGGAGGAAAGAAGACAAAAATAACCTCGTCAACATATTTAATTGACATAATTTGAGGGAAATGAACTGAAAGAGAGAGAATAAAGTAAATAATTCCTCCGGATATGGCACTCTTTCATTTTCTGTTTATCCCGAAAAGAATGTCTATTTTTTTATAATTAAAAAAATTTAAATTTAATTTTTTTGATTTCTTTTAAAATTTTGTGTCAGACAAATGTTATTACGTAAAATGAGACAGAAGATGTATTATCTTTAAACAGGAGTATAGAATAACACAGAAGAGAGGGGGGGGGAAAAGTCGCATATAGAATATTTATTTTTAAACAGAGAATACAATGGAGTTGAGCTGTAGCCCAAATGGCTTAGAGGCCCGATGTCCCAATTTACTTCTGAAGTCTCGGATATGAGACCCAGTTTAGCTAACATACAAGAGGCCCACTCTCTTTATCTTATTGAAAAAATTATATAACATAACATAATTATAAAATTATTTACTTATAATAGTTACAGTTTTAAAAAATTATATATTATAACTTTATTTCATTTAATGTGTTCTTCTCTTTTTTACTTTATATATATATTTTTTTTACTGTGCCCATATTAATGTCTAAAAATCCTCCAATAACTACTCCCCCCCCCCCCTTTCCCCCTTTCCATCTTCTCTCTCTCGCTCATTCTTCATTATCAACCCGATTTCTCCTCCTATTAAATCCACGATTCTCGCCATTTTCTCTTTTTTTATCTCTAGAATTCATTCAAATCAGGTAAGTTCCATTCATGATTTTCATTTATTTTTCAATTTAAAATGTGTATTTTTTATATTGTGGATAAAATTCTTTAACCGTGCAAATAATTGTTTCTTTTGTAATCAAATCCTTATGATATTTTGGAATCTCAAATAGATTTTAGAAAATCTCGTTAATTGGGGTAAGTTATTTTCTGATTTTTAAAATCATATTCGTGTATGTTTATAGTTTATGTATTATATGTATTTGTAATCCTTTATGTCATTTCAAAATTTTACAAATGTAGATACATATAAATACAAATATATGTTTTTGATTTGAATGGTTATGTGTTCACCAGTAAACAACATTTATTTTAGTATTTGTATATGTATTTTGTTGAATAGTTATATATTTATCAGTGGAAACTATTTATTTTAACAGAAATACATTTTAGTACTTTTTGATACATTCAAATACATAATTCTTTATATAATTTTTTAGAATTTTACATATACAAATATATATATATACATATAAGTGTTTTGTCTATATTTTATAATACAAACTATTCATTTATTATTTCTTTCTTCTGATTTACCATTATGTAACAGAAAATAAAATATTTTCGTAACATTTTTCTGTTTTTATTTTATAAGTTGTTACGGTAAATAAGAACTCTATCCGTTATTAAAAACAGTTGAGTAAAAAAAGGTAACTGATTATTTATGTGAAACATAATCCCTAAAAATCACTCACACTAACCAGATTTTATATTTATATTTTAATACGTTTTACCAATAATAAATACAACACGTGAAACAAAAAATATTATCATTTTATATAAATAAGTTAATTTTGCTACTGAAATTTTCTCATGTCTTTGTATCTTCTCTTTAGCTTCCTAAACATTAAACTCCAAGATCTTTCAATCTACGATATTCTTTTTGTTTTATTTTAAATTAAAACCCGCCCAAACTAGAAAAGGGCCTCAATTGCATTAAGCACTTCAATAATTTAATACCTTGGGATAGCCAGATATTCTAAGAAATGGCCTCAATTTGAAGTCTCATGTCGTTACCTGATAGCAATATATAAGTACAAATCACACCTATAGCCTTCACTTGTAACACTATATATCTCTCAGCCTCCCTACAAAGTCACAGATTTTAATTTATAAACTTGAAAGCTTTTCTATACTGTATGTATATATTATATTAACTATGGTTATTTGATATATTTTGATTTTTTTTATTTTAATAAATGAGTGATCTGGAGCACTACATATTTGTGTGAAGCAAGTGTCCAGCTTAAAGTATCATGGGCCGAGGATTTTCACTTTTCTGGCCTGTATGATGGACCAAAGAATTTGGTGCGGCCCCGTTCAGGTCTTCTATTGAATTGCATAAATTGCACGTTTTGCTTTGTAACGGAATGATCTTTAATATAATTATTTTTGTCTTTCAACTATCAAACTTATGTCTAGTGGAGTATAATGTCACGGGCTTATTTTTCTAAGGCGGTGAAACAGCTTCGTTGGCTGTACTTCTACCCAAAGCTTCAGTCCTAGCAAAGTATAGAAAGACAAGTACTTGGAGGCAAGAGCCCATTTTGATTTTAGTATGTATATGTGAATGAATACAAATGCTTCCCTTAAAGGCCTATTTATATACCAAACACATCCCGACACTATGTGTCATGTGGCAGTGTCAGCTTGCCCATGTGGGCTGTTTCAGACATATGACATGCTGTGTCAGGCGTGTTGGCATGACGGTCCAGGCATGCTGTGTCAGGCATGCTAGCATATTGTGTCAGACGGTTCAGGCATGTTGTATTAGGCATGCTGGCATGTTGTGTCAAACGGCCTAGGAATGTTGTGCCAGCCTTTTGCTCATGCGTGCTGGCAATCCCAATGTACTGTTTGGCTTTGTATTGGACGCCCAACATTAGCAGCTTGTGACTCTCAATACTTGGGCTCGGTAAGTCCGTCAAGAGAGAAAAATACGGAAAAGTTAATATACTTGTGGGCGGGTTGGCACAATAAGCTATTTAGAAATTGAAGTCATTGTCAATATTAATTATGAGATAGAAAAGTGTAAATTTGTGAGGAATATAAATTTAGCACCAGTACAAAATAGGAGTAAAAGTATAAATGACGAGTTGAATTGCTATATATTAGGAATAAAAGTTTTGTTTTTCATTTATTTATTCTTGGGAGAAGGGTTGAAGAGGCAAAATTATGTGCAAAATGATGAACTTAGACAAGGATTACATGCTTCTTAATATCTTAGATTTCTCTCTAATTTCAACATAACATGTTTCGATAGTAAAATGAATTATTTCTTTCTTAACATGGCAATTTTGATAATTTTCATAATTTGTCACATCCCACCTTGGAGGGTATGACGGGCACCTGGTGTCTGCTAGACTCTGGACTGCTAAATGGTCCGGCCTGAGCACATCGGGTGCTTTGGCTGGCTCTGGCTCTATTCCAAGAAACAAACCGGCTATATAACGGCTGTAAACACAGCCTCCGGCCAACTGGCCTATAGCCACCTGTACCTGTAATAACAGCTAACCAGAATACACTCATAACAAGGAACCTATGCGGGCCGACAAGGCCACCATGCTGTCTAGTCATCTGTAATATCAACACAAGACTACTGTAAGACTACGTGACCGGCAAGGTCACCACTACTGTCAAACTAAGGCCTCACACGGCCAACATAAACTGAAATACTAAACGGCTACAGCAAACTGCACGGCCTCACACGACCGGCTCAACTGACCACAGCGAAATATATACAGACTGCAAGCCTCTAGGAATAACAACAGAAATGATCGGGACAGGGCCCCGACCTACCCGTACTGTACAAAAAGGAAAAGAGCTACACCTCTAGAAATCAGACTCCGGATGATAGGAGCTGAATACTCAATAGCTGACTGGAATCACGAGGGATCGCCTCCTCGTCTATGAGTACCTGCAGGCAAGTAATGCAGCGCCCCACTGGGCGTCAGTATCACTGATACTGAGTATGCAAAGCAACTGAAATAATACAACTGAAAACAACTGAATAAAGATAGCATAACTAGCATTTCTGTATAGCAGGAGATAACTGAATCTGAAGAAGCTGACATAAACTGGATCGGGCTTTCTATACTGATAAGGCAGAGGCGTACCTGTAGACGCAACGGCCTGCTGTCTAGTAGCTAGTATACAATATATATATAGCACATAAATAGATATACAAGTAGCAAGCAAGAGCCAATACCAACCCCCATAAGCCGGATGGCGCCAAGCAAGCAAACAATCTATATACCCCTACCCGGGTCAAAACCAACCAAAAATAAGTCACTCCACTCATCTACTCACTTCGGAGCTCCTTTACCGGCCCCCTGGGTCTCCGTATCGGGCCATAGCCTCCGATATAAGCAACCATGTCTGGGTCCGGAGGACTTCTGCGTAGACAGTAACAGATAGGGTCGGGATCCCCGGACACACTCTACGGGGCTATCTGAAACCGGAGCTACACCTGTAATAACTGAATGTACAGACAGTAACAGATAGGGTCTGATTCCCTGGACACTGCTCAACAGGGCTATCTGATACCGGAGCTGTACCTGTAATGCTGATCAGACTGCTATGGGGAAAGCTTCATCCCATCTTCGTCCAAGCTGGGGACGGCATGCCACTCCTTGGAGTGACGTAAACCCACCCGCTCAGTGGGCGACACGATTACCAACCCAGGGGCGGCGAGGACGCTCAATAAGGTGCCCTCACGCCACAACAAGTCTCAATAAACAAATAGCACATACAAATAGCAAGGATGGATAACTGAAAAGACTATCTGAAATCTAACTTCTTATTCTGATATGTTTTTATACTGAACTGATTCTTTACTAATTATACTGATTCTGTAATCTCTGTTTAACTGTATGGCTAATCTGTAGCCAAGATACTATCTGTCTGAATGGCTAATCTGTAGTCATAACTGTCTGTCTATCTGATCTTTCTTTGCTGACTTTTATTATGAAAATCTGTTTCTTTTTATCCTACAACATGCTTGCTAATCACATAATAGGCTATACTGAATCTGAATATTAACTTACCCTTGGGCGCATGCTTTTCTAACTTTCAAACTGAAATACGATACGGCAACGCAAACCAGAATTTACTAAACTTATTCAATTCTCAACATTCAACTCCGAGAGTTTCAAATACGGAGTTTATTATGATTCACAAAACTAAGACTTACTAACTTGCCGAAGAACAACTTCACATACCTTAACCTCGAGTTATCCGACTGTCGGACGAGGCTCGGTCAATACTCCAGCTATTTCTCCCAACTGCATTCAGATATACGTCAATTAATACTAAATATAGCTTTATTCTAAAGAATAACGTCACTTTCAATATAATTATAGCCTAAACTTAGGCTTATCGAAAGACGGTCAAAAACTCGCTATTTTTCAGAAGTCCAGAAGGGAGAAGTATTCACTTCACAGCTAGGAGCACATAGACACTAATTTGGAGTAATTTTACTTACTTTGGTTCGGTAGCTCGATGATTCGCCGGCCGTATTTCACGAAACAAAAACCGTAGAAATGCTCTCTGCTGCTAAATACCTCGGTACCTGAGGTTAATTTGAGTTTAGACTTCGTTTGGCAGCGTAATCGAACGATTATTTTCAAGTTTCTTCGTCTTCTCCCTCTCTCTGCGTTTTCCTTAATTTCTAATGGAGATTATCTTCAAAAGGAAGGAAATTATCATTATTTAAAGGGAATGATCATTAATTAAAGGGAGTTATTATTAATTAAAGAAAATTATTATTAATTAAAGGAAATTATTATTAATTAAAGGAAATTACATCACAAACTGAGCTTTATATACTTGGACACTATAAATTGCATTTTACCTTGCGACGTGCAGACTTGGCGCTTGTCCGATCTTTCCCCGGGCCTTTTTCTAGCATGCATGGCTTTCAAATATTCTTAACCTATACGTGAATAGGTCATCTATGTGCCGAAAATTTTACGGGGTATAACATAATTGATGTAAGCCCTCCTTTCAATTGTTTCTACTACAGACAGGATCAACAAACAAGACCAATAAAAATAATGTATGCGAAATTCCATAAATACAAATTGAGAAGTTTCAGGAACAGAGAAAAGAGTCGAGTTGATCGAGTTAACTTGATGATTGAAAAAACAAAAAAAAATTAGAATTTAATCGTAAAAAAGAAGAAGCAGGGCTCAGAATACCTTCAGACTTAATTACGCTTTTGTAATTCAAAAATCATTATATTTAGCATGAGCTACATCTTGTTAGAGTAGTTTTCTTTTGATGGGAGGTTGTATATTAGTTGTTTTATATTTGCGATCTAATAAGTAAATAAAGAGAAATTTGTCGGTTTGTTATCTCTCTTTAGATCATCTCATCAGTTTACTCGGAATTTATCAATAAAAATATTTTATATTTCATATGCAAATCGGCTACCAAACGACTCCTAAATCATTCACCTAAGAAGTATAAGCTATTCATATGGATTTATTTTTCTTGTTCTTTGACTGTTTATAACCCAAACTCTTAAATTAGGAAGACGAAATTAATTCATTAATTCAAATCATGAATCTCAAACATTAAGAAGAATTTAAATTTCATTTAAATTATAATTATTGATAGATTTTATTAACTCATATTTTTTACTAATATAATATATTCAGTACAAAGAACTTTGAATTCACGTGGAATTTAACATTTTAATTTGCCTGGATTGTTTGGACCGTATCACGCATGTCATGTGAATGTAAAAGCTAAAAAGCTGCAAATTGGATAGAAACTAGAATCAGTTGATATTACATTATATATCCATCCACTTTTTACTTATTTATTATATTAAAAATAAATATTTATTTTTATTTATTTACTTTAAAATTAAAATATAATTATTATTTAATTTTTAATTTATTTTAATTATTAATTATAATTATTTTTAATTAGTATTGAATCAGTAAAAATAAATAAAAAGAGTAAATATTTGCCGGTCTTTACAAGAAACAATATATATATATATATATATATATCTAATTGTAATTGGTGTAGTAGTCATCTTCAAACCTTGGACTTCCTATAACGCCGTTAGCAGACTGGACATTACTTGTAATCATCACCATCTAGAAGTCTTCTCCGATTCTCCAAGACTTCTCTCACTACTTATTTTATTGAGCGAATCCTGAAAAATATATTTGAAGTATTTTAATTTTTTACATTATATATTTGATTTATTAAGTACGTAAGTTTTTTATTTAAATTATCATCAAATATTGATATATTAATTGTCGGTTATTTTATTTTTTTATATGAAATATCATCATCGTTCAGATAGGAAAAAAAAATAATAAATAGTTGGAGTGTGTTTGATAAGTAGTTAATGATAGTTCAGATAGAAAAAATTAATACATAATAATTCATGTATAAAATTTAAAAAATTATATTATTTTAAATATATTTTTTATCCTTTGTATTATTTTATTTGCGAAATTGCATGAGAATGGAATCAATTACCCTATTTCTTACTAGGCTACCCACATGGTAGAATATTTAGAATTTAAGCTTCATAAATTTAAATTTATAATGTTATCACAATTTATTTAATGTACTAAATTTAAAATTTATTTTTGTACTAATTTAGTAAAAAAATTAATATATAAAGTTTTTGTCAAATTTATTAGATTGAGATAAATACATAATTAATATATCAGATCCACCATAGCAATTGAGCTATGACCATGCTTAACTTACCTAATAACCACCTCAAATTAAATGTCACATGTTCTTTAAAGTCAAAATAATTTGGCTCGCTGATATTTTCAGAATTTAGAAATTCATAAGGTGGTTGTTCTTGGACCATTTTATTATGAACCACTTAGCTTTACTCAAACACACACATTTGGAATTTAAAAAAAAAAAAAAGATTCTCAAGAACAAACACGGACAACTATTTTGATATTTATCTAAGTAAATATTTTTTAGAACCTTCGAGAAGGAAAAAAAAAAAAGAAAGAAAGAAGGCTTAATTGGCGAAAGGGGGTGGGGGAGCTTTATGAATATTTTTACGAGCATAAAGTAAAATTAACATTTCAAAAATTTGTATAAGGTAAATTATACTACTTCGCTCTGTTTCAAATTACATTACATTATTTGAATATAAAATTTGTAAACATTTAAAAATAATATTTATAAATTATAACATTTTAATTTAAATTATTGAAAAAGATATATGAATAATTTGTGCTAATTTTTTTTTTTTAATTTGACGCCCCAAATCAGAAAAATGTCATATGAATTGTGACCAAAGGAGTAAACATTTTTTTGAACTCCTTGAAGATGACGCCGTTTCAAAAGTCAGTCAACACATCAACAAACTCAATTACTTTCAACACGCTTTTGTTTTACTATATATATTACAACACCCAATCCTTTTTTCCCATTCATAAACCCAACCAAAATTCTTACCAAAAACATTCGAATTTCGAAGAAGAGAAATAAAAAATCATGTGTTACGAGGTTAAGTGTTCGGGCTGTGGAAAAACCAGTTGGGGTGGTTGCGGACGACATGTTCCCTCCGTCTACAACCGAATCCCTGAAGGCCAACACTGCCAGTGCAAAAATTGGCCCGGTGTCAAAACTGCCGGCGAGGGGTCTGTCTCAAGTGGTGGCGATGGTGACGGCGGCAGCGGGGATTCTAAACCTGCTTCTTATTGTACTATCCTCTAAAAGTGGATCGGAAAAGCTGAATAATTTGTCTTTAATTTCGTTTTTATTGTACTCTAATTAATCAGCGTAATTGTTTGGAATTGTCAGTTCCCTTGTGTTTGTCGTTGATTAGTACCAATAGTTTAATGTAACAAAAGGCTATGGTTATGCAAAATTAACCTCTCTTTTTTTTCCCTCTAATATTTAAGCTTTGGGATTTTATGAAATCCTTCACTGGATTTTTAGGGAAAAGAGTAAAATTCTCTGAATTTGTCCACACAATTCACTTTATCACTTTAATTTTATGAGTATTTATTTATCCCCTATCTCATTTGAAGTTTATTAAATATCACTCAAAAGGCTAATGTGAAAAATAAATTTAAAAAAATTAAAAGACGCGTAATTGAAAAAAAAAAGTGGGTTCATTGATATTTATATTATTTAATAGATAAAAAATAAAAAATAAATAAAATTCCCTATCCAACTCTATCTTCTTCTTCAACCCCTCTCCCCTCTCCTCTCCCTTCTCCTTCTTCAAATTTGTCATTCCTTTCTCCTTCTTCAACCCACCCCGCCACTCCCCTTTCTCCTTCTTCACCCTCCCTTACCCTAGATCTATCTTCTTTTTCGAACCACCTCATAATTTCTACTTCTTCGGATCCCCACCCCCGCCATTTCTCCATCTTCAACCTCACCTCCCCCCCTCCCTCACGCGCGCACACACACAAAAAAAAAAAACACTTATTTATAAATTTTTTCTACTTTATACTTTCAACATTCAATTTTTTAAGAAAAGTTTTGAATTTTTTTGAAAAATAAAGACACCCAATGGAGAAAAGCAACCTCCATTTTTCTTGAATTAATTAGGATTAGAAATTAATTAGTGTATAAAAATATAAGTAAGGAAAAAAAATTATTGTGAATGAGCAAAAAGAAATGAAAAAAATAAAACATTAAAATTTAAATAATTTTCAACGTGGCGCGAGTGTAAAACACTTCACATTATGAGGGTGGTATTATTCTCTTAGGGTGGTATTTAATAGACTTCAAATGGGATTAGGGAGGTAAAAAATTACCTATAAAGTTAAAGTGTTAAAGTGAGTTGTGTAGACAAGTCCAGAGGGGATTTTATGTCTTTTCTCAATTTTTTTACTCAATTCTCCGGGTTGGCTGATCACCGTGAAGCCAAATTGAATCAAGGAATCAAGTCAAATCGAGAATTTTTTTTTATATAATTTGGTTTGATTGGAGAAAAAAAATCAACCATTCTTAATTTGATTTGGTATTAACAAAAAAAAAAGTCAAATCGAGTCCATCCCAAACCGACATTATATATATATATATATAAATTAACTTTTTATACATATAAATTTTAATTATAATCTATTTTGTAAATACTTTTTTAAATTAGTTTTATTGATTTCAATGTTTAGAAATTAGATATATATTCGGATTTGAGCTTATAAGCTGTAAATTATAATATTTGTTCAGTAAACTACTAGTAAGTAAATGATCCAAATATAAAGGCTCAATATTAACCTAAAAACCTACTAAGATAAAATAAATCATTTCATCATTATCTTCACTTTCCAGACACTTCTCCTCCTCTCCTCATTAATCAGGCGCGGGTCACTTTCGCATATTTGTTAGTATTTCTTCTTTTTATTTTTTTTATAAGTTAAGCCGTTAAGCTATCTCCGATTCTTCATTTTTTTTATTTCCTCAGAGGGAATTTGTAGTTTTTTTATTTTTGATTAATTTAGTTATATTTAAAATTCAAGTATAAATGCCCAATTTAGTTATGTTTGATTTTTTAAACTTTTGATTTAGTTTAAAAAAATTAAAAAAATCGATTAAAACTGAAATTGAAAAAATCGATTTATGTTAGATTGATTTGATTTATGAATTTAATAAAAATACATAATTGATTTAGTAATTTTTTAATAAAAAATCAAGCCAATTCGACTTATGTACACCCCTAACTGTCAACAGTGGTGAGGAATTAGATGAATTCGAACGAATTCAATGATTTTAATATTTTTTCTATCTTCACATAAATTTTCGCCATTTTTTTTATAATTTTAACTTGCTTTTACATTTTCAACATTATTTCGATCTACACACATGATAAAGAATTTTTTCAACCCAAGCTAACTTATAATTTAACTGTATTTGTATTAAAAAATTAGTGAATATATATAAAAATTAAATTCAAAATTCAATTATTAATATCTATATATTTGAAGCCATTAATGAGAATTTCTTAAAATTTCATCTTTTTATTTTTCTTGCCATAACAAAATTGCTAAGACTTGTTGAGTAACAATTTATACTTAACTCTTATTGCTCACGTAAAGTCCTATTTTAGGGATAAAATTTCACTTTAATTTGGGTTTGATTAGTTTAAATTAGCGTTAAAAAATTTTCATTTTGATAATAAAGTATTCTCTATTAAAAAAGATTTTATTTCAAAAAATTTAGGCCTCGAACATTGCAATAAGAATAAAAAGTATTTATTATTTCACCATTTGAGTTCGCTAAAGTTTTATAAATTAAATTACCACTTTTACATAATAGATTTATATTTTATCTTGGGAGAAATTAATTAGTAAACCGTGAATAATAGTGAGGGGATTAAATTTCTTAAGGACACACAATCAAATTGTGGGATCGAAAAAGTTTTGCTACTCCATCTTTTTTTGTCTTACTGTTTTGAATACAAAAAATAACCAAAACTATATAAAATCGGTACGAATATATATATATATATATATATATATATATATATATATATGTATAACCGTATAAATTTTATATAAGATTCATATTAGGTTTTTAGAAAAAACTACGCATTAAATCTCATTCACAATTTTATATATAATTCGATGTAAATTTTATATGAAATACATTTATAATTATACAAATTTTATATAAAGTTCATGATGGTTTGAGGAAATTTTAAGATACAATCACAACAAATTTAGTACAACATATAATACTTGATAAACAATTTTCATACAAATCTCAGTAGCAACTAATCGAACTCAAGCTCCGATTTTCAAAACTTGGAAGAACAGAATGATGGAATCTAAAAATTTCATCCAAACAGCGACTACATTCAATTCTCAACTCAAAGAACGTTTTAATGACTACCCCTTTCTGATTCAATCAATGTCCAAAATTAATATTCTGACTTGTATTATTCATCTAAGTCTATAATGAAAAGGAAAAAAGAAAACTTTGATACAAAGGTTTAAATTGATATTGAGAAAATTCAAAATCCCGCTGTTTTGATAAATAAGAAAAAGTACATACATGTTTAGTAATATAGGATCGGGGTGTATTTCCCTTCTTATAATTCATGTGTTAGAAATCATTTATGTGATGGCTAGGTTCTTCTATAATTCTAGAGCCCTTTTTAATTTTTGATTCTAGTGTTTATTTAATAAAAATTTATGAGTCAGAGTATCTTTATAATCTATGATCACTTTTTCTCGACATAAGTTTAAGAAATTTTTGCCCCGTCTGTCATAAGTCTTGCAGGAATTAAGTTATTTGACATAATTTGTGTAGTATCTAATTCACTCGGCACAAGTTTAGAGAACATTTGTTTTGCTCGGCATAGGTTATGCATCTTACGGCTTGTGGGTTCTGAAACTAAATTTTTGTCTCGCTCAACATAAGTTATATAGGAACTAAGTTATGCCTTTTACAACATAACTTGTGAAATTTAAATTGTACTTTTGTCTCATTCGATATAAGTTTGATATAAAATAAGCGGCATAACTTGTTATGCCTTTTAAGGCATAACTCATGTTATATTATGACATGAAAATATAAATTCATACCGAACTAGATTATTTGTTAGTTCGATGTCAAGGATATTTTAAACTATTTTTTATTATGTAAAATATCAAAAATTAAAAACTACAAAACTTAAAGATCCCAAAGTTGGGGCTTCTCGAACGCCAAAAGTAGTTCAACTGAAAACCATCGAAAAAGGCAAAGACATCTTAAGGAACTGTACAAGATATTCCAATACCAATGGGCCATGGACCACCTAGTAGTTTCTCCAGCGGCCCATAAGGTTATTGGTTAAGTTGGCGAAACTTCACCACAAGGGATTGGCTACGAGTTTATTGGCTGAATCAAATAGGGCCTTTATTCTAGGCCTCATTGAGCTAATTCCGCCATGACAAGCTGATGAAAATGGCAATAAGCTAGTATACTAACCATGGTTAGACCCCTAATTTGGTTATTAAAATCCAGATTGTATTGATAAATATGTGCCGAGTACGATATTCGAACATGTGGCGAAGAAGATTTAGGACTTAAAGATCGGAGGATTCCCCATACACACTTCAAGACACAAGGCAATAACAATTAAAAATAATTCGTGATACGTTAAAAATTTAAAGGAATCACGATTTATCTTATCAAAGAGTTTTAAGCTTTTCGATCAGTAAATGTTAATATGTGAGTAGGGTTAAACAAGGTTGGCTAGTGAGACTAAATCTATATTTATCACATAATTTCTGAATTATATGCCCATTTAATTTTTCGTCTAGACACAAGATTACTCTCAATTGTTTAGTGCAAATATTTAATTATTTAAATATTTGTTCATCATTCAACCACTTTACATCATTCAATTTTTTAGGGGATCAAACAAAAATTTATTTCCCTTTTATTATTCAATTTTTTATTATTATCAACAGCCTCACCTAGTTTATTCAATATCTTTCGTTATTTCATATCTTAAATTAAGAATGTATAAGTAATTGAATTTATTTAATTGCTAAAAATATTTTAAAAATAAATTCAACTGATTTTTCCAATAAATGAACTTTAGACTAAACATAGACTTTTTTTTTTCTTTTCCACAAATGACTAAACATAGACCATTGACATTTAAATGCGATGCTTATCATCAATTCAAGGAAAATTTGAAAAAACGAGACAATAAAAGATGAAAAAAAATCGAATTCTCTCTCTCTCTCTCTGTGTTTCTTTTCTTTTTTTGTTCCGAGAGTCGGATTCTCATTTTTGTTGATTAGAGATGGTAAAATCAGTTCATACAATCATGATTTGCTCAATTTATTTAAGTTTAAACGGGATAATGACCTTCTTATTTTATAATGTCAACTCATGTGGATAAGATTAATTTAGCCTATTTACAAATTTGGTTGATATGCAGCCTAGATTGACCCATGAGAAACTTTGTATATATATTTTTACAAATATATATATATATTATTTGATATGTTATATACAATCATATTATAAGGAAAATATTTTATTAGGTACTCAAACAAATTATAAGAAATCAAACAAAAAAATTTAAATTTAATAAGAATTGAACGGGTTGGACTATGACACTATTTTTAGCCTATTTCAATCTAATCTTTAACTTAAGTAACTTTTAGGTGAGTTATTTATTAATTCAATTTATTTTGATATGTTTGCCCATTTGAAACCCTTATGTGTGATGTGTGTGTATTTTTTTGTCTAAATATTTAAGAATCCTCTCAAACTTTAAAAATGTAATTTAAAACCAATTTGGACATGCGATATGAAATTATGATATTAAATTAAAGTTTTGTTTGGACATACAATTTGAATTTCTTAAGTTGTATTTTTTCTCATAAACAAACAACCCCTCAAATTGTGGAAGCTATCGAAATTTTCTCAATTCTTATATAATCTTATCAAATGAGCAAAAGTTCATAACAAAATATAGGACACTACCACAAAGATCATTCTAAACAATACAATATTTATGGATCGAACTTTAGTTCAATAAAAAGTAAAATTGGACATGAGTTATATTATATACTCCTTAATATAATCCTCTCACATAGTATAAACACTCTCTTCACGTCGAACATGTATTTCCCGATCATATGACAAAAAAGACGAACCAACATTGTTACTTTGAGCCGTTTGTTGGCCAATATCATTAGCAACTATATCATCATATGTATTTACATTTGATATAGATAGTTGGTAGATATATTTATGGATCCTTTTTCTTTTATAAAATATATATTTATGAGTCAAATTTTATATTTAAAAAAAATTAAAATCGCTTTTTTAAATCTCAAAATAATACTTTTTGAAGAATTTGATTCAAATCATAATACCAAATCATATATATGCTCTTTAAACTTGTACATTTTTTCACGGTATTTTTGTAAAGCCATATATATATATATATATATATATATATATATATATGTATGTATGTATGTATATATACATAAAATATTACTTAAAATAACTCCAAAACTGTAATAGGTCTTGGTGGGTGGTCCATTTTTTCAACGTAACTACAGTTCTAAATTTTAAACGTTTTTATTTAAAATTAAAATATTTATGTATTTAAGCGTGTTCATGTTATGCATCGAGATAGGCCAAACTTTCACCTTACTTCTCGAAAATATTCATTTTGGCCCTTAATAATGCTATCGAGTCTTAAAGAGTCCTCCATGTTATCTCAAGCAGCCAAAAATATCTCTCTCACGACATTCAATGTTAAAAAAAAACAAAGAATTTAATATTTTTTTCGTATGACTTGCCACATGAAAAATTGCCTATAACTCGATTATTTTTTATAAAATTGGTCAAATTTACCCTTATAATGTACCATTTGGAGTAATTTTATCCATCTTTGATCCGGAGAAATTTCACCCTTTGAATTTTTCTTTTCATTTATTATTATTATTATTATTATTATTTGGTTTTATTGGCTAAAGTCTTAGGGTTTATTGAAATAGTTCCTCTATCTTTATAAGGTAAGGACAAGGTTTATGAACATATCATCTTTTTCAGATCTCATTTGTAAAACTATATTGGATATATTATTATTGTGAAAATCTTACGGAAAATATTTGATTATATATGAAATCTGTAGAAAATTCTCATAACTTGAGGCGTGTCAAAGACACTATCCTCAAGGATATTTTACGCGGTATACGTGTATTCCTAGAATTCAACAAACTTTTCTAATATAACTAGTAGCACAGAAACTAACAAAAATTAAATAATACAAAAACTCAAAAAAAAAAAAAAAACAAGAAAAAGATTCTATCTTGAACTATATTTGAAAAATAAAATGAAAATTTATAGGATAAAATATGGACATATCGTTTGATCACTGTGAAGTGTGATCTGCAAAGATTATCACATAATGAAGTCATTTAGACTTAATCGACCAAAAAACTTTGTGACTGTTATCTCATAAAGAAAATTCAACGGCATAAAAACATAGTAAATGTCAGTAATTGACCAAGGATAATTAATTGCTCTTGAACAGAAATAATCATAACTCATAACACTAACAGAAATAAAGGGTTTTCTCACCATAAATTAATAAAAAAATTTATATTATAAAATATAATTTTTTTATTCGCTTTTTATTAAATCAGATTATTGAAAAAAATGCACGGCGAGAATTTTCTCACTAAAATAGTGGGAAACTCACGAGTTTTTATTTGAAAATGCTATTTTTTTTTCCCACCGATTCTACTAAAATATCTATAAAAATAGTCACCTAATATTTCTCTAAAATTTTTTAATGAAAAAATAGTAATTTTTGAGTAGTGTTAATGATCTGTTATCAATGCTAATAAAATTTGAATATTATTTAAAATAATATAATAAATTTATTAATATAATATTATAAAAATAAAATTAGATAATTTTTTTTTCTAGATATCACATGAATTTTTCCAATGATTTTATTGGCCAAATTGGAATTGTTAATGACAGGTAATTAGAGATATTAAAAGTTTTGGGGATTCAAAATAGTTGCCTTCAATTTTTAATTTTAATTTTTTTGGCCAATTTTTTTTTTTTTTTGGTGCTGTACACGTTTTATAAACAAAAACAAAGCAGATTTTGTGATTTGACTCGTTTATCTGATTTTTGCAAATTCCAATTATATAAAATATCTTTGGGTTTGAAGTAATAAACTTATATGTTTACATTAAGCACTATTGCGCTAAACTGCCTTCTTTGCATTTTCTCTGACTTCTCTCTGCCTTTTCTCTCTCTACGCTCAGTATTAATCTTTTTGACAAACACACAAGAGACCCACCAGATAAAGCAATTAGACCGTTGGCCATATCTGATGAGGCCAATAACCTTGAGACAACTCAGCAAATCCCTCCCTCCCCCCTTCTTAATCCAAAACCAACGGACAATCAAAAATCTTCGACCGACAGATTACCGGCGACAAACAACAACACCACCGGACTGCTTGCTCACAAGGATAAAACTATTTCCAATATTGATGTGGGTCTTAATCTTGACAAAGAGGAGCTATTTAATCTGGTGGCCAGCAACACCCTTACTTCAAGCAATAAGGGATGCCATAGTCCCTAAGCAATCCACCAAAATCCCCAATTCATCCGGCCATGCACCAGAACAAAAGAAGGAAAGAGCTCAAAACAAGAACATCAACAACAGGCAAGACAATTTCAACCCCAACATTTCTTCAAATTTTGACCCTCCCCCCCACCCCAAAGTCAAGAAGGTTCCGAAACCACCACACCCAGAAATCGAAATTACTAACAAATTGACTAATAACAATGATGATTCTGATACTAGTAACTTGGAGGAAGATACTAATACTATTACCAAAACCAACCCAAGAATGCTCCTCCTAAAAATAAACCCCTTGTTCCTTAAAAGCCAACTTTTGCTGCGGCTGTTCAGGAATCTCTGGAAGCTAAAAAGATTGATTTCACTGAAATAAGTATCAAGCATGGTATGCACTTAGGAAAACCTACGGGTTTTTTTAATGCTAAGGATTATTTCTGCAATCTTGCTAAGGATTGCAAATACACTATTGTTGAAAACTTTATCAAGGGTAAGCCTAACACGGAGGAGGTGAGAAAGCTTTTTATTAGCCATTATCACTTAAAAGGTTCTGTCAAGATAGCTTATTATGATTACAGAACCGTTTACATAGATTTTGCTAATGAAACTGATTTCAACCACATCTATTTCAAGCCCTTTATACACCTGGGGGAGTACACTATGAAGGTGCTAAAATGGACTCCCGACTTTAAACTTGACCAAGAAACATCCATAGTCCAGGTATGGATTCTCATACACAAATTACCATGGCATTTGTTTCGGTGGGATATTATATCCAAGATGGTCCAATCTGTTGGAAAGATTGTTGGCCCAGATGAGGCTACCTACTCAAAAACAAGAGGTAATGTGACAAAAGTTAAGGTTGAAATTGATCTCCTGAAACCCAAACAAGATAAGATATGGTTGGGATTCAAAGGACTAGATAGTACTGAAGATGGACAAAGGCTAAATATTGAATATGAAGGAGCTCCTTCATACTGTCAATATTGTAAGATGCAAGGAAATGAAGAGAAGCAATGCAGAAACAGAGAAGCTGACCTGGAGGCTAAAAAGAAGGGAAAAAAAAAGCTGAAAAAATAGGAAGAGTGACAAAGGAAAAGTAAACTACCAACAGGAAGAGGATGGCTTCCAAGAAGTAAAAAGCAAGAGATCCATCAAAAGAAATAAAGGAATCAACATCAAGGAACCAGATCCCTCCAAATTTCAAAAGGATTAGAAGACAAAAGAAATTGGAAAGGGAAAATGAGTAGACAAGGAAAACACTCATGGTGATAAGCACAGTGCCACTACATCTGAATTAATGCAACAAGGAAACAGAATCAAAGGAACTATGGAAGAAACTACTAAGAGGAATGGCCAAACACACGAGTAAACTGGGAGGAAACAAAGAAAGGATAAAAAAAATAAGAATGTCAACAGGGAAAATCAGGCTTTAATAGAAGCAGTGAAGCACCAAACCAACACTACTATGACACAAAAGCAAAAAAACAACCTCAATCCAGACAAAAGGCAAAAACACAATACTAATTTTTTATCTGTTAAAAATAAGACTGATAAGGAGAACCAACTACCCTCGGATGATGATGAGGAGAGTGACAGTGAAGAAAGCCAGTAAAAGGAAAGTAGTGATCAAGAAGACTATTCAAATGAGCAAACTGGAGAGGATCTAACCACCAAATAGGAAAGTAGTGCTGATGACTATGAAAGTACAGAGGGGGAAAATACTGATAGTGATGTGAAAGCTGAAAATCTCATACAAACTTTCAACAACACCAGATCCAACAAAGAAGTCGAACAAGCCTTTCATGAGCTCACTGAGAAGATAAATCTCTCACCAAGGGGAAAGCACAATTGAGTAGGCAAAGCTAGCAAAAGTAAAAGAGGAGGAAACACCTCTCAGCCTACTATGACTAGATCACAGACAAAAAATAACAACTCATCATAATTTTTATGATCAATTCCCTCATATAGAATGTGAGAGGAATTATCTCTCAAGGTGCCTTTGACAAACTTAAGCAACTGAAGAGAAGACACAACATTGCCTTCATGGCCATTTTGGAGCCTTATTGGTAGAATGTCAAAAATCAATAGATTCAAAAGAAGGTTGAGATACCACTTTGCTTACTCAAATAACAACAAACAAATCTAGATTTTTTGATACCAATTATATGAGTTTTCTATCATCCAAGATACAGAGCAACAAGTCACATTCTCTTTCAAAACCAGGAGGATACCATTCTTGTCACAATTGTGTATGCTAAGTGTGACCAACAACAAACAGAGGATTTGTGGAATATCTTATAAATATGGTTAATAACAACAATCATCCATGGATTATTGCAGGTGATTTCAATTGTATCCTCAATCAGAATGAAAAGAAGGGAGGTAACCCTCGTAAAATTAAAGATAGTTTGCCTTTTATTCAATGTATTGCAGATTGTTCTTTGATTAATGCAGGTTATACAGGTTCAAAATACACATGGTGTAATTGAAGAAGACCTACTTTTAGAATTTCAGAGAGACTAGACAGAGCTCTTATGAATCATATTTGGTCCCAAAAGTATCCTCACACTACTGTTACTCATCTTGTCATATATGGATCTGACCATGCACCTCTCCTTATTACTCTGAAGGACCAACAATCTAACCAACAAAAGTATTTTCAGTTCCTAAATTTTTGGATAGAGGAGCCTGATTTTTTGAAAACTGTTGAACAAGCATGGAGCATCGAAGCAACTGGTACTGCTCTTTGGAAGTTTCATATGAAACTAAAAAATACCTGCAAACACCTTTCTTGGTGGTCCAAAAATCAGATTGGTAATATTTTTGAAAAGACTAAAAAGCTATAGAACATGGTTGCTGATAAAGAGCAAAAATGCATCGAAGAAAACAGTGAAACTAGTAGGATGGAGCTTAACAAGGCTAATGCTCAACTCATTATGCATAAAAAAAAAGAGAAAGCTTATTAGAGATAAAAATCTGGCATGAAATGGTTCAAAGAAAAAGATGCCAATACTAAGTTCTTTCATTCTATCATGAATGTCAAAAGGAGAAGACTTACTATCAGGAGGATGAAGAAAGAAGACAATACATGGGTTGAAGAAAATGAAGACATATCCAATGAGGCCATCAATTTCTTCAACAATCAGTTCGCTGATTAAAGGAAGCAAAGAGATTATAGGATCCTTAACTGGCTGCCAAAAGTTATCACTGAAGAAGATAATGACATGCTGGGAACTCCTCCTACCATGCAAGAAATCAAGGATGTTGTCTTCTCACTTAGTCCTGATAGTGCTCCTGATCCAGATGGTGTTTCCCGCATTTTCTACCAACATTGTTGGCATATCATCTCTAATGATCTTTACCTAATGGTTTGTGATTTTTTTGCAGGTACACAATTACCTAATCAATTACTCACACATGCTTAATTCTCATTCCAAAGGTGGAGAACCCTTAAAGACCTATAAGTATTAGTAATTTCAGTTGTACAATCATCTCCAAAATCCTCAACACTAGACTTGCTAAGGTGATTCATAAGATAACTCTCATAATCAAACAGGTTTCCTCAAAGGTAGGTCTATCTCTGAAAATATAATGTTAATTTAAGAAAATGTCCATAACATTGACAAGAATAACATTAATGGTAATGTGGTGCTTAAGCTTGATATGGCTTAACCTTTGATAAAGTAGATTGGAAATATCTCACTGAAGTCCTTAAAAAGTTTGAGTTCTCTGATATATGGATTGATATGATCTGGAGACTATTGTCCAATAATTGGTACTCCATTAACATTAATGGGGGCAGAAATGGATTCTTCAAATCTAGTAGAGGTATCAAACAAGGTGATCCTATCTCCCTCTCTCTTTATTATTAGTTCTGAATTCCTTACCATTCTTATGAATTAGCTTAGGAATGAGAATTTTATTTCCTATACTGTTGATAGAGGTTGTCCTATTATTACTCACCTTAGCTTTGCAGATGACACTATTCTCTTCTCATCATGTGATCCTTTATCTCTTATAGCTATGATGCATAAGCTTTCTCTTTATGAAAAATGCTCTGGGCAGCTGATTAACAAGAATAAATCTTGCTTCTTAGTTAGCTCTAATACCCATCATTCTATTATTAATGATATTAGAAAGATTACTGGTTATGAGCAGAGAAACTTTCCTTTTTACTACCTAGGTGCTCCAATCTATCATGGTAGGAAAAAAGTCATTTACTTTGAAAACTTAGTTACTAAAGTGGCTCCTAGAATGGAGGGATGTCAAGGTAAAATAATCTCTAATGGTGGAAGGGTCATTCTTATAAACTCTGTCCTCAACTCTATTCCCTTACATATCATGTCTGCTATTCACCTTTCAAAAACTACGATTAATCAAATTGAGCAGCTTATGGCAAATTTCTTCTGGAGTGATGGAGAAGGGGAAAAAATGCACTAAATTGCTTGGAAGAAGTTGTGCCTTCTTAAGCTTGAAGGAGGGGTTGTCTTCAGATCTATTTAGGACATTAGCAAAGCTTTTGATGCTAAGAATTGGTGGAATTTCAGAACTAATAACTCCCTCTGAAGGGAATGCCTAGAAAATAAATACTGCCCAAGAGCACACCCTGTCATTAAAAAATGGGCCTCAGGGCAATCTCATGTTTGGAAAAGACTTCTTGATGCTAGAAGTCATTGTGAAATGCATATTTCTTGGAAAATTGCTAAGGGAAATGTCTCATTTTGGTGGGACAACTGGATTAGCTCTGGACCTATTGCTCACCACTTCCCTGGCACTTATTTCACTAAAAAAGTCAAGGTATTGGCTTTTATTACTGCTGGTAGCTGGAATACTACCAAACTTCATACTATTCTGCCTCTTTATTTTGTTAATCACATTGCTACTATTGACATCATTAATCATAATGTTGATATCCCTATTTGAACTCCTAGTCACAGTGGCTTATTTACTACTAAATCTGCTTGGCAGATTCTAAGAAAGACCAACAATACCACTCTTGCAGCTACTAGAATCTGGCAAAAATATATCCTTGACAAAGTTTCTTTTTTCATGCATAGATTAATGTCCAACAAACTTCCTACTGATGACGCACTCCAAAGATTCAAAGTCCATGGACCTTCAAAGTGTATATGTTGTAAACAAGGATGCATTGAGAATGTGGATCACCTTTTCAAACAAGGAGAACTTGCAGCTGAGGTCTGGGCCTTCTTTGCAAATACTTGTGTCATTGACAACAGAAAGAACAAAATTCGAGACACTCTTATTACTTGGTGGCTTAGCAGCACAAAAAATAGAGCCCACACAGTCCTAATTTAATGTCTGCCTCTATTTATTTGTTGGGAAACCTGAAAAGCAAGATATAACCACAAATATGAGGGCATCAAGAGCTATGCAGCCAGAATAATCAACAATGTTATCCATCAGATTGAACTGCTTCTCACTACTAAATTCCCACAAATCCAATATAGTTACTAATGGAACAACACTGTCACTCAAATTAAAAGAATAAAGCCTAGAATTAACATCAAGTGCCTCAGATGGAGCAAGCCAGTTCCAGGCAGATTCAAGCTTAACTCTGATGTTTGTAGCAAAGGGAATCCAGGTAATTCAGGAGGAGGAGGCATTCTCGGGGACGAGCAGGGTCGATTGGTCATGGCTTACTCTGATTACTATGGAGAATGCACCAACAATATGGAAGAAACTAAAGATATACTTCATGGAGTGCAATGATGCACCAATAACGGCTACAATAATGTTGACATCGAATCTGACTCCACAATCATCATTAATATGATTAATGATCACTCGAATGTCAATTATCATATCCTTCACTTCATTAGCCAGATTAACTCTCTGAAGATCAAGGGCAACTACAAATTCCAACATTGCTATAGATAAGTTAATGGGATTGCAGACTATCTTGCCAACTTGGGGAAAAATCAAAAGAAATTTTCTTTCCTCACACGGGATTTGACTATCCTAGTTGGAGTCAAAAACTGGTTGAAGAATGATATTAATGGATGCCTAAATTTCAGAATTCGAGCTCAGAAGAATTCTTTTACTTTTGATTATGAGTAATCCTTCCTTTGTAATTCTGGCCCTTTGGAGCCATCTCTTAGGCCTAAGCTATCTCAACTACAAGAGTACTGGGATTTTTTTGTACAAGGATGAATTATTCATCCTCCTCATTTCTCAAGGTGATTTGGACAAAAATCCATATCACCAGTTATGTATTTTGATAATATTAATACATAGGTTAAGCTTGACCTAATCACCACCAATGGTGGTTTTTTTTAAAAAAAAAAACTTATATGTTTAGCATTATCCTTTGAAACAAAAACTAATCATATTATATATTTTTACTAAAAACATAGTTGTAAATTCAATTGAGTTCGAAATAAATAATTTTCACGTGAAATGAGTGTGGATGGAGACAGGTATTTTAGAAGAGGAGCTAATTTGACCAACAAAGTGAAGGGTCAGCCTTGCCAGACCCGTCAAATTCGAAAATCCACGTGGGGTAGCCTAGAGGGCCGGGGCGATCCATAATGAGTTAATGACAGCTCTAGCCTCTATTATAGAATTAGATTAGGTTTTTTGCCATTTAACCCCCGTTTAATGTTTATGAATTTCGTTGTTCAAAAAATAATTCACAATGGATATGATCGTGTAATAATAAGTTGTTGTTGTTGTTGTTGTTTAAAGTATCTTATCAATTATTACTCAAATAGAAAATGAGTACATTCGAAATAAAAGATGGTCAGACATATAATTTTATCGAATCAGACACAGAAACGGTCACTCTAACTAAAGTATGAGCAATTTGATCAGAGGAGGATCAAAATTAAACTTTATGAGTTCAAACTTATTCTATTTTTAAATTATAAGTTTAGACATACTATTTATAATAGTTTTTGCCGATTTTTATATATAAATTTATGTTCCATATCGAAAATACTTAGTTCAGATAAATCAAGTGCTTAAACACTCTATTCGCCGCTGAGCTTGATGATTCACCGATTTTGTAACACTAATTGAAAACCCTTCATTAGTGTCTTATAATTATATAATTATAATCAAGAAAATAAACTCCAATCACCTGAAAGCTTCTCACACGTCCATAATGTCCTTCAAGGTTAGAAATTGATAGTGCTGATTGGTGGCAAGAGAGCTACAATCCTGAATATACGAAGGTACTGATCACAATATATTGATGTTTTTAAGTGAACAACCTACAATTTAAGTTGCTCCTCTAACTACTACAAGGAGTACTATATATTAATCTAACAAGTATCTCATAGAAATTGTTATTTTGTAAATAATAAAAAGCATCAATTTAATAAGTAATCTTTTTTTTTCATGGTATGTGTTCAGTATGAAAATGAAATACGTGTACTACATATTGCAATGTTGACTGTCTCTCTCTCTATTTATAGATTGGGCGTTATTTTAATGATTAGTATCGATAAATATTATATTGTCCTTTGGCAATTGGGTTGGGATAAGGCAGAGTAAGGTAGGACAGACTCTTGATAGGACAAAGTAGGATAACATTTAAATGAAACAAGAAAAAATAGGACGGTGCAAAACTGATTTTTTTGAAAATTTTAAATACGGTGTATATGTATTTTATTATTAAAATTATAATATTAAGTGTATGATAATTAGTGAAAATAAAGTGGAGAATGTGGTCATTATTTTTTTGTACCTCATGTAACCGCTGACCATATTATTTCCTACTAATTATCCCACTAATCCTCAAGTTATTATCCACCTTCTTGACATTTATTATATGAAAGAAATACTATAACTATATAAAGGTTGCCTAATTCCTTGTGTTGGTAGATAAAAAATATAGAAAAAGATGATAAGGGTGAAAAATATTGTAGTATGTTTTGAGGTTAGTATAGTGATAGAAAGTGTTGAGACGAAGAAAAATATTTTAAGTCTTCAACTAATTTACTACACAAAAGAGAGTAATTTTATGTTGAACGAAGGTATTCCTTTAGTGAAGTTTTGGACTCTTCAACTAATGATCCAGAGTTGTTTGAGTCATACGAAGTTGTTGGGCTGTTGTATCCTGAAGGGGATAAGTCAAGAGTATTATTGTTGGATCGGTGGAGATTATACCGCAGTGGGCTTGAATCTCCTTAAAGAGAGCGAGATATTTGAGCCTCAACCTGAATTTTAGTTATTCATTTTTATTTATTTTATTTTTCAACTGTAATTTGCGGTATATTGACCGTCAATTTTAAGAAAAATTTGTATATCTAAGGCATTATATTTTGGGAGTCAAGCTGGTCCGCTTCATTAATTTATTAAGTATTATTTGGTCTAGAAAATACTGCGTTGTTATCATCCTAACCCCTCATGCATTATTTTTGACGTTTTATCAAAATAAAAATAAAAATAAAAATCGTGCACTAGACTTTTAGATTATCCGAGGGATAATTGAATGAAACGACTCATGAATATTATCGGGTTGAACGAGTCAAAAACTCAAAAAATGTTTTGTCTATTTTTTAAGCAATAATCACAATCTTACTTTATTTTCACCATAATACAATATGAGTTTTGTGAAAGGTTTAAGAAGACATTACTCATTATCAAAATTTTATTTTTGTTAGATACATTTTCTCCTTATGATATTCCATCTCTTGCCCATTTTTCGTCCAATAGTAATATATTTGAGAACCGATTCAAACCATTTCATAGGTCGTCTCCCGTGTCAAAAAGTCAATTTAATTTTTATCATACCAAACTGTCTTTTACTTCCTGTAATAAATCATTATTTAAAGCAGTAGGAAATTTCCTTTATAATCATCAATTTAATAAGTAATCTTTTTTGTTTCATAATATGTCTTTAGTATGAAAATGAAATACGAGTACTACATATTGCAATGTTGACTGTCTCTCTCTATATATAGATTAGGAAGTAGGAGTCAAAACTAAATCTAGTGACAATATTATATTTAGTCAAATATTCAAAGGGAAGACAAAAAAAATATAAATATTAAATTGGAACAAACAGCCTCTCAATTTTGACGAAACTAGATTATCCTACCCTCTCAAAATAATATTACACCGTTGCCCAAAAAAGGCCCTTTTGGACTATCTGTTTATGAATCGGCGTAGGAAAATAATTTTTTTATTCTATTGCCAACATAAAAAAAAATAATTTACTGTGTATTGTGTGTTCGATATTCAAAAAAGTAACTTTTAAAAAAGATAAATAAGTTTTTTATTTATTTTCTTGTACTCGTTATATAAGTTAAAAAATATTATTATATAATTTAAATAAATACTATTAATATAAAATTACTTGTAAAATTTATTTTTCCTACTTTCACTAGCTTTCCACTTAATTTCCCCATTTTTCTAAAAATTCTGACCAATCAAAATTTAAAAAGTTAAAGAATATTTTCCTTCATACCTAACATACCTTATATTATACATATATTTTTGTTAGTCAAACTATTTTGGAACATAAAAGGTTAGAAATTATTTACAGTAAATCCAATTTCAAGTTCAGTATGACTTTTATCAATTTATCTCCTTAATTCAGGTTTTCTTTAATCTGTTGAGGTTGAATTTAATTTCCAGCATAAAATAATAGAACGTCATACCTGCTTGAATTTAAGGGTTAAGTATAAATAATAGTAATAGATTTAAAAAGTAATACATTATATTGTACATAAATTTCTAATGGAAGTTTGAATGTGTACAATTTAATCTCAATATAAATAGAATATATATATATATATATATGGAGTCAAAGTCAAATAATGAGTATGATCACATCAACTTGTAAGGGGATTAACTTTTTATATGTGATGGCTATATTTTATCTATACTTATAACAGAAAATTAATAAATTGCTTATAATTAAATTAAAGTAACTGAATTTTACTCAATAATAAAATCATAAAAGTAATTTTATCACTTTAATGTAATTGAATTTACCCACACTATTATATTTAAGTCATAAAACCTTACCCACTATAATTGAAAAATCACCTTGATGATACGTTTAGTGTTACAATAAATAAATTTTAGTGACTTCAATGTTTTAATTGATAAAATTAGATTACTTTAATGTGATAAAACTCAAAAAACATTGAATTAGACAACGAAAGAAGGAATTCACTGAATATACAAAGAGGATAATTTTGAACCAAAGTCTTTGAAAAAAAGTTTATTTGTTGGACTTTGAACATTTGGTATTGAGTCCAAGTCAATGGCTTCATTTCGTGTCAAAGAAAATAAAAATTCTTTTTTAGTTGTTTGGATAAGATTTGCATATTAATTAAGAAAAAAAATTAATAAAAATTACAATTTAATAATATAACTCTATTAATTGATAGATATTTTTTACATACAATAATCATTCTTTTAAAACTATTTAAGTACTAAGGATAAGTTGAAAAAAAGTGGTCAATTATTTCTTGAATTTTGAAACTAGCAACTATTTTGAAATAACTATTTTAAGTATAGCTAGCAACTAAAAAGGAACGGATGGAGTATAAAATAAACCATTGATGTGGCTTGCAATGGTCGCAAACTAGATGATTTGGACAGGTCTCATTTGTTTATACTTAATGAGTATTTTAATTTTAATTATTCAGATCTTAGTTATTAAGTTTTTTTATATTTTTAGAGGATGCATAAGTACTCCCTCAATCTATGCCGAATTTTCAGTGACACACTCCATCTTTACGGATGTCCTATTACCCTCTAAACATTTGTTCTATATTTCTTTGCACCACCTTATGTGATTGATATAGAGTCACAACTCAATTAAGTTAGCTATGGTGATATACACACGCTGCCATATATATATTTCATTTTAAAAAAGTACTTGACTTCTTTCGTTGTTTTTTAGTTTTCTGTTGTTTTTATTTATTCTTCTAATTATTTTCTTTGCCTTTTGTTTGGAATTGATTTCAAATTTGATTCTAATTTCTTGTATTTAAAATAAGTTAGTTTCAAAAGGAGATAAAAAAATATTTCAAATATTAAAGTATATTAAGTTTATTATGAATTTTTTTTAATGGGAGACAGCAAAAAATTAACATCAAATGCATAATAAGATATAAAAAAAAGTGTTAAAATTTACCTGAAGCTCCTTTATAATTGTGTTTTGATATTGATATTCTTGAAATAAAATTGGTACAAATTGTATCTGATTGTCTTCGTACAAAAAAATATATTATATCATAATTATTATATTATTCTAACATATATGCAAATTAATTAAAAGTGAAAAGATATAAAAAGTTAAAAGTTAAAAGAAACAAAAATAATTAAACATATATAAGTTTTAATATTAATAATTATGTGTACAAGTTAATTGTAAAGTATACAATAAAAAAGGAATATGTGTTCACATTGATCAAAGTTTTTAGTTTAATTTTGGCCTTTCACTTACTTTCAAGAGACCAAGCACTTTCTTTGTGTCGCCTCAACACCGAAGGTGTATTTATTACACTTTAAAATAGTTCAATTTGGTAATAGGACTTTCATAAATAAAAAGTGTGCCATTAAAATTTCAATCATAGTTCAGAGACTTACTTATGCCTTTTTTCTGTCTTTAGATTTAAATACTAATCATTTAAATTTTAATAATTAAGTGCATCTTTTTCTTTTTTATGTCATAATCACTTAATGAGTCTAGATAGCTTTTAATCAATAAAATTTATAACAAAATTTTAATATTATTAAGATGTCTATTTAAATATGAGAGTTTATCAATTCCATCTATTCACTAGTAACGGCCACGCCCCATCATTATCGATTATCGTTATTGCTGCTTACTATTATCAACTATCACCACCCACAATCACTACCTACCGATGTTAATCACCACAATTAGATGTCACCACCAGTAGCTAGCCATAATTGATAATCATCACCATTAACCAACATTGCAACAATAATCACCGATCAATATTGATGTAGCCACCATATATCATCAATCACCGTTATTATTTACCACCATGGTTTGCTAGAACCCGAAATTAAAATGAGCCACAATAAGTTAATAAAATACTGAAATAGGCCTCTTTTTTAATTTGATACGAAAATAGGCTTAACGGACTAATTTAGTCCGCTATGCACTTTTTTTTAATATGGAATTGAACAACGTCTAAACATGTATATCGAACTAAATTCGTCCGATATATATAACGAAGTATTTAATCCGTTATATGCTTCTTTCACCAAGTGCAATTAACATGTGAATACTAGTTAACTCCTCGTGCCCCTTGACTCAATTTTTATTTTTCTAGTACAGCAGGACAGAAAGAAGAAGCTGAAATTAATCACTTTTTTATTTTAATTTATACGATATAATTTAATTAAATGATATAAAAGAAAATTATAATATTTTAAAATTAAATAAAGTTTTAAATAGATGAGTGCATGACCTTTTATTAAATAAATGAAATTCAATAAAGATAAAATATAAATATATCATTAAATATTTATTAAATAAAAATTATCAAATCAATTAAAATAAAAAAATATATAACATAAACTAAAAAATGTAATAATATTAAAGTTGCGTGTTAAACGTGAGCAGGATTGAAAATGAAATACAGATATTAAAAATTAACAATAGTTAAAAATTAGAACTCATGTGTTAAAATGTAAACATGTATTGAAATTGATTTTTGTTTCTAAAAATAGACTAGCAAGATTTGTTAAAAATATGAACTCATGTGTTAAAATGTAAACATGTATTGAAATTGATTTTTGTTTCTAAAAATAGACTAGCAAGATTTGTTAAAAATATGATTAGAAATTTGTTCTCACATATAGCACATTGACAATTATCGACAAATTGGTTGCCGTTAAAATTGAACTCGCTTTGAACGGTCATTGACCGTGGTTTAATATTATTTGTTAAGATTGAGATATTAAGGTGTTACGTAGAAATTAGCAATTATAAATTTTAAAAAATAATATATTAAGAATAAAAAATAAATATATTGTTATATGATTAGGTTAATTGATCAAATATGAAAAAATTAATATAAAATAAAATATAAAAACTGGTGAGAAAATACTTCCGTTTAAATAAGTTTCTTATAATAATTAATATTATTATTATTATTATGTTATTGCGTGAGGAGAGAAAATATTTAATGTATGGAAGTCCAAAATCTTTTGCTATAATTATTACTCACATGTTAACTATTACTCATATGTTAACTTATTGCACTTGGTGAAGAAGCATATAACGCACTAAATTAGTCTGTTATATATATATATATATATAAACTAATTTAGTCCGATATATATATTTAGACGGTGTCTAATTTAAAGTTAAAAAAAGTGCATAACGGATTAAATTAGTCAGTTAAGTCTATTTTCGTATCAAATTAAAAAAGAGGTCTATTTCAGTATTTGTTAATTTATTGTGGCTCATTTTAGTTTTGGGTTCGGTTAGTTATCACTTTCATCCAACTATCAATCACCACCACCAACTACTACCATCAACTTCTACTCCCAGCCACCATTACCACTAGCTACTAGCTACTACCTACAACATCATCATTAACCAACACCATCTTCAAATCGACACCAACAACCATCAATTGGCATAGATTTCTTAAAAATATTTTGTTGATACAAGTATTAGATTAATTTTGTATATTATTAAATTTTATATATATTAAATTTTAATCAAATACAAATTTTGCACATTCAAATCATGTTATAAAACAACAATTTTAATTATTTAATATTTTATATTTTAATATAACATCTTAATATTTAAATATTCGCTCAATTTATTTATTTAAATTTTAATCTACATCTTAATATTCAAATATCTTAATTTTAATAAAAATACATTGAAATATAATATAGTAAGAGTATGTATGAAGAGCATCAAATATAGTATTCTTTTTAAATTCACCAAAATCCATTTTATGATTCTCATTTTAGTACAAAGTTTTGATAATTAATTTCAAATTCGCGCGCACTTCTTGGCCGGCTAGAAAATTAGGGGCAAGTAGCCGACTTTCTCCCTTTCATTTTATTACTTTTAAAAGAAACAGAATATTAGAACAACTACATTTCATATCTTATGTTAAAATTTTTTATTAATAAAACTAGCAATACAAAATCGAGTTGGATTATAGAATTAATATTACTTGGACACAAGGAGTGCATGGTTTCTATTTTTTAAGAAAATATGTGAAAAGAATGATTGAATTCTCTGTACAACTAGATCGCATATTGCGCAAGAGGCCCATCCCTGCAAGCAACAAACTAAATTTATCATGTGGTTTTATATTAGTATTATTAAGTATCCTTTTACTAGGATCTTGATTGCTTCATTATTTATGACATGTATTTCCATTGTATATATACATATCTATTTTTCTTGGTAAATAGATTAGTGAACTAGTCAATAAATATGAATAATTAACGTCATGTCTCTTTATTATTAGGGGAAGAAACTAAAAGGATAAAGACTTATCTATACTTGGTGTCTTAATATGATTGAGTAATGTGTATTCTCACCTTTATTTAATTGTTGAAGTTAAATTATTTAGTTTGATATTATAAACACCAAATACTAGTGAGTATTTGTGACAAAAGAAGTTCTTGATGAAGTTCCTTCAAAAGATGGTGGTATTGAAACAATGTTGGATTTAACCTTACTGTGCAAGTTAGAGTTTGTTTAATCAAATTTTTAAAAATTAAGTACTTATTTTGTTAAGTGTTTTTTCTTAAAATAGCTTTTCAAAAAAATGCTTTAAGAAGTCATAATTTTTTATTTGATCAATTTATTCGGCAAATGCTTCTTCTTCCGATATTTGATAAGCAAATTTTGTGTAGCCAAATTGTCACACCCCACCTTGGGGGGTATGACTGGCACCTGGTGCCCTACTAGGACCTGACCTGCTGGACTGCTAAGCCTGAGCGCATCTGGCGCCTGGCTGGCTCTAACTCACATTTCTGGAAACAAAGGGCTATATAACGGCTGTAATTACAGCCCCCGGCCCATTGGCCTATAGCCTCCTGTACCTGTACTAACAGCTGACCAGAAACATAGTAATTCAGGGGAACCTATGCGGGCCGACAAGGCCACCATGCTGTCTAGTTATCTGCAACTCAAACATAACATACTAAAAAGCTACGTGACCGGTAAGGTCACCACTACTGATAAACTATGGCCCCACACGACCATCATAAAAGTAAGAAAGGGTAAAAATAACTATACAACTGCACGGCCTCACACGACCGGCTCATCTGACCACAGGGAATATATACAGACTGCAAGCCTCTAGGAATAGTAATAGAACTGGTCGGGACAGGGCCCCGACCTACCCGTACTATATACAACAAAAGGAACTGAACTACACCTCTGAAATTCAGCCTCCGGATGACTGGAGCTGAATACTCAACCGCTGACAGGGAGTCACGTAGAATCGCCTGCTCGTCTAAGAGTACCTGCAGGCAAGTAATGCAGCGCCCCACCGGGCGTCAGTACCGCTGGTACTGAGTATGTAAAGCAATGACTGAAAAGGATAGATATCTGAAATCAATAACATACTGACGAAACTGAAATAGGAAGAACTAGACTATCTGTCTGGAGATGTAAGTCGTACCTGTTCTCAATCATACTGGGAGGAGTGGATGTCATATCTGGAGGCGTATCATTCTACTACTAATCTACTCACGTCTAATATAACATAGCATAACATACATACATAACACAGCATACACAAACCTTACCCGGCCCCCATAAGTCGGGAGGCACAATCAACACAGAATCTATGCCCCTACCCCGGTCATCCCATCTCTTATAGTGGCTGTAAGCATCCTGCCGGTTCCTGGGTATGCACTTGGGCTCGCTGAGCCCTTGACTATAACTGTATCTGAGTCTGAAGGACTCCAAATCAACACCCCGGGCGTACCCGCTCGACGGGGGTGTATAAGGGCCGACCAAGGCACAATATGGGGAAACTGGCATCCCATCTTCGTCCCCTTGCGGGACGGCATATCACTCCGTAGAGCGACGTATCCTCATCCTCTGGCGGACGAGTCGATACAGCTATTAACCCTGGGCGGTCAGGGATGCTAGGTAATCCAACCCCAATAAATACAATGGTCTCAACTAGTCATGATGTCTGTGTATCTCATAAACTAAGACTAACAGGTGTAAGGTATCATATAAATCACATATTGAGCTAATAATAGTAATCTGTACGTGTCTGATACATGCTGAAACAGGTAAGTATAAATATAAATATAGCCTCCTGCCAAACTGTATTGGGCAAATGTTATACAAAAGGTGTTTCCGCTGAAAGCTATACTATTTACTGAGTTTTTGTATTAACATAATTTCCCATTTCTAACATGCTTTCTGAACCTTATTTAGTTACTATTCTATGTCTAGAATGCTTCACGGATACTGTACTACTTCGCGAGGTCTCAGCTAAACACAACAATATCATAACATGGCATATTATATTACATACTTAATATACTGGCAATCTTAATCACTTACAAGCGAATCTATACCATACGGATAGGTATCGTACACGTTACAACCCAAAACTTCTCATATTGCACCAATATTCATAATTTACACAATAATCGATTTCTAAACATGCTACTGCTCTGTAAATTACTATACTGCTTCAAGGTTACTCAAATTGCCGAGGAAACTTAACTTTACATACCTTATCTTTGAATATTCGTCCGTCGGATGAGGCTCGGCCGGTACTTCAACTATTTTTTCCCAACTGCATTCATAAATACGTCAATCAATACTAAATACAACTTTATTGTAAAGAGCGACGTTACTTTCGATTTAATTTATAGCTGTAACAGCCCAGGTCGCCGCTTGTAGAAATTGTCCGCTTTGGGCAGCTAGTCCCTCACGGCTTTAAAACGCGTCTACAATGTAGAGGTATCCAAGCACTTATAAATCACTCTTCGTTCCCCTCCACCACCGATGTGGGATTTGCCTAAGTAAACCAGGCGTTACGTATCGCCGTCCCTGGTTACCCCCCGTAGGGACTCAGCGTCCTCGCTGAGGTTTGCCCCACCACCGGCCAGCACCGGCTCTGATACCACTGTAACAGCCCAGGTCGCCGCTTGTAGATATTGTCCGCTTTGGGCAGCTAGTCCCTCACGGCTTTAAAACGCGTCTACAATGTAGAGGTATCCAAGCACTTATAAAGCACTCTTCGTTCCCCTCCACCACCGATGTGGGATTTGCCTAAGTAAACCAGGCGTTACGTATCGCCGTCCCTGGTTACCCCCCGTAGGGACTCAGCGTCCTCGCTGAGGTTTGCCCCACCACCGGCCAGCACCGGCTCTGTTACCACTGTAACAGCCCAGATCGTCGCTTGTAGATATTGTCCGCTTTGGGCAGCTAGTCCCTCACGGCTTTAAAACGCGTCTACAATGTAGAGGTATCCAAGCACTTATAAAGCACTCTTCGTTCCCCTCCACCACCGATGTGGGATTTGCCTAAGTAAACCAGGCGTGACGCTGAGTTCCTACGGGGGGTAACTAGGGACGGCGATACGTAACGCCTGGTTTACTTAGGCAAATCCCACATCGGTGGTGGAGGGGAACGAAGAGTGCTTTATAAGTGCTTGGATACCTCTACATTGTAGACGCGTTTTAAAGCCGTGAGGGACTAGCTGCCCAAAGCGGACAATATCTACAAGCGGCGACCTGGGCTCTTACAGTGGTATCAGAGCCGGTGCTGGCCGGTGGTGGGGCAAACCTCAGCGAGGACGCTGAGTCCCTACGGGGGGTAACCAGGGACGGCGATACGTAACGCCTGGTTTACTTAGGCAAATCCCACATCGGTGGTGGAGGGGAACGAAGAGTGCTTTATAAGTGCTTGGATACCTCTACATTGTAGACGCGTTTTAAAGCCGTGAGGGACTAGCTGCCCAAAGCGGACAATATCTACAAGCGGCGACCTGGGCTGTTACAATAGCCTAAACTTAGGCTTATCGAAAGACGGTCGAAAACTCGCTATTTTCCAGCGGCCCAGAAGGGAGAAGTATTCACTTCTCAGCTAGGAACACATAGACATTAATTTAGAGCAATTCTACTTACTTTAGTTTGGTGGCTCGCTGATTCGTCGGCCGTATTTCGCGAAACTAATTCCGTAGAAATGCTCTCTGCTGCTAAATACCTTGGTATCTAGGATTAATTTGAGTTTGGGCAGCGCTTGGCAGCGTAATCGGACGAAAATTAATTAATTTCTTCGTCCCTTTCCTTTCTCTCAATGTTTAGCTCTGTTTTCTGGAAAATGTTTAAGGATTAAATGATTTCCAACCGAAGTGGGGGCTTTATATACTTGGGCCTGGACAAGGGCAACGTGTCACGGAGCCATCGCGGAGGCCTCACCTCCGTGACACGCTGCCATCGCGGAGGGGCTTTGCCTCGGCTCCTCCCGCGATGGTTCGACGGGTTTCTCATCCGATCTTTTCCCGGGCCTTTCCCTAGTACGTATGGCCTTCAAATATGCTTAACCAACATGCGAACAGGTCATCTAAGTGCCGGGAATTCTACGGGGTATAACATTCTCCCCCCCTTAGGAACATTCGTCCTCGAATGTATACTGTCATCTAGAGGACTACTTACTTTACTTTCTGGAAAAATTTCAGCAGAGTTTCCCCTGTAATATGGACTATCGCAAAAACCTGAAACGCAGAAAAGTCCAACACAGGCATTGTACACAATATTCTAAGATTCGTTGGACAACTAAATATCACTTCTTCTTTATCATTTACAAACATACAATCATAAGATACTGTATAAGTAATGATACAGACATACCTGTCATTTGACTAGACCTGAAATAGGTGAGGGTATCTGATTTTCATATCTTCTTCAGCCTCCCACGTCATTTCCTCCCGATTCCTGTTACGCCACAATACTTTGACAGATGCAACATCTTTAGTTCTCAGCCTGCGAATCTGTCTGTCTAAGATGGCTACGGGAACCTCTTCATAGGCTAACTCCTCTGTGACCTGAACATCTTGGACTGGAACTACTGTAGAAGGGTCCCCTACGAACTTCCTTAACATCGAAACATGGAATACTGGGTGAACAGATGCTAATTCTGGAGGCAAGTTTAACTCGTATGCCACGCGGCCTATTCTTCGCCGAATCTGATACGGTCCAATGAATCTTGGGCTAAGCTTGCCTTTCTTGCCAAACCTCATTACCCCTTTCATCGGGGACACTTTCAGATATACCTAGTCGTTTACTGAAAATTCTACATTTCTGCGTCGCCTATCTGCGTATGACTTCTGGCGGCTCTGAGCGGTCAGTAAATGTTCTCGGATAAGCTTTATCTTTTCCTCGGACTGCCGAACAATGTCTAGGCCAACTAATACTGATTCTCCTATTTCAAACCAGCCCACCGGCAACCTACATTTTCGCCCGTACAATGCCTCGAAAGGCGCCATCTGAATAGCTGAATGGTAGCTGTTATTATAAGCAAATTCGATTAACGAGGAGATGTTAATCCCAGCTACCCCCAAAATCTAACACACACGCTCGTAGCATATCTTCGAGCGTCTGAATTGTACATTCAGCTTGTCCGTCTGTCTGAGGATGAAATGCTGTGCTCAAATTAATCTGCGTCCCCAGGCCTTTCTGAAATGACTGCCAGAATCTAGCTGTAAACTGTGCTCCCCTATCTGAAATGATAGATGCCGGCACTCCATGCAACCTAACTATTTCTTTGATATACAATTCGGCATAATCCTCAGCTGAGAAAGTAGCCCTTACTGGCAGGAAATGAGCTGATTTTGTCATCCTATCAACTATTACCCAAATGGAATCATTTCTGCGTTTAGTACGGGGTAACCCTGTTACAAAATCCATGTTTATTACTTCCCATTTCCACGTAGGTATCATTATCTCTTGAGTCAAACCACCCGGTTTCTGGTGCTCTACTTTCACCTGCTGACAATTAGCACACCTAGACACAAATTCGGCTATCTCAGTTTTCATACCTGGCCACTAGTAGATGTCTCTAATATCGTGGTACTTTTTCGTCGCCCCTGGGTGAAGGGAATAGCGAGCATAGTGTACCTCATGCATGATCTACCCACGAAGGCCTAAGACGTTCGGGACACAAAGGCGGCCCTTACAACGCAGCACACCATCCTCGGTTATCTGAAAATCTGGCTCCTTACCCTTCTGAACTCTATCTCTGAGCTGGACTAAATCGGGATCCTCATACTGTCGTTCTTTTACCTCTGCAACTAATGACGACACTGCAGAATTCTGAATTACGGCCTCATTATTTTCTGTTTCCATTACTCGAACGGCTAGTCCAGCTAACTGATGAATTTCTTTAGCTAATTTCTGTTTCTCAGGTCGCAAATACGCCAAACTCCCCATTGACTTACGGCTCAGGGCGTCTGCCACAACATTGGCTTTTCCCGGATGATACAGGATGTTCACATCATAATCCTTCAACAATTCTAACCAGTGACATTGCCGCAGATTCAACTCCCTCTGAGTAAAAATGTACTGCAAGCTCTTATGATCTGTATATATATCAACATGGACGTCGTACAGATAATGCCTCCACATCTTCAAGGCATGAATTACTGCGGCCAATTCCAGGTCATGGGTAGGGTAATTCTTTTCGTGTTTCCTCAGCTGTCTGAAAGCATATACAATTACTCTACCATGCTGCATCAACATACAGCCCAGCCCGACACCTGACGCGTCGCAATAAATTGAATACCCTTCTGTGCCTTCCGGCAATGCTAATACTGGGGCGGAGGTTAATCTGTCTTTCAATTCCTGGAAACTCTGCTCGCATGCCTCCGTCCACTGAAACTTTGCTGCTTTCTGTGTCAATTTAGTTAAAGGTGCTACAATGGTTGAGAATCCCTCAATGAATCTCCGATAATACCCTGCTAACCCCAGAAAACTACGAACTTCAGTCGGGGTGGTAGGCCTAGGCCATGACTTAACTGCTTCTATCTTCTGCTTATCTACTTGTATACCGGCGTCTGAGATAATATGCCCTAAAAAGGCCACTGAGTTAAGCCCGAATTCACACTTCGAAAATTTAGCATACAACTGGCGGTCCCTGAGAATCTGGAGCACTGTCCGCAAATGAGTCCGGTGATCTGCTTCAGAGCGAGAATACACCAGAATGTCATCAATAAACACTATCACGAACAAGTCCAGGAAAGGTCTGAAAATACTATTCATCAGGTCCATAAAGACTGTTGGGGCGTTCGTTAGTCCGAAGGACATAACCCGAAATTCGAAATGCCCATATCGGGTCTTGAATGCTGTCTTAGGAATATCCCTTTCACGTACTCGGACCTGATGATATCCGAACCGCAAATCAATCTTAGAAAAGTATCTGGCTCCCTGTAGCGGATCAAATACGTCATCAATCCTGGGAAGCGAATACTTGTTCTTTACTGTAACTTTGTTTAGCTGCCGATAATCTATGCACATTCGGAGCGAGTCATCTTTCTTTCTCACAAATAAGACTGGTGCACCCCACGGGGAAGTACTCGGCCTGATAAAACCTTTATCTAACAAGTTTTTCAACTGCTCCTTTAATTCTATGAGTTCTACAGGAGCCATCCGATAAGGAGGTATTGATATTGGCTGAGTGCCTGGTAACAAATCGATAGCAAAGTCTATTTCCCTTTCTGGGGGAATACCAGGTAACTCATCAGGAAATACATCTGGGAATTCATTTACCACTGGGACAGACTGGAGTGTCGGAGATTCTGCCTGGACATCCTGATCTCTGACAAGATGGTAAATACACCCCTTAGATATCAATTTTCTCGCCTGAAGGTAGGAAATAAACCTACCTTTTGGCGTCGCAGTGCTGCCTTTCCACTCCCGTACTGCCTCCCCCGGGAAGTGGAATCGGACCGTTTTGGTCCAATATTCAACATTAGCAAAACATGGTACTAACCAATCCATGCCCATTATGGCATCGAAGTCTATCATTTCTAACTCGACCAGATCTACTGTGGTCTGACGATCAGCAACCTCTACTGTACACCCGCGGTAAATTCGGCTAGCTGTGATAGAGTCACCAACGGGCGTGGAAACTAGGAAGGGCTGCTGTAATGATTCTGGTACAATACTAAACTTCTGTGCCACAAATGGAGTAATATAGGACAAAGTAGACCCTGAATCAATTAGCACATAAGCAGGGTGTGAGCAGATAGTTAGCATACCTGTCACAACATCTGGCGATGCCTCTGAATCTTGCCTCCCTGGTAGGGCATATGTGCGGCTTGGACCCGCACCTGTACTGAAGGCCCCTGACCTGCCTCGACCCTTGCCTGCTGAAACTGGGGGCCTGCGCCCAGTCGAGGATGTTGTAGATCGTGATCCTGTTGATGTCCTATCCTGTCTGTCCCGGTCCTCTCGACCTCTAGCTGGGCAATCTCTCATCAAATGGCCTTCTTGGCCCCAAATATAGCATGCGGTAGAACCATACCTGCATGCTCCAGAATAACGTCGACTGCATATAGGGCAAAGTGGTAGGGTATACCTACTCTGCTCCGCCCCCCTCTGTAATGGTGAGTCTTCCGTCTGCGAGCCTCTACCAGCCTCTGACTGCCCTCTACGACTGAATCTACCTCCCTGTGACTGTGGTGGAGGCGGGGGCCTGGGCGGCCTGTCTGACAATCGTGGCCTGGGCCTTCCCCGGGCCTCTCTCTGTAACTCAGCTGGCCTATCCCGGCGACGCTGCTCCTGATTGACCCTCCTGATCTCCCGATGACGCTGTCTGATGCCCTCAATATTCTGGGCAAATGCCTGGATTCGGGAAATATCCATGTCCTCTCGCAGTGTGGCTGTGATACAAGTCTCGACATATTCTGGGTTCAACCCCATAATAAAACGGTGCACTCTGGATGCCATGGTATCCACGAAGGCCGGTACATATCGAGCCAAAGAGTCAAACCGCAAAGAATATTTCATAACACTCATGGCCCCCTGTTCTAGATGTAGGAACTAGTCTACCCGGGCCTGTCGGATCTCCCGCGGCAAACAGTGATCTAGAAAGGCTCCTGAAAAGCTAGACCAGGTGGGAGGGGAAACATCTCTCCCTCGGGACCTCTCCCAGCTTTCATACCATAATACCGCAATATCTCGTAACCGGAATGCGGCCAATTCAACTAATTCAGTAGGCGTAGCATGCATAACCCTGAAAATTCTCTGCATCTGGTCCAGAAAATCCTGAGGGTCCTCTGTTCGGTCCGTGCCTGTGAACTGTGGGGGATTCAGGGCTAAGAACTCTCGGACCCTCGAGCTACCGGGCCCTCCTGATGATTCTGCAACTGTGGATGGCATTTGCTGACGCTGAGCAGCCATCATCTGTGCTAACATAACTACAGCACTCCTAACCTCTTGGTCGAAGGGTGTCGGTATAGGGACTTCTGGGGGTAGTATCGTCCCAAGCGGCTCCTGATGTGGTGAAGACTGCTGAGGAGGCTGGGATGAAGCCTCTGTAGGGCCCTCTAATCGGGTTGTCTCCAAATGAGGGGGAGGCATCCTGCTGGTTCCCTCCCCTGCCGCAATGTCTAAGCTCCGACCTGTGGTAGGATGTTGCTGGTCTGACATTATCTGTAACCAAAGAATATGGTAAGCTCTTAGGGACTCAACCCTATACGGTACCGCTCTACAACACGACTGAATCAGAATAAAAGACAACCATCCTATCATGCCTTGCAGCCTCCTACCAATAGTATGTGGTGCACAACACATTCATGGATAAGACTCTACTTAGCACGGCTTGCAGACTCCCTGGGACACGACCTGCTCTGATACCAAGTTTGTCACACCCCACCTTGGGGGGTATGACTGGCACCTGGTGCCCTACTAGGACCTGACCTGCTGGACTGCTAAGCCTGGGCGCATCTGGCGTCTGGCTGGCTCTAACTTACATTTCTAGAAACAAAGGGCTATATAACGGCTGTAATTACAGCCCCCGGCCCATTGGCCTATAGCCTCCTGTACCTGTACTAACAGCTGACCAGAAACATAGTAATTCAGGGGAACCTATGCGGGCCGACAAGGCCACCATGCTGTCTAGTTATCTGCAACTCAAACATAACAAACTAAAAAGCTACGTGACCGGCAAGGTCACCACTACTGATAAACTATGGCCCCACACGACCATCATAAAAGTAAGAAAGGGTAAAAACAACTATACAACTACACGGCCTCACACGACCGGCTCATCTGACCACGGGGAATATATATAGACTGCAAGCCTCTAGGAATAGTAATAGAACTGGTCGGGACAGGGCCCCGACCTACCCGTACTATATACAACAAAAGGAACTGAACTACACCTCTGAAATTCAGCCTCCGGATGACTGGAGCTGAATACTCAACCGCTGACAGGGAGTCACGTAGAATCACCTGCTCGTCTAAGAGTACCTGCAGGCAAGTAATGCAGCACCCCACCGGGCGTCAGTACCGCTGGTACTGAGTATGTAAAGCAATGACTGAAAAAGATAGATATCTGAAATCAATAATATACTGACGAAACTGAAATAGGAAGAACTAGACTATCTGTCTGGAGATGTAAGTCGTACCTGTTCTCAATCATACTGGGAGGAGTGGATGTATATCTGGAGGCGTATCATTCTACTACTAATCTACTCACGTCTAATATAACATAGCATAACATACATACATAACACAGCATACACAAACCTTACCCGGCCCTCATAAGTCGGGAGGCACAATCAACACAGAATCTATGCCCCTACCCCGGTCATCCCATCTCTTATAGTGGCTATAAGCATCCTGCCGGTTCCTGGGTATGCACTTGGGCTCGCTGAGCCCCTGACTATAACTGTATCTGAGTCCGAAGGACTCCAAATCAACACCCCGGGCGTACCCGCTCGACGGGGGTGTATAAGGGCCGACCAAGGCACAATATGGGGAAACTGGCATCCCATCTTCGTCCCCTTGCGGGACGGCATATCACTCCGTAGAGCGACGTATCCTCATCCTCTGGCGGACGAGTTGATACAGCTATTAACCCTGGGCAGTCAGGGATGCTAGGTAATCCAACCCCAATCAATACAATGGTCTCAACTAGTCATGCTGTCTGTGTATCTCATAAACTAAGACTAACAGGTGTAAGGTATCATATAAATCACATATTGAGCTAATAATAGTAATCTGTACGTGTCTGATACATGCTGAAACAGGTAAATATAAATATAAATATAGCCTCCTGCCAAACTGTACTGGGCAAATGTTATACAAAAGGTGTTTCCGTTGAAAGCTATACTATTTACTGAGTTTTTGTATTAACATAATTTCCCATTTCTAACATGCTTTCTGAACCTTATTTAGTTACTATTCTATGTCTAGAATGCTTCACGGATACTGTACTACTTCGCGAGGTCTCAGCTAAACACAACAATATCATAACATGGCATATTATATTACATACTTAATATACTGGCAATCTTAATCACTTACAAGCGAATCTATATCATACGGATAGGTATCGTACACGTTACAACCCAAAACTTCTCATATTGCACCAATATTCATAATAACACAATAATCGATTTCTAAACATGCTACTGGTCTGTAAATTACTATATTGCTTCAAGGTTACTCAACTTGCCGAGGAAACTTAACTTTACATACCTTATCTTTGAATATTCGTCCGTCGGACGAGGCTCGGCCGGTACTTCAACTATTTTCTCCCAACTGCATTCATAAATACGTCAATCAATACTAAATACAACTTTATTGTAAAGAGCGACGTTACTTTCGATTTAATTTATAGCCTAAACTTAGGCTTATCGAAAGACGGTCGAAAACTCGCTATTTTCCAGCGGCCCAGAAGGGAGAAGTATTCACTTCTCAGCTAGGAACACATAGACATTAATTTAGAGCAATTCTACTTACTTTAGTTTGGTGGCTCGCCGATTCGTCGGCCGTATTTCGCGAAACTAATTCCGTAGAAATGCTCTCTGCTGCTAAATACCTTGGTATCTAGGATTAATTTGAGTTTGGGCAGCGCTTGGCAGCGTAATCGGACGAAAATTAATTAATTTCTTCGTCCCTTTCCTTTCTCTCAACGTTTAGCTCTGTTTTCTGGAAAATGTTTAAGGATTAAATGATTTCCAACCGAAGTGGGGGCTTTATATACTTGGGCCTGGACAAGGGCAACGTGTCACGGAGCCATCGCGGAGGCCTCACCTCCGTGACACGCTGCCATCGCGGAGGGGCTTTGCCTCGGCTCCTCCCGCGATGGTTCGACGGGTTTCTCATCCGATCTTTTCCCGGGCCTTTCCCTAGCACGTATGGCCTTCAATTATGCTTAACCAACATGGGAACAGGTCATCTAAGTGCCGGAAATTCTACGGGGTATAACACAAATCTTTCCAAAAGTGCGTTTAAGTGGCAAATTATAAACGGAAAAAAAAGGCAACTACAAATTTATTTTTCTATTAATATTATCTGAAAAGAAAAAAATAATTTATATTAATTCCAATTAAACACTATCTAAAACGAAAAATGATTTAAATTATTTTCTCTTAAATCCTTCAACTAATGTTACTTAATAAAAATATTTCCTATTTTATTTGAGATTTGGCATGATTTGCAAAATCAAAACAATTGAAAAAATAATATAAAATAAATCATGGTGAAACAATTTATTAATAACCCTGCTTTTTTTTTTTTTGGTTTAATATTTAAAAGGATAAATATTGTAAATAAAAATTAGTAATAAGGTTATTTTTTATTATTTAAAAATATCTTATTCTAATTTTAACTGCTTTTGCTGCTATTCAAAGAGAAACTCTAGAATAATGTAATAGCCTGCAAACCACACAGAGGATGTAAATCGCACTAGGCAAGTCCTGTGCGACATGCTTGATTCAGAAGGCATTGAGGGGGAATTGAACCGGATCATCCGTATGGATAACCACCCTCCAAACCAGCTAATCGAACCAAACCAATATATATTTTTTAATTGATTTGATTTAATTTTAATAATTTTAAAATCAATTAATTTGATTGGATTGTGATTTTGGCCGATAATCAATTCAAATCGATCCGTGAACATCCCAAGGCCAAACATATCAATTTTTTATGAAATTGATATTTCTTTTGTCTGCCGAAGTTGGGTTATTAGTGCACCAAATATTTTTTGCTATTTTTATTAGTATTTGTTCGGGTTATTATTATTGAGAGCGATGCACAGGAACATTAAAATATAAAAATAATGATTATTGTATATTTTTCAAAAAATACCTATCAATTAATAGAATTATATTAGTCAAATTGCATTCGCTATTAATTTTTTTTTATGATATAGAAATCTTATGCCAGCAACTAAAAAGAAACTGGGAATAATAGCTTAATTTAATTTCTTTAGTTAATGTTGATTCTTTTTTACTGTGCGTATTATCTCACGCGGTATTCTCTCTTAGTTGAAGCAGTGTGGCCGGAGCTAGCAATCCGGTTACAAATTTTGTTCAAATTTTGTAACTTTCGTTCAAATTGTATATTTTTTGTTAAAATAATTTATTTAATAGCTACAAATTGCTAATTTAAAATTTAATAACTTCAATTTCAAAAGTGAAAAAAAAAGATGGAGATTATTAAACAAACTGGAAAGGAAAGAGATTAGCATGAGTAGGGTTTTTTTAAATTATTTAATTAGGTATGGAATAATAAGTTAGGAATTTTTTTTATTAAATTAATTTTATTGCATATATCTTTATTAAATTAATCTTATTACATATAAAAATAGTATCAAAATATTTTTTTTAAATTTGTTAATATCAAAAAGTTAAAAAAAAAAGAAGAAGAAGAGGAAATCTTATTTTTAATATAAAAATCAAATAAAACAAAAGAACTGCGTTTAATCATAGAGTTATAGCGTATTTAAAGCTACAGATGAAACCATATTTATGAAAAAGAAATTGAAACGCATTAAAATCATTGCTCCATATTTTGACACTATAACCAATTAGATTCATTAATTACTAAATCCCATTTCTTCACCTACATTTGTTGGACGGCCCCAATTAATTTTGTAGCGATTTTCAAATATTTGATATTCAATTTTGGTGGAACTTAGATTTAAAAGGAGTTTTTTTTCATTTAAATTGTTTTGACTTTTTCATGACTATTTAAATTTTCTCCGAAAAAATTATTTGGCTTTCGTTTTCTTATTTTAGAAAATAAAATGATTATGTCGAGCTAAATCTTAATTATTTTGAAAAACAAGTGCATGTATCAAAACAAAAGCGACACTCGAGTAATTTTGATTCATATAGTAGATTAGTTAAAGGAGAAAATCGCTATCTATTAATAAGTTACCTATTTACATTATTACAAGTTTCAAATTTTTAAACTAAAAATGAAAGAATTCTAATAATTTATTTGCCTACTTTGATAATTTTACAAAATCAGCCACCTTACAAATAAGGTGATACTAATTTTTTTTTTGTTGTTGTTTCCTATTATTCTTCTATGAGTATGAATTCACCACATAAAAGATTTTTGTTTTTTTCTTTCTTAAAATCGGATGCCCTGAAAAGGACATATAATAGAAAAACTCTTAACTCAGAGAGTTATGGCAAGATACTCGTTTTTCTCTATAACAAAATTTAATTCAACACACCATATGCAGTTACTTCACACTATCTTTTTTAAACAAAGCTTATTCAAACTATCTTTTCACACTATGGTATTTTCACATTCGATATTTATATCAAAATTCAATTTAATTTACAGATAGTAAAATATATATGTATTATATTAATCAATTTTAAGACTTAATCCTATTGAACAACCATTCATTTTTAAAGTAATTTCTATTATTATATTTCTGTCTTCTCCACTTTTTAAGAAATCAAATTATAAAAATCTATTGTTAGCAATTTTATCCTCTACCTCTGAAAGAATATTTTTCAATCTCTATTCTCCTTTTCAAGGAAAAATTATTTTAAACAGGTAGGTAAAAGTATTTTCAACATTCAATTCTTTTTTCTCCTCGATCTCTAAAAACTCCCACTTTTTTTTTTTTAATAACTCAAACTCATAAATTAATATTAAAGCTAAAAGATGGTTACCACCAGAATCACCCCTTCGACTAGTTCAATTGACTAGAATAAATTTCTAAATTCGAAAATTAATCGATATTAAATTCATAAAAAGAATCAAGCATTCAAACTTTTAAAGTTCCTACCAAATTGAAATATGGAGGCATGGTAGGATTGGGACAGCCAGGTCACTTCTCTCTCTTCTCTCTTTTATTTTTTTAAATTTATTTTTTTGGTTTGGTTCAAAGTTACTATGACATAATGCCACGTCATATGAATATTTTGGCATTTTCTTTTCTTCTATCCTCTATATAAACACACGTTTCTCTTTTAATCTAAAATCACAACCAACTTTCGCAAAACTTGGTTTGCCATCCATTTCGTTGCTTTAACGTACGCAGAATTTTTCTTTCTGCCTCTGCTCAATTAATTTCCCCCCCTCTGATCACTTCAACAAAAATCTTGCGGGAAGAGATCTATCGATCTAACACTAAGGTTTTAATTTCTTCCTGCAATGATGATTCGAGGTGCTGCATGTTTCCGCAAATTCTACCAATCTTCAGCTTTATCGTCAAAGGTTTGTGTTCATGCATCTTACATCTTTATGGCTGTTTTTAGTATGAATCCATCCTGAAGAACATTTTTCAGAACAAATTTTATCTCAGTGTTATTACAAGCGAATTCAGAATTTATATTTAATGGGTTCAGTATTTAGATTTTTATTACTGAACCCATTGCATTTCTGAGATATCAGGGGTTTATATAGAGTTTAATTAGTATATCAGCTCTTTAAACTACAACAACAACAACAATTCACAGTAATCTCACGAGTGAGGTCCGGTTAAAACGAGGTGTATGCAGATCTTATATGTATCTTTGTGTGTAACAGAGAAACAATTTTCAATAAATACTAACTCTATCAATCATTTTAGTAATTTTCACGAACACACACATATATATATATATATATATATATATATATATATTTATACTCTGTGTCAAAAGTACTGAAGATTAAAATTAAGGACTATAGGAGAAAAACATCAGCGGAAAAAAGTCAAATTTTCCTTTTCAGTGAAAATAATTTCAAGGAAATCGGTTTTTTGACGTTTGATTGATAGAAAATAATTTATTTTCTTAAAAAGATACCGTACTTATATTTTTCCTTTTATAGCAAAAAACAGTACCCTTAGAACCTTTTCATTTATTCTTTATCTTATCTTTGCCAAACTTTTGGTAATTTGGTCCTCCATTTAAGTTTTTTTTCTTCTTCGATTTGGAGACAATTTCCTTGTGTTTTTATCTTTTTAATATGCTTTAATCAGAGATTTTATTCTTCTTGCATTTGTAGGTTGCAGCAAGGAATTTTACGACTCAGGCTGTACAGCCTGCAATTTACAGGTAAATCTACTAGAAAATAGAAATTTTTCGCACCATAAATTAACAAAAATTTATGTTATAAAATATATTTATTTTTACTTATTTTCCATCGAACTAGAAATACATGGTGAGAGCTGCTTAACATTTTTGAGTAGAAAATTCTTATGAAATAATAATAATTTTTGATAGTGACTTAATTGTGTCAAGTCTACAACTCAATATCTTTGAATGAGACTTAAAAAAAAAAAATTAATTAGGCAGTCAACTCAAATATAGCCAGCAACTTTTGAATTCTAGTAGGATATTCATTTGTATTATTGTTTGATGTGCTTTCAGTAGTGATGAGGAGTCTGCTGACATTGACTGGGACAATCTTGGATTCCACTTGATGCAAACTGATTACATGTATGTGACAAAAAGTTCTGAAGACGGAATATTTACACAAGGCCAGCTTAATCGTTTTGGCAATATCCAATTGAGCCCCTCTGCTGGTGTCTTGAACTATGGACAGGTAAATTTTTTTAAAAAATTTAACCAAATTTTTGTTGACTCCGTAAACAAAGTCTCATATTAATAGACAAAAAAAGAAAAATTACATATATTTAGTTATAATTATATTCTTAATAGCGTGAGACCTTCTGAGAAAGACACTATATTAGCTTGATAAGTCTAACATACCCAAAATATATTCGAAAGATATTTAATGATTTTTTGTTAAATTAAGCAGGGGTTATTTGAAGGTACAAAAGCCTACAGAAGAGATGATGGACGAGTATTTCTATTTCGCCCTCAACAGAACGCAATCAGAATGCAAATTGGTGCAGAGAGAATGTGCATGCCATCTCCTTCTACTGATCAATTTGTCGATGCTGTTAAGCAAACGGCTCTCGCTAATAAGCGTTGGGTAATAATTTATAACTCATCGTCTCAGTTCCAAACAAGTACGATATCTTAGTACTATTATCTCATATGATAGTGGTATTAAATTGAGGGATTGTGTAATTAAATGTGCAGATTCCTCCTTTAGGAAAAGGGTCACTTTACATTAGGCCTCTGTTAATAGGCAGTGGTCCCATTTTGGGTCTGGCTCCAGCACCTGAGTACACTTTCCTAGTCTATGCCTGCCCTGTGGGAAATTATTTCAAGGTCAGTAACTCATTTTAAATCAATAAATATGGAAGGCTTTTAATTAGCCACGTAAAAGATATTTATAGATGAATTATCGTGTATATTAATTAATTTATTGCAAATGGCAGCAAGGAACAGCGCCATTGAACTTGTACGTAGAAGAAGATGTTCATCGTGCCACACGCGGTGGAGTTGGCGGAGTCAAAAGTATTACTAACTATGCTCCGGTAAATAAATATACAAATGATAAATACTAATTATAGTATATGATTTTATTAAAATTCTTGACGCAAATTAATAATTAGGTACTGAAAAATTTGATTTGTGGATATTTTAATGTAGGTTTTAAAAGCTATGAAGGATGCAAAGGCGAAAGGATTTTCAGATGTACTGTATCTTGATGCAGTAAATAAGAAATATATTGAAGAAGTCTCTGCTAGTAATTTTTTCCTTGTCAAAGGAAATGTACTTTCAACTCCAATAGCCAAAGGAACTATTCTTGAAGGAGTAACAAGAAAAAGCATCATGGAAATTGCACTTGATCTTGGATATACGGTAAATTAATTAATTAATTAATTAAATCAGCTCCGTCATAGTGTCAATATATTTAAGGACATTTCTGTCATTTTTAGGATATATATTAAAAATCAAAATATATAACTGTTTATTTATAAAATTAGATTCATTCATACTTAAAAAGTATTTTTTAACACTTGATGTTTAAAAATTAATTAAATTTAACTAATTCAAACAGGCTCCTACTAACAAGATTTAAAGCTTGATTTGATCAAGCATTTTAATTTATATTTTTTTCCAACTTGATACAGGTTGAAGAACGTTTAATTGAAGCTGATGAATTAATTAGTGCTGATGAAGTATTTTGTACGGGAACTGCAGTTGGTGTTGCTCCTGTTGGAAGTATCACTTACAAAGGCCAAAGGTAAATCAAAATATATCATTCATAAAATTTAAAATTGCACGCACGCTTTTTTGGTCGAGTTTGTCACACAAAATTTGTCTAGTACAATTTACTTGTCTTGTATAGTTTACGGGCTATTACACTTGATAAAGAATAGCAACTGCGAATTCCCTTATCATTTATATATAAAAAAAACATGCATTTTAATATGATCTTTCAAAAGATTTTAATCAGATATAAAAATTATATTTAGTGTTATCTAACGTAACTTGATGGCCTTGTCCTTGACATTCCTTCACAATAACTTTATTTGTATTTAATTTTTGTGGTGCAGGATTGAGTATAAAATAAGCTCAGACCTATCGTGCAAGAAATTCTATTCAAGATTAGTAGGGATTCAAAGAGGTATTATCAAAGATGAAAGGGACTGGATCGTGGAAATTGAATGATCTTAAATGTTTTTTAGCAATTTTATTTTTGCTACTATATTAATGCATGAACAAGCTGTACATGATAATATAAAATATCAATTTATTTTTTTACTAGTAATCTTTGATGATGTATGAAATTTTACGAGCTCTTGTTACAGGAAATCATCCTTGTCCAAGTCAAATTTATTATTTAAGTTTGTCTCAGTTTTGATATTATATGAGCTATTTTTTTTTTGTTTCTTATCTGAACTATCATCAACTATTTATCAAAACATATCTCAACTATCACTTGTTCTCTTTTCCTACATGAGATATAACCATAATTCATGTAGAAAAATCGAAAAATTGATAGTTAAAATGTGTTTTGATAAATAGTTTGTGACAATTTTAGATAAAAAATTTAAATACCTAATATATCCGATATAAAACTCAAACAATTAAAATATTTTGATTGTATTTTTTATCCTCCACTCTCGTATTAATATGATGATAAAAACTTATGCCATAAATTAGTTGCATTAAGAGGAAAAAAGTTGTAACTCATGGTACACGACTCACATTCATAAGCCTAAGTTGTGTTCGTTGACAAATGGATGGATTAGTAGAGGTGGGCATAGTTCGGCAAATTCAAAATTTAGATCGAAATTCTACTTTTTTGGCTGTTTAGTTTGAATTATGGATTAGACTAAGATTTTATTTTTAAAGTTTTGTAAATTTTAGATTAGATATTAAATTTAATATTATCAAATTTTGAATATAAGAAAATTTAAAATTTTTATGTCTTATATCTAGTCCTACTTTTATCGTATGTGTCTAATCCTAATAGTTCAATTCTCAAAAATCTTATAAATTAGTATCCTACAACCCTACCTATGATGGTATTAAGTTCAATATGAAGTTACACTGCATGGACGGTAGGATGACCTCAATTTTTGTTAACGGTAGAAAGTTAAACATTTTAAAAAGTAAATTATTAGGTGCATTGAGTTGTCAAATATTATGTCTTGTTTTAAAGGTTTAAAAGTCAAAATCAAAAGTTCAAAATATCTAGACTGATTAATCCAAAATTGAATTTAAAAAATCTAATTCAATTTGAGCTTATTTGAATTGTAATTTCTTCGATCCAAATAAAAAATTTCACATTCAATTCGAACGGCTCGAATCCAACATCCCTTACATTAATTTAAGTCATATTCATAGCGCGTAAAAAAATTGTATATTTATCTATTTTGGAACATTTCAAATACTCAACATAAGATATTTAATATAATTGAAGTTCAACCATTTTGATCATAAAAATATCTAAATTTCAGTCATATACTCATAACTTTATACATCATATATCTAAAGTTACTCTAAAATAAAGACTTAAAAAAAATTAAAAAATATATTCAAATTAGATAACAATATCTAAATAAAATAACTGGTGGAATTTTTACAAGGGTTGTGTGTCGTGGTCCTCAACTTACATTAACAAACCCAAATTGTACGAGGAGATTCTTCCATGTTCTTAAATAAATTCAATGAGGAGATTTTATTTTTAAGTTTTTGCACGAATTATTTTTAAAAGTGATTGGTCTTTAATTTTTGTTCATCATATATGATTTTTAATTTTTATCTATGAAATTCATTTAATGAGATTTTATGAACGAAAATATCCTCGAGATGCTTATAATTTTTCTACTTTCTTTATTTGTCGTCACTTTCACTCTCTCTCTCTCTACTCTCTATTTTTTATTTTATTTATTGATCAACCGTAGCTCATTTTTTCGATTTTTTTGAATCTGTTTATTGTAAAATTTATGTATTTTTAGCATATTTTATATTATTTAATTTATCAGTTTGTCTATTTGATAATTTTTGCCCTTCAAGCATAAGTTGTATAATATTTGTATAGTGTTAAAATTATTCATATATGGTTGATAGTCAATTTTTGGACGTTTATTGCGTAGGAAAAAAAATTATGCCTCAAAAGCACAAGTAATGACATAAGACATAAGTTATACATGCAGGGAGTTTATTGCATGGGAAAAAAATTATGCCCCACAGACACAAGTCATGGAATAAGACATAAGTTATAAATGTAGGGAGTTTATTGCATGGGAAAAAAAATAAAATTATGCCCCAAAGTCATAAATCATGGCATAAGGCATAAACACAGAAAGTTTATTGGACGAAAAAAAATCATGTCCCAAAGGCACAAGTCATGATATAAGGCATAAGTTATAAATGTACGGAGTTCATTGCATGGGGAAAAAAAATAAATATGCCCCAAAGGCACAAGTTATGGCATAAGGCATAAGTTAAATATGTAGGGAGTTTATTGCATGGGGAAAAAGAATGAAATTATGCCCCAAAGACACAAGTCATGAAATACGACATAAGTGCAGGAAGTTTACTGGATGGAAAAAAAAAAAGCATCATGTCCCAAAAGAACAAGTCATGGCATAAGGTATAAGTTATAAATGTTGGGAGCTTATTGAATGAAAAAAATATTATGCCCCAAATCTCAAGTCATGATAGAGGAAGTTTATTGAAAGGAAAAAAAAAATCATGTCACAATCACACAATTTATAAGTATAGGGAGTTTATTGCATAGAAAAAAAATATAAAATTTATGCTCCAAAGACACAAGTCATGACATAAGGAATAAGTGGGGGAAGTTTATTGATGGAAAAAAAAATGAAATCATGTTCCAAATGCACAAGTCATGCATTAAGTCATAAGTTATAAATGTAGCGAGTTTATTGAATGAAAAACAAAATTATGTCCTAAATGCTCAAGTCATGACCGAGAAAGTTTATTGAAAGATAAAAAAATCATGTCTCAAACAAACAAGTCACACCTCAAGGCATAAGTTATAAATATATGGAGTTTATTGCATGGAAAAAGAAAAACACTATGCCTTAAAGGCACAAGTCATAAGTTATAAATACAAGGAGTTTATTGCATGAAACTATAAAATAAAAGTACGCCCCCAGGGACAAGTCATGGCACAAGGCATAAGTTATAAATACTGAAAACTTTTATTGCATGAAAAAAAAATCATGCCCCAAATACATAAGTCATAATAGAAGGCATAAGTCATAGATGTATGAGAATTTTATTGCCTTGAAAAAAAAAATCATGCCCCAAATGCACAAGTAATGGCAAAAGGCATAAGTTATAAGTTATAAATCTAGAAAGTTTATTGCATGAAAAAAAAAATCATGTCCCAAATGCATAAGTTATAGATGCAGGTAGTTATGCATAAAAAAGGTAATAGATTTTAAGTATATGTACAATTTGAGTAGCATAATTTATGCCTCAAGGCATAATTTGGGCAAAATTCATGCCCTACAATTTTTTTGGTTTGTTTTTACTGTTAAAGATATTTTTGATCACCTTTTATTTACTTAAAGTACTGAATGACAAAAGTTAAATACCATAAATTTTAAAAATAAAAATTAAAAATCATATCAAAATAGAAACATTTACGCAAATGACCATTCTATTTTTGAGCACCAAATTGGATCGAAGCCCTCAAGTTACTTGCACAGAGACAATTTATATCGTGAACAAACTCGAATAAATAAATAAATAATTTTTTTTAAAAAAACAAGCACTCAGAGAAAATAGAAAACCATTGATTGTAATATTCCTTCAGCAATATATACCACTTTTCCCATATATTCTTTCTAATTTAAAAATTAGGCAATATGTTTCTTTTATTAATGGGTTAATTAAGAAGAAAAAAGAATTCAGCAAGCCTTGGTGAAAGTATTCCTAATCAGAGAATTAGTTCAGATTATAGCATCTGATACTTTTACATATTCTTAAGAGAAGATTAAGTTACTAAGCAATCTCAAAATATTCGGATCTGTTCCAAATTTATGCCGTAAAAATAATTTTTGTGGTTTAAGATTTTTTAATGTTTGAAAATTTAAATTTATAATAGTAGTATATGTAAAATATATATTACTGTAATTAAGTTTATATCAAAAACATTCACAAATACACCATACATATGCAGATACATTTTATTTAAGCTTTGCATAATTATGGTATAATTCTGGTACAAATATATTTAATATCAACATACAAGAATATTAATTCAATAATACAGGTACTTTAATATTACGTATATAATATTAGATTTCATAATTCATTTGTTGTATATATCGTATTAATAATATACATAAATAATATAGTATTTGTGCATTACTATTATATAATCAAATATAATCGGAAAACATAATATATAATTATCGTAACAAGCGTATTATGAAATATATAATGATGTATTATTTAATATAAATAATCTATATGGATAATGGATTAGTGAGAAAAGATAAGAAAGAATTAGTGAAAAAAAGAAAGTCATCTAGATATCGATTACTAGAGAAAGAAAAATTGAAATAAAAAAGAAAGGTATGTAAATATGAATCTGACATTTTGGAACCTCGTTTTATAAAAAGATACAAATTTATTCCACTTATGTTATTAAACTCAATTAATATGTGGGCAATGTAAAAATATTTTTTTTATTTTAAAATAAGTGATATTTAATTTTTAAAATTTTATTTCTTGATAAGTGGTGTTTTATATAATTAAGAAGAGATTAATGATATTATTTTGATTTTATTTTTTTTTAAATAGAGAGATTTTTACATAACCCAAAAAATACTAAAGAGTTACATTTTTTTCAAGATATTTATTAAGGATAGGTGGGTAAAAATATATTTAATTTTTTAAAAATGAATGATTTTCTTAAGGGTGTATCCAAGCTAAAAACACTGTATCAAAGTTGAGCTACTCAAATAAGGTAATGAAATTTACGCGTTTTTCAAGTGCTCACACTTCCGATTCAATTGTTTCTGTAAAAAAAAATGCATGTATTTTTATTTGTTGATTAGATAATTAAATTAATTATATAATATATATCATCTTCTTTAATTATATAAATTAATCTCAAGTAGAAAATATTTGTAATTTTACGAATTATTGAGATGTATACGTATAACTAAACAAAATAACTGATCATTTATTAAGCTTTTTTATTCCCTGTAACTCTCAATGTGAACATATATACACAGAATTGCAGGAAAGAAATCTTATTATCTAAACCAGCATGCAAGTGGAAAACATGCATAATATATTATATAAAAGTAATGTTCACTCTAATCAATCTCAATATTAGGGTACATTATATTGAATTCTAACTTATATGCTCTTTCATTTATTTTTTTATTTTCAAAATATTAAATTAAAGAATCTTGTTGACTAAGGTATGAACGCAATGATGTCTTTGTTCTTTCTAATCTAAAAAGAAGAACAAGAATCAAAATCGCATAGTTAAGAAATCACTTAGTAAACTTTCCATATAATACTAAGAAAAAAGTTATATGTTCGAAAAAGTTATTCACATACTTTAATATTACTCGTGGTTTATATATATACTATATAAAAGAATGTCCGTGCTAGGTGTGAGTCCAATAATTTTAATTTTAAGATAATTTATTAATATTTTGATTATTAATATAATTGTTAATAAAATTGTTTGGCAACCTATATATATACATATATATATATTTTTTTTTCATTATAACTTTTTAAATATTTTTTCCCATTAATGGGTTTCACTTTCTTTTAAAAAATCGCATATTATCTGATTATTTTTGTCTAAAGTAAAAATAATATAAACTTATAATTTTTAAAACGCAATAACACCAAAGCATTCTATCCATTATGAATTTTCTAATTTATTTTTTCTGTTAACGGTCCCACATTTTTTAAAGATTTACTATTGTCCTATTATTTTTATCTAAAATGAAAATAGTATAAATATAAATTCTTAAAAAGCATTAACACCAAAATATAAAATATAATAAAATACCAAAATTATTCTTATATAAACAAACAACCGCGTTAAATTTGCTGCCAGCAGCTTATAGAGACTTGTGTAGTGTAGTTAATAATATATAGCAAATGAATTACTTCCTCCATTTTAAAGTAAATGGTGTTTTTAGCATACCTCATGAGAAAATTACTCATTTTTTTAAAAAAAATATATTTTTATCCACTTATCTTTAATAAATATTTAGAAAAAGATGAACTATTTATACTTGTGTAGTATAGTATAGTTAATAATATATAACAAATGGTGAAATGAACTACTCCATCCATTTTAAAATTAATGATATTTTTAGCTTGAACACATCTCCTATAAAAATACTCAATTGCAAGATCTCAGTTGTATGTCAACATTTTTCTATTTACAAAGAACAAAGGCAAAACTAGAATAGTATATATAGATAAAGATGGTAAACAAGTACTCCTGTCATTCACTTTATGAAAAATAAATGTCCACTCATTCTTATTTAATTTAAAAAATAAAGAGATTAATTTATTGTTTTATACTTATATTTCATTATCTAATGAGCTAGATGACTTATAATAATTAGAGGGAATATAATAAAATTATTATTTAATTTAGTATTTTTTAAAAAGTGTGCAAAGTCAATAAGAACTGATGAATTAGTTAACTACATATATACAAATTATTAATTAATTCTGTATAGTGTTTATGAGAAGCAGGTTATATAATGTGCATGAGCGAATTAAATTCCTTCCACAACTCATGCTTTTTCTATATTTTCTATTCTTCCTTTCTCTGACTTACTACTCTAAATTTAATGGCTTCTACCAATAATGTCTCTTCTTCTCAATCTGCTCTCTCTCCCCTCATCTCTACACCACCTGCAGCTTCTTTACAACCAGCTCCTACCACTAGGTGAGTTTCATTTGAATTATTAAAAAAAGGTATATTTCGTTTATATGTTCCTTGTATATTCAATGTGTATAATAGGTATACATATATGTTTGGATATATTATTCTACATACGATATTAGGAGAACCACACCCCAAAAGCTAGCTCCAAAAGCTAGCTATTAAGATGGGAGAGCTCAAGATTATATAAGCCCCACATCAGCTCCCCATGTAACCGATGTAGGACTCAAGTCGCATACTTTTTAATAGGATCATAACAAACCACCACACTCCGCATCAGGCGTCCTCGACGGCTTCACTCTGGCTAGCTTTCACTCTACCAAGCAGGTAGCTCTTTCTCAGGTAGCCTTTTTCAAGTCAGGTGTCTAGGCGCCTTCATGACACGATGGGCATAAAGGGTGGTGGATAGCTCTGTATCATTGATATAACCTTCGAAGAACCATACCCCAAAAGCTAGCTATTAAGGTAGGAGAGCCCAAAGTTATATAAGTCCCACATTAGCACTCCATTTAACCGATGTGGGACTCAAGTCCCATATCTTGCAATAGGATCATAATCAGTGTGAGACTTTTTCATTTTTCAACACCTCACCTCACGTCCAGGGCTGGATATCTAGAGCGTGGACAATTTAAATTGGGGGCCCAACATCTTGAGATGGGTCCTGCTCTGTTCTAGGTAAAGAAATGAAACTCAACTCCAAAAGCTAGCTTATGAGCAGAGAATTGTCCAAGTATATATAAGGAGATCATCCATCTCATTAGCCATCGATGTGGGACTTTTTATATTCTTCAACAGTAACTACCATTGTGGCTCCACCCAGTCTGTGTGAGATATACATAATTTGCACATATGATATACATTGTTGCGGTGACATTTTCTAAGTTGATTTCAGTCTCGGAATTTTAATAGCTTGATAGTCAATTTTTTTGTTGATTTGTGTTGCCATATTATGATGACAGGGAATACGAGTCTGTGGAGATTGATTGGGATAATTTGGGATTCAAGGTGACCCAAACTGATTATATGTTCATAGCAAAGAGCTCATTAGATGGAAATTTTGAACAAGGCCAACTAAATCCTTTTGGAAACATTCAATTGAGCCCCTTTTCTGGAATCTTGAACTATGGACAGGTAATTTTATTTAGGAACAAAAATCCAAATACTAAAACTGATTAAACCTTAGTTGTTTAGTATTAAATATAGCCCTTATATTATACGGAAATATCTTTTAAGTTTACACTATTATACTTTATGGGCATTCATCCCCTTGTCTTTAGTAAATCATCTCGTACTTGTAATTTACATGAACTAGATGAATTTCAGACATCAAAATATTTTTAAAAAAAGTCCAAATTAGTCCACTCTTCTAGCTATGATTTAAAATTATCTTTCATTATTTTTAAGATTAGAAGTAGAATACTGGTAAAATCATCCATCAACAATAAATACAAGATGATATGCAAACATTAAGGTATGAATCGTCTGAAACAAGGGTAATTCATAGTGTATAATATAAGGGTAATTCTTTTTTGCCCTTTTTTCTAATAAAATAAGATCTCCTCTGGTTACACTTGTCTTAATTAATTTGTTTCATATGCATCTTATGTACGGTATAGATAATTACGTTGGGCTAAAATAACTTAAAAGAGACTTTTGACTCGGTGACTGTTATATTATTTACTTTGAATTAGACTCACACGATTTTTTTAAAAGACCTCAACCATTAACTATTAAGAATATCACGATACCTTATACATAAATTCTTTTTCTTTTCAGCTATTAATATAGAATTTTATCTGCACGTCCAACAAATAGATTGAATTACTTTTCATGTGCTAGAGGTTTTTGTGACCTTCCATGTTAATTATATTAAAACAAAATTAATATAATTACAAATGCAAAACAGGGTTTATTTGAAGGCACAAAAGCCTATAGAATAGAAGATGGACGCATTTTCTTATTCCGTCCGAAAGATAGCGCAGTTCGAATGCAGATTGGAGCTGAAAGAATGTGTATGCCTTCGCCTACAGTAGACCAATTTGTGAATGCTGTTAAGCAAACTGCTTTGGCTAATAATCGTTGGGTAAATCCGTAATCATTCTAATTAATCTTCACTTTAATCAGTTGAATTTTGTATTATCAAAATGTTTATTTGTGAATAAACTAAAACAAGAGCAGATTCCTCCAGCTGGGAAAGGGTCACTTTATATAAGGCCTCTGCTAATGGGAAGCGGAGCAGTACTTGGTGTGGCTCCTGCACCTCAATACACATTCCTCGTTTGTGCTTGCCCTGTTGGAAACTATTTAAAGGTTCGTTTAAATATATCGTGCATTCTACAGTTATTTAATATAAATTTTCATATTATAATTAAATTTATTTTTTAATAATAATATCTCGTTATAATAATAACAAGATATCTAGATAAATAATATTATTATAAAAGGGTTTACTTGTATTCTATACATATAGAAATTATTGGGCTTGTATCATTATTGGTCTAATAGTTTGTTTGGGCAAACTTCTCAAATCTACTTATTTTGAAAAGTGCTTATAAAAAAAATACTTTTGGTGAGAAGCAGTTTGTGTTTGATCAATAAATTTACAAAACACGTTTGAACAACAATTAGTGTTTGGCCAAACACATTTTTTTAGCTTCTGAAAAACAGAGTTTCTGTTACTTCCTAAAAAGTAAAAACACGTATTTTCTCTCAAAAGTTTGGCCAAACACCTCACTTCTTTAAAATAAGTGTTTTTTAGAAAAAAATCTGCATTTTCAACCTCTCAACTGCTAGGCCAAACTGACTATAAATTAGATACAAGCTAGGTACATCGTCAGATTTTATAGTCCTTGTACTTTACCTTCACGAGACAATTAACTAATCAGACAAACTTATACACTATACTTATAAAATATAGAGATAGAAAATTTTCTGAAATTCACTCTACATCAATAGTACAAATTATTATATTACTACTACATAATAAATAATTATATCACTGATATTTATTGCTTTTTCTGATAATTATCCAAACTGTTGTTATATTCATTCATTAGACCTCTAACCATCATTATTTATCTACTTTATTCAACTCAATGGCCAACCAAATATCACGGGGGCTGGGTCATGATTTTTACCCATTGATATATCGCCAAGCCCTTTTTTTTTTCATATAAAAAAAATCATGTGTTAGTCTGTATATATATATTTTTGGACTTTACTTTTATTCAGTTGAGGGACAGAAACACCAATGAACCATGTTCATTGATTACATTAGTTTCTATAGGTTGAGCAAAAGTAAAACAAAGTTTAAGATTGTGTAAAAAATTAAAACGATCAAATTCACCTACCTCTTGCGTCGCAGTGAACTAGTGGTGCCTAAATCGACATATTTTTTTTATTTTTTTTCAAAATAAAAGCTAATTGTTCAGAAAAATATTCTAAACAAATTAAAAGCAGTCCGACAATTAATTAAATTGGTGACAAATTTGGTTATTTGCATATTAGGATGCAACTGGGACAATCTCTTTATTCGTAGAGGAAGAAGTTCATCGTGCTGCCTGTGGTGGAGTTGGTGGAATCAAAAGCATTACCAATTATGCCCCGGTAATTAAATATTATTCATTTTTTCTTTCTTTAAAATTTATCTGTTTTTTTTTTAAATTTTTTGTTTGATGTTGTCGTTCGTATTCATATTGAAATTCCATTAATTTGAATCATATGTCGCAATATCTATTATGATGACAGCTCTCCGAACAGAATTTTCTCCGTTCCTAATCATGAAAACTTACATATGCTCTTGTTTGGTACAATAGGTGATGAAAGCCATGAGGAATGCAAAAGGGAGAGGATTCACTGATGTATTGTACCTTGATTCAGTAAATAACAAATATATTGAGGAGGCCTCTTCCTCTAATATTTTTCTAATCAAGGTATAAATACGTATATACAAAATTTTACATGCCCTCATATGTCTAACTGTTGATTTTTCTAGGAAATCGATTATGTCTTAATTTCAAATAACTGGTATTTATTAGCTTCATCTATTTTATTTTAATTAAAATTCGTGCTTAGATGAACATATACTGACAAATTCAATGTTTACAAAAATTCGTTATAATTTAATTATTTTTACGCTGATTGTTAGTCTAACTTTGAATTTTTTATAGTTATGAAATTTATTTTAGTTATTACTAATGATTTTCAGCGACCTTTACAGGGAAAAGTAATTTCAACTCCAAAAGCTAGTGGAACAATTCTTGAAGGTGTCACGAAGAAAAGTGTCATTGACATTGCACATGATCTTGGATACCAGGTTAATTAATTATAAGAAAATACTGATCCCAAAATTATTATTATTCTTTTTTTTTTAAAAAAAGATTGTAAATGATTATTTATTTATCCAAATTCCTCCAGGTTGAAGAACGTTTGATTGAAGTTGAGGAATTAATTACAGCTGAGGAAGTGTTCTGTACAGGAACTGCACTTGGTATTGCTCCTGTTGAAAGTGTTACTTACAAGGCTAAACGGTAAGTTATTTAATTAATTTATAAATTATATAATTCTGACTTTCTCTAAGAATTTAAACTTTTAATTATTTTATTGTTCAATTAATGAATTAATTTTGAAACCTATATATTTGCAGAATTGAGTACAAAGTAAGTTCAGAACTGATAACTCAACAATTGAACTCGAGGCTAGTTGGAATTCAAAGAGGAACTATCGAGGATAAGAGGAACTGGATTGTTGAGGTCAAATGAGCCTCAATAATAGTACCTCGACAAAATTTAAATGTGTAATTGGAAATCAGAAAAGATTTTGAGGGGTTTCAAAATTTCTAATGTATTATCCTTAAATAAAACAGATTGAAAAAGTGCTTTGTTTGTAATACCTAATTTATCTCATGTCCACTGTCGTAAGTTTGAGTTATGTCCATCGATTTATCTTTATAATTTTATGTGATTAATTAATAATGCTTCAAAGAAAATATCATTGCCTATATAAAAGTATTTATGTTCTTGATAACTCAAAGCCAATTTTTCGAAATAGTTTAATCGATAATTGTCAGAAATTTTCTCTTTTTATTTTTTATTTTTTTTCTGTTATTTTAACAACTACGTATATATAAAAGAATTCATGAATGATTAATTTTGAGCTTTTGTAATTAAAATTTAGTTATTATTCTGACAAAAAAAAAAATTAATGGACGCTATTTCTATCTAAATATATGGGAGGGAGGGGCGGAAACGTCATAACATCAAACTTATATGGAAGCCCCAAAAGGACCAAAATATAGTTGGGCTATAAACCACTGATTGTCCCTTATTGAATTGGGCCCCTTAGGTGTGGTTAACTGCAAGCTGCATTTGACGACTTGAACTGATCCAAAATACACTAAAGCTGATATTGTGCCAAAAGTAGATAACTGTCTCGCTTAATAAATGACAAAATTGATAACGGTCTCGGTCTCGTATCATTTATAAGTGTTATGTCAGTATATAATATAATATGAGTATTATAGAAAATTGAGTAGTACTTTTTGAAGAATTAAATTAATTTTTTATGATAATTTATTGGTATATAATGATATATAATATGTGGGTATCATAATATACTGCAATATTATACTTCAATAGTTACTGATTTTATATATTATTTGATAGAATAAATTATTTTTTGATAAATATAAAAAAATAAAAATTATATTAAAAATGTACTTAAGGATTCGTTTGATAGAATGCATTAGAATATTTAATGCATGAATTAGCTTCGTACATTACTAATATCTTATCGGGTATATTGTTTCAACATATATATAACCGATACAAACATTAGTTATAGACTCTATTTGGTTTATGCTATGTGTAATTAATACATGACAAATTATGGTATTTGCGAAGCAAGGGCTTTTAATGCATGCATTAGCATTGTTAAAGACATAATTGCTCAATCAACTTTTTTCACATTTTTTCCACTGTAATTTTTAAGGTATTTTTGTAAATAAATATTTTCTTTTGGAATTTATACAGTGCATGTTATGTTTAGTACACCAAACCAAATAATGCATAAGAAATAATCTCAATATAACTAAAATAAATATAATTAATATTAATATTATTATATATCCTATTTAGTATTATTTTTATACATATTAGCAGACGAGTATCGAATGTTTGATCAACTAGATTTTGCCTATCCATCAAGAGTTCAAATGCAACTCAGTAAGAAAGGGTAAGAAGAGTCATGGGTAAGTGTTGCAGATTCATCACGAATTCAGTGTAGTTTAACATGAATGTCTCTATTTTAAGGTAATTTTTAATTTAATTTTTTTAAATTGATAATTTTTAATTTTTATATATAAATATTATAAGTAATAAAATAGTAACGAAAAATATTTTTGACATTAAAAAAATAAAAAAAAAATTCGCAAAGCATAAGTTATGCCTTATAAGGCATAATAATATAATATAAGTTCAGTTTTAAAATATTATACTTAAAAAGTCCATAACCCACAAGTTATGCCTTACAAAATTTAACTTAGTTCTTATAAAACTTATGCTAATAGAGGTATAAGTTCAATTTTAAAATTCACAAAGTTATGTACTTAAAACTTAAGAGACATAACTTATTCCTAGAGAACTTTTGTCCTTATATTTGCGAATTAGATAATATGTAACTTATACAGGATTAAATTTTTGATTTTGCGAAATATAGTTAAAAATATTTTGACTCATAAATTTTCATTAAATAAAAAATAAGTGAAAAATAACATTAATTTGAAAATAAAATTTAAAAATTACCTTAAAATAGAAATAATTCGCGCAAAAACTTGTATGTATCTTCATATACATCGGATTCCTATCACATCTTTAATCAATTTCCCTGTTTGCATTAATCATTATCTGTGCTTACTGCTACGTACTAAATTATTAATTATTTTACTAAAAATAAATAGATGACATATTGACGATAATTATATATTCATCAATCGTACGTCCTACCTAAGATTTTGATAATGAATAGGTCATTCAGACTGCTAATTAATTTTGTTTAATCGTGGCAACTTAATTCCCACAAGCTACATTAACTTTACTATGCCATTTCTTAATTTCTTTGCTTCTTATTTTTTAATGAACAATATAAATTAATGTTGTATGATTAATGAATAGATTTAATTCCCCATTTACATTTCTTAATCTTGCATTTACTTTATGCTCTTTACAAATTTTAAATATCAAACATAAAAACCACACATAAATCTTTAATGGAGAATCGAATTAACTTGGGTCAAGACAAGGAGACGTATTTTACTAAAATTAATCTTGGAAGAAGAAAAAAAAACTAAAAGATACGATTAAAAAAAAAATTACAAACTGAAATTCACATATAGGTTTTAATTTTTAGCATATATACTTCGACAAGTGTTAACCCAGTCAAATTTGTGAACTGGCAACCACTTCAAATATAAAAACGTGCTTGAAATTCTAAAAGCTTTTCATTATAAGCTAATTAGCCCTTAGAGGAAGTGATCAAAGACATGGAAAATATGGAATCAATGAGAAGGATATCGCTCGTTTGAGAAATTAATGTTGGTGCACGTCAGATAGGGTTGGCAAAATGGTTTAAAAAGAAAAAAGAGTAACCATCCAATCCGATCTATTAAATATGACATAGATAATTTATTATTTAATAATGAATCACTAAGAAATGAATATTCATCTTATTAATATTTATTTATCTACTTGTTATTTTCATAATAAATTCTTATTTTTTGAAGAGTTTAAATTTATTTTATTTTTTAACTTGTGTTCTGACCTGATCATGAATAATATGAATATACGTACCATCGGTGAGTTAATCATAGTGTGAGGCAGAAAAAATTGAAATATTTATGGTACTAGTCACATAAATTGTATAGAAAACAAAAATAAAACAGCAAAAAGATGAAAATTGCCTGGCGAGAGTTGTCTTAAGCTGTACACAAGTTCATCAAGTAAGTCAAATCATAGTGGGTACCAGCAGGACTTGATAATTACTTGTGATATATAGAAAAGTCAGCCCAATGGGCTTCTTGTCTCATCTACAATTTCTGTCTCATTTAATGTAATTCTTATCCTTCTATTCCTGTTGAAAACGTTTGTGTATATATGTTGTAACTGACTTCGACTTCATTCATGTATATATCTTGTTTTTTTATTTTATGTATGTCTTTGTTTGAACAATACTTAAAAAGAAAGCTAACATATAATTAGTTGCACTCTAGCAGAGTCGTCTGCAAAGCAAGGTTAGCACCTCTAATTAAGTCCTTAACATAATCTCTTACATATTACAATAATAATAATATATCAATCCAGACTAATTGGGTTAATTATATGAATCCTTACTCACAGCGTCACTTTCATTTAGGCTCATGAAAGTAATTCATTGATTTTGGATAATGGTGACAAATGAATTGGTTGGACAGATCAAAATAGAATGAATTAATAAAATTGGTCATCGCATAAAATAACTCTATAGAATATTTTATTTAAACATCATTGTTTTATTTATACCCAATTTTCTAAAAATTTCGACATCGGCCCACAACTTCAAACATACAAGCAAAAATGACTACATTAAATTGCATGTGCATGAACTTCAAGCAAAAATAGCTGAAGTTATGGTAAAAATGTCTGAATTCAGCCTCAGACAAAAATAGTCAAATTTCAGCTATATGTATTGAAGTTTAGCCATATGAAACTTCACACTGTATGTCTAAAATCTTTCTAAAATGAATAGACTTAAATGATTGTCCCAAAATTGAATATCTGTATTGTGCACTTCGGCCGGTCATTGCACAATCCTGTCCAAAGTTTATCTAGGCAAAGAGAGTTGGACCAAGAGAGTGACAAGGAGTCATAAACAAATATAAGAACCAATCAACTTGACCCATCATTTTACAATTCTAAATTTATATTTTATAACTTTACTAATATAAAAAATATAAAACAAATAAAATAGTGATTTGAATGCATTATTTAATAGATATCAAAACCAAATGGATAATATAATACCAAAAATGCATTTTCATGAATTAAGATTAAACATGTTTATGCGTCAAGATTGAACATTACCATAAAATTACTTTTAGTGAATTAACTTAATCATAATTCAAATAATATTAGTGAGGGTGCAATTTGGAGTCATTTCGATGATATATGTGAAGCAGCTAGAATTAGAAAAAAAGTGTAGCCGCCAGAAACGGAATTAACGCAGCAGATCAGTATGTCGCGCATTAACCTTCAGAGAGCACTACTTAACCTTCAGAGAGCACTACTAATTACTCCTTCTAATCTAATATAAAATAAATTATAGATATTCTTTTATGGATTCAAAATAAATTTAAGTTTTCAAAATTTAAGAATATATTAATTAATTAATGTTTTCAGAAATTTATCATTTTTTTCAATGGGATTTTTAATTACTTTTAAATTCAGATAATGACAAGTAAAAGAGTTTTGAGAAGAATAAAAAAAATATTATTAATAAATTACTCATTGATTAATAGTCCTTTAGTTTCAAAATAAGTGATATTTTAGTTATTGAATTTTGTTTCAAAATAAGTGTTGTTTTATATAATCAAGAAGACATTAATAACGTTCTCTCAATTTTACTCTTATTTAAGTGGAGAGAGTTTTACATAATCAAAAAAATATCACAGAGTTATATCATTTTCAAGATATTTATTAGGGGTAAGTGGCTCAAAAATATATTTTCCTATCTAGAAATGAGTAATTTTTTTAAGGAGTGTGTTCAAGCTGAAAGCAACACTTATTTTGAAACGGAGGGAGTATCTTTAAATATCTTTATTGAGGGATACTCCCTCCGTTTCAAAATAAATGGTGCTTTCAGCTTAAGCACACCCTTAAGAAAACTACTCATTACTAGACGGAAAAATGTAATTTTACCCACATATCCCTAATAAATATCTTGAAAAAGATGTAACTCTTTAATATTTTTTTGATTATGTAAAACTCTCTCCACTTAAATAAGAGCAAAATTGGAAAAACATCAATAATGTCTTCTTGATTATATAAAACATCATTTATTTTGAAATAAAATTAAAAGATCAAAATATCATTTATTTTAAAACAGAGAGAATATTATATCTCAATAATTTATTTATATTGGAGAAGAGGGAGAATGATATATAGTCAAATTAAATGGTAGCGTAACACATGCAAAGCTACACTAACCTAAGGAAAAAAGTGGTGATATTGTTAAATGAGAGGAGTAATAAGGTCAAGTATGTAAGTCCAATGATGTGACAGTAAGGACTATCTCCCAACGGCCAAGTTCTCTGTATCCCATCTTTGGTGGGGCCTCATTTTACCCCTCTCCTCTTTTTCTTCTTAATGACATAATATATATATATATTGTTCCATGGAAGATTCTCGAATCTCTCCAATTAGGGACATGATCATAATGATCTTATAATTGACTGTTTTTGCTAATTAAATGGCTAAAATTCAAAGCTTCTTGGTATTGTTTAAACATAGTTTTACAGAAAGTGATATTCAATTGGATATTCCGATGACTTTATAATTATACATATATAATTTGAATTACGTACGTGATCTTGATCATTGATTGTCCTTTGGACATCAAAAACTAAGCATGTCCTTTGGGCCGAGTTGGCTCAAGTCCTGCCAGAGTGAGTCTGACAGAAATTGGTCTAAGTTCAAAAATGATTTTGAGATGGATTCATCTTGATATTTTATCTCACATGAGAAAAAAAAGAGTGTAATAAAAATAAATTCTACAGGAGTGGTCTTGATTTTTTGCCCCCCCCCCCCTCCCTTTAATTTTTGGGTATAATCATGATATTTTAAGATAGTAAACCTCCTTAATTAATCTGAAATTCTGCCTTATAGATAAAAAAAAATTAGAACTTAAGTATGTTGTTCATTAGACATAAATTCTAACTTTTGCTCATAAGACAAGCGTTCAGAATATTTCAAAACAGTAAATTTGTTCAATTGACTGCAAGTTCTGCTTTATAGGCAAGCATTAGAACTTCTACCTGATGGATAATATAAATTCTTCCAAGCAAATTTTTTTATGTTAAGGTCATTTTTCAAAGATTTTATTAAACAGAAACAAAAATTTAAAACCAAACACTTTGAGGGACATTAGACATAGTTTCCTCGATAAAAAACCAGATCAGAATAGCCCAATTAGGCCCGACGAAGCGGTTGGGAGTCAAGGAGCTGGGGTTGTACCGGCCAACGTTCTGGGCCGGATAGTGCAACTCAGGTCTCTCAAGCATATCCGATTCAATTCAATCTATGTCTTCTCTACTTCCATCTCTTACCTTACATGTCGGTGTAACTACTAAAAATAGAAATTTTTTTTACCACAAATTAATGAAAAATTTATGTTATAAAATATAATTTTTTCATTCATTTCTCACTAAACCAGTCCACTGGGAAAATTCATGGTGAAAAACAGATTCTCACTGAAATAATGGGAAGTTTCATAATTTTTCTATGTGAAAACACTATTTTTTTCTCCCACAGATAATCAATAGTAATAGCCACTTAATATTTTTGAGTAAAAAATTTTAATAAAAATATAATAATTTTTTAATTATGAATTCCTACGACCAATATACAAAGATTTTTCCTCAAGCGCATATAAACATGCATAGAGTAAGACCTCCAAGTTTTAAGGCTTGTAATAGGAAATTTGCATATCAAATATATATATATATATATATAAAAAGAATTAACTTGTTAAAAAGTATTTTTCATAAAAAGTATTTTCCTTTTTAATACCGAATACACCCAAAGCTTTAAGTGCTAAATTTGAGAGAGAAGTAACCAAAGTGGGAAACTGCTATATACTCAAAAATGCAACCCAATCTGTTGGCGTTCCTAATTTTGGTGGTCATTTGGTCACCTACCGAAACGGAAATTTGTTTCCCTGGTGTTTATGCAAGTATATATTTCAGTGCCTTGACGTACTTTGCTTCTAGAACTTTTTGGATAGTTTTTAGTGTTTCATATATAATCCGACATCAATTTGACTTCGTGCTTATAGCCCTTTGCTAGCTAGCTAGTTGGCTATATGTACTTTCCTGGAAGTCGTAATTTCATGTTTTACTTAATGATTGCATCCTAATTACTTCAATATTATTTACTGTTTTGATGAAATTAATTAAGAAACAATATTAAAAAGGAGAACATCAAATTAGGTGAATACTAGTATTCTCTATACAAGATTTTTATTTGTTGTGTGATTCGTTCTGTATGTATGCAATTAGACACTAGTGAAGGTGATACAAAACCAAGATGGGAAAGTAAAAAATTACGGAACCACGTATAAAAATTAAACCAAATATAGTATTATATTTACATATAATCAATTCCACATGTGACAATGTGTTGAAGACATAATAAAAGATCAAGAGTGCATTTTTTTCTGACAACTTAAATTTTTAGATGAGTTCAAATATCAACACCATCATTATCAAAAAGAATTTTTACATACTTTGTGCCATAAAAATGAATCAGGCCTACACATGATAAATTTTGAAGGTTGGCAAAGATATACTATTGAAAGTATCTATCGAGTCGGGTCTACTCCTAAAAAGTGCTAATTAACCTGTTAGCCTATTAGCTTGTTTTCGACCTTAACTCTAATCCTTAGTATATAAATACACTAATTATGACTGTAGGGCAAAAAGAAGATTTTCCACATTAGTTGATGGGCTAGGGTTGATAATAGACAAAAACGCTCTGCATCCCCTAAAGAATATCTAGACCGCCGATAAAAGGAGTTCAGCCATGACATAAATCATAATTGTTACAGATCCACTTCTGCTATATATAAAAGACTCATAAATCTTTTAATTAATATTTACGAATCAAATACCGCATATACTCTACGTATTAGCTTGCCTATTATTTACTTTCGCGAAGACTTTGAAACAATGTGTGTCAATGATTTTCAAATGGACGGTACTAATAAGTTTTAAAATTTATTGGACATACATTTCCAACTCTTTTTTTTTTTTTTTAATTTAAATTTTTTATAAGTAGAGGACATAATCTTGCAATGACCAATAATAAAAAAAGTCTAGTGTATATTTAATGATTCGGCTAAGAGAAAGACAAGAAGAAAAAACCCTTGTTTTCTCTTCTGGCATTTATCTTCTAGCCATACTCCCTACTTTTCTGACTGCTCCTTAAAACATGTTTATCTTCTCTCTTTTATTATATTAATCTCTATTATTATTCCCCTTTCCCTTCTTTTTCTCTCTCTCTCTCTCTCCACACACACAGATTAAAGTAAACTACACTCAACAAAGGGATAGAAGAAGAAGAAGAGGGACATAATTAGCTTAATTAAAACCAATTCAGCTGAAAATCTCATCAAGAAAATGGGGAGAGCTCCTTGTTGTGACAAAAACAATGTGAAAAGAGGGCCATGGTCACCTGAAGAAGATGCAAAGTTGAGGTCCTATATTGAGCAAAATGGTACTGGTGGAAACTGGATTGCTTTGCCTCAAAAAATTGGTAAGAAAAATCCCAAGTTATTTCTCTTTTCTTTCTTGATCAAGATTGATTAATTTATATACATATCTTATAGTACTAAATTATTAGTGTACTCATGTTGTTTAATTATTTGAAAATTTTAGGCCTTAAGAGATGTGGAAAGAGTTGTAGGCTTAGATGGTTAAATTATTTGAGGCCAAACATCAAACATGGAGGATTCTCAGAAGAAGAAGATAGGATTATTTGCAGCCTCTATATAAGTATTGGAAGCAGGTAATTAATTAAAATCCCTTAATTAATTTCTTCAAATCATCTTCTCTCTCTCCTCCTTGTTTTTGGTTCTATCACTAGTAACTTCTCCCTCTTATTACTAGCAACATGCTAGTTGTTAACACCATCAGAATCTAATCTAACTAGTGTCCGAGTCAGAAATTTTCTTAAGAGATTCAGAAAATATAGGAATATTCATTACTAGAAATAGAGATTTTTCAATGGAAAATTTGTGTTATAAAACATGATTTTCCCACCGAACCAGTTTACCTGGAAAATGCATGGTTGAAAATAGTTTCTCACTGAAATAGTGGGAAGTTTCATAATTTTTTTCATGTGAAAACACAATTATTTTTTCTTTTTCTACCAATAATCGTGGAAATAACCACTTAACATTTTTCAGTGAAAAATTTCAATGGAAAAATAGTGATTATTTAGTGGTGATCACGCCCTAACTTGAACTTGTGATCTAAAATAATTTTTGAACCATTTCTCGCATTACATTAAAAGCTTTCCTTATTATATCAAGGAGATTCAAAATATTTAAAAACAAAAGTTTGATTCTCTATTTTATGCATTATAATTTTCTGAGAAAGGGAGGTAAATTGAACCTAGTTCATTACATGTGGATTTGTTACTAAATTCTATGAGGAATATATCAGGTGGTCAATAATTGCAGCACAACTCCCTGGAAGAACTGATAATGACATAAAGAACTACTGGAACACTAAACTGAAGAAGAAGTTATTTGGAAAACAACGTCAAAAGCAAGGTTCAAGAAAAGGCAAAGAAATCAACTCCATACCAAGTTCCAATAACAATAACATGAACCAAAACCCATGTTGGCCTGAACTTCAGCCAATACCGTACTCAAACAACGAACCAAGATTCATTAATCATGACCATACATCCATCAGAAAGCTATTAATCAAGCTTGGAGGTAAATTTTCAGAAGATGACCAATTGACAAATGTTGTGTCACCAAATTCTCAATACCCTATCCATAATTCATCGATGCAGCTGATGTATCAGAATCATATCAATTTGATCTCTTCGTCTCCAATAAACGATGTCTTCAACATGACCGCGCCAAATACTGATCTATACAACAACACGGACGGGGCAGCTAACAATTTTTCAGCTGAGTTTGAGCATATGATAAACCATATAAATCCACAAAAATTAGATGGTCTTGAATTTTTATACGAGGATGGGCTCATCGATAAATCTGCGTCTACTTCTGGGGGAAATTTGGACTGGGAATCGATGAATCCATACGTGCTTCCTCTTCCTCCTATTGTTGCTTCTAGTGATGGAGGTTTTCAACAAGGTGTTGAACTTCAAGAAGGTCCACTTGATGAGCTGAGATACCCCATGGCACAATAATATTATTATTGTACATTTTATTTGACATCATATTGTAAATTTTTGTTGTTAAGGGAGAGGGCCGGATGATTTATGTTCGTCTTACTTAATTAGAACCCTAATAAATTAAACTTGTTCATTATACTGCGTCACACACACACACATATATATATATATATATATATATATTCTTTCCATGCCCAAATTTTATTACTACATCTTTTTTTTTCCTTGAAGTTTAATATTGATCTGAGCTAGGGAAATTTTGATTTAACATGTTAAAATATGTTAGTTACAATTTATATATGCTAATTTATGAATCAATACTTATTAATAGAATTACATACAATTACCTGATTTTATTATTATTATTATTTTTTTTTTTTTGCAGAGTCTATATATGCACAAAACTTAAACGCTTTTTTCCATTAATTCAGTGCTTGCTTTCTTGAATTTGTTGTTTCTTTTAACTGATTTTTCAGTCATACATATGCAGTTTGTATTAGTCATATATATATATTTCACCTTATATATTTCTGAATGCTCAGAGGAGATATCAGTCACAAGTCACATATTTCGAAAAAAAAATAAAATAGAATATTCCTGTTGCAACAAGTTCTGGTCTCTTTGGACATAACTTGCTGGTTTTTAGCGTGCAATATTAATTAATTTAGTAGTCTTCAATGTCTAAAATGGGATCGATTATAATATCATCGATGGCTTAAAGTACATCGCGCCATATCAATTTCACAATATATGTGGAAATACCTGACAACGCGGAATTATGTAATATGGTTAGAAAATCTTGCTTTTGTTTTTGCATTTTGATTCTTATTATCCATTTCTTTGAGGTTGGATCTCTCATAAGTATAACGAGATTGTGATTTTCAGTATTAATAATATTAGTGATCAATCCTAGTTCTGGAAAAATTACTGGTTGATATATACATATGTCGCGTTTTCTGCAATGTTCAATGTTGCCTATAATTATATTTTTTGAAGACATCAGTGATCAGACCCCAAATTTGAAACCCTAGAAACACAGGTAATTGATATGATTTGTTGTATTATTTTAAGTTGAGGAGCATGGGTATTCCAGAAAGCAAAAAAGAAAAGTATCCTATGTGTTGAACGAACACTAATTTCTCATTAATGTTATTAGTAATTAACATGATTCCACCCTCAACATTATTTCATTAATGAGATTGCAAAACTAAAAAAGTTCATTTTTCTAGTTGGTTCATATTTTTTTTCGTTGTATCCCTAGCTAAAATAAAATGCATGTTACTGTATTCATCGTCAAAGATTTGGGGAAAGGAAAAAGAGCTTTTACTTTCACACAATCTCTTAATTCTAAATATTTAATATGAAATGTGTGATTATGTCGTCTAAAAAATTTTATGTATCAATTCACCTTCTAAATTATCAATTCCAAAATGCTACAATCTTTTGTAGCCTCAAAAATTGTGTTATCGTTGTTGAGAATGTAAGGAAATAAAAGTGTGTCTTCTCTAACAACTCAAGTTTTTAGATGAGATGGTCACACTTCAACATGATATTAATCAGAGCAATCAAAGATTGTGAGATCAAATCTCAACACCCGCCACCTAAATCAGCTTGCATGTAAGGGAGCGTGTTGAAAATTTTAAAATGTGTGTCTTTCTCATTTAAAAACTTAATTTGAAGATATTAAAGAAAAAATACACTTTTAATTAATTCATCATAGATTTTCAATTCAGAATAAGACTTCAGATATTTTAAAACTCTCGAGAAATGAGTTAAAAGAAACTTAATTCTGATGAGCAACTTATAAAATATATCCTGACAAATACACAAAAGAAAATTGATAACAGTTGCAGTATATACTTTTGACTTTTATATTTAATCTTTTAGCTCATGACTTTTGTTCCCCTCAAAAACACTTTTGTTTGGTAAGCTAAGGTCGTGGTTTGTTAAATCTCCGTTGACATAAATTTATCTAAATGGAATTAGGTGTTTCTTTGAGCAACAAGATTATACTAACTTTTCAGTCGTACGTTATTGGAGATTACTATAATTGATCTCCCTTAATTACACTTAAATTTCATGTTAATTAAGTAATCCCGTTTGTTCACTTTTACTTGTCCATTTTACCATATCAAGAGAGAGATAATTTTCTTTTCTTGTTTTACCTTTAGCATTAACTATCCATTCCAAATTATTTTTCAAGTGCCTTAAACATTATACACTAATTAATATAGATATTATGATAATATACTTCATTTATTATTTCTTAAAAATATGTAAAATTTATAATAGACAAATAAAAGAGAATGAAAGTAATTACTACTAATATTTGGCTAAGCAAACACACCAAAATTATGTAACTATATCCCATTATAAATTAATTATTGTTCATCTCAGCTAAGGCAAATTTACTTTTTTTTTTTAGATTTAGAAAAGCAAAATTGTCATAGCAGAATCACACTCCACAAGGATTTGAGGGGGAAAAAATTAAAGAGAAAAAAGAGAGGATGCTCCTTTTAAATTGGTACGTGATTTAAAAAAATTAAACTAAATATGAAGTTAAGAAAGCTGAGAATCTGTCGAAAATAGTCTCTTTATTTTCACAAGATAAAAATAATGTTTGCATAAACGTCACTGAATATATTATTGTACGGAGCCAAGAAAGCCAAATAAATGGAGATAAAAATTCCACATTTAAAAATGCACAAGCTAAGGTAGCATTGCATTAACTTTTCTTTTATTTTAATTAGAAAAAAAAAAAAAAAAGCTTAAGCGCCTAAGTTTCTGTAAAGTCAGAAAAGAATATCCTTAGCAAGAAAGAACTACACAGAAAAAGCCTCAAACAAACAAACAATCAAAATTTCTCCCGTTTAAATTAAGAAAAAATAATTATAATATTTAAAAAAAAAAAATTCATACTGAAATCACAATCTGTCAACAGTACTTGATGACGATAATAATCACCAAAGTTATCCGTGATTAAGGTCTTTCCTTGGCAATGACAACAGCCAAACGACGACTATCCTCACTACTTTTTACTAAAATATATATTAAGCATACACTAACATAATCTCAAAATATTATAGAAAAAAATATCTAATTAAAATATTGAAACTGATTGTTTAAACAAAAGATGGTGACACTCACTAAGATAAGAAATTCCTTAAGTTTTGTCCTATACCAATGACCTGAAAACAAAGGTTGCTCTTTATTTTAATAATTTTTTGAAAAAGCATCCGTTTTTGTAATTTTGTAGCTATAAGGATATAAATAATTGTGGTATGAATTATGATCGCTTTAAGCGGTTTGAAAGAACATATTTTTTTAATACACTTAATTATGTCTGCAATACATCTTTCTTATTTCTTCGCTTGCTTTTTCTTTTCAGCAAACACGTAAGAAAAAAAATGATGACAGGTGATAATACAGTAACTGGTGCAGTTTTTAGGGTGAGTGAATCGTGGTCTCTTCGTAAAATTATATATTTTGTATATATATATTTTTGAAAATTTATATAATATTATATGTTGTCACTCATGTTATAAAAAGTCTAAATGATGCACTTGATTGCAGGTTAAGTTACTTACCTTGAGTATTTGAAATCAATTCCCGCTTGACAAAATTTATTTATTTTTTTAGCGGTGGGCTCATATTCTAAAAATTTTAAGTTTGTTTCTGTATTATGTCATATTTGCAACGGCCTTGGGGTTAAAGAGGAGGCAAAAGCTCCCAGAATAGACCATCCTTTGCTTCGATTGGAGTTTCTCCTGTTTTACTCCCGAAAATTTCATGAAAATTTCTTGAATAACCTCATTATGGGCCGGGTTGAATTTGAAAGGGCGTGCCCTGTCAATGTGGACTTGTGACAGTAAAATGAGTAACTTTAATGGCCTATAATGAGCTTGCCTCGTTATGGGCCAGGTTGGATTTGAAAGGCTGTGCACCGTCAATGTGGACTTGTGGCAGCAAAATGGGTAACTTTAAGGAAGCCCACAATGAGCTTACCTCATTATGGGCCGTATTGGATTTGAAAAGCCGTACACTGTCAATGCGGGCTTGTTGCAGCAAATGGGTAAATCCCCTTTTCCCTGTCTCCTCTTTATTACTCAACGGGGAAGCCAAAGTTGGTAGCCTTTAATTTCAACGACAAATTCGAGAATTCTTTTGCTATTAGGAACAGCTAATGCTTGGGTTGAGCATGAGTACTTTCATGACAGATCGTTGGTCAATTCACTTCGATTTTTGAGTTTTCAAATTAGTAAACTGAAACGATGATTTGCTACAATTTTATTTCTTTTGGTTCCGTTATTTTCAGTTCGATTTAATTGTATTGAAGAAGGAAATGTTGTCTTTATTTTTTTTTCTTTCTTTTCTATTGTTCAGTCACCACTGTGTCCGCTTAACATGGACAATTGTGAATGCTAACGAGGATCCATTTTTGTTTCCTCTTTTATGTTGTGAACTTCTAACGGAAGGCATGAGTTAAACCAATTTACGTAATTCATGGGCTATATAATTTGGACATTTTTGCTTACTAGAATTTACATTTCTTTCTGAGATACAAATGACAATCCTTCAGTTGTATAAGTATATCTCACATTCACAGCAAATGCAAAAGCATGTCAAGTTGAATAGCCGCTTATATTACGGTGGCAATTATGGAACATTGTTTAAATATTGGCCTTTTCAAAGGTGCTCTTAAGCGCTGAGGCGAGACGAGGCGAGGCGCAAAATATATATATATATATATTGAACGTTTCACCTTGCTTAACAGACATATTAATGTCGTTATCAAAGCTCTAAGATATATTTTTCCTTGCCAATGAGTATAATCCTAAAGTGCTAACGTTAAACAATTGATATTTTACTTATTATATAGAAAAAAAAATCAATTTCTTTGTCCATATATTTGTTACTCATGATTATAATTATTTATCTTAGACTACACATACGTATTTGCATTTTTTTTTCTCCATTTGTGCGTTTTCTTCATTAAAGCCCACAATTTATTTGTGTTTAAAGCTCCAACTGTTTTAGAACTTTTTACGCTTTTCGTCTTTGAAAGATAAGTACTCCTTCGATTTCAAAAATAGTTGCCACATTCGCTTTTTGAGAGTCAATTTGACTAATTTTCAAAGCTAAATTAGTTTAGATTACTTCGATATTTTAAAATTAAAATTTAGATACTCAAAAACTATACGGAAAATACAACAAATTGCAACTTTTCTCATATCAATGAAAAAATACATCTTAAGATATTGGTCAAAGTTTGTATCGTTTGACTCTCAAAAATAAAATTGTAACTAGGTATTTTGAAAAGGAGGGAGTATATCTTTAACAGTTATCTCGTTCAAACTCTACCGAGGATCTACCAATGAGATTGTGAATTCATTTTTTGAGCTTCCTGTCTGCAATCCTGAATTTTCTGCTAGTACCGTTCTTTCCATGAAAAATCCTGGTTCTTTAGCTTCTGGCAGTAGACTCTCATTACCCAACATCAGAACCACAGAAGACATGTTTGGTCTATCATCTGGACATTGTTGCACACATAACAAACCTACTTGGATTGACCTTAAAACTTGAGAAATGTGGCAAGAATCAGCTAGCTGATCATCAATTAATTCCAAGGACCTATTTTCCTTGTAAAGCTTCCATGCCTGTTTGAGTTTAGATCTTACGATCAATTATGACAAATTTCATCTATTGTAAATAAAATAATGAGCTGTGTGTAATACAGATTATACAGTGCTTACATGACCGAGAAGGTTAAGGTTGTGATCTTGATGGACAAATCCTCTATTTCTCTTGCAACTCACTATCTCTAACACCAATACGCCAAAGCTAAACACATCTGATTTTACCGAGAAGATCCCATCTACTGCATATTCTGGGGACATGTAACCACTGTGCCAACAAAACAACACCATGAGAATTAATAAAGAAGCAAGATGTCATATGAGAATACACTATATGATGTTAGAGATTCTTACTGTGTCCCGACCACATGGCATGTTTTTGCTCCCATCTCATTTCCTGCAACACTTCTGGCCATGCCAAAGTCTGATATCTTTGGATTCATTTCTATATCTAGCAAAACATTGCTTGCTTTCAGGTCTCTATGGATAATCCGTAGTCGAGAATCTTGATGGAGATACAATAAGCCACGAGCAATTCCGTTGATGATGTGGAAACGCTTTGGCCAATCAAGTATTTTGTTCTTTGTTTGATCTACACAAAAAAAAGAAAAAAGAAAAAAGCTTTCTTGTTAGCAACTTTTTTGAAAGCATGGTTCATTATTACTCATTTTAGCTAGTGTAGAAGGTTAGAAATCCAAACCAAATATGTATGAGTCCAGGCTTTTATTAGGCATGTATTCATAGATCAACATCTTTTCTTCCCCTTGGATGCAGCAGCCCAGAAGTTTCACAAGATTTCTATGTTGAAGCTTGGCGATATAGATAACTTCATTCTTGAATTCATCAAGTCCTTGCATGGAAGTCCTTGACAGTCTCTTTACGGCTATTTCTTGTCCCTCTTCCAGCACCCCCTTGAAATGGAAAAAATATATCAGGATAAATTACAAAGATGCGAATATTGCAGAATGAAAATTATTTCTAACACACTAATCTTCATCATAAACTGGTTAATATTCCTACAACTTTGAACTGTATACCTTGTAAACAGGTCCAAATCCACCCTCTCCAATCTTGTTGTTGACCGAAAAGTTATTTGTGGCTCTTGTTATTATCGACAACTGGAACTGTGGCAGCTCAAAATCTTCTTCAAGTTTTAGTTTCTTCTTTTTCCGTACGTACAACAACAGAATCATGCCTAGCAGAATCATTGCCACCAGCAATGAGAAACTCACCGCAAGTATCTCTGTCTTCTTTCTATTTGAACCTGCCTCAGATACTACAACCATTTTTTAAATCAGCCACTTCAAATCGATAGACAGGCCACTATTTTAATTTGCATAATATATATGGCCTCCATATGTTCAAAAACTAAGTTTAAAAATGGGTCATTAGAAATTTCTTTAACATAAGTTCTCACCAAGATCTGAAGAATCCATCCTGATATAAATGTCTTGTCCTCTTCCAGAGAGCTTTCTGATATCAATCAACTCCCCAGACCAAAACAAGCAACCTTTATCTCCGTTGCTTATATCTAGGCTCGAATAAGCTGTGCAACTACAGTTTCTCGAGCATACTTGCCTACAACCTTCGAGTGTCATGGTCTTATCGTACTGAGAATGCTTAGTATCCGGCAACTTGATTCCAGAATATTTTAGAAATACATGTTCCTTGTTACAATCAAAAGGTGTCTTCCGATCACACCCTTCTGACCAGTCTCCCTTATCCCATTGTTGTGGATATTTAGGTACAAACTTGTCCAAACATCCACAAACAGGGGAACTATCTATGACACAGCTCCCATAGGCACCACATAAGCTATATGTATCACAAGTATCCAGAGGAATATTGAGGTAAAGATGCCAACTCTTAGTCCGATCCACCCACGTCAGCCGTTGTATATAACCATTGTTAGTCAGGACTAGCCTTGATAAAACCGAGCTGTTAATGAGAGAAAAACTATAGTAAACCTCGTCTTTATTGAAAACAAATCGAAATGTATATATGCTGCTTTGAATTTGTAGTGGTGCGGGTGCTCCACTCCACCGTAAACCATTCCATGGTCCTGCTCGAGCTGATACCCTTGTGCCACGTCTGATGACGCCCTGTGGATATCCAGTTGGATCAATGTGGAGAGTGAATTCCCCTGGAGTTGGATCCTTATCGTTCTTCCATGCTGAAAGATAAACCTCAAGACCAGTCTTAAAATTCTTGCCGAGTTTCATATCAGGCAAGTGCGTGTCAGTTGGAAAATTGAAGCTCTGCCAGAGGAAATTTTCTGGATTTCCATCATTTGCATCTTTTACAACAAGGTTACCAGAATCCAAAAGCAGTGCAACTGGATTTTTGACTGATCTTGAGGTGTTAGTGGACCATATAGTTTCATTCTTGTCACTGGAAAGAACAAGTATCCCTTCTTTGGTGACCTTCAAAACAGCAGAAGATGTATTTGTGAGTGGTGTGTCTCTGTTGGCAACCCATACAACTGTTTGCACATGAGGAAGAATTTTCTTGTACCATATCCCAATATATCGATTTGTGGAACCACTGGGGCTGAAAAATCCCATCTCAAAGGTTCCACCAGATGAAACAACAGTTTCACCATCTGTGATGAACTGATTTGTAGTGATTACATCTGTTGTAGTAGAAATAATCTTGGGTATAAAAGAGTAGAAAGACAGCAGGAAAAGTAGGAAGAAACTAGATTCCATCAATGCGTTTGATGCCCAAGCCTTTTAATTTAATCGCCTATTTATTGCCTTCTGATTTGATATTTAGACTTCACATCCAAATGCACATACTATGCTAGTGCTGGTGTTAAGAACGTGACCATTTTAGGGAAACAAGAGGGAAATTTCATAACTATGATGTGACATGAGTGTATGACATTCTTTGCCTAAATTTGGAAGTATTACAAGGCTGCTAGTGCTAGTGCCAGCCACCAAGACCTGACTTTTGCTCACAAAGTTCGTCGCATTATGCAACTAGTCATTGACTGGCCAGAAAAAAAAGCTAATCGTGGTCCATATGTGCACTGTAGTAAGTCCACTGTAGATTGTGACGCTGCTTCGTTTCGTAGTAGTTGCGCAAGCAATAGAAAAGAAAAAACAAGAGCATTGTGCAACTCTCAACATCACCTATTTAATTGCTTGGACTTATCAATGGTAATTGCATAGTTTAAAGTTCGGATGACTTTCAAGTTTGAACCAGTTGTTTTGACTAGATTTTCAAGTTAATTTTTTTTGGACTCACAAAATTTTTACCTTCAGATATTCAAACGCAACTTCAATTTTTAAATATCTTTTTCAACCTTTTTTTTTTTTCAAATGTCTTATTTTTTATGTTCAATCACTAAAAAAAAATTTTCATATACAATCTCTTGCTCAACCTCATACAGTTAAGAGTTTAAGTAATATTATATCATCAAGGGAGAAAATTTTTGGTCCTACCATGTCATTTTACTTATAGCAGATAACATATTTTATTTTCAATTTTCATATTTTAAGAAGAATTATCTATGGATATCCTAAAATGTAGGGATGACAACAGGGCGGGGCGGATGGAGCTGGTTAAGTCTTCTCCTAATAAAAGTTTTACCTTGCGTTGTCCTTGTCCCGTTTAACTGTTTACTCAATCAACCCGTCTATCTCATTTATCCCTATTTTAATCCCGCTTCATTTAGCTCTTATTTACATATTCTTTATTTTTTTATAATAAAATTTAATGTTTCTCTCGATTTAATCATTTTAACATCATCTTTGATTATTAATTTTTAATATTTTCCTAATTTATTAGTTGATGATTCTTTGTAAATTAAGCAAATGATAAGAACAAAGTGTTCAATAGTTTGTGTCACATACTAATGACCAACCCAATTTCTCTTCATTCCAATGATCCAAGTCGAACAATTAGAAGTTCAAACCGGAAAAGGTCGAAAGTCGAAACCGCTGGCTCTTCTATATATATATATTTGGTTTTCTTTTAAAAAAAAAAGTGGTAAAATCTGTTCAAAAAAGTCATTTGGCTTGATTTTACCTACAAGCATGACATATAAAAATATTTCTTCAACAACAATAACTTCCTTACAACTATTGTATTCTATAACTATTTGTATTTATAAAATGATGGATCATAATTCGAAACAAACATGTAATAATATTCATTATATATAAGATAAATAGTTTTATATACTTGCGATAAAATATGTTGTATGTAAGTAATTGTTTAAATATACTTGTAATAACATCCATTATAAGGTAAATTATGTAAAAAAAAAATTTTGAATTAAAATCATTTACTCCATAATATACAATTTATGGCACTTTATTTTAACTGAATTAAAATCAGGTAACAAAATAAATTATTGGACCAAAACACTTGAAAACTTAATAACTTCATATTTTAAATCCAATATTATTGATCACAAACTTGATACTGACATGTGTGGTTGAACAAGTTTAACTTTACCCTTTTGATTAAGAAAATCAATATTTTGCAAAGATTATTAAATAATTCATTCTAGAGCAAATATAGGAGTTGAATATGTTTCAAACTCATAGCTCAGAAGGCAAGGACATGCCAACAACCAACATTTCAGTAAAAATTGTTTCAATTTAAGAAAAGTGACATAAAACAATTTAAAAATCTGAATTTAGACGCGACACTTGCCCGCCCTATTTAATTTTTAAAAATAAAAGTTTTGACCCATTTTATCCAATGTCCTGCCCCATTTAATTCTACCTTGCCTGTCCCCGTCCTACCCCAATTGATCTAATGGTCATGACGATATCAACAACAAAAGAAAAAGGTGACAAATTCGAAGAATTAAAAACCGAACTGAAAAGAGAAAAACAGAACCAATCAAACTTATTTTGATTTGGAATGATTTCATTTATCAATATCAAATTAATGCAAAATCGACCTGAATAACTGAATGCACATCTCTATACAAAGATGCATACACAAGTTCATCTTTTTTCAATCATGTATGGATGGTATACATACATTTAAAAAACGCTATAATATTCATGCATATTTTATGGACTATGAGAAGAGTGAGGTTTTAGATTTTTCTAAATATTGTCTTTTGAAATGATTCCTAACAGATCACCAAAGAGAAATATAAATATATATACCTCCGGTCAAGTAAACGGTTAGCTAGGTACCCTAATTGAAGATATTAAAATAGTGTTGCTCCCTATTAACAATTGAAATCTAAAGCATCTTCTAGATCATATATAAATAAAAAATATTCACATTCATGGAGAATAACTATATATATAAGCAAACAAATTTGACGTACGACTCTAAGTTCTCAGTGTTCATGATCATGCATGCATGCACTTTAATATTCTCTTCATCTCACTTTATATTATGATCACGTGAATTTAGATTCGAAGTAATTGATGATCGAACTATTTAAATCTCAATGTTAATTTGGATATATATTTTTTAATTTTAAAAAATAAAATTTACATATTTAGAAACTATATAAAAAATAGAATTATAAATAACAATTCAATTTTTTTTAAAAGACGTGTGAAAAAATCAAGATTAAAAAAAAAATCTGAAATTTAGTGAACAATGCGAAGAGAAATTAATTTGTTGATTCACAGATACGAAAGTGTCAAATGTGCTATATCAAACTCGCATGTGTAGTAACCAATGTGTAGTATTTAAAACGTCTTCTTAGTTATATTACAAATCTTTTAGATAAATGTCTTTAAGAATTAGAAGACCTAATATACTTCAATGTGTGATTTGATTGAAATTCTAATTATAGATTTAGAAGGAGAAATTGAAATGCTCTGATGTGGATAACACATATGATCCACATCTGATAGAGACATGTCATGTCATCATCTTCTTTATCAATTAAAAAATGAGATCAGAGGAAGCCAACCATCGCCCGTTGCTATCAAACCTTTTCATACTCTTTATATCGAAATTACCACAAAATTTAACATACATCAGCTTTTTTGACAAGTCTGGTTATCACTGTCTTTGTTTATGTCTTAGGTTGGAACAAATTACTATAACTCGTTCCTATCTACATATCAGTCCACATTTTTCACAAATTTTACAAACGAAAACTCTTATTTTCATATTTCTCATTTCTTACCCTAAAATTAGTTGAATGCACAAAGTTGCCATAATATTCATTCAAATATAGAAGAAGAAATATGCTGCTCATCAATTCGATATCACATTCAAACATTTCAAACAAACCAACATATAAATAAAACTGGTATAAAAATTCAACGAGTACATCAAGAGTCTAAAGAAAGAAGAAAAAGTTGGGAAGAGAGGAAAATGTTTTTTTGTTATTTGCTTTTAAAATAAATATGTTTTTGTTACTCTATTTTTGTAGTATTTGTTTTCTTTAATTTTTAATAATAATTTAAAGGCAAAATTAAAATATTTACTCGCTTTAGGAGCGTGTAGTCGTGCAGTTTGTCTGATTAACCAATACAAACGCCACATAAGCTCAGTCAATGATCGCAGAAAAATTATATTATCAAATCAGGTAAAAGATATTTAACGGCTATTTAACCATATAAAATGGGATCATTAACTTAAAAAGAATACGTACTAAGCTCACAAAAATATATCAAAAATATTGAAAATTTGAAATATAATGGTTTGAACCAAAAAAAGAGATGGTGACATTACTGGCTATATAATAATATAAGAAATTCGCTGAGATTTGTCATATCTAAAGACCAAAACAAAGAAGGCTGCTTAAATTTTTTTATTTAAATAATAATTTAATTTGTAGAAAAAAGCATGCATGGTGTTTAGTACCTACTGGGAATTAACGAAATAGTTTTGTTTACATGTCAATTTGGTTTTTGATATTACTAGTAGCCAAAATAAGATGAACTGTCCAAACAGATTATTTAAACTTAGATCAATTAGGTGCAGGAAAAATTGATCATAATGAGATGTGCTTCCATTTTTATAATTATTGTCTTCTTTGAGTGGGCCTAATACTTTGTTCATGAAGTAACGCAGAAATTGTACCCGATAGCCAGTTTTCATCGTACTATTTAAGTTATATTTATTTTTTTAAAAGAAAAATAAATAAAACTTGTAGTCATTGGTGGCCAACTTTGGGTACGAGCTGTTTTAACTGTTAAAAAGGAATCATCTCGATGCAAACCGAAATACACTAGGAAATTACACCCAATAATTTTGAAAAATGAGTGATTTTAAAATTTTTTATTTCCGCTGCTTGCATTGTAGGTAAATCTTTAAGGTCGTCAAAAGTCAAAATTCGTTAAAATTTGATGGTCTTGTACATGTGAAAAGTAAGGTTAAAACTTCAAGATCACTCACCTCCGAGACCATTCTTATAAATCTCTCCAAATACACAAGAACATATTCCATATCTGTGAATTGCCACCCTTATGGTGTATAAAAAAGATAATATGGAAGATAAGAAAATCATATTTGTAATAAAGACAATCATTTCAAATTCATATTCGAAAATGAAATTATCAATTATACTTGACAGAAAAACCAGCCAATTTACTTTCTTGGTGCCCACTGTAACTTAAAAGATGATTAATTTTGTTGGGAATATAAGACGAGTCATGATAATGTCATAGGATACAAAGAAGCTAGAAGAGGGAGAGAGATATTAAGCTCAATCATATCATTAGAAAAATTCCACTCTCACAAACTACATTAGTATATCATTATAAAGGGATTTATATAGGCGCTAAAGGATAATTTTAGACATAAAACTACGAAATAGTTTCACACACATACTATGAAATCATCATATCTATGCATCTAAATTTCCTATTAGTCCTATGGATACCTCGACGTTAAAACATTTACGTTTATTATTTTCAACGTAACTTTCTTTTTATATGATTCGCACATACAAGATGACTGCTAGGAGAAAGAGTTTATGATAATATCCCGTTGTCTTAATCTATATGAAGTTGTTTGACTGAACACAAAGTTTAAGAAAGAAATAATTTTTTTTTGAAACTTGTGATTAAAAATAAGTCATAGATATTTATGTGCCTTCAAATTATTTCAATAAGGATAAAATAAATTTTAAAATTAAATTGATACTAAATATAAAAATAATTTATTATTTTTTAAACTGATTAAAAAAAATTATCACATAAATTGCAGAGGGATGCAATATATATCTTACAGCTGATTTCAGCCAGAGAACTCTACACCGGCTAGTGCTTTTGCAGAACACATACCAAAATAAGATTACTAGTAATTAAAGTTGGCACTAAAATGTGAAGGAGCTTAGGGTATACCATGATCAATTCCATGAAATGGATCGTTGAAAGCATGGTGCTAAACATACCAAAATTTCAGACAAAGGAATTTTAAAATTTGTTTATTTCTAAATTTTGTTAGCTTTGATTTTGATAAGTCTAACTTCAGATCCATATATCTAAAATTTGTAACTCGATATCCAGATTTTTTTGACTTTATTCTCGCAAATTTAATATTAATTTTGAAATTGTTAAAGTTAAAAAAAAAATTATAAACTTTGATAATGCCTTAAATAGGACTCCTAATTGGCTATATGTGCACTTGCTTCGAAGTAGACAAATAATTTGATTGGGGTTTGATTTGCAATAGTAAAAATTTGCGCACAGTAATATTTAAAATAAATCAATAAATACATAATATGTGTTTGCATATGCATTTTAATCATTTAACCATGTTTAATGAATGCATATCTTTACTTTAGTAAATTATTTAATTATGATAAATTGAATTAATCTGAAATAAACATGCTATGTCAATAAGTATTTACCGGGATGGAATAACATAGACTTTGTTGGAACATTATGGGCCGGGTTGGGTTTGAAAGGTCTAATTGAAAGTAGGGGTGCTCAGCTTTGGTGAAAAGTCAAACCAAACCTCAATTCAAATCAATAAAAAAAAATTGATACTTGGTTTGGTTTCATTTTTAAAAATCGATAATACTTGATTTGATTTTGTAACTATTAAAAAAAATCAAAAAAATAACCAAACCGATAAATTTTATAGTTATTTGAATATATGATATTAGTTTTTCATAAATTAAATTCAATTTCTTAAAAAATATGTTCAAACTCAACACTCTAAGTCTAATTACCTATATGTGGTATGACGTATTACCGATTTTTTAGTTTTTTTGCTAAGACATTCATCTACTCTTCAATCATTTACCCCTTTGATTTTTGAAGGGTTGATCATTCTATTTAAAGTTGTATATTGTTTTTGTGTGGATATTAAACATGTGAACTGGAAGAACCTCTATAGTTATGCAACTTAAACATTGTTAAAACTTTGGAATAGTGTTGAAAAATAATAGAAAATTCAGATTTTATCTTGTGATAGTAGAAAGAAATTTGTTAATTCATAATTTTCATTTGAAATAATTATCTCATGTCTTTGTTATTTTACTATTATTAATTTATTATTAACTAGGTATAGACCGAAAAATCGAACCAAACCAATGATTTTTATTTTATTTTATTTTATTTAGTTTTAGAAATTTAAAAACTAACTAAATTGATTTGATTTTGATTTTGATCAAAAATCGATCCAAATCGAAGCATGAACCCAGGTAATTCGAGATAATTCTCTCGGCCCATTGACAGAGTCTGACCCTGTTACTGCGGCAGCAAATGGTTAAAACCAAACAATGAATGTCATGAAAAATTATGTACCTTGGTCATGTCTCGTTGAGCTATAGGGTGCTCATCTTAAGAGCAATTATTTCACTGTTTTCTTTTGATTCTTTCACCATCTTACAGTTGAGAAAATCATCGGAGAAACAATAAATTAAACGATTGTTATATGTGGAAAGTGTTTTAAATTTAAGAAAGATTTTAGATATCTTTTTAAATAATCTAATAGTATCAAAAAAAAATATTAGAGTATATCGTAAAAAGAAAAAATTAGGAAAAAAAATGTATGACCGCCATATACATAAAGAGTTTGTAAACTGATAAAGAATTAAGGAAAAAATTGAAGACCTTTGCCTAAAAAAGAACCGTCTTTCCCATTTGATCCATATGCAATTCAAAGTTAACGGGTGTCAAATCACCGGGCAGATCCACACTAAGACATGTGAGTTCACGGAACCAGTAATTTTTGTCTAGCCCCTATATATATTTATTAAAAAATTTATTAAAATATTTATAAATATTTGACGATAACTTAATTATCACTGTATATTGACTTGAGATTGTTTTAGAAATCAATAACTTTAATCCTAAATCCGCTTCTCCAAATCACTGTCTCCCAAGAGTGAAGCTCAGCATTGTAATGAGCAGTTTTGATGATCTCCAAAACAAGAATTTAAGATTGGGGTTGGACATAGTCCTCGATATAATATGGGAAAACCAGAAGACAAAACAAGAATTTAAGATTGGGGTTGGACATAGTCCTCGATATAACATGGGAAGACCATAAAAACTTTGACAATTTCTTCTCTTCTTTAAGAGGTACTTCATACTAATTAGTTAGAAGACCAGAAAAAGACTTAAGCCACATTAATTATTCTGAAAATCACTTATCCAAAATCCTGGCCAAGTCATCTTAGATATTACTCTATGTGAGACTTGGGGTCAACGGGAGATGACTTGGTATCATATGGGAGGAGGTGTTTGTCCTTCATCGCTTTTAGGTTGAATTCTCCTGTTCAATTTGTTACAATTCGTACTAGAGCAAGTCGCTCAATACTTCAGGCCTTTGATCCTCAAGAGGGCAATGATTGCACGCCAGTTGCCCCTCATGGATTTCAAAGAGAAAGGGCATAGGATGGAAAAAACATTTAACACAATTGCCTACTTAATTTTTCCTATCCCACAATTAATTTGCTAACTTCTCAAGCGTACCCTACACCGTGGCCTCTTGGACAATGTCATTTATAACAGGTAAGTACCCAGAAATGCAAACAATCAAATTTAATCAATAGACCAAAAGAAGGCACTGTCATAGGCACCAAATTTAAGGCTTAGGCATCACAGATGGAAGCTAGTTTCTTCCTACTTTTTCTACTTTCTTTCTACTCTTCTGTTCACAAGATTTCTACTAGTACGACAAATGTAATCACTACAAATCACTCCATCACAGATGGTGAAACTATTGTTTCATCTGGAGGAACCTTTGAGCTGGGATTTTTCAGCTCCAGTGGTTCCTCAAAGCGATATATTGGGATATGGTACAAGCAAATTCTTCCTATGCAGACAGTTGTATGGGTTGCGAACAGAGAGAAACCCCTCACCAATACATCTTCAGTTGTTTTGAAGGTCAGAAAGCCGGGAATACTTGCTCTTCTCAATGATAAGAATGAAAGTATATGGTCCACTTACACCTCACGATCAGTCCAAAATCCAGTTGCACTACTTTTTAGATTCTGGTAATCTTGTTGTAAAGGATGCAAATGATCGCAACACAGAGAAATTCCTCTGGCAGAGCTTCAATATTCCAACTGATACGTTCTTGCCTAATATGAAGCTTGGCAAGAATTTTCAAACTGGCCAAGAGGTTTACCTTTCAGCATGGAAGAACGACAGTGATCCAACTCCAGGGGAATTCACTCTACACATTGATCCTACTGGATATCCACAAGCCATCGTCAAACGTGGCACAAGTGTATTAGGTAGCTCAGGACCATGGAATGGTTTACGTTGGAGTGGGGATCGCGCACCACCACCAAACCAAAGCAGCATTTATAAAGTTCAGTTTGTTTTCAATAAGGAAGGGGTTTTCTATAGTTTTTATTTCATTAACAACTTGCTGTTAACAAGGCTAGTCCTGACTAGCAGTGGTTATCTACAAGGACTCATGTGGGTGGATCAGACCAAGAGTTGGCTTTACCTCAGTTTACCTCCTACTGCATGTGATACATATAGCTTATGTGGTGCCTATGGGAGCTGTGACATAGATAGTTCTCCTGGTTGTGGATGTTTGGAAAAGTTTGAACCTAAATATCCACAACAATGGGGAAACGGAGATTGGTCAAAAGGGTGCGTTCCGAGGAAACCTTTCAATTGCAACAAGGAACATGTATTTCTAAAATATTCTGGAATTAAGTTGCCGGATACTAAGTACTCTCAGTACAATAAGACCATGACACTTGACAGATGTAGGGTCGTATGCTCGAGGAACTGCTCTTGCACAGCTTATTCGAGTCTAGATATAAGAAATGGAAGAAAAGGTTGCTTGTTTTGGTTTGGAGAGTTGATTGACATCAAAAAGATGTCTGGAGGGCAGGACATCTACATCAGGATGGATTCTTCAGAACTAGGTAAGAACTTATGTTTTAGAAATTTCCAATTATGTGTTTTTAAACTTAGATTTTCAATGCATGGAGACCATATAACGCAACAATAGTGGCCTATTTGATTTGTTGTGGTTGATAGAAAAAATTGGTTGTAGTATCTGTGTCAGGTTCGAATAGAAAGACGGCAAAGATACTTGCCGTGAGTTTCTCATTATTGATGGCAATGGTTCTGCTAGGCCTTATTCTGCTGTTGTACAAACGGAAAAAGAACAAACTGAAACTCAAAAAAGAATTTGAGCTTCCACTGTTCCAATTGTCGACAATAACAAGAGCCACAAATAACTTTTCGGTGAACAACAAGATTGGAGAGGGTGGATATGGACCAGTTTACAAGGTATACACTGAAATTTGTTGGAACAGTAACCAATTTCTGCTTAGATTAGTGTATCAGATATGATTTTCATTGTACAATCTATGTTGATCTCTTGATATACTGTTGCCATTACTAGGGGGTCTTGGAAGAGGGACAAGAAATGGCTGTGAAGAGACTCTCTAGGACTTCCACGCAAGGACTGGATGAATTCATGAACGAAGTTATCTATATTTCCAAGCTTCAGCACCGAAATCTTGTGAGACTTTTGGGTTGCTGCATTCAAGGGCAAGAAAAGATGTTAATCTATGAATACATGCCTAACAAAAGCCTGGACTCATATATATTTGGTTTGGATTTCTCACCTATTCACAAGCTAAAATAATATATTTAACTTTGTTATATTAACTAGTCGTAACATGTACATTTAGACCCAAGCAAAACCGTGTTCACAATAACAACTAGTTCATTAGAAAGTTTATTTTGTAGATCAAACAAAGAGCAAATTACTTGATTCGCCAAAGCGTTTCGACATCATAAATGGAATTGCACGTGGCTTATTGTATCTCCATCAAGATTCTCGACTACGGATTATCCATAGAGACCTTAAAGCAAGCAATGTTTTGCTAGATATAGAAATGAATCCAAAGATATCAGACTTTGGTTTGGCTAGAAGTGTTGCAGGGAATGAGATGGGAGCAAACACTAGCCATGTGGTTGGGACACAGTAAGAATCTCTAAAAGCAAACAAAGTACTTTCCTATAACATCTCGCTTCTCTAATTCTATTGGTGTTTTATTTTTGTTATGGCACAGTGGCTACATGTCCCCAGAATATGCAGTAGAAGGGCTCTTCTCCATAAAATCTGATGTGTTTAGCTTTGGCGTCTTGGTTTTAGAGATTGTGAGTTGCAAGAGAAATAGAAGCTTTTTCGATCAAGATCAAAGCCTTAACCTTCGCGGACACGTAGGTTTTTATTAGGCATACATGACTCATTTTATTTCTGTACAACACATGGAACTTATTATGATCCCTGATCAACACTCTAACAGGCATGGAAGCTTTACAAAGAAGATAGGTCCTTGGAACTAATTGACGATCAGCTAGCTGATTCTTGCCATATATCTCAAGTTTTGAGATCAATCCAAGTGGGACTATTATGCGTGCAACAATGTCCAGAAGATAGGCCAAACATGTCTTCTGTTGTTATGATGTTGGGTAACAGCCACGGGAGTCTACTGCCAGAAGCTAAAGAACCAGGGTTCTTCCCAGAAAGAGAAGTACTTTATGCAGAAAACTCAGGATCGCAGAATGAAGTCACGATCACATCATTAGATCCTAGGTAGAATGAAAAAAAGTAACTATTTTAACTTTTGTACACGAGTAGTAATTTTTTTTATAAAATGTAGAACTTTGATTCTTGAAAAATTACAGCAATATCTAAATAGAACTGCAAGTTATATGTTTCTACTTGAACATGTTATCTACATATGGATGAACTTTGATCCTAGTTCTATTGTACTTTGATTATAAACTTTAGATATGTTTCTTATAACAAGTGTTAAAGATGTTACTTGATGTGTTTTCCAGAACTAATTAGCTATAACAATGAACAAAGCTTATCGTGTAATTAGAAATCACAAAACCATATTAGTAGTTGAAAATTTTCACTTTGCAACTCCATTTCTTAGTTAAAATTAAAATATATTTAGGAAATGGCGCAATTTTAAGCAGCAGTTTGCTAATCTCAAACCAAACATCCTTTGCGCGAGACACATCATAGAATGTTGAAAGATAACTATGTTTCAAGAGTTATTGTCTGTATATTCTTTAGGGATTACAAGCAATTCAGTACCAGGATACAACAAAGCCTGAAAACATATGTGCAAATTGAATAAGCTACTTCTGGGATGTATTCGTATTTATAGTATCTGAAAAGGAGACTATTCCTGAAAAGTTACTCCTTTTCCGAACAGTCACAATGTTGTGTTTAATTCAAATTTTAAATAAACAAAACTGTTCAAAAAATGAAATACCAAATAAGACCTTTATTTAAACAATCTCTGTCGAGGTCATAATAGTTGTAGACCTAACAATGTCCTCTGAAACTAATCTCGATATCATAGACATTAATACTAAGAAGGAGGAAGACAGAGAGAATGTAGAGCTAGAGTACAGAGTAACTGATAATTCATCTTGTCATACTAGTAAGTGTCAACTCCAGAACAAATTTGATAAATGGAGGATTGTGGTGATTCGTGTGCTTTAAAGTTACGTAGAAACTGTACTTTATCGACAAATACTATCCTTTTACATTTTTGGTTCTCTATTCTATTCTCACATTGGTGAAGTTTTTCTTATGATTCCTTTCGATTCTGCCATCCACCTAATAACTTGTAATTCTTTATCCTAGCTGAACAAACTGAAATTACTGAACCCATAGTCTTCTCCTAATTACAGATTATTTGACATTATTCAGTCATTGTAATATGTTAACGTAGCTGCCAAGGCTGTCTGTTCGTTTCATATACGGGATGAGATAAGCATAGATATGATTTTATAAGTATTTTATCTCACTTTTCATATGAAATAGTAATTTTGTTATTTTAATATAAATGATTGGATAATATAACTTTGAAATTAACTAACACCTCACACTAAACATGGAATAAAATTAACCTCTAATTTTATCCCGAAATTATATCGTTATCTCGCATACCAAACCACCTCTTAATTCACATCTCTATTGGTATTGTTAGCATATGGCTTCTCTTATTTTGTATTCACTTATGTCATATGGATGGTGTATTGGATTTCCAGATTGTATTTGTATTTTTGGCACTTACGACTGGTTTAAATGTTATAAATATTTACTTTTTTGCGGAAATTGGTTAAAATTGGAAATGATTCGTCCGGTGGGACATTATACACACACTATATATAAAAAGTTGAACACGTTTATGCTGACACTTTAAGATATATATCACTAATTCCCAAACCAATTAATAAAATAGAGAGTAAAACCAGGGTGATGTTTCTTTAGCTCTTTTTTTTCCCCTTCTTTTTTAAGAATTATGTTCGAGTGTTTTTGTTTGGAGTGAGTTGAGAAGTATAGGAAAGCACTGAGCTAAATGACTATTGCGGCCCTAATCTGCGTCTAGCACACATTAGTGCGAGGTCGAACTCTTAACGTTAATGTGCACAATTCCAAAAGTGGTCCACGCACTTAGAGTCCGTTTGATTTAGCTGGAAAAAAATGGTTTTTAAGTATATGTGCTTAAAATATTTTGTAAGTGTCGCAACTTATTTAATAAATAAGTAGTTATGTGTTTGGATAAATCTGTTGAAACTGGAAAAAAGTCATTGATGTGTTTGGTACATAAGTGTTGTTAAGCATTTATTTTGAGTCAAATGACTGAAATGCCCTTAAAGTTGTTAATACTATTACTATGAAATTTATATTTCTAAAATAATTAAAATTTAAATTAATTTATATTTTTATTTATTTTTAATATAAACTAATTATTTAAGTTATTTTTAATTTTTAAAATATATAATTTAAATAAAATTAGATAAATCTCCCTTTTATTTTTTATTAGGAGTATAGTTATATTTTTTATTTATAAACTCGAATATAATAATTTAAATAAATTAATACTACCTCGATTTTTTTTTTCAGATTTTTAATATTTTTTTTCCTAATATGCAAAAAAAAATTGTCAAAGATTTGAGTGAGATTATTGAAATTAAGAAAATATTATGGGATAAAAAGGTAAATAGTTTGGTCAAAATTAAATAGCTTATAAGCCAAAAAATAAAAATTTGGTATCTACCAACTTTTGGCTTTTCGCTTTTTAAAGCACTTTTTAACTTTTTTAAGCATTTTTTGATAAAATCAAACACTACAAAAAATTAAAAATACTTATAAGGTGGTTTGACCAACTTATAAGCTAAATCAAACACCCTCTTAACTGCAACAATAGTACGCAATTTGGCCAAAAATAAAATCCGGTCTAAATTTAAGTCAGCCAAAAATTATGAACTTTGATAATGCCTTAAATAGAACTCCTAAAATTTGGCTATATGTGCACTTGCCTCGAAGTAGGCATATAATTTTGGTGTTTGGATTAGGAATAGTAAAAATTTAAAACTTACACGCATCATATGTTTATACAAAATCAATAAATACATAATATGTGGTTGTACTTCTATCAATGAATCATGATTAATTAATGTATACCTTCACTTTATTGAATCATTTAACCATAATAAGTTGAATTAGTTTGATGTAAACACAGATAAAGATAAGTAAACTTCATCGGAAAACTATGGGCCGGGTTGGATTTGAAAGGCTTGATTGGTAGGTAATTCGGGATAATTCGTCGGCACCCATTGACAGAGTCCGGTCCTAACTTGCATTGTCACTGTGTCAGCAAAAGATTAAATCCAAGCAAATTAAACGATCGTTATATAAATGTTAATTAGTCTGTGGCTAATTTTTTATTAGCGACGTTAATTGTGGTTATTTGTCCATTTTTTGTCCCGGAATATAATAACTATGGACTATGGACGGGTTTAGATTTGAAAGGCCTATCTGAAAATGGTTAAATTCCATTAATTTCTTCATCATCTCTTCACATGATCGAGAAAAATAAGCCAAGAATGTTTATGAAAAATTATGCAACTTGGTCATATCTCATTAAGCTATTTCTTTTTTTGGCACGTAATGAATTCCTATCATTTAAAAAAAAGTTGATTCATTATGGTAACAGAACACCATTAACGGACTAATCTCAGTATCAGTATCAATCTACTAAGAAATGAATCTATTGCATCTCTTCTTCCTGTAGAAGTGTACATTTGTAATTCTTTCTTCTTCTGATGCTGTCAAAGATAACCAGAAAAAGAAAGGGCAAAAAGGAGAAGAAAAGCGGGAAGAACACTCTCATCAGGGCTGTCTGCAGAGTAAAATTGGATGGATGACTGTAGATATTATGATGATACACATTCACAGATCAGAGGCAGGTTTCAATTGTTGATTCTGGCCATCTACCAAGCTCAACTGCCTTCTCAATCTTGCGATATGACCTTGCACCTGCTGCCGAGCTGCTGTAAGTTTTAACAGCTCGTCTGCTTCAGAGAAATTTGTGAACCATTGACTTAGAGGATGATCTTTGGTGTCACCACGTTTCTTTCGATCAACATCTTCTATTGGTACAGGAGGAGGCAAATGTAGATCAGGTGGTAGTCTAGGCACATGGACTGCTGGATGGTTCTGTACACGGGCAAAAAAAGCCTCTGAAGGCTCCGCAAACACAATTTCATCATATGACTCTACTACAACAGGTTTCTTAGTGGAAAGAGGCCCAGATTCATCCTCAGGATATAATTTCAAATGGTGATACAAGTGTAATGGCTTATCACAAACATCAGTATGGAAATGAAGGGTCATCACAATTTCAAATTCACCCCATCCAGATTCTGATAACTCGAAAGGCGGGTTGTCCACAACCCTTGTAGGATTGTTAAAACTTGAGTGCAATTGAAAAACCACACGTTTCACCACCACACCCAGATCCTCATTAGTTGCACCACGAACATAAATAGTCCATTTATGAGACTGGAACTCGCTCGCCTTCTTACCAAGCCAAAAAGCTACATTTCCATACACTATTGGAACGCCAACTTCAAGCTCTTTCAGCTTCTTACCAAAACTCTTTTTTTCGCTGTCATCGGAAGAATTCACCATTTTGGTACGCTGCAATTTTGGGGTGGGTCCGGTGATGTCCGTCGGGTCTTGACCGTGCTTCTTTGTCGACGAGCTTTGAGGCATTCTACGGGTATTCTCCGATTGGTCAAAATTAGGAGTTCTGATTGAACAATCAGAGTAGGAGTATTTCACTGTTTTCTTTTGATTCTTTCACCATCTTACTGTAAAGAAAATAATGGGAGGAAACAACAAATTAAATGATTGTTATAAGTGGAAAGTGTTTTAAGTTTAAAAGCTTACCTGTAGGTATCTTTTAGGTAACCTAATAGTATAAAAAAGTTATTTAGACTGGCGGTATATAAAACTTAAACTCAAGTTATAGAGTTTAAATGATCATATGGATTGGAGTATATACTCTAAAAAAAGGATATTGTATGACTGCCACATACATAAAGGGTTTTTATGCTGATAAAGAAGTACGGAAAAACTGAAGACCTTTTCCTCAAAGACACTGTTTTTTCCATTTGATCCATGTGCAATCTAAGGTTAACTCGGTGCCAAATCACCAGAGGCTGATCCACAATATGATATGTGGATTCACGAAAACCTACTAGCTTTTGTCTAGCCCCTATATATGTATTAAAAAATCTATTAAATATCAATAAATATTTGACAATGAACCAGTTATCATTGTATATTAAGTAGATGTTATTATAGTTGTACATGGGAACTCACAAAATTCAATCCTGAATCTGCTCCTGGGAATCACCGTCTCCCAAGAGTGAAGTTCATCATTGTAATGAGCAGCTTGATGACTTCCAAAACATGAATTTAAGAGTGGGGTTGGTTGGACATGGTCCTCGATATAACTTCATCAGTCCTTGAGCGACCTACTATCACATGGAAATAGTATGAAAATTTTGACAATTTCTTCTCTTCTTTAAGAGGTGCGTACAGCTAATTAGTTAGAAGACCAGAAAAGGACTTAAGCCACATTTATTAGTCTGACAATTGGGGTGCTCACAATCTAAAATCCTGGACAAGTTTTCTTAGATATTACTCTCTATGTGAGACTTGGGGTCAATGCGAGATAAATTGGTATTATATGGAGGAGGTGTTTGTCCTTGATCACTCACACCTAATAGGTTAGTCTTAAGGGTTGAACTCTCCCGTTCAGTTTAACAATTGGTACCAGAACAGGTCGATCAATGCTTCAGGCCGTTGGTCCTCAAGAAGGCAATGATTGTGTGCCAGTTGTCCCTCACGGATTTCAAAGAGAAAGGGGAGAGAAGGGAAATAAGGGAATACATAGAACATTTAACACAATAGCCTACTTAATTTTTCCTATCCTACTAGTACTATTAATTTAGTTTCCCTTGCCCAATTCATGCATCGTATACTCTTACTCGGATCCTGCACATAATTTGCTATCTTCCCAAACGTATCCTACACCTTGGCCTCTAGGCCAGTTTCATTCATAACAGATAAGTAACCGGAAATGCAAATGACGCGCCACCAAGCTCTGCCACCCCTTCAATTGTTCCACAGTGTAATTGTAGAGATCAAATTTTATCAATAGAACAAAAGAAGGTAGTGTCATAGGCAGTATATAGGCGACCAAAGGCTCGGGCATCAAGGCATCACAGATAGAAGCTACTTTCTTCCTACTTTTTCTACTGTCTTTCTACGCTTTAGTTCACAAGATCTCTACTACAACAGATGTAATCACTACAAATTACTCAATCACAGATGGTGAAACTATTGTTTCATCTAGCAGAATCTTTGAGATGGAATTTTTCAGTCCCAGTGGTTCCTCAAAGTGATATATTGGGATATGGTACAAGCAAATTCTTCATGGGCAGACAGTTGTATGGGTTGCCAACAGAGAAAAACCACTCCCAGATACATCTTCAGTTGTTTTGAAGGTCACCAAGCAGGGAATACTTGCTCTTCTCAATGACAAGAATGCATTTATATGGTCCACTAACACCTCACGATCAGTCCAAAATCCAGTTGCATTACTTTTAGATTCTAGTGATCTTGTTGTAAAGGACGCAAATGAAGGCAACCCAGAAAAATTAGACTGGCAGGGCTTCAATATTCCAACTGATACGTTCTTGCCTAATATGAAGCTTGGCAACAATTTTCAGACTGGCCAAGAGGTTTGCCTTTCAGCTATGAAGAACGACAGTGATCCAACTCCAGGGGAATTCACTCCACACATTGATCCTACTGGATATTCACAGGCCCTCGTCAAACGTGGCACAAGTGTATTAGGTCACTCAGGACCATGGAATGGTTTGGGTTGGAGTGGGATTGCACACTGCCACCAAATCAAAGCAGCATTTATAAAGTTCAGTTTGTTTTCAATAAGGAAGAGGTTGTCTATAGTTTTTATTTCATTCACAACTTGTTGTTATCAAAACTGGTCCTGACTAGCAATGGTTGATAACAAGGCCTCATGTGGGTGGACCAGACCAACAGTTGGCTTTATCTCAGTTTACCTCCTAATACATATGATACATATAGCTTATGTGGTGCCTACGGGAGCTGTGACATGGATCATTCCTCTGTTTGTAGATGTTTGAAAAAGTTTGTCGCTAAATATCCACAACAATGGGAAAAGTGGAGATTAGTCAAAAGGGTGTGTTCGGAGGAAACTTTTGATTGCAACAAGGAACGTGTATTTCTACAATATTCTGGAATTAAGTTGCCAGATACTACGTACTCTCAGTATAATAAGACCATGACACTCGACAGGTATAGGCATGTATGCTTCAGGAACTGCTCTTGCACAGCTTATTCGAGTCTAGATATAAGAAATGGAGGTAAAGGTTGCTTGTTTTGGTTTGGGGAGTTGATTGACATCAAAAAGATGTCTGGAGTACTGGACATCTGCATCAGGATGGATTCTTCAGAACTAGGTAAGAACTTATGTTTAAGAAATTTCCAACAATGTGTTTCTAAACTTAGATTTTCAATGCATGGAGACCATACAATTCAATAATAGTAGCCTATCTTGATTTGTTGTGACTGATAGAAACAAATGGTTGTAGTATCTGAGGCAGGTTTGAATAGAAAGAAGGCAAAGATACTCGCAGTGAGTTTCTCATTATTGATGGCAATGGTTCTGCTTGGTCTTATACTGCATTTATACAGAAGGAAAAAGAACAAACTGAAACTCAAAGAAGAATTAGAGCTTCCACTGTTCCAACTGTCGACAATAACAAGAGCCACAAATAACTTTTCGGTGAACAACAAGATTGGAGAGGGTTAATTTGGCCAGTTTACAAGGTATACACTGAAATTTGTTGGAACATTAACCAATTTTTTCTTATATTAGTGTATCAGACATGATCTGCATTATACAATATTCTTGTCTTTGTAAAATCTATGTTCTCTTGATATACTGTTGCCATTTCTAGGGGGTCCTGGAAGAGGAAAAAGAAATGGCCGTGAAGAGACTCTCAGATATTTCCACACAAGGACTGGATGAATTCAAGAATTAAGTTATCTATATCTCAAAGCTTCAGTGTAGAAATCTCATGAGACTTCTAGGTTGCTGCATTCAAGAGCAAGAAAAGATGTTGATCTATGAAACATGCCTAACAAAAGCCTCGACGCATACATGGTTTGGATTTCTCAACTACTATACAAGCTAAAACAACATATTTAACTTCGTTATATTAATCATAACATGTACATCTGGACCTTGGCAAGACCATGTTCACAAAAACAACTAATAATTTGAAAGCTTATTTTGTAGATCAAACAAAGACCAAATTACTTGATTGGTCAAAGCGTTTCGAGATCATAATAAATTGAATTGCTCGTGGATTATTGCATCTCCATCAACACTCTGGACTATGAATTATTTATAGAGACCTTAAAGCACACAATGTTTTGCTAGATATAGAAATGAATACAAAGATATCAGACTTTGGCTTAGCTATAAGTGTTGCAGGGAATGAGATGGGAGCAAACACAAGCAATGTGATTGGAACAATCTCTAATATCAAAGAAATTACTTTGGTATAACATCTCGCTTCTTTAATCCAATAGGTTTTTTTATTGTTGTTGTCGTTTTTCTGGCCCATAAGCTACATCTTCCCAAAATATGCAGTAGATGGGATCTTCTCCGTAAAATCTGATGTGTTTAGCTTTGACATCTTGGTTTTAGAGATTCTGAGTTGCAAGAGAAATAGAAGATTTTCTATCAAGACAAAGCCTTAACCTTCTCGGACACGTAGGCACTCTATATATAGTCTTTATTAGGCAAACATAACTGCTTTTATTTCTGTACAACAGATGGAACTTATTATGATCCCTGATCAACCTACTAAGTAACAGGTGGGAAGCTTTACCAAAAAAGATAGGTCCTTGGAACTAATTGATGAGCAGCTAGCTGATTCTTACCATATATCTCAAGTTTTAAGGTCAATTCAGGTGGGTCTATCATGCGTGCAACAATGTCCAGAAGATATGCCAAACATGGGTTATGATGTTGGGTAACGGCCACGGGAGTCTACTGCCAGAAGCTAAAGAACCAGGGTTTTTACTAGAAAGAGAGGTAGTTGATGCAAACAAGTCAGAATCACAGAATGAAATCACAATTACATTGTTAGATCTTCGGTGGAGTGAAAAAAATAACTATTTTGACTTGTGTGCACATGAGTAGTAATTTTAGTAAAAAAACATAGAAGTTTGATTCTTGAAAAATCAAGTTACATGTTATCTGCTTATGGATGAACTTTTATCCTATTTCTATTGTACCTTGAATATAAACCTTAGATATGTTTCTTAACACAAAACTTTTAAAGATGTTTACTTAATTTGTTCTCCAGAACTATTAGCTATAACAAAGATTGTCGTGTAATTAGAAATCATAAATCCATATTAATAGTCGAAATATTTCACTTTGCTACTCCATTTCTTAGTTAAATATATTTAGGAAATGGTACAGAGTTGTTACCACATACTAAGCAGCACTTCACTCATCTCTAACCAACAACATCCTTGGGCGAGAAACAGCATAGAAGAAAATGATATTTGCGGAACATAAACAAGTAAACCGAAAATTGCATTACCTGTTCCTAGAAGCAAAGTGTTTTTTCCTGAAAGTCTGCCGGTGGAGTACTCCATCAATTCATCATTGAAAGGTACAACTGCAATCAAGCTTATCAACGTATCAGATTTCCTTGTTTAACTTCTAAAACTGTCAACTTAGCAATGTCGCAATATTCAGATCCCAAAAAAAACAAAAAAAAAACAAAAAAAGAACAGGGTATTAACAACTCGCACCTCAATATTCAGATCTTCATTCCCCTTCTAGAAATCTTCCAGCATCGTTCGTCAAGGATTTTGGAGGTATTTTCACGGATGAATGGGGAAGTGGAGGCGGAAATTTCAACAGAGGGCATAGGCTGTTTGGCTAAGCTTTGAGAATTTACTCATTTTTTGGAAGTGCTCTTGTAAAAGTGTTTTCCTAAAATATTGCAATTAGTTAAATTATCTGAGAACTACTTTTCCTAATATTAAAAAAATTATTTGTATTTGCTCAATCTGTTGAAAAAACTGCATTTCATGTAAAACAAACTTTATAAATTATAAAAAAGAAAAAGGTATGTTAAAATGATTTTTTCTATTTTTTTTCTTTTTTTGCCAATTAATATTATAGGTTTGAAAATTTTTCTTGAATTTTTATATGATCTTATTGAACTTCTTCTTTCAAATTACTAATATTTTTATCATCCAATTACATAAATATTTTTGTATTTTATTCGTAGGTATTGTTATACCCCGGAAAAGTTTTTTCGTTTAAAGTATCGTAAGTACGTTGACGTTAATCGATTAAGGTGTTCTGTATGTTTATGTCAAGAAAAGTGAAGTGCATGAAGTATATACGGTAGGAAGTGTTAGGAGTTGAACGCGTAGACGACTTGACGAACGATCCAACAAGAGGCAAGGCAGGGGGACAAGCCAGGTGCGCCGTGCCAGGCCCCAAACTTTCGCTAGGTAGGCAGGCACACCGCGCCCGATGCCTCCACGCCCCACCTCTTATATTTTAAGTGGTAAAGTGTTACGTTTTTATTTTAAACTTATCCTCAAAACACCGATGATTAGGAATCAAAGTCGTATCACAGTCACACTTACAAGATCTGCGATAAAAATTACCTAGCTATACTACGGCAGCTTACAAAAAAGGATTCCAGCAAAAGTAGGGCACAAAATCAGAAGCCACTGAAGGGACCAGTGAAGCAAGAAATCTGATGGAGAGATGGAGCGACGCGGTTTTCCCCGATCCTGCTTCAGTTTCAGTAAAGCTACTGGACCCTTTGAATGGCGTCGTCAATCGATTGTCCTTACCAGAAATGCACCTGCAAAGTAATGGAGTTAGGCAAGAAAGGAATGCTAGGAAGAAGAAATATGGACTTACTTCTTTGAGCTGCAATGCTTCCATGCATATAGGAGGACGGTTTATTACCCACAGAAGAAGGAAGAAAAGCTTGAGATTGAAGATCGAAGCCATTAGGAAACCCTAGTTTGAAGAGGTACTGTCGGGATGGAGGGTTCTAGATAATCTGGTCTGAAAACCAGATTAACAACAAATATGGGTCGGGTCATTGTATTGGGCTGCTGTAAAGTGTTTTATTTTTGTGGAAAAAAAACACTTATCCTCAAAGGAGTTGCTTGCTTAGAGGATATATTCTCTCCATTCTTCTAGCAAATTTGAAGGAGAATCAAGCCACCAAACCAACACCAAAAGCTAGGAAAATCAAGGTAGAAGTTGAATGAGCTTCTAGGATCGTTTCTACAGACTGTTTCGTGTGTTGCTGCGTTTTGGAGCTCGTTTCTGGGCAAAGAAGTTGAAGGTGGATACTCCTATCATAGCCAAGATAACTTCAAGTAAAGGTAAGCAATTTCACCTTTGATTTCTATAAATTTGAAAAGAGAAACTTGGAGGAAAGTTGTAGTAGCTATGTTGTTGAATTGTTATGGTTGTTGTACGTGGTTGCTGCCCAGATTTTCGTGGGAACAAACCACCTGATTGTTGAAGTTGTGGGCTGGAGTTTAAAGAAGCTTCAAGCTTAAGTTTCAAAGAAGATCAGTCGGCAAAAGTTGAATTCGCCATTACTAACATATGTAAAGGCGCCTCTCTTCTCTTGTTTTCAAGCACGAATCCATGTTATCGATGGTGATTGATATATGTATGTCTTTGGCTCGAAGGAAGCATATAGAGTTGTTGCAAGGTATGAAGTGTGTGAAGTAAGTTTATAGCTATGGAAGTATCTAAGAGCTTATAAGTGTGAAATGAATTGTGTAGAATATGTTATTGAGTTGTAGCTATACTTAAGTTTAGAGACCCCTCAGTGTGGGCACTGTAAGCTGGTCCCTTCATGATAGTAAATATGTTATGATGCTATATGTACGTGCTACGTTTCTGAGGCTCCTTGTGCGTATATTTTGATGTTCAAGTGAAGCTATCCGATGTCCAAAAAATAAGCTTAGTAGAAAACGACTAACGTGAATAAATTGATAGATGAAGAGCATCTCAATAGTGTGGCGATGTAAGAATCATGTCCCCACTAAATATGTATGCAAATTTAAGTCTAAGATGTAAAGATTGAGACGTTAATAAAAAGGGAGGATAAGAATGAATATTAAACTTTTAAGGTAACACTCTAAGTCATGAACTATGTGTCCGTGTTTGGTTCTAAAGACCATTAGAAGCGGTTTAGTATGATTATTGTATGGTTCAAGAAAGAAAACTCTTGGTAAAGTAATATGGTAAGCATGTATAAAGGGGTGATGAACTAGTTAATAATAGAATTGAGATTAACATAGGTAAAGTATAAGGCATAGGATAAAGTATTATGATGTGTAAAGGACATTAAGTTGACTAAGGCAATTAGAGTTAAAGATGTCAAGTTAAGATAGAAAGATTTGTGATTATGAACCCGCTAAATAAGTTGAATGATTAGTAAGATAAATATTTTGGCCAGGAGGTGTCTAGCAATGAAGTTGCGAACAAAAGTGGGTAAATGAATGAGGTAATGAAAGGTTATATTACGATTAAGGTGTTGATCTTTTATAAGAAGAATTAAGTTAAGAAAACTATAAATGATAGTCTAAAGTTCAAAGAGAAGTCCTTCAGCTTGCTTTCAAGGGATAATGAGGAGTAATTCTTTCAAAGATCCTTAGGTTATCTCATGAATTTGTTAAAAGTCTATTTTAAAGCTTTTAAGCTATTCCAAGGATGTTAAGCTTTCTTGAGCTCCTCAGTTAATTGTCAAGTTTCATATAAGTCATTTAAGTTATCCAAATTATGATTATAAGTCCTTTCTTGCCTTGAGTTAGCATATTGAGGGTACTTATGAGTTTTAAGTTGAAGTGCTCCAAGTTTCAAAGTCTTAAATTATGTCTTCATGTCTATATATCACGTTGAATCTTATCAGTTATATTCAAGTCATATGTATTCATGTTCGGCTTATGTCGAGTTATTATTTGAATTCCTCAAGTTCAAAGGAGAGTCTTTCACGCGTGCAAATATTTTCAAGGTTTAAGTAAGTATGAACACAAGTTTGATAATGATCGATAAAGTTAAGAACTCAAGTTAAATACTCTATCTAAGAATCCTAAATGTTATTCAGCATGAAGTCACTCATATATGGCTGCTTATGTATCGAGCTAAAACTTTCTTCGGTTGAATCTGAGCCTTCCAAGTTGAACCTGAGTAATCTAAAATGAATTTCAAGTACTCTAAAACGAGCTTAAGTATTCAAAGTGAGTCTAAACATTTAGAAGTATCTTAAGTAAGTTCAAGAACTCTAAGTGAATCCCGAGTATTCTAAAGCCAATTCTAAGCACTCCAAGTCAAGCCTAAATACTCAAAAAATCAAATCTAAGTATTCAGAGTTGAATTTAAGTATTCTTATTAAGTCTGAGTATTTCCAAGTTGAGTTGAGTATTCAAAGTTGAGTCTGAATATCCAAAATTGACTCTAACAGTTTGTAAACTAAGTTAAGTTCCAAATTCCTCGACTCTCAAATTCATGTTTAAATTCCTGAGTCCAGTTAAGTTATAAGTTCCCCTCCCACCTCCGCAGTGTCGTAAGGGGTGTTGCATTCAGTTGGTCCCAAAGTTGGACCCATTCTCTAAGTCATTCATATCATGATATATATATATGTACTAGTCCAAGTATCGGTTTGCACATTATCTGGTTCAAGTGTAGGAGCATGCCTTCTCTAAGTATCAGCAGGCTTATTAGTCCTGGTTATGTATTGAGTTAAAAGCTCTTTTTAGATGAGTCACCAGGCTCAGGAGTTTTGCCTAAGTATCACTATATCATGATCACGCACAGTTGTATTATGATACTTATGATTATGTACTTGGTGAGCCAATGGGCTTATGATATGTATATACCTCCGATTTGGCTATGTCGAATGGATAGAGGCGCCAACCATCGGAGCATATGTCGATTGGGTAGACAGAGCATTATTGCATAGTCATGATTATATTAATACATATAATTGTTGTTATGTGGCATTTATGTGACTGCACAAATTGCATTGGTACACATGAGACTCCAGTCCTCAGATTACAGTTTTCATAGTTAGGTCGTGTCTATCCCTACTCCTGGTTAAGTTATCTTGGGTTTACCCTCATCATAGTGAGTTCTTATCAGTTACAGTTTCACAGAGTTTCAGGTTATCTCTTTCCCTACATGTTTATGTTTCTTGACTCAGTTATTGTATGATTGTTGTCTCACGTTTATAGTTTCAGTCTTATATACCAGTACACATTTTTGATATTGGTTTCTTCAGTTGGAGACCTGCATTTGTGCCGCAGATACAAGTAGAAGCCGGGATTGTCAGCTGCTATAGGAGTTTGTGAGCTTAGTGGTTATGATGGTATGCTCATCTCTTTCTAGAGCCTAGGTCTGGTTTTGTTCAGTTTGAGTTCTAAGATACAGTTATAGTAGGTCAAAGCCCTATTCCGACAATCAGTTCAGTTTACTCTTTAGAGGCTTTGCGGACTTAGTATGTACAGTTTAGTTCAGTTGTTTGGCCTTGTCGGCCTTCTATTGCTCGGTTTAGTTATGATGTGGCGTTCTTGGCATCAATTTTATGTATTCTATATTGTTTTGACCTTACGGGTCCATTGATATACTTTAGTTGATTGTGACAGGTGGCCTGATCGGCCTAGGTGTCACAGTCACAGACGATATGTAGTGTCACACCCCACCTTGGGGGGTATGACGGGCACCTGGTGCCTGCTACTCTGGCTCTATTTCAAGAAACGAACCGGCTATATAGCGGCTGTAAATATAGCTCCCGGCCGATTAGTCCTATAGCCACCTGCAATACACAACAGCTAACCAGAACAATGACACTATAATCTGAAACAACTACTATTCACATTTGTGACCGACAAGGTCACTAACTATAACCAGAAGAAGGCCCCACACGGCCAACATCAACAACTAAACACATATATACATGCACGGCCCCACACGACCGGCTCCACCACCACAGGAAACATCAGACTGCAAGCCTCTAGGAAGTAATAATAGAATGGTCGGGACAGGGCCCCGACCTATCCGTACTATACAACAAAAGAAAATGAAATACACCCTTGAATATCAAGCTCCGGATGACAGGAATTGATAACTCTGCGCTGGCTAGGATCACGAGGGATCAGCTCCTCGTCTGTGAGTACCTGCAGGCAAGCAATGCAGCGCCCCGCGGGCGTCAGTACCACAGGTACTGAGCATGTAAAGCAAACTGAACTATACAACTGAAATGGATAGTAAAAATAACATGACATATAAGCAGGAATTAGCTGAGTCTATCTGGCTGAGGCTAACTGGGGAGAGTTTACCTATTCTGAAACCAAACTGGCGTACCTGACGACGTGTCGTCCTATTGTCTATCAGTATTTAACAGCACATATAGATATACATATAAATACACACAATACCTGACCGACCCCCATAAGCCGGAAGGTGCCAACCAATAGAACAATCTATTTACCCCTACCCGGGTCTAAACCAACCAAAAATAAGTCACTCCACTCATCTCATAACTGTGAGCTCCTCCTACCGGCCCCCTTGGGTATGTAGCTCAGGCCTCGGTCTCTGATAATAAACTGTGTCTGAGTCCGAAGACTCCTGCCTCTGGGCGCAAGTGCACACGGGGTAATTTGCTATTGTACCTGTAACTGAAACTGCCCCTGGGTGCAAGCACGCAACAGGGTAATTTTATAAAAAAAATCTGTATCTGAAACTGCCCCCGGCCACAAGCGCACACAGAGTAATCTGCCCCTGTAAACAGGGTAATCTGGCTTTGCGCAGAGTAAACTGAACTGCCCCTGCAAGCAGGGTAATCTGGACCGTATTATCATGGTGGTCGGCCATCATCGTCCTCTAGGCGGACGGCATCGCCCTGGTGGCGGTATCTGAATCTGGTATCGACACAGCTATAACCCAGGGGCGGTGGGGATGCTAAAGGGTGCCCACATGCCACAACAAGTCTCAACAAACAAATAACACATAGAAATAGCAAGCATGTATAACCGAAAAGACTATCTGAAATCTAACTTCTTATTCTGATCTATTTCTATACTGAACTGATTCTTACTGATTATACTGGTTCTGAAATCCTTCTTTAACTGTTGGCTAATCTGTAGCCAATATTTCATCTGTCTGAATGGCTAGTCTGTGGCCATAAAACTGTCTGTCTATCTGATTTTACTTTATTAGCTTTTATTCTGAAAATCAGTCTCTTTTTATTCAACAACATGCTTGCTAATCATACAATAAGCTATACTGAATCTGGAATGCTAACTCGCCCTTTGGCGCATGCTTTACTAACTTCCGGACTGAATACAATACGGCAACACAATTCAGAATCTATTAGACTTACTTAATTCTCAACATTCAACTCCGAGAGTTTCAAATACGGAGTTTACTATGATTTATACGACTAAAACCTCTAACTTGCCGAGGAAACTACTTTACATACCTGATTTCTGAGTACCCGACTGACCGATGTGATTTCCGTCGGTACTTCTGCTGTTTCTCCCAATTACATTAATATACATATCAATTCGAACTAAATACATTAATATCCGGGAGAAATTATCACTTTTGATATATATATTTATCCCAAACTTTAACCTTTCGGAAAACGGTCGAAAACTCGTTATTTCTCGATAGTCCAGAAGGGATAAATGCTCACTGTAACGCTAGGAACACATTGGTACTAATTTAAAGCAATTCTATTTACTTTACCTCGGTAGCACGACGTTTCGCCGGCCAAATTTCACGAAACCAACTCCGTATGATTGCTCTCTGCAGCTTTATACCTCGGTATCTAAGCCGGAATGGAGTTTAGACCGCATTTCGTCGCGTAATTGGAAGGAAATTATGTGTGTTTGTCGTGGGTTTGCCTTTCATGGCTATACCCCCTGTTTTTCCAAGTTATATTGATGAAGATAATGAAAAAAACCGACTTTGCTATTTAATTTTAATTTTTTTTTGCTTGCCTTCTAAATCTCTTAACCAACATGCCATTAGGATATTTATTCGTTTAGAAATTTACGGGGTGTAACATGTAGCCAGTTTTTCGGTCAATCAGATATCGGGAATCAATCGCGCCATCCCATAGTCTGGGACTTATTCTTATCATCATATTCAAATGTTGGTTATGTCTTTATTATTTTCTTTCGAAAATTGCTTTGTTCCTAAGCATCCCTTTGCTCCTTGCCCCTCTATATAATTCTATGACTCTTCTATCCACAAGCACTGCTCGGAATCCTTGAGATTCTTGTGATCTTGATGTGTTGAGAACTGGTACCAATCAAGGTGGTTTGTTGCGTTGTTAATTCGTTATTTTCCTTTCAACCTTGACATTCGTTGGTTAGTTGTTTACCTCTACAAGCCGTCATTTACCTTGTTATTTAGTCTATTCGATTGCTCTCTTTTCGTGACTATGTGTTTAATGTGTTTTTTAACATAATTTATTAAGTTCGCCGAAATAAGTGAGTTGCGGCCATGAATATGAGATTATTGTTATGTGTCTATTGTTGTATTTAACCTTTAAGCAGGTATTCTTTAAACTTATTCTTGACCTTTGAAAGAGTTGCTGAGACAAGAGTGGGCTATGGAAAGTTTAGTTAATTTAAGCATTGTGCGTGTTCACATTGTATTTTTTATTTATTTATTTTTATTAGTAGTAATAATTGTAATAAACATTAATAATAGTGAAAAAAAAGGGGATTTGTGCGGGCGGGGATTGTATGTTTGTTTTATCGTATGGATTGTTTTATTAGAAATCATGCCTATAGGATTGACGAGCTTAATCATTCCTACTAGAGATCATGCCTATAGGAACTCGATTGACGTATGCTAGCTTGCTTTATTTAATCATACCCATATATGTAATATGTTTTACCATGTTTATTCGATATTAGAGAGCGCTCATGGTGATCCACGTGCTAATTTGATATCCATGAATTAGGAATCATGACTATGAGGTTTGTCATAATAGAAACTGTAGTTCTGATAATTGATTTCAACATGTCAGTTTGTCCTTATAAATTTTTTGTTTGTGTAAGTTTATTATGAATAATTACTACCAGATATCATGTCTATAGGATATTTCTTTTTTATCATAATTGATATTCTGCCTATTGGAATTATTTTATCACATCATCAATGTTTAGTTACTTCTCATTAGAAATCTGCCTATAGTATTTGTTTCACGATGCAGTAGACCTTTGCATTATATATCATGTTTACAAGATCCATCACAATAGATGTCATGCCTATAGAAATCCTCATCACTCATTTTAATATCAGAGGCTTATGTAGAACCTTATTTGCTGCCCTTTTTCTTTAGTCCTTGACTTTGTTTGGCGCTAATCACCTTTAACAGCCCTAAGTATGCTTTAGACCCAAAATCCAAAATAGCAGTCCAAACGCCTCTTGGACTTTAAGCTTGGATGGGTAGGCACATATTTGGGCGTTTAGTCTTTTTCTTTTTTAGAACGATTTTAAGATTAATAAATAATTAATTAAGTGGATATGACTTGATAGTCTGTGCTCGCTGAAAAATACAAGCAACTTAAAATAGGTTGCGAATTATTATTTTAGTTGCACGGATTGATCCCATTAGAATAAAATAACACCCTTCTTATTCGTTTGGTAGAACTACGTTTGACCTGATTCCCTTTTGGGATATGTAGGCACCTCTTTGAGGTTCAGTCCAATCATTAAAACCTTTATTTATTTGTTTTGTTTCTTCTAATTTAGTGTTCATTCGTTATTTGCCTTTGCTTGCCAATCATTATTTCATTAAATTATATTCCTTGCATCATATCTTTCTCGCTTTTCTTATTTTAATTACGATGCTGTTTGAACACTTTATTTTGATCACATAGTTTATCTAACTTGTTTTACATAAAAAAGAGGTTTAAATTAATCTTATTTGCTCAATTAGTAAATACCCGCATAAATTAATGAATCCGGAAGGGACTCACATTTGTGGACCTCGAAAGGTGTCTAACACCTTCCTTTCGAGGTGACTTGAACCCATACCCGACTCTGGTGACCTAGGCTAGTAAAGCAGACGCTTAGGTTAGTACGGTGCCCTAACGCACCTCAAATCGTTAGGTGACGACTCTTCTCTTTAAATAACCCTTAAGAGTTGTCACATGTTGAATCCCACTTTTCGCGAGGAAAATGGGGCGCGACAGTACCCAAAATAGATCAAAAATTAAGTTAATTACATCAAAAAATACCATTTTATACTAATTATCCAAAACACTCAATCGATCCAAAATAATGACAATTCGTGTCCTATTATGAATTTGAAGGTCTTTTGCGCATAAGTTAACATAGCAGTATATGAATATATTGTGATTATATCATGAAGTATATCATATCAATAAATGGATATACTATGATGGTATTATGCATGATTAAGGAATGTATTCCTGAGAACTACTCATTTCTCAGTGATACCATTACGGTATATGAATGTATTATGACGATATCATGAAGGATTAAAGAGCCCTGTGCGTTCTACGTCTAAAAAATATGTGAATCCTCCTGCTTATGTTAAAACTTTTCAATGTCCGCCTCATGGGATTCAAGTCGAAAAAGATCTAGATAATTTGAACAAATATGGTATACTCTTGAAGAATCGCTCTTCCTCAGTGATACCATGACACTATATAAATATACTACGATGGTATCATGAAAGATTGTGATATGAGATATTTTCTGTAATTAATTAAAGGGTATAAAATTAAAAGGGCACCAAACCGTAAATAGGAGCAATTATGTAAGTTTTCGTTTTTCCTTTTTCCTTTTTCTGGCAATGGTAATATTAGGAAGGGAAAAGAGTCAAAAATATTCCTCTATTTTCGTCTATTAGCTAATTTTGTCCCTCTTTATACTATAAGGCCAAATATGCCCTCGCCGTTAACAAAGTTTGCTGAAATGTCCCCAATTAGACGGAATCCCCAAATTGACTTAAAAATACCCAATTTTGTTAAATTATCTGTTTTCCTTTAAAGCCGACCCACGACCCAGAACCAATTCTTTTGTTTTTTCTCTCTCTTTTCGTTCTCTTTTGCGTCACTCTTCCCCATCTCTTTTGCCTCCTTTCTTATGCAGGCTGTGGGTGTGAAAGATGAGGTAGTGGCACATCAGGGAAGGAAGGAAGCCGAATAAGTTTGTTCTTCCCAGTGTCTTAAAGCCTGCGGACGCTTAATGATTTTCGAACAGAGGAGATATTACACTGTGTGATTCTGAAGAACATGTTTGAATTCGATTCCTATGTGGTTAGTGCGTTTATAGATATGTATTCAAAGTGTGGTGAAGTTGAGAAGGCAAAAAAGGTGTTTTATGGTACAGACGGATAAAAATTTGGTTGCACTGAATGCTTCGGTTTTTGGGTGGTGTTCAACAGGGGATTGTAAAAGAAGCATTGAATTTGGTTGAGGAAATGAAAGTTCAAGGTATGAAGCCTAATGTGGTGACATACAACACTCTGATTGCAGGGTTTTCTCAAGAAGATTATCGAGCTACGGTTTGTAAAGTTGTTGAGTTGATGCACAACGATGGCCTTGAGCTAGATGTAGTTTCTTGGACTAGTATTGTTTCTGATCTTGTGCAGAATTTTCATAACAAGGAAGTGTTTAACACCCCATTTTGACATACCTGCGCCTTAATATGCTGCTTATATATCTAAATATTTATTTGTTTATTTTATGCAAATACTCGACTTACTTTCGTATTTATAAAATAATTTATTATCATAATATTACGAAAATAATTTCAAGTTATATATATGACCTATATTAATTTTAAGTTTTGATATTAAATAATTACGACGTATGTATGCGCCCTTATTTTAAAATATATCCTTTACTTAATAAATTATTTACGTAGTTTTGCTAATTTTATAAATTTATTTGAATAATAAAATTACTTGAATTTATAAATTATTTACGTTAATAATATGATTTTTATAATATTTGATGACTTGACTTTATATTTTAGTCATTAATTTATTCGTAAAATATAATAATTTAATTATATAATATTTACATAAGTATATTTAAATTTAGAATTTATTTATTAATAATAATATTTATATGTTTTCTTATAATTTAAACTACTTTATTATCTATTTTATTTAAAAGTATAGTATAGTTATTAATTTAATAGCAGCAAAATTCATTTTTTCTTCAATTTATTTAAATTATAGCCATTTTTCTATTCAATTCATTCAATTTATTTCAATTCTGGCCACTTTCTATTCAATTTATGTCAATTTTAGCCATTTTTGATCAATTGTGGCTACAATTTAAATTCAATTCTAGCCTAAATTAAATCCTAATCCATTGGTCCAAATCCGCGACCCGTTTGACCCGTAAACCGACCCATCTAGCCTAAACTAATCCTAACCGTTTATTTCATTTGATCCTACGGTCCATATTAACTTCCAACACATTTCCTTATTTATCAACCTAACCCCCAAAACCCTAAATCATTTTCATTCTTTCTCCTCTTCCCCTCTACCTAGCCGCCGCCCATCCCCTCTCTTCATCCTTCTCCTCCTCTCTCGGCCACCACGCTCCCACCATCTCCGGCCACCAGTGAAACCCGACTGCCGCCACCACCGCATTAATGCCAGAAAAACAACTCTCAGCCGCCTATCCTCTCTTCTCCTTTCACTGCCGGCGACGGCAGTAACACCATGAAAACGAACTTCCGCCACACACCGAAACCATCGCAGCCCCTCTTCTCCTTTTTTCGGCAACGCCGGAAAATCTCCAACGCCGCCTCTCTCCCTTCTTCTCCATTTTTCTTCTCTTGTCGCCACCACCGTCTCCCCTCTCCCACAACTCCGCCTCCATTTTTTCCGGCGAGTACCAACAGCGTCACCAAACCCACCAACAACCACCGACCAGATCTCCGAAAACACCGCCAGGCTCAATTTCTCTTTGAGTTTGCTCCAACTCGTGTTTCCTGCTCATTGAAATCTCGTATCTGTGGCCGTTCATTTGTACATGTTTTTCTGCATGATTGTTGTTCGTGGGTATAATTATATTGTCAAGAAAAAAAATCAACAGCTGCCCATTTCTCTATGTTATTACATTGTGTGAAATCTTTAACCGTGAGTTCATAGTTTGTTTTTAATAATTTTCTGAAATAAGATTAGTAGTTTCTTAGATGTTGGTTGAAGTTTGACTAGTACTGCTCTTCTGTGCTCATATATTTTTTCGTGTAAGAGGCTTTTAAGTTTTGTAGAACTTTTGTCAAATGATTACTTGTGGGCCTATTTAAAATAAAGCTGGTCTAAGATTAAATATTTGATAGAAACTTGCATTCCGACAAAATGCTACATATTTCCATGTTTGATTCCTTAGAAATAAGTCAAGATAAATTTGGATGATTTGTATCCTTTATTTTTAGCTGATCATTCATTTTGATTTGTTAAAGCATGTACGGTAATCTGCATCGATTCACGAATCTGAGTCATATGCGTTTAATATGGCATGGTAATTTATTCTTTAATTTTTGTGCAGCACAATATGAATTTAATAGTCATAAAATGAATGGAAAATTTTCTGAATAACTTTGACAGCCTTATATGATATTTCTTTCCTTTCTGACTTTAATTTATAACAAGCCTCATATGCTATTAGATATGATTTATGACAACTTTCAAATTATTCTATTATCAATACATAATGTTTAATCCTCTCATATACTCTAAATCATGACAATGTTACTACTTATTTAATTATGGTGATTTTAGATTTTATTTGGTATAATCTGATGATAATTTTGTATTTGATTAATTAGGGTAGTTTCATATTCTTATTTTTTTTTATCCTATGACAGCCTTAAATAATTTCGTTTGGTGACTCTTTAACCAATTCCTAATATTCTTCTTCCCATACTTATGCTTAGTGAATATAGTTATTTTTTGTAAGCTTTGATTATGCGGCAGTTCCTTGCTTTAGTGTTTATGGAAAATATAAACTATTAAAATATGACTATCTATCTAAGGAAAACCTACGTTGACTAATTATTCTCCTCCCTTAGTTGATTTAATGTATAAACAATTATGGTAGGGTCTAATTTGATTTTTTTTTAAACTAGGAAGATCTTTGCTCTTGATTTGATTTGATTTATTTAATTAAGGAAATTTTTTTTAAATAGTAAATATTCTATATGATTTTCATCTTTGTCAATTAAGGAAAAAATTTCTAATTACCTTTTTTGATTATTTCTCCCTTTCCTTAACCCTTTAGTCTTTAACTATAAAAGCAATCTTTTGCCCTCTTTTATTGTCATTCGAACATTGGTATTTTTACTAGCAATAATGAGATGAGGGCTTCCCTTTAGCAATACTTTAAGATAAGGATCTAGTTTCAAGAATTCCCTTTAAGTTTCCTTCAAACCGGTTAGTATATTATATATATTATACTCTAGCAATGACATGCTTTAAATATGCTACATGTATATTGTTATAGTATTTTTGGTCTTGAATTTATGATGTGATACAAGTTCAAATATGATTTGCTTTTAGGTCTAGGGTGTCGATATATGTTTGTTGTTTTGTTTTATTACGTAACAGGTCTTCTTTCGAAGGCAAGTATCGAAGAGTCGCCTTGAGATGGGATTAAAAATTGTCGGGATCGGCCATTTAGATTAGTTTTAAACCATTGTGCTTTATTTAATTATTTATTTTTGTTTCATTTATTTTCTCAACTGTAACTCTGTAATAAACACGATAATAGTGAATTGGGTCTTATGGGGGGCTGGGTTTTTATTTTTCACTGTTCTCCCTTTAATTGCCAAACTCACATAGAAAGCATGCCCATAGGACTAAATACCTACATCATTATAAACCATGCCTATAGATGCTATAATGAATTAATTTAAAGCATTATTAACAAATCTGCCTATACGAACCAATTTCAGTATATGCTGGTCTGTTTAAAATAGTTTAATGAATGATTTTATTTATTACCTGTAAGCAGATTTTAGGCCTGAATATTAAACTAGATATCATGCCCATAGGATTATCAAACTGGAATTGAATAACATGTGCAAACAGATCAAGGTCTATATTGGAATAATTGTTTAAAATTAAAATCTGTTCACTTTGCAGATCTAGGCATATTTGTCAAAATAAAGGAGTCGTTAGATAAAATGTCTATGGGAACAATTTTCCAAAGTGATTAATACGTTTGCTCTTCTCACCGAGACTACGTTCATATTTTACTTGCTTTAACAATATTCTTTATTTGAAATCTAAATTTTGTAAACATCATGCACATAGTAGTTTTCATCTGTCCATTAAATAAATATTTGATCATACTTTTCAGCATGGAAAATTTAATCATTTGGTTAATAATATAAGCTGATCCGAATGATTTCTGTACTCTAAGATTTAAGTTGGGACTTATTTGATATGTTTTCTTTACACTTTAATCTATGTCTTCTGCATATTAGAAGACACAAGAATTAATTAATAGGATCATCTGAAAGTGCTCATGTTCTAGCTGCATATCCCCCTGATCTTAATTTATACTAATTTCATCTGTGTCGGATTTCCTAATAGCATCATTCATCATATAGGAACTTCGTTTATTGGGATACTTTATTCATGCTTGAATTATAGAAACCATGCATTAAGTTCATCCATAGTCTTGATGTTAAAGAATGTGTTTAGAAAATCTTACACCTGTTGTATCTTGGACCTGCCTACATATGCCCATGATATTTAATTTACTATATCATATATGTTGTTACATTTGATACTTAAATTCAATCGCCTCTTTGCTTTAGAAATCATGCCTAGAATCTGGCCATATTCTTCATAATTATATTTCTTTAGAATTTGCTCTAATAGAGGCCTATCTGAAACCTATACTTGCTACTTGTCTTAATTCATTTGTTTGCACCTAATCATCTTTTTAACAGCCTTAGGATTTTAGATCTTAGATCCAAAAGTAGATGTCCAACGCCTCTTGGACTTTAAGATCGGGGCGGGTAGGCAAATATTAGGACGGTAGTTTATCACATAGAACGATTTAGGTTAAATAATCAACTAGGTGGGTAGTCGGGAAATGATATTTGTGCTCGCTGAATAATACGAGCAATTCAAAAGATTGCAAAGTATTATTTAAGTTGCACAAGTGATCCCATTAGGTCAAACATTTCTAACGTAGAACTACGTTTGGCCTGATTCCCTTAAGGGATACGTAGGCGCCTACCGAGGCTCGACTCCATAATTAAAAAAAGTGTTTATTTGTTTTTTTATGATTGATTGCCAAAGCTTTTGTATTTATTTAAGAATTTAGAATATCATAAATTTGTTTTAATTTTCATTCCGCTCAAATTTTCTTTCTTGTTTGTCCAAACGTTGTTATTTTTTACTATATCACTTAGCATAAACAATAAGCTAAAATCAGTTTTAATCGGCCACTTAGTTAATATCCCATTTAATGAGTACGGCCGGGAACCACATTTGTGGACCTCGAAAGGTGCCTAACACCTTCCTTTCGAGGTAACTAAAGCCCTTACCCGAACTCTGGTAACCTAGGTAACAAAATAAGCTTAGAACGGTGCCCTAACGCACCATAATCCGTTAGGTGGCGACTCTTCTTTTTCAACCCTTAAGAGACGTCAATGTTGGGTCCTGCTTTTCCGCGAGGAAAAAATGGGGCGCGACAATACATTTAAGCGAATGTTGGATGATGGGATGTGTCCAGGTTCAGCTATAATCAGTGCATAAAGGTACTACCAGCAAGAGTTTGATTTTCAAGTGAGCAAACTGTGCGCGATAACCCATTATTTCTCAACGAATTACTTGCTTGGAGAAGGTGGCTTTGCACAGTGCATAAAGGATATGTTGATGAGAGTTTGGGGCAGGAATGACTATGGAGATGTAGTATGATGTGAAAGGAAGAGAGAATGAAAAGAGAGAAAAAAAAAACGGATGGTTCTGCGTTATGGGTCGGGTAAAATGAAAACGGGTAATTTAATTGAAATTGGATATTTTTTAGTTAATTTGGGAATTTCATCCAATTATGGAACATTTCAGCAAACTTTGTTAACGGCGAGGACATATTTGGCCCTATAGTATAACGAGTGACAAAGTTAGTTCATAGAAAAAAGTAGAAAGATATTTTTGATCTTTTTTCCCGTAGGAATGACAATAGCTGTAATATAAAACAATTTTTTTTAAATAGACTAAAAAAACAAGTTTAAATAAATTAAATGAAAGAGAATAATACAACTTAAGCACCACAGGAGATTGAGAACTTTGATATCAAAATTCAAATTAGTCACGTTGTATTATCCTCCTCAAAAGTCAGCTTCGGTGGATTGACCATAAATAGACTTCTGATATTAATTTATGTAGAAAATGTCACATATGATATTAACATCGCAAATGTGTTTCTAATCGGGAAATGGTCCATTTGTTTTACTAATCAAATGTAGAATTGTAGTAATAAACCTCAAATCTTAATATTTTTTATTTCTCACCTGGTGTCTCCAATAACTGGTCAAAGAATTTCATAAATGTTGTACCCAATTGAAAGATTGAGAAACAGCTCAGTACGTGCAATTGGCAGTAAAGTCTTAAAGTATGATCAAGGGCAATAGATGTAAGCGACCAATTTAAGACTTGGGCATCATCAAGGCAACAACAATGGAAGCTGGTTTCTTCCTGCTTTTTCTATTGTCTTGTATGTTAGCCCATATAATTGTTAGCAAATGGGTTTTAGGATTTTAGGTAGTCCTATGAGCATTAGGATTTTAGGTAGTCCTATGGGCATTAGGATTTTTGGTAGTCCTATTCCTATGGGCATTGGGATTTTAGTTTATGGGCACCCCCTTCCTCATTCTAGATCATTGTATTCAATTCTCAGTTAGCCTTTTTGATTCTTTCTTTTCTTGTTCTTCAATAAAATCCTTGTTATATATTGGTTGGGGAATGGACCGATGGTTTGTTTATATGGACTTGAGCAATCCTCCCCTCATGAGCTAGCTTTTGAGGTTGAGTTAGGCCCAGGTGTCATATCTTTACATGGTATCAGAGCCAAAAATAAATCGATTCTTCCCTACTTGTAAATAATCACCAATTTTCACGGATCGAGTTGATGTTCTCCTGTGTTTGATGCTTCCGCTAAATTCGTTGTTGGTTTGGTTTGCTTTGGACGGCGTTGTATGATTGTCGTTGTTGGTTTGGTTTGATTTGGACGCCGTTGTTGGTTTGTATGATTGTCGTTGTTGGTTTGGTTTGATTTGGACGCCGTTGTTGGTTTGTTTTGTGACTAGGGTATTTTGTTCCATCAGCCTTGCAGATTGCTGACCTTTTTACGAAGGCTCAGTCGACGTCTCGATTTCATTTCTTGTGTGACAAACTCTCAATGCTTATTACTGTTGCATTATGAGTTTGAGGGGGAATGTTAGCCCATATAATTGTTAGCAAATGGGCCTTAGAATTTTAGGTAGTCCTATGGACATTAGGATTTTAGGTAGTCCTATGGGCATTAGGATTTTAGGTAGTCCTATTCCTATGGTTTCTATGGGCATTAGGATTTTAGTTTATGCCTATATATAGGCACCCCTTCCCCATTCTAGATCATTGTATTCAATTCTCAGTTAGCCTTTTTGATTATTTTTTTTCTTGTTCTTCAATAAAATCCTTGTTATATATTGGTTGGGGAATGGACCGATGATTTGTTTATATGGACTTGGGCAATCCTCCCCTCATGAGCTAGCTTTTGAGGTTGAGTCAGGCCCAGGTGTCATATCTTTACATGGTATCAGAGCCAGGTCCATTCCCGTTTGGGCTCCCAGTCCACACTCCAGTCGGGCCTGGGTGTGAAGGGGGTGTTAGTCGGTTAAAATCCCACATTGGTTGGGGAATGGACCGATGGTTTGTTTATATGAACTTGGGCAATCCTCCCCTCATGAGCTAGCTTTTGAGGTTGAGTTAGGCTCAGGTGTCGTATCTTTACATTGTATACACAAGATTTCTACGACGACGGATGTAATCAATACAAGTCACTCCATCATAGATGGTGCAACTGTTGTTTCATCTGGTGGAACATTTGAGATGGGATTCTTCAGCCCCAGTGGTACCTCAAGGCGATATATCGGGATATGGTACAAACAAATTCTTCCTGTGCAGACAGTTGTATGGGTTGCTAACAGAGAAAGACCAATAACCAATGCATCTTCGGTTGTTTTGAAGGTCACCAAGCCGGGAATACTTGCACTTCTCAGTGACAAGAATGAAATGATTTGGTCCACTAACACCTCAAGATCAGTCCAAAATCCAGTTGCAGTGCTCCTAGATTCTGGTAATCTTGTTGTAAAAAATGCAAATGATGGCAACCCAGAAAATTTCCTCTGGCAGAGCTTCAATTTTCCAACTGATACACTCTTGCCCAGTATGAACCTTGGCAAGAATTTTAAACTGGCCATGAGGTTTACCTTTCAGCATGGAAGAACGACAATGATCCAACTCCAGGGGAATTCACTCTTCACTTGGACCAGGCTGGATATGCACAGGGCTTCATCAAACGTGGTACAAGTGTATATGCTCGGATAGCACAAAGAGTCGGCATTAACAACATTTATAAACTTCAATATGAATTCAACGAGGATGAGTTTTACTATAGTTTCTCTCTATAACCGCTCGGTTTTTTCAAGACTGGTCCTGACTAGTAATGGTTACATACAACGACGTGGTTGGAGCAGACTAAGAGTTGGAATATTTATGTCACTTTACCTTCGGATACTTGTGATACATATAGCTTATGTGGTGCCTATAGTAGTTGTGACATATATACTTATCGTGTTTGTCAATGTTCATAACTAAAAACCCGCAACAATGGGAAAAGGGAAATTGGTCAGAAGGGTGTGTTCGGAGGACACCCTTAGATTGCAACAAGGAACATGTATTTCTAAAATATTCTGGAATCAAATTGCCATATTCTAATTACTCCCAGTACGACAAGACAATGACAGTTGAAAGGTGTAGGCAAGTATGTCTGAGGAACTGCTCTTGCACAGCTTATTCAAGTCTAGATCGGTTGCTTGTTTTGGTTTGGGGAATTGATTGACATCAGAATGCAGTCTGGAAGGGTGCAAGACATTTGCATCAAAATGGATTCTTCAGAGCTAGGTGAGAACTAATCATGTTTAACAAAATTACCCATGATGTGTTTTTAAACTTAGTTTTTCAACATGGATATTGTATTATGTAAAATTAGTATCCTGTCTTGATTTGCAGTGCATGATAGAAAAAATTGGCTATCGTATCTGAGGCAGGTTTAAATAGAAACAAGACAAAGATACTTGCAGTGAGTTTCACATTGTTGATGGCAATGATTCTGCTCGGCTTGATTCTGCTGTTGCACATACGTGGAAAAAAGATGAAACTGAAACCTGAAGAAGATTTTGACCTGCCATTATTCCAATTTTCGACAATAACAAGAGCCACAAATAACTTTTCAGTTAAGAACAAGATTGGAGAGGGTGGATTTGGACCTGCTTACAAGGTATGATGTGCAGATTTGTTGGGATGGAGATAGTTTTCATTATGCAATATTCTGTCTTTGTATAATCTATGTTCTCCTTGTTTATACCTTTTCCATTTCTAGGGAGTGCTGTAAGAGGGACAAGAAATAGCCGTCAAGAGACTGTCAAGGACTTCCATGCAAGGATTTGATGAATTCAAGAACGAAGTTACCTATATTGCCAAGCTTCAGCACCGAAATCTTGTGAGACTTTTGGGTTGCTGCATTCAAGGGGAAGAAAAGATGTTGATCTATGAATACATGCCTAGCAAAAGCCTGAATTCATACATATTTGGTTTGGATTTCTCACCTTCTGTACAAGCTAAAATGATAACACATGTTTGCAGAAACTGCTAACAAGAAAGCTTATTTTGGAGATCAAACAAAGAGCAAATTACTGGATTGGCCAAAGCGTTTCCACATCATCAACGGAATTGCTCGTGGCTTATTGTATCTCCATCAAGATTCTCGACTACGGATTATCCATAGAGACCTTAAAGCAAGCAATATTTTGCTAGATATGGAAATGAATCCAAAGATATCAGACTTTGGCATGGCTATATATGACATCTGACTTCTTTAATTCTCTCGTTGTTGTTGTTTTTTGGGCACAGTGGCTATATGTCCCCTGAATATGCAGTAGTGATAGAGATAGTGAGTTGCAAGAGAAACAGAGGATTTGTCCATGAAGATCACAGCCTTAGCCTTCTCGGTCATGTAAGCACTGTATAATCTGTATTACACACACCACTTTTTTATTTCCTTTACAATAGATGTAATTTGACATGATTCATATGATCCAAACATAAACAGGCATGAAAGCTTTACAAAGACAATAGGTCCTTGGAACTAATTGATGAACATCTAGCTGATTCTTGCGATACTTATCAAGTTTTAAGATCAATCCAAGTGGGTTTATTATGCGTGCAAAAAGGTCCAGATGATAGACCAAACATGTTTTCTGTGGTTCAGATGTTGGCTAATGAGAGTCTTCTTCCAAAAGCAAAAGAACCTGAATTTTTTATAGAAAGAAACATTTTTGAAGAAGCAAAATCAGGATTGCAGAAAGCCAGTTCAAAAAATGAAGTCACAATCTAATTGTTAGATACTCGATAGAGTGTGACAAGATTACTATAATTTGATTCATGCACATGCAACTTTTTATTTTGTTATTGGAAATCGCAAAATCAATATTAGTAATGGAAATTTCGCACATTGTAACTCCAATTTTATTTTATTTTATTTTTGATTAAAAAGTATGCATCTAGAAAATGGTACAACGTTGTTATCGGAGTTTAAGCAGCCTTTTACCTTTGACTTGTTTTTGTATTTGTCAGGCTTACAACAGAATTTTGTATCTTACTTAGAAAATGTAAACCAATAATAATTTCAGAGGTTTTGAATTTGTAGTTTTCCTTTTCAAAGAATGGCCCTCTATCCTATTTTGCATCAAGAAATATAATAATTAAATATTTTCAGCGAATTTAATTTCTTCTTAAATGTTTTGGGGAAACGGGAAGATTTGCCATTAAGATAGTCACAATTGATTAAAGTTGTTGGCATTTTTCTTTCTTTTGATCAATTAATAAAATTTTATAAAGAAAGAGCATAAAACTCCTTCATTCAAAAACTATACCAAAAAACTTGCCTATTCATATCTTTCTTTGCTGACTACTATCTTATAACAAGCTTATGTTAAATTTATTAAGTTTGTCAGGATTATAACGTTTTTTTTTTTATGATTGAGAAATTTCTAAGGTTTAGTGGGTCACATTTTAAAACACAATGGCAATGGGCCCACCCCTTGGATTATTCGGGAGAGCTGGAATGGGTAAAATAATACTCATTATGAAATTGATTAACAATATTGCTAAAGTTTACGGAGACGTATTCGTATTTGGTGGAGTGGGTAAATATATTGGAAAAACTTACTCACACAGAATGTATACACCCAATATATAGTTAAGTTAACCATAAAAGATAAACTAACATTTATTATGAGTCTTATTTTAAATACATAATAGTTAACTATAGTTAAGTATGAATAATTGTAGTTAAAAAAATGACATGTGTCATTTTCTTTTATTGATTGAGTGTATACACCCGGTGGCCGTGCGGGTAAATTTTTTCCTATTCAAAAAGAAAATGATCTTTACTAGAAAACGAAAGAATCTGAGTAAAATTTCATGTGATCCAGTAAATAAAATAAAAAAAACATCATTTCTAGATCAATATATTTAAGAACCAATATGAAATTAATTCAATTACGAAATCATGAATAGTTATTAATTAAATTCTATATAAATATCATAACCTATACTATTTTCTATTATCTTCTATATTCATCATATAATATAAATAACAGTATAATACTATCGAAAATCTTATGTTTAGCTATATACACTTAATGAAAGCCTTAAAAAACCTTTCAAGCACTTACCTATTTAAATCAAGCAAGATTCAAGAATCAATCCATTACTTTTTCTTCTATGCTAGCTTAAAGTGCTGGAATAACTAACCAATCTCGTACCCCTGTTGTTGAATACGTAAAATTCGAATTATTAATTTTCACCGAAAAAAAAATATTTTGTGTTTCAATAGAAATAGAAGTGATTTGCTTTGTAAAAAAAGTATCAATGAATTTTTAAATCGAACGAGTAAATGAATTGAATTGCAACTACAATTAAATTATAAAAAAAGAAAAATAACAAACTTTTATTTTAAATTTAAATAATTCTCAATTTAATTAAACGTTAAAAATTTATTAATACATGATGCTGAAACAATAAAAAGAGAAACAAATTTGAAAAAAAAAAAAAGTCCGACCTTCTTCAGTATCACCTTGTATCACCAATAAGAGATTGCTGATTGGAATAGAAAATTTGAGATAAATTATAATTTATGATAATTCAAAAGTCTACTTTAATGCTGATATTAGGTAATGGAAGTCTTATGCGGGAACCTGAGATGGCAAATTCAAGGAATGCAAATCACCATCACATTATTAGACCTTTTTTTTTGTTTTAAAATTGAGTGTTAGATATTTATATTGGAACCTTGATTAATTTAGATTTATGTTGTGTAAGATTCGTTTAAAAGAAAAATATTCCCTAATAAATTTTTTTGCATATTTATAGTTTGAACTTGACACCTCTAAGTTTTAGTGGAGCAATCTTATTAGCTGATTAGATCCGCGTTAATTAGGGTACTCTTCAACGGCAACAACAGTGTGCTTTCTTCTTGGCTTGTTTTCTCCAATTGTGTATTGATAAATTGATTGAGAAACACATGCACGGAGGGATTATTTGGTTGCTCACTATAGTTAAAGCAAGTATTAATAACATAGGGATTAAATATATATGACTTAATTACTTATTATTTTATATATATATGAAATGATCGAATAATAATCAAACATCATATTTGGTATGCTGAATTTTATAAAAGATAATTACAAAAATTATTAAACATAAATACTCGCTCCGTTTGCACTATAATAGCATTCGTTGGCAACATTCAGTCGCACTCTGCTTCTGAAACTCGTCATAAGATGGTTGGTTCATGTATTGACAAATTGCCACAAGGCGCAAACCTTTTCTTTTCTTTCTTTCTTTTTTTCTTTTAAAGCGAATTTGGCTTTTACTAATAAAAGGAAAAAAACTCAAATAGGACGAGTACAAAGAGGGTCTAGCCTCACTTTACTAATCCTAATAAAGTAGTATTAATAAAGCTACAGGGTTTGATATAACCTAATAATTTTAACTCAAATTTTATATTTATATTAAAAAGTTATTTAATATATATAAATAATCTATTCAACGTTTAGCAAGAAAACAAAAATGACTCAAAGACTTATAAATTAAAAATCATACCTCAGTCGCTGCTGACTTCAAATGTAACATAATTAGGTGCTTTAAGTTGTCAAACTCTGGAACAAAAATCCAAGTGACTAGACTTGTCAATAGAATCAGCCACAAAAGCCAGGTGATGATAGACTGACCATAGCTTTCTGATACTAACCATTTTGATTTGTTCAAAAATGGGAATGGAGTTTCTGTTTTCAAATATTGGATGTAAACTTTGTCAAAGAGACATTAAGAGCCTTACAAACTTCAAATGCTTGTCTACAGCCGCCCTTGTTGACGATTATTCAAATAGAATAAATCTGGTGCCGTGTCCCAAAGGCTATGAAATAAATACAAATTTCAGAAATGTAAAGGTGATCAAAGGCTTAGACCTCAGGGCATCAATAATGGAAACTGGTTTCTTCCTACTTTTTCTGTTGGCTTTCTGCTATTCTGTACACAATATTTTTTCTACTACAACAGACTTAATCACTACAAATCAATTCATAATAGATGGTGAAACTGTTGTTTCATCCGGTGGAACCTTTGAGCTGGGATTTTTCAGCCCCAACGGTTCCTCAAAACGATATATTGGGATATGGTACAAGCGGATTCTTCCTCATGTGCAAACAGTTGTATGGGTTGCCAATAGAGAAAACCCGCTCACAAATACATCTTCAGTTGTTTTGAAAGTCACCAGGCCAGGAATCCTTGCTCTTCTCAATGACAAGAATGAAACTATATGGTCCACTAACACCTCAAGATCAGTCCAAAATCCAATTGCAGTGCTTTTAGATTCTGGTAATCTTGTTGTAAAAGATGCAAATGATGACAACCCAGAAGATTTCCTCTGGCAGAGCTTCCATTTTCCAACTGATACTCACTTGCCTGATATGAAGCTTGGCGAGAATTTTAGAACAGGTCATGAGGTTTACCTTTCATCATGGAAGAACGGTAATGATCCAGCTCCAGGCGAATACACTCGTAACATTGATCCTACTGGATATCCACAGGTTCTCACCAAAAGAGGCACATCTGTATCAAATCGTATAGGACCATGGAATGGTTTACGATGGAGCGGGGCACCCATACCATTACTAGCACAAAGCAGAATTTATACATTTCAATTCATTTTCAATGAGAATGAGGTTTACTATATTTTTTCTCTTATTAATTTTAGCTCTGTTTTATCAAGAATAGTCCTGACTAGCAACGGTGATATACAACGCTTCATGTGGGTTGATCAGACAAAGAGATGGAATATTCACTACAAGTTACCTGCGGATAATTGTGATACATATAGGTTGTGTGGTGTGTATGGGAGCTGTGACATAGATAATGAACCTATTTGTGGATGTTTGGAGAAGTTTGTACCTAAATATCCACAACAATGGGAAAAGGGAGATTGGACAGAAGGGTGTGTACGGAGGACACCCTTAGATTGCAACAGGGAACATGTATTTCTAAAATATTCTGGAATCAAGTTGCCGGACACTAAGTACACTCAGTACGATAAAACCATGACACTCGAAGGGTGTAGGGAAGTATGCTCCAAGAACTGCTCTTGCACAGCTTATTCAAGTCTAGATATAAGCAATGGAGACAAAGGTTGCTTGATTTGGTTTGGGGAGTTGATTGACATCAGAAAGCTGTCTGAAAGAGGACAAGACATTTTCATCAAGATGGATTCTTCAGAGCAAGGTAAGAACTTGTTTAAGAAATTTCCCATGATGTGTTTCTTAACTTAGTTTTTCAACACATGTAGATGGTATTATGCAAAGTTAGTGGTCTGTCTTGATTTGCAGTGGCTGACTTAAAAAAATGATTGTAGAATCTGAGGCAGGTTCCAAAAAAAAGAAGGCAAAGATACTCGCAGTGACTTTCTCATTGTTGATGGCAACGATTCTGCTAAGCCTAATCTTGTTGTTGTATAAACGGAAAAAGAAGAAACTGAAACTCCGAGAAGATTTTGAGCTGCCACTGTTCCCACTGTCAACAATAACAAGAGCCACAAATAACTTTTCGCTGAACAACAAGATTGGAGAGGGTGGATTTGGACCTGTTTATAAGGTATACAGTGCAAATTTGTTGGACAGTAACTAGTTTTTGCTATTAGAGCGTTGGATATGATTTTCATACTGCAGCTATCGTCTTTGTAAAATATATGTTCTGCTATTATACATTTTCCATATCTAGGGAGAACTGGAAGAGGGACAAGAAATTGCCGTGAAGAAACTGTCGAGGACTTCCATGCAAGGACTTGATGAATTCAAGAACGAAGTTACCTATATTGCCAAGCTTCAGCATCGAAATCTTGTGAGACTTCTGGGTTGCTGCATCCAAGGGGAAGAAAAGATGTTGATCTATGAATACATGCCTAACAAAAGCCTAGACTCGTACATATTTGGTTTGGATTTCTAACCTACCACACAAGATAAAATGAGTAATACTTTGATCTATTAGTCATAACATGAAAGAAACTGCTAACAGTAAAGCTTATTTTGTAGATCAAACAAAGAGCAAATTACTTGATTGGCCAAAGCGTTTCCACATCATCAATGGAATTGCTCGTGGCTTATTGTATCTCCATCAAGATTCTCAACTACGGATTATTCACAGAGACCTTAAAGCAAGCAATGTTTTGCTAGATATAGAGATGAATCCAAAGATATCAGACTTTGGCATGGCCAGAAGTGTTACAGGAAATGAGCTGGGAGCAAAAACACACAATGTGGTTGGAACACAGTAAGAATCTCTAATATCATATAGTGACTCTCATGTGATATCTGGCTTCTTTAATTCTCATGGTGTTGTTTTATTGGCACAGTGGTTACATGTCCCCTGAATATGCAGTCGATGGGATATTCTCGGTAAAATCAGATGTGTTTAGTTTCGGCGTGTTGGTGTTAGAGATTGTGAGTTGCAAGAGAAATAGAGGATTCGTCCATCAAGATCACAACCTTAACCTTCTTGGCCATGTAAGCGCTGTATAACCTTTATTACACACACAACTCATTTTTTTCTTTACAAAAGTAGAATTTGTCATGATTCATAAGATCTAAACTCAAACAGGCATGGAAGCTTTACAAAGATAATAGATCCTTGGAACTAGTTGATGAGCAGCTAGCTGATTCTTGCAATATTTCTCAAATTTTAAGGTCAATACAAGTGGGTTTATTATGCGTGCAACAACATCCAGATGATAGACCAAGCATGTTTTCTGTGGTTCAGATGTTGGCTAATGAGAGTCCACTGCCAAATGCAAAAGAACCTGGATTTTTCATGGAACGAAATATATTTGATAAAGAAAAATCAGGATCGCAGACAAGAAGTTCAAAAAATGAATTCACAATCACATTGTTAGATCCTCGGTAGGTGTGACAAAATTACTATTTTAACCAGCATGCACGTGAATAGGAAAGATATATTAGAACTTTAGCTATTGTGAAATGCAGTAGTACTTGAAATTAACATCAAGTTGAATTTTTCTACTTGAAGATATTATCTACTTATGGATGAATCTTTTCATCTGTTTCTATTGTTCTTTGAATATATACCATAGATATGTTACTTATATAACAAAAATTCTGAAGTTGTAAATTTGTTTCCCAGAACTATTAGCTATAACAATACTAGTAATCAGAAAATCAATACTAGTAATGGACATTTTTACACATATCAAGAATATGGTACAAAGCTGTTATAGGAATTTAAGCAGCATTTTACATTGATTTGTTTTTGCATTTGTGAGACATACAACTGAATTTAGTATCTTAGTTAGAAAATGTAAATTCATAATAATTTCAGAGGCTTTTAATTTGTAGATTTTTCTTTTCAGAGAATAGCATCCTATTTGCATGAAGAACATAATTATTTAATATTTTGAAGAAATGGAAAGATTTGCAATTAAGATGGTCACAATTGACTAAAGTTTTAGGCCAGTTTTTATGTTTAATCTTATACTAACTAGCATTGATAATTTCCTTTTTTATAACATGCTTATGTTAAACTTATTGTGTTAAGGAGGATAATAACATAATATTTTTTTGATAATTGAGAAATCCCTAAAAGTCAGTGGAGCACAGTTTGAGTTCACTGGCAATGGTCCACCCATTTTTCACTTAAATATAAGACTTTTTTTGCACAATGATTCAAGCCCCTGATATGCGTTTAGCCCACACATCAAGCATTGCGCTTTTACCACTAGATCAAAGCCCTGGGAACAGTAACAACATAATAACGTGATATTTAAATCTTCAATTGAGGGTCAAAGTGAGGTCAAGTTTGCTGTCGAAAAGAATGGATCTTCCATCACAATGTTCCTCATTTTAATTTAGAATAAATAGCTTTTATCGTAAATAATGGAGAAATATAAGGGGATTAACATACCGAAAAGAGTAGCATATAAGTTCTATGCATTGACAATGTCACATATATTTACATAACCAACTATTTATAAGATGATTACAAGTAAATCTCACTGACAAGCATAATTGGTAAGATGGTAAAAATAGTGATTAACATGTTATCAACGTTAAACTGTATTGATAATATAAAAATAAAATAAGTAAAATGTGAGAGTATATTATTAAAATCCTTTCTCAAATAAGCATTTACATTTCTCCAGGCCTCCAAATAAACAAGCCTATTATTTCTTATTATGTTTGATTATAGAGTGAAGGGTGAAAAACACACCTAAAGTATCATGATTTTTTGAGTTTCATACCTGAACTATCGGGTGTATGAGTTTCCTACCTGGACTATCACCAAATATTTATTGAAACACACCTAAATTATCAATTGCTCACTTTTTTTACCTGATATTTCAGGTGGGAAAAGTGAGTAATTGATAGTTTTGGAAACAATGATAGCAACACATTATTACAACAACAACGACAACATACCTAGTGAGTCCCACAAGTGGAGTTTCGGGAAGGTAGAGTGTGTAGGCACACCTTATCCCTACCTCAGGGTTAGAGAGGTTGTTTTCGATAGACACCTGATTCAAGAAAAGACAAATCAAAGCAACTAAAAAAAAGAAGGGATGTGAAAGTATAACAAAGCATGTTGAACAGTAACTAAACAAACTAATACGATAATCAAAGTTTAAGAAAGATGGTAGCACATTGTTAAGACTTGCAAATACTTCAGCCTCTACATAATAAATTAAACAACCATTTAAAATTTCCTATTGGATACATACCTCTCTTTATCAACAACACAACCAACAAGGTAATAACAAAACATTTTGGCATATCCTCTGTTTCAATAGGGAAGTCACACAAAATAAATCCTAACTATTTAAGTTTTTGAAAGATAAAAGAAAGACTTACGAATTTGTGAGCCAAAAGCTGTAAGACAATACATACAAATTTACCAATCAGCGCAACTCATTTTGAAGCCCATAACCTGCATTCACACCAAAAAGTAGTTTGCTCATTAGTTTATGACACATGAAATTTTCATATTGCAGATGCCTCTTGGAAAATCATATAAAATTCTCAACAAAGTCAATTTTTGAGAAAGAAACACATTTTATTGAATAAACTATTTCATAACCAAATGTATCCCAATTTAAACCCACCTAACATGAGGCCAAAAATAATTTCATTGGTAATATTCACTAACTCTGCTAAAATGAAGCAATATATTTTGAACCGTTCAAAATCAAACAAGTCCTTAAAGGGTGACAGCACTCTAATCAGAGATAAAAATATGTATATGATACCTCAACATTATTCCCCGGAGTTATTTCTCATATGGTGACTGTCCACTGGACTTCTGATCACTCAACTAATACTATATCCGTCTTAATTTATTTATCTAATTTTGACTTGGCACAAAGTTTAATAAAATAAAAAAACTTTTGAATCTTGTGATTTTAAACTAAAGATACATAAAAAGTACCAAAATATTCTTTAATCTTGTGATGTTAAATGTGTTTATGTCTAAAGTTGAAACTAGAGAATGGTTAGAGAAAAATAGATATCTTTTTTGTAAACAGGCTGAAAAGGAAATCAAGACAAACAAATTGAAATGAAAAGTAAGACAAATAAATTGAAATGGAGTGAATAGTTATTATCTCAAAAGTTACTTTATTTATTGAAGTAACTTAAAGTCAAGAAGAAATATACTTTCTGGATAATAATAACTATTAGTTGAGTTACAAAACAAATCTTATCCTCTGTTTTTTACAACAGAAAGAATAAGAAAAGCCAGAAAGAAGTTTCAAAAGAATGAGAACAGATTCGTTTCTTCTTAAATACTGTTACAAGGAGAACCACAAAGTAGGTAGCTTTTTCTCAGTAGCCCTTTTCGAGTCAGGTGGCCAGGCGCTTCCGTGACACGGGGGACATGAAGGATAGTGGGTGGCTTTGATACCATTGATACAACCCTAATAACCAACCCCAAAAGCTAGCTATTAAGGTGGGAGAGGCCAAAATTATATAAGCTCATATCAGCTCTCCAATTAACTAACGTGGGACTCAAGTCCCATACCTTGCAATAGAATCATAACAAATAAAATTTGATGGATTTTTTTAAAGAAAAAGTTTATACTACAAATAAAAAATTTAATATGATAAAATAAGGTAATGAAATAATTTTAAATTATAATTGTGTAAAAATAATAAATGACAATTTTGTCCATTGTGAAGTCTTTTAATGAAGGGCAAATAGTTCAATCTGTTATGAAATAATAAAGAAAGAACAAGAGAAAGAGAGAAGGAGAGAAGTTCTTATTTCTTTTGATGGGATCAAATACAATGAAGGAGAACCCCTCTATTTATAGGGATAATTTCTCCTAACTTTTCTCCAAAAGATAGACTTTCACTATAATATAAACACATGTATCCATTACAATACAAATACCTTTATAGACATTCACTATAATACAAATATGTTTATACCACTCCCCCTTGAATGTCTATTTGATAGATAATGTGCCTCGTTAAAACTTTACTAGAAAAAACCCAGTGGAAAAAAATCTAGTGAAGGAAAAAGAGTACACATATCTAATAATAAGTATTTTGGCTGCCTCATTAAAAACATTACAAGGAAAACCCAGTGGGACAAAATCTCGTAAGGGAAAAAGAGTACAGCGCGTATTAACTCCCCCTAATTAGAACATCCTTGAATCTTTGCATCCCACTCTTGTGCACCACCTTCTTGAAAGTTGCAGTTGGTAGAGATTTGGTGAATAAATCAGCCACATTGTCACTTGAACGAATCTGTTGCACATTGATATCACCATTCTTTTGGAGCTCATGTGTAGAAAAACTTTGGCAAGATGTGCTTCGTTCTATCTCCTTTTTATGAATCCTCCCTTTAGTTGTGCTATGCATGCAACATTATCTTCATACAAAATTGTGGATACTTTGTCACAGTTCAAACCACATTTTTCTCTAATGAGATGTATCATGGACCTTAACCACACACATTCTCGGCTTGCTTCATGAATAGCTATTATCTCAGTATGATTTGATGAAGTAGCTACGAGAGACTGCTTTGTAGATCTCCAAGATATGGCAGTACTTCAACATATAAACACGTAGCCAGTTTGAGATCGAGCTTTGTGTGGGTCAGATAAATACCCAGCATCAGCATAACCAACAAGATCATCTTGCTAATAAATTAACAAAATGTTATGCCTTGTAGTATTAGCAAGATATATTAGTGCATCAATCGGATATGGTACTTCAGGACCAAGGATTTCCTTATTCTTTTCTTGAGGTCGAAATGGATCCTTATTCACATTTAGAGATCGAACAACTATCGGAGTACTTAATGGATGTGCGTCATCCATATAAAATCTTTTCAACACTTTTTCTGTATAGACAGATTGATGTATATTGATATTGTTTGCGAAATGTTCAATTAGAAGATCAAGACAAAATTTTGTCTTTCCCATATCTTTCATCTCAAATTCTTTCTTTGGATAATCAATTGTCTTTTGAAGCTCTGCTGGAGTTCATATAAGGTTTATATCAACATAAACAGCAAGTACAACAAACTCCGATGTTGTTTTCTTATTTGATTTTCCTCATATAGGGATTATGTGCTTCAGGCATTTTGAATCCTTCAAGATTTTCATACAAATTTTGTCAAGTGATAACATTCATTAGTATTTAAATGCGTGACATCTTCTAGTGTCTGGACTATAGGTCCAATAAGTTTTACGCTTATCAGTACACATCATTTCACTTGATAATTATTTCTACATCTGTATGCTTTAATAGATGTAGAATTCAGATCCTCACAATCTTGTACAATATTGCGCGCTATATTGTATCAAAGATATCGTCGATGGTATACATTTGTATCGGTTTGCAATTGGACATAACCCATTGAGATCTCATCACTTTCAATGTTTTGTTAGGTACCTAAACCTCTCATAAGGTTTCATGAAGTGTTATGTCGTAAGCTCTTCAAGAGCACATTGCCTCCTTATTATGATTATTTTCTCCATTCTTTTTTCTCAAAGATTATTGCAATGGAAACCAATTAATCTGCAATGCTTCATGCATACTGTAGACTCTATCCTTCAGGGACATAAATTTAATAAGAGCTTTTGCAGCTGAAGTATAAAACTAGTTTTAGGTTAATAAATGCTTCAGGCATTTGACTTGAATTATTTTGAATGAGAATCATATTAATAATAATTCACAATATATTTCTTAGCTGCTTATTTTCTCCCCCTCATGTTAGAAAAACTAACATGCATCCCTGATCTTTTTTGGGGAATTCATCTATGTGTATCATGATAGATTCATTAATCATATATTACACATCAAAAGTTATTAGATGAAAATATTTGGTTCCTGACCTAGAACCAATTGAGTGGAAGGAGGATTAATCATAATTTATTGGTCAGCATACAAGTGTTATTGTATGTAATATATCATATGATAGACCAACTCACTAAGTTTTGTTCTCATAAGCAATGGTTTAACTATTTATCGGAGGCATTTAATGTCACACCAGCTTATATATAAACCAACATTATCAAGATAAATTGTCTTGATTACACAGTCTGAAAATTATACTTTTAACTCAATTAATGTTGAGTAAGCATCTTTGTCAATGTCAAACTACAGGTTGACAATGAATGCACGTGTGACCATCTTATGGATGCATATACTTAAGACATCACATGGCTGGTGAATGAGCCCATATTCACCTTTTACACTTTTCAGAATTTAGGGATTCAGTCCTATCATTAGCTGGTATAATCAATATGTCATGAGAACAAACAATACAAAAGATTTCTTGAAGAATCTTCTAGTTCTTCAATATATATATTGCAATACTCAATTAACACATCATATCAGGATGATCAAAATGGTCATGTCAACTGATAATAATCCATACTAGTAAACTTCAGGTTTACCATGACATGTATTATTTATTTTAGTAAATTTCAGATTTACTATGTCATGAATTCACATCAATAAACTTCTGGTTTACTATAGCATGTAATTTCATCATGCGTATATTTGTAGTACAAATCAGGTAACTTTTCATATACATATTTCTTACTCATAGTAATTTGAAGATATGTAATCTTTCAATCATTTGTAGTCTCAATATGATAACCATTTTTATTGTTGGTAAACTTCAGGTTTACTACAGTTTGTATTTTAATCATAACAACTTCGTACTACAATATGGGATGAATGACATAATAATAAATAAACTCTTCGGGAGCTTTCAATTTATTTTTCATAATATTGTTTGGACACTACTGGTGTCATGATTTTTGTTGACAAACAATCACGTTCTTTTGCAGACCTTGACCATTAATTTACACTATCTAATATTGCTTAAATACTTCTGGTATCATGAAAGCAAATTCAGACACTGCAGGTGTCAAGAAATAAATAGTAAATATTGAGTTCTAAACTTTATTATTTCAAACTTTTACTGCTTCGAGAGTAGATTGCAGGTTTTACTACCTCAGGAGTAAATTGTAAGACAAGAGTAAATTGCAAGATTTACTTTTGAAGAGTCTTACTACTTCAGGAGTAGCTGTTAAATTCTTACTACTTCAGGAGTAAATTTCAGATTTGCCACTACGAAAGTAAATTTCAGATTTACTACTTCGGGAGTAAATTTTAGAATTTTATTAAGTATTGTCACATTCACTTCAGGGACTAGATCTGTATTAGATCTATATTTGTAACATTTATCAAAAGTTCTCAATTTCTCATTCTTTAGGAATGGAACATGATCATCTAAATATGCCTTAACCACATAAGGTATGATAGCTTAAGACCTCTTTTAAGATATTGCTACTTCGGGAGCAAATTGAGACATGCATATAACGTAGAGAATTTCTCTAACATATTTTCACCTGTAATTATAATAAACTTATGAAAATATTATCACTTCTAGTGATCATATATATATATATATTGCAAATTCTCATTATTACTCATTAATTAATATTCAAAAAATATTGTTCTGCTGGAACAAATATATTTCCACAATGTTTGTTCTTCTAGAACAATTATGAGGCATGAATTACTAAGTGAATCAATAAGTCATTCACAGATCCATAAACAAAATCGATATTCTTATTAGTAAAGACATAAATATCAAGAAATACTAACTTTCATCTTTCTAAGAAAACTTTGATTTTTTTACCTCAGATCTTTCAAAGTGAGTGCTCAAGGCAGAGACTCGTGCTGATAACGTGTTATGAAATAATAAAGAAAAAACAAGAATATTGTAGAGAAAGAGAGAAGGAGAGAAGTTCTTATTTCTTTTGATGGGATCAAATACAATGAAGGAGAACCCCTCTATTTATAGGGATAATTTCTCCTAACTTTTCTTCAAAAGATAGACTTTCACTATAATATAAACACATGTATCCACTACAATACAAATACCTTTATAGACATTCACTATAATACAAATATATTTATAACACAATCAATATTTTTAAGGGCCTTCACACTTTTAATATAATATAGATTGATACTTTTCGATTTCAGGTATGCTCTTTCGAATGTAATGACATATTTATAAATAAATGCAACTCTATGAAAATGTACTCCCGATTTAATTTAAATTGGCTTCAATTTTATCATCCAATTTATGAGCATTGTTATTGTTTTTAAAGAACAAATTGAGTCTTGAATTTCAATAGCAATTCATAGCGTCACTAGCAATTTTTTGGCCCCTCTATGAAAAATGATCTTGGGCAGATTTATATGCCCAAGTGATACTCAAACGTATCATTTTTACCTTGTTTGTTGTGCAATGTGTATATAATATCATGTAATTGGTAATAAAATGCGAATTTATACTAACCAACATGATTAGCATTTGTTTTGCAGGTAAATGTGATTTTTAGGAGCTAAAATGCATGTTGGAATTATGTCAGAGTTGGACTTGGATGCGAGCGTGGAAAAGACCTTGGAATGCATATTTTATAGGGGCTCCGCGATGGAGCCGTGCCACGCTACCATCGCGGTAGCACACTGCCTGAGCAAGGATTAAAATGGCAATTTCCAGTGTGCCTGCGCGTCAGCTCCGTGGCACGGAGATAGGCCTCCGCGATGGCCTCCGTGCAACGTTGAGGTTAATTTTCCGGAACCTGGAAATTCCAGTGAAGGTCCGCGTCCACGCCGTGTCACGGAGGCAGTGCTCCGCGTTGGCCTCCGTGACACGTTGCTTGTTATTCCGGGAAAAATTTTCCACTAGTATAAATAGCACACTTAGGTTTATTTTAATTAGTTTTTAGTTTTTAGACTGAGTTCAGAAGTGGAGAGCAGGAACGTGGGTTAGTAGCAGTTGAAGAACGAAAAAGCTAAGGGAATTCTTCTCTTCCTTTCTTCTTTCTATCAATTGTACGTATGATTTACACTCATTTTAGGATGATCAATCCAAGAATGAGTAGCTAATTCTCTTCCTTGCTGAGGTTTTGAACATGTGTAATGAATTCTGATTTTAATTGATATGGTTTCTTCTTCTTCTTTAATGTTGTTCTATTAATTCTTGTTTTTACTGCATTAGTGATTGGCCAACATTAATGTACATCTAAAAAGTCCAATTTCACTCGAAAAAGCAAGAAATTGGAAAGTTGTGAATTAATAGGGTATTGTTCTTAACTTGATTTGGGAAAATTGGGTTTTGATGTGCTTTCCTGATAGAAATATACTTGAAAGCCGTATTAGTCAATTTAGGAACCGGAATTGTAGTGCTAGGTCAAAAATTGCATTTGATCACAGAAATGTAGACGGATGGTTTATGATTCTAAAGTGAAATTAAATACGAGAGTTTTAATTCCTAGGCAAATGTTCTTGGCTAGCAACATGAAGAAGAGAATTAACCAAAATTATCATGATTATCAAGTTTATTACTTGTTCTTAACCTTGGCATGTTCATATCCATTGTCTGAATTCACAAGTAAATAGTTGTTATTAGTTGTAGTATATATAGTTTAGAAACCAAAAACTCAGGGAACTCTTGGTTACATTGTTGTTAGCCTAATTAGAAGTGAAATAGGAATATAGTAAACTAGGCAATTTTACATATCTTGAGCCTCCTTGGATCGATACTTGGCTACTTAGCCACTTTATTACTTGTTTGATCACGTGCACTTGCGTGTCGGTTTTTAACCGTAGCAACAAACCGCGAACAAGTTTTTGGCGCCGCTGCCGGGGAGGCTAGGCGATTTGTAAAATTGTGTTTAGTGTAAATTTACTGTATTTGTATTTTTATTTTCTTAAGTGTTAACAACTTGGTCTTAGCCTGTATTTTGCAGATTGTGTTTCTGTGAACACTGGCAAGGGACAAAGAGCTGGTGGAATCTTACTTAGAGCCTGAACGTGAATTTCATAGTCAACGTAGAGAAGCTCTTCGAAAGAAGCTACAGTTGCTTAAACAGTCTATGATGGAGCAACCAAATCCACCAGTTGTGCGGGCAGTTTCAGTGCCCGATGAAGCAGCAGCAAGGCCGGTTCGCGAGGTGGCAATCCCACACGCTAATAATGTACATTCTAGCATCCGCAAACCAGAGCCTGGAGGGAGGTTTGAATTAAAGCAGAATATGGTGCAACTTTTGCACACAAGCGGGCAATTTACCGGTCTCCCTCACGAAGATCCACAACAACATCTCCAAAACTTTTTGGAGATAAGTGACACTTATATACCCGCTGGAGTGTCACCTGATTATGTTCGGCTCACCTTATTTCCATTTTCCTTACTTGGTGAAGCCAAGAGGTGGTTAAAAGCTGAACCACCCAATTCTATATCAACGTGGGATGATCTTGCACGGAAGTTTCTTATCAGATTTTTCCCTTCTGGTAAAACAGCCAGACTTAGGAGTCAAATCCTAAGTTTTAAACAAAGGGAAGGGGAAAATCTATATCAAGCCTGGGAAAGATTCAAATCCATGTTGCGGGACTGTCCTCACCATCATCAGTCCAATGAGGTGTTGGTACACACGTTTATTGAGGGTTTGGAACCCCACACTAAAATTCTGTTAGATTCAGCAGCTGGAGGGCAAGCGCTGGAGAAGACATATGAGGAGCTGTACACTTTGCTCAACCGAATTTCACAAGGCAATCCAGAATGGAATGCAGATTCTTCAAGAGGTGGAGCAAGGAAAGCAGCGGGAGTGCTTGAAGTGGATGGATTCACAGCTATCGCTGCACAGATAGCTGCTTTGCAAAATCAGCTAAACACTCACTTCAGCAATATAAATTTGAACCAGCCTTCAGCTTCAGCCAATGCAGTTCAACAGATGTGGTGTGAAGTGTGTGGTAGTAGTGAGCATTCAGCTGAATGCTGTGGTGCAAATCCTGATTCTGTTAACTTTGTGGGCAATGCACAAAGAAATCAGCAGCAGTTTGGTAGTGGCTAACACTCAAATTGGAGGAACCATCCGAATTTTTCGTGGGGTAGCAACAATCAACAAGGCTAAAGTTCAGGGCAGGGTATGCACAGAAACCAAGGAGGGCAACAAAATTATCAAGCTCAATTCAGAAATCATAGTGCCCCTCCTCCACCACCATCACCGACTATTGAGGAGATGTTCAAAACCATGATCGCTAATCAGGCACAATTGCAGGCTGACTATGTCAAATTGGCAGCCGAAGTGAAGAACAATCAATTGGCGACCAAGGCTCTTGAATATCAGTTTGGGCAGTTTGCTAGTGCCCAAAATACTAGACCCAGAGGAGGACTACCTAGTGACACGGATCCTAATCCAAAGCAGGTAAATGCAGTGACCACGAGGAGTGGTTTACAGTTGAAGGAGGTGGAACCGGAAAGACCACCTCAAAAGTCAGGAGCAGCAGATGTTGAGGGAGAGCAAACCTTGGATAAGGGGAAGACTAAAGAAGCTGAACCAGAAAGGCCTCCACCCCCGTTCCCTCAACGACTCAAGAAACACAAGGAGGAGGCGTGTTTCCAGAAATTCATGGAGGTACTTAAACAGGTACATGTTAACTTACCTCTTGTTGATGTCTTGCAGGAGTGCCAAAATATGCGAAGTATATTAAAGACATCGTGGCTAACAAAAGTCATTTGACTGAGTATGCCACGGTAGCTTTAACGGAGGAATGCACTTCCCGTATTCAGAATAGGTTGCCCACAAAACTGAAAGACCCTGGAAGTTTCACTATCCAGCTTACTATTGGGCAAAGTATCCGAGCTCGTGGATTATGCGACTTGGGGGAAAGCATAAATCTGATGCCATCTTCGGTATTCAGAAAGTTAGGTCTAGGGAGTCCTAGACCTACAACGGTAATCTTGCAGCTAGCAGACAGGTCTTTAGCTAAGCCGGATGGCATTGTTGAGGATGTGTTAGTGCAAGTAGGCTCCCTCATTTTTTCGGTCGATTTTATTGTTCTGGACTTTGAACCAGATGTTGAAGTCCCATTTATTTTGGGACGACCCTTTTTGGCAACCGGAAAAGCATTAATCGATGTAGCTGCGGGTCAACTCACGATGCAAGCTCATGACAAGGTCGAAGTGTTCGACGTGTACAAGGTACCTAAGCTCCCAACTGTTTATAAGGAACTCTCGGTGATCAACATAATTGATCATGGGAATGCTAATGGAATGAGTGATTCCCGAGAGTTACTAGGTAAGCCACCGGATAAGGTTGAGAACTACTGGGGGGATGACCATGATCGGGACAAATCGTCCATCTCCCTAGTAGACAAGTGAGCATAAAGGACGTCGAGCCGTGACGGTAAACCAGGCGGTGCACGGGAGGCAACCCGTGAAAAATATTTTCTTTCTTTCTTTTTAGTGTAAATAATTTTTATTTTTCTTATCTTTTTCTTGACTAGGTTTAGATTTGCATTTTAGTTAGTATTTTTTATTTTAGTTAGGGAAATCTATTAATTTAACCAATTTTTGTTTAGTGAGGTGATTTTCAGGTATAACGGAGGAAATATACATGGAATCGAGAAAATGAGGCGAGGTATGAAAAATTAAATTTATTGGTGAAACAGAGCACTGGCGCGTTGGCGCCGTGTCACGGAGGCAATGCACCGCGTTACACTCCGTGACACGTTGAAGGCAAAATCCGAATTTTTCAAAAATTCAGTAAGCCAACGCGTTGGCTCCATGTCACGGAGGAGGGGCTCCGCGTTACCCTCCGTGACACGTTGCCCCTTATTCAGTGCCGGGTCACATCGGGTTTCCGGGTGACCCGCGTGTTTTCTTAATTTAAAACCCCCGATTTCGCCCCTATTTTCCCCATTCCCTCTTCCCTCCGCGACCAAACACCCATTTCCCCCTCCCCAAGCAACGTGCCACGTTAATAGGCAAGGAAAAACGTCAAGTTTCTTCGGTTCTTCAATTCTAAGGTATGTTTTCATTGTCTAACTCAATTTTTTGGCGATTTTTGTCAAATTTGGGCATGTAAGGTGAGATATATCACCCTAGGTAGAAATTAAATATGATATTGAATTATTTTGTGATTGAGTATGTTCGGATTGTTGTATTTGGTGTTTGAACTTGTCGATTATGTAAATAATTCGAAATCGATTGTCGAATTGTATTCTAGAGCTTGGGTTGTTGAATTTGACTTGGGCAACTTGATAGTTTGGTGAAATTGATGCCGGGGTGTGTTTATTATTTGAGATAAGTCGTGGTAAATATTGTGTAAATGTTAAAAGACGACTAATTCTCGAATTTTTGTGGGAAAATGCATAAAATGTGTGAATTGGTTAGATTATTTAGATTAGCTTGTATATAAAATGTTTTTATAGTTGTTTTTATTTTTGTTGTTGTTTTTGTTGCGAAGTGCGATGGTTGAAGTATTAGCGATAGTAGGATTGGGATTAGCTGTATGAAGTCTGAGTAGTACGCTAACCGTTATGCTGTCGAAATTTTGTTACGAACGCACTAAGCAATATGTGTATAGTTGTTTGTGTTTGGGGTTGTGAATAGAGCTATCCTTGCTGTAATTTTGTAGATATTGTTAAGGACTAAGTGTGGGGTAAATTTTATGTAACCCGACCTTAGCCGAAGCTAACAAGTTTTTAGCTTAACGTTGTGCTTGTTTGTGTAAATTGACAGGTACAATGGCTAGCAGACAAGACAAAGGCAAGGGTGCTTCTACCTCAGGCACCGACAGGAAAAGGATGAGACTGGGCACCGCAGTCCCAGCTGCACCCGCTGTTCCGCGCGGCCAACACCGCCGATACGGAACAAGATGGGTCACCGATGAAGGGAAGAAATGGTATGCGAAACTCAAAGAAAACAAGTACTTCCCGGAGGAACATATTGCAAGGGAACCACTCGCACAGGAGTTCCCTCGCAGCGTACAGAGGATCGAAGCAACTGGGCTCAGCTTTATTTTTCAGGAGCCCAAGGAGTGCAACCTTCACTTGGTCCGGGAATTTTATGCAAACTGGAACCCGGCGATCAGAAGCCACACTATAAAAATCAAAGGGCAGATTGTCACTCTCGAACCCCAGCAGCTGAATGCCATCGTTGGAGCGCGGGACACAGACGCCCACGTTCTCCGCCAGCTAAACATCACCCCACCGTACGCCGACATCAGACGTATGTTGTGTGGGGCTCGATCCACAGCCCGATGGAGTAGACACAAGGAGAGGGGTTACCACCAGACTCTGCCCTATTCGCAGATGAACAGGGAGGCCAGAATCTAGCTAAAAATTGTATGTTCGTGCTTGATCCCGGGAGTCCATATGACAGATGTGACCCGGGACCGTGTCTGCTTGGTGTATTCCCTTATGAAAAGGCTTGAGATTAATGTGGGGGCGGTAATAATATCCGCCATGAAGAGAGCCAGACTGCACCAGGGCCACAGATACGGGTTTGGCGGACTCATCACCACCATCCTCCGAGGCTCGACATTGAGGAAGAAGCCTTGGATTATATTCCGCAGTTGGAGCGGAGGGCCCTCGACATGACAAAGACTAAGGCCCCCGACACTACACACAGACCGGTATTGACTTTGGGCGAGCGACATGCTCGTGACGATCAGTACATGGCCCGTATGTTCGGCATGCAGATGCTGCAGCTACGGATAGGTGGGAGACCAGCCACCGAGGAAGAGTTATGGCAGTTGGAGCTGGACTACCCCTTTGGCGAGAACGCCAGAGCCTTATGTAAGGTGGGGCCAGCCTTCGTGGAGCCGACTGATGACGATGTCCCTACTGATGAGGAGACACGTCGTGAGGACTCCGATGTGGAGTCCGATGACGACGATGGAGCTGATTCGGATATGGGCGACGAGGCCGCAGCACCGGATGAAGAAGTCAAATATTTCGACTGAGCAGGGAGTTCCACCACCCAAAATTTTTGTGCTTTGTATTTTTGTGAACACTGGGGACAGTGTTCGATTTAAGTGTGGGGTGGGGAGTAGTTAGGTGCTGGGACATAGGCTCTAAACTGCTGTATAATTTTTCCTTGATGTTTATGTATGTTTGTGCTTTCCCTGTTGTGAACTGTTTGCGATGCATGTGTATATATTTGTTGTGTGGTTAATGATGTGTGTTTTTGAAAGTATGGTTGCCATTGTAAATATTTTGTAAATTTTGTAAATAATTTTTTTTTCTTCTATCGACATGATCGATATTTTTTAAAATTTTTGCGAAAATATTTTGCACTTGTAAATATTTTCTTTCTATCGAAATGATCGATGTGTTGCAAAATTTTTTTCAATTTTTATATATATATATTTTTGGGTTTCTCGGAGTTTGTTTTCGGTTCTTTTACCGAGAATAGTCCCATTGAACCGATGTCATAGTTAGTGACCATTCCCTATGATGGATGGATGACGACCGTCTTAAGGGAAATGTAGTCGGTAGGAGTAGGATTTTTATTTGTTTTTAGTTTTTCTTTGGTGGATTGCATCAATGAACTGTAGTTGCTTATGGTTGCTAAAGTTTCGTTGCGTGTTGTAATTGATGTTCAAAATGTGAAAGTGATTCGTTTGAAAGCATGCAATTCTGTAAATATGTTGAGTTACCTATGCTAGAGAATTTGATTCATTATGATGGAGGCTTAATCTTGAATTCATGTAATTGACTAATTAAAGAGTCTGTGAATGCATCTTGATTCGAGCATGTGCATGAAGTGTGAAGTGAGGTTTTGCTATTCCATGTCATTGTAAATTGTCTATAACTTGCCTGGTGTGTATACAAAACGAAATGAAGGAGGTGTAGTGTTGGAAAGGATGTAGGCATTTCTTTTCTTTAACCGATAGTTTCCATTTTTTTTTCTTGTCAAATTCTACCTTTTTATATGTTGTATACCCTAGTCAGCCCGTTGAGCCTTTAGACGATTTCTTTCTTTTGTCCAAAATTGTATGAACTAAGCTTTATTCCTTCTTTTCATTAGCCTTAAAGTCTATAAGAAGCTCTTAAGCGCTTGCAAAGAAAAGAAAATGTTTCCCAAAGTGTTAAAGAGTGAAAAGAGTGAAAAGAAAAAGAAAAGCAAAGTGAGGAAAGAAAAGATGAGGTTGAAGAGGCACTTGTTGTAATTAAATGATAGTGAGGGTACATGAAAACCCTCTGTTTTGTGTCAAGTGTGTGTGATGAAATGGGCTGTATGAAAGTAAACCAGCATGGATGGAAGAAAAAGAGAAAAGAGAGGAACAATGTCCATGAGTCGATGGGAATGAGTTAAAAAGGCGCTTAAGGATGCTAGCGATTATTATTGGCTAATCCAATATATATATACTAGATCCATAGCCCCGTTACAACCCATTAAAAGTCCTATTTGATCCTACATTGCATTTCTTTATATTAGTGGAGTAATACACTAAGGGCAAGCCTATGGGTCATGACATGATGCATGTGAATTCTTTTGGGAGAGAGAGTGAAATTAATTTTTATATGCCCCTACTTGCATGTTTGTGTGCTGCATGAACATAAAGGGGAAGTTCTCTCGAGTTGTGAGGGCACATGCTTGATGAAAGATTGATTTTCGTGTCAGATTTCTTGATTAGCTGATTTGCATGAGTTTTCCGATATCAAGAATCAGTTCTTAAAGTCTAGGAAGCCTTGATGTATTAAGGGTCATTGTATTGTACGACCAAGCATGTTTTCTTGATGATTTGCGAAAATTGAATAATCGGTATGACCGTAGCGTAAATTGTTGCACCATAGTGACGAAGGTTGGGATGTAATTTGCATGATTTGTGTATATGTTGTTCGAGGACGAACAAGGATTTAAGTGTGGGGTAAGTGATCTTGGGCAGATTTATATGCCCAAGTGATACTCAAACGTATCATTTTTACCTTGTTTGTTGTGCAATGTGTATATAATATCATGTAATTGGTAATAAAATGCGAATTTATACTAACCAACATGATTAGCATTTGTTTTGTAGGTAAATGTGATTTTTAGGAGCTAAAATGCATGTTGGAATTATGTCGGAGTTGGACTTGGATGCGAGCGTGGAAAAGACCTTGGAATGCATATTTAATAGGGGCTCCGCGATGGAGCCGTGCCACGCTACCATCGCGGTAGCACACTGCCTGAGCAAGGATTAAAATGGCAATTTCCAGTGTGCCTGCGCGTCAGCTCCGTGGCACGGAGATAGGCCTCCGCGATGGCCTCCGTGCCACGTTGAGGTTAATTTTTCGGACCCTGGAAATTCCAGTGAAGGTCCGCGTCCACGCCGTGTCACGGAGGCAGTGCTCCGCGTTGGCCTCCGTGACACGTTGCTTGTTATTCCGAGAAAAATTTCCCACTAGTATAAATAGCACACTTAGGTTTATTTTAATTAGTTTTTAGTTTTTAGACCGAGTTCAGAAGTGGAGAGCAGGAACGTGGGTTAGTAGCAGTTGAAGAACGAAAAAGCTAAGGGAATTCTTCTCTTCCTTTCTTCTTTCTATCAATTGTACGTATGATTTACACTCATTTTAGGATGATCAATCCAAGAATGAGTAGCTAATTCTCTTCCTTGCTGAGGTTTTGAACATGTGTAATGAATTCTGATTTTAATTGATATGGTTTCTTCTTCTTCTTTAATGTTGTTCTATTAATTCTTGTTTTTATTGCATTAGTGATTGGCCAACATTAATGTACATCTAAAAAGTCCAATTTCACTCGAAAGAGCAAGAAATTGGAAAGTTGTGAATTAATAGGGTATTGTTCTTAACTTGATTTGGGAAAATTGGGTTTTGATGTGCTTTCCTGATAGAAATATACTTGAAAGCCGTATTAGTCAATTTAGGAACCGGAATTGTAGTGCTAGGTCATAAATTGCATTTGATCACAGAAATGTAGACGGATGGTTTATGATTCTAAAGTGAAATTAAATACGAGAGTTTTAATTTCTAGGCAAATGTTCTTGGCTAGCAACATGAAGAAGAGAATTAACCAAAATTATCATGATTATCAAGTTCATTACTTGTTCTTAACCTTGGCATGTTCATATCCATTGTCTGAATTCACAAGTAAATAGTTGTTATTAGTTGTAGTATATATAGTTTAGAAACCAAAAACTCAGGTAACTCTTGGTTACATTATTGTTAGCATAATTAGAAGTGAAATAGGAATATAGTAAACTAGGCAATTTTACATATCTTGAGCCTCCTTGGATCGATACTTGGCTACTTAGCCACTTTATTACTTGTTTGACCACGTGCACTTGCGTGTCGGTTTTTAACCGTAGCAACAAACCGCGAACAAAAAACAGTCATTATCCCAAGTGGTCAATGCACAAGCTGAGTGAAGCTCATTATATAATGTTGGAAATAGAAAAGGAGAGTTCGGATGGTTTTCATTTATCTTTTGTAGAGATCCTTCCTTTTTCATCTTCTCAGAAGATGTTTCTTTTTTGAGATTGAGGTTATCTGTTGAAGTAATCAGCCATAGATCTCATGGCAGCTCGGAAGAGAAGAAGGAAGAGAAGGAAGAGAAGAAAGGCTGAAGTTGGATCTGTGAAACTGACCGTTTTATTAATTCTCAACCAACTGATTTCACAATACATTGAGCGCCTATTTATAGACAGCTAATATTAACTAACTAATGACTAAGCTATCACTAACTACTACACTAACTACCGGATTCAACTATGCTAACTAACTAATGAAGTAAGTTAGATTAATTACTGGTCCCCACAGTTGCTCACTTCAACACTCCCCCTCAAGCTAATGGATGAAAATAGATTTTTCATTCCGAGCTTGGCAACTAAATAGTCATGTTGTGGGGTGCACAGGCTCTTGATAAGTTGATCTGCTTGCTGTTCTTTAGTGCCAATGTGCAAAGTCTGTATAAGTCCTGCCTGAATCTTCTCCCTGACAAAATGACAATCAATGTCAATATGTTTGGTCCTCTCATGAAATATAGGATGAGCTGCTATTTGAATAGCAGCCTTGCTATCACAAAACAGTTGGACAGGTAGTTGAATATCGACCCCTAGCTCCTTAAAGAGACCAGTAAGCCAAGTGATCTCAGCCACAGTGGTGGCCATGCTTCTAAATTCTGCCTCTACAGAGCTTCTAGAGACTGTAGATTGCTTCTTATATTTCCAGGAAATTAAAGCATCACCGAATTTCACCAAATAGCCAGTCACAGACTTCCTAGTCTCCACACAAGATCCCCAATTAGAGTCTCAATATGTCACTAGTCTAGGCTTCTCAGCTGCAAGCATCAAGAGTCCTAAACCTGGACTGCCTTTAATATATCTTACTACCCTCAAAGCTGCTTCCATGTGACTTTGCTTAGGAGCATGCATGTACTGGCTTAGCACTTGAACCACAAAAGCCAAGTCTGACCTAGTCATAGTCAAATACAATAGCCTTCGTACAACCCTTTGATAACCACTTTTATCCTCAAGTTGTTGATCATTACAGTGATCTACTTTATCCACTATTCTATCAAACTCAACTGAAGTTAGTCTGTGATTAAACTCTAAAGGTGTAGAAGCAGGTTTTTCACCAGATAGTCCCATTTCAAATACTAACTCAAGTGCATACTTTCTTTGGCACATATGTATTCCTTTCTTAGACCTAGAGAATTCAATACCCAAAAATATTTCAGCTCACCAAGATCCTTCATTTTGAATCTCTCCTAAAGATCTTCTCTAACTTGCTGAATGAGTAACAGGGAACTTCCAGTGATCGATAGATCATCAACATACACTAGAATAACTACCAGATCACCTTCTATCCTTTGAGTGAACAATGAGTAATCAAAATGAGATTGGACAAATCCCATATTCACCAAAGCTTCTGTTAACTTCAAGTTCCATTGCCTAGGAGCTTGTTTCAAGCCATAAAGAGATTTATGTAGTCTGCAAGCCTTTTAACTCTCCCCTAGCTTGCAAAACCTTTAGGTATCTACATATACACCTCTTCTGCCAGATCACCTTGTAAGAAGGCATTGTGAACATCCATCTGGAAGATATACCAATGAGAGGAGGCATCTAGAGCTATAACATACCTAACAGTGACTATCTTAGCCACAGGAGAAAATGTCTCAGTATAGTCTAGCCCTTCCTGCTGAGAGTAGCCCTTAGCCACCAACCTAACTTTATACCTTTCAACAGATCCATTAGAATGATAATTCACCTTATACACCCATTTTCAGCCAATAGGCACCTTTTCAGGAGGCAAATCAACTATGGACCAGGTGTGATTGTCCTTAAGAGCAAGAATTTCAGATTTCATAGCAGCCACCCACATAGTATCCTTACTTGCCTCAGTGAAGGACTTGCGCTCAGCAATAGCAGAAAAGGAAGCCAAAGAAGCTCTGTAAGAAGGACTAAGATGATCATAGCACACATAATTGGTCAAAGGATAAGGGAAAGACTGTGTGGAATAGACATAATTAGTCACCCATGCTGGAGGTTTGGAGGTTCTATAAGACTTTCTAGGAACCATAGGAGGAGATAACTGACTAGAAGGAGAGGAAGGAAGAGGAGCAGGAGAAGAAACAGGAGGAACCTCCACTACATCTGAACCAGATAACATGTCACCAGTTTCTATAGAAGGAAGGACATGAAATAAAGGAGAAAAAGATCTTTTAATGTGTTGGAAAGGGAAGATGTGTTCTTTAAACTGAACATCCCTACTAACTAAGAACACTTGTGATCATACATGTAGTAACCCTTTTGAGAGGAAGAATAGACCAGCAGCACACAAGGATGAGCTCTAGGACTGAATTTATTTGTGCCTTTGACAATAGTAACATACCCCAAACATCCAAACACTCTAAGGTGTTGTAAAGAAGGAGTTCTTTGAAACAGTCTCTCAAAAGGAGACTGACCATTCAAAGTGACAGTAGGAAACCTGTTCAACAAGTACACTTCAGTAGACACACATTCTCCTCAAAATCTCAGAGGCACAGAGCTTTGTAACCTCAGTGCCCTGGCCATGTCCAAAATGTACCTATGCCTCCTTTCCACAACCCCATTCTGCTGAGAAGTATACACACAAGAACTCTGGTTAAGTATGCCATGTTTCTTAAGTAATTCAGACACTTGAGAATTGCATAATTCTGTACCATTATCAGTTCTAAAACACTTCATAGTACAAGAAAATTGGGTATGGATCATCAACAAGAAATCATGTAGAATTATTATGACATCAGCTTCAGAAGACATTAGAAATATCCAGGTAAATCTGGAATGGTCATCTACCAAAGTCAAGAAATATCTCCTACCATCATGTATAGGAACTCTATATGGACCCCAAACATCAGCATGAACAAGATCAAAAATAGCAGAAGAACAGGAATTACTCACAGGAAAAGGCAGTCTTGTTTGCTTAGCAATTGGACAAACATTACAGTCATGATGATGTTGCAACTGCACATGATTCAAACTGCTAACATTCTTAAGAACTCTCAGAGGTACATGTCTTAGTCTCCTATGCCAAAGAGTGGTGATATCAACTCCATTACAAGAAGTAGACTACTGCATTCAGCACTACACACGGTATTATTAGTAAAACTGGAACAAGTGGGACTATTATTCACACATGAATCAGCTTGTGTGGTTTGAGTCCATGCATTATTACACACAGTAGCAGCTTCATTATTTTGTTGCCCTTTTAGAATGTACAGTCCTTCAGATTCTCTACCAATCCCTATCACCTTCCTAGTGAAGAGCTCCTGAAACTGACAGAAGTCAAGATAGAAACCAACCATACAATTGAGCTCCTTAGTGATCTTTGAGACTGAGAGAAGATTGTATTTGAACTCAGGTATGTAGAGGACATCTTGCACCTTCTTATCCTTGAAAACTGATGAATCTCCTGTCTTACTGATAGAGACTAGTTCCCCAGTTGGTAAATGGACTTTATTACTAAACAAATTAGTTAAACTTCTATTTTGATTCAATAACTTCTCATTATGAACCATATGACTTGTAGCACATGTATCAACTATCCAATTATAGTCTACTAGTTTAGTCAAAAAAGAATAAACAATACGTGTACCAGCAGCTCCAAATTGAACTGTATTGGAACCAATCTGTACTGTATTAGCCACAGGTTTTGTGCCCTTGCCCTTGTCTAACATATGCATGGTCTGACAATACTGATCAGGAGCTAGTACAAGAGGAGTTAGTGACTGCTGAAACTTATAAGGTTGAGAAGTTTTTTGTGATGATGACACTTCATGACAGTGTCCCTGTATATTATTTTGAGCTGGTTGATAATGTCCAAAAGAATAATTCTGTCGAGACTGAGCAAATCCTTTAGCTACTTGAAAAGAACTCTGAGAATCAGTAGTATGATATCCACTATTAGGTCCAACATTGCTAACACTGTTGGCATGAACAACAGCATTCTTCTTCTTGAACTTATAGTCTGCTGGATAATCATGAAGTCTATAGAAGATGTCTTATGTATGCCCTTTCAAGTGACAGTAGTCACACTGCAAAGTAGACTTATCAACACCATTCCTGTCATACTGGTACTTTGGTTTAAAACCTTTGTGTGGCATCCTGTTACTTAATAACACAGTAGGCTCAGCAAAACTGCTTGAAAAACTACCATTATTGAGATTGTAAATCATCTTGTTAGTCAATAAGGCAGTAGGTTCAACATATCCTCCTGACACACTGCTATTTCTTTCAGCAGGATTAAATCTCTGACTTTCAACATTAAGGATCATGACATAGGCTTGATTCACACTAGGAAGAGGTACAGTCATCAGTGTTATGACTCTTTGCATGAGAGTAGGACTTATTAAGTCCCATGAGGAACTGCCACAGTTTTTGCTGCTGAAAGTGTTCATTATACTGTTTGGATTTAGGGCAGGAACATAAAGGAGGAGGCATGAGAGCTTCAAACTCATCTCTCAATTTCTTCATTCTAGAAAAATACACTGACACAGAACTAACTCCTTGAGTTAGGGTAGCAATCTCCTTATGAAGATAAAATGCTCTAGAAGCATTTACTTTATCAAATCTCTCTTTCAAATCCTCCCAGACTGAGTGGGCATTAGATGCATATATAACAGTGCTAATTAAATCCTTAAACACTCTATTCATGATCCACGACAACATTATAGCATCACATCTATCTCAGATCTCATGAAGACTAGGATTATACATCTCTTTCTTACAAGTTCCTAGCACAAAACCTAGTTTGTTTTTCCCTCACAAAACTAACTTCATAGATTTACTCCACAATGAGTAATTCTCATTTCCTTGAAGTTGAACTGAGATAAGAACCAAACCTTGAGTATCAGATGGATGAATATACAGAGGATGATTGTGATGAAATGGATCTGCAGTTTGAGTTGTCATATGTACATCTGCTGTACCGACATTACTTGTATTGTTATCATTTCTAATCGCCATTGCTCAGTCTATTCTGCAGAAGATTTATAGCTCAGAGGAAAACAGATTTGTAACCGCCTAACTCTTCGAGTTTCAACCAGAGCATCCAAATAGTGATGATGATCTCTGAGTGAATTTTGACTCGAAATTGATTTCGTCTCCTAGCTAGATCGTAGCTGACTAATGCGAATCTAACCACGTAGCTCTGATACCATGTTAAGTAATCAGCCATAGATCTCATGGCAGCTAGGAAGAGAAGAAGGAAGAGAAGGAAGGCTGAAGTTGGATTTGTGAAACTGGCAGTTTTATTAATTCTCAATCAACTGACTTCACAATATATTGAGTGCCTATTTATAGACAGTTAATACTAACTAACAAATGACTAAACTATCACTAACTACCTGATGCAACTATGCTAACTAACTAATGAAGTAAGTTAGATTAGTTACTGGTTCCCACAATTGCTCACTTCAACATTATCATATTTACTAAGTGTGCTTTAAAAAGTACATCATCAATTTCATCAAAACATTCCTTTTCAACAGTGCTCTCCTCTTTTGAAGATTTCTTAGTAGTACGAGGAGTTCTTCATCATTTTCTCAATTATCATACATTTTATTTAAAAAAAATTAGGTTCTACAACAATAAATAGCATTTTAGAAGCATCCACTTCTTCAGAAATTATTTTTTAAAATTTTCATCAAAGCTAGTGGTGCTAGATCAACAACAAGCTTTCTCATGTTTACAATTATAATCATCTTTATCTTCATCTTAGTCACTTTCTTCAGATATTACCCATCTTCATTTTTTATCGAATTTCATAAAAAGAAACCTTCTCATTCATCTTTCTTATGAAAAAAATATCATCTGCTATCTCTCTATTTAAAATCCATCTTCGTGTGGTTACTCCATAAACAATTGTTTGTCAAGGTCAACACCCTTGTTGGCCATGGACTCCTTTCCTAAGAAAAATTCTTCAAACGTTTTTTAGCTTTTAAAATCTTGGTAGTTCTGCCTAGCAAATTTTTCCAAATGTTCTGGTAATTCTCTCGCCCAACATTCTCATAGCTATAATATTTAATATCACTCATATCAATTTCGTTTTAAAGACTCATTCTTTCGTATCTGTTGAAAATTCAGACTCTTCATAAGTCCCTCAACACAAGTGACTTTGACACCAAATATTAAAGAACAGGGAAGGTGAAACATTCTCAATCATTCAAATTCGTTCTTAAAGATAAGTGAAGGAAATAATTCTTCTTTACTTCATTCACCTTGTTTTCTCAATCATTGATTCTCTTTGAAGACAAGTGGACTTCTACCAACTTGACATTCATTTTGGCTTATCATACCTAGGTATCTATAAAAAATTTTCTAACATGTACTTATAGTGGTACATGTATCATAATTTAATTTTAAGCTTTTCCTATACTAGTTCATGACCCCCCAAAAAAAATATTTTAAAAAACATGTACAACCCAACATAAAATAATGAAAAAAATTACATTTCATAACACATTTACCAAACTATTTACATATAATGACCATAGTTTAAAAAAATTACATATTGTTATACCCCGTAAATTTTAAATGAATAAATATCCTAAGGGCATGTTGGTTAAGGGATTTAGAAGGCAAAAAAATAAAATAAAAAAAAATAATAAAAATAAAATTTGATTAATAAAAGGGTCGGCCTCTTCATCAAAAATGAGTACATTTCCAGCAAAAAAACAGGGGAGAATAGTGAAAAGGAAAACCCACGTCAATATATATATATATATTTCCTTCCAATTACGCGACGAAACGCGGTCTAAACTCCGTTCCGACTTAGGTACAGGTGTATAAAGCTGCAGAGAGCAATCCTACGGAGTTGGTTTCATGAAATTTGGCCGGCGAAACGTCGTGCTACCGAGGTAAAGTAAATAGAATTGCTTTAAATTAGTACCAATGTGTTCCTAGCGTTGCAGTGAGCATTTATCCCTTCTGAACTATCGAGAAATAACGAGTTTTCGATCGTTTTTCAACAGGTTGAAGTTTGGGATAAATATATATATCAAAAGTGATAATTTCTCCCGAATATTAATGTATTTAGTTTTAATTGACGTGTATATGAATGTAGTTGGGAGAAACAGCAGAAGTACCGACGGAAATCACATCGGTCAGTCGGGTACTCATAAACCAGGTATGTAAAGTTATTCTTTCGGCAAGCCAGGAAGTACAGGGTAGAAAATAAATAGAATAAACGCTATTAACAGATACCCAGCGTACAGGAACGATTTTAGTACAAATTCCAGCAAGCATGCTAGTATATGTTACGTATCATGCGATAATCAGAATAATAGATATTCAGGCAATACGTATTTCATCTGTTGAGATTGTATCCAGTAGTAGATGGTACATTTTATATCATTGAACTATATCCAGTTATAGATGGCATGTACTATGTTATTGAGTTATATCCAGATACAATTAGATAGACAGATAAAGACCAGGTAGCAGTAAGTCCAGCAGTCAGAAACAGTGTAAGACAGCATATAGCATCAGTTATTTAAAACAGATTAGTATTTTTCATTTTAGCATGCTTGCTGTGTATGTGTTTGTATGTTGAGACTTGTTGTGGCATGTGGGCACCCTTTAGCATCCCCACCGCCCTTGGGTTATAGCTATGTCGATACCAGATTCAGATATCGCCACCAGCTGGGCGATGTCGTCCGACTAAAGGACGATGATGGCCGACCACCATGATAATACGGTCCGGACCACCCTGCTTGCAGGGGTAGTTCAGTTTACTCTGCGCAGAACTAGCACACCCTGTTTATAGGGGCAGACCACTCTGTGTGCGCACCTGTGTCCAGAGGCAGAAGTCTTCGGACTCAGACACGGTTTATTGTCAGAGGCCAAGGCCTGAGCTACGTACCCAAGGGGGCCGGTAGGAGGAGCTCACAGTTATCAGATGAGTGGAGTGACTTGTTTTTGGTTGGTTTAGACCCGGGTAGGGGTAAATAGATTGCTTGCTTGGTTGGCACATTCCGGCTTATGGGGGTCGGTCAGGTATTGTGTGTATTATTATGTATATTGACATGTGCTATTTGATACTGACAGACAGAAGGACGACACGTCTTCAGGTACGCTCAGTTAGTTACAGAATGAACAAACTCTCCCCAGTTATCCTCAGCTAGATAGACTCAGCTACTTCTTGCTTATACGTCATGTTAATGTTGCTATTCATTTCAGTTGCATATTTCAGTTTGCTTTACATGCTCAGTACCTGTGGTACTGACGCCCAGCGGGGCGCTGCATTGCTTGCCTGCAGGTACTCACGGACGAGGAGCCGATCCCTCGTGATTCCAGCCAGCCAGTGAGTCATCAGCTCCTGTCATCCGGAGTCTGATTCCCAGAGGTGTAGCTCCTTTTCTTTTGTTGTGCAGTATGGATAGGTCGGGGCCCTGTCCCGATCATTTCTATTAATTTCTTACAGTATTCGTAGAGGCTTGCAGTCTGTATATATTCCCTGTGGTTACTTGAGCCGGCCGTGTGGGGCCGTGCAGTCTGCTGTAGCTGTTTAGCATTTCAGTTTATGTTGGCCGTGTGGGGCCTTAGTTTGACAGTAGTGGTGACCTTGCCGGTCACGTAGTTTTACAACAGTCTTGTGTTGAGTTACAGATAACTAGACAGCATGGTGGCCTTGTCGGCCCGCATAGGTTCCTTGTTACAAGTTTGTTTCTGGTTAGCTGTTGTTACAGGTACAGATGGCTACAGGTCAGTTGGCCGGAGGCTGTATTTACAGCCGTTATATAGCCGGTTTGTTTCTTGAAATAGAGCCAAAGCCAGCCAAAGCACCAGATGTGCTCATGCTGGACCATTTAGCAGTCTAGAGTCTAGCAGGCACCAGGTGCCCGTCATACCCCCCAAGGTGGGGTGTGACACATATAATGACTTTATTTCATTTAATGTGATATTTTTTATTTATTACTTTGTATTTTTACCTTTTAACCGTGGATCCTTAATTTACTGAATTAACTTCTAACTAAACCCATTTTCTTCTTCTTCTCTCTCCAACATATTCATCCTATTCCCCTTTTGTTCTTATTCAACCTTAATCAAATCTCCAACCGTAATCAAATCTCTGAAATTTCGCTACATTATCTCAGAATCTTCTCTAAATCAAGTAAGTCAATTACTGATTTTTCTTAAATTTTAAATACATATTTTTTGTATTTGAAAATAAATCATTCTTTTAATCAGTGCGAATATTATTTTTTTTTGAATTCAAATCTGTAAGATTTTTTGATATATTATGTTGATTTACTTTCATATGTAGTCATGTCCCACATATATTCATCAAATAAATAAATGTATTTACTTGTATTTATGGAACAAATCAAATTCATATATTATATCATGATATTAATATTTTGCTATACATACACATTTAAGTTTTTTAAATATGCATTCTTTTTGTTGAGATAGGTATGTATTTTTTTTGTAAAATATTTATTTTAGAAAGGATATACAATCAAATACATAGCACTGTATGTATTTTTTTTTAATTGAAACGGGTATGTATTTTTTTTCTTTTTGCAAAATATGTATTATTAACAGGGATATACATTCAAATACATAGCTCTGTATGTATTTTACATATACAGATTATTTTCAAATACATATAACTGTGTTATTTTTGATAGTTTTGTATTCATTAGTAAAAAATATTAAATTTAAAAGAAATACATTTTAGTAGTAGTACATATAAATATATATGTATTTTTTTTTAGAGAAATACATATTAGTGCGCACATATTATTCTGAATAGGTATGTATTTAAAATACATGTTATTACAAATAACATGTTTTGATTTTTTCATATAAATGAATTTTGTTTGTATTTGCATGGTACAAATTATTTCATTTATTTTTTATTTTTTCTTATTTTTCTATTTTGTAACAGGAAATAAACTATTTTGTTAAAAAGCTTCCTAGATGTGCCCCACACATGTGTTGTTAAACGAACAAATTTCATCTGACATAATTTATCATATATTTAAATCACCAACATATTAGAGAAAATTTATTCATAAAAAATTTTTGAATACAAACCCTCAGACTGAACGATAAATTCCACTAAATTTTTTATGGAATACATGTAGATGATTTTTATTTTAATTTTACAAGTTGTTATGGTAAATAAGGATTATGTCATTTATTAGAATCCTATTATTAATTAAATATAATAATTATCACTTGAGTGATTTATGGTAACCGAAATTCTAATTGAAACCTAATCTCTAAAATCATTCAAATTCTCAGATTTTATATTTGCATTGGTTAAATACAAAGCATGTCACATAAATTATTTCCATTTTATGTAAATAATTAAATTGTGCCACTTAAGCCTGATTTCTCTCAAATTATTGTCATTTCTGAAATTTTCTATAAAATAATACACCCACATAGTCATATTTTTTATTTACACTAGCATAACCAATATTTCTCCGCAACGGTGTTTATAAACATTGTATACAACATTATACACTAATTGTAGACAATATATTAACCTTGTAAAATAGCTCATAGGAGATATTTATGCACATTTTTATACTACTACTACAACAATAACAACATATTCAATGTAATTTAACGAGAGTATTTACACACACTTTTACACTATTATACAAAATTATATAAACGTATGCAAATTTATATATTATTGACTAAGTCATTGTGAATTTTTAAAAAAATTAACAGAAATTTTATCAGTAACTCAGACTTCAAATTATATAAACTTATACAAAATTGATCTACGTGTAATCAAAAAGTTGATCTTTATTGGTCTAACCACACTCTTATTGACGCTTTTCAAACATTGGTTGATTTGAGAATGCACAAAACTGTAGAAGTGCTTCATCTAAAGGTTCGAAGGTATTTATTTGAACTTTTTTAATAGAAAATTATATTATATAAATAAAATATTTTATTTTTTATTTTTTATGTATATATGAGATTGGTTTAATGGTTTAGAGAATTCAAAATTCACAGAAAAACAAATCAAATTCTAACAAGTTCTTTTTTTGAGCAAAAGTTAGTATACTTATACTTTTTCTTTCTTTTGATAAACGGGATACTTATATATATAAATTAGATCATAAGGGCCTGATCTTGAATCAGAAAGTTGCATTGTTTAATGTTTGGGCCATATTCTAGCCCACTTCATAACTATTACAGACAAAAGTTATCCTAGGACACAGTGTTCCTGAAATGCCTGCCCAAACTGTTTCAACCGCAAACATTGGAGGAACTATCAAAATAGTTGGTACTCCAAAAACAGTGCACTTCGCGTCCTCCTTTGCCTGCAAATTTAAAGAAGTTGGAGCTTCCAACTTCTGCATTAATAATCTGCACTCAAAAGTTAAGTTAATTATATGACAAAAGTGGTCATTGATAAGCATATTAATAATTTCTTTCGAGTCCGTGTTAATTTCTAGAGGTAGTAGTTCATGTTCAACTGCAAAGGGGCCTTGTATTAGAGCTTGAAGTTCGACATTATGGACGTTGTGTAGGGAGTACTACCCAAAAAATCCAACTCATTCTTTTCTATGATTTCTAATGACACGTCCTAGTCCTCCTGGGCCAGGGTTTTATATCTAGTCTTACATAGAAGCCACAAAGAGAGGAACTTATTGTCAACATGGTTGTTTGATGTCTTTAATTTCATTTTAAGGGTATATTGGTCATAGTTGAATCAATACTTATGCATAATATGCTACTACCCAATTGTTTATACTTATTAGAAAGGCAACTTTCTCGATGTTTAGTGGTTGTTATAATTATACTACTTATATGGTTGTTAGAATTTGAACTCTGTGCCTATGACTTTGGGGATAAATGCAGATTGAATTTAGTGGACAAGAAGAGATAACATGGAGAAAGAAAAAAGCAGAGAAGAAAAACAGAAGCAAATATCTATGCTTCGTTGAGTTGTTATAAATTTTCAATTATTTCACAAATACTTGTTACATTATTCATCCAAATCATTCACACTAAGCTTGAGTCCGTGCTCAACACGGGCTATCTCCTCGCTAGTCAAAGAGGAAATTATCCTTGGTGTCCCCAAAGTATTCCGGTTGAATTTTTATGTGTTTAATTAAAAAAATTTAAAAATAACTTTGAATTGAAAAAATATGTTATTAAAAATTTCTATTATCCCTCATATATAAGTACTAATTTTAACCTATAAGGCAAATTTGTGATCAATTAAGCAAATTTATTATTTTAAAATATTTTGCACTTCTATCTTATAGACAAAAGCTAGAACTTATGTTTGATGCCTATTTTATTCACCAAACATTAGTTCTAACTTTTACCTATAAGACAAAACTGGGCAGATACACTGTCTTGAAATATTCTAAACTTTATCTTATAAGCAAAACAAATTTATATCAATAACTTATCTATGATGGGCAACAAACACTTTGCCTAGTAAATTTTTTGAAGTAAAAACTATTTTTTAAATAATAGGAAAATAGTTTCTAGCCTTTTACAATTTTTTTTTTAAAAAAATTACGTTTTATGACATTTTTACAAGAGATCTTCATTTTTATATATAAAAGACCATTTTTATACAAAAAAAAATAATCTAAAAAGCCATTTTTTTAAAAAAATCCAAATTATAAAGAACAAGAGATCTCATTCCTGGTCAGTGAGTCGTCCCTTTCTTCTTAACCGCGACATTAGCTAACCATTGTCTCACGTTTAGCCGACATTTAGATGAATATCACTTTCAAATATCAATCAATTTTTAAGCATGAGAAAACAAAAATTATAATCACAAATTAAAAGACTACATACTTTTGTCCTAAATATTTCAAACTTATTTCAAATTATACACAAAATTGACTAAATAGGATAAAATATAAAAGTATGGACTTATTTTGATAATAAGCTTGAGCAAATAATATATTGTGTAAAAATCAGATAAAAAATATATGTGAGCTTTATACATTAACCTCCCTAAATCCTAATTCATAAACTAAGATAATTCATATATCATAAAAATAAAAATAAAAATAAAAAATAAAAGATCCTTTTGTTTCTTTCAACATAGTATTCACATTTCAACATATAATACGACTTCACCAGTTTTGATGATTTGCAAGTTCCAAATATGAATTTAAGAGTAGGGTTGGACATGTGGTCCTCCATAGATTATCACTTCAAATTGAAGGACTTCGTCTGTCCATTTCATGTGGTTTACTATCACATGGAAGTGATACTAATTTTCCTAACTTGCCCGGCAATTTCCTCTCTTCTTTGAGAGACATACAGAGGTAGAGGCGGATCTAGAAATTATAAATATATATATATAATAAAGAAATAACATAGACATGCCAATTATTTACTATAAAATTTAGGATGAAATTCTCTGATTTTTTTTATTTTTAAAAGTGCTATAACTACTAGAATATCAAGAAATTGAAATTTGAAAAAACACTAAAATGAAAATCAAACCCAGGTAAAACTACTAAGGCCTCATTTGTTTGAATTTATAAGGTATGAATCTGAATGGTCCAAATTTTAGACCATCAATTGTCTTATTTACATTAAAATTTAAGCACTTAGTCTGAATATGTTTCAACCATTAAGATCTTGAACAAAATTCTAATATTATTAAGAGATATTTGGTGTGAATAATTTTCACTAATTACTCTATTCACAATCACCAACTACCACCATTAATCATATATGCTATTACAAACCATCACCACTACAGTCGTCAATCACCAACCACCTCTGCATGCCATCACAACGCTCAATGGTAACCACCATCGCTGCCACCCATTGCTGTCAGTTGCCACTACAGATAGCACTTTCATCATTATAATTATATCCGCTGACACACCGGCTGCTGCCGTCGCCGCCAATTTTCTACTATCAATCACCCTCCCATCACAACTAGCACTCTCACCAACTACCACCAAACACATCATCAACCACCACAACCACTAACTACTAACATCAACCAACTTCATAACCACCATAACCACTAACTACTAACATCAACCAACTCCATAACCACCACCATCACTATCAACTGCCACAATATCCACCCGTCACTACAACACCAATCACCTCCGCCATCATTATTATTAGCCATTAATATTAACCATTATTATCACAATCAATACAATCACCACCACCATCACTAACGAACATAAAAATCTGCGTAGCTTCCCAATTACTCATCGGAAAGCCAACTTTCTCGATGTCTAACTATATTTTAGTTGTTAAAATTTAAATTCTATGCCTATTGACTTTTGGAATGAATGCAGATTGAATTTAGTGGACATGAAGAAAGAAAAAACAGAAGTAGTTAAAACAGAAGCAAATATCTATGCTTCGTTGAGTTATTATTAATTTTCAAATACTTATTATATTTTTAATTATCAGTCTTGAGTCTTGACAATAATTATTCATCCAAATCATTCACACTAGGCTCGGATCCACGCTCAGCACAGGCTATCTCTTCACTAGTCAAACATGAAATTACGGTTTTGAATTTATATTTTTATCCGGCTATCTCCTCACAAGTCAAACATGAAATTACAGTTAATGTCTCTCAAAGCGTTTGAATTTAAATTTTTATCCACTTAATAGAAATTATAAAATATCACCTCAAGTTGAAAAAATTGGCTATGAAGTATTATCTTCAGTCCAATTTTTCTTAATCGCAACATTAACTAATCATTGTCTCAGGTACAGTCCGCATTTATATCAATATCACTTTCAAATTTCAATCAACTAATAAGCACAAGAAAATAGAAATAACAATCACAAATTAAAGAATTACATTACTTTTTCTCCGAAACATTTCAAATTATACACAAACTTGACTAAATAGGATAAAATATAAAAAAAAAATAAAAAAAATTGAGCTCATATTAATAAGCTTGAGTCAAATAATATACAGTGTAAAAATCACATAAAGAAACGCATGTACTCTAACCTTCTAAATCTTAATTCATGAACTAAGATAATTCATATATCACAAAAATAAAAATAAAAAATCTTGTAATGAAATAATAAAAAAAGAACAAGAATATTATAGAGAAAGAGAGAATGAGAGAAGTTTTTATTTCTCTTGATGGGATCCTCTTGAGGAGTTAAAGGGATTATTTACAATGAATGAAGAACCCCTTTATTTATAGGGGAAAACTAACTTGGTCCCAAAGTTACAAACCCTAACTTTCCTTCTAAGAAATAGACATTCACCATAAATAGAAAATATATTTATAACACTCCCCCTTGGATGATTATTTGATAGATAATGTGCCTCGTTAAAACCTTACTAGAAAAACCCAGTGGGAAAAAATCTAGTGAAGGAAAAAGAGTACTCATATCTAATAATACACATTTTGGCTGCCTCATTAAAAACCTTACAAGGAAAACCCAGTGCGACAAAACCTCATAAGAGAAAAAGAGTACAGTGCGTATTAACTCCCCCTAATTAGAACATCCTTGAATCTTTGCATCTCGATCTTGTGCACCATCTTCTTGAAAGTTGCAGTTGGTAGAGATTTAGTGAATAAATCAGCCACATTGTCACTTGAACGAATCTGTTGCACATTGATATCACCATTCTTTTGGAGCTCATGTGTGTAGAAAAACTTTAGCGAGATGTGCTTCGTTCTATCTCCTTTTATGAATCCTCCCTTTAGTTGTGTTATGCATGCTGCATTATCTTCATACAAAATTGTGGGTACTTTGTCACATTTCAAACTACATTTTTCTCTAATGAAATGTATCATGAACCTCAACCACACACATTCTCAGTTTGCTTCATGAATAGCTATTATCTCAACATGATTTGATGAAGTAACTACGAGAGACTGCTTTGTAGATCTCCAAGATATGACAGTACCTCCACATATGAGCACGTAGCCAGTTTGTGATCGAGCTTTCTGTGGGTCAGATAAATACCCAATATCAGCACAACCAACAAGATCGGGACTGCAATTGTTAGAATAATATAAGCTCATATCGGTAGTCCCTTTTTAGATACCGCATTATGTGTTTTATCCCATTCCAATGCCTCCTAGTAGGAGCAGAACTATACCTTGCTAACAAATTAACCGAAAAGGTTATATCAGGTCTTGTAGTGTTAGCAAGATACATTAGTGCACCAATTACACAAAAATATGGTACTTCAGGACCAAGAATTTCCCCATTCCTTTCTTGAGGTCGGAATGGATCCTTATTCACATCAAGTGATAGAACAACCATCGGAATAAATGGATGTGCACCATCCATATAAAATCTTTTCAACACTTTTTCTGTATAAGCAGATTGATGAATAAACACACCATTTTTCGAATGCTCAATTTGCAGACCAAGACATAATTTTGTCTTTCCAAGGTCTTTCATCTCAAATTCCTTCTTTAAATAATCAATTGTCTTTTGAAGCTCTATTGGAGTTCCAATAAGGTTTATGTCATCTACATAAACAACAAGTATGACAAACTCCGAAGTTATTTTCTTTATAAAAACACATGGGCAAATTTCATCATTTATATAACCTTCCTTAGATAAATATTCACTAAGACGGTTATACCACATGCGTCCAGATTGCTTCAAACCATACAATGATCTTTGCAATCTAATTGAATACATTTCCTGAGACTTTGAACGATATGTTTCAGGCATTTTAAATCCTTTAGGAATTTTCATGTATATCTCATTATCAAGTGATAACATTCATTAGTATTTAAATGCGTGACATCTTGTGGTGTCTGGACTACAGGTCCAATAAGCTTTACGCTTATCAATATGCATCATTTCACTTGATAATTATTTCTACATCAACATGCTTTAATAGACGTAGAATTTAGATCCTCACAATCTTTTACAATATTGCGAGCTATATTGTATCAAAGATATCGTCGACGGTATATCATTTGTATCGGTCTGCAATTGGACATAACCTATTGAGATCTCATCACTTTCAATGTTTTGTTAGGTACCTAAACCTCTTATAAGATTTCATGAAGTGTTATATCGTAAGCTCTTCAAGAGCACATTGCCTCCTTATTATGACCATCCTAATCATTTGCTCCTCTCCTTCTTTAAGGAGTTCTATATTTGAAACCGTTTGATCTATCACGCTTCAGCCGTCTCATAGACCCTGTCCTTCAAGGACCTTTCGTTGGAGCATTTGCAACTGAATTATAAAATAGAGTTAGCAAATATATCTAGCAATTGATTTGCAATATTTTGCAAGTGAATTATCTGTTGAACTTTGTTCACCTTTTTTTTTCTCGAGGATCCAGATAATTCATCCCACACTCAATTTTCAGCTGCTAATCACTTCTCCCCCTAATATTAGAAAAACTAACATTTACCCCCAAGCTCATTTGGGGACCCATCTTTGTGTGTTGTGGTGGAGCAATTGAATCATATATCGCACATTCAAATTTTAGATGGAATTATTTGGTTCCTGACCCTGAACCAATTGTGATAGGGGAACCTTGTTGGCTTGATGCATTCAAGTGTTGCTATATGTTAAATAAACATATCTCATACCAAATTTTATTTAGGAGTTTTATTCTCATAACCAATGATTTAGCTATAATTGGAGGCATACAATTTTATAGGGGAAAATTAACTTGGTCCCAAAGTTACAAACCCTAACTTTCCTTCTAAGAAATAGACATTCACCATAAATAGAAAATATATTTATAACAGATCTTTTCTTCTTTCAACAAAGGACTCACGTCTCAACAATATAATAAATAATATGACTCTATCAGTTTTGATGATTTCCAAGTTCCAAATATGAATTTAAGAGTGGGGTTGGACATATTGTCCATTTGACTTCAAATTGATGGACGCCCCCCTGTCCATTTCATGTGGTTTACTATCACACGGAAGTGATACTAACTTTCCTAACTTGCACGGCAGTTTCCTCTCTTCTTTGAGAGGCCTACAGAGGAGGATTGAAAAATTAAAAGTTGGCATATTATTATCTTTATTATAAATATATTAAATTTTCTTTTAAATAACATAAACATGTCAATTATTTATTATAAAATCCGGAATGGAATTTCTTTTTTTTTAAAAAAAAAACGCTATAACTACTAAAATGTCAAGAAATTAAAATTTGAAAAATTGCTAGAGTGGAAATTGAACCCTTGTGAAATTACTAAGGCCTCATTTGTTTGAACCTAATATGAATTGAATAGGTCGGTGGATAAGAAGATTTGTCCATCAGTAATGGAAATTACATTAGTAGGAATATAAGCCGAAACATCTTCGGATTGAGATTCGACTATTGGTAAGGCGGTCATACTTCCTTCACCTAAACTAGAACTTAATTTTGCGACTCTTTCCAAAAGGCGTGAATGCAAATAAAAAACATCTCCTGGATAAGCTTCACGATCGGGCGGTCTTCGTAATAGAAGAGACATTTGGCGATAAGCTTGCGTTGTCTGAATCTGAATGGTCCAGATTTTAGACTATCAATTGCATTTGTTTATATTAAGATTTAAATACTTATTTAATCTGAATAGATCTTAATCATTAAGATTTTAAACAAAATCTTAATATTATTAAGAGGTATTTTGTGTGGATAATTTTCACCGCCACTCTATCTACAATAATCAGTCACCACTAAACCACCTCTGCCATCAACACTATCGTCAACCACAACCAACTATCTCTATTATCACAACCATCAATGATAACCAGCACGGCTGCCAATCACTATTGTTTGTCACTACCAACCTACCATCTTCATCGTCATAATTATATCCATCACACTATCACTGCCGCCACTTCCGCTGCGGCCAATCCCTACTACCAACACCCCACCATCACAACTAGAACCGCCGTCAACTACCACCAAATACATCATCTACCACCACATATTCTTCAGAAGCTGCCGCCACCGCCACCACTACCAATACTACCAACTAACAACATCAACCAACTCCACCATCACAACCACTAGCACCACTATCATCTACCACAGTGTCCACTTGTCACTGCAACACCATCCACCTCCACAATCACAATCACAATCAACAACACTGTCATTATTAGTCACTAACACTAACCATTACCATCACCATCGCTACAAACCATCTCCACCATCACTTGCAAATATAAATATTTTTTTTATATAAAATAGCAATTTTATTTTATTGAATTTATTTAATTATATTTTATTTAAATTGAAAATTTGTTATATTTAAAATAAATAAATTATGCATGCTCAGATATTAAAAACAAATAGACTTAATAATTTAAGAGTGGTTTGGTAGCTGATTAGAGTTATGCAAGTATGAGTAATACATGAATTAGTTACGAGGGAATTTATGTATTGTTTTATATAAGATTTAGTTATTCATGTAATACTTAGTCAACCTTCTATCCTAAATAAAATAATATATAGATTCCCTTATAGCAATTATATGGATTAGTCGTGAAGGTTTCTAAATTGCAAAAAATAAAAATAAAAAAAATAAATACCGTATTAATTTTATACATAAATACCTAACCTCCTAACAAACTACCAAACATGATATTATTTATGCAAAACTTAAAACCTGCATAACTCATCTTTAAATCAGCTATCAAACGACTCCTTAGTGTTAAAATCCAGATATAACATCTTAATCTTAGTGAATACAAATGACGCCTAAATGTCCACTCATGCAACTCAAATTAACCAATGAAACCACTTCATCTTTATTGTTAGGAGTGTCAAGTATCAAAATATATACACTATTTAAGATACATACATATATACATAACAATTTTTTTCAAAATTATCGAATATCCGTGACCCCCACCCAAAGGATAGGGCTGCCTCTGTTGAGAGGTATACTGCTAAGTTAAAGGACCATAAAAGGACTTAACCTACTGCAATTTAACAGGTTGATTTCTACAGCTATACAAACTCTAGGCCAAGTTGCATGTCTTAGACATTACATAATGAAAACATACTTGTGTTTTTTTTTAATTTTGTGAGACATATTGGAGTCACCCAGGGTAACTGGGTATATTATGGGAGCTAAGACGATGAGCTACTGAAATATACTTCTTTTCAACAACTAGTTACATCGTCAAAAAATTCTACTAATTGACTGCTTAAACAAACACCGGAAGAACGGCCGAACCTGAGAATCAACGTGTTGCAAGTTGTACGTATGACAAATTTTGTGAGGAATCTCTGCCTCAGGTCTTGGTGGGCTAGCCCATAGTCTTCTGTCTTGCCTCAAGCGTTGGAAATCAACTTAAGAACGAGTCAATAAGAGTCTTCAATCCTAGGAAATGAAATATTCCATCAATAACGACTAGTAGAAACACAATTTAATTTAATCCATAAGGCTGTGAAGTAACTAACACAATTTAAATCAAGACTGTGAAACAGCACCTTAAATGTAAATATCATAGGCAATATATAGACCACCAAATCAAAACTTAGGCATCAAGGCATAATTAATGGGAGCTAGTTTCTTCCTACTTTTCCTACTGTCTTTCTACTCTTCTACACCCAAGATTATTTCTACTACTACAGATCTAATCACGACAAATCAGTCCATTGCAGATGGTGAAACTGTTGTTTCATCTGGTGGAACCTTTGAGATGGGATATTTCAGCCCCAGTGGTTCCTCAAAGCGGTACATTGGGATATGGTACAAACAAATTCTACCTGTGCAGACAGTTGTATGGGTTGCCAACAGAGAGAAACCACTCACCAATACATCTTCAGTTGTTCTCAAGGTCAACAAGCCGGGAATACTTGCTCTTCTCAATGACAAGAATGAAACTATATGGTCCACTAACACCTCAAGATCAGTCCAAAATCCAGTCGCACTGCTTTTAGATTCTGGTAATCTTGTTGTAAAAGATGCAAATGATGACAACCCAGAAAACTTCCTCTGGCAGAGCTTTCTTTTTCCAACTGATACCCACTTGCCTGATATGAAGCTTGGCAAGAATTTTAAAACTGGCCATGAGGTCTACCTTTCAGCATGGAAGAATGATAATGACCCAACTCCAGGCGAATTCACTCGTCACATTGATCCTACTGGATATCCACAGGCCCTCACCAAACGCGGGACTAGTGTATCGGCTCGTATAGGACCATGGAATGGCTTACGATGGAGTGGATCACCCATACCACTTCTAGAATGCTGCCATTTTCAATTTATTTTCACTGAGGAGGAGGTTTACTATAGTTTTTCACTCATTGACAGCTCAGATTTAACAAGACTAGTTCTGACTAGTAACGGGTATATACAACGTTTGACATGGGTGGATCGGACAAAGAGATGGAATATTTACTACAATTTACCAGCGGATTATTGTGATACACATAGCTTATGTGGTGCCTATGGGAGCTGTGACATAGATGATACACCGGTTTGTGGATGTTTGGAAAAGTTTGTAGCTAAAGATCCACAGCAATGGGAAAAGGGAGATTGGTCAGAAGGGTGTGTGCGGAGGACACCCTTAGATTGCACCAAGGAACATGTATTTATAAAATATTCTGGAATCAAGTTGCCGAATACCAATTACACTCAGTATGATAAAACCATGACACTCGAAGGGTGTAGGCAAGTATGCTCCAGGAACTGCTCTTGCACAGCTTATTCAAGTCTAGATATAAGCAACGGAGACAAAGGTTGCTTGATTTGGTTTGGGGAATTGATTGACATCAGAAAGTTGTCTGAAAGAGGGCAAGACATTTACATCAAGATGGATTCTTCAGAGCAAGGTAAGAACTTGTTTAAGAAATTTCCCATGATGTGTTTCTTGCACTTAGTGGCCTATCTCGATATGTCGTGGCTGATTTAAGAAATTGATTGTAGAATCTGAGGCAGGTTCAAAAAGAAAGAGGGCTAAGATACTCGTTGTGAGTTTCTCATTGTTGATTGTAATGATTCTGCTATGCCTGATTTTGTTGATGTACAAACGGAAAAAAAAGAAGAAATTGCAACTCAAAGAAGATTTTGAGCTGCAACTGTTCCAATTGTCGACAATAACAAGAGCCACAAATAACTTTTCGCTCAACAACAAGATTGGAGAGGGTGGATTTGGACCTGTTTACAAGGTATACAATACAAATTTGTTGGTAAAGTAACTAGTTTATGCCCAAGATTAGAGTGTTAAGCGATGATTTTAATTCTGCAATATTCTCGTCTTAATGAAATCTATGTTCTACTATTATACATTTTCCATTTCTAGGGAGTGCTGGAAGAGGGACAAGAAATTGCCGTGAAGAGACACTCAAGGTCTTCCATGCAAGGAATTGATGAATTCAAGAACGAAATTATCTATATTGCCAAGCTTCAGCATCGAAATCTTGTGAGACTTCTGGGTTGCTGCATTCAAGGGGAAGAAAAGATGTTGATCTATGAATACATGCCTAACAAAAGCCTAGATTCATACATATTTGGTTTGGATTTCTAACTTTCTACACAAGCTAAAATGAGTAATACTTTGATGTATTAGTCATAACAAGAAAGAAACTGCTAACAAGAAAGCTTATTTTGTAGATAAAACAAAGAGCAAATTGCTTGATTGGCCAAGGCGTTTCGACATCATAAACGGAATTGCTCGTGGCTTATTATATCTTCATCAAGATTCTCGACTACGGATTATCCATAGAGACCTTAAAGCAAGCAATGTTTTGCTAGATACAAATATGAATCCTAAGATATCAGACTTTGGCATGGCTAGAAGTGTTGCAGGAAATGAGATGGGAGCAAAAACACGCAATGTGGTTGGCACATAGTGAGAATCTCTAATATCATGCAGTGTACTCTCATATGACATATTGCTTTTTTTATTCTCATGGTGTTGCTTTATCGGCACAGTGGTTACATGTCCCCTGAATATGCAGTAGATGGAATCTTCTCGGTAAAATCAGATGTGTTTAGCTTTGGCGTCTTGTTGTTAGAGATTGTGAGTTGCAAGAGAAATAGAGGATTTGTCCATCAAGATCACAACCTTAGCCTTCTCGGTCATGTAAGCACTGTATAACCTTTATGTTACACACAACTCATTCTTTTCTTTACAATAATGGAATTTTTCATGATTGATCATAAGATCTAAACTCAAACAGGCATGGAAGCTTTACAAGGAGGATAGGTCCTTAGAACTAATTGATGAGCAGCTAGCTGATTCTTTCAATATTTCTCAAGTTTTGAGGTCAATCCAAGTGGGTTTATTATGCGTGCAACAACATCCAGATGATAGACCAAGCATGTTTTCTGTGGTTCAGATGTTGGCTAATGATAGTCTACTTCCCGAAGCAAAAGCACCGGGATTTTTCATAGGAAGAAACATATTTGATGAAGAAAAATCAGGATCACAAACAGGAAGTTCAATAAATGATGTCACAATCACACGGTTACATCCTCGGTAGAGTGTGACAAAGTAACTATTTTTCAGTGGCGAAGGCAGGATTTTTATCAAGGGAGTACAAAATATGAAAAAGTAAACACGCAAAAATTAAAGGATGATAAACGGTGTGTTGACCTAAACCCGCTAAATTTTAAATCGCCTTGTCATGCCCTACTCTATCGACCCATTCTTAAAATTTCTTAAGCTTTTATTTTCTTTCACTTTGAGGTGTACTATTTTATTTCAAAATTTTTGTTTTTTATCTGTATTAGTGCATTTTCAATCATTTATATATATGTGTGTGTGTATATATATATGTGTGTGTGTGTATATCTGTATGTATTACAGACACACACACATATATTTGAAAACCGTCAATGTTAGTAGAAAAAAATGTAAGAATTGAATTATTAATATTATAATACATATTTAGCACTCAACAATAAAAAGTTAAAACTAAAATAAAAAGTACTCAACAATATCAATATGTTAATTGACAAAAGTATAATCAAAAGGTGTGGGGAATACCCAAGGCCCAAAAGATGCATCAAACCTACGCCAAAGATAAAAAAGAACGACAAATGCCCAAAGCAATGCATCGAAGCTGTGGAAATGCGAAGCTACAAATAAAGTGAATAACACTGCAATGAGCGAGAATTGAACCAGCAGCCTTTGGGAAAATTTGAACCCCTCAACCACTACGCCAAGTGATTTTAATGAACACCCTTAACGCAAGTGAGAAACTTGGCGCAGTGGTTGAGGGGTTCAAGTTGGCGCAGTCGTCTATCAAAAACAGTCTCTCTACCGTTTCTCACTTGCATTAAGGGTGTTCATTAAAATCACTTGATTTTAATATCTCGAAAACTTTAACGTGTTTTATTTGAGTCAATGGTCTATCAAAAACAGTCTCTCTGCCGTCAAGGTAGGAGTAAGGCTATGTATGCACCACCCTCCCCAAACCTCACTTGTCGAATTACATTGGATTGTTGTTGTAGTACAGTAGTATTTAAATTAAAAAACATCAAGTTGAGTTTTTCAACTTGAAGATATTATCAACTTATGGATGAATCTTTTTATCTATTTCTATTGTTCTTTGAATATATACTTTAGATATGTTACTTACATAACAAAAATTCTGAAGTTGAAAATTTGTTACCAGAACTATTAGCTATAACAATTTTTATTATGTAATTGGAAATCACAAAATCCATAGTAGTAATGGACATTGTAACTCCAGTTTTAGTTAAAGTATATTCAGAATATGGTATAAAGCTGTTTTAGGAATTTAAGCAGCACTTTACCTTGATTTGTTCTTGCATTTGTGAGACACACAACTGAATTTTGTATCTTAGTTAGAAAATGTAAATTTCAATAATGATCTCAGAGGTTTTGAACTTGTAGTTTTTTTCTTTTCAGAGAATAGCATCCTATTTGCATCAAGAACTTTAATAATTTAATATTTTGAAGAAATGGAAAGATTTGCAATTAAGACAGTCACACTTGACTAAAATTTTATGTCAGTTTTTATGTTTTATCTTATACTAATAAGCATTGTTAATTTCTTTTTTTTATAACATGCTTATGTTAAATTTACTGAGTTGAGGAGGATAATAACATAATATTTTTTTGATAATCTAGAAATCCCTAAGGGTCAGTGGAGCATAGTTCGAGATGCAGTGGCAATAGTCCGTCCCTCTATTATTTTCCACTTAAATGAGAGACTTCTTTCCCTGAGAACAATAATAACATAATACTGAAATCTTCACTTTAGGGTCAAAGTAAGGTCAAGTTTGCTATCAAAAAGAATGGAACTCCGATCACAATGTTCCTAATATTAATTTAGAATAAATGCTTTTATGGTAAATGATGGGGAAATATACGGGGATTAACATAACGAAAAGAATAGCTCTTCAAGAAAATGTGGTTTGTTGATTCTCAACGAAGTGTTGCCATTTGTTTTTCTCATCCACTTGTGGACAAACAAGTCTATTATTTATCTAATGAGTATAGATTCTATGCATTGATAATGTACCATATATTTATATAATCAGACCACTTATCAGATGATTACAAGTAAATCTCTAAGACAAGCATTAATTGGTAAGATGATAAAAATAGCGATTAACTTGTTATCAACGTTAAACTGTATTGATAATGTAAAAATAAAATAATTAAAATGTTAGTGTATATTATTTAAAATCCTTTCTCAAATAAGCTTTTTACATTTCTCCAAGCCTTAGACAATGAAAATGTTTAATGAGCAAACTATCATGTATATTATCATTACAAAAGATTCTTCACAATTGTCATCTATGAATTTTCACATTTTGGAAACAATGATAATCGCACATTACTAAGACTTGCAAATATTTCATCCTCTACATAATAAATTAAACAACCATTTAAAATTTCCTATTGGACACATGCCTCTCTCTATCAACAATACAAACAAGAAGGTAATAACATAACATTTTGGCATAACCTCTCTTTCAAATAGGGAAATCACACACAATAAATCCATAACTATTTAAGTTTTTGAAAGATAAAAGAAGACTTACGAATTTGTGAGCCAAAAGCTATAAGACAATACCCACAAATTTACCAATCAGCGCCACTCATTTTGAAGCCAATACCTGCATTCACCCCAAAAAGTAATCTGCTCATTATTTTTCTTTTTGAACAATTAGTCTGCTCATTATTTTATGACACATGAATTTTCATATTGCATTATACCTCTTGGAAAATCATATAAAATTCTCAACAAAATCAATTTTTGAGAAATAAGCATATTTTATTTGAATAAACTATTTCAATAACCAAATGTTACCCATTCAAAACCCACCAACATGAGGCCAAGAGTCGTTCATTGGTCATATTCACTAACTCTGCTAAAATGAAGCAATATATTTTGAACCATTCAAAACCCTGTAGGAAAGCAGAGAGAATTTTGGAAAATTTTCTTGTATACTCCTTTGTAATGCGCAACTGCATATATACAATGATGAAGAAGAAAAGAATGTTCTATTCTAACTAACTAGCTACTAGCTTTCCTTCATCCTATTAGTTGTGATTGTAACAACTTATATTCTTCTACAAGAAAAGAAATTACACCTAATCTTTACAAAATATTAGGAGAAAACAAAACTGGGCTGCAAAATGAAACAATTTTGCTTTTCTCTGTGTTACTATTAGGCCCAATTGTCAGGTGATCTGGCCCAAAGGAGATAGTGGACTAGAGGAAATTTGTATTGAGTTCGATAAAACCAAGGACCCTCTCTTCTTCTTTTGAAAACTATGTCCAACACCATGGCCAACAAAACCAAACAAGTCCTTAAAGGGTGACACTGCGCTAATCAAAGATTTATTATTATTTTTTTTTTTATAACCGTGGTGTATGGATCAGCTTGCGCGCACTTCGACTAATTCCACGGGATACCTGCCACCTTCCACCAGCAACAGATACCAGGTAACTCTATCCACCAAGGTTAGGACAAATGAGAAGAAATCACCTAGTGTTTTTTGTCACTACTGAGGTTTGAACCTGAGACTTCATAGTTCTCACCCACTTCATCGACCACTAGGTCACACCCTTGGGCTCACTCTAATCAAAGACAAAAACATGTAAATGATACCTCTACACTATCCCCCGAAGTTATTTCTCAAATGGTCACTATCCTCTAGATTATCATATGGTCACTCAACTAATATTCTATTCGTCTTAATTTATTTTCCTGATTTTGACTTGGCACGGAATTTAATAAAGTTAAAAAAACTTTTGAATCTTGTGTTTTTGAACTAACGATACATAGAAAGTACCAAAATGTTCTTTAATCTGTGATCTTAAATATGTTTATGTCTAAAGTGAGTTTGTGGCCAAAAACATCCTTTAACTATACTTAAAACTTAATATACATCCTTCAACTAGCATATTGAACAAAAATCATCCTTAATGTATTCAAATCTTAGCACGTTTCATCCTTCTGTGAAACTTATGTTAAAAACATTAACAGACCCCACTCGATGTGCAAGTCACATGACTCCAACACCCCATAAATAAGCCCCTCAAAACAGTGACAGGCCATTTTGAATGTTCTTCTAAAAAACTAAAGATATTCCAAGTTAGCTTTTGGATGTGCCGATTTTGTTGGGTTTATAAACGATAAAAGAAAGGGAAAAAATGACGAACATAGGATCGCTCTACGTATGTATAGTGGTTGGATTGTGATTATATTTGATTTGGGTATTGATTTTAGGAAGAAAGAGAGGTGTGAGAGTAATTAAAAATATGTAGGAGGAGAGCACTGCCAGAATAGGTACCATAATTGGGAAATTAGAGGTGGCGTTGTGTGGAAAGAAATGAGAAAAATGAGAAAGGGCAATGCAATTTGTTGATGGTTGCTGGTGATCAAAAATCTTCAACTAACAGTAACATAAGAAGAATTTTTTGCTGGGTCTTGTGAAAATGGAGAGAAAAAATAAGAACAGATTCATGTCACATGCAAGAGAATAAAAATACTTCAAAAGAGTGGTTTGGTGCTAAACTTTAACATGCCAAATTAAAAGACATACAAAATACAAGAACAAGAAGTGAATAAATGGGATCTTTGGATTGCATTAGTAAGAAAGTTATTGTAAATAATGGAAAACATAGCATGATAAAAACAAAGGAATAGCTCAATCTTGAGCTTCAGATTGTCCAAAAAAACAAGTATTACAATGTTTGTTAAGTTGGAGAATCCTAAATTTGTTCCTGGTGAAATTTTGCCACTAAAAAATTAACCCAGAAAAGCTCCAGCTTCAAGAAGGAAAATATAAAACGATCAAGTGGACTGATTCTATGGTGCTTGTATTCATGTGCTTACGCAAGGGAATGGGGTCTGTTAATTTTTTTAACAGTGTTTCATGGAAGGATGAAACTTGCTAAGGTTTGAATATGTCAAGGATGATTTTTGTTTAATATGCTAGTTGAAGGATGTATATTAAGCTTTGGATATAGTTAAAGGATGTTTTTGGCCAAAAACTCGTCTAAAGTTGAAACTAAAGAGTAGTTTCAAAAAAAGAGTTTTGAGCTAAAGTCATCCCTTAACTATAGCCCAAATCTAATGTACATCCTTATGTTGCCTTAACAAAACAAAAAACATCCTTGTGATATTTTAAAAGTGGGAATATTCATCCTTCTATTAATTTCAATTATTAAACTAACATACCAACAAACAAAAGTGCCAGACACGTGACTTTTCCTCAAAATTTTTCAAATATCTCTCTCTAGTCCCGGTTGTCTTCCACTATCAGCCAAGCAGGAGGGTTCAAAAACTAACAATTTCTTTTAATCTATCTAGTATCCAGATATTTCTTTATGTATTGCAAAATGAGTGCAACATCAAACCCAGAATGAGAAGAAAAGAAATTGCAAATCTTTTTGACATTTCATCAAACATGTAATGGACATTTTAATACTGAAACTTAGCAACTCTTGGTTATTTCTAATTTTCTTAGCAAACAATAATTTCTTTCAAAATGTCAAAGAGGAAAAGAACATAAATCAAATACATTAACCAATTAAGTACTATAGGAACAAGAAACAGGAGAAAAGCTTATGAACTTTTACCTTGTCTTATGAGGAGCAATGACAGCAGAGTACTATAAATTTCGTCAAAAATCATTGCTATTTGAGTTGGTAATAATGTAGAAGATGTTTGCGCATATAGTTTCTATTCCCAAAAGGTTTAGGCTATTTTCCAATAAAAGAAAGCTAAGTTTTTGAAGCCTCTTGTTTTCGAAGGCGGAAGATAATCAGGACTGGGGAGAGACCTATTTGAAAAATTATATGGAAAAGTGACATGTCTGGCATATTTATTTGTTGGTGATGTTAGGTTTTTGACTGAAATTAAGAAGGATGAATTTTGCTATTTTTAAAATGTACAGGGATATTTTTTGTTTATTAAGATAACACAAGGATTTACTTTAGGTTTGACCTATAGTTGAGGGATGATTTTAGCCTAAAACTTTAAAAAGAAGAGATATTTTTTTTAAACAGACTGAAAAGGAAAGCCAAACAAACAAATTGAAAACAAAGGGAAAGAAATTTAAAGTCATGAAGAAAGATACTTCCTGGATAATAATAACAACTATTAGTTGAGTTACAAAATGAATCCTATCCTCTGTTTTTTTTTCAAAAGAACAAATAAGAAAAGCCAGAAAGCAGTTTCAAAAGAGAATGAGATCAGATTCGTTTCTTCTTCAATACTAACTCTATTTTCTATAAGTGTATGCAAATTAACTCAAATTGATGCGCAGATAACGTAGAATCACGACAACATTTACATGGCAGTACCCCTCCACCACCAATTTCCCCCAAATATCAAAATCATCAAAGTAGCAGTAAAGAACTCTACCAAAATATGCAGCCCTAACATTACAATGGAGAGGCGACTGACTGAGCTTTCTAGGGGAGATGCCTGAGATTGAGTCGGGAAATGGAGAGTTCGGGAGGAGAAGCCTGAAACTCTCAAAGTAAAGCGATTAATTTATGGCTTTAAGCTTCTGAGAAGAGTCTAAGAGACTCGAGAAGGAGCGAAATGAAGGGAAAAACAACGTAGTCGCTCATGTTCAAAATAAGTGGCGTTAAATATTATTCTTAATTATTGGAAAAAAATATTATTCTTAATTATATAAGAATTTTTTTAAAATTAAAATTTAAAAAAAAAAACCTAATGCGTTTTTAATTAGATAAAATATTATTTATTTTGAAATAAAATAAAAATATTATTTATTTTAAAATGAAAGAAGTAATACCGAAAGTGAGTATATAAAGATAAAAAAGAAATACAATTCATAAATTAATATTTATTTCGTAAAAAAATTCACAAATCAATATTTGTTTTATTAATTACTTTAATTTTAACTTGAAATAAACAATTTAAAGTTCAAAATTGATTTGATGAGTACTTCCAATGAAATAATGATGGCATTCACACAATTTTAACCTTTTTTTAGTCACAGAATTCAAATATAATTTGAATTTCAAAAACTTATTTGTTTTTTGAAGTTTATCAAAATATTATCCGAATGGGTAAATCATATAGTAAATTATTCTAACCATTTTTGTAATGGCACAATTGTAAATGTATTTTTTATATTTTAAAATTAAATATTTATGGAGATCAAAGATAGATATAATGAAAACCTTTTACCAAAGAAATATTCATGTAACTAATTAACTTAAAAATAATTTAAAGTGGAACAATAAAAAAGCAAGTTAAAACAACAAAACAGAAAAAGTCATGTATATTAAATATTATATTTTGTTAAAAAACACAAATAGCTTACATGTTCAAAATATAAGAAATATTATCATTAATAATTAATATATTTTATTAAATAATTTGTTGTCATTTCCTATTTTAAAGAGCTCTGAAAAATACGTACTTCTCTTCGTCTTGGCTGGGTTCTGCCAGAGTTTTTTATTTGTTTGGGTTTTACGTGGACCAATAAAGTTGCATCACATATATTTTTATAAAATACCAAAGTCGAAAGTTAGTCGTGGGGTATTAATAACATCAGAGATATTTAGGGACCACTAGGTAAATAAGAGGATTATTTTAAAATAAATTCACTAATATAATGGTAGCTTCCACCCGTTGTTTGCATAAACTTTAGATTTATATCTACCAAAACTTTTAAAGAGGTTTCTATAACAAAGTTTATCGTGTAATTAGAAATCACAAATACATATTAGCAGTAGAAATTGTGCACTTTGTAACACCATTTCTTTGTTAAATTATGAATGGTACAAAGTTGTTACCAGATTTTGAGCAGCCATTGTTTACCTCAACTTGATTTGTTTTTGCATTTTACATACAACTGAATTCTAATTTATACTTAGATAAAAATGTATATTTTAGTAAAGGAAAAACCAAAATTTGTCGATGGACAATGTAAGTTTTTTTAAATATGTTTAGAAGTTAGTAACTGCAAAGTCATGGAACAAAATGATATTGCAGTATGATATGTAAATTGAAAATTTTCATTTGCCTGTCCAGAAAAATAGATAGTTCTCGAATATAATTATGTTGTATGAATTTTGTATGTAATTTGTATGTAGGGAGTATGTCATACTTTATATATATAATGGACATATAGTTGGATCTGAGCGTAAAAGAAATGTTAAAGCGGACTAGTATATTATATTGGCTGGGAAATAGATTGGACATCCTCCCTTTATGAATTAGATTTTGGATTAGTTAGATCAAAATATCATATCTTTATAAATAATATACACCTAAAATATAAAATACATACGACTTATTTATACATTGAGATTTGCAAAAAAAAAATATATAATAATAATAATAAAAAATCTTCCCAATCAAAATCAACTCTACTCTTCTCCGAATTCCCTCTAAATTAACATATAAACTCCAAAGGATAGAAGCTTTGTAATGACTGTCAATGGAGCATCAAAATTCATCACTAATACATATTCTTGGCTTAGGTGTAAATATCAAATTTAACCTTGCATGTATAATGTAAGCAAAATTTCGTACCTTTAATCCAATAATATAATAGACATACAGTTGGGCGTGAGCACGAAGGAAATATTAAAGCGGCTTAGTATATTATACTAGTTGGGAAATGAATTGATGGTATGTTTTTGTATGGACTTACACAATCCTCCCCTTATAAATTAAATTTTGGGGTTGAGTTAGATCAAAATATCATATCTTTATAAATAACATACGCCCAAAATATAAAATACATGCGACTTATTTATACATTGAGATTTGCCAAAAAAGAAAAAAACACTTTGTTCCCAATCAAAATCAACTCTATTCTTCTCCAAATTCCTTCTAAATTAATATATAAACTCCAAAGGATAGAAGCTTTTGAACGACTGTCAATGGAGCATCAAAATTCATCACTAACACATATTCTTGGCTTAGGTGTGCTCGGTGAGAAATAGAAAGAGGGAGAAAAAATAAGGAAGATTAGAGCCTAAATTAAGACAGATTGGAGCCTAATCCCTTGCTTTTCATATTGTTTTGCTATAATTAGTAAAACGATGTAAACCCCTCAATAGTTATAATTTAGAACTTAGAAACAACTTATCCATGTAAAATTATCAAATAAATTATATTTTTTAAAAATATATGTATAAAAAACTATTCACTCTCTACCAATTTAATCCCAACTTAGAATTTGCTGCAGTTCTATCAGTGTGTTAGAGAGTTTACTGTGCTTGGGCCCCCGACCCAGCTAGTGAAATTCTAATCTAGAAGAAAGGGAATCCCGTTTGTATCCAACCTCCTCAAAAGTCGGGTCTTTTTGGTGACATCATATTAACATCACAATTATGAAATCTCCATCATGTTATTTTCCTAAATTGTCCATCTGTTTTATTAATTATTATAAGTTAGAAACAGCACAGTCAGCACTAGTATAGTGCCGTTGTCCATATGCTAGTATATGACTGAATATTCAAAAACGTGCTAGCAAATTTCAACACTGCAACATCACATAATGTTGAATTTGGCTCTCAAGTCAACATATAGGCGACCAAAGGCTTAGGGCATCTCAATAATGGAAGCTAGTTTCTTCCTACTTTTTCTACTGATTCCAATATTGTGTAAACTTTGTCAAACAGATATTAAGAGTCTTAACAAACTTCAAATGTTTATCTACAACCGCCACTGTCAACAATTATTCAACCAGAATAAATATGGTGTCGTGTCCCAAAGGATATGAAGTAATACAAAATTTCAGAAATGTAACAAGTGATCAAAGGCTTAGACCTCAGGGCATCAATAATGGAAGCTAGTTTCTTCCTCCTTTTTCTAGTTGCTTTCTGCTATTGCATACACAGTATTTTTTCGACTACAACAGACTTGATCACTACAAATCAATTTATAATAGATGGTGAAACTGTTGTTTCATCCGGTGGAACCTTTGAGCTGGGATTTTTCAGCCCCAGCAGTTCCTCCAAACGATATATTGGGATATGGTACAAGCAAATTCTTTCTCATGTCCAAACAGTTGTATGGGTTGCCAACAGAGCAAACCCGCTCACCAATACATCTTCAGTAAAACTGAAGGTGACCAAGCCAGGAATACTTGCTCTTCTTAATGACATGAATGAAATGATATGGTCCACTAACACCTCAAGATCAGTCCAAAATCCAGTCGCAGTGCTTTTAGATTCTGGTAATCTTGTTGTAAAAGATGCAAATGATGACAACCCAGAAAATTTCCTATGGCAGAGCTTCCTTTTTCCAACTGATACGCACTTGCCTGATATGAAGCTTGGAAAGGATTTTAAAACTGGCCATGAGGTTTACCTTTCAGCATGGAAGAACGATAATGATCCAGCTTCAGGCGAATTCACTCGTAACATTGATCCTACTGGATATCCACAGGCCCTCACCAAACGTGGCACAAGTGTATCAGCTCGTATAGGACCATGGAATGGTTTGCGATGGAGTGGGTCACCCATACCACTACTAGCATGCTGCCTTTTTCAATTTATTTTCAATGAGGAGGAGGTTTACTATAGCTATTCACTCATCAACAGCTCAGTTTTAACAAGACTAGTCTTGACTAGCAACGGTTATATACAACGTTTGACGTGGGTGGATCGGACAAAGAGATGGAATATTTACTACAATTTACCAGCGGATAATTGTGATACGCATAGCTTATGTGGTGCCTATGGGAGCTGTGACATAGATAATACACCGGTTTGTGGATGTTTGGAAAAGTTTGTAGCTAAATATCCACAACAATGGGAAAAGGGAGATTGGTCAGAAGGGTGTGTGCGGAGGACACCCTTAGATTGCACCAAGGAACATGTATTTATAAAATATTCTGGAATCAAGTTGCCGAATACTAAGTACTCTCAGTATGATAAAACCATGACACTCGAAGGGTGTAGGCAAGCATGCTCCAGGAACTGTTCTTGCACAGCTTATTCAAGTCTAGATATAAGCAATGGAGACAAAGGTTGTTTATTATGGTTCGGGGAGTTGATTGACATCAGAAAGCTGTCTGAAAGAGGGCAAGACATTTACATCAAGATGGATCCTTCAGAGCTAGGTAAGAACTAGTTTAAGGAATTTCCCAGGATGAGTTTCTTACATTTTAGTTTTTCAACACATGGAGATGGATTATGCAAAGTTACTGGTCTATCTCGATTTGCAGTGGCTGACTTAAAAAATTGATTTTAGAATCTGAGGCAGGTTTAAAAAGAAAGAAGGCAAAGATACTAGCAGTGAGTTTCTCATTGTTGATGGCAACTATTCTGCTAAGCCTGATTTTGTTGTTGTACAAACGGATAAAGAAGAAACTGAAACTCAGAGAAGATTTTGAGCTGCCACTGTTCCAATTGTCGACAATAACAAGAGCCACAAATGACTTTTCAGTCAACAACAAGATTGGAGAGGGTGGATTTGGACCTGTTTACAAGGTATAATTTGTTGGAACAGTGACTAATTTATGCTCAAGATTAGAGCGTTAGAGATGATTTTCATACTGCATCTCGTCACTGTAAAATATATGTTCTGCTATTGTACATTTGTCATTTCGAGGTACATTTGTCATTTCTAGGGAGTGCTGGAAGAGGGACAAGAAATTGCCGTGAAGAGACTGTCAAGGACTTCAATGCAAGGGGTTGATGAATACAAGAACGAAGTTATCTATATTGCCAAGCTTCAGCATCGAAATCTCGTGAGACTTCTGGGTTGCTGCATTCAAGGGGAAGAAAAGATGTTGATCTATGAATACATGCCTAACAAAAGCCTCGATTCATACATATTTGGTTTGGATTTCTAACCTTCTACACAAGCTAAAATGAGTAATACTTTAATCTATTAGTCAAAACATGAAAGCAGCTGCTAACGAGAAAGCTTATTTTGTAGATAAAACAAAGAGAAAATTACTTGATTGGCCAAGGCGCTTCGACATCATAAACGGAATTGCTCGTGGCCTATTATATCTTCATCAAGATTCTCGACTACGGATTATCCATAGAGACCTTAAAGCAAGCAATGTTTTGCTAGATACAGATATGAATCCTAAGATATCAGACTTTGGCATGGCTAGAAGTGTTGCAGGAAATGAGATGGGAGCAAAAACACGCAATGTAGTTGGGACACAGTAAGGATCTCTAATATTATACAATGTACTCTCATGTGACATCTTACTTCTTTATTTCTCATCGTGTTGTCTTGTTAGCACAGTGGTTACATGTCCCCAGAGTATGTAGTAGATGGGATCTTCTCGGTAAAATCAGATGTGTTTAGCTTTGGTGTCTTGGTGTTAGAGATTGTGAGTTGCAAGAGAAATAGAGGATTTGTCCATCAAGATCACAACCTTAACCTTCTTGGTCATGTAAGCACTGTATAACCTGTATTACACAGACAACTCATATTTTTCTTTACAACAATAGAATCTGTCATGATTTATAAGATCTAAACTCAAACAGGCATGGAAGCTTTACAAAGATGATAGGTCCTTGGAACTAATTGATGAGCAGCTAGCTGATTCTTGCCATATTTCTCAAGTTCTAAGGTCAATCCAAGTGGGTTTGTTATGCGTGCAACAACATCCAGATGATAGACCAAGCATGTTTTCTGTGGTTCATATGTTGGCTAATGAGAGTCTACTGCCAAAAGCAAAAGAACCGGGATTTTTCACAGAACGAAACGTATCTGATGAATCAAAATCAGAATTGCAGACAGGAAGTTCAAAGAATGAAGTCACAATCACATTGTTAGATCCACGGTAAGAGTGTGAACAAGATAACTATTTTGACTTGTGTGCACATGAGCAGTAATCTTAGAAATAACATAGAACGTTGATTCTTGAATAATACAACAATATCTAAATTAAACAGCATTCTGGATTTTTCTACCTGAAGATGTTACCTAATTATGGATGAAATCTTCTTCTATTTCTATTGTTCTTGGAATAGAAATGTTAGCTATATCACAAAATCTATGTTACTAGTAGAAATTTCTTGCATTGTAGCTCCACTTTTTAGTTAAAGTAAATGTAGAAAAAGTACAAAGTTTTATCTGAATTTAAGTAGCCCTTACTTTAACTTGATTTGTTTTTGCATTTGTGAGACATACAACTTAATTTTAATTTATTCCTTAGAAACATATGTTAACTCTAATACCCGAAAAAGTACAATTTTTCTAACTAAGCAAACAGAATCATCCTTGGCTTTCACCATTGTCCATGTTAGCAGACACTGGAAAAGTAGAAACTCCTTTCCTAACCAAGTAACCATCAGCCCCCCACCCCTCTCAGCCATCAAAATACTCATCTTCAAGAATAGAACAGATCGACAGAATGTACTTGCGGAATAATTATAAGTAAACCGAAAATTGCATTACCTGTTTCTAATAGCAAATCGGGTATTAAATATTGCATGGTGGAGTACTCCATCAATTTGACATTCAAAGGTACAAACTTTGGCTTGCCCTCGAGTAGTACCACAGACCAAATCAACCAATTTCAAGCTTTTATTAACGCATCAAAATTTCCTTATTTAGCAACAAAATCATTTTGTAACAGTGCTCTCTCACGGCTCATCTATAGGAAGAAAAAACAACCCCAAAAGGGGGAAAAAAAAAGGGGGGCTTACAACGCGGCTTGTTATCTGCATACTGTTAAAATTATCCACACATGGATCCTTGCGGTCATTAACCACGGCTCTGCTTCCATCTTGAAGTTTCAGTTAATTTTGAGGGTTGAGACTTGGAACTTTTACTTTTTGAATCACCTTTTCTTTGTCTCTTTGGAGTATAATTTATTGAATGGGGCAGTGAGAGAGAGATACAGACGTCTCTTCAATTGTTCATCCTTCAGATTGAATATTTGATTTTAAAAGTCAAATAAAATCTTTGCAAGAAAATATAAATTTAAAAGTATTTGTGCGAAGAGGAAGTCATGGTGTTAATTTAAGAAAGATATTTTCAGAGTTAGGAAAAAAATTATTAAGAATAAAATAGTAAAATATTTGATCAAACTATAAGTTTGGAGATGAGCAACTTAGAATATTTATCTTATTTTATCTTTTGAACACTTGTCTTATAATCACTTTGATTTTTATAAACACATAGATAAACTAAAAAATACTTATAAATCAGTTTGATCGGCTTGTAAATTTAGTTAAACACTCTTAATTATATTTAAATGGATCTACATGACTTGTTTGCAAAAGATTTTGCAAAAAGAAAAAAGATCAAATTTGTCCATTAGCTTTTTTGCGGACACTTTAACAATGGCAGAGGTAGGAAGTGTAGGAACAAACACCTTGTGAACGGAAGGCAAAAGTGTTTCATTTAGAGTTATTCTTGTAAATTCTCAATGTGTGATGATCTCTCTCTTTCTTTGATGTACTCATGTTCAAATAGGTTTTTTATTGGACATTGGAGAATATATTAAAATTTCAAAGATACTGTAGTAATCCGTATATGTAAGTATTACAAACCCATGCAACATTGGAAACAATGACAATATATAATAAATATTCAAGACCCCGTGCATTATAGGAACTTCGTACATTCGGCTGTTTTTCTTTTTTTTAAAATTCAAAGTGCTGGTAAATTCTTCCTTAATATTATACAACTCACAAAATGTACTCCTCTGTAATTCAAGATTATAGACATTGAAAGATCTACATGAATATGAAATTTAATCTACCGGGGATCTAACTGTGTAACAGTGATTTCGTTTATTGAATACATGCTAGTAGAATATTCAGAATCAGGGAATTTGCTTTCTGTGAAAAAACCAGGTTCCTTAGCTTCAGACAAAATGGCATCATTAGCCAACATCACAACCACTTCAGACATGTCTGGCCTGTCTTCTGGACTATGTTGTACACATAATAGAGCGACGTGAATAATCCGTAGCAATTCAGTAAAATAACATGAATCTGTTAGATGCACATCAATCAGCTCCAATGGCCTACCTTCTTTGTAAAGTTTCCATACCTGTTAATAATACAATCCAGTACATAATAACGAACATGTATCAGCAATTGAAGCGTCTTTAATGGATTTAAGTTATATACACTAACAGTTCATAAGATTTTTTGCATTATCACTTGTAATTACCTTAAGAGTGGTCTAAATATATAAGTACTTTTTACAACTACCAGTGTACAGAACTCAAACCGTATTTAATTAACTTACAAGACTTACATGTCCGAGAAGGTTGATACTTCGACTTTCATGGAAAAATCCTCTGTTTCTCCGACCACTGATTATCTCTAAAACTAACACGCCAAAGCTAAATACATCTGATTTTATTGAGAAAACACCATGGACTACGTACTCTGGGGACATGTAGCCACTGCATCAAATATTTATCAGAAGATAAGTTGTTTAGACAGATGATATCACAGTAGTACATAAGATAAATGCTAAAAGATGGTTGTGGGAAATTACTTACTGTGTCCCAACTACGTGGTGTGTATTAGCACCTGTTTCATCCCCTAGCACACTTCTAGCTATGCCAAAATCCGAGATCTTGGGGTTCATGTCAGCATCTAGCAAAATGTTACTAGCTTTGAGGTCTCTGTGGATAATTCTTAGGCGAGAATCTTGATGGAGATACAAAAGTCCTCTAGCAATTCCATTGATGATGTTGAAGCGCTTAGGCCAGTCGAGTATCAAGCTCTTCTTTTCATCTGTTAAAGGTCTTACTCCAATTAGTATAGTTACTGATGCTCTAACTGCTTTTACTATGCTAAACACAAACTACTTCCATTTGCCAACTATCAAACTTGTTCAAAATCATGGTGAAAGCTGCAAGTTCAGTGAAAGAACATAGTCCAGTTTCATGAGAACATGCTCCTCCAAATTAATTTAAAGAAACTGCTACTAAAATGTGAAGCACAACTTCCCCGCTATATTATGTGCAGCACTCGAGTTTTATGTGTTAGCAAGAGTAACCATACCAAATATGAAGAAATCAAGACTTCTATTGCGCATGTATTCATAGACCAGCATTTTCTCTTCTCCTTCAACGCAGCAACCTATAAGCTTCACAAGGTTTCGATGCTGAAGTTTGGCAATGCAATTAACTTCATTCTTGAATTCGTTCACTCCTTGCGAGGAAGATTTTGAGAGCCTCTTTATAGCTATTTCTTGTCCTCCCTCCAGGATTCCCTATGATATCATAACATATATAGCTTACTAATATTGAAGCTACAGTTGTTTTCACAATGATAACAAACTTACAAAGCTACCTTGTAAACAGATCCAAATCCACCTTCTCCCAGCATGTTATTGTCTGAGAAATTAGAGGTTGCTTTAGTTATTGTTGATAAGGCAAACAGTGGAAGGTCTAGATCATCTTTTAGATTCAGCTTCCTCTTCTTCTTCTTCTTCGTCTTGATCAAAATACACAGCCCTATGGTCAGGCTAATGACAGCCACTCCACTCAACAGTGACAGACTCAGCAGAAGTACTTTTGTTTTCTTCTTGGAGCCTGAAAAGAAAAAAAATGGAGAGTAAATGAACTAAATAAACAGTGAAAAATGGCTTCCCCAATAGTAACCAAAAGCCCCCTACCAGATATATATACTATGTGAACTTTTTAACAAATAGCTAAGCAAAACACAACTAAAGCTAAGAATTGGGAATTTCAGTTCAATCAGCTAATGCTCCATATTGATCAAATAGTAATGAATTTGTTGCATAAATTTTACCTATCTCTGAGGTAGCTATCCTTATGTAAATGTCCTGTCCTCCAGGTAATTCTCGAATGTCAATTAAATAGCCATACCAAAGCAAACAGCCACTGCCACCATCGCGTATATCAAGATTTGAGTAAGCCATACAAGAGCAATTCTTTAAGCAAACTTTCTCGCACTCTCGGAGTGACATACTCACATCAAACCAAGAATACTGTGTATCTGGTAGCTTTATACCAGAGTACTTGAGAAATCCATCTCCATTCTGGCAATGAAGGGGTGTCCTTCTAATACAGCCGCCCGACCACTTTGTCACTGCCCAATGTTTTGGATCTTTAGGCACAAACTTGTCTAAGCAACGACAAACAGGAGAAAGTATGATGTTACAACTTCCATATGCACCACATGTTCCATAATTCTCACAGGCATCTGCTGGTGAAGCCAGGTAAACATGCCATTCCTGTCTTTTGTCATCCCATGTCCAACGCTTAAGCGTACCATGACTGTTCAAGGTTAACTTAGATATAACAGAATTATCCAGTAGCGTGTAGCTGTAAAACGATTTATTTTCATCAAAATCCAGCTTAAATGTATAAATTGTATTTGTTGTCAGTCCTGGTACACCACTCCAGCGGAGTCCATTCCAAGGTCCGCCACTGAACACCTTAACTTTACCTTTCCTCACAACAACCTGAGGATATCCAGTAGGATCACAATGATATGTATATTTCCCTGGTGCTGGATCATATTCATTCTTCCATGAGGAGAGGTAAAATTCCTGTCCAGTCGCAAAGTTTTTACCAAGCTTCATGCCTGGTAAGAGCGTATCAGTAGGATAATCAAAACTCTGCCACAGGAAGTTCTCAGGCTTAGCATCATTTGCATCTCTTACGATAAGATTCCCTGAATTCAATAACTGTGCAATTGGATTCTTCACAGCCAAAGGCCTCGACGAATTAGTAGACCACACGATTGAATTATCAGCAGTGAGAAGAGCAAGTCGTCCTCTATCAATGATTTTCAACATAACACCTGATGTATTGTTGAGTGGGCTTGCTCTATTGGCAACCCATACAACAGACTTATCAGGTACGTCGTGTTTGTACCATATACCAACATACCAGTTATTCGCGAAACTACCAGGGGAAAAAAATCCCATTTCAAAGCTTCCATCAGATGAAGTAATGGTTTTACCCTCTATTAGAAGCTCAGATGCAGTGATAGTGTCTTTTGCACTAGAAATTGAGCATAGAAAACCACATAACAATATCTGCAACATAATTTTCTTTCTGCTGGACGATACCATTCAATAGTGAAGACCAATTTTTGTCAACATATAATAACAAGGTAAGGTGCCAAAATAAAGATCCGTGCAAGACATTAAAGAGCTGCTTTATCACATGCTACCATATCCAATGGTTAACAAAAGTAGTGGTATCATAAATAAATACACAAAAAGACTACAGAGGAAAATGACTCTTGTTTCCCTTAACATGTATAAAAGAAGTGTTTCAAGCTACTTTAATTTGTTGGCTGACATTTTTCAAAGTCGTGTGGGGAGCTTAAATTTAGATATCACAGAGAGTTTGCATTTATTTTAGGCTGACTTCATTTTCAAAATGGAGGTTTAGATTATTGAGAACATTAGGTACATTGGTAATGACAATTTTTTTTTCCAATCGAATTGACATTTGATATTTAATTATGTTACGGTGATCACCAGAATTTGGCTAGAAATTATGATGGTTAGCATGATAAAAGTTATTTTTATAATTATTTAGATGGAGTTAAAATTTCCTAGGTTCATAAGAAATGGCGCGACGGAGATAGATGAATGAAGTGCCTAGATAGCCGATTTTGGGACCCTATATAAGTCATGTCCTCATTTCGTAATTTTTTACAAATCTAACCATTTCGAAAACAACTTCAGACATGCGGGACTGAAATTGTAAAAATTCTCCCCTAAAGCTGAAAGGTCACACTTATGGCTGAACTTCAGATACCTATAACATGCAAGTATGATTGAATTTTCAAGTATTTATGAGTTGCCCAATTTTCAATTTATAATGAGAAATGTGACGCTGAAGTTATAAATTCCAGAAGAAACGAAACTTCAATTTATAAATCAGTGATTTCTAAAACAAAACAGTGAAGCAAGTACAAGTGGAGTTGACAAGGTAATTGCTAGCTTAAACAGTCAATATATTTATTAATCTTTCCATCCTACATTACTTGTCCACATTATTAAAAGTATATGTCTTAAGTTACTTCTCAATTATTAAAATTCAAATAGAATTAACTAATTTTTTTTCATTTTTTCCTTAAAATTAATTCTTTTTAAAAGTGTAAATAATATTGGTGACTTACATAAATATTGTAAAGTTTCAAAAAGCTATAATAATCTTTTTCATGTACACATTTAATCAAAAAGAGTGCATTAATTGCCTAAACTCTTTTAACTCTCACCCATTAGCATCTTTATACTCCTACAAGTAATTTGGGACAGACATACTTGGTATGGATACATAGATAAAACATATAAATTCTTTTTATTTATGATTTTTTTAAGGGGCATATAAAAGAAAAAGTGGATAATTAATATGGAATAAATTAAAGGAGTATGTCTAAGGAAAAAAAATATTTCCTCGCATTCCACCACAGCGATGGATGATCGATAATATTCTCTTTCTTTATTTTTATTTATTCACGATGAACTTTGCACACTCCTAAAAAAATAATTAATGAGGTGTATATGTTATCGTGATATTTATATTAATTAGTGTATAATTTTTAATAGTCTAGAGATATGATTTGAAAAAAAAATTAATTTTATCATATTCTAAATTAGACTAATAAAATAAAATTTTATTTTAATATAATGAACAAGTAAAAGTGAAAGAAGGAAGTAACTTTCGTTCGAGAGGCATTTATTTTTTTTCCCTTCAAATTCATCCTTACTATTCTAACTAGTAAATTTAACCGTGCTTCGCTCAGATTAGTTAAATTTTTTAGTGCTAAAATTTTTAAATATTTTTTTAAATTTTTTAAATATTGCATATTTTAGCTAATTATATTATTCACTCTTAATTTTGTATATGTATTTTTGTATGAGTTTTTGCTACTTAAATATTTTCACATCTTCTAAAATGCTTGATTTTTATATAACATATTACAAGTGAAATGACAATTTTATTTTTCTGTAAAAGAATGTAGAGAATGAATGGAAAAAAACTTGATTTCTTTCTGTGCATATTTTTAACAAATTTTAAGCTAAATTATATTTTTATATATTTAATACAAATCTAATTATATGAATCTTGTATATATATTTTATCTTATTTTATTCTCTCTTTTTTTCTCTTTACTCTCTGTTTTCCTCTCCTTACTTCCTTATCTGTTTATTTTTTTGAAAAATATAAAATTTCATATTTTTCTTCTTCTTCTTCTTCTAACTCCTAATAAAGATAGGTAATCAAAATATAATATTTTATTTAAAATATAAAGTATAATAAAATATTAAACATCACGCACAAACATACATGTTATATATGGAATATAAATAAATATAGATATCATTATGCATTTATTATTTAATTTGATTAAAAAATATAAAAAGAATCTTCAGTTGGAATATGAAAAGATTAAACAGTTTAATTGAAGAATACATTATTAGCAATATGAAAATTAAGAACCAATACAATATTATATATAGATTTAATAATTTTTTTACCATCAAACTTAACAAATTTTCTTAAAATCTCTATATTAATTCAATGCACATATCTTTGTATTGATAGCCATTTTTTCTTTTTTTCTTAAAATTGTTTTACTATGTATTTTGATTCTTTTCGTTACTATTTATCCCCAAAATAATTACTAAAATATATTACATAGTTTATTTATCTTTCCGGCAATTTCAATATTATTGGTACATAATATTAATTGGTCTTAAATAATTTACAACTTTTAAAATCTTAAGAATGAAATTGGAAAGGCAAAAATTATTGTTCATAATATCATTTTTTTTTAAATTCTAAAGCTTGAAATTTAAATTTAAGATAATTGTAGAAATTAAGATAAAGACAACAAAATGGAAAAAAGTAAAACTACTTCTATATTTTTTACATATTAAATTTTATTGTTCATAATTCATTTATGAAATATTTATATGCTTACTTATTAAAAAAAAATTACAAAATCTTTTTGATTCACTCCTTTATTCTCTTGATCATCTCTATTTTTCTTCATTTGACAAATATAATATACCAAATTTAAAGTATTAAAATATCATAAATTAAAAAGACAAAGAGTTAAAAATTCTTACTGAAAATTAAATAATAACAATAACAATAATTAGTATTATTATAAAAGAGTTCTTTGCTTACCCCTTCATCTCGAGAACCTCCATATTCATTAGCATGGAGGAAAATTTGATATCTCAAAAAATATGAAGAAAATAAAAAGAGAGAAAGAAAAAAATAATTAAGAAAAAGAAGAAGATGAAAATGAGCATCCAACAACTCCATATGTAATTGTTATTTATATATTGATTAAGCCATAAGAATTAGGTAAAGAGACTTGAGAAGACATATTATTAAGTAGAGAATGCAAATTGGTGGAGATTTTTTTTATAACTCATGAGATATAATTAGATGTAATAATTGATTTTTTAATTATTAAATAAATTAATTAATAAAAAAAATGAAGGAAAAAAATTCGAAAAAGAAGAAAAAAGTAAATAGGATCCTTGGAAAAAAAAGGTACCACGTCATTTCTCTAATGCGTTATTTTATATTATATCATATATAGATTAGTGAGATACTAAATAAAGGATAAACTAGAAAGATGATTGCAACTAGATGCTAATAAGAATTAAGTATTAAAATTAATTTTGTAAACAAATATTTAATTATATATTTGGATAAAAATATTAAAATAAATAATAAATAGTTATGGTGTTTGATTTAAAAAATTGTTAATAAGTTGTTTTTCATTAAAGGGATTGAAATATGCTTAAACTTTTTACAAAAATATTATAAATTTAAAAGTATTTTTGTAAAGAGAAGGAGGAACGGCAGATATGAAATGGAGAGAAAGTTAGGGTTTTGTTTTTGAAAAGGTAATTTAAGAATTAGAAAGAAAAAATTAAGGATAGAATTATATATAAAGATCTTTATCACACAAAAAATTGTTTATAAATTGAAAAGTCATAAATTTAAATTATGTACAAACTTACAATTTTTAATTAATTTTAACTTATAAATATTTTAAACATGTATTTATAAATACATAATAAATCAAAAAATATTTATACGTTAATCTAATCAGCTTATAAACTTTCTCAGACACCCTCCCGTAATCTCATAATTAAGGCTATGACATGTTTTTCTTCTTAATGGAAATGCAAAAAACTCCAGATAGTAGCTATTTTTCAAATAAGCATTATTCTGAAATTTTAAATATTTTTTATAAATGAAATTTCAATATATTGTTTTGGAGTTTCATTTATAAAGTTTGAAACTTCATAATAATAGCTATTTTTAGGTGTTGATTGCATAGCTATTTGTGACCTCCCCGCTTCCCTCTCAGCCCTACCCAAAAATGGATTTAGAATTCAAAGACAATGGAGTCATCATTAAAAGCAGATGTATATTAGTTAGAAGCAATATCAAGCAGCACAATTTCATCTGAAAAATTTATAAAACACTTATAAAATTGATGTCCTAAAATATAAATACAAAAAAAATGATAATATTAAATGAAACTCGCTTCATGGACTTGGTGGTTTGGGCACCACTTTGCACACGTTAAGTTGTCGAGTTTAAAATCTATCACCTAAATGTTCTATGCATATTTTTAGTTGTCATCTTAAAATGAAAATAATTCAAACTCAGATCACGCCCAAGTGATTGAGGGCCTCAAGGACACGCTAACCAAGTGACCTATGACTCAATACAACAAATTTATTTTAGGGATTCTTATAAAATCTATGATAATTTTTCAAGATATATACACATATTTATTATTATTTTTTTAAAGTTAATCGAAACACATACACTCCCAATCCACTATATAGATCCGCCTCCCCCCTCCCCCCTCCAAAAAAAAAAAAAAAAGGTAAATAGTTGATCATATTTGTTTTTTTCGTTTTTTTTTTTTGACTTGTAGAGAAAAACTATAGTAGTATAATCTTTGTTTCATTACATCTATTGCTCAATGACTAATTCACACTGAAAGCCGTTATATTATCGAAGTTTATAGAGATCAAGTCTGTTAAAAGTAATCGGTATCATCTTCTTGAATAAGTATAAACTTTTTTCTTGTTGCTCTCAATTTAGAGAGACTTCATTTCGGAACTTAAAAAAGATTTCAATTTATTTATTTTTTTAAAATAGTTTTTTAATTTTAACTTTACATGTGATATATTTAATATCATAATATTAAAGAATATTTTGATACATTCTACATATATTTAGTTTTAAAACCACAGGATTCAAAAGTTTTTGCTTTTTAAAATTCTGTATCAAATCAAAACCAGGCAAACAAATTAAAATGAAGAAAATACACAACTTTAGCGAGGTTTTATCAAGGAAAATTATTTACATATATAATTTGTTACACTCTTGCTTTTGATGATTGACAAACTGAAAAGGGGACCAGGTTCGAATTTTGTATCTCTTGCAAGGACGCGGTTCATGTGTATCGGGTGGGCAACTTACAACTGTAAAGTGTACTTCTCTGCGGTGATTGGTGAAGTTGTAGCAGGTCTACAACATATCAAGTATACTTATCCAATGGATCACTTCTAGGTTTTTGTCTTGTATAAGTATAGAGATGACACTCTTCTAAACCTAATTTTTGCATTCAAGAAAAAGACTATATATTCTCTCTGAAAAAGCCGCCTGGTTCTTGAACATTCAAGCCTCATCCACAACAAGGGACCCGATCATGATCATCTCAAGTTGTCTCTTAATACTTGTTGTTTCTTGAGTCCTTGTAATCTATTCTCAAAGTGTAAACCTACTCTTTATTTGTGAAGCTTGTGTAGGTGTTTTACGAAGTCTTCTATTGTCATTAGAAAGAGGTATCAACTAGAGCTAGTTGATTGTAAGGCTAAAGTTAGTTGTGGTGTATCGGCTAGAGGTAGTTGGTCAGATTGTTGGCAATGGAGTTATTGCCTTAGAGTCTTGTATAGAGTTATTGCAAGAGGGTGGGATTAAGATTTAAGAGTCTAGTCCTTTAGACTACAAGAGTCTGTAATTCTTGTTGTTTGAGTTTAGTGAAGTTATTGAGAAATTCTACGAGGTAGGTTGTGATTTTACTCTCTTGAGTAAGGAGGTTTCCACGTAAATATCCTGTGTAATTTATATTTACTGTTTGATGTGTTTGTTGATTGATTATTTGTTGTTGAAAGGACCTGGTTCCTTGACTAGTAGTGGACTCATACAAGTCATCATGATTAGCTAGATTCATAGTGCTGAACTATATATTATATATAGTACTCTGATCCCTCCATTTAATTTTATTTGTCCATTATACTAATAATGATTTTTTACTTTTAATTGTCCATCGATCTTAACATATAAAGAGAAAAATAAACTTTTTGCTTATTTCTCCAAATTATTTTCTAAATCCATTAAAACTGTATACCATTTACTATGAGTATTATCGTAAAATATATACTTTATTTTTTTTTAAAAAAAGATGTATAATTTATTATGAACAAATAAAAATAGACGTAAAGAATAATATGTCTCAAGTGGTTGATGCATGACCTACAAGTTTGATGAATACGTACAAAATATGAATTTAAAAGTGGGGTTGGTGGACTTGGACATGTGGTCCATAACTCCATATATATCAACTTCAAATTGAAGGACGTACATGTTCTTTTGTGGTATACTATCACATTGAAGTGATAATAATTGACTTTGCCTAACTTGCAAGGTAATTTGCTCTCTAATCGAATGATTGATCATATACATAATATATTTTAAAAAATTTCAGATATTTGAGATTTTTTTTTTGTCTGACAGGTGTACTGCTAGTTAGAGGACCAGAAAAAGGACTTGACACACTGTTGATTTTCACAGATATAAATCCAAAATCTTGGCCAAGTTGCATGTCTTGGACGTTACACTATGAAAACATATATATGTGTTTGTTTTTCTAGTGAGACTTGGAGTCAAACCAAGATTATATATCCTTAATCTAATCACTTGCTTTTTGACACATGTTGGACTGCTGAGAGAAGGTGTTTGCGATTTGGTAAAAAATCAAATTAAATCGATTAAAAAAATCTATATTTTTAATTGGTTTGGTTTTAAATTTTAAAAATCGATAATATTTAATTTGGTTTTGATTCTACTAAAAAAGCTGAAGAAATAATCAAATCGAACCGATAAATTTTATAATTATTTGAATATATGACACTAGTTTTAATAAATAATTATAAATATTATATACCTTTTAATCATTAATTTAGTTTTAGTATTACTTTATTTAATATGCACTACAACATTTTTAAATTCTATTTCATAAAAAATATGTTTAAACCCAACACTTTAAGTTTAATTATCTACATGTGATGTGACGTATTGCCGATATTTTAATTTTCTTTGCTAAGACATCTATCTACTCTTTAATTATTTGCTCATTTGATTTTTGAAGGGTTGACCATTCTATTTAAAGTTGTATATTTATTTTTGTGTGGATATTAGACATGTGAAGTGGAAGAATCTCTACAGTTATGCAACTTAAACACGCTAAACTTTTGGAATAATGTTGAAAAATAATGGAAGATTCAGATACATTCATCCTGTGATAATAGAGAGAAATCTGTTGACTCCTAATGTTCACTTGAAATGGTTAACTCATGTCTCTGTTGTTTTACTATTATCAATTTATCATTAGCTAGTCGTAATCCAAAAAATCAAACCACACCAAACTAACAAAAACCAAACCAATGATATTTATTTGGTTTGGTTTGGTTTGATTTAAAAATTTAAAAACCGACTAAATTGGTTTGATCTTGATTATGATTAAAAATCGATCCAAACCGAACCATGAACACCCCTACTCAGAACAAAAGAAGGTGACCGGCCAATTCAAATTCATACCGTATAAAGCTCATTAAAGGAAGAGGTGCCCCCATCGGGATTTTTTCTATATCTAGTACTTAAATTAGAAAATTTTAATTAAAAGCGGAGGAATCTTATAAATACCCCCATTAGAAGGCAGGATAAAACTGTGCTGATCAAAACTATCTCCAAACTCCACAATTTACCATTCATTTATCCAAGCTTATATAGGTGATATATGAGAAATCTCTTTTCTACTTGCTCAATGACTATGGGACGACGCAGTGACACACTGTCACATTCTCAAATGGACCACAGATGAACCGCGATATCACATATATTGACTAGTTGCATCATCGAAAAATCTGCTAATTGACAGCTTTTTTTAAGAAAAAGGGCTGCACGGTGCACTAAGTTCTCGTTATACAGGGGTCAGGGAAAGGGGTTAGACCATAAGGGTATATTGTATGCAAACTTGCCTTGCATTTCTGCAAGAGGTCTTGTTTCCACAGCTCGAACTGTGACCTGAAAATCGACAGCTTAGCACCTCAAAATTAACGGAAAGAAGGGAGAGGAGCGAAGGAGTCTTGTGTGTCAACAAAGTTAGTCAAATAAGGAAGGAGGAAAGTGTAGAGACAGGTGGAAAGTGTAAAGACAGGAGGAAAGTGTAAACCCATGTAGAAGCCATATTGATCTTTTAGAAGTCTACGCGTCCACACTACGCGTCCACATTGTTTAGTTTTATTATAAATAGAACATTTTGCCTTAATTATTTCATCATCCACTATCCAAAAGAATAAGAACACAAAGAGAGTTATACACCTAGATAAATATTGTAGTCTTGAGTGTCCTCTTTAGTGAGTTATTCCTTTCACAAGAGAGAAATATTTATATATTGTTTTCTCCTTGTAATTGAGAGTAGTGTGCTCCCATATTTATATAGTCAATCCTTCTACCCCGTGGTTTTCCCTTATATATATTTTCATTATTTATTATCATATCAAACTTTAGTTGTGGTGCTTCCTCCTACCAATAGTGGTATCAGAGCCTCGGTTATTCTGTCTGTTTTATGCGAAGGTACTATCCGTGAATAGTAAATTTTCGTGAATAGTAAAATTCGATGAAAATACTATTCACGTGAATAGTAAAATTCGATGATGATACAGTTTGTCACGATTGTTCGAAAAAATATTCAGAAACGATCTAGAAGGGTGTGAAGCAAATAACAATGTCGAGTACAACAAAGTTTGACGTTGAGAAATTCAATGGGACTAATTTCTCATTGTGGAAAATGAAAATAAGGGCGATATTGAGAAAAGACAATTGTCTAGTTGCAATTGAAGGCAGGCCCACAAACTTTACTGATGACAGCAAGTGGAACGACATAGACAGCAACGCAGTTGCTGATCTACACTTGGCACTAGCTGATCAAGTGTTGTCTAGTGTGGCTGAAAAACGAACAACGAAGGAAATATGAGATACTCTTACGGGATTGTATGAGGCCAAGTCTTTGCATAATAAAATCTTCTTAAAAAGAAGATTGTATACTCTTCGAATGGCAGAGTCCATGTCGGCTACTGAACACATCAATACTTTGAATACTCTGTTTTCGCAACTTACAACAATGGATTGAAAAATAGAGGGGACTGAACGTGCGGAGCTTCTACTTCAAAGTCTGCCTGACTCGTATGATCAACTTATCATCAACCTGATGAACAATACAAACAGTCTAGTTTTCGATGAAATTGCAGCCGTTGTCCTAGAAGAAGAAAATCGGCGCAAAAATAAGGAAAACAGACAAACAAGTTCGCAGCAAGCTGAAGCTTTGACGATGGTGAGAGGAAGACCAAAGGAACGTGGCCCCAGTGGGAGTCACAATCATGGTAGATCTAAATCAAGAAGTAAGAAGAATATCAAGTGTCACAACTGTGGCAAGAAAGGGCACGTCAAGAAAGATTGTTAGTTCAAGAAGAAGAGTGAACACCCTGAGTCATCAAATGCTCAAGGGAATGTTGCAAATACCTCGGATGATGGTGATATTTTATGTAGTGAAGCAATATCAAATAATGAAGGCAGAAAATGGTTCACTGATGTCTGGATCATGGACACAGGAGCAACATGGCACATGACTTTCCGAAGAGAATGGTTCCATCAATATAAACCTATCTCAGGAGAATCTGTGTTCATGGGAGACGATCATGCTTTGAATGTTATTGGTATTGGGTCCATCAGAATAAAGATGTATGATGGCACGGTACGCACCATCCAGGAGGTACGACATGTGAAAGACTTGAGGAAGAATCTATTGTCTTTGGGACAATTAGATGATAATGGATGTTCATATAAGACTCATAGTGGAGTCATGAAAATATTGAAAGGAGCGCTTGTAGTGATGAAAGTAGAAAAACTTGTTGCAAATCTATATGTGCTTAAGGGTGAAACACACCAAGAAGGAGAAGCATCAACCGTGTCAGCAAGTTCATTTGAAGAATCGACAATGATGTGGCATCGCAAACTTGGCCATATGTCGGAACGAGGTTTGAAGATTCTTGCTGAGCAAAAGCTTCTTCCAGGGCTCAAAAAGGTTTCACTACCCTTTTGTGAGCATTGTATTACCAGTAAGCAACATAGACTGAAGTTTAGCAGTTCTCTCTGCTAAAAGCAAGGAAATATTAGATTTGATCCACTCTGATGAGCAAGCACCGGTGGAGTCCCTAGGAGGAGCAAAATATTTCATGTCATTTATCGACAACTACTCCAGGAGATGTTGGGTGTATCCAATCAAGAGAAAGGCAGATGTTTTTTCAGTTTTCAAAGAGTTCAAAGCGAGGGTGGAACTTGAATCTGAGAAAAGGATCAAGTGTTTGAGGACAGATAATGGAGGAGAATACACTGGTGATGAATTTGATAACTTCTGTAAACAAGAAGGTATCAAAAAGCAGTTCACAGTGGCATATACTCCATAACAAAATGGATTAGCAGAGCGGATGAACAAAACCTTGTTGGAACGGACAAGAGCTATATTGGCAACTGCAGGGTCGGAAAAACCATTCTGGGCAGAAGCAGTCAAAACCGCCTGTTATGTGATCAATCGGTCACCATCAACTACAATTGATCTGAAAATGCCAATGGAGATGTGGACAGGAAAACCAGCTGATTATTCTCGCTTATATATATTCGGAAGTCCTGCTTATGTTATGTATAACGCCCAAGAAAAATCGAAGTTGGATCCGAAATCCAGGGAATGCATTTTCTTAGGGTATGCTGATGGAGTCAAGGGGTATCGCTTGTGGGATCCCACTGCCCGCAAGGTAGTAATCAGTAGGGATGTTGTATTTTTTGAAATAAGATACAAGCCAAAAAAGGTAGCACTTCAACAGAAAAATCAGAGTCTACTACAGTTGAAGTTGAAAAGATAGAAGAAGTCCCAGTTTCTTCTGAAGCAGCACCAGAGCACGAAGAACAAGAGCAAGCTGAGATTGAAACTCCACAAGTTCGACAGTCAACTCAGGAGAGAAGAGAACCAGCTTGGCACTCAGATTATTCTATGGAGGGCAATTTTGCATACTGTCTATTAACAGAAGATGGAGAGCCTTCAACTTTTCACGAGGCTATGAAAGGCCAAGAATCATCTCTGTGGATGGCAGCAATGCAAGAAGAAATTGAAGCTCTTCATAAGAATAAAACATGGGATCTTGTTCAATTACCATGAGGAAGGAAGGTTATTGGAAACAAATGGGTCTACAAGATCAAAAGAAATGGTAATGATCAAGTGGAGAGGTATCGTGCAAGATTGGTGGTGAAAGGATTCGCTCAGAAAGAAGGTATAGACTTCAACGAGATATTTTCTCCAGTGGTTCGACTCATAACAATTCGAGTGGTCCTAGCGATGTGTGCTACATTTGACTTGTACTTGGAGCAGTTAGATGTCAAAACTGCATTTCTTCATGGAGAGCTTGAAGAAGAAATATATATGTTCCAACCAGAAGGTGTTGAAGAACAGGGAAAAGAGAACTTGGTTTGCAGGTTGAACAAATCTCTATACGGTCTCAAACAGGCGCCGAGGTATTGGTATAAGAGATTTGATTCCTTCATTATAAGCCTTGGATACAACAGACATAGTTCAGATCCTTGTGTTTATTACAAGAGATTTGGTAATGGTGATTTCATTATTTTGCTGTTGTATGTTGACAACATGTTGGTAGCAGGCCCCAACAAAGACCGTCTCATAAATTTAAAGGCACAGTTGGCTAGGGAGTTTGAAATGAAGGACTTGGGACCAGCAAACAAGATTCTAGGGATGCAAATTCACCGAGACGGAAATAATAGGAAGATTTGGCTTTCTCAAGAGAACTACTTGAAGAAAATCTTGCGACGCTTCAAGATGCAAGACTGTAAGTCAATTTCTACCCCACTTCCTATTAATTTCAAGTTATCCTCAAGTATGAAATCTAGCAATGAAGCAGAGAGGATGGAGATGTCTCGAGTACCATATACATCAGCAGTGGGAAGTTTAATGTTCGCCATGGTATGTATAAGACCAGACATTGCACAAGCAGTGAGAGTGGTTAGTCGATACATGGCTAATCCTGATAGAGAGCATTGGTATGTTGTTAAGAGGATCCTGAGATATATCAAGGGTACCTCAGATGTTGCAATGTGTTATGGAGGATCAACTTTACTGTTAAAGGTTATGTTGATTCAGATTATGCAGGTGATCTTGATAAAAGCAAGTCCACCACAGGTTATGTATTTACTCTTGCTGGAGGAGCTGTAAGCTGAGTTTCAAAATTGCAGTCTATCGTGGCTACATCTACGACGGAAGAAGAATATGTAGCAGCTACACAAGCTAGCAAAGAGGCAATATGGATGCAGATGTTATTGGAGGAGCTCGGGCACAAACAAGAGAAGGTTGCTCTATTTTGTGACAGTCAGAGCGATTTGCATCTTGCAAAGAATCCGGCATTTCACTCAAGGATAAAGCACATACGAGTTCAGTATCACTTTGTTCGTGAGAAGGTGGAAGAAGGCAGTGTGGATATTCAGAAAATTCACACTAATGACAACCTAGCAGATATGTTTACGAAGCCGATCAACAGTAACAAGTTTATATGTTGTCGATCTTCTATTGGCCTAGCAGAAACGTAACATTGCAGTGATTGGGTAGAAAGGATAGTATGAAGACATAATTGATTCTCAATTAAATCTTCAAGTGGGAGAATGTCAACAAAGTTAGTCAAATAAGGAAGGAGGAAAGTGTAAACGCGGGTGGAAAGTGTAAAGACATGAGGAAAGTGTAAAGGCAGGAGGAAAGTGTAAAGGCATGCAGAAGCCGTATTGATCTTTTAGAAGTCTACGCGTCCACACCACGCGTCCACACCACGCGTCCACGCGGTTTAGTTTTGTGATAAATAGAACATTTTGCCTTCATTATTTCATCATCCACTATCCAAAAGAGTAAGAACACAAAGAGAGTTATACACCTAGATAAATATTGTAGTCTTGAGTATCCTCTTTAGTGAGTTATTCCTTTCACAAGAGAGAAGTGTTTATATATTATTTTCTCCTTGTAATTGAGAGTAGTGTACTCCCATATTTATATAGTCAATCCTTCTCCCCCATGGTTTTTCCTTCTATATATTTTCATTATTTATTATCATATCAAATTTTAGTTGTGGTGCTTCCTCCTACCAACATTGTGGACTCAAAATTTTTAAGTTGCGGGTGCTCAACTGCCTTTAATATATAATAGCTATCTTAAAATTGGGTGCTTAGTCAATATCTTTGTTATGGATGGCAACAGGGCGGATTAGGGCGGGGCAAGCTTTGACCTAATTAGATTTTAACCCGTCCCCCCTGCCCTATTTAGCATTTTCAAAAAAATTACCCCACCCAGCCCCGCCCCGTTTATGTCTTTTTTTAAATTTATTTAGCAACATGATTTTTTTAAACTTCTTTACCATCTATAAATGAAAGTTAATTGGATAAATACTTTATTGCGACATCTCACTTTTCATCCTTCAACTTTACAAAAATAAATTATTCTAATTTCGTAAGTAAAAGTTACTCTTTGTTGTAATTTATTTGGCTTGATTCAGAACACGAAGGTTAAACTAACTAATGTTTGGTGTGAATATGAACATTCAATTTTTAAAAAATAAAATTTACATATTTAGAAATTACATAAAAACTACTGTAAGTCATAATTGTTACCATTCAAAATATGTAGAAAATATTTGAAAAAATTATGATCAAAGAAAATATTCTTTTAATTATTTAAATAGTAACTAAGACAAATAAATTAAAATGAAATAATAAGTATAAGTTTTTATTGTAAAAGAACCAAAAACATACTTTAATAAAAAAAATCATTTCTCTTAGGACTATGTCTAAAGATGATAGTCCTCCCATCGTTTAAAATATTGACATGATATAGTGCAAGAAGGTCACGTCCTTTCGAGTATAAACTGTTACTGGTAATTTCAATCTTTTCAAAATTTGAGTCTTACCCTGCCGTATCCTAATCCATTAAAAAGTTTTAAAAATAATATTTGTCCCTGACCCGCCCTGCCCCGCCCCTCCTATATAAATTTTTCCTGCCCTGCCTCGCCCCGCCCCAATTGCCAACCCTAATCTTTGTACGTTATTACTAGCTTCCAATACAAAGAGAAAATGTTTGGGCAGAAAACAGTGGGGGCTTATGACAAACTTTGTGATTGTGAGGAACCTATTAGATCTTGGTGGGCTGGCCATATCCTTCACTCGGTTGATTTACAAGAATAGTCTTGGAGGTGGGTGGTGTTAAATTTTTGACCTCCCTATCGGGAATCAAAAGTTCAAGACCGTCCATTTCTAAGGTCATTGGGGTGTAATTAATTTACTGCCTTCTATCTTGTTTCTCCAAAATGGTCCCCAAAAAACAGTGCTTATGACAAACTTCTACTTTTCAAATGTTGGAAGTAAGCTTCACGAAGAGGCAATCTATAGCCTTCAAATTCTCATATATATATATATATATATATATATATATATGATAACGACAAGTGGAAACAAGACTAGTTCAGTGCCGTGTCATAAAGGCTAGCTGTGAAGAAACTCAATTTCAAGAGACTGAATTAAACAGCACCAAATTAGCATCAAGTGATCATTGAGGGAAGCTAGTTTCTTCCTACTTTCCTACTGTCTTTCCACGTTTCTACTGCAACAGATGTAATCACTACAAATCAATTCATCATAGATGGTCAAACCGTTGTTTCACCTTTGTTGCATGTACATGTAAGTATCCGCGGTCGATAAGGAGTGTTTATAAGTAATAAAGTGATAAGATCGAGTACTGTCCCACACAGAGACTTGTTATCATCTATTAACTAAATTAAACTAATGTGAATTATCTATTCAAGTTGAATTTTCCAAAGGCCGTTGGTGATTAATTATACTACTGCAACAGTTGTAAAACGGGTAATTAAAACAAACAGTCGAATGAAACAAATAGGCAAGCCTCGATTGACGAAGTCAATAAGATGAAATATCTAAGGCCATGGTCAGGTAAAAATACTGTTGAATTATTATATAAATTGACTAATTGAATTATTTGACTTATTAATTGACAGAGTTAATATTATTCATGAGAATTTTTTAAATCCTTACTCACCTATTCAACTTAACCTAAAGTAGATATTTATATGGAATTAAAATTAACAAGAGCACATTAAATACAGAAAAGTATTATTCTTTTGAGGAAAAAATAAAAAAAGAAGAAAAAGAAAAATGAGACACATAAATTGGGACATGGGAGTAGTATATACATTCTAGTTAACTAGCAGCCAAATAATTTGATGCGATTTTAAGGCCTTCAGAACTAGCTGGATTGTTACTGAAAAAGTCAGTTTACCTCCAGATATCTAAACCTGCATAGGAGGTCCAACCTTTTGGTGCAAAGAATTTATTCAATTCTAGTAACTCCCACTAGTTAGACCAATACCTTGATATATGGCTTGGTATATTATAACTCTTGGGTTAGATAGTATGTGATCAGAGCAACTCTTAATGTCTTACAGGAATCTTGATTTTGGTAGATATCACTTGTTGCTATATGTTGACCAAAACTGACTTTGGTTGTAAACTATTTCAGTCTGCAAAGAGAAGCAGAATAGATCCAATGGAAAGTTTTCTGCTTATGTTTCAGTTATTGTTGCAGATATTGTTATGTGGTTTTCTATGCTCAATATCTAGTGCAAAAGATATTATCACTGCAACTGACTTTCTAACATATGGTAAGACCATTACTTCATCTGATGGATGCTTTGAGATGGGATTTTTTTCCCCAGCTAGTTTCACGAATCATTGGTATATCGGAATATGGTACAAGCACGATGTACCTAACAAGTCTGTGGTATGGGTTGCCAACAGAGCAAGTCCACTTAACAATACATCAGGTGTTATGTTGAAAATTATCAATCCAGGACGACTTGCTCTTCTCACTGCTGCTAATACAATCGTGTGGTCTACTAATTCATCGAGGCCTTTGGCTGTGAAGAATCCTATTGCACGGTTGTTGAACTCGGGGAATCTTATCATAAGAGATGCAAACGATGCTGAAGTTGAGAACTTCCTGTGGCAGAGTTTTGATTATCCTACTGATACACTTTTACCAGGCATGAAGATGGGTAAGAACTTTGTGACTGGACAAGAATTTTACCTGTCCTCATGGAAGAACGAATATGATCCAACTCCAGGGGAATATACATATCATTGTGATCCCACTGGATATCCTCAGGATGTCATGAGGAAAGGTAAAGTTAAGGTGTTCAGTACCGGACCATGGAATGGACTCCGCTGGAGTGGTGTACCAGGACTGACTAAAAATACCATTTATACATTTAAGCTGGATTTTGATGAAAAGAAATCATTTTACAGCTTTGCGCTTCTGGGTTCTGTTATGACCAAATTAACCATGAACAGTAATGGTATGCTTCAGCGTTCGACATGGGATGAGAATAGACAGGAATGGCATCTCTACATTGCTTCACCAGCAGATAACTGTGACAACTATGGAACATGTGGTGCATATGGTAGTTGCAACAACATACTCACTCCTGTGTGTAGTTGCTTGGACAAGTTTGTGCCTAAAGATCCAAGAAATTGGGCAATGACAAATTGGTCCGGTGGGTGTGTTAGAAGGACACCCCTTAATTGCCAGAATGGAGATGGATTTCTCAAGTACTCTGGTATAAAGCTACCAGATACACAGTATTCACGGTTTGATGTGAGTATGACACTCCACGAGTGTAAGCAAGCTTGCTTGAGGAATTGCTCGTGTAGGGCTTACTCAAATCTTGATATAAGCAATGGTGGGAGTGGCTGCTTGCTTTGGTATGGGGACTTAATTGACATTCGAGAATTACCTGGAGGACAGGACATATACATAAGGATGGCTACCTCAGAGTTAGGTAACATTTGTGAATTTGTTCAAATATGGAGTATTAGATGAATGATTTAAACTTCCAAATTCGCAGATTTAGTTGTGTTTTACCTAGATATTTGTTAAAAGTTCACACTATATATGTTCAACCCTCCATGTTTTGTTTTCTTTTTCAGGCTCGAAGAAAACAAAACTAGTTGTGTTGAGTCTATTACTATTGATTGGAGTGACTGTGATTGGCCTGACCATAGGGCTGTATATTTGGAAAAAGAAGAAGAAGAGGAAGAGGAATTTGAAAGATGACCTAGATCTCCCACTGTTTGCCTTATCAACTCTAACTAAAGCAACTTCTAATTTCTCAGTCGAGAACAAGATTGGAGAAGGTGGATTTGGATCTGTTTACAAGGTAACATTATAAGTGTAGGAATCATTCTTTCAGGAAATTATACTATATTTTGACAGTAAACAAATGACACTTTTGAATCACTAAGCCAGCTATATGTTGATATTATAGGGAATCCTGGAGGGAGAACAAGAAATAGCTATAAAGAGGCTCTCCAAGTCTTCCTCGCAAGGAGTTAACGAGTTCAAGAATGAAGTTATTTGCATTGCCAAACTTCAGCATCGAAATCTTGTGAAGCTTATAGGTTGCTGCATTACAGGAGGAGAAAAAATGTTGGTCTATGAATACATGCGCAACAGAAGTCTAGATCTCTTCATATTTGGTCTGGTTACACTCGCTTTAACATAAAGAACCTCTATTAGTAAACATAGTAAATTTGATAGTTTGATCGCATTTTAGCTGCACTCCCTTACAACATTATCAGTGTTCTAACAGAGGACCTGTTAACAGATGAAAACAAGAGTGTTTTACTCAATTGGCCTAAGCGCTTCAACATCATTAATGGAATTGCTAGAGGACTTCTGTATCTCCATCAAGATTCTTGTCTAAGAATTATCCACAGAGACCTCAAAGCTAGTAATATTTTGCTAGATGCTGACATGAACCCCAAGATCTCGGATTTTGGCATAGCTAGAAGTGTTGTGGGGAATGAGACTAGTGCTAATACACACCATGTGGTTGGGACACAGTAAGAAATTTAATACCACTCACTTTTTAGCATTTATATTACGTAAATATCCTTTGTTTAACATTATTTTCTGTTTAATATGTGATGCAGTGGCTATATGTCCCCAGAGTATGTAGTCCATGGTGTTTTCTCAGTAAAATCAGATGTATTTAGCTTTGGTGTGTTAGTGCTAGAGATAATCAGTGGTCGGAGAAACAGAGGATTTTCCCATGAAAGTCACAGTATCAACCTTCTTGGACATGTGAGTCTTGTATGTTAATTAAAGGCGAGTTTAAACTTTGTGCACTCGGTCTAAATAATCTTTAAACAATGAGGTCACTTATAAGATACTTCTACATATTTCTATATCATAATTGATTAATAACCTGGTAAAAAAGGTAATTAACCTATGATAGTTGAACTGTATTTAACCTAAATCCATTAAGGCACATCAACCGCTACATGATTTCTTGATTATGCACAGATTGTGTTATTGACAGGTATGGAAACTTTACAAAGAAGGTAGACCATTGGAGCTAATTGATGTGCATCTAACAGATTCGTGTTATATTTCTGAATTGCTACGGCTAATCCACGTCGCTCTGCTATGTGTACAACAATGTCCAGAAGACAGGCCAGACATGTCTACAGTGGTTGTGATGCTGACTAATGATGCTATTTTGCCTCAACCTAAGGAACCTGGTTTTTTCACAGAAAGTAAAGTCACGTCTGAATATTCCACAAGCATGTGCTCAACAAACGAAATTACTATCACGCTGTTAGTACCTCGGTAAATTAAATTAGATATTCATTCAGATCGTTCAATGTCTACAAGCTTGACTTACATAAGGGTTCCCAGGTCTATCGTACTATTAAGATTCTACAGTTTATGAGTTGTATCATATAAGGAAAGAAGTTACCTGCATTTCATGTACATCAAGCTTAATAGTTTGAACTCTATGATGAGTATTGGTTATAAATTTAGGTGAGTTAGACACTTATTTTTCTCCTTATTGTTTTGCTGATATTTGAATATATGTATTTGTCGACTTCATGCAGAAACCACCTTTGCATGAAATATACTAACTATTAATTTCTTTTCTCAAATTCTAGCTACGGATTATCATAAGGAAAACCTAGATTGACTACATAGAGTTCAAGAGGTCCTCCTCAGGATCTTATTTGGCAAATGGAGGCTAAACTTAGGCGAAGTAATCTCCTTCTTAGTTCCTTAGCCAACTTTTGCTTAATGTGTTAAACTTTCGCTTAATAGCAAGTAATATTTGTGAAAGAAATTTTGTTGAAAGGTGTAACGAGTAACAGTGTTTTGTGCTGTGAAAGCCATAGTTGCCTGATCTAGAATTTGAAGGTTGCAGGTGTCATATCATTTTAATTATAAACATAGACGTGTTAATTAAATCGATCAAATATTAACCTATTTTCGATCTTGTAAATAGCAACTTAGGACGACTCCGATTCTATTATTCGTCTTTTTTGCTTTATAAAGCTAAATAGATCGAACAAAAAAATGAAATAATTATGATAATTCAGCGAAAAGAAAAAAAAACTTTCAACAATATTAATATCTACACACACACGCACACATAAATACACATCATGCATTTATAAATGTACACGATGAGTTTTCATATTCTTAAAACACTCAATAATGACATAATTATTTATATTATAAATACTTCACGCTCTATGTAATAGATTAAATATAAAGAGGTTGAAAATTTCACATATATAATTTCAGTAATAAAGACGAAGTATTATGTTAAAGTATTGACTCACACCAATAGAAAATCTAAAAAGTTCAAAGAAATCAAATGAAATTTCCGTATAATTTTCATGTTGACCTTTATTGCAACATGCATTTATTTTGTAAACTAAAATTTTCTTAAAGCATAGCCAATTATTTTTTATATGCATTTTATTCGAATGATTTAGATAACAAAATAAAGAATAAGAGAAAATCATTGACGGGTTTTTGAGAATTTGATGAAAAGAGAGGAGAAAGAATTTGTTGGAAGAAGAAAATTATTCGTCTTATGCCTCAATTTGTGTGACACCATATCACCGGACCTAAAATTTAAGAAAGAAAGGAAGACATTTGAAATGTGTTGTTTAAAATAAACCTTTGACATTTGTGTGGCTATAAAATAGTTCATTAAGAATAAAAGGAGAATTTTAAAGTTAAGTTGTTTCTAATTATAGAAAAGTAATATTCTTTTTAAACAGATTAAAAGAAAAGATATGGTATAAATTAAGACGGAAAGAATAATATTTTATGCTTAGAATAAAAAGGAAGAAAAAGAAAATCAACAAAAATTAAAGCAAAAAATTGTCGGCAAAAATCAAGTTAAGAAAGCTATTAGATGAACGTAATGCTAAATATAAAATGGTAATATTTATTAAGAATGTATGATCTTCATGGCCTAATGGATAAGGTGTTAATTTTTGATTTAATAGTTGAGGGTTTCAAATCTGGTCTGAAGCTTTTAATATTTTGGGTTCAAAAGAAATGAATGCAGGCATAAAAAACTGCCTACAAATGGTGCCATCTGGGGTCAAACTCGCAACCGCAAGGTGAAGACTTAGACCCTTTATCACTAGCACTACGCGCTAGCTTGTTACAGGTTTATATATTATAAAATATGCTATACATATACACATATATATATAAAATTTCAACCAAAGTGTCTGGATGCCGTGGCACCCCAACCCTAATACATAAATCTGCCCCTGCCTATGTTATATGGGATCTGTTAGTACGTCTTCAGAATGGGGTGTGTATCAGTATTTAGTGTGGATACCTGTAGTTTTTATTAATTCTAGTGTATTTTAAAGAATTCGTACAAAATACCTATTCTACATGAGTACATCAAAATAAATGAAAGATCCATATAAAATAAATCAACACAATGAGAGTTTGGAAGAACGGCAGAAGCCATAGTTGATGGCTTTTAGAAGCTCCAGTCCCATAGTACTCCATTAAGTACAGAGTATCAGTTATGCTGTTCCCTTTCTCCGAGTTTAGGATTCATTAGCTTTGGTCCCAGATACACGATCGAACATCAGGCAGTCACTACACTAACAACTAGAATGATAGCAGAATGGCTTGATGAAAGTCATGAAACTGCCAAGACTAGAGGGATTGGAAGGATTGCAAGTCTAATTTCTTATTTTCCTGCTAGGAAAATGTTCAACAAAAGCCACAAAGCTAGAATAAACAAAATCCTCTGATAGAATAACTATACATGTAAGAACATCATACTCTAACAGAAGGTTTCAGTATTCATGGAACTATCATCTGTACAAAAACTCAATAACATTCATCTTCCCATCTCTATGTGAGACAGAATAATCTAAAATCTTCCAAAAATCTTGCAGGCTCCAGGAGCGCTTATATGAACTATCCCCTGTGTATACTAAAAGTCTCTATATTCAAGATATCGTCTGCCTTTCCTCCAAAAATAAGTAGTTAGAAGAAACACAACTAGTAATATTCCCACATGTAAATGCCCGGAAATTAATATACTCGATTGTGATTCTCCAATTTTCAACGTATGTTGAACCCATTAAGAAGAGAGATGGACAGGGCTTTTTCCTATAACCAACAAGGTGTCAAGAACATTTTAAAAAACATGCAAATAAATAAAAATTGTTCCATTATAGTCATTTAAAATGTTGAACCTGGATTAATTTCTAGGTCTTCAAGCTTGCAGTTGTTATGACTTGGGGGCATAGGATCACCCAGCGTGCGGGAATTGGATTTGAACTGAGTATAAGCTGTTGTGAGTTTTTGATGGATCTCTTTCATTTTCCCATTTTGCTCATCCTCCCGGTCCATTTCAACAAGGAGCTGTGGAAATGAACACATGGCATAAGAGGCATATAATGGAAAATATTCTTTATTGAATGTAGCAATTAAAATATACCTGAGCAGGGATGTGCTGGAATAATGGTTGAAACCTTTGCCTACAATACTCATTGAAAAGGAGGGTCAAGATTATCAGCGGAATTACCAAGCTTGACGCCACTGTAGACTTTTTTAGTCCAAAGACTGCCATGGCTATAACTTGCATCAGCACCATTGAGAAAATTGTTGCGTTGTGCACAATAGGCCAATAAGTCCCCCCAGTTTGATATTTCGTTACATATACATTGAGGATCTGAAAGTTTTAGTGAATTGGTGTTACAAACACAGGCTACAAGTGTGGATGCAGACATAAATATTCAGGTTATAATACTACACATAGCGGTACAAATAAGATTAATCGACAACCCTTCTTGAAATGTCTTCCCACTTGGACGACTTCCTCTTCTTTGTTGAACTGTTTATAACATTCACTTTCTTTAGTAGAAGAGTCCTATTACTCATATTTTTTCATAAATCTATGATTCAAACTTTCAGATCAACAGATCCTTGGTTATGACTATCACATTAACCTTGGCAGGTACGATTTTTTGGTCACATTAATAACCACAAATGTGAACTTCCATCGTACATGCATCGTCTTGCTGCTTTTGAAACTAAAAGCCTTTTCTTTTCATGCACAATGTCGGGAATTCGAAGAACTTTGCGGGTTCTCACGGAACTAGCTCTAATAATGCAAGATAATCAACAAAGCTTCTTGCTGCTAAGTAATCTTTTCATGAGATTTTTTCACCTGTTTATTTCAAGTAGATATAAGATAAGGTTGCATAACAATCTTTGAAATACTGAAAGGCCAAAGCAAAACTACCGGGTCACAAAATTCTCAAAGGTAGCACTACTTTAGTACCAAATTTGACTGTGTGGATATTACTTGGTAATAATATTTATTTTATATTTTATTTTGAGTTACAATCCTACTGCACATATCTGTGGTGCAACAATAAAAACTCTAGACAAATTTATTCAATTCAGCTATAAAAGCACAACACAAATGCAGCTAACATCTCGAGAGGTTTCATTTTTCATCAGTTTCACACAAATGAAAAATGAGAAATGCAAGCAATTTAGGGACAAGAAGAAAGAAGCTCATTGGCTTTCAAAATATGAAGGCAAGAACAGGTATTTTGAATAATCTTCCCTTATAAAATCCAGACACGGCTTGGTTTTCCTATTTTCTTAATGTTGGTTCAAGCAATTACTGGATGTTTTTTACAATCCTTAACCTATACGTTTCATCTGTTAAATAAAACAAAATTTGACACCTAAAAGAAGATTAAGAATAAAAGGAATAATTCAGAAAGGGATGTTTACCTGATTACGGTATACAAGGTAAGCAAGGGAAAAATAAACCAGCAAGAATGGCAGTATCAAAGGAGACAATGTGGAATACACAAAGCCGAAAAGCCCAAATAGAAGGATCCGCGGAACTTCTGTGTGGTATGGAAAAGTCATTGTGCCATATGTAGTGACATCCTTGTTTCTGAGAATAAATCTATAGAATAAGTTGCAGAGTAAACCAAATGGTTGCATGAGTTCGCATGATAGACTTGCCCAGCCTGATGCTAAAACATAAGTCATAAAAAAGGTGGCCTGCGAAAAAAAATTAAATTAATCATCACACACTTGATGAATTCTTCAAGTTGCAAGGTGAAGGTTAAGGGATCAAAACAGGGCAGTTCATTGTGTAGGGAAAGTACTCAAAGACTCCCATTTCCTAATTGGACTGCTTAGAGGCAGTGCGGACACATTACTCACTGCAGTTTTTGTTTTAATTCCCCTTAGATTCTCATCACAAGTTGGACTAGTGGAAGTTTTTGCCCTTTATCATATCTAATGTAGGAACGGGGACATGTACTTTCTACGAAAGACTAGTACCTTTCCGTCTTTTTCCTTCTCACCCTATTAGTCTTGAATAAAATGTGGTGCAACTGAGAAGTGAGTCTCGTACCACATATATGAATAATAACTACACTAAAGAAGACTAACTCTTTAACATCCATCAATCCAATAAAAAGGCTAAAAATAAACCTAGTATTAGCATTGTTGTTTTCTCTAAGGAAGCATTAATAGAAACATGATAAATTCCTAAAATCAAATATTGTCGGTTTAATATTTGAGGATTAAGAAAAATAATTGGGGCAAAGGGAAAGCAGGTAAACACACATACACATAGAGGAGGAAGGTTACCGTTGATGGTACTGCTGTTGCAAGTAGGAAATTTACATCCTTAAAGATCTTACTGAACCTCTCAATCACAGACCCCGAGAGGATGTTACCAAAGAAAACATTCCAGATGAAGAAGCACAAAACTTTTATGCTTGCACTCCTCTTCCTGCCACTACGAGAGATGGAGCCTTCCAATGTAGAAAATAGCAACATTATTGGAGGAACCATGTACATAAATATTACTAAGACGACACTTGGTAGATATCCAGTAGCCAGCTGACTCATTGCTTTCCTGCAAGAAAGAAAGCAATAAAAGATAGCCCTAGGTGACCCATGGATATAGCTCAGATTTCATAAATTGGTGGTAATATATCTATCTCTAGGCTGACAAGTTAAAGTTAATAAAGAGAATAATAGAGAAGCATTAAAGCTAGTAGCAGAATGAAAACAGTGCAAGGACAGAGGAAGGTGGTAAATCATTGTGAAAAAAGGTCAACCTTGAATCAAGAAACATGACTTTATTTCCCCATGTTGTTTGTATGCATGAGAGAGAGAGAGAGAGAGAGAGAGAAAGAGAATGATCAATAACCGTACTCCATGCAAAAACAGATTTCCAAGGTAAAAGCTTTAAAACTTAACAAATTAGGGTTATAATTTTACCAAAATAGACAGTGATGTGATTACCTCTTTAAAACTCCTTTAAGAAATGGAAATGTCTTCTGAAGCTTGTCGAGGTGAACAAGACCTTGTGATAATGAAACAGGCACAATGAAAAATGCCACCAAAGCCATCGAGGCCACATAAATGGCTATTTTGCGGATCCAAAGGAGTCTATATGGGACACAAATGTTTGTCCAATACATATCATCTGGTTCTGGAGAAAGATTTGTGACCCATGACATGGGATTTCGAGATTGAAGGCTCTGAGAAGCAACCAAAGCAGCATAGCGATTCCTGAAAAAAACTAAAGCAGCTGCAGACTCCTGCAAGAAAAAATTGTGTATTCGGTTCACTTCTTATTTTGGTTAGTCTCATGAAAAATGAAGCTAATTCAAAATTTTCAAGACAAAAAGAGTCGAGCACACCAAAAGCAATCTGTAGTATATGATACTGTACTCTATTTAGTCAAATCAGGAATAAGTGCAACCTAGTGCTGTTCCTTCTGTTGAAGATTAAGAAAACTTAGAACTGTGCATTGAAGTAACCTTTAACAAGCAGCATGAGAACTCAGAAGTTAATGGTGCAGCACATGTCAAGCCTCGAATGAACCCAGACATAGTTCCAAGAAGGTAATGTTCTACCTATGGTCTATTGACTTGGAAACTTCTCCGTAAAACTGCTATGGTTTAATTCTAACAATCAGTGGAAGTCATGACAATCATGTGAAATCTGCCTAGTTGCAAGAACATATGAAACTAATGAGAACCACTCAAACACCTTTTTCCTCAAATCTGAACCGCCAAAATCACTTCTTCCTTTGTCACCTTCCGCATCCCTGGGAAGCATGCTGAATGATGCTGTTGTTCCACAAAGGCAACATCTCATGGAATTTGATCCAATATGCAGTTCCCTAGGTGTCAGTTTTAGTATCTTGCACATCTTCCCTGCATCAGTCTGCAGTCATGCAACATGTGGCACATTAACAATCAGAAGAAAGAAATAAGGAGCACAAGGGGAGAACAATGTCAAACCACTGGTACAAGCAGAAGTCTTCGTCAAGATCAAGATAGTTACTTTTGTTTAGCTGACATAAATATGCTTTGTGAGGAAAAACTAGCAGAAGATAAAGGGACTCTGGGATATGCTATTAATCAAATCATAGTTTTTTTAACTAGGGCCATGGATTCTCATAGGAGTTGGCATTACAATAAGAAAAAACAATTTTGATCCTGACAATAATGGCAGAGAGTATATTATTCAAGAGGAAAATTTAGATAATATTCCTGAGGCTTCAGGAACCTTATGTCTACCATTTGAAGAAAACTATCTCTACATTTCTAAGGAGAATTACTAGTTTCCAATGAGGAAAATAAATTGCCAGCATTAAAAACGAACCAACTCTGTTTTGCAGTTAAATTTTACCGTATCATGAAGTTTCAAAACCATTAACCTTTGAGCGTTTACATCTCATGGATGCTACAAGAAAAAAACGACTTAAAAGTCTTCGACCTAATTTTTTGACAAACATCTACAGCAAAATAATACATAGCACCGGTTACAAACAACTCGAAGTCATTTTCTCACCATTATGGTCTTAAATATGAAGAAACTTATAGAATATCCCATCATACAAAATGAAAATTTTCAGCTCATATTAATATTTAATTGGAACCAGAAGAGGATAATGAATGTGTTATAGAAGAGAAAGTTCAAAGCCACATCAAGCTTTGAGATGCAAGGGATATATTTCCATAGTGAGACTACCAAAACCGAGTGAATACCCACCACCAGCTTGTGAACAGAACCAGATCGATAAACGATTTGATGAGATAAATAACTTGATGCATAAAAATTTGTGAAGAATCTTGTCACTGTTCCACTGTATGATTCTTCTCGCGACCATGGGATGGCACGAACAAGAACTGTGAAATAACTTGGGTTGGAACCAGATGAAGTAAAGTAAGCCAGCCTCATCCTTGAAATGCTTTTGTACTCCTAAAAGCAAGTGAAGACCTTTTATGACAAAAGAACAGACATAACATACATACTAACACATACTAACGATCAAGTATGAAATATATACATTTTCAAGGAAAAAGCAGAAAATAGAAATTAGTTCTGATTTCTTACAAGGTAAAGAAGAAAACAAGCACAGCAGGATATGAGGTACAGAGCAAAGCAATGAGCCCAAAGCCTGAAGAAGATGAAAGGCATATGTAGGTAAAACTGAATCAGATTAAAATGGAGCAACAGTTTAGAAGCTAACTTTTTCTATAAGATGACAATGAAATAATTATGAAACTGCCTTCTACATATGCTTCCTTGGTCAACTTACAACACAGCCTCTTTAGTGATACTTTCTCTATTCTCAGTAAGATTAACTTCAGGATTTACTTTTCTTGAGATGGTAATTCAGGACTTAAACAAATCTCAAAAATGAAAACAAGACAGAACAAGCTATTGGCATACTTGCAGACACTTCCAAGAAACAACAAATAGAAGCTTTTAGTTCCTCATTCTATTTCCAGATGTGACTGAAAGAGCCTCTTGGGATATGTATCTAAGTATGTCCATTGAGAAGAGAATAGATTAATGAACTGCAACTAAATCATTATCAGCAATTTTGTACACGTTTCATACCATCTTGACCCTTCCTCAACATTCACAATCGTGAATACCTCCAATGTCTCAGCTGGAATATGGTGACTCTGCATCTCTTTTCCAAAATAATTCAGTGGGAGCACAAGGAAATTGCATACAATAGCTGCAATGGCGAATATTCGGAAACTGTCCACAATGCGCGGCAGGAGAGTTAGTTTACTGCAATTGAGTAATGGTTCATAGAACAAAGTGCAATAGAAAGGTTCTTCAAACTGAACTCCATAACTGCACTGTTGGCAGTGATACAAAGTCTGAAGCGTAAAAGAATTATCAAGAAAAGAGGTTGAACAACAAAGTACTAAGCAGAGATATAAATGTTTGACCATACTTTCTAAGTAACATTTATCACGACTTCCTCAGGCAGTGAAACAAAAAGGGTAACACTATTATAGATAGTACTTGATATATTCACAAAAAGCATAACTAAGCTTCTTTGGTCACGACATTCTCACAATAGCACATTGTGCATGACTCACTTTACACAAGCTGCACAGGTCCACTATCACCAGGAAAGACACCAAAATCACTTAAACAGTACGTATATATTTGGCCACCATTGCAGTTGGTTGAGCCATCATAACTTGCCGGAGAACAGATTCCCCTTTGTTTTTGTTAATTCTTCTTTTACTCTGCTCCCCAAAACCCCAACATTGGCCAAACTTATTTTACTATCTACTCGTCTGACAGCTTCTGTACATCCTTACAAGACAAAACCATACTGCTAAGTATTCATCAGAAAGTTTAACCGATGTAATTCAATCATCCATCCTTTTAAGGGAATAATGATAAGGCAATGACAATAAGCCAATAACCCATGACTACTATTTTCGCAACAGGTAAACAACTTTGGACTAGACAATACAAAACAATGGATTTATGCAACATATAATATTCGACCGTACAAAATATGCGAGCTCCTTTACTAAAAATTTTATGCTTGCTGAATTTTTCCAGGAAAATGGAAACAAATTTTTAGAAGCCAATTAGACTAATTCATTTAAATTATATCCTTAAACACTAGAAAATCTAACAACTAATGAAGTGCTGAAATTTCAATTTCACCTGAAAACAATCATCCGCACGAATACCACTGCATCCAAGCCACCAGTAGCGCATATTTCTTCGTCAGATGTCTCCCATGCCTTTAGGATCCAACTCGGAGAAGGAACAAATCGATCAAAACAAAAGGCATCCTGTTGTCTTGATCGTACCTGAGCAATCTTCGCTCCAAAATAAACATTTACAAAGCTTGGTTGTTTCCTTAAAATCGAATACAAGGAGAACAGCACTACGCAAACTGCAGTATTGATACCAGCAGAAGTCAACAGAGCAGCTAGCTTCATCTCCGTCCCCAAATATTTCAGAAACCTCAATAATTAGAACAAGTCATCGTTGCTTCCTTCTTTTAAACATTGAAAAGATCTAGATGCAGCAGCATGAAAATATCTAGATACAGCAGCAACTGTGGTGCATTAAGGTCAAGAAACTGCAGTAAAAGCACAGTGAAGGATTTATGATTTGCACATTATAAACAACAATTTATCTGGTGATAACCAGCTGACAAATTGTAAAATATACACAATAGAACAATAAAATAAAAATAACGTTGATACTAAGAACAAGCAAAATAAGAGGTCACATAGGAAAGCTAACTTGCAAGCATGTTCATTTCAAATATTCCCTGATCGACACTATGCGTTAGCGTTCTACCTAGCATACTGAAGTGCAATAAAATTAATATAATCCAGTGATAATGCAGCTATCCGGGCGTAGACAACATGCACAACCAAAATTAAGTCAACAATGAACAATTTACAGTTAATGTAACGCTCACATCCATGTTCCTCACCATTCAGTTTGTGCAAACAGCATTTTTGCATAATTCTACATTAGTTTCCGAGGAGATCAATTCAGAGGCAATGAAGTATCTCGAAACAGCAAAAATACCATACAGATTGCGTCCGTTACTACTCAAAACAATGGTAATTAATAAACGCAAATCAAAAACGGTACCGAAGAAGATTATAGACAAAAATCCGACGAACAATAAGGAAAAACGGGAAAATTTATCAGAGAAACAGCGGAACAAAAAAGTAAAATGAGAAGAATCACCTGAAATTGAAAACGCTTCCTATTTCAGAATGACGAAATAACGAATCCGAACGCAAAATTATTAATTTTTCTTTTGTGAAAAAAGCGATGAATGCTTAACGCAACAAAATAGTGATTGCTTCAAACGGAACGAAACCCTAAAATTTGTTCTTCCGTTTTTTTGCTTTTGCGTTAGGATTTGGGAGACGAGAGAAGGATCGAATGCGCTCTAATTTTTCGGTAAGAAGGGAAATAGTCCCGCAGAGAAGAAAGGCGCGTCGATTGCGAGTGTGTTATGCGTGAATTATGAGAAGTGAGATTCTGTGGGCCCAAAAGAATTGCGACGTGGATTTAGAGAATGAGGACAGTGTAAACGGAATGGAACCGCTCCTAACTGTCAATATCCCGGTTTTTCATTGAAGTTTCAGTTTTCATGCAAATTGACCCGCTGCAATACCGTGTTGTACCTAATGCATTACCAACTTTCTTTGTTACCACGTTAGACACGCTGGCAAGTGGCAACATAATACTCTTTTCATTTTAATTTTTCTTTTTCTTTTTTTTTTTAAAAACTCACCTCGTCTAACTTTCGGGTGCACACAGAGTAAACTTGTTCTTGAGTAATATTTCGGAAACCACAATATCTCACTAGCCAAATCTGGTGCAACAAGCACGATCAGAAAGCGTAGGCAAGGGTAATCAATTTCTGGCCTTCCTTACGAGATACCACCTATTGCATCAACTCAACTACCCTAAGCAATTTTTTATTTTAATTTAATTTAGAGTTTAATTTATATGACACTTTTTCACATTATAATATATTCCCTCCGTTCCTAAATTCTTAATAGGGGTGTATATAGTGTGAGTTGGTTCAAATTTTTTAAATACTAAACCAAGCTAATTATATCGAATTTTTAAATCTATAAATCAAACTAAATCAATAAAATTCAAATTTTTCAACCTCAAGTTTTAATTTTTAGGGCTTTTTTTCGATAAAGTCTTCATACGAAACATATAACTTATACATGAAATATTTCTTTGCTTCTAGTAACATACAACTATCTAATATATTTTTTAGTTATAAAAATAACACAAAATATGAGATGAGTGATGGCATTGTACTAAAATATTCAACAAAAAAGATAATGAAATTGCATACAATAAATATTGTTAATTAATAAATCATAGTGAAAATGGTCATACCATAAACGTACTAAGGCATGCCAAACTAAGTGCGGCTAATAAGTATTAAATACGTAACGAAACACTAGAAAAATTTAAGTTATATGCTTTCACAATGTATTAACTAATGCAAAATTAAAAAAAATAAATATCTAATATTATTGTCATTCTTGGTGTTGAAATCACTTCTTTTGTTAGCATTAATATTGATTTAGTTTTAGTTTTAGTTTTATTTGAGTTAATAACATCCATCTATAGTTATAAAATTTATTGGATCATTCAAAATTTTAAATCCAATCTTGAAATAATATGTTAAATGAAAAAAATAATGAAAAAATTTAAAAAATATTTATAAATGTTATATACATATAATATCAGGTTAATTTGATTCTATTTGACTTTTTAAAGTTAAATCAAATCAAACTAAATATGATCAGATTTTCTTTTTCAACACCAAACTAAATCAAATCAAATTAATAGTAATTTTTTTTTTCGATTTAATTCGATAATACGATTTATCGTTTTTCTGTGCGCACCCTAATTCTTAAGTCTTTTAAAACCCTTGGAACTCTTCTCCCAAGTTTTGACATTTTCCCACACTATTTACCATAAAAATAACTTGAAGAGTTGGATTTATCAATTATATGCCTTGAATAATATACATAAAATTATATATAGACATGTGAAGTATTAACATATAGATGTAAATTTTACCTGTTTATTTTGGTAGCCCCCCTCCCCCCCCCCCCCCCCTTCCTTGCTTTTTTTGGACACTCAAGATGACCATTCCTTCATCCCTTATTGATACTGTACATTTCATGATAAATTCTCCAAATTCATCAAAATTGAAAAAACATATTGATTTAACTAACCAATTATATTATTGCCTTCTCCAATACTATAATTATAAAAAAGTGAGTCTAGTAGCTAGTTTTAATTATATTTTGATAATATTTAATATAATATGCTAAGTTATTGATTGTTGTAAAAGTTATACGAAATAACATTATTGAATGCATTTTTTTCATGTCAAACATTTGATAATTTTGTTCTCATTTTGATTCTCACTTGCACCGAAAAATTATTTTAGAAACACCTAACCATATCGAACCGAAGTTGAAAAAATCAAACCGAACTGAATCAGTTTGATTCTGTGTACAGTGCACATTTTTTCAAAAATGAAATTCGAAGAACTGATTCAAACTTTGATAAAATCGAACCAAAGAACCGAACGCTCACCCCTAGTTCCACTTCCACTCATCTATTTGTAAGTACAAACCATTTCTTACGTGGACACATGTGAAAAGTTGCACCAAAATCAAAAACCCAGGAATTATGCCTATGATTAGAACTCACCACATAAACTTCCTCTATATAGTCACTATCATCAAAATTGTTGCTAGTGTCAACAATATTTGTAGAGTTGTCAACTTTCTGCTTCTATTTTTTCTTCTTCAACTTAGGATAATCTCTTTTTATAGTGACCCTGCTCCCCGCAGTCATAACAGTTCTGCTTTCTTGCTCTAGACTTGAATCTGACATTAACTTTTTCCTACTAAAGTCTTTTTGTTGTGTTCTTCCCCTACTCACAAGGCCCACACCCTCAGTTCTGCTCTCTGGAGAGCTCTTTTTCAATTATTTAGATTTGTGCATTACTAACATCATCCATTGAAATATTGTCTTTCCCATATAGCAATGTATTAATAAAAGTATCGTAAGATGGTGATAAATAACATAACACAATCAAAGCCTGATCCTTACTCTTAATTTTTATATCTATATTCTTTAGGTCCATTATAATTGAATAAATTCATCAAGATGAGTTTCAACTAATGTACCTTCGTTCTTACGGAAAATGTACAACCTCTTTTTCAGGTAGAGGCGGTTTGTCAGCGATTTCTTAGAATACAAATCTTACAGCTTCTTCCATGTCATTGATGCAGGTTTCTCTTTAGTAATTTTTCAAAGAATGCTATCTATAATACTCATGAAGATAGCACTCAAAGCCCTCTCCTTCAGGTCTACCTTCTCTAACTCTTTCATATTTTCAGGAAAAAACTTCATCAATCGTCTTCCATAAACCTAGTAACACAAGGGACGATCTAATTCTAATCTTTCATAGATTGAAATTAGATCCTCCATTGAATTTCTCTACTTTATAGTTTATACTTTGTTGAAGATGAGGACATCTTAACCCTTGATTATGAGTAGAAACTCTGACCTTGCTCTGATACCAATTGTTACGGTCTGATATCAATTATTGTGCTCTGATACCAATTATTGCGAAAAGATTATGGACTAACTAGCACGCAATCACACACAAGCAAATAGAGAAGAAAAATAACGCAGAATTTAACGAGGTTCACTAAGCCTAAGACCATCTCCAATCCACCTCTATTTTCAACTCTAAACTCTAAATTTAGAGTTTAGAGTTAGAGTTTTGTGCTTCAACCCACCTCTATTTTTAACTCTAAACTTTAAATTTAGAGTTAAAAATAGAATGTGAATAGTGTAACTCCAAATTTGGAGTTGCACCATTCATCAACTTTATTTTTTGGATTAATTACATATCATAGCACATTTAAGAAAATATTTACATATAATGGCCATAGTTTTAAAAAATTATACATAATGGCTTTATTTTATTTAATGTGTCATTTTTTATTGTTTTACTTTTTATTTTTATTTTTTACTGTGTTTCATACATTACTGTTGTAACTAGGGTTCAGGAAAGCGCACGCTTCGTAGCTTTAAGCGCGAAGTGACACAAGCCAAGTAGAAGCGACCTCAGGTAGAAGAAGCGTACGATTTTATTGCGGAAGCGTGAAGCGGGTCGAAGCGTGAAGCGACCTGAAGCGGTCGCTTTTCTTTTCTGAGCTTTTAATGTCCTATTTTAAATTTTTAAAAAAAACATTTGCTGCTCCTGGACATTTCAAATTGAAGACTTGTAGGGTTTTTCTTTCACATCGGTTGTTCTTACTTTCTTCATCGCTGCTTCAGCCTTGGTACAGGTACGTAATTTGTTTTTCTTTCTTCTCTTCTCTTTTCTGTTTTGTTGTTGCCAGTTTCTTCTTCTTCTTCTTCTCTTTTCTGCTCTGCTTTGCTGCTGCCAGTTTTTTCTTCTTCTTCTCTTTTCTGCTTTGTTTTGCTGCGGCAATTTTTTTTCTTCTTCTTCTTCTTTTTTCTACTCTGCTTTGCTGCTGCCAGTTTTTTTTTCTTCTTCTCTTTTCTGCTCTGTTTTGCTGCGGCAATTTTTTTTTTCTTCTTCTTCTCTTTTCTGCTCTGCTTTGCTGCTGCCAGTTTTTTTTTTCTTCTTCTTCTTCTTCTTCTTCTCTTTTCTGCTCTGTTTTGCTGCGGCAGATTTTTTTTTTCTTCTTCTTCTCTTTTCTGCTCTGCTTTGCTGCTGCCAGTTTTTTTTCTTCCTCTTCTTCTCTTTTCTGCTCTACTTTGCTGCTGCCAGTTTTTTTTTTTCTTCTTCTTCTCTTTTCTACTCTATTTTGCTGCGGCAATTTTTTTTTTCTTCTTCTTCTCTTTTCTGCTCTGCTTTGCTGCTGCCATTTTCTTCTTCTTCTTCTTCTCTTTTCTGCTCTTCTTTGCTGCTGCCAGTTTCTTCCTCTTCTTCTTCTCTTTTCTGCTCTAAGCCTCTAATATTGATAGATTTTTTTTAATCCTAACAGCTATTAAAAATGGGTGACCCGGCTTGAAAATATGGGAGAAAAGTAAGTGAGACCAATAGGACAACAGTTATATGTGTGTTTTGTGACAAGATAACTAAAGGCGGTATCTTTCGTCACAAACAACATATTATTGGTACTTATAGGGACGTCTCACGGTGTACAAAATGTCCAGAGGATGTGAGGGAAGAAATAAAAAAATATGTCGAAGAAAAAAAGATTTAAAACGTCAAATGCTACATCAACCAAATGTGACTAATTTTGATGATGATGATGATGAAATGGAAAAAGGTGAAGCTGCTGACTTGTCATTTCCTTCAAAATCACAAAAATATTCAAAGAGTACATTTGCATCAGTTTCTTCAAGTTATGGATCAACCGGTATGAAAGGTCCTTTAGATTGTTACTTTCCACAGAAGTCCGAAGATGGTGCAGGGAAAAATAATAAAAAAAGCTTGCATGATACCGCCAAGGCGATTTTGAGAGATCGTGCAGTTGCGGCCTTTTCATGGTGGATGTATGATGCAGGGCTCCCCTTTAATTGTGTCAATTATGACACTTTTGGAGCCTTTATTGAGGCCGTAGGCCAATCTGGTCCTGGAATGAAGCCTCCCACTTATCATGAATTTAGTGTCACCTATCTAAATAAAGAAGTGGAGAGACCAAAAAAACTGTGGAGAATCATCAGATAGAATGGAATAAGTTCGGATGTTCCATTATGATGGATAAGTGGACGGTAAGAACCGAAAAAATAATCATCAATGTGTTAGTGAACTCTGCAAAAGGAAGCCTATTTCTTGAATCCATTGATGAGAGTGACTCGTCTACTGATGTCATCAAAATGTTCTCCTTGTATCAAAAAACAATAGAGGACATTGGAGCACAAAATATTGTTTAGGTTGTTACAGATAATGCAGCTGAAAATGTTAAAGCGGGTGATATGTTGCAAGGAGTGTTCCTGCATATTTATTGGACTCATTATGCAGCTCATTGTGTGAATTTGATATTTGGAGACATTTTCAAAGAAAGACCCTTCACGGGTGTTTTCACCAAGGCAGTTAAGGTACATTCATACATTGTTCAAAGACCTTTATTGTTGAATTTGATGAGGAGATTCACTAAATAAAGAAACTTAGTAAAACCTGAAAAGACTAGCTTTGCTACTGCTTTCTTGACCTTGCATAGTATGCACACACAAAAGGCCAATTTGAGAAGCATGTTCATTTCGGAAGAATGGAACAACAGTAAATTTGCAAAAGAAGTGGTGGGAAAAGAAGTTGCACGTATAATGCTTTCTTATACCTTTTGGAATAATGTTGTTTATACTCTTAAAGTTGGTGGTCCCTTGATTAAAGTTCTTTGTTTGGTGGATGGTGAGCAAAAACCATCAATGAGATACCTTTATGAAGCGATGGATAAGGCTAAAGAGGCTATTCGAAAAGCATTTACCGACGAATAATGAATGGCTAACTGGAGTTGAGCATGCTGAAGATGAAGCAATTTTTTAAGGAGATTCGGATTTTACTTGGGGAGTTGTTGCGGAAGCAAGTGGAGTTGATGCGAACCGTTATGGTTTAAGGGCGAGTACTTCAAGTTCAAGCTTACATAGGAAGGGAAAAAAAGTAGCTACACGCCTAGTTGATGAAGATGATGATAGAGTTGAAGAAGATGATGAGCAATATAATGATAAGAGAGAAATACAAGATTTTGACAATCTTGTATAAGTAGAGGTTTAGATGAACAAGAAATAGTTGTTGAACCATTAATAACTATGATTTTGTTTGTCTTATTGTATTTTGTGATATCTATTTTTGGGCTTTTAATTTGAACATTTGCTAATATATATTGTCTCTATTTTTGGTCTTTTTTTGTTAAAATTACGTTTCACTTTAATGAAGCGAGCGCTTCGCTTCACGCTTTAAGCGAAGCAGGACCTTGTCGCTTTTTTCCGCTTTACGCTTCCCTAAACACTGACTGTAACTGCCTACCCAACCCCTTTCTTCTCCTCTCTCTCCATCCTTCTTCATCTTCAACCCCTTATTTTCCTCCATTAACTGTCCATGACTATCGCAAATTCCGCTGCCATTGTTTACAAAATCTTGTTAAATCAAGTAAGTTCTATTCGTGATTTCTATTTATTTTTTAATTTTAAATATATATTTTTTTATATTTTAAAATAATTCTTCTTTAAACCGTGCAAATATTTATTCTTTATTGAGTTCAAATCTTTATGATATTTTGAAATCTCAAGTAGATTTATTTTTTAATTTTAAAAATCATATTTGTATATTTTATAATTTATGTATTATATATATTTAGATATTTAATTTTTCAACCATGTCTTTTTTTTGAATTTTACGATTTTGTATTTTGAGTATTCAAAATATTTATTTTGAATATCTTTGCAAAATATTTATTTTAGCAGCAATATATATTATTTCTATTTTCATACATTCAAATACATAATCATGTATATATTTTACATATACAAATAAATTTCAAATATATATAACTGTATTGTATTTGATGATTATGTATTTATCAGTGGAAGCTATTAAATTTAAAAGAAATACATCTTAGTAATAGTTTATACAAATATATATATATGTATGTTTTTTTATTCTGAATTTTATTTGTATTTTATTTTTTTTCTTTTTTTATTTCACAAGTTGTATCGCAAATAAGAATTATGTCCTTTATTAGAATTCTGTTATTAATGAAACGGAATAATTATTGCTTGATTGATTTATGGTAACTGAATTTTTATTTGAAACATAATTCCTAAAAATCTAGATTTTGTATTTTTTTTATGTTTTACCTATGTTAAATACAACACACGGCACATAAAATATTGTCATTTTATGTAAATAAGTAAATGTTGCTACTTAAGCCTATTTTTTTCCAAATTGTTGCCGATTTCTGAAATTTTCTCTTATTTTTTGGGTTGAGTATTATATCATTATTTCTAATAATTAACACTTTTAATTTAACATAATATAAATTATAAGATCATCAATTAAGTCTCTAATATTCGTATTTATTTTTATGTAATATTTTTATTATATTAAATTTAAATTTAAATTAATGTATATTTTTATAATTTAATTTCCGTATATAATATTTTTATTTAAAATGTAAGTCAATTTTATTATAATTTATAATTTTATTACAAAAATAACCACCACAAAAATAAAATATGCAAAAAAAGATATGAATTATATAGGATGATTATGTAGGAAAAAAAATAATAATTTATTTTATAAATTAAGAAAATTTAATAAATGAAATAAATATAATAATATAATATTAAAGATAAAGAAGAATAAAACAATATTCTTTTTTGGAATAAAAAATAGAGTAGTGGATTGGAGTTGGTTTTCTTCAAATTCGAAGAACTCTGTTTTTTTACTCTAAAAATTTAAAATTTAGAATAAAAAATAGAGTTGTGGCTTGAAAATACTGTAATCCTTCAAGCAGAAGTAGAGATAACTTTTTACTATGAAAGAGAAGAATTGTATAATGCTTAAGAATCCCTAAGTACAACCCCTATATTAAAAGGTTCTTCCAATCTTACAAAAAGCATATATTTTTTTTCAAATATATTAGTACAATGTATTTTCTACGTCAATAGAAATTATGAATTCCCTAAAAATATATAAGGTAAAATATTGAAGACATAATTAACATTTATCAATTATGTGCCTTGAATATTATATAAAATTATAAAAATGTGAATATTAAAATATAGATGAAAATTCTACCTGTTTATTTTGGTAAACCCCCTCCCTTCCTTTCTTTTTTTGGACACTCAAGATGACCATTCCTTCATCCTTATTGATACTATACCTTTCATGATAAATTCTCCAAATTCATCAACAAAAAAATATAAATAAAAAATAAAAAAAAATTGATTTAACCAACCAATTATTATTGCCTTCCAATTCTATAGTTATAAAAAAGTGAGATTATGTGCAAGAAATGTATACTTCAATTTCCTTTATGATAACATAATGCCTATTTATTTTACCTAAGCTTGCTCAACTTACGTGCGGATGATTAGTTAGTTGAATATCACTAATTAATGTTCATTGTTCTTGAAAATTTTATGCTCTTCCTATTTCTGTTTGTTGATCCTAAGATAGTTTTGCCTAGTGTTTGGTCTACCCGGATCTCAAATTTTAGAGTAGTAAAGTACCAAGAATTGGATACATCCAATTTCCACCTGTATTTTGTTAAGGTTAGATTTTATGTCCCTTTTTTTAAAATTTATTTTTTGAATTTTAATATACAAAGTCTTCTCGAGAAAGCTGATTAATTCATGAGAAAATTTTAAGAGACTATACTTAATAAAAATTAAATAGACACCTAACTTACAATGCTAACCGGTGGACTTAACTCTTATGTTAACATGTTTTCTATTCACATATTCTGTATTTATACCAATTAAATTAGATAATTTTAGGATAAAAATCATAAATTAAAGTAAGACAACATTTTAACTACTCCCACCGTTTCAAATAAGTGGTGTTTTACATAATCAAGAAGACATTAATGATGGGTTTTTTTTACCCTTATTTAAATGGAGAGAGTTTTATAAAATTAAGAAAATATTAAAGAGTTATATCTTTTTCAAGATATTTATTAGGGGTAGGTGGGTAAACATAGTTTTTTTTTTCTAGAAATGAACAATTTTCTTAAAGTGATGTACATGAACTAAAAATACCACTTATTTTGAAACGAAAGGTCTATAATAAAGAGGAATTTGTAGGTAATTAAGACATTATCTTCCATTCATTTACTTTGTGTAAATACCATATGCAAATAAATTTATTCTATCAATGTCTCAATCTCAACAACTCCCTCTGATTTGTCTAATTTCTTTGTCCCATATTTTCTAGTGATTGAGACATGAAGCAACGTGTTATAATATTTGAAAATGGACATAAAACATGAAAGCTACCAAGTAGGCTGACCATCTCTGAAACATCACATAACTCTACACAATAATACTACTACACATAAATATATATATGCTCCCTAGCTATACTACAACTCTCAAGTTACATCAGATATTATCAAACACAACAATAATAGAATACATCTCTTCAATTTATCATCTTTCAACGATCTGTTCTTCCATCACCTGATGATAACTTAACAACCCAATTCGCAATTGTCCTTCTCCTCCTTGAGCCAGCAGCCGCTGCGACCGATGGCAGCTGAAGATTCCGGCGGAAATTTCCGTTAGACTTGAGAAAATCATTAATCCTCTGCATCGCGATGTCAAGAGTTTCTTTCGACATGTTCGCGAAACAAATTCTGAACCAACCCGGTTCGCTGCAGTGACAAGAGGATCCAGGAGATACATTTAAACCAACATCACTGATTATTTTCTTCCACAATTCCATTTCTGCTTCGAATGTGTTTGATTTTAGCAAATCCTTCATATCCACAAAACAGAACAATCCAGCGTTGCTTTCCAAACACTCGATCCCCGAATTCGCAAGCCCTGAAGCGAGCATTTCCCTCCTATGTTTCAATTGCTTCTTGTTTTCCTTAACGTAACATTTTATAAATTTCCTATCTCCGAGAATTTTAGACAGGAGATACTGAGTTTGCGACGAAATTAGTCCGAAACTCGACATTTTTGTAGCAGCAGCTATGAGTGTTTCGTTGTTCGAATAAATCATCCCAATTCTGAAACCTGGAAGGCCTAGATCCTTCGATAGACTCGATACGATGTGAACCTGGTTCCACATTTTCGATTTTTCGAGTTTTCTGTCTATCAATGCCTCCATAATGCTTATGAATTTTGGCGAATCGAAAACTGTTCCAGCGTATATTTCATCGCTAACTATGTGAATATTTTTGGCCATGGCAAATGTGATTAGAATGTTCAGTTCGTCGTGTGACATTGTTGTGCCTAGTGGATTTGAAGGATTTGTGATGAATACACCCTTCACTGTTAAATTAAGTTTTTGGGCTTGTTCATATGCTTCTTCAAGGGCTGATTCAGTAATTCTGAAATTATTTGAACTGTAGCAGTGTATAGGTACAATTTCAGCTCCTGTTCTCCATTTAAGATCTCTATCAAACCTGTCAAGAGAAATAAAAATCAGAATAATGGTTTAGAATTGTGCAGAGTTTTTACTTAATGAATTTTAACTGACAGTAAAAAATATATTTAGTGTGATCATCTCATGGAAAAATTTAAGAAAAGAAATATACTTTTAATAATCACTTAAATATGTTTGCATGTCAGCTTGATTTTTTATTTTTTTCCATGTGGGCCAAACATGTGAAAATATTTTTCACGTTTTGGGTTGTATTAGATTTGAACCCAAAGAACTCTATTGATACCATGTTGATGAGATGGTCACAGAGTATACCACCCATCTTTTCGTACTTAAATGATAATTTTAGATAACTATAAATATTGATTGATAATCTAATTTATCTAAACTAAATGCTAAAAACCTATTATAACATGTTACTTATACACATAGGGAAAAAAATTACTCTGTTACAATTGATACATATAACTTAAAACTCGTTGTTAATTTATTTTGTAACTGATGGAACAGTAAGTAATTCATGTTACCCTGGATAATAAGGAGTTGGAATAAGGAGAGCTTCTCCAGGTTCAGCTAAGCAAAATATGAGTGTTTCATTTGCTGAAGTTGAACCAGCTGTGAGTACTAAATTCTTGGGATCAAATTTTACTTTCTTTTTTCTGATCTCAGCCATGAATGCCACTAGTACCTGGAAAAATAAAATGTAGCTTTAAAACAAGATATTTTTCATCCAACAACAATAACATACCCCGCTTGTGATCTCACTAGTGGAATCTAAAGAGGATATGATGTATTCAGAGAGAAGAGAAATTATTTTGAATAGATCCTCGGTTCGAAAGAAACAAAAAAAAAAAAAAAATATATATATATATATATATATATATATGTGTGTGTGTGTGTGTAAAAGAAAAATATAAGGAAGAAACTAAATTACATTCTTGAAATCCTGCAATCCATGATAATCTTGGAAAAGAGCCAAGTCTCTGAACATGGATCCTCCATTTTCTCTGAACTGAATTACATCTTGGTTCCTTGTGAGCCATGATTCAAGAAGATCAAAAGATAGCTGCTTGATTTATCATTAGAACAAGAAGAAAAATAATATAAGATTAATTAGAGCTTCAAAAAGATAGTACTCATTATTCATTCATATAGTATATGTTTACTAAAGGATATATATATATATATATAATTACTAGAAACAACAACAAAAAAAAGTTGTGCATGCTAGTCCAGATACATGAGGTTTCAATCGAACACTTTTTGTTTGGTGTTTTGTCAAAGTCACATGAAGCAAAAACCAACCTTTTTGAAAAAAACACATAAGTATATATTTAGCAAAAGCAGCAAAAAACAATTTGTAATCATACCAAACTATATATCATTATAAACTTTTCAATCATCCATCAATTACTCTAGAACTATTGTTTTTTGCTTCCTCATGTGTCATTCATAATAACAGTTATCTTTTAAGTGACCTGATAATGCTCTGTAGCGTAATAATATATATAACTTAATCTCATTTTTTTTTTATATATAATATATGCTCTAGTATATAATACCTGATTCTCAGCTAGACCCATTTGAATAATACCAGAAGGATTTCGAATGGGATGATAAGGATTCTTCTCATATTCTTGCCATCCAATGAAATAAGAAGAATCTTGACCGTGTGATTTGCACATAGCCATTTTGGACAACATTTTTAACATTTTATGTGTGGATGAGAAGAAGAAGAAGAATGAACAGTGAGGAAGAACTTGAGAGAGAAGAAGAAGAAGTTGTTATTTTGAGTAGGTATATTTGCAATGTAATGTTGCATATATTTATAATAAGCCTAAGGTTGCAATAGAAAAGAAAAAAAAAATATCCCAATCGACAGTAGTCTTCTATGGTGGATGGAATTCTCATTATTATTTTGACTATAGTGGTCTGCAAATATTCTATCTTTCGTTGAGTCGAAAATTAATTATTGAAAGTAATTCTTTTATTTTATAAAAATAATATAATTGTGTATATTTTATTTATTTCAAATTTTATTTATGAGATTGTGTGGAGTATATTATTGTTATAGTACGACTCTGACTAACGTGATCAATTTCTTTTCTTATCTCCCAACAAAATTTCTACTGTTTTGATCAGTTTCTATAAATGAAAACTTTTAGTGAATCAAAATTTAGCTTCACCGCTCAACCGACTTTTCTTATACATTAAATACAACTGCCTAGCTAGCTCGTTTTCTAATTTAAATTTGTGCCAATTCATGTTACAGAATTCGTAATTTTATTTATTTATGTGTTCAATACATTTTCTTGATTATGTGTGGGCTTAATTTTTTCGGAGTAAAATAAATAATTTTTTTTTTAATATCTCATGAATCAGTTTGGTCTAGATATCAGCACAAATTTTAATGGGTTGAAATGAGCTCAGCTAATAAATAGGCGGGTAAATAATCAGTCCCAACTTAAACGAATCAGGCGGATTATAATTTCATGGGCTAATTTTTTACCACCTCTATATATAATAATGAAACTCGAACTCAAGGTATCTGTTTAATCCTAGACACTCCAGCTATATAAAGTCCTTTGTCAAATTTGCTCCTCTTTCGAATAAAAAAAAAATGACTCAAATATATAATTGTCATAACTTTCTCATCCTGCTGAATGAAAGGGGTGATAACGTAGCTCGTGATAACTTATGCTCAAAAAATAATTATCCATACAAGTATGTATTCTAGAGAAGAGAGGAATCAAAATGATTTTCTACCTATGCTGATTTAGAAAACTGTAAGAAAGAATTCATTTTTCAAATAAAATAAGTATATGTACAAATTGAATGGTTCAACTTAATGTGATTCATTATCTTGTATTCGAAATTACATATAAAAAAATGATGTTATATATTATGTATTTAGTATAAGATGAGATTAGTACTACCATCGACTTGTCTAAATTACTATATCCTCTATCGATATATTATTATCACCTCACATGTATGTGTGTGAATGTCAATTGAAATACTAAGATAAAGCAAAAAAGATCAGAAAGTATTTTTTTATTAATTACAACACAATTCTTTTACGAAAACAAAATTTCCTTTTGTCGGGGTCCTTTAGCGACCAAAAGCCCCACCATGTCTTCTTTCTCAAACAGTGCTCCCCCATATATAATGAATATATGTAACAATTATATATGTATCTACTTTAAATTTATATACTGAAATTCCTTCACAGAAATAAAAATGTGAAAAATGGATTCAATTTCTCTCTATGTTTAAAAATAAAAAAAACATCTCACAAATTTTTTGGCACCGCATTAGCATGGAGTACATATAGATGAAAGGTAATTGATCAATTGACATTTTTCGTCGAAAAATTATATTGTATATATAAATTAAAAATTCCTTGTAATTGATATATATAAATTACCGTTGGTTCAAGTTAGAGCGGTAACTATATCTAAAATTACTTCAAATTCGTATGTTTGATTCTAGTCTAAAGCACTAACTTTGAACATTGTGTTACATTTTAAAACAAAATTGACGCTCATATTTTTTTCCTGTCATTTCTTTTTTATTTTCAATACCTATTCCGTTTATTTCTTAATTATTTTTTTTTCATTTTTGTACTTTTCATTCCGTTCCTTTGGATGTTTTCCTTTTCTTTTCTTTTCTTTTTTGTTATTTTTTTAAAAAAAACCAATGCAATGAAATGAAAACACACAAAAAGAAATTCAAAACATCCAAAATTTGAAAATTTGGCTCTTAAGTTCGTAAATTTTCTAGTTCATTGAGAAATTCTAAAATGAAAAAATAAATTAAAGGTCTTTGTCTATTGTTTATTAGATTAAGAAATTTGATTCTCCATAATGTCCAATTCAATTAATAACTTGTTAGGTAACACTAATATTCTATTAATGGAAAGGTTTATGAGGGAGTTGAGTGATTCGAGTTAGAGTCATGATCGAACATGACGCTTACTTAAGTTGAGTGATTTGGGTCATAGTCATGATCAAACATGGTACTTGGTCAGCTTAGTTAAGAAATAAAGTTGCGCTCTTGCTATCATCAATAACTTTTGACATGTGGATAAGCGTTCGACCCTAACAGAACTCTTTGACATTTAGATTAAGATGAGATCATGAATATCTGTAGAGATAACATAATTTTAAAAATTTTATTTTTCGAGACTCCTGTTTATCTATTTTTATATATTTATCTTAGTGAATGATTGAATTATTCAATTTGATTATTGTATAACAATGGAGTTATTGTCAGTTAGCGCTCACTTTGATTTTTGATTTAAATTTATCATATTCGCGAAAATAATAAGTATTTGCATAGATAACAATTTGAAATTGTGATAGGGTACTATTTAAGTAACAGTAATCCCCATTAAAATTAAATATATATTTCAAGTTATATAAAATTGTATTTGCTAGCATGGTGTAATTAAAGGGGGCGTCTGAGCAACAATAAAGTTGTCCATGTATAATCTATAGGTCACAGGTTCAAACCCTAAAAGCAATCACTAATATTTTGTATTAGAATAAGTTATTTACATTACATTCTTTAGGTTACGACCCTTCTTTGAATCCTGTTAACGTGAAATACTTTATACGCTGAATTACCTTTTTTAGAAAGGTGTGATTCCCCTATTAAAACTGTTATTTTACATATATTGTCAGTAGTAAAGGCATGATTTGCCCATTGAAATTTCACTTTGCTTATAAAATGAGATTAATTGTTTTATCTATTGAAGTGTTATTCTTATTTATCTTCCTAATAAAATATGCATGATTACTTTTTGAAGATTTTCTAGTTCATTAAGAAATTCTAAAATGAAATAAAACTAAAGGTATGAGTCTACAGTTTATTAAATTACGAAATTTCGACTCTCCATAATGTTTAAATTTTTTAAAGAAAATGTTTACAACAGATCTTTAACTTTGACTACTTAGGTAAAACCATATTAAAACATATTTTATATCAAAAATTTAATGCTATTTAATTAAAGTAATTCATTTTGTCCCAAAATTTTGAAAGATGGATATTTTCTTATTAAAATTGGTAAACTTAAATAACAACCTCTTCGTTTGATCATGGTCAATTACTATACTTATTTGAACACTGAACTAGACCGTAGATACTTAAGTGATAATATAGATGTCACTGGGACTGTCAAGATAGCAAGTTAATATGAATTACCTAAAGTTTATTTAAGTTAAAATAAGTTACATTAAAATGAGCAAAAAACAGATCATAATTCAACTTACTTAATTCTTACTAAGCTTAAATTTATTTATTTATTCTTTTATAATTTTTATTACCTAATAAAATCATATTTTTCTGTATTATGGCTATATATAACATATGAAAATTTAAAAAATGTTATAAACATATTTGTATTGTAGTGAATGTCTATAAGGTATTTGTATTGTACTAGATATATGTGTTTATATCATTGTGAAAGTCTATCTTTTGGAGAAAAGTTAGGAGAAATTATCCCTATAAATAGAGGGGTTCTCCTTCATTGTATTTAATCCAATCAAGAGAAATAAGAACTTCTCTCCTTCTCTCTTTCTCTACAATATTCTTGTTCTTTCTATATTATTTCATAACACGTTATCAGCACGAGTCTCTGCCTCGAGCACTCACTTTGAAAGATCTGAGGTAAGAAAAATCAAAGTTTTCTTAGAAAGATGAAGGTTAGTATTTCTTGATATTTATGTATTTACTAATAACAATATCGATTTTGTATATGAACTTGAGGAACGACTTATTGATTCACTTGGCAATTCATGCCTCATAATTGTTCCAGAAGAACAATATTGTGAAAAATATATTTGTTCCAGAAGAACAATATTGTGAAAAATATATTTGTTCCAGAAGAACAATATTGTGAAAAATATATTTGTTCCAGAAGAACAATATTGTGAAAAATATATTTCTTCCAGAAGAATAATATTGTGAAAAATATATTTGTTCTAGAAGAACAATATTGTGAAAATATATTTGTTCCAGCAGAACAATATTGTGAAAATATGTAAGAGAAATCATCTATGTATATGCATACCTCGATTTGCTCCCGAAATAGCAATATATTAAAAGAGGTTTTAAGCTATCATACCTTATGTGGTTAAGGCATATTTAGATGATCATGTTCCATTCCTGAAGAATGAGAAATTGAGAACTTTGATAAATGTTACAAATATAGATCTAATACAGATCTAGTCCCTGAAGGAAAATCAAAGCATCAAAATCCATATGGATGCAATGAGTCTTGGAGACACCATTAAAAGTGAAAACAAAGCATCAAAATCCATATGGATGCAATGGGTCTTGGAGACACCATTAAAAGTGAAAACAAAGCATCAAATCAAGATCGTGCTAAGGCTATGATATTCTTGCGTCATCATCTTGACGAAATTCTTAAAATTGAATATCTCACGATTAAGGATCCACTTGTTTTGTGGAATAGCCTAAAAGAAAGGTATGACCACCTGAAGATGGTCATCTACCCAAAGACACGATATGATTGAATCCATCAAGACTATAAGTCTGTTCATGAGTATAGCTCATCAACATTCAAAATTGTTTCAAAGTTGAGACTATGTGGAGAAACTATTTTGATATGATTGAATATGTGGTAGTATACAAAATTAATTGAGAGCTCCGGAAGAGCTAATGTATTACTACCTGAAGGAATGAAATTGTTGTAGTAAGTCTCAAAAGGAAACTTATAAGTTTCAAGGACATTGAAAAAAAAATTGAGACTATAAATTATGGGAAGATCTAATATCTTCATGCTACTACAATTGAAGCGGGTTATAAATATTTATGTAAAAGATTACCCGCCGGTTTTTTTTTGTAGTACATAAATATGGGTATGATGATGAAATCACATACGAAAGTAAACTAGAAGTTTACTGAAATAAGTTGGCATAACCGGTTGGCCATCCCGGTTCAAATGTGATACAAAAATAATTGAGAATTCACGTGGCTATATGTTGAAGAGATAAAAGATTCTTCAAGAATTCTATTGTGTTGTTTGTTCTCATGATAGAATGATCTTGATCAGCTAAGATTGGAATTATATTCCATGAAATTTTGGAACTTATAAAAGGGTGAATATTGGCCCATTCACCTACCATGTGAACTGTTTGCTAATAGATACATCTATGCAATGGTCACATGTGTTTTGATATTAACTTGCAATTGATTTTTGTAAGGTTGTTGCTCGAATTATTAAATTAAGAGCATAGTTCCAAATTATAAAATCATGTTGATAATGCTGATTCATATCTATGTTGGTTTAGCGAAAATTGTATGCCTCCAATTAAAGCTAAGTCATTGGTTATGAGAATAAAACTCCCAAATAAAATTTGGTATGAGATATGTTTATTTAACATGTAGCAACACTTGAATGCATCAAGCCAACAAGGTTCCCCTATCACAATTGGTTCGGGTCAGGAACCAAATAATTCCATCTAAATTTGAATATGCGATATATGATTCAATTGCCCCACCACAACGCACAAAGATGGGTCCCCAAATGAGTTTGGGGAGTAAATGTTAGTTTTTCTAACATTAGGGGGAGAAGTGATTAGCAACTGAAAATTGAGTGTGGGATGAATTATCTAGATCCTCGGGAAAAAAAAGTGAACTTAAAGTTCAATAGATAATTCACTAGCAAAATATTGCAAATCAATTGTCAGATATATTTGCTAACTCTATTTTATAAATCAGTTGCAAATGCTCCAATGAAAGGTCCTTGAAGGACAGGGTCTTGAGACGCCTGAAGCGTGATAGACCAAACGGTTCCAAATATAGAACTCCTTGAAGAAGGAGAGGAGCAAGTGATTAAGATGGTCATACTGATGAGGCAAGTGCTTTAAGAAAGCACCACGACATAACACTTCATAAAACCTTGGCAAAGGTACAGGTACCTGAAAATGACGAAAAATGAAGAGATCTCAATAAGTTATGTCGCATTGGAACTGATCATCGACGATATTTTTGATACAATATAGTGCGCAATATTGTAAAAGATTGTGAGGATCTGAATTCTACGTCTATTAAAGCATGTTGATGTAGAAATAATTATCAAGTGAAATGATGTGTATTGATAAGCATAAAGTTTATTGGACCTGTAGTCCAGACACTAGAAGATGTCACGCATTAATGTTATCACTTGACAAAATTTGTACGAAAATCATGAAGGATTCGAAATGCCTGAAGCATTTACAAGTTTCTTTAAACTTGTTCATAATTCTTATATGAGGAAATCCTTGGTCCTGAAGTACCATATCTTAGTGTGATTGATGCACTAATATATCTTGCTAATACTACAAGACATAACATTCGGTTAATTTGTTAGCAAGTCCTGATCTTATTGGTTATGCTGATGCTGGGTATTTATCTGACCCACACATAAAGTTCGATCTCAAACTGGCTATGTGTTCATATGTGGAGGTACTGTCATATCTTGGAGATCTATAAAGCATCTCTCGTAGCTACTTCATCAAATCATGCTGAGATAATAGCTATTCATGAAGCAAGCCGAGAATGTGTGTGGTTGAGGTCCATGATACATCTCATTAGAGAAAAATGTGGTTTGAACTGTGATAAAGTACCCACAATTTTGTATGAAGATAATGTTGCATGCATAGCACAACTAAAGGGAGGATTCATAAAAGGAGATAAAGTGAAGCACATCTCGCCAAAGTTTTCTACATACATGAGCTCCAAAAGAATGGTGATATCAATGTGCAACTGATTCGTTCAAGTGACAATGTGGCTGATTTATTCACCAAATCTCTACCAACTGCAACTTTCAAGAAGATGATGCAGAAGATCGGGATGCAAAGATTCAAGGATGTTCTCATTAGGGGGAGTTAATACGCGTTGTACTCTTTTTTCCTTGCGAGGTTTTGTCCCACTGGGTTTTCCTTGTAAGGTTTTTAATGAGGCAGCCAAAATGCGTATTATTAGATATGTGTACTCTTTTTCCTTCACTAGATTTTTTTCCACTGGGTTTTTTCTAGTAAGGTTTTAACGAGGCACATTATCTATCAAATAGACATTCAAGGGGGAGTGTTATAAACATATTTGTATTATAGTGAATGTCTATAAATGTATTTGTATTGTACTAGATATATGTGTTTATATCATTGTGAAAGTCTATCTTTTGGAGAAAAGTTAGGAGAAATTATCCCTATAAATAGAGGAGTTCTCCTTCATTGTATTTAATCCAATCAAGAGAAATAAGAACTTCTCTCCTTCTCTCTTTCTTTACAATATTTTTGTTCTTTCTTTATTATTTCATAACAAAAAATGACTTTTTGAAAATATTTTGATGATTTTTTCACGAGCTAATGTAAATTATATAACAACCTAATTTTTAAATGAATTTAATTAAAATAGATTGAAATAACTCGCCTGTACCTAAATAGTTCAAACGGATCATATTTTTATAAACTAATTTTAACTGCCTTAAATGTCACACATGTAGAAATTTGAGAAAACGAAAGAGAATAAAAAATGAAAAGGAGCCAAATTGGCGGAAAACGTAGGTAAACTTGTCGTAAAATCAGGTGGATCATAGTACAAGATGAGGTCAAATCTTTTGAGGCCATTATTTACACCTTGTATAGTGCGTACCAAACACAAAAGCCAGTGGCGACATAAAGTATATGGAAAAAATAACCATTCTTTTTCTCTACATTCTCTACTTTTTCATGGAACAAAGGCTCCTTTTGTAATGTCCAATCCAACTTTCAATCTTGTCTCACTTGTCTATTTCTCTATGATCAATACTCAAAAAAGATAATAATTAAACCCCCTTCATCAAGAATTTCTTCTTTTTCCTCAAATACTTATAATTAGCCTATTACAACTAATTAAAACAATTTTACCTTCAAACACCTTCTAATTCTATTTCCGTCATTGGACCAAGAAACAGCTTTGTTACTGAATTTTTGATATATATTTTTTTTATATATTCAATAGATTTTTCTAGATCTGTATAAAAATTATTGAGTTTCAAAAACTCCATCCAAAACCCTAGATCCGTTCGTGTGCCAAAGAACTTTTTGCATTTGCAAAAATATGATACTTCAGTTTAGAATCATAAATATAAATATTGTCAGTGTTATCTCAAGGTCTGTTTTAGCTGTAGTGCTTATTAAAAATAACTTGTTCAAAGTAATTAAATGTCATTTTAGAAAATTAAGATATAATTAATTATTAATTTTTATATATATTTTTATTCAATAAATATGAAGAGAAATTAATATGGTGAAAACAAATAATATTAAAAGAAGATGAAAAAAAAGTAAATGTTATCAAATTACCTTTTTAGTTGATATTTTCTTAAAAAACGTAAAAAAAAAATGTGATAAATAAAATAAATCGAAGGAAGTATGTGACTCACCAATACTTTATAAAATTTGCATCTCTAGACAATCGGGCACAAAATATATAATCAAATTGCGCATTCTATTTGTTATTTTCCACAGATTTTAACTTTCATACTTACATAACTGTTTTAATTGCTAGATATATTAAAAATAATTATAATAAAATATTTACTAGTTTTAAAATTTTAAAAATAATTAATTATATTTTTTTAATACTATTCTTATTATTTAAAGTCATCTCAAAATGTGAAAAAATAATTACTATATATTTTTAAAAATTTAATAAAGCTATATTAACCAAACTATCATTGCTATTAATTTTTTCTTAATGAATATACAAATTTGTTCCTAACAATCAAAATAAAACAGAAAAAATACTATTATGAGGTCATTTAAAAAATAACGGCTGATTATTATTCTTAATAATTATATTGGAACTAGTGTTCTGCAAAAAATAATACACTTTATTACAAAACATAAAATATACTTATAGTATAAAAAAAATCAGTGTGTGTATATTAAACCCTTTTATAAAATGATAGTTTTTCAAAGCAGTATCAAACACCTATGGCCCACATGTCAAATGAAACTTCAGAAAGCCATCTCTAGAAAATGCTCTCAGATTTAATGCTTACTCTTCTTTTGTTTTCCCTCCCATTTGCTCCCACTCTTTTTACTCCCCAAGTAACTTGAATTCACCATTTCAAAATTGAAAATGAAAAATATTTATCATTTGAATAATCCCTTTTGTTAATACTTACTTTGTTAATTATTTAAGTGTATTCGAATTTCCATAAAAAACTTCACCATCTTAAAATTTCATCTCCACAATAAAATATCTCAAATATAAATAATGAATAAATAAAAATTAATATCGATCATTCTAACTCTTACTAACTTATTATTATAAAAATAATTATTTGTAGTACTTTAGAATTAAATGACATCTTTTATCAATACAATAGCAATAATTACTATATATGCTTTTATTTCAAATAAATTTGAGTTTGATTATAAAAATCTTCAACTATTTCATTTAAGTTGTAATATATATCATCGTCATATCAAATAAATCATGATATATAATAATAATAATAATAATAATAATAATAATAATAATAATAATAATAATAATAATAATAGAATTAAATGATATCTTTTATCTATACAATAGCAATAATAACTATTACGCTTTTATTTCAAATAAATTTGAGTTTGATTATATAAATCTTCAACTGTTTTATTTAAGTTCTAATACATATCATCATCATATCAAATAAATCATGATATATAATAATAATAATAATAATAATAATAATAATAATAATAATAATAATAATAATAATAATAATAATAATAATAAAAAATTTCTGACAAGTCTAAGACAAATTCTCCACCGGTAGATATCACTTAGATCTTCTTCTCTTTTTTTTTCCTTTTACATTGTATCCTATATATCTTTAATTAAGTTTGTATGATTTTAAAGAGTTGTAGGTCATTTGAAACAATTTTCTAATATGTGATTTTAGATGTCACACCTGTAGAAAACACAGTGCAGAAAAGAAAAGAGAAATATATTGATGCTTAAGCTGTGTTGAATATACACGATATTTGCATTTTTTAGTGAATATGATTATTTTAATTTTATTTAGTCTTGTATGATCGCACGTCTATTTTAGCATTCATTTGTTTTTTTTGCAACACTCATCTTATGTATATGCTGGATTATAGTAGTCCAACATTCACTATCATATAATGTTGTCGATTTTATATAATTATTCTTTATAACTTACTTACATTTCACTTTGGTAGGCATCTTTCTATATCACATAACAGCATGATGATACTTTATCTCCAGTTCAATCATTTGATTTCAATTGTATGAGCAACATTTTCATCTATAGTTTCATTTTCTTGTAACGAGCCTAGATATCTAAATTGTTTACATTTTGACATCACAATGTTATCTAGTCTCACCTTAATTTCACTCTTTTCACGCTAATTATACTTGTGATGCATTAATTATATTAAAATTAGCTATCCCAATATTATTTCTAATTCTCTAAGGCGTTTTTCCATAATTCAAGCTTTTCGTTCACACTTCTACTAATTTTATTAATTAATATAATTATTAGCAACTGGCATACACCATGAGATCTTAGTATTTTTTTTTTCTCCAAATATATATAATAAATACTGTTGCCGAGAGACACGTGTCCTAAGCCCATCTATACTCCCTGGTGGTCCATATATATAGACACCCATTCTGAGCAATATAATTTGTTTGGGCAAATGGAAGGGCCTCCTCTGAAAGTCTGAACCAAAACTGTACGTCCCGTTTGGACTTTGGTCCCATTTTTTCAGTTTAACTTATTATTCAGTCTTTCTTTCTGGGATTTAAGCCTTTTATTTCACATATAACACATAAGAAAGTGTTTTCTATTTAAGGAACGACAGCTATAAACTATTCAACAATGAATTGTGGCCTCTTTTTTCCTCTTTTTAGCACATATATGGCCAAACTTTTCTTATTCAAAATTTGCACCTTATCCTAGAGCTCAGTGCTCTGCATGCTCTGATGAAATTTTAATTTCTTTATAGTAAACTCTTTCTTTTTTGTTTTTTCATTTTTGTCAAGTCTTTGTGACAAGACTTGAGCAATTGAGTGTTTTCAATAAATAATTTAACTCCAATAAGTTGATCGATCGAGGCATGCCAGTGGCCGGTGCTTGATAATACCAAAATTATCCAACGTTTGACACTTGGAGCTAAGGGAACAAGTCATGTTTCAACAATATTGGCAATATTCTTGACGTTTTATGTAATATAGTTTTTAATTAAATGGCAACTTATAGACTTATGTAGTGAAATTTTAGTAAGATAGACTGATAAAATGGAAAGTTAAAATATTTCATGAACAATTATAGTAAACGTCGGATAGATAATTGATAGAAAAGTAGAAACATATATTACAGGGCACTGTGTTTACTTCTAGAGTTTCCACAGTTGAACAAGAGACTTTTGGCGTTCTGATAAGGCGGATAAGTTTCTACTTCTTCAGTTTCACTTTATTCGTTATAGTTGACACAAAAATTTAATTAAAAAAATAATAATAATTTGAATTTATATTTTTAAATATGACATATGTATCACAATAAAAGTTTTTTCAATAACATACTCAGTATAATTTTACAAGTAAAACCTGAGGAGGGTGGGGTCATATATGCAACCTTATTCTTATCTTCAATGGCGGAGCCTAGATTTCATTCTAGGGTTCAAAATATGTTCAAAATATGAAGAAGTAAATGTACAAAAAAAGTCAAAGAGGATTCAAGATATACTATATATACATAAAAAATAATTTTAATTATGTATTAATAATATAATTTTCCCTTCCTACATGACTCCGCCCGCTTCTGCCTATCTTATGAAAGTAGAAAACTATTTACAATCATAGACCCTGAGGCAATAAAAGCCTTTCTCATTAAAGAAATATAGGAAAATTAGGGATGTGAACAAAGTGAAATGGAAGGCGTATTATTTTCCCTACTCACAATTAACCAAAACATGATGATATGAAAGGAGAATCTCTCAAACTTTCTATAAATATTGAAGTAAAACGAACCGAGTTGCTTCAACAATATATTTCAAGCCATTTATAAGTTATAACTATATAGCAAATATGTACTTCTAGATTTATGTAATATTTTGTTAGATTTTGTTGGACATATATTTTTGTAGATGTTACTCTTTAAGTATGTGCACATGATCGATTCGGGCTTCTCCTAGCCTAGCATTATTTGCTATACAGGAAAAAGAACTGTATATCCTTTCCACTTCTATGTTTAACAAACTAGCTAGCTAGAGTTGTATATTAGTGTGAGTGATGACATTGCCGTATATATATATATATATATATAATTAGTTCACAACATGGTTAACATGCCTTAGAGCTAGTTTGCCATTTCTATAACCTTTCAATATGATTGGTCTATAGAGACGTTTAGTTAATCAATATACTAATATAATTGCAGACTAATCCATATTGTTGTATTTGAATTGTAAATACTATTTTAAGAGATTTACGGATTCTTTTCTTTGCCGGATCTGGACCAACCACGACTCTGGTCATCGGTTGTCTTGAATCCTAGTGAAACGAGATGGAATCCCTTTGTCCACAAACTAAATATCTTATAGGAGATGCATAGTATTTTTCTCGAGTGTAACCCTAGTCGTCATATTAATATGGAAAATCATCTCTCTTCAAACACCCATAATGGTCTATTTATATATTATAGGCTAGGATCTAGGAGGAGGATAAACTGATGGATTAACAATCTAATTAGCATTCAATATGAATGGACCCGACTTAATAAATATTTCCAACACATATTTGTGTCGTGCGTGTTGATAAATAAATAAAAAGGATCGAATGTGTTCAATTTCTTACCTAGAGTTTCTTCAATTTTAAAATCGGTAAGTACTCTGAATAATCAAAAGTGAGGCGATATCATTCATTCCGAATTCCACCACAATTGACTCAAAACTAGCTACGAATAAATGTTGTAGGAGGAGAACATGTGGCTTGTGAGTACAAAGAGTGTGAAAGGTCATGTGAGAGCATGGTTCTAGGGTTCTTGAATGCACCCTTAAAACCATCATTCTAAGATTTTTGGGTCCTTAAGGGCAATTCATTTGGTAACATATAACGTGCATGCCCACGTTACGCCATAACTCATTGTTCTAAGGACAATAAAACCAAGGCAACAGTTTGTTCCCTTTACTTAACAACACTACCCAATGAAAAGAAATTGAAATAATAGATAGTGACAACGTAAATAATTTCCACACTATCAAATTACGGTCACACTTTCTTATAGTAATAGTGTCGTTCATTTGTTCAGATATTTTTTGGTATGAAATAGGAAAATAAAATATTTTCTAAGTAATATTTCAAGTTCATTGTCTCCTCCTCACTCACACATCGCTCCGACCCCATCCCTTGACCATCCCACCCCTCACACACGCTCCAAACCCCCCACTCTCTACCTCTATATTACTTTACTAGATTACATACAAATATATTTGAAATAATATTTTTTATTTACTTCCTAAACACTAGAAAATAAGCATAAACAGAACCCACTTAATTTTCAAAACACACACATATATATATATATAATAGGCACATGATACACACTTGAGAAAGAATATTTTATGATAAGAAAGCAATTTATCATGTTATAATTTACCTACTTTATTGATTTGATCATATGGAGTATGTAAAACAGCTAGCATGCACGCAGCTGAAATGGTGAAGTTTCCTCGTGAGATTTTCAGAATATGGCAAGTGAAAGAAAAGTCAAAAGAATTTTCTGCAAATATGTTTGAAAAAGCACCTACACTGTTAAAAGTTTTGCTCATTCAATATACTATCCACTCTTTCAACTTTACATTAATTCTTGTATGACTATATAGTATTTGTGTAACGCAAGTGGTTCCTCAAATAAATTAAATAGGAACTCATATGTTTGAAGACAATAATTAAATACTCCTAAATAAAATGTATATAGCTCTAACAACTTAATTTTTAATAAAATGTTACGCACTTCAATACAGTATCAAAATAGATTGAGGTCAGAGTTTCAAATCTTACCGACATTATCACCCTTGATAATGAAATTTTTACGTGCTTGATAGTCAGGCCCCACTACCCCAAAAAAAAAAGTTCATGGATTGTTAATTTATCGCTAAATAGTTCATCGCTAAAAAAATTTAATTAATAATTTATTTTAATATATCATTAAATAAAATTAACGACAAATTTCAATTATTTAACTATAAAAATTATTCATATTTCATAAATAAAAGTAGGTTATATTTAAAGTAGATACCGTTCTTTCCCTCAATTACCCAAGTGTTTCTTGTCTTCCAAAAACGAAGTCATACCTTGGAACACTTAAATGGAAATATATAAAAGAACACATGCATAAAGTTATACGTTAAAGGATTTGCTATCCATTTTTCTCTTTATAACTAATGTTTTGGGGTGTAAAGAGTGGCAACGTGTACATCTTCATGTTCAACTATTGGAAACAATTATTTGAATTATTTGATTAAAACAATGTTGATCATATAATTAAATATAAAAAAATTATTCTTTTTAACGGCTTAAATTTTTAGACAAGAGATATCAAAATATATAAAGATTTTATGATCGAATTTCACCATCATTTATTATCAAAAAGATTAATTCACGTAAAGAAACGTGTTGAAAATATAATTATCAAAAAGATAATTTACGTGAAAAGGCAGATTGAGAATATGATGTACTTCACTTTCTATGGATAAGGTAGAATTTTAGGATTAAAACCATGCATACGTGTATGCAGATATACACAGCCACATGATCTAAATATCGTAGTGTAACTTCTTGTCATCGGCTTCTTGTCTAGGTAACAAAAAGTTTAGTACATCCATACCCAAGTTATCATGTTTGATTATAAAAAGAATGATGAAAATCATAAGATATAGAGTCTATATATATTATTTACCTCTATAATTTTCTCTTTTTTCCATATAAGGTAGAATATATGGTACTCCAATGTTATGAGACATAAATGATCACTCATGGAAAATACATTTAAAGTCATTTAGGTTTTATGATAAGCTATTTCTATGTTGGATTTTTATTTTAAAGTAAAGATCTATTAAAAATAATAATTTTTTTATTTCAAAAGATAGAAATAAAATATGCACTCATTCCTACTTATAAAATTATACGAAATATGTTGTCGCTATAAGTTTTATAGTAAGAAATTAAAACTGTATGGAGAAGATGTACTAATATATATAGAGTCACACCGACAGACTATTATATATTATATTGATCGAATTGTCTAGTTTTAGTGTTCCAAGTACATTTCCATTTTCGTTAAGTTGCCTGTGTCCAATTGAAAAAACTCAATATTGATAGACGTACTCTTATCATCTTACTTGAAAAATAACTATTGCTCCATTTAAGGTAGAAGTTCAGATATTGTTTCCTCGAATAAGTTATGCTGTAGGCTGTGTCCTTTTACATTTTCTTTTTTCGAATCTAGACATGATATCTATAGTACTTTTCATTTCACAGTTTTATTTAACACTAATTTGTTCGGAGGGTTAGTCATTCAAGGACTCATACGTTCATAAGATGAAAGCAGAGGAAATGAGAGTATTGAGATGGATATATGGGTATAGTAGGCGAGATATGATTAGGAACGAAGATATTCGGGATAAGGTGGGAGTGGCTTTCATGGAGGACAAGACGAGGGAAGCGAGACTAAGATGGTTTGGATATGTGAGGAGGAGATGCACATATGCCTGGTTAAGGAGGTATGAGAGGTTGACTATGGTGAGTCTGACGAGAGGTTGAGTTAGGCCGAAGAAGTATTAAGGCGAGGTGATTAGACAGACATGACAACCTATAGCTTACCGAGGACATGATTTCCCTAAATAAGGAGATATGGAGATTGAAGATTAGAGTAGAAGGTTAATAGGCAATTGAGTGCTGTCTAGTTTTCCTTATCAGTATTATTATTATTACTCTTCTATTATTTTATTTGTCGAATTTTCTTTGCATCGGTATCGTATTTGTTGCTACTCTTCTTTTCTCTATTATTTTCTACGTGACTTCTTCACTACTATGTGATCTTTTCAAACCTTTTTTGAAATGCTTTACTTGATATCAAAAATAGACTCTCTAGACTAGCATACACATCACCTCTTCTAAACCTTACTAATAAAATTACACTAAATATATTATTATTATTATTACTATTATTATTAATAATAAAATAATTTATTTATTTCTTTAAATATCAATATTATTCACGAAAAATGATGTATACGCCACTGATTTTGGTATGCTAGCCGCGGTTAGCAGGATGAATTTGTGAGCGTTGCATGGAATATTAATTGCAACAATTATGCATGATTATTGCAAGGATTATCCAATCAGGTGGCTTGTAGTAATACTAATTAAAATGGGGCCAAACGGTTTCAAATTTATGAAAACAAAGTTGAATTAAGAAAATCAAGTTGTGATTGGATACTAATGCTTTATTAGGACAATGATCGCAATAATTGACCTTTTTGTCCCACTATTATTTATACACTGTTGTCACTTTATGAGAACATATTCCCAGCTGTGTACCCATAAAAAGGCCCTTTTCTAGAGAAGTTAAAGTCAGCTCCTGTCTGTGCTTCTACCACCTTTAATTTCCTTATAACAATTTAGTTACTTTTTCTTTTTTGGGACGGTGGGGAAAGTTTCTCAGCAGTACTACTGCTCTCTCCATTTTAATTTGTTATTTGGCATAGAGTTTTAAAGAGTTAAAATACATTTATTAAATATCAAAATATTTTTTAATTATGTGATTTTAAATATATCACGTAAATTATTAAAATTAAAATATTATCAAAAAGAATATCGAAATGGAATAAAATGAAAAACAAATTGAAAGAGGTAGTACTACAGTTTGAAAATAATGGCTTCCAGTAAGTCACTGCAATTTGCAACGTGGGACTTCCAAATTTTTATTTTTTCGTTTTCCCCCTTAATCCATTATAGAAGGTAGTTTAACGCTGCTGTAAAGTTATCTTTCGGTGATTTATGTAAGTTATGAATTTAAATCGAGAAATTAGCAATCAGACTGTTGCGTCAGAATGGATTATCTATATTATACTTTTTTGAGTATGTTTCTTTCCTAATTTCTATATAAACACGGAATATTTTATGTACAATGGTATTTGTTCTACACCAATTTTAGTCCCTTAATTTCTTTTGATTATGGCGGAGCCATCTTTGTCTAACGGTGTCAATAAACACTTTTTTTACTAAGATATTATACTATATAGATAAATACAATTTTTTTTTTGATGTATATAATAGTAAATTCTCTTTACTTCTTCATATATAATTATTTCTTTATAATTTAATTCTTCTTGGTAAAAATACTGGCTCTATCGCTAATTCATGCGCTAAACAAGTGATGCATTACTTTGGTTATGTATTGTCATTCTAATCAATTCGATACTTCTACTTTAGAATTCTATGGGCATTCAAGATTTTTGGCATTGTATATCACTTTCCACATGAGTAGGTGAAAATATGTCGAATCACAAATAAAGGCAACGTTAAAGTAGTAGATTATGAGTCCCTCACATTTCATTTAGACGACCAGAATAAAAAGTAAGACACTTAAAGGGGAAGACAAGGTATGTGGAGTTTGTCACCAATAAACAGAACCAAAAAGAGAAATTTAGATGATGTATATCACTTGGCTTAATTGGCCACTGAAACCGGAATCATAAAAGTCTCCCATGAAACAGCAATTTAATTCCCCCTTTTGCAATAAATCAACAAACTACCATAACCCCATATTATCTAATAAGAAAGACTACACTAAGATGGTGGCATACTCGATATGTTTTCAAGGAGACACCTGCTATTCTCAACAACTTATCAACACAGCTGAAAGTTGTGTCATAACATATCTTGACAGCATCCACAGGTTACGCGGGATAGCTTTTGTGTATAACTTTCACATGACTATATCAGCGGTAAGATCTCAGGTGGAAAATTTGGCATCTAGGAACATATGATTTCTTCGAAGCAGTTTGCTCGAATTTCTTGATGGCAACTTCATTTTCCTCTAAACTTGTTTGAACGAAATATCGCACCCACCACGTTGAGCTCCTCAATTTGGCCTTCAGAGAGAACAGAGAGCAAAGGTGGAAATAGTTGGCATCAGGTTTCAAAATTAGGAGGTAATATAAGTCAATGTACTATCAATTCTTTTCAAGGACGAGAAAATAGACGGAGAGAAAGATATCACGAGCAGGCCTTTCACTAAAATATTTCACCATACGAGTTTGCTGCCAATTTATTGGGACAGCACCTTTGCAGCATGAAGTCTCTTAGACAAATGTATATAAACGCTTTTTCTTTTTTATCAGGAAAATAGAAAATCTGACTTGTGACTAACAGTGATATGCTACTGCCTACTGCATGAATAACGATGATATAATGAGGCTTCAAATGAACTCAAATTTTCTCAAGGCACCACCAAGCATTTAGATTAACTAAAACTTAAAGAGCACGACAGGATAAGTCATTTCATATCAGAAGATACTATAACCCCCCCCCCCCCCCCCCCAAAAAAAAAAAAATCCAAAAGACATTAGACATCATTAAAGGGTCAAAGGCTCCTACTAGGATTAAAGTCTTAGGAACAACACATTGTCTCCACACCCATAAAATTTATGAGAGATGAAATGTCCACAAAAATATGTAAGTTTATACAATGCAGGAGCAGGTACTTACCATCCCCCCAAATCTGGACTTCTCTGCAAACTTAGCTTTATGGTGACGTGGATAACCTGCAATTATCAAATATTGACATCAGATGGACACCAGTAGAATTCTCCGGATTACAAGATTTCCCATTTTAACTTGCTTCTTAGTTATATGCAGAATCCTGGCAATATCATATATGAAGGATCATGTGGAGTAAAAGAGGTGAGTATGAAAATGTCCTAAAGGAATTTCTAACTCTTTAGAAAATTTATGCATGGAATGCTATGGTTAAATCTTATGGGAGAAAACTAGAGCAGTTAACAGCTCTATGCAAGCAAGGTGATCAGACTCTCCAACACATCCAAAATACGAAATGTTACTCTATAGAGGTCCAAATGACCAAAAGTTATACAAGATTAAAAGCACGCTAGCTGAATTGAATGTATGCCACATTGCATCGATTTGGAAATGAAATATTATTACTGCATAGTAGAATGGAAGGAAAGGAAAAGGCTGTGCTGTTTCTGCTCTACAGTTCTAATTTTACTAACATGGGTTATCTCTTTCAGCTATACAGAGTCCCTTGGTCATCCAATTTCCCCCTTTGTCGCATCTCCTAACTTTCACGCCTGTATATTCACATCTGACAAAGCAGTTCAATCCAACTTTTCCAAAAAGAACCCTCATCCACTGGACACAGATATCCTCTTCTTTTCTGTGTCTGTTAGTGTGTGAAATCCAACCAGTTTGTCCTTAATATCCCTGATAAAATCTTATAGATATTCAACATTTCTTGATATTATTTGGGTAACTTGAGAAATAGTGATGTAGAGAAGTCCTCTGCAGCAGAAAGGATGGCGATAACAAGAACTTCTCCCAGTCAACTTTGTCCTACTTCACAGGAGAAAACTGGATAGGGCATTATTGGACCTAGTATAAAGGGGGATAGAAACCTATTGAAAGCATACTGTACAAGAGACATCAGCGTGGAAAGAAATTTAGGCAACAAATAATCAAGTTTCTAAATAGCTTTGTCTATCAAAGAGAGGAATGTCCTAGTATGACCAAGTACTGAAGATAAAAAAGTAAGTTTCACATGTTAAAAGGCTATCTCTCTAGGATTGAGATAAACACTCCTACTCATATGTGTGTAACCCAAAAGGGAAAACACCAAAATAGAGATCGACAGGAAGTGAAGGGTAGGAAGCAGCTTAGCTCGGACAGTGCAGTGATGGCAAAATAAACTTCTAGTTTAAACTGGCTGTAATCTAGCATAACACTTAATACAAACTCTTCTTACCCGTGAAAATAACGAGTCCATCAGATGACACCCTCGCCAGTTCGGGAAGGGTCCTATTAAGATACTTTGGAGACAAGTAGTCCAACGCATCTGAGACAATCACAAGAGAAAATGATTTTGCACGATATGGAAGAGGAAATTTTATATCAGCCACACGAACAATGCCCTTATGCACGAGTTTCTTGCAGAAATGACCTGCATCCTCTATATCATATGGTTCTATACCCCAAGCTTGAGTATCCTCCTCTTCTAACAATTTAGCAACTACAGAGCAAGTATCAGGACCAACATGCAGCACCTTATGCATGCTATCACCATATGCTTTCTTCAAAAAAGGAATCGCCTTTTGAACCTCTACAGTACATAAAAAATCCCCTGCAGAGGTAAAACAAGTTGCAGATCCTATGTCAACTGTAATATAAAAACTTTACAGCAGTAACTTAATCTTCAAAAAGGTCAAGGCAAATAAATTGATATAACACTATTACCCAAATTAAACAAAAGCAATAGAATTAAAATGTCTTCTAATATGAAGATTGGAAGTCAGTAGCTCTGTATATAGACTATATCAAGATTCTTGATAGGTATAATGCACGGTCATTCCACCCACCTAGAGCGACAAATGACAATTAAATCTTGTTACCTATTCTATGCCTTTTTGAGTAAATGATGCATAAAGTATGGGATGGAAAGTTTGCAGGTGCTCACCAGACTAAAGAATTATTCAGTGAATCAATAAGAGAACAGAAATCTAAGAGATGAAATTTCTGGGTTGATATTAGTTTATTGAAGCTGCTACACGGACTGACTGCGTGATAGCAACGCACATGGGTTTCCTCCTGGAACACAAGATGCCTGTTGTATGTCATCTCCAAAGGCATTGTTGAAGCGTGTGACCAAACAACAATGACATACCCAGTGAAATCCCATAAGTGGGTCTGGGTAGGATGTTGTGTACACAGCCTTACCCCCTCATGGGTAGAGAGGCTGTATTGTTCAAGCGGGTGACCATCTCATTTAAAAGTTTAAGTTGTTAGCAACTTAGTGCCTTGATTTTATTATATCTCAACACATACCCTCACTTGTTGGCCCCATTTCTTTTTCATGGACCAAACACATGGAAATACTTTTTGCTTTTTGGATGGCTATGAGATTGACCTCTTGTCTGCTCAGATACCATGTTGAAGCATGTGACCAACTCGCCAAAGGCTTAAGCTGTTAGAGAGATTAGTTAGTTTTATTATGTCCCAACAGACATAGTTTTAAGTAACTTTTAGATGGTTCCTACAAAATGAGCCTTCTTATAATAGATTTTTATAATTATCGTTTGAGTAAAAACCCAGGCAGAACCCAAAAGTGATAGCCGTTATCATTAAGGACCAACTGAAGTTTTGGATACATACATGAGGTGATCATGAGTACATAGTTAGAACCATTTTCACTAAGCAATTAATACAAATGTCTAAGCACTTTGATTAAATCACACAATTCATGTGGCATTTGATACATAAATATGTCAAAACTCAAATCCTTCAGAATAATGCATGAGCAATTACCTTCCACTCTACTGATAGCTCCTTTAATACTGGCAAAAGTACCTACAACCGATGATAATCCCTCTATCAGTGTCAGAGTGAAGTAAGGAAAAAGACCTTGTGAAGTAAAGAACAATACTTAGAGGCAGAACAAAACGTTCAAGCCGAGAGAAGGAAACACAACGCGTAAATCACCTGCATGACCATTACTGACAGCAGAGACACATTCGAGATTTTTATTTGGACACACATTCATCAAAACATGAGGTAAGTCCACTCCTTTGTTTAAAGAGATAACATAGACCACTATTTGTTTGCAGATAAAAATCAAGAAATATGTCGAAAACAATTCATATGAGACATCTTTTACTTGTGCATATGTAGATGCCATGAAACTATGTTTAGACATCTTTTTTCCTCGAGAAGAGAAGACTGGTCATGCACAAGTATTCTCGGTTCTTTTTGATATACAATTTTACTCTAAACAAAGAATCTATAAGGAGTCCTCCAAGTCAACTAAAGGGTTTAGCTGTTATTTAATTTAAACTAGAAGTGATAGGCTACAAACTGTGACGCCCCAAGTTTTCATACCCAACAATTTTCACCTCTTCACAAAAGTAACTTTTGATGACAAGAACTACATGCCTTCCATAAGGAATCTTGGAGTCTAGTATCATGACAAAGCTCCAGTGTTGTGCAATAAGCTAAAATATCTTGTTTTCTTTTTTCTTCATTTTTTTGGGGGCATCTTACTATATTTTCAAAGATAAAAGTAATTCATAAAAACCAAGGATTCAGATACAAACCTGTATCACGGTAAAAATACCCTATGAGAAGAAATGCTCCCTGGAATATCCAAAACGAAAAATAGAGTTACAATTACAGATAAATGACTTGAGACTAGTAATTTTCCAAAGTTTATCCACGATCATCCAGAATGATAACAGTAAAATAACTATTTAGCATCAGAATCTGGGAATAAGTACCACAATAACAAGTCCAATTGTTAAATATGGGGGAGACCGTGTCTTTGAACGAATTGAGCCTTCTAATGAAGCAGCTCCATTATCTGCTACACGTCGAGATGGGTTGATAGGCCTCCTTGACATCATTATAGGTTCCTTGAAACCAATAAAACTAATTTTTAGGTAACATATTCAGATCTTTAAACATCAATGAAGAGCTTATAACGTCAAAACAAAACTACTCCCTCCGTTCACTTTTACTTGTTCACAATGGACTTTACACACTCCTTGAGGAATAATAAAGGAAGTGCATATTTTACCATGATATCCGTATTAATTAGTATATAGTCTTTAATGGACTAGAGATATGATTAGGAATGAGTAGCTAATGCTGAGAGTAAAACAGGAAAAAAAAATTGTCTCAAGTAAAAGTGAAAATTTATTTTTAGTGCAGTAGACAAGTAAAACTGAATCAAGTAAAACTGAATGGGTAAAAGTGAACGGAGTGCTTAGATACCATAAGCTGTAAACATTTCTCATTTCTGGCAGCTTTGACCTCTGGAGTCTCCAAATATAGCATTATCTCAATATTAGGAAAAGAACCAGTCATTTAAGAAAACAATGTTTAGTTTTATGGTGTAAACATGTAACTATTGATTTATGAACCACACACATGTAACTATTGATTTATGAACCACTATAGTAAATCAACAAAAAGAGCAAAAAAGACCCATTTTGATATGAGGAACAACACAAAGGAACGTAGTGAAACATTTAACGATATATTTGTTAACCACATCCATGAATGGAAACTAAAAGGGCGTCCAGAAAGAGACTAAAAATTCAATCTTTTACTATAATTGGAAAACAAAAAGAGCAAGAAAACAACATTGCACCCATTTTGATACAAGGGAAAGAGCAAAAAAAAGGGAAGCTTTCAGGTCTTGGTTTCAAATAAATAGACAACGGCAGAACATCATTTATACCTGAATCAGTAATTGAAGCCCGAATAAAGATCCCTAATTAACAAGGATTTCGTAATTCCGGTACACAATGGGTATGTATAATGATGAATACCAATTGTTTAGAGAAAGAGGTGAAATTCTTTGCTAGAGATTGCAGATTTGGAAAGTAAAGGCGCGTATGGGGAGAAGCTGCAAAGATTAGTGAATTTGGCGCGTCGGGATTGGAACGGTTATCATTCAACGGCTCTGCTCGCACTTCGGAGCTCCGATTCTGATTAGGAAATCCCCACTCTGCTCTTCGTGTATCACCGACCCACACAAGATCTTCTTTTTTTTTTTTTTTTCTCTCTTTAATCTCGAATTCAAAATAAACCACAATAAGTTAATAAATACAAAAATAGATTTTTTTTAATATGATACAAAAAATAGATTTAACATACTAAATTAGTCCATTATGTACTTTTTTTGTTAATGATGAAAGTTGTCGTCGTAAGCCTGTATATCGGACTAAATTAATATATAGTTTTGCTAGTATTTTTTTTTGTTTGCAGACTTTGACCTTTTTTCATAAACTTTTGTAGTTGATGTGACGTATCATTATAGTGGACTAATTTGTGCACTATGTATTTTTGTTGCGTCATCTCTGTGCTCCCTCCTATCCCGCCTCATTTTCCTCGCGAAAAGCGGAACTCGGCATGTGATACCTCTTGAAGGATGGTTTAATGAGAAGAGTCGTCACCTAACAAATTATGGTGCGTTAGGGCACCGAACTAAACTAATTAACAAGAAAATCTGTTTAAATAGTCTATGCCACCAGAGATCGAGTAAGGGTTCAAGTTACCTCGAAAAGAAGGTGTTCCAAAATCTAGCTGTAAATTGTGCTCCTCTGTCAGAGATAATAGATACTGGAATACCATGTAATCTAACTATTTCTCTTATATACAATTCGGCATAATCTTCGGCCGAGAAAGTAGCTTTCACTGGTAGGAAATGGAATGATTTCGTCAGTCTGTCAACTATTTCCCAAATGGAATCATGTCTATGTCTGGTACGGGGTAATCCTGCTACAAAGTCCATGTTCACTGACTACTGATGCGGACCCTTTCCTTTTTTTTTTGACGGAGACGGCTAGCTGACTTGCAGAGTGTTCTGCATGATGACAGCTAGGTTGACTAAGACTGACTCTCACCTACAAGGTTGGGAAAATGATGTACGACCACTTAACATACTGGAAAAATTCTGGTATTGCTAACCTCTAAAGTATGCCTATTCAGTCTCTAATTCTGGTTCTGGCACATGCGGTAATGTTACTGATCTTTAGGGATGCTTCCCTGCTAATACAAGCGCTAGCTGGTCGTGAGACCGTCTAACTGCGCCCGTATCACCGACCTCCTGACCTAGGCTGCTAACTCCTGTGAGTTTCTGAAGCCTAGATCTGGCAACAAGCATATAAGTCCATTAACTCAATAATCTGAAAGCTAAGAGAGTTCCTATGGCTTGGCGAGGGGTCCTGCGATACAATCTGTATATACTTCCTAGCAATTAACTAGAATCTGTGTGATTGTAACCCCTATTAACAGCTATTCACAGCATATCTGATATATGTACATACATATATCAACAACTACGTACAATACATACTAAATTCTGTAGTGATACGTAATCTCTGGCATGCTTTACTGAATTTCATACTGCACATTATATACTGCTTTTATGGTCTAATGATATTTCCTGTCCTCTCGTATCATTTCATTGGATTTTTTTTCCATCCCATTCTAGAAGCAACAACATATGCGCTTTAATTATGGTCTGCTGTTTGAAATTCTGCCATTCTTGCAACATGGGGTCAACATTCGAATCTTGTGGCCTTACTTGGCATTATATTGAGAGTCCACAACTGTCTACTTGGTCTTATCTCCAGGCCGCACTAGATTAGGGTCTCTGTGTCGGCAATTTCTTAACTTCAACGTAGGCGGACGTACCGCAGCATTCTGAACCGCAATCTTACTGTCTTTTAACTATCAGTCCGAGGCTTAGTCCTTAATACAAGATATTCTATCATTCTGGGGGTGATTCTAATTTCCCCTCAAAATCCGGTATTCCTGCTTCTTCCCCTTATCTTGCTTAAGCTGAGCTCTGGGGTTCAAGGTACCTGCCTTACATTGTTAATAAGGTTACTGGTCAAATCCCAGCTTATACCTCTTCTGGCTTGTAGTCTGACCCCTCCGATTCACTGACCTTCCTATCTTTCAGTATCACAACCGAAATCATAACTATTATCTTGCAGGTATATCTTGCTCTTGTTAGCGTGTTATGGCGGACTTGGGCTTTTTCTGACTCGAACTTGACTATTACTGGAAGTCCATTACTGACGGATCTCCTACGCACACTTTAAGTAAACTAATAGTGTTACTTGCTCTTCTGACTTATTATCGTGAGGGTCTGCACAACTTACGTAATCATAAGGGCTCCTTACTCTTTCTAACACTTTCTGGAATCAACCAATCCATCTTCACTTACTGCTTACTCTGGGCAATATCGCCTCAATCTTTATGCCCTTTGCTATACTGGAATCAAAACTAAGAGGTGGGAATAACCTTTTCTTACTGCAATAAAATGAAGACATGGAACTGTACCATATCTGAAGGGATGGAGGTGGGAATCCTACATTTCCCTCTCTCTCTCACATCTCTTCGATAATCTAATATTATATATCATCTTAATCAGATCTTATATATTTAACAAATAAAATCAACTCATTTATACGCTATGCTCCTGACTTCCTATTCTGAAGTTATCGATATATACTAGGGATGGTACCGATAAAGGTATCACATTGGGAGTTCCCTGATACCTCCTCCTGCTGCTGTAGTTACCTTGTAACTGGCTGGTGCCCTCTCCTGTTGCTATATCTGATCTTCTGCCTGGGATAGGATATCGCTGGTCTGACTTGTATCTGTATTCAAAGAATATGGTAAGTTTTTAGAACTCGACCCTATACTATACTGTTCTATGGCACGACTGGATATGAAGAAAGAGTAACCATCCTATTATGTCTTGCAGCCTCCTGCCTATAGTATGTGGTGCACAACACATCCATAGACAAGACTCTACTTAGCACGGCTTGCAGACTCCCTGGGACACGACCTGCTCTGATACCAAGTTTGTCACGCCCCACCTTGGGGGTATGACTGGCACCTGGTGCCCTAGTAGGACCTGGACTGCTAACTGGTGAGCCTAAGCACATCTGGTGCCTGACTAGCTCTATTTCAGGTTTCTGGAAACAACGGGCTATATGACGGCTGCAAATACAGCCTCCGGCCGACTGGGCCTATAGCCACCTGTACATGATTTCAGCTAACTAGAGACATACTTATAAAGGGGAACCTATACGGGCCGACAAGGCCACCATGCTGTCTAGTTATCTGTAACTTCATCATAAAGAATATTGTATATCTACGTGACCGGCAAGGTCACCACTACTATCAGACTATGGCCCCACACGACCAACATAATCAACAATACTAAACGGCTAAACACACGCACGACCCCACTGGCCGGCACAACTAACCACAAGGAAATATATATAGACTGCAAGCCTCTAGGAATACTGATAAGATGGTCGGGACAGGGCCCCGACCTACCCGTACTATACAACAAAAGAAAATGAAATACACCTCTGAATATCAAGCTCCGGATGACAGGAGCTGATGACTCTATAAGCTGGCTGGAATCACGAGGGATCACCTCCTCGTCTATGAGTACCTGCAGGCAAGTAATGCAGCGCCCCACTGGGCATCAGTACCACTGGTACTGAGTATGCAAAGCAACTGAAATAATACAACTGAAAACAACTGAATATAGATAGCACAACTAGCATTTCTGTATAGCAGGAGATAGCTGAATCTGAAGAAGCTGATATGAACTGAATCAAGCTTTTTGTACTGATAAGGTAGAGGCGTACCTGTAGACGCGACGGCCTGCTGTCTAGTAGCTAGTATATAGCACATAAATAGATATACAAGTAGCAAGCAAGAGCCAATACCAACCCCATAAGCTGGATGACACCAAGCAAGCAAACAATCTATATACCCCTACCCGGGTCAAAACCTGCCAAAAATAAGTCACTCCACTCATCTGCTCACTCGGACCTCCTCTACCGGCCCCCTGGGTCTCCGGCTCGGGTCATAGCCTCCGATATAAGCAACCGTGTCTGGGTCCGGAGGACTCCTGTGTAGACAGTAACAGATAGGGTCTGGATCCCCGGAACTCTCCTCAGGGCTATCTGAAACCGGAGCTACACCTATAATAACTGAACGTACAGACAGTAACAGATAGGGTCTGGTTCCCTGGACACAAAACTCAACAGGGCTATCTGAAACCGGAGCTGCACCTGTAATGCTGATCAGACTGCTATGGGGAAAGCTTCATCCCATCTTCGTCCAAGCTGGGGACGACATGCCACTCCTTGGAGTGACGTAAACCCACCCGCTCAGTGGGCGACACGATTACCAACCCAGGGGCGGCGAGGACGCTCAAAAGGGTGCCCTCACGCCACATCAAGTCTCAACAAACAAATAGCACATATAAATAACAAGCATGTATAACTGAAAAGACTATTTGAAATCTAACTTCTTATTTTGATCTGTTTCTATACTGAACTGATTCTGTACTAATTATACTGATTCTGAAATCTTTCTTTAACTGTGTGGCTAATCTGTAGCCGGAATACTATCTGTCTGAATGGCTAATCTGTAGCCATAAAACTGTCTGTCTATCTGGTTTTACTTTACTAGCTTTTATTCTGAAAATCTGTCTCTTTTTATTCTACAACATGCTTACTAATCACATAATAAGCTATACTGAATCTGGAATGCTAACTCGCCCTCTGGCGCATGCTTTACTAACTTTCGGACTGAATACGCTACGGCAACACAACTCAGAATCTATTAGACTTACTAAATTCTCGACATTCAACCCGAGAGTTTCAATTACGGAGTTTACTAGGATTTACAAAGCTAAAGCTTACTAACTTGCCGAAGAACAACTTCACATACCTTAACCTCGAGTTATCCGACTGTCGGACGAGGCTCGGTCAGTACTCCAGCTATTTCTCCCAACTGTATTCATATACACGTCAATTAGTACTAAATACAACACCATTCTGAAGGACGACGTCACTTTCGATTTAATTATAGTCTAAACTTAGGCTTATCGAAAGACGGTCGAAAACTTGCTATTTTTCAGAGGTCCAGAAGGGAGAAGTATTCACTTTACGGCTAGGAGCACATAGACACTAGTTTGGAGCAATTCTACTTACCTTAGTCCGGTAGCACGACGATTCGCCGGCCGAATTTCACGAAACTAAATCCGTAGAAATGCTCCTTGCTGCTAAATACCTCGGTACCTGAGGTTAATTCGAGTTTGGACCGCGTTTGGCGGCGTAATCGGATGAATTTTAGTAGGAGATCTTCGTTTTCCCCTTCTCTCTGATTGCTCTCTGTTTTCTACTGGAAATTATAAGTGAAATGGAGCAAAAACCGAAGTGGGATGCCTTATATAATTGGGACCTATAAGTCGCATTCCTGGAATGCGATTTATCAGTCGCATTCTGCCTTGCGACGCGCCGACTTGGCGCTTGTACGATCTTCCCCGGGCCTTTTTCTAGCATGTATGGCATTCTAATACTCTTAACCAACACGCGATTAGGCCATCTATATGCCGGAAATTTACGGGGTGTAACATGAGCGATTCTTTAGGGATACACTCATTAATTATGCATGATACCATCATAGTATATCTATACATGATATACTTCATGATACCATCACAGTATATTCATATATTGCCATGATATCTTATGCGCGAAAATCTTCAAACTCATAATGAGACATGAATTGTAATTATTTTATGTCGACTAAATATTAGGGTAATTAATATGAAACTGTCTATTTCTATGTAATTAATTTAGTTTTTGATCTATTTTAAGTATTTTTCCCCCTAATTAAAATGCAAGAAAGGATATCGAACATGCTCATTTAGCGAGTATATCCTCATTTGGAAACTTGATTTTACTTATGAAGTTATATTTAATAAATACTTTATGGTATGATTTTTTAATTTTAGAAATACATAATTAATACTTATGTACTTATAAAGAATATATCATATAATATTATATACATAATTATACTTAAGTACTTATAAAGATTATATCATATAATATTATTATATCTGACCTTGAAAGAAAAGTATGATACAAGTGAATTCAGTCTTTTTATATAAATTTGCCAACATTCGTACTAATTAACATATGCAATATAAAATGAATGAGTTATAAACTAATCAAATACCTAAGAAGATATATAAAGTTCACTAATGCATGAAAAATGTTTTTTTTTTTTTACATATATAAAGAAGGAAATGATTCATATTCATATTATTGTGATGTAAAACTTAAATGTGAGTGATATTTCTCTTAGAACTAAAACCAAAGAAAAACTCTTAAATGATATAGATATATAACTCTAAAATGCACTCTCTGTGTTTTTTTTTTCTTTCTTTTTGTTGGTATATGAGAATATCATACCACTCTTCATTTGGTTGAATAGCTCTGAAAAAAGATTATGAATATAATAATAGATTAAAATTTACTTTATCCATTTTAAAATAAGTGGTATTTTTAACTTGTGCACACCTCTTAAGAAAATCTCTTATTTTTATAAAATAAAATATATATTTTTACCAACTTATCCTTAATAAATACCTTGAAAAAGATGTAACTCTTTAGTATTTTCTTAGTTATGTAAAACTTTCTCCACTTAAATAAGGGTAAAATGGGAAAAACATAATTAATGTCTTCTTGATAATGTAAAACACCACTTATTTTGAAATAAAATCAAAAGATCAAGATACCACTTATTTTGAAATAGAAAAAGTAATAATATAACATCTAAGGATGTGACTTAGTAGTTGATAAATTAAGTTGAGAATCAAGTCTTAAATTTAATTTCAATGAAACAAAAATATTAAGTGATTTTTTTTTTCATTTGGGGCAATCTCATCATCGATGTTAGTAGTTTCATCATTCATGATTATAATGAAACTATAATTTCAAGAAAAGAAAAAATAATCATAAAGTCTATGGTTGAGTTCGTTTAAAATAATTACTCCCTCAATCTTAAATTATTTGTCATTTTATTATTTTATATGCTCCTTAAGAAATCATTAATAAAATTTTTTTTGATTACTTTAATTTTATTTATAAATTTAATACACCTATGAAGAAAATTAAATTAATACTTTCAAGAAGTAATAACACTGCATAATCAAAAACTTTATAGTTATTAAGAAAAATTATAAAAAGGGTAAAATGTTGAAAAAAATAATAAATATTCTCTTAAAATTTTTAAATAACAAATAGTTTGAGATAACTATTTTCAGAAAAAGCAATAAATATTTTGAGACAGAGGGAATATTGAATTTTACAAATCAGATATAAGTTATACCTACCCATTTAATCTAACAAGTGAATGAAAAAATTAATTAAATTAATTTTTTTTTTACTTCTTCTTAAGAGTTTTCGCTCTTTTTACTTTTTTAATAACTCAAATGTTTAATTTCAGAATTGAAGATAAAAATTCAAACCCACAGCCTCGTGAAATGAAAAGTATTTACCCTCCGAGCAACCCTCCGTAGTAAAATTAACTATGATTGATATTATGATGGCTTTAGTATCAGTAGCAAAATAAAAGTCAAAATTTTTTACTCCAATTTTTTACCTAAAACAAGTTGCCCCGAAAAGGTCCGACGAGCGGTAGCGGGTCTCTGGGAATTATCACAACCAATTAAAACCACAGAGAGACCAAAAGTGAAGTTGGAAAAAAAAAGAAAAAAAGAAAGAAGAAAAAAATAGACAAAATACAAAGTAAAATTTCATCTGAAGTCGGCGTAGAAGAAGAACACATCAGAGATTCTGGATTCTATTAGCCACACAGCATAGCATGTTTCATCGGCTCTTTTTCATGTTTATTTCAGTGATAACAATTCTGCGGTGAATTCTGTGAAAGCTAATCAATTATGGGTAACGGAAAAGTCGGTGAAGACAATGGGGAAAAACCTTATCAAGAGAAAGAGGAGATGAAACTTTGGGGTATTTTTGTTTTTGCATTAATCGGAGCTACTGCCACCACCTTCGCCGTAAGTTCTTAATCCCTCTCATGCTTTTTGGTTTCTATCCTTCTTTCATCAATTTGAATTTGGGAGTGCAATTCTGTGGTTTCTGTAAAGTTCTAAGCTTTATTGAGTAATCTTGAAATCTCTAATCTATAATATGTTGCAGTATCAGATATGATGTGATAATTGGGCATTTAGGGAAAATGGGTTGCGAATACTTTTGTGTGGGTTGATATTGTGATGGAGATTGCAAGAATGGTGTATGCTTGATCAAACTGGGGAAATTTTTTTGGGGGGATATTTAGGTTCTCATTTTTTAATGCTTAGTTTTGAATAAAATTTTGCCTGATTAATTGCCATAATAGTCCTTCTAAAAAAAAATTGCCATAATAGTAGTAATACTGCCATATGACTGTTAATTATATATTTAGAAACCACAATGATGCTAATTGCTTACAGGATATGTTGTAACTTTGGGGATGGTTATCATTTGTCTAATGTTTTTTGAGGGGTTGCATTGTGTTTTTGGGGCTAGTGGGGGTAATTGTAAATCTCTAAAAGCCATAAAGGAACTTAGAATGGAAAGAAGATGTAGCAATACTCAGTCTTTTCAAAGGACGAAATCAGCTTTACAAGATACATGACCCTATTTGCATGTACTTTTTGCTACCATAAAACCAGTATTCTCAAGCAATGGAGTTCAGTTTAACAATCCGCTCATAGGGCTGCGTATCGGTTGGTTCGGTTCGATTTTGAAAGTTATTGGTTTTACTTATCGGTTATCGGTTTGTAGACATGCTAAACCATTAAAGAACCGTTAAGATATCGGTTTATCGGTTATTAATTGTTATCGGTTCGGTTATCGGGTTAACCGATAAGATCTCACATGAAATATCTCATAAGTCATAAGTATGTTTAGCTAGAAAAAAGTGGGTGAAAAGAGAAAAAGCATATAGAACTAGTTCAACTAAAATAGTCAACTTTAATTTAAATTAAAACACCATCCCCTTCACTTTTCATCAACACTCATTTCATCTTCTTGTTTGTATACTTCATATATTGAAAGCTAAAATTATAATTTAATAAATTATTATCGGGTTATTGGTTAACCCGATAAAAAAAGTGGTCGAACCGATAACCCAATAACTTGGATAGTAAACCGATAATCAAACCGTTAAACCAATAACCCAAACCATTAATCCAATAACTCAATTATCGGTTCGGGTTATTGGTTTAACCGTTAATTTGCACACCCCTATCCGCTCAGGCAAATCCTTAAATCTTATACTCTTTACGACTTCTATAAAAGGAAAGAGTCTCACCTCATATGGCACTGATGCACAGAGTTTGTGCACTAATACATTGTAATATGCATAATCATTCATTCCCTTACTCAAGACAACCTTAACAGAAGAAGCTTTCAGCTGGTCAATGTATCTTATTATACAAGAGAAGTCAGGAATCAATCAGTCACCTACTTCTGCAATTCCAGTGGCCTATGTTTTATGGAATATGTCCTACGTATTTTTTTACTTAATTCAACAGTGAGTTGGAGCCTTTGTAAAGGTGATAAGACCATCAAGAAAATCCGGTTTATGATCCCTGCTGTAATTTTTTGATGTCTTTGAACTGAGAGTAACGGAAGATGTTTTGATGGCTCCTCAACTCTAAACCACTCACTTATTGCTAAATGCTTGTTCAACCTTTTTTTGCTGGACAAAGCTGTCCCCAATTACTAATGCTGTATATTTTTTGGAGTTTGTTAGAACAGCCTCTCTACCTCTGCAGTAGTGGTAAGGTCTGCGTACATTCTACCCTCCTCAGACCTCACTTGGTGGGATTACACTGGGTTGTTGTTGTTAGATCTCTAGTTTTTGATGGAGTCTATGTATAGGGGCTAACAAGTCTCTTTTGTATTTTTGTTTCCTTGTTATCATGCAGCTTCGTGATGCTTTTTTTAAATTGAAAGACCATACTTCATTTAAAAAAATGCTAATTTCCTTACCATAAATAACATCTTCGTTTCCCCGGGTTAGGAGCCAAGGAGTTTAGGCATTATGTCCTAGCCCATCAAACTCCGTGCAACTCTGCTGCTAAGGTAATCTCTTAGAATATTTATAAGAAAAAGGAAGTCATGTGATTTAGATATTAAAGCACCAGTGAACTTGTAGCGTAAAATGGTGTTGATTGCAGAGGGAAAATCTTTCAAAGAAGTGGAGTGTTGGGACCACCATGGATGGAAGGTGCTGGTTAATATCTATCCAAATGAGCTTTTGCTCTCAGTTTCAGCTGATGAAATTAAAAAAGCCAGAGGTGATACCTTAGGTCATGTTTCGTTTGTAGGTTCAACAGAAAGATTCGGTCACCAAAACTGGTTTGCAAGTTAGGTGCACATTACGGGTTCAAAACCTGTCGCAGACAAAGTTTTGTTATTTAAGTAGAGAAGGGTAAAAGTGCAGGACCATTATTCACTGAGTTTTGAACCGTGCGCTAGTAACGTTTGAAGATTTTTTATTATTAAAAAAGGGATGGGGAAGGAGATATCTTTTGGTGGAGGAGAAAATATCTCTCTACAGTTAGGGGGCGGATTAGTGATAAAGAGATCGAAAATATTTAATATGGAACTAATGGAGAAATGTCTTTTCTACATAGAGACATTATCGGGAAAAGTTATGTTTCCAAATACAAACTTTCATGTTCTTCTGCATTCTGTTAGAACAATGAAAAAGTTTTTAAGGAATTTTGTAGCTTTCCTTGCTTACTCCTTTTTTTCCTCCTCCGGGTTGCTGCTGATTATTAATTCACAGCCTGAGAAATTTGGCAGGTTACACAATTGCGAAGTACAGTGGATTTTGTCTACTCTCAGGTAATGAACGTCTTTGTTTAATCTTGTTTGGATGAATGTATAATTTCTGTGCACTCCGGAGATTACTCCCCCTGCATGCAGTCTAATTAACATCCTATTTCCCTGTTGCTTGTGCATAGTCGTAGCGAGCTACCTTTGCTTCATTTTTTGACTACCTCTTATCTGGTCTTCTTATCTTTTTCTTGTAATTTTTTATGTAGCACCAAATAGGAGAATGAAAATAAGGGGAAGAAATGAGAAAAGGCAAAAATGAGATTGAGAGAGAGAGTGAGAGGGAAAGGAAAGGACGGCGATAGGAGAAGGGAGCCGGAAGAAGAGGATAAGGAGAAGAATTTTAGTATTCAATCAATTTATAGGATATTATTAGAGTCTCTTGACCAAAATGCACTAGAGTCCTACTTATAAATAGGGAACACTGAGCAAGTCAAAACTAGAGACGATTAAAACCTATTGTTCTAACTACAAGATAGACCTTTTAATGGAAAAATAGTATTATCTCTAACTCAGAATTTTCTTTATTTTTTTTAAAAAAACAAGAAGATTAGCATGACCCTTGCACAAGGATGACATGCACAAATCGAGATTTTTCTTAATCTTAAAAAGAAAGAGATAAATATCAAAGGCAGGGAAGATGTGATATTGATGCATCAATCATTCTTCTGCATAATTGCTCTTGTCGATGTTCTAGATCTTCAAAATATGTGAGTCAGTTTAAACTCACGTCTAAACATAATTCACCGCTCAGAAGATGATTGAAAAATGACTAAAAGATAGTGCTGGGGGGTATTTGGTTTAGTGGTGAGAGCTAAGCAATGTGTAAATCAGTCGCACATAATGAGTTTGAAAGTTGTGACAATTTGAAGCTTGCTATTTAACCGGAGAAGGGTACAGTGACAGGCTCATGATACACCGTGTTTCAAACTGTGGGCCATCTAGCTTTCAGATATTTCTTGTTCATAAGAAAAGAGATGAAACTGAAAAATCCTTTCATCCTAATAAAAATGAGGGGTTTGGGGGGAGATCATTGGATATACAACAACAACAATAACAACATACCCCAGTGTAGTCCCACAAAGTGGGAAGATCATCGGATGTGAATTTTGATAGTGATTTTTAAATTTTGGGAAATAAACTTTTGCATATTTATCAACTTCGGAAGAAGTTTTACAACTCAGCTTTAGAGTTAAAAAAATATCAGAAAATAATTGTAAAAGGAACTCTTAATTTAATCACGCTATTCCCTTCTGATACAGGGAGTATATCTTTTCTTTGTGAAATGAGATGTTGCCACAAAATTAATTTTGTGCACATAATTGCTTTTGCTGTTTTTCTGCAATGTTCCAGGGTGCGAGTTCAATACTAATTAACTTTTGCATGCATAAGATGAAGTTCATCATATGAAGTTTCTTATGTTTTATTGACATTTGTGCTTAAAAAAGGGTTCTGCTCTAGTTGTTTTGATAAATAATGTGCAGGGAGTAGGAAAGAAATGTTTTCTTCTTGAGCTAATAACTATTTCTTTGAATTGAAAAAGTTGAGGCAGTCAGCCCAGAGAAGTCGAGCTGGAGGTTCTTTTAGGACAAGTTTTCAGGAGGAAGCATGGAAAAGATATAATCGCAGGATGCGGGAGGAGTATGAAGAAGAAATGGAGAGAGTGGTGAGCTACATTTTCATCTTCAACAAATCACTCTCATTTCCTTATATCGAATTGGAAGGGAACTTTGTCAAGTCTTTTCAACTAAAAGCAAGTGAAATCATCATGTGAAGACATTGTGATATTTGCTTTATGAAATCCAGGCCCCTATATTATTTGTTTAGAACGTGTGTGTGGTCTTGGATATAATTTGGCCGTATCAAAAGAACTCAAATACCATTTGTTCTTTTGGACAAGCGTAACTTGCTTTCTTGGACAAGCGCTGAGTAAAAATTATGGAGAATCTTTTAGTTAGAACGTCGGAGGATGGACATAAGATTTACCCTTTTTTCTTCATCTGCAATAATACAATGAAGTTGTACAGAGACATTTAATAATGTTGAACACTCATCCTTAACCATCTTTCTTTCAAGTGCATGTTAATCCTACCTTATGTTTCTTTGCGTGAGTGAGCTGTTGGTTGGTTCTGCTTTCTATCCCATTATTTGTGACCCTCACAAGACAACCACAGATGTTAGATTTAATGACCAACATATCTGAGCTAAAGAAGAACAATGAGATCGTGGATAAACTTCCATTTTTGAGTTTATTCTGAAATTTATCTGTGTATTCTGCCTTAACCATTGGATTACTGTTGACCCAATATCCTATTCTTTTCATAGGAGCGCATTCGCCGTATGCAAAGTGTTTTCAATAGGGAGAGAAACAAATATAAGAGGAGCTATGAGAGCTGGCAAGAAAATGGGCAAAGTGCATATCATCAGCATTTCCAAAGGAATGACTGGTATTGGAAGGCTGATACATCATTCAGAGACCGGGGAACTAATTTCAGGGAAGCTCCTAGGGCCAATGCAACCTACCCGTTGTCGCATCATTACTCGGTTTTGGGTCTTGACAGGTAGTGATATTTTTTCTGATGTTGAATTGATCTATATTTATACTGGTTAAGCATGTTATCACCAATCAGATATGCCATCTCAGACCTCAAATTGCCTTAGCTTTAGCATCTTTAGGAATATCAGTGTAGTAGTGAAGTTGCTTCTTTCAGTTGATTTAGGGTTCTTTTATTTCTTACTTAGTGCCGAGTGTTATTCTTTTGGCAGTCCAGTTTGTTATCTTCATGGCATTAGCTAGGTGAGTGATAAGTGTTAAATGTCAAATGAATCATTAAAAATGATTATATTTTAATTATTTGGAATTTCATGAATTGGGAAGCTGTTATTATTTCATGTAGCTCAAGGTCCTATACCAATTTTTTCGCCATCTTTTACTATATTCTTTCTTATTGTTAGAATAGTAACACTATGAGAAACTACCTCTTTCTTGTTTATTGTTAAAATAGAAAACTATGAAAAGCTAACTCATAGTTTGTTTTGTTTTCCTTTTTAATTTTTTAGTGTATAGATAAGAGTATTGGATTTTCTAGAAGCCTTATGCACAACAACAACAATATACACAAACCTTACTCCTACCTTAGGAGGTAGAGAGGTTATTTCCGATAGACCTTCGGCTCAAGGAGGAAAAAAAATCAAAGTAGGTCGAAAAAAGAATTATTAAGAGTGAAGGAGTCGGTGGAAAATACTATCTAGAGAGCATGTGAAAACATTTTGAAAAAGAAATGTAGCAACAACAAAATAATACGATAATCAAAGTGCAAGAAAATAACAGGTAATAACAAACATTGAAGGACGAGAAACCCCCTGATTAATACTACGAACTAGTATGAAAAGATGAGCGAGACAACACTCTACTACCTACTAACCTTCCACCTTAAGTTATGTCCTCTGCAACCCTCTATATAAAGTCATGTCCCTGGTGAGTTGAAACTGTGTTATATCCTGTCTAGTCACCTCTTCCATACTTTTTTGGCCTACCTCTTCCTCTCCTGAAACCATCCATAGCCAACATCTCACATCTCTGCGCTGGAGCATCCATGCATCTCCTATTCACATGCTTGAACTATCTCAGTCTTGCTTTCCACATCTTGCCCTCTACAAAGGCTACTCCCACCGTGTCCCGAAGATCGTTATTTCTAATCGTATCACTCCTAGTACAACCATAAATCCATCGGAACATCCTCATCTCAGCAACTCTCATTTTCTGAACGTGAGATTTATTGAATGGCCAACACTCAGCCTTGAACAACATAGTAGGTTCAACCACCATCCTATAGAACTTGTCTTTTATTTTTGGTGGCACCAAGACTCCGGATGCAAGCCTCCATTTCATTCCCTGCATCAATACGATGTGTGACATCATCGTTAATCCCTCCATCTCCTTAGATAATAGACCCAAGGTACTTGAAATACTCTCTTTGGGACTGCCTGTGTATCAAGTCTTACTTCCACATAGCCTCTTTCGCACTCCAAGTATTTTGTCTTAGTTTTGCTCAACCTGAACCCCTTAGACTTTAGGGCCTATCTCCTCACCTCCAGCTATGTGTTAACTCCTCGCGAGTCTCGTCAATCAGAACTATGTCATCCGCAAATAACATACACCATGGCACCTCACTTTGGATTTGTCGCGTCAATTCATCCATCACCAAGACAATAAAAGCAGGCAAATAAAAACGGGTTAAGAGTTGATACCTAGTGTAATCCAATCCCAACTGGAAGTGCTCCGAGTCGCCTCCTGCTGTCCTTTCCCGATTCTTGGCTCCATTGTACTTCGTACATGTCCTTGATCGCTCTAGTGTACGCCATAGGTACACTTCTAGCCTCCAAGCATCTTCATAAAACCTCTCTCGGGAATTTGTCATACGCCTTTTTTAGGTTGATGAACACCATGTGTAAGTCCTTCCTCTCACTATACTGCTCCACCAGTATTCTCACGAGGTGTATGGCTTCTGTAGTTGAGTGCCCTGACATGAATCCGAGCGCGTTCTTGGAAATAGACATGCCTCTTCTCACATTCATCTCTACCACCCTCTCCCAAACTTTCATAGTGTGGACTGACAGCTTGATAACCCTATAATTGTTGCAATTCTGGTTGTTGCTCTTGTTTTTATACAACATGATCATTGTACTCCTCTGTTCTTTGGGCATCTTCGTCGTCTTAAAAACGACATTAAACAACCCACTCTGTCACTCCATACCTGTCATGTATGTGCCTCTTCCAATATTCCACTGGGATCTCATTGTCTTAGAAGCTTGATGCACATTTTTATTAAAACATCAACCTGGTGTTTATCAGTAAGTTATTTGATTCCTTATTTGTTTCTAGTGACTGTCTCAGTGGCATGCACTCCTTTCTATTTCTTTCTTTGATGTTATCCCCAATTTCATCAGAAGTCTAATCTAAATGAATAAATCGGTGAAAATCTTATCACATAGATATAGTCCATGTTTACTGAGACTGGTGATGTCAGTTCATGTGGATGGACCTTTCATGTCAGCACTTCGTATGTGCCTGGTATTCGTCTATGTAAGCTAACTCAGGCAATTACTTTTGGCTCCGTCATTAGCAAATCATTCATCTCTTATAAGTTGGGAAAGACGTAACAATTATGGTCGCTTGGTTAGATCCTCCTAGACGACCTTGCTGAGTAGTTGTATCCATGAAGAAGATGCTTCTGGTGCTGTCGGTTTTCTGACTTATTGCATGATACTCAATAGTAATGGTGTAAACACCATCCACAAGAGAGCAAAAACAAACCCTAATTCTTTATTCTCAGGCTGACGCTTAAAACATAATAGGCCCTCTTTGCATGTTGATGAAACTCTAATTTAATACTGGCCCAAAAAGTGAACGCTTCTGCAAAGGCTTATAAAATTTGCACCTATGTGTATTCCTTAAGATATAGTCATATGGTTATAGAGGAATCTTGTGTTTTACCTGATGCATCTGCGCATCTTATTGATGCCTTATCCTGGGGTCTCCTAGTGCCTTCCATACAGATTTGAAAAAACTGCTAGAATGTAGAGTAGTGCAAGGTGAGATTGGGAAATGAAGGTTGGAAGACTACCCATCAACTGGAACTCTGCCATGCAGCTAGCAGATCTGGTAAATATAGAGATATGAGAGGCAAACTACAACCACATTTACCAATGAAATTTAACTGGAAGTTGGAGGAAGAATCCAAGTCGAAGTTGTAACGAGTTTGGGGACCCATTTTATCTCTTTTCGGTGCATATTCTATTGCATTCTTTGGAAACAACAGATTGATCTGATGCAAATCCACAACTAGATACTAAACAATATAAGACAGAGTGTGCATGTAAAAAGTATGTGCTCCCTCTGTTTCATTTTATATTACAACGTTTAACTGGGTTTGAAGTTTAAGATTTTAATTTGACTTATATCGCATATTAGTGATGATAAAGGAGAATATTAAAGTAGTTGGAGAAACGGGAGCAAATATCACATCAAAGTTAAAATGTGCATATTTAATGATTTAAATTCTTGAAAGTAGTGAAAGTTGCATTAAAATAGAATGGTGTCAAAGGTTTTGTTACATCCAAAGAATTGAAAGGTTGTTGTATAAATTAAATCTCCTCCTAAGTAAGAGCTAGTGATCAGGGAAATTTGTTGATCATCTATCCAGAATATCATGCAAAGAATGTATTTGGAAGTTTGTTGTATAACTTCCATGTTCTCCATGATCTTCCGCGGACATTTTTAAGCCAATGGACAACCCAAAAGAGGAAAAATAAAGTGACTTCCACGCAAAGATCATTTTCCTAAAATCAAAGTTGTTTAGCACACATTACTGTTCATTTATTACGGTTTGAGGCATATGTATTTGTGCCTGAGGCATGCATTTTGGCCAACTGTGTTCTGCATCAAGACGGAGATAAAGGTTTACAAAGAAGAAAATAACTAAATTTGCATTTTTTTTGTTGGCAACTCGAGTCCCAGAGCATATACCTCAATCCTAAAAGAATATGCCTTATAGGAGTACCTGCTGCAGCTTACCAATGCCATGGCCTCTTCTATTTTCAGTCACCATTGACTTCTAACAAGGACATAGACTGAAATACTTAGTAGTTTTGTTTTCGACTGATTCACTATCTGCAATCTAATAAGGAAAAGATAATGTAACCCTATGATGTGAATGGTGTGACCTATCAAGTGCGCCATGTATCTTACTTAGATGAAGGTGAAGATCTGTTTTACAGACTCTGGATAGTAAGATGCCATTTTTGTGATTAATCCTGTATTGAGTTTTACTTCACCTGGGTAAATCATGGCATTGAAATTATGTTGTGAAACACTGTTTCACCTATGATGAGATGGTCTATGATAGAAGGCTTTGCTGCTCTAAGGATATTATTTTTTCTGTAAATACAGATACTTATCGTTCTTCTATAGTTGCAATATTTCTCTTACATAATCAGCTGTATTAGTTTTTCATGTGGCCGAGAGGTCTATATCTGGAATTTCAGATGTTTAATGTGGATGTGTTTTCTAGTTCTTTGGCGATGATACTGAAATTGACATGAAAACTTGACATGTTTGATCCTTCCTTTATGACAGGTCTAGGACGAAACCTTACACGGATGATGAGATAAAGGTACTTGTCCTTCTCCAGCATGTCCGAAAATTCTTCCACTATTACATGAAAATAGTGTTGTTATGCACAGTTTACCTCCCATTGTTTTTATCTTTTTATATTTATTACCTTCCACACTGTTTTAAGGTTCCCTGATCCCACCTCTTCTTTGTGGAGGAGGATGGTCTAGAGAACTATCACACAGAGAAAAGTTTCTTTTGGGTGCTACCACCCCTGCCACCCTGCATATATTAAAGCCTTAAAACATTTATCTCCTTTATTCTCCAGCTTTTTCTGATTTTTTTGAACATAGAAGTATTTTTCTTTTTGGGCTCTACCACCTTGCGTGAATGACAGGCTTAACATTTATCTCCTTTGTGCTGCTCCTATTTTTCTGAATTTTCTGAATAAAACATATGTAGGTCTATATTTGGCACTAGGCAGGAAAAAGAGCGATCAAAATCATCTGTAGCTCTTAAAGAAACTACTGTCCTGAAAAAGGTGAAAATAAAATGAAATGATACTTCTCCTGATAAATTTCTTGCATTACCAACATTTTCATAGCTAGAAGCTCTGTTAATTACTCAGCGACTTTAATTTTCTTTAACAGGTAAGTTTACTTTGATTTGTTCCTAGTATACTTTAATAGGGACTGCAAGCCAAGCTGCTTTACTTCTGTTGCCTGCCACCATGTCTCTTATACACATACACAAAAATGAAAAAAAATAAACTCAAGGGAGAAAACATATTCCAATGGGACTAAGATCCAAGTGCATTGCTTTATTTTGTGAAATTATCTACTAGCCTCTGTAGAACAGAACATTTCTGAGTAGCTTCGGGTCTTAATATACTGCCGTGCTACAACAAAGGCACTCAAGCAGTTTCCAACAAATTTCAGTTAAAAAACATTGCAGAACTAGCAAGAATTGTCTGCTCTGCAAATTTGTGTTTGTTAGAATCCCATAAGCAGTGTGTCTTTTGGAATTGGGAAATGGATATCCACAAGGACTTTCATATGTTAGCTTGCTTCTCCTTTATTCAAATTGAATGGCCACCTTTCTTTTCCAATTTTTATTGGAGCCCACTAATTTAGGCTAACCGTTCAAACATATTCACGAAAAATGAAATTGGACATGTTTAATCTTTTTAGGAAACTTTGTTCCCTATTCTATTCATCAAGAACCTAAAAGTCCACACATCACCCTACACGTCTCTTAACAATATTTAAACGTTTTCAACTCTATGAAAAACCCTTGTAAATTAAACAAAAGCATTCACTGGGATATGGTGAGAGTTGTTGGTAGGAAAAAGAAACGAACAATTGACCTAGTCCATTTTTTGACTGCCTCATCAAATCTAAGAAGTTGATGCCTAATATAATCTGGGAGGTGTGGGCATCGCCAATTACTAGGAGGTTCTGTGAAGCTGATGATTTTATTTTACATACTTGTACACATAGATCTATTCTAGTATTATCTAATTTATTAATCCTCCAATTTTAGCTATTTGGAAGGGCATGTGAAAACATTTACTTGGTATTGGAAAGATTAAAGTGCTTTTTTTTTTCAACTTGCAGTCTGCCTTTAGGGCGAAGGCAAAGCAGTTTCACCCTGATCAGAATCAGCAAAACAAAGGTGGATCGTATTGGCTGGTCTATTTGATATTTTATACTTGAATTACCTATTTGAAGTTTGAGAAAAACTAAAGGAAAGAATTGCTGCTACTTGCATCAGGTGATAAATATCTAATATTGTTGTGATTTGGTTGCAGAGGCTGCTGAAGCAAAGTTCAAGGAAGTCATGAAGTCATATGAGGCTATAAAGTCGGAAAGGAAGAATTACACGAGCCGATAAAAGAGCCATGATAAATGCCTGCAAATTTTCTGTAACATTCTAAGAGGTCATGTCCACTTGATGTTGTGTGTTAGTTTGGCTAAATCCAAGCGGTCCTTCATGATGGATTCCAGGGCAATTGTTGAGCCATTTTCTTCCAGCCTTGTGCTAGTCGAATGGTACACGTAATCTCTTGACAATCTTGGCTTCTTATCGAGGTTTCCTAGATATGCTTTGAAATAGGTTCTTGTTTCATTTTTCTTCAAAATTGACGAGTATAAGAAGTACTTCTAAGCCGAGGAGGTTGTAACTTCCAGGATTAGTTGCTTTTGTAATTCCTCTGCTGACTCCCTACTCTTCCTGGAAGAGCGCAATTTGTGACATGGGATAGCTGAACATATGGACTGACATTATATATCACACAGGCTTTAGCACACTGTAAGTTAGCTCAAGATGTCAAATAAAGGGAGGGAAGGCTGTAATCAGCCTATAAATTTTGCCTTCTGAGTGGCCAAGGCTGAACTGCCCATGTAAGTAATTGATTATGTTATATCCTTACATTTGGTGGAAATGATTTGAAGAAACTTCTTGATATCGTTCATTGTAGTAGTATTATAAAAGGGAAACTTACGTAATTGCCTCATCAGAGCAAACTATTTACAGTATGCTACTTCCTTACTTTCATACCTTCCTAATTAATTATAGAAAATATCTCATCTCACAATCCTTCATGATACCATCATAGTATATTTATATACTACCATGTTATCAGTGAGGATGAGCAGTCCCGCTGATTTTTCAGATGTAGAGCGTACAAGGCTTCTCAATCCTTTATGATCCCGTCATAGTATATTCATATACCGTCATGGTATTACTGAGTAATGAGCAACGCTTTAAGGATACACTCCTTAATCATGCATGATATCATCACAGTATATTCACATATACTGGCATGGTATCTTATGCGCGAAAAATCTTCAAATTCATAATGGGACACGAATTGTAATCATTTTTGGTCCGATTGAGTATTACAGTAATTAGCATAAACGGTTCATTTTGATGTAATTATTTTAGTTTTTTGGTCTAATTTATATACTTTTCCCAAATAAAAGGTCGAAATTTAGAGATAAAACCCAATCTCTATGCTAATTGTTCTGTCAAGATAAATGCCATTAGCATTATTACAATAAATTTCAATCGGTTTGAGCCTTTCAACGATCAGTTTTCATGCCTGCTCAATTTCTCCCGGATAAGAGTGAGATTTGTATACGCCTTTATCTTTTCCAGATCTCATTTTGTGGGATTAATATGTTGTTTTCAAGCTCATATAGTTATTACTTGTTTGGTATCAGTATAACCAATCCAAATTTGTCAAGGTCAGCAATATAACTAGCCGGTAACTATTTCACTCTCTTCATGCTTATTTCGTTCTAATACGAAATCATTTGTATTTGGTGTCTTTAGCTTACAAGAATTTACTCCAACTCGAAATATATTGACAAGGATTAGAAGGTGTTATAATGGAGATAATTACTAAAATAACTAATAACTACAGAGTTTCAACTCTACTCCACGCAAAATTTATCTTCCGTGGCTTTATTTGTTTTCTTTAAGTCACTTGTCAGGAAGAAAAGCAACAGATATTCGATTCTAACACAGTACTTAAAAATTTATGTGCGCTTTTCATCTGTGAATGTGTAGACTGCAAAAAACAATGGTGAGCTTGTTTTCCCCCTTTATCGGTTCTTGAAGAAAAGAAACTTGTACAATTCAAAAGCTTTGGCCAAAATAGCTGAGAACTGAATGGTAAGAAAGGACTAAGCCTGAGTTTGTAGTCGTAGCAAACAATGCAATGAGAAGTAAACTAATACTGTAATAAAATATGCTAGTTTCTGTGTTGAAAGCCATACCCTTTTTATTTGCATGTGATTCCTGTAGATGGTGTTGGGGCTTAAGAGCCAAGAGGCTTACTGTTATTGGCAAAACTAAGTGATTCCCCAATGCCAATGTGGGAGAACAATAAGGAAAAGCAAAAAAGAAAACAAAGAGGAGGAGAAAAAATCAACGTACAGAGAGGAGAAATATATGATTGAACAACTTGTATTTACTTTCCAGTTAACAATGCAATCAATCATGGGAACAAACGAAAAGGAAAAAGGTTATACAAAAACACTAGCAAACAAAAATTATGTAACAGTTGGACTAAACTCTTGACGCTCACAACCTGAATCCTGAGAGGTGGCACAATGGCATAGACTTATTCTGTTTTTAGCGGTCACAACCTCACTTCAGGAGGAGCCCTATAATATGCGGGAATGGTAGCTGGGAAGAACATCTGCCTAACCCCTTCTGCCTTGATGATAGGGAAAATGATTGCAGACGCACCCTGCATTTGAATCAACAAGAAGTTGTCAGAATACAAGGTCACATAAAAACATTTGTAAGACTACAAATATTGAGCAAAAGCAATATTGACACCTACCGATATTAGCCGAGCTCCAATCCATAAACGTTTGGGTGATGGGAAAGGCAGCAGCAAGCGGCCAACACCATAGATGGCCACAGCAAAGAAATGACAAACAAGACTTAATGGCCGGGGGTTTAAGCCAGAAAGCAAAGATACTGGTCCTTCTGAGAATACTCCACCAAGGCTCAAATAGTCGAAGCATGCTTCACGCATCTCCTTCCTAGCTTGATCAGGTGAAGCACAAAACACCTTATACAAGGCACCAGCCAATGTATTGATGGTGGAGGCCACTGGCTGCAGATGAAATATGTGAGCAGAACAAGTCAATATCTATAAAGATAACAATATGCTACTTAACTCTCAAAGTTGCTGCAGGAGAATTGGGTGATCCTCTTCTCTTCTCCAGTCCCCCCCCCTCCCCCCCTCTTTTTTTTTTTTTAAAAGGTAAGTTATAGGAGAAGAGTAGAGTTGAAAATCCTAAACACTGTAATGAACCATGCCTTTTCACGTACTGACATTATTTATACATTGATAGCTGGCAAAATCATCAAATCATCAAAGGAATGTCCTTTTTGTGGTTCCAGATCCTTCATTACTCACTAGTCGACATAGAGTTCTTACTTAAGGATTCTTAAAGTAGAAAATAAGTACCAGCTTACAGCAACCAAATAAGTTGCTTACGCAAGGAAGGATTTCAAATGATTTTTACCTTACGCAAGGTGTAAAAGGACTCCAGATATCTGCAAAGAGTAGGTGCATCATTCAAATCATGAAGAGGTTTGAGAAGATCACGCAATACAACAATATCAGACAATGCTACAGTCATTCCTCCACCAGTCAAGGGGTGGCGCATATTAAAAGCATCTCCCATGAGAAGAGCACCAGGAGTTGGATGAGGAGCAGCTGGCATGCTTCGGTTTGGCATTGTCCTGATGTTCCCTTTATTAATTGCGGCAATGAATGCATCTTTTATCTCAGCAGGTACCTGGAACAACCGCACGAACATCTCATTGAACATCATGCAACTTAAGTGTGTCTACTACTATAATGACATGGTATGGCATACAGGATAAACTTTTCAACAATTTTTTACCTGGGGAGCAACTACGTTTTTCAAATATTTGGCCATTTCACCATTCGAAATAGAAGGCACTTTTTGACCAGGTACATCAACCAGACAGCGAACCTCAGTACTGCTTATGGGATAGAACAAGATAGGTGATGGATCTGCCAAAATGACATGTCCATGATTTTCATGTGGAAGCTGGCAGTTCTCCAGGACAAGACCAACAAAACAAGAAGGCACTTCTACCTGTACAATGTGACATGTCACTGTGAGTGTCAAGAGAAACAACAGAAGGGACAACAATGGTGATGTTCATAGAAGAAATTTGTTCATTCAGACAAACTTGGGCACACTAATTCTTATTCATACAACAAGTAAAAGCAAAAGATTTCACAAATGAGTTTTTTAAACAATTAATCACCCAGTGCCATCCTCTTTTTCTTAAACAAAAACCAAGCGAAGATAAGTGACCTTACCTTTGGGTCACAAAGAGTACGTCGCAGATTTGAGAAACAACCATCACATACTACGGTTAATGGTGCATACGCTTTCAACTCTTCACCAGATTTAGTTTTGTACTGAACACCTTTAATGGTCCCATTTTCTTCAAGCAGAGACGTAACAGTGCCTTGCTCTAGTTTGACACTGTTAAGATCAAAGCCAACGTGCATTTAATCAATAAAAGCAGAGATACTTCAACAGGAAACTATTTCAATCAATCAACGAAGCCTCCACCCAAACTAGTAAGGGTCGGCAATATGAATCCTCTCTATAAGTTCAAATAGGAAATTATTTGAAGTTCAAATACTTTATAACATATTGAGAATGACTCAAGCTAGAGATCACTAAAAATAAGAGAGAGAGAACTAGATCTGCCAAAGGAAAAAAGAAACATGGTAAGAAGGACTACTTGGGAAGAGATGCAGCTTTCTCTCGCATTCTTTGAATGAAACGCCCATTGTGAAAGCTCCTTCCAGCAACATCAGAGTGAAATTTCTCCAGGGGATAAGAAAGACGTGTGCTCTTCCCATCCTTGAAAAGTGCATACCCAAACACTCGTTGAGCATCAATTTTCTCCACACAATCTGCAGTAGACCAAAATACAAATATGAGAAATTCAGGAAAAGCTACAGACGAGAAGCTAAAAATCTAAGACAACTTCCTTTTTTCCCTTCAAGAGAGTAAATTAACCAGAATTGAAGCAGGTCACATTATTTGGAAACTTCACCTTCCAATCCCAACTCCTGCAATTTGAGATAGCCACCCGGTTGTAATAGTTCTCCAACAATTCGATCAGGCTCTGTCAAATCTCTTTCAATTACTTTTACACGACGCCCTTCCTGTGGTTCAAAATGTATAGTGATAAGTCTCGCGAAAAGATTCGCTTTTTCCCCTCCTTCCCAAATTTAGCCTATGATTTCATAGCAATCTTTGATAGAGAATTGTCAACAAAGAATTACACTACAATTATTTGCAGTCACCACCAGCTTGCAAAACGATTCTATATTATAAGTTATAACCATCCTTTAATTTCTTTTCATATATAGGAAAAGAACTTGTAGGGTGAAATTTGTTTTTTCCTTCACACCAAATGATTTCATCTCTCATTTCTCTGATTTCATCAAATTAACATTCAAGGTCATGCCTTTTATAAATAATTACATCAACTATGCCTTCAGATACGTATATAAATCAATCTTAATCACTCCCCAACCACAAGTTAGTCGGGTCACCTCAATGAATCTTGGGTTAACTAATATTTATCATAGTTTGACGTCAATCCACCACAATACGGGTTGCTCACATATGTACATAAAAAATAGTTAAAGGACCATAGTTGACTAATAAGTTTTAAAAAGGATGAAGAAGAAAGAAACAAAACCTTGCCAAGAGTGTGCGCGAGAGCGGCACCGGCAACACCTGCACCAACGATGATGATGTCAACGTCGTCGTTTCCATCCTTTGATCTGGATTCTCCATCATACACCGTAGTTGTGGTGGTGGTGGTGGTGGCAGGGTCATCAGTTTTATCTTTGCTGCCGCCACCATTTCCCTGAATGAAAAACCAGAAAACTGCAACGAACCCCAGCACCACGGCAAGAACAGATCCGGAGAGACCCAAATCCACCATTGTCGTAGGCGACAATGCAGAAAAAAGGACGGGAAACGGCGACGGAGAATGAGGAAATGGCGACGTTGGCTCTCTAGCTTTCTAACAAAAGGAATCTCTCTATATAAAAAAACCAGAAAGAAAATGACGGTAAAACGTAACAAATGTTGGGCTGTATTTGATGAATGCTTCGCTGGCGAGACGGAGAGAGAGATTTCTGGACACAACACACACTTTCATGACTTACATTAACCAACCCCCTTTATTTTATAGGCTACACTATACACTATGTGTGTGTATATATATATATATATTTTTTTCTTTTTCTCTTCTTATTTTATAACAGTGAAGTTTAGTGTATCCGATAAATTTTTTAAAAAAATTTATTTTAAGAAAATATTATATTTTTAATTTAAAATAATTTAATTTGAAATTTTCTAATTTTAAAAAGAATTTATAATATTTATAATTTATTCAGATGATAAATTTTTAAGTCATCATTTTTTTTTCATTAAATTTTATGCTCAATCGCTGGTTGATCCAGGAAAAATCACTTCTCTTAGCTTTTTCTATTTGGGGAAAAAAAAAAGAAGAAGAAGAAAAAGAGTTGCTGGTTTTGCCATAGCAATGGTGACTGGTGTTGTTGCTGGTTTATTTTTATTTGCTTTTTTGTTGACTCAAGAGTAGAGTTGGCCTAATTGAGGGTTAGGCTTGAATATACTTAAAGATATAATTATTTAATTAACCAATTAAGGTGTGATTGGATTTGGTGCTAACTATATTTGTTTGGTATTCATCATGTGGTTAGAGGATAAATTATTGTAAAAAGAAAGGACTTGTCCGAGTAATCAAGCAGAGATTTTATTTGAGACGAGTGATTTAAGAAATTTTAATTAAAAGGACGCTGATAAGTATGAGTTGTATTTGTTTCTCTTTTTAGTTTTTTTTTTTTTTTGTTATTTGGCTTTTATCAAACTACAAAAGTTTTAATATATCGAATTATATATATATAATATATATATATACCTTTTTTTTGAGAATTTTGGGTTCAGAGAGTAATATGGGCTCCTTTTATTGTACTAATTATTTTTTCCACAAGTTATTCAACTATTAATTTAGTCTTTTGTTATTATTATTTTTTTTGGTTTGTCGTTTTAGTAAATTGAATTGTTTTAAATTATTTGATGTTCTAAAAAAACAAAAATTATGTATTTGTTTTTCCTTCAAATTTGTCATGAAATAACTTTTCCATTATACAAGATAAATATAAAGTTTGTGCATATTTTATTTTTTATTAATTTTATTTATAAAATTATATTGAATATATTATTATTATAGCGAAAAAATTAATTAAGTGAGATGTTTAAACATTGGAGCTTGCTAAATTTGGTTTTATTAGCCAAACATTGTTTTTGCTTGGCGTTATTTCCCCTAGGCTCTTGTACTTGCTCTAGGATTCTTAAATAAAAAAGTATGGAATATGAAGGTATAGAAATCGAAAATTTAGATAGAAGATTAATAAATAATTATGTGTTGTCTGATTTATTTATTAGTATTCATATTATTATTTTATTTTTCGATTTTGACATGCCATTATTGTTATTGACTCTTTCTTTTGTTTAATTTCTACTGTTATTTTCCCTCTTCATTAGTTAAACCCGCATATGATAAAAGGTCTACAATCATCATAACCATTTCTGTTCAAAACTTTGTAAAAGATTTGAGTTCCCTCTTCTCTTTTACCAAAGCAAATTCGTTAAAAATTCGGCGTTTTAGCAATTAAGTATCATATTTTCTTACTTGTGGGAGTGGCTTTTCTTTCTCTAATATTAGTGGGAATTGACTATAATTACTCTTTCCAATTCGTACTATATAAAAATATTAGGTTGAATATATTTTTTAAAAATTATTTATTTTTCAAAAAGTAAAATTAATAGTTATAATTTTAATATGATTTCTAAATAAAAATAAATTTTAATAATAAAAAGATTAAAACGTATATGGACCTAGAGGAAGCAAATACTACTGGTTGTAGTTTTTTGGTAGGGGAAGTAAATAGTAGCTGAAATCCAAAGTCTCACCAACCATTAGCCACGTAAAATGCAAATTATTATATTTGAAAATTTCTTTTGGCTGTGAATGCAAATTAGTTAGTCTTGCATGAAATGCCAAGAGAAAATTGGTATCTTAGGACCCACTTGACCAGTAATCAACTATCTTCGCATACAGTACTGCACTGCTACTGGAGCCATACTAAAACAGTGACAAATTTTTCTCAAAATATTTATTGTATTTCTTTTATTTATATATTTTTAAAAGATTATGAATTCATTTATTTTATCATGTCAGTTATTTTTTAAATTATGATAAATATAAATGAATAATTTTATAAGAGAAAAATATTAAATTAAATAATTTTATTCATACACAATAAAATTGAATGATTTTAATAAGTAATTTCTAGTAGTTAACTGATCTTATGAAATATTTACACATTATTATAAGTACTAGTGTTAGTATAAAATCTGAATTATTTATGTGATGTAATTTTTGTTATCAGTACTGGTATTAATATAATATTTTTTATTTTATAAATGGGCTCGCACATTTAATACAATTATATATAGGTGCGCTGTCAATTGAAGGACCTACAACATTTATGATGTACTAAAATATTATTTTGTTTTAAATCAGGATAGCAGGTTAATTGAGAGTGGAGTTTTGTTTAGCAAATTTTAGTAGTAGACTTTTGATATTATCTATTATTTTTTTAAAATTTATTTATCATACTATTTTTACTTCAGATGATGTTTGACGTGCTTTGTTTCATCCGTTATTCTCTTTTCTGGATTGCTTTAATTTATTTATTTTTGAGCTGAGGATCTATCGGAAACAACTGCCTCTAAGTTGGAAGTAAGGTCTGCTCACACTCTACCTTCCTCATACTATACTTTGTTGGATTATACTGGGTATGTTCTTGTTGTTGTTTCAAAATAAGTGGCGTTTTAGTAAAAAAAATAAAAAAAAACCTAAAATAAGTATTTAGAGCCCGTTTGATTTAGTTGGAAAAAAGTGGCTTTTAAATATAAGTGCTTAAAGCACTATTTAAGTGCTGAAACTTCTTTTTATAAATAAGCAATTATTTGTTTGGATAAAAGTGTTGAATCTGAAAAAAAGTTATTGATGTGTTTGGTACATAAGTGCTGTTAAGCACTTATTTTGAGTCAAATGACTGAAATGCCCTCTGTTAATACTATAAAAAGGAAGTACTATAATTTTTATTTCTAAAATAATTAAAATTTATATTTTTATTTATTTTTAATACGAAATAATTATTTAAGTTATTTTTAATTTTTAAAGTATATAATTTAAATAAAATTAGGCTCTCTTTTACTTTTTATTTGGAGTATATCTATTTTTTATTTGTAAATTGAATATATAATCTAAATGAATTAATACTACCTCGATTTTTTTTTCTTTACAGATTTTTAATTTTTTTTTAATATGCACAAAAAATAAAATTTTGTCAAAGATTTTAGTGAGAGTATTATTGAAATTAGAAAAGTATTATGGGATAAAAAAGTAAATAGTTTGGTCAAACTTAAATGACTTTTAAACCAAAAAAAAAAAAAAATTGGTATCTACCAACTTTTGACTTTTGACTTTTTAAAAGCATTTTTTACTTTTTTTAAGCATTTTTTGATAAAAAAAATTAAAAAGTGATTATAAACTAATTTGATCAGCTTATAAGCTAAATCAAACACCCTCTTAGTATTTTTTTAAAAATTCAAAATAAAAATAATAATTATCTAAAACTATACGTTTATATTAAAAAATTATTTCTTTTTAATATTTCTCAATTTATAAGAAATATCTAATAAATAACATTAACTTAAAAAATCATATTTTGTACTTATTATTCTTCTTAACGGGCATGTAATGAAATAAAAGGGCACCTTTATTTTTACACTGAGAAGTAATTATACGTCATAAAAATATCAATTAATAAGGTATGAATTTTATGTGTAAAAGTTATCCAGCTTATAAATAATAATAACATACTCAATAGAATTCACAAGCGAAATTTAAAAAGAATAAAGTAAATACAAATTTTATCCTTACTTAAAAGATAGAAATTAAATATTATTTTTAATAAATTTTTGACTCAGGAAAAAATATATTAAAAAAGTAAATAAATAAAGTAAAAAAATTATGATAAAATATTATAAATTTTTAACAATAATTATAATAAAATAGTGCAAAAATCAAAATATAAAAAACAGTAGATCGTACTAAAAATCCAAATACAACAAACCAAATTTCAAAGTTGTGGTCTCCATATCAGTAACGTGGATTTTCTTCCTCTACCTATTTCAAGGAAGAATTCACAAACAACATTTCAAGACTTATAAAGTGAGTCCGACACAAGTAGAGAATATTTTTAAATTTTATGGTCTTAAATTTAAAAATAAATAGAATGCAAGGGCAAATTTATGTCTAAAAAATGGGATGTGAATTGATGGTCTCTTCGTAAAATTAGATATTTTATGTATATTTTTAAAAAATTATTATAATATTATTTGTTCGCATTCATGCCACAAGAAGATTAAATGGTACAAATGATTGAATATTGAGTTATTATTTGAAGAAGTAGGGTTCAATTCACACTTACTATATTTTTTCTTTTTTTTCTTAGTGGTGCCCCATGTTTTACAAATCTTAGATTCGCTTCTTCTGATAGAATGTACTAAAATATTTTTTGTTCGGAACTCGGTGAAATACATTCTGCTTATTTTTAATTTAAGACCACAATATTTAACAAAATTCTCTACTTTTTAAATTTTGTATCGAACTTTTTTTTAAAAAAAAAATTGACGTCATGCCCATAAACCACAAAGTTTTTCAAATATGCTTTGGTGCACCAACTTTCAAAGTGTTTTGCCCTAAAAAAAATAATTGATGAAACAATTAAAAAAAAATAGAAAAGGGCAGCAGTGCAGTTCGCCGAGTACCGAGCGAACTGCTACCCAATTTTTTTTAATTATTTCTATGTTTGACGGTGTTAACAGAGGAGATGACAAACTACCTGTTTTTGTTTGTATTTTTTAAGACTTGTCCTTTTAATACATTATATAAAATATTATACCCTTTTAGTGCCGATCTCCTTATAAAGCATATTTTTAACTGTCTAGATTAAAAGATTTTTAACAAATTTTACTCCTATATATGGATTAAAGATTTAAAGTAAAGTATTCTGCACTGTCTAATAATTTGCAGATAAAATCATTCTACTAATCAAGTTTTCCAACATTATTTTGCCTATTTGACCGCAAAAAAAATGGTAAGAGTTTAAATTAAATAAGTCTCGCTAGCTTTATAAATTGTAATTGATTATCATATATAGAAAAATAAAATTTTAGACATATAGGTTAAGATGAGTCCATTAATATTGGATTCAATATAATATCACAAGAAATTTTGATGGAGTGGTGAGTATCTTTTTATTTTTAATAAGAGATTTTGGATTGAGTATGAAGTTGTCTTTGATAAAAAATGTTTTACCTCTTGAAACGAAACTTTCTAATATGAATCTAAATTAATTAAATTTTAAAATAAAATAATAAATACCAAGTAAAAATCGAAATAATAATAATATTGGATTCAATTCTTTTCACATTATGCTACCAAAACTAACGTTGACGCCTCTTACTTGGCTTTCACATTCAACGGTAAAAGGAAAAAGAACATGACTCGGGGGTTGAAACCCAAAATAAGTATTTTTTAACACATACATATATACAACGAATTTTATATATCTTTGATATTGGTGCACTCTAGAAAGTTTTGAATATTATTTTTATATTTAATTTTTTTTAATTATCAATAATATATTCAGTATAATTTTACGAGTAAATAATGATTCGTAGCACGGAGATTTGTTTGGAAGAAAAAAATTCATTAGAGTCGGATAAATCCAATTTAGGCAGGCGTGGCCCGAATCTATTTGTCTTGTTCCTGATACTTCATGCCATTACAACAATTCAAGAGTGTTCACATTTGGATCTTCATCTTGTAAGCCTCTACTATTGTCACCTAACTATTACGTAATTCAGCAGAAAAGAACCCTCTAATTTATTTTTACTTTTTGTTGACTATAGAGGTGGTGTTTGCCTAATTGGAATTAGGCTTGAATTAAAACGCTACTTAATTTAATAACTATTAAGGTGTGATTTGGATTTGGTTATAACTTCTAAATATTGTTGATAAAGGTCATGTGATGTCTTTCAAGAATATTAAAGATATAGTTAAAAAAATAATTAATGTTTTCTCCAATTTTTGAAGAAAAAAATTTTTTGGACCAAATATTTCAGTTAAAAATGATAGATAAAAGGGATTTGAGGAAGTAATTTTCCAAATCATAAGGGTGTATATATATATATATATTTCTTCAAAAAAATTTGGAGCTCAGACAAAACTTAATTTAATTAGCTGAATTTAGAATTTTTAAAAAATGTATGCACTATCAAAGAAAAAGGGAAAAAAAAAACATCAAGTGGAAATTGATATTTATATCTTTAGGTAAATAATTTATCTTTTCACTAAGTGTACCACTAAGAAGTTAGATTAGATTAATTCTAAAATAATACATAAACAAAAAATTAAATTTATATGAAAACAACGATTTTATATACACCATATGCAGATCTACTAAATTCGCGCCTTGTAATAATTAGCGAAAATTCCGGCAAATCTTAGTGACTTTTTTCTTGTACTTCACTATCTTTTCAGGTTAAATCCAACTAAAATGAAACAGTATTCCGTCACTAATTAATCATCCAATCCAAAATTTTTGTAAGGGTTAATGCTTTCATCTTCTTTTGACCAAATCAAAATTCATCATAAAAAATTTGGCACTTTAGCAATTGAAGTTCCCAAAACCCATTGATGATAATGGTGAGATGGTGGGATCCGTTCCTTTTCAATTACTCCAAAATAAGTGGAACCTGAAAATTATTCCGTGTGGTGCAAATTTTAGTTAATTTGATCAGTACATTTTGAATATATACTTAATTACTCTCATTAGTCCAAAATAATTATGTATCATTTGGTATCAGGATAAGAAATAAATAGTTCGAAAATTAATTTTTGAACGAGTTTATTTTATATTTGGTTGGGATAAAATTGCAAAATAACTTATTTTGAGATTATAATGAATTTTAATTCCATATTGAGACTGAAATAACAATTTCAAAATAACTAATCGCCAAATAATTTATTCAGAAATAATTTATTTTCAAATCAAACGACGCTTTAATATTATAGCTTTGACCACATGGATAAAGAAATTGACTTATCCTTAAAACTGAGAGGAGTTTTGATTAAAATACTCTTAATTATAATATTTTTTTCTTTTTAAGTTGACATAATATCACTAAATTTATATATTAAATTAGGAGTGTATCAAGAGAAAATTCTAAAAAAATTAATTAAATATCATCTTAATTTTATGAAACATCCAACTATTTTGAACCAACTTTTAGAGACCAAACATCAATTATATATTTTTTCTTTTAATTGTGGGAGCAGTCCTTTATTATTGAGAAATATAAAGAGATGAAAATCAAATCTACCAAACTTCCGCACCAATTATGTACAGCAAAACAGATCTTGCATTAAATGTCAATAACAAATATCTCAGATTTTTTAAAATGTCAATAACAAATATCTCATATTTTTTTTTTCTCCAAAAATTAATAACATACTTTGGAGGAAATTGATTATTCCATAATTTGTCAAAAATCAGAGCATATGGTGCTTCCTTTCTTTTCGGACATTTTTTTTTTTTACCAAACACACACTCCCTAAAAATATAAAAGTTCTCAAAAATTGTTAAGAAATACTCCCTTCGATTTATATTAAATGGTTTTTTTTTAATTCAAGTATATCTTTTAAAATATATATATTTATTTGTTTCTATAAAGTAATTAAGAAATATTTTTACTTATTCTTAGTTAAGTAATATATATTTTCTCCATTTAATTTTACTTGTTCATCAAAAATAAATAAAGTGGAAATGTATCATGATATTCATATTAATTAATTTATGCGTTTGATTTTCAATAGACTTGAGAGATAATTTGGAATAAGTAGTTAATGCTAAGGATTAAATATAAAAAAATAAATTACCTTTCTCTTGATGTGCTAAAATAAACAAATAAATATGAAAATTTATTTTAATATATTATTGGACAAATAAAAATGAATAGAAGAAATATATAACATATAGTTTCTTGGTTACATGAAAATTCACTTATCTAAATAGAGGTAGATTTGAAATAGAATATTTAATACGCTTGATTACCCCCTCCCCCTCCCCGTTCCATAAACTTGTCCATTTTCCTCTTTACAAGCTCTATAAGAAATCATAAAAAAGAAGCGCACTTTTACTAATTTACTCTTTTAACTCTTTTGAATACACTATTAATGTGCCTTAGTTATCCATCAATACAAAGATTAACAATCGTGATTTTCTTTTTGAAATTAACATTATTTATACTTTCAAAAAGAATTAATTTTAACAACAAAACAGAAAAAATTAATTGATTTTATTTTGATTTTATAAATTGACAAATAATTTTGGACAAATATATTTTTAATAATGTGGACAAATAATATAAGATAAATGGAGTATGTAAAACACTACTTATGTCGAATCAAAATTAAAAGATAAGGGTACTTCCTCCATTCCTTTTTAGTTATCATATATACTAGAAATAATTATTTCAAAAATACTTATCAATTTAAAGAATCAAGAGAGAATTAATTTTTTTTTAATTTTGCCCTTAACTTTAATTATTAGAATTAAGATACACATAAATACATAAAAATTAAAGAATTAGTAAAGAATATATAAATCAAATTATATTTCTAATTAAATTTTTTTTAAAATAATATAAATATTATTCTAATAATTAAAATAAAATAGAAAAAGCAACATTTAATATGAACCGGAGGGACTAATTAATTTAATCACAAGAGAAGTAGATGGTGAATTGATCATCTTAAGTCAAAATGGAAAAGTTAAGAAATCAAGGATTTAAGAAAACAAGGATTATTTAACTTTCGAAAAATCCTAATTTGCATGGAATGCGCCATCAAACATGCTTCTCCTTTCGAAAATTGATAAAGTTAATTAAAGCACACTCGTGATCAAAATAAAAGTGTGATGTTCAACTAATTAGTCCTCATCATTTTATTTGATCCATTTCGTTTTAATTGCTAGTATATTAAAAATGGTTATTTTAAAATACTTATTAGTTTCAAAATTTAAAAGATAATTGATCATATTTTTTTTTCAATATTATTCTTAGTACTTAAAGTCATTCTAAAATGTGAAAAGAATTATTATTGTATGTTTTCAAAAAATTCATAGGGTTATATTAGTCAAATTATCATCACTGTTAATTTTTTCTTAATAAGTGTCTAAATCTTATCCTAATAATTAAAATAAAAGAGAGAGAGAAAATATTATTTATTTGTGCTGATTTTAACAATATAAGATTAAAAAATATTTTAATATATTTTATATATATTTAATTTAAATAATAAAAAAATATTTTTTAATATAAATTTCGTGTCTAATTAAAAATTAAATAATTAAAATAAAAGAATACTTAGCTGTACGTGGATACATGTTTTACGTAAGGATTAAGTCAAAGGTTCTAAGGGGAACAATAATAATATCAAGAATTTTTTAAGTTATTATTATGAGGCCAAAGTTGGGTATCCAAAGGACATAATTACGGCCAAATATGGAATTATGGACAAACGTTTGCAGCTATGTGTCAATGAGAAGCTTACATGCCGGCCGTGCATGCAGGCTGCTGCTAATTAAGCCTTCGATGAATCGGAGCACGCAGATATAGAAAATAAGCTGCGAATTCATAAGAATTCAATAATTTTTGTATAAATTTAATATATATTTATAAAATTTATTATATATATATATATATTTAATTATGAACTCAATTATTATTATATATATATATTAATTTGAAGAAAGATACACTTTATTTTTGCTATATATATGCAAGTTGTTGGTCACGTTGATACATAAGAGAATAGAGCCTGACTAAATCAGCTACTGCATTCTTCTTCCCGTGGATATAAAATATACAACACTACACAAGATAGCCAGCCACTTATTTAGATCACGAGTTCCATGCTGCCACAGACGGCGCGCTAGATTATTAGCTAAGCTAAGACTTCAAATCAATCCAATCGTTTTTATTTAGATCATGCAATCATGCTAAATACATTTTTACTTTTGTTTCAAAATAAATAATATTTTAAATTTTTTTATTTTATTTTAAAATAAATGGTGTTTCACATTATTAAAAAGGTATTTTTAATTTTATTTTTATTTAAATAAAGATAAATTTATAAACTACTAGAATTATATTCTTTTCAAGGTATTTATTAAGTATAAGTTAATAAAAATATTTTTTACTTTCTAAAAGTAAGTAATTTTTTAAGAGGTATATCTAAACTAAAAATACAATTTATTTTAAAATAGAAAAAAATATTAAATATGCATTAAATAATTAGTTGCAAATTTAATAATTAAAACAAGTTATGATAGCGATAACAAATTTAAAAAATTTATAAATCTCAAATTTCGACTAACGTCGCAGTCCAGAAAGTTCAGAAAATCAGTGAATTAGAATTACTAGTAGTATTTTTAATTTTGTTGTGACCACCAGATACCATTGGGACCATTAAACATCAATGTCTTACAGCCCTACACGTAGATCGGATAGGTTTTCTAAGGTACGTGTGGCCCCCCTGCTTTTGTCTTGTTACAAAAATTGATTTCCATTTTTCTTTTTTCATATTTTCTTTCCTTTAATTTACAATCCAACAAAATTTGCTTTAATTTCATTCTGATTCCATTATGTAAGACTCTACCATCGAGAATTTTCATTTTATTACCAACCATAAAAATTCTTCTAATTATTTTTTGTTCATTTTTGATTCTTTTTCTATTCATACAGATATTCAGATATAAAATTAAAGACAACGACAATCTAAAATTTCGCATTTTGTGGTTGTACAAGTGGAGAAATAGCTAATCTTTCCATGGACCTCAAGAGACAAGAAATGACTTATCATTTTCTTTCTCCTTGAGTGTACCAAATCAAGTTTCTTTTTTTCTTTTTAAAAAATTGTAAATCAATAATAATATATTGGATTAATGATTTGAATTATTAGTTCAATGATTTGATCATTGGTTTACTGTCCCAAATTATTGGATAATTAGTCCGGTTATCGGTTTGACCATTTTTTTATGGGTGAACCGATAATCCGGTAATAATTTTTTAAAATTATAATTTAATCTTTCAATATATAAAGTATCCTTGCAAGAAGATGAATTGGGTGTCCATGACAAGTGAATGAGACGTTATTCAAATTTAAAGTAAAGTTGATTATTTTAGTTGGGTTAGTTCTATATGATCTTTCTCATTTCACCCATTTTTTTCTAGCTAAACATACTTGTGACTTATCGAATTTTTCGTGTAAGATCTTAACGGTTAACCCGACAATCGAACTGATAAGGGACAATAACCAATTAACCAATAACTGATTAACCGATATCTTAATGGTATAACATGTTTACAAACAGATAACAGATAAATAAAATTGATAACTTTTAAAATCGAACCAAATCGACCGATACGCAGCCTCAGCTTCACACACAAATGTCAACAAAGATATACGTGTACAAAAGTAATAAAGAATGGGCTTTGGCCCAAAATGCATAGTGAAAGTCTGAAAGACGAACTATTGCTTGCATATTGGGTCCTTGTGATAGATAGAGTCGGGCTTTTCGTGTGATTTCGTCTTGTCCGTAAATATGGGCTCCAACAGTGTTCGCCTTTAAAGAATTTCCTTGCATAGAGAAGGAGAAATTGATCTAATCTTTACAAATCTTGAACTCCTTTGTATTCGTAAGGCAAACAAGGAGGAAGAGATTTGATTGAGGAAAAAGATGCCATAATGATGAACAGGATTAAATAGTAAGGAATGACCTGAGTAGCTGGTATTATGAAAGAGTTTGAATCTTGGCAATATGTGATAGAGTCTAAACCTGTCACCTCAATCAGGAAAGATATCAAACTTACTGATTGATCTAGTTATCTATCTCGAATATACAAAAGCTTATCTAATCCTTTTTTTTTCCAATTTAAAGGCCGCCATAGTTATTTTTCAACTTATTTTTATATAAACTTTGTCAAATGTTGACCCAACCAGACTACAAAAATAAAAGAGTTCCTCCGTGATCAGTTATTTATAATATTACATAAATCATTTGCTATTTCTGAGATATAATCATTGTAATCTTCCTATTCAACTACTTTAATTATTTTACAAGCACCTTGTGTATTTTTTCGGGACGTCTAAAGATTTATTCACGATCTCTCTTACTGAAACCATGGTATTATTAGTTTTAAAATACGCGTAAGCATTTTATAAATAACCCTAAGAATAATATCAACTTTTATTAAATACATTAATCGAAAGAAAACGGTTTAAGGGCATCTCGAACCTACACCTTTATTTTTGACTCTAAACTTTAAATTTTTAGAGTCAAAAATAGAGTTGAAGAAAACTAACTCCAACTCACTGCTCTATTTTTTACTCCAAAAAAAAATATTCTTCTTTAATTCTTTTCTCTCTTTAATATTATATTATTATTTTTATTCAATTTAATAATTTTATTAATTCGTAAAATAAATTATTGCTTTTTTTTATACATAATCACCCTATATAATTTATATTTTTTTTTATATAATCATATAATATAAAATTATTTTATGTCCTATACTTTTACATAATATAAATTACAAGTAAAGAACATATATTATACATATTAATGAAAAATTTAAATAAAAGTGAAAATATTGATCAAATACAATTAAATAAATATTACATAATATTTATTTTAAATTTCTGAATAAACATTCAACTTTCAAGATTACTAAGTTGCTCCCATAAATGCTCTATTAATGCATTACGAAGTTCAAAATAAGCATCTTTATCCTTAATTTTTTTATGTCGAGCTAAAAATTGTTCAAGTCGATAATTTTCATCTATTACCATTTTTATCATTGGACTTGGACCATCCGAAGTATCTTGAATTGGTGCATTAAGATCATGCTCATCCTCGATTATCATGTTGTGCAATATAATATATGTAGTTGTTATATCATGTAGCACTTCTTTTCTCCAAAAACGTGACGGTCCTGCGATCTGGAGGCCTTCCAGATCACTAAATTATTGTAATTTTCTAAGTTATTATGTTATGTATTGTATTTTTTCATGAAGTATATCCATCACGACTTTATTGAATATTTATTGACCTGTTATTTAAAGTACATCATGTTATTTATTAACAATATATTGTATTTACACATTTTATTTTTGTGGTGATTATATATTTTTATATAATTATAAATTATAATAAAATTAACTTAAGTTTTATATAAAAATATTATATACGGAAATTAATATATAAAAATTATACATTAATTAAAATTTATAATTAATATAAATAAAATTTTACATAAAAAAATAAATAAAAATATTAGAGACTTAATTAATGATCTTATAATTTATTTATGTTAAATTAAAAGTATTAATTATTAGAACTAATGATATTATATTCAATCTAAAAAATAGAATTAATGAATAGTAAAATTCAAATTTGGAGCTGCACTATTACACTTTATTTTTAACTCTAAATTTAAAATTTAGAGTTGAAAATCGTAGCGGGTTGGAGTATTGTCTCATATATGTATGTGTTAGCTAAACATTAAAACATTAATCAAAATTTCTTATCATATTTACGTGCTAGCTTTCAACTCAAATAAGTTTAGTAAACTTTCTTCGAGGAAAATTTGCATTCAATCACTAAATCAATTAAATTAAACCTGTGGTTAGAAAAGAAAATTCTTAAACCTAGTGGATTCTCTTGTATTTTCAAAAAACTAGTGGTGGCACCACAGAAATTTTCACATTTATAGGAAATGGCGCCATAGTTCCTCTTTGAGCTCCAAACTCTATTTGCTGGCGATGGACTTCAAATGCTCCGTCTTGGAACAGTGGAAGGAGGCCCTATCTGCTTACGGAGCCCGAATCGAGTCACTGAACAAGCCCAACCTCGTCTCCCTCGATGATTTCTACCGGAATGAACTTCCCGCCGTTCTCCGTCAACGAAACCCTAGTTACATCACAACTCCCGAACTCACCAAGCTCATGCAATGGAAGCTTACGAGAGGCAAATGGAGGTTTTTTACTTCTCTCTTCATCTAGCAAATGTCAAAATACATGTATTTACTTTTGATAATTGCTACGGTATATGCACTTAAGTATTCTGGTTTGTGCAACTCTTTTGTTGTTAATTTAATGTCTTTTGAAGAATTACCTACATAATTATGTTTTATTAGACGCAGTACGTAAGGCTACGAAAAAATCCAAGTAACATATAATACTCGTCATTCAGGCCTAGGCTGTTGGATTTTGTATCATCATTGGATGACGCCGTTGTGAGATCTGCATCAGAGAAGGCATTCCAGTCTTTGCCTGATATCAGGAAAGCTATTTCGGAGCTCACTGTCTTGAAAGGCGTTGGTCCAGCCACTGCCTCTGCTGTTCTGGCTGCTTTTGCGCCGGATGTTGCACCGTTCATGTCAGATGAAGTAAATTTGGAAAACTCTATTTAATTCGCTGCAATATTTTGATAATTGAAGTGTACTAAAATGTTTGATTTATGTGAAAATGCTGTTTTGATAGGTAATGGTTGCTGCAATCGGTAACTCAAAAGACTATACTTTGAAACAGTATCTAGTTTTAGTGGACAAATTGCAGGCAAAAGCAAAGGTTAGCTAGACTTTTTCTCCATATTTTGGTTATGATGATGTTTTCATCTGGGTGTGGTTAGCCTATTTTTTGAGAATGAGATCATCAAATTGCTCAAACTGTAAACTACTCTAGTTTGACTCATTCGCAATATGTGACAATGCGCTTAAATTTCATTTAATATAGAACATAGATTACAGCAGGTAGGATCCATTCCGAATATGCACTGATGCACATATCTTTTTGTCATCTAAATGATTGCCTGATTGCAAACCACACAATATTCCTCTAATATCTCTATTATAAAGCAGGAAATCTATTGTAATCATTTTGCTTCTAGTTTCCACCTAAAAGTTTGATTGAACAAAGATGCTTTCTCTTCCTAGTTTCAGAAGTTCGTTTGATTAGCTATTACAATAATGCATTATGCATGGATACAGTTGGTATTTGTGGTTTGATCAGTTCAATAAACTCTTAATATATGTTTTTCTAATGAAAGAACAAAACAATATTGAAACCAAAAATATAGACGAAGTAGAAAAGATTATTCCGGGTGCACAAGTTTCTTGTGTGTCCTTAAGGAAATATAACCCCTCACTGTTGCCAGGGTCGGATTACTTCCTCCCAGGATAGAACGAAAGACCGTTTCTGTAATAGCGGCAATGCAAATAACATAACTCCAGCGAACTCAAAGAACAGAGCAAAATCATACTTGACGCTTACAATTTTTTTTTTTTGAAAACTTATGTAGTGAATGCAGAGGAGAGAAAAATATTTTTCGTTGTTTGAGAGATGTTTTCTTCGTTGTAGTTGTGTTAAAACATCTGAGGCCAAACCTGGAATATATAGCCATGATTGGGTATTAACAAGTGCAGACATGCCTGTTCACAGTATCTGTTCAGAAATTACCGTTAGGGGAGACTTTCTTCTCTACTCTTTAATAGCTAGAAGATATGCTTTTCAATATAAACATAAGGAAATCCCTTTCCCCCACTAATATGGGACAAAGTTCCCTTTACAAAGGAATTTAAAGGAACTTTTTGCAATTTCATTTTCCTCCAATTTATTTCCCTCCATTTCCCAATTCACATCACCTTATTCTTCAAGACTTAGTAGGCGTTTGGATTTTGGACATGCGATTTCATGTCACGATTTGAAATTATGAGATGAAATCAGCGTTTGGACATGCGATTTCATCTCATAATTTCAAATCATGAGATGAAATCCCAAATTCTCCAAAAAGCTTGATTTGGAATTTCAAATCATGAGATGGGATTTTACAAATGCAAAATTTAAGCCACAAGTTTATATTTTGTAAAAAAAAGTTCCACTATTTTATATATATCAACTATATTTACCAATCATTTATTTAATAAATGTAAATAACCTTTGCCAACTATTATATTGGACATAAATAGTTTGCCAACCATTTATTCTCACCTACCTTTACCATTTACTCTCACTGACCTTTACCAATAATTTTACTTTTTATTGAACTAAATTTGGATTCTTAATTTGTATTTTTTTAGAATGCTTTTGTGATATTATATTAGATTTTATTATGAACTTTTACTTATTTGGTAAGATTGTATAAGAATTTAGGCAATTTGAATAGTTTTTACAACTTATGGGGTTCTTATGTTCATGAGAAAAAAATACAACCTAAAAATCCCAAATTGCATGTCCAAACAAAACTTTAAACTTCATCTCATATGATTTCATATCTTAATTCCAAATCATGATTTCATCTCGCATGGCCAAATGGGCCCCCAATCTTTGAAGAATTCCCAACAGATACCATCCCATCATTGTCCTGTTTTCATACTTGTACATCATTTAATATGTGGTTTTCTGCCTTCACAATGCACGTGTATCTCATCACTCAGTTTGTGCTCTGTTCCTTAAGTTCACTCAAGACCACATCCCTGAGGAAAGAAACTAATTACATGCTCTGTGTACACTTTGTTTAAGTCCATGCAATGTTCAGATGAAGCCGAGTTCCTCTGCTGTTCTTTCACCACGATATCAAAGAATGCTAAATCCCCCCCCCCCCCCCCCCCCCCCACCCACTCCTAGAAATATGTTTCGTGGCTGTTGTAGTTGTGCCTTGTACATCCTTCTCTTTGGATGAAGAAAACAATTTTTTTTTAAAAGAGAATCTCTGTCTATGCGGGAGAGTTGGTGGGGTTGGGGGGAGGCGGAGCTATCTTTGTTACTATAGGTTTGGCCTTGATAGAGACAAAAATATGATTCTTTGGCAATTTCCCAGATGATATTTGTGTCAAGGACCTGATGAGATGGTGAAGAAAGAAAAAGAAGGCAATATTTATGTGATGACCTGAAGTAAATTTATGGTTTTCTGATGTTGAATTGATTTTCATATGCTGATTGATTCCACAAGTTTGAATGTCAATAATATTTTGAAGTAAAAACATGTATAATTAAGATCTTACTCTAATTTATCTAAGCCATATATCTTAGGAAGGATTTAGAGTTTGTATATTTTGAGAGGAAGCCTAAACACATGCTCTTTTAGGCAACACAGTAGCTTTTCCGTGAATCAAAGCAAAACCTTTGTAGTGTTCGTCAGTCGTTTGAAGTTTGAACTTTTATACTGAACTCACGGTACATTGTTTATTGCTGCCTCTGATTGGAAGACCTGTATCATTGAATGTTCCTTTGGCAATTGATTAATAGGAGTTATCAGCAAAAGGAGACTGTTTTACTCCATCAGATGTTGAAAGGGCGCTGTGGAGTTCTGCTGTTGGTGTCAAATCAGGTGGCTTGTCACAAGAGCCTAAGGAGGTCAACTTGAAGCGGAAGTCCAAGAGGAAGCGTGCACAGTGATATGGATGCTGCTGGTCAAGTTCAATAGGTGTTGATCAATCAGTAAGTTCAAAGCTGCTCTTGTTTCTAGAGTTCCTTAACTGCCTGTATATATTGCTAATGTAAAAACCCTTAAAAGGAAGCACTTGTTAGTTGCTTCGTGTGTTTTAGGCATACAATCAATGTCTCATAGCAGTGCTACTGCTATGATCTATCTATCCTATCAACTTTGAACCATTCTGTGCAATTTTTGTGGGTGAAACATTTAGGGGACGATAAAAATCTCTTCATCCCCAAATCCTATATCTTTCTTGAAGTTTGCACAAAAATATAGTAAGTAGAATCAGATTTACAATTATATCCTTGGAGAAACAAGAAATCTAACTTGATTGTTGACATGTTGAAAACTAGGTGGCATTTGCTTTAAAATTTTTGAATAATTGATTTGTATCCTTTCTTTCTTTTCTTTTTTTCTTTTTTTCCTTTTTTTTTTGTGTGTGAAAACTCTTTTCCTACCAAACACCAAAATAGAAAAGCTCTTCTGTTTTAGTGAAAAAATGAAAAGACTTAAAACTTTTTCGTAAAGAGTCTTCTGGAAATAGCTATTGGGTCGGGTCCACCCACAAGGGGTGCTCCTAAACCTTAGATTATAATGTATAAATACACCATTATGAGTATTAGAAGGACTATGATTTTCCACATTATAATAGAGCAAAATTCTGTGCATCCATTTGAGAGTATTTTTAGGCTGTGGAAACATGTGACGATTCTCGACATTGGTGATACGGTTTGCTACAAATCCATTTATGTTAAGGAGAAAATCATAAGTCTCCTAAACCAGTATTTATCGATCAAATACAACAGTCGTTTAATCATCACTGAGGTGAATTGTAGTGCAAATGTATTCAAACGGAAATAATTTCCTATAGTCAATGTTTTATAACTATCTGAAATCGAAAATCGAATAACTTGGACAACTGGTTACTTTGGATATGTTGGTACATGTCATCTGTAATGTACAAGCTACTACTGTAGGAACATACTACACTAGTGGTGTATTATAAATTGCATGCCTGGTAATTCTAGTTCTATCCAAAAGTGTGATTATACTGGGGATTCTTGTGAATTAAAAAGGAGGTATGCAACGTCTTTTGAATTTTTAGATTTTTAATTAAAAATCATGTTTTTTTTACATGTTTCTTTAACGCAGTGAATTGATAAAACTTGGTATATAATTTGGTCTGACCTTTCCTTGGATCCCGCGCATAGCGAAAGCTTTGGTACACCAGTTTGTTCTTTTATGCGGTGCATATTTTTTTAATGTAAACTTGTGGTATTTAGAAATAACTAGCCCAATTAATTTAGATTTGTGTGGGTAGATCGTTAAGGAGGTACCAAGTGTTTTTATCGAAAAATTCTTCATTTGAGATTCGAAATCGAAATATAATTAAAATTGAGGAAATTTTAATTATCCTATCGTATACTTTGATGATGCACATGTTATGCGTTTATTAGCTTATGATTGAAGAGGTTTTGATAAGATTTCAACATCCTCGATTATATATGTTATTAAAACTCACTTATCTTTTGGGCCTTGCACTTGTTACAAGAGATCCGATGATTCGCGTTGATACTCTTTGAGATTACTCCTTCGGATTTATTTTACTATGGGAGATTTTACTTATTTGAAACAAAATTAAAAAAATAAAATATTTTTTTTAATCTATTTTACTTGTCATGATATTTTTGCACTTTCTTAAAAAAATATTAATTAAAAATATTATTTTAGTTAAATTATTCTTATTTATTTTTTGATCTCATTTAATATTACACTTTTTTCACATTTATTATGTAAGAGAAAAATATTTTAATTTTTTTACGTAACAATTATTTTATATTAATTATTTTAAATAAATATGACAACTAAAATAAAATGGAGTGAGTACTGAACCAGTTGTGTTTTACAAAAAATCATTCGCATGAATGCCTTTTATTTTAAATTGATTTTCAATTTTCGCCTTTTAAATATGTGATTTTTAATTTTTGTCCTTCGATACTTTAAGTGATAAAAAATGGTTAAAAATGCGTTTAAGCAAAAAAATGATAAATCACAAGGCATAAATAAAATTCGCAAGACATAAGTTTTTGCCAAAAGTTATGTTTTAAATGCATAAATTCACGTAGATTATGTCTTATGTCTGTAGGCATAAATTAAGTGACATGATTTATGCCTGGTAAAACATAAATTCATGTTATTGTACTTGTGCCTACTTCTGCCCTTAGACGCAAGTTCAATGACATGAAATTATGCCTAGATATAAGTTAAGTAACATGAATTTGTACCAAAAGAGCATAAGTTCATGAAATCAAAATTGTGCCTATGAGGTAGAATTTCATGCAATTAAAATTTTGCCTCTCATGGGATATAATTCCAAGTTCAATATCATGAAATTGTGCCTAACAGACATAAGTTAAGTAGCATGAATTTGTGCCTAAATGACAGAAGTTTAATAACATGAAATTACGCTTATCAAACATAAATTAAGTAACATGAACTTATGTCTTCTAGGGCTAAGTTATGTCTTGCTGAATTTTTTGATATTTTTTCAAAAATAGGGTATATATAACCTTTTTATTACTTAAAATATTAAATGATAAGAATTAAAGACTATCAGTTTGAGATGCAAAAATTAAAGACCAATCCAAAATGGGAACAAATCGACGCAAAAACTCTCATATTTTTAATTCAAATTCAAATATCCATATAAAGTTTGGTTGTTGTCGCCTTACTAGCTGCTGAGTCAGCACCTTCTTCGTCCTTTTAAACAGAAAAAAATAATAATTTATCTTTGTAATTTTATTTTATTGTTTTTAAAAAAGAAAAACTTGAAGCAATAGCAAAATTATGTCCCCATTATCGATAGATGACAAGTTCAAATTACGAAATCAAAATATTATATTTGCATCCAGGTAAATTACTTAAATTATATTCCTTTCAATTCACATTAAGTAATGCTATTCATTTTTTTTTAAATTTAAAATAAGTAAAATTTTATATGAATATTTATTTTATTAATTTTTATATAATTAAAAAAATTATATTAAGTAAATATTTGTCATGCCTCGTCTTGGGAGGCATGACTAACACCTGGTGCCCTACTAGGACCTGGACTGCTAGACTAGCTGAGCCTAAGCACTTCTGGTGCCAGGCTGGCTCTAACTCTGGATTCAAGAAAACGACGGACTATATAACGGTTGTAAATACAGCCTCAGGCCGACTATGCCTATAGCCACTTGTAAGAAAACAACAGCTGCCCAGAAACTGAATCAATAGGGAACCTATGCGGGCCGACAAGGTCACCATGTTGTCTAGTTACTTCTGAATCAAGAAAACAAGTGCTAAACTGCTACATGACCAACAAGATCACCACTACCAACTGAATAAGGCCCCACACGACCATCATAAACAAACTAAAATATACACACGGCCTCACATGACCGGTACAGCTAATCACAGGGAATATACGATCTGCAAGCCTCTAAGAATACTGATAAGATGGCCTGTCCCGACCTACCTATACTATATAACAAAAGAAAAGGAATAAACCTCTAGCTGTCTAGCTCCGGATGACAGGAGCTGATGACTCTGTGTGCTGGCTGGAATTACGAGGGATCGACTCCTCGTCTATGAGTACCTACAGGCAAGTAATGCAGCGCCCCCAAACGGACGTCAATACCACTAGTACTGAGTATGCAAAGCAATAACTAAACACAACAGAAAATAGACAGTAATGTTGATAGTTACTGAAACATAAGAGATGGCAAAAACTGTCTCGGATGACAGAATCTGAACTAAGCTTAGCTGTACTGGAGAGAAGGTGAGAATCATACCCGTCGTTGTAGCGCCTTGCTATCTATCAATTTAATAAGTGACACACACACATATATATATATATATAGCATATAAGAACCTGTACCAGCCCCCATAAACCGGAAGGTGCCAATCAACACGCAATCTATATACCTCTACTCGGGTCAAACCATCCAAAAATAAATTTACTCCACTCACCTAATAACTACGAGCACCCTGCTGGCCCCCTGGGTATGTAGCTTGGGCTCTCTGGGCCCCTGACTATAACTGTATCTGAGTCCGGAGGACTCCTGTAACTGTAATCTAAGATCAGTATCTGTAATCTCTAAGCTGTGCCCTGGGCGCAAGTGCTCAACAGGGTATGCTATAATGCTGATCAGCCTGCTATGGGGAATGCTGCATCCCATCTTCGTCCTACTACGGACGGCATGCCACTCCTTGGAGTGACGTATCCTCACCCTCTGGCGGGCGAGTCGACACAACTATTAACTCTGGGGCGGCAAGGAAGATAAGGGTGCCCACATATCACAAACAAGTCTCAACAAACAACAATAATTACATATAACATGTATATTAAATCTAAAAATACTATCCATGTTCTGATATTCTATTCTGAATCTCTTGCTGAATTAAACTGAATCTAATACTTAGTTAAACTGAGTCTGGGAGAAGATCTTGCCGTCTGATGCTGATTTATTGACTTTTATTCTGGATATGACATAATAATGCAAACATACTTAATACTCGGCTTCTGGAACTTCCTTCTGGAATTTATTCTATTTTACTATACTAGAATTACTAACTTGCCCAAGAAACTGGCTTTACATACCTCAGTTGTCGGCTTTCCGGCTAACTGGCGTAACTCGACCAATATTCAGCTATTTCTCCCAACTGTATCCACATTCATAGCAATTAGAACTAAATTCATCAATATTCCGGAAGAAAATGCTACTTTGAATATATATATATCCAAAACTTAGACTTATCGGAAAACAACCGAAAACTCGCTATTTCTCAGAAGTCCAGAAGGGAGAAATACTCATTTTAGGGCTAGGAGTATATTGACACTAATTTGGAACAATTCCACTCACCTTAGCTCGGTAGGACGACAATTCACCGGCCGAATTTCACGAAACTAACTCCGTAGGAATGCTCCCCGCAGCTTAATACTTTACTACCCAAGATTAATTCGAGTTTGGATCGCGTTTAATAGCGTAAACGGAAGGAATTTCAAAGAAACTCTTCGTACCCTCTGTTTTCTGGAAATTATGATAATTATCTTAAAAAAACCGAAGTGAGGGCTTATATAGTTGAGGCTGAACCTCACCTCCGTGGCACGTTGGCCATCGCAGAGGTGAGCCCTCCGTGACACGTTGGCCATCGCGGAGGGGGTCTGCCCAGCCTCTTCTTGCGATGGTTCGACGTGGCGTTTGTCCGGTCTTTCCCCGGGCCTTTTTCTAGCATTTATAGCATTCTAAAACTCTTAACCAACATGCGAATAGATCATCTAAATGTCAAGAATTTACGGGGTGTAATAATATTATTATTTAATTAAAAAAATTAATAAAACACCTCATAATTTATGAATAATAAATAATTTTAGATTGAACAAAGTATGAGCCCTTTCCAGCTCATGCGTAAATGGGAAATACTTTGTTGATTTGAATTTTTTTAATTTTGGAACTTCCAAGAAATTCTTTTTATATCTATGTGATACTGGTTGACAGTTTGGCACATGAGGAGCGAAGAAGCCACGAGGCTAACGAAATTTTTCTGGGACCTACTAGATTACGTGGCAGTGCTTCATTGGTTAAATCTTTAAATAAAGCGCTGTCCAGGTTAGCTCCCGCGTAAATTTTTTGTAACGCCTTTTGCTGAAATAAATTTCTTAAAAACTCCCTTAACTTTATTCCTCATTCCAAATAAACCCCCCCGTAATTTTACCAAAATTACAAGAATGACTTTCTCCGACCGGAAACACCGTCGGAGCCCTAAAACCGCTCCTCTTCTGCCGCAAAAGGATGTCGATTTCGGCCACTCCGAGGCCGGATTTGACGGCGCTTCCTTCTCAGGCGCCGTCTTCAACCTCTCCACTACAATTGTCGGTGCCGGAATTATGGCACTTCCGGCTACACTCAAGCAGCTTGGTGCCATTCCAGGTCTTATCGTTATCATCCTCGCAGCTATGCTGACGGAGAAGTCGATTGAAATGTTGCTGAGGTTCACCAGAGCTTCGAAGTCCGCTTCTTATTCTGGCCTTGCCGGCGATGCGTTCGGCGGCTTTGGTCGTACATTATTGCAAGTTTGTATCGTGATTAACAATCTCGGCACCCTTGTTGTCTACATGATCATCATTGGTACCTAACTCTCTAGCTCATAGTAATATTTTTCAGCTTATAAGTAATGTTTTTCTTTAAATTTTGAAATTTTCGAAGTACTGATTCTTTCTTAATTACGCACCTTCAAATTTTAACAAAGTTCACGACTTTGGATTCTTTTTCTTGAAAAAATAGTTGATTCTTTTGGATTTTTTGACAACATTTTTGTTATTTGAGTTTGGAGAGTGAAAGGTCTGGTTTTGATGCGAAGGGAAAGGGTTGTTGCTAAAGTACGCCATGTGGTATCACCTATAACCTGATTGTCTTTTTATTCTCTGTCCCATTTTATATAGCATTATTACATTTTGAGGAATAAAGCTGTTTTTATGCACTGTCAGACATTTTAAAAATACTTTTAACTACAAAAAACAGTAACTTGCAGTACTTCTCATGAACTTTTCAGTATTGAGAATTATTTTCAACAAAATGCAAAAATTGATGTCCAAATCCGGATTAAATTGGATGCTTTGACGTTTGTACTGCAAGCACCTCATTCTTTGGGATCAGTATTTTTCTCTTTTTAATTTCTCAACTGAAGAAAATTGTGTACGAGGTATAGAGGACGGCCTGCAGTGTTATCTCCATTTGTTAGTTGTTAAATCTAGTAGCTCTAGAGTTATCTGTGTAGGCGAATGAAAGTGGTCTGTTCAATTGCAGGAGATGTTTTATCTGGGACTTCGTCAGATGGGGTGCATTATTCGGGTGTGACGGAAGAATGGTTTGGCCTTCATTGGTGGAATTCACGCTCCAACTTACTGCTTCTTACTACGCTCCTTGTTTTTGCTCCTCTTATTTCATTCAAACGCGTTGGTGAGCATTCCTATTAACCCATCTCCCTCCCTCCCAATGCGTCATCATGTTATTATCGTTTTATATCCTTACTATGAACTGTGACATGGGTGCTCGGAAAAAAAGGAAAGTAGGTTGATGTGCTGAACTTGCAAAGATGGAAATGAACTGTATTTGTAATCACAAATATGGAAAATTTCTCAAATGCATCAAAATGTTACGGTTTATAGCTCAAACCAAGTTAATCCCACTGTGAATCAATGTGACACTATAAATTTACCAAGTTAATCCCACTGTGAATCAAAATGTGACACTATAAATTTACACTTTGTGCTAGTACTCTCACCACTTTCTTTCCCAAACAAACTTGTTCCAGCATTCCAAAGTTTCCATATATGTTCACATTCCAGTTATACATCTGTCGAGTAAACCGATTTGTGTATTTGGCTTGGTATCCATTAGGTATTACTCGTAATGGTGCTTCCTATTGTAAATATTATAGCACACACTTGATGCTGAATGTCAGTGAAATACCTTTAGCAATCAAAAAGAAATTGGTATATAGAGTATTAGGTGTTATATTTTATGCATGCCCAACGCATTTTAATGATTCTAAGCCCTCCATCCAAGAGCTGTTTGTCCATCTACAATTTGACTTTGTATTTGTTGGGTCAATTTTTTTTTTTGAATGGTAAGAGTAGAAGAGGATAAATTTGTGAAGCGTAAAATTGAGGATCTTGAAACTTTCATGGTATTTAAAATTTATAAATGCCTTTGGCTTAAGGTTAGTAGACAACAATTAGAAACAACCCTTATCTTACCTTCCCAAAAAGCAGAAGAAAAAAGAAACAACCCAAAAAGTAAAAATAGGAGAAGCATTTCAAAGCAGAGGGAGTCTAGGTTTTAATAATCATATTACATAAGTGAGTTGATCCTTACTGTATAAGAACTTGAAACTCAGATAATTACTGCTTCACATTAGCTGCTCTTTCATGAGTCTATGACTACTTCCTGAAATTAAGGAAAGAAGTAAATTTATAGTACTAGAGTTAAGATAAGTTTAAAATGAGACTTAACAAGTTGAGAAGCATGGTACACAGAAAAATGTCATGTCAAAGGATCAGCAATATGAAGTAGCAATACTTTGAAGTTGTATGAAGATATGGTGATGGATGGACTTTTCATTTAGATCCAAATTTTGCTGTAAATTCTGACAGAATAAAGGAAAGTGGATAATGGATAGTATGATACAGAATAGAGGAATGTTAATTTTCTCCTGACAGAATTATGGTTATAAGTTAACAAAAAGTAATGGGTCACATGGAATGAGGTAGTAGGGAGTAAGTTTCGTTCTATATCATGAATTTTGACAAATTCTTTTCCTTTTTGATAAGGCATTTCCTCCTTTTCTCATTCATGAAAAGATGTGTTAAATTGATTAACTCTAATATGAGTTGAAGGATTTACTTCCAATCTGTGAGTGGATTGGTTGTGAAACTCAGCTTTATGTTGATAGTGTTAGGATATCTAGTAATCCTAGATAACAATGGGCAGATTTTAATGTTAGGATATCTAGTAACCCTAGATAACGATGGGCAGATTTTGAATATTTAAGTATTGTATTGTCGATAGAGTTGGATTAGTACTCTTTCAATTCCCTTAGGACTCTGAATCCTCTCCCATCTGTATATTTAAATATCTGGTCTATCACTGTAAAGATTCATCCATAGAATATCAATTCACTCTAAACTCTTCCTGTCTCACATGGTATCGGAGCAGAGTAACTATTTGCTTCCTTCCACCATGGCCAATTCATCAATTGTTCTCTATTTGCTTCCTTCTGCCATGGCGAATTCATCAATTGTTCTTTCTTCCCAGACCATAGCCACAAACAGTAGCTCATCCTCTACCAACTTCCGACATCCAATTTTGATTAAGTTGGATAGAGATAACTAAGTATTCTGGAAGTCGCAGATTTTACCTGCGCTAAGAGGCCATGACTTGAAAGAGTACTAATCTAACTCTATCTATGATAACTGTATTTAAATATTCTAAATCTGCCCAACACCATATGGGATTACAACATATCCTAACAGATAGTGGATGTGTCTATTAGCTAAATGTGACCTCATGAGAACCAACAAATATGTTGTGGTAAAAACAATTAAGGGATCATTTAGGGCGAGAGATCACCTCATACTGGAACAAGATGAAGTAGAAGGGCATCTAGTCTCCACTTACACTTTACCCAGCTTATAACTGCATTAATACAATAATTTCGTGAAATTTTCAATGAACAATCTCTTCCACTATGTTCAGGTTCATAAGATCATTAACTTATTATTGCATAATCACGTTGTCTAAATTCTTATAATGTAGCATCTCCTTTAATGGAGGAGGCGACTCTCCTTGCCTATGGGATAAAATTCAGATTATATTGCATGTAGTGTCCAGTTGCTTTTAAGAAGTCTATCTAAATCTGCGAGCAATACGATATTACACCTTCATTATACTTGTTTCTCTACTTTTTAGATGGTATACTTTCCTGTGAATGCACTATCTGCACTCAGCCACTAATATGCATTACTTCTTTTATTTTGTTGGGCAGATTCATTGAGATACACATCAGCTTTGTCAGTCGCTTTGGCTGTTGTATTTGTGGTGATCACTGCTGGAATAGTCATTGTTAAGTTCATTAATGGAAGCATTGGGATGCCCCGCTTACTGCCTAAACTTGTTGATCAGGCATCTTTCTGGAAGCTTTTCACAACTGTTCCAGTACTTGTTACTGCCTATATTTGCCATCACAATAGTAAGTTCTTGCTGCTTTTCATCACTTCTGCAGTATTTTCTCAAAGAATATTGTTAGTAATAAAACCCTTCTGTGAGTGAGCAGATATATAATGCAAATTTCCTTTTTGATGTGATCTTAACACACCCAAATCAAGCTGAGGACATTTCCTCAAAGACTTTTGTATGACATGCTGTAGGCATTAAATTTCCTTGTATCCAAGAGAAACCAAGATGTCTAAGTAGTGTCTAGGTTTTCTTTGTCATATATTTTTCCTAAGCATCTAATCTACATTTTAGTAAGCAGCTCTTTCGAGAGCTTCAAGTCATGGACGTCTATTCGGGTGCTTTGAGGACATGTAGGTTTTCCTCTATGTGTGTCCCTTGTCAACAAAATTTTCTTGTTTTTTAGAAGAGCTTAGTGACGTGAAATGCAATCTTTCTGTAGTCAGTTCTACTTTGTCATCTTCAACCACACACAGAGAGACACAAACAAATAAAAGAGAAGAAACTTTGTAGCTCCTCTCAATGTCAAGGGAAAAATCAATGTGAAATTGCTACTCTAGGTTACTTGAACATTTAAACCTGGTTAATTCAGGGAATATTAGGAATTTTGAATTTGAGCAACTGTTGCAAATATTTGTTTTCTACCTATTCTTGCTCAGTCTGAGGAAATTATACTTCAAATTCTTTAGTAAGTATTAGCTTTTCCTTTATAGTATGTGAATATTATAGTTACAATAAAGGTACTTTAGACTATTATCTAATTTTATTTCAAGTGTTCAAATGTACTACTCCTACAGAATTTATTTAATTGTCACCTAGACCCACTTATCAGTTTTCATGACTCTTACTTTTTGCACTATGCATCCCAGCACGTCCACATATATAGAAACAAAAAGAATTAACAAGCTAATTCAAGGTGAGTGGAACCGGTTTATATAAGAAGTGTTTTAATATATGCTATGCAATGTTGGTCATCAATAAGTTGATTCTTTGTCCTATGTGTTATGTTTTTTATTTCTCTTTTCCGATTCAATTGTGATCTTTACTGAGTACTGAAATTTTTAAGCATTACTTCTTGATTGAAAGAATTGCATGTTAATATGTATTTTTCTTGAAAGAATATCTTCATGATCTCTTTCTATTTGTCTTGCTTCTATTTCTTTAGTACAAACTCCTTGGCTTAGTAAAAAAGTATTCAGAATTCTTGCAAAATATTACAAATCCTTTAAATACGCTGAAAACTTGCAATAATCCGCCGTCCTCATGTTGGGCACATTCTGCTACCCAAGTCCATGTAACATATCACATTTCATGGTTCCGAAAGATCAAATCTCTATTCCTGGGAAATTTTTCTGTCATTTTTTGCATGTTCGGCACAACCTACTGATCCCAAAAATTGATATTCAGCAAGATGTGTTGGGCTATAGATCAATAGCTTACCAGTTTGTCACTTACGCACATTGTTATGTCTTTGGCCTGCTCTCTGTCATTGATTTCCTTTTGGTTCTACTGCTTGGAGTAGATTCTACCTGTATAGAGGTCTGGAAGATGAAAGTTCAAAAATTGCAAGTTGGGTGAAATCTTAGTGTTTTCGCGAGGAAAAAACTGCTCTTGGAACTTCATTTGGATCAGAAAAGGAGCAAAATGCTAATTAATGGTGATATGCTAATAATGTAGCATGATTGGGACATAGAGAAACAAAAAATGGTTAAGCAAGAATGGAGGAATGCATTGGTCAATGCTGTTCTCTCTTAGTAAGACATCTTTTTTTAAAGTGAAAAATCATAAGGGTAGGGTATTTTCTCAACCAAAATGAAGCAAAAGAAACCTCACCTCCTAGACATGGTTTTGTTCTAATTGTCTGTCTTGATAAATGCTCAATGAGTGGCCATAAATTACTAGTGAAAACTACAAACTCTAATACTTGTTCCAATGAATGTTGACAGTACATCCAATAGAGAATGAGCTAAGAGATGGTAGCCAGATGAAGTCAATAGTCCGTACTTCAATTGTGTTATGCTCAACTGTATATGTAGCAACCAGCTTCTTTGGATTCCTTCTCTTTGGCGAGCATACCTTGGATGATGTACTCGCCAACTTTGATGGTGAACTTGGGATTCCTTATGGCTCATTACTTAATGATGTGGTGCGAGTGAGCTATGTGATCCACTTGATGCTCGTCTTCCCAATTGTCTTCTTTTCCCTTCGCCTCAATATGGATGGCCTCTTTTTCCCCTATGCAATTCCTATTGCCTATGATAATCGGAGATTCTTTTCGGTCACAGCAGCTCTCATCTGTTTCATATTTTTGGGAGCAAATTGTGTACCTAGCATTTGGGATGCCTTCCAGTTTACTGGTGCCACAGCTACTGTCTCTGTTGGTTTCATTTTCCCTGCTGCTATTGTCCTTAGGTGAGTACCCATGTCTACCATCTTTCCTTTTCAGCTGGATTAACAACGGATCTTAAAACTTGTTAATTGTCCATTCATTTCTTTGATGAGAATTCTTATAAGTATTTAACTAATTTTGTGTAATCATCCTCACATATTCAAAGTTAATTTTCCACCTTTGTCATTGATCACAGGGATACGCATGGAATTGCAACCAAGAGGGACAGGTTAGTGTCATGGGTCATGATACTGTTAGCTGTTTCCTCAAGTACTGTGGCAATCTGCAGTGACATTTACAGCATTTTCAATATTGGGATTGAAGCTTAAAAGAGCGCAAGAGAATTGGATATTTTTTGGCTATTTAAGGTTCATAGTCAATTTGCATTTCCGGTAAGTTATCTGATTCTTTGGTTCCTGATTGATGCCAAGTTAATTCCAAGAGAATGTGAAATATTAACTGGAAGGTACATGAGAACATGCAGGGATATGCCTATGTTCTGTACAGCATAAAAAATTTGTAAACTGCAAAATGTAATAGTTTTTTTCTTTTCTTTGTAAAACTATGAAATTGAGAGCATTTTGTATAAAATTCTTGTCAACTTTTCTTGATACAACCTTCAACTTTCGTATAGTTGCAATTTTTCATTTTGCTAAAGTTTGTTTGTTGTTCAGTCTTATTTACATGTTCTATTTCTCTTGAGATAATAATAGGGCAGTTCTTTTTTATAAAAAAAAAAAAAGGCAGGGAAAAGGGAAGGAAAGCACAGGATAATTGCTAATTCGTGATCTCCATACCTTTCTATCTAAAGTCATATATATTCCATGCAGAATATGAATATTTATTCTAATTATAATTTTAAAATTGTAATCCTAGAATAGCCTTATTTAAAACCAAATGACCCCTAAAAGTCGATCTTCCCATAAAACTAATACTTACATGAGTCTAAATCTAACAACCCATTCTCAAAAGCTAATCTTCTAAATATACAAGTTGTGTTTATAATTACCTTTCAATTTTTTTTTGTCACGTGAGATAAAATCATGATTTGAAATGATATAAAATTATATGAGATGAAGTTGAAGTTTTGTTTAGACATTCAATTTGAAAATTTTAAGTTGTATGTTTTTCTCATGAACATAAAACCCCATAAGTTAAGAAAACTATCAAAATCTTCCCAAATAAGTAAATCAAAATATAATATAATGTGTTAGAAAGTCATTTTTCATTTAAAAAAATATACAATATTTATTGATTGAATTTTAGTTCAATAAAAAAATAAAATTGAACGTGATTTATAGTGTACTACTCCTCTCACATAGTTAGCAAACTTGTATCACATATAAATGATTAGGAAAGATTGGTAAGAATAATAATACAAATAATAAATTTTATTTACATCTAAAATAAATGAATGTTAAATATAAACTGGTGGTTTCTTTTATAAAATATTAACTTATGGGTCCAATTTTATATTTAAAAAAATTCATCTCATGAATTGGAATACCTAATCAAGGTTTTTTGAAAATTTCATCTCATAATTTCAAATCAAAAAATAAAATCTCATATTCAAATACTAATTTTATCTTAAAATTTTAAATCACTAAATAAAATCACATATCCAAACGCGAATTAAATATTTGAACGGACTAAACTAAAACGAAATCCAAGTTATGTTTAAAAGTTGTCCCTCAAAAGTTCAAATACTCATTGCCAGAAGTCATGAGAGGCACTATTAAACTATTTTGTCAGGCATTGCCCAACATTTTTGGTATCTTCTAATCTAAAACCTCCACCCCCACCCCATCTCACACAGAAAAAAATATTTGTAAAACTGCAAGAGAATTCCAAAAAATAAAAGAGTACAAAAGAAGAAGGAAGGGGAAAAGTAGTTTTAAGAAGGCACTGAAATGCGTGCCAAATGTTGGATTAGGGATATGAAACATTGACAAATTTTTTGTCACAAATGTGCCAAATATTTTTCCAACCGCTTAGTAGGTGTTTTTATTTAGTATGATTTCTTTTCCAACCCCCCCATACTTATCCAATCCATCATTTGGAATTTACCCAAAAACCTTATTATTATTAACTTGGTGACTCTTCACATTGTGTTCTACCATGTGTCTATTGTAAAAAATGCCTTTGTAATCTTATTCCAGCATGCGAGGAGGCAAACAGATAATTAAAACCATATCACTTTCCTTCAAGATCGAGGCGGGAGAAAATTACGAGAGATCAGAATTTAAATTATAATTATAAATTTAAAAAAATTATATTTATTTAAATTTGACGTTTATATTGAGGAATGTAATCAATGATGAAATATTTAAGGTGCATAGAGAATCATAGTATTACTTTTATTTTAGCTCTCCGTTTATTATCATAATTATTTTTTTAAAACAAATAATTTTTTAAATCTCTTTAATTAAAAATAACTTCTCTATATGGTAGAAAATAAGAATAAGTTTACGTACACTTCCCCGAGGAATAATATGTTATTGTTATAACTATAATTTGTAGTTGCTGTCTTTTAGCAAAGATGAGTGTTAAGGGAGTATATTTTATGAAGGTGACATTTCAACTATCTAATTTCTGCCGAATCCAAAATATGATTTTTCATATCTATATGTTTGCTCAAATTAAATCTCACATGTGTCTTTGATTATTACAATAATTCCTTTTTCGTTTAATTCAAAGAGTAGAAGCTACATGCAAATATTTATTGCATCTCAATTATTTTTTTATTATAGCAATAACTACTTCAAGTAGCACCACTAGATTTTTTATAAATTTTATATGTGTAAATCTATCAGAAATAATTTTTTTATATATAATCTGCGTATATTCTATTAAACAGCTCTACCATAGTTTTTAGCAGATAACCCCAATTTAGGTTTAATAGTACATCCCAACAGGGGACGACCATACTTGTTCAATTTATCTCTTTCAACTTGGATCCCATGGATTGTGGAACTTTGGTTTTATTTAGCGAGGAACCCTTTCACTCCTTTTCATCTTCATATCTCACTTTGTAGAATTTCACGGAATTGTGTTGTTGCTGTTGTTGAAATTCCGTATGTACATTTTCTTCTTGTTATCAAAAGGAACTTACAAGTAGTAGCGCACTAGTAATAGAAGCTAGTGGAAAAGATTCTTCTGTAACAAGGCTTTTGTAGAATTTATAATTTAAAACTTAGGATAATTTCTTGATAGGAAACAATTTATATCTTTTTCGGTGGATTTATTCGGATAGATTGAAAAAGTGAATTTCGGTTATCAAATGATTAAGGAGAAAAAATCTTGTTAGCTAACATGCTACCTAATTACTAAAAACAATTTATTTGTTGCATCAAATATTTTGAACGTGGTTTTAATTTATAATTGAGTATACAAAATATTTCGTATTTATGTAGGATTTGAAGAAAAATTATATTCGAAAAAGTATAATCTAATTCAATTCAATAGAAATATCTAACATTTAATTATTTACGATGGAGAATGAAAATAAAAATTGAACAGAATTCGCTCAATTAAAATATAGTTCAATTTTAATTTAGCTGATCTAAACTACGTAGCTTACTCTGATGTGCAAGCATGAATGAGAATTATGCAGCTTGAACTCGTAATCCACATGAACACAAAAATAATTTCAGGAAAAAAAACATAAATATACATTTATCATTGATTAATAACTCTACTTGTAGAAGATTCTTGGGTAATATAGTCAATATTTAGCTAGTATTTGGTCATAAATTTTATGAATAAATTTTAAAAAATTTATTTTTAAATATTTTTTTGACATTTTAAAATAGTTTTTAAAATTTTTATTCATAAAATTTTAAATCCTTTTCATGTGAAATATATATATATCTAAACATAACTCTAAAATCTAAAAAAAAAATTATAACTTTAAAAATTTAAAATTTCTATCTTCAAAATTTATGATTAAACGAAATTAGTATGATGCTACTGAAAGCCCAGCTGTAGACACCAAAGAAAGAAGACAGTAATAAGTTGTCATTCATTTAGATTGAGATGACTTTTCCCAACATCTCATGATGGTTGGTGATAACTTTAATTACGTCTCTCGTTTTTCTATTTGCTAGAATAATATTTATTAAAAAAATTATAATTTAATTAATAAATAATTTTTTCATATTTTTAAAGTATTTTAAATACTAAGTATAAAATTAAAAAAATAATTAATTATTTTTTAAATTTTAAAATAATTATATTAATTATAATTAACAACTAAAAAGGAACAGGAAGAATAGCTACTTAGCTCTATAGCTTAATAATGTACAGAAACTAACTAAATTTGCTTAACAGGGAATTTGAAGTTTGATTAATTTCGAATGCTGTAGAAATGAGGGGAGAAGATTTAAAAAAGAAAAATATCCAATGGACAACAACAAAGTGCTGTCTTTGCACCAGTTATCCTATATTTTGGCCAGGTGTTTTTCTTATTTTTACAACATTATTTGTCAACAAAAATATGGATAATTATTGATCAAAAGAAAATTCAATTGAGAAAACTTCTTCATAGATTTCGGATTTCAGCTTTATGAATGAAAATTATCTTAATAAAAATCTTTTATATCTTAGTGAGTTTGTTCAAATTAATTAACTTAATTTTAAATACTAAATGATTAAAAAATTATCTGACACGATAATAATTAAATACAATAAAATTGGACAAATCCTCATGATTTAAATTACTAAAGGTGTATTTATTTTTGGTGTTTGGTTAATACCAAATAGGTCTGTGCAAGGAGGCGAGCCAGCTCGGAGCTTGATTCGGCTCGTACGTATTTAGCTCGGCTAGTTTTGAAAAAAAGCTCGGTTCGGTTCGACTCGATTTTAATTAAATTTTGACTCGGCTTGACTCGATAAAAGCTCGATCAAGCTTGGCTCGGTCTAAGCTCGAGCTCGATTGAGCTGGCTCAGCTTGGCTCGGTTGGCTCGATTTAAGAAATAATATCCTTTCATTAAGCTCAACTACGAAGTACATTAGAAATTTAACTTAGTATATTATATTAATTTAACATTATATAATTAATATTTATCCAATGTTAGTAAATTCTTAACCACAATGCAACTTAAGCTTACTATATTAATGTGGGTGTTCATAGTTCGATTTGGGTCGATTGTTTATTATAATCAAAATCAAATCAAAATTTCAATTACTAAAATCAAGTCAAATCAAACATAATATATATTCATCAATTTGGTTGTTGTCAGAAATGGTTATGTTTTTTTTTTCAATTTTTAAAAGATCTAATATTATTCGTCTCTTTATTTTTCTTCCTACAATTACAAAAAAAAATATTATTTGTAACTTATAATCCTTTGATATCCTTTTATTAAGGTGGGTATAATTTCTTCGAATTATTGAGAAAATGTCTTGAGATCTATAAGTATTAATTAGATAAATAAAATTTACAAAAAATATAAAAAAGTCTAGATAAAAAAGAGCCGGCTCGACTCGGCTGGGGCTTGATCAAAATGTAGAAAATCTCGGTTGAGCTTGACTCGTCTCAATAATATGTAAAGCTCGGCTCGAGATCGGCTCGCTCAACTGGATGCCCAAGCCTAGTACCAAAATATATAGCTTATGCTTATTGGCACAGAGAGGGTCATCAGAATTTTGAAGTTGACTATGAATTCATTGCTAATCTATTGCTAAATTTATTTATGATTAATATAATATTTTTACAATCCGTCAATAATTTATTATAAAATAAGGTTAATTAATGAATTTTTATTATTTAACGATATAAATTATCCCTTGTTAATTCATGTTATTTGTAGTGTCGTGGAATGGTGCTTTTGTTGCTAAGTTTTAGTATTAAAGTTAGTCAATAATATTTAATTAATAATATTGATTAAAATAATGATCGACATGCTGCGAGAATTAAAATATATTTGGTAAAAAAAATTGATTTTCACCTACAAATAATATAAGACATTTTTCATGGTGTAATTAAAATATTTCTTTTAGGAGAAATACTTTTGAATTCAAGTTCTATAAAAATATTTTCACTAATTAATTAAGAAAATATCAAACACGTAATCAAACATTTGAAGAAATTCATTAATTGAGTTCACGATGGTTATTTCTATTTGAATTATTTTTACTAACGTGGCAGCACTTGTGTCGATTTTAATTAAGGGTGGACTAAAATTTTTGTTTAAATTAAATAAAAGAGATATTAAAAATTAATAATAATTATAACAAAAGTCATACTATTCTGTTTGTTGAAGTCGGTCCATTGCATCTGATCATAAAATTTAGTTGCAATATTCGAATAACAATAGTTTCTTACGTGATGTCCACTAGTTTGGCATAAACCCTTTCAATCTTTGTCCTAACACAAGTCAAAAATAAAAAAATGAAAATATCCTTTCATTTTTTATTATTTTTTCAACCAATAGAAAAAAAATTCCGTTCGAATGGTCCAATAGGATCAAGAATTTTCAGAAATATCTTTTTTTAAAAAGCGCAAGTAAATTTAAATATGAAGAAAAGAAAATCAACAACCCCAATAACAAAGAGAAAAAGGAAAACCAGCAGAAACCATACAAACGTCAATATATTGTGTTTTTTGCATATTAGTTATGATATATTAAATAATAATAAAAAGTTGGTCACACCGACAAAAAAAATTATTAATCAAGTTTAATTTTAATATTTCCATTTCAATATCCAACTTAAAATTAACTTACACATGTTGATTTTAACAATCATTGCAAATTTACTTAAGGATTTCAAAATCTTTTGTTGTTTAATAAGTCTTAATAATTTTTCATATATCATACATAAGTAGATATGATCACACATTTTTTGAATCAATAAAATTTTTCGCTCAATTTATAAATTAGAACACTCCTTTAATAAGGTTGGTACAAGGAAAATTTGTGTTGGGACAGCAGAATAACAACAATAAACACACACACACAAATTAACTGCGAGAAAGTAGAGAAAAACGGAACACAAACGACACACAAGAATTTATGTGGTTCGGTCTCACGACCTAGTCCACAACTGCAACTAGGAGGAATTTTATTACTCTCTCTCTTGTGGTTTATAGATTACAAGTACAAGCTATCTATTTATAGAAATAGATTAGGGTTATTAGGGTTTCTAACGGGCCTAATTAATCAGGCCTCCACAAGCCCAACAATCTCCCACTTGGAGGCCTGATAATCTTCAACTGGCATCCACTGTGAGCACTTGTACGTCTAGTAATCTCCTCCTCATCTTCCTGGTTGCAGCGGTCTTTTCATCAGTTAACCTGAAGGCCGGTTGAAGCTTCCCCAAGCTCCAACATCAGTCACGGCTAAAACTGCCCCTGACTCGTCCTCTGTCCCTACCGACTCTCACTTGCACGAACTGCCGAATCCTGGGATACTCTGAGAACAAACAACATTCTCCATAGTTAGCAGGTAATCATCCGGAGAGGCTTTGACAGCTGGAACACTGGTTCTCTTAACCCACTGTCTGGTAACTCTGGCTGAAGTTTTAACTGGCTGACTGCTGATGCTCCCACTGCCACGAGAACCCCTGACTGGTTTACCTGAACCTTTCCAAGCACGTTCAACCTGAATCTGACCTGTGGCTCTGGGTTTATCTCCTGCAAAACGAACCTTCTTATGCCCACGAGACTCTGTGAACCGAATTTTGTTTCTTTTCTAATCTGGGATAGTCACTCCCTCAGATGGTAAATAGACCATATACAGCGAACTCCGTTTCTTTCCTCGAGCTATGACCAAGTTCCCCTTCATCACCTTCCACTGCCCGTTTCCGAACTTAACATCGTGTCCCTCATCATCCAACTGCCCAACAGAAATCAACCGTTTCTTCAAGCTTGGAATCACTCGGACATCCTTTAAAGTCCACGAACCGACTGAAGTTTTCAGAATCATGTCACCCATACCCGTTACATCAAGAACTTTATTGTTTGCTAGTCTTACCTTTCCAAAATCCCCTTCTTTCAGATTCTGCAATGCTTCACTGCTGTGGGTAGCATGAAATGAAGCACCACAATCCATGACCCAGGAATCCACACTGCTCTCCACGCTACATATCAAGAGATCATTATGAGCATAGTCTCCTGCAATGTTAACTTGTTTATTATTCGGGCATTGATTCCTGAAATGCCCCACCTCCTTGCACGTCCAACACGTTACATCTGAGCGATCCTGAGTCTTCGACTGACTCCTTCTTCTGTTCCTGCTCCCACTACCTCTGCTATTTCTCCTTCCTCTGCTGACATTTAGCAATTCACTCGATGATTCCCCAGAACTCCTTCTTCTGACATCCTCGCCTATAATGAGATCACGAATCTTCTCAAAAGTGAATCCATCGGGTCCCGCTAAACTGGTAACTGCTGTAACCGTTCCGGACCAACTGTCAGGTAATGACGATAGCAGTAGTAAGGCTTGAACTTCATCATCGAACTTAATGCCCACTGACGTAAGTCTGGCTAAGATTGAATTCATTGTATTTATGTGCTCGGGTAACTAAATTGCCTTCCTTCATTTTTGTGTTCACCAATTCTCTAATCAAAAAGACCTTGTTTGCTGCAGATGGCTTCTCGTACATGTTAGACAGCGCTTCCATGACACCTTTCGCTGTCTTCTCCTTCAGAATGTTAAACGCAACATTCTTGGTCAACGAGAGTCGGATAACCGCCATGGCTTTCCGATCCAAACCTGCCCACTCTGCATCAGACATCTTTTCTGGCTTGTCACCCAATACCATGTCTAACTCCTTCTGAACCAGCAAATCCTCAATTTGCATTTTCCACCAACTGAAATCTGCACCATCAAACTTTTCAACTCGATACTTCCCATCTTCTGCCATCTCAAACGACTAGATGAGGTACCCGGTACAACTGATCTCAGGTCTTGATAATTTCAAAACAAAAATTGACAAAGCCAATACGCACCAACAAAGTTAACTCGGACCACCACCAACAAGAGACCAATTGAAAAACTTTTCTGCCTGAAAAAAAATTTTCCGGCGACTCGATCTACTGCTCGCGACGGCGACTGTTCTTCTTCCGGTAGCAGATCTGCTGCCCCTTTTTTTTTTCTTTCTCCGAAAAAAAAATTTTTTTTTTTTTGGGTGGCTCTCGCTAATTTTTTTTTTTCATGTGTATAACCTCGCTCTGATACCACTTGTTGGGACAGCGGAATAACAACAATAAACACACACACACAAATTAACTGCGAGAAAGTAGAGAAAAACGGAACACAAACGACATACAAGAATTTACGTGGTTCGGTCTCACGACCTAGTCCACAACTGCAACTAGGAGGAATTTTATTACTCTCTCTCTTGTGGTTTATAGATTACAAGTACAAGCTATCTATTTATAGAAATAGATTAGGGTTATTAGGGTTTCTAACGGGCCTAATTAATCAGGTCTCCACAAGCCCAACAATTTGGAGTAATGATAAAATTATTTTTGTGTAATCTACATATTCGAGTTATAAAAGTAACTATTAACATTTGCATTAGGATAAACTATCTGCAACACATTTTTTAGTATGTAATTTTTTATCAAATCTTGCTAACACAGAATGCTTCGTACAATAAAATCATTTTTTAATAAGATCTTGCTTAACACGACTAATTCTTTAATTTTTTGTTTTATTTTTCATTCTTTAAAAATTAATTAAAGGCACTAAAAGTGGAATGTGGTCACTGACCGTGGAACCCAAACGGGCAAATTAAAAAAGACAACTTTATATGGCACTAATCATTGTTTACTTGGATAAACAAGTAAAGTTATCTATTGTTAATTAATTAAATAATAAATTAAGACCCCTAAGATGTATAATTGAGGTATCCAGTTGTACACGGCCAACGGTAATGATGAATATAATCTTGAAAATTAATGTTGGATTAATACTCTATGGTTTTCAATCAAACCAGCTAAACAATTTGGTTAAAGATTAAATTGCTTTTGTCATTAGTTGACCCTACACGCTTTGGATCCCTTTTTCTTTCACTTTTTCTTCTATACGTTGATTATATAAAATTAAATTATTTTTATATTTAAACAAACTAATTAAGAAATAATATCATGTAATAAACAATTTTCAAAGTACTATAAAATTTGGTAATTGAACGGAACCGGCGGAGGTAGGAGTCAAGCAAACAACGTCAAAAACTGAGCCGGCTGTGGTTGACGGCCGGTTTGATCCCACCGGGAACCGGTTTTATACCTTCGATGTCTTGCACGTGCCTCAACTGAGTAGTCGCACGTGTCTCAGAAAATTCCATTTTAAGGAACTTTATCATGTCTTGTCGTGTTGTTTTATCAACTGGGAATTGGCAGAATTTTTGAATTTTGAAACTTTCATTTTTCTAAAAAAGTATTTATTTATTTTTTGTTTTGAGAGACAATTCCACATGTCATTCTCCTCTACAAAGTACAGTATAAGAAGAGTATTGTTTAGTTTAAATTTTAAAAAAATTGCATTTTATTTTAGTTTGAAATATTGTCGTAATAGTCCTAGAGTTGTGGGCTTGGTGGTCCAAATGAGAAAATTCTTTGGAGGGTCTAATTTGATAAACACTGACTAGAAGAAGGTCCCAAAAAGTTTTGAGCCGTGACACTTCCATTTGAATTGTAAAATGACAAAACAGGAAAGGAACCTACAAAATTAAATATAATTATAATTTGATATTTTTTTTATTAAAAATAATTTATGATTAATGTATAATTGTGTGAAATTGAGGGAGTATAATTATATTTTTTAATTAGGAGCTGAGAATTAATGATAATTACAATTTTTTTTTCCAGTTTTTGACCCTCTGACGTGTTGCTTATGGCGTGCTTCCAAATAACTTTTCGGATTCTCATAGTCTGCTTCTTCCAAATAATTGCATTTGTTCGATTAAACATGACGTTATGAATTACATTGTATTGTATCGTGACAATTAAATGTGTATTTAAATTATTCTTTTCAATTACGATATAATATAAATTACACAATATAATAATATATTGTAATTTCTAAACACACCCTTAAGTGCATGAAAAATATATGTAACTCGATTTTGAGATTTACAAAAATATATTCCAACTAAATTACTCACATGAGCAGATAGAATCTTTGTACAAATTAGCATTTCATGTTATTCACATAGTACAGCTCATTTGATATGCACTAATTTTCTTCAATTTTTTTTTTTTTGGGAACAAAATTTTTATGAGATATTAACCCATCTAGGGGTCGTTTGATTGTTGATTTAAAACATGAATTATTTGTGTATCAAAATTAACATAATTAATATATCATATTTAATAATATAATGATTGCTATATATAAAATTTAACACATCAAGTAAATTGTTTGGCTGCTAACTTATAATATCGTATAACTGATATACACGATGAATTAATTTATATATTATTTTATGTAATGTAAAAAGTAGAATACTAACTAAACTTTACACTAATAATTTTTTTTGGTATAACTAATTCACTTAAATTTAATATCACGTATATTAACCAGCAATCAACAATCCCTTAGCTAGCATTTACAAATCATTAGGAATTTGATCCGTGCTTTTGTGTGGTTATTAAAAAAATAATAAATTATAATAAAATAATTATTATTAAAAAAATTTAATAAAAAATATTGATCTTTACACATCGATTGATTTTATTCTTTCTCTATTTTTCATGAGTAAGATTGATATCAAATAATTAAAAAAAAATAACTTAACAACTATTGAATAAATTATCCTCTTTAATTTTGATTTTTCAATTGCATATGTTAAATAAAGAATCGTGTAATTTTAACCTATTAGTCTTAATTATTTTCTTAATAGTGCTAGTAAATATTTTAAATTAAAATAGTTTCACAAATTTAAGAATTTAAATAAGAAAAAAAAATATTCTTATTGCCTTTTGATATTTTTTAGATCACCTTTTTTTTCTTTTGTTATTTTCTTGATAATTATTTTTTAATTAATTTTATTTTAATAATATTTTTTATTATATAATGTTACATTTTTTTATATTCACTCGAACATTATATCTCGATTCTCCCTTTTATTTGTTCTTTTTTTCATTTATTAAATTTTTACTTCTTCAATTTCTCCGTATAATTAATAACAATTATTTACATTCCTTAAAACAATCAAGGTAGTTAGTTCACCTTTCTTTTTCTACTAATTTTATGAAAAATTTCAAAAATTAATTTTTTTATTAACTTTTTTTAAATATTTTTTACGATTTATTGCTATATTAAATTTTTTTAAAATAACTCATAAATAATTTTGATTATAATAGATTATTTTTTATAATTTTTCCCAAAAGTTTTAAAGATCACATGCCAATAAAATACATTAACGAACGTACTCTAATGTTTCTCGAGAATTATTCTTTATAATTTCTTTTATGAATGACCTTGATCGTATAATATCATATGATATTTTTAAAATTTGTTTTGTTATATATATATATACGTTCATTCTTGCAAATGTTTTTTTTAACATAAGAAGCCTTATAAATTTAGAAAGTCAAAATACCAATATTTTATATCATCCCTCTTATTCATAAAAAATTTAAAAAAAATTGAAACATTTATCGCCATTCGAGTAGCATCAACAATAATTCTAGATTTAATTACTCTTTTCATCTAATTATCATGGTCTTTTTCTCTTTTTAAAATATTTATGATCTAACCTTTATCTTATATGTATATTAATTCTTCTTCAAGATATAATTTATATATTTAACAAAATATATTGTAAATTATAAATCATAATACATACTTTTTCCCTTTCTTTTTCTTTCTCATATTTATACCCTTCATAAACTGGTATCCTTGATCAGGAATGGTATCCCCAAGATCATATTGATCTTCTTTTACTTCTTATTAATTTTATAAAAAAATAAAATAAAATAACTTTCTTTCTTAACTAATTCCTCATTACTCATTTATTAATATTCTTTGCCTTGTTTAAACTACTAAGAAAAAATTCAAAATATTTTCAAACTAATCAAGTTATGTTAAAGAATGATGTAAATGCTTAAAATATAAAAAGAACATACGTATAATTTTATTTTGTGAATTTTGAATTAATATATTTAATTTGTGCGTTTTTTCTATTTTATTCTTCTCTGTTTTATATTCCCTTTTTAAATGTTAAACAAGTAAAAGATTATGACAGAACTAACATTTAATTCTCCAATGATATGAAAAAATTGATATTTATATACACATCTTAAATGTATAAAATTAAAAATTTTACATTTAAATCTATATATTTAGAGATCAATTTTATCATTCTTTGCTTCCTTAATGTTCTTTTAAGAAAACTAAAAAAAAGTTTTGCAGTTATTATTTGATTAAAATTTAATAATTTAAAAATATTTAAATATTTTAATATTTAATTATTATAAAAGAAATTACTAAAGTATATTATTTAAGCGCAGATAAATCACCTAGTATTATCTATAAGTTAAAGATTTTTAAGTATCAAACACCAACTATTCAAAAACTAATTAGAAATATTTTGTGAATATATATATATATATATATATATACTTATAATTTTAACCAGATATTATCTAAAAGTAAAAAATTTTCAGGTATCATAATTATTATATTATGAATGAGTTAAGCAATATACCCCAATATATAAAATTTTTGTACCATTAAAAATTAATTACAATTCTTTTTAGTTAACTTATATATATAATTTTTATTGTATTAGGTACTTTTTAAGTAGTCATGATAATTGTTTACTTTATTTTCTATGCTATGGAAATGAAATATATGATATATGATATAAATTTTAAAATAGAAAATACTCAAAAAAAATCACAAAAAAGATAAATAAAAATGGAGGTCATAGAAGTATGCTACACCAGCATGCCTATAATCTCCTTATATATATATACACGGATATAGATTGTAATGTAACTTAACTTGTTAGTATATAAAATATTATATAAATAGTTTTAGATTGAAGGGCAAAATGGTCATTCAATATTTGATAGGTAAATATGATTTGAAGGGTATATTAGTCTTTCAATGTTTGAATGTTATTTTAGTATTTTAATTTTTTTCACTTTTTGGATTCCCGCTTATATAGTATTAATATTATTTATTTATTTATTTATTATTATTATTTATTAATTAATTATTATTTATATTAATTATGTATTGTTATTTATTATTATTTATTGTTTATATTTATTTATTTATTTATTTTAACTTTTCATTTTTTGGCTTTCCTTTATATTGTAATAAATATATAAATATAATATGATATGATAAAATATTAATATTTAATTATGTACTTAATTATATTTTAATTTAGTGAAGGAGGAAAATAGTAATCTAACTTTTTACTTTTTGACTTCTTACTTATATAATAAGATGATATAGATTCTTATTAGATTAAATTATTTAATTAGATAACATTAAATAACAATAATAATTAAATAAATAAGTTAATAAAATAATTTTAAAAATAAAAAAATAGTCAAAGAAATGAACCCCCCCAAAAAAAATGAAAGCGTTAGAGGCATACCACATTAACAATGCCTCTAAGTCTCTTTTATATATGTATATTATATATCTTGATCGGAAACGTTCTACAACTATACTGAGGTCAATGGAGTCTGGTACAACATATAACTTTAATACATGATGTTTTACAAAATTTGAACTTGGTAAAAAAATCAATTCAAAGCTTTCATAATAAAGAATTACCAAAAAAAAGAAAAAGTTAGACGGATTAAGAATCTATTTGAATAGTCTTAGTGATTTATTCTTTGCGTTTTAAAATAAGCAGTATTTTACATAATTAAAAATATGTTAATAATATTTTTTTAATTTTATTCTTATTTAAATGGAGAGAGAATCACATAAAAAAAATGGTAAAGAGTTACATATTTTTAAAAATATTTATTAAAGGTAGGTGGGTAAAAAATACATTTATTTTTTTCGAAATGATCAGTTTCTTAAGGGTGTGTCCAAACTAAAAACATTATTTATTTTTAAAAGGAGGGTGTATGATTTAAACGGTAGGATTTCTAACTTATGCCTTTTGGCTTATTTTTATTATTTTAACTTAAAAATAAGTATTTAAAAGCATCATTTTAATTTACCCAAACACTATAAAAGTACATAAAAATTATTTTAACTTAAAAACATTTAAAATAATCCAATTCAAATATGCTCTATAAAAAAAAAAAGAAAAACACATATGTATTTAAACGAAGAGAATAATAATTAAGTTAATAGAGAAAAGGTTTGAAATTACTTTTGTTCACTTTTAGTTGTTTTTCGTTTATTTAAGAATCAATTTGACTAATCTTCACAATTAAATTAAATTAAATTGATTTAATATTTTAAACTTAAAATTTAAATAATAAATAAAATACACACCCTCTCTATTATGAAAAACATCATAAATTATAATTCTTTCTATATTAATATAATAAAAAAATATAGCTAAAATATTAATTAGAATCTATATAATTTGACTGAAAAAATAAAATATCCAAAATAAAAGTGAATATTAACATCCTGTTAGGTCTCTTATTACTCGATCAACGAATTTACCGGCCCCAGTCTTTTTAAAAAAGAAAAAAGAAACTATATTAGACATTTGTAGTTGACCGCAAAGTGTCGGTGTTTGGTTCAGAGTTAATAAGGTTGTTTCGATTTTCTTTTCATAATTTAATCAGTTGAACTTGTTTCTTGTGTGTTGTTCCCATTTTCTTTTTTAAATTTTTTATTTGTGCCCTTTTTTGTAGTGCTCCTACATCCTCCAAAGCGTGCTTCTCACGTGGCATATTATTCGAGGTTGTGATAAAATATAATTTACTTAACACAAATTAAAAATGAATCAGAATTTAAAATTTATACATTTTAAAAATAATTACAAATTAATGTTGTAATAATAATTGCTCTCACAATAAAACACTTAATAAATTTCTTAATGTATATACCGCTTACGGAATTAAGAATTTTACCGAAAGGTAGTAAAATATATAAAAGAACAGATATAAATAAAAAAAAGAGAAATCATCATATATTATTATATTATTATATATAATAGATCTCAAATTTAACCTAAATAAACAATATAATTTTTCAATGAGAAAATGCATAAGCACCATCACAAATAACTTTTTACACACTCAATCTTTTCATGCCGTTACTTTTTTTTTTTAAAAAAACCCCAATTATAGTGAGTGTTGTAATTTCATTTGGGTTAAAATAAGTGATCTCATGTTACCATATTAAGTAGTATAACTATACGTAGTTCATTTCATGCTTTTATGAGTACTGTGCTTCTAAAAGTTAACAATATGTTGCTCCATATTTTTGAATATTTTACCTTTAGAAAAGGAAATATTTGATGCAGCTTTTTGTATAACCCACTTGTTCAAGGCAACTTTCGTTATTTCCGGAACTATTGTGAAAAGACAATTTGATTTGATTTTTTTTTTTTTGGAACCTTAATAAAATTGGTGCCAGGTAAACTCCCTTTTTTTTAATGCAATAACTTGCAAATTATATAAAAAAAATATAAACTCCACTAGATAAATTTAATAGAACGAATTTGACTAGGAAGAACTCTGATAGAGAAAAAATTTGATGTCCGATCTCTCTTATAAAATATTATCTGGTGCATCAATTCAATTGTTTTTAGGAATAATTTGATTTTAATATTCATTTTGTATTTGTATATATAGAAACTCTTTTATACGTACAAAATTTAGCATAGTTGAAGTGGCAAGATTTGGTTTAAGCTTTGTCTTTTTGGCCGAGCGTGAATGACGCTAATTATTCAAAAGTATTATTATCACCAAAACCGGTTAAGAAGGAAAAAGTAGATAAACAGTGTGTAATTACTATCAAGTCCTCCTATTTCAACCCTTTTTCTTTTTCTAAATAAAACATGAGTTATATCCACTGATATCATAAAGAGTATTTATAGATTATAGGTCAATTTAAAACAGTAGTATCTAGTATAAATTTTAAGAAAATTATTAGTATATAATATATTTCATGTATTAAAAAGTATAATTTAGTGATCATAAAGTAATTTGAGAATTTAATTTTTTTAAAAAGTATTAATTAACTTATTTCTAGCTATTCAAGATTTAATAGATTGTGCTGATAAAAAATAACAGATATAGCACGCAAACTAATCCATATTCTACAATTTTTAAAATTACAAAAAATAAAAAATAAAAATTTCATGTATTATAGGGACTATCATTTCAAAGGGGTGATTTGGACATTAAGCCTTTTGATGACGGCCATGACCCGCTGTTTTCTCGGTCAAGGAATGTCGAACATGACCAAAAACAAGAAAACAAATACTCCAAAAGAAAATTTCCTTTTTTCTTCTTCTTTTTCTTTTTTATTCTACAAAAAATATGAATTTATTACAGCAAAAAAACAAAAAAACCCTTAAATATACATTATTTCCCAGATCTTATGATATCCCTAATCACTATTATGCCCATTTGCATATTAAAGATTTGATGATTAGCTAAGCCCCTTTTATTATCCCATCCTCCTCCTACATTCTTTTTGTGTGTATTCATCATATAATATATACGAATTTTACATCCCTATTAAATTATATTTGTTTATCATTATTTGTTAATCAGGACAAATCTTGAGTCCTGATTTCTTACCTCTGTGGAATTCACACGGTGAAAAATTCCATCACAGGAGGAAGGAGGATTTGAAGCTTCATAAGATCTTTTACAGTTCTGTTACTATATATTGTTTTTTTTACCATTTGAATCTCTGTTTTATCTACAAATATCCACGTATTATGTTATTCTTATGAATATAATAATATAATATCTGTTAGTATTTCATTCTTGGGGTTCTGTTCTCTGTGCCGCTTTTGATTCATTATTATATGCATTATTATAAATCACCATTAAGGAGTAGTAGGTGGAAAAGTAAAACTCTGAGAGAAAAAAAAAGGGAAAGAGAAAAAAACACAATAGCCCACAAAGTTTCATGTCCGATTTGATTTTTGGGCCAATTTTTTTTTTTCTTTTGATGTTCTTGGTCATGTGAAAGGGTGAAAAAAAGAGGAGGAATAAAACCACTCTGGTAAAATTATTAATTTTTTGGTTTCGAAAAAACAAGAGTGGTATTTGAAACAAAGAACAACGTGCTGTCAAATTTCCCTTTTGAGGCATTTGATTTTCCAATTTTATGGAAGACTGAGAATCAAAATCAAAGACGTGTTGAGCTGTTACCATAACAACACTGCCATTCTTTTCTCTTTTTTTTTCTTTTCTTTTTCTTCTTCTTTTCCAATTAGTACAAATTGTGAAGCCTTTTTATTTCTTTTCTGTTGCAAGCTGTAATCCAAGGGACTGCTCTCTCTCTCTCTCTCTCTCCTTTGTACTTTCTTCATCCAAATCACAGCATTATAGCCTCCCCCATTCTTTTTCACTCTTATTATTATATGGTCCTTTCTCTCTTTCTCTCTCTACATTCAATATACTTGTAGTGCAAATTTTCATATTCCCTTATAACCTCTGTGTGAGTGTGTGTATTTTTGTGTCTGTCTGTCTGTCTTAGTGAAATAGAGACGCCTTTGCATCTTTACCCTTCACACGCGTCTCTTCTTATCTCTTTCAATTTTTCTTTTTTGAATTTACTCTTGTCTTGTGGACTCTGCAATGAGTCCATCGTAGTGTTTTTGAGTTCAGCAATTATAAACTCAACGACCCTTTTGTGTTCTCCATCTGGGTTTTCGCACATTGTGTTCATTTGAGCTGAAATACAGCCAAAGTTTCAATCTTTGACAACTTTTTTAGGGTGATTTTCCCATCTGGGTCTGTTCAAGAACTCAACAATGGCACCATCTTTTAGCTGGTGGGCGAAAGAGACCCATAGGGGTACACCAGTGGTAGTGAAAATGGAGAATCCCAACAACTGGTCCATGGTTGAGCTTGAAGGACCATCAGAGGATGATTTCCTGTTACCAAACGACAACGTTCCGATGTCTCCGTACAAACATGAAAAGATCCGAAACAAGAATGCTAAACAGCTTACATGGGTTCTCCTTCTCAAGGCTCACAAAGCCGCAGGTTGTTTAACCTCCATAGCATCAGCATTGTTCAGTCTAGCCTCCGTCGTACGCCGCCGTGTTGCTTCCGGCAGGACTGACTCCACCGACAACAGCGCCACTGAGAACCCGGCCATCAATAGCCGGTTCTACACTTGCATAAAGATCTTCCTCTGGCTGTCGGTAATCTTGTTAGGGTTCGAAATAGCAGCATATTTCAAAGGCTGGCACTTCAGTGCTCCAGATCTTCAACTACAGTATCTGTACTCATTGGATTTTCACACATTCGCAAATCCATTAGCTGTGAAGAGTGTGTTTGATTCGTTTTATTCAAAATGGGTCTTGATTAGGGTGGAGTATCTTGCTCCTCCTCTTCAATTTTTGGCCAGTGCTTGCATTGTCCTCTTCCTTATCCAGAGTGTGGATAGATTAGTACTGTGTTTAGGGTGTTTCTGGGTCAAGATGAGGAAGATTAAGCCAGTTGCCAAACAGGGCGCAATGGATCTGGAGTCTGGTGATGGTACTGGTTACTACCCCATGGTTTTAGTTCAGATCCCCATGTGTAATGAAAAAGAGGTAAAATTTTAAATTTTTTCTCTATCCAAGATTTCCTTAATTGCCTCAATTGTTTTTCAAGAACTCATTTTTATGTTGTCGGTGGGTTGTAGTATTATTATTGTTCTGAAATTGCGTGTCGGTGGGAAATTGTTATTATCAGGTTTATCAGCAATCCATTGGTGCTGTGTGCTGTTTGGAGTGGCCTAAATCGAGATTGTTGATTCAAGTTCTTGATGATTCTGATGATCCCACTACTCAGACATTGATCAATGAGGAGGTGCGTAAATGGCAGAAGGAAGGTGCCAATATCATATACCGGCATAGAGTGATCAGAGAGGGTTATAAAGCTGGAAATCTCAAGTCAGCCATGAATTGCAGCTATGTCAAAGACTATGAATTTGTTGCCATTTTCGATGCTGATTTCCAGCCCATGCCTGATTTTCTTAAAAGAACCGTCCCTTATTTCAAGGTATCCGATTATCTTCATCTTGGATTCCAATCCCACGTGATAATTTCAGTTAATTGTGTATGGTTTGTTTTGTGAATGTGCTGATGTGAGTGGTTTGTTTTATTAAGTCTACCTGTATCTTGATTTTGAATTGTAGGATAATGAGGACATAGGATTGGTTCAAGCAAGGTGGTCTTTTGTGAACAAGGATGAAAATCTTCTTACAAGATTGCAGCACATTAATTTGGCTTTTCATTTTGAAGTGGAGCAGCAGGTGAATGGTATTTTTCTGAATTTCTTTGGCTTTAATGGTACTGCTGGAGTATGGAGGATCAAGGCATTGGAAGAATCTGGTGGTTGGTTGGAAAGAACAACTGTTGAAGATATGGACATTGCAGTTAGGGCTCATCTCCATGGTTGGAAATTCATCTTTCTCAATGATGTAGAGGTAAATTGACTGCAAGAAGCTTCATTCTCGTGTATATTCCTTTATTCGAAGTAGTTGTTTGTTTTGAGCCTAAAAGAATTTGTTGATACTTCAGTGCCAGTGTGAGTTACCGGAATCATATGAAGCGTACAGGAAGCAACAACATAGATGGCATTCGGGGCCAATGCAGTTGTTCCGTCTCTGTTTACCCGCCATCATTAAATCGAAGGTAATTAATCAAATTGGAATGCTTACACATTAGTGATCTCCAATTTTATTTTTTTAAGTTAGCATATATGAATGCTGTGCCTAGCAATAATGCTTGCAATTTGGTTGATGCAGATAAGCATTTGGAAGAAGGGCAATTTGATATTTCTTTTCTTCCTTTTGAGGAAGCTGATATTGCCATTTTATTCCTTCACTCTGTTTTGCATAATTCTCCCAATGACAATGTTCATTCCCGAGGCCACGCTCCCATCATGGGTTGTCTGTTACATCCCTGCCACCATGTCATTTCTCAATATACTTCCGGCACCTAAATCTTTCCCATTCATCGTGCCATACCTTCTATTCGAGAACACCATGTCCGTGACCAAGTTTAATGCCATGGTCTCAGGTCTCTTCCAACTCGGAAGTGCATACGAATGGGTGGTCACCAAGAAATCAGGACGTTCTTCCGAGGGCGATCTTGCCTCATTGGCTGAGGAAAAACCGAAACACCAGCGGGGTGCTTCGGAGGAATGGCCAGTCACAAAGAAATCAGGGCTTTCCTCCGAGGGCGATCTTACCTCGTTGGTCGAGGGAAAACCAAAACACCAACGAGGTGTTTCGGTGCCTGATTTGGAGGAACTGAGGGAGGAAATTAAGGAGAAGGAGAAAAAGGCATCAAGGAAGAAGAAGCACAACAGAATATACACAAAAGAATTGGCCTTAGCTTTCTTGCTATTGACAGCTTCAGTGAGGAGTCTCCTATCAGCTCAAGGAATCCACTTTTACTTCTTGCTGTTTCAAGGGATATCATTCCTGCTCGTTGGCCTAGACTTGATCGGTGAGCAGGTCGATTAAATCTTTCATAGTTTAGGGATAAGATTAGTTCAACCGAAAAGTCAAGTTGGAAACTAGATGCTGAACCTGACCTTGGTACATTCATGTAAATGAGAAGAGCAATAGGGGGAAAATTGTGGAGAGTTGAGTGCACTTATTGCCTCTCCGCGAACCCTTGAGACCCTAAAGTTGTTTGCACTTGACAAGATGAAGCAAGATACATTGGAGCAGATGGTTGAGAAAATGCAGCAGCAGCAGCATCTTTGAATAGAGAAAAACCATTAAGAATGGTGAATAGTGTTCAATTTAAGCAACCCCTCCCACTCTGTCATGTAATTTCTTTATCATATGGATTCTTTTTTTTTTCTTTTTTTTGCTCTATTCTTTTGTAAGAAGAATTTGTCTTTGAAACATTAAACACGGAATTTAGTGGAAGTTAAATAGTATAGCAGCATGCAGCAGTTTTTTCACACATAAATCTCCTTGTTCTTTTCTTGTTTGGAGAATCTCTCAGAAGTCCCCAGGAAAGAGTATGTTGTAACCAAATCATTGTACATTTTCTCACTACTATAAGAAGATACAATAGGTTTTCTACTGGTTACTTTTTGCTTTACCATTTATATAGTCTTAAGGCCTTGAAACCAAGTACCAAACTACCAGCTTATAGTGCCATTTGTGCTTCCTCTTTGTGACATTGTTCCTACCAGTTTATCTGGTCTTTTGGCATACACGATCCGAGCTTCCTTTATTTAGGCAAATGTATGGTACGTTGTTTGGTGGGATTAAGCTTGGATAGACAGAGTTATCTGATTGTCAAATGACATGTGCTATTGTTGACAATGTATATGCTATTGTTCTATAAATAGTTAATGTGTGTTTTTCCAATAAAAATAGTAAGTATTCAATGAAATAATTCATAAATTTTTTAGTAGGAATGTGAAGCTCTAGAATCCAATTGTCCCTTTTCGTTACCTTATGTTTCGTCGGAGTTAGGAAAACACCGACAAAGAGTAGATTGAATACAGTCAACTCCATCTGCATTCTCTTGCATCTTTTTACAATTTATATTATTCTTCTTTTCATTGCATTATTCTTTTTTCATATTTATTAAAGTAAAAATAAAAATAAAACAAAAATTAATTATTTTTTTAAAATAATAAACATTTTTAATTAATTACTTATTATTAGCAAGCATGCGAAGTAAAATAGAACTAAAGAAGCATACAGTAAGTTGAAAATCTCCCGATAGAATAATTTCGGGGAAGTCTTTGCAAAAATTAATGTGTAGTACTACAACGTTAATTACAGCACGTTGTTCGAGTATTTGTTTAGATAAAAAGCTTTTTATTATTTTTAAAAAAGTATATTCCACGAATATTTTGGCTATAAAAACTTTAACAAAAAGTTCGAAATGTATACAAATAAAAAGAAAGATAGGGCCATAAATTTTACAGCTTGGCCTTTAATTAATACTACATGGCCGTCTTTAAACCTAATTTTTCCGTTATTACTTAATGGAATGGTTATAAGTTGCTTTCTCCATTTCAAAATAAATAATATTTTAATTTTTTAATTTATTTTAAATTAAGTGATATTTTATATACTCTTATTTAAGTTGAAAGAATTTTATATAATTAAGAAAATATTAAAGATTTATATTTTTTTAAAGATATTTATTAGGAGTAAGTGACAAAAAATATATTTTTCTGTAGTAATTTTCTTAAGGAGTATGCACAAGCTAAAAACACCACTTATTTTAAAACAGAGAAAACAAAAAAAATACATATCTCACCGTTTATTTTAACTTATTTAATTATATTAAAAATATATTCTTATTTTCACTTACTGTTTTTATTATATAAAAGAAAATATATTCTTTTCATGTTTTATCCTCATCATTAATTACTTACTTCCTAACTTATTTTCTATATCTAATTAAATATTAATTAATATAAATATTATGATAAATACTAAACTGAACGAACCGAGGCAGTAGACAATTTCTATAAATTCTTAACTAAACATTTTAAATTATTTTGACTTTTATATATAAGCAGTGGATTTTGCATATTGTTAAGACATATTAATTAATTAATTTCACCATACTAATTCATAAGATTGTATGAAAGGCTTATTCAAGACACCCTTTTACGTTGATTAGTTAATTAGAATCTCGGAGTTACTTGAATAGTCCCTTCATTTGATTTTCCTTTTCTTGAGCAAACAATACCTTTTTCTACTACAAATAAATTTCACAATGTCTTTGATTATATACAAAGACAGATTTGTGTTACTTTAAATTAAGAAAAATCAAACTCATGACATCTGACATAAATTTTCAACGCTTATGATCGATTCAAAGAATCAACCATAACAATTATTTTAGTTCTAAATAAGTTAAGTATAGAGTTAAACGATAATTACATAAAATAATTAAAATTACACAAACCCTATTTTAGGGAAAAGAGCTGCTGATGTAATGAATCGTATTAAAGATGAATTAGATGGAGGTGTTAATTAGTAGTAAGAGTGTAACGCTCTCCTCCATCAAGCTGTGGAAGTTGGGGAACATGAATATCAACAAGACTGCATTTAATCTAGTATATAAATATTAAAAGAGGAAGATGGGGGGCTACCCAAATATTGATGTGGTGTTTGGTGCCCCAACCTACTGCCTTTTATGTGACTTGTTAACTACCCTAATATGTCCTTCTTTTTGTGTTTTTGAAATAGGGTAATTTAGTAAATTATTATTATTATTTTTTTTTAATTTTAACGAATATAATGTAATGGATGAAATAGTTTCCCATTTAATCAGAAGTTTTTATTTTGTGGGTTGGGAGCGTTATTTTTGAAATAAGCTTCATCGGGCACCAATTTGGATTTTCTGAGTTTAATATAGATACTGAATATCAGATGAAAAATTAAAGGAAAAAATATTATACTTTTTATTTAGTATTAAAGGAGCAATAAATAGATTAATAATTTTATATTTAATATTTTGAGAAATATATTTGCAGTTAATTATAGTAAATAATAACGATAAATTAAAAATTAAATAAAAAATTATCTTTTAATTTTTGAAAATTGAATAAGTAAAAATGAATAACTATTTTTAATATAATAAATAGTTCCAAATAGATAAATAATATATTATTTTTCTTAATAGAAATTAAATAAGTTAAAATGTCACATATTCTGATTTGGTGAGAGTATCTTTTTTTTTTTCAAATTATTTCTGGAATATTTTTTTCTAATTAACTGGACTAGACTATGTTTTGATTTCTGTAAAAAGAAATTTGTAAGTTTTCCCAAGTGTCTTTATTAGCAAGTATAGATTGTTTATTTGTTTTATTAGTTAGCAAAGTTGCCTGATATCCGTGAATTTGACACGTAAATAGTGACGTGCCTCCTTTCTTATACTATTAGACAGTATCTTTGCTACATCAAATTGCCAGTTCATCCATCACCTTTTTGCTTCTTAGGATTATTACTTCTACTTCTTTTTATTATTTTAATTACTTGTAGTGTAGATATAATAGTTTTGCTCAAATATTCTGGACTCCATTGAACAGTCCAAATAGTTTTAACTCGAACTACTGTCACCATCGATCATTGTTCTGTTAAACTACTTTGTGAGCTTCATGCTTATTTCTGTGAAAATTAAGAAAAAAGAATAACTATTCAACTTGTCTTCTATATCTTCTTCCTTGTTCTTCTTGGTTACTACTAGTGTTCATTGAACTCGTTTATCTCAATTTCAAAAGTTAATTTACAAAAGCAAATTATTTGACTTCATATAAGGAGATCCCCCGAGCATAATTTATTTTAATATTAAATTTTTATATTAAAGTATATTATTTTAATAGATATAAATTAACAAGAAAACAATCAATTATTTTTGTCGTAACTTATATAATCATTAAGACATGTCTTCTCATTATTCTCAGTAAATTACTTTACTATACTTCAAGTTATTATTTGCGCTTTTTTGATATTTATTTGTGTAAGAAATTTTATATCTATATAAAGAATTAATGCTTTCTTTCTTGCACGGTAGAAATGAGAAGTGGATGAGAAATATTATCTTTTGGATAAGACAAGAATACTGTATTGTATATTTATATTTTAAGGTTAATGTAGTAAATGAGAGAATTAAGATAAAAAAAATATTTTAAAATTTTAACTTATTTACTATACAAAAGAGAGTAATTTTATTTTATATCGGAGCACTATTACATTCTAAAAGGAGGCAAGTCAAAAATTGTACTTTTACACCGTACCGCAACAAATTTAAATGTTTGTAGAGCAAGATAACCCTTCCCTTAACTTAAATATTTATCTATTTATTTTAATTTATTTAACTTTCAGGTGTAATTTATAATTTTCATCAACAATATAGTAACTATTCATTAATCACAATCTATATCGCTTTATTTTAACTCGTCACTAAATCATCGTAATATTAATATACTCCAGTCGATAAAATATATAACATACTGTTAATGAACCACAATTTAAGTACGTTACTCTTCTTGGTAACTTTTTCATATTTCAGATGAATCTATGATAGTTTTATTAGAAATTATACTAAATAATTCATCATTAGAGATAAAAATAGATTATTATTATTACAATAATAATTAAACATGAATGTAGATTTGATCGATTAGTTTACTTGTCTTTTATCTCACGTGGGGAACTTGTCTTTTGAGAAATGATAGAAATGACTCACGATCTTTTAAAAAAATTGCAAAATTAGGGTACAACGATGTTTATCTGCCAACCTCTATATATCCTGATGTTTTAGTTTGCATCTAATAATAATAATAAAAATAAATAATAAAGCGTTATTACGTGAGACTTCTTCCCTTAAGATGTATCTGATCCTAATTACAGCAGTACATGTCTAATAAAAAAAATTGTTCAAATGATAAGCATTGTACGACTTCAATTCTAATCAAGATTATAGATCTCCTTAAAATATATCTGACTCTAATTCTAATAGCACGTAATTAATAAAAAAAATTATTTAAATGATAAACACCTTAGATCTTCAATTTTAATTTAGTTTAGGTTATAAATAAGAGTCAACAAGACTTTATAACCTACTACTCATATATAGGCAAATTCAGTTCCCCCGTTAATGATATTATTCCCGCCAAATTTCCGAGATATTCTCTTACTTTTACCATTTTGAGTAATCAAAACCTCGATAATTCTTTAGGAAGTTCTATCAAACTTTATTTTTTTATTTAATTTCTTATTCGGTGTTCGATATTTATTTTAGAGTTCGACTAATTTAATTCATATTGAAAAGTCTCATACTGAGGATAATGCGTTTTCTACAAAAGACAACTCCATATCCAAGACTCAAACGTGATACCTCTAATCAAGGATGGAGGAATATTTACCACTCTATAACTACAACCTTTAATAGGACATGTCGCATGAGACCAAACAAACCATAATCTTATTTTTCACGTAGAATTGTTGTAAAAGTTGTATTGAATTTTTATAATAATTTAACATGAAAAATAAAATTATAATTTATTTGATCAAACTTTTATAACAATTCAACGTGAAAAAATAAAATTATAACTTATTTGATTGAACCTTTAGGATAATTGAATGTGAAAAATATAATTATAATTTATTTAATCTCACGTGACACGTCATGTGAATAAAGAAATTTATGTGGCTATATATAACCTTAAATTTGCCTAATGTTTCCATACATCGCAATTGAGACGAATATATATTATACATATAATGTATATTATTCGAAAATGTAGTGTCGACAAGCACCATCCGACATGAATGTGTGGACTTCTTTTTAAGTTCCTAGCTGCTGCTCCTAGTGTTTGTGTCTATCCATGTGACTTCAATCTTCAAACAAATTTACAAAACATCTTTACTTTTTCCAAAAAAGGCTTTGGAAGGGATAAGAATGAACATTTTCAAGAATGAAATGATTTCACTATTTTTCCATTACAACTTCCACTCAATAGCCAAATAAAAACGTAGCTTTTAAGTTATCATTTAAAAAAAATATTCAAAAATTAAAATTATATTTGAATATGTATTTAATTTCAACAAATAAAATATTGTGAGTGAATTTTTTTGTCACTTTATCCAATTTTTTGTAAATTTTAAAAACTCATATTTAAAATCCAAAACAATGTTTTGAAAAGAATAATTGAAAAAAAAAAAAGGGGGGGAAAAGACCCAACGATTTGATATTATTACCATTAAAATTTTAACAGATATTGAACAATTGTACGCGGAAGAACTTTTCCTATATTTTCATGGTGGCCTCATCTGAATGTCATGGAAGATAACTCTCTCTGGGCCTCCAATTTCAGTTGGGCTAACCTCTATATTTATAAGCCCACGTTGTAATAGGTTGTGATTTCCACAACATTGTGAAAGGCAAAGTGCACAAATATTTGTGTCTCAAATCTATATATAATATAGACAAACATATATCCGGTGATGTGGCGTTCTCTGAGATCAATATTCATATTTATCTTTTTTCTCAAATTTTGACTCTTTTTTTCTATTTAATTATAGTTATATTATATATTTTTTAGAAGAGGATAAAATTTAAGTGAAGTAACCTTTCAAAAAGGTGTGTCCTTATTTATTAGTACCTAACTATCTTTTGGGTTTGAGTGATTTAGAACGGTTTGATTTAAAAGTAAACTTTTTATCTTTTTAGAGTCGATGGTTAAGAAGCTTCTTCAGGTCGGCATGAACGTCTCCAAGTCCAACTTATTCTGTGGATCGCACGAATATCATTAGTAGACCATTGATAATCTCCAACAGGCTATAGATAATATTGGTATTCTCTGTGCCGTTATACATGCGTGATTCCAAGAGTACTAAATTTCGAACAAGATTTTAAAAAAATTACCAGATCAGGATGTAAATAGCGTGATTCTGTTTGTATCCTTTCAGGCTACACCATATTGGAACGTAACTGCTTCTGTGATCAAGATTGTTATAGTCAAGTAATGATTTTTGACCAGAATATTTTTTTTTTGGATTAGGTTTTTTCTAAACTAAATATTTGCTTATTTCACTGATTCATTTTTTGCTTTCTAGAGAAGGAATTTATGACTGACTGAAATTTCACTACTTTTTATCTTTTTTTGCTATTTGACTGCTACAGCCAATAGACACATTAATGTGATGTAAAAAGAATTCCTTATATATTTGCCTTGAAAGGAAAAAAGAGAGAAGTATATTCTTTTTCGCCAATTTTTTTGAAACTAAAAGAAAGATAAAGTGAGGTTTTTCACTTTTTTATCTTTTCACCTCAATATTGATGTAGTTCTTGAGTATGACTATACTGTTCTTTGGTACTCTAATGAGATTCTTTAGGGGATTTGATTTGCCTTTTCAATAAAGTACTTTGTTCCAATTTATGCGGTTGAAAATTTGAGGTTTGAATTTCTTAACTTTCACTGTCTATTCAGATATAAAAGCTTTAAATTTTTTAAAAATAAAATTTATATATTTGAAAACTACCTATAATATAAATATAAATTAAAATTTTTAATTAAAAGAATTCGGCAAAAAAAATAAATTAATTTTAGCAATTTCAATTGTGTCACATAAATTAGGACAGAGAGAAATAAATTACGTAAATTTACCAATTTTGAATATGATTTGATTTTTCTTAGTTTTTCCATCGGATGAGACTTTGTTTTTAATTTAACTTTTTTAAATCATAGATAATTCATCAGCTTTGTTACTTATATGGACTGCATTTTCTTTGTTTTGCATTGGACAAGTCAAGTTTGACTTTGTTTTTCATTAATTTTTAAAAACTAATAAAATTTATATTTATTCCTAATTAATTTCATTGATTACATAATTTTTTACTTTATTTTTTTTCATTAATTTATTTTTCAAAATATATTTTATTTCTGCATCATAATGTGCGAAGAATTATTGTATTCACTAGTGATATTCAACCTTCTTTTCTGAAAGTTGGAGCTATTAATAATTTGACTTTTTTCTTTTGCCATTCGTTTGTCAAACTTATTATTTTGAACTATTACAATGAATTTTTTTTGTTACAATAGTTATGTTTTGATTAAGACATGAAAATAAAATATTTTATATTTATTTGCGGTGACCATATGTTGATTCATTTACTCGCACATAGAGAGTAAGTACTATTTGTATTCTCTCATTTCTGTTGTTTATTCTCAAAATTTCAAGATGCAGTATATTTAATTAAGAACGGAAGGCAAGAGGAGTTACATAAGACCAAAAGTCTACTAAAAATGTTATGTATAAACAACTTTCACCTCTAAATACAAGGAATAATAAACGTCATTATTTAATAATAATTAATATTATTTATGAATAATATTTAAACAAGGAAGGAAGGTGAGAAGACTTACCTTATATTATTTCATAAAGTCGGGAGAAATGGTTTTTTAGCCTTTTATAATTTTTTTAGTTTTATAATCTTTTTACAAGAGATTTATCTTTACATATAAGAGATCTCAAAAATGTCATTGTAAAAGGGCAAGAGATCTCATTTCCTCCATAAAGTCAGAGTCAATTCTATTTTTCAATTGAGAGGATAGTTGAAGGGGGGTTGGATCGATCGTAAAGTTATTTTCGTGTGACCTATAATTCACGAGTTGAAGGAGAGTCTTAGAATAACGTTAAAGTTGTCTCCGACCTATAGGCCACGAGTTTGAGTCGTGGAAGCAACTACTAATGCTTGATTAAAATATATTGTCTATATCACACTCTTTTGAATGTGACTCTTCTTAGGACCCTGCATGAATACATAATATTTTATGCAGTGGGCTTCCCTTAATTGAGAGGACAGATCCTCGAGCTCTCTAGCATTATAAAGCTTCAAAAAGGTGCGACACATTTATTCGGATTTATTTCTCTGTTTTATCGTTTTTATAAAAAATTATTATTCTTATAAGTTTGTTTTTTCCTGAATGTATATCGTACATTGTATAATTTGTAATTTTGGTATTGTGAATATCTTTTTTGTTTCTGATAAATTGTAGTATGATAAATTCGTGAATAATATTTTTATTCATGATCGTGCGAAGCGCGAGTAAATTTACTAGTTGCCTTATAATTTGTAGGTCACAATACATAAATAATAAGATCCATATTTACAATACACACACACACACACACACACACACACACACTTTATATAAGTCAGCATTTAATTATAAAAGATACCATATTAGACAAATTTATATGTTTAGGATTCATGAAAATTGCAGCGTTATCTTTGCACTTTTTTAGGAAGATAAATAAACATCGGTTATCACATAAAGAAACGTCATTTTTTTCCTTTTCTAATACGCTACTTTTGCAATCTTTTTTCTCTCTCACCTCAATCCATCAATGCATCTTTTTTGCTGGCAAACACTGGTTACAACCTCATAGCAAACATACGATTTCTCTCAATTCAAATCAACAATTACATTCTTTTTTGGCTTCACAAAATTAGGTTATCAATTTCTATTTTCATCATATTCTTAGAAAATTCATCTATTTTGCATTTGATCAAGTTATAAATTGGTTATTGATGAATGAAAATGCTATATAATTTGATTTATTTATATTTGTGATAGTTGTTTGTTTTTCTTTGAATAAAATATTATATAATTTGGTTTATCTATATTTATGATAGTTGTTTGTTTTTCTTTGAGTTAAAACAATATATAATTTATTTATTTTTTTACATTTGTGATAGTTATTTATTTTTCTTTGACAAAACATTATATAATTTAGTTTATTTACATTTGTTATAGTTGTTTATTGTTTTAAATGAAACCACTATATAATTTGGTCTATTACATTTATAATGGTTGTTTATTTATCTTTGAATAAAAACAGTATATAATTTGATTTTTTACATTTGTGATAGTTGTTTGTTTTTCTTTGAAAGAAAACAGTATATAATTTGGTTTATTTACATTTATGATAGTTGTTTGTTTTTCTTTGAATAAAAACACTATATAATTTGGTTTATTTTCATTTGTGATGGTTGTTTGTTTTCTTTGAATGAAAACATTATATAATTTGGTTTTTTATATTTGTGATAGTTGTTTGTTTTTCATTGAATGAAAACAGATCACATTTGTAATAGCAGAGAATTACTTCTGAAGCGTTTAAAAATAAAAGTTGAGAGAGAATATATTGATATGATAAATGTGGATATAAACATTTTAATAGAAATATAAGGAGAGATAAGTTGAAACACTGCTTACATGATTTAAGGGGTAAAAAATTTTAAGGTATTTTTATTTTTTTTCATATATTGTTAGGTTTTGTAAAAAACTATTGTTATATTTTAAAAACTTAAAAATACTGGTATATTTTGTACTATTATCTGTTAAGATTTTTTCCCCTAATTTGTATTCTCTATTATAACTTTTTTCATAAAATTCACGTAATTATCTTAAATTTTGATCATGTGTGTCTGAATTTGTTTGCCAAAAAAAAAATAAATTATTCTACAAATTTAATTTTGATAATTCAATACTCAAATCAACTCTAACTAAACTCAAATTTAGAGCATAATTTTCATACATCTTAAAAGACAAATTTCAATCATTAATTTGTCAAAACAATGATAAATCTAACAAACTCATTTAACATTCTTTTAGTTTTTTTTCATGTATTTCAGTCATACATGACAAAGAAACAATAATTTTGTTGTTTGAATTTCAACCTTCAAATCTACTATAATAAAATCATATATGAAATATAAGTTTTATGTATCATAAAAAATAAATATCAATAGTCAAATAGTCAAAACAACAACATATCTAATAAACCTATTTCGCAACTTTTAAATTTTTATTAATTTATGCATGCGTTCAGTCATACATGACTGAAACTCATGTTAAAATTAGTTAAAATTTCAGTCATGTGTGTCTGAAACTTTTTTGATAAAAAAAAATAATTTTATTCATGAGTGGATAAATGGTAAGACAACTAAAACATTTGTATTAGGCCCCAAGAGTCAAATGCCCCCAAAACTTTATTTTTATTATAAAGAAAATTTTATAAATAATTATAGTTTGGGGTATAATTATCATTAGTAGCTATAGTTTACTTATTACCATTCGTAGCTACTGTTCTAGTTTAGTTGTTGTATTAGTTCGGTAATTGGCTGTATCAGTTCGGCAATAGCCTGTATTTATTTATTTTGTATCAGCGATACAACTTTCTGGAAAAAAAAATCACTTGTTTAAATTGTTACCAGCTTGTATCACTTGTATTCATTCGTTCTAATTTCACTTGTATTCACACATCTACAATCTAACTACAACTTTGAAAATCACTTGTATCAATTGTTACCAGCTTGTCACTTGTAGTCATTCGCTGTAATTTCACTTGTATTCAATCGCTCTTATGTATCAATTGTTATTAATTTGTATAACTTATATTTATTCGATCTAATCTCACTCGTATTCATTAATTCTATTGTATCAATTGTTACTTGCTTGTGCAACTTGTATTCATTCGCTCTGATGATTTTGTCACCACATACATTCTTAATGAATACAATCACGATAGGAAAAGTCACTCTGTATCAACATATTTTTAATTTTTTGAGTGTATGCATCATGTGTGTATCAACGTATCAGTTATATTTTATAAGATACACTTGTATCATCACCAAAACTATTATCCAACCATCCCCGTAAATTCTCATCTCAAGCGAGAAACATTCATGATACAACTTAAAAATTCACTAGATTCTTAGATTCAACTCAAAATATTTTCAGATATAAACATTCTTTTGGAGGAGGTTCATTGGATAGAAACTATCAGATACACACGCTAATCAAATATGAATAAAGAGCATTAGATAGAGTGAGAAAAAAAAATCTAAGAGGGTATAGAAATATTGTATAAACAAATGAGTTTTGAGTATTTGTTTCATTTTTTCACTCCGCTGATCATGATTTTTGAATACATGAACACAAATATGTTTTTGAATTTATGAATACAAATTGATTGTTCTATGATCGCGTTGAAAAACTTTAATTATTCATTTTCAGACCTTTAATTTTTCATTAAAATCCCACCAAATTTACCTCAAATTTTCACCAAAATTCATCAAAATTACTCATAATATACCCAATATTTTATAATAATACCCCTAAAAGTTAATAGCAATATCGAAATTACGCAGTTTGAATTTATGCTTCAAAACTTTTTCTCATGGTTGCCAATTGAATTTATTATTCAAGTTTCTCATCAAATAATTTCAATTATTTACCTAATCGTAAAAAAAATATTCCTGACTTGAAAAAAATCATTGTAAAAAAATTAATTTCTCCTAATCCAATACATTCTTTGTTTTGGCGCTTTATCTTTCACAATTAAATAATTCTTCATTCTTTTTATCTACATTACAAAAAAAAAAAGAAAATTAAAATTACTCGTCCAAAGAAAAATAAATTTCTTCTCTTTATCTACTTGACCAAAATAGAAAAATTAAAACCACTGATGCAAACAATCATTTACGGAACATTTGTTATTATGGTAAGAGATAGGATATGGAAGGGAGGTTTGTAGGGATACACCTTAAAAAAGTATGATATAAAATGTAAAGCATAAGTATTAATTATAATTTTGTTAAAAGTATAACTTGGTAAATATAATGTATAAGTTAATTATATCATGTGATTTTTCTTTTATCGTATAACTAATTATTCATACATGTTTATAATTTATAACTTAGTATGCAAAAAATAAGTATCTAGTATATAACCTAAGAAAGTACCATTCAAGTTAACAAAATGTAAGTCATTTGTTGTAATATAATACTTTGGTTTTTGTTTTCAAAAATCTTATTGATAGATAATAAGCTTTAAGTAGTTTAATTCAAAGTTCTAAAATATTAAATAAAATTATGCTATCATATAACTAAAACATTTAAAAAGAAAATTTATTACATTCCTACTGTCATGACTATATAAGAAAATAATAAACTTTTCAAAATATTAACTGTAACTTTGTGATACATAGTAGTGTTTTTCTTTTGGTTATAAGAAGACTTTGTAAAGAGTTAAAATTAATTATAACTTGAGATTATAAAATAAAAACTTAATAATATGAAAGAAAAATTAATACATTTTTTTTACAAAATACAATAAAGAAAAGTAAGAGAGCTAGGTTTTACCCCACTAATTAAATGCATTTCTATGTCACTATGCAAGGAAATTATAATTATTTTTTATTAAATAATCTTGAAAAGGATATTTAACTCTATATAATATACAATTTTTCTAATTGTTATAAATATAAGGTTTCATTTTATTTAGATTTTAGTTTCGGTTGTTCAAATGAGTGAGCAAATTAAGTTAAATTTTTATTTCTCATTAATTAGTACATATACCTTCCCGCGTTCCTGTATATTTGCTCTATTTTTTTTTCCTTTTTATTTATGACGTTTTTATATACTTTTTAATCTCAATTTTTTAAAATCAATTATTTTATGTGTCATAAAAAGAAATATTGCAATGAACTAAATTTTAAAGGGTAACTTTATAACTTTACATCTAAAAAAGTTGAAAAGAGGGGATTTCCAAAAAAAAAAAAAAATGAATACATGAATTTTATTTGAAATATTTCTGATATTTTATTAAATTTTGGCTCTGGGCCACTGATTTTATTGATCCACTACTGATTCATTTGTTTAAATTTTAATACTTAATTTTACTTCAAATAAATTTATATTTAAAATATAAGTTTCATATATTATAAAGAATAAATATCAATCACTAATTTATTTAAATAATAAAAATTTAGCAAACTTATTTAATATATTTTTTAAACTTTTTACGTATACCTATGCTCAATCATATATGATTAAAATAATATTAGTAAAATTGACAATAATTTCAGTGCAGCAGAAGAAATAGAAAAAAATATAAACTTTTGCCTGAAGCCTAATTTTATTGTGTATCGGTGCAAAATAGAACACAGGTTAATATATACTAGTTAAATGGGCAAACCAAAGTTAATACGAGGGTAGGTCGTAATCATTTGCCTCCTTAAACAAAGAGTTTTTCATAGTGAAATTTTCTATATTAATAATATTTCGCACTTAATTATTTTTATTAAACGAATAAAAAACTTAATAAGAAGCACATTATGTACAATCCTCACAAGCGTCAAATAAGGTGTTAGTTCTTTTCTCTGTTAACTTCAATCTACTAATTATTGTTTTTTCTCTCCAATAAAATCGCATTAATTTTTAAAGATATTATATATGTTGAAGAGTTTAAAATAAATAAATAAATAATAGAAATCATTTCATTATTTACACAAACTTTGTGATAGTTTTATTGATTTGTTTGACAAAGTTGCCGCAAAAATAAAAATGAATTAAGACTTACATTTAGCTGATTTTTAAAGAGTGAAATTAAGAACTGAGAATGTTACTTCTCCAAAAGTCTTAAAACTATCTTGTTCTCTCTTTTACAAATTTCTATAGACATCCCATAAAGAATTGACCATGGGATATTCTATTACTTTATGCACACCCTTGCCACTGAGTTACAATTTTTCTATTGTTACTACGAGTGTTCAAATAATAATATATTGAGCAATATTTAATCTATATATATAGTGTAATTTTCCGATGAAGGATATTCGACTAACCAATCTTATCCAACCATAGCTTTGCCCCTGATTTTAGTAATTACTTACTTCTAATTAATTATATTAGAAGTGAAGAAAGGATAACTCTTCAATAAACTTTAACACTTTGTTTTACCTCGTAAAGTATTAAACTTTAAGACATTATATTTTGAACTTTCTCTTTATATCGTGAGTGATGAAGTAAATCTAAATCGTTATAACTGTTATTTATACAGGTGGCGCATATCAAAGACTTCATCGAGGAATAATGCTTCTGAAGGGCATCTGATCCCTTCTTAGACTTCCCTTTCCTTTCAATACAAAATCTTCAATCTCTTTTTTCTTCCCTTATATATTCTTTCTGTCTCATGCTATCAAAAAATCAAGTATTGAAATTTTGAAACAGTAAGTTGGGTAATAAGCTTTTCATGAAACAAACAAACAAAAAAAAGAATAGGGAAAGTACAATTTACATGACACTGGTTTTGTTTTAGAGTACTTCAAAATGTTTGACACCAACAATTCACGTGACAATTCTCGTTATAGAATATTTTAAAATGTTTAGACTTACTATTTATGTTATCTTTGCAACTTTCAAGAAATCAAAATTTAAAACTTTGATGTAATATCTCAACGACTTATAATATGTATAGTATTTTTATCAGTCAAATGAAGAGTCCAGAAGTTAAAGCGATGTGAAAAATAAAAGTAACTACCTAGAGCGCCCTAAATGTGCCTTCTATGACAGACCAGGCCTTAACGGCCATTATAGTTAATGGAGTTATATAACTCATTGATTTAGTGCGCTATATAACTCATATTAATAGACATTTCTTCTTCTTCCTCTTTCACACTGATCTTCTTATTATTAAAAAAAAAACAAAAAACACGAGAAAGCCATTAAAATTCAACCCCACCTTGAAAAGTTACCGAGAAATTGATTAGCCCAAGTACTGTAACTCGAGTTTCTCGACTAAAGAAAAAGAAAACACTAATATATTGATGATCATTTCGGATATCACAAGACTTTACAAGAAAATTACCAGTGATTTTCTGTCCCAAAATCCTCGTAAAACTTGAAAACAAATTCTTACACTTGCACAAACATAATTGAAACAAAGACATCTTTTCCCCAAATGATGTTCTTTGTTTTCAATGTACATTCATTTCTTAAAAATCTAAAATAATATCTTCTGCTAAAACTCGAAGAACACAAAATGAGTTAGGAGCTAATATCCTATACAACTCCAGAAAAGTAAAAGTAAATTTTCACTATATCTTCTTCTGTCCAGTATGCAAAGCAGGTTTTGCAGTCAATCGGGTAATTGAATCTTCTGATCATAGTAAAACAACACAAACATCTGTCCCAAAAAGAATCTACAGATCCAACTTTGACCTCCCTGCTTAGATGACATCAATTTTAGACTTAACCAACAGAAATATAAAACAAGAAAATGTTCTTTGATTTTTTTCTTCTTTCAAAAAAGTTGTATCTCTGTAGCTAAGGGGCATTACCATTTGGTCCCATATTGTTCATAGATGAAGTTGAATCAAATCCCATTTGAAGAAGGCTTTGAAGCTCATTGTCCCACACATTCTGCATGAAAAAGACAGGTTTTGAATTTTTGATGATGAGTGGAATGTGCAACAAGGATGCAACAGTGTAGCGACATACAGTGAAGGGTGTTCAGTTATATAAAAAATTATCCTAGGATCTATAGGTTGAAGTTTACTTTTTATACATGTATATTAATCTTGAACACCCATAACAAAATTTCCGTCTTTGCCACTGCAAGAATGAGAGATAGAAAATACTCTCTCGCACTCGATATTTACACCAAACCACATAATTTAACTATATGCATCACATATCAAACTAAAATTTGCATATCACCTGACTATGGTTAAGTAAATAAATGTGTATATGCAGAACAAGTTTTGCATTTATTTGCTTGGTGTAAACATCAGGTGCAGATAAATTTTTTCTCCAGCGAGAGATCTTTGTTTATACCTGGGGCAAGGGGTGAAAGGGCGGTGTCGTTGCGGGGATACCAGTAAAACTCCCATGTGAAATTCCAGGAAAAGGAAGAGAGGAACTTAGTCCTGGACCAAGACCAAGAAGAGCTGCATTGCTAGTTTGCTGATGGAGCATCTACATTTAAGGGTAAGCCAGTTGAATTTCAACTTGATAGTGAAAAATTGAATATAGATGATAACAGAGTACTTAAATTTTACCTCTTTTGATAAAATACGATCAATATCGAAGTTCAGTTCCGGATTTACAGTAGCAAGTTTCATTGACAGGAACTGCAGCATCAAATCAGATAACTTGGTATCAGTTTAATCAGTTCTTGAAAGCATGGAACACTTATTCTAACACAGGATGATCAAATTTTAAAGTGTAAATGACAAAAAGAATATTTTCCCCTGTATTAGACATGGACAAAGAACATATTCTTAGTCAAATTAACACTCATTTTTCACGGATATCTTATGACTGAAACCCACTCAACTTAATCTGTTAGGCCAAGCTTACTATTCTCAATACTAACCATGATCTCACAAGATTCTTTATCAGAAGAAAAAAGTTCAAGCTAACAAAATAAGTTAAAGAAGTACCATTGAATTAATCCTACATGTTGTGTCTATCTACAACTGTTTGTTAATGGCAAAATCAAGATTCAGTCTAATCAGATATAGTAAACACAAAATAATGAACCAAGGGCTATATTATACACTAACAGAGAATATTTACCTCAACTTGCTGTTGCAGCGATTGCACGTAGTTAATAATCTCATCAAGCATCACAGCTTTTCCAGTTATCTGTTGAAAACAAAAATTATCAATTTTAACAAGAAGTCACAAATAAGCAAGTTATTAAGCAACAATAAAGCCAGTAACTACCTTATTGCAGCCTGGGACTAGTTCTTGAAGCAATCTCATCCTCTCACTGATCCTTTCTCTCCTCACCTGCCAGCCAGAAAGACATTAAAAATTCATTCGACATGTCAAAAAAGATAGAGAGCTCAGATTGAGTTGCACAATTATCTTTTGGAGAAAGTAGGAGTTACCCTTTCTGCAAGGCTGTGGCTGTTTGTGGCTTGCCCTCTTTTAGCCCTAACATGAACATAATTATCTTTAGGAGGTTCCCCACCATCAGAGTCATCCTTAATCTGTTTCCCTGCTTGCTTGCTCCTTAAATTAGAGCTAACATTTTGGTCTGTTTTGTGTCTTTTTCCATCTTGTTCTTTTGAACAGTCTGAACTATCCCTTGATGGAGCCTTCTGCAGCTCTCCTTCAACATTCTACATTGAATAAAGAACAAAAAACTAAATGGACATTTCGAAGAAGGATGCCCGAAAATTGGAAAGACTTAAAAGGATGGCAGTATACCTTGCTGGCATTGGATAAAGAATGATTTTCTGATATTTTCCTCTTCCCATTAGGTGATACCTCCACAGCACCTTCACCGGAAATTTGGCACTCTCCTTCAGTGGAAATCCCTCTATTCTTGACATAGTTAGCATAAAAGCTTGCACCTCTGAGCTGTTCTTGTAAAGGAAAAGTATTGACCAATTCTGAGAAACTTTCATTTCCAAAAGCTGGAATCTTGGGGACCATTTCAGCCAGATTTGAATCGGATGGATAGTGAACAAACTGAGATGATTGATAAGGCAAATTGGCAAACTCATTGTGACTAACAACTGAAGATCCTTTAAAACCCCCCTTCTGATTCAATGAAAGAAGTGGATCCCAGCCAGAACCACTAAAAGGGTCTACATTGGGCATTGAATCTGCTCTATTCATCCCTGTAGAAGGGCAATTGAAGGTAGTATCACCAACTCTCTGTTGAAGCCTCATATCACCATTTTCCTTAGTACCCATTTTCAAGAAAATGCAAAGGCAGAGAGGATCCACAAATTTTGTTCTGAACTCAGTTCGTGCACCTTCAAAAAGGCAACAACACCAATGCAATGTTTTTAACCAAGCTAAGAGTTTGATTGCTATTTGACAGAAAGGAACTCTGTGCAAGAAAAATAAAAAGAAAAGGTAAAGTGGGGTTTGACCAAAAAGAACTGGTAATATCTTGCAAGACTCAACAAGGAACAAAATAACCTGGCAGCTTTATAGTACTGATGAGAGGAAGAGGTTAAAGCAAAAGAAATCTCTCAATGCAGCATCCTATAGACACACACAAAGGTTAAAAAAAAAAGAAAATAAAAGAAAAAAATCCAAAGTAGCAGGCATAAAATCTTTATCCCTTGTTTGTTTCAAGAACCCTAGGATCAAACCTAGTCTAATGAGAGGGAAAAAGTAATTCGACAAGAAAGTATGAAACTTTCAGAGCATAAAGTAGACAAATGAACAAGTGAAAAGCATTGGTGAAATAACAGCTCACACACCCCAGACTAATGAAAAGAAAGCAGATTCCTTTTGTTTACTATTAAAAACAGCAGAGAGAAAGTTACAAGCTTCACATTAACCTTCACTGTTCTTTTTATCTTCCAGCAAATTCAATATGGGGTTGAGAATGGGGTATGGAAGAAAGAAGAAAAGGTTCTTCTAAGGAAATATACCAATTGTCTCAGCTGAAGCTTAGAATCAAAGATAACTCAAAGAAAAAAAGCCCCACAAGTATCAAGAAAAAGAATAGACTCAAGAAGACTTTTCAGATATTCTGATATATGTTAGCTAAAAATGCCAATAGAAAGCACCATATCCTAACCCCAATTATATAGCAAACAGTAGCCTAAAATTGGGTTTTTGATAGTACCCCTTTTACACCACTTAAATTCACCAACTGGGTACTTTCAAGAACTAGCAAAGAAGCAAACTTTTATAGATCAAATATATATAATTAGAAAGAGAGAGTAAATTACAAGAAGATAGTAAAAAGAGAGAGAGAGTGAAAGGTATTTTACCTGCCCAAGCAAAATGGTGACATCTATGATTTTAAAAGACATACTAACTACTGCCAACTGCTCTTACAGAAATGGTTGCTTAAATTATTACAGAACCTAATCCTTCCCCCTTTTTTTTCCCCATACTTTACTCCTTGTAATTTCCTTTCCTTTAAAATATTGTGAATACATTACACTCATTCCTATACATTATGCTTTTTATTATTATTATTATTATTATTATTATTATTATATATTTCCAATTAATAAATGATTTCACATACTAGATTGGAGAGGTTCTTGTTGTTCTTCTCTTGAAGCCCAAGCTTGACATAACTTTCTCTTTCTTCTTTTCTTTTGTCTAATTTTTAACTGACACATTTTGCCAACTGTTCTAACAGACCTCTCTTTGCTGTTACACACTCATTTTTCTCTCAGTGCCAACTAACCTAACAATTCTTCTCCTCTTTCAGAAATCATCTTCTGCTTCTGTGGTCCATCAAACTCCATGAGTTCTACTGTTCATTTCTACTGTATGATATGCAATGTCATGGCCCACCAAATCACTTCTCAATTTTGATAGATGGTGTATGCCACTGTACTGGACCTCCACTTTTATTTGATGCTTGTACACATATATGTAAATAGCAATCTGATATTCCCTACAAGAATAAATCTTGAATTATTCTTCGTTTTAATTTGAGTGTCTTAGTTTGATTGAGCATAAAATTTTAAAAAAAAAATTAATTTTATAATTTTAAATTAAAGATGTGTTTAGTACTAATCTTGTGATCTTGAATTTATAGGTAAAATATTGCACTTAAAAAACTTACTAAATATAGAAAGAGATACTAGTTTTGGTATAGACAAAAAAAGAAAAGTAAAATACGTAAATTGGGACGGACGGAGTTTTATTATTGTTCTACCAAAATACTTATTATTTTTTGCTTCTCAAAATTTATATTATATGAACTTTGATAAATATTTAAGATGTATTATTTTCACCTTATTGAACTGCAACTTATAACATTTTTTATATAGCTTTTGAATATTTAAATTCTAATTTTAAAATTTTAAATTTATTTAATTCAATTTAATTTTAGAAATTAGTCAAATAAATTCTCGAAAAATAAAAGAGAGAGAGTATTATTTATACTTTTTGCCTTTTACCATTAACATTTTATGTAAACTCAACTTACTACTATCTTCGTGTCCAAGAATATGAAACAAAAATAAAATAATCTTTTATTACTCCCTTTATTCCAAAGAAAGAAAAAAAAAATAGATTCAAAGTTTGAAGAGTAGTCAATTATCTAATCTTAACATGAATTTGGATTATTTCTTGATTTTGTGAAATAATCTTTTACATATTTTAAAACAACATAAAAACTGCATTTTATGTAATAAACTTTTAAAATTATAACTTTAAAATTTTGAATAAGGAATTATTTGACTCCTCTGAAATAATAATAATATCACCAAAAATAGAATAGAGAGAATTTCTTTTTTGGTTTCTCCCTGGTGCACAATACTCGTTTTTGAAATTCGATTAATATGAAGAAGTTCCATTACTGGTAGTAAAGCACATCCATTAAAGACGATTGTATTTACGAGGCTTGAACTTTAAACAACAACAACAGTAATTACATATTTAATATAATTGCACATAGGTGTAATATGAAAATAATAGTGTATACGTAGACCTGATTCCTACTTTAAGAAATAGAGAAATTATTTCTGATGGACCATCGGCTCGAACTCTACACCTATATAATCAATATATAATGAGAGTTAGTATACTATATATATATATATATGTGTACAAGAGCAAGGATGAGAGTTTGAAATTTCTGGTTCTCAATATTGCAATATTGAGATTTTAAGAATTAAAAATTGAAAAAAAATGGATATGGAGGGGCCCCCAAGTAGTGTGGAAAAGATGCTGTGTAGAGAAGTTGCTTTGATTGATGGGTAGGGAGTAAAAGTGTGAGGTTTAAGATTTGTACAATTGAAAAGATAGTGCTGCTGTTGACAAAGTACCACTGAATAATAATATATACTCTTCTGTTTTTCCATTTTATTTTTGTTACTTACTTAATTGATATGTCAGTCCCATCCTTTTTCTTTTCTTTTAAATTATATAAATAATGATTTGTTTTAAGAAATAATTTGTTCCCCATTGGGGTCCTCATAACATAATAAAGGAATTAGGGAATCTAATTCCCATAATTTTACCTCATTGTCCTAGTACTGTTTCCAGCTGTAGAGGCTGTCTCTTTATACTGTTTTGTTTACTTAGTTTTTCTTTCATGTAGCCACTGTACCTACCCAACCTTAAAACTTGGTCAAACCATGTTGTCTGGTCAAATACTCTCTTAAGGCTGTGATCTTGCTGGAAATTCAACATTATATTGGCTCCCCACAAATCCAAACTCTTGATCCATCTTTGGAGCAAATTCTTGATTTTATTGACCTCATAAGTGCAAGTTCTCTTGGAAAAAAAAAAGTAATATTTATATCAAATCAATAAATACATAACATGTGTTATATCACTTCGGATCTGGGACTTAGTTCAGGTGGGTTGAGGAACTTGTGACATCTGTCACGAATCCGAGCTCTATTCCCTATGCAAACTAGGTCAAAGTAGAAGAGACTTGATCCATTACCTCCGAATTTCAAAAGATGTAATTAATCGTAAGAATGGATCCCAAATCGATTTCTCGGTCATAAAAATAAATAGAAAATTTCCAGGACTTCATAATTGATTTGTACTATCGGCCGGAAGTTCGAGCAATTTTTCTCTTTGCCTATTCTAAAATTGAACTAATTTGATTTGTACTAATTGGCTCTATATCTATATAGGGATAATTAGTTAATGCCTTACATTCTAAGCTTGTGGTTTTGTACTATGTTACATTTTAATGGGTGATTAATTGATAACACATTATTATCCTCTCTTTTTTTATATTACGTACGTACGTGGATCATAATGAAGAAGAATCAATCAGGCCTAATTTTTTAGGAAGTAGCATATATACATTAGTCAAGAAAGTTCTTAATTCCGTCACGGCAATATACAATATAATCTAGATGTACATCAACAATTTGGTGTCTCGTTTGTTATTATAACGTGATTGGTACTAATAATTCAAAATGAAAAGCATGTGGATAGTTGAATTACTGGATCTATTAAATATAGGATTATATATTCTGGCACTACAGGTCTCTCCTTTACTTGTAAAAGGAAAGGGCATTTTGACCATCCAAATGATAATAGTGTGGGTGGTAAAATTAGTCTACAAAAATATGATTCAATTTAATTTATTGAATAGTTCATGATTTGAATCGATTTTACACTAAAAGAAAATTAAATTAATTAAGTCGTTTTTTTAAAATGGTTGAATCAAACTAAACTAATTAAGTTGATTTTTTATCGCTTCAATCTTTTTCGAGTTTTGTAGTTTTTAAAATCAAAACAAAACCAGACCAAACATTCATTTCAGGTTTAGCCATAATTACTCTCATGGAGGAGAATCCATGGGATTTTCAAAGAAACTTAATGTGAGGAAGAACAATAATGTTTTTCCACATGACATAGCTTTACCTACCTTAATTGATTCCCAACAATGAAAGAAAAACACTAACTTTGAAGGAGAACGATCAAAATTCACTTTTGAACTTTGAGATGGGTTTTCTTGAAAACCCTAGGTTTTGTAGGTAGGATCTCGCTTACAAATTAATCATTAAAATTATTTAGGAATTCATGGAATAGGCTAACCTTGATGTGGGAGGACTTGAGAAGAGAGTAGGTTTTAGGTCTTGGAGATGTAAAAAAGTGGGAGAAAAATCGGAAAAGTCATATTTATAACTGTTTGTGTCAGACATTTACGGTAGGCCAGAGATTCAGTTATGAAACGTGGAATGCATATAAGCTTCGGGGATATGGTCATAATTCAAATTGATTCCTAATTAAGCAGTGTATCAAATATTTGATCATCCATCTACGATTTCTAGATACAGTCGTAGATCTCATCTACAGTTAGTAGAATTGATTGTATCCAAATCTTTCTAGCCTGGAGTCATCATTCACGGTGCTATGTACTGCCGTAGAAGTCACTTATGGTTTGTAGATATGACTGTTACATGGATACCCCTCCTAAAACAGTAACTCAACTTTGGGTAGGTCTCAACCACAGTACAATCTATGGTCCATATATTCATTTTACGGTCGTACATATTTCACATTTAAAATCTTGAAGTCTCAAAATGCGTTCCTCCCTTGAATCATTGTACAAACCATAAGTCCTTTTTACGGTTCATAAATTATGTCTTCTGGGCTGTAATTGGGTAGGTCTCCTGTAGATCTATTCTACAGTCTGGGTTGATTATATAGCAAGTATGGTTCGTACTTTGGGCTAATTTTTCAAATTTCAATTCTTTCAATTCCTTGACCCTTCCATACTTGTGAAATTTAAAATCAAAACCAAACCAAACAAAAAAATTTCAGTTTTATTATTCAGTGTGGTTCAATTTTTATTTTTTCGTGAACACCCTTACTGTTCAAGTTTGAGAATATTAATGATCCATCTATTTACTAGTTCAACTTAGTTTGATTCGCTCAATTCAACTCATCTAAAAGTTGAATGAATTTGGACTAAATATGTCTTTTTTTAAACAACAAAGGCAAGCTCATATGCCTTTAAATTTATAAACTTGTCCAAGGCACAAAGGCAAAAAATGCCAAAAACTGGCCCAAAAACACAAAAATAGGATTAGATGAAATAAAGAAAATTGGAAGCCCTTCCTTCTTCAGACAATACCTCAGTGGCTCCGACATGCTTGTTCCTCCTCTCTATGACTTCAACTTGTGTCGCCGCCGGAGACTTGCACCGCTACTATCTCCACTGTTGACAGGTAAATAAGCCAATACTTGGTTGGGTTTGACCGGTTCTTCCACGAGGTCTGGATCAAATCAGGTATGCGTTGAATCGATCTAGCCCCTTCCTATTCTTCTTCTTCTCATGAATTGTTACTCATAATTTTCCTTTTATGTAAAAAAATTCTGTGCTTTTACTTTCAGGTCCAGTGGGATGGTTCTCCTCTTTCCTCCAGATAAGCATTCTTCTTCCTCTTCTGTATTTGTCTTTTTCTTTTCCTGAGCTCGATGAGTTAAACCTCGTTTGAGATTAATACCACCATCAGAACTCCAAATTAGGGTTAACAAACACATCAACTTGTCTAATGCTTTAACGTTGTTTGCAGAATTACTAACTAGGTCTAAAATTCACCCTCGTACATGCCTATATCCTGATTTGGTATACATGAACACCTCAAAGCTCTCACCAAGTGCGTAAAATCACTCAAAATTTCTTCAGACTATCGGAAACTGCAAGGAAGTGAATTTTCTTCTAACCTGTTAAAAATGCTTTCTAATAGTGTTCAAACTGACTGTAACTTTCTTCTGATATGTGGCATGCCTGCTTTGTCCATGTTTATAATTCTCCTCCCTTCACTAGGAATGTCTTGAAATTGGTTTATCTGATAATTACCTGCAAAATTAAAAACCATGTTAGCAAAAAAATCAACAAGAGTATTTCCTTCCCTTTGAAAATGTTGTACTTTTATTGACAAAGCACTTCTTTGTCTATTAATGGTGTAACCTCCAAACTTACACTCCAAAGGACCTCCCATTTCTATGGTTCAATTTCTATAATTACTTGTTTCACCCTGTTCTCCTTACAAAACATCAGCCCTTGTCTAATTGCACTAGCTTCTGCAACTAAATTAGTGGTGTCTTGGATTTTAACACTTTTAGCTGCAACTAGATTGCCTTGATGATCCCTTGTACAAAAAGCTGCAGAGTTGGGCCCAGGATTATCCTTAGAGCATCCACCAGTATTACATTTTAACCAATTTATAGGAGGATTCTGTCATCTCACAATTGTGATACCATATTCAACCTTATATCCTTCCAAAACACCAATAATATGATCCTATCTATTAACTGTTATACACACCTTAAACCTACCCCTTATCACCTTTAAGATAATGTCATTAATGTTCTAGATGGTCTTTCCCATAGAATAAGCTCCATCATGCACAATAGGTTTCTTCTCTTCCACGGAAACCAAAAACTCACCATAGGCACCACTTCAAATACTAGTGTAATTCTACTGCTGCCTTCTACTTTCCACCATCTTCTTATGAATTGCTTCAATTTCAAAATGGAATCTATTATGTCTGCCACTCTGGCATAATGATCCCAAATTGTAGTAGCAAATTTTCCTCTTAAAAACAAGTGCTCAATATTTTCATTCTATGAATTAGAACAACAACTACATAATGGTGAAATATTAAGATTCCATAAATCACTAAAGCTACTACAAGAACTTTTCCTTGCAAAATCCTCCAAACTAGAAAAGAGATCTTGAAAGGTAATTCTCTTACCCATATACTCTTTATAACCTCCTGAAATTCTCCTTTCTACGTCGGAAGGCCCCAAACACTTTTAATATTGAATTTTTCTATACTAATTTGTGTACACCACGGTTTATCCCCCTGACTACATAACTGCACCTGACTCAGATTTCTTCTGATATGTTCCACCACATAATCTGGAACTGCATTATGTAAAGCTTCAAAATCCAACCCTTCCTCCGTTAGAAAATCTCCTATTTCTCTCATAGGGTGGTAGGTTGGGACTTCTACCTGGTGTATATGTAAAGGGCCAAGCTGGGTCCAATTATCAAACCATATTGTAGAGGTTCCACCCCTAGGTTTTCACACAAATGTTGTTCTATTTTGTCTCCATTCTCTAACATGTACTTCCAAATTTGTGATCCCCCTTTTCATTGGACAAGTGTTAGAATCTGCTTTTAACAATATTTGATCCATAAAAAATTGGACCACAAAGTATTCTATATCCTAAATCTCCACCATAACTTTGCATACAAGGCTTGTGATATATCAAATAAGGACCTGAAGCCAAGACCTCCTTCCTCCTTAGATAGACATACCTTTATCCATTCTGTCCAGTGCATACTTCTGCCTGACTCCTTATTGCTCCAAAAAAATTTAGCAAAAATCCTGTGAAGTCCTTTATAACATACTTAGGTGGCATAACAACTGATAGCACATATATAGGAGTGCTTTGTAGAACACTATTAAGAAAAACCTCTTTTCCCCCATAAGAGAGCATCTTTCCTTTCCATACTTGTAGCTTTCCCCTGACTCTGTCTATCAGTTCTGCATAGTCTACTTTTCTCTTCCTAGCATGAGTAATAGGACAATCTAAATACTTCATAGGAAAAGAATCTTTCATCATTCCTATATTTTGTTCCACCTGCAGGGGTGTTCCTGTAGCCACCTTTTGGTATAGGTAGTACCAACTCTTCTCTTTATTCACCTTCTGGCTAGATTGTTTCTCATATTCCTATATAACCACCATGATCTTTTCCAATGAATAATAATTAGTTGAAGCAAAAATGATGGTATCATTTGCATATGCCAAGTGATTAATCTTAGCACTCCACTTGGGCAAACCATATCCAATATAATGCGGGTCCTTAAATAAAGAATTTAGAGCTCTTGATAAGACTTCTGCTTAGAGATAAAAAGAGCTGGGGAAAACTATATGACTTCTCATTGATTAGTATTGAGCAGTAGTTGTTAGTGGTCAACCTCCACACCATATGTACAAATTTGAATTAAAACTCATTTTCTTTAATACTTTCATCAGAAAAAATCATGACACTCTATCATAGGTTTTTGCCATATCAAGTTTTAGGACTACGTTTGCTGGTTTCTCCCTTTTAATAATATCAGTCACCAACTCTTGAGGAGAAGCACATTTTCAATGATAATCCTCCCTTTCATAAATCTAGATTGATTTGGAGAGATCAGCTTAGGAAGGATATCCTCCATTCTATCATGAATGATTCTAGACAAAATTTTATTAACAAATTACTCAAACTAATAGGTCTCATATCTGAGAAGTATTGAACGTTCTCCTTCTTTGGTATGAGGATTAGATTAGTATGAGTTATAGATTTTGGAAGTGTATTACCAGGAAAAAACTCTTGCACCATTCTGACTATGTCTTCTCCCACTATTTTCCAGCATACTTAAAAAAGCTTTCAAATAAGCCATCTGGACTACTGCAACTATCACCATTTAGCTTGAAAACTGCACTCTTTACTTTTTCTCTATCTAGAATGGCTCCTAATGTTGAGTTTTCCTATGTTGTACTAGAAGGGATATGAGATAACAAAGAAAAATCTATGGCATCTCTTTCCTGATGGAATTGTCTTTGAAAGTGATTTACACCTTCATTTGCAATGTCTCCTTCATTTTGTCTAACTTCTCCCTTTGAGTATTCTGTATCCTAGTCACCTTCATCCTCTGTCTCCTCCCCTTCACCAGGCTATGAATGAATCTGGTATTTCTATCTCCATTTTCAAATCATTCATAACCTACTTTCTGTTGCCAATAAACTTCTTCAAAATGAAGGTACTTAGCATACTTTGTCTTGGCTCTTTGCATTATAGATCTGTTTTCCCTAGATGGACACTCTTCAGATAATTTGTCCTTTAATTTTGCTATCTCATCCCTTATGATCAACTGCTGAAAAATGTCACCAAAGGTCTCACTACTCCACAAAGAAAGGACCCTTTTAATCTTCTTAACCTTCATTTTGAAATCTAAGAAAAGATTATCTGTCATACTGGTGTCCTAATTTAATCTAACAACCTCCTTAAAACTTTCATATTCTACCCAAAAATTTAGAAACCTAAAAGTTTTCTTTTGAAAAAAATCTTTTGTCTTCATATATAATGAGCATAGGGGCATGATCTGAGCCAATCTTAGATAAATGTTCAACTTCAGAATGAGAAAATAGATTTTGTAACTCAGAGTTAATCAAGATTCTATTAAGTCTCTCAAAAATGCAATCATTTCCAGCCCTCCCATTCCACCAAGTAAAGGGATTCCCTTGAAACTTTACTTGAATAAGGTCACAAGATTCAATACAGGTCTTGAAATCTTCATAATCTGAGCCCACCACAGACAGTCCCCCTATTTTCTCTTCAGTATTAAGAACCACATTGAAGTCACCTCCTCTAAGCCATGGTCTGTCCATACCATTAGACATAGTATACATACTCTCCCATAATTCCAACCTCTGATGACTATCAAATTTTGCATATACAATGGTAATGTAAACACTAAGTGCAATAGCCTAATTTTGCAGCAAAATAGTGATTTATTATTCTAAGTTACTTTTCATTATAACCTCATAACCATGGTTTGAAAAGATCTAAATTTTTCTATTGCTGTTATATGTTGTTCTAGGCATTCTCAATCTCCTTCTGTATCTGTTGATAAAGTTTCTGGCTGAAAAGGCTCCATTAAGGCCACAAAAGCAAACTTATAATAGTTCTGCAGCACTCACTCGTTGAAATGCATTTTGAGATCTTACTGACATGATATTTCATATTAGAGATTTTATTGACTTTTAGCAAGATGGGAAGTAGCCCGTCTTCTTGGTTGTACTCTAGCTGGTAGTGCCTCCCTCTTATCCTGTTTTTTGCCCTTCCTAGCAGTCTTAACTGCTTTCAATACTCTATGAGATAAGTCTGCATCCTTAAATATCTGCTGCTCATTAGTATCTGAATTAGCTGTGCTATCTACTGTCTCTGTGAGCTGTTCCTTATCTGCCCCTACTACTTTATGGGTAAGAATATCATGTAAAGTTGTAATAGGTGAGTCTGTTTGTACCCTCAACACTAGAGAATCATTTGTTTGCACTGTTGTTGGTGGTAGTATAATTGATTTATTATTTCACCTCTCTTCTTCCACAGTACCCTGCACTTTTTTGTCATCATATATCGTAATATCCCTCACGTCATCTTGTTTGTCACTAACCATTTTCTTTTCAGGTATATCTACAAGACTATTGGCCTCTGATAATGCAAATATCTTTTCAGGTTCTGATTCCTTCTCCCATTCTTCTTCCTTATTCTGGCTATCTTTTTCAAAATCAAATTATTGACTTTTTATGAGTTGTTGCTGTTGAACAACAACCAGTACTGTCCCCTGCCCCATCAATAATTGCAAGTCTAGTTGAAGTTGCTCACTTCTAGTGGAGGCCCCTTTCTTTGATATTTTTACTTCTGTATTTGCTTCTTAATACTTTTCCATCCAATAGCCATTAGTCTCTATAATATTATTTGTGCTACTGTTCTCTACCTGCATGACTTCCTCACTAGCTAGAACTTGAAATTTGTTTATCAAAGTGGAAGGGTGTGATTCATCACTACTACCTCTACATTTGTTATCCCTAACAACATTCCATTTCCCTGGGTCACCCACAATTTACCACTAGACAGTATTTTAGCCTTGCCTTTTGGTAATCTAGAGACCTGTAACCCTCGGTTCTACTGCTTGCCATGGCTGCTATATATACTTTGACGTGTAGCATGATCTTCTGTGTCTCTGTACTTCTTCAAGACTCTACAATTCTCTTTTTCATGCCCTTGCATTTTATATTCAAAGCAGTACTTCGGGACATAATCATATTTAATTTTCACCATATTTGATCTTATCACCCCCGTGGCTTCATTCTATATCTTCATGTGAACACTCTTTGAAAAATGTCCTTTTAGATCCACCAAAAATTTTTACTCGAGCGCAGCTAGGCCTTGTTTTATTCACCGTAGCTTGGTCTAAGGGAATGGGTTTACCCACTGCCGATGCTAAGGAGAATAAGCATTCTTCGACAAAGAAGGTAGGTAGTAGATTTGGAAAAGAGATCCATGCTATCGCCATAATGGTCTCCTCATTGACTTTGAACCCCGAATCATATATCAATGTACGCATAAGATACTAGTACTCATCCCTGCCGGTAACATAAAAGGTTCCCTTTGATACTAGATTCACAATATATTCTTGTAAGGATAACCTTGTAAGAATGTGTCTACTACCAAAAAGACCAATCTTCCATTCTCCTTGAATACCGCATTGTTGAGGGACAATTTTCCTCAATTCCACCAAGTCAGACCACTCCAAAGTGAATTTTTCAATAACTGCAAATTGGAGTTCTTCTATTTGATTGATTCTAGATACCTCTTCCTTAGTCCACTTACTTGCGGGATTCCATCTATTATTGTGATCTCTTTTCTAAGATTTTCATTCGATTGCATATGCACTTTGGGTTGAACAGTTGCATTAGCAAATGAGATATCCGTTGGTGCCCTTTGACTGCGACCAGTGTTGTTTATATTGAGAGTTGTACGTAAAGGAGTGAAATTTGATAACTGGTCCCCCTCCCCCCTGGATGTTCGACCGCCGTCCATTTGACACATGAGTTAGGGTTAAGCATCGTCACACATTACTCTCAGAATCCATGTTTCAAAAACTGTTGAAGAAAAAACTTAATAACTGCAAATTGAAGTTCTTCTATTTGATTCATTCGGATTAAATATGTAACTCGAATTAACCTATGAAAATTTTTATCTAAAAACTTTTTACATTTTTTTTGTTTGATGTGTTAATTATAGCCCTAATAAGGAAAAAATTAAAACTTAATATGAGTTAGCGGGTTGGGCGTTTAACCATTTTTAGTCATTCTTGGTTCATCACATTTCAATCCAAGTACGTTTTAGGCAAGCTGGGTATTTAATCATTGTTTAGCCCATCTTAACACATTGCATCTCAACTTAAGTAATTTTCGGGAGAATTAATACACAATTCATTTTGACTGGGAAAAGGGCACAAATACACTTTATGGCTCCCATTTAATTTTGTACCTGATGTTAAAAAAATTATTAAGTTTATCCGCTTTGGGCACCACTTCAAACATCCATGGCTGAAGTTGAAAATTCGCATTTAATTTTAGACATTTTTATCTGAAATAAACATCACACATTTTCGTCTGAAGTTTAGTATAACTTGTCAGACCAACTTCAGACATTTTTTGCTGAAGTTGTGATTTTGGTAAGGCCTATTTCAGACATTTTGAACTGAAATTATGGACTTGACATGGCGAACACATTCTTTACTGATGTTGTAGCTTTGACAAGGCTTAAGATATATAATGGTTTGCCAAGGTCAACTTCAGACATTTTTTATTGAAGTTGTGGCCTTGAAAAAGACTAGCTTCACACATTATTTATGAAAATTATGTCCTTGACAAGGTCAAACATTAGACATTGACATGAAATCAAGCCATATTTTGCCCCAACTTCAGACATATATGACTTAAATCCAATAAATCAATTAAAGTAAAAAAATAAGAACAAGTTTTTATTTTTTGTGCAAATTTTACTGAAGTAGGTTGATTTTTTATCTCTGTAATCTTTATGTATTTATCTTTTACCAAATGCTAATAGTGCACACAAGTACTTTTTTTAGCATGTGAATTTAAATATAAATATGAACTTTATATTTTTAACTTGTCTATGAATTTTGAATTTAAGTTAAAAGCAAGCATAAATTAAATAAACATTAAAAATTGAATGCAATTTAAATGAAAACATTCAAATAAAATGTCTCGTAAATTTTTTATGTTTTGACCCCTTTGAATCAAATCTAATTCGTCTATATCACGTAAATATGACAGATGATGAAATTTTTTGATATCATATCAATCAAATTACCTCCTATATATCGAACAAAACCCCAGCCAAATTAGGTTAAAATGAAAAAATTAAAAATGAAAATCTAAATTAAAAATCTATCGAAATTTCGAAAAGGAAAAATGTCGTACTATGTGGGCAAATTATTACAAGTATCTTAATTTACAAATTTATGCAAACTTATGCTTCAAATGTTCCAAAGACAAATATGATGATAAGATGAGAGATGATTGACACGGCACACTAAACTTAACAGTGTAGGCACTCACATCAAATCATTTCTCTCATTACAACTGAATTGGGGTATCCCCAGCTACCTGAGGTCAGTTAGGCTGTCCAACGGGACGAGTCAGAATGATTAAGTGAAACTGCGGTGAACTACGGGATAGCAAATTTTATTTAGACATTCAAATTATGATATTTTCTGATTTAGTATATAAAAAATATAATAAAATATTTCTATTAGAGACACGCGCATTTCGTTTTCAAAAAATTTGTAGTACTAATTGCGAATCCTCCTTAATCATAATTAACTGAAAAAAGACTCGTTAAGAACAGTTTAGTGATTAATATGTCATAATTAAAAACCATGTAAAAACTCGAAAATGCAGTAGACAAATCCCAGATGATAACGCATGCGGCTTATTATGGGCTTTTTTTGGGGGGGGTGGGGGTGGGGGGGAGTGGGCCTTCAATTTTGAGTTCTCATAAAGATTGTGGTCCTGCCCAACTAGCAATGATGGGTTTGATACCTCAAAATAAAGAGAAGAATCTCTAAAGGTTATATATATGTGCTTAATCAGATTCTTTAACTTTAAACATAATCAAGTTCCACATTCAGTTCATGCTTTGCTTTATTAATCCCTTTTCTATATTAACAAACAATAATAACATTATTAATCTCTCAAAGAAGCTTTGTCATCACTACTGTTTATGAAAAGTTGGAAACCCCACTCCTTCCAAAAGAACTATGGTTCAGATTAATTAGGAGGAGGAAAAAATTACAAATTACTTTTTCTGCCAGATGATTGTCGATGTAATTTTTCTTTTTTTAAAAAATAAATTAGATTTCTAATAAATTTGGATTTTCTGTCATTGCAATACTAACTCTTCGATATATTTTTTGTTGGAAATATCGTTGATTCCATTGATAATTCGATTTATCTTGATTAGAATTTTTAAAATGATATAAAGTAAACTAACATCAAATATAGAGCATACACCATCAAGGTTGTATTTAAAATAATTCTAAAAATGATAAGCGGTTGTTGTAAATATAATTCGATCTAAAAGTCTAGAGTTGAATTTCAGAGAGAACTAATGTTTAGTCATAATTGTTTAATATCACTAAGAAAATAAGTTCAAACAATTATTTAATTCTAAAGATTAAGATTCTTATTTCTAACTAGTTAACTAACAAATATTAAAACAGCAAAAAATTTCAAGTATAGAGAATGGTTTGACTTTAAAGATCAAGGAGACCTAGACTTATAATTTCCTATTTGTCGGATTTCTTCTCAATATGTTATATATAACCTTGCCGTTTTATTTTCTACCGATCGTTAATCTTTACTTGTTGTAGTTCTCTCTCGAGAAACCATAATAATTTACTTGACGTATTCTCTCGAACTATTCTAGTTAGCAATTTCTCACTTCTCACCATGATCATGTCAAAGTTTCTTTATCTCTATACCCATAGTATCAATCTCTTATATATATAAGGAGTGACATTGTTCAATAATAACCTAAATATGCATTCTTTCTAAAGTAATTAATAATAAATAGGCACAGTCGGTTGATGTCCATTAATTAATCAATTGAAATAAACACGTAGTTCAACAAGTAGAGAAAGTCAAACTGCTAACATATAAGAAATCATCCTACAGAAGGTCCCATCATCAACTACTCATAATATTATTTAAGAACATAGCATAGAATTCCACAACGAACAAGTAAAAGAACGAAAGAAAGTGAAACTCAAAATCGAAAATTTCTGTCTCTTGCACTTCTGTGGGTCGTCAATTTTAAATCTGCATGCTTCACGCGGATGCAAACGAGCTCCCGCAACTTTTGTTTTTTTCTCCGCGAAGCAATCCTTCACTTTGCTGTTTTGTACATGACCAAAATCCTTGGCTCGTCAAGGATCCTCACTACTTCTTTCAGTTATTTGTTTTCTTGACTCAACTTGCACCAAATCATTTCTTTTCCCTCAATTTTTATCGAATACACCTTTTACAAACATAAAAACATAATAAGCTTGAAACACCCAAGATAACAATGTAAATCACATAAATATGATCAAATTATAAGACGGTAATATATTAGAAATATAGACTTTTAACTGAATATCATATAATTATTTGAATTTGTTGTCAGTTTACAAATACTCCATATAGTTTCTAGTAATTTTATGATTAATTGAATACACAGTATTTCCTTTTTACTATATTTTGCCTATGACATATGACTTTGTAAATAATTGAACGAATTTTGGTTGTCTTTTATAACCTTTTCTCATGGTTGTCATAACAATAAGATTGAATTGAGGAAGCCAATTCTAAGTTTTAAACATATATAATTAAACTTTAAGGGTGTTTTAGTTAATACAAACTCATACTAAAATGTTTGGAAAATAGTCTTTTTAAGTTCAGTTTTTATTAATGTCATATTATATACTTCTAATTTACTTTCAATGTAGCAAGACTATTTTGTAAACAATGACAGCCTATATATTATCATAACTCAATTTGTATGCATGGTTAGGGTCTAGAGAAATAAGTTCTTAGATTTTACTTTTTGTCCTACATTGATATTCATATTGTACTTCCTCTCAAATTAATTTTCATGTTTAGCTTCTCAATATCAAATTATGTTAATTTTTATTGATATTTTAAAATTTTTCTTTTATCATATTGTTTTGAAAAAAATATAATTTGTTGTAAAAATTTTTTTATAATTTTTTAATATATATATATATATAATTTTAGAATATTATGTTGATCTAATTTAATTTAACTTCAACAGTTAATAAAATTAATTTTTAAAATCGAAACATAACAACTAATTTAGAATGAATTCCAAGGGGAGTATTATTTTCAAGCAATGCCAATTTAATTTATATGTAAATATATAAATATTTTTTTTCGACTAAGCAGAGTCGGATGACATTTTGTATTAAGGGGTTGTGCTTGTCATTAGGAGTGGCACAGTACTATATAATATGGTTTTGAGTCGATAATTTTTATATCATTATCATATTAAATTAATTTTGTACTTTTAAGTTTGGTTTCAATATTTTGCAGTATGGTGAATTAGATCATAGTTTGCATTGTTCGACTTATATATAATCACATAATAAATAATTATAACTTTGGCTTTTCAAGAAACATCCCATTATACCTTATTAACACCTTAAACATGTAGAAATATTAAAAAGAAATGTAAGCAATTCTCAAACATTTCTCAAAATATTAAATTTATTATATTCAAAGGGTGATATAGTAAAATTATCATTATATTTAATGTTCATTAAAGAATGTGTTAAGTTAATACTCCCTCTATTCTATTTTAATTGCCAGGATAAAGTTTGCACACTCATTAAAAAAAAATTAATAGGGATGGTAATTTGACTAATATAATCCTATTAATTTTTTGAAAACATATAATAATAATTTTTTTCACATTTTAGACTTTAAGTACTAAGGATATAATTGAAAAAAACGCGGTCAATTATCTCTTGAATTTTGAAACTAGCAATATTTTGAAACAACTATTTTTACTCCCTCCGTTTCAAAATAAGTGGTGTTTTAGTCTTTTTATTTTGTTTTAAAATAAGTGGCGTTTCACATTATCAAGAAGACATTAATGATGTTCTTCCAATTTTACCTTATTTAAATGAAGAGAGATTTATAAACTACTAAAAAACTACATTTTTTTAAAGGTATTTATTATGGATAAGTTAGTAAAAATGCATTTTACTTTCTAGAAGTGAGTAATTTCTAAATGGTATGCCCAAGTTAAAAATATCACTTTTTTGGAAATGGAAAAAATAATATATTCAGCAATTATAATGACATAGAAAATACTGAACAAGTAAAAATAAACGGGAAAAAGTTGTTAATTAATAGGTAAATTTCAGAAACCCATGCAAACCAATATTAATGTGAGAGGTTGGAAGCATGCGCAGAACACGAGTAATAATTAAGCTTTTCCTTTTAAGAATAATATTATAGTAAAAGCTAGCAGTAATAAGGCTGCAGTTTAATTAAGTACTAAATTGATAAGAATGCTGCTATATTTTTTTTATTTGCTGTAATAACAATAATTGTATCGACAACCATGAAGAAGACAATCATTTTCAAGACATTTTTTTAGTTAATTTCCCCATCAACAAGTTTGTTCACAGTCTCCTCTTTATGGTAATGACGAGTTAGAATAGTTTTGTACTTAAACAAATTATATTAATCGTAAATAAAAAGTATGCGACCCACCCATTCCAAATTATGCTCAAATACATAGAATTTCTTTCACCATATTAATCGTTTTTAATCAAACATTTCAAATTTAAATACTAAATATAAAAATAATTATAATAGAGAGTATTTTTTTCTTTTAATGAATTTTACGCGACTTGCACGAATTTAGATTACTCAAAGTTCCAATACGGAAAGCAAGAAATAGATAAAAATAATGCAAAATTTGTTGAGTAACGGAGGAGATAATTAATAGGAAGTTTAAGTTAATGTCTCCGTTATCTTGCAGCAAGAAAGCTGAAAACATCTGAGTTGTTGTTGGTTTTGGAGTTTGGTGTGCTAATATTGGTAGGAGTAGCTATGAGAATTTAGCAAACAACATGATTTTGTTGTGATTATTGTGCTTTCTGCATGGCCTTATAGCTTGCATGCAATTCTTGGGTGTGGAGAAATTCAAATTTTTTGGTGATTGAGAAACATGTACATTTGTTCACATTGGTCTATTTGTGTTCAAAGTCATTTAAAGGAGCTACCTAGTGTCGCATTACTACATTTAATATTGTTTCCAAATAAATTCGGAATTGGATTAAGTGGTTTTGAATCTTTCACTTACCTCTGGGGTAAATCTTCGACATCAAAAGTTAAAATTTATTTTATTTTATGGTTTGCTAATGGAATAAAAGAGGTCAACAAGTTAAAACAATCCATCTTCAAAGTGTCTGTATAATAAAACATCCTCTAAATCAACACGCGATAATAATTGGATTCACGTTAAAAAACAATAGCTAAAAGTTATAATATTATTATTTTGATTTGAAATATACATGTTGATGCTCACTGTTTTTGATAGTCATATTAGTAATTTGAGGAACATCTCTTAGAAAAGTATTTAGTACATATTTTGATCAACTTTTCATCATTTTTCTTTGGCTGAACAACATGCATTCTTACGGTGCTAGTTTTTCTATTTATGAAGCGTGGCTAAGTGATCCAACTTACATTAGGCCTAGTTTCCAGGTGATTTGGCTAATAGTGCACTGAGAAATATAAAATAATGATGTAGGCGGGAATTACCAAGGAATATAAATAATCTCTTATCTTTTACAAATTTAATAAGCATATGAAATAACTAGTGAATTACAAAATTCCATGATACAACAATTGGGGAATGCTTCAAAGTCAAAAAGTATTATATTCACGTGAACCGAGATATAGACTGTGTTTGGTTGCTCAAAAATTTTGTAAAATATTTTTTTTCGGAAAATAAGCTCCTTCAAAATAAGGAAAATGATTTTCCTAATAAAAACAGAAAAAACAAGTCACAGTTTCTTTCCACTCTCACAACTATCCATCCCACTCATCCACCTCCACCTATCTAGACCCCACCACCCTAGCCACACCACCTATCCCCACCCCACCCAACCACCTTCCACTCCCACCCTACCCCTGCTTAACCCCATGCTCATCCTCGTAATTTTATTTTAGATATATACAAATGATTTTAAAATAATATTTTTTACTTGCATATCATCAAGAAAATAAATAAGAAATAGCTTATTTTTAGTACAAAACATTTTCCTTCATATCGAACACATCCATAGTAACCACTCTTCAAGTTATACGTATGGGGTAACAACAAAATATATACGTTGTAGTATTTTATATCTAGTGTATTAATGTTGGGTTAAATCAATCCAATTAAAGATTATCACTACATGTCATATTTGATTTTTTTTTTTCAGCTATCAATATGGAACTATGTTTGCAGATTAATAACTACTCTAGTATTCAGAGAAGCTTATCGTGAGATGGAAACACATTGATTTCATCTCATAATTTCAAATCACAAGATAAAATTGCATTTCCAGACTCCGAGTAAATTCATTCACAGTTGGATTCATCAACTTAGCTGCATTGGACTTGACAATAGTCATTACAAGGCCATGAGATCGATCCAAACAACTTAAAATTGTAGCCTCTATTGATCGTTGAATTGTGGTGTTGGAGAAGAAATTAATTAAGTTCACTTCACTTGGTCCATACATTTATAAAAAAAAACTTTTAATACGGAAACCTAACCCGAAAGGAAAGTTTACAATTTTAGCCACACGGATAAGGACATGTATGCGCCCATAGCCTTTCACCTTTTATAGCCAGAGCAGGTGTATATTTTCACAAATTCATACCAAGTGTGTAATAGTCTATATAAAAAAAAAAATTAGAATCAATGAGTATATATAGTATATACTGATTACTTTATTATTATACCGGCTAAATTTTATACGAAAATAAAACTTAGGGTTAATATTTTAAATGGTCTACTTCTGCTGAGCAGTGTAAAAATCCCAACCCAAAAACTCGTTGCCATGTAGGGATGGCAAGGGGGTGGGGCCGGTGCAGAGCGAGAAAAATTTCATGCTATGCGAGGCGGAGCGGGTATTAGGTTATGCGGGTGTGGGACGGGTTGAAATAATTATTTTTAAAATTGATGCAGAGCGGGACAGGTTGCGGAATGAGAATAACAAGCATGTGGTGTAGATGCATTAAGATCTTGGCCGGATCTTTTTTCTTTTTAATGATATTTCTGTTTAAACAACACAATTAGTTGTTTAACTAATTAATTCGATTCTCAATCGTAATTGCTACTGAGGTGGGTAAGAAATCAATTGTTGCAACAATAATGTACTAGTTAATTAGTGTGTGACTGTCATATAATTAATTATTTGTATAAGTTTAAGCAGTTTGGTAGCTTATATATCATCCTGTTCATTTTGATATATTAGGATGTAGTTAGGAGAGGTAAAAAACTATATAGAGTAAAGGAGTTTGTAACTTAAAAAACATTCTTTTTTTTTACTACAGGGAGATGTTAGTATGGATAGGCAAAAACTGTTTACTAAAAGCAAGGTGACGCCTTTTTTAAAAAAAAATTGTTTAGCAATGAAAATATTATTATCATAGAAATTATGCATTAATGATTATTTTTTTAAATACAAATCAATTTTTTTAAAACAAAATTAGCAAATTATGCGGGGCGAAAATATTAAATTATGCTATGTAGGACAGGACGGGGCGGTTAAGTCTTTGCTGATTTATGCGGGTTTTCCCCGCAACCGCACTGCACCCGCCCCATTGCCACGCAAGGTCCGTCGAAACGTAACACATATCATATGTATGTTTTTGTACGGATTGCTCCGATCTTAAAATAGTCTTTAATTTTTGTCTATCAAATTAATGGTCTTAGTTTTTCCCCCTGTTGTTCATTTAATGAAAATTTATGGCCTCAAACTACACTTAACTATGACCTAATTTCACAAGGCAAACATTTTTAGAGAACATTTGCATAGGGCATAAGTTTAATAATATCTAAATTCGCAAGAAAAATCTTTTTAAAAACTTTTTCCGGAGCATAAGTTCAGTAGGCAGAACTTAAATCTTGTAAGGCATAACTTGTGCTTTAACATAGGTTTAGCAGTGTGAATCTCTTAACAGATAATATTCTAAACCTGAACTTATATCTCATAAGGCATAATTTATGCCTAATAGTTTTTATTTTTATTTTTTACTTTATTAATTTTATTTGTCTTGAAGAAAAAAAATTAAAGATCATAAGCTTGAAGGGCAAAAAGTTAAAAGACCGACTTAAAGCGGGAGATTCAAGCGAATGAGCCTATCATATGTGACAATATGCTCCGTTTAAAGGCCAGGCCTGGAATTGAGCATCCGACTCCAGCCCGTTATTAATTGGGAAACCTGGACCGTAATTGTAAGAGTTTAAGTCCAAAAAGGCCACAAGGCCCAGCCCAGTAAATTTTGTACTGCAGGAAAAAAGCAAGGACTGGAAAACGAGATTTGCAACTAGATTTGGGGATGTGGACATGTCGGATTTTGCAGAAATGTACGGCCCAACTTAACGTCATTTGTCACCTTTCTCGTTCAATCATTTTCCTTCAATAATTTTCCTTTTTGTGCTTATAAACAAGGATTTAATTATAGTACTTTATATATATACAATAAAAAAATATTATTTTAAATTATCAGTGTATTTTACTGTTACTGGATATTATTATTTTCCGATGTACTAATCTACACATACTATAACAATTATTTGCAATTGTCTTTTAAATCACCGGGTAATATTACATTCCTTCATATTAATTAAAAATTACAAAGGGGTAGTTTTCCTTTTATGGATGCATAAAATTCATCATCGACTTACAGCCAATTTGATTTAGCTAGAAAAAAAAAAAGATTTTTAAACATAAGTATTTAAAGTACTTTTTAAGTGCTGAAATTTATTTTACAAATAAGTAGTTATGTGTTTGGATAAAAGTGTTGAAGCTGAAAAAAAAGTTATTGATGTGTTTGGTACATAAGTATTGTTAAGCATTTATTTTGGATCAAATGACTGAAATTCCCTTAAAGATGTTAACACTATAAAAAGCGAATTACTATGATATTTATATTTCTAAAATAATTAAAATTTAAATTAATTTATATTTTTATTTATTTTTAATATAAATTAATTATTTAAGTTATTTTTAATTTTTAAAATATATAATTTAAATAAAATTAAGTAAATCTCTACTTTACTTTTTATTAATAATATAATTTTATTTTTTATTTATAAAATTAAATATAATAATTTAAATAAAGAAAAAAACAACCCCATACGTTTGTTGGTGGTTACTATGCAGAGCTAGTGTATCAGGAGTCTGCAAAAATATTGTATAAATGTTTGCTTTATTTTTGGGTCACAAAGTACCAATAACATAAATGTTTATTTGAATCTAGCTACCCAATGCTCAGTAAAGTTGCATTGGGAATGCACGTCTAGTAACCTTTAATTTATGTGAAATTCTTCTTCGGAAAACCAATTTCAACTCAATTTTTGATTTTTTTATTTATGTGTTTTTTATCTTCTGAAAATATGTACAGTGGACAAATGAATGTGGATTATGACATAGGATGATTGATATAACTTTTATCTTTAATCATAGTTTTCAAGTTCAAGTTTTTGAAAAAGAAAATTTTTCGTTGAAGGTATCGTACTTAAAAATAAATTTTATTATTTGCGAATTTAAATTTAACTGAATCTCAATATAAATATTAAAGAACGAAAATGAAAAAAAAAAGTGTTATACTTAGTAGACAGTAAAAACATGTAACTCGTTGAGTCATTATAACTTGGTCTTTTTACTGTTTGGTAAAGAATGTTATGTAATATGAAGGTGTTTCTTTTTCCTTTTTTTTAAAATTTTATTTTAAAGAATTTAATTTGTTTATAATGATATTTTATTTTATTTTTAAATTATACCGTCCGATTCGTTTATTTTCAAAATTACTATATTAAGCTTATTATTGAATAGTTGCCTATACGATATAAGTCAAACTTTATTTTGGATTTATTTATTTATTTCAAAAAGCTTATATGTACTCAAAAGTATGAAAAAATGTTTATATTATTATTTTCAAGTTAGTAATTAAGTTATTTGTTGGTTTTCATTGGGCTTTGATATTTGTTAATGTTGTAAACAACCCACCCCTTTTAGGATAGGAACTCTGAACGTAAATATGTGAATGTAAAGGCGAATTTAGAATATAGTATATGAGTTTACATAAATTTAATAATTTTTTGTGCGAAATTATATTAATGCCTTGAAAATGAATAGTTCTTCAATTTTTAATTTTCGTTTACTTTATGGACGTAGATTTTTAAGTTCAAAAAAACAAAATTTGTTAAATTTGATATTTTGTTAATGAAGCAGGTGGGATCAAAAGTTAAAGATCATCTACCTCTAATACCATTCTCGTAAATCACTCATTGTTTGTTGCCTATATTTTATACAATAATATAATATATCTAGTGTATCTCACAAGTTAGGTCTGGAGAGAGTGGTGTGTATGCAATCATACACTAATCTTGTGAAGATAGATAAGTTGGTTTAAATAGACCTTCGACTCAAATCTTGCCCAAATTTATATATATTTTAAAATTCTCTATTTATAAATAATTGACAGTAAAACTAATTATTTTTATTACTAGTATATACAACTCTATCAATTTAAAATAGATGTAGAAATTCATAAATTTTAAATTTTGAAGTTGCGTGGGAAAAGTAAGAAGCATATCCATTGGGTAAATAATTTGCATTAAACACATGGAGAAGGGGACCTAGGTACTGGTGAAAAAATTGAAGAAGCTGATCCAACACTGTCTTTCATAAATGGTGAATTTGGAGAATAAGGGGGGTTCCATATTTATGACCTTTTCTCTTGGAGACAGTACATACCTCCCCAATTTTAGCTTTGTTTTAACTTCTACCTCTTTAATCTTCAATTTTCTTCTATCTTTCCCTTTGTCAAAAGTACTAGCTTCTCAGAATTACTGTCTTCACCATCATCTCCCTATAAGTGTAAACCAATAATTTATTATTATTATTATTATTTGAATTTTTCACCTAATGTTTGGTATTCGTTTCAAAGTTCGATTAATTCAGATTCGTGTTGAAAAAATTCACTTTGAGAATTAAAGCGCTCTCTACTATTAGCTTGACTGGATTGTTGTTAACTTGTTGTATCGTATTATGTTGTTAGTTTAAATCAATATTTATTTTGATTGTTACTTAAATTTTATTACATTATATCGTTAAATTCATAGTTAGGTGATGACAAAACGTTCCTCTGGTTTGATGTGATCGCGTTGTTACCTTTATTTTGTTTCTCATTTTGTTTTTATTTATTATTTAATAGTCATATTTTATCTTTTACTCTACTTTTCTTGTAGGTTTATCCTTCAAATCGTTGATATGTGATATTATTTAGTGATGAAAAATGATACAATCTATTTAAACGTTATATTCATTAAAACAATATAATATAATATATTATAAAATAATATGTAATAACTATCCAAACAAAATGTAAAAATGACTTCATATTCGGAGTTCTAACTTTAATTTAATCAATATATTGAATTTAATATTTTCGATATAAAATATATATATATATATAGGTAAGAAATCATGAAACTTTAACGAATATATTAAATTTTATACTTAATAATATCAAAAGTACGGTGAAATGATTATGTACTAAAATACATTGAAGGTTGAAGTACTATATTTGGTGTGTTAAATAAGTAGTGTATATTTGCATTTACTTCGTGCTAAATATATTTTATGTGTTATACCAGATCTATCTATATTCATACATTATTATCCAACCATGTTTATACAGTTTCTTTAATAATAAAATTATTTTTTCAATTAGTTAGAATTTAGTAATCTATTGAAAACACCAAGTAATTAAGTGTCTGGTTGGTCACGGATAATTTTTAATTTTTTTTTTGAAGTTTTAATTCAGAAAATTGTTTGGGCCAAAAGTATCGGTGAAAATCGTTTTCATCCCTCATCTTTGTTTTGAAAATATAATACCTCCTTTAAATTTGAACAATAGACATTCTCCCCTCTTTATTTTAAGTGACTTTTTAAAAATATTTGTTTTACCATTATTATTTTCAATCATTCATTTATGTAATATATTTTTATACTATATATAATATTTATTTTTTTAACCTAGATATTTATATTTTCTTATTTAAATTCACTAACATTATAAGTAGAATAATATTTCTATGTATTTTTCACAAAATCTAATGTAATTAAGTATTTTTTTAATTATATGCATTAAATGTGTATATATATATGTGCATGCATGTATGTGTATCAATGTTTCTCCTCCTTCTTATCCTTTATTATCTATATAAAAAAATAAAATTTGATTGTTATTAATAGAATATTTAGTAAATTATAATTTAAAATAGTTTATATTATAAATAAATAATCTTTACTTTTGTCTTTATTTTATTAATTCTTTTATATCTCATTATAAAATTATTATTACCTTTTATTTTCACTTGTATAAATTAATATTAGAGTTTTGATTATTATTAATAAAATTATTTTTTTATTCTACTAATTTACTTCATTATAGAAAGTCACTGACTTATTTACTCAATTAGTATTTTTTATTTGATTTTGTCTCAAAAGTTAATATTTATTTTTTTATTACATAGATTTTAAAAAAATATTATGATTTTAAAGAAGTAAAAAAGAAGGCAAAATATATAATATAAGGGTAAAACAGATATTTTTAAAAAGTCAATTAATATAAAGGGGGGAGAACGTCTATTTTTCAAAATTGAGGAAGGAGTTTAATTTTTAAAACAAAATTCGTTTTAACCACAAAAAATTTAAAACATTCAATTCGTTCAAATATAATTCCTTTTTTCCTTTTTCGAATTTCACAATTTTTATGTCCAAACATCACAAATTAAACTTACAAAAAATGCTTGAACCATAGATTTGCATTTTTTTAACTAGGGGTGTAACTTTTTATCTATCCAAAAATCAATCTAGCCACTGCTAGAAATAGATATTTTTCCAACCATAAATCAATAGGAAATTTGTATTATAAACATGATTGTGTCACCTATATCCCACCAAACTAATTCATTAGAAAAATGCATTGTGGAAAACAAATTCTCACCGAAATAGTGAGAAGCTTCATTATTTTTTCAATATGAAATCATTATTATCTTTTCTTTTCCACCAATTCAACCAAAATGTCGATAAGAATAGCTATTTAATATTTTTCAGTTAAAAATTTTAATAAAAAAATAATAATTTTTCAGTTGTGAGTAAATTAGTTCGGCAATGAAACAATAATTTCACACATCTAATTTAAGAGTTTTTGACCTGCCAATTTTCACGTGGAGTTATCTGCTACCAAAAAAAAAAAGAGGGACCATTTAATTTCTCTTTTTCTTTTGCAACAAAATTCTATTCTATTTACATAATATTAATATTCAAAAAAAAAAAAAGTTTCATAATAGGAAACAAGGTCCCTGTGGAGGGAACAATATATATATTGTGGCCTCTCATGCTATCATAGTCCTTTTCTGAAAATCAACTTAGTGTTATTAACACTTTGAAAACGAATCAACATGTTTTGTGTAGTAGAATTGTCCCACTCTTTCCCAGCTGCCCTGCCATAGTGCTACTATATATTGTACGGTTTTTATTTTCTTCTTTGTTTTTTCTTCTGTTTTTAAAAAAAAAAATATATTTCAGCATATTTAAGATATACTTTTGTAAGTAAATTTTACTGGAGTTTCACTCACTTTTTTCAATTATATAAGTGGTCCTCAAATATAATAAATTGATTCTTGTGGTCCGATTTCCCGCGTACATTTTTGTTTATGGACTAATGTTTAAATTTTGAATACTTTTGGATATTTTTATATAGTGTCATATTCTTGTACTATTCACTTTCATTGATTTATCTTACATCCAACTTCTTTTACACCTCTTATTTGTTTAGTTTTTATGCTCAAAAGATAGCAAATTTGGATGGGGTTCCAATTTTGGGTACGTAATCCCAATTAATATTAGGATTTAAGGTATAAATACTGATTTTATTAATGATTTTTACATTATTAATTGTTTCCTATAATATATTGTAGCTTGTCTTATTTTTATTTTATGTTTCTAATCTCACATTTTATGAACTTGTCGTATGCAATTACTTTTAGGTGATCTTATAGTAAACTCATTAGTTGGATTCTCGTAAGTGGTCGGGTTTGAAGAGGGTGGTCCCTATCTTGTGAAGGTAGAGAAGGTTTTTGATAGACTCTCGACTTAAAAAATAAAATAAGAATGTAAAGCAAATACAGTAACGAAGAAGTCCTGTTGAAAATAATGAAGAAGAGAATAATAGGCAACGACAAATAATACGATAACTGAAACAAAAATAATAATAGATAATACTACAATCGAAAAATAAGGTAGTAATAGAGTAAATAATAAGGGCCCATTGTCTGTGCGAGAGGAAATCATGATATTAAATCATATGAGATGAAGTTGAAGTTTTGTTTCGATATGCAATTTGGAATTCTCAAGTTGTATTTTTTTCTCATAAACATAAAAACTCCATAAGTTGTGAAAACTATCAAAATTTCTCCGTTTCTTATATAATCTTATCAGATTAAGGAAAAGTTTATAGTAAAGTATAATACACTATCATAAAACCATACTACAAAAGTACAACACTTATGGATTGAATTTTAGATTAATAAAAAGTAAAATTGAATATGAGTTGTAGTGTACTACTATTTAATAATATTCTCCTACGTGGTTGACAAACTTATATCCAATATAAATGGTTAGCAAAAATTAGTAAGATTATAATACCAACGGCAATTTTTATTTATATATGAAAGAAATAGTTGGTAAATGTAAAAGAGTGGATTTTTTACTACAAAATATAAACTCGTGGGTTAAATTTTATAATTGATAAAGTTCATCTCATGATTTGAAATTCCAAATCAAGCCTTTTTAAAAATTTAGAATTTCATCTCATAATTTCAAATCAAAAAATAAAATCACATATCTAAACGTCTGCTAACAATACCATAAAAGAATTATACAACACTCAACCTACTAACCTTCTATATATATATATATATATATATATATATATATATATATATATATATATATATATATATATAGAGGACTGTGAGACATGACTACTAAGATTATATTTTATAGGTAATAAATAACATTTGAGGTACGGTAGCATGGAGGACAAAAATGTTTAATTACGTGATCAACTGCTGTCTTACATTAATACTATAATGGTTTTGCTTTTAATTAACAATAAATAGCTGTCCACAACCGATTAAGTAATCATTGTTTTTGACTATATAAACCAAAAGGTGACAAACTTCAAATCACATTATTTAGTAGTAGTAGTAGTAGCTTTTAGTTATTAGAATTTAGAAGTATCCATATTCACTTTTTCCCATTTTTCTCCACAAAGATTTCAATCCTTTTGACCATTACAATGACCTTTCAACAACAAAATTTTAATCAATTATACATGTTGGAGTACTGTTCCCTCCTTTCATATATGCCTTCTTTTATTCATTGACCATTTAATTATTATATATGTAAATTACTCTTTTTTCATTTTTTTCCCTCTTCACCACCTACTATATCTTTTTTTTTTTTCATTTTAAATTTTGGATGGATTTTAAAATGTTTTACAAAATGAATAAACTTTTTTGTGTTGGTGGATTTTGCATTTCTAAAGCATTATAGTTATTAGTTTATGGAAGTAGCTTAATATAACCTATTCTTCCATAGATTTAAGTAGTAGGTTAGTTACAGATTAATACTTCTTATAGAGATTTACATATAATTATCTAAAAGGGCAGTCCCTTTTAATTCATGGAGCATTTTACATCATGCTGGATTCAAGAAAGTGTTATACCATCCTTTTAAGGGTATAATGTGGGCAACCAATCTCTAGACATGACGAGCGCGTCTACTGGATGCGATTGAACTAGCGGCAGACTCTTAGAACAAGTGGAGTAAAAAGTCCCCAAGTGAGTGTCTTATGTGGGGTCCGTCAAGAATCAAGGGAGACCTCATTGTTGCATAACTCAAATGGATGAATGTACATTTGATGGCCAGTTCTATGAATCAAAATTTCGAGATGAAGACATCACTGAAAAAATAATCAATTAATTCAGTTTTGTCAAAACCAATGCGTCGACTTGAGTTAGTGACTAAAATACATAATTTACAAGTAGCACGAAAATAACTTTATTATTGCTATAAAATTTTGCTCAAACTATAACCTTTATGATCGAATACCTATATAATACAAAACACAAAGTCTTCAATTATATATTAGTTCCACATGTGGCCACTTAATTCCCTACTTTAAAAGGTTATGCGTAATTATGGCCAGCTAATGAAGTTATTGATAAGGAAGAACAATAAACATCATGATTATGAAGATCAGTACAATATGAGGGCACTACCCCCTCTTGTCATTTCATTTTGGGTCCACTCTTTAACTTTTTGGACCATTTTTGTACTGTCCATGCAGTATCTAACTTTGTCCAAATTTGAGCATATCAATCAATACTTATTAGTGAAACATGCACTTACTATGAATCACAAAGCATTAATTTTCTCTTTTATTCATAATTAATGAACTTATTGGTAACTTTGTTACTCTTTTCGTTTCAAATTATCTTTGACATGTTTTTTTAATTTTTATTTATGTATTAATATGTGTAGGTCCTTCATTTATCCGTCCAGAAATATAGATAATGAGATTGAAATAACATAAGGCGATGTTGAATGGCTCCTTAGCCCAATACTCATGACGTGCTACGGAACTTCAACTATGTCAAGGGAGGGGGACCAAGCATACAACTAGCAGCATAAGAGCCGACTCAGCATCAGCGGCTTCACGTCGAATCTCTCTTTATTTAAATAATTATTTTATTAAGATGTTTGTTATTTTCAAAAATAACTATTACTAGGAATAAAATAAAAATAAAAAATAAGTTTTACATTAAAATTTTAAAATAATAAATCAATTGACATACCTATTTTTAAAAAATCACACATAATTTGAAACTGAGGGAACATTGAATAACAAGTGAAAATTAACATTATTTGGTGCGTATTCCTGCTTTCCCGGCATCGTTTCCTCTTTGTCCCTAATAATGCAAAATTTACCATTACTCAAAACACTTTTCCAATGGTAATTTTTGCCTCAAGTACGTGCACAAAAAGGCACACTCACACGTGTGACTAAAAACAATTAGTGAAGATCAATTATTAAAAAAAAAAACTTCTTTAGGTTAATTAGTGCCACATCAACTCATCAAAGACATGGAATTGCTTTTAGGTCCAACACTATCAAAAGCTAAAGTGATTTTTTAACTAGGTTGTAACTAATTATGACAATAAATCCTTTTTTAAAAATAAAAAAATTCAATCCAAAGAATCTCCCTCTTTCCAACACTTTTTTGAAATATGAGAGGGAATGTTTGTTGCCTTTAGCTCAAAGAAAAGAAAAAGATATAGAATGATGGTGTTATCAAAATGAGAATGCCATAATTTGGTCAAAGGATATACCTTTTCTTTTTAACAAATTATTGAGAACCATGAGTAATTACTTCTTGTACTTGATCAAGAATCCACAAAGGAAGATAAAGTAGATGGAAAATTTAAAATGGGGTCATTTCAATTCACTTATATTACCACTTGATTGTAAATTTCATCATATGAGATTAGACCCTCCATAACAACATATATACTAATAATTCCTTCAGTTTTGTTTGCAAAATTTAAAGCTAAGGATTCCTAAAGGATTTTTTTTTTTTGAGTTTGAAAAAGTTTTCCAAAACAATAGTTACAGACAGGTAACTGGCCCCCTCCACCTTGTCTGTCCATTAGTACCCTAAAGTCATCCACTTACATTCAAATTTAGGAAAAAAAATTAAAATATATAAAAATACTAGCTAAAATCCGACATCCTCCTTTCTTTTCTTTTCCTTTTCACCTTTTTTCAACCAACCACCACCAATTTCTTTTACTTTTTCTTGTTCATGCAAAAAAAAAAAAAAAAACAAGTTACAACAAGTAACCAAAAAAGCAATAGCTGCAGTTTGTCTCATGCATCATTCAGAGCTGCAAAGACTGGTAGGTGAGCCATGGAGACTGGAATTGGCCTTAGTTGAGCAGAGGGAATACAGGCATTAACACTAGCCGATGGTACCGCGAATTTTGTAGGCTTTGCAAAGACTAATGAGGCAGCACATTTATCAGGACTAGCTTCTCTTGAACTGCCAAGACTTGTTACCAAAGATGAAGCATTTGAAAAGTGGTTACCAATCTTGTTCTGTTCATCAAGAATGCAGGTGGCATGGTTACTTGAATTCATCGAATCGATGCCAATCAAATCTTGTAATGCCATGGAGAATGTAGGGTTCCGATAATTTGATGATACCATGTTGGTTGATTTATCGGTTAGTAATCCTATAGAAGGATTAGATGTCTGATACAACACCATTTTCCAATCTGTGATACTCCCATTGTTGTGGTCATTTTGAACACATTCCTCATTCTTGTGACCACCTACTATGTTGTACTCAATGGACTCTATTGGCTCTCTGTCTTTGGTTCTCCTAGCTAGTTCTCCAGCAGGAAGTGTATTGCTGGCCATGATTTTTTCAACGTCGTATCGCGATATGTCAAAGTTTGTTACAGCATTTACACCCCTGAATTTGATTGCAGCAACATCATAAGCCTCTGCAGCTTCTTCTTGTGTGCCTATGAAAATTAAAATGACTGTTAGGGGAGTACACAAATTATGTCTTAAAACTTTAATGAAACATCCACTGAGAAAGAACTTTTTTTTCTTCTCTCTTTATTATGTGATCATAAGGAAGAAACAGCTTTTGGAAAAGTTTTTCAGTCCCACCAAGTATGAGAATTACACCAGCAAAGTAACAGTATAGTCAGCCTTTGACAAGCATCACTAGTAGTGGCTAAAAAAGATACATGGTACCAAAAAGAAAAGACACAAAGTGCACTTCTCTTGTACTAGTAGTGATTAATCTTTAGTTTACATAATGTCAAGGAAATCATATAAATAATTAATCATGTTTAAAGGACTAAATCAATGTAAAAGAGTTTGCGGGGATTTACTAAAAGTGCCAAGATAAAGATCCTTGTTCCCTGCAACTCTTCCAATTCTAGCCTGCCATCTTCCATGCTGATGGTGCCTGTCATAAGAGAAAAAGAAGAAAATAATTAATACACTAATCATTTTGGAAAGAACCATTTAAGTCATTCAAGACAATGTTTATCCATATGAAATTGTAAGTATACCTTGTCACTCCTCTGTAAATTGAAGCACCTCTTGAAAATCCACTGCTTTTCCTGGATAATAATGATAAGAACACAAAAGACTTCAACACAAGCTAATCAAAAACAAAGTACAACACTAATTTTGAGTAGTAATAATGCTCACCTTCTCAAGTGTGCAACATATTCTTGCCGAGTCATATTCTTCATTTCCTCAAGCTCTTTCTGATAATTTTCTAACTGCAAAAAGGCGCCAAGAAAATTGTTATGTCTTATTAGTTGAAGGCATAAAATATAATAACTTGACTTAAGTAATTACACTTACAGGAAAATTAATGTGAGTAGAAGGACCCCAGTATTTTAGGGCAGCTAAATCATATGCTCTTGCAGCTTTTTCTTCCATATCATAGCCCCCTAAAATCCACATCATTTTTTAGTTTAGTGCTAAGTAAAGAAAATAGAAGAATGCTTCTTAAAATTTTGATATTGACAAATTTCCTCACCAAGATAAACTGAAATAAGGTGGAGTTGATTAGAATAGCATATCCCCCAACAAGCAGATACATGACAAAAAAACTCATAACAATAGTCAGACTATGAACAGAATGGGGCCAAAACATGGCAGTCAAAAAGCAAATACAACCAAACAAATTTGTGTGGATTAAATAAAAATTTCATATTAGCTAACCTTGTCTCCCTTTCCTGGTCTGCCCCTCCTTCTTGCAACTATTATCCCACAAATGTGCCTCATACCTACCTGTCCACCTATGTCTGGTGAAATCATATTCACACAATGTCATTTGAAAATCTTACAATAAAGCAGATATGAAGATCAAGAATAGAAAAACTCAAAAAGGCAAATCTTGCCAACTGGAAGCAACCTATTATCACATTGAATAAAAAGAAAAAGCCAAACTCCTTGCATACCCCTCAAAGACATGAGAGATAGAAACCCCATAAGTCAATATAAGTAAAATAAATGGAAGAAATTGACTGACCTAGTGACACCTCTATACTGAGAAGTTCTCTGACCAAATGTGTCAATGGATTTCCTGTGAACAGGTTTTGGAGCAACTTTCCCAGAAGCCCTCTTCTTTGATTCTATGGCTACACATTCCAGCCCAGTAGGAGAAATTTGTCTTGGAGTGACACAGCAGGACTGAGAACCAGCATTCATGGACAAACTCAAAGATTGCAAATCATTACAACCCACTGTACCACCACCAGAACCAGAAGTACCACCAGCTGCAGCAGCAACCATGCTGCAGGTGGCATTTATGTGTTGGTCAATAGCATGCTGCTCTGCATAGTGGCCCCAACTTTTTAGCTCATTTCCAGGCACTTGAGTAATTTGGGCATCACAGTTTGAAATTTGAGTTGGTTTGGTTTCTTCTAATAGCGAATCTTGGTACATGCCATGACAATGCATGGGAGAATAGTAAGGATGGTGACTGTGCACTTGAATCTCTTCCTCATTCTGGTGATAATACAAGCTGTCTAGGCTTAACGCCATAGCCTCCCTATCATGGCTTCCATACTGACTTGCCCCCATAGTTGCACCACCTAAAAAGTCCTCAAGCTTAGGTGAAGAACTTTGCACCATAGCTTTTATACACAGAGCAAAATATTAGAAAAAGGAAAACAAGAAAATTGAAAAAGACTAAAACTTTAGAAGCAAACTAAACTAACCATCTGCATGAGATCTTGAGAGAGCTTCCATGATGCAAAGAGAGCCATCAGATTTTAGAGGCATGACAGATAAAGAAGAATGGAAGGGATTATTTTCTCCAACACCATAACAGAGAGCAGAGGTTGTTGACACATTCATAGGAGAAGATGAAAGGTAGAAACTTTGAGCAACAGCAGAACTCTGATGATTGAACTGATGATGATGTTGATGTTGATGTTGAGTTTCAGAAGAAGTAACCTCCATTTTCATGTGGGGTGAGAGAGAAAAACCCAACCAGTTACTATTAGCTGCACTATTATTATTATTGCTGCTGCTGCTGTTGTTACTTCTGTGGCTGCTGCAATTGCTATCATCATTCATGGACTTCATCTTCATTCAGTTGTTGAGGTTCTTGTAAGTTGTGTAAAGTTCTTTTTTTTTTTCCTGTGGTTCAAGGCAGTTCAATCATTGGAAGAAAATAGGGTAATCATTTCAAAACAAGAAAGGGATAAATAAAAAAAACCAAACAAAAATCATACCTGTAAAATTTCAAGATTCACAACATCTGCAAAAAAAACTTGGCAAGATTTTTCTGTTTTGTATTGTAGCTGCAGCAAGAACTCATGAACCCAGAGAAAATATTTGTGCTCCACACAAGTAAAAGAGGTTAAAAAAGGAAAAGAAGTCTTCACTTCACTTCAATCTATGTGAAAAAAGCCCAAAAACTCTCTTTCTTGTAGTAGTTTCTCATTCTTCTTTTTTCTTTCTTTCTTTCTTTCTTTTTTTCTCACTCTTAAAAAGAGAACAAAAACTGGACCCTTTAAACTAAACAAAGAGAATGAGTTTCAGCAAGCAATGCTGGATAGCACCCCTGCACTCCATAGCCATAGGGATCTGTGTAAATAGATATTCCATCTCACTAGACATATACTATATGCTCTCTCTTTTTTCCCCTCTCTTTTTTTTTTTTCAAAAAATCTTTTTCTTTTCGCTTAACTAAGCAGACTCAAAAACCTTAGCTTATAAAACCCAGAGAGCTACCTAAGATTCAGACCAAGAAAAGAAAAAATGCTCAACTGCCCAAGTTGTTTTCTTTATCAACTTAATGCAAACCCCAGTATTTATTTAAACCATAAATGAAAGAAATAACATGAGCAAAGGTTATATTTGGCTTTTTCTTTATTTTTATTCTAAGTAAAGGCAAGCAATCACCAAGATTGATGAAGAGAGAAGGGGGGGGGGGGAGGAGGGCCACTTCAATCTAGTGGGAAATAAAGAACCAATGGGGAAGGAGAGTGGTCAGAGATAAATATCAGTAATGAATAGAAAGAAATTTGCTTTATGCACAGAAAATGTAAGGAAAAAAATTAAACAAAATAAAGGAGGAAAATGTTAACATAGTAGCAGTAGTAGCATAAGGCAGAGAGGGTTTTTGGATAGATTTGATTGACGGGCAAAGGGCAGGACATCCTGCCCATCCAGTCACTTCATACAGTACAACAGCTTTCCGTAATTTCTCATAAACCATTTTCAAAACTCAACTTCTCTCTTTACTAATAATATAATCTAATATTTTGCCATTTCTTTTTTACATGTGAGTTATATTTTGATATATTCTTTTGAACGAAGTGTTTACTAAAAACAGTCTTCTATCTTACAAAGTTATTTATAAAATCTGCTTCTAATTTTTTTTTTATATCTCATTTGATATTATATTGAATATGTTACCGTTCGTTTTGATATATATAGATTTGATAAATTCAAATTTGTCTTGTGTAAAATTCAATAAAAATTGAAAGCAATGTTTGTAAAAAGTCGTTTTTAATAAAAATTTTAGGATTGGGTTTAACTTCGAGACATTTTATTAAAAATAAAATTATCATATTTATTTTACCACACATTTTAATGGTACTCATGGGTCATACCGCATACGAGTGAAGATATTAGAAGGAAGAAATGATTTTCTAGTATTTTATAAATAATTTTTAGTTTTATGGCTATTTTTATAAGAGATATTCATTTTTATACATAAAATATTATTATTTTTACACATAAAAGATCTACGTAAGTCATTTTCTTCAATTATAAAAGAAAAAGAAAATCTCATTTTCTTATACTATTATTTTATTAAAACCATTAATCCAATATAAGATCTCGTATGATGTGATTTAATATTTGATTGACCGGATACAATTATAGCCTAAATAATATAATGCAGTATTTAGATGATATACAAGATTAATAGCATGTTTCGTCAAAATTTTTGGAAGGTCAAAAGTGTTTATTTTTATTTAAAAGTGTTTATCTAAAAAAAAGTGTTTGGTCAAACTTTTGGGAAAAAATTAATGTTTTTTAAAGTTGTTTTTCAAAAGCTAAAAGAAATAGCTTCTTCGTAAAAATATTTTTTTGAGAAAAATAAACTTAAAAATACTTTTTAAAAATTTAATCAAATATTAATTGCTGCTCAAAAATATTTCTCACCAAAAATACTCTTTTAATAAATACTTAAGTAATCCTTGGATTAGGTTATCAGATTATGGTTGTGTTCAATTGTTATATGTTGTTGGAGAACATAATTTGATGGTGTGACAGTATTATCTAGAGTCGGTATAAATAACTTAAATTTATCACCATATTATCTGTTTTTTACTTTAATACACTCTTTACTAGGAATCACTTAAAAAATATTACTCTGTCAATATATATAATAAAACAAAAAATGCTAAAAACATTGGAAATAATTTGTAATATAAAGCAGTCATTGTTAAATGAAAACAAGTTTATTAGTGGTCCACATATTATAATGTAATAATATAATAAATTTAGTTGGTCATTTCTTAAAATATCTCGGAGAATGGTAATAACTTTGCATAATTTGTTTTGAGTATTTTGCTACTGGAAAAGATAAAGAGAAAAATCAATTTATGTCCTTGAACTTTTCTTTATTACTAATTATTTCTAATTTTTTTAATGTTAAAAAATAAATTTAAAAAAAAAAAAAAGAGAATGTTACCGACATTATAAAGGAAATAACAAAAGAAGAGGATATTAGCATTTAAGGCTTATAACAACCTTATGCCAAAAACATTCTGCTACACTTCACGAATACAATATTGGATTTTTCCTTCTTCCCCGCACTGTCATTTAAGTATTCCACTGTTCCTTCCTTCCTGTGAATCTCATTATTCACACGTATAAAAAAAATTAAGGTAAATGTAATTTTGTCCTTAAAAAGAAATTAAAACACTTTATTTAGGTGGAAGCTAAAATTTTCAGCTTTTTCTTAATAGCTTAAAACAGTTTTACTAGTTAAAGTTACTTCTTTTTTTAAATCTAAAATTTGGCTAAACACTTTTATTTTTTAAAAGATGTAGTTTTTTGTTTTTAAAAAAAAAAAATTCTTTAAAAATTTGGTCAAATAAATTATTACTATCGACTAATTTTATGTGTATCCATTTAGATTTTGAAGGCCTTATATAGAACAATTTTTTTTATTTTTGTTTTACCATTTTTTTTCATTGATATACAAGGCAAAAAGATATTGGATAATCACTGATTAAAAATATACTATAATCTTATTGTCCTCCCTTTTTAAAAATAAATAAATAAAAATTTATCCTTCGATTGATAATTGTTGCTTTTTGTAAAGGAAAAATAAGTGAGCGCGTAGTCAACACCTGCTGCCAGACATAAAGTAGAAGTGGGTCTCTATTTTGCTTGAAATATTCCATGAATGATTAGTAAAGGCCCCCTCCGTTTCCTCTTTTTTTCTTTAGTTGTTTAATAATAATTTATTTCTGTTATATTAATTAAATTCACAAGCTAGTAATTAATTTAATCAAGTCATTTTAAATTAGAGATTTGCAATTGATCCACATTTTAATCAAAGACGAAAGTCTTCTTTTGGATAGTCACTGCAGAATGTTTTCTACTTTAAAAAAGCTAAAAATTAAAATGACCATATATTATTATCTTTATTGTTTGTGTGCTGTCCTTTTGTTTCATTTATTTTTCTTCACGGCATCTAATCAATAGTCTCCAATTTTGTTTTTTTCTGTTCTTTCCAACTGAAACGAAACAATTATTAAAGAAAAATAAATTGTTTTATTATGTTATCACCTTACACCCCTACTACATTAATTTCTCTTACTCTTTCACATTATTTTACTTTTACATAGTTAAACAACGATTAATCAAGTATCACAGCTTAATTTGCTGATATACTATTGCTAGTCAATTGAAAAATCTGGAATGATACTCACCCCCCGGTCTCAATTTACCTAGGATTATTTGATTTGACAAAAAAATTAAAAAGAAGATTTTTAAAATTTTAAAAAATTTATTACTAAAAATTAAAAATTTTCTATCGCAACTTAATAGAAAATTTGTGTTATAAAATATGATTTTTCTACTTATTTACTACCGTACCAATTCACTGAAAAAATGCATGGTGGGAAACAGTTTCTCACCGAAATAGTGAAAAAATTCATGATTTTTTCATGTGAAAACACTATTATTTTTTTTTCCCATTGATTATCGTCAGGAATAGCCACTTAATATTTTTCACTATAAAAATTTCAATGAAAAAATAGTAATTTTTTAGGAGTGACCTTAGATATTTGTGTTGATTATAAATCATTTCATTAGGTTAAATGAGAAATTTTAAAAGTTATATTTTTTATAATTATAAAAAAAATAGCATTCTTTTTTAGATGAACTAAAAAAAAGAATGTGTCGCACAAATTAAGAGAAAAAAAATATTTAATTATTATACACCACGTTGTATTAGTGAGATAATTTATGCAAACATCTCTTTTTAGATCACTATTTCAAAATTATCCCTATTTTTTTAGAAAGTTATATAAATATAACCTTTCAAAAGATTATCCTTCCGTGCAACATTATCTTTGGTCCAATATTTATTCATGTAGTCATAGCTCAATCTTACAAACAAAAATATTAAATTATCGTTTAAAATATTTACAGTAACTTATAAAATTTAGATCGAAACTTAATAATTTCAATTTATTCAAGAAAAAAATTTAGATTATAGTTTAAAAAGTTTATAAATTATAAAACTATTTAATAAATAATTATTTTTAAAAAAGGCGAAAAATTTAACGTTAAAAGAATCTTTATCGAGAAGAAATATCGGAGGAGGATAAACAAGAAAGTTAATGAGTAAAGTTGCTTAGTTACTAAGGATCTTGTTAAGCTGATATGCACGATCACTTAGAATTAGTTAATTGAGTGGTAATCAAAATAGAAGAAATTATTATTTGCTTTTAGTGGTCGTGGGTAATTATGAGGGGAAAAAGAGAAGGTTGAGAGTAAGTAAGAGCACTATTTTTAACTTTATGAAGAATAAATGAAATAATATAATGGAGTAAGTAGCAATGGGGGATGTTTTCTTTATGGTGAAAGGGGGTAAGAATTTTTGCATGCCAAAAACTGCATGGAAATGAGGCCTTCGTGGAGACAGATTTTCCAAGTGTAAATCATTTGGTTTGAATCTTTAAAAGAGAAAAATTAAAATGATGAGTGATAGATTTTCTTTATTTTTTTCTTTTTGGTTTTTGGGAGGTAAGTACTGAGAATGAAGTGTTTGTGCGTGTGGATTTGTTTCCTTTGATTATATGGTAATGATTATTCATTCCACCAAAACACTGCCATGAAATCATTATTAGTCTCTTCTTCCCTTTTTTATTTAATCATTTCATCTTCAATATATATATATATACTGCAATCAAAACTTTTTCTTTGGATGGTTGTCATATTGCATTGTGTTGTTAATTTAAATATAATATTTATTTTGTTTGTTATTTAAATTTTATTGTATCGTATTAATATATTTATTGTTATGTAAAAATTAATTTGATGTGATTGTATCGTTACCTTATTTTCTTTTTTTTATTCTGTCTTTGCTTATTATCTAATAAACTTATTTTATCTTTTATCCTACTTTTTTGTAATAACTTTATTCTGTATCCTACTTTTCTCATAGATTTGTTCTTCAAATTGTTGATATGTGACATTATGTAACGACGAAAAATAATAAAATTTATTTAAATATTATATTTATTAAAATAATATAATATAATATCATATAATATATCATGAAACGATATATATCAACAATCGTTAGTGTCTCTTCTTTCCCATGTTAAGGGACCAATTTTGATTTTTTTAAAAAAAATCCTCCTCCTTTTAGGGGGTTGGGAGATTTAATTTGGTTTATACCTCTAGTTGAGAATATATGGTAAATTTAGTTCCAAAAGGTATAGATTCACTATGAAGATAAAACACTTATTGTGAAGAAATTCTTTATTTAATTTAAAGAAAATCGAACCATTGAACACACCCCACGTAGTCATTAGTCTCTCTTTTTTCTTTTGCTAGAAGGGAGATTTTGGTTCACTCCTCTTATTGAGAATGGTATATTTAATTCCAATAAATTAGGAGAATAGAATCTGACCAACTAATTCCCATTTATAGAAGAAGACGGTGCGGTACAATAAAATTTTCGTTTAGGTGCGAAATCTGAAAAAAAATCGAATCATAAAATTCTATTGTACACAGCGAATTATCAATCTATCATAATATTCTAACTTTTATATGTTAGCAGTTTGTTTTTATTCATTTTTGTGGGGTCAGAACCATAAATAGAAACTAGAATTGAAATTAACTTTCACTAAAGTTATGTGGAAATATATATATATATATCATCTTAGTTGCTTGATGACTGGTGAAGTTAAATGTAATTTATTATGTCCACCACCTGAAACAATAAAATTGAAACCATATGGTAATGTGGTATAATTTACACCTACGACCATGCTATTGAATTTATGTAGCTAGGCAATAACTAAGAGGGTCTATATCTATTTATGGAGTTTAATTAGGATTAATTAATTAATTCGTCAACCATCTTCCTACTTCCTAGCTTAAGGTGCTCAAATATCTTAATTATTTGTGTAATTGAGAGAAATATATCCAATTAAAGAGATTATATATATTGGATTTAATCGAGAGAAAGATGAATCGATGCAAGAGTAACATATAGATAGATATCAGATATTGGATACCATAAGTATAGTACTTGTATGGAAAAAATTATATCGCATATGTGGCAAAAGCCAGATGACGTCACATAGAATTGAGGTTTCAAAGATGAGGAAGTGTAGAGTTTGTCAAAGGAAGGGTAAACAAGGTTCCGAAAGCTACGTCTGAAATCGGGAAGGCCTAGTGCCGGAATAAATCGGGAGAAGATTATTAAGAAAAAACATAGACTCAAGAAAAAACTTGATTTGGAATTTCAAATCACGAGATGAATTTTTCAAATGCAAAATTTAACCCACAAGTTTATAATATTCTATAAAAGAATTTTAAAAATCCACTATTTTATATATATCAACTAGTGCTGGCAAAATAAGCCCATAATTTGATAATCTACCCAATCCGTCCATATTTTAACGGGTTACATGAGTGACTTTTTAGTTGTGTAAAAGTTGGGTTTAAATTCATATTCAACTCATAAAAATATGGGTAAAAGATTGGTTAGCTTAATTGGTTAAGCTTCCAACTTTAATTTTATTTATCCAAATTCATGATATCACAAAAATGTTATAACTTTCTTTCTTTTTTTATTTTTTCTCTTTATAGTTGATCAAAAGTTGAGGTCGGGGGTTCGGAATTGAGAGTCAAGTTTAGGGTCGGTTTTAAGAGTCGGGTCTTGAGTCGATGTCAGAATTTTGGGTCGAAAGTCGTGGTTGGAGATCAAGGTTGGGGGTAGGGGTTGAATGTAGAGAGTCAGGGTCAGGTATCGAGAGTCTGATCTAGGGTCGAGATCGGATTTCAAGTGAGATCGAAAGTCGGAATCGTGGGCCGGGGGTAGTAGTCGAGGTTGGAGGTCAGGGGTCGGGGTCAAGATCTGGTTGGGTCGGAGTTGGGGTCGAGCTCGAATTTAGAGTCGAGGTCAAGGTTAGGGGTCGAGAGTCGGAGTCGAGGGTAGGGGGTTAGGGTCTGAGGCCGAGGTTGAGATCGAGAGTTGAGGTTGGGGTTCGGATTAGGTTTGGAGGTTGGGGTCGAGGGTCAAGGTTTAGATGAGATTCAGGGTCAGGGTCAGGGTCGATATGAGACTTGGGTCCTACGTTAGGGTCGTCGTAGAGTTTGGGAGTCGAAATCGAGGGTTGGGAGTCGGGTCCCGGATCGAGGCCAGGACTTGGGTCCTGGATCGAGGTCGATATTAGCAGTCGAGACTTTGAAAAATATTTTACTTACTTTATGTAAGAAAGCTATTTTTCTTAAATCCGAGGAAAATAAGTCAATTTGCCAAAACAAAAATTCAAAATCTTTAGATTTAACAAACATGAGAATATTGAAAAATATTTTTCAAAAATATTTTTCTTACTAAACACACCCTTACAAGTGATTTACAAAATACTTTAAATCATGTATTAATATTGATATTTCTTAAAGTCCATCAAGCACATTTTATTCCTAAATTACAAATTTTCTTTACTTTGAAATCCACTGATAAATATTATTTCCCTTGTTATTATGTATTTTGTTATATTGAAAAATTATAGAAATTTTCTTATGACTTTTATGATACAACAAAACTAAATTAAGTATTTTCAACATTTCTCGCTTTAAAAAATCTAAAGTATTTTTTGATATTGAATTCTAAAGTAGAGTACTATTTGCTCATGAAAATATGGGCAAACATTACTGTAACCCTACCCATTTTTATCGCTATGAAATATGAGCGGTTTGAAATAGAACCCATTTTATGTTGATCCGTTTTCAACCCGCCCAAATTTGACCCAATCAACCTATTTGCCACCACTAATACCAACTATATTTACCAACCATTTATTTAATAAATATAAACAACCTTTACCAACTATTATATTGAACATAATATAGTTTGCCAACCATTTACTATGTGGGAGGATTATATTAAAGAGTAGTAAGCTAACGACTCAAGTTTAATTTAACTTTTTATTGAACTAAAGTTTGATTTTTAAATTGTATTTTTTTTAGAATGACTTTGTGATAATGTATTATATTTTATTATGAACTTTTACTTATTTGGTAAGATTATATAGGAATTTGGGCAATTTAAATTATTTTTACAACTTATGAGGTTTTTATGTTAATGAGAAAAAAATATAACTTAAAAATTCCAAATTATATGTCAAAACAAAACTTCAAACTTCATCTCATATGATTTAATATCATAATTTCCAAATTATGATTTCATCTCGCATGCACCTTCCGGAGATCCAAAGGCTCCAAAGGCATCTGCAGCTGTACATTAAAACTCCTTATATTGTTCTAAACACTTCATTTATCATCTTCTATATATTATATACACAATAATATTCACATCACTAACTCATTTAAATATCAAATTAGTGAGTCGAAACACATCACGTGTTCTTTAGCTTATTTCAACATTCAAACAGTATCGGTTTCTTGGTAAACAGTGATATAAGTAAAATCTAAATCCAATTTTCCTTATGAATTGATTGAAATCATTTGCCCATAATTTTTGAATTAACTTTAATTTCATCTTTAAGTCGTAAAAAAGAGATCATTTTATATGATCAATTCTGGCTGGCCGATGTCGAAAGTCGTAGAGCCTGCAGCTAAAGGCCAGCTAGCTCTGTAGTAAGTAGGTGTATTTTTTTCATTAAAATACTTTAGATAGAAAGAGAAATAAATGAGGAAATGTAATCACGTGAGAAGTGAGAGGGGAGAAAAAGAAAACATAAAATCTAAAGGAAGATCCAAAAGTGAGTTACATTACATTACATTACATATAATTGGCCAAAAAGAAACAAAGGAGGATTTATTATATGATGGGTATATCTCACAATTATTTTCTGCTTTGGCTACTCCTCCATCCAGCTGTTTTAATGTCTCTCTGACTACTTCTTGTCCTTCCCCCTGTTCCCCCTCTTCTGGCCCCAATACTCTCATCACACTACAAACTACGATTACAAAAAATCAAAATTAGAAGGGGGTGGTCAAAAATTAGGATGGAAGTTTTGTAGTTAGTTGCACATTGTCTCGTTTAATTATGAGACATACATACTTGATGGTAGTTTAGAGTATTATATCTGCTTCTTTTTTCATACTTGTACTATTAGTACTACTCTTGTAGTTTTTTATTCTTCGATTTTTGTTATTACTAGTCGCTTCAATTATTGATACAATCTTAACAAAACTACACCCTAGAATAAGGAGAATCACACCCCAAAAACTAGCTACTAAGGTGGGAGAGCCCAAGGCTATATAAGCCCCACACCAGTTAACCTATGTGGGACTCAAGTCCCATTCCTTGCACTAATATCATAACATATTCTCATTGTTTCCTCTCCTTTGGATTTTGTTATTACATATCGTTTCATGTGCTTTGATTATCGTATTATTATTATGTTGTTATTGTGCCTTTTTTCACTTCCGTATTTTCTTTTTCCAAACTTTTTTGAAATGCTTTCCTTTGAGTTAAAGGTCGACCTGAAGCAACCTCTTTATCTCCACAAGTGTGGTAAGGGGCAAAATATGAACACACTACTTTCCCTAGATCCCACTTGTGAGATTAGCCTAAATATGTTATCGTTATTACTGTTATTTAGGGACATATCGGTTTTACATCCATTATAAATTTTACTTTAGTTCTATGATATTTTTCATAGTAAAAAATTATACAAGAGATTAATAAATAAACTAAAAAGAGAACTTTGAATTATGCGAACGGATCATTATTAAGCTAAAACAATTTAAAGATATTCATACAATTCTCTATAAAAAGTCTCATACTATTAAGGGTATTTCTATATCTTATATATATAGTTTCTTTTCCTTTTCAACTATTATTAATGATCATCCTGTAATTGTACACACAACCATCTTCCCCTCAAACTAAATTTCACGTGCTCATCACCAAGACTCATGATCTAATTTGGAGGGAAATATTGCGTGTCATTTGAATCATTCGAGTATTAATGATCATCAAATTCTATAGACTTCTTTTTTTGCATGAATGCATATTGTCGGATCTCATACTATCACTCTGTCATCTTCCCATACTCATCACGCCAAATTCTTAACTCTAAAATAACTTTAAAGATACTATTAACATAATGAAATATATTTTTAACTTTCTACATAGTACTTTATTCACTCACTAAATGATCATAAGATATCATTTCCACCTTTGCTATGGAGTTACTTGTTTCCAAAAAGAATATTAATTATAAAGTTACCATTAATGCACCATGAGAGTATAATGAACATTAGTCTTGAATGTCCAAAACAAGATAATTCACAAGGGGAACATAAGTTTGATCCAATTGAACAACCTAAGTGGTCCTAATAATACTATAATGAAACATATATTATTTGCAAGGACAATGTTAATAACAAATAAATAGAAAACTAACAATGTTATATCCACTACAGCCTATAGGTTATTAGTAGTATAGTAGCCCTTTCTTTGTCTCTCAGGTCTTAAACTTTCATCTGATATGTCACCCTCTATACTGAATTGTATAGTCACTATCACCTTAGATTCTCTCTCTTATATGTGCTGCACAAGAATCCATTAGTCTTTACCTTAAAAGTCATAAAGACCAAACAAGTTTTTTTCTTTTCTTTTTCTTTTTAAATAAAAAATTTCATGACACACACACAAGATAAACATTCATTAGAAATCCAACAGGTAATAGCCAATGCCTTTCAAAAAGTTCAAAAAATTATCCCACTTGGATACAAAATGTGACTTTAATGTTGTATGCTGCTGATGCAATGGGCCTGATATTCCCCTTTAATAATAATTCATTATGCTACTTTTTTTTTGGTAACCACTTTCACTATAAAAGGAAATTAGACTATAAGGTTTCTTTTTCCATAATGGTGTAAGATGGATATTAAGGGCAAACATGTACCAATGTCTTGCCACTTTCCTCATTAATTCCTTTGCTACAAAAAACACTTATCACTTCTTTTCTTCCCCCCCCCCCCCCTCTTCATAGCTACTAGCTAGTCTAGTACCACAAGTTATATTAGCACCAGCTAAAAACAGTACTTTGATTTTACATCCACTACTTTGGATATTTCTTCTTTCAAATTTTAATACTGCTATGTTTTCTTATGTCCTTGTTAATTTGTGTATTGTTTCAAAATATTTATCAAGTTACCGTCAAGTTTGGCTTGGATTTGCCTTCTTAGCTAATTTAGTTATGACACTATGTGATGAAATAGATAAAATATATCTTCGCTTTTTAATTAGCCGTTTCGAATTCAAATTTTGCATATGAAAAAGATTGATCGAGAATACTTCTCGCTTTAATGGGTTTTGTACAGCGCAAATTCGGATTTAATGATAGCCCGATTATTGAACATCAAGTGAGAAATAAAAAAAGAATTTAATCACAAAGACACAACTTAAATAGGATTTAAAAAAAGTAGACTTTATTTCTATCTCCGTGAAGTAAAGAAGTAGTTTCTTAAGATATCTCCAACCCATCTCCATTTTTTGCTACAAACTCCAAATTTGGAGCGAAAAAAAATGAAGTTTTCCTCAACCTATCTCCATTTTCACTCCAAAAATGGAGTTTGAATAGTGTAACTCTAAATTTGGGGTCCCACTATTTATCAACTCCATTTTTTGATTTGAATAAAATATTTAATATAAATTGTAAGATCATTAAGTCTCTAATATTCGTAATTATTTTTTTATGAAATATATTTATTATATTAATTTTCATTTAAATTAATATACAATTTTTATAATGAATTTCTATATATAATATATATTATATACCTGCAATTTATATTATTTAAAAATATAGAATATAAAATAATTCTATATTAAATGATTATATAAGAAAAAATATAAATTACGTAGGGAGATTATGTAGAGAAAAAGCAACAATTTAATTTATGAATTAAGAATAAAAGAAGAATATTTTTTTTGGAGTAAAAAATGGAGTAATGGATTAAAATTGATTTTCTTCAAATTTGAAGTCTAAAGCCAAAAATAGAGTTGTGGATCGAAAATGCACCCCTGGCTACAAAAAAAAAAAAAGTGATATCAAAAACCATTATTGAAAAGAATTTAATAACGAACATATTGGTAAATTTAAGTTTCATATTCGATCTTGTTGTATGTTTGAACAAAAAAAGAAAGTCACTTTTCAATTTGAAAATGGTTTAATCTAGCCATTTACAATTTCAATAAAAATAAATGATCCTGCAAAAATGTTGCATTTTATTTTCAGACTTTATATATATTAAATATCTTGAAAGATTTGTCATAAAACTTTAAAAAAGAAATGGTCAACAAACTAAGAAACAACTCCAAATTCCAACTAATATAGGCTCTCTTCTAATTGCAGATTAATACAGAATCTCAGCTTAATCATACAAAGTTAAAACAGCAAGGTCAACTATTTTTTACAGCATATAATCTGCAATTATTTTCAATTTATTTATGAAAAAACTTTAGTTTCTCGATAAATCTGAAATTAGGGGAACTTTGACTTCAGACAAAATTAGACATTGATAGATATAATGTGATGATGATTGACTTATTTAACACCAAATGACTGACCTCAAAATCAATCAGAAATTTCAGAAAAAAGGAAAAGTATGACAAAATAAAAAAGGAGCAAAATTCAAAAATAATAATAATTTAAAAAGAAACTCAGTCAAACAAAGATTGATCTGACAGCACCAGCCACCATTGATAAGAGTAAAAGAAGGCAAATTTCAAACTGAGCAAAGGCAGTGAGTGGTGGCATTTCTTAGCTGCCCAAAAATCCATTTGATGGAAACCCCACATCAAAATTATTTTTTATAAAAGATTTACTCGAATCAGTCCACGTACCATCAAAATTTAGACAGATAAGAAAAAACTAACCGAAACACTATATTAGCATGTTTTGATTGACTTATTTTAGATATTTTTAAGCTAAAATAATTTTTAAATATTTTTATATTCTGTGCATATATATAAACATTTATATATATATATATATATATATATAAAAAGAAAAAAGAAATGTGTTAAACAACTTTATCACTATTCATATAGTGCTTGGCCGACCTAACCTACATTCCCTTCCCATTAACAGCATAGGCCCCTTTGCCACCCAGAAATAATGCTGCAAACGTCTCATCACTGCAAATCAAAGATTCTGCAGATTGGTTGGCTTTTTCTCCAACACAGATTTGAAATATTTTATGCAGATTTTTTTTTTTCTTACATGCAATGGACATAACATAATCACATTCAACCATAAAGAATTTGTTTTAACCTACTTTATGCTCTGCCACGGCCGCTTCTCCAAACATTTTGAGCAATAAAATAGTCCGAAAAGATAAAGGTAAAGTTTGCGTACATTCTAAACTCTTCAGACTGCCCAACTTGTGAAATTACACAGAGTATGTTGTTAAAATAGATGTAAGCAAGCAGCATTACTGCAAGATTTTCTTTATCATTTCAAATCTTAATACAGCAACCCCAACTAGTAAAATTTAACTAAGCCACTTCGAATGATGCAGCCAGCTTCCTACAAGTTATTAACTGGAATTTTACTAACTGTATCTTTTCTTTCTATTGACCATAGGTGACACATCAGAGATCAAGGGCATTAAGCAGCAGCAGCATAATGCTTTCAAGAATCAAATATTGATACATCTGCACTAGATTAAGTATATGAGACATTTTCGGTCACCAATTTAAGTAACATGTAGTATAATGAGTAATGGACGAAACTGTATTTTCTTCCATTGTTATTCAGGCGCACAAGCTACATTGCTCAAGTATCTTACATCTACTTATAATGAGAAATGACATGTGCATACCGGAAAATCTCGTTAGAAAGAATATAAAAAACAACAAAATATCACGCGCACTGCTACAACAATCACCATCTTCTTACCAATGATGTCAGCAACTGCAACAAAAGGATATTTTCTTAATAAATAGAGAAAATAACAAGCAATGATGTTTTACATGATTACTGCATAGTTGTCAAGAAACGCTCATGGTATATAGGGAGAAATAGCCCAAGGATGGCTTGAAGTTGGATTGATTATATTCTCATGTGCAAAAATAAGAATAAAAAGTAAACATGTGTCTATACCCATTCCTTTTCTTTTCCTTGTGTCCCCCCCTCTTTGGTGAATGTGAAAAATTTGAATATTTTCTATCAGGTTTAACAAAACACCAAGTTTGTCCGAGAACAACCCAAAAGTGAGCAATTAAATGATACTATCAACTTTGCATGAGCTCTTATGCAAACAAATTGATCAAATCTCAACCAGGTGTTATTCCAACAAAATTAATCAAACTTCTTATGCCACCAGCTTTACGAATTATTTTTTTCTTAGGCTTTAGTTCACGGGAAAATAGAAGGCATAACATCACAGATGCATACAAGTTCCACAGCTTTAGTTCAAAGGGAATTCTATAGTTCAAACAGGGCAGCCATGTTAGGAAAGCAAGAAAAAGTTCATACAAACAGCTATCACACCCAAGTTACTGATTAGACAAGAGAAACGTTACCTCAAAAAGTTCAAAGGGGCTTCCACTCTTATAAACATCATTCTTCTTTGGCTTGTCCGTTGGTAAAATGCTGAACAAGAGTGTTCTCCATCCAATAAGTAATACGGCAGTACTCCCCATAGTAACTATTATGAAGTTGACTGGTGGTATATGACCCACAGTGGCAGCCCTTATAGCTAAACCCACCTGCAAAAGAAGAGAAGCAGAGAGTAAATAAGAGTCAGGTCACGACTCACAATCATGAACCCTTGACCCCCAAGGAGTGCGAGAAAAAAGATAGGCTGATAAGAGAATTTTAAACAAACAATATGATGAAACTCATGCTCCACGTAAGTGGGAGGGATTGACTTGTCTATCAATGTAACCTTTTTTCTACATTACACCACATTTTACTAATCTATACACTAATGTTAGCAGTTCCTCATGCTCTCAGACAAACAATTTTACAACATGATGCCGCGTTCAAGCTTAAACATAGAAACAATCTCCCAAGATAAAGGGTAGATACATGACAGGTAAGACCCAGAAAATGCCAAACGATACTTCATTGTTCCATGACTACAATGAAATTAGTGTGCAATGAGAATCAAGATCCGAGGAAAGATTGAAAGTAGAACATGATAGTCATCTACCAAACTCTAACGGAAGGCCCAAGGTTGCATAATAAGATGGCAATAACTTGCTCCCAAGCATCCAGGGAAATTTCAAAGCAAGTATTGCATACGGCTACTTCACACAAATATAACCAGATAACTTTACCAAAGATAGTAAATCAGCCACACAAGAGTGAGTGTAACAGGGGCAAACTCCAATTAGTTACTTCTTCCTACTCAAATCAAGAGTTTTCTGTAGTCATTTCCGTTCTTATATTCATTTTACGTGATGCATGAAAGCATCTTCCTACCAACACCACTGAATAAATTAATATTCTCACTGTTGTCACTGCTGTTATTACACAGACTTGTGATAAATCTTAGGCAGAATTTGATTAACCATGTATATTTCTTCCAATCAGAAAAGTTGCAACATATGAATACCTAACTGTAAACATTGAACTAAAACACCAATAATCACAAAATCATTTAACATTTCAAGCACCAAGCTGTATACTGATTGTATATGGTAAAAAGGCTGAGGACTTTTAGATGAGAACTAGAGGTTTTATTTCTTACAGGGGCTCGTCCAATAAATCATATGCAGAATTTGATTTAACCATATACCGTTTCCTCTCAGAAAAATTTCAATATATGAACATCCAACTTGTAAAAATTGAACTAGAATACCAGTTTTCACAAAATCGTTAACATTTCAAGCACCAAGATATAATAAAAGGAGAGGACTGTTTAAGGAGAACTGGAGGTTTTATTCTCAAATGGTTTCAAAGACTATCAAAATTATTCTCAAATATTCCAATTATCCCATCTTCTGTACACACATTATAAGTATATCATTAGCATAAATTTTATATGAGACAACGAAGTCACGGTATTTATTTCACTTAAGATTGGGTCTCTTTACCAGGTGTTCTACCGGTGGCTTCAGGAGGTATTCACGTTTTCAGTTATTCTTCCTTCCTACCACCCAAATCCAGCTCAATTGTGCAATTTTTCTTCAGCATTTCGTTCCGACCTTCCATTCACCATTAATAACAAAAAAAAGAGACAATGGGTCTCCTTGCCTTGAACCTCTTTGTGAGAGAAAACCCCTGCTGGTACAGTAACTAACTAACTATAACTGAATATCTGATTGCAGAGATGCACCATTTCTTCCAATTTATTCACGTCTGTCTGAATCCCATGAGCTTCCACATCCTTAAAGAAACTCCAATTCACATGATCATATTATTTGATATCTAATTTTATGACAACTCCACCCTTTTTGTATGACTATGGTGTCCAGGCCCGTGCTCACACCTCAATTATTCCAGTGGATACCTGCTACTTCCACCAATACAAGTAGCAAGAAACTCTGTCGAAAATAGCTTAGGCAAATGGGAAAAAATCATCTACTATTTTTTGCCTCAACTGAGATTTTAACCCAAGACCTCATTGGTTCTCCACCCACTTCATTAACCATTAGGCTACACAGTTGGGTGCTCCACTCTTATCTAGTCTTCTCCAAGTGTCTAAGCACACATTAATTATTAGGTGCGATTGCATTTCTTTTACAAAGCCAATTGTTATGTCTAATCAAACTTCCATAACATCATCAATCTTTCTGTAAGCAACTTTGCTATGATCTTGTATTAGCTTCCCACCAAACTAGTAGGCTTGAAATCTTTAGGCTCTTAAGGTCCAACATTCTTGGTATCAAAGACATATATATGAGCCATTAATATTTCTCACAAAACCTATGGATTGGCTTAAAAAGTTAGATCATCAATCGATGCCTTAATAAAGTGCCAACATCTGTGATGAAAAGCCACGATAAAACCGTCATGTCTTGGTGCTTCATCCCCTCCACCCTTTTTTAATCACTTTTAACACCTTTACCTCGATGAATTCCCTTTGTAGCCAGATCATATCTTCTTCAAGGATTCTAGAAGCACATTCTAACCAAAAGAAGATCTTTAAACTTCTCACTCTCAGAACAACTTTGACTAAAATTGTAGTCTTTCTTGTTTTAAGACGTCTTGGTCTTCAGCAGCCTTGCCATCACTCACCAACCCACCTATTTGATCATATCTCTTATGGATATTCTCCATCTTTTGAAAAAAATTATTCTCTTGTTGTCATGTTTCAACCATAAACACCTACAGTGTTATCAAAAAGTGATTTCTTCCAATCTAGCAATCTCTTGCAATCCATTTGATTTCTAACTTTTGGAGATTTTCTTCCTCAATCAACTCCCTCAACTCCAGAAATTTGTCAAGAGTCGTAAAGCTTTCCAGTCAAGCCACAAATCTCATAGCCGCTCCACCATGCCTCAACTCTTTCCACAAAATCCTTGGGTTTCAACCATCTGAAATATTGTCCCATTGACAAGAACTAGAAATTATAAGATGATGAACCAAGAAAATATTGGCAAGATATTTTGTATTATATGTTTGAAATAATCATCCCATTCTGAAGATATCAACATCTATCTATTCAGGACACTGCTTCACTGTTTCCGCCTCTAATCCAAGTTAACTTAACTACCACATGACGAGGGATTCAGTAACACCATCCCCTTTAAGAAATCAGAGAACTCTCCCACAAATATAGTGTATCTATCATTTCCTTATCTTTCAAATGAGAATGCAGTGGCAACTAAATCACCTGCTAGACAGTGGAAATTTCCAACCATAGATTTGACATTCCTATTTTTTTATTAGGATTTAGGTCCATAAACATCTAAAAGTGTTCGGCGTATTAATGAATAAAACTGAGGCTGAATACATGCCAAATATTCTTCCTTTGCAAATCCAGTGTTTGCTATCTTAAATAATAACGTTGCTCCGCTTCTTTAAATTGCACCGGTCTTGCAAATTTAACCTATCAGTTTGGTCAAATTTGCTTGATGATATTATCCTCCAATTTCTCCCCTTCTTTGTCTTATAATACAGTATATATCAGCTTTCCTGTTTAGAATAAGAGAACTCGATGTATTATGCTTTTTGCTGCAATTTAAAACCCACATATTCCAACTAAGTATTTCTATCCTCAATACTGTTGAAAACTTGAAATTCAGAGCAGTCTACCCCTCCCTTTTCCAGCTCCTTTACTGTAATTTACACTGAACTCCAGCCTCTTCAATTCTCGGATTTTCTCTGTTTTATCTATGCACCCAGGAGATCCATCCAAACCTTCCTCTTTTGTTTGCTGTCAATCTTGATGAATAAGCCTAAAGTCTTCAACCCTCGAACTTCCCTCCTATCTGCTTGCTTAATTTTAAAATATTATTCCTTCGAACCATCAGAAATCTTAAGAAGCCGGTATTCATTGTTGATACCATAGCAAAAGTGTATCAAAAGTGGTATTTCTAACATTACATATGTGGCTCTTTCACATTTACAATTCATGTCTTCTTCTTGCCTCAGGATTAAGAGCCCGTTTGGTTTAGCTGAAAAAAAGTGGCTTTTAAATATAAGTGCTTATAGCACTTTTTAAGTGCTGAAACTTATTTTATAAATAAACAGTTATGTGTTTGGATATAAGTGTTGAAACTGAAAAAAAGTTATTGATATGTTTGGTTCATAAGTGCTATTAAGCACTTATTTTGGGTCAAATGACTGAAATTCCCTTAAAATTGTTAACACTATAAGAAAACGAATTATTATAATATTTTTATTTCTAAAATAATTAAAATTTAAACTAATTTATATTTTTATTTATTTTTAATATAAACTAATTATTTAAGTTATTTTTAATTTTTAAAATATATAATTTAAATAAAATTAGGCTCTCCTTTACTTTTTATTCGGAGTATAGTTTCTATTTTTTATTTGTAAAATTGAATATAATAATTTAAATGAATTAATACTACCTCGATTTTTTTTCTTTTCAGTTTTTTAATTATTTTTTTCTAATATGCAATAAAAATAAAATTTTGTCAAAGATTTGAGTGAGGGTATTATTGAAATTAGAAAAATATTATGGGATTAAAAAGGTAAACAGTTTGGTCAAACCTAAATGGCTTATAAGCCAAAAAATAAATCTACCAACTTTTGGCTTTTTAAAAGCACTTTTTAACTTTTTTTTAAGCACTTTTTGATAAAACCAAACACTACAAAAAGTTAAAAAGTTAAGCTAAACCAAACACCCTCCAATTCCCAACTTATTTTTCTGTCCTTGCCATGATGGTTGAGGCACTTTGATCTTCTCATGGATTCCAAACACAGCTTTAGAGGCATCTTCAGACAACCTCCATTTTTCCTCGTCTCGAATATCATATCAAGAAGCATCCAATAGGATAAACTCTGAATAATGGGCTATTATGTCCTTTTCTGCTTTTAAAATCTAGGGAAATTTTCACAAATGGACAAATGGGAGTAATTGCAACTTTATTTTACTGCTAGACAGTAGCCTTGAAACTGAATTTACACCTGGTAGCCAATTCTCCCTACCACTTCTGAAGACAAATTGCACTTGCTTTTGCCTAGTAAATGAAGACATGACATCATTCACATTAATAACACCAACAGATTAGACCTTTACTATTCCCCCTCTTTCTTTTTCCCCACCTTGCCATTTACTCCACATATTTTGATTAGATCCCCCCACCCGGGGGTTTCTTTTCTGTCTCCCCACGTATCTATCTTCATTTGAGCCTTCTCTTTTCCCTTTTTTTGTTCGCCTTCTTTTAATTATTTGTTACCATTTCACTTTGGTGCATATGGCTGTGAGTTGCCCACGTGAATATTGTGGCCAACTTTTAAAAATGCGGGCAGAGCCCAAGGTTTTAAATGAGATTGTGTTGATTAAAAAGTGTTGTATACTGGGTAAAGTTAATTGTTTTAATTGACAAAGTGGACCTAATCAGGTAATATAGTAATATCCAAAAGTTGGGCAACTTGGTGTATTTTTCTTTACCAATGGCCACAGAGTATAAAAATTCCTAAGATCTTCTACGAAGTTCTATTTCGAACATCTCCAAATCCAACATCTTAAAGCCATCACGATTTCTTACAGCACAGTTGTGAATAGACCGTCATTTACATATTCTTGATGAATAACCTTTGCTAATCTCCTTAATAGGCTTTGAAAGGCCTATACGAAAGCTTGGTTGATCTTCCCTTGTGATAGGATTGTTTATACCCTGTGGCTATTGCTAAAGATAAAAAGCACTTTGTTGCCCAACTTTTGAATATTTAACCAATTTAGCTCACTGTTGATTAACAAAATTAATTTGGTCCACCAGCCAATACTTTTTGACCAACACAATCTCATTAGAGTAGGAGCCCTGGCCTCACCAGATCTTTTAAGAGTTGAATATTCATGTGGAAAAACTCATAACCATTTGACACCGATCAAACCGCCTTCCACCGGTTTGATTTCTCAGTTATCAAAAAAAAAATCACCTATGGACATGAAGATATAATCAGAGGACAGGTTCAGTGGAACATCCAACACTCTTATTCACAATTTTTTCGACCTCTGCATCTCGTGGAAGCAATTTTTTGGGGAAGCACTAATCTAGCAACAATTTGTACTTATCCATACACCAGTCCCCATTAAATCATCCCCTCTTTGACTCTAAATGAGAAATTAAACAAAAAATGGGATCTAAATAATTCAGTAACTTCGACATTGTCATCCATCTTCCGTTTCGATATTACCTATCTCTAACTTCATAATAGAAGGAATATTTTCCTTTCCTCCGACAACCTGACGGCCGAGGTTGTATGTATGAAGTCCTTATTGATTATGAGAAACCCTTAAGCAATGAATGTCACTTTGTTTTCCTTTTTCATCACTTTATCATCAACTCCCTCATTAGGCCATTCTTTGGGGCAACCTCAGCATAACTCTTTCGTTTAGCATTCAGGAAAGGGGCAGGAAGAAGCATGAATGTGAAATATTCTACAGTAACTCAATCAACCATATAGTACCTTCAAAATTACATTTAGCTGCATTTCCATAGTTAATTACTCATAGTTGGGCCTTAGACCTATCAAAAAAACTAATGTAAATGAATTCTCTCGTAAGGCCCAAAAATAAGGATAACTAACTATGGGTTGCAGCTAAATGTAATTTTCTTCACCATCAGTTTATCAAATATGATAAAAATTCAAAAGTAAGTTGGATTACCAAATGTTTCTTTCACAACCTTTTAAACTAGTAAGCATTCTAATTAAATGTTTAGCTTAATTTACAATTGGAGATTGGTCAATTATTTATTTCATTGATACCTTTACTCTAATTCCTGATCTTTAAATTTGATATGTTGTAATGTGGTTGATACTTTATCTCCATCGTTAGTTTCTACTTGAAAAAGGTAATTCTAAGCTCTACTTATATTTTTTGTTTTTTAAAAAGAAAGAAAGAAAGAACTTATCAAAAAAGGTAGTTCTAAGCTCTACTTATATTTTAAAAAAGAAAGAAAGAAAGAAAGAACTTATCAAAAAAAGATAGTTCTGAGCTTGGTTATCAAAAGATGGTAGTTCTAAGCTCTTGATCAAGGGATTGTAGCGCTTCTACATATTGTACTTTCTCCGTTCCAATTTATACAACAGACAACCACTTTTGAGACATCCCAAAATGATGTTTGACATGCTTTTTTCATTCGTTATTTTCCTTGTCTGAATTGCTTTGATTTGTTTATCCTTGAGGCGAGGGTCTATTGGAAACAACCTCTCAGCCCCTAAGGTGGAGGTAAGACCTGCGTACACTCTACCATCCCCAGACCCCACTTTGTGGATTATACTGGTATCTTGTTGCTGTTGTTGTCACTTCTATACAAAATTTTACCTCATTTAAATAGTTCAACTTTTAAAATGTGACATTTCCGACACCTAAGTTATCAATTATTACTTTGATATTTTTCTAGTTTTACTAAAAGAAGATACAATTGAATCTTACTGGTACACCTTTTGTCCAAATTTATGTAGCATACTTTTTTCTTTAGTCCATCCGAAAAAAGAATGTCACCTTTCTATAATTAGACACAACTTCACTTTAAAATTGTTCTTTTACCCTTAATGAAATGATTTATAGACACACAAATATCTAAGATTTGTTTTAGACCACAAATTTCAAAGGTTCTTCCTTTATTAAACTTCGTGTCAAGTCAAATGATATCACATAAATTGGGATGGAGGGAGTACTACTTACACCCACTCACGGTATGTCACATAAAAAACGAGTATTTTGTATATGCAGACTATAGGAGAAAGAAAGAAAGATGAGAGAATGCACAAGAAATAAAGATACTTATACCACAAACATTTGGGACATCGTCAAAACGGAGATTATACCTAACCATTCCAAGCATGGTTAAAATTCATTAAGACATAACTTATAGTCCCTCCTTTTCATTTTATGTAACATGTTTGTCTGAGCACAAAGTTTAAGAAAGATGAAGAGATTTTTAGAACTTGTAGTGCCGTCCCACAAATGTCGTAATATTTGTTTTGCCTACAAAATTATGTCTTTAAGGATAAAATGAGAAGTTTAAAGATTAAACTATCTCCAAATGTATAAAGGTATCACTTTATTTTTGGAACGGACTAAAAAAGAAAGAGAGTGGAACAGAGGTAGTTAAATCTAAGCACACTGAAACTGGTTATACCTATCATGCATTTCAACATACTCAAGCTTATTCCTGGTCACATGCGGTCAAGTTCAAACCAAGTTACTCGGAATTAGTTCTACTTAAACCCTCCTTGCACTCTGGAATGTTTCTTGATTACTAACTTATTGTTCTCCTGTTAAGGGCACAGAATGTTACCTGAGGACTACAACCTCATTCTAATTACACCTTACTCACCGTTTTATAGCCCATTTTGGAAGAACCATATCAGCTCACTGCAAACAACTTTCAGAGTAGGGTCACCCTGAAAGAGGTTTTACACTTCTCAGTTTCAAGTTTATCACCCCAAACAAGGGCCATGCATTTTGCATTATGTGCAACAGTTCAGATCTCTGAGAGTTTTGTTTGGGAAGACGTTACATCTTATTGGTAGGGTCAGTACTAAAATCTAATTCCTAAGATAATTCCTTCCCCGTGAATGAACTCGTATCTATCTTTCTGAAATGACAAAAAAGCCTAAGTTACCCCATATATCCTTCGAGCATTTGACCCATGCAAGTTCCAAGCTTTAATATCTAGCTCTGTGGTAGTTAACTAACAAATAGAGCTTACAACTAGGCCTAGTTCAAATGGTGAATAGAAGCATTCCAATGAGATTTTAAATTTTCATTTTAGAGAAGCTGACTATCTAGACTTTTAAATAGGACGATCGTATAGTCAAAAGTTCATCACCTAAATGATGGATTTCTTTACTATCAACCATATAATGAGAAAAGTACACAAGTATATCCATAAATTACAGTATCCAATCAACTACAGTAGTATTTAAAGAAGACTTACCGGAATGCCTAATGACCATGATTTGGTAGCAGCAATGAAAGCCTTAAACAGCCCATTCTTTCCTCTACCATCCTCCCCAAATCCTCCAAGGAAATATGCACTCAAAAACCAACCTAACCAACCCACAATCATCATTAAAAATTCAACCTTTATGTTCAAGATTACATAAAAACTTGGAAACAGAAGCATAACAAATCAATTCCCCTACCAGCAATGAAAGGATCAGCAGTTCGCAGTGTGTCAGGGTCAAAAACAGAGAAGCCGTGACTGAACCTTCCAATTGCAGAGAACAACAGCAGAGCCGCAACATCTCCACCAGCTAACAATGCCACCCAACTGAAAAGAAATCCCAACGAACAATACAATCACATAAATAGACTGATCGACAGCAACACAATTAAGCCTCAACCTCAATATTCGCCCCGCACCATTGTAGCCCCTTTTCATTCCAATACTCAAATAACACACTATCCACATACACAATCAGATAAAACACAGTAAAACGACTTACCCCCATTTGTTGATTTTATCACTGAAGGAAGAAGAATCAGGCTTCTCAAACTGGATAACGCCTTCGAGAGGAACACTATCTTGACCCACGAAAGAAATAGAATCATCTGGGCTGAAAGAAGAAGATCCAGCTGTGCTAGTAGTAGCAGTAGAAGTTTGACGAGGAGCACCGGCGCCGGAAGAAGAAGATTCGGCGTTAGCAAGAATGAGGGGTTTAGGGCGATTATTTGGGCCGTGAATTGAGTTGTTAGTGGAAATTTTAGTGGGCCGGCGATGGGAGAAGAGGGGAGGAATTGGGTGGGTGAATTTGAGGGAACAACAATGAGTTGCCGATAAAGCTCCGGCGGGAGCTTGGGTTAGAAGGTTCATTGTTCCCACCACTTCCATTTCGTGGCTATCGTTTGATAAGCTTTCCGTTTTCGGATTTTTGGTTTAAAAAATAAAATAGTGGGGTGCATTGTAAACCTTGGAAGAGGCAAAGCTTTGTTTTGCCAGAAAAATTTAAGTGGTTGGAGAGAAAACCTAAGAATAAAATGAATTTTGAAAAAAACTCAACCAAAAGATTTTTAAAAATGATGTTGACAAGTTACAAAACTTATCTTGTTTTCTTTACCTTCCTTTAAATTTTGTAAAATGATTTCAATTTATAATCTATTAATAATTAAGGTTAAATATATTCATGTCGTTATAAAATAGGTCTAAATATTAATTTTTAATTTATTAAAGACAGAAATTTTTCAACACATGAACATTATTTATAAGAGAAAATGATAAAATATTCAAAACTATATGAAATGATTCCAATTAGCGCTTGAACTTTGAAGAAAGGGGTCACTATTCTAGCGATAATAAATATTGTATTTGGATCACTTCTTATAGATTCATTGAGAATGATTTTGATCTAGTTCACGGCCTATTAGAAGTACAAGGCGCTCTGGTGGGACATTGCTTCTTCTTCCCGAAAACTCTCAAAATTTCTGACGAGAATATTTATATTCTCATACTCAAATTAATCACCTTCAAATCTCTAATCATTCCGGTTGATGAAACTTAAATTATAAACAAGTGCACCATTAAATTAAATTTCTGCCTTTGTTGGAACTCCATCGACATAACTCCCTCACTAATTCTTCTCATATTATGAGTGATGTCAAAGCTCAACATCACCGTCCTAAATGCTAAAACATACCTAGGTACATATTGTTTAGCTTATAGTGATTAAGAATCGATGATTTTATGATAGAGATAAATACTAATGTAAAAAGCTAGTAAAAATGAGGGTGTGCAAGAGATCATTTCAATGTAGTGGTTTTATGTGAAAATTTTTTGTGTTATTTCTACGAGCAATGTCAGTGTGAAGTGGTGGTGGTCTTCAAGCGGTGTTATGGAATTAAGAGAATCAATTGCTATGGGCGGTGATTGATTTGAAGTGTTGATGAATGATGACTCGAAAAAATGAAATATGCATAATTTCACAAAATTTAACGACAAATTTGAACCATTTCGCATAGTTTACCGGACAAATTTATCCCTTTTCTCTGGTAAAAGAAGGGCATGCCTTTCTATGGTTTGCTTGGAAAAAGAAGAGAGGTAAAATAAGACTTTAAATTAACCAGTATTATAGTATGGTGTAAGAAAGTATAATACTATACTACTTTTGCTCTTTACGTATTTTTCACTATTTATTCTTCCCTAGGTTGATTCCCTTTACTTGTGCTGCAAATTTGGAGTTCCACACAAAACAAGGGTGTAAAATCTTATTATATTGATGTTTCATGTACATTATTCTTAAATTTAATACTCAAACCATATCAGAAAACATGAGATCTTAGGATAGAATAATAGCAATATGTTTTGCAGGCAAGATTTAGATTTGTACAAGCAAAGGGGGGCTACCATCTAGTATGATAGATTTCTCATCATTACTCGCTTATTTGCACAACTTGGGAAAAGTAAAACTACAAGCAAGCATTTTAACTTGGCAATGTAGTTGGACTATCATGTCCATCCAAATGAATCATCCTTTCCACGGAGGTAAATCTTTGCCTGCTAGACAAGAGGATAGCAAGTTCCAAATATCCCCGCCATCTTATCTGCAAGGCCCGCTTTTGGAGTTTGGTCCAATTCCAGCTGGATTGCCCTAGTATAGTCAGCTCGGATTTCGCGGAAAATGTGATCGGAAATGAATAGGAGGAACCCATTCAACTTACTTAACCTATAGAGGGTATCAAGTAGGTCATTCACACTACTGGGAAGATCCAATAAGGGTTGCTAGACATTCACCTGCCGTGACCTGCAAATTCTCTTACTTTGTCTAATTTACACAATGTTTTCAGCTGAAGCATACACCAACAAATGAAAAGTTGATGATGCATATGCACCTCAAGCAGTAGCAACTCCCCCATCCCCCCACCCACCCCAAAAAAGATTCCAGAAATATGTAACTACAAGATAATCAGCTAACTTGGGTCATCCTAAAGAACAGCATGACAACAGAAAACGAATGCTCAGTCCTGACCCTCAAAATGTGTTATAATTTTTCCTTAGCTAAACTAATTTAAATCCATGCCCCTAGGCCGTAACAAATTTTGCACTAAATAAAGAAACATGGCATGAATAAGGGGAACCCCAAATAGAAGGAGAGAAGAAGAAAGGCCTATTCAGATGCAAGGAAGGGCCATCACAATTTTTGTCATCTTCAGCAAGGCAAGAAATATTGCATAAAGTGCACCAAGATATACAAGTACAGACAATAAGATTTCACAACTATGCTAAAACAATGGAACCCGTAAAAATTGAAGCAGAGGATGCTAACTGAGGCAACACAGGGAAATATTAACTTTGAAAAACTATATTACAACTGTCTGAATCTGGGCAAATGAGTTTAGAAAAGATAAAAGCACATCACACGCAACAGTCATAAATAAAAGATGGAAGACAGCCTCAATTGATCAGCGTGAGAATTTCTAACTTGTCAACATATCCACATTCAGTCAAAAGCAGTCGGTTAGAATGACCAGCATAATAAGGCTTAAGTCGCCCGCATTACCTCTTCACCCTGTTTGGTAGTAGCAGCACTGAAGCTTCCAGCAGAATAAAAGAATTGATATTTACAGTTCCCATCTAATTTGTAAAGGCACCTAATCAGACACCCCTTGAGTATCTCTAACACTAACTTGACCATGTTTCTCATTTATCCCAGCACCCAAAATTCCTCCATATCTATTAGTAGCCATGTTCATTACTCCGATGCCACCATTCATGTAGGCAGGATAAACAGCTCCTGTATTGCCATAAGGCAGTGGACTTCCCCCCAAACCAGCCATTGTGGGGATATTCCAAGGACCCCTAGGCATCAAAGAAGTGATACCATAACCAAGTTCAGGGTATGCTCCAACAGGATAACTACCTACGAAAGTTCCAACTCCATAAGGATATTCTGCCACACTCCCATAACCTGAGACAGGCCCAGGACAATATACATATCTAGGACTGTAAGATGGATACATTCCCTGCTGATAAGTGTTGTTATAGTTAGAACTATTTCCGTTACCTATTCTGTAATGATAACCATTGCCACTATTATTATTTCCATCTTTTGGTATAGCCCTCTTGACCTCCACAAGCTTGCCACTTAGTTCATGGAAAATCTTCTGCATAACCTCCTCAACTGCATCCTCCGAATCAAAGGTAATAAAACCAAATCCCCTTGGCCTATGGGTAACATTGTCATGCATCACAACAACATCTGTAATCCTACCAAACCTTTCAAAGTAACTCTTGAAGTCTTCTTGAGTTAGGTTAGCTGATAAACCCCCTACAAAAATCTTCTTGGTCCTAAACTGATCATTGCTTCTACCATTAGTTCTACTATTTCTATTCAAGCCGCTACTATTCTGTTGTTGATTTTGGTGTTGTTCACTCCTGGGTATTGCTTTTTTCACCTCTACCTATATAAAAACAAAAAAAAGAAGACAGCATATACCATAAATTAAATTAACAGAAAAGACTTCACCTTTTCTGCAACAAAATAGACATAAAATATATATATATATACATGTAAATGTGTGTGTGATCAAAAGAAATAGCCTCAAGACAGAGCAACAACTTTCTCGTTATGTTTTTGTCTCAAAAGGGTGTGTCTATAATAAAAACACACGGAATTTCTCCAAAAATATGATTATTTTTTTTTTAATCTAAAGAGTTTTTAAAATGACATTTTTACTCAAATATTTAGGGAAAAAGTTTTTTTTTTTTTTTTGGTTCCTGAAAAATCCAATTGAACACAAACTCGTCTGAGAAACAAAATCAACAAAGAGGGTTTGAAGACAGACCGTTCTTCCAAGAATTTCATGGGTACCTTGGAGAGCTAAATCAACTGCAGACGGGTCAGAGAAGGTAACAAAAGCAAAGCCTCTCGGTCTACCAGTTCCACGGTCCTTGGCAACAACAGAGCTAACAACAGTTCCATACTTGGAAAAATGCTCCTTAAGTATCTGCTCACTCGTATCCCTTGGAATCCCACCACAAAAAAGCTTGCTTCTGTCCAAATCCTCCATACCCAGATGACAATGTAGTGACACACCCAAACAAAAAACCTTCCTTTCGTACTTGTACAGCAACCCAAAAAAAAAACGAAAAACAAGAAAACCCTAACTCGAAAAAGGAACCTACAAGGCTTAGAGAGGGTTTTTGGGGAAAAGTTGGAATTTGGAATGGATAGTTGGAAGTCAAACCTGAATTTGTTAGTAATTGTGAAAGGGATTACCACTTAGTTATGATTCGCTCGCTAGTGTTTTGCAGTTCTTGTCTAAGTAACTGTTAGAAAAAAAAAATGAAAATATTGTTATAAATATATTATATTAGGTAGATATTTCTGAAATAAATTTGTAACTGAATAAATTTATCATTGCATAATTTGCAATTAGATAAACTCTTATAATAAATGTCTAAGTTAAAATTATTCACTTTCTCTCTTTATAATATTTTTTACTTTTTTTATTATTTTATAACATGTTATCAATACAACCGTCTTTCTTTATTGAGTTATTGAATTTTCTCATCCATAGATTTGTCCCAAAGGTATAATATGTTTTATTAAGTATTTACATTTGTTCTAAATTGCTGTGACTTGAGAAATCAAGATATGGCAGTACATATGCCTAATGATGACAAGATGACCCGTATAAGGAATTTATCACAAGCACATATACGGTCATAATCGTTTGTTCCTAATTGATCATAATCATATCCTCAATAATAGAAGTGTCTCAATATAATTAAACTTTCTAATTATCATAAGTGATTAAATTTTATAATGTTTCATAGCTTATAAAGTAGCAATTGTTTTGAAGTCTGGTATGCTTTGAAAAATATGTTAAAGAAAAATCTCTATATTATATGTATACCTTGATTTATACCTGAAGTAGTAAATCTAAAATTTACTCTTAAATAGTAAAACTTGAATTTGTTGTCTCAATAATACTTGTATGTTGACCAATAAATTATAATTAATCTCTCCCCCTTTTGTTCAATTGGTTCAGGGTCAGGAACCAAATGTTTTTTAACTTCTGATGTGCAATATATGATTAATGAATCTATCACGATGCACACAAATGAATTCTCCAAATAACATCACGAGTACATGTTAGTTTTTCTAACATGAGTGTGAGAAAATAATCAGCTAAGAAATATATTGTGAATTATCATTAGTATGATACTCATTCAAAATAATTCAAGTCAAATGTCTGAAGCATTTACTGACCTAAAATTAATTTCATATTTTAGCTACAAACTCCTATTAAATTTATGTCCCTGAATGACAGAGTCTACAATATGCATGAAGCATTGTAGATTAATCGATTTTCGTTGCAATAATCTTTGGAAAAAAAAAGGAGCAAATAATCATAATAAGGAGGCAATGTGTCCTTGAATAGCCTACGACATAACACTTCATAAAACCTCATGAGAAGTTTACGTACCTAAGAAAAATATTGAAACTGATGAGATCTCAATAAGCTATGTCCAATTACAAATTGATATAAATGATATACTGTCGACGATATTTTTGATACAATAGCGCATAATATTGTAAAAGATTGTGAGGATCTGAATTCTACGTCTATTAAAGTATGCTGATATAAAAATAATTATCAATTAAAATAATGCATCTTGATAAAAGTAAAGCTTATTGGACCTGTAGTTCAAACACTAGAAGATGTCACACATTTAAATACTAATTAATGTTGTCACTTGACAAAAATTATATGAGAATTACTTAAGGATTTAAAATGCCTGAAGCATTTATAAGTTCCTGTAAACTTGTTTATAATTCTTATATGAAGAAACTCAAATAGAAACCAATATTGGAGTTTATTGTACTTGTTGTTTATGTTGATGACATAAACCTTATTGGAACTCCAATAGAGCTTCAAAAGGTAATTGATTATTTAAAGAAGGAATTTGATATGAAAGATCTTGAAAAGACAAAATTATGTCTTGGTTTGGGAATTGAACATTTAACAAACGATATCTTTGTTCATCAATCTACCTATACAAAAAAGGTATTGAAAAGATTTAACATGGATGGAGCACATCCATTAAGCACACTGATGGTTATTCGATCACTTGATGTGAATAAGGATCTATTCCAACCTCAAGAAAAGAACGAGGAAATTTTGATCCCGAAGTACCATATCTTAGTGCAATTTGTGCATTAATGTATCTTGCTAACACTATAAGACCTGAAATAGCCTTTTCGGTTAATTTGATAGCAATGTATAGTTCTGCTCCTACTGGAAGGCATTGGAATGGGATCAAATACATAATGCGGTATCTAAAAGGGACTACTTATATGGGTTTATTTTATTCTAATAATTGTTGTCCCGATCTTGTTGGTTATGCTGATGCAGGTTATCCGTGTAACAGCCCAGGTCGCCGCTTGTAGATATTGTCCGCTTTGGGCAGCTAGTCCCTCACGGTTTTAATACGCGTCTACAATGTAGAGGTATCCAAGCACTTATAAAGCACTCTTCGTTCCTCTCCACCACCGATGTGGGATTTGCCTAAGGCAAGCCTCACACTCACCCCCCCTTGGGAACTCAGCGTCCTCGCTGAGGTTTGCCCCACCACCGGCCGGCACCGGCTCTGATACCAACTGTAACAGCCCAGGTCGCCCTTGTAGATATTTTCTGCTTTGGGCAGCTAGTCTCTTACGGTTTTAAAACGCGTCTACAATGTAGAGGTATCCAAGCACTTATAAAACACTCTTCGTTCCCCTCCACCACCGATGTGGGATTTGCCTAAGGCAAGCCTCACACTCACCCCCCCTTGGGGACTCAGCGTCCTTGTGAGGCTTGCCTTAGGCAAATCCCACATCGGTGGTGGAGGGGAACGAAGAGTGCTTTATAAGTGCTTGGATACCTCTACATTGTAGACGCGTTTTAAAAATGTGAGGGACTAGCTGCCTAAAGCGGACAATATCTACAAGCGGTGATTTGGACTGTTACAGTTGGTATCAGAGCCGGTGTCGGCCGGTGGTGGGGCAAACCTCAGCGAGGACGCTGAGTCCCCAAGGGGGTGAGTGTGAGGCTTGCCTTAGGCAAATCCCACATCGATGGTGGAGGGGAACGAAGAGTGCTTTATAAGTGTTTGGATACCTCAACATTGTAGACGCGTTTTAAAACCATGAGGGACTAGCTGCCCAAAGCGGACAATATCTACAAGCGGCGACTTGGGTTGTTATAGTTGGTATCAGAGCCGGTGCCGGTCGGTGGTGGGGCAAACCTCAGCGAGGACGCTGAGTCCCTAGGGGGGGTGAGTGTGAGGCTTGCCTTAGGCAAATCCCACATCGGTGGTGGAGGGGAACGAAGAGTGCTTTATAAGTGCTTGGATACCTCTACATTGTAGACGCGTTTTAAAACCGTGAGGGACTAGCTGCCCAAAGCGGACAATATCTACAAGCGGCGACCTGGGTTGTTGCAGTTGGTATCAAAGCCGGTGCCGACTGGTGGTGGGGCAAACCTCAGCGAGGACGCTGAGTCCCCAAGGGGGGGTGAGTGTAAGGCTTGCCTTAGGCAAATCCCACATCGATGGTGGAGGGGAACGAAGAGTGCTTTATAAGTGCTTGGATACCTCTACATTGTAGACGCGTTTTAAAATCGTGAGGGACTAGCTGCCCAAAGCGGACAATATCTGCAAGCGGCGACTTGGGCTGTTACAGTTGGTATCAGAGCCGGTGGCGGCCGGTGGTGGGGAAAACCTCAGCGAGGACGCTGAGTCCCCAAGAGGGGGTGAGTGTGAGGCTTGCCTTAGGCAAATCCCACATCGGTGGTGAAGGGGAACGAAGAGTGTTTTATAAGTGCTTGGATACCTCTACATTGTAGACGCGTTTTAAAATCGTGAGGGACTAGCTGTCCAAAGCGGACAATATCTACAAGCGGCGACCTGGGCTGTTGCATTTGGTATCAGAGCCGGTGTTGGCCGGTGGTGGGGCAAACCTCAGCGAGGACGCTGAGTTCCCAAGGGGGGGTGAGTGTGAGGCTTGCCTTAGGCAAATCCCACATCGGTGGTGGAGAGGAACGAAGAGTGCTTTATAAGTGCTTGGATACCTCTACATTGTAGACGCGTATTAAAACCGTGAGGGACTAGCTGCCCAAAGCGGACAATATCTACAAGCGGCGACTTGGGTTGTTACAGTTGGTATCAGAGCCGGTGCCGACTGGTGGTGGGGCAAACCTCAGCGAGGACGCTGAGTCCCCAAGGGGGGGTAAGTGTGAGGCTTGCCTTAGGCAAATCCCACATCGGTGGTGGAGGGGAACGAAGAGTGCTTTATAAGTGCTTGGATACCTCTACATTGTAGGCGCGTTTTAAAACGTGAGGGACTAGCTGCCCAAAGCGGACAATATCTACAAGCGGCGACCTGGGCTGTTACAGTTGGTATCAGAGCTGGTGCCGGCCGGTGGTGGGGCAAACCTCAGCGAGGACGCTGAGTCCCCAAAGGGGGGTGAGTGTGAGGCTTGCCTTAGGCAAATCCCACATCGGTGGTGGAGGGGAACGAAGATTGCTTTATAAGTGCTTGGATACCTCTACATTGTAGACGCGTTTTAAAACCGTGAGGGACTAGCTGCCCAAAGCGGACAATATCTACAAGCGGCGACCTGGGTTGTTACAATCCGACCCACACAAAGCTCGATCTCAAACTAGCTATGTGTTCATATATGGAGGTACTGCTATATCTTGGAGATCTACAAAGCAGTCTCTTATGGACACTTCTTCAAATCATGCTTAGCTAACAGCTATTCATGAAGCAAGCTGAGAATGTGTGTGGTTGAGGTCCATAATACATCTCATTAACGAAAAATATGATATGAAATATGACAAAATACCCACAATTTTATATGGAGATAATGCAGCATGCACAACACACATGAAGGGAGGTGTCACGCCCCGCCTTGGGGGGTATGACTGGCACCTGGTGCCCTACTAGGACCTGAACTGCTAGACTACTAAGCCTGAGCACATCTGGTGCCTGGCTGGCTCTAACTCGGATTTCTGGAAACAAAGGGCTATATAACGGCTGTAAACACAGTCTCCGGCCAACTGGGCCTATAGCCACCTGGGCCTATAACAACAGCTAACCAGAAACATCTCAATATAAGGGAGCTTATGCGGGCCGATAAGGCCACCATGCTATCTAAATATCTGTAACTCAACACGAGACTACTGTAAGGCTACGTGACCGGCAAGGTCACCACTATTGTCAAACTCAGGCCTCACACGGCCAACATAAACTGAAATGCTAAACAGCTATAACAAACTGCACGGCCTCACACGACCGGCTCAACTGACCACAGGAAAATATATACAGACTGCAAGCCTCTAGGAATACTGATAAGATGGTCGGGACAGGGCCCCGACCTACCCGTACTGTACAACAAAAATGAAATGATATAAACATCTGAAATATCAAGCTCTGGATGACAGGAGCTGATGACTCTGCGCTGGCTAGGATCACGAGGGGTCGCCTCCTCGTCTATGGGTACCTGCAGGCAAGTAATGCAGCACCCCACTGGGCGTCAGTACCACTGGTACTGAGTATGCAAAGCAACTGAAACAATATAACTGAAACAACTGAATATAGATAACATATCTAGCAAAACTGTATGACAGGAGATAACTGTATCTGAGGAAACTGATAAGAACTGAATCATGCTTCCTGTACTGATAAGGCGGAGGCATACCTGTAAACGCGACGGCCTGCTGTCTAGTAACTAGTGTATAGCACATAAATAGATATACAAGTAGCAAGCAAGAGCCAATACCAACCCCCATAAACCGGATGACGCCAAGCAAGCAAACAATCTATATACCCCTACCCGGGTTAAAATCAGCCAAAAATAAGTCACTCCACTCATCTGCTCACTTTGGAGCTCCTCTACCGGCCCCCTGGGTCTCCGGCTCGGGCCATAGCCTCCGATATAAGCAACCGTGTCTGGGTCCGGAGGACTCTTGTGCAGACAGTAACAGATAGGGTCTGGATCCCTGGACACAAAACTCAATAAGGCTATCTGAAACCGGAGCTACACCTATAATAACTGAATGTACATACAGTAATAGATAGGGTCTGGTTCCCTGGACATAAAACTCAACAGGGCTATCTGAAACCGGAGTTGCACCTGTAATGCTGATCAGACTGCTATGGGGAAAGCTTCATCCCATCTTCGTCCAAGCTGTGGACGGCATGCCACTCCTTGGAGTGACGTAAACCCACCCGCTCAGTGGGCGACACGATTACCAACCCAGGGGCGGCGAGGACGCTCAATAAGGGGCCCTCACGCCACATCAAGTCTCAACAAACAAATAGCACACACACACACACACACACACACACACACACACACACACATATATATATATATATATATATATATATATATATATATAGCAAGCATGTATAACTGAAAAAGACTATCTGAAATCTGATTTCTTATTCTGACCTCTTTTTGTATTATACTGATTCTGTACTGATTATACTGATTCTGAAATCTTTATTTAACTGTTTGGCTAATCTGTAGCCGGGATACCATCTGTCTGAATGGCTAATCTGTAGCCACAAAACTGTCTGTCTATCTGATTTTGCTTTACTAACTTTGTTCTGAAAATCTGTATCTTTTTTTTCTACAACATGCTTGCTAATCATACAATAGGCAATACTGAATCTGGAATGCTAACTCGCCCTTTGGCGCATGCTTTGCTATCTTTCGGACTAAATACGATACGGCAATGCAAACCAGATTTTCTAAACTTACCCAATACTCAGCATTCAACTCCGAGAATTCAATTACGGAGTTTACTATGATTTATACGACTAAAACCTCTAACTTGCCGAGGAAACTACTTTACATACCTTAACCTCGAGTTATTCGACTGTCGGACGAGGCTCGATCAGTACTCCAGCTATTTCTCCCAACTGCATTCATATATATGTCAATTAGTACTAAATACAACACTATTCTGAAAGAAAACATCACTTTCGATATAATTATAGCCTAAACTTAGGCTTATCGAAAGACGGTCGAAAACTTGCTATTTTTCAAAGGTCCAGAAGGGAGAAGTATTCACTTTACAGCTAGGAGCACATAGACACTAGTTTGGAGAAATTCCACTTACCTTATCCCGGTAGTTCGACGATTCGTCGGCCGTATTTCGCGAAAAAAAATCCGTAGGAATGCTCCCTGCTGCTAAATACCTCGGTACCTGAGGTTAATTTGAGTTTGGACCGCATTTGACGGCGTAATCGGAAGGAAATCCCTCAAATCACTTCGCCCTCTCTGTTTTCTGTTGTTTACTGGAAATTACAAGTGAAATGGAGCAAATACCGAAGTTGGAGGCTTATATATAATTGAGACCTATAAGTCGCATTATAAGTTGCATTCCTGGAATGCGATTTATAAGTTGCATTCCTGGAATGCGATTTATCATTTGCGACGCGCCGACTTGGCGCTTGTCCGATCTTTTCCCGGGCCTTTCTCTAGCACGTATGGCTTTTAAATATGCTTAACCAACGCGCGAATAGGCCATCTAGGTGCCGGAAATTTTACAGGGTATAACAGGAGGATTCATAAAAGGAGATAGAACGAAGCACATTTCACCAAAAAATTTCTTCACACATGATCTCCAAAAGAATAATGATATCAGTGTGTAAAAGATTCGTTCGAGCAATAATATAGCTGATTTATTCATCAAGTCTCTGCTAACTGCAATTTTAGATGGTGTACAAGATTGGGATGCAAAGATTCAAGGATGTTCTAATTATGGGGAGTTAATGCGCACTGTACTCTTTTTTTCTTACGAGGTTTTTTCCCACTGGGTTTTCCTTGTAAGGTTTTTAATAAGGCAGCCAAAATGCGTATTATTAGATATGTGTACTTTTTTTTCCTTCACTAGATTTTTTTTCACTGAATTTTTTCTAGTAAGGTTTTAACGAGGCATATTATCTATCAAATAGACATTCAAGGGGAGTGTTATAAACATATTTGTATTATAGTGAATGTCTATAAAGATATTTGTATTGTAGTGGATACATGTGTTTATATTATAGTGAAAGTCTATCTTTGATCGCATAAAGAGAAATAAGAACTTCTCTCCTTCTCTCTTTCTCTATAAATTAAAGATAGATCAACGTAGATTATCTACCAATTTAACGGACAAGAAATTTTTTTAAGAAAATATATTTATACCATTACGTTCCTTATTGGTAATTGTCTACTTATATTTAAATCTTACCAATTTTTATACTATTACATAATTATACAAAAAAAAATTAGAAAGATAATAGAAATAAATAAGATTAGAGGCTTCGTAGTTGTTTCACTTAGGACCCATTTGTCGATAGATATCTCAAAAATTTTGGCAAAAGATCTTTGGTCATGCTATTTATTATTATTTGGCAAATTATTCAAATTTTCAAATATTAGAAAAAAAATAGCACTTGGGCCAAATTTTATTATTTGGGAATTTTTAAAAATATAAAATTTTACTTCAAATTTTTATATTTGTAAAAGGACTCCAGTATTTATGATCCCAACTAACAAATTTCATCAGGATTTATTTCTAAATATTGTCCTCAAGAGTTAAATTGGGACCTGCGATGGGCTGTGAAAAAAAAACTTAACAAGTTTGAGAAATGCATCATGAAGGATTCACTCAACTTATGTATTGTATTTCTGTTTATGATGTGTTTGTTATTTTTTGACTCTTGTAATGATAATGCGAGTTAAAAAAGAAACACATTTTGATATGTCTCTTGATGTAAAGTCTTTAGGGATTTAGTAATTTTTAGAACTTATGAGTATAAATCTTATTTTTTAAAAAGTGAAATATATTTTCCAAAAACTATGGTCAAAAGCATGGTGAAATTTCACCCAAATCTTCAGCCATGTCAAAAATATTTAAAAATTCATGGCCAAACGCTAGCTTAGTGTAGGATACTTGTCACGAACTTTTTGTCATGGTTAGAAATTATTATATTTGTGTAAGGATATGAGAAATGAAAAACTTCTAATTTAGAATTTATTTTAAAAAGAAAATTATATATAATTGAAATGAAATATTTGAAATGAGATTTTTTGATCGACTTCCTAGTAATGGAATGAAAAAATGAAGTTTTATATACATAACAAAACATAGATGATTCATATAGTTATTTTTATTTAAATGTTTTGATTGTATAGGTAGTACTCTTTTCTTAATAGTAAAATAAGTAAAATGACAAGTATTGCTATTATATTGATGGAGGTGATAAGTGTGGTAACGACTGACAACAGTGGTAATTGGTGATGGTCACAGCGGTGACAGTACTAGTAGATATAATTATAATGATGAAGGTGGTAGGTATGGTAATGACTGACGATAGCGGTTGACGGTGGTGGCAGTAGATATAATTCCAGACAGAGGTGATAGGTATAGCAGCGACTGATAATAGTGGATGATGGTGATGGTGGTGGTGGTTACCACTGGTGATTGGTGGTTGACGATAGTAATGGTAGTTGATAATTGTACAGATGGTGATTGTGATGACAGAGGTGGTTAGTAGTAACGGCTGATGATTATGGATAGAGTGATGGTGAACTTTTAATTATTTTTTGAAACTGATAACTTTAGAGTGGTGGTGTGAAAATATCCATACTCTTAATGATATTAAAACTAAACTTGTTCAAATCAATTAAGTGTCCAATTCAGACTTCCATTAAAAATAAATAAACAAGGCCTAAGTGATATTACCGATGTACGTAGTCAGGCACTCCAATTTTGTCCAAATAAAATTGATTTCTAATCAATCTAGCGACATTAGACAGATATAAAAGAGACATCACCATGCTTCTCTAACTAATTATTTGATAAGACCATGTGGTATCTTGTTGGATTCCTTATAGTAGCATTGAAGAAATAGTACATTTGTCTCAACATAGTACCCTATATATACCTAAGCCCACAGAGATTCAATGTTCCATGAAATTCTCCATTACTTTTAAGGTCTAACTAAGCTTGTTGGTCCAGTTCAAAAATGATTCAGCCCCGCCGATCTGAAGGCCGGGATGATTTGTCGAGTTGGGGACGGATTCCAATCTGTCTGGGTTTAAGTAGGCAAAATCTGGCTCATGCAAGGTTGGACTATATCGTATTGTATCGAGCCGCGTTTTAATAAAATAATATATTTTAAATTTTTTAACTAAAATTTATTTATTTTAAAAAATATTGAATGTTATGAGACTAGTAACTTTTAAATTGTTTAAATTTATATATATAATAAAGTTAGGTATAGATAAGGTGATATGATACATTTCTATAGTCTAGAAAATTATTTAACTTTTATTTCCTTTTTTAGAATTTTTTCCTTCATTTTTTTTGTTATCAATTTATTTAATAATTAAAAAATAATTTGTAATATTTATTGAATCTGATCTAGTTATATTTTGTTGAAGAAGCTAAAAGATTTCTAACATTTCAAATATTCTACTACTAACATTTTATTACCATAAACAAATAAAATATGCTTTTGTAACTCCAGCTTTTATTGTAGACATTAACTCAACAGTGAATGGCAATTAGGAACATAACAACATGCTTCATAAATAATTTCACATAATTATACTTTTTCTTAGAAGAAAAAATTGTCTCACAATCCATATAACAATATCTAGAGGAGAGCCCGACATTTGTGAGATCTCAAAATGATCAAAATAGCAATCACTTTGATGGCAAAAAAAATCTGACAGTGTGACTATTTAGTCAGCAAGGATAGATTTTTCTGCATGACATTTGGGTAAGTTCTTAGTACCGATATTGTTACATGTAATAAATCATATAAGTAATAGCAAGAACAGATTTTCTCTCTACTCTCATATTTTACCCCCTTTAGTTTTTTAGTTAAATTGTTGGACTATAAAACTCTAATTTTCTTTCTTGTAGGTTTTAGATGGAAGAAGGTACATAGTCAAAATTGTAATTGACATAGATGTATTTTTTTAGTTGGAGTACTTCGAAGATATTTACCGTGCGAAGAATTTTTTTTATTTTTATATTTATAATTGTGACCTCAATTTTTGTGAATAAGTGGGGGGTCATAACGAGGAAAAGAAAGAAAACAAGAAAGAAAGAAAAAACTAAAGGAAAAAAGGAATAAGAATGAAATCAAAAGAATATCTCTAATTAGTAAAACAAATATAATTTATGCATTTGCAGTATCTTACTTGTGAGTGGATGCTTAAAATAAGGTATACAATTTAGAATTAACAAATTCTTATTTTATATTCTTTGTTTATACATTAATGCAAAAAGAATCTATAAAATGTATCTTTGAAATAGACTTTGATATTTCATTTTAAATTGTTATGATTTTAGCCTATGTAAATATTTTATGATTATAATAAGAATATAATCGTATATATCAAATGTATTAGTTCACATTAATTTCTTTCTAGATTGTTTATTCATGTAAAGAAAAAGTGTATGGATTTTTTTAATATCTTATGTAGATTATTTCTTTTGTTGTGCGTAATTTATAAAAATAAAATTAAAATTTCAATAGAATTTATTAGATGACTTAAAATTATTAATTAATTAATTTTTTTTAAATGACATTTTCAAATCATAACTCTATAAAACTGTTATCTGATTGCATATTTTTCTTTGTTTATATTATATAAAATTAAAAATGATTACTTGCATGGTTTGAAGGTTAAAATTGCCTTTTAAAAATTTAAGAAGGTCATATAAGAATAAAATTTCAACTTTTCACCATGTATATATAATTTATATCAGAAAATATTATGTACATAAATATAAAATACGTATTACACTTGGAATAAAATTCTAAAGAGTTAATTGTCTAAAAAGACATAATATTTGTAAAATAAAATTGAAGATCCAAGAATCATGTCAATTATTTAGGAATTAATGAATTTTCTATTAATAGAAAAATAACTGTCAATATTATTGACAATTCAAGCACTCAAAATGATCTTTAAAAATATATTAAATATATTAAAATATTTATTTAATAAATATAAGATTTATTATAACTGCCCGAAGTGCGAAAAGATGCGCTAATTAAACTACTAAAAACCATACTTTAAAAAGTAAAATTTTAAAAACATAAATTCAAAAAAATAATTTACAACTTTATAGTTTATATTAAGTGAAAAATAAAATTATAAATGTGTAAAACATAATTACACTAAGAATTATATTTATTTAAATAAAAAACGTCAAAGGCTTAAGAACCTTATATTTCATTAAAATAATACTTTAAATGATTAAACATCAAAATATTCAATACAAAAAACTAAAAGCTAGAAATAAAATGGAAGAATTACATAACTTAGCAAACATACCTATTATATTACAATATATAATTATAGTTTTAAAATATTACAAAATATAGCTAAAATATTATAAAATATAGCAAAATTTGATTAGTTTTTTCTTTTCCTCTTTTGAGATTTAAAACACTCCTATATCTATATTTCTTCTCTATCTCTCGCCAAATCAATTTCTTATATTTTGTCCTACCAATATTATTCACTACTTTTCTCCGATTATCTCTCTCACGTTTCTCCTCCTCCTACCCCCCCACCCCCCAACCAACAATATCTCTCCCTTCCTGCCTCCTTCTTTCATTTATCTCTTTCCCTCTCTTTCTCTCTCTCTCTCTCTATCTCTCTGTGTCCCTCTCCCGCCTTTCTCTCTCTCTATCACTAATCACTCCAATCAATTTATTGTAGATCTGAATTATTGTCCTCCTTCTTCTCATACTTCATGGGTTAATCGACACCGTTTGAGAAATTAAAGCTTTAGATTTTATTAGCAATCGACATTGGCGGAGAAAATTAAAGTTTCAGATTTTATTAGCAATGTACCATGGTTGGAGAAATCGAAGCTCTAGACTTGATTAACAATCTTTTTAATGGAGAAGCCGCATCACCATTGTCGAAGAAATCGAAAGTCAAGAATTTATTAGCAATCTATCATTGCCGCAGAAATTGTCATTGTCGTTAATTGAATTCTTTTAGCTATTTTCTTAAGCTTTTTGTCTTTTGCATAATAATGACAGAATTGATACAATGCAATTTTTTCAAACTTTTGTCTTTGTGTATTAATGATGAAATTATTACAGTATATATCAGTTATTATCAAACTGATACATATTGATATAGACTGTTTTATCTTATACTAATACATACAACTAAATATATTTTATTCTAAATACAGTGATACAACAATACAATATTTCATTCTTTATTTAGTGATATAATGATGTAATTTTTTTCAAACTTTTGTCGTTGTGTATCAATGACGAAATTAATATAGTATGTATCAGTTATTATTAGAATGATACATGTTGTTACGGACTAACTTCTTCTTGTATCAGTATATACAACAAACTATATTTCATTTTAAATACAATGATACAATATTTGAAATTTTTCATTCTTTATTTAGTGATGCAGGACAAACAAAAAGCTAGAGATAGTGATATACACTAAATGTTTGAGTTAGATTCATTGATATGATATGTTATGTTAACCTGAATAAACAGAAAGCTAAATGTACACTCGTACTTATGATACAGTGATACACCTATACTTTAGATATATATAGTTAATAAAATGATACAATATTTCATTCTTTATTTAGATTCATTGATACAATATATTCGAGTGCAAATTTCCACTGATTTTAAAACCTTTTCTCTGCTATTAGAGTTTGAAAATCGAAGAAGAAGAAAGAATTCAAATCACGTGTTCTATTTTTGTACTGAAGATATATGCCTAATTAATATAGGGGAGAGGTTTTCTCTCTTGTTTTACTGGATTCTGTTATTTTAAAAGATTCTTGCCTGATTTTCTCCTTAATCATAGCACATGGAGAGATCTTCTCTCCTTATTTTACTGGATTTTGTTATTTCAAAAGATTTTTGATCAATTTTCTCCTTAATCATAGCACATGTATCATAAATTTATGCTTGACAAATCACTGAAAAATTGCTATAAATTCATAATTATATAAATTATAGCTATTAATTGTAATTATGATCCAGACCTTTGCTATTTATAAACATTACTCAAATAATATTAATATTGAATCGGGCTGATTTAGATCGATTCGAGTACCCAATCAAAGTGTAATGGGATATTACCTGGTTGGATCGATTTCAGGCCACCGATGGCTAGCTTGACTCCTGCAGGTGCGGTCTATAGGAGAGCCCCAATCAGCCCAGCCCCAGAAACGGTCCGTTTAGCATGCTTACTTTTTAGCATATTAATCAAGCTAAGAATTATATACCGGTCCGTTTAGCATGCTTACTTTTAACCATATTAATTAAGCTAAGAATTATATTGTATTAGATCAAAATAATTCTAGATTTCAAATTTTATTTAAGTAATTGTGTATAATCAAAATATAATTTATGGATAAGGCTAAAAATAATTGGAAAATCCAATCAACTATATGTACGAAGATCCCCAATTTTTATGAAAGTTTAGGCCCCGCAGAAGAAACAGAAAGCGTTAGATGAGGCCCATCAAGTTCCAACGGGCTTATGGCATTTCAAATCGTCAGGGGCTCAAATTGTGATAACAGCCCTACTAACTAGAGATTCATTGTGAAATGCATGTTTACGATTAGTTGGGCCATTTCATAGTCCAAAGCTTTTGTCACGATATAACCATTCTAACATTATAAATAATAAAGCCCACTCAAAGAGAAAAACAAAGTCCATAATTGCAGCCAAGTTGCCAGTATTGGACTCATGTCAACAATCCAAAGTATATTCTATCTCATAGACAACTGGAAATATTGGTAAGATTGGATTATTTGAGGCGTATATATGTATATAAAAAACTTTCCTAGCCTATATTTGTACAAAGTCATATTAATAATAATTATATATTTAATATAATTTCACAAATAAAAATTATTTCTACCTTTTTCGATAAACTTTTGCGACCCAAATATTTGTACAAACTTAGTGTTACTGAAATATCTAAAATATAATTTTTAAACTGGATATATCACTGTCATGATACATTAAATATATTAATATATTTTTTTCTTTCTTTCTTATTCTCATTCGAAAGAGGAATCAGACAAAGATGGAAAGAAAGAAAAATGTAAGTGAAGGTATCACTTACGTTACAAGTAAAAGATGATTGTCTTCAACAAATATTTTGGTACAGAAATGATTACTGTTTGACTAGTGAATAAGAAGGATGATTGAAATTATTAATTATTTTGTAATTTTTTATTGAATATCCGATATTCGTTTTAAATTTAATTAATTTAAATATACATCTTTGAAAGTAAAATAATTTTTTTTAAAAATGACTTTCATGTCTCAAACTCTAAACCTCTAATTAAAAATAAAAAAATATTTATCATTTTAACATAATTTTTATACTATAATTAATTAATAAATTAAAAGTAGTAGAGGTGGGCAAGATTGGATCACGAAGGAAGGAAGAGAAAAATTGTCGCAGATGAGACTCAATCCCAAGATATTATCACATGACAGGTCTTAAGTCAGTGATTATTATAAACAAAAAGCAAAGGAATTAGGAATTTATTTTAATTTTCCTATATCATATATTATATACTATAGTTTATATAATCCTTTAGGCTCTAATAGCGTGCGAATATTCGATAATTGCGTCCGAATTATTATTTCGTGCCCCATGGATGTATGAACACGAGAATCCTTTTTTTATTTATTTAATCAAATATCCTTTCCATTATTTTATTTCATTTGCATGTGACTTGTGCTTTGAATAACTCGTGTTGGTGTGAGTTAATCATAAATATAATGTGTTTAATGTTAAAAGCGCTTTTAATCGGGAGAAAATTATAGCTTAATGTCTTTGAGCTATTTAGTACATAAATAATGTATATTTTATTCCCTCTATATATATGATACATACTTATATATAACATATATAGGTGAAATATATATTTCAACTATGTTGATAAATTAAATAGTCAATAATAATAACATATTCAATGTATTCTTATAAATGAAATTTAAATAATTAAGTATATATAAATTTTATTTCTACCTCGTAAAACTAAAAAATAATTTTAATTTTTTTTTATTCAAATAACACATAATAAAATAATTATAGTTTGATAATCATCCATTTGATCAACGCAAGCTAGATTTTGAAAAGATATACTTTAAAAACTCTAAATTGAGAAAAAAATTATCTGAAAAATAGAAAAGAACAAAAAGATGAGGGATCGTGACTCAATGCGAGTCATCATTTTTTAGTACACATCTGAAAAGAAGGATTAATCATGATAGCTATTCATTTATTTGTACAAGTATAAAATAGTAAATAAATAATATATATGTTTGTGTCGTATTTGTGTAATTTTTGAACTCCTTCCTGTTTGTACATTTGTAACAATCACTATCTCATGCAACTCTATTTTCATTTAAATAGATCTATTGCAAGAAATATCTTTATCTCAATAATATTAATGTATCCTCTAACTCACTCCATCAATTAGTCGATACTTATTGTATCTCTATTACATTGAAGAAAAAAAGAGGAGAAGGCTAAAAAATTGAAATTATGTTGAAATTTGTGATCTCTAAATTAGACCCAAGAAGGACGAGAAACATTAACAATAGAGCAACTCAAATTTAAGTTAGACTTAAATATATTTGTTTGTATATAACTTCACATTTAATTAAAATGGGAAATAACTTTTGGGTTTTCTATTTTTGGACTTGGACAATGACATATGAACAACAGCCTTAGTAGCAAGGTTTGGAATAATATTTAATTAATATAGGGGATGAACATAGGGAGAAGCATCTATAAATGTGACGTGATTTATAAAATACAATACTTTTATTCTCTTAAATTAGTTGTTGTGTTTTATTTGCACACTATTTAAAAATATTAATAAAAAGATAAAATAAATTTATTTACTTTTATTATATGTGAAAATATAATTTTTTAATTAATTAATTATTTTTATTGAGATATTTGATATATTTTTAAAATAATAATATTATAATTTTTTTTTCGTTAAGGGTCTATTCAAAATAATCTTTTTATTTCATAGAAATCGAGATAAATTAAGCTTAAAATTTTCCTCTCCAATTCTTAATTGTGAAATTACACTTGATATGTTGTAGATAAAAAAAATGAAAATAATCAATTTTATTTTAAAACTTTAAAATGACTATTTTTAAAAATTACAATAATACATATATATATCTCTGTGGGTGTGTGTCTGTATATGTATATCTTTTTAACCAAAATAAAAAAATTAATACGGGGAGTAATTTTACTCTTTATGTATTTTTTTTTTTATAGAAATGGATCAAAATTGCTCCTGAACTATGCCAAATAGATCATATATACCCTCCGTTATATTGATATCAAAAATATCCTCACCATCCAAGTATAAGACCACAAATATCCCGAAAGTTAACAACACTTTCCTTTAACTGTTGTGGCAAGCCACATGAGACTTTTTTCTCCACCTAAGCAAGCCAAGTAGGACTAATACTATGAGAAATATAATATTTTGTGACAACTTTAGTGGCGACTTGAAAAACTTGCCACAAAAGGTAATAGTTTTTGGAGCAACATTAATAGTTGCCACTGAAAATAATATAAAAAAATATTTATAATAAATAACTCTATGTATTTTTATTTATTTATACAACACTACAATATAATTATTATCACTTTTAATATATTAGAAATGAGTATTCATGTAAAAATAGTAATGCTTTTAATAAAAATTATTGTTAAAAGTAAAAATAGTAAATAAATCCTTTTATGTTGCCACTGATTATTTAATTTTGTCTGTATGTATATTCCAATTTTATGTGTGATCTTATTAGTTATTGTTAATAAGTATTTAAGAGTACTTTGAACATATATAATTACTATACCAATATATTAAATGTGTTAATAATTATATTATAGTGTTAATACATAGAGTTATTTATTATATATAATAATTTTTTATTAGAAATTATATTTCTTGTAATGTTAGTCCTAGTTAGCTTGCTTAGGTGGAGAAAAAAGTCTCACGTGGCTTGCCACGTTAGTTAAAAAAAGTATTGTTAACTTTAGGGGTATTTATGGTCTTATACTTGAACGGCGAGTGTATTTTTTATATCAAAGTATAACGGATGGTATATATGGTCCATTTCACATAATTCAAAAGCAATTTTGATCTTTTTCTATTTTTTATAAATAAAAAATAATTATCTCAAATTATTTATCATTTTAAAAAATTTAAGATAAAATTATTTAATTTTTTAATTTTATTTTTAAAATAATTATTCATGAAAACTATAAAATTCTTGATTATTAATAGATATCTATATATATATTTTGCGACTTTGATAATTACATTCTCATAAATAAAAATAATATATAAATTAAAGAAATATTTAATAAAAAAATTATACTTTATTATATAAATAAAATTTAAATAATAAAAATTAATTTAAGTAAAAAACGATAAATAATTTTTAAGTAGCAAGTAAGCATAAAAGACTTTCATGGGGTTTCCCAATCTTCACTTGCATGATCAAACTTTGTCGTCTTACCCAAACCTAAGGTATTAAATTTATCAACAACAAAAAAAAAAAGTATCTTTCTCTTGACCAAAACCTTGGTAATTGTTTAATCTAAATTTAATTAAAATGAATTTTGGGGCTAACATGCAAATATAATATTAATCTTGGGCCGTGGGCTTTTTACAATGCAAAGGAATTGTTTTGTTGGTATCATGAGTGCTCCAAATTCCAAGTAAAATTTTAATTTAATTAAATATAAAAGATTAAAAAGTATAACTAACTAAATCTTTAACAAAATTAAAAGAGTTATTGGAACTCGTTCCAAAAGAAAAAAGAAGAAAAAAGAAAAGTTTTCAGACTCATCCTCTGGGCTTAATTTAATCCAGGTTTATCTTGGAGCGGTCGCCTGTCTACGTTGCTGTCACGTGCCATGTGGCAACACACGTCTATCTTTTATATTGGTAGCGGTTGATTGATACATGCGATAAAGGTAATGATTTTAAAATAAAATTTAAAATATTATTATTTTATTATTTATATTAAAATTTTTGAAATTATTATTTCATGTGAATGAAATAAAATAATGAATCGTTCTTATAATTTATTTAGATATGAGTTATGTATATGTTAAATTTATATAAATAATATTATTATTATAATTAATTAAAATATAAGTTATTTATATATATAATTAATACGATATTTAATTTATAATTTTAAAATATGTATAACTAATATATATATATATAAGTTATGAGAAAATCTATATATCATTTTATGCAAGATGGAAGAATGGAATAAGTAATACAAAATAATATAATCTGCATACAATAATACAAAAATTTCTCATAATTAATTTATATATTATTAATACTTATAATATTAACCAGCTACGAAATAACTTTTAATTTCAAAAGAATCTTTATTTATTATTCCATGTTACGTACCAAATAACCCCATATGAGAATATAATCCATATAGTACCCGCATTATTAATGGAGCCCTTTCTGATATGAATTTGCGCCTCGTAAAACTTACTTAAAAAAATCACTCTCTAATTAAATTTTTATATCCCACTAAATTTAAGTATGAGAATATAATCCACATAATACCCAATAAGAAGAACGAACGGGAAGTAAGAATCATGAAAAGTATCTAAAAATTAAAGAAGAATGAAAGAAATTAAAGATATCTTAATTAGTCCATGCATGTTGATCCCATTTGTCTAATTCTAAATTAGGTATAGGATGCAAATTAATTTGAAGATTAGATTATAATATCTGAAAGTACTGGTCCAAAACGATTGAGATTGCCTAGTTATGAGTCATGAATCGGTGTGTCTGTTTAGACCACCAATTTTCTATTTGGTTTCCCATTTTAAATTAAGTATTTTTTTAATGATATTTCTAAAGAAGAGGTACACATATAATTTAAATAATAATAATAAAAAAATTTATAAGGCAAACTCAATTCATAATGCAAATGTGTTTTTAGACTCGATGTGATATAATTTGAAGGATAAATTTGTGCAAAGTCTAAACTTTAAAGAGATAATAATAGTACCTTGTATGAATTTGGAGTTAAAGACTGAAATGATTATTCAGCATATAATTAATTTCAATTTCATGTACTTTTTTCATGTAATTTTATTTAATAGGATAAAATTTATATTTTAAAATAGTTTAAATATTAAAAATAAAATTAAAAAATAATAATTATTTTTAATATATCTAACAACTAAAAAGAAATAGGGAAGGTATATACTACTGTATCCCAACTCCCAACTAACACTCTGAGGAAATAGAGTAGAAAAATTGTATTTTGTTTTGTTCATACAAATACCAAGGAAAGGTTGGAAAATGGGAAGAGGTTGCCTTTGAAAACAATGAAAGACAAAGTAGAGAACCTTGGATTATGAGGAGACCTAGTAGCAAAACATAGCACCTAAAACACCAGGACAAAGCATGACCTGTTTTCTTCCAAGATTTTTATTTTTTTTATTTTTTCCATTTTAAAATAAATATCATTTAAATTTATTTTACATTTATTAAAAAGTGCATGGACACTATTAAAAAACAAAAATACCATCTTTAATATAAGAGTACCAATTACAAAATTTTTTATCTTGAATTTTAAAATAATATATAATTTATTTTGATTAAAACGGTATTTATTTTGGGACAACTAATTTAACTTGTTTTTAGAAAAACTTTTTGATAAAACATGCCTCTGGGAATACACACTATTTGGACCTTGATTAACTAAGTATACAAAGTACATTTTAAACTTCCCATGTTAGCTAGCATTTTCCCAATGTACATGTATTCATGTCTAGGAAACTACCAATAAACTATTTTCAACTCAAAAAATCTCAGAGCAAAGGAGATACAAACATGTCTTCTTCCATACAAATCTTTTTATTTTATGTTCACTCAAGGGACCATATGATCTTTCTTAAGTCAGCAAAAAAGACAAACATTTTTGTACCCGCACGATTATGATATGATAATTTCCGCAAAAAGATGAGAAAATTTTTATTTATTCATAATAAATTATATATATATTAAAAGGTAAATATGAAAAAAAATTAAAAAATAATAATAAGAAAATTGTCTTTCTCTTGATAGTTGCTAAAGTTAACAAACAAAAATAAAAGTTTATTGTTATTATAATGAACAAGTTAAAATGAATTAAATATTTATATTGGGTACGGTCCCAACTAAATCCAGATCCTTATATTATAGGATTTATTTTCGGAGACAACATTACCAATATTTTTTTTTTATTCACATGGGCTTTCATTTAAAATCTTTGATTAAAAAGAAAAGAAACATCCAGTATAATTCATGTTAATTTTTTTTTCCCCATGATATGCTCCTCTCAAATAATCATTGTGTATTTTGAAATAGCAGCTACGCACTTTACAAAATTAAGTAGTGCTATTAGGACAATTTAAACCTTTGGGATCACTTCATTTTCTAGCTTCTATTTTTGGGACAGAGGGAGTAAAAGAAAATTAAAAGTAAAAACTTCTATATACCAAGATGAGAGTACAAAAAATGTATTCCTTCGAGTCCACAGTAAATGATTTTTAAAGTTTTGACATATTCATCAAAAAGATTTCGTTTAATAATCATTAATTAAGAATATTATTTGACTAAATTACCTATTTTTTTCATAGAAAAATGTAAAGAAGTATTGAAGGACATTTTAGAAATTGGTTAAGATCATTTATTAAATAAGGATTAATTTGAAAATAAAATCATTTAGGGTCAGGCTAGAAAGTCATTTTGTAATTCAACGTGAGTACTGTAATTATAAAGTAATCACGTATAATTGAGACTAGCAATTAATTATACTATTCAATTCTTAAGTGGGAAAGGAGAAATTGTTGGTAATTATATGGTGTTATAACTTATAAAAAGTCATCACTAAAGAATAGTATTTTTTTTTATTGAAATTTCACACTAAAAAATACTAATCGGGCTATTTCCACTGATTATCGATGGAAAAAAATTAATAATATTTTTACATGAAAAAATCATGCAGCTTTTTATTATTTCCATGAGAATTTATTTCTCACAATGCATCTTTTTAGTGAAATGTTGCGGTTATGAGTAAAAGAAGTCATGTTTTACAACATAAATTTCTTCTTGATTTGTAGTGAGAAAAATGATTTTTCTAAAAAAAAAAAAATTCAATTAATTTCTATTTTTCAATTTATTTTTTAAGTGAGATAGAACACGAGATATATAGTGGTTACCAAATTTAAATTCTAGCGGGCATATTGATAAATCATGACATGATTACACCATCACTTTCTTATCGATTTATTACCACTAAACATAAATAAGATAAAATACACTTTAATGTTATAAATTTTAATATTCAAATGCACATAAACTTCAATAATTATAATTTCTTTATATTTATATTGAAAAATAAATAAATCTCAATAATTATTACTATATTATATAATTACAAAATAGACTTTCTAAACATAGAGTCCATTATTTTGAACCAAATATTTCTTTGTAATTATGTTGAAAAATAAATAAATTTTAATAATTATTATATTTTGTAATTACAAAATAGATTTTCTAAATATACCCTCAATTATTTTGAACCAAATTTGAAATACTTAAAATTTACGTACTTGTTGTGAATCAGTGATCATTAACTACAAAATATTGAAAAGAATTTCATAGTCTCCCCTATACCTGTTATAGTCTAATACTAATAGTTCCAACTTCCAAAACATGTTTCTTTAACCAAGTAAATAAAAAGCATCAGGTAATTCATGTGATTCCTAAGTCCAATGAAATCTTGGTAAAAACTAAGTAATTTGTTGTCTCGATTATTTGTGTTGCCAATATATTAGTCAGCTAGAGATATACCCTCATGACCTAGCTATATATATACATATTGAAGCTGACAACTTGAGTCAACATGCCTAAATATTTACAGCTGTAGAATCAAATAGCAATGGGGGGTAGTATAAAATCTTATAGCTAGTATGTTACTAGGAATTTGTATAGGATGGCTTTGAGTATTTTAAATTCACCGAAATGGATTGTGGTGTGATGGTTGATACGTCTCTTTATAATATAACATTTTTTTTGAAAGTGTCTCTGTCTTTAGAAATAGATCATGCAATTAGTGGCTCATTCAGAAATTTTATATAGAACCCTCATATATACCTTGAATAGTAAATAAAAATATCGTTTTTTGATGATTGAATACGAAAAAAAATTAAATCAAACTACACAATATTTAACTAAAAAAGACAGCTTAGGCCCGATTTTAAAGCAAAAAACCAGACCATTAAATAATACAACAAAACATGTGGACTTAAAAGGAGTCAAACTCAAGCATACCTTGCCGTTGAGCTACTGCTTTACATTGTGTCAAAGAGGGTTTAAAAATAATATATATATATATGTGAAAATCAGTAATATTTGACCTTGTAATTTATCAACTAAAGAAATATATAGCTCTACCCCTATTTGCAATGCGCAAATTCAAATTTAATAAGATACAAAATAGAGTATATATATATATATATATATTGTTTACATGGTTACGACACATATAATAATGTGCGATACTTTGAATTTAATTTGGAAATTAAGGATCATAAAACTTGTATTGCATTATTGTCGGCAAGTTACATATATGGACTTTTCATCCTCCATTATTGAACACAGGAGCTATTATTATAACCATTTGTTTGTTACGTTATCATTATTATTATTAAGTGGTTTCACGGTACGTTTGGGAGATAGACGTGAAACACTCGAAAACTATCTACTTTTAGTACTAAGGCCTAAGAGAAATAGTAAATAACAAACAAGTTTTAACATGTCCTTCCAATAAAGATATGTTTGGTTTTGCTGGGCACCACTCTTACTCCGTAGTCCGTACCTACGTGTCAATATTTGTACTAAAGTATAGTTAAATTGGTGTAAAAAAAAAAGCTTTAAAATATTTATTAATTAATTAATTACATAAAATATGACTATTCCTTTAATTATACACGTCAATATTAAATTTAAGATTTCTCGGCTAGTTGAAGTTAATACATATAATTAAAAAATGTGACATATTTTAATTGATTGACTTATTTAAGTCATTGACATTTGAGAACAAGTGTAAAAGTTTTTTGGACTTCTAAATCGTAAGAACCTAATAAAAATATTTTATCCTATGTTCGAGAGTTAAAACGAAATATGCCCTAGTTTGAGAACACATATAATAGCTTTTAAAATTTTTTGAATAGTAAATATCTAATAATTTTTTTTAAATTATAGTTCAAGTGTTCAAATAAAATATGCCTATTATAAATATAATTTATTATAGTTAGGTATTCAATCGAAATATGTCTAACTCAAATATATCTATATAAAATTTACTAATATATTTAAGGGTTTGTCGATATATTATGCTAAAATTTGATGTAGCATGATATGCTTGGGTGTATTAATATTGACGAAGCACAATGTCAAATGTGTCCTTAAAAAGAGGTCGATCTTCATGATCTAAGATAGAAATTGACAATACTAATCCCTTTCATATTTGGTGGTTTAATTTGTCCAAATTAATCTTATAACTATATATTTAAAAAACTTTAACACCTATGGTTTTCATTATATTTAAAACACCCAACGATGTTTATCTTTACGAAATTAGTCCTTGAGAAACACACTTTAAGAAAAACCCTACTTTAAGCTTCCATTTTATTATAAATTTTAGGAGTAGATTTTTCCACAAAAAAAAACAAATTCTAATTATTTGTTTGTAAAATTTGATCGGTTTTTTAAGTCCATCTTCAAAAAAATTTTCAAACTTCGATTAGTTTTGGGATTTTTGGGTGAAATTTCACTCGCACTCACAAAACTTTTACTACTAAAAAATCACTATTTTCTTATTAAAATTTCTCACTAAAAAATGTTAAGTGGCTATTTTCACCAATTATCAGTGAGAAAAAGAAAAAATAATAATGAAAAACTATTTCCCACCATGCATTTTCCCAGTAAACTGATTCGGAGAAATTTTTCATTTATATGTGGTGAGAAATTTTTTTTTTATTTGTGGTGGGAAATTTTTTTATTTCTAGTAGTGTTCAAAATTTTTTCAAATAAAATACATTAGAGATTTCTTTGTACTTCAAAATCTATTTGTCACCAAATTTCAAAAACTCATTCTTTCAATTTTCAACTAAGCTAGCGTTGACGAAGATCTTAAAAATTTATATTCAAATATTTGTCTGGTCCTGAAATTATTTGTAAATATTTTTAATGAATCGATTAGGGACTTTCACTCATAATATTTTTTTAAAAAAATCAAATAAAAATTAAATCTATAATCAAACGCTAGCGACGTTTCTACAACAAAGTGTGCTGAAGGACAAATAAACAGTTAAAGCTGAGACATCGAAAGTGCTATATTTTGATAAATATAAGGGATTATTAAAACTGAGTCAAAATAATAAAGCGTTAAAACTGTTCAAATATTCATCTAAGGGATCATTAGAGATCAACTTTCATAAATGAGGGACTATTTTGTTATCATTCGTCCAAATTCTTCTATAATTACCCAGACATATCTAATGAGACATTCATAACGAAGTTATATATATATATATATAGCTAGGCAAATAATTTGTCCTTTGTTTTGCGGCCACATATAATAAATTACATATATTACTAATATGAAAAAAGTTCTTTGTATATTAATATAATATGACTTGTTCGAACAAAGTATTTAACGTTTGATTCAAATTAATAATCAATAGTTGCTATAATACTACTTATAAATGACATGTTGTAAATGATTTTTATATCATCAGCAGGACGGACGTAGTATATTATCGGAGTTTGTAAGGATTCATTAATTTTTGCACGATTCAAATATTTATATTGAAAATTTCAATGAATATATAAAAAAATTGACTAGGGAATAAAAAAGTGTGTTATTGGTTCAATGTTAGAAAAGAAGAATTTTAAGTTTTGTTGTCCTCTTGATCAAGAATTCAAATCCTCTAACCACTCTCTTTTTTAATTTGAGATGGATTTCTAAACTTCAAATTCTGAATCCGTCTCTGATCATCAGTACATAAAATATTATCTCCCATTTAAGATACGTAATTGCAATCTTATCATTCACAAATGTTATTTCTAAGTATCTTTATAATTTTAGATAGAGATTTTGAGTTTGAATCTTAAATATAAAATTATTTTTGACAGAAAATATTTTATCCTCTAATACGATACCTTTCTGTACGAATTTAAATTAGTCGTGGCCCAAAGCGGATACCATACAATGAAAAACTTCTTTTTAAATTTTTTTTATATATATAAAAAAATATCTCTATCCTTCCTTCAACTATAACGTGTCTATATACCTTGTACCAAAAAAATTGAACGAAGTGAAAAACCACGTTCGATAACACTACAGATTATGGGCTATTTTTGGGCGTCCATGAACTAGGAAGAAAACAGCCAACCTAACTAAAAGAAGTTTATATATATATTGAGTTTAAAATCATGACATTGAAAATTTTTGAGACTTTCAAAAATTTATATTCAATCAAATTAGAACATATAAAATGAAAATAAAACGAGATGCAGTCACACTTTTCTAAGACGATTATACAATATTTCATAATAACAACCAAATATTATTTGAAATCATCTTTTTAAATTATGTATATTATATATTTTCAACGATAATATTTTAATAACAACTAAAGAATATTCAAATAAATAATATTATTATAAATTTTTTTAGATATAATTAAGTACGGATCTAGATATTTGTATATAGATTCTCGAAAAAATAATTAATATTTATCTGAAAATTCAATTATTATTATAATATTAATTTAAAATTACGATAATAATTTATAAATCGTAAATTTGGGTATGTGAAGGAGGGTCCTTTGGGAGTTAAAGGTGACGTTAGAAGTGGCCAAAAAATAAAGGTTGGGAAAATGGGGACAGAAATTGGCTGTCGGCAAAGAGGAAGCGACCTTCTTCCTTATCCCCTCTATTCCCCATCACTTTGCATTATTGCCTCCATCTTACTACAATTATTGGAAAAAAAAACTTTACAAAAATTCAACGGTACCAAATACTTAAATTGTTTTCTTCTTCTTGTTCTTCTTCTTAAATCTGTGAAGAAAATGGTGGAGAAAAAGTATGTATGTAGACGCATTAAAAATACATACATGTACATTGGCTATGCAATCATAAAAATAGAGGTTTCATTTGTACGTACACATTCCATTTGAACGTGAAATTAGAGTGTTAGTTACGAGTTTGATTAGATTCAGTAATTTTGATGTGAGCTACTTTTTTTGTTTCAAAATAAATAATGTTTTTAATTTGTGCACACCTTTTAAGAAATTATTCATTTCCACAAAGAAAATTAATAGTTTATAAATCTCTCTTCATTCAAATAAGGGTAAAATTGAAAAAATATCATTATATATATTCTTAATAATGTGAAACATGATTTTTTTTTAAAATAAAATAAAAAGGCTAAAACTCACTTATTTTAAAATAAAATGAAAAGACTAAATACCACTTATTTTAAAACAGAGAGTATATATTTATTTTATAAAATTTATTAATAAATATGTATAAATTATTAATATAAAATTTCAATAACTTATAAAAAATAAAATTTAAAACTCATAAACTTTAAATTTTAATTTTACCTTTTAACTCTACTTGATATTTTCTTCTTCGATATCTTTCGAAAGATTAAATATATTTTAAACTAAATGATATTATTGATAAAAAAGAAAAAAAAATATTTTTATCATGACTCATCTATCTTTAATTATTTAGATTTGACTCTTTGAGAAAAGGAAAAGGATCTCGATAGATAGAAAGTCTTCATCCATCGTTATTAGCTAAGCTTTGTAAGAAATAAATTTAAATTAATAAAAATTTTAAAATAAATATAACCTTCAAATGAGATAAATAAAAAAAGAAAAAAGAAAGAAGAGGAATGATGAATAATATTTTGAATTTGAGTGTATGGTGTTGGGAGTGGGAATTTGGAGTTAATGTTCGTTATCCTTATGGTAATTTGACAATAAAAAGAAAGGGGGACCCATGGTGGGTGGGACACACGTGGCATTAGAGAGCACCACAGCAGAGCAGGGTCTTAGTTGACATGTCAACATCACAGCTACAGTAATAGGAGTACATCATTCTTTCTTCTTTTCCCAATGAACCCAACTTCTTATCTTTTTAGGGCTTTTTACCACTGTGTTGGGATTCCAATATCTTACGGGTCGTTTGGTTGATGAAATTAAAATTATAATTTCTGAGATATTTTATAAAAATATTTTGTTTTATTATTTTCTTATAAATAATAAGATAAATTATTTTATATAAAACATAAAGTCAAATATAGTTATATGAGATATTTTTATTATTTTGTGGACTATAATTTATTTTAGATTTAAGAAATTTTTGATAATATATTTAAGTAAATTTGTTGAGAGACGCACGATAGATAAGAAAAATAAAGAAAAATGTGATCACTTGACGAAAGAATGAATTCATGATAGTATATAAGGGTTTCGTGAATATTAAATAATTTAGGTATGAAATTTATAAACGATAATAGCTTGGAGGGATTTTTATAACCTATTCACTTTAAAATATTTTTTTTACATGTATCATCACTTAAAATTCTTTAAACGAAGTTTTGAAGCATGGTCTTTATGCAACATATATATCATGTTTCTTCAGAAATATTTTAATATGAGTTCGAAATAATTCAAAAAAATCTATAACCATTTAATAATTTAAATACGAAATACTCATAATAGTAAAATTTTAAAGAGATTTTAACCTATTCACCTTTAAAAAAAACTAGTTTGGATATGGTATTTGTAAAGTTTGCGAGATATGTAAATCTATTTAACATTACGAGTACTTTTTAAAAATGAATGCCATCCTATATTCTCTAAAGATAGAGTACTTCTATTTTTACTTAATTAACAATTAAATATACTTAATAAAAAAAGAAGAACCAAATAAAATTGAAATTAAGTAATAGTATGTGGACTGGAATTGCCAATTTCTTCTTCATCATGAGTTATGTGTTATTCCATATCGATTTTCTTAGGAATATGAATCATATACCAATACTTTTGTAAATGATATATAGAGTCATCCATATTTTTTAAAAATGAATTGTGTAATTAGTTTCTTCCTAAAAAAATACAGAGATATAAGTGAATTTTTATACTTTGGTGATTCAGATTATTTTTCCTCTCGAAAATTGGAAGGACTTCTACTCATATTCATTTGTGGGTCTGGATTGAGGGCCTTTATATTTGTAGATAATAGATATCATTATTAATGAGTAGACAATTCAGGACTCTAGCAATAATAACTTAGTTTTAATCCAATTTTGGTACGGCATATAAAATTTAAAAGGAAATTTAATATTACATCGAAAAAGTCTCATCATCCAACTTTAAACATGCAACCCAATATTTTGCAAAATCTCAATTTCTTCTTGCAAGAGTCATCTTTCAAAATTTTCACACATTATTTAAATATGCAGTATTAATCGTACTCTCGTAGTTTTTCATCTCCTATTTTTTATAATAATAACAATAATAATTTAGTATAATTTTATAAAATAGATTTAAAAATGATAAAATATATGCAGATTTTATTTTCAACTCAGTAATATTATTTATTTATTGTGATTATTTTTTAATTCCCGAACACTATATGCTATTTTCTTTACTAGTTATTATGTCATTTATGTATATTTTTTTTATACTGCTTTAGTATGCGCCATTTGAGACGGTACTCTTTTAGAAACAATCTCTCTTTAAGTAGAAATAACGCTGTTGTGCACATTTTATTTTTTTCAAATAATTTAATGAAATTACATTTAATATGTTATTTTTGTTGAATATATTATGAGATTTCAAATGTAAATGCAATCGAGATATAAACTATTTTCTTCGTTTATTTTTACTTATTTACTATATTAAAAATAGATGTATATTTTCAGTCATCCAATTTAAAAAATTAAAAAATAAATTATTACTTTCTTAATTTATTCTTGTAATTAATTATCGTTATTTCGCTAATATATTTTTAAAAATATTAAATTTATTATATTTAAAATTATTATTTTACTAAAAATATATTAAAATTGATATAAAATAAATAAAGACGAACGGAGAGGGAGTAATAATTTTTGTACAATAATTAAGATGTTGAATTTAATCTAAGAATACCTTTTTGAATAGTTGGAGTTGTCTTCTCGGTAGAGCTGTCCTACGGGTTTTATAGTCTCCCAAAAGTCGCACAACTCTCACGCGCCTCCGTACGTCACACCTCATCTTTTTTTCTCCGATGCTAAATCACGCGCTTGGTGTACGCCAAGACAGAATCTCAACGCCACGCGAGATGCACGTGACTCGATCTTTATTTTCTTAATTAATTGGTGGACCTAAAAAACAGTATTGGGTTATTTAAAATATCTTTTTTGATTATGTGGTCAGGGAGAACTGCCAAATAGAATTTCAAAATCGGAAAAAGAAAAAAAAAAGTGATAAAGAGGAATGACGTTTGCTACCTTTTTGTGTTAAAACAGAGTTTGAACTTTTTTTAGTATTTGATATTCTGTAGTTTCTAATTTCTATTCGTTTGATTTGTCTTGACAAAAAAAGAAAAACTTGAAACAAAAATAAAGAGCACCTGACTTTGTGAAAACAGGATATAGCAAGGTTGCTGTAACAAAAACCTGGAGTGCCAGAGGTAGGTCAAAAAAAATTGACAAACGGATGATTGGATAAGATATGAAATGAGTTTAACTTATTGAAGACATGAATCTAAATAAAAAATGTGATTGTCGAAGATTAAGAGGAAAGTTGGTAGGTATCGATGTATTATCATCCTTTAGGTGGCCATTTATGTGGGAGAGGCAGGGGCGTAACCCCATCTCCTTGTAGCCTTATTACTACTTAGTATTATTTATTATTTAGTAACTGCATAATTTTTTATTCTTTAATGTATTTTGGTAACTGTTGTTTCATTTGTTCTGTATCTTGATATTTTTCTGTAATATTTTTCTTAAAACCATGCTTCGAATAACTTTTCTCTTGAGTTGATGGTTTATCAAAAATAACATCTCTACCCACAAAGATAAAAATAAAATTTATGTATATCTTACTTTCTTTGAACCCTACTAGTGAATTATACTGAATATTATAATTGACTTTATAAAAATAAAACCAGAGAAAAATAATGTTTAAGATGCAAAAAAAACCCTAAAAATCGTCTTGAATTTCATTTGTTTTAATGGGTAATATGTTTCATAGTATCTTTGTATTAAAACATATGTTTATGCATAGGACCTATTTTTAACAATAATCAAACTCAAACCCCAAATTTATCGAGGTATCATTAAGTTACCAATAATAATAACATCAACAACATATTTATTGTATTCTCATAAGTAGGGTCTATCTGTCTATCTAAAAATGTTGTTTTCGACAAACCCTTAACTCAAGTTATCAAAAATAATAAAATAAAATAGTAAAAGAAAGATACAATAATAAAGAAACGATATATAAAATAATATGAAAAAGAATAGTAGCAATAATTAATAATATAATATAAGAATTAAAACAAAGAAAAGAAATTGCGATAATAAAATAAAAAAATACGATAGTAAAAGAGTACAAATAATAAAATGTGTTCAAACATTTCAATATTTTTTTTTTCAAATTTCTATGGGGTACATTGTACATAAAAGTATTTTTGGACTATTATATGTTCTTCAAGATAAGGCATATCAGTCCTAAAAATTTATGGGCACCTTCAAGACTCTTTACAATGACTATTTGTCCCAAGTACAATGAATATGCAACTCAAAATTTATAAACCTTGATAACTTCTCCTCCTTAATTAAACTTTTATGTTAATCCATTGTGTCTCTTTCAAATTAATAGAACAAAAAATTGAAATACATCTTCTGACCTAACCAGTGATAAATTGTTACTTAATTTATTGTATTAATGTACTTTTTATATATGTATGTATTAAATCATTACTACTGCAACCAGCAAGTGGTCTTCCAAGGACGATCCTCCTTTAATTTCTGGTAATTAAAAACTCACCCGTTAATGCTAAATTAATAAATCAATAGTGATTGTCTTACCTCATAATAACTCAAATTAATTTTGTAATTAATATCTTGTGTGGATAAATTTTTACCCAAAATTTCCTCACTTCCTAGAGATTATAATTAAATTTCCTCATAATTTATTTAGCTAAAAAGACAAAAATAAAATTGTTCATATAAAACACGAATATCTTACTGTCATTTTTCTTCTAATCTTATTTCGATCAGCATATATACCCTCTCCGAATCTCACCGGTTATTTTTAACAAATAAGCAAAGCTGTACTCAAATACTATAAGCTATACTCAAATATTATTTCAAATTCTTATATTTTCTGTCTGTCTGTACATTCTACATAATATTTAAGACATGATATAATGAAGAAAAGATCTGCGCCTAACTTTTTTGACAATTGAGGGAGCAAATATTTAATGAATCATAATTATTGAATATCAACCACATGAATCGAATAGTAAAGATATATAGGTAAATCTAGGGTCTGTGTAGTTTTGCTAGCTAGCAAAGAATATATTTCTTAACAAAATTCATTAGAGGGACCACTATTTTATAATATAGAGAATGTGATGGTCAATCTTGCAATTCACATGAAAAATCTCTTACTATATTCAACAATCTTGATTTAGTTGAACCAACTATATATATATAGTATCATAAATGTAACCTAAACCCATAAACATCTTTTACCATGTGGAAAGAACATTTTGACAAGTTGAACACTCAACTTGTTGTACTAAATGAGCATTGAAAACACTCTTTTATTTTACTTTATTTTATTTTATTTAGGCTTTGGAGGGTAAGGAAGGTTTTGTTGTTATTTGGGGCAAGTGTGGAGCTATAATATTAAGTACGAGTTTGAATAAATTTATTAATATATGTTTAACTTCTTTATTTAATTGTAAATTTAATAACTAAAATGAGTCATTATATTGGATGACAAATTTAAAACCCATAAACTTCAGATTCTAACTCCGTTTCTATGAGATCGGAGAGAAAAAAATAAAAAATTCAAAAGGGTAAGAGAGAAGGGTGCATGATGGTGTCTAAGGATGTCATGTGCTTTGAGAGTATTAATTATAAATTATTTTATTAATCAAAGATTTTTATGTTTAGCTTAGTATATTATAATGCAAGATGCTTTCAAACAAATTGTAGGATGCTATAGAGATATATACATCTTATTTTAAAATGCTCTTCAACTAGCCTAAAGCAATTCTTTTATTATAAATACCACAAGGTCCTCTAGATTGAGAAATCATCACGTTACAACTTTCATTCTTTGACCAACAATGCCTTAAAAGTATAACTCAAAGACAAAACTAGCTAACATGTAGATTAAAAGGCAAAAAAAGGTCTCTTTACAATAAGAAATGTTTGAAAAATTGCCCCAAGACTTCATCAAATAAAAATGATCGAAATATAAGGGGCAAAATTAGAAGTAATTGATAATTTAAGAACCAAAGCTTCCATTTTTCAAAATTTACTCTAATGAAAATTATATGAAATTTTAATTATTTTTTTTATACTGACGATATATATAGCTCAAACTCTATAATCAAACATAGGTGAAAATTAAAGCGAAACTATATGCTTTGTCAAAGTAGACACTAGAGGTGGTACATGGAGAATTTATAAACATCATACATAGGGGGAAGTAAATTAAGCTAGCTATCTACTCAATCAACAGAATATATTTTTGGTAATGCTTTTAAAGAGTCCAATTCATTAAACAATAATGTTCATAACAGAGTTGCAATAAATTACTATGTAAACTTTTTCTCCAGCAAGTAGGTGCTTGATTAATTGTTACAAGTATGAAAAAGAAGGTCCATATGGGACATTTCTGAAATTACACATGAATAAAGGACTAGAAAATGTACATTAAGACTATATGTTACTACTATTCTTCAACATGTAATTGGCGGTTATTTATTAACTTTACCTACAAAAGAGGAACATTTATTACCACAAGGAATAATCTTTTTTTTCTTTCAAAAACTGAATTATTATATGTGGCCGTGAGTTGATTGTGATAGCTGTAACATACTGATGGCTGTGTCAGGATGGTTGAAATTCTGCTCGTGCATTCTTAATTGAGATTTTAAGTTCTAATCTTGAAAATAAAAATAAAAATCTTTATAAGAGTGCCTATTAATAAATTTATCAAATATAAATTTAAATTAATTGCGCCAGTGGTCAATAGACACCGAATGGTAATAGTGTCGCGTAAAATTCAGCTACCATGATAGACTCCATGAAATTAGGGCTTAAGCTATATGGATCCAATGGAAGAAAGAAAAAAAATGAGGATGAATTGAAAAAATACTTTTCCTTTTTGAAAAACTAAAAAACAATCAATACAGTTGAGATGTATATCTGCACGACACATCATCTATTCTAACTATACCTATTCATCATGAATCAACTAACAAATAATAATTACTTAACTAACTAATTTTATTTTAAATTAGTTACAACAATTAACTAACCGACACATTACTAGGGTTAACACTCCCCCTCAAGCTGGTAAAGTCCTCTAACGGTAATCTAAAACCTTAAAATCTGAAATCTTAAAACCCTTGCAACTTCTAACAGTAGAATTATATTAAGTTCTTAAGCAAAAAGAACAAAGATTTCAAATTCCAACAAGTTTTATCTTTTATATTCATCAAGAATATCTAGGTAAGTCTAGAGAAATCATCTAACTATAGTAATAAAAAACATCTTGCCATCAACAGTACGGACTCATAGGCCCTCCAAACATTTGTATGTAATAGATTAAAAACAACACTAGACTTACTACTACTAGTTCGGAATGATAGTTTAGTCTACCTAGTTAATAGATAAATAAGACATATTTTACAATTATCATCTACATCACTATACTGGAGCCTATCAATATTCTTGAATCTTCAAAAGATATATATCCAAGGCTTTTATCCCAAACGCTGAGCTTTACTGAATCCTAAGCAACAGAAAATAAGGCAGGTAAGGATGCTCTATTTGTGACTATGTTAACTAATGTATAAGAAGGGCAGAGCAGTCACTTCAAGAAGTTAGTTAATATTGTTAGATTAGTTAACAAAGCAGTTAGTAGTTAGTTAAACGATCTAGTTAGTTAGACTCATCAGTAGTCTACATAAAGCTCTCTCAATGTAGTCAAGAGAGTTAAGTTGAAATGATACATTTGTGTAGTCACAATCTCAACAGAGAACTTCTCGATTGATCAATACAATCTCCTTCTTCTTTCTTACACATCCATCATCTTCTTCTTCATTCATCTTCTGAACTTATTCTACTACTACTACTGTTGTTTCTCTGCTTATAATTCATCATAAACAACATGGTATCAGAGTCAGATCACATCTGGTTCTATTGAATTCAATCTGAGAAGCTACAGGTTACATTTCAAAGTGTGAATCAAGGTTCTTGTAGTTTGATCGATTCAAGATTATACATTCCTGCTGTAGAATTCCATAAAATTACAATAATGATTAGCAATGACGAAATTCAATCTAGAAGAGGATCTAACTCAGTGAAAATAGATTACAACTATCCACTTTTTCTTCATCCCTCAGATGTCAGTGGAATTCAGATAATCTCATTCCATTTTAAAGGTATCGGAAATTTTGCTATTTGGTTTTGATCTATGAGAATAACATCTCTGCTTATAATTCTTCATAAATAACATGGTATCAGAGTCAGATCACATCTGGTTCTGTTGAATTCAATTTGAGAAGACAGGTTACATTTCGAAGTGTGATTCAAAGTTCTTGCAGTCTAATCGATTCGAGATTATACATTCTTGCTGTAGAATTCCAGAAAAGTTACAATAATGGTTAGCAATGATGAAATTCAATCTAGAGGAGAATCTAACTCAGTGACAATAGATTACAACAATCCACTTTTTCCATCCCTCAAATGTTAGTGGAATTCAGATAATCTCATTCTAGTTGACAGGTATCGAAAATTTTGCTATTTGGTTTCGATCTATAATGATAGCATTGTTAGAAAGAAGTAAGTTAGGTTTGGTTGATGGGTCTTGCAGTAGAGAAAAATTTTCAGAAAGTATTTATGGTCACTAGAAAAAGGTAAATGCCATAGTGCTTTCTTGGTTCATGAACTCACTTTCTAAATAGTTATTATGAGGCATTATGTATGCTTCTAATGCTTAAAAGGTATGGCAAGACTTGCAAGAAAGGTTTAACAAGATAGATGGATCTAGGACTTTCAATCTACACAAAGAAATTGCCACTTTGACTCAAAGAACAAGTTCTGTATCTATGTATTTTTCAAAGCTTAAAGATTTATGGGAAGAATTTGATGCCTTGGTGCCTGCCCCTGGGTGTGAGTGTGAAAAATCAAGAGAATTTATCCTGCATTTACAAAAACTAAAGTTATTTTCAATTTCTTATAGGGCTGAATGACTCATATGGACAAGCTAGAAGTCAAATACTGCTTATGAGTCCATTGCCTTCTACGAACTAGGCCTATGCCATGGTAATCAGTGATGAGGGGCAGAAGTTAGTATGTGCTACATCTTCTAGCATTCGAGGTGCTGGTCCTAGTTTAGGGTTAGGAAGGTATGAGACTGCAATGTACTCTAGAGGTCCTATAAATCAGAAGTTCAAAAGAAACTTCAACCTATTCTGTGATTACTACAAGATGAAAGGACATACTAGAGAGGTGTGCTACAAGTTGGTAGGATATCCAGCAGATAGCAAGTTCAAAAGGAAGAACCAAACTAGAGAGAATGGAGGTACTGCATATAATGTCACAACTGAAGTTGAAGATACAATTAACTCTCCTCAAAAGAATGGTTTTGAATATGGGCAGAATACTAACATTTGGGCTGTTGGTACATCTAGTCAAGAAATAGGTGCACAAATACATAACAAGCAAGCACAAGCAATGATGAGTAATTTCTTCACAAAAAACCAATATGAATAGATAGTCCAGTTGCTGAATCAAAGACATGATACTCAAGTCACAACTCAAGGGCTGAGTTATAATCAAAATAGTCAGACTACATCATCTAAACTTCCTGCTGTGAACATGGCAGGTATAGATATTTCAAAAAAAGATGTGGTTAATGATCCTGAATGGATAGTGGACACAGGAGTCACAAATCACGTGGCTTCTGATCTTGACTATTAATTGAAACATCTATTGAAAAAACTGTCAAACTAGAAAAGGTTCACTTACCTAATAGGGATGTGTCACTAATGACTCATACAGGATCAAGCACCGTATCTGAAAGAAGCACTATATTTAATGTCTTTTATGTTCCTTAATTTGAGTATAATTTACTATCTGTGTCCAAACTGACCAAAGAATTACAGTGTTGTGCTTTCTTTTTCCCTTACTTTTTTTGTTTTGCAGGATCTCTTCACTTGGAAGGTGAAGGAGATTGGTAAAGAGGATAGTGACTTGTACCTACCGATGAATCAAAAAGGAAGACATATTAGTTTAGTTGCAATACAGAATGAAGATTTACTTACTTCCAAAGCAGATATAGTTTTATGGCATAATAGACTTGGTCTCACATCATCTATTGTTCCTAATAAACTGTTACATTTCAGTATTCAGGACATCAAAGAAAAATAACTCATTGTGTAGTATGTCTTTGTGCCAAACACACCAGATTACCTTTCCTACACAACAATATTAAAAGTTCTTGCATGTTAGATCTGATTCATGTTGACCATTGGGGTCCTTATAAGATAGCTACATTTGATGGCAATAAGTACTTTATTACATTTGTTGATGACTTTACAAGATTTACTTGGATATTTCTGCTTAAACAAAAATTTGATGCATGTGTAGCTTTACAACATTCATGGCTTATATAAGGACTCAATTCAGCAAAACTGTTAAGATAGTTAGGACTGATAATGGCACTAAATTTGTGAATAAAGTTTGTCACAATATGTTCAAACAGTTAGGGAATTCTACATCAAACAACTTGTGTATATACTCCACAACATAATGGAGTATCTGAAAGAAAACATAGGCATATCCTAGAAGTCACCAGAGCCTTGAGGTTTCAAGCTCATATTCCTATCAAATTCTGGGGTCATTGTGTTCTATCTTTTGTGTACTTAATTAATAGACTGCCTAGTTCTGTGTTGCTTAATATGTCACCCTATGAGAGGTTGTATCATAAGAAGCCTCAGCTATCACATTTAAGAACAATAGGGTGTCTTTGTTATGCTGAAGAACCAAATCAACAAGATAAACTCATGTCTAGAACAAGAATAACTATATTCACGGGATATTCTGAACAGCAGAAAGGTTATATTATGTTTGATCAAACTAATCAGTCATTTTTTGTCAACAGGGATGTGGTGTTCAATAAAGAACAATTCCCTTTCAAGTCTAGATAATTCTACGATTCTTGTATTTGTTGATCACTCGGAGATAGCTTTGGATCATGGTTCTGTTGAGAACTATAATCCATCTCAACTTGAAGTATATACAGATCAAGAAGTAGTGTTTACTTCCGGATCAAGTTTACCAAATTCAGGTGAAGCTATAACTTCACCTTAATTAACTAGTTCAGAAGTTGTACCTGTGACAACAGATGGTTAGTTGTCACGCCCCGCCTTGGGGGGTATGACTGGCACCTGGTGCCCTAGTAGGACCTGGACTGCTAACTGGTGAGCCGAGACACATCTGGTGCCTGGCTAGCTCTATCTCAGGTTCCTGGAAACAAAGGGCTATATAACGGCTGTAAACACAGCCTCCGACCACCTGGGCCTATAGCCACCTGTACCTGTATAACAGCTGACCAGAACATACTCATAATCAGGAACCTATGCGGGCCGACAAGGCCACCATGCTGTCTAGTCATCTGAAACTTAAACATGGGAATACTGGAAAGCTACGTGACCGGCAAGGTCACCACTACTGTCGAGCTATGTCCCCACACGGTCAACATAAAAGAAACAGAAGTACTAAACAGCTATACAACTGCACGGCCTCACACACCGGCTCAACTGACTACGGAAAGATAATATACAATCTGCAAGCCTCTAAGAGTAACAATAGAAATGATCGGGACAGGGCCCCGACCTACCCATACTGTACAACAAAAGAAAAGGAGATACATCTCTGGGAATCAGACTCCGGATGACAGGAGTTGATATCTCTGCGCTGGCTAGGATAACGAGGGATCGGCTCCTCGTCTGTGAGTACCTGCAGGCAACTAATGCAGCGCCCCACTGGGCGTCAGTACCACTGGTACTGAGTATGCAAAGCAACTGAAATAATACAACTGAAAACAACTGAATATAGATAGCATAACTAGCATTTCTGTATAGTAGGGGATGGCTGAATCTGAAGAAGCTGATCTGAACTGAATCAAGCTTTCTGTACTGATAAGGTAGAGGCGTACCTATAGACGCGACGGCCTGCTGTCTCGTAGCTGGTATATAGCACATAAATAGATATACAAGTAGCAAGAAAGAGCCAATACCAACCCCCATAAGCCGGATGGCGCCAAGCAAGCAAACAATCTATATACCCCTACCCGGGTCAAAACCTGCCAAAAATAAGTCACTCCACTCATCTCCTCACTCAGAGCTCCTCTACCGGCCCCCCTGGGTCTCCGGCTCGGGCTATAGACTCCGATATAAGCAACTGTGTCTGGGTCCGGAGGACTCCTGTGTAGACAGTAACAGATAGGGTCTGGATCCCCGGACACAAACTTAACGGGGCTATCTGAAACTGGAGCTACACCTATAATAACTGAATGTACAGACAGTAACAGATAGGGTCTGGTTCCCTGGACACAAAACTCAATAGGGCTATCTGATACCAGAGCTGCACCTGTAATGCTGATCAGACTGCTATGGGGAAAGCTTCATCCCATCTTCGTCCAAGCTGGGGACGGCATGCCACTCCTTGGAGTGACTTAAACCCACCCACTCAGTGGACGACACGATTACCAACCCAGGGGCGGCGAGGACGCTCAAAAGGGTGCCCTCACGCCATATCAAGTCTCAACAAACAATAGCACATATAAATAGCAAGCATGTATGACTGAAAAAGACTATCTGAAATCTGATTTCTTATTCTGATCTCTTTCTATACTGAACTGATTCTTTACTAATTATACTAATTCTGAAATCTTTCTATAACTGTGTGGCTAATCCGTAGCCGGAATACTATCTGTCTGAATGGCTAATCCGTAGCCATAAAACTGTCTGTCTATTTGGTTTTACTCTACTAGCTTTTATTCTGAAAATCTGTCTCTTTTTATTCTACAACATGCTTTCTAATCACATAATAAGCTATACTGAATCTGGAATGCTAACTCGCCCTCTGGCGCATGCTTTACTAACTTTCGGACTGAATACGCTACGGCAACATAACTCAGAATCTATTAGACTTACTAAATTCTCGACATTCAACCCTGAGAGTTTCAATTACGGAGTTTACTATGATTTACCAAGATAAGATTTACTAACTTGCCGAAGAACAACTTCACATACCTTAACCTCGAGTTATCCGACTGTCAGATGAGGCTCGGTCAGTACTCCAGCTATTTCTCCCAACTGTATTCATATACACGTCAATTAGTACTAAATACAACACTATTCTGAAGGACGACGTCACTTTCGATATAATTATAGTCTAAACTTAGGCTTATCGAAAGACGGTCGAAAACTTGCTATTTTTCAGAGGTCCAGAAGGGAGAAGTATTCACTTTACGGCTAGGAGCACATAGACACTAGTTTGGAGCAATTCTACTTACCTTAGTCCGGTAGCTCGACGATTCGTCGGCCGTATTTCGCGAAACAAAATCCGTAGGAATGCTCCCTACTGCAAAATACCTCGGTACCTGAGGTTAATTCGAGTTTGGACCGCGTTTGGCAGCGTAATCGGATGAATTTTAGTAGGAGATCTTCGTTTTCCCCTTCTCTCTGATTGCTCTCTGTTTTCTACTGGAAATTATAAGTGAAATGGAGCAAAAACCGAAGTTGGAGGCTTATATATAATTGGGACTTATAAGTCGCATTCCTGGAATGTGATTTATAAGTTGCATTCCTTGAATGCGATTTATAAGTTGCATTCCTGGAATACGATTTATCAGTCGTATTTTTCCTTGCGACGTGCCGACTTGGCGCTTGTCCGATCTTCCCCCGGGCCTTTTTCTAGCATGTATGGCATTCTAATACTCTTAACAACACGCGATTAGGCCATCTATATGCCGGGAATTTACGGGGTGGAACACCAGTATATCAGAACTTACCTATGAAAAGGTATGCAAGAGGAACTCAACCACCAATTTGGATGAAGGACTTTGTATCCTTAAACATATATCATGATGTTCCTTACAGTCTTGACAGGTATGTGAGTTGTACTAATCTATCCAACAAATATCAAGCTTATGAACTCTGAAGCAGTAAAGGATCCAAGGTGGGTTCAAGCATTGAAAGAAGAGATCACTGCACTGGAACAACATAACACTTGGAAAATTGTTCCACTACCCAAGATCAAGACTACTATAGGACGCATATAGATTTACAAAGTTAAGTGCAAGGCAAATGGTGAAGTAGAAAGGTTTAAAGCTAGGTTGGTGCCAAAAGGATATAGCCAAAGAGAAGGGATTGATTATCCAGAAACATTCTCTCCGGTTGTGAAAATTGTGACAGTAAGGTCTATCTTGTCATTGGTTGCATCTAAACAGTGGCATATATATCAAATGAATGTTTACAATATCTTTCGACAAGGTGATTTGTATGATATATATATATGGACCTTCTACATGGATTATTCAGTGGGGGGGAGAAAGTGTGCAAACTGACCAAACCCTTGTATGGGTTGAAACAAGCTCCTAGACAATGGAATACAAGACTATCTAAGGCTCTTATCAATTTTAACTTCAAGCAGAGTCAGCTTGACCACTCATTATTCTTCAAAGAAACAGATCAAGGAACTATTATTGTGTTAGTCTATGTGGATGATATGCTACTAACTGGAAGCAATTTACAACTGATTGAAGAAACTAAGACTCTACTGAACGAGGCTTTCAAAATGAAGGACTTGGGAGAACTAAGATATTTTCTAGGCATTGAGTTTGCAAGATCAAAATAAGGCATCCTAATGCATCAAAGAAAATATATTTTGGAACTTGTCTCAGAGATTGGCTTAGTAGCAACCAAACCAATGTCTACTCCTACAGATAATAACATCAAACTTACATCAGTTTAATATGATGAACACTTCAAAGGTGTATCCAAAGAGACTGATCCACCAATTGATCAAAAAGATTATCAAAGATTGATTGGGAAGTTGCTATACTTGACTGTAACCAGACCTGATATAGCTTTTGGAGTTCAAACTCTCATCCAGTTCCTTCAACAATCAAAAAAATCACATATGGAGGCTGCTCTAAGAATGGTATGGTACATTAAAAAATAGCGAGGCCAAGGTGTACTTTTATCAAGCAAATCAAAGGAGACAGTTACTACCTTCTGTGATGCTGACTGGGCAGCATGTCCCCTTACCAGGAAATCAGTGACTGGATTCTTTATTATGATAGAGAATTTCTTAGTGTCTTGGAAGTCTAAGAAGCAAACAACCGTCTCCAAAAGCTCTGCAGAGGTTGAATATAAGAGTTTATCCACCACTGTTGCTGAGCTAATGTGACTAACTTGTCTGTTAAAGGATATTGGAATCAATTCTCACAACCAGTTACTATATTTAGTGACAGTAAAACAACTCTACAAATAGTTGTTAATCCAGTCTACCATGAGAGGACTAAACATATAGAGATAGACTGTTATTTTATAAGGGAAAAGGTTCAATAAGGACTGGTTGCAACATAGTACATCTCAACCAAAGAGCAACCTGCAGACATGCTTACAAAGGGATTAATCAAGGCCTAACATGAGTATCAGAAGACCAAGCTAGGATTGATTAACATATTTAACCCCTCCTAACTTGAGGGAGAGTGTTAACTAATGTATAAGAAGGGTAGAGCAGTCACTTCACGAAGCTAGTTAATACTGTTAGATTAGTTAACAAAGCAGTTAGTAGCTAGTTAAACTATCTAGTTTGTTAGACTCATCAGTAGTCTATATAAAGCTCTCTTAATGTAGTCAAGAGAGTTAAATTGAAATGATACATTTATGTAGTCACATTCTCAACAGAGAACTTCTCGATTGATCAATACAATCTCCTTCTTATTTCTTACACATTCATCATCTTCTTCTTCATTCATCTTCTGATCTTATTTTACTACTACTACTACTGTTGTTTCTCTCTCAAACTCAACATACATCTGAATCATAGCAAACTCCACTCATCAACTTCTTTGAAACTACGTTTATAATATAGACAGTATTATTGCATTGCATATTTCCTAGCATTTGAGCAATGCAACTGTATATGCAGATTTGGCTTAACTTCGATCAACAAATTCAAGTTTATTCTTGCTGAGCAACACAATGTTCACGTTCCTATTCTATTTAAAGCACAGTTCTCAGTTTATATAGTTAAGATAGATTAAAGTAACTTTTGAAGTATCGGTCGATTATAGATATGAAGGATCTTTGTGATATGTCACTGGATCTTCGCGATTTGCTGGGTCAACTCATCGCTATTTTGAAATTCTAGATATGAGGAATTCAATCAAACAGTAATATGATGAAGAAGATAAGCTCTATAAAATTAGGGTTAAGGAAGAAAGAAAACAACAAAGAGGAAGAACTAAGAAAATATCCTTTCTTTTTGGAAAACTAAAAAACAATTGATATAGTTGTATATGTACATGACATATCATTTATTCTAGCTACACCTTCTCATCACCGATCAACTAACAGATAACAATTAATTAACTAACTAATTCCGTTTTAAGTTAGTTACCAAAACTAACCAACTGCCACGCCACTAGGGTTAAAACGTCGGAGCTTGAGTTTTAATTATGAATTTGATAAAACCTAGTAGCTTTCTCCAAATGCTTGTATTTGTATTTAAAGTTTATTTAATATGTATAAATAGTTAATCCAAAGACTCAATAGCTTTATTTTGTAGCTAAAATTCGGAACATATATACTCAAAATACAAAATTCATAAACTTATAATAAAAAAGAAGAAGATGAATTTATGTATTTTATGAACTGAAATCATTACTTTTACATCTAGTTAAGTACTCTCTTCCATCTCAAATTAGTTATTATGTTTCATTTCTGAAAAGTTTATTTGATTAATCTTTAGAGTTAAAATGAATTAAATCAATTTAATATCTTATAATAGATCGAATAATCATTCTATGATGAAAATAAAATAACTGCCAATTTTGTGTACATAACGGGTATACACTATAAAATCAAATCTAAATTTTTTCATGAATTTCTATAAAGGAATTTGAAAAATTTTCAGTTAAAATGGATTGGTTGTACCTATCCAATAATGAAATATGAATTATGACTAACTCGCTATTCACTCGATTAATTAAAGTTTAGATATTCAAAAATTATAAAAAAGTTGCAAGTTATAACTTTTTTCGTGCCAATTTAATAAAAAATATATTTTAAAATGTCGAACTCTCAAAAAGTGAGAAGTAAAACATGAACACTAATTTAAAATGGATAGAGTATCAATACACATTAGTCGTTATCATCCATGTATGTAATATTAATTTTATCCTAGGTAACTCTTTGTTTGAGATCTAAGTTTAAATTTAAAAATATATTTTTCATCATATATTTTATTTCTCAAGAGTTTATATAATAATATTTTAAAATTAAATTGAATTAAATTATCTCAATATCTTATAACTAAAATTTAAATATTTAAAAATTATACAAAAAAATATTACAAATTATAAATTTTTTTTATATCAATTTAATGAAAAATTATATTTTAAAATATTAATCAAACTCTCAAAAAGTAAAATACAAACACTAATTTGAAAAAGATGGAATTCACATTAGTCATTACCATCCCATGTAACTCTTCTTCTTCTTCTTCTTTCTTTCAAGATTATAGTTTTGAAAAAGTGAAAAAACAAAGTGAAGAATAAAACAGAAAAAAGAAAGAAGAAAAAACAAGTGTCTTAAATTTAAAAACTAAGATTTGTTTTTGTTAGAAAAGATAATTGCTGTTTTTAAGAAAAAGGAAAATACTCGTGGGATTCACAACAAAATTATTTTCTTTCCCAATAATTTTTATCATATAGTGAGAGGTCACGCGTGGGGTGCTGGTGGTGCGTAGGAAAGACGAAGCTGGGTATGGGGTGTTTAGGGAGGTGGGGGTGATAATAGGACAAAGAAAAGTAAATATATAGTGATGTCGTCACGTGGTTGTGCATCTTTAGTTCATGCAGCCCACCACTCTATTAGCTTCTCTTTCTATATACTTAACAGGAGAGAGAAAGTATCGATCGATATAAATTAGGGTGAAATAGTTAAAATTTATTTATTTTTATATATAAATTAATAAATATTTTATTTTAAATTTTAATATGAGTATGAAACGGATAAAAGTAAAAATAAAAAATAAAAATCTCACCACTAGCGGACTTTGCAAGGAACAAAACCCTCCTCCCCAGCACACACATTTACACACACCAAAATAATTAATATTTTTGTATTTATGTTATTTAATGAAGGAATTTTTACTTAAAAATGTGAATATATATCATTTTAAATTTTAAAACTTCAACCAAGTTTTGTGTTTTTTATTTTGTCATTTTAAAAATTAAGTATCACGTCATTAAAATTCTTTTGATGCAAAAATAAAATTTATTTGTCAATTTTTAATATTTTATTAATTATTCACATAATTAGAATTGAAGAAAAAGAAAGAGCTCCTCCTTGCATTAGGTTAACTTTCCTTGGAAATATCTTCACAAAGTCATATTTCCATAGAAAAAAGAAACAGTTCATCAATAGTTCATAAAGGGTATGAATTTCATTTTACAACCCTACATATAAAGTGAGTTATGTGATTTTTATTATAGAGAATATGGTGGGGTAATTAGATATTTTGAATTTAAAATTATTGTGTTATAGAATTAAATTAGTTTAAAATATTTTTAGCATAATATGATATTATTATTTTGAATCAACTCGTCCTACACTGTATATATGCGGCTAATTAATTTTTTCAACTATTAATGTGAGACTTTATTAATATAATTACTATTGAAAATACAAAAAAAAAAATTGATAAGGAGCGTCGTTGATTTCTTCAAATAAGTTATATGTAGCGAGAATATAAATTATTTAAACTCATAAATTTCAAGTACCAGATCTTAGAAATATATATATTAATATCTATCTCTTTTTCTTTACAAAAGAAAAAGGCTTGAAAATAAGAAAAACCTTAGGAGGTTATTTAGTAACTAGTTAGAGTTATATGGATATTAGTAATATATATATTAGTTATAAAGAAATTTATGTATTATTTTATGTAAGAAATAGTTACGTAGAATTTAGTTACTCATGTATGATTTATTGTACTTCTTATTCTGTATAAGATAATACGTAGTTCTTCGTATAATTTATATATATATTAGTTATGCGGTTTTCTAAATTACAAAATACATCATATTAATTTTATATATGAATTTAATAACTACATAATTCACCTTCAAGCCAGCTACCATATTAGGTGTTTTTATATCCGAAATGTAAAACAACATAATACTTTTCTTGGTTTATTTTTACTCATTTATTATATTAAAAATATATTTTTTATATTTTATTGTTATTTTTAGTTTTTCTAAATATGTTTTTGAGACCTAACACTAAGATAATATTAGTTCTTAAGAAATGTGTAAAATTAAAATTAAATATTTAAAAATTAATTAAGATAGTAATATTTTCTAAGTGAGGTTAGAGTAACTAAAATACTTTAAATATTGAACCGGAGAGAGTAGTATTTTAGGTACTTTATCCCAGAGGTAGTTCGCTTCTGCCCTTTGCATTTGCCCTTCTCTCTCTCCAATTATTTTTCCCTTTCACCAAAACATTAACTCCTAAACGAGAAAACCAGTGTTTCTTTCTTTATTTGAGGCCTGCTTAACTAGCTCATATATAGCTCCTCTATTCTGCTATACAAATTCCCAACACTTCCCACAACTCCCCAAACACACACCTTTAAACAAAAACAAGAAAAGAGAGAGAAGAAAAAAAACCCAACTCTTTTAAAAGATGGTCCTTGCTCCTAGAACAACAAATCAAGTTCTTTCTGTCTGTTTCTTTGAGTTTCTTGCTATCAAGTGACCCCCCCAAAACAAATGCTCCACATTTTTTTCTTCCCATTTCAGTAACTATAGTTCTCTACTTAAAAAGGGTGAACTTTGGTGTTTCTTTCTTTTCTTTTCTTTTTTTTTTTTTTTTTGGGTTTGGTTTATCTTCTTGTTGGATGGATTTTGGGGTGGTGGTGGGGGGTGTGGATAGTGGTGGTGGGGTGATTTGTTCAGACAACAGTAATATGTTTGCTGCTGGCTCTGCTGAGACCAAGCAAAAGTGGTACGGATCTGGTGGATTTCACAAGCATGAAAGGTCCTCTCCTGGCACTGTTACTGAAGATGACTGGAATAAGGACACTAAATTAGCAAAGACCACTGATGATTTCTCATCCTCCAAAGCTACAATGCTGTTTCAGCAACAGCTCAGAACTAGTCCTTTGCTGATGAGATCTAATCCCAGTAGTACCAATAATCTTCCCATTTCTCATGAGAGCCAGCAAATGCTTAGCTTTTCTGCGCCCAACTCTCAAAATCATTTGACAATGCCGTATTATCATCATCATCATCATCAACCTTCTAATGCTTTTGCTAGGAACTATTCAGGTACACTAAAATTGTTTAAAGAAAAGATAATAAAGGTCCCATTTTTTTTTGTGGGGTTGAAAGTGATGTGTCTATGAATAGGTTTCTTGTTTTGGAATCAAGATTAGTTTTTGGGTGCTGGAATGATTCTATGGTTGTTATCTTTGTCTTTCTTGTTGCTCTTCCATAAACTGCTGGATTTTTGGTAGCAATGCTTAGATTTTTGTTTCCAAGCACTGGGAAGGGAGTCTTTTCATGTAACCATGTGCTACTGTTTTCTCTTTTTCCTTTTATTGTATGTCTTAATAACCTACCCAGCCACCAATAAGAAAGAGTAAAAAAGATGGCATCTTTTTGCTACATGGTTTCTATCTTTACCATTTCTGGTAATGAGTTTGTGGCCATGTTGATTTTTCAAAGGCATAATCAGATGAAAGGCCAGAAGGAGTTGAGGACATTTCCTTCTTTCATTGATAGGTTACTGAATTTTGATTCTCTCTATCTGTGTGTTTCCTTGGTATTACAAATGTCTAGATAAATGTTATGTACCCCCTTAAATGTTCAAGATACCGCTTTAAGGTTAGGTATCCTGTCATGCATCTTTCAACAGTCTATTTTTCTTCTTTCACATTTGTTGAGCTGACAGGAGAGCCATATTTATTTAGATTTAGCAGGGAAAAATATTTATTCTTTAACATATGTTTTAGTCTCTTTATTTGGTAAAAGCAAAATTTATTCTTAAAGGTGTTATCTTTCTTGCTCAGGTTGTGGCAGTGGAGCTTTGAGTGCTGGGAATATGCATGGGCTAATAGCAGGGGTAAAAGGGCCGTTCACTCCATCACAGTGGATGGAGCTGGAACACCAGGCATTGATCTACAAGTACATCACTGCAAATGTTCCAATACCTCCTTATCTCCTCAACCCCATCAGAAAGGCTCTTGAATCTGCTGGTTTCTCATCTTTTGCAGGCCTTAGACCCAATGCTTGTAAGTCTTTGCTTTTCCTTCTTACCATCTTGCTGTATAAAGAAAAATAAACTGGGACGCAACTTTTCCCCTTTTGTTCCTGAAATGTGAGATCTTCGCAAAAATTTGAATACATGTACCTAAATTTGTTAAATCTATGGCTCAGGACGTATCCCAAGTGATCATACCCACCATAGTTATTATTTCTGGTTTTCTGATGTTAAGTAATGGAATAAAGGTACTGTACATATATATGCTCCCTAAGTAAATTTTCTGCCTATTAGCTGGATAATACTGGATAAGTAGTGTGGATGTTTTTGAGTATATTTTTTCTAGAGTAGTAGATGATCTGTGTTCTGGTTATATTGGCAGTGGGATGGGGTGCTTTCCATCTTGGATTCTCCAATAGCAATGATCCAGAACCAGGAAGGTGTAGGAGAACAGATGGGAAGAAATGGCGGTGCTCAAGAGATGCAGTTGCCGATCAAAAGTATTGTGAGCGGCACATGAACAGGGGCCGCCATCGTTCAAGAAAGCCTGTGGAAGGACAAACTGGCAATTCCGCCTCCGGGAACACCGGTGCTACTACTTCCGCCAAGCTGATGAACATGTCATCTGCAGCATCAGCAGCTTTGGCTTCCGGAGGCGCTGCATCCAACAGTCTCAATCTCTCTCATCACAACCAACTCGGCAACTTGCAGCCTGCTGTAACTAATCCGTCCACAACATCCCCTTATCTAGAAAGGTACATTTCACGAGTCTCTGTCAAAGCTCAATTTAACACGTCAAGCTGTAGTTTTTGACTAAATGATAGGACTTCCTGAATTTTGGAGCCAACAAAGAGTATGGAGTTTGTTCTTATGGTGCTTTATTTATTTCTACTACCAAGAAATCTCATGATCTAATTTCAATCTTCACCCACAGGAGTTATACGGCCAAGGAAAATTTCGGTGAAAGGTACTCGGATACCAAAGGCGCTTCAATTGTTTCACCAAGTGTAAAAGAGCCCCAATATTCAATCCAGAAGGAGCAGAATCTTTATGGAGTAACCTCCACAGCTGAATTCGGATTAGTTTATGCAGACTCTTTGATCAATCCGCTGAATAAAAACTCTTCACTAGTGAACTGCCGTGGTTATGGCAATTCAGATGATATCAATGATCAAGAAAGTAAATCACAGCATCACCCACTTCTACAATTCATGGATGATTGGCCCAAAAATCAGTCTGATCAATCCAATGTTTCATGGCCAGACATTGATTTGCAGTCAGATCCGACTCAGCTCTCCATTTCTATCCCTGTAGTCACTTCAGACTTCATGTCGTCCACTTCCTCTCCTGCGAATGACAAACTCACGGCCTCACCACACAGGTCTCGGGAGCATGAAGCAACTCAAATGGGACTAGGCATTGGTACCATCATCAGTGAACATAACCAAAGACAAGGAAGTTGGATTCCAATAAGTTGGGAATCTTCCATGGGTGGCCCTCTTGGGGAGGTCTTGCATAGCACTAATAGCAGCTCGGGCGATTGCAAAAACAAGTCAGCTCTTAATCTCATGACTGAGGGTTGGGATAGAAGCCCCCGGATGGGATCATCACCAACCGGGGTCTTACAAAAGTCCTCGTTCGGTTCACTTTCCAACAGCAGTGCAGGGAGCAGTCCTAGAGCAGAAAATGGTAAGACTACAAACGAAGGCTCCAGTCTTTGTAATGGCCTTCTTGGACCAACTCTTATGAATCCAACCCTACCTGCCATGTAATTGTGTAAAACTAGGATATGCTATTTTGTAATTCTAGAAGTGAGCTCTTCCCCTTTTTTCCCCTAATGCTCACACCCTTTGCCAAATCATTATGTACTAAAGATATTAAGTGACTTAACTATGCCAGTTAAGATTTGTTAATTTGCTTGCCAATATAATATTTTCATCCTCTTGGGCTTAGTTTAGCTACTACTGCTACTGGCATAAAACTCGAAGATTTCTCAATTTTAAGTTTAAAATCAACATCAGTGGCCTAATGATTTTCAAGAAATTGGCTTTTACCAACATGTGCTAGTGTCTGTGTCTGGCTTGATTAAGTTTTTATCAATCAAGCATTATTTTTTTTCTTATAAGTTGGTAGGAGGCATGTTGGTTGTTGAGTTGTTGCTACTGATGAGAAGATATATAATCCAGCTTTCTGATGGGCTTTTAAAGGGTCTTTAGTGTTATAATTTTAACTTTTCTTAGTTTGGTTATTTTGCCTATTACAAACAAATGGAGATGTCCATTTGGTTGAGACAGAATCTGGAGAATTTATTTCATAGATGATACATCAGCTTCAATCACTTTCTGTTGGACCAACTTATACTAATTCCAGCCTGTTTTTTTTTTTATATAATTTTTCTTTACGTTTGGGCTTTCTTTTCATTTTCTTGCTTTTGGTACTTGGTGGCCCCTAGTACGGCTTCAAAAATTGAATTTCGAGTGGGTTGCCTCCATGAATTATTATTATTAGTGCATTTGAAGTTTCATGCCTTTTTTATGATAGCCAAACAAAATGTTTCCGAAAAGATTGGCATTCAGCAAAATGTAGATATTTCAACAGTTTTTCAAAGGGTTTAGATCCAGAAATTTATTAGTTTCTTGGACAATTCTTATTAGTTTTTGGAGTTGAGTTAGCTAGAGATTATTTCTTTAAACATCATAGCAGAACTCATGTTCATCCTATTTCTTGGTTTACTTGATATTGGGTCTATATATTATATTTTCTTCGCTCTAAATGCTTGAGCCTAGATAGAAAGATTTGGATAAAAAGTTAGTAGGTAGTTGAGCGTTGCCTAGTTTCATTATCAATATTGTTTTTATTACTCTCCCTACCGAGTTATTCCTAATTTTGTTGTCTCCTTGGCTTCGTTAATCATATTATTTGTTGTTCCCACTGTTATTTTCTCCATTGCTGTTTTTGTTTTACATATTTAATTTTTGATATAGAATCGAGTATCAATCGAAAAAACCTCAATACCTTCTCAAGATAGGAATAAGGCTGGTACACATCTTTCCAAACCCCATTGTGGGATTGGATATGTTGTTGCTCCAAACCCTAATTGTGAGATGCGCTGAATATGTTGTTAGTTCACATCTGTCCATACCCTATTATTGGATAGGATATGTTGTTGCTTCAAACCCTAATTGTGAGATACACTGAATATATTGTTACTTCAAATGTCTAGCTCTGGCCCTGCAACCGGAGGGGGGCTCCACATTGATTGGAAAATTTCTTTACATAACCTTGAATAATCCACTTTGTAATTTAACTTTTAAAATTAAATTAGACCCGATATCTTTTTTCTTTATCCATTCTAAGAGTCGTCAGCCTTTAACCCTTGTTAGTAGTCTTATACTTCCAATTTTTTGGTTACTCATTTAGTTTTATCATTATGTACTATTATCACCGTCTGACCTGCATCACTTCTCTATTGGTTATTGTTTCTACACTTGACTTGGCTGAACAATGTGCCTCAAACCCCAAGTCATTTAACTCATGTATTATATATACTGTATGATGTATAAATCCTCTGTCCATCACTCAAGATTGCTAAAACTATTTCTTGGACTTGACACTGGCTATGGCCTATGTTCTGCTAGTCACAAGGACAAAGATCCAACTGGACAAAAAACATATACACGTTATTTTTCAGCAATTTTTCGAGATACCATGAAAAGTACATAGCCTCAACAAATAAGTATACATAGCCTTGTGATATGAAAAGCATTATTACATTGTACAATCAAAAAGGCTTTACAATAAATCAACATTGACGGGGCATTTCGATTTTTCAAAAATATGAAAAAAAGAGAAAAACAGCAAGAACCAACAACTTTTTCTGTTGACAAGTCTGTAACAGTGATGATCTGAAACACTAGGAACAATCGCCTCTGCCAAAGAAGTAATCATCCACGACCTCTCAGATGAAAATGTTCTGACTTCTGGGTAAACAAAGGTTCACGAAGAGCTGCAAGGATAAAATTTACTTAACTAAACCATTTATAAGACTGCTAAAGATCATCTTCACCAGCAGTGTATTTTATGAATCAACCTGGCAATGGAGTAATTAATAATGCCTTGGGGTAGATATTACTGAACTGCATCTTACTTTAAGTGCCGCAATACACCCATCACTACCTTTCAAGTAAGAAACTTATGGTGAGTCACAGTCGGTAAAATATAGTCTCTGAATTCGTTACTTGTCTTGAAAATTTAGTCATGTATTGGTCTCAGATAAAAATATGAGGTTCTGATGTAGCTCGAATAGTCAACAAATGAACTATTGGGCAACGAAAAACCACTTTTCTATTCCAGACATTCAGTGGTCAGCACAACAATGACTGCAGTAGACACCTGCTTTGAGTCTGGGTAAGCATTGTAAATTGCTGTTATTGACCTTGGTAGGTAAGCTACCAAAACAAATGTCCCAGTTACCATGGCAACAACCTGGCAATGGAAATTAAGTTATTTAAAACACATTCAGGTAAAAATCATTTAATTGCATCTTACTAAAAGTGCAGCAATACGTCCATCACTTGTCTCAGTAAGAAACTTGCAGTGAGTTTCAAGCTGTAAATATAGACAGACATGTATTTGCCTTGCAAAGAAAGATAGAACTATAAACATCCATTTGTCTTGAAATATAGTTAGTATACTTGTCTCAGACGTTGACCAAAAGGGGAGAAAAAAATGTCTAAACAGAGAGAGCAATGTCTCACATACAAATATAAGGTTCTGATGTAGCTCAAATAGTCATCAAATGAACTATCGGGCAACGAAGAACCACAGTTTACTATTTCAGACATTCAGCGGTCAGCACAACAATGAACGTGGTAGACACCTGCCTTATGTCTGGGTAAGCCATGTAAAGCTTTTATTGACCCTGGTGAGCTATTAAATAAATGCCTCGGTTACCATGACAACACTATTCAGCATTAATAACATAACTTGGATGAAACAAGAAACTGGAGTTCTTAGATGCAATCCAAAAGTAATGCAATCAAATTTTGACACTGGTTGGACCAAAAACTCACACTCTATTTCAGAAGAGAGTACACCAAATTAGATTAGTAAGATTCAAACTCGTTAAATGCGGTTTAAATTGTGATCATACGGCCAGTGGATTGTCACACAAGATCTAGTCCAATTACCATCTTATTGAAACATATACAACAGAAAAGAATAATGAAATTCAAACTTTAACTTTAACCAGATGAAAGTACTATGGAATCACTCAAATAACCAAATTCTGACCTACAGAAGGATGAAGTAAAACAGAATTTCTTCATATGAACACAAACTAAAAGACAGATTCTACTAAGTCATTTTTGTTCACATTGTCACGAATTGAGGAACTAGCTACAGCAAGATGAACACTAAAAAGTGTGTCCACGATCTCATTCAACCAAGAAGCACATTTCTAAGCATCAGCAAATCTAAGATCCCACAAGGGTGAATTCTATAGATTGCAGCTCAATATATAGATGAAAAGCTTACCAATGCATCTAAGCATAATAGCTAGTGCTAGTACAATAAACACAAAGATGAAGCTATTGTTTACCAAAGCTTGGAGTCACGCATGATAATTCTCAATGAAAAGGAGGGTTTAATCCCACATCCTTCATCTTGGGAGATAACAAAATTACACAAAATATCAAAATGCAAAATCTCGGCGATACTAATAGTAGGTTTCGTTATAACTATATACTCTTGTCACCATGACAATTAAGCCAAAACTAGAATATCATCATAATTTTGCAACAAATATGTACAGTCAAAAGGAAAAAGGTTTCAAATTTCTGGAAACAATGTATGTGGCCTACATATTAACAGTTTATTCAAATTTAAAAACCATAACCTCTATAGTAATTTTAAAAAATGATATTGAAATAATTATTTTCAAATAAAGATTAGAAGCTTGATCTGTTAAAACAACCTTATACAATAGTAATGGATGGAAGGGAATCAAGCACACACAACAATGGCTACAAGTATGTTTTTAATTTGTTTTCAATGCAATAGCTCTTATACAATCTGCTTCACTATCGTTATGAACTCAACTAAATATTGAACAGCACACTTAAGACTCTGATACTGCATGTTATAAATCATAGACAATTGTCAGAGATAAACCAAATTAGGAACAAAGTTCAGCCGTTGTTATTCAAGTGAGTGCTTAAACTTATTTGTTGTTCTGTGTTTCTAAACAGAAAAGAACTAACAGATACTCCAAAAATATTAATTATAATCTATGCCTATCCATGGAAACACATGGAGTCACATGCAATATATATAGGTAAGGCTAGAAACTCTCAATATACGACATATGTTCGTGTTTCCTTCCAGAACTTTAATAAACTAGCCTAAACAGTGAGGCATTAAAGTCTCCTTGGAGATGTCATTTCTAATAGATATTACAAACTAATCTCTTATCATACAAAGAGGTGGACAACTCAGTCCCTTAGATGTTCAAACAATGTTAGGATCATACTCGCAGATCCATACAGGTCTAGAGAACTCACAACTGTTGTTCAACCTAGGGCTGTGCAAATAAACAATTAAACCAATAACCCGAGCTTTAGCTGGCCTAGGTTTATATACTCTTTCCCTTTTCACCCACTTTTTTCTAGTTAAGCATACTTATAACTTATAAGATTTTTCATGTGAGATCTTAACAGTTAAACGCAATAACCGAACAGATAACAATCAATAACCGATAACCAATAACTAGAACCAATAACTTTCAAAACCGAACCAACCAATAGGAAGCCCTAGTTCAACCCATCAATTCCTTTTAGAAATTGAATACCGAATAAATGTAGCTGCTCCAGATACTCCAAACACAATAAGAAAAGGGTTATGAAGGAAAAATACAAAAGAGCAACACACTTACTATTGCTTCAAGGGAACGAGTTGGTCAAAAATGGGATTATTTCTTGCCAACCAGATTAAGAAGCTTTCAAATCACAACTTCAAACAATGTTGATAATAAATATTTCCTTTTAGTTTAGAAATTGAATTTGATTGCTCAAATATTGTCCTTGTCTTTGCTTATGTTAAAAGTTTGTTCTCCAAGGTACTGATGGTCACTGCTGAACATTGGACTTAGTGAAGGACCCGTCGGTCTATGAAGATCTATTGTGTTCTTTTTGACAAGGAAAACCTACACACCACACACACACATATATATTAGAGATCTGCTGTATGTATCCAAACTGCGCCTTAGTGTTTCTAATAACATGTCTCCACATAATGCTTGTCCTAGTTCACTCAAAAAACTATTTTAACATATTTAAATAACTCATGTAAACTTCCAAAATTACCTCAGGCCACAGACATTGGCCAAATATACACATATAAGCATATGCAATGCATGAATTTCCTAAATAACTATTGATGTCTCGTTTCTATAACAAATCATAAAAACTATCATATTATAGTTCTGGGCTTTGTACCTAAAGAAGAATACTTTTATCAGAAAAATTTATGATTCCACCTATTTGGTGAAATTTCATTCATTACAATTTGACTAAGGAATAACCATTCGCCCCCTCAAGTACACTATCAGATTTCCATCAACTCAATCCAAACATGCTACTAGAAGTAGTGAATCAAAAGATAGAATAACCAAACACCTTTAATCAAAATACTCATATGTATAGCACAGTATTCCAAATACCACAAAAAATAGCTCCATTTCTAAATATCCACTATAATTCAAACAAAGAAGACAAAGGAAGAAGGAAATACATTTTGTTAGACAAGCAGCAGGGTTGGCACAAGTGGAGCAGCGGCTCTTCTGGATGTGAAAGCTGCAAGTGCCACAACTCGTGTGGGTGTGACTTGCTTCTCCTCTTTCAAAACTTTTCATTCCTTGTTGCTACACTAAACAATCATAACAAAACATAATATACATACTCAGTGAATCAACACTGTATCAAACAATACACTTGTAGATTGCTCCAAACAGCATGTTTAAGAAACGAGTTACAATGGCGGTGAGCTTGACAATGAAGGCCGGCATATATAATCATCATGTTAGCTCAGATTTCAACTGAAAGATACAATGTAAAAGGAAGTTCCAGGTTCCTTCCATTTCTAAACAGAAGACTTAAAGAGCCTCTTGGCCATGAAAGGTCTGCAACCTAAAAAAATCAGAAAATCGTAAAGCATCAAGTCCTTAAACTAATAGCGGATAATAATGTAGTTCCCATGTCCAAATATACCATAAATGGAGCAAAAGACAGCAAGAGGAACAATTTTTCTAGCTTCACTTGTAAAATGACAGACCACAAAGTGTGACCAAAAAGATAATTAAGCTAAGCATAGCCTTAATAGAGTCAAAAAATGTGGATACACATGTCAAAATTATAGCAACAATCATATAAAGGATCAACACATGATCAAAAGCTGAACAATAAAAAATTATTAAGGAATGCAGAAAAATGGAGCAATTGGGTTTGTGGAACAACTCAGTCCCTTAGATGTTCGTTAAGAGTTGCGATCATTTTCGCAAATCATTACAGGTCTGTAGAGCTCATCAACGTTGATCCACACATTCCCAATCATTTAAAACTTTATAAAAAGATGTTCAAACAAAATTAACACACAGTAACCAATTATATATCAATTGCTACCGCAGAAGCAAATAGGCAAAGATAAATAGGAAAAAGAAAGATAAAATACAGAAGGTAGATGGTTGCTCATATTCTATGGGTGTTAAGGTGTCTATCATGCTGTGGCAACAGCATTCAGAACGAGGAATTATTTTATAATCATCGCAACACCAACCTAATTCATAATTTAAAATTAAATACATTGATAACAGAAAACCAATTTTAAAAAAGCATAAGAAGAGTCACAAATTCAATCAGATAAAAGAGAGAAATAGGTGTTTCGCCAGAGAAATTTTGAAGCTTTCAAGTGTGCGGCAAACTATTGGCTTTTATAGGCAAAGATAGAGTTTGAATTACTAAAAGAAAGGAAACAACTTCACAAGTGAGCATTACTAAGAGTGTCTAACCTACCTATCAATTTTTGTAAGGGTAACTGTATGGAAAAAGACACATTTCATACAATAACCATTCACCATTCAAGTACACTATCAGATGTCCAACACAATCCAAACATGCTACTAGTAGTAGCGAATCAAAAGATAGAATAACCAAAATACTCATAAGAATAGCTCAGCATTCCAACTACAAAAAACTACCTTGAATAACCAAAATAGCTCAGTATTCCAACCACAAAAAACTACCCTAGGATGACCAAAATAGCTCAGATTCCCAACCTCAAAATACTAACTCCATATCCAAATATCCACTATAATAAAAACAAAGAAGACAAAGGAAGGAAATATATTTTGTTAGACAAGCAGCAGGGTTGACACAAGTGGAGCAGCAGCTCATCTGGAAGTGAAAGCTGCAACAGCCATACCTCACATATGAAAGTGTGTGTCTTGTTACTCCACTTTCCAAAACTTCCTGTTCCTTGTCAATATATTCAACAAACACAACAAAACAGAAATAAATACTCAGTGAATCTACACTGTATCAAAGGATACACTTGTAGATTGCACTAAGCAGCATGTTCAAGAAACATGTTACATTGGCGGCAAGCCTGACAATGAAGAATGGAAGATATAATCTACATGTTAGTTCAGGTTTCAACTGAAAGATAAAAATATACAAGGAAGTTCAAGGGTCATTCCATTTCTAATCAAAAGACTTTCAAAGAGCCTCTTGGCACTGAAAGGTCTGCTACCTAAAAAAGATCAGGAAACTTAAAGCATCAAAGTCCTTAAACTAATCTTATGGATACTAATGTAGTTCCCCAACGTCCAAATACACCACAAAAGGAGCAAAGGATAGCGAGAGGAACAATCTTTCTAGCTTCACTTGTAAAGTGACACACCACAAAGTGTGCACCAAAAGATAATTAAGCAAAGCATAGCCTTAAAGAGAGTCAAAAACCGTGGATACACATGTTAAAATTATAGTGACAATCATAAAGGATCAACACATGATCTAAAACTGAACAATAAAAAATTATCAAGGAACACATGATCTAAAACTGAACAATAAAAACTCTGTAGAGCTCATCATTGTTGATCAATACATAATCATTCATTTAAAACTTCATAAAAAGATGTTCAAAGAGAATTAACAAATAGTAACCAACTGTATATCAATTGCTACCACAGAAGCAAATGGGTACAGATAAATAGGAAAAGAAAGCAGAAACACAGAAATGTAGGCGGTTGGTTGCTCATATTCTATGGGTGTTAAAAGGGTCTATCATGCCGTGGCAACAGCATTCAGAACGAGGAATTATTTTATAATCATAGCAACCCCAACCTTGTTTTTTTCATGATTTAGCAACAAAAATATCATCACTTGTGGGATCACACTGAGTATGTTTTTGCTGTTGTTAGCAATGAAGATACATTGAAAACCAATTTCTTAAAAAGTATCAAAACAATCACAAACTAACAAGTGGCTTTTACTAAATGAAAGTGAACAATTTCAGAAGTGAGCTTTACTTATCAATTTTTATAAGGTTAAAGGCTACACACAACTCACGAGTATGTTTTGATTTCTTTTTCACTATCATGTGATAGATCACAGAAAGCTACGCAGGAAAAAAAAAGGAACTAATACCTTCAATCATTGTTGTCCAAGTGTGCTTTAAATCAGTTTTTTGTTCAAATCTGGCCCTAAAAGAATACACAAAATGAAGTTTTTACGAACAAGAAATGCAACGAGAACTACCCATTAACATATTGATCTTATACCCAAGATAAAACACCAAACATCACACACAGTAACCAATTGTATATCAATTGCTACCACTGAAGCAAATGGGTATTGATAAATAGGAAAAGAAAGACAAAAAGTAGAAAATGTAGGTGGGTGCTCATATTCTATGGGTGTAAAAGGGTCTGTCATGCCGTGGCAACAGCATTCAGAACGAGGATGATTGTTTTATAATCATAGCAATCCCAACCTTATTTGTTACAAAATTTGGCAATGAAAATACATTGAAAGCCAATTAACACAAAATATAGCATCAGAAAAATATAAAGATCAAGAGAAAAACGAGAGAAATAAAGGTGTTTCACCCGAAAATTTCGAAGCTTACAGAGAATGCGGCGATTTATTGGGTTTTATAGACGACGAACAGTGGTGAAGTAACGGCTTCACCAAAAACCCTGCAAAACCCTAAAATCCTTGAGATATTGTATACCGGGCTGTCAGCTGTGGGCAAGCTCATATTTTCTGATATTGGGCTTCTATAAGGCCCAGACAATAAGTTTATGTTCTTTTCCTTTTTGGGCTGCAATCCAGGAACCACACATCTTGGCCCATATTTACATTTTGATTGATATCGTCTTACACATTGTTAGCAGATAGTAATAACACGAGCTAATCACTTTTTCTAAATTTATATATGTGGAATTTTACACTTGCATGATATTGGTTGGCTGATATAGTAAAATATTTTATAGAGAACATAAAATATAAAATAATATAAAAAGTTAATTTTAAAAAAAAAATTATTATAATAAATTGTTATCATAAAAAATAATTGTTAGAAAGATATCTGACGATAGAAACTAGCAAACACTTTGCTACGAGAGATATCAATTAGATACCATTTCGCCAAAAAAGTTCACTAAATGTTTAAGTAAATAAAATTATTACTTACATTCTACTTGATGTGATATAGTTGAGAGTATAAATAATAACATATTTTTTTTATATTTTTATGAATGAGATTTTGGGGAGGGTGAGATGTATACAGATCTTATCATTCGTTTGACCATGATAGATGAAATCATGATATAAATTATATGAGATTATAAGTTTGAAGTTTTGTCTGGATATGCAATTTGAGATTTTTAAGTTATATTTTTTTTCCTCATGAACATAAGAACTGCATAAGTTGTAAAAATTATTCAAATTGCTCAGATTCTTATACAATTTTAATAAATAAGTAAAAGTTAATAATAAAATATAATACACTATGACAAATTCATTCTAAAAAATACAACTTAAGAATCGAACTTTAGTTTAATAAAAAATAAAACTAAACATGAGTTGTGGTATACTATTCTTTAATGTAATCCTCCCACATAGTACGGACAAAGGTCGGTAAACTATTTATGTCCAATATAATAGTTGGCAAAGAATGTTTACATTTATTAAATAAATGGTTGGTAAATATAGTTAATATATATAAAATGGATGACTTTTTCTTTTACAAAGTATAAACTTGTGGGTTAAATTTTGCATTTAGAAAATCTCATCTCATGATTTGAAATTATGAGATGAAATCGCATGTCCAAACGCCTACTTATTTTTATTTTTTTGATTCAGTGGGCTAGTTTTCATTATTGATTGAGAAAGAGGTGGGCGCAGTGAGTTGTGATATAAAGATGATTTTCGAAAGATTCTCAACTTAAGAAAATTATTTTTCAATAAATGGTTTGAAATAAATGCAAGACTAAAAAGTTATGATGAAAATATTAAAGAAAGAAAAGTACTGACACTATAAATATTGAAGATAACAAGGTAAAGGAAAGAATGGAGGGTAAAAAACACACCTAAAGTAGTGGGATTTTTTAAGTTTTATATCAGAACTATCAAGTATGTGATTTTTCTCCTAAACCATCATCAAATGTTTATCAAAACACTTCTTAACTATCAATTGCTCAAGTGAAAAAAGTGAACAATTGATAGTTGATCATTTTAAGCTGGCCAAACACATACACAAGTCACAATCCCTTAAACTTACCCTCATTTTTTATTTTGGCACTGCATCTCAGTATTATTTCATTTTGACACTTCAACTGTAATTTTACACTTTAAAATTTGACATTCATTTTCATAAAATAAAATTTAATAAAATCGATGAATGTCCGTCAATTTTCTTTTTATAGTTTCTGCGCATTTTTGCGAAAAAAATCGACGAAAGTACATTGATTTTCTTAAACTCCGTAAGTTTTTTTTTAAAAAAAAATTAAAATCAAATGACAACCTTACGGAGTCCGTTGAATTTTAGTGCTTTTTAATAGTGTTGTAAGCAATGAACCGGAGTTGTTTTTTAACCCGTATTGAAGATGAGTTCTTTTACCTTGTATCAGAGTGAGTTAAAAATTAGAAAGTGGGGTATTTGAGTTAAACCCAGATGACATGCATGATATGGAAAAAAAATACACGTGACATTATTTAATTAAATATTTCGTATTTTTAAAAAAAATATTTATCAATACGTGTTGAATAGTTTTCACGGAATACCATTTTTGTGTTTAAATAAAATTAAAAAATTAAAATGAAGTACCAGAATAAAAATATCAACACAAATTTAAAAGATTACATACGTGTTTGGCCTTTTAAGTTAGAAAATTCTAACACGCGGTTTGAAACTTCAAACATACAATAACTAATTGAATTTTCGTGACTATTAATGTCATTAATTAGTCTAAGTTCAATAGTTACTATAACATGTCAAATTTGGCTTCATATGACTATAAGCAAATCAAATATTATATGAGACATTGAGTCACAGACAAGGACTAGTTTGGACCAAGATCAAAGAATTGTTTAACTTAGATATATATCTTACAACATCTAATTCATTAGAATATATGAGGTGTTGTCAATAAAATTATACTATTTATGTTGCTTTCTTGAATTTTCTTCATGTTCAAACAAGTAACTGATTGGCTAGAGAATAAGGTAAATATTAGTCAATAAATGCAATTTTAATACGTTTTAACATTCTATGATAGTGAACTATAAAAAAAAATTAGAAATTTTAATTACCCCCTATTATTTAAAATAATGCAATAATCTATTCTTGCTAAATTGGAATATTAGGCATATATATATATAATTCCTATTTATGTGCACTTTGGTTGATCGATGAGTCAGCGATGACTTTAGTTCTTTTTCTTCTTTAAGGTCTTTAAACAAATTTATTAAAAACTTCATAACCGGAAGAAGGGAAAAGGAATTAGAGAAATTAATGACGAAAATTATTAATCTTATGTTACCATTATATTTAGATATTAATTCATAAATACGTTTAAATTCCTTCCTGTTTCTGTCGAGCAAATTAATTTTCCAAGTTTCAACCCAAAGGTGAAAGACTAAATTATAAAAAGTTTGCAAAAGCTCATAAAAGAAACAACTTTCTATATCCATCTCAAATGCATTAAGGGTTGGTTTGACAGCGGGTTAGAGTTATACAATTATTATTAATGTAAGAATTAATTATGAAAAAATTAATATATTATTTTATTTAAATATTAATTATACAGATATAGTTATGTTAATTTTTAAAATTGTAAATTAAATATCATATTAATTTTATTTATGAATAACTTTAACTCCTAACAATCTACTAAAACATAATATTACATATACAAATTTAATACCTATATAAGTAACCACCAAATCAGTGACAAAAAAACTTTATTTATGATACATAAATTATGAAGAATTGAACGTACCAAGTCAAGCTAGAATTTCCTAGTATTTGTCATGTTTCTCCTGACTTCTTCTTTGTTTATACTTTTCTACTCTCTCTTATATCTTTATTTATTTATGATGTAGAAATGAATGATCTAAAAATGAAATACCGAGTATATAACTAAATACAAATTCTATTTAAATATTAATTAAAAGAACTATTGAATATCAAATTGTAAGGTTTCCTGCTCCAATTTTAAATTAATATTCAACAAGTATATAACTAAGTCTTCTATTCACCCTTTTTGCCTCCTTCATCTTCTCTAGCTTTCTGTTATAAAATTTTTATCATACCAAATATTTTAGTCACTTTTTTTCCTTCACGTTTTATTTGCTTCATCAAGAGGAAATATTAGCGGTTAGAGAGCAGCGAGTACATGAAAAGTCCCTTTATAAATCCATAACTTATTTTAATTTGGATAGAAGCGTTTTACCTTTTAAAGTGCGATTTTTCAATACGGATCTAAATTATAATTTGAGTCTATATAATAGAGTTGTATACGCTTCAATTATATCACAAGATCATGAGAAATAACAAAAAGGTTCATTTCAAACCAAATGTGCCTTTTTCTTGGGAGAAAAAGCCAGGGGTTAGTAAGGTAATTACACCAACAAAAATTTCACCACAAGTACTTCCACTGCCGCCGTGTCCGGTGCCGGAAAAACTAAAGATTGCACCTCTCGGCCACCTACAAATTCCACTTCCGCCGTGTACTTTCCAACCGCCGCCGCTGCTGAGAAGTTCATCTAGAAGGATTTTCAAGAAGAAAGATGATCATGATGATCCATTTTATATAGCCCATAAAGAGTGCACAAAGAGCTCAAGAAAAGGTAACAATTTTTTTGATGGTTTAATAAATAAGGATGATTTTGGATTTGGGGTGAAGAAGAATAAGAAGAAAAATAGTTTGTCAATTTTCTCATGTAAGAAGTCATGCAGTGTGATGGAAGATAATATTAGTATAATTAAAGTGTCGCATGAACTTCCTATTTCAAGATCTTTAAGATCAGAAAAAGAAAGTCCATACAAGTTTTGAGACGTGGTTTTTTTAATAAAAAAATAAAAATGTCCATTATTACCCTGTATTATATTGCGGATTATGATCTATTTATTGTACCACAAATAATTTGTTACACGTACTTTCGAAAAATTTCTTCTACATGTTGTATACTTTAATTTGTGGAATAAAATCTTAGTCTAAATTTCCTATTCTACTGTTGAAATATGAACTTTGTTCCCAAGAACTTGAAAACCAAAAAGATATCTGGCAAAATAAAAGTCCTAAAACAGCTATATCATGTATTCTTAATTAATGAGTCTCTAGTTTGCCTTTTGTGCGATAAAATGAGATTTCTTGTTATTTTATAATTTACAATTTAAATAGAAGAAAATGATCTTTTCAGGTCTCTATGTAAAAATCATCATTTTTTGTCAAGACAATCATAAAACTGGAAAAGAATATTGTAAAAGATAAAAAAATCATTTCTCCCCTTTTGTGCTTTCCATTGACAACTAGATAAGTTTATGAGTTTGAGTTGTATATAATAATGTTATAAAAAAGGTTACATAATTAGGCGGTAAATCTCTTAATAAATAGTGTACTTAGCTTATTAATGTAGTAATCTGCAGGTAAAGCTATTACAAATTTAAAATTAACTTAAATCCTAATGAAAGTGAAATTTTTAGTTGTTCACTTGAATTGTTATCAATAGTGTTAGAGATTTGTTGTAATTGAGGCGACTTAGACAATTTAACATTTTTCTGGTCAATTTAATCAGTTGCCAATGTAAAAGGTGACCAATGATGTCTTACCTACTGATATTGGGGACGTTCTTTTACATTCTATTTCCTGCTAATACATACAAAAGTTGTTATTTGTCAACAGCTACATACAAAACTTTCCCCCTTTGTTTTAAAGATACAATGAGAGCAATGAATGGGCAGTTTCATTATATAGTAATTACGTCAAATACTACTAACAAACATGAGAAGTTACAAAAGTTGTATGAGCTCAATCCAAGAGTTGGGACAAAATGGCCTCAAGTTGCAATTAACTGATCACCTGCACTTGCAAATTATACGGGGGTATTTGGTCATGCGAAATGAAATCATGATCTGAAAAAAGTTCATCTCATGATTTCAGATCACGAGATGAAATCGCATGTCCAAATGCTAATTCCATCTCATGATTTCAAATCACGAGATGAAATCGCTTCATCTAAACGCTTACTAAAAGTATATATAGAATTTTCATAATATGAGGAGCGCGAGTATTTGATTTTAAAATATGAAGAATCTTTTCGTAATTAAGTTATAGTGCATGATTGTTTAGTGTAGTTAACTCTATATTGTATGTTCTAGTTGCGTATTTACTCTTTTAACTTCATCTAACGTCAGTTTTTTTCTTTTAGAATTTTGGATTAAATTATTTTATAAAATGCTATTTAGAAATACATTCAGTCTATTTATGAAAAATTTCAAAATACTATATATACTGGTAATATAAAATCTCTACTTTAATTAAAAACTAAAAAATCTATTTCTATATAACTTTTAACTACATGAAAAGTCCCTCTATAAATCCTTAATTGATTTTTATTTGGATAGGAAATACTTTACTTCTCAATCTCAAAGTGGGATCTTTTAAGGCCAATTCAGATTATAATTTGGATATCTCTCTCTATATAGAGAGTTATATACACTTCAATTTGTTTAATATCACAAGATTATGATGAGAATTAACAAGAAGTTTCGATCCAAATCGAATGTGCCCTTTTCTTGGGAGAAAAAGCCAGGGGTTAGTAAAGTAATTACACCAACAAAAATTTCACCGAAAGTACTTCCACCGCTGCCATGTCCAGTGCCGGAAAAATCAAAATTTGTACTTCTCCACCACCTACAAATTCCACTTCCGCCATGTACTTTCCTACCGCCGCGACTGTTGAAAAGTTCGACGTCAAGAAGGATTTTCAAGAAGCAAGATTATGATCCATTCTATATGGCCCATAAAGAGTGCACAAAGAGCTGAAGAAAAGGAAACAAGTTTTAGGTGGTTTAATTAGTAAAGTTGATTTTGAATTTGGGATGAAGAAGAAAAAATAGTATGTCAATTTTCATATGATGGAAGAAAATATTTGTATTATTAAAGTTTAATTATGGTGTTTGAGTCAGTTTACCGATAAATTTTTTAATAAGTAGTATATATATTAATTAGTAATTTGATACAATGGATCATGGGTTTTGAGCCAAAGTACATCTCCATTTGGGTCTCCAATTGATTGATTTGGTGGCTGCAATTTGACTCTATTTTGGACCATAATTTGATAAACAATTGTGGCTGCCTTTATATTTATTTAGGCCAACTTTTAGTATCATTTTTTGGACGAACTTTAAGCTCCATTTAAGCCACTATTAGGCCCAATAATATATGTAGTTGCTGCCACAATTTGGTCCCCATAACATAGTTCATTTAGTTTAAGTAGGTGATGCACCTACTTATCACCTTTTAGCGTGAATAAATCAAGCAAGCACCTCACTTGTTTTATCCAATTTTCCAAACCTTCATCCGTGAATTTCAACGTAACACTTATATATATTTATCTATTTCAACTCTTGGCGCAAATATCACTTCATTATCTCGAGCTTAAGCGTCGCCTTCATCGATAATAACTTAATCGTATATGAGTTGAAAGGTACAGGGTGTTATATCATTTTAAATACAATTGCAAAACACCCAAAATTTAATTTTCACTTTCAAACAATTAACTATCACTTGTAAAATTATAATCAAATACAAATTTAATTTCAAAAATTTCAAATAAAATAAAAAATATGTTGTTTCTAAGGCTAAATGCCTACTTAGTTTTTCACTTGAATTGTTATCGATATTGCTAGAGAGTGGTTATATAATTGAAGTGACTTTGATAAGTTTAATATTTTTTTGGTCAATTTAATCAGTTGTAATGTAAAAAGTGATTCATAACGTCTTATCTATTGTTCAGTCAAAAAGTGCCTATATATATTTAAATATTTTTATGTATAAATATATAATATAATTTTCTGATGAAGTAATAGAAACGTCATATGGCTCCACCACTGACTAGGATTGTTTGCTCTAAAGATATGATGCCCAGTAAAACTGATCATTACGTCAAATTCTAATTAACATGAAATATTTTGAAAGTTGTATAAGCTCAATTCAAGAGTTGACACAAAAAGACCTCCGGTTACAATTAACTGATAACCTATTATCGCAAATTACAAGTTAAATTTTTTATACTATAGAATTTATTTAAATATTAATTAAATAAATTATTAAATATCAAATATTAAATAATTTAGATTTTGTGCTCCAAGTTTAAATTATGCAAAAGTAACTAGTAACAACCTTATTTACGATAGTACAAAATCTATTTTGACTAAAAATTAGAAAATCTATTTTATTTAATTTAATTTTGACTACAAATCCCTATTTAAGGATATTAATTAAATAGATTATCAAATATTAAATCTGAAATAATTTATATTTTCTATTCCAACTTTAAATTATGCAAAAATAGCTAACAATACCCTTGTTCATATCCATACAATTAAATCTATTTTGACTAGAAATTAAAAAATCTATTCCTATTTAATTTTATTTTGACTACCAATTATATTTAGACATTAATTAAATAAATTATCAAATTAAATTTCCTATTTGACCAGAAATTAGAAAATCTATTCCTATTTATTTTTATTTTGACTACCAATTGTATTTAGAAATTAATTAAATAAATTATCAAATTAGATTTCCTACTCCCAAACTTTAAATTATTCTAAAAATGTATATAAGTAGTCTTCTACTCATCCTTTTTCAAAAAACTGATTTTAATTTTGGGTTCTCTCTATATACACACACTTCAATTATATCAAAAAGTGTTAATCTATTTTCATGACAACTAACAACAAGGTTCATTCCAAAGGGAATGTGCCCTTTTCTTGGGAGAAAAAACCAGGAGTTAGCAAAATTACACCAACAAAAAATTGTGCCACCGGTGAATATTCACCAAAAGTACTTCCACCACCGCCGTGTAAATCAAAGGTTGCACCTCTCCACCACCTACAAATTCCTCTTCCGCCGTGTACTTCTCAACCACTGGCGCCGCAGCCGCTTTCGAGAAGTTCATCTAGAAGGATTTTCAAGAAGCAAGATAATCATGATGATCCATTCTATATAGCCTATAAAGAGTGCACCAAAAGCTCAAGAAAATGTAAGGACGATTTTGGATTTGAGATGAAGAATAAAGATAAGAACAATAAGAAGAAAAATAGTATGTCAAGTTTTTTATGTAAGAAGTCACGCAGTGTGATAGAAAATTGTGTTATTTAAGTGTCACATGATATGAGCTTTCTATCTCAAGATCGTTAAGATCACAAAAAGGGAGTCCATACAAGTTTTGAGGAATGAAAATTTCTTTTTGTCCCTTATTTTTTCTATATTGGTCTTTTTATTATTATTTTTGGTAATAAACTGTGAAATATTACCATTACCCACAAAACTGTACAAATACAAAAATTTTACATTACAAACTCCGAAAACTCCAAACTAAAACAATCCACAACTACTAATTAACCTATATATCCATTCTTTACATCTTCTAGCTTTCCTTGTGCTCCCGATACCTTCCAATCTTAATTTGATTTCCTGTTTAATCTGTCCTGCAACGTAACTGGGATTAACATCCTTTTCCCTGAAAATCCTCCCATTTCTCGCTTTCCATGTATGATAGATAGTTGCACTCCATACTGCAGCAACTATTTCCTTCTTTCCCTGCCTCCATTGTCTCCTTCGGATCCAACTTACACATTCTTTAACATTTAGACTAGGCAAACACAACTCCATCCATCTAGCTAAATGTCCCAACACTTCCTTGAACCATAAACATGCAACAAATAGATGCACATGAGTTTCCTCTTCTCCCTGTGAACACAGACAACAATGGGGTATATCCACTCTAATATTCAATCTTACCATTCTATCCTTAGTAAGTAATCTATTTTGGTGCGCCAACCAAAAGATTACTCTATGTTTAGGCAACATAACATTGTTCCATATTAAATCTGCACCTGCCAACTCATTAAGTACACCCAACATTGCAACATAGCTTCTTGACATTGAATATTCCCCAGAGTTAGACAAACTATATCTATTATTTTGGTACCACTGCCTCATATCTTCTTTAATAGAATTTAGTTTCCTCCAATACCAACTAGAGTCCATGGCAGGTTTGTGCATCCATATGTTATCCACCTGCTTCATATATATTTCATTCACCCATTTTACCCACAAGACATCTTTTTTCTCAGCTATCTGCCACACCAGTTTACCCACTGCAGCCACATTCCATTTCCTACAACACTTAATGTTCAACCCACCATACTTCTTTGGTTTACATACTGCCTCCCACGAAACAAGTGCTACTTTCCTCTTACCTTCAGTTCCCCCCCAAAGGAATTCCTTACATTTCTTATCCACTTCCCTTAGGATGCTTTGAGGTAGAATGAAAACAGCCCCCCAGAAATTGTATATGGAAAACAGGACAGCATTAATTACCTGGAGTCTTCCTGCATAGGACAGCTTCTTAGCACATGCTTGCGTAATCCTCCCTGTGATCTTCTCTACCAACTGATAACAATCCAGTTTTCCCCATTTCTTTGAGGATAATGGCAGTCCTAAATATCTCATTGGTAATGTGCCCACTGCAAAACCTGTATTCCTTATTATTTCATCCTCCTCTTCTCTAGTCACTCCAGCAAGGAATATCTGTGACTTCTCCATATTTGCTTCTAGTCCAGTAACATCAGAAAAATGCTGCAACACCTCCATTATTTTCCTGATAGAAGATAAGTTCCCTTTACAGAAAATTATTAAATCATCTACAAAAATTAAATGAGTTAGTTTAGTAGACTTGCACATTGGGTGAAATATGAAATCAGAGCCTTCACTCATCAATCTTAAACATCTTGTTAAGTACTCCATCACTAGGACAAATAGGAGAGGTGACATAGGGTCACCTTGCCTCAGCCCCCTCTTGCCTGCGAAATACCCATAACCTTCCCCATTCACTTTCACAGTGAACTTAGTAGACTGAACACACAACATCACTAACTCTCTGAAAGCTGTAGGAAAACCATACCCCTTAAGAGCTTCTTCCACAAACTCCCACCTTACCATATCATATGCTTTCCTCAAATCTATCTTCATCATACATCTTGGTGAAGTTTTCCTGTTATAGTGCCTCATTAAGTCATGACATATCAGTATATTATGGATGAGAAGCCTGTTTTCAACAAAAGCTGCTTGGTTCTCACTTACCACCTTTGGTAACACCTGCCTCAATCTTTGACAAATAACCTTAGAAATGCACTTATACAATACATTGCAACAAGATATGGGTCTAAATTGACTTGCTTCCTGAGGTATCTCAACCTTGGGAATTAGTGTGATCACTGTTGCATTGATCTGTTGTAATAATCTTCTAGTTTTGAACACTTCCAGAATTGCTTCAGTTATGTCCCCTCCAATAATCTTCCAAGCTTCCCTAAAGAAACCACTTCCATACCCATCTGGTCCTGGACTCTTATTTTTGTCAATACTAAACATTGCATCCTTTACCTCTTTGGCAGAATATGGCCTTAACAACTTTATCTGCTCTTCCACTGATATAGTGTACCCATACTCCATAATGTTCCTTGACCCTGCTCTTCTATTCCTTCCAATGGTTCCCAGCAAATCACTGTAGAAGTCCACTAGTATCTTTGCAATCCCATCTTGAGTTGTTTGCATTACCCCCTCTTTATCTCTTAATTGTAGAATGCCCTGTTGCATCTTCCTATGCTTAATAATTGAGAAGAAATACTTTGTGTTATCATCCCCTAACTTTATCCAGTTTGCCTTGCTTCTCTGCTGCAGAAACATTTCAGCCAGGTACGAAGATCTTCTAAACTTTTCATATAGCCTTTTTCCTCTTGTTGCAATGTCATATCATGTGGCCTATTATGCATATCCTGCTGAGCCTTTGCCAATGCCTCTCTGTCCTCATCTGCTTCACTGACAATTCTACTAAAGTGTTTTGTATTTAGCTGTTTCAATTTCCCCTTCATTAACTTTAATTTCTTCACCACCTGCCCTATCTTATACCCCACAATAGGCTGCTTCCATGTGTTTTCAACTATCTTTAGGAAATCTGGATGAGTTGCCCATACATTGCAATATTTGAAAGAAGCCCTGCCTCTCCTCTGAATATCCACAGGTCCTACTTTGACTGGACAATGATCACTAATGCCTTCAACCATGAAATTTGCATTAAAATCTGGCATCTGTAGTAGCCATTCAGCATTAACAAAAACCCAATCAATTTTGGAGTATACTCTGTCGACACCCTGTCTATCATTCCAAGTGTATCTATTCCCCACCTTTGGCAATTCAATTAAACCGCAAGCTGAAATGCATTCCTGGAAGTCTACTACCTCTGCCCTGCTAACTCTATTACCACCTATTCTATCTTCAGCTGAAAGAATTGAGTTAAAATCCCCCATTATCACTCATGGTTTAGTCATTGTAGCACTTACTTCTTCCAAATGTCTCCACAAAGTTCTTCTGTCCATCCTTGTGTTAAAACCATACACCATAGTGATAGCAAAATCCCTCTCATAGGATTTCCCATAAACATCACAAGTTAGTGTTTGAGCTGTACACACCAACTTCCTCACTGTGAAGCAATCAGTCCTCCAAAACATTAAAATCCTACCACCAGGATGTTGCTCCAGATTTGTCTCCATACCCCAACCCTCAAATAACTTTTTTGCCACTTTTTCAACAGTCGCCACTTTTATTTTTGTTTCTAGCAAACCAACCAGTGCACTCTTTTCTTTTTGACATAGGAGTTTGACCTCCTTCTGTTTGTTAGGGGCATTCAAACCCCTAACATTCCAACATAATATGCTATCCACTTCTAAGAGGGGAATCATCCCCAATATCCCTAGGTTCATTCCCAGGTATCAGCACCTCACCCTCAGGCTCAAGTTCTTCGAGAATCTGAAATGCATTCCCCTGTTCCAGCTGATCTCTTTGTTTGCTACCTGGTGATAACCCAATACCCATATTAATACTCCTCTCCTTATACTTTCTCCCCTGATCAGACCATGTTTTATCGCCACTTTGTCCCCTCTGAGTTACAATCTTTCCATCTGCCTTTGGATTTGTACCCTTCTGTTGCATCCTCTTCTGCACCACAATTCTTCCCTCTGACTGGTTCCCTGTATGTTGCTCTTGCTGCTGCATACCTACATTTTCTTTACTCTTCACCTTCCTACATTCCTCCACACCATGCCCATATTTCTTGCAATGTGAACACAATGTTGGTTTCCAATCATACTGCACCTTTTGCTCCATTACATTACCTTTTTCATTCACAAATTTGATTACATCTGGGAGATCCCCATTCATATCAACTTCAACCAGCATTCTTGCAAAATTCAGGCCCTGTTTCCTCTCAGTATTTTGGTCCACCATAATAGGCTTTCCAATCAAACTTCCCAATTTACTCAACCCCTTTGGACTCCAATATTTGAAATCCAAGCCTGGTAGTCGGATCCAGATTGGAACTGTGCATAACTCCTCTCTAGTGAATTCCATCTCTGCCGACCATTCTTTCACAATGAATGGTTTATTATCAAAGTGATAGATACCCCCTTGGATTACCTCATCTTTTGCTGCAGCAGAATCGAATCTGACCAGCACAATACCATTCTTCATCATTGCTATTTTGTTGATACCCTGCTTTCCCCAAATTCTCTATATAAACCCCTTGATCACAACAAATAGGGGATAAGCCCCCAACACATAACGCACAACTGCATTTTTCCAAAATTCTATCTCTGTACTAATGTCATCAACTTCAATAGCACATATAACTGCCTCACCATGTTTAGCTGGTTCAACGAACTCTAATTTGAAACTTGCATTACTCATTTTCGCTATATCAAACTTGTCCCAGATCGAAGCCTTCTTCATCTCCTCCTGACGTTCAACTTCATCAGCCCATGATATTTTACTGCTGGTACTGCCGCTCATTCTCCCAATAGGGTTTATCCCTACCCTATTCGGACTTGAAATCATTGTTCGCGAACTGTTACCCATACGATTCCCTGGTTGTATGTCACTCGGCGATGTCGGTGATCGCAGCTTCTCCTCCTTCTGTACTGTACATTCCTGCGAATCAGTGCTCTGCACCATTACCACCAATTCCGCCGCTGAATTTCCAGTCGGAGATGCCTTCTTTTCTTTTCCCCAAATTTTCCCACCATTTTCCTCTCTCCCCAAGTTAATCGACGGTATTTTCGTAGCTACCTCCTTCTTCCGTTGTTGTCCGGTCACTTCTGCAAATTCTATTGCCTTCTGCGTCGGCACTCTCGTCCTCCTCCCCATGGACGGCGTACGTTACTAACTTACGCGGAGAGAAACGAGGCTGCCCTTTTTTTTTTTAATTATTATTATTATTACATTAGAAGCAGAAAATTAAAAAATGAAAAAAGAAATTATAAGATGAAAAATTAAATCCTCGTTAATAAAATAAAAATTCAAATAGCTAATCACGAGCTACTAAAATTCTCCTATATTAATCTTTTGTGTAACTACTTGGAATTCAATTTGTTTGACATTTCTTCTTATTTTGTAGACTTCGTAGAATAAAATACTAGTCATCCTTCCAGTGAGGCAAGATATCTATTAATTTCTTATTCTGCGATCCAAATATGAACTTTATTCTAAAGACACTTGAAAATCAAAAAGATATCCAAATTAGTCACGTAAGTAAATGTTAAATATTGAATGGTTACACCAAAACAAAAAAGAAAATCTACGCAGATATAGCTATAATTTGAATCATAATTATCATTAATAGCTATAGGTTTAATATTTATTATTTGTATCAACTGTTTGAGGTCTCTTAATCTCTTCCATCTCTCTCCTTTCTCGCTTGTAGGGGTGGCAATTGGGGCAGGGCGGGGCAGGGCAGGGCAAGTCCTTAATGGGGCAGGGCAGAGAAAAATTTAAATAGGGAGGGGCAGGGGGGAGGAAAGAAAAAATTTTAATAGGGTGGGGCGGAGAGGGTCAAGAAAAAAATATTATTTCTAAATTTTTTTAATGGATTAGGGTAGGGCGGGATAAGATTCAAATTACAAAAAAATTGAAACTATCGGTAATAGTTTATACCCGGAAGGACGTAACCTTCTTGCGCAATATCATGTCAATATTTTAGTAGATGGGAGGACTATCATCTTTAGACGTAGTCCTAAGAGAAATAAATTTTCTTATTAATGTATGTTTTTGGTTCTTTTACAATAAAAATTTATACTCATTATTTCATTTTAATTTATTTGTCTTAGTTACTATTTAAATAATTAAAAGAATATTTTCTTTGATCATAATTTTTTCAAATATTTTCTACATATTTTGAATGGTAAACAATTATGACTTATAGTAGTTTTTATGTAATTTCTAAATATGCAAATTTTATTTTTTTAAAACTAAAGATTGTATGTTCATATTTACACCAAACATTAGTTAGTTTAACTTTCATATTCCGAATTAATCCAAATAAATTATAACAAAGAATAAATTTTACTTACCAAATTAGAATAATTTATTTTTGTAAAGTTGAAGGATGAAAAGTGAGACGTCGCAATAAAGTATTTATTCAATTAACTTTCATTATAGACGGTAAAGAAGTTTTAAAAAAATCATGTTGCTAAATAAAAAAAGAAAAAAAAAGAAAAGATAACATAAACGGGGCGGGACGGGGCAATTTTTTTGAAAATGCTAAATAGGGTAGGGCGGGGCGGATTAAAATCTAAATAGGTCAAAGCTTGCCCCGCCCTATTGCAATCCATACTCGCTCGTCTCTCTCCTCTCTCACTCACCTCTTTCCCCTCCTCTCTCCTCCCTCCTCTCTCTTACTCTCCCTCTCAGGTGACTGTATCGTTGTGCTTATACGAATATAGTCCGTATTGACGAATACAATCTAAATGTACACAAAGATACAAACAAAAAAGAAATAAAGGGGATTGTATTCATTCAAATTTCTAATTTCACGTGCATTCATTCAATCTTGTATTAGGTGTATTCATTCACTCTATTGTATCAACTGTTGCTAGTTTATATCACTTGTATTCATTCGCTTTAATTGTTGTATCAAAACACAGACAATCTTGATGGATACAATCACAATAAATTGTATGCAAGCAGTTAATCAATAAATGCAGTTCGGATCTATATAATGATTCAAACAATATAAAATAGAGGGAATGTATTCATTCAGTCTAATTTCATTAGTATTCATTCACTCTTATATCACTTGTATTCATTCACTCTTGTATAATTTGTTTCCTCAAAAAAGGTTTTCAGGTGCAAAATCAACGAAAATATAAAAATACATTGATTTGTCGGAAAATTATTCTTTCAAAATATAGAAATACATTCAAAACACAAAAAATCTAATGAGAGAAAGGGAAAGAGGTGAAGAGAGAGGCCAGAGAGAGAAAGATTGAGATAGACCAGAAGACTTTTTTCAATACAAAGGTATAAGCATTGAATTAATATAGAGATTTTTAAAAAATTATTAAATCAATATATAATATAGTGGTAGTTCTTAATTTTCATATTGCTAATAATTTATTCTCCAATTAAATTGTTTAGTCTTTTCATATTTCAACTTAAGATTCTTTTAATATTTATTTAATGAAACTAAATAATTAATGCATACTGATATCTATACTTTTTTATATTCCATATATAACATACTCATGTGTGATATTTAGTATTTTATTATACTTTATATTGAGATTTAAATATATTATTTTTTGATTACTTATTTTTATTATTAGGGAGTTAGAAGAAGGAAAAAATTATGAAATTTGATATTTTTAAAGAAAATAAATAGATAGGGAAGTAAGCAGAGGAAAACAGAGAAAAGAAAGATATCAATGAGAAAAAAGAAGAAGATAAAATAAGATAAAAAGTGCATACGAGATTTATATAATTAGATATGTATTTTTATTTTTTGATTACTCATCTTTGTTATTAGGGATTTAGAAAAAGAAAAAAAAATATGAAATTTGATATTCTTAAAGAAAATAATAAATAGATAAGGAAGTAAGCAAGGAAAGCAGAGAAAAGAAAAACATTAAAGAGAAAAAAAGGATAAAATAAGATAAAAAATGCATACGAGATTCATATAATTAAATTTTATTGAATATATAAAAATATAATTGAGTTTTAAAATTTGTTAAAGATATACATGAAAAGAAATCAAGTTTTATTAAATTTTTTCTATTCTCTACTTTCTTTTTCAGAAAAATAAAATTATTATTTTATTTATAATATGTTATATAAAAAAATCAAATATTTTAAAAGTCTAAAAATACTTAACTGACAAAAAATCATAAAAAAAATACATATATAAAATTAAAAACGAATAATATAATTGGTAAAAATGTAAAATATTTAAAAACTAAAAAAAAATTTTAAAAAATTATAAACTCAAAAATCTAATAAGTAGTGTACTTATAACACACAAAAATTATAACACTCAAAAATCTAATAATAATTAGGTCATTACGGGTAATATATCTCTTTAATAAGTAGTGTACTTACTAATTAGTAAATCTTGTAAAGTTATTTACAAATTTAAAATTCATTGATGGTCTAAATAGTCTCTCTTTTGGTGTATATAATTTAAATCTTAATGAAAAAAATTGTGAAATTTTTAGGATTCGTTTGATCATGAGATTTATTTATTTATTTTTTCAAAATTTATTTTTTTAATTTTTTTCACTTTATTTAAAAATTAATGTTTAACAATGAAAATTTCAAATACAATTAAAAAACATTCAAAATTCAGTTTTTATTTTCAAAGAATCAAATATTATTTGTAAAAATTTATAATCAAACATAACTTCAATTTTAAAATTTTCAAATTAAAAAAAAATATTTGGCTTCTATGACTAAAGGCCTACTTAGTTTTTCACTTGAATTGTTATCAATATTGTTAGAGATCTGTGGTATATAATTGAAATGACTTTGGCAATTTTAATACTTTTCCTATCAATTTCATTAGTTGTAATTAGTGTCGGCAAAATAAGCTCATATTCTGATAACTCACTCAACCTGATCATATTTTAGTGGGTTAGGTGAGTGACTTTTTAGATGAATAAAATTTAGGTTTAAACCCATATTTAACCCATAGAAATATGGGTATTCATGAAAAAAATGGGTAAACTATGGGTTTGCTTTATTAGTTAAGCTTCCAATTTTTATTCACTCAAAATTCATGATATCACAAAAATGTTATAACTTCCCTTCCTTTTTATGTTTTTTTAATCTTTAAAGTTGATCATCTGAAACTCTTTTTCTCTAAATATTATAAGTATTATTTAGCATTTTTAAAAAAGTATTTTGTTTTTGTTGCATACCTAAATACCAACTGCAAGAATAATAAATATATAATTGTTAAGTTTTGTATTGGGTTGGGGTTAAAAGTCAGGTCTCGAATCTCAGATCGGTGTTAAAAATTGGATCTCAGATAGAGATTGAGGTCCAGGTCTCAGGTCAATTTCTAAATTTGGGGTCAAAAGTCACGGCTGGGGGTCGGGTCGAGATTGGGAGTCGGGTCTCGGATTGATGTTAAGAGTCGGGTCTCAGGTCAAGATCAGGAGACGGGTCTTGAGTTAGTGTTAGGATTTGGGTCGAAAGTTGCGGTTGGAGATCGGGGTCGGGGGTTGGGGTTAGGGATCGAGTGTAGAGAGTCAAGGGCAGGTGTCGCGAGTCTGATCTCGGGTCTAGGTTGAATTCTGCATTGGGGTTGGAAATCGGGTGTCAGGGTCGAGGTCGGTAGTAGAGGTCAGGATTGAAGTCGAGAGTCAGAGATCGAGGTCGGGGTCGGAGTCTGGGATTGGAGTCAGGGTTGGGAAACTAAGATCAAGGTCGAGGGAAAGGGGAAGGGTGTTGGGGTCAAGGGTCGAGGTCGAGGTCGAAGGTGGGGGTCAAGGTCGGGAGTCAGAGTCATAGATCGGGGTTGAGGTTGGGGTTAGGGGTAGAAATTGAGGTCGAGATCGAGGTCGGGAGTTAAGGTCGGGGTCAAGGTTGAGATCCAGATCGGGGGTCGGGTTGAGGTTGGGGAACTGGGATTGGGGTCGGGGGAAGGGGAAGGTTGTTGGGGTCGAGGTCAGAAGTTAGTGTCGGGGCCGAGGCTTTGGTCAGGGTCGTGGTTGGGGTTAGGGTCGGATATTGGGGCCGAGGTCGGATATGAAGGTCGGTGTCAGTGTCCGAGATCAGGGGTCAGGGTTTGAGGTTAGAATTCGAGATTGGGGTCGGGAGTCGGGTCTCAGGTCGAGGTTGAGACTTGGTCCTGGCTTGGGGTTGATGTCTGGGTCGTCGTAGAGGTTGGGAGCCAAGATCAGGATTGGGAGTTGGGTCCTAGGTCTAGGCCAGGACTAGGGTCCTGGGTCGGGTGTCAGGACTTTGAGAAATATTTTGCTAACTTTATGTAGGAAAGTCAATTTTCTCAAATTCGAGAAAAATAAGCCGATTTGAAAAAATAAAAATTCAAAATATTTAAATTAACTAAACATGAGAAAATTAAAAAATATTTTTCTACACACCCCTATAAGTGATTTATAAATATTTCAAAATATGTATTAGTATTGATATTTCTTAAAGTGCATTAAGCATGTTTTACTCCTAAATTGCAAATTTTCTTTACTTTGAAATCCAGTGGTAATATTTTTTCCATTGATATTGCGATTTTTAATATTGAAAAGTTATAGAATTTTTTTTATGACTTTTATGATACATTAAAACTAAATAAAGTATTTTTAATATTTCTCATTTTAAGAAAACTAAAGTATTTTTTGAATATTATATTTTAAAGTAAATACTATTTGCTCATGAAAATATAAATAAATATATTTTTTACTACAAATTCTATTTAGATATTAATCAAATAAATTTTCAAATATCAGAATTTGTTACTCCAATTTTAAATTATGCAATTCATAACCATACAAAAATCTATTTTTGACTAGAAATTAGAAAATTTATTCCTATTTAGTTTAATTTGACTACAAATCCCTATTTAAATATTAATTAGATAAACTATCAAATATCAAATCTTAAATAATTTAAATTTACTACTCCAATTACTCTAACTGTGCAAAAATAGCTAGCACTACTCTTGTTCATAACAATGCAAATTAAATCTATTTTGACCTGAAATTAAAAAATCTATTCCTATTTAATTTTATTTTGACTATCAATCTTATTTAGACATTAATTAAATAAATTATCAAATTAGAATTTCCTACTCCAACTTTAAATTAATTTTGAAAAGTATATAACTTAAGTCCTCTAATCATCCTTTTGCCATTCTTCATCGTCTCTTTTCTGTTAAAGATAAAGATTTTATCATACCAAAGGAAAGATTAGCAGTTACAAAGCACGAGGTACATGAAAAGTCCCTTTACAAATCCATAACTGATTTTAATTTGGATTTCTTTCTCAATATATAAAGTTATATAGACTTTTAATTATATCAAAACTGTTCGTTTATTTTATTATTTTTGTTTAATATTTACAAGGTGATGACAATTAACAAGAAGGTTCATTCCAAAGGGAACGTGCCCTTTTCTTGGGAAAAAAAGCCAGGAGTTAGCAAAATTACACCAACAAAAAATTGTGCCACGGCTGATTCTTCATCAAAAGTACTACTTCCACCACCGCCATGTCCGGTGTCGGAAAAAGCAAAGATTGCGCCGCTCCACCACCTACAAATTCCACTTCCGCCGTGTACTTTCCAACCGCCGATGCCGCTTTCGAGAAGTTCAACTAGAAGGATTTTCAAGAAGCAAGATTATGATCCATTCTATATAGCCCATAAAAAGTGCACAAAGAGCTCAAGAAAAGGTAACAATTTCTTAGGTGGTTTAATTAGTAAAGTTGATTTTGGATTTGAGATGAAGAAGAAAGATAGTATGTCAATTTTCTCATGCAAGAAGTCATGCAGTGTGATGGAAAATTGTGTTATTTAAGTGTCAAATGACTTTGAACTTCCTATTTCAAGATCGTTAAGATCACAATAAGGGAATCCATACAAGTTCTGCGACATGATTTTCTTTTAATTTGTTGATCCTTCTTTTTTTATTATTATATCGAGGATAGGGAAAAAAAAAACGAAGAAGAAGATTACAAGATGGAAAATCAAATAATCATTTCTATGTATATTGATCTATAAACTTGTTCTAATTTTTTTTAAAATTTTTAGCGTTTGGCTTTCTTTTTAGGTACTACTACTTGTATGATATTTTTATTGTACCACGATACAATTTGTGGTACAATGCAGACATCGTATGTATGCTTGATTAATGAGTCTCCATTTTCCTTTTGTACTTGGACGAATAAAATTATTACTCATTAATATATGCAACATTTAAAGAAAAAGGTTTAAGTTGTATGTATTGATAGTTCAGAAAAAAAAATTAAAAAATTATATAATCTGATTTACTTACTAGTCATTATCAGGTGAATCCTCTTGATCATAAATATTATTAATAATTTATATAATAAAAATAATGATTAATCTATAGTGACATGTTTAAAATTTATTAATGGTATTAACAAATCTTTCCGTGTATATAACTTATGTCCTAAGCCACAAAAATGTTAAACCTTTACTTCTTTTGTCCCATATTATTTGTCCATATTATTAAAAATATTTATTTTAAATTATTTATTAATATACAAATTAAAATAGAATTACTTAGATTTTTTTCTGCCCTTAAAACTAATTTTTTTTGAAAGTATAAATATTATAAAGTTGGCACAAAAAGTACTCAAGTTGCAATCAACTGATGATCACCTGCACTTGCAAACTATACAAAGTTGTCTCCTCCACCTCTTATTTGCCGCCATCACTCCAACGGGACGGATATGGGGAGCACGAGCATTTTCTCGGTAAAAAATTAAATGATTTATGTTAAAAAATTAAAAAAAAAATTACATCGGTTATTATCGAGATGAGTGATTATTTTATATGGATTTGAACAATTTTTTTTTCATAAGCTAACTTTTGGGTTGAGTTAAGTCCAAAATTCATTTACATAGTATTATAGCAGGACCCATCACACATGATCATGACCCTCAAATTAAATTGTCTACTCCAACTGTTCAGTCTTGAGCGTGAGGTAGGTGTATTGAAGAATAAATAAAGTCTCACTCATTAATAAGATGAGTGGTCTCCTTATATGAATTTGAGCAATCCTCCGCTTTTGAAGTTAAGTTAGGCCTAAATTCATTTTTTAAGATATATATATATATATATATATATATATATATATATATATATATATATATATATATATATATATATATATATATATAAATTTTAAATTTTTCTGGACATACGAATAAAATTAGCTTAGAGCCCGTTTGGCTTAGCTGATTTAAAGTAGCTGATAAGTATTAAGTGTTGATAAGAATTTTTAATTGCTGAAACTTATTCAATAAATAAGCAGTTATGTGTTTGGATAAAAGTGCTGAAACTAAGAATAAACAGTTGACTAATAATTTTAGTAAAAATCGATTAGATAAAATTATTTCTATAAATATAAATTATTTTGTATAAACTAAAATATAAGCACAAGATATAATATAATAATTAAGAATTTGACTAATATTTTTAGTAAAAAAAACTTAAATAGTACAAAAATTTTGTATACAAAAATAAGCACTTAACGATTTTTTTGTCTCTAATTAAATTAAAACATTCAACCATCATATATATTTTCAGCGATCAAATCACAAGTTGTCGTTCAAATGTTAAAAAGTTACATGTTTTCTATTTTACTTCTTTTTTTAATATTATCATATTTTGTATTTATTAATAATAATTTTTTAAATTTGATTAACTCTTGAAATCAATAATAAATATCTTAGAATATAGAAAAATAGGAGAGGGTTTCATGCTTTACAAAACTCACAAATCAACGATATTGATGCCAAGTTAAAGAAGGGTTTCATGCTTAGCCATAGAACTTGAAAAACTACTAAAAGTATTAGAGAGGAATTTGTTACACCTAAATAATGTCAAATTGCATAATTGTTGTTAACGGTGAAGGGGTGGAGGAAATTTTAGGTTTGAAAGAATAAAGGCGGAAGTGAAATCATGGAAAGTATTCAAAATTTTATTCTAAGTAAAGGTATTTTAGAAATTACATAAAAATATTAGGGATAAAATTGTAATTGGTTTGGTCAAACCAAAAGTGCTTATAAGCTATAAGTTGGGTGTGACCAACTTATGACTTATAAGCATTTGACTTATAAGCACTTTCAGTATTTACCAAATGCGTAGATAAGTTAAAAGGTGCTTATAAGCTAGTTTGACCAACTTATAAGCTTAGTCAAACACCATCTTAGGGGCCGTTTGGTTACGGATTAGAGTTACGTAAGTATTATTAATACATGAATTAGTTATGAGAGAATCTATGTATTATTTTATGCAGGAATTAGTTGTGCAGGTTTTAGTTATTCATGTATTAGTTATGTAGGTATTAGTTATGCAAGTATTAGTTATGTAGATATTATTTATGTAGGGTTTACTTATGTAGAGATCAGAATGCATGAATTAGTTGATTATTGAATATTTAATTTCTTATAAATTAATATATATTATTTACAAATAAATAAGTAAATAATTATGATAAATTTTATTGTATAATTAAATGTTTTCAGAAAAGTTCTGTTAGTTGTTCAAGTATAGGCGCGTATTGGAACACTACTTTCAGTCCAGTGTTTAGTATACACTATGTTGTTTCATTTATGTTTATCCTTCGGCGGTTATTGTTTGGTTAGGATAATGTACACCTAATAATAAAAAATGTACATTGAATTAAAAAAAAGGATACATCAAATAAAATATTTATATTATCAAAAAAAATACGGAATTAAAAAAAAGATAACTAATTTTGGATACATAGAAGAAAGTGATAATTTTTTTAAAAAAGTATCAAATTTAAAAAGATTTTTAAAAAATTGATAGGGATAAATGTGTATTTTTATTATTTTAATTTATGTATAACTAATACGCACATAACTTATTCCACCCTCTACCCCGCATAAAATTTGACATATAAGTTATGTGAGTATTAATTATGTAGAATTACTAATACACAATCAAACACCGTATAAAATTAATACATGAATAACTTTTATATAACATTTGAAACCTACCAACCAAATATTATATATAATTAATACATAAATAACTTTTATCATATTTAAAAACCAAACATAATATAAAATTAATACATAAATAGGTAAGTTATTCATATATTATTTTAACTCTTGTCCAGTAATCAAACCTCTATAACTGATTTATAGAATTGCACCAGATTCAATTTTGACTTGTTCCTTCTCTTTGATAACGTGTCATTTTATCATTGGTTTTTCTTTACCACATCTCAACTTAATTAGTGATGTCCACGCACTCTAGCTTGCTTAGAATTATCATAAAATATGTTCAGTAGGTAAATATCTCCGAGCAGTATAAGTGTTCGATAGATACTAATCACAGTTTTCAAAATGAAGAAAAAATTAAATAAATTTAAGGGATTGCTATTATGCCAATAATTAGAAAATTAAAACTTATTACCTGAAGAGGATTCCGAACAAAATATTCTGGAAAAAAAAGAGTCATGTATATTATAAGAAAACTAGATATGTCACGGATTGAAAATTGTCTGGAATGGTTAATGAATCCAAGTCAATATAAGTGTGATACTTTAGATTGAGCAATTAGTGATTATTGACTTGAATGCATATATATTTTGATATACATGACTTACAGAGTAACCAATGATAAGTCATATTAGAATCTATTTGTCACGTGACTCCATTTATCTCGAACAGGGTTTTTTTCTTCTGTGTTATTTAAATTTTTCAAAAATATTTATGAGTATATATCGAATTTTTCAAAAATAATATATATTTGGAGAATTCGATATGGGTGTTGCATAATTTTTTAAAGCGTCTGAGCAACATAGCTTTTGTCGCTTTGATATGAGAGGTCAACTAGAGATCAATTATGACTTAAATTTAAATTACACCCTTTGAGCATTTTAATGTATAGTTTTTGAATATATAAATATATTTTATATGTGTCCTGCAATTGCAAACACCCCCCCCCCCCCCTCCTCCTCCTCCTCCCTCTCAACCCCCTAACCTACAAACAGGAGTTAATATCTTAAAAGATCATTCAACTTTAGGAATTTATCTAGCAAAGTCACTAAACTTTTTTTTGCATCAACAAAATCACTCAACTTATGACATTTCTCTTACAAAATCACTAAACGAAATTTATCATAAAAAAATTGACATGACAAAATGAGTTATTTTTTTAATGTCATGTAAATATGAACCTCATTAATAAATAAAATTTCAAAAAAAGTTATTTTTTATACCCAATTTATTCATCCACAAATCAAAATGGATTCTATCTCTAACTATTCTCACAATTTTTTATTTCAATTTCTGCAAATTAATTTTTATTTATTTTTAATACAGAACTGGTTATAGTTGAATGACCTTTTTTCAGATATAATTTTACCGGAATTTAGCTAATCTTTGTTCCGTTGGTCATAATCATCGAGGTATTTATGTAAATAGATATAATTCATGTAACCGCAGAAACTATCAAAATCAAAAAAGAAGTGATAATAGTTACTATATCTTGACTTCTTCTCATTAGTGGTACTTTAATTTCACGTGACACCTTCTTGCTCCGACTACATGTTCAATATAATTTTACCTCATACGTCAAGCAAAATATAGGACCTCGTGAACATGCAATATATTTTCCTATCAAACAACTCATTTTCAGGCTTAATTCCTAAACAACATTTCGTAATTTAATTCATATCGCGTGTCTTTGACTTCATTATAAATTAAACTACATCAATTTTTTAATAAATACTTGATATCATGCTCGAAAAGTGATTACCGGAGAGATCTTGATCTACAATGACTTTCAGTTCTCCAATATCTGTTGGAACTTCTCCCTTACAAGCTAGAACGATTGAAAAAGAAATTCGCATTTTTCAATAAAGTTGGTGGATATTCTTTAGTTGAAAAAGACCAATTTTAGTGAAAGGAACCGATGGATTTGCCAACTTCCTTTAGTTCTAGATCCAAAAATTTATTTTTCCTAATTGATATATCGCTACATTGAACTACAAAATTTATTGTTTTATAAATCATTAAATTTGGACTGTTTTGTATTAAAAATAAATCAAAATTAATATTCAGAAATCTAATTAAAAAAAATTCTGAGAATAGACAGGGATAAAACTTATTTAGATTTGTGGTGGGTAAGTCAGGTATAAGAAATGAGTTTTTCTTAATTTTATTTATTGGTGGGTTCCATGTTTATTAAAATAATTTATTTTGCCATGTCAAAGTTTTTATGATAAATTTGATGGAATTATTTTGTAAGAGAAATGTCCTAAGTTGAGTGATTTTATTGATATAAAAAAAAGTTCAATGACTTTATTCCATAAATTTCCATAGTTAAATAACCTTTTGATATATTAAGTCACCCACGTACACAAATCCTTTAACTTGGCAGTTCAAACATCAAGATCAACCATTATTCCCAATTTCAGTTCTTCGAGAAACCAACTCTCACAGGATGATTTTTAAAGAATTGCTCAAATCAGTTTAATTTCAAATTTGACAATGCAATTATTTTTTAACACTATTAGTGTGTGTTATATCTATGGTAGCAGGTTTGTCACATTATCTTTTAGGTAAGTAATCCGCACCTTGTCATATCTATTCCATCTTACTGTTTCTTTCTTGACTTGATTGATCTGTAAAAAAGATATCTAGATTACATGAAGTACTTGACGATTAATCTGGACAACGTCATACACTATATTGAGTTTGTTTCTTTTTTGCCTTTTCTAGTATAAGAAAAACTCATGGCCAGATTAATTGAGGTTCGCGTCAAAAGGTAAAACATTTCCTATCAAGAAGTTTTCAACTTACCTAATTTGGTAGTTAAACTTTACTGCAATATATAAAAGTCATGTTTAACGATTATTTAAGTTATAAGCTAATCTTATTTTAACATGGGTTATCACATCTCAGTATGTACTAGACCAACAGGTAAGTGTTTTCACGAATGAATGCGGTTTATTCAGAGAAAAACAAAGAGATTAAAACATAATTTGCTTTGAATCATAACTTATACTGAAGGAAGCACTTAATAATTGGCAATGACAAAAGTCATTGGATTCTGCTGGTTAGGAATGAGAGATTCTAGAGTTGGTAAGCCTTTCTAACAGCTTGCAGAACTGCAACAAGCCAGCAAGTAACAAGATTGGAAGAACTAATAACAAAAACAAGAAAAAGACACTTATTAGAAAAGCTTTATGATTGTAACTTCTTTTACTTTCTAAATTCCTCAAAGTTCATCTTGGAGAAGAATAATTAATCATGTCTAGTACAATCTCATTGCTAATATCAACAAAAATTAAGTCACCAACCACCCTACATATTTCCCTTACCTCCTCAACTCCACTTGACTGTTCAAAAGAACTCAACAGATCAGAATGCACTAAGTGGTTGAATATATTAGTTTCATTTATGGATTCTTGACTCCATAACCAAATATGCTGTAATAGAAGCTCCCATAGTTGCTCAGCTCCTAAAATTCTCTGAAATTCTTCTTTCTGAGGATCTTTATTTCTCTGATTCTCCACCACTTCTTTAACACAGTCAAAAAGGAGCTGTCTTGATTGTTGTATTGCCTTCTTGTTCTTAATGTACTGAGACTCAGGGCTTGTTTCCCCTGAATTATAAACTGATGAGGTTGATGAAAATTCCTCTTGTTTCTTTGCTTTGAGACATTCTTGTTCTGTTTTTTTTTCCACAAAAATTAGTTCAAGTTGAAGTAGTAAAATGTAAATGTACACTAAATTCTACAAGAAACTAAATGTAATTGTTAAATACTTACTTTTAACATGTGGAGACTCATCATCAGAAGATTCAGTTTCTTCTAGAACTGACACAGGGCTGAGTTGCTTACTTTCTTCAAGAAAATCCAATCTTAGCTTTCTTCTGTCTTCAGATACCTGTTACCTTATCAACAACCAATCTGAATTCATAACAGTAAAGTCACAAAACTACTTTCTCTCACATTAAAATTAATTAGTTGAGTTACCCAACTATTTATTTTGTTTTTTCTTTGGAAGAATTTCACCTATTAAGTGTCATGTGCATGTTTAGTGGCTTAAAAACCAAGTTTTTACCAGTTTTTCATGGAGAAAGATGTCATCTGCAGCTTGTGGTGATGATAAATTATCTGCTTCTTCTGCATCATTAGAATCAGAACAAGAATTGAACACAGTATTGCTACTTGCTGAAGAAAATTTATCATCATCTGCAATATCAGTATTCTTGTGCTCTTCACTTGCCAAGTAATTCTTGATTTTTTGGTTACTATGGGTAATGGTAACAAGCTTGTTAAGCACAGATTTTACAATCTTTGAACAATTAGGAATCACTTTCCTTCTCTTCTTTGCACCACAACTAGCTGATCTCTTCAAGAACTTACTACTAGAAGAACAACACCGAAAATCGCCATCCAAGATAAGGTGTTTGCTTCCAAATTGACCTCTTTCAAGAAGATATGTTTCTAAGGTAAATGGTTCTTGTTGTTCTTGAAGGAATTGTCCAAGTTGCTTTGGCATGATTTTGAACTAAGAATATGTTACGCCGATGAAGAGAATTGGCAATAAATTTTGGGAATTGCTGGACAAGGCAAAAGGATAAGGAATTGGGCATTAATTGGGAGAGACAGTATAGGCATCTCTGTCTTAAGTTATGTGACAGAACAAAGTGTTTGGATCAGAGAGATGAAGAATAGTACTGCAGATTTAAATTTAAAGGGGTGGGGACATTGGAGAAAAGACAATAAAATGATTCACTTTTTGTTCAAGAATTGGAATTTTCATATCAATACATATATATATATATATATATATTTTTTTTTTTTTATTACCTAATCTTTTTGTGACCATGCAATCTCAAGTCAATGAGTGAGCTAGGTGTTTCTATAGTTAAAGCTACCAAGCCTCGAGAAGGTGGGTGGCACTGGTGGTCCCACCTCAAAGTTAAAAAAAAAACAAAAATATAAAAAAAGAGAAAGATTTAAGTTATATATATAGACAAAATAAATAGTACTACTTTTTATACTTTTAGTGTAGTTTAAGCTCATTAGTGGGAGATTTTGAGTTTTACATGTACTTTATTATTTCACCTTCTAAGGTATTTTAAAGGTGCATTGTATTTATATCTATTGATTGTGATGTATGAAATACATGATAAAGATGGATATGTTGATCGGTCATATCATATATGTTCCAAATTGGATATTCAACTACTTCGATTTGAATTATCTGATGAATGCAGTACCTGATATATATAAAAAAAAAAAAAAAGAAGAGAAGATGAACAACCAAATGCATTTCTTGAGTCAGTACTCAAAAAGGTGAATAGAATCTCAATAGAGTTACATTATCAGGATTTTCACTTAAAAAGATCAATATAAAAAAGTAAACATACGAAAAAGTCAAAAAAATTCACATCTACTGCATATATAAAAAATAATTTTGATTGTATATATATACTGTAATTTTTCAATTAACGAATTTCCTTACGATACCCTAACTCCGCCACTGATTGGGGCGGGGACTGAAAAAAGCAAAACATGGCTTGGATTAGTACATTAAGTGGTCCTGATAGGTTTTGGTTTTTGTTCAAGAGTAGCCTATCTAAAAGAAGCAATTAAAAAGGAAAATAGAAAGACTTCTGCATGGCAAGTTTAATTTGGCAACGTGTCGGTTAATGATTTGTCTAAGCAATAAATTAAGGGGCTGTTTGGTTTGGGTTGTGGAAAGAATAATTTCCCACATAAATTTATGCATTATTGTTTTAAAACCATAATTGTATAATAACTTTTAAAACAACAATCAAACATCCAATAATAAATAATTCCTAAATTACAATTCAATCTCTTACTAATTCCTATTACCTATATTACTAATTTCTACATATAACTTTCTTTTATATGAATATGATCCCTACGAAGGCTGTTTGGTAGCGGGTTAGAGGTATACAAGGATCAGTAATATATAAATTAGTTATGAAGAAATTTGTATATTATTTTATATAGGGATTAGTAATACAAGGTTTAGTTATTCATATATTACTTATTCCACTTTCTATTTTTTTAAAAATAATACATAAATTCCCTTATAACTTAACATGTATTAGCTATGCAATTTTTAAATTTTAAATCAAATATCGAATTAATTTTATAGAATAACTTATCTTACTACCAACTACCAAACATGATATTATTTATACAGAATTTAATAACTGCATCACTCATATATATCTAAATCATCTATTAAACTACCTCTAAAGAAAAATAATATATATTTGCACTATATATAAAATACATTGAACACAAAAATTGGGAAAATGTTCATTCTAATTAAGTCATAATCAACAAATTAAAATTGGGCATAAAGTTGGGGGGTGTGGTAATTTGTCTTTCCTACCATATATGCATGTGCAATCATCCTCAAACTTCGTTTTCATGTCCCCTTATCTTTTCCCCCATAGCTACTTCTTTAATTTTGACAACAAATTTGGTGGGAAAAATATGGGAGCTTATTCTATTATATATTTTTGGAAATATACATGGTAACATTAGAATCAAACCTACTTCGTTTCAACATTTTAATTAAAGTAATTCATTTTATTATGTAAAGATTAATGTTATGGTAAAATATTGATAAATTTTGTGATGAATAGTAAAATAGCCGTTCAGTACATTATATAACTAAGGGAAAAAGGACACTAGCATATGTAGATAGTTTCCTCCAACTTGCTCAAAAGCAAGAGCGATTCACTGTTTCAACTACCAGGTTCATGCAAATTCAATAATATATTTTCAAACACTAAGTGCACTATAGTTTCAACAAATATTAGATTTGAATTTATAATCTTAAAAGTAAAATGAACTAAAACTTTATACATACATACATGTATATATATATATTCACATCTCTCTTGTCAGTTATCACGATATTAATGTTTTGTCTATAAAAAAATATATTAACTAAGTCATGTCATTGTAATCAGACCTTTCTAAATATCTTTTCATATCCATGTGTCCACTTTTAAATCTAGTGATTTAAAAAGCATAGATCGACTGAATATCTCTTTAACTTTTTTTTTTTTTTGTGAATTCAATACTAAAAAAATCACTAAATTTTATATAAAAATTTATTCGTATCCAGGTATTTACGCTAAATCAATAGAATATTGTTGCATTCAAAAGTAGTAGTTGGAGTATATGGTTCTACGTGTGGAAAAAGAAATGAAAGAATAAATACGATGTTCAAACACATATAAGTGTATATGAGCTACCATTTGATTCTCTATTGCACCAACAAACATTAATAGTATATGAATTTTGGAGCATATTTCCTCAATAATTGTTGAGACAAGGCGCTGTTTGTTTTCATTATTATAGAATTACACTTCTTTTTTTTGGGTCCGAATACGAGGAATTCTGCCAAAATCTTTCATTTTTGTCTCATTGTTATTACACGAATTAATATATTAAATCACCAAACATCTTTCCCTCTTTTTTTTTTTTTAAAATACTTTTTTATAGCATTTCTTCGTTTGTTGAATAACATGCAAAATTGTATTGTGAACTTATCCAAGTTGTGGGGTAGGTGTTGTTGCATTGATAGATTGTCACCAAACACATCTGTTTTGCCGAAGACATTAAATATCCAGTAAGTATTTCTTACTTGAGTAATTCGAATTCGTCTCGAGAAGTTTAATTTGGGATTAAAACGCTCTTTATCAAAGGTTATTTCATAGTTAGAGTTTAAATATAAGATTTCTGACGATTTTTGATATTTATTTTAAAACTCAACTAATTTGAATTGGCTCCGTGAAACCTAACTTTAGAATTAAATATTTTTTATTAAAAAATAATTTATGATCGAGGGTCAATTAATATAAAATCTCTAATTAAGAATAATGAAATACGTAATTGCTGCCTCACCACAATCGCACTGGTGACTGCTCGTTTCTGTTAATCTTCCTAGAAACTCAACTCTTTAAATTAAAGTTCTTTTCAATAAGGACAGTCTTTTATTAGGGCGTTTAAGAGAGTGACACTGGAAAACAGTGACCAGCTTAAAATATCTAATTATGGGACTTTGTCTTTTCCACATTTCATTAAATATTTGACGAACCACACCTATGTTAATCATTCCTCGTCCCTTTTTGCTCTCCCTTTTTTATTTTCTTTTCGAACTTTCTGATGAAGTTACCAAAAAAAAAAGAAAAAAGTCACCCAGAGTCAATGATCTTTCTATTATATAAAGATAAAAGTAAAATATTTATATTTTATTTTATTTTTTTTAACTTTATTAATGAGATTATATTAAATTTATTATTGTATCTTTTGAGTATTCATTAAACAAGTTTAATATGATGAGCTCGACTAAGAAGACGTTGGCAGAAAAAATTGATCCTAGTACCGACTCAGCCACTTATTTTACTACTTTCCGGTGAAATTGCAAAGAACTTTAGATAAAAAGAAAATGATATAATTGAGGTCCAATGTTAAAGATGAGGTTATATAGCAGACACGTATTGCATCAATCTTCATTTTCTTTCATGAATAAGATGTCTGCATGCTACATCTAGAAATAGAAAAAAGAAAAAAGAAAAGTAAATGCAAAACAAAAAGGTACAAAAATACTGAAGTCTTCAATCATTTACTCATAGTAAACCCGTGACTTTGCGGGAACATAAAAATTCAAAATTTTAAATTAATAGATGCAGATTGAATAGCAATTTTACACCTATTATTCTTTTGTGACAAAGTGTTGCAAACTTAAACATATATGTATATTTTTTTTTGAAAAGAAAAATTCAAATATACACCCTGCCCAGGGATGGAGTCATGGGGTCCCAACACAAATGCAGTTGTACTTGTTACCTGTTAGTATAGTACAGAGACAGATGTAACTTTTTGGCTCTGAGTTCGCCTGGACTCATAGTTGAAGTATAACTATACAAGTAGAAATTTACTAAAATTTCTATAGTTATTATATTACAATAAGTTCAATGATAAAAATCTTAAAAGGCTGAACACAAACATGTTAAGTTTAAATTTTGGATCCATCTTCGGCATAATAGCATGTAAAAAGTTACTGCTTAGAAATCAAACATTCTCTGTACAGATAGAAAGAATCCCCATCTTATTAATTAGTCTTCAGCAGATTGTTGCAGTAAAAGAGCAGACAGAGTTATGGGCACACAGTAGATGATTTGCTAATGACTTAACTATGGAGGACCATACTGTTCATGTGCAATTGTTTCAAACTTCAAACATGAAAAGACAAAACAGGTACCAAATCTGCAGGTACTATCTTTCATTACTGATCATGCACTAAAAGACAAACAGAGAGACTTGGGACAATGAGGTTTTTTTTCCTGTTACCATTATAGTCCTATTTCCCAAGTATGGTCCTCTGACAAGTGTGCTCGGTATATGTTGCATCACAAATTTGTGTAATTTGCATTTCTTGAAAGAGTGATTTTACATGTAGCAATTTATTGGATAAAGTCCCATTTGAGACTAGGCTATTCTTGTTGCTAAGCTTAAAAGCATCCATTTTCTGATTGTAAACTTTATGACAAAAATTCTCGAGGAGAATATAAGCATATTTGATGTGTCTAGTCACTCATTTGCAAGAATGTTTTTCAAGTGAGGAGGTTCAAAGGTAATGTAGGTACAGAACGGTGTAAACTCGTATTAACAACAGGACTTGAAAAGTCATACAGATAGATTGTTCAATTTATGATGTGCTCCTGAACAGTTTTTGACTTATTACTTGAATACATAACAATAAGCAAGAATAAGACTGTACTACCAAATTGTATGTAAGTTGGGAGAAATTCAACTCTCACAATCCAGGAGATCTGGATATTGAAATTGGCTTCTGTGCCTTAAAACTATCAATCACTGAATCGAAGTCACTACGAAGGGAGACGAGGGATCTCTGTCGACATGCAAAAGCAGCACTAAACTGTTTAATCTCTTCTTCAAGGTGTTTCCTCCTCTTAACTTCGGCATTCAAATCCTCTAATACCTTTTCGTTTTGGTTAATAACCAGTTCGAGCTTCCCATTTGAAGAGGAAACATTTTGAGCCAACACATCCCTCTCTTCTTTCAAGATATGAAACTCCCTTTCTAAGCTATTATATTTATCCCTGGAAGTGGCAAGAAGCTGATTATTGAGGTCCAACTCCTTTTCCAAGTTCTGGTACTTTTCCTGGATCGTTTTGATATCTTCGTCCAGTTTCTTCTTCCAACAAGCAATTTCTCCACCCCGAGTGCAGTCCTTGATCATGTTAAAAACGTACACTTAAGAGAAAGGAGGAAAAGCGTCTATAACTATCAAGACGTTTAAGCTAAGACATGATTCCCCTTTTGGGTTAGCTACTCATGATCATGGACCTCACAACTTAAATTAGCATGAGCCTTGAACTTAGCAGATAAAATCCAATTGTCAGAATCGAAAAGCATATAAGAATTAACACGTGACACCTTGAGAACTGTGACTGGGCAGCTACCTTATATTGGGAGCTGAGTGGTGGATTCCCTGAGATCTCATCATCTGATAGTACAAGTGATGAAATTGTTCTATTCAACTTATCATAAACCTTGATATGTTGTGCTTCAATTGAAGAATTATTTCCAGTAGAGGACTTATCGCTGTCCATAGCTTCTGAGAAGTGAGATTCCAGAGTTGCAAAAAGACTAGTACCAATCTCATTTGTTGTGGAGAGCAATTTGGCCATTCCAGATTTGTCCGTAGCAACAAAATTCTGTTCAAAGGACAAGAGAAGGCAGATATTACAAAGAGAACTTTACCATCCATAGTAATTAGCCAACTAACACTATAAGAAGGCATTACCTGTATAACTGAAAAGATGTCCTTGTATATATCTTTACAAGTCGTCACAGACTCGCACAATCTTTGAGGGAACTCACGGATCAAAAGTGCCTCTTGCTGGAGTTCAGATACCTCACTCATTAGATGTTTGTTTAGTGATACCTGTTCTGTATGGTGTCTCTGAAAAATAAAGAATTAAAGGATAAGCTGAGAAACTTAGTGCAGCATAACAAAGAAAATAGTTAGTCACATGTCTCCTCAAATAACTAGTTCAACACTTTAATAAGTGATGTCACTCAAAATCTGGTTTCTTCTAAAGAACATGGACCAGGAAGGATTAATGCATTGAACATCAATCAGGAAAAACATCTTGAAAGGTTGAATACTAAAACAAGTGGTCAGTGACCGGTCAACTAAACAAGCATAGGTAACAAGACAATGATCTCAACAGATACTTACCCTAAGTTCATCTCTTTCCTCTAAAACAAGTTCCAACTGCCTTCTGAGATTCTGTACCTCTTGCTTATAATTCTCTGTTGACAAATCCTGGTAGAAATTCTGATTAAGTCTTACAAGTATGCATGTACAAATTTTGTTTATCAAGAATAACGATTTGTTAAATAATTGGAGGGCCGTTGAAACTGATATCTAATACAGTTAATCCATGTTAACAATTATTAGATGAAAAAGATGATTGCCCCATTCTTTACCCCCTTGCCACGTACCGCTAAGAAAGTAGTTATAGATAAAGGGTGAGAACCCGCAGAACTCGTGCTAATAACTGTTTGGCATTTACCCATCAGATTGTGCATATAACTTTCCCAGTGTAATTGAAATTAATGTAAAGCAAATTGTCCTGCATTCTGGTGGGGAGTGAGAGTAAACTATACTGGATCACAATGGCATAACTACTAGAAGCAGCTGTGGAAACAGTTCTGGTGAGAAGTGAGATTGCAGCATATGCATGCAAAAGTGGACTTACATCATTTTCATCATCGAGTAAAGATGATTTAACTTTCATTGCAGGAGTCATGTGAAGTGAATCAAGATCAGCAACAAAGCCTTTATTCATTTTCATCCATGTATCTTCATCTGCGAAATTGCTGAAGGCATCTGGCATAGGACTGTATTCTGCCTGTTGAGACCGTTGTGATCTCTTAGCAACAAAGGCATTGGGAATCGCTTTCAAACAAGGGGTACTAAAAGCATCTTCCTGGCAACTGTTACTGTTACCGCTTTCCTCCTGGTTTTAGGAATAGAAATGAACTTTAGTACCATACAATTAAAACAGAAATAATCGTCATTCAAATTAGAGCTCTCCTTTAAACAGCATGAGGGAAACCATTATCTACTTTTTGGTAGTAAATATAAATAAGAACTACAAGTTTATCAGCACGATGAAAGTACAAAGTGCCAGAATATAAGAAAATTTTAAGGTTAACTTTCTCACTTAAAATCTAAGTAGACATTATGCACAAAAGCTAGCTAAAATCCTATATGGCAATAGAAATAGAACAAAAAATGCTAAATTTATTCAGATGTGCGGCTATCATACTCTTCCTTTGTAAGTTGTACAGACGTCATGGCGGACATATCTCTCTTCTGTACAAACCATTTTTTGAACAACGAAGTTCCTACATAAAGGTGATTCAAAGGACACAAGGAACGGAGATAAAAGAAATGCTAAAACAACAGAAATTTCAAAATGTGAAAGGAGATGGCACTGGTAAAAACTGTACAATATACCCTCATGCATGGATGCCTAACCACAAAACACAAACCGGAAAACACTATTCTCTACGAGATGAAAAAGAAATAGGAATCAGGACATGATATCCAAGCATCTCATTGTGTCCTAAGTGGAGTGTCACCTGAAATTCTAAAAAAGAGCTGAGCTCAGGACAATTCAAAGACACAAGATAGTCTAAGGAAACAGCAGCCGAAATACCTGTGTAGCATGCCCATTAGAGTCTGAGACAGATGCAAGATTACTGAGATTATGGATTTTTTTCTGCTGCTCAATGATGCATTGCTCTCTCTCTTTCTGTGATCTTCTCTCCTCCTCCAACTCCATGGCAAGCTTTTCTCGCTCTAATTCATACTGATGAATGAAGAATAGGCAGTCATGAGCTATGTCAATGCAAGATAACTACAAGGATGAGGCTGTATGAAAAAAGAAAATGTGGAACCTAATAGAAATTACTACTAGTTGGACCAAAAGAAAGATTTTTTCAAGCGAGCAATCTTATACTCTTAACAAAAACAAAAAATAGTAATAATAATTACCGTCAGTAGGTCATTTCTGAGTTTCAGTATCTCTTGCTCGAGCACCGCGGAATGTGATCCCTATGTTAAGAGGTTTCATCCCATATAAGATATTTTTATGAAACTTATGAATATGAATCTGGAGAGACGAGACAATCACCTGAAGTTTCATGCGTAGTTCCTCTATTTCCCTTTTCTGCCTCTTTAATAAGGCCGCATCATTTAGAATCTACAAAGGAGTTGAACTACAATAAGTTCTGCCTTAAACGTCAAAGAAAGAAGCTAGTAATCAATAAAAAGCTCCATTATTTGGTTCCACTGGGAAGAAAATCTGCAACAAATGATTCTATAAGGATGAAACTGGTGATTTGCAAGACAATGAGAACTAAAACCAGTTAAAGAATGCTCTGTACTGCTTGTAGGCAAAAGTTGTTTAGACCACAGTCTATAGCATCGATATACCAGAAAAAAATTTAACTGTTGCATCATTTAGGAACATTCAGAAAAACGAATCATATCGGCAGAGATTTGTTAACCCTTGGTTATGACAGAAAAAGAATTTAGTGCCTAAGTGCTGAAATTGCGTTGGAGTGTAATTTGAAATCTTTGAATGCAACCTATAGTGTCTTAGCAACTAATGTTAAACTAACCTTATTGTAGTAACAGGAACATACTTGACCATTTAATCTTATTAAGTGTTCTCTAGAGTGGATCATGAATTAGTAATTACATAAAAAGAATAGTAAATGAAGGCAGACCTCATTCACTTGAACACAGTTGGTGATCCGTTTAGCTCTGCTAGCAAATTGTAGAGTTCCCTTTGATTCTTCTATGTGAACCTAGTCATATGAATAGAACTCTTTAGACTGATGTCCAATTGATTTCTGCTGTCACAACATGGATAATAATAACTAGGTTACCTCTTCTGGTGCTACTGTGCAAATTATTGAAGTTTTAGCATTGCCACCAAGAGCAGGTTGAAGAATGCGAGTGAGTTTACTGTCGCGGTAAGGAATGTGTCCCCTGCTCAAGTACATAATCAATCACACATTTGTTCTCTGCATGAACATACATTCAACAGAGTTTTCAAAAACAACCACCTTTGCTTTCCACCTTCACTTAGTTTATTGATAACATTACCAAGGATCATTAGACTCTTGTTAATGTGCTTTCCTTCCTTCAAACGAACTCCCCCAGCTCCAGTTTTGGCAATCCGTTCAGACCCGGCTAAATCTACTAAATTCTAGTTTCAGAGAGGTAAATGTTGAGAAATTACGCAATTAAATGAAGTAAACACTATAAATGAGGGTAAAGGATAGAAACATGAAGGACAAGAAAGCCGAAAAAATAAGAATGTTTTGGATTTGCCATTCATGCTCTCCAACCCAATGGGCTTTACTTACAACAAATCAAAACCAAATGATATGCATGTACTTCTTTAGTTGCACCTAATGACCTAGGAAAGATATTTCAACAATAAATACAAATTTTAAGAATTTTTGAGATTCTTTGAGAGATCTATTACTCCTCAAAAATTTCATTTCTTAAGATTTCCCGTAATCAGTTATAAGAATTTTAGAATAAACCCTCCCTAGAAATTCATATGCAATAATAAATTGCTTCCATAAAACTTGAAGAAATGAATACCAACCAAAACAGAGACACGAACAGCGTCATCAGGATTATGCTTTCCTTTGCTTTCAATTACCTGATTTAACAGAAAAATGAAGGAAAAAGAATCATTCAATATTCTCATATAATAATTGGAGGCAATATGCTAATAGCATTCAGTGGAACATAACCAATTTAAAGTTGACTCAAGATCATTACCATCCTGAAGATGGTGTGAGATCTACTGCTTCTAACATTCATGTTCGTTTCACCAAAATGCCTGTTAACTGCAAAATTTATTGAATTGGTAACTCAGATAAAAAAGTAACTACCAACAATTATAATAATCAATAAAAATTAAACTAGTTCTGCAGAGAAGAGTGTCATGTATTATTGTTCATGATGTCAAACCTTCTCCACGCTGAATGAGCTCAAGTACTTGTTCAGCATCATTTACAATTTCCTCCCTCAGTCCTGCAACAAAAACTCCACGCTGGAAGAAAATATATATTAAGTTTTCTTTGACATCAAAATAGACTTGTTACAGTATATGATGTACTGCCCATAACTTACATCCAAACTTTCATGAATCTGCAGTTTCTGGTTCTCTACAGCAAAAAGATCATTAATGTCTTCATTGTAGATTTCCATATAAGAGACTCGAATCAGAAACTCTCTACTAGTCGTCTGAAAAACAAGAAGTAAAATAAGTTAAAAAAAAGAAAAAGAAGAAAGGAATCTTTAATTGAAAATGCCAGTAAGAACATACAAGAACAAAAACTGGAGAAAAAGAATGTAATTATTCTATTGATAACAAATAAAAAAGTAAATAAATACCATCTCAATTTTCTGAAATATTTCATTGACTGCACGCTGGATGATTCCTGGATCATTCTGAGTGCCGTTCATAGTAAAAGTTTTACCACTACTGGTCTGTCCATACGCAAAAGCAGTTCCTGAACAGAATTTCAACTATAACATAAGGGCCTTTTGGGTTTAGTAAAGTGTAGTTCTGGAGATTTTTCACATGGGACTAATAACAAACACCATCTTCTCTAAGCCAGAAAAGTCATTTCCCAGAACTACGATTCAAATGACTACATAACAGATCAACTTGTTATAAAAATCTTTAACATATCGCTCAAAGCAGCAAAACCAGTTCCAATGAATTTGTGAATTCTGCAAATGTTGATCAACAGATAACACATCGATTAAGTTCTGCTGTATCTTCCAACTGAAATTGAAATAATTTGTGTATGTGGAGTTGGATGTCAGTCCTCAGTCTTTCCAAAAAGATTAGATTTGGCACATTATTCCTTATAAACTCCGAAAATGTTATAATAATCCTTAACATAAAGCTCAAAGCAGAAGAACTGGTTTTAATGAGTCTGGTGAATTCTGTAACTGGTGATCAACACATAACACATTGATTGAGTTCTGCTGTATCTTCCTACTGAAATAAACAAATTTATTTACGTGGAGTTAGCTGTCAGTCCTCACTCTTTCCAACAATTTAAGATTTGGTACTATGCCTTATAACCTCCAAGAATATTACCTTTAAGCAAAACAACTAAGTTAACGAAAGCAAATTGCGCTCAAATAGACGCAGCTACAATTGCCTCCAAAGCAAAAGCTAAAAGGAGCTCAGACATTAAACAAAACATAATGAGCATACCATTGAACCCTTCAAGAGCAGCACGAATAACGTCCTTAGTTAGGAGGTCATAAACCCTAGCATTCGAACAATCCTGATCAAAGACGTGATCTGCCAAATATCAAACAAAACGGATTAAATCAACAGTCAGCAGGTCAAAGTTTTAGTTCAAATTCGCACACGTATCTAATCGAAGTGAAACGGGAAAATTTGGGATACCGAAAGTGTAGGAGACGCCGGAAATGGGAGTGCCGAGAGATTTGTGAAGAGAAATGCGATTGTCTTCAACCTTCCAGAAGGTTCCATTGTAGTTCTCTTCGTTACTCCTCGCAGGTCTCACTCTCACTGCTACGCTCACCTTCTCCATTTCTCTCTCTTTCTGTCACTCACTCACACACACACAAAAGCTGGATCTGATTGGGGGTTCAGAGAATTGGGGATTACAAGTTTGAAAACGGCTATGAGCGGGGTTTCATTTGAATCATTTCTAATCGTTGTGCTTTGAATTTTTTTCCTTTTACAGAAATGCCCTTGATCCTGCCTAGAATTTACAAGTCAATTTGATGGGCCGATGAAAAGCGTAAATATGTTTTTGGGCTATGAGGTGTTAGGGAAGGCTCTATGGACCGGACATTCACAGTCCGAACAATAAGGTTTCTACTCAAAGGGTAAAGAAAAGGGTCATTTGCACTAATGATTATATTTTAGGTGGTGTTTAATTTTTATTTTTTAATTTTTAATGTTTAGTATTTTTAATAATAAATATAGTAGGAAAAAATATTTTTGCATCGAAAAAAATCGCAACACATAAGTTTATACTATCGTATCAATAATATAACACAAGTTATGTCTTACAAGGCATAACAACTTGTGCCGCTTAATTTCTAAAGAAGTAAGTTTAGTTCAGAACCCATAAGTTAGTATTATAAGGCATAACTTAGTTTTTACAGAATTTATATTGATAGAGGTATAAGTTCAATTTTCAAAATCCACAAAGTTATGTTGTAAGAGCCACAACTTACTCCTACAAAACTTATATGGACAAGTCAAAAATTCTCTAAACTTGTGCCGAGCAAATTAGATACTACACAACTTATGTCAGATAATTTAATTCCTAAAGAACTTATATCGAATTAGACAAAAGTTCTCTATACTTATGTCCGGCAAAATTGAATCATAAATAAGGGTGCTTTGACTCATAAACTTTTATTAGATAAACGGTAGGAGAAAAAAATTAAAAATCATCATATTTGGAGGTAAAAATTAAAGACTAGGGGCAATCCGTACAAAAACTTCTAAAGAACACTATGAAAAGTCCAAAATGATCCTTCAGCTTTGGGCTTAAACTTAAAAACTATCCCTGTTGTATCACTTGTAGCACAAATAGTCCCTGTTTATTAAATTGGTGCACTTTTTAGGAAATTTTAAGAGACATCTTTTTCCCATACTGCAGCAGTAATCAATAGCCAATTCTAGCAGTTTCACAAAGTCCAAGCAACTTGGCATCACGTGAGTAACACATTTTTGCAACATAATTAGGGACTTCAATAAAAGAGAAAATAAAATAAAGAAATGAAAATTATTACTCCATTTAAATAAGTTCAAAAAAAGAAAAAAATTAAACTCCACTATTTTTATTTCCTATTTTTGATTTGGTTATAGTCAAAAGTTAAGAAAACACCGGAAAAAGAAGAAATACTATTTAAGGATGATTTTGGACCTTGGGCCTAATTACTAAACGACAAAAGTAATGCTCTACCATTAGTCTAATCATTTTTATTTTTTAAATGTGCTTTTTAATATTCGATTATCATTTTAAAACTATTTAATATGTGGTCAATTTTCAATTTCAATTACCTTTTTGCCCTTATCTTCTTCATTACACTTTTCCTTGATTATTAAGATTTTTTTTTATGAAACTTTGTGCTGTGGTAATTCAAACTACAATATTCTTTCTTGAAACATTTCAAACTCTATGAATTTGTTAAATTTGTAATATTAGAACGAAATAATGTTAAAGGATTTTTTTTCCTTCAAATTCAGGGCTACTCTAGGACACTGCATCATAGTGTATCCGAGTCCAAATAAGCCTTGCTGTAAAATAAAATTAATTTTACAAAAGTGAAACTTTCGAATTCTATCCTAAAATTCGAATGTATATAGTCAAAATTCTAAAAAAGGTTCAAAATGGTGCAAGAGGAACTCGAGAAAACCTCCATGTCTTGAAGTTCAATTGAGACAACGACAATTCAAACTCCATGAAATTTTGTTGGAGATTGAGAAACTTTTTCTCAAGTTTAAATAGAATATTTCCAATATCATCACACTGTGATATGGAATTTCACAAGTAAAAGTTTTGAATTTTAATACTTCCCGTTGAAGTATTATGAGTTTTAACTAGGAGTATTTCTATTCGAATTTTATTTGCACATTAAAAAGGGATAAACTTTATATAATTTTGAACCACTTGCTACAACTTGATTAGTGGTTAAAAAATGACCACTTGCTGATATTTTCCATCAAAATTGCATGCTATATATTGTACTATTATCTCCAAAAATCTTTTTTTTTTCTTATTGCATCTTGGTACTATTATGTATTGCTAACACAACATGCGGTTGTTAAAACCTTTGCATCATGAATATAATATTTGAATATCATTTTGATCTTTCACTGATAACCTTAGCGAGAATCTGTTCACTTATTATTTTATGCGTGATAAAATATAACATATGTAATAATATATCTTTTCGTGCGTTATACATTGATTAGAGAATTTTTTTGAAAAATAAGATCATTATAGGATTATTTATATAGTTAGAATTCTTAATAAACAGTAAATCAGGTACGTAGCTGCTAGTAAAGACTCTATTTACATAAAATTGGACACTAGTTCAGTAAAAAAATAAAAATATACACGACTTGGGCATAATTTGATGAAGAATACAAAAAAAAAAAAAAAAGTTAGTTAGGTAGTGTTTGTATAATCCGAATTCCGACACCTTTTAACAACATAAAGGAAAAAGGTAAAGTTGATTCCCCAAATTCTTCTTAATCCGTGGACCAAAAGAGTGAACGAACTCTCATATGCTTCAATTTTTTTAAATTTTATTTATTTATTTGCATATAATCATAATGTTCGGATTAACTTGTGGAAAACAACATTTTTATCTCACAAAAGTTGAGGTAAGATTCGGGTACATTCTAGTACCTTCCCCCGATTTCACTTGTGAAATTATAGTGGGTATGTTATTGTTGTTGGAGTTGGAGTCTGGATCACCTTGTGCACATATTTGACTAATTCGACGAGGTATCTGATACCTCCCACCAACAATAGATATCAAGTAACTCTGTCCAACAAACCTTAATACTATTTTTATCTCCACTGAAATTTAATTTTGTTTTATTTTAAACCAATGAGGAGGGGCATACTTTTATCACCAACAATGAACCTAATTAGAAGCATCTTCAAACCCTACGAAAAGTTACCTTATCACCAGGGAAAGTGCAATATTATCAACAAAAAAATAAAATAAATTAAAAGAATGGAAAAAAGGGAAAGCAAAAGAAAGAGAGATCACACAAATCAATGAGGTACAAACTAAAGTTATATTAGTAAACAAAGACATACGCACATTGTTGGTATCTATCATAGTATATATCATGCAAATCTTTAATTTTTAGGTGATAAATTCAACTTTGTCACTCAACTCTTCTCAAACTTAGTCAAAAAGTAGGGGGAAAAAATGGACACTTTCAAGAACTTTCTCTTATGCTACCAAAGAACTTGGAAATGAAGAAAAAGACTGACCACAAAATTATTAAGGCATGGCCCATTTATGATGATTTAACACGTAGCGCCCCTTGAAATTGGAAGGAAATAGCAGCTGGAAAGGCCAAACTCTAATCATCTTTAGATAATAATAATAATAATAATTAGTAGTAATTTCATGAAGCTAAAACTATTTTTTTTAAAAGGTAGGCTTGAAGAACGTCTTATTATAAGGTGTTTTTTGTCACGATAGATATAAATTATTATTATGAGTTTAATCAAATTTGATATTTTTAATTCAGAACAACAACTAAAAATATTAATAATTGAGTTCTAAATTAAATTTATTATTTGTACGTATTTAATATATTTTTAACACAAATATATTATTTAAGCAAAAATTATTAAGTTTAATTAAACTTTAACTGAATTTCTATCTCCGCCCCTAATATATAATTTGTTTAAATGCTTAGGTGTTGTTTGATTATCGGATTAGAATATTAATGACCTCAATATTAAAATTTGAAATTGTATTTATCCACAGTTTAGTTACTGAAATTAGCTAATACTGTACTCGTAATTATAATCTATTTAATTATACCAACTTTTTCTTTCTTCATGTTGTCTTTTGGACTGAGGGAAAATGATCTGATTTGATGGGGGCAACAAATCTTTTCCCATCCATATATGTTAGTGAAGGTTAGTGGTTGTTTATATTAAAGAAAATCATAGGAAATCTCCTTGTTCATTGCATTGCATATAATGTTTATATTCATTCATTTTCATCAATGTAACATTGAGAGGAAATACAATGTATAAACCTATCTTGGAAACATGACTCTTCCACTCAACCACTTAAAATACTTTGATTTTTTTGGTATATATGCTTGATTATTCATTAATGACACGATAGAGTTTCTAAGTTTTACCTTTTCTCCGTTTTAATTTATTTATCTAATTTTAATTTAAATAAAATATTTTAAAATTTTTAAATATCAAAATTTATCAAAATATTCTATAATTTTGTAATCTTAAACATATTATGTGAAAAGTTTAAAATTAAAAAATTATCAAAAAAAATTATTTTTTCATAATAAATTAAATAAATAATAATACAAATAAATTAAAACGGTAACTTCTTGAACATTCTAGTTCATAGTTCAAACTTATTGTAACTTTTATAAATAAAACAAAATACTTTGTGTGCCAATATAAAGTTTTTACGATCACTAAAGAAAGTATCAGAACCCCAAAAGGGAAAAAAACACGTTTACAATAAATTACTAATTCTGGAATTAGAAGAATACTAATTTGTTAAACATTGATTACTACTCTCTTTACTTTATTTTATATTATAATTATTAAATTTCTCCACGCTTCGCACGATTACAAAAAAATTTACTTAATTTACAAAAATATTTTAAAAAATAAAAGTCAAAAATTTAAGTACAACAACTAAAAATATCTTAAATTTTATCTTATAATCAGATAATATTAAAATTTAGGCCATAAAAGACTTATGAAACTTTAAAAAAAAAGATCGAAAATATAAATTTGCAACAATTGAGAACATCTTAAATTTATCTTATAATAGGAGAATCTAAAGTTAAAATACATAATTCCAACTCATAAGTATTTTACAAATTTATATTTAAACTCTGATTGTATTGTTCATCGAACTGTCCTTCAAATATTAGAACCAAAACCAAAATTTTAAAACGAAATATAATCTTAAGAAAAAATAAAAAGAAGGTGTGAAAGCACAATCACCACACTATTTTTTTGTTTTACTTCAAGATTCTTCTTAAAATAAAATTTAAGAATATTTTTCTCTACTTTTCATCATTAGAAATAAAGAAGATTTTTTGGTAAAACTTAATTAACTTCTTTCTCTTTTAAAATTATCATTTTTTTCTAATTATTTTCTATGTTTCTCTTCTCTCTTTTTTTTTTAAAATCATTTTTAGTTTCTTCGGTCTCTTTCAAACCACTTGTCAGTCGTCACCTTCTCATAATTTATACTTTCATATTTTTCTTCAATTCATTGACTCCACAACTTTCCAGTAATCCCAAAAATTAGTATTAAATAGCGATTTTATTTTGTTTTATTTTCGATTCTGTGTTGGTACTTATATTTGGAGGGATAATAGAGTTTACAAGTTCATGCAGAGTAATTCTACTTTGGATAATTATTTTTTTTAAAGATAATTTTATTCTTAAAGTTTAATCTAAAATCTCTACTTAATAATTGAGGGATATGAGATTAAACTTTATATTCAGGGTAATTCAAAAGACTAATTGGTATATAAAAAGAGTAGTTGAGAGTAGCACTCACTTGAACAAAAAGAACAATCCGTCAAATGCTCAGCATGATCAAGCCTTATAACATCATTATGCATGTACCTTCTTATCTGCAAAATAAACAAAATAAAAACATTCTTACTTACAAAATTATATATATATATATATATATATATATATATATATATATATATATATATATATATATATATATATATATATATATATTACATGCTCAAACAAATTGTGATGAAAATAAATAGAAAGTGATTTGGAGAAGGCGGTGAGGGAACTAGGGAATACACAAAGGAGGAAAAAATCAATACCTACTTGAATAATATTTATAGGCCTGTTATTTATAGTGTTGTCAATGCTGCAATTATATTTAAGTTATAGGTGATGAATTAATTGGGGTTTAATAATTATTTTCATGGGAAGGGAAAAGGCTCTAAAAAGAGTTTTTATTCATAATTAAGTGAGTTAAAAGAGAGACTTTTGAGTTTTAACACAAAATAAATGGTAAAAAAAATTCACAAGGCTCTCTAATGCCTAACTATATATTATATATAAATATAGATAGATAGATTTAGATGTGTTATTAAAAAAATATATTTTAAAAAATTATTCTTTTAACTCTCTTAATTATAATTTTTTTCTTAATTATGTTAAATGTGTTATATTAACACTCTCTATATATTGTGATAACATTAAATGACAACAATAATTAAATAAATAAGTTAATAAAATAATTCTAAAAATGAAAAAATAGTAGAAAAAATCATAAAAAAGAAAAATACAAATGGAGACCTTAGAAGCATGCCACATCAGCATGCCTCTAAGTCTCCTTTATATATATATATGTATTGATTTTTTCGTTTCAAAAGGGACGATGCGTATTTATATTTTATTTATTTTTTTACTTTTAAACTTTATTATTTCATTTTGAATATTAATAAATAGATTTTAAGTCTAATTCAATTTTAAAATTTAGTACAAAAAATGAAAAATATTCAAGGCTCTTTTTATGATCCGATAAAGAATCAAACTTATTTAAATGTTCCTGCTATATATTTTATATTTCCTTGAAAAAGGGGTCCAATCTAATCAAACCAATGAAGGAAAAGCGATAGATATAGGCAATTCAAAAAATCAAGTAGTAATTTTATATTTTTTAACATTTCCAAAAATTTCTAAAGAATCGATATGGAAACAAAATCTTTATATGAATTCTGAAGCAAGTTTGGAATTGTATCATTAGGAGTTGTATCATTATTGCAACGATCAATTTGAGGGGGCGATATAGAGAAAGTGTGGGGGTAGTAGAGCCTAATTAACTTAGGGTTAGTATATAAACATTGGCATAGATCAAAATTAATTATATTACTAATTAAGATTAAAATTGTAAGTCCAATCCCAATTTAAATAGAGAAAACATAACTATATAACGAAGTCATGCCTCACACAGAGAAGAAAGAAGAATAAACATAAAGAGTTTGTATTTTTACATTTAATATTGTTCTATATATTAATATTCTTTACCCATACGGGGGAGGTACGGTGATTCAAGGGTGGTCAGCTGACACCTTGATTACTCAAACTTCATCCAAATACCTCTTGGATTGCCACCGATGCAGCGCCTAATTTAACGTCGCGACATGATGCGGGTACCTTGATTATAGATTTCATCAAGGTACACCTTCTCAATTACTTTTACCTCATCTGGTGCTCCAAAGAACTGCTTCGTTCGCCTTTTTTTGCTTTAAAATTGGGTCTAAGCTAATTTTTAATTAATATTGCATAGTTTGATTTTACATTTATCTTTTGTGCACCCAATCATTAGGGAAAAAAAATATTTACTATCCAAAGTTTGAACACCCTTTGTAAAATTTTCAACTACGCCGCTGAATACACCCAAATCTACCAACCGAAGCATGGATAATATAATATATGGATCCATTATTGAGTAAGACAAAAACTAAGATGAGTTTGGCTTTGATACCAAATAAAAAAGAATCTTGAGTCTAATTTAACCCAAAAAATTAACTTTAAAAATGAAAATTACCTAAATTCATATAATGAAACAATATATCCACATTTCACCTTATTTGATATAATTCAACACTTAATGACACGCTTTATCTTATCGTAAAAAACTTCACGACATATTTAATATAACACCCTGAAATTTTTATTGGTAATTATTTGATCATTTATGCTAGGTTAGGGAAAGTACGGGTTGTATATTGATCGTAGGTGTCAAGGGAAATGTGTACGATCAAAAAAAATAATTAAAGAGTATGTGAAGTTCATAAGTAAGTATCAAGTTTAAACGATCATATCTCCCAATATATAATGAATTAGGAGCCCCACAACCTATCAAATTAAAGGTCTTTGAGTCTAGTTTTCAGAACATCAAACCACTTGTCAATAGGAGTTTGGAGTAAAAAGTTATGGGCATTTTACCGAACCATCGCGAGCGGTGATGCAGGCATGACGCCCTAGCGCCTCCACCGCCCTACCCCTACTTATTTAAGTTGTTTGCTGCTCAAATCATATCATTCCTATTCAAATTCGAGCTGCCTGCTTAGGGGACACTTCTCTCTGTACTTTACAGCTAAAAACTAAGATAAATCAACACAAATCATCAACCAAAAATTAAAGCCAAGTGAAGAAGATCATTGCAAAGTTGAAGAGAGACATCGGTGAGTCTTGTTGTTGCGTTTTTGAAGCATGTTTATGATATTTTTTCTTCGTTTTTGGAGGAGTACTTAGATGAATATATACTATCTTTTGTTAATGGTTGGATTCAAGGGAGGAGGTAAGGATTCTATCCTTTAAACTTACCAAAAATCTTAGCTAAAAGCTTGAAAATTTAAAGCTAGGCTAGGTTGTTTTTTTTCATGTGTGTTTAGCTGAAGTTTCTGCCATTCTTTGGGCTGTGAAGCTGCTGTGTTTGCAATCATGTTAAGCTTCCTAGATATTCCATTTTAGAAGGAGTGGAAGACAAGAAAAGGGTTACCATTTCTAGCTATTAAACTTGCAAGAATTTTCTTAGCTAAACCTAGAAATTGAAGTTGGTTTTGTGGCTCATTTTTTGTGTGTTTTTGGGTGAAGTTTTTTCCCCTTTTTAGAGGTTGATACAACGGTGTTTTGCTGGGAATATACTCCTTTTATTCTGGGGAACAATCACAAGAAAATCTAAGTAAGTTCACCAGTTTATTTTTCCCTTAAAGACTGCGGAAACAAGTTAAAACAAAGTAATGAAATGTTGTTTTGTATTGTTGTTATGGCTTCTGTTGGGATGACATTTTGTCTAGGAAATTAGCTCAAACCAAGCCTGTTAAATGAGTATAACTTCAATGAATTGAAGAATACTAAACATGGGTTGTTGGAGGACAGAAGCGATTAAGGAAAACTCGTCGTAACAAGGTATGTAAGGCGCCCCGTCTATCATTCTTTCAAGCACAATTCGTGTGATGTGAATCGAATGAGACAACAACTTTTTTAAAAGTCTTGAGGCAGTATGTTAAGTTTCATTTAAGCTTTAAAGTCCCATGTTTTATTGAGGATAAATATTAAGATTATGCCTAGCCGAAGGGAGATACCTAAAGTGTGATATTGTGTTGATTGTTGTCGTAGTTGTACATTGAGTTGGAGACCCTTCAGCGTGGGCATTGTTAGCTGGTCCTTATTGTATGTCATGTGTATATATATGTGATGTTAAATGTGTTTAAAGGTATGGTTGCTATCTGAAATTGGTGAAAGAGTCGAGATGAGGACGTGTAAACGATTTTAAGTCACGTAAAGATGTCGCAAGCTATTGAGGGTAAATGAGCTTACTGAATTAGGATTACCTGGTTATGATTGTCCCTTATCTTATGTGTATGTTATGAAATATGTCAGGCCAAGGGGAGATTTCGTAATTCATTTCCCTTAAGCCAAATGACAAGCTAGCGGGTTTCTGAGCTCTAATGTCCCGTGGAGACGATCTACAAATTTTGTTGAAACTCTTAGGTTATCCGTAGTTTCTTATGATTCATACAAGTTTTTACTACAAGCATTTAAGTTCTATTTTTTTTAGCTTTGCATGTTATATGTACTCAGTTCCAGTTATGCATTACGAAGGAGGCTTATGCCGGCCACATGTTTAGTATTCGTCATTTCTTTGTTGTATGTAATGAGCTGATCCAGTATTAAGCCATATCGGCTTCATTTATGATTTTGTCTAAGTTTTATTGATTTTACCCCGATGTGTTACACCGGCTGGAGGTCTTATTGATTTTACGCCGGTGTCATACACCGGCTGGATGAAGTTTAACCCGATATGGTACGCCGGCTGGAGGCATTTTTATTTTTACCCCGGAATAGTACACCGGCTAGAGGCATTTTTATTTTTAGCCCGGTGTGGTACACTGGCTGGACGGATTGTATAGATTTTATGGTCGGTTATCTGCTGGCATTTCAGTTATAATCTTTGTTGTGCATTAGATGGTTGCATTTATACTTCAATAATGAGTTATTGTCAGGTTTCCATTTTAAGAATTTCAGGTTTTTACTACTCCTTATTTCAGGCCTAGTTATCATTTTTATCTTACATGTTTACAGTTTTCAGCCTTACATACCAGTACATTTTATTCGTACTGACGTCCCTTCATCTTGGGATCCTTCCCGCAATCGTGTTACAGGTACAGGCCGAGGCTCAGATCATCGAACGTAGTACGAGCCAGATTTCTGCAGAATAGTGGTATGCTCCTCTCTTCCAGAAGCCATGTCCTGGTGTGGACTATTTTCAGTTTTGTATATAGCATGGGTAGGCTGGGACCCTGTCCCGTGCATTTCAGTTTATTTACTCTGTAGAGGCTGATGTGGACTAGTTTGTGTAGTAGTATGGGTTATGTAGTTGTATTGATTTTTCAATGCTTTGTTTAGCTTTATTGTAGCCTTGTCGGCTTTTCAGGTTGCATATTTATAATTGTCAAGGCATTATTGGCCCAATATTTATCCTGGTTGGTTGTGACAGGTGGCTTGGTCAACCTTAGTGTTACATTTATAGATGTTATATAACCGGCTTCTCGATCGACCATGAATCGAGTGCCAGTTGCATCCTACCCTAGTTCTGGAGCGTGACATTTAAAATATAAGTTTTAAAAGTTACTTTATTTAATTTTGATATATATTTAAAAAAATTCTTTTTAAATTTTCGTGCCCAACAAAATATCATCATATAAATTCAAATCGAGAAAACACTTTTTCTTTCTTTTGTAACTTTTTGAGGGTTGGGATTGGCATGTGACTATGGGCGAGGGGCAGGAAGAAGAGTGAAGGATTCTTAAACAACTATTAGTCTTCAATTCAAATATCCCCAAATAATAATAATAATAATACTTTTGCTACCATAATTAAGAATACATTTCTAATTACGTACCAAATTAAGCTCTATAAATTAATGACTGGTGTCACATTCAATGGAGAGATATTTCAAGATATTATTACAACAACAATGGAATATTTTTGAAGAATATTTCCACCATTATAATTCGTTATTTACACGTAGTCTATTTCATAGAACAAGTTAATTCGTTTCCTAATTTGTTTTCCACAGTGTAAAATCATGAATAGAAGTGGGAAAATTAAAGAAGGTGTCACCATCTAAAGTTTAGATAAGTTATTGACAAGTAGTAGTAAATGTGTAACATCCAACAAGTGCTTATATTCCTTATCTAGTCTATTTTCAATGTCCTTGTCAACTATTTGGTATGTGCCAAATTACTTTTTTTTTTTTTTTTACTTGTGAATTGTGACACAACATATTAAAAATCTTTTACTTGTTAAACTATATACCTTAACTTTTTCATCAGTTGTCAACTTAATTACGTCGAAAATTCTTTGTGAGGACCATGCAATTTGAAGAATCAAAATTAGATATATCTATAAGATATATATCCACAAATTAAAGCTCTGGCTGCAATTATCACCTGTCTTGATCACTTTAATTTGTTAGAATTGTTTTAAAAGGATAAAGATAAGATATTAATGAAAGTTGGACTTCATCATTCAATATATTATGGTTAGGGCGTACGTGTTACGTATAAATTAAAGTTTAAACTAGCTCAAAAGGAGAAATATTGTCCAATCTCTATAACAAGTTCAGGGATCTCCTCTCGATGCAACATAGGACATTTCTCTTTCCTCTTCACATCCAGACACTGTCCGAATTGAAGCGTGCATAATCATGATCCGAGGTGGGGTATATTAAAAAACAAAAAACTCCCCTGCACGGTTCGGTTCGATACTATGTTAATTTAGGTTTTGGACCTATAATTTTCTCGTGTTCGGTTGGTTAAAAATTTTGAAAAATATTTTTTTTTAAAGAAAAAATCTTTAAAAATTAGAAAAAATGATTTTCATAGTGAAAGTAGGAAAAACAAAGTTAACAAATGACATTCCATATTGATTGTATCCTCTCCAAATACTCTTCATCTTCATACCCAACTCCCATAAGCCCATCCGCACCACCCCTACCCCCATCGCCTCCTCTCATAATATTTATCTAGATTATAAACAAATAACTTAAAATAATTATTATTTTTATTTATATAGCATATAAAAAAAATAAAAATTCACATATTTTTTTGTAAAACATTTTTCTTCCTGCGTTACACACCCTAAGACTATTCTTTCACATCTTTAGCTGTCTTAAATTGAGTATTCTATTTTGTTTTTACCCAAGTTAATTTTCAAAATCCTTGCCAATGCGAAGAACTTTAATATGTTCTGAACTTGTTTTTTTTTCTTTTTACTTTGAATTTAAATTATATGCACAATTAGTGTAAAAAAATTTGCTCACTCAAATCATTCCAAAAACATCTACAAATACGGTTTTTTAGCTGAAATTTATCTAGCTTATTCTATATACTAAGTGTAAATAATTTTTACAATATTAATCGGTTATAGCATATGTTATTAAGTTGATTTTCTAAATTACTTTATTAGGATGGATTTAATTTGTGTTCTGACAGCCAAAAAATACATTCAGTGGTTTATAATCCACAATGAAGAATATTCCAATTTAAGGACAGACAGTCAATTTGCTACCTGAACAAACGACATGTGTTTCTAGGTACGTCCGCTAAAGGGTCCCCTAAAATTAGTTAAGCATCAAATTAATTAAAAAATTAGCCAACGAACGTTATAATAGAGTGATAAATACGTATTTATTTAGTCCTAATTAAAAGTCTTCAGTTCAATCACTTAATAAGAGTTACTCTTGATAGAAGGTATTTTATGTTTTAAAGTGAAACTTTTTAGCGCGATTATGAATTAATCAAACTTTAAAAGGGTTATTTAACTCCGAGTGAATTTTTTCTTTTTTTTTAGAAGTAATTAAGAAGCCATGTGCATTGAAGTTCTTTAGGAGGATACATCACCAGCTGACACTTTCTTCCTCTTATTGCCACATCACTATTATTAATGGGCTCTAATTCAGGATTCTCTGAGGAGATGAGTGAATATAGAGTCCTTTTAGTGGTCGTTTGATACCTTGTATAAAAATAATACTGAATAAAATATATTAATAATATTTGTATTGATAATATTGGTATTAATTATATTCGCATTAGTTATATTGAGTGTTTGATTTAGTCTGCTAAAAATAATATTCATTAAATAATTTATTTTTAAAAAATTATTTATTTATAAAAGATACCCTCCACAAGTAAGATAGAAAGGATGTGAAAAAGGTTTTGAGGGACAATTATGTCTTTAACTATGCTAATGCATGCATTAATAACCACAACATTACTAATATCATAGTTGTTAATGCATTAGTTATACATAACTTAATACCAAATAGAGTGTACAACTAATATACCAAACAAAATATTTCTAACACACAAAACTAATGATTGCATTATTTTTTAATACACTCTACCAAACGATCACTTAATAATTTTAAATAAAGACTAATAATTCTGCATTTAAATTTTTTTTTATCAATTAGATAGAACATAATTCATCTTTAGTTTACTGAAGATATGATTCTAAATAAGAAAATTTAGAGGTCGAAAATAAAAAAAAAAAAATAATAAATAGTTGAGTGTGATAGCACTTACGTGGGAGAGATAAGGTAACAGTCTCCTCTTCTCCTAGCTTCTTTTTAGTTAGTACTACTTCCTTCGTTTCATTTTATTCGGTTCCTACACTAAAAATATACTTTTTTCACTTGTCTATTTCAACGAAAACCAAGAGAGTTCTTTTTCTTTCTCTATACTACTCTCGGTACTTCCTCTGTTTCATTTTAATTGCTAGGATATAATTATATATTTATTAATAAAAAATTAATAGAAATAGTAATTTAATTAATATAATCTTATTAAATTTTTGAAAACATACAATAATAATTTTTTACATTTTAAAATGACTTTAATTAATAGGGATAGTAATTTAACTAATATAACCTTATTAAATTTTTGAAAACATACAATAATAATTCTTTTCACATTTTAAATGACTTTAAGTTGCGTAGAATTGAAGAAACATGATTAATTATCTTTTGAATTTTGAAACTAGCAAGTATTTTGAAACAACTATTTTTAATATATCTAACAATTGAAATGGAACGAAGAGGTATTAAATAACTACATAAATAGTACGAGTAGTCAAATTTAGAGTTCTAAAGCATCATTAATAAGGTTAGTATAGTAAAATACAATCCTTATAAAAGTTTTCTTAAGGATTGTGTCAAATTAACATGGCCAAGTGAATTGAAATAGAAGGAGTAGTTAGTATTCATGCGTAGTCCCTAATTCTTCTAACTTTCATTGCTACGTGATTCTTTATTTGTTCTGTTTATCTTTTTATTTTGCTGTTGGTATTTACCTTTCTAACATGCTTTTGATTACTTTTTTTGCTTAGTCAAAAGTCTATAGGAAGCAACTTTTTTATACCATAAAGGTAGATCGATGTAAAGTCTATATAAATTTTATCATTCACAGATTCAACTTGTTAAATTATATTAAATATGTTATTATTATTTTAATTTTTATTATTTTTTATGTGTAAGAATAATAATAGTTATTTTTATTTAAAATGTATTAAAAATAAAGGTAAATTTATAAAAGGTTACAGAATTTGTTGACCCGTCACTTTATTTACTTATCAGCAAAGGATTGAGAAAAAAGAAAAAAGGGAAATCAGTGAAAAAGCAATGGACAATGGTGATGAATTGATGCTATATGTTTGTTTCAGTACATATAAAAATCTTCCATCTGTATGTACGATGATTTGGTTGCCTAATTTGTTAAAGATTTTGGGACATGGTTTTGGGTAAAACATAAGAAAAATAACATGGTTATATATAACAATGGTAAAAAAGCTGCCATCTTTGCCTTTCACATTTGAATCAAATCTATTGGGGTAAAAAAAGTAAAGCTAATATAGGATGTGCTTGGTGATGATTAAAAATATTTTTTGAAAAATATTTATATTTTTTATATTTGATTGTTTAAAAATTTTGAAATTTTTTTTCTTTAGGAACTAAACTCTTTCAAAACCAAAGAAAATGACTTTTTTAATAAAAGTAAAAAAAATAAGTCATATTATCTCTTTCCATTCTCACAACTATCTACCTCACTAACCCACCCCATCGACCTAGAACCCACTACCCCCACACCCTCACCCTCACCCCCATCCCAATCACTCTCAACCTGGACCCCACCCTCCCCTCCGTCCAGACCCCCCCCCCTTCAATCTCCTTTTTTCTCATCTCATTCTTATCCTCATAATTTTATTTTTATTATGAACAAATGATTTTAGGATAATGTTTCTTACTTGTACGTAGAATACAAGAAAATAAGAAACAACTTATTTTCTTAAAAAATATTTTTTTCTTCATACCGGACACATCCATAATTTGTATTCTATTCGTGTCTAAACAATTTTAATCGCTCAATTAATTAACTATCTAAAACTTAATTTTTCATCATATAATTCTCTCCCTCATTCTCCCTTCTTCTGCCCCATTTTTTTTTCCAAAAAATTCCGTGTCCATGTGTTTTAGAAAGCAGCAGAGAATATCTGTCCTTAATTAACCTGAATCCTATGCAATTAATTGTCTTTAATTAATTACTTAATACTTTAATGTCTTAATTTGTCTTTACAATAATAACAACATACTCAATATATTTTTATAAATGGGTCTAAAAGGGATATAATATACACAGACATCTACACAGATAGATAGGTTATTTATCGATAAACACTCGGCTCGAATAAAACATTTCAAAGTAATTTTTTTAAAAAAATATTAAAATAAAAACAGTGACAACAATAAATAAATCAATATAAAAGTTAATACATAACATACCAAAAAAAAGTTTACGATGAATGAATCACAAGAAATAAAAAATAAGTGTTTCTTTGTGTCTGTTTGTTTAGGGTCATTAATTATTTAATTTAGTTTTTCTTTTGTTAATCTGTTTGTTTCTCCCTCAAATATAGTAAAATGTCTTGTTGTAAACTTATGATCGACATTATTAAATCTAATTCGGTTCTTGAGAATAAGTACTCTAAGCTAATTTATAATACCGATTTGACATATATACTTTAGTTATTAAGAAGAAAGAAGATAGTAAAGAAGCGTGCCAACATAAGAAATACGGATTCAACAGAATTTAGTAATTTTGATTTTAATTTTATATATATTTGTAAAAAAATTTACTGAATATGTACATATAATTAATTTCACAAAACATAAACTTTAAATCTAAAACTTCAATAGAATTTAATAATTTTAATTTTAATTTTATATATATTTATGAAGAAATTTACTGAATATATTCATATAATTAATTTCACAACACATAATTGATACATATAAAAATTAATGAGCTTCATTACACATCTTCAGAAATTAAGCATTTATTTATCTTATTGGCTTTTGTCTTTTTTAAGGTTGGAAGTTTGGGAACGTGCATGCACCAGTCATCATATATTTAATTATTGTTTACAGAGAATTTAAGATAAAATTAAATAGCATTATTTATAATTAGTTTGTTTAATTAAGTGGAAAGCACAAGTGTTATACCTGGTAGATAAAGAACATACAATTAAAGAAAACTTTTGTGGTAGTCTCTCCTCCTCGAATTAAGTGTTCGATTCTCAATTATGTATTAATTAATTAATTTAAAAGTATATCAAATTTTAAAGAACCCATAATGTTAAAAAGCCAAATTTTGTGGCAGTTATAATTTCACCCTTGCTTTTAAGTGTTGGAAATATATATATATATATATACTCTCATTAATTTAGAAGGTAGTATCATATGCTTATATATATATTTTTAGGTGGACATGCTTAAATGGATAACATACATACATATATATATATATATTATATGTATATATATATATATTCATATATAGGTTACTTTAATTTTATTTTATTTTTGAAATTGAGACATGATTGTTGTTTTATATAATCGCCAATGAAGCTAGCTAGGGTTAAATAGTTAAATGAACGTGTGTACTGTTAGAGAAAAAGTAAAATAATATTTTGATTAATTAATTACGTATGTGTCTCTTTGTAACTTTATCACAAAAAAGGGCCTTTTTTCCTTAAAGCTTTATGCATGGATGCAAAATCAGGTATATAACTAGTACTAATATATCGATAACCTTTCACTAAATTTTATTTAGGTATTTAAATTATTATTTATTTTAATTGAATATCTAAATACATGATAAAATATTTCTATCTAAATTTATAACAAAAAAAAGTTATATTTTTAAGCCTCTATTAGATAATTAAGTTAACCATATAAAATATATCATATCATTTAATTATATGCATCAGTCCGGATTAAAACAAACATGAGATTTTACAACTTAGTGAGGCTTAGTGGCGGATGTAACATGTATAATGGGGGTTCAATCGAACCCATCACTTTTAAAGCGGAGTATAAATTTATATATAAAATTTATTAAAATTATAATAAATTATTGACATGAACCCATAACTTTAAAAATATAATAGGTTCAATTTTAAAATCTTAAAATTTGAACCCATAGATTTCAAATTTTGCATCTGCCTCTAGTGAGGCTAATGTGTATAATTATAGAAAGTGAACATATTTTATAAGTGGTTAATTTACTTGCGATGCGCACAATTTTTTTAAAAAAATTAAATTGTCTAATAAATATATTTTATCCATATGTTTAAATATTCAAGTGAAATAAACTGTAATTTACGTATCCAAATAAATTAAATTTACCGACAAATAAAAAGTTATTTAACTAACCACCCTTTCAAATCCAAGAGCAAACCAAATAAATATTAAACCGAACAAACCGGATAAAAGAAGAAAGCATACTGCTTATATTTACATTCATGATAAACTACAATCTTAACTTTAATTTACAATGCCTTTCCCACTTAACCCTAAAAAGCTTATAATAAACCCAGACTAAAAACATAAAAAATGAAAACAGACAACATACGAGCTACACCTAAGACTTTGTTTGGATAGGCGTAAAGATGAAAATATTTTCAAGAATATTAACACATAAAACTATGACACTATTTACGCCTTGTCAAACATAGCCTTAACCAAACTAATTACTAATTGTCAAGACCCTCATCTAAAATCCATAATATTCCATGCAAAATGGATCACTTTTTCACTATCCCCCTCATTTTTTTCATTTTCAAACCTTTCATGCATGCATATCCACAGACTGATGGACAGGCCGATAGCCATAAAAGGAAGGTAAAAAGAAGACGGAGGGCAATTTGGGAATTCTTGAGAGATCGAGGATCGTGACGATGATTTAGCTTCTTTTTTTAATAAATGTAAATAGTAATGAATATTATTAATGGAGCTGCATGGAATGTTGCAAGATTTGGCATAAACCGGCTAGTTGTTGTTGAAGGACAATTGACTCAAGTATAAGCCGGTCCGTTTCACTTTGAGCCGCTTGACAATGATGAGTCGCCACGCACAACAGGCTCTTTAGCTCGCGGTTCTCGACTTTGAGCTGGTTTACTTGGTCCGTGAGGTTATCTAAGTGCTTTTTCTTTCGAAATCTGGACCGCCGGGCGGATTCGCGGTTCGATATCTTCCTGCGCCGCTTTCGTTCTTCTAAGGAAAAACCCAACCGGGTTGTTTCTGAACCGGACGTAGACTGGGCCGGGAGTTCCGTTTGTAAAAGAGATAATATTTCATGGATATCACTAGGTGAAAGAACAGCATCTTCAAGAACCGGATGATAGCGAACCGGATCTTCAAACATCATGATAATAGTTTTTTTTTTTTTTTGGGAAGTGAACCGGAGGAAGAAAGGAAGGGGAAAAGGGAAGGAGGGAGGTCCAGGAGAAGGGTATTTATGGAGGGAAGAAGAATGACATGTGGGATCCACTAAAGATTGCACTTTGCAAAAGTGTGAAGGGCATTATTGTCCACTAAAAAAATTTATTTTCTTTTTTGGTCTTTCATCCGACTAATTCATACTATAAAGCTCAATTATAATAGCAATGCTTTCAATAAAATTTACTTCACATCAAAAATTTAAACTTGAAACCTCTGACTAAACGAACTTCACTCGTCCCAACACAACCCATGTTGTTTGCTGAAAAGTTACTCCTATGTCTTCTGTATTTAAAGGGTGAGAGTATTCTTTCTCCTCTTTTTTCTTCTTTATTCATTTATTTATTTCTGGTTTGCCTTTTTCTTAAGATATGCTAGTACTTTTTTTTATTTTTTAAATCTTTTACTTTTTCATATTTTCTCTTAGGGTCATGATTTGTAGTTAGGTGATGTCGCACGAAAGGCGAAAGCCATGTAATAATTACGAATTTAATTGAACTTAAAGAATTTGAATTTAAATTTTATTTAATATATATAAATAATTTATTTTAAATTTAATAAATAAAAATAAATTTATAAATTGATAATTCTAATTTCACCTCTCAACTACAAGTGCAACGTAGAGATGCCGACATGGTGAAGCGGAGTAAAGAAAATCTTAATCGGTACAAAGTGAATTTTCGAAACCTTTTATTGTGGAATCTTATATTTCCAATATCCCCTTTTAATTATTCCTTTAAATTAATAATATTCTAAATTCTTTTTATTTATGTCTAAAAAACTCTGTTAACTTAATTATTTGACAATTTAACTTTTCCTTTTAAATGATAATTAAATTAAAAAATATGAGTAAATTATAAATGTTAATCAGTGAATTAAGTCTTAGAGGTACATATATACTAGAGGGGTCTGCTTGGGATTATATACGTGTTGAATATTCTGTTTCCTTTCTTTCTTTTTTTCTCCCTTCTTTTTGGAAAACGAACACAAGTAAGAATTAAGAGGTCTACGAATCAAAAGGTAATTAAAGCCATCCCACATTGGTGGTACTTTGTCCCCTTCCATTCCGGAGCGAATCTAGAACGGTGGGAGCGGATATTCGAAAACTCTATAAATTTTTGTGTAAATTTTATATTTATATTGAGAAATTTATTAAGTATATGAAATAGTTCGTCGTGAATTTAATAACAAAGTAATTTCTTGATCAAATTATAGAAATGAAACTTACTTAAACTTTATCATCCTCCCTGAGCACATATAAGATTATTTAATTTGAAATTGTTAAATTTAAATTCTGAATCTGTCTATGCTCCGGGGATGCGGATATTGCGATGGATGTATGGTTATATACTAGAAGAGATAGGATTAAAAATGAGGATATTCAGAATAAGGTGAGAGTAACTTCGGTGGATGACAAGATGCGCGAAGCGAAGTTGAGATGGTATGTGCATGTGATGAGGAAATGCACGTGAGAGGTTGGCTATATATGAATGGTTTCAGGAGAGGTATAGTCAGTTCGAAGAAGATTGATGAGAGGTGATAAGATATAACATGACGCAGTTTTAGCTTACTGAGGATGTAATCTTAGTTAGGAGGTTGTGAAGGACACAAAAATGAAGTAGAAGGTTAATAAGTAGGAGTGCATTGTCTTGTTGTTCGGCCATACTAGTAGCCGTAGTATCACTCTTATTGTTTCTTGTCTTTCGATTTCTGTTATTATTTGTTGTTTTTTGTACTTCGACTATCGTATTCTTTTCTTGTAGTATTATTCTGGTACTATCTGTTTGAACTCCTTTGGACTATTTTTTTCTGGAGCCGAGGGTCTATCGGAAACAGCTCTGTTCCTTTGAGGCAGGGTAAGATCTGCATATGCTCTATGTTGTTGTTGTAGTTTATCATGTCCAATCATTATATTACAATTAACGTTGTATTTACATACAGTGTATATAAATATCTACATATACAACAACAACTTACATATCTAATGTAATTTCATAGATTGAGTCTGGAAAGGGTATACATAGCTTTACTCCTATCTTATGAAGATAGAGAAATTATTTTTAATAGATATTTGACCCAAGTAAAATATATATATAAAAAACAAATACAATAATAAAAAAGTCATGCGAATCAAAAACATATAAATATCTACATCTAGATACAAAACATGTGCAAGCCTATGATGTCCTTCCTTACTAGCCTGGATTACAAGTATTTGTGATATGGTAGGTTTGAATTTTAGATTTAATAGGGCTGGAACCTACATTATCATCATTACATAGATATGAATCAACCAATTAAACTATAACCGATCGAAATCTTTATATGGGAGATTAAAAAATTTCTTCACAAAAGTAAGAGTAGCATCATATATACGTAGAATTTTGTGGGAGGACAGGTGGCCCATTGGGGCTAGGTAGGCAGTTGATGGTGATGGATCCTTTGTGTATATACTTTAAATTTTTTCACTGTAGTGGGCCTTTTTTTTTTTTTTTTTTAAGGGAGGTAGAAAAGAAAAAGAAAAAAGGAAGAGAAAGAAAAGATTAGCTTAATGACGAAGGATCAGACCAAAAAAGAGAAACAACAAATGAGATTACAGAATTAACAAAGTACAGTCAAGTCATTGCCTACCTTGTTCATGTGCTAATTCAGTAGACCAGTAAAGTTATTACTGGTTAATTTTGGACACCCATGTGCCTTTTTTTTTAATTATTAAAAAAAACTAATCTTTTTGTCCTCTCGTGGTTTGAAAAGCCTACTATTTTTGGTATAAGTTACTTTCCTGATTAATCTTGTTGCATGGTTCAAATCATTCTTTTAAGTTTAAAAGCATTCTAAGAAGTGCAGAGTTTAAGTTATATATATCGCCGTCATCAAATTTAGGGATGAAGATAGGATACGGTAAAGGGTTTATCTAAACATTACACGATATATAAGGTAAAATTTATTTTTTTAAGTATATATACTAGATGTTGAACCCCTTTAATTAATTTCTTCATGTGTTTACCTTTTTATATTTTGATTGTCGTTAGTAAAAGACCTGACTCCGCCACTAATAGATCTCTAACTTTTATTTATCGCAGCAAATATTTTTTTCTTATTTTAAGATTATGTATAAATCTCAGATTTTAATTAAAGAAGTTTACTTGCGAATATTATTTGAATGACATGATAATATAACTTTTTTTACCGACAGTTAATAAAAGAAATGTGTGGTCTTTGATTATTGTCTTAATTAGAGTTAAGGAATTGAAGGAGGCTACAATATTGTAAGGTGAGACATGATTCGAAATTTATGAAACTCTACACTCAAACTAGATGCGTTGATTATAATATATATTGTACAACGGCTACTCTTACTATTCAAAGCATATAGATTCTTTCAAAGGTGTGAGTTAGTGGTTAATGAAGTGTGAAAATCGGTGAGACATAAGGTCTCAAGTGTAAATTTTAGTAGAGATAAAAAATACTACGACTTTTTCCCATCTAACTAAGCCTTGATGTAAACATCTACTACATTGGGTGAGGTAAGTGTTTACCCTAAGCCTTGTATAAATTAGTCAAGGTGTTGGCGAGCTGATCCGAACACCACCCTATTAAAAACAAAAAAAACAAAAAAAGATTCTCCCCATTGATGAATGCTAAAATCGAGCCTGTACTCTTTTAACATATTACTAGTTACTGTTGATTCCCCCTCTTGTGGAGAACACGTTAGTTTGTTTGTGGCTGTGTAATTGAAAGATGATAATAAAGCTGCTCAAACATAATAGATATATATAAAAATGTATATGATCATATGTCTGTTTAATTTGTTGTTTCCTTAATGAGTTTTTTTATAATGTTGTCGACAAAAGGAGAGTTTGTCTTTGTATGTTAGATTGCATTAGCACTAATTAAGTTAAAGAGAGAGAGAGAGAGCATAACAAATGATTAAGTTTAATTTATTTATTTTTAAATAAATAAGTAGGGAGTAGTAGATTGAAGAATATTCCCATCACCCCCAGGTCAGTTTTTCTAGTTGGGGAAGTTGAGGTAGTTTTCTTTGTTGGCAGTTATTTCCTGTTTTGTCATGTTTAGAAAAACCCACTATAGTGGAGGCTAACATGCAGTCTGGCTTTGTTATCTATCGTCTGCCTTTCATTTTTTGTAGATAAAGTTAAACACTGGCACTTGCCCCCATTATATCTTCCCCAATTCTTTCAAAGCTACCTACTAGCTAGTAGCTTCCATGTGATTTTAAGTACGGTAAAGTCATAAAGAAGAGCTACCATTACTTGTGATCTTACTTTCTTTTCTACTCTATTATATATCTTTGCCCAACTTGGGGACTCTATCAAGGGAGACAACTCGACAGTACCTACATAATAAAATGCCTAGTTCTTTTCTTTTTTTATTTTCCCCCTTTTTTCTATTCATTGATCAAATCTTCTCAAGCAAGAAAATATATCTTTCCATTGTGAACGCTTAAAATATGGAGCATAGTAATAGTGTTACCAAGGGATTGAACCAGGCTGAGTTTGTGACCAGGTAGAGTAAGTTCTCCAAACACTAAGACCATTTATTGGGCAAAATTTTAGTGAGCAAAGTTACTTGGTACCTGTATCAATGCGAAGGAACAAATAGCCAGTGAGATAGTCGAGGAGCCCGCACCGCTGTTATAAAAAAAGAAGTTTGTTAAACAAATGGTGCAAGTCTTCGTGGAACAGGTGTTTTACAAGTCGAATCTGAATCATCTACTTTGTAAGCTATATCAAATTGGATGGTGAGATTGACCACCGAGAATCACTCAAGGAAATGGTACAATTTCGTTTACCAGAAAAAGAAATTTCAAAACGAAGAAAGAATGCCACGACCAACACAAACTACTATTTTGAGTAAACAAAAAGATAAAAGATAAAAATACGCATATTTCAATGTTTGGTTTACAATGGCAAAGGAATCTCACTATTATCTCAAGAAATCAGAGTGTTTCCTATTGTATCTCTACCCCAACATACAGCTCTCAATTGTCAATAAGGGATCTTTGTACATTAATAGCCAATCCAATCCTCCATTCGTTAGGATTTTGTGCCTCCCAAATATGGGTCCAGGCTCTAGTTTTAGACGGGAGTCAATCAGTCAACCATGATACAAGAAAAATACACCAAGAAATGACTCTCAAATAGCCAAAATAATAGGATTTGTTCATGCCAATTCAACACAAGAGCTAGCTAGTCGGATATCTAATAACTCAAAGGCGGAGCCAGAATTACAACTTTATTGGTTCTAGATTTTAGAAATACTACTTCAACTCTTCAAGTGCTAATAACTGGGTTCTAAATTTAATGTGTACATATTTAATGATTTTCTTAACACAAATACATAGTTTGAGCAAAAGCTACTGGGTTGGCCAAACCCGTATTAGGACTTCTACCTCCGCCCCTGAACTAACTTGATGTGCATGGGAAGCAAATCTTGTGCGGGAATAAGGATTTGTGGCAACTTATATACATATTTATCACCATTGTTTCTGTTTCATAATGGAGCGGCCATCTAACCTTCCAGTAATGCCTTTTAGTCTTCTCCATCTCTGGAGTAAAAAACTTCCAAGTCCAATTACTATATTCAGTTTGCTGAAGAGATTATATGATCCTCTCTGAAATACACGAGCTTCTTACAGGTTAACGGGAGGACTTCCCTGAAATGGAAACAAGAGACTTCATTCAGAGGTCTACTCATGAAAGGAGCTCCAGTCAAAAAATAACCAAACAGGTTGATCTGAAGGAAGGAACAATGTGCAAATTGACATAGCTCTCACCTTGAACAAAAGATCATGAGCAATATGTTCCCAAGGTAATGATATAGACATCAAGCAGCACTTAAGGGGGATCATTCCTTCATCCCGGGTAGCAGAAGCAGCAGCATATGCATGCTTCGCTGCCTCTGATGCAACTGATGCAGCTCGTCTCACAACTGCCCTGATGCTTAATCCTTTTTTAGAGTCGTGATCTGCAGAATTTTGGCTCAAGTCCTGCTTGCTTTGATCTGATATACAGAGAGAAGTAAAAAAGTCGAATATTTACTTTGCAGAAGGTCTAATAGATCAATCTATAAGGGAGAACATCATGCAGTAGACATTACAAAGGGCTGGAAGAAAATAATTAAACAATTTAACACATTTGGTTGCTTCTGAAAAATTATTTTTCTCGAGCTAAGGGTCAACCGACAAAAACCTCTCTAGCCCCACAAAGGTAGGGGTAAGGTCTGCGTACACCCCCAACCTCCCCAAACGGGACCACGCTGGATATGTTGTTAAACCATTTTGGTTGCAGCCTAAGTGACCAGTTACCATGCAGACTCTTATCAATAGAATCTTCTAGCTCACGCAGAAGACAGCATAAACGGAATGACCCACTACAATGCAATAAAGTTGCAAGCATGTCATGCATACTATCACAAGCTTCAGGTGTCTTTATGATTCTCAGAAATATTTATCCACATTAATCTAAGATGAATTCCCTGTACAGGTTATTGGTGTGCTTGAGTTTCTCAATCAACTGAACAAAATTGAGAAGATATGATAAGTTACTCGTCGACCAATCACCAACTTTATAACAAAAAATCAAATAACATAGCCTCACGAAGAAAGATCAAATTTTGTGATACAACATGATGAAGCAGTAACTATTTTTCAGTTTACCTACAACACCAGACACAGCTACTTCAACTTCTCCACGTCCTCCAGGGCCTTTCATGTAAATCCTGTCAGTTTTTCCAACGGAATGAAGTGAGAGAAGGCTCCCAAATCCAGACCTTCCAGCTGTGAACATAAAAGGAGTTGACATTAGATTACCAGAATTCATTTTCCACTTGAGACTGCCATAAACACAGAACTAGGGAATCTCCCTGCAACTGAAATTTGATGATTTACTATATCAACTGTTTTACTTAAACATCAGCGGTGCAAAGCTATAGTTGCGACATCATACTCCCTCATTCCTAATTCATGTGAGACTTACTATTTCGACACTGTTCTACAATTTTTTTTATTTGGATAAATAAGGAAAAAACTTTATTATAAGAAGAATACAATCACTAAGATAGTGCAATATATTACAGAAAGTGTATCCATTCCACCAATTATATTATTTTATCCAACTTTTAAAAGTCTCAAGAGGTTGAAAAAGTTTTACAAATGGGATCAAAATATTGATGTGATAGTTGATCCATCAAATAACTTTTCAACTAGTACCTTATTTTATGGCAAAGAGAGGGCTAAGATCATACAGTAAAATCATGATATGCAATCCTCACACTCCCAAATCCCAATAGTTTTCTATCAGTTTCGCAGCACAAACGTCGTCTTAGTTGCTACACAGAACAGTTTGGTCATGCAAAGTGGAAAAATCTTGATGGTTCACCAGTTTCCGTTTAAAATTGATTTGGTAGCATGATTAAAAGAAACAACAAACAATTAGTGTACGGTAATGAAGACCACATGTTGAAACAGCAGGTTTACCATCATATGCATCTCGGACCATTTGATAGCTAACGAAGCCTGAGAAAAGAGTAATCTGGAATCATATTAAAAATTGTCAGGACGCCAACAACTTCTCGTCTAAATTTTCATGAGAACTACAAGTATACGCTATATACATAATAAACACAATATGTAACATACGAGGACCTCAAAATACATTGTCAGAAAGCTTGTAAGCAAGAGAAAAGATAATCACAAAACTCTTTCAAACATTTGAAAAATAAAGTAAAATATAACTGCTTAATTTTAGCTGTGCAAGTGAAAAAAAACTACTGTGGAGAGAGTGGTTGGTAAGGCGTCAAGTTAGGTCAGATGACCAAATACATCATCCCTAAAAGAAAGTTTTAGGGAACCAAGCAGCCCAGAGATGATGTTTGTTTTCTGATGAAGTGATTAGCTTCATTAATGGCATCAAGAAGATGCAAAGTAGTTATAAAATAGAACCAAAGAGCAAAACCCCCAGAGATGGTGTTTTCTTTTATCTCATCTAGGAAAAACACATCTCTGGGCTGCTTGGCTTGCCTAAAATTTTCCTTTAGGAGGCAGGTTAATAGATGAACACTTTTTGCATGATCAGTAGAAATGCTTGTTATATTAATTCCATAAGCTTCCATTTCTTCAATGAATAACAATGTAGAAATCAGTGCTATCCTTCACTTTTACATCATGGCATTACAAACTAAAAGCACCAAAGGAAAGCAAGAATTATAAATACTATTCACTTCTAGAGAAAATCAATTTCCCAAACCTTTGAAGTTGGTACTTTTCCAGAACTTGTATCACTCCTTGAAGTATCAGCAGGACTGCAGTCTTGTTGTATTCTCTCCCTTGGAAATGCAGCTCCATCATGTGCATTTAAAAGTACACAATAGCAGTGATCAACATCTGTCAAGACCTGAAGGAAAGATAATTTTAGGATGTTTTGTAGAGCCCCTTGTCCTCACGTCCACTCCCAAGGATCCCCCCGTCCTCAGTGCTTCTATAGTAGTTGTCACATCAAAAGTGAATGGAGAAGTTTGCTCTAATCTAATTTTTGTGTGAGTGTTAATTTAAGCAATCATCAGACTTGTGCCCTCTCGGGGAATGCTGCCTTGGCTTTCATGTCTCCTCTCCCAATTTAATGGGAGAATCAACCTCTGACAAACTTTAAGCAACATTTGTTTTTTCCCGAATATTTGTTGGGAAATACAAGAATGAATATCCCGATGTCATCTATTTACTGCTCTTTCAGGGTGTTATTCATGGCAACTTCAAATTGGATTAGTTGGAATAGGCCATCAATCTCTATTCCATATCAAGGGACACTAATTGAAGGAGTTATTCAACCTCTTGACAGTTTAAGCCTTTGAGAATTGGGGTTCATACTTCATGATTTTTTCTTAACAATACAAGTGAGAGACACATTGACTAGAATTTTCACAAAAGAATTTACAGTGAAAGGAGGCAACTATAGAATAACCATAAATAATTCTGCAGGACTCTATGAGCATGAGGTAAAAATTGAAGCATGTAACATAAGCTTCTAGAATTTGCAATGTCAAACATGAACACAAACTATCAAATGAAGGTATTTTTGAAAAGGAGGGTATTTACCGTCTGAAACTATAAAAGATGTCAAAAATGCCTATTCTACACAGATTGAATGCAAAATAGTAGACTACTGCTAACCATCAAGATGTAATTGTTTTCTTACAGATCAAATGCGAACGAAAACCAAAGAGTGATTAACATCTAGATTACATGCAAAATGGTAGACCACCTGTGATCTTTCAAGAGGTAATTGTTTGCTTACAGATCTAATGCAAATAAAATGTTAAGAGATAAACATGAAAACCCAGGATGATTAACTGATATGATAATCCAAATACAATAACTTGAAAAGTATCTGAGAATGGAAACAATCATTGACCATTGAAGTTACCAAATAGGTTTCCAGTACATTATGCCTTTCATATATTAAACCACATGGAAACTTAACAAAGGTGGCCTGGGAGTTGATATATTACCACTGCATCAAAAGTGGAATCAAAGTCATCAACCGCAAAACATATCTCTGGGTACGCAGAGGTTGTTTCTACTTCCTGAATATATATATACAAATAAAGTCATTACAAGATATTTAAATCAAGCACAAAAGGAGTCATATGGATCTCTAGATATCAGAAGCACTTACCTTTCTTGAGTCCAAGTGAAAATTGATACGACTTGGAGATGCATAGACAGTTTTTACAACCTGAAAGAAGTATAGAAATAAAAGAAGATACAACCATATTTGCTGTTCTCTAATGAAAACCTTTTAAGGAATGAAAACTAAAATAGAGAGAAGCAAGGAGCCAAACATGTAAGAAAGATTCTACTTGGCTTTCTACAGTAATAAAAAAAGGTAGCAGGTTTTATTTAACAACTACTTGAATAGTAAAGTGAATCAGAGTAGTATGAACACTAATAGGAACCGCCTGCTTGCCTTGTATACAGGAGATAATGGTCCGTCTTTTCCAGTCTGGTAATTCTTAAGGACCTGTTGACTAGCACAAAACCAAAAAAAATGAAGACCATTAAAGAGAATACAAAAAGTTGTTAAGCTTTAGCTAATGCAATAAACATATGATACAATGACAATGAATATACTGGCAAAAAGTAAATTAACAGCAGAAGTTCCTCTTTGATCAAAAACCAAATAACAGAAATATCATGAGAAGATACTCAAAAATTTTATAGGCGTTTTTCTGAGCATTCCCTTATTAACCAGAGTTCATGAAAATATCAAGAGTAATATAAACTTTATTTTTCTCATAAAACGCTGCCTACAGTCAAAGAAACATCACAACCATGCAAAATAGAACATTAAGACACCCCATCACGGAACAAAGAGAATTAAGTAATAGTACCTGCAAATTGCAACCGTCACACTAAAAGAAGTTTGAGCAATTAAGTTCAAGTAAAAGGAGCGCCTCCAATCAACATCTGATGCACTTGCACCAATTAAGTCATCCAACTGACATGAAGACAATGAACAACAAAATTTGTCACCTTTAAAAACATCTTATATCATCTATTATATCCTGACGAAGGTAAATAACTAACTGTTATTGATCAATCTCACCTTTATGTGACCATAATCAAATACAGAGTTAAAAAAATCTTAACCCATTCATTTTCAAACATAACTACTAGGTTATTGAAGCAAAGAAGCTAGAGAAACCATCGTCTCTATCAATTGCATAATTTCTATATCAATTGTCAAATAAATTTCTTAACATCAAAATGTATCATCAATGTGGGAGTGAAGTATATGTCCTCTAGATAATATCAACCCAGGATCAGGATGCCTATGAAAACATAAAACTTGAAGATTCCAAAGAAGACAAGTGACCGTGGAATCTGGATGAAATGTTTTCTGTATCTTAACTCTCAGTAAGAATTTGGCGCTTTGGAGCACTTAACCAGTTAATAAGATAATTATATCATGTAAGCAAGTAGAAACTGTTACACCATAAATTAAGGTAACTTGAGAACCCATACCATTCCTAAAACATATTTTCTCATTGGCGCAATGTTAGTAGGAATAGACTAGAAAACGAGAGTGAGACAGTACTTCACAATGAAAGCAAAAGGTAACAGTACATCACCCCGCAGGATGAAGAACGCCGAGTTCTTTTAGTGTTGCATGTTCTTAAATAAAACACATAAAGGTGGAAATTCCTCATAGCATACTACCGCATCAATGGTCACTGGCACTCATCCAAAAACATAACAAGGATACAATCTTGAAAGTCCATATCCCCAACTAACATATGGTCCAAGTAGAGTGATGAACCAACAAAGTGAAATCATCAGGAAAACTGAATGAGCTCTTGGAATGCGTTATAGACACGCTTTTCTGTCCACTAACCAGTAAATTAGGCTACAGTTTCATGATGAACTTACAAAATTCTAATATTTCTATCTACCAGTTGCACATTGATGAACCACCAGCCTTTATTGAGAAGGAGTACTCTTGTATTGCCTATTTTGAGAGACAACAACTAATCTTATCATGCATGACGGAAAAATAAGAACATCTCACCATCATTCCCCAAAGTAGTATTTGGCAACAGTTAATCAAAGATGTACCACGCCCAACATCTAACCCTCCTCAAAACCTAGATGTGATTTTCCAGTCCCATTTACTTCAATTTGGAGTCTTATTTCAGGATTAATCCAGAATCTTGAATTACCTTGATTTTTTTCTTTGACATGTATAGCATCAAAATAGGCCTTAAAGTAAGTATAAGTGAAACAAGGACAAAAGAATCCACTTAGCCTTTCAGCTGCAAATCTGCTTAAAATCCAAAATCAAAACCAAACAAGACAATCCACATAAATAAAGAAGAAAATCTTGATGAAATTCAAGACCCTCCAATTACATGTAGAAAAGACTAAGCTTGATAATTCATACAAATTTCCAAATTTACTGGCCCGTATGGATCATAACTTTCTAGTGAACAGACACATACATTTTGTTGAGCTATGTTGAATTTGAAGTTTTGATGATTGACAAATATAACAAACATTATACAAGAACCATATTCTTAACATATCTCAAATAAGTCCCTAGTAGTGTTTATGATGGACAAGCGACGAAGAACCAGGTCCTTATCACGTCTACCGGAGGAACTGGGTTGCACAAGTTCTATGCACGAAGTAGAAGAACCAGGACCTTCGCACAAGACTAGAGACGTCTGATATCTAGGTGAGGCAAAGCAGATTTCAAGTTCAAGAATGATTCCTGAGGAACTGAGACGACAAAACGCATAAATCAAGGAACAAGAATTCAAGATGGAAATATACCATATTTGCACAAAAGGAAAGAGCTTTGGAATTAGGAGAAAACGTGTAGAGGTCAAAACATTTATAGAAACCAAGTCCAATCGGGAATGGACTTCTTGACCAAATTCCCATAGGATTTGGAGATTGAAGCAAAGGAAATTCAACCATCATCTCTCCTACATAAAGCACCATATTGATGCAATTGCACTTACGCTATTTCGCACAAATCAAGATTTATTCATAGCAAATAGTAGTCACTTGTGACAGCGATCTAACAATGAAGAGAACCTGTTCCTAAGAAGCTACTGATTTAGTTATAGAGTTGTTCAGTTGCTCTATTCTTAAATTGTAACCTATTTATTTTACTAGAAGTTCGTAAATTAGATATTTAGAAATTAAGATGTAAAGGCTTTCATGGCTAGGGTAGAGACTTGAAAGGGGCAGTTACAGCTAGGAAGGGAAAGGTGCTAGAGTTAGCCAATTTGGTTATAGAACTGTAACCTTAAATTGATTGAGTTTTAGTGGAAATTTGAGGCAAATCCTACTAAGCAAGGAGTTTTCCACGGTAAAATGCCTTGTGTTGATTACATTCCGCACTTTACTTCTTACTATGCGACTGAAGGTTCTTCAGTACATTAGGTGACACTATGGCAACATAAAATAACACATTCAAATGATTAACACCTTAAATGAAAGAAAGTACTTCTTTATGGTGTCATAGAAATCTGGAGGAAAAACTTGTGCTGCTTTTACCTTAGGTGCCCACCTGCGTACAAAGTATGGAGAGTTTGCAGATTCATCTTCATTTGACCCATGTTTCTGCAAATGCTACACCAAAATATATCCTAGTATTAATTCGCTTCCAGTAAACAGCTATTCAGATTCAGTAGGTTGCAACTTGTAACCCTATAACAAGGAGAAAATGGAAAGAGGTGTACCATTTTTTTAACAAAGAATACAAGATCATCTTCCTGACGCCCCCTAGACTCCCTTCCACGAATGAAATACACATCCATAATGCCATGCCAGAAACGAGGATCCGTTTCAACATCTGATGTTTCTTCATCTTCCAATATGGTTTGCCCTAACATCTTCGAATTCTTCTTCACCATGCATAGCAACTCGGATCTGCATGGAGTTTGAATTTGAGAAGGCAAACAAACACAAATAGAAGTGAACAGTATAACACTCTTCACTTCCCCTACCATACTCTTAATAGATTCATAATAAGATATCGCATAAATAAAATTAGAATTTTAGAAAGAAACTACTGATGAGGAGCAAAAGAAAGCGATTTTAAACCTTCTTATTAATCATTCAATGCTGATCAACTGAACTTAAAGCCTCACCATCAGTTCATTTCCAGAGGAAGTTCAAACTTCAAACCATATCGGCTTGAGAACATGGAATGCTAATAGGAAGTTCATCATCTAATTACTCAATATCAGAGGGAAGTGTCAAAATCAACAATTGTTACTTCACATGCAAATTTGATAAGCAACTATCAGCATCTTAGGAATCATTATACTTGGCAGATTCATAATTTCATTCAATTGACAACATAAACATGAAAGCCTATCAATTCTAGCTACTTGCAACTCCAACTAAGGATTTCATTCTCTGACACCAAAAAAAAAGGAAAAAATAGAGAGAGAGTGAGAGAGACAAACTCCACCTCCTAACAGTTAATTCCTGACTCGGCATATTCCCATTGATAATGCTAGTCAAATTAATTTAGCAGGTTCATTATTTCTTCAATAACTAACATAATCACAAAAATCTTTTGTCTCAGGCTACTTGTATGTTGTCTAATCCATATAGATATTTCAACAGCACAAATTTCAACTCTAGCTCAGTCCCAATTGTAATGCTAGCCAAATAAATTTAGCAAGTTCATTTTTTTCTCCAATAGAAAGTTCTCACTCTCTAGCCACTTGTATGTTTTAATCCAAATAGATCTCTCAACAACACAAATTTCAACTCCTAACTCATCATCTTTGGTGTCATAATGCTAGTCAAATCAAGTTAGCTAATTCCTTATTCTTCAACACATAACATAAACACAAAAATCTCTCATCTATAAGCTACTTGTATGTTTTTCAACTCCTAAATCGGAGTCTTCTGAATTGTAATGTAGATCAATTCAGAAAGTTCATTATTTCTTGAATATGTGAGATAAACACAAAAAATTCTCAATCCCTTAGCTACTTGCACGATGTTGATCCAAATAGAGATTTCAAGATCACAAATTTCAACTCCTAACTCAGCAACAATAAACCCAGTGTGCTCCCACAAGTGGGATCCAGGGAGGCTGGTGCAGCTTACCGATAGACCGCGGCCAACTCCTAACACAGTGCCCTCAAAATCGTAATGCTAGTCAAATCAATTTACCAAGTTCATTATCTCTTCAATAAATAATGTAGTCACAGAAGAAGAAAAAAAGAATCTCCAGCTGCTTGTATGCCTTATCATCCAAACATATATTTTAACAACATAAATTTCAACTCCTAACTCAGCATCTTCAGGATCACACTGCAAGTCAAATCAATTTAGCAAGTACATTATTTCTTTATTAAAAAAACCTTAATACAAAAATTTCTCAATATCCTTGTGTAATCCAAATAGGGATTTCAACCATACAAAATTCAGATCCTAGCTCAGCATCTTCATAATCATAATGCGAATCCAGTCAAATCACAAGTACAATATTTATTCAATATATAACATGAATACAAACACATTGGCAATCTCCAGCTCCTTAAATGTTTTGTAATCCGAATATAAATTTCAAAAGCACAAATTTCAAATACGAAACTCTTCAACTCACTATTCATTAATACCAAAACAAATCATCACTGCCAATCCTTCGAAACCTAATTACAGAAACGGAACGACAAGAAGTAAAAGTAGAGCTAATAATATTCAAATTAGACTCACCGACTAGGGGTTTGGGTTCCATCCCCTAGCATTTTCTTCTTCTTCTCGGTGAAAAGTCTCCTTTCAACTACGCAGATTTATATCGCAGACTCCGCCACGCAAATTGATGAAGTTTTCCCGATTGCGATACGTTTCGGAGAGAACAAAGCAGTGGAAGAAGACGAAGGAAGCAGCAGAGTAGCCGAGTAGGAGGAAGACACCTGTTTTGTGTTGATCTCAGGAAAAACAGTGCAACTTCTCTGAATTTTGCGAAGGGAAGTGGTAACTTTTTTCCCGTGCTGGGTACGGTAAAAGTGGTAAGTTTTATTACTCCTTTTGTTTCAAAACAAGTCTTATTTTCGGTTAGAAAAATATAATTTTACTTATTTATTTTGATAAAAAAAAATTTAAAAAAAAAATTAATATTATCATTGAGGTCTTATTGATTATATAAAATATTATTTAATTTAAAATAAAATTTAAAAATTAAAATATATTTATTTTAAAATGAATAAAGTATTTTTTAATTGTTAGTGATGTTAAAGATACTTATTTTAAAATTTTTTATTAATTTTAAAATTTAAAAAATAATTATTTATTTTTTAAATTTTATTTTAATACTTAAATTACTTTAGAATGAGAAGAAAATAGTTATTATATATTTTTAAAAACTATTAATCAATTCAAAGAATGGAGGGAGCAGTGAAATTGAACTCGTTGATTTGTATTGGCCAGAGTTAAGTTTAATATTTGGCATCAGTGCTTCTAGCTAACATGCATCAACCCTCTTTTCTTATTAATTAGATAATTTAAGGATCGTGCACGAGATTAATATAATTTATTATATTAATTAATTTAATATAAAAAATTTAAATTTTTATAATTATTTTATCTATTTAAAAAATATATTAAAAGGTTATTCATAAAAATATTATATATTTTGATCAATATTTTATTTGTTTCAATCAAAATTTTTGCATAAAAAAGTGTTATAATAAAATAAGGGAAAAGGGCAAAATTTACCCTCTACTTCTGAAAATTGGTTAAATTTACCCTTCGTCATAGTATTGCGTTATATTTATCCCCGTCTCTGAAAGTTTTCATCTATACCCTTCATTTAATTTGCATTTTACTATTACATAATGACAATACTTATTACTTCCTACAAACTAAATATCGAATTTTTTTATCCACTAAAATTTAAGTTAATAAAAGTTATATTAGACTAAGTTTAAAGCTTTGATCCTAGTTGTGTCCAGATAAGTTGAGACTCAATTAACTTTTAGTTTTCATGGGTAAATCCTTCGTATTATTAAATGGCAACTCCATACAATTATTTAAGATTAATCTAAACATATACAACTTATTATATTTTGGTGAGTGGTTATTAACATTCTGTATCATAAAAAAAATTATATTGATGGTCCATTAGATAGTCGCGGCGATGAAATCTGGGAGAAGAACTTGTAGTATTTCTCTAGATTTGGCAAAAGTAAAAGATCTCCTAACTGCTGAGCTCACTTTGACCTCACGAGGGCAGGCTCTCATTTAACTAAAGCTTATGAATATTATGTCTAACCAGAAAAAAATAGGACCGTGACTCTCTTAATGATTTAATAGGCTTAAATAAAATAAATTAAATGTAATTACCTATCTTAATATGGAATTTAAACAATTCATATTTAAAATTTGATACTTGAGACAAAATAGATTTCTTTTCCATGAATTCTGTTAAGATTGTGGAGAGGGATAAAAAAGGGAAGAAAAGTAGATCAGAGATTTCGAAGAAGAAGAAAGAAAAGCATTTGCTCGAAGACGGGGATATATAAGGGGAGTTGTCTCTGTATAATTGAGTTTCAGGTTTACCTCCTTTAGCTTCATGATACTATCTTGCCATTCTCAAGTTTTAAGTTGTAGGAACTGAATTTCAGAATTGTATTTTAAAATTTCACTTGTTGAAATTTAAATTATAAGATATTATTTTGGACTACAAACTTATAAAAGTAAATTTCTAAGATAATTTTTCTGTATTTTAGAAAAGGTTATATAATCTAATTTTTTTTTTAATGTTAAAAAGTAACTATTTTTTCAAGGACGTTTTGAATCGGTTGTTATATTACAATTACCGGCCCTAAAAATGACCATCCCATCCTATTTTCATGTCATTCGCACGAATGCTTCTACTTTTGAATGATTTTTATTTTTTAAATTGATGATCTTTAATTTTTACTTTTCACTTTTAGTAATAAAAAACTGATCGAAAATACTCGTAATACCGGGAAAAAAAATGCAAGGCATATGTTCAATTTCAGAACGTTATGTTTTAAGAAGTTATAACCCACAAGTTATAAGTTACAATACATAATTTAGTTCCTACAAAACTTATGTGATTGAGGTGTAGATTTTCTAAACTTATGTCTTGTGAATTAGATACGACACTACTTATGTTGAAACTTTTGTCTTGCAAAACTAAGTCATAATTAAGGTAATTTAATTCACAAATTTTTATTAAATGAGAAGCAAGATCAAATATTAAAGACCACTAAACTAAAAGGCAAGAGTTGAAGACCATCCCAAAATCGGGGCCATTCCTGCAAAAAACTTGAAAGTCACGTGAGTTTTATAGTCTGTTTGGCCAAACTTTTCAAATCAGCTTATTTTGAGAAGTGTTTTTTATAAGTGCTTATCAAAAAAATATTTTTAGTGAGAAACAGTTTGTGTTTGACCAATAAATTTGAAAAAAACTTTTGAGCAACAATTAGTGTTTGACCAAACTTTTAAAAAGTGCTTCTAAGTGTATTTTTCACAAAAGTGTTTTTGAGGAGAAACTACTTCTTTTAGCTTTTGAAAAATAATTTTTTCTACTCTCTAAAAGCACTTATTTTCTCTCAAAAACTTAGCCAAACATCTTATTTTTTAAAAATAAATGTTTTTAACAAAAAAAAGCACTTTTAACCTTACATGAACATAACCAAACAGGCTATTAATCGGATATTTCTGGGCTGGGCCTAAGTGGTGAAGCCCACTGCATTAACAAGCTAAGTGGGAGTAGGTATTGGGTCTGGGTAGCAAGTACCAGTAGGCTTCTCAACATTTTTGAGCCAGTTTGCGTACTTTTCTTCTAGCTTTCGGATGAGCTGCCTAGTTATTTTTTGTAATAAAAAAGATAAAATTTTAAATAATTTATATTTATATAATTTTATTAAATTTTTTATAATTTTTATAATTATAATTTTTAAAAATAATATTTGTATAAGAAATTCTTATTTTTTAGATAAAATTTTATAAATAGTGAGATTAGTATTTTTTTTAGAGGGTAAAAAAATTATAAAAAATGATATTATCTTTTATTGAAAATGTGTCAGTATTTTCTTTCAAAATGTAATATACATATTGTATGTGCTCTCATACAATATCAAAATATATATACACTAATATATTGTATATACATTAATAGTATATACACGGCATCGACACACATATAAGAATTGTGTCTCAATATAGAAATACGTATTTTAATGTATATCTGCTATATAATATATATTATAAAATATAATTATAAAACATAATCAGTTATATTGTATAATTTTGAAACAAGAGATGAAGGAACATTGTATCTAAAGATATTTCCAAAAATTAGGTGGGTCACAAACTAGATAAAAAACCAGATTTGATATGTCCATAGCAATAAAAGATACTGTAGATCCAAATTTTGAGTATTGAAGCATTAGTAATAAATAATTTATTGAAAATCTATCGATTTATTTTTTATTTTTTATTTATAAATTTAAAACGAAATTACATACGATTATCTTTTCCATACTTCACTTAAATGCACTGTCACTAGGGAGGAATATTTTGCATTTACATTGACGAATGGCTGTTTGTGAATTAATTATAGAAAGGAGAAAAATCAAACTCATTCATTCATCAAAGATTCTTTTTTTTTAAAATTACAGTTCTTTTATTTGGCTTCCGATTTCAACCAAAATAAATAAATAAAAATTCGAACTATTTAATATATTCTTGTTATATACGTTCAATAAAGAAATTAACTAGCATTAAAGATATATTTTGTTTTGATTATAATTTTAGCTTTTAGGTATGCAAGCTTATTCTTGTTGATTTGTCGTATTTTACGTAATTATTTCATTAGAGTAAAATATTTACATAATTTTATTTTTTTATTTTCATACCCCCTAATTAATTATAGAAAACACTTCCCATCTTGCAATCCTTCATTATGCCCTCATAATATATTTATATACTGTCATGATATCAGTGAGAATGAGCAGTCATTCAGGCTTCAGTAATAACGCATAAGGCTCTTGAATCTTTCATAACATCATCATAACATATTCCCATGGTATTTTATGCGCGAAAAACCTTCAAACTAATAGTGGGACACGAATTATAATTATTTTGTGCCGATCAACATTATGAATAATTAGTATAAACCTATTCATTTTTATATAATTAGCTTAATTTTTGATCTATTTTATATATTTTTATAAGTGGATTGTGGGTATTCAAATATCTCAGCAAATATGTATTACTACTATTTTGACGGTGGAAATTCATTGTTTCAATCATGTAAATTGAATTTAGCAAAATATCTAAGATATTTGATATTATAGTTTTATAGTAGTTATCCTTTTTGAGTTATTCAATTCTTATATTTATATTATCTTTTATAGCAAATCAAAAATTGAAAAACCCGTACCTTAGAAAGCCTTTTCGGATTGGTTTACATTTCTTCAAAATCAAAAACTAAAAAATTGAAATCAAATAATACAAAATTAACTCAAAAAGTTAAATGTACACCCTTACCAGCTAAGAGAGGTGGCTAGCCGTTTGTAAATTAAAGGGATAAAATGAAGGTATATTATTTGAAAAGACCTTTTTTTTTTGACTTTTCATTTATTTGATATCTTTTTTAAAATTTAATTAATTTAAATTTATACTAAAATATTTCATATTAAACGCTCTCTATTAAAATAAATTCATACTTAAATTTATATTTAAGGGTTTTAATTAAAAAAGAAATATCGTTCCGCAACTAAAATGAAAACTAAAAGACAACATGATATGTAATGATTGGAAAAGTAAATCTAGTGAATAATTAAAGTAGCTTTAGTTCTGCTTTTATTTTACTAGTGTTTACTTTCGTTACAAATTGTTAATAAAAATATCGACAAGCATGATCTGTCATTGCTGTCCTTTTGGTGCCTCAATCGTCGAGTTGGTTGACCTTTTTTTTAAGAAAAAAAAATTATTTTATTTAATAATAGTTGATTGGATATGAATTTTAAAATATTAATTTTAAAAATATATCAAAAATAAAAAGACCCACCCAAATTCAAAGAACAGAGATAGTGGCGGTGGTCTAAGAGATCTATCTTATATTCTTATTATCTGAACAATGATTCAAAACGATTCCACGTCTTGGACCCATTTTACTGATCAGATCAGACTTGTGAGGAAGAAATTTGAGTTAAAAATGGAAACTCTCCGAGTTGTTGGGTACATAAGATAAAAATAATAATTTCAGAATAAAGTTTAAAATTTTTATTTTATATTTAATTTAAAGTATTAGTTAATTTTAAAATTATTTTATTTCACCATTTATATTAAAATGATAAATTTATTATATATAAAAAAATAAAATAAAATAACCTCATAAGATATTTTAATTTATAAAATATTTTTGCTTTATATTATCTTGCATATCAAACGACCCGTTTTAATTATATGAATTTTAAAGTCAGAAACGATAAGAATAATGCTAAAAAAAAAAATACAGTGGGTTTGTTACTTAAACTCAGACCACCTGCAATTCAAGAATTACCAGTTTCTAAAATCAGTAATCTAGCTATCTATATGTACATCACGGCTACACTTGAAAAAAGATAAATCAAAATATCTTTTTCTTTGAATTGTCTATATCAATTGGTAGGCTTTCTGCGATCTCATATCAATACATTTTTCAAGATCGAAAAAATAACGTCATATATATAATGCTTGAATATTTAATGTAGAAGTAATTTATTGCTGGTTTTCATGCTTCAGAAGCTGTGAATGTAATCCATTGATAAGCAGATCACTATAAAATGATCATCTCATGACTATTAATAAAAACAAATTAAATCAAATAATTTTATTTGTCAATGTTATCGAGTTTCTCCACCTCTCCCTCCCAAATTAATTAGGAAAAAAAAAAGATCTTAGGATATTTCATTGAGGGAGCCAAAGTAGACAAGATGGTGATGAGTTATGATTAATTTAAACTTTTTATTGGAAACTTATTACCCAGCTAAGAATGTTCAAATAGATTTAGATCGAGTAAACAGACAGTACTTAAATGAATGCTTTTTTATCATGCGTTTTGCTTCCCTTTTTTTTATTAATAGAGAAAGAGTAATTATTAATTTTTTTTTCTCCATTTTCAACAAGATGGAAAAGAGTAATTATGTAAACAACAAAAGAGTCGGTAACCAAATCAATCTTGATCTAAATTCTAGCAAAATCTCTTATATATGAGCAAAGTATAAGACCATTGCCAAACTTAACGTGAGATGAATAGAATTTCTCTATCCTTAATCAGAGATCTCGAATTCAAAAATTACTATGCTTAAACAATCATCTAATAATTTTATACTATATAAGTATATAACTCCAAATCAAGTAGAATAGTAAACAATTTCAATACTTTCAGTATATTCACAAAACAAGAAACTGAAATTCCAAATATATTCAAACATATATATATATATATCTAGTGAAAGAGTAATAAAATAAAGCAAGCAACATACTTTTTTTTCCCAGTTGCTCTTTCTTTCCTGATGAAAGATATCAGATTAATTATCAATTAACACAACAAATTTTGTAATGCATGTAATTATATATAATAACAATAATAATTAATAAAAGGCTTCATTTTTCTTTCCTTTAGTGATCAATATAGGCCTTCTGCTACAAGAACTGCTGGAAATTCCATAATTGCCATCACTATTTATCAAGGGCAAGTCATTGGCATCTTCACCTTCATCCTCATGAGTGGCAATGCGGATGCAAGAACACCGTTCCAACGACGCGAAAAATGCCGCGCATACCCCGTTGACGAGCCACATCGCCATCCCGTCGAGCTTTCCGCAGCCAGGCGTGGCTGCGGAAGACCGGATCGGCCTTGGCCCGACGGAACTTGGTCGGAAACCAAAGAAGCCGCCGCAGCTAGTGGTGGTGGTAGCTGCCATGAATTTAGAGAGAGAAAGTGTGTGTGAGAGAGAGAGAGAGGGGTTGGGGGTTCAAGGAATTAGGAAGAGAGTGGGTGACAAAGGTAGCATTTTATAATTTGTCTTTGCCTTTGAAGATTTTTTTTTTAAGAAAAGAAACACTTTAGTTGCTACATGTTCATCAATCATCATTACGATTTTAATATTTACGCATGCCCCTCTTCATCTTTAGCTACTTTTATTTTCTGAGTTTTTTTTTTAAAATTATTTTTATTTTTTTTACATTTTTTTGATGAAAACACAGAGAACGGAATATTATTTGGTGTGAGAACATGAACGGATGGATATTTACAAACATGAACAGTAGATCAGGTAGGCCTTGGCATGTTCAATTTGCAATAATGAAACCCAAATGTGTAAAGATGGATCCATCATTATAATTAGTATAAATATATATTAGTAGCCCTTTCATTGGCCTTTAAATAATTAGACACTAACCTGGGCCTACATTACATATATGTCCCATCTTTTAAAGAACAAATAATAGAATCTCTTAATTAAGTTTTTGGAACAGACGGTTTATTAAGACTAAATTCAAATTAAATTATATACTACTAATGTTTAATTTGAAATAATCTTTACAACAATACGAATTATAAGCACTAGAAAAAGAAAGAATTGTAGCAGAAGATTGGAAGGTATTATATTGTATTTAATTACTTATTAAATGTTGAGGAAGATGTGGGTTAATTAGCAAGCTAAGCATATAAATGCATGCCCACAAAATAAATGGAAAAGATGAAATAATATCAAAACTTGACGAGATTTCGTCAAAAATAGAGAGATGAGAAAAATATATATTACAAAGAAATTTCAATTATATTACTTAAGTGTATTTTTCAAACCTGCAAGGATAACGGGTTCTCAAATCTATAAAAATAATAGGTTATCCAAACCTGTAAGAACTAATACAATTAAAATTCAAATAATTCAAGATACAAATACCAAAAAAAAAAAGGGGGGAGGGGGGGGGAGGGGGATCGAATTTTAGATACTTAAAGAGTAACTGAGTTTTAAATAAAAGTAATTTTCATAAATAACTATAGTTTGGATTATAATTATCATTATTAGCTATATATAGTTTGTGTAATTATGATTTATAACAATTGTTCTGAAATTCGCATTGTATTTCAGATATAGCCTTTAGAAATTCGTGTTGTATCTCAGATACAAGCTTTTGAAATTTATGATGTATCTCAAATACAACCTTCTGAAATTTGTGTTGTATCTCAGATACAATAATTTTGTTGTATCTATTTGCTTAATTTAATTGGATATTGATACACTGTACCGGAAAGTTGCTCTGTATTAGATATATATATATAACATTCATTTAGAGGAATTAACAATATACTCAATTTTATTGAATACACTTTCTCAAATTTATTGAATACACTATACAATTCAAAAATATTTTCAGATACAATATTCACTTTGGAGTTTGTATCTATCTATCATTTATTTTGTGAGATACACTAGTATTATCATAAAAAAAATTACTATAAATTTAGATTTACACTAAATTGATCGGGGTGATTGATAAGGGAGAGAGAGAGAGAGAGAGAGAGAGAGAGAGAGAGAGAGAGAGAGAGAGAGAGAGAGAGAAGTAAATAAAGAGAGAGAGACAAAGTAAGAGGGAGAGAGGGAGAGAGGCAACGAGGGGTGGGGGGTGGAGAGACGAGTGAGATTGGGAGAGAGAGAGGAGAGAGATGCGATAAATAATTATTATTTTCAAAGTATAATTTTAAATAGTAGGGGTGTACATAGTCTGGGTTGGTTCACACTTTTTAAATACCAAATCAAATTAATTATATCAGGTTTTAAAATCTATAAATCAAATCAAACCAATAAAAGTCGAGTTTTTCAACTTCAATTTTTTAAAAGTATTTTTCGGTAAAGTCTTCATACAAAACAAATAACTTACCCTTGAAATATTTCTTTAATTCTAGTAACATACAACTATTTAAGGTGTTTCATAATTAAGAAAATAACACAAAACATGAGACGAGTGATGACATGGTACTAAAATATTCAACATAAAATATCATGAAATCACATAAAATAAATATTGCTAATTAATAAGTCATAATGAAAATGATCATACTCTAAAGTATTAAGTCAGGCCAAAGAAAGTACGTATGCTAACACCATCACAGCACATATAACTGCTAACCTAAACCCAATTCGACATGAAATGGAAAAGGTTAAGACGAGGCAGTCAACGCACAATGGGATGTCAGCGGTTATCTTTAAAACTAGCGATTACTATGACATTATGGCCAACGAATGCAGGTATACAATTGTTGGGAGATTTATCAAATCTTGACCACACAAATTGACAAAATCAGATCGAAGTTCAAGGAATTGGTCACTACTAGAGGCTCGACAAAAATTGGGGTCTACGACAACTACAATGTGTTCATAGACCTAACAAATGAGGAAGACTTCAAAACAGTATGGTTCAAAAGAGTTATTTAAATAGAGGGATCTCAGATGTGGCTGTTCAAGTGGGCACCAGACTTCAAACCGAAAGAAGACCTTCCAGTAGCTCCGGCATGGGTACTCCTCCCAGGTTTGCCTTATTACCTTCATAACTGGCACTATATAAAGCAATTACTTGAGTCTGTTGGCACACCTCTGGCACTTGAAGCTGCTACTAAAAGTCAAACAAGACCGAGTATGGCAAAAATTGGAGCGAAAGTTGACTTGATAAAACTTTTACCTCAAAGTGTGTGAGTTGATTTGGAAGATGACAATTCTCCATTGAAGGGCTCTATTCAAAACTTGGAGTATGAAGGAGTTCCTAAATACTGTAAACACTGCATGGAAGATAGGACACTACATGGCTGATTGTAGATACTTGGAAAAAATCAACACTACCCCTGAGATAGTTAGGCAAAACATTGAAAGAATAGAGGTTGCTGAAAACTACCTCAAAGAGAAAACCAATGGAGAGAATAACAGTCAGCAAGCGGAGGAAAAAAAGGAAATAGCCAAGGAAAGAAAATCCAAAAGAAAGAAGAAAATGCCAAAAATGAAGAACAAAGTGTTGTTTAAGACCATAGTTCAACAGGGTATGCTTAAAAGGAGAAAACATCAAGAAGGCAGCAATATACAAGAATTGGTGTCAGGAGAAGAAGAAAATATAGAGAATCATCATAACAAGGGAGATATAGAGGGGAAACAGGACAAGGAAGCTATGGAAAATCATAGCAATCAAACTCATGTAAGGGATACATTAATTGGTAATGTATCACGGAATATGCATGAGGAGCAACAAAATAAAGGGAACTGTGCACAGGAAATTGAGGAAGGAGAAATTTCATCTCCAAGCCTGCCATCCAATATCAAGAATGCTGAGGCCATCAATCTGGTTATTGAAATAAATTGTGAGAAACATGATGCTCTGGCACACAACAGAAATGATAATCAGGTTGAGGAAGGAATATCTATGGAATCCAAAACTTGTGGCAATAAGAACAGGAATAGCAATACGACCAACCAGCAACAAAAGAAGATGGGAAAATTACATACTCTCTCTGAGGACTCCGGTGACAGCAAAGCTGTAAGGGGAAATAAATTCAATGATAGAGCTCAAAGTCAGAGATAATATCTTTCCATGGAAAGAAGGGACAGAAGCAGGAACCAAAAGAAAGAAAGAACCAACAAAAGAAGATCAATAACTACACAAAAAGGAATATCACACAGATAAAGTTCCCCCCTTCCATCCATGATTAGTGCTATATTTTTGATTATAAGGGGGTGAGATCAAAAAAAGCTAATATTAGACTCAAAAAACTTATCAACATCAACAAAGTGTCATATGTGGCTCTATGTGAGCCTTTCATTGACAGGAGCAAGATCGAAGGATACAAAAGGTACTTTGATTTTCAACACTGTATGGCTAATTGTTATGGCCAAATATAGTATTTTTAGAACATTGGTGATCACTCTCAAGTTGTTGCCAACACTGATCAACAAATAACTCTCAATCGCAAAGACTCTCCCAGTGAGGTAGTAATCTTTGTAACTGCAGTCTATGCCAAGTGTACTACTGCAGAGAGAAAGGATCTTTGGGAAAGTGTGGTGGACTTGACTAATAGTATTCATGGTGCTTGGTGTATGGGAGGTAACTTTAAAATCATTATGGACCCAGATGAGAAGTTAGGTGAAAGACCTCACAGAGCAAGTAAAAGCCTAGATTTCATCAATTGTATAGACTCATGTAGACTCACTGACATAGGATTCACGGGCCCTAAATTCACTTGGTGCAACTATTGGAGACCTGATAAAAGGATGTGGATGAGATTAGACAGGATCCTAGTAAATGATGACTGGACAAACCTGTTGCTAAATAATATTGTGAAGCATCTATCCAGAGCTGGGTCAGATCATAGATCTTTACTACTACAATGTAACAATGAGTCTACTGCTCATATAAAGTACTTCAAGTTCCTGAATTTCTGAAAAGAGCAACCAAACTTCTCACAAATAGTTCAGGACTCATGGAAGGAAGATGTTCTGGGAAATCCTATGTGGAGATTGCAATATAAGTTGAAAATATTGGCTAAAACCTTGAGTCATTGGTCTAAACATAATATTGGTGACATAAATGACATGGTGAAGGAATGGAAAGCCAAGATGGAACTATTGGAAGAGTTGGACATAATGCAGAATACTGACAAGGAAGGGCTGACCTAAATAAAGGCTATGCTGAATATGTTAGATGACTGAATATGCAAGATTCTATGCTAAGGCAGAAGACTCATCTTCAATGGTATAAGGATGGAGATAAGAACACCAATTACTTCCACAGTATTCTAAAGACCAGAAGAAGAAGGCTACGGATTTCCAAAATAAAAAATGACAAAGGAAGATGGGTCCAAGGAGACAATAATATTGCTAGAGTTTTCATAAATCATTATCAGCAGCAATTCAATTTGAATCATCCTGTGGTTGACCATGATATTGTGAACCATATTCTGAAATCATCACTAATGAGGAAAATAATATGCTTACTAGAATGTCAGAAGAAGAGGAGATTAAACTAGTTGTTTTCAGCCTAAGTACTGACAATGTTGCAGGACCGGATGACTATAATGGTATGTTCTTCCAAACTTGTTGGAATATAATCAGTACTAATGTCATTGCCTTTGTCCAGGATTTTTTTGCAGGTAAAAAAATTACGAAGTTTTATACTCACTTTTGCTTGGCTTTGATTCCTAAAACTGATGCTCCAAAAAATTTTGGTAATTTCAAACCTATTAGTTTAAGCAACTTTACAAATAAGATCATTTACAAATTTTAGTCACTAGACTTAACCCCCTTCTTGGTAAACTGATTTCTAAAAATCAAAATGGATTTATCTCTGGTTGGAATATTTCTGAAAATGTTATGCTCACCCAAGAGATTATCCATGGAATTTCAAAGGAGAACAAGAGTGGTAATGTGGTACTTAAATTGGTTATGGCTAAAGCTTATGACTTATGATAGACTTTCTTGGTCTTTTGTTATAAAAGTTTTAAAGAAGTTTGATTTCAATGATATGTGGGTTGATTTGATTTGGAGAAACATTAACAATGTTTGGTACTCCATTATTCTAAATGGTAACATATATGATTTTTTTACCTCCTCTCAAGGCCTCAAACAAGGTGATCCCCTGTCCTCTTATCTGTTCATTCTTGCTGCTGAAGTTCTTAATAGAGCATTAAATAGTTTAGTTCATCATTGCAATTTCCTCCCTTTTTCTATGCATAAAAATGTTCGTCAAATCACTCATCTTGCCTATGTTGATGACATTGTTATTTTCGGTAGTGGTAATACTAGGTCTCTCAAGTTGATCACGAATAATATCAAAATCTATGAAAAAGTTTCTGGTCAAAAGGTTAACAGAGATAAAAGCTTCTTCCTTACTGGTCCTAAAATAGGTGCTTACAAAATCAGTAGAATAAGGTCTTGTACTGGTTTCTTGGATAAAAAATTTTCTTTTACTTACCTTGGATGCCCAATCTACACTGGTAAGAAGAAGATCTGCTATTTTGACAGCATGGTTACTAAAGTTATTAAAAGGTTAAATGCTTAGCAAGGTAATATGCTCTCTTGTGGAGGTAGACAAGTTCTGATAAACAGCGTGATTCAATCTTTGCCCATCTATATATTGTCTGCTGTTAATCCTTCAAAAGACACTTTGGAGCTTATTGAAAAACATATTATTAACTTCTTTTAGGGTGCAGTGAATGGAAAAAACAAGTACCATTGGTACTCTTGGGAAAATCTTTGCTTCCCAAAGAATGAAGGTGGTATAGGTTTCAGAAGGATGAAAGATATTGCTGATACTCCTGCTATCAAAAGATGGTGGCAGTTCCAGAGTAACAAGTCTTTGTGGGCTGATTTTTTAATGCCAACTACTGTCCTAATAAGCATCCTGTGGGCATGAAATCGCAAGCTGTTAACTCCCACTACTATCCTAATAAGCATCTATTCGACATGAAATCGCAAGCTGTTAACTCCCAAGCACGGAAACATCTCTTTTGGGCTCGAGACAAGGCAGAGAAATTCATTTCTTGAAAGATCAATGAAGGAGAATGCAGTTTCTGGTGGGATAATTGGACTGATTTAGGTCCTTTAGCCCAATCTTGTCCAGATTATCTCAATGGCAGAATATCCAAACTCAAGTAAAAAACTTCATAATTAATTATACATGGAACATTGCTAAACTTTACAATACTCTTCCTTGTAATATTACTTTACATATTATCTCTATTGACTTGGGTTTTGATGATAGGAATAATTATGCCATTTGGAATAATACAGAAGATGGACACTTTTCTAATGGATCTACCTTGGAGATAATTAGAGAACACAGACCAAGAAATAATTTCATCAATAATATGTGGCACAAATCAGTTCCTTTCAAAATGTCCTTTCTTAGCTTGAGACTAACTGCTGGAAAACTTCTTTTTACAGACACTAGAGCAAGTTTTGGTACACAAGAAGACATTGATTGTAAATGTTGCACTCTGCCACAAAAGAAAAGTATGCAGCATGTCTTTGTTGAAGGGGAGGCAACAGATTATATGTGAAAATCGATGGGAGGACCCCTTAGCATCGTTCACCAACAGGGGGAGATAAGAAACATAATCAATAATTGATGGGGCAAAAAGCAATATGTTACACTCCGTAGAATTTCCGGCACTTATATGACCTATTCCCATGTTGGTTAAGCATATTTGAAGGCCATACATGCTGGGGAGAGGCCCGAGAAAAGATCGGACGAGAAACCCGTCGAACCATCGCGGGAGGAGCCGAGGCAGAGCCCCTCCGCGATTGCAGCGTGTCACGGAGGTGAGGCCTCCGCGATGGCTCCGTGACACGTTTCCCAAGTTCAGGCCCAAGTATATAAAGCCCCCACTTCGGTTTAAAATCATTCAATACTTTATAAATTTCCAAAATACGCAGTAAGCAGAGGAAGACGAAGGAAATTATATATTTTCGTCCGATTACGCTGCCAAACGCTGCCCAAACTCAAATTAATCCTAGATACCAAAGTATTTAGCAGCAGAGAGCATTTCTACGGATTTAGTTTCGTGAAATACGGCCGACGAGTCGGCGAGCCACCGAACTAAGGTAAGTGGAATTGCTCTAAATTAGTGTCTATGTTTTCCTAGCTGAGAAGTAAATATTTCTCCCTTCTGGGTCGCTGAAAAATAGCGAGTTTTCGACCGTCTTTCGATAAGCCTAAGTTTAGGCTATAAACTATATCGAAAGTGACGTTGCTCGTTACAATAAAGTTGTATTTAGTATTAATTGACGTATTTATGAATGCAGTTGGGAGAACATAGTTGAAGTACCAGCCGAGCTTCGTCCAACGGACGAATAATTCAAAGATAAGGTATGTAAAGTTAGTTTCCTTCGGCAAGTTAAGTAATATCAGTATAGTGTAGTAAATTACAGACCAGTAGAATGTTCAGAAGTCGAGTATTGCGTTATTATGAATATTGGTACGATGTGAGAAACATTGGGTTGTAATGTGTATGAAACCTATCAGTATGATGTAAATTCTAGCGCAAGTGTTAGAGATTGCCCAGTATACTCAGTATGTGATGTGATATGCCATGTTAAGATATTGTTGTGTTCAGTTGGAACCCTGTGAAATAGTACAGTATCCGTAAAGCATTTCAGAAATAGAATAACAGACTAGAATAGAGTTTAGAAAGCATGTTAGAAATAGGAGATCATGTTGATACAGAAACTCAGTAGACAGTATAGTTTTCAGCAGAAACACTATCTCGTATAGCATTTGCCCCAGTATAGCCCGGCAGGAGGCTATATTCATATGTATATATATTTACCTGCCTCAGCACGTATTAAATACGTACAACTTACTATCATTAGCTCAGCATGTAATATATACGATACCTTACCCCTATTAGCCTCAGTATGTGAGATATACAGATAGTATTACTAGTTGAGACCGTCGTATTGTTTGGGGTTGGACTACCTAGCATCCATGACCGCCCAGGTTTAATAGCTGTATCGACTCATCCGCCAGAGGACGAGGATACGTCGCTCCACGGAGTGGCATGCCGTCCCACAGGGGACGAAGATGGGATGCCAGTTTTCCCCATATTTGTGCCTTGATCGGCCCTTACACACCCCAGTCGAGCGGATACGCCCGGGTGCAGATTCAGGAGTCCTCCGAACTCAGATGCAGTTATAGTCAGGGGCTCAGTGAGCCCAAGTGCATACCCAGGGGACCGGCGGGATGCTTACAGCCAGTATAGGAGATGGGATGACCGGGGTAGGGGTATAGATTCTGTGTTGATTGTACCTCCCGGCTTATGGGGGCCGGGTAAGGTTGTGTATGCCATGTTATGTTATGTATGTTATGCCCTATTATATTTGATACGAGCAGATTAGTAGTAGAATGATACGTCCCCAGGTATGATTCCTACTCCTTTCAGTATGATTAAGAACAGGTACGATCTACACCATCAGATAGTTAATCTAGTTCTTCTTATTTCAGTTTCGTCAGTTATGTTATTGATTTCAGATATCTCTTTCAGTTATTGCTTTACATACTCAGTACCAGCGGTACTGACGCCCAGTGGGGCGCTGCATTACTTGCCTGCAGGTACCCATAGACGAGCAGGCGATACTACGTGATCCCCATCAGCGGTCGAGTATTCAGCTCCTGTCATCCGTAGACTGAATTTCTAGAGGTGTAGTTAAGTTCCTTTTTGCTGTACAGTACGGGTAGGTCGGGGCCCTGTCCCGATCATTTCTATTATTCTTCTTAGAGGCTTGCAGTCTGTATATATATTCCCTATGGTCAGATGAGCCGGTCGTGAGAGGCCGTGTAGTTGTATAGCTGTTAGTATTCCTTCTTTCTATTGTGATGGTCGTGTGGGGCCATAGTTGTCAGTAGTGGTGACCTTGCCGGTCACGTAGCTTTTTAATACGTTATGATTGAGTTGCAGATAACTAGACAGCATGGTGGCCTTGTCGGCCCGCATAGGTTCCCATGAATTGAGATGTTTCTGGTCAGCTGTTAGTACAGGTACAGAAGGCTATAGGCCAATGGGCCGGGGGCTGTGTTTACAACCGTTATATAGCCCTTTGTTTTCCAGAAATGTGAGTCAGAGCCAGCCAGGCACCAAATGTGCCCAGGCTTAACAGTCCAGCAGGTCAGGTCCTAGTAGGGCACCAGGTGCCAGTCATACCCCCCAAGGCGGGGTGTGACAAACTTGGTATCAGAGCAGGTCGTATCCCAGGGAGTCTGCAAGCCGTGTTAAGTAGAGTCTTGTCCTTGGATGTGTTGTGCACCACATACTATGGATAGGAGGCTGCAAGGCATGATAGGATGGTTGCCTTTTGTTCTTATTCAGTCGTGCTATAGAGCGGTACAGTATAGGGTTGAGTCCCTAAAAGCTTACCATATTCTTTGGTTACAGATAATGTCAGACCAGCGATATCCTATCACAGGTCAGAACTTAGATGTTGCAGCAGGAGAAGGCACCAGCAGGATGCCTCCCCCTCATTTGGAGACAGCCCGATCAGAGGGCACTACCGAGGCATCATCCCAGCCTCCTCAACAGTCTCCACCACGTCAGGAGCCACTTGGGGCGACACTACCTTCAGCAGCCCCTATATTGACTCCTTCTGACCAGGAGGTTAGGAGTGTTGTAGTTATGTTAGCACAGATGATGGCTGCTCAGCGTCAGCCAATGCCATCCACAGTTGCAGAATCATCAGGAGGGCCCGGTAGTTCGAGGGTCCGAGAGTTCTTAGCCCTGAATCCCCCACAGTTTACAGGCACGGACCGAACAGAGGACCCCCAAGATTTTCTGGATCAGATGCAGAGAATCTTCAGGGTTATGCATGCTACGCCTACTGAATCAGTTGAATTGGCAGCATTCCGATTACGGGATATTGCGGTGTTATGGTATGAAAGCTGGGAGAGGTCCCGAGGGAGAGATGTTTCCCCTCCCACCTGGTCCAGCTTTTCAGGAGCCTTTCTGGATCATTATTTGCCGCGGGAGATTCGACAGGCCCGGGTAGACCAGTTCCTACATCTAGAACAAGGGGCCATGAGTGTTCGGGAATATTCTTTGCAGTTTGATTCCTTAGCCCGATATGCACCGGCCTTCGTTGATACCATGGCATCCAGAGTGTATCGCCTTATTACGGGGTTGAATCCAGAATATGTTGAGATTTGCACTACAGCCACACTGTGAGAGGATATGGACATTGCCCGAATTCAGGCATTTGCCCAGAATATTGAGGGCATCAGACAACGACAACGAGAGGTCAGAAGGGTTAATTAGGAACAGCGTCGCCGGGACAGGCCAGTTGAGTTACAGAGAGAGGCCCGGGGAGGACCCAGACCCCGATTGTCAGACAGGCCGCCCAGGCCCCCGCCTCCGCCACAGTCACAAGGGGGTAGATTCAACCGCAGGGGGCAGTCAGGGACTGGTAGAGGCTCGCAGATGGCAGATTCACCATCGCAGAGGAGGGCAGAGCAGAGCAGGTATACCCTACCACTTTGCCCTATATGCAGTCGACGCCATCCTGTAGCATGCAGATATGGCTCCACCGCATGTTATATTTGTGGCCAAGAAGGCCATTTGATGAAAGATTGCCCAGCCAGAGGTCGAGAGGACCGTGATAGACAGGATGGGGCATCAGCAGGGTCACGAGCCACAGCATCCTCGACTGGGCGCAGGCCCCCAGTTTCAGCAGGCAGGGGTCGGGGCAGATCAGGGGCCTCCAGTACAGGTGCGGGCCCAAGCCGCACATATGCCTTACCAGGGAGGCAAGATTCAGAAGCGTCGCCTGATGTTATGACAGGTATGCTAACTATCTGCTCACACCCTGCTTATGTGTTAATTGATCCAGGGTCTACTTTGTCCTATATTACTCCATTTGTGGCATGGAAGTTTAGTATTGCACCAGAATCATTACAGCAGCCCTTCTTAGTATCTACGCCCATCGGTGACTCTATCACAACTAGTCGAATCTACCGCGGCTGTACAGTAGAGATTGCTGACCGTCAGACCACAGTAGATCTGGTCGAGTTAGAAATGATAGACTTCGATGCCATAATGGGTATGGACTGGTTAGTACCATGCTTTGCCAATGTCGAATGTTGGACCAAAACGGTCCGATTCCACTTCCCAGGAGAAGCAGTATGGGAGTGGAAGGGCAGCATCGCTACGCCAAAAGGTAGGTTTATTTCCTACCTTCAGGCGAGGAAGTTGATATCCAAGGGATGCATTTATCATCTGGTCAGAGTTCAGGATATCCAAGCAGAATCTCCAACACTCCAGTCTGTCCCAGTGGTGAATGAATTCCCAGATGTATTTCCTGATGAGTTACCTGGTATTCCCCCAGAAAGGGAAATAGACTTTGCTATCGACTTGTTACCAGGCACGCAGCCAATATCAATACCTCCTTATCGTATGGCTCCTGCAGAACTCAGAGAATTAAAGGAGCAGTTGAAAGATTTGTTAAATAAAGGTTTTATCAGGCCGAGTACTTCACCATGGGGTGCGCCAGTTTTATTCGTAAGGAAGAAAGATGGCTCGCTCCGAATGTGCATAGATTATCGGCAGCTAAATAAAGTTACAGTAAAGAATAAGTATCCGCTCCCCAGAATTGATGACTTATTTGATCAGTTGCAGGGAGCCAGATACTTTTCAAAGATTGACTTGCGGTCCGGATATCACCAGGTCCGAGTACGTGAGAAAGATATTCCTAAGACAGCGTTTAGGACCCGATATGGACATTTTGAATTTCTAGTTATGTCCTTCGGGTTAACGAATGCCCCAGCAGTCTTTATGGACCTGATGAACAGTATTTTCAGACCTTTCCTGGACTTGTTCGTGATAGTATTCATTGATGACATTCTGGTGTATTCCCGTTCTGAAACAGATCACCGAACTCATTTGCGGACAGTGCTCCAGATTCTCAGGGACCGCCAGTTGTATGCTAAATTTTCGAAGTGTGAATTCTGGCTTAACTCAGTGGCCTTTTTAGGTCATATTGTCTCAAACGCTGGTATACAGGTAGACAAGCAGAAGATAGAAGCAGTTAAGTCATGGCCTAGGCCTACTACCCCGACGAAAGTTCGTAGCTTTCTAGGGTTGGCAGGATATTACAGGAGATTCGTTGAAGGGTTCTCGACTATTGCGGCACCTCTGACCAAATTAACACAGAAAGCAGCAAAATTTCAGTGGACAGAGGCATGCGAGCAGAGTTTCCAGGAATTGAAAGACAGATTAACCTCCGCCCTAGTGTTAGCATTGCCGGAAGGCACAGAAGGTTATTTAGTCTATTGTGACGCGTCAGGTGTTGGGTTGGGTTGTGTGTTGATGCAGCATGGTAGAGTAATTGCATATGCTTCCAGACAGCTGAGGAAACACGAAAAGAATTATCCTACCCATGACCTGGAATTGGCCGCAGTAATCCACGCGTTAAAGATGTGGAGGCATTACCTGTACGGGGTTCATGTTGATATTTATACCGATCACAAGAGCTTACAGTACATTTTTACTCAGAGGGAGTTAAATCTGCGGCAACGCCGCTGGTTAGAATTGTTAAAGGATTATGATGTGAACATCCTATATCATCCGGGAAGAGCCAATGTTGTGGCAGATGCCCTGAGCCGTAAGTCAATGGGGAGTTTAGCGTATTTGCGACCTGAGAAGCAGAAGTTAGCCAAAGAAATTCATCAGTTAGCTGGCCTAGCCGTTCGAGTAATGGAAACAGAAAATAATGGAGCAGTAATTCAGAATTCTGCGGTGTCATCATTGGTTACAGAGGTAAAAGAACGACAGTACGAGGATCCCGATTTAGTCCAGCTCAGAGATAGAGTTCAGAAGGGTAAGGAGCCAGATTTTCAGATAACCGAGGATAATGTGCTACGTTGTAAGGGCCGCCTCTGTGTCCCGAATGTTTCAGGGCTTCGTGGACGAATCATGCATGAGGTACACTATGCTCGCTATTCCCTTCATCCAGGAGCGACGAAAATGTACCACGATATCAGAGACATGTATTGGTGGCCAGGTATGAAAGCTGAGATAGCTGAATTTGTATCTAGATGTTCTAATTGTCAACAGGTAAAAGCCGAGCACCAGAAACCGGGCGGTTTGACGCAAGAGATAACGGTACCTATGTGGAAATGGGAAGCAATAAACATGGATTTTGTAACAGGGTTACCCCGTACTAGACGCAGAAACGATTCCATTTGGGTAATAGTTGATAGGCTGACAAAATCAGCTCATTTCCTGCCAGTGAGGGCTACCTTCTCAGCTGAGGATTATGCCGAATTATATATCAGAGAAATAGTTAGATTGCATGGAGTGCCGGTATCTATTATTTCAGATAGGGGAGCACAGTTTACAGCTAGATTCTGACAGTCGTTTCAGAAAGGTTTGGGGAAGCATTAACTTGAGCACAGCATTCCATCCTCAAACAGATGGGCAGGCGGAACGTACAATTCAGACGCTCGAAGATATGCTACGAGCGTGTGTGTTAGATTTTGGGGGTAGCTGGGATGAACATCTTTCGTTAATTGAATTTGCTTATAATAACAGCTACCATTCAGCTATTCAGATGGCGCCTTTCGAGGCATTATACGGGCGAAAATGTAGATCGCCGGTGGGCTGGTTTGAGATAGGAGAATCAGCATTAGTTGGCCCAGACATTGTTCGGCACTCCGAGGAAAAGATAAAGCTTATCCGAGAACGTTTACTGACCGCTCAGAGCCGCCAGAAGTCCTATGCAGATATGCGGCACAGAAATCTAGAATTTGCGGTGAATGACTGGGTATACCTGAAAGTGTCCCCGATGAAAGGAGTAATGAGATTTGGTAAGAAAGGCAAGCTTAGCCCAAGATTTATTGGGCCATATCAGATTCGGCGAAGAATAGGCCGAGTTGCATACGAGTTGAACTTGCCACCAGAATTAGCATCTGTTCACCCAGTATTCCATGTTTCTATGCTAAGGAAGCTCGTAGGGGACCCTTCCACAGTAGTTCCAGTTCAGGATGTCCAGGTCACGGAAGAGTTAGCATGAAGAGGTTACCGTAGCTATTTTAGACAGACAGGTTCGCAGGCTGAGAACTAAAGATGTTGCATCTGTCAAAGTATTGTGGCGTAACAGTAATCGGGAGGAAATGACGTGGGAGGCTGAAGAAGATATGAAAATCAGATACCCTCACCTATTTCAAACCTAGTCAGACGACAGGTATGTCCGTATCATTACTTATACAGTACCTTATGGTCGTATGTTTGTAAATTAGAAAGAAGAAGTGATATTTAGTTGTCCAGTGGATCTTAGAATATTGTATGCAGTGCCTGTGTTGGACTTTTCTGCATTTCAGGTTTTTGCGATAGTCCATATTACAAGGGAAACTCTGCCGAAAGTTTTCTAGAAAATAAAGTAAGCTCTAGATAACAGCATACATTCGAGGACGAATGTTCTTAAGGGGGGGAGAATGTTACACCCCGTAGAATTCCCGGCACTTAGATGACCTATTCCCACGTTGGTTAAGCATATTTGAAGGCCATACGTGCTGGGGAGAGGCCCGGGAAAAGATCGGACGAGAAACCCGTCGAACCATCGCGGGAGAAGCCGAGGCAGAGCCCCTCCGCGATGGCAGCGTGTCACGGAGGTGAGGCCTCCGTGATGGCTCCGTGACACATTTCCCAAGTTCAGGCCCAAGTATATAAAGCCCCCACTTCGGTTTAAAATCATTCAACACTTTATAAATTTCCAAAATACGCAGTAAGCAGAGGAAGACGAAGGAAATTATATATTTTCGTCCGATTACGCTGCCAAACGCTGCCCAAACTCAAATTAATCCTAGATACCAAAGTATTTAGCAGCAGAGAGCATTTCTACGGATTTAGTTTCATGAAATACGGCCGACGAGTCGGCGAGCCACCGAACTAAGGTAAGTGGAATTGCTCTAAATTAGTGTCTATGTTTTCCTAGCTGAGAAGTAAATATTTCTCCCTTCTGGGTCGCTGAAAAATAGCGAGTTTTCGACCGTCTTTCGATAAGCCTAAGTTTAGGCTATAAACTATATCGAAAGTGACGTTGCTCGTTACAATAAAGTTGTATTTAGTATTAATTGACGTATTTATGAATGCAGTTGGGAGAACATAGTTGAAGTACCAGCCGAGCTTCGTCCAACGGACGAATAATTCAAAGATAAGGTATGTAAAGTTAGTTTCCTTCGGCAAGTTAAGTAATATCAGTATAGTGTAGTAAATTACAGACCAGTAGAATGTTCAGAAGTCGAGTATTGCGTTATTATGAATATTGGTACGATGTGAGAAACATTGGGTTGTAATGTGTATGAAACCTATCAGTATGATGTAAATTCTAGCGCAAGTGTTAGAGATTGCCCAGTATACTCAGTATGTGATGTGATATGCCATGTTAAGATATTGTTGTGTTCAGTTGGAACCCTGTGAAATAGTACAGTATCCGTAAAGCATTTCAGAAATAGAATAACAGACTAGAATAGAGTTTAGAAAGCATGTTAGAAATAGGAGATCATGTTGATACAGAAACTCAGTAGACAGTATAGTTTTCAGCAGAAACACTATCTCGTATAGCATTTGCCCCAGTATAGCCCGGCAGGAGGCTATATTCATATGTATATATATTTACCTGCCTCAGCACATATTAAATACGTACAACTTACTATCATTAGCTCAGCATGTAATATATACGATACCTTACCCCTATTAGCCTCAGTATGTGAGATATACAGACAGTATTACTAGTTGAGACCGTCGTATTGTTTGGGGTTGGACTACCTAGCATCCATGACCGCCCAGGTTTAATAGCTGTATCGACTCATCCGCCAGAGGACGAGGATACGTCGCTCCACGGAGTGGCATGCCGTCCCAAAGGGGACGAAGATGGGATGCCAGTTTTCCCCATATTTGTGCCTTGATCGGCCCTTACACACCCCAGTCGAGCGGATACGCCCGGGTGCAGATTCAGGAGTCCTCCGAACTCAGATGCAGTTATAGTCAGGGGCTCAGTGAGCCCAAGTGCATACCCAGGGGACCGGCGGGATGCTTACAGCCAGTATAGGAGATGGGATGACCGGGGTAGGGGTATAGATTCTGTGTTGATTGTACCTCCCGGCTTATGGGGGTCGGGTAAGGTTGTGTATGCCATGTTATGTTATGTATGTTATGCCCTATTACATTTGATACGAGCAGATTAGTAGTAGAATGATACGTCTCCAGGTATGATTCCTACTCCTTTCAGTATGACTAAGAACAGGTACGATCTACACCATCAGATAGTTAATCTAGTTCTTCTTATTTCAGTTTCGTCAATTATGTTATTGATTTCAGATATCTCTTTCAGTTATTGCTTTACATACTCAGTACCAGCGGTACTGACGCCCAGTGGGGCGCTGCATTACTTGCCTGCAGGTACCCATAGACGAGCAGGCGATACTACGTGATCCCCATCAGCGGTCGAGTATTCAGCTCCTGTCATCCGGAGACTGAATTTCTAGAGGTGTAGTTCAGTTCCTTTTTGCTGTACAGTACGGGTAGGTCGGGGCCCTGTCCCGATCGTTTCTATTATTCTTCTTAGAGGCTTGCAGTCTGTATATATATTCCCTGTGGTCAGATGAGCCGGTCGTGAGAGGCCGTGTAGTTGTATAGCTGTTAGTATTCCTTCTTTCTATTGTGATGGTCGTGTGGGGCCATAGTTGTCAGTAGTGGTGACCTTGCCGGTCACGTAGCTTTTTAATATGTTATGATTGAGTTGCAGATAACTAGACAGCATGGTGGCCTTGTCAGCCCGCATAGGTTCCCCTGAATTGAGATGTTTCTGGTCAGCTGTTAGTACAGGTACAGAAGGCTATAGGCCAATGGGCCGGGGGCTGTGTTTACAGCCGTTATATAGCCTTTGTTTTCCAGAAATGTGAGTCAGAGCCAGCCAGGCACCAGATGTGCCCAGGCTTAACAGTCCAGCAGGTCAGGTCCTAGTAGGGCACCAGGTGCCAGTCATACCCCCCAAGGCGGGGTGTGATTATATGAAAAATATGAAAGGCTTGGACTGGATGTAGATATGGGAACAACGACAGATTCAATCATTGGAAAATGATCACCTAATGTACTTGGAATGTTAAGGCAGTGATTCAAGAAGCTTTACCTTCTATTGATACGAAGGAGAATTAGCACAACCTTTGTGACAAGATTGAAAGACTCAGACCCACCATAAATATACATCTGTGTGTTGGACTAAAACCTCAGCAAGGTGTAGTAAAAATCAACACTGGTGGCAGCTTCATCGGAGAACAAAACAGAGCGAGTATTGGAGGTGTCCTCAGAGATGATAATAAAGATATCATAATTGCCTTCTCAGTGCCTGCACAGTGCAGCAATAATAACCAGACCAAAATTCTAGTAAAGGAGTATGGTATTACCTGGTGTCTCAATCACGGCTACATCAAGATATACATTGAATTGAATTATCTAATCATCACTAATATGCTGAGAAAGAATCCACCAGCAATAGGAAGCTCCAGCACATCGTGGCCAGAATCTCCAATCGATTAATAGGAGTGGATCATTACTTTTCTCATTGTTTTAGAGAAGCTAATCAAGTGGCGGACTGCTTGGCTAAAAAAGCTTCAACAAGTGGAACTAGGACCTTCTATCACTCTCTTAAAGAACTCCCAAGAGAAGCAAATGGATTTCAACTTGACAAACGATAACTACCTATGATTAGAAAAAGATTTGAAAAATGCAATTTTTTTGTTAGTTGACTGCTTAATTTAGTTTAGGGAAGGATAGTTGTCTCTTCCTTCCACTAGATTGATTTTTCAATCTCTTTTGCTTATTAGAGGTAAGGTCCATGTTCCCTTCTAATCTTTTGTAAGTATTCTTCTTATATTTCATATGGTAGGGGTCTAGCCAAACCCCCACATCTCAGATATCAATATGAGTTGGTGGTTTTTGATTTGAAAAAAAAGTATATTTCCATTTATATGGTATATAATTTATAATTTTTTAAATAAGTATATATATATATTATTGTACTTATATATTACATATATTGTACTATTATATACTACATATATAAAATATACATAAACTATAATATACTAGATATAATATTATTCTTATGTATATTAAATAACAAGTATATACAATATGTTTGTTATTAAAAAGAATAATATACATATTAAAAAATATTATAGTTAATATTTAAAAAATTTAGTATTTTTTTTATATGGTCATAACATTAGAATGTAGTCATATGTTTTTTAAATTTTTAGTTAAATAATTTCAAGTGTTTGACATCAGAACTTTATCTATCATTTTAGAAGTTTGAATTGAATTATATAATTATTTATATCTATCAATAAGATTTTTAAAATAAGAATTAACGTAAATAAATCTAACTCTATAATGTAATATGATTACTCACATCCAGCACTACATTTAATTTTTATAATTTCATAAATATTTGCTAGATAGAAGTTCATACTTTTTCTTTATTATAACCAACAATCAGCACAGTGTGTCACTCTTCTTCAATTTTCATTATGAATACTTTTTTTCATTTTTTTTTTCACAGGTCCAGTTTATATGTGCTAAAAAAATTTCAACTATACATGATAAAGACAAATATTATTTTTAATGAGTAACTTAGTTACGAACAAATACGATCTTCTATTTTTTTTTCTTTTAATCTATTTTCCAATTCACTTATATTAAAATAAGTAAAGAAAATTTTTATAATATCATGAAATATTTATATTGACGAGAATTACACTAACCACATTTGATGAATATTTATATTTACCAATTTTCAATATATGCAGAGAAAAAATCACCAAAATATGTAAAGATAATTTATAAAAGTAATGTGAAACAAGATAAAATACATTAATCAATTTATTCACTAACCACATCTGATGGGTCCAGATATTTAAATTTACCCTTTTCTCCATATATGGATATATGATTTTTTTAATAATCCTTAGTTATTAGAGTATGTAAACAACCTCTCGGCTTCAAAATTTTCAATTGTTTATGCTTTTTAGAGTGCTTAAACATACAGTGAAAATAGTTATTATTTTGAGAATAGTATTATCTTTCCATTTAAACGAGTTTAAGTTAGATTGTCGTTATTTCTTCTATCACTGTGAAAACCCAAATATTACTTATATATAATCATGTAAAAGTGTCACCAAACTAAGACATAATAATAAAAAGTAAAAATCTTGATCAAAAATATTTTTGTTAAATTTCTCTTAATTTTTAAAAGTAAGTAAATTTATTATTCCATGCATGTAAGCCAACAACATCAAGAATGTTATAAACATATTTGTATTATAGTGAATGTCTGTAAAGGTATTTGTATTATAGTGGATACATGTATTTATATTATAATGAAAGTCTATCTTTTGGAGAAAAGTTAGGAGAAATTATCCCTATAAATAGAGGGGTTCTCCTTCATTGTATTTCATCCCATCAAGAGAAATAACAACTTCTCTCCTTCTCTCTTTCTCTACAATATTCTTGTTCTTTCTTTATTATTTTATAACACGTTATCAGCACGAGTCTCTGCCTTGAGCACTCACTTTGAAAGATCTGAGGTAAGAAAAATCAAAGTTTCTTTGAAAAGATGAAGGTTAGTATTTCTTGATATTTATGTTTTTACTAATAAGAATATCGATTTTGTTTATGGATCTGAGAACGACTTATTGATTCACTTGGAAATTCATGCCTCATAATTGTTCCAGAAGAACAAACATTGTGGAAATATATTTGTTCCAGCAGAACAATATATATATATATATATATATATATATATATATATATATATATATATATATATATATATGATCACTAGAAGTGATAATATTTTCACATGTAATTATAATAAGCTTATGAAAATATGGATGCAAAGGGTCTTGGAGACACCATTAAAAGTGAAAACAAAGCATCAAATCAAGATCGTGCTAAGGCTATGATATTCTTGCTTCATCATCTTGACGAAATTCTTAAAATTGAATATCTCACGATTAAGGATCCACTTGTTTTGTGGAATAGCCTAAAAGAAAGGTATGGCCACCTGAAGATGGTCATACACCCAATGACACGATATGATTGGATCCATCAAGACTATAAGTCTGTTCATGAGTATAGCTCATCAACATTCAAAATTATTTCTAAATATGTAAGAGAAATCATCTACGATATATGCATGTCTCAATTTGCTCCCGAAGTAGCAATATCTTAAAAGAGGTTTTAAGCTATCATACCTTATGAGGTTAAGACATATTTAGATGATCATGTTCCATTCCTGAAAAATGAGAAATTGAGAATTTTTGATAAATATTACAAATACAGATCTAATACAGATCTTGTCTCTGAAGTGAATGTGACAATACTTAATAAAATCTTGAAATTTACTCCCGAAGTAGTAAATCTTAAATTTACTTCCAAAGTAGTAAATATGAAATTTACTCCTGAAGTAGTAAAAATTAAACAGCTATTCCTGAAGTAGTAAGACTCTTCAAAAGTAAATCTTGCAATTTACTCTTGTCTTACAATTTACTCCTGAAGTAGTAAAACCTGTAATCTACTCTCGAAGTTGTAAAAGTTTGAAATACTGAAGTTTAGAACTCAATATTTACTATTTATTTCTGGACACCTGCAGTGTCTGAATTTGCTTTCATGATACCAGAAGTATTTAAGCAATATTAGATAGTGTAAATTAATGATCAAGGTCTGCAAAAGAACGTGATTGTTTGTCAACAAGAATCATGACACCAGTAATATCCAAATAATATTATGAAAAATAAATTGAAAGCTCCTAAAGAGTTTATTTATTATTATGTCATTCATCCCATATTGTAGTACAAAGTTGTTATGATTAAAACACAAATTGTAGTAAACCTGAAGTTTACCAACAATAAAAATGGTTATCATATTGAGACTACAAATGATTGAAAGATTAAATATCTCCAAAGTACCATGGAAAGGTTATCCGATTTGTGCTACAAATATACGCATGATGAAATTACATGCTATAGTAAACCAGAAGTTTATTGATGTGAAATTCATGACATAGTAAATCTGAAATTTACTAAAATAAATAATACATGTCATGGTAAACCTGAAGTTTTCTAGTATGGATTATTATTAGTTGACATGACCGTTTTGATCATCCTGATATGATGTGTTAATTGAGTATTGCAATATATATATAGAAGAACTAGAAGATTATTCAAGAAATCTTTTATATTGTTTGTTCTCATGACAAGTTGATCATACCAGCTAATGATGGGACTAAATCCCTAAATTCTGGAAAGTGTAAAAGGTGAATATAGGCCCATTCACCAGCCATGTGATGTCTTAAGTAGATGCATCCATAAGATGGTCACACGTGCATTCATTGTCAACCTGTAGTTTGACATTGACAAAGATGCTTACTCAACATTAATTGAGTTAAAAGTATAATTTTCAGACTGTCTAATCAAGACAATTTATCTTGATAATGCTGGTTTATATATAAGCTGGTTTGACATTAAGTGCCTCCGATAAATAGTTAAACCATTGCTTATGAGAACAAAACTTAGTGAGTTGGTCTAGCATATGATATATTACATACAATAACACTTGTATGTTGACAAATAAATTATGATTAATCCTCCTTCCACTCAATTGGTTCTAGGCAGGAACCAAATATTTTCATCTAATAACTTTTGATGTGTAATATATGATTAATGAATCTATCATGATACACATAGATGAATTCCCCAAAGAAGATCGGGGATGCATGTTAGTTTTTCTAACATGAGGGGGAGAGAATAAGCAGCTTAGAAATATATTGTGAATTATTATTAGTATGATCCTCCTTCAAAATAATTCAAGTCAAAATGCCTGAAGCATTTGCTGACCTAAATTATTTTTATATTTCAGCTGCAAAAGCTCCTATTAAATTTATGTCCCTGAAGGACAGAGTCTACAGTATGCATGAAACATTGTAGATCAATCGGTTTCTTTTGCAATAATCTTTGGAAAAAAGGAATGGAGCAAATAATCATAATAAGGAGGCAATGTGCTCTTGAAGAGCTTACGACATAACACTTCATGAAACCTTATGAGAGGTTTAGGTACCTAACAAAACATTGAAAGTGATAAGATCTCAATGGGTTATGTCCAATTGCAAACCGATATAAATGTATACCGTCGATGATATCTTTGATACAAAATAGCACACAATATTGTAAGAGATTGTGAGGATCTGAATTCTACATCTATTCAAGCATGCTGATGTAGAAATAATTATCAAGTGAAATGATACGTATTGATAAGCATAAAGCTTATTGGACCTGTAGTCCAGACACTAGAAGATGTCACGCATTTAAATATTAATTAATGTTATCACTTGACAAAATTTGAACGAAAATCATGAAGGATTCGAAATGCCTGAAGCATTTACAAGTTTCTTTAAACTTGTTCATAATTCTTATATGAGGAAATCCTTGGTCCTGAAGTACCATATCTTAGTGTGATTGATGCACTAATATATCTTGCTAATACTACAAGGCATAACATTCGGTTAATTTATTAGCAAGTCCTGATCTTATTGGTTATGCTGATGCTGGGTATTTATCTGACCCACACAAAGCTCGATCTCAAACTGGCTGCGTGTTCATATGTGGAGGTACTGCCATATCTTGGAGATCTACAAAGCAGTCTCTCGTAGCTACTTCATCAAATCATACTGAGATAATAGCTATTCATGAAGCAAGCCGAGAATGTGTGTGGTTGAGGTCCATGATACATCTCATTAGAGAAAAATGTGATTTGAACTGTGACAAAGTAGCCACAATTCTGTATGAAGATAATGGTGCATGCATAGCACAACTAAAGGGAGGATTCATAAAAGGAGATAGAACGAAGCACATCTCGCCAAAGTTTTTCTACACACATGAGCTCCAAAACAATGGTGATATCAATGTGCAACAGATTCGTTCAAGTGACAATGTGGCTGATTTATTCACCAAATCTCTACCAACTGCAACTTTCAAGAAGATGGTGCAGAAGATCGGGATGCAAAGATTCAAGGATGTTATCATTAGGGGTAGTTAATACGCATTGTACTCTTTTTTCCTTGCGAGGTTTTGTCCCACTGGGTTTTTCTTGTAAGATTTTTAATGAGGCAGCCAAAATGCGTATTATTAGATATGTGTACTCTTTTTTCTTCACTAGATTTTTTCCCACTGGGTTTTTTCTAGTAAGGTTTTAACGAGGCACATTATTTATCAAATAGACATTCAAGGGGGAGTGTTATAAACATATTTGTATTATAGTGAATGTATATAAAGGTATTTGTATTATAGTGGATACATGTGTTTATATTATAGTGAAAGTCTATCTTTTGGAGAAATTATCCCTATAAATAGAGGGGTTCTCCTTCATTGTATTTCATCCCATCAAGAAATAAGAACTTCTCTCCTTCTCTCTTTCTCTACAATAGAAGATGATTTTTGTCTGTCAACAAAATTTAATTTAAAATAACTTTAAAATGAAAAGGGAAGAAAATTTTTTTAATAGACAAAAACTTGTTAATATAATATAAGTTTAATCTTTGATACAAAATGAAATAATAATATAAATTTAATCAAAACATAACCAAATGTGTCATTTAGTACATAAAATTAATATTAATCTAAAGAAATCTGATTTGCTGATAATAAGTTCTTCGGACTTTGAAAAAATTATTTCTCCACTCCAAGAGTAATAGAGGGGTCAGATCGGGCTGACCCTATCTAATAAAGTGTGATATGTCAATTTTTTTTCTGACTGGGTCAGACCATATATTAATGAGTTGTGCTAGGGGCCGGATCATACCATAATCGATTGCAAAAGTGTGAACCTCTGTCTCTAATGATAGCTCAAAGAGTGTAAAAACGTGAGAAGATATGTTTTTACAAAAATGCTGTCACACTCCGTCCCTCATTGTTGGGCAACGCTACAACTTCAACCTAATTCGACACATAGTCCACAACCACCAGAATATAAGTTTTTCCATAAGAGCTCACAAAATACATCAAATAATTCCACCTCTAGCATTGTTGTCAAAGGAAGCTCATGTCGCCTAGAGATGTTTTCGATTCGTTGACATTGATCACACTGTTTAACGAAGTCATGGGCATCATAATAGAGAGTAGGCCAATAAAATAGACATTGTAGCACCTTTACCGCTGTCCATAATGGCTACCAACAGGTGATGAATGACATGCCTTGAGGATTTGAATCATGCTGTCAGCACACATACGAAAGAGATATGGATCATCCTAATAAAACTTTTGAACAAAATGCATAAAATTCTTCTTTTGATGAAAGGGTGTTGTTGCTTGCCAAATATTTAGCAAAATCTACAAACCAAGGTGTTAAATCCTTCGGGAGTGATGTTTCTTGCCAAGTAGTTTGCAAAATCTGCAAATCAAGGTGTTAAATCATGGAACGCAGCCAAATTGTGCTCGTCAAGGAAAGCATTATCAATCTCCTCATTTACACCCGACTTATCCTCTGTTTCTAGACGAGATAGATGGTCAGCCACTTAGTTCTCGCATCCTCTCTGATACTTTACTTTAAAATTGAATTCTTGAAGCAAAAGGACCCATCCGATGAACCTTGATTTAGCATCTTTTTCAGTCATCAAATATTTGAGTGCAGCATGATCTGTGTGCACCGCTACCTTGGTCCCCAACAGGTATGTTTGAAAATTTTCAAATGCAAATATTACTGTAAGCAGCTCTTTTACTATGTAATTTACTTGTGCATCATTCAGGGCTTTGCTGGTGTAGTATATGGGGTAAAAAATCTATTTCTTCCTTTGTCCAAGGCCCCTAACGCTACACCACTAGCATCACACATCAATTCAACCAGTCTGGTGCAGTGATGATTGGAGCTGATGCAAACTTCTCTTTTAACTACCTTGGAAAAGTCTTTGATAAAACAGCAGTAAAACCCCACATATCCTAGAAAACTTCTAATGCCCTTCGCAGTCTTTGGTGGAGGTACGTGAGCGATGACTTCAATTTTTAATTGGTCTACCTCAATTTCTTTCTCGAAGATCTTGTGCCCTAGTACAATACCTTTTTACCATAAAGTAACATTTTTCCCAATTAAGTACCAAGTTCGTTTCCTCGCATCTTTTCAACACTTCTTCTAGGTGACTCAAACAGTCTTTAAATGAATTTTGCATAACCGAGAAGTCATTCATGAAGACTTCCATAGTCTCCTCTACCATATCTGAAAAGATTGACATCGCACACCTCTAAAAAGTAGGTGGGGCATTGCAAAGATCGAAAAACATCCTCTTAAATACAAAAGTTCCATATAGACATGTGAATGTGATTTTCTCTTGATCTTCTGGGGCAATAGAAATATGATTGTAGCCTGAGTATCCATCCAAGAAACTGTAATACTCGTTCCAGCCAATCGATCTAGCATTTGATCTATGAGTGGGACTGGAAAGTAATCCTTCTTGGTCCATGAGTTCAACTTGCGGTAATCCATACACACCCTCCATTCGGTAACTGGACATGTTGCAATCAACTTATCCTTCTCGTTTGGTACCACCGTGATTCCCCCTTTCTTAGGCACACATTGGACTGGACTTATCCAACTACTATTAGCTATTGGGTATACGACTCCTGCATCTAACTATTTGATGATTTCTTTCTTGATTACCTCTTGCATTGGTGGATTTAAACATCTTTGATACTCAATTGAAGGGCTACAATCTTCTTGAAGGTTGATCTTGTGAGTGCAAATACCCGAAGGTATACCAATGATATCAGTTATAAACCACCCTATTGCTCGAATATACTTTCTCAAGACTGCCAGAAATGCTTTCACTTGTTTTTTATTTATCTTAGCTGAGATAATCACCGGGAGTGTCTCATTTTCCCCCACATATGTATACTACAAATGGGCAGGTAAAGGTTTAAGCTCTAAGACCGGTGGTGAAATGATGGATGGTTGCGATGGTGGAGTGGTTCGATTCTTGAGGTCAAGATCAAGTTTCTTTGGTTGAAAGGAGTAGGTTCCCAACCCATTGCTAATATGACACACCTCTTCCAACCCTTCACTGTTCAAGAGAATGCCTTCGAACATTTTTTTCAAAATTTCTTCTTCCACTCCTCATTCTATGTCTTCTTCATCCGCATTGGTTGCGAGTAGTGAGACATTTTCTTCCTTCATCGCCTTTTGGGTTGTCATTTGAGATATAAAAAAGTTCATTCCGTCTTCTAGCTCTCTTATGGACACTTCATGATCCTTCACTTTTTGAGTAAGTTCCAAGAGATCACTTCACAATTCCTAAATCCCTGAATCAGTTGAAACAACTCGCTCAAGCACAACTTCCATTCTTTCTATGCAGGATGAGGAGGACTCTTCACTCTCCTAACTACTTGTTTCAGCTATGTACAATCATAGTTCCGACCTTGATTTTCATTATAAGGATACAAATAGCCCTGGTTGGGTTGTTGATACCTTATATGAAAACCCATCATACAATTTGCTAACAACTTGATTTGCTTCATTACCACTATCAACACAACGTCTTTTCTCTCCTCCCTTCTCCATATTTCTCTATCAATAAGAGAGATTCAGTGTAAGACGATCCTTCAAAATTTCGAATTAGCTTTTTAAAAGGGTTCATCTTCACACCAACAATATTAACAATGTAAAAACAAAACACAAAATGCTAAATCAATTCAACTCAATAGTCAACTAGGGGCTACCTAATCCTATTCCCCGTAACAACGCCAAATTGATGACGCTCAAATCCACTCCCCACAAGTAGGAAGTATAAACGATCGTCGCAATAACAATACCCAACTAAGAGACAGAGTCGAATCCACAGGGAATAGCGATTGGATGACACATCAGTTGTCTATCGAATTGAGATAAGATGCATCATTGTATTAAAAATGAAAAAGTAAAATTTGTGTGTGGGGGGGGGGGGGGGGAGGGGTCAAAAGATCACAATTAAAATGTAAAACAACTATCAATCAACAACAAGATAACTAACTTGAATAAACAAAGATGAGCAAGATCTAGGAGTATGTTTTTGATAGGGCATCAATTGGATTGGAATTGACTAGGAAATCGAATTATTACTCATAAGCATAAATAGCCATGGACGAGGTGGCACCTGTTGTTTTTCAACCACTTGGGTGCCTTTTTGCCTTTGATTTTCTCAAGCTCCAAGGTCCCAAACAATCCACCCACTATGACTTGGGTCAGATTTGAGCTATTTCTAGCCTCAAATCTCTCGTGGGTACATGACTATGGATTTTAGCTATCTCTAGCCCAACTCCACACAAAAGTCTCAATTATCCACTATTGCCTTCTCACCCAAATTCAATTTTCCTTTTTCAAGCAAAAATAGAATAAGTAAACATAATCCACATTTACAACTATGGGCAATTTAATTATAAATTGGGAGAAAATAACAGATTTATAGTAAAAGAGTAATTATAAGATCAATCTAGCATCATCAATCCAATTTAACCCCAACTATGCACACACCCCTAACAAGGTATTAGTCACTCATAGATGAGAAATACAAGATTATATTAATAAATAAACTCGTAGACTTCATCATCAAGAGTGAATTACAAGCTCAAATTATTTTCGATGGAGGTTTTTTACCTTGAAGAAAAGGAAAAGTTATTCAATACCCTCTAATTATAATTCTACAATCTGAAATGGAATGTTCAACACTTTTTAGGAAATATACAAAAATAGTTTAAAAATGCACCTCAATCCTGTGCTGGATGATTTTGCCTTCTTGAAGATGGTCTCACTTGCGAGTCACCAGCATTCTGCCGGTGCCCATCTGCGGGGCGTTGCTCTGTCGCACCTGGAGCCAGTGACTCTGGGAGCTGGCTGGCGTTGGTACCTGCGGTTCGCAGGTGCTGACCCACGTTCCGTCAGTGCACTTTCCACTTCACACAGTATGCACCTGTGTTTGGATGGCGTTTGGCCGGTCCCATCCGATGGAATGCAGGTCTCCTTCTTCAAGCTTCATGCTTTTGTTCAATTTCTTGTTTTCTCTCTTTAAATTGAATGCTTGCAAAAACAAAAGAGAAAGAGCATAAAATCCTCCTAAAATGCTTAAAAACCAAGTAAAAGCTCATGTTTAAGAGCCTTAAATTACCAACTCATCAGTATCAATATTTCATTCGATTTTGGAAACAAATTCAAATTTGAAAATTTATTTTATAAGTAAAAAGATTTCTCTTCAAAATTTAAAACATAATTGTAGAAAAGATTTAAAAATATTGAAAAGATTGGGAAGGTTCTTTCATTCTTCAATAGTGAAGGATCTTATTCACGAGAAAATCTTTAACTCCAAAACTGAAAAAGTTACATTAAAATTCGAAATTTGCCGATAAAAAAATAGAAACGGAAAAAATCAGGAACTACAATTAAGAGAAACAGAGAGCAAAAGAGAGTTTTAATTACATCAAAGCATAATATTAGCCTGGACTTGAGAGAAAAATTTAATAGAAGTAAGAAATCTCCTGCAAAAAAGAAAATAAATTATAAAAAAATACTTTTGTTCCTGACACACGGTTAAGCGTGTTTCAATTATAAAAGTACAAGTCCAAGTTCTAACGATCTTAAAATATATTTTATTTGGTAATTGTGAAAATAGTAGTATAGTTTTCATTATTGAGGCCAAACTTTAGTTTCTTCCAAAGAACAATCAAAGCTCGTGTTTTGCCACAATAAGAGTTGCATACGTGCATTCATCAATTGGATCAATGTAGTTTTTGTAAAGTCATTGTAATGCGTCTAGGTGTCATTTCATATTAACACCATTATTTCATGTCATAATTGTTGGTAATCATTGAGTTCTTTTTTATCATAATAATAGAGAACAAAAAAGTGCAATTATATAGAACATTAATGGTATTTTTTTTTACTTTTTAAAATATCATATGAATAAATATAAATAGAAGGGTAAAAAGCAAAAAAATTAAGATAAAAGATAAATAAGATTTCTGATTTTAAAGAATGTTAATAACCTTCCCCATGGCCCAACTTTGTAACATGTATAGCTAGCTTATAAATTGTTGACACTTATGTTTGATAAGATTGATATTTTCTCATTTCTATTAATAAAAATAAAAGAAAAAAGATAATAAAAAGGAATGAAAACAAATTGAATTTTGGAAAAAATAAAATGGAAATAAAAAAATAATTAAACATACACATTGAATGTAAAATGAAAATGATCATGCATAAAAATTAACTAAAGCATAAAATCAACTAAACATACACATTGAATGTGAAATAAATATAATTACGCATTAGATAAAATCTAATATTCCTTAGGTAAGAACTTGTTTTTCTTGTTCTAGTATGCATTTGCTGTTTTTCACTTGTGACCAAATGAAAATTTATAATGAGAAAATTATGATAAGGTGTCAAAATTTATAACTAACATATTATTTGGGGGTTATGAACTTGAAAATACATAGGAGTAATGGAGATTATTACGAGTGAGAGTTATGAAGATGGAAATGTGAGAGTTAAAGACACAAAAGTAATGGATATTATTAGAATAAAAGTTATGAAAATGAAAATATTTGAGTTATGGAGATGATTTTTTAAATAAAATAATTAAAAAAATAAAAAGCTATTTAAAATAGATTATTGTGTTATTATTATATAGTGAAATTGAGATGGAAATACTACCTTATCTCTTTAGTCTTTAAAACATATCTTACTCGTGCAGTTGAATTACCGAAAAACTGAAGAAAACTTCTTCAATGTCTTTATTTTAAAAGTGTACAAAATAACTCATATTGTTCCTAGTCTTTTGCTAGAGGATAAAAGGGGCAAAACATAACAATCTAGAAATTTGCATGTACAAATTAAAAAATTAACGAAAAGATCTATAATAAAAAAAAATCAAGCCAATATTAGAAATAAAATAACAATATAGAAAACTAGAATAATCCTATCAATTATCATAAAACAAATAATATTACTCCCTCGTTAAATAGTTGGATGATAAAAAAGAAAAATACGATATTACTCTATTATATACAAAAAATTAATTGGATGAATAAATTTGATCGCTAGCCATAACCTTTTTTTTAAAATTATATATATATATATATATATATATATAGAGAGAGAGAGAGAGAGAGAGATTTGTGCATATATTATTGCATTCATATATTAGGTATATTGAAGAAGCAAATACATTACTCATATAATCTCTTCGTTCCTTTTTACTTGTTAGGATAAGATTTACACACTCTTTAAAAAAAAAATAGGAATTGCAATTTAACTAATATAACCTTAATTTGCTAGGTACTTTTTGAAAGTATACATAATTATTTTTTTCACATTCTAAAGTGATTTAAATACTAAGGGTAAAGTTGAAAAAAATGATCAATTATTTCTTGAATTTTAAAACTAGCAACTATTCAGAAACAACTATTTTTAGTATATCTAGCAACTAAAAGGAACGGAGGAAGTATTATTATACATTAAATTTAAATTTATAGTGAGTTAATTTTTCTGGAGAGAAAAATTGAAGAATAAATATGTGAAGTCAAGTTTTATGAGATTGATTGTCATTATTAATTAACATTTCTATTTTTCTGGGACCCTCATAATTAATTATAATTTTTTTTATTTTAATGTATTTTATAAAAATATTTTAGGAATATGAAAAATAGTGAATGATACAATTAAAAGGTATTAAAAATATATTAATGTAACTTTTTAAAAGTACTTGTAACTTTTAAAAAAATTATTTTTGTTTACAAATTCTTGAATTTTTTATCCAGCTTATCTCATGAACTTTATGTTTGAAGTTTTGCTTGTGAGGCAAGTGGGGTCAAAGATTCGAGATTACTCATCTTGCTCATCTCTAAGGCCATTTTTTGCAAGGGGCAAGTTAAATATTTAGCCGGTTAATTAAAACAATTATATTTAATAATTAAATATATATAAAATATTTATTATTATATATTAAAAATATATAAATTATGTATATTATATAATAATTTATAAAAAATATATTTTCTCTTATTATTATTTTAGTGAATGATTATTTATGTTAGTTTTTTATTTGTAAATCACCTAAAAGAGAATAGGAATACTCCAAATCTACTTTTAACCCATAAGTTGGTCTTTAATTTTTTTTCTTTAATAATTAAATTTATATATAGTAGAACATAGGTTTTTTTAGAAATTAAAATTGCATTCAAACATAATTTATCAAATATTATAATAAAAAATATAAATTTACATCCAATAAAAATATTATTTATTATATAAAATATAAATAAAAAGCCAACACAAAATACATCAAAAGTACAAATGACCCACTTTAATCGAACCTTTTAGAATGGTCTTGGCTGATTTTCTCAAATAGTCTTTTTCGATGTCACCGTTTATATTTTGTTTCTATAAAAAATTATTATAAAAATATAATTCATGCTACTTCTATTTTAAATAACTTTTTAATTTGTTTTAAAAAATATTTTTTTATATTTAATAAATTTTTAATATCTAATATCTCATGTCATATTTAAAAGTTTTTAATTTTTTTAAAAATCAAATCAAATTAAGATTAGTAAATTAAAACGGAGAAAAAAAACGTAACTTTCTAGGTTTCACACCATCAAATGATAACATGTGTGTGTTGTAGAAAATAAATAAAATAAATAAATAAATAAAAAGGGAAGAGGTTGGGGGATAATAGGTACAATAAATCTTTTATTTACTACTATTATTTCGTAATGCATATGTCACATAAAGTAAATGAAGTGTTCAACAACCCTATTTATGTTTCATATATTTTTTTATTAAAATCTAAAAAAAAAATCATATATTAGAATGAAACACTTCAAAATTCATATTAAGGAAAAGCAGAAACTTGAACATAAACCATTTAAGATATAGTAACTTGCATCGAATTTGAATGTTATTTACATATTGTTAGTCTTATGATTAATTACTACTAATTAAATATACTTACAACTGTTCCACATTCTATAAACTATGTAGGACATAAATTATATCAGTATTTTTAATATTAATTTGATATGACTGACTAATAGATGTATATTATGCTGTGAAACAATTATTTTTTATACAATCAACCAAGCAATAAGCATGTCCATCTATTTAAAAGGGAATGATGCATTTTTATTTTAATTTTTTACGCACATAAATGATAGAACGTTTTATATGAAACAATATTGAATGACAACTTTCTAGACGACGTGCGTTTTTGATTTGCTATAGTAAGAATCAGTGAAATTGTGTTGAGTTTTTTCTTTTTATAGGTTCAAACGTGTCAGAAAAAGTGCAATTTATATCGATTTCTCTCCTTTTATAGGTTCAAACGTGTCATAACCAATGCAATTGTGCCGATTTTTTTTTATAGACTTAAACGTGTCGTAACACAAGAGGTTGAACTATTTAAATTATTCCACTAAAATTTAAGCAACAACTAAGTTTGTCTCATCATGACGTACGTTTAATATCAATTATAATTTTTATTACGATTTTCTAGATGACGCGCGCTTCTGATTTGCTATCGCAAAAACCAATGAAATTTTACTGACTTCTCTTCTTTTATAGGCTCAAACGTATCAGAATAAACGCAATTTACCAACTTCTCTCCTTTTATAAGCCAAAACGTGTCAGAACCAATGCAACTGTGTTGATTTTGTTTTCTTTTATAGGCTTAAACGTGTCGTAACATAACAGGTTGAACGTTTTAAATTATTACACTAAAATTTAAGCAATGACTAAGTTTGTCTCATGACGTACGTTTAAACCAATTGTAAATTTATTACGACTTTCTAGACGACGTGCCCTTTTGATTTGCTACCGCGAAAACCAATGAAATTGTACCGACTTCTCTTCATTTATAGGTCCAAACGTATCAGAATAAATGCAATTGTACCAACTTTTCTCCTTTTATAGGCCCAAACGTGTGTGCCGATTTTTTCTTTTATAGGCTTAAACGTGTCGTAACACAATAGTTTGAACATTTTAAATTATTCCGCTAAAATTTAAGTAACAACTAAGTTTGTCTCATGACGTACACATTTAAATTATAATTTTTATTACGACTTTCTAGAAGACGCGCCCTTCTAATTTGCTACTGCAAAAACTAATGAAATTGTATCGACTTCTTTTCATTTATAGGTCCAAATGTATCAGAATAAATGTAATTGTACCGACTTATCGCCTTTTACAGGCCCGACACATTGTACCGACTTCTCGTCTTTTACAGACCCAAACGTGTCGTAACACAATAGGTTAAACGTTTTAAATCATGCTCGCTAAAATTTAAGCAATAATTAAGTTTATCTCATAAAATACGTTTAAATCAATTATAATTTTTCACTCCATAAAAAAAGTCTGATTATCATATTTTTCTTCAAATAAACATGGACTATGAGATGCAATTCAAATTGCATACCACGAATTCAAGTTCTAAACGTGGAGTTTTCTCGGTTTTCATTTTTAATTAAGTGAAAATAAAACCAAATAAATAAAAGTCAAAACTTACATGGCGATCCTATCAATTAAACACACTTTCATTTAGAGAAAGAATCTATTAATTACCGTCTTAATAGACCAATGATTCTTGATTTGCTAGAAATGTGATAATCAAGTAATTCCTTCGTAATTATTTTTTTTATCTCAAATTATTTATATATTTATTTTTATACTTAGTACACCACTTAAGAAATATTAATCGGTAAGAATTTTTGACTTATTTAATCTTATTTATATCTAATTTATAATCTCTCTCCATTAAATGTTTACTCAATAATCAAGAGCTTTCTAATCTTCAAGAAAAACTATACTAAGGGTGAGGAAAACATTTATCAATCTTACCTTGAAATTTTAAAACGATAAATAATTTGAGACAACTATTTTTATTTTTTTTTAAAATGACAGATGATTTGAGATCGGAGAGTACAGTTTAACCAAAAAGAAAGAAGAAATTAAAGAAGAAGATATAGGTCTTTTTAACTAAGAATCAAATTAGATACTCCGTTCGTTCCTTTTTACTTGACAGTTATATTAAAAATACTTGTTCCGAAATAGTTGTAGTCAATGTAGAAACTCAAGAAATAATTAGCCATTTTTTAACTCTACCCTTAATATTTAAGTCACTTTAGAATGTGAAAAAAATAATTATTATATATTTTTAAAAAATATCTATTAATTAATAAAATTATATTAATCAAATTGTAACTCATATTAATTTTTTAAAAAAATATATATAAATTTTATCATATCAACTAAAAAAATAGAGAAGAAAGTAATCATTTTCGGGATGGTCAAATATTTTCTTAATTAGGAATTCATTAATTAATTCTCATTTGTAGCAATGTACAAAATTGGATACTTCTACTTGCTAACCAATTCCTCGCCATGTTCACACGTCAACAATTTAATTGTCAAAATCCAATCAAATCTTGACAAGATTATGGAAGAAAGCCCCTTTTTGACTATAAATTTCACTAAAATAGATCCAGAAAAGAAGAACAAAGTAAAAAGAATTCAATTTCTTTGTTATTGGGAAAAGAAGAGGAAAAAACATGTCAAAAAATTTGTGCACTATTTTCATTGTGGCATTGCTTCTTTGCTTTACTAGTACTCTCACATTTGCTGCTCGTCCTACTTCTTCTGTGGTCAAGCCCCAAATTCATGCAAGTCCCATCAATCTCTTATTACTTCTTTTATTTTTTTTTCCTGCTTAATTTATATTGATATACTTGAATTTTTGAAAAAAAAAATTAAAATAATTATGGGTTCTTGATTTTTGTGTATTGAATTGGGATTTTAGATCTAGGTCCATGTGAAAAGTCGGTCCTAAATCAGAATAAAGGAGAATATTGGTATGTATGTCGACAACTAGAGTAAGACTAATTCAGAAATATGAATGTGATTGAATGAATTTCTTTTATGTACACATATTGATAGGTGCAAATTTTTTTTTCAAGGGCAATGTCAGTATAATTGTTGATAGATGTGTCCTCGATCTGATGACTTCGAATGCAACTTATATTTAAAGACTTCGATGGTTCACGAGATTCTGCAATTCACACCAAATTTTGTTGTTTATGGGCAGGTTGTAAGTGAAGGGAAAGTTGAAATTAATGAAGCAAAATGTGAAGGAGTGGATGAAGAAGAGTGTTTGAAGAGGAGGACACAGGCTGCTCATCTTGATTACATTTATACTCAAAGTAACAACAATCATCCATGAATTAAATTAAGACCTTTTTAAGGTTCTAATCCCCTTTTAATTAGTACTAACTATGAAAGGGGTTGTAATGGCAGTTGGCGATAATAATAAACAATAAGAATAAAAATAAAAATACTTCTGCCTAGTTTCTCTGCATTTGGTGCCCTAATTCTTTTGTTATCTATATCTAATCGGTTATTTTTAATTACGTAAATCAATAATTTAAACTCCATTAACAAGTAGGACATTTCGGCTCGCTTGTTGTCTTTTTCTATGTAGCAAATTGAAATGGTTCACCGCTAAGTATATTAATTAGTTTCAAGAAAGCGGTTGGGCATTATACTATGCCATTTAGCTAAATTTCTAAGTTGGATTAATTTCAACGGAGGGAGCGTCCCTCTATTCAGTTTTACTTATCTAGTCTGAACTTTGCACATTCTTTAAGATATAATAATTGTTATGAATATTATTGATGTTATGTCTTTGGTCTTGGTAAATGATTAGAGAATAAGTAACTAATGTTTGAGGGTATAACATGAAAAAAAAGAAATAAAAAAAAAAGAAAAAACTTCCACCACCCACTTTTAGTTGTCCGGTTTAGAAAATCAAGAAACAATATATCACTTAGTTCCTAATTTATCATTATTATTAACTATAGTTATATCCCAATGCATTTTCAATGCATTGAATTAATTATATTTAAAGTGTGATGTAGTAAAATTATCATTTTGTTTATTATTTCTTAAGAGGTGTGACAACTTACAAGGACGGAGGGAGTATGTTTTTCTCTTGTATGCTAAAAATGACAACTAAAAGGGAAAATATATTTTTAATATAGTAGACAAATAAAAGTGAACGAAAAGAATAACATTGTTCATGAGCGTGAACTCACATCCCTCGTAAATTCCAGATTCTATGAATGCAGTCAACATGGGAAGAAACTAAGGAAGATACCTTGTTGGAAACATCAAAAAATTTCCCAATCTAAGACTTTGAGAAGACCACTATGTCTCCAGTCAAAAAGGCAGGTTGTTAAAGAAATTTGAGCACTTTGTTGTTAACATTCTTTTCACACTTTAGCTGGTTAATGTAACAGTATCCTTTTTTTAAAAAAAAAAATTGCATAGAACTTTCTAACCTAATTGACAAACATTTGAAGAAGCTCCAAGAGCATAAAAAGTCCTCACAAAATTAGAGTAAACTGAAACAAGATGAGCAAATTTACACAAAATTTAGCATAATTGAAATGTTCAATTTCACCACAGATTAGTAACAAAGAGTTCATTTGATCTCCTTCCCATACATATAACATAACTAAACAACATTATCTTCAGTTCTGAGTTCTCAGAATAAACATTGAGAGAAGAATCTTTAATACATGCAGCACATTCGAAAAGTACATTGGATATACTAGCCACAGTGAAAGAACATGTAATTCCATGTACACTATCAACAGAGAAAGGAACTTGGTAATGAAGGTGGACCTTGCTTTATGAGCACTTTCAAGCTTGATAAGAAGCAGCAGATGCTGTAACTGATCTTTTAGCGGAATGTGACAAGAAGAAAAAGAGCACCGATCATATTGGGGCAACGAAACTTACACTCGCTCAAGTTTGTTTATTCAACTATGCTCCTGACCTTGTGGTAAACCATCAAACACTTTAGAATCATCTTCTGTTTATTCTTCTTTAAGAGACAGCAGAATCTCTTCTAATATGAGTTCACTTAAAATGAATGATTGTTCATTGTATCAACTCCGTTTAGCTTCCTGATGGACAACCACACACGCGCAGAGAGATATATATAGAGAGAGGTGACTGCAGCCATACAGAACGTGAAGATGCATTAACGCAATCATGTCATGGTACAACAAAATCACAGTGAACAGGGCGTTTGATTTTTTACCAACTTCAGCTATGGAGAAAATATTATATCAAACATCTCAATGACAACAATCAGTTAAAATTAGTAAGTTGAGCAAATTGGAAGAACTCATAACTTCATAAAGACCAAAGGCTAGGCTGCTGTAAAAGTTTAAACTAGAAGTACAAATCATGAAAGTCATACATAAGATCTTCCCGGATTGTCATCAAACAAAACGATTAAATCAGCAATAAAACACCGCCATCATTTCCTTGTTTAGATGAAGGTAGAAATGGTAGGGCCATATGTTAGAAATCTCACAATCTAAAATGCTTATTAAGAGTCGCCAGATTGTACAAAGGCTTGATGCAGATAAGAGACCGATATATATTAAACTTAAAAGGTTAAAATTTGTAGCCTTCATGATAGTGAAAAAGTAGAGACAATTAAGGATATCAAGAAAAGAAAAGTAAAGTAAAACAACAATGAGAGTTAAAGTCGTTCATGCAAGACGATTTTGATATCCTCAACAATGTAAACTAACACTGAGCTCCCTTGTCAAAGAAAAGAAAAAGGAAAGGGAAAAAATCTTAAGACCAAGCACAAGAATGCCAACCATATAGCAAACTCTAAAAGCAATCACATCTAATAACTAGAGGCAACCCCAGGATTTGAATATGACGGGGGCACCACCAAAGGGGGATGCATGTTAGTCGAAGAGATGTCATGTGGCATCGACACTACTTCATTGGAAAATGTTGTTAAACACATATTAAACCCAATGTGCTACTAATAAATATAAATTAAAAGAATTTAGATAACACAATTTGATGTATGGTTTGATGGTCTTGGAACTCAGTTTACACCTTCAGGTTCCTAGTTTGAAACCCCCTGTATGTGTGTTTTATCTGTATTTTTTATTGAAAAAACAAGAAAAATATAGTCGTGGAGATCAAACACAGGTTGTCAAGCTCCTACAAACGGATTACAGACACCTGACAAACCAGTGCACCAAGTTGGCTTTGTGTTTTGAGGGTGCACAAACTAATATATAATCCTTCTGTAGGTATACATATACATACACATAATTTTTTCCAAAGTTAACGGGCACGACTTGTCGTCGAGACTCCTGCCCCAAATTAAGGGATTCGACGACTTGTGCACTAAAGCTCACGATGTGGATTCGAACCACTGCTTCTCCTTATTGTCGTGAGCGGGTCTGTCGTCCTCCTCATTATAGTCCTCCTAGAATCCAGAGCATTACCCTTCCATATGGGTCCGCCTCTGTTCATAACTAATATGATATGAGGACAAACTAGCTGATGTCCATGCATCATAATCCTTCATTGAATAGGAAAGGATGGTTAATGTGTAGTGATAGGTGCCGACAACAGTGAACAACAAGTTCAGCTTTTCATGAAATAGTATAACAAGAGCAACAAAGAAATATATTAACCAGATTGTACTTTCCAAAATACTGGCCTCATAGATCACTTACATATAAAATGTATAATAATAGAAAGTTTGAGAGTAGCATGAGCATCTATCTCCAATTTTACATTATTTGATCATATAATGAAGATCAAATACTTCCAATATCAAGCCAACATTAAGAAACTACCTAGAAAAAGAAACTTCCTAGAAAAATCAATAGCATAAAGGACAAAATGTAGAGAAACTGTCCTTTCAGTTATAGGTATAACAAATGCATGTACAATACCTCCCAGACTACAGAACATATAAGCTTCTAAGACATTAGATCTAAGGAGATAACTAACTTTTAGGCAGGCAATAAAGCTTGAGTACTGCCAAGGATATGTAAAAATAATGCAAGGCAAATTGTAAGAATTACATAAGATTTAGCATTGATATAAGTAATGACATCCAACCCTCTCTCCATAACTTCTTCATGAACAACACTAACACTTCTTTTCAGGCTCTCTGATAGCTTCCAAGTGAAAAACTCCACGATGGATCTAACTGTTTCAAATGTCACCCTGCCAGTCACGTCAAGCACAAACCTCCTATTGCTTGGAACTGCCAATGTTGATGACACACTAGTCAGCCATCCATTACTTTGCAGATCTATTGGTTGACTCGTATCTTTAGCTTTTCTTGGAGGCACTTGCTCAAGTGCTTTTTCACTTGCTTGAGTTAAATATTCACTTTGATCAACTATCGAACAAGCAGAGTTCAAACTCAAATCAGAATCAGATGTAGAAGCTGTCAACACTTGGTGAGACGTCTTCACCAGTGTTTCAACAGCCCCATTACAAACGGAAACTAGAAAGTCCTTCACATTAGCTTGATGCTTCGGATTGGTCAACCCAGAAAACATCTCATCATAAACATTTATATGCATTGTTTTATCAAGGTAAACAGCAACAGCAGTGCTCACAAACGTCTGGATACAATCAGCAATCATTAGTTTACATCTATCAGTACAAACCATATCTACCCATCTTGGCACTTCTGATGAATTTGACTTAATATATGAGACCCCAGATTGGTAATTCCCATTCAACCCTTCGTCCGACCCGCTGTTCGAATAGAAACCCAAAACCAAGTTCCTAGCAAAGCTACCAACAACAACAGAAACAAACCCAGTCCCAACAGTACTCATCATTTTGTCCATGACTTTATCAACAAGACTTGAACTAGCCACCTCCTCAATCTCACCCTTCTTTTCACTTCCATATCCCCTTAAAATCCCAACTGTTAGAGCCTGGGAAACTCTAACCACAGAATTGGTAAATTCCTCAGATCTTGCAATTTTAGATAACTGCCTCAAACTCCTGGGAAGTTCATCAGAATCAGACTGCAAAAACTCCTTTAAATCCTTGGACACAACACTAACAGCTTCAGAAGAATTAGAGACCACTTCAGCCATTGAGACGAAAGCTCCCAACAGCCTCATGACCCTCTTCCTTTTCTTAACCACAGAGGGCATGTGATATACTCTATATGCACCATAGCTAGATAAACCAACTAACCCAAGAAGAATTATCCATTTCCTCTTCTTTTGAGCATAGTTCAAACTTTTCTTAAACACCTCAAGATCCATCTAAAGATTGAAACTTTATACGATACCTAAGCAAACCACACTAATAAACTTCAATCACTAGCTGAGAAACCCAAGAAAACTCCCTAGAGCACAAATAGAGGGAACCCCACAGTGAAAAATTGAATCTTTAAAGGCACCCACAATTGAGAATATAGATATAAACATGAATTTCGAAGATCGAGGAGCCTAGGGTTTCGCCTCTCTTTTCTGACACAATTGAAAAATCAATGGCCAATTGGTTATAGTAATAATGAAACAATGATTTTTCAATTGATTTGCAGAAAGATATTGAAAGGGTCGTTAGAGGAAACTAACCTGTGACGATTGTAAAGAATGGAAATGGGAGAAGATGAGTGGCTGTTTGGATGACCAAGAAATGCTGAGTAGGCTAATTTTTGATTTGTTTGTTTATAGGAAATTTATTTACGTCCAGAAATAATGGGGCAAAAAATGAAAGGGAATTGAGTGGAAATTAAAAATTGGAAAAAAGGAAAAAGATTTTTGGGAAATTCAGAGGAAAGTTATGGGAAAATTCAGATTTTTGGGGTGGAATATGCCCAGGAGCAAGAGTTCTTTTTAACTACCCCGCCGGCCATATTTGCACGTGACATCACGTGACTTTGATTTGCTAGGAATATTATTTTTTATGGCTTGAATTCTGGTTGGTTCTTTTAAATTCATTGCTTATATAGGCAAACTTTAGTAAATGACCTAATGGATTTCGGATCTCTCTGTTCTTGTTTAATTAAAATACCCAGAAAAGGAAAAAAGAAATTATTAAAACAAAAAACCACACGTGATTCAAAAAATATATATTTTTGGGTTGTTAGAATATTTATGGGTTCTTATAATAATACTTTTACTTAGTAAGTTTTGAATAGATTATTTTAAATTTTATTTAATATAAATATGAAATTTAAATTAAGGTTATTTTGTTGAATTCGTAGTTATCGATAGCTTTGCCCCAAATTATCAATTGATTTTTATTTCAAAGTACTAAAAATTAGCATTTTAGAAGAATTTTTAAAATTAATATCACTAGATCAACATGAATTATGACGGAATAGTTAGAATTCTTTCACCCTGAAGTCTTAAATTTGAACCTAGAATATGAAAAAATACCTGACAAGAAATTATAAAAAATAAAATAAAATAACATCATCTTAGAGAACTCAATGAACTCCAACAACCTAACCAAGTGATGGAGAAATTAGCTTATTTCGATTACTTCAAATTGAAAGAGCATTGAAGAATCCTACTTACTATTTTTATAAGCTAGTATTTCCCACCACCGTTCATTTTAATTATCAGGATAAGATTTTATAAATATTTTTTAAAAATTTTAGTAGGGATACAATTTAACTAATATAACCCTATTCTCTATTTAAATTTTGATTGCATAAATCTTCTTCAATCAATATAGGAATTAGTCTGTATTATTGGACTATTAAATTCACATTAATGGGTCGTTTGGTTCGAAATCAAGTTATTCCGGGATAACTGATCCCAGATTGAGATAACCTGGGATTGTTATCCCACCCTCAATGAGGAATAAGGAATAAATAGTCCTGAGATTAATTTTTGGATGAGTTTATCCCACGTTTGGTTAGGATAAAATTTCATGATAACTTATTTTGATTATAATATTATTATTTTTATCCCACTCTCAATGTGGAATAGTTATCCTGTGATAACTAATCCCGCAATAAATTATTCAGAGATTTTATCCCAACCAACCGTGTGATAAAGTCATTCAAAAATTGATTCACAAATCAATTTATTCCTTATTCCTCGTTAAGGATAGAATAATAATCTCAAAATAATCAAATTTAAAATTAGTTATTCCGAAATAACTTGTTTTCTGTCCAAACGATCCTAAATATTACCATTGACTTGACTGATGAGTTCTGTTGCATCAATTGGAGGGGTAGGCAAAGAAAACCGTAAGTTTAACATGAGGCTATTGCTGGCTATGAATAAAGATAAACTTTTTGAATAGAATTTAAAATTTTCTACCACACTACTCGATGAAAATTTTCTAACACGATCTCTTCACTAAATGTAAAATTTGTACTTCCAAACTTAATTGAAATAAAAAAGTTTCTAACATATTCATGTTTAGAGAAATATATTCGACTTGAACTTTGGTGTCCATGTTTATGGAAATATATTCATAATAATAATTTTTTTAAACTTGATTTTATATAATAACAAATGAAATATTGAGTACATTAATCGAAGTAGTCTACGTTATTAAGGATAGAATTGAAAAATAATGATTAATATTTTTTAATTTTATTAAAATGACAACTATTTATGAACAAATATTTTTAATATACGCGATAACTGAAAAGAAATCGAGGGAATAGTACTTTTCAAGCCATTAATATGTTAGTTGGAGATTTTTATAGAACTTCCACATTTGGTTCGCTATAAATTTCGTTCCATTTTATTGAGACTTAGATATTTAATTGTGCTAATTGTATAGGTTAGTTACAATTAGTTGTAGTTGTGAGCTGTATGCAGGCTGTAATTTTTATCAATTAGGTTGATTAGTTGCTAAGCTCTTGTTTTTTAGTGTATAAGCACAAGCTTTGTAATTAGTGTAGCTTAATTTTTTTCATTCTCCGTGTATCAGAAAAAAAGAAGACAAACTTTTTAAACACCGAATCAGTCTCCTCCTTATCCGTCTTTGACAGTAATTAGTTACCACCATTGAAGGTGATTACTGAGAAACAACCATATAGTCTCTCCGTTCACTTTTACTTGTCACGTTTCACTTCTCAAGATTAAGACTACATAAACTTTGAGGGAGAAGTGATTTTCTAATCCTTTACAAAAAAAATAATAAATTTATGGCCTTTTTACAAGAGATCTACATTTTACACATAAGAGATCATCATTTTTACACATAAGAGGTATGAAAAGGCTATTTTCTTCTATTCAAATTATAAAAAGGCAAGAGATCTCATTTTCTCAAACTTTGACCAACATTTTAAGATGCATTTTCTCAACATATTAATATGAGAAGGATCGCATGTTACAGCATTTTTCGCATAATTTTCGAACATCAGAACGTCACTTATAAATATTGAATTAATCTAGTTCAATTTAACTTTAAAGACTAATCAGTTGATATTACATATAAATATTGAATTATTCTAGTTCAATTTAACTTTAAAAACTAATTAGTTGACACTCGTGAAGCGAAACATCAAGATTCCAAATTGAATGGCAAAATGCAAGGAAGAGAGACATATAGATGGGGTGTATATCCGTCTATATTGTTGCGGATTCCGAAATGATAAAATCATTTTTGATTGGACAAAAAAAGGTCTCCTATAGAAGATAGTTAAGAAAATCAAAGAGGAGAAAACACGTTTTCGAGATAAGAATCGGTATCTAATTAATTCAATGGTTGAGAAAAGAGTTCAATAAAGGTGTAACAATTCTTCGAACTATTGAATGAACGAAAGCAAAAAAAGATAATGCCGCAAAGCCCAGAGGGAATCCGGATCTTGAGTGAACCTCAAAGCCATGCCAGCCTGGAATTAATTCTTTCTATGGACAGCCTTTTTTTTAAGACCTAATCTAGGCACTAGCCATTTAAAAAGATGGATTTAGGTTTCGGAGATAGATCAAAAAGCTCAGCGAAGGTCACCGAACACGAACAAGATACGAAATCTCTGTTATTGATTCCTGACAGAGTTTATGCAGCCTCTTCATTATATGCTTGATTAACTTTGAACTTGCCCTAGATGTGCTGGTTGATGATTCTTTGCATCACAAGTCCTTAGTAAATACTTGCAGTAAAAGTAAAAATAACAGTAAGGAACTTTTGATAGTGAGAACATTCAGTATAATGAAATTGCATGCTGTGGCCTGTATGATTCTTGTGTACTACCAATTTTAAGAGCACAATATATACAAGCAAAGGAGACATGAAAAGGGTTTCATTTTGTTTTAGTAAGTCATTCTCTTCTCACTCACAATTACACCCTTGAGAGAAAGAAGATCAGGCCTATGCAGTAAAGAGCATGTCCGGCTGGCTACCTGCAGCTGCATGCTAATAGAAGCATTTCAAGAAGACTGAGGAAAGATGAACAAACCAAACAAGGATATTCTTCAACATGCAATAACAAAAATATTCCTTTCACAGGGAAGAGATGTCATGCTTCCTTATATGACACCCCACTATATCCGTTGCCTTGTTAATGGGCACGGGCAAGCTGTAAGAGACATTCATGTATATGTACAAAAGTACAAACACAATTTTGAGAATTAGCAATCACGCCATCAGAGGCCAGGATTAAGCTATGACCTCAAAACATGCAAAGAATGGAGGAGATGTATGCTGCTTATCGCCTTACACTATACTGTGCAAGCAAAGAAGCATCTTACAATAGATTTTGTGAGGTTCAAGAGATTAATCTGGGATGAGCAGCCCCAGACATTGAGACCCGCAGACATTGCACAATTGCTACACAACTCATGAAATGCTAACTTCTGCAAGCCAAAACAGGTTAAGATGCTGCCTAACATGCCTGAACCATGGAGAAATTGAGAGTTAGCATCTCCTGCTAGGAGACCCAGATTACTCAGAGGTTGACATGCCGGTGGGTTCACTCCTAAGATAAATAAGAATCTCCTCGCAGCTGAAGATAAATTCATGAGACATTAAGTGCTGTGCTATAATCTATTGACCCTGATTTGGGTTTTATAGGCATTGTATAATCAGTATCATCTTCAAGATCACTAAACGAAACATCCTCCTCATTCACAATGGCAGAACCCGTGTAACCCTCTAACTCTGAATTGTCTTTCAGCCAGTCATCCTCATGCTCATCATAATCAAACATTGGTGGTTTAAAAGATGGACCAGCCACCACCTCCTTTTCAATGATTTTGCATGGAGGATCTTCTTCAATAACTGCCTTGTCAATAAATTGGATCTCTGTATTTTCAATTGAGTGTTTCTCGGTTTCAGTGTCAGAAGTGATGTGGCAAGTTGGAGGTTCAAAAGCAAATGCTTTAGGGAGTACAACATATCTAGAGTGAGCATCTTCAGATGAATTGGATTCAAAGTCTCCACGTGGTGAATACGTGCTCTCCTTTGCTTGAAATGTGCCTATGCCAAACCAATCTGACTCTGGTTTTGTTTTCTTTTGCAGCTCTTGCATCCACATAGTCCTTGCCTCTACAAGCTATAGATATGGAAAAAAAAACAATTAGTGCACATAGACAGCTCATGTAATCAAAGGTCTTGTATATAGAAGTTGCATCTCTGAGACTGCTTTCCAGATTCCCCACTATTAGTTCCGTCTGCCCCCCAAAAAGGAAAATATTCTCATCATGATTATGTAACTCAATGCAATGATGATTCTGTAAGCAGGCAGCGTAATATTAACAAACCTGAGGTGTAGACAAAAGCTCAGCGTCATGCTTGTTCAGTCTTGAGTAAAGCAGAACAAAATAGACCATCCAAAAGAAACCTTCACTCAAATGAACAGGGCAAAGTTCAAATCTGAGAGCAGCTAGTCTCGGCGTTAGACGTTCAACAGCATATGCATGCCTCTGTTGGGCATCACAGAGCTCAAAATCTAAAAAAAGGAGAGAGAAATTCAAGTAATGTAAATCTTCTCCTTAAGATCCCATCATCATCACCATTAAGTGACAAAATAGTATAATACAATAGATGCCTTAAAAAGTGATCTTCCTTTGCTACATGATTACCAAGTACTAACTTGGTCCAAATTGATATGACACACTAATAATGACATTCCAAAATGTAAGCAATGACATATAATATTTAAAACTCCCTCCCTTGTCACATTTTTTGACACTATTGAGTGGATATGCAATTTAAGATGTCAATTTGTCTTGTGAATTACATCAATATTAGAAGAAAATACCATCAAGCAACAAAGAGTTAGTATGATAGAGAAAACATCATTTCAAAGTCTAAAATTTGAACAGTTGGATGAATTTGAACTTGTGCAAGTTGTATATAGGATATACTCCCTCCGTTTCAATTTGTTTGTCTGATTTTTACTTGCATGGAGTTTAAGAAAATAACAGACATTTGAATCTTGTGGTCTCAAAATAAAAGTTATGTAGAATGTACCAAAATGCCCTTTAATCTTGTCGTCTTAAACATGTCATATGGAAAGTTAGAACTAAAGAGTTGCCAAAAAAGGAAAGAGACATTCTCTTTAAAATGGACTAAAAACGAAAGTAAGACAAACAAACTGAAACGGAGGGAGTACTAATACTAATTATTAAATGGTGTCAAACACTTTAACACGTCCCAAAATAGGAAGAATGCCTTATAAATTGCGACGGAGGGTGTAACATTTACACAATGTTCACAAAACTAAAAGCTCAAAAATAAATCCATTTAACCATACAAATTTAAACGTTTATGTGATATTTTCTGTCAGATTAAGTTTATAACTATGACTTTAACATTTCTTTCAACAGTACTTACAAAATGCACATGCCAAAAATGAAGTTAAACTTTGTGGTTCATGCGCTCTCAACTCTATCACATATTATGTGATTTAAAGAGTAACAGTTATGAATTACTAGGAACAAAAGAAGATATAAAAGCTATCAACTAAAGGCAGTTATCTTGGCTACTTGATCTTTGGAAGTAAATCAAAATCTCCATCCAACCAATGGCATATGTAACTGCATTGATGTTTTAATTCTTTCTAACAACTGCATAACAAACTTAGGGAGTGCTATACCTCTTTCCCAATTTTAGTTGACCTACTTTTTATTTTGGTCCGCCTAATAAGAATGACCTCTCCCCTTAAATGACCAAGTCTAACATATTTAATACGTCATTCAACATGCATTACAGAGTTATATAATGTGAATTTGATATGTAACCAATTTCATATTCTCAAACTCTAAAAGTGTCATATTTCTACCGAAACTCAAAAAAAAAAGGACAATTGAGAACAAGGGAGTACATGTCCATCACTTTTCATTAAAAGTACCCAATATGCACTGGACACTGCCTTTACTTGGGTCAACATTTGATCTTATTTAAATTGTTTATAGGCTTCTTTCTTCCACTTTCGTTTCTAAGCTATAGTCTCTTGTTTTATTCTTTTTCTCATTTTGACACCACGAGATACACAAGATAAATGATTGTTTATTATAACAATTCACTGTCTTTTTTCGTGAACATTGATGTTCGGTCCAACTTGTGTGCACCTCGGCTATTCCACCAACTACCTGCTATCTCCTACCAACACACCTATCCAAAGTTTGCATCCTCTTCATTGACCAGTAGGCCACGCTCATGGCCCATGGGTGTCCAAAGAAGTTCTTTTAATGGACAGTGCTGGCAAAAAAGGACAAGAAAGTATTATGGCAACAGAACCAAACACCCCCCCACCCCTTGTATCTCTCTGTGAGAAAACTATAACAGCAGTCCTCTCTTGACAGTGAGAGTCAGAGAAAACACTCAGATTTTTCATTTTGCTCACCTTGTTCACTGTACTCATTCTATTCTTTTCATTCCCTGTATAGAAACTTGTCCGGAGGTTTCTCGCAAGAACTGAAATTCTATTACACAAGTTGCTCCAAGTAAATTCAGAGTGAACTTGTATTGATTGTAGTCATTTCTCTCCTAGGTATAAATTTGTTTGTGTAAGTTGCCGCAGGAATATGGATCAATCAAGAAAGTCAATTCTATAAATGCAAATATATTGCTCGAAACTACTATCAGATATTGAAAGATATGATCACTTCCTAATATGCTACGCAAGGTATCTCTGCTGCTGAATTTTGCATTATATTCAAACTACACACTTCATGCTTTCCCCGAGAAGCCCATCCCGGAGAACCCTGTTACTCCTCTATGCTGGGAGCTTTAGATTCATCTATCTCCCTACTTTCTTTGATTGCTTGTAGCACAGACATTCTTTGTTTACTTGTCGGTGTAGCACAGGCATAACTTCAACAGTTCCAAGTACTCTCATGAAATCTAGTCCGGGAAGGAGGAAGAGGACTTCTCCAATTTTAGTTCTCTTTCCCTCTCTGCATTTTCTTTTTAATTTTTATAACTATTTTTTTGTGTGTTTTGGGTGCGAGGAATGCCTATGGGATTAAGTCGCATGGTAATTTCCTTCTGTTTATTAGAGAAAGAGAATCGAATGATTTCATTTAATTACCATATAACATCTAGCGTAAAGGGCTTAACATCAGCGTAAGGAATTGATCAACTCACAGACACATGTATGGTTCACATTCTTACACGTAAAGAAGACGACAAAACCTTTGAGATAAGCTTCTGTAAGGGCCAAAACAGCCTACTCACAACAAAACAAGAACTTTGCACATAGGTACAACCGTACAAGTTTGGCATAACATGAGTTATATGGTTAGTTATAAATTCAATAACTTTAAAAGCTAAAAGTTCTAGGTTCTAGTTAAAACTGACTCCTGTAACTTTACTTGAACAAACACAAAATTCAGGCTTTACTTTAACTCCTACAAGTTCTCAAAAAATACACTTCCTCTGACACAACTAAAAAATCATTGACTCCTATTCCCACATCTCAGGACTGACCAGCCACATTATATAATGTCGTAATTGGATACATTTCACAAGTCCCAATTAGACCAAACACTTTCACAAACAGCAATAAACCAGAAGATACACTTATCAAGCATGTCTAGAAGTTCAGGTTTTCTACTTCACATAATTTCCCTACTTCAAAAGACAAAGTCCTTTATACTGGATACTACTTGGATATATTTTTCTCAATCAGTGACACTACATGTCTATGCTTAGCCATAAATTTCTATTCCCGACTTAAAATGAGCCAAAGGATCACCCTCCCTAATCAATAAAGTGTAACATGAGCTCGTTGGAACTTCTCCAATAAGAAGGACTCAAACTAGCAGAGCAACATCCAGAGTGTCCTATAATACCACTACCGAAGTTGACACGACTCCCATCCTAATCAAATTTAAAAAGTCACAAAACGAGTAGCAGAAATCAAAGACACCAATATAATCAGAAAGGAAGGTAAACAAACCATCAAATTCCTCTTCATCAGCTAACGGAAAATCCAACCAAGTCTCAGGATGATGAGCTATATTGGTAGCGAAGGCTAAAACTTCCTCTGTCACTCCAACAGCATCACCTTCAATATCCTGATAATCTGAATTCTCAAAATAACCACCTCCACCTCCAACACACTCCGCCTCTTCCTCTTCGGATCCAGCAATCAACTCGGGTTGAACAATCCGGTCCCCATCCGAACCGAATAGATCCGACTTTCGCGGCGGTAAAGGTGGAGGCGGTGGAGGGGGAGGAGCGAGAAATGAAGCCACGCCCCATAATTGGCGTGTTAGGGTTTCTTTGAGTTCAGACAAATCTTCCTTCACGCCGCGGTTCTGATTATTATCATCATCGGAATGGAAATCGTTATCGTTATTAGATCGTTCTTCTAAATCAATTTCCTCGTAGGTGGACGCGTCTTCGTCAACGGCGTGAGACTGAGAGGCACTGGATGAGTTGGCAGCACGCGTTACGTCACCGTTTTGGAAATTGTGTTTGAACACTTCTTCTTCATCTTGGTCGTCGTCGTCGTCGTCGAGACGGAGAGTGTTGGCTATGGAACGAGCAAGCCATGACATGGCTTAGCGTATATGATTGGATCGAGGAAGAAGAAGGAAAGAGAATTGTTTGAATTTTGAAAAGCTTTTTTTTCGGCAGGTAGGTGATGATGAAGATTGATGGTTAATTTTCTGTTTTTTTTTTTTTTAATTAAAGTTTGGGTACTGTAGTGACGTGGATGTGGGACCCGCATCTAGTCAATGCTGGGACCCATAGTATGAGCTTATCTGGTAGGTGACTTGTAATGGTTCTGCGGGTCACCCGGTAATGACGATTGGGGCATGGTTCTCAGTCACCATGGAGGAAATTGCTACTTTTTTTAATTTTCTTTTTGGTATTTTAATTTTCTTTCGTTTAAGGTAAATTTCTTTTTTTGGGGGTTATAGTTATAATTATAAGATAAATTTAATAATGAATATGCTATCATGTTAGGATATACTATTAATCACGCGGTTTTGTATAGTATTGTGTTTCAGTTTTATGTATGACTTTCTTTTTATTTATTGGATTAATAAAATCTTATTTTAAATAGATTGATTTTGCATTGTGTCCTTTACTTATATAGTAGATGGTTTAGTGTATAGAGTTTAGCAGATATATAGAAGATTAAATCATCGGTTCTTATAAGTATAAAGTTTGTATATGTTCACAATCTAAGATGAGAATTGGACAAATTCATCGGTATGATTGTAGTACGGGATTATATATAATTTATCTTGATTATTGAAATGGTATTGTTTCAACTTCTTGTGCTAGTACATTTTGTATGTATTGAACGGACCAAGTAGAGAATAGTTTTTGTCTGACTTAATAAAATAAATTCTCTAGATCATTAAATGAACTTATACTCGTAATCTTGATAACTATTATGATCAATGTCATTTGCTTGTTGTTTTGATCTGTCAAAGGGTGAAACTCTTTGGCGAGTTAAAATGCTCCCAATAGGTTGGATGGTGACAAATGATATTTGTGAAATGATAGTTAGTTGATGGAATCCATGTCTCGACCTTGAGATTGATGATACCGCTTTATAATTGCTTATAAGTTTTCATGTGAAAAACCCTGCAGGTGGATTCTGTATTCGTCACATAAAATAAGTTAAGCGTTTGAATAAATGATTAAATTGATCAATGAATTAAATAGTCAGAAATTTAATTCAATTGGTTGTTATCTATAATCTTAACATGTGGAGTTAAATAAGAATTTAATGATTGGTTTTGAAATTATACTAAGGAGTGCAATTACGGATTTTTAGTGGAATAATTTGTGATTTATTATGGTAGGTTAATTCATTCATTATTTCGAATTAATACCATAATTGGAAGCCTCACTAATTAAATCTTTGGTCTGTGTTATGCCTCATTAATTAAAAAACTTGAAAAAGGAAGAAACCTGTTTTCTTGAAGTAGTAAAATCCTACAAGATTTTGGACTACTTCATAAAGGTAAGTAGTACACGTTTGAGTTTTATACCCTTAAAAACGTGTGGATTAACAAGGAAAGAAGGAATCCTATACGTTTTGGGATTAGGGTTTTAAGCCCTAAAAACGTGATTATAAATAGAGCTTTTTCCTTCTTGAAAAAAGACGACCTTTTTCTGAGAAGCAGTACTTACCCACACAAGTATTCCCCACTCAGAGATTATTGAGGATATAGTAGAAGACTGTAGACCTGGAGAACGAGTTGGACGCGTTGTGTGAAAGCTTCAAGAGGTTAGTATTTCGTAATTTAACTCGTCGTTGTTATCTAGTGATTCATGTAAAATTGTTGATCCTATTCATACTTGTTTCCACTGCGCATGTTCTAACACTCTCCAGAAGCTGAGGGGCAAAATTTGTAATTTTTGTGTTACAAAGACATAATTAAGTAATTTTAATGAGAAAAAAAATTATAATTATGTGATCATTTATAAAATTTACCTGGAAAAATACAAAGTGAAGAACATTCAAAACCAATTAACAAATATTTAGTTTGATCTAAAAGTTGCTAATGCAAATGCTGAAAATAAAAATGATATAGTACTAACAAATAGAACTCAGTTTAAAATTCATTGTCTGATACAAATTATTTTGCCTTATACGTTAAAACATCCAGACAAGAACTTATAATCAAAGTTAGATCTGTAATAATAACTAATTACTACAGTAATAGTAGATTAACTTATCCCATTTGCTATCGCGCACAGTGTAAAAACATTTTCATAAAAAAAAAAAAAAGGACCTGGATTACTATAACATTATTAGAAAAAATAATTTATTTAAGTGAAAAAAATTAGTCTCTAAGCACACGTGACACCAGAGATATTTTGAATCCTCATTGGATCGTGTGCCTAATTAATCCAAGTTAAAACTAAGTAAAAAGTAATGCTAAAATTTTAATATAGTGTTGTGCATTAAAAAAGCATCCAGATCTCAATCTCCTTTATTGCAGTATGAATTAAATTTATTTATTTTTGGCTCCACTAGCAATAATTCAACTTCAACCTGTATAGGAAATTAAAGAAATGTCCATTTAATTCGAATTTGTTAAATTTGTTAGCCTATGACCAAAACAGTGGCTCTCTTGGGCAGAACTTTATGGTATTAATTTTTCAAATATGGACAGAGCTACAAACGAGTTATGTTGATTGTGACTTTGCTCCATGCATTTAGGCTTGAAATTTTTGTTAGTTGAAAATACATTTAATTCTTAGCCTCAACAATGTGTATAGACATATATGTGTGTGTGTATAACACCTTTGGCATGGTTCCTTATCAGTACAAAAGAAAAAAGAAGAGGTAGTCTTTCTAGATAGAGATCTGATTTTATAATTCATTAAGATGTTATTTCAGTAAAAAAAATAATATAGGATATGTAAACGAAATACAAGATCAATTTATAGCATCGATTATTTTCTTTTTTTTCAAATTATAAGTGAACACAAATGATTTATTTTCTCGTTTTGTTTTCTCAAAAAGTGTAAATGTTTGCAAGAAATAGTTCCTTTTCTCCTTCTTTCTGTTAATCTAGTTGTGCTCAGCCCAAGAATAATCTATCAAATACACGTGTTGACGTTGCTAACGTGTTTTCCTTTTCTTTTTTTTTTCTTTTTTATAATTTCTCTCAATGAAATCTTTTGATGAGCACATTAAACTATTTATATGACTAAAATCTTCATAGTCCAACCATAACGATGCAATTATCAAGAGCACGTTGTACCACTGAGCTAATAGCCTGTCGTGCATTCTCTCACTAGGACCTCCGCTATGTCAAAAGCAAGAGAAACATTGCCCCTAGTGTTCGACCTAGCTATGAATGAACCAAGGAAGAATTACGAGAAAATAGGGTTCAAATCTTAACAAAAATTAAAGATACCAAATGATTTCTCATCTAAATCTTGATGGATAGAATTATTACTATTAAAAGTTTGTAAGTATGACATGAATTAATCAAGAGACACACAAGCTAATTCAGAAACCTCTAATATTAAAGAGAGAGTGAGAGAGAAAAAAAAAGTAAGTAGTTCCTATTGTGTTTTGCCCCAAAGGTAAATATGCGAAGAAGCAAACAATGTTCTTTCGCCTTTTAAAAAAGTCCCCAATTCAGAGCTCTTTCCAGCTTTCAAGATGTATATACTTGCTCTGCTAATTGCTAAAAAGAAAAGGCTTAAAATGGGCTTCACTTCCAAGGCACAGGCAGTAAGTTGTAGTAGTATGCTTTTCTCAGCAAAATTTCCTTACTTTTTAAGTCCCCCCATAGATCTCAGTCAAAGTTCCTATTTTGCAATGCCAAACAAAGACTACTAACTTGTCTCCTCCCCCCTCCTCCTCTGCTTTTAAGGTAAGATATTTGTCTGTGCACTTTTCAACACCTTCCCCTTCTCCTTTTCTTTTTTTATATCTACTTTCCTTTTCTTGGTCCAAGATAAGAGTACGTGGGGCGATGTCTTCATACCCTCTCCTTCCAAGGCAAAAAGAAAGAAAAGAAAGCCATATCAATACCCCTATAATACACTTCTTCAAGGACAAGGAGTATAAAATACCTCATCTGCACGTGTTTCCAAATCTTGAAACTCATAATTTTGACCATTTGGACAAGTTTTGTTAACTACAAGAATGACAATTCTCCTAGTCATATCCTCTGTACTTGAGTAGTTTCCTCCTCTCTCTTTTTCCACATTCTCAGTGGTGTTCAATTTGCACACCTCGTTATTGACTACTAGGCTACAGCCCGGTGCTTATTTGAGTAGTTTTTTGTAGGACATTTCACCTACCCCTCTTCTTACCAATTGTGTCTGCATGCTTAAGCCAGGGACCAAGAGCTAAAAGGGAAAGCTTTGAAAGTTTGGGTTTATTACATCTTTGGAATCTGTACTGTTTTCTCCTATTCCTCTTCATCTTCTTTTGGAGTTTTTCACTTAGTTTCATATGCATTATGAGAACCATGACAGCGACTCAATGGAAGTGCTATTTTTCTTGTTTAGTGCTATTATTACCAGGACTTTAATGGAACATGAAAGTTCCAGTTCAGTTGAAGTCCTCTTTCTACTTTTTCCTTCTCTTTCCATTCTTACCACACAAACAAGCTAGAAATAAGAGAGAAGTATTCTGACATAATTTCCAATCAGCAACATAACAACTCTTTCCAACAAAGAAAATCCTATTGTAAACAGAAGTATCACTATCCTCAAAGAACAATCTTTAAAATTCAGAACTGTTCATTACATCTACAGAAGAATTTCTTTTTTATCATAATTGTGAATAGAAGAAAAGTTAACACCAAAAAAACTTGAAAGTTAACAAAAGGGAAAGAGTGAATCATCACTTGTAACAGTACAATGATAAAAAGAAGCAGAGTAGATGACACATAAGAAGTAAAAGCTAACACCAAAAATTGGCCATTCAGAAAACAATTGAGAAGGAAAAATTGAATCCATTGTGAATGCTGATTTCATATTGGAAATGTTGCTTTTTTTACAAATGACGATCTCCGCAATGAAAAAAAGAACTCCCGAGTGAAACATCCGATCGAGCAAAGAAGTGAAAGTCACTAAGGACTTTCTAAAAATAATTGGGGAAAATTTGGGAATTGGGATAAACTCGGAGAATCCCTAAAGAAATGTGTACAATTACAATTTGAACACTAGCTTTGCCGGACATTCTTCCCCATTTTGCCACCCCCACCATATTACATAGCAAATATGACCTATAGCATTCAACTGTAGTAACGAGGCAATCAAATCACCAGTCTAACTGACTACAAGATTTGAAGAATCAATTTGAAACCACGGCGTGCCATAGTTATTGGAAAACCTCAGCGGAAAGATCAAATGGAAGGCACTGAATCATAGTCTGATATAAGCTTTTTATCTATAATCCACATTATGAAGCCTTTTTCACGAGAGCTAAAGCTCTTTAATATGTACAAGTAGGTACCTCCTTGCCCAATTATGCAGATTCCCCGAGCTGTTGAGCACCTTGCCCTTGCGGGTATAGAACAAAATTAGTTGAACCGTATGAACAACACCATGTTACCTCACTGCATTGTCTTGGTAAGCTTACACTTGGAAATGAAGATGGTCTCTGAGTAATTTAGACTGCATAGTTTCAAGAGCTCAGCAGACCGTTGCTTCAGCACAGGGTTGCATCCACTTTGAATAACAAGCAACAACTTGGCTGCTAGACCTGCCTCAACAGCCACAGATGAGCATTTTTCAGGGGCAAGTTTGCACACTGCCCATAGAATCGACAAGGCAAATTGAGTGCAGCTCTCTGATACCTTCATGAGCAATTTGACCACATTTGGGATGGTGCTACGGCAATCCATCAATGCCAATGCTCCCTCTGGAAGGGTAGACAAGGCTTCAAGGATAACCAAGGCTAATTCTAAGCACTCAGCATTCAAGTTGGGCAATACTTCCACCAATTGGGGGATTGCCCCAATACCAACAATTGAGTTCCTCAGTGATTCATGCGATGAAATCAGCTTGAGTAATCTCAGACCAGACAACACCCCATTGGGATGTCTCTTATCTTTGATTAGTCTCAGTAATCCTACCAAAAGACTCAAACTTGACAAAACTTCACACTCTGAATCCTTCCCTTCCATCAATATCTCAAGCAGTTTCGTACAATTTATCTTGGTATCAATGGATCCCTCATTCAAGGTATCCACCATCAGGGAAATCTTATTGGGTTGCATCAAATTAGCCTTCCCATCTGAGTTCAGATCTAAGTGTACCAAAATGCCTACTGCCTCAGAAGCAACAACATGTTTGGTGAAAGGACCCAACAGTGAAGTAATTAAACTAACACCGCTGTTATCTGTCACTGTTTTCTTGGCTGAGTCATGGGCAGTGACAACTTGTCTGAGCTCCTTCAAAGCTTGAACTCTAGCCTCGCCTTTAACCTTCTTCAAGGTTTCTAAAATCTCCAAAACCCTTCCTTGTACATCCTCCGACCTCTTTTTCATAGCCAAGTACTTTTGAGAAAACCAACTGTAAATCAGCTGGTGAAGAGTACTGTTAGGAGTGATTGAATCATCCCACAACTCTTGCATTGTGGTGGGGCAAGTGAAGTGCCCCAAAGAGAACCATTTGAGAATATTGGACCTCTCATAGGTTTGCCCCGTGCAAAGGGTCACTGGATCTTGCATGGGCTCCAAAGAAATCGGACAAATGAACACTGAAGGAACTTCAATTGAATCAAGCTCCTCCATCATTTTCTTCAGACTCAACTTCTTCTCAGTGGCACCGCCATGAACCACCACCCCACCTCCACCACCCAAAATCCCATCTTTAACAGCAGTTTCCAGATCCAACACCTGCCCACCTCCCCCAACATCAAACTCTTCCGCCCTCCCCCTAGATGGCAGATACATGGGCATTTTTGCTGACCCTTTTAGTCAAAAATAAACCTAGAAAAGAATATCTTAAATATAGAAGCCCCTTTTGAACAAGAAGGGGTGTGCTTCAAAGCAGCAGCATCACATTTAGAGGCCAAAGATGAAGCGTGTGGATGAAAAAAGAGAAAAGAAAAGAACAGTCTTTGCACTCTTTTGTCTTCTCTCTTTTGCTCATTGACAATTACAACCAGGATTTGACAGGGGGGACATCTTTTTCTTTTATCTGAACTCTTTTTCTCTGGTCAAAAGAGCCATAGTGCTCATTTTCACCATCATTATCATCATCAAAGACTATAGTTACAGGATCTTTTTGCAATATCCCTTCTCTAAAACCAAAGCTATACACTTTCTCACTTCCCCTTCAAGCTCCAAAAGATTGAAATCATTCCAATCCACAAATCAACAAAATATACCAAAAGCAATCAAATCCAAGAAAATAAAACCCCACAACATAAAGAAAATCAAATTCCCCAAATTACCACAGAACCAAAAAACAAAAACTCTCCAAGATTTAAACTTTGAAACCCACAAGTTTCAGATCAGGGAGAGAGAAACAAATACAAAAAGAAGTTAAGAGAAACCTTACCCAGAAGTGAGAGAGAATAAAAGGGGAAAAAAAGGGAAGAACAGCTACCTCTTTGAGTGTGAGCCCCCTACACCTCCTACAGCCCGATGGATATGGGGCAAGTTATACCTGGAAACCCTACAAAAATAGTTATTCTTTTTTTTTCTGGCATATATTTTAGTTTCCCTACAAAAATACTCCAACTTCATTTTTAATTTATTTCTTACAATTTTCAAACTTTTCCAGCATATTTGACGTCATGTTATTAATACATCTTTAATAAACTTTCAACAATTCAATGTGATTTGTTGTCTTACATTCAATATTTTCATCTACAATTTCTGAAATATAGAAAATACTCCTATTATTATAGTACTTATATAAATTTATTTGGATAAAGCAAAAAATTACGTTACCGGCGATAGACAGTAATTTGACCAGAGAACCTCGTGGACCACACGTGTATTGTGATCCAAAGTCCAATGCCACCGAGATACCCGGTTTTTTAATTTTTTTTATATTTTTCTTAAAGAGAAAATAAAATATTATTATTCTTTATTACCTTCTCGTCGAATTATCTGTCTTCTAGTATCTCTTTTACATCGCTCTGTAAAAAAATTATCAACTAAAATAATTTCATTTATATTTTAAAAATAATTTTTTTGTTAAATATTAAACTATATTTATGTGTCAAAACTTCATAGTTTATACTCTTTAAAATATACTTACTAATATTAAAATAAATTTTAAAAAAAATTTAATTTAATTTAAATTATTTTTAAAGAAAATAATAAATAATCTGAGACAGAGCAATTACAAATTTGAGGTGAGAGTTATTAGCTTTATTGAAGAGTAGGTTAGAGAGTCACGGATGAATATTGGGTAATTATAGAAAAGACGCAACGACGGGTCAGATGGTCAAACTGTAACGTGCGGCGTAGTCTTGAGGATGTAAACTATGAGTCTTTTCTAATTTTCATCACACTTTTCTACGTTATATAAATATCCTTTTAAATATTTCATAACTGTTATCCTCTGTAATAATTGATATTTAGTGTGAAATTATATAAAATTTTTATTTTAATGGTCAGAATAAAATATGTATATTTATTAATAAAAAAATAATAAAAATAGTAATTTGATTAATATAATTTTATTAATTTTTTAAAAATATATAATAATAATTTTTTTCATATTTTAAAATAATTTTAAGTCTTGAATTTTGAAATAACTATTTTTAGTATATTTAGCAATTAAAATGAAATGGAGTGAGTAATTAATATTGAAGGTAAAATATAAAAAGAGATATACTTTTAGTTATATGAGATGAAATTATGATTTGAAATGATGAAGTTGAAGTTTTATTTGGACATGTAAATTTGAAATTCTTAAATTGTATATTTTTCTAATGAACATAAAAATTTCATAAGTTGTGAAAACTATCAAATAATCACCAATTCTTATACAATCTTACCAAAAAAGTAAAAGTTCATAGTAAAGTATAACACACTCTCACAAAGTCATTCTAAAAAAAAATTATAACATTTATTTATCAAACTTTAGTTCAATAAAAAGTAAAATTAACCATTAGTTGTTACAATGTATTATTTTTTAATATAATCCTCCCAAGTAATACAGACAATCTCTTCGCGTTGAGCAATCATTTCTCGATCAAATGATCGAGAAGACAAACCAATATTGTTACTTTGAGTCGTTTGTTGGTATATATAAAATGGTAGTTTTTTCTTTTACATAATATAAATTTGTGGGTTAAAATTTATATTTAAAAAAGTACATCTCATGATTTGGAATTTTAAATCAAGACTTTTTGAGAATTTAGTATTTCATCTCATGATTTCAAAATTGCATGTCCAAACGCTAATTTCATCTCATTATTTCAAATCACAAGATGAAATCGTCTGTCCAAATGCCTAATTAGTACAATGAACAATTAAAAATGAACGAAGAGGTAGAAAAAAAATTAATTTTTCATATTATGTTAGTATATTATATGATTGTTATAACGATATTTTTCTAAAACAGTCATGAAATATCTGAACAAATAACACTGTTAAAGAAAAATATAATCGTGCTATTAATGTAGTTATATTTTACATTATTAAATCAGCCAAAGAGTATTATAAATAAACATCTTTTAAACATAAGTTTGTATTATTTAGAAAAAAATTATAATAAGTAAAAAAAAATCTAATTATACAAAAATCTCATATAACAGTAAATACAACTTGAATTATTTCTTTTTATTTCTCATTTTAGTTTTAAAGGTGAAAGAAAAAATGTTTGGACCAAAAGAATAAAGGAAATGTACCTAAACCCTCCAATATTGACTTAAAAAATGAAACCGTTAAGATGTAGATATTCTTATAAGGATTTTATAATAATATAATGTTAAAATTCTAAAGAAGATAAGAGAGTTTACCATACTTTTATTAAAGATGTAAAGTAAAAGCATAAAACATGTCATTCGTGTGCATTATGGAATTGTTACTTCTAATCTGTTGCAAGGCTTGATTGAAAATAGTGGCCTATTTATCTATTAAAAAGGCCAATCATGTCTTGTGAAGCATTTTGCGTTCACGTAGCGTTTAGGAAGAAATTATATCTCTAAATAATGTGATATAAGATTATTAAAGAACATAGTATAATAGATGAGATTGTTTTTCTTTTAATTAAAGGTCTCGAGTTTGAATTCTCAATATGAAAAAAAAATTGGCAAGGAGTACTTTCTCCTAAATGAAACCCTATTCGGCGTGAATCCCGATTGATCGGACTCCAATGCTTGTATTTGATACCGAATCGGAAACTAAAAATAAAATAAAATAGAATTCAGAAAATCTACTCTGATGCAAGTGTTAGTAGTTGATTTCAAAGTTCGAATCATTGACTTATAATTCACATGAAGATAATTTTATTATATCAATCCAAATTTACGTGACACATTTCAAAATTCAAACTTCTAAATTTACCGTGAATTCGGACATAGAAGCTTTAAGCTTTTGAAAATAAAATTTATACATTTCAAAACTACGTAAAAAATACTATGAATCACAATAATTTATAATTTAAAATATTAAAAGGCATATTAAAAAAAATCGATCAAAGAAAAATATGATTGATTTTCGAGATTTTAATTATGCCACGTAAATTGGGATGAATGAAATATTTATCTACTACTCATAGTAAAAAGGGAGGGAGTACAAAGCAAATAGTGTATATTCAATCCAGGGACAGATCCATCCTTATGATACCAAATTTATCTGAAAACACAATACTTTTAAAGCGAAACATAATATATAATAAAATAACAGATATGAATTCATAATCTTAAGTAAATATTAAAAATTTTAAAAACTAAACTCACAATATATAAATTCTGTATCCATCCCTGATTCAATCGTATATTACATAAATCTTTGCATTAAAATAAAACTCATTAAAAAAAAATTACAACAAAGAAATAAGAATAAAGTACAAAATATTAGAAGGGGGAGTGGGTTTTAGGGAGAGTTGGAATTGGGGGACCTTTGCCTTTTTAAAAAGTGGCAGCTAAGCAAATTGACTGGTCAATAACTAGGACAGAGTGTGCTGTATGTGTGTGTATATGTTTTTGTGTACTCTATGCTTTTATTTAATTATATATTTAATTTTTTTATATTATCCTTAATTCTTATTTTTTGAAAAAAAAAAGCCTGTTTTATTTTTTTAATTTTTTTTGGTTGATTTATTTATTTAAACATATTTTAGCAGTCTTGGAGTTTGACTGGATCGCTTTTAAGTGAGTGCGTTCCCTCATGTACCCAGGGAATGGCGACATTGACACGTGTCAATTGGGAAATGTTCGTCCCTTACTTCAATTAACTTTTAGGTATTATTCTAATTTCACCCCCTTAACTTTTATGGTTGCACAATAAGATACCTCTAAATTTTTCTAGATAATAATAAAAAGATTGAAATTATCGAAATAATTTGTTAATGATGACAAGAAATTCTATGCAATTTTGAAAAGTGAAAAAAGATGCATCCACAAAGCTATTAAGGATGAACTATATAACTTTTGATTATTCTATCAGCCAAAAAGGACAAAACATGACATGAATGGATTTTACTTTATCATGGAAGCTTTTTTTGGTTAGGTTCAAATTATATAAGAGCCACTAATCAATTTTATATCAAATTATATGTGACGAAACTCTACCTTTTCTTTTATATTTTTTTTTTTCTAATTTCATTTTTTAAAAAAAAGCTCTAATACTCCTTTTCAAAATCTCATATCAAAATGAGAGTGAAAAATTAGCCGCAATTTAAAGTTGAGTTTGAGAATTCAACTGTTGACATGGTTTTTGGGGTTAAAATTCAATGAAACAAAATAGTGAGGCTCAAAGCCTTTGGGTCATCAAAAGAGGTGGGATTAAAGCCAAGTTATTTTCGAATACAGTGATAAAAAGAAATCAGTAAGGATACTAAAGTTTTAAGAAGAATGAGTGTAATAATTCACGGACGGTTGATCGTTGAACTCAATTCTGAATCAGGTTAAAACGGACAATTTTTGCAATTGAACTTGATCAATAAGAAGTGGTTATACGATTTCGATACCTCCCCTAGTATGATGGAAGGACAATTAATATGTTGAGTCCCTAAAAGGTTTAGGTGAATATAATTATTTACATATTACTTGCAGTTGAATTTGTAAATAAATTCACACTTCATAGGTTAACAATTTGGATATTTCTACTAGTGAAAAAAAAAAAGTGAATGAAGGTAATTAAGGAAATTAAAACTCCTTTCAAGTAACTTGAAAATCAGTTTATACACCAAAAATCAAATCAAATTATTCAATATTAGGCAGTCTAAAGTCCTAGTAATTCTATCCTCTTATCCATTCAAAAGCATATTTATTTGTGATTTAAAACTTTGCTACCCCTTTTCCCTTTTCCTCTCCTTGGATGCTGGAAACTTTTTTAGTCAAATATCCATATTGAAATCTTTGCTTTCTTTTTCTTTTCTCCTCTTTTATAAGTTTTCTCAATATTCTGCACTTCAACACAATATTTTTTTAAAATTGCATTTAGGAAACATAAAATTATAGATATAATATATAATATAATTTTCTTTGGAGGATTATATTGATTCATTAGTAACATTTAAATTCAATACTTTAATATAGGATAAAAGTGCTATTAAATGTACTAATTTCGGTTCCAATCTTGGAACACATTAAGACTAGTTTGATAGTAAAACATTATATTTTGAAAATCAAAAGCAAATAATTTCGAGAAGAAATACATCTTTAACTGAAAAAATTGTAAGCATAATTAGAACTGAGGAAAGTTTAGGGGCTTCACTGGATTATCTTTAAAGTTAAGGGGTAAAATTAGTATTAAATGTAAATTTAATCAAGTACTTAGTAGCGAGAAATGATTTTTTAGTTCTTTTTATATATATATTTTTTGTTTTATGACTTTTTTTATAAAAGATCATCATTTTTACGTTTAAGATATTAAAAAAAATCATTTTCTTCTATTCAATTTGTAAAAAGGTAAGAGATTTTATTTCTTTCTATAGTATTTTCTCTTTTCAATTTATTTATCTTACTTTTCCTTTTATTTTTTTTTTTAAAAAAAACCTCTTTCCTTTTTTGATAATTTCTTTTATTTTAATTTTCCATAATGTTATGTTTAAGACTAGATAATTAAAAAATATTTGATATATTTTATATTTTGTGTTAAATTACAACTAGATAAATAAATTAAAAGGAAGGAAGTAAGACGTATGAGTAAATTAACACACTATAAAAAAAATAAAAAATATAAGAAGAACTGTCTAAGCTAGAAGCTTTTTGTTTTAAATTATTTAGTACTGTTTGTTGCATCATTCAACAACTTATATTTTTTGAAAAAAATAATTAAGTGGGGAACTGGGAAGCTAATATTTGACTAATATTCTTTTGATAGGTCACAGATGGACTCTCTTCTTTCTTCATTTAAAAAAAAATATTGTGACATTAATTTAATTATTAATTAATTAGTGATCCTAGCTACTTGCACAATCATTAATTGTAATGAAAATACTCTGTTATTTTACTTTATGTTATTTCTTTTTTGGGGGGTGCGGGAGTTAAAAAATCATTCTATTGGTTGCTTTGTTTTATTATTATTATTTTTTTCAGCCATATAATTTTAATATATATCTAATTATTATGTAGATTGATTAAACACATAAAATCTTCATTATTCGTATACGTATAACTCTATTTTTAAGTAATACTAATATGTTGGAATACTTGGAATTTTCTTTTTCTCCTTTACACCACATGACCATTTTGCATATACAACTATGAATTTGTTTTTTTATCACAATAATAATTCTTGTATATAGGCGTAGAGAATATTTCACATAAATAAGAATTAGTGAGTTAGTTGTTGATTAATTAAACAACACGTATGGCTTCTAAGCTCACCATAACAACCACTAACATGAGATGTGATGTAATTCTTTTAATCTTAAAATGCCTAAACAACAATATTTAATAGCAAAATAATTGTACATCCTCAAGGAATAATACACTTCTATTAGATCCCAAGTATAAAGGACTCTACAATTTAGAGGGGATTGGACTCTACCGTACACCACTTGGCGTAGTCATGATATATATATAATTTAAATATTATAATAAATATAGAAAAAATATTTGTTGAAGAGGGTTTGGATGAACCCTTCTAATCACTTGGCTCCGCCCCTGACGGTTGACACCACTTTAGTATTTTCTAATTTGGAGCATCTCGATACGATCAAGGATGTTCCCATCTTAATCAGAGCTCTCACGTTTGAGTTTCTTTGAATTTCTTTTTGTTGGGACGCTACCTTTAGAAATAAATTCTGTAATGAAGCAAATATAAATCTAATCGGGCCTCAATTTGAGGATCGAACATCGTCCATATATTTTTAGTGGTATGAGTCATATTTATTGTGTTGGAGTATATGTGTATTTTAATATTAAAATTATAATATTAAATGCATGATAATAAGCGGAAATAAAGGGGAGAAAGTGGTGTCATTCTTTGTAACTCATGTAACCACAATAGCATTTTCTCCATATTATATCCTACTAATTATCCCATTACACCTCAAATAACTTTCCCACCTTCTTGACATTTACTTGTGGAATAAATCCTACACTATATAAAGGACGTCTTCTTTCTTGTAGTATGTAAAAAGAAGAGAAAGATGAGAAGTATGAGAAAGTATTTTGAGGTTAATATAGTGAAAGAGAGAGTTGAAACAAAGAAAAATATCATAAGTCTTCAACTAATTCACTATACACGAGAGTAATTTTTATGCCAAAGAAAGGTGTTCTAACGGTGGAGCTTGGACTCTTCAACTAATCCGGAGTTGTTTGAGTCATACGACGTTGTGGGCTGGTGTGTCCTGGAATGGACAAGTCAAAAGTATTGCTGCTGAATCAGTGAAGATTACACCGGGCTTGAATCTCCTAAAAAAGAGCGAGATATCCACGCATTAACATTAATATTTATTTATTATTTTTATGTATTTTATTTTTCAACTGTTATTTATGATATATTCACCAACATATTGTTTATTATAATTTTATAAAGTTCTATATAAATATATTATCTCATATAAAAAATATTAAGTTCGGATAAATTCGATTGGAAGGACGGATCCACCCCTATATAATAGAGATGGCAGACAGGTGAAGTCTTCTCTTGTCGCAGTGTTACCCCGTTTTGCTCAAACTCTTCTTGTCATTTACATCTTGTCTGGTCCTGTTCCGTTCGAAGGATAAACTGTTTAGATTTGACCAGATAAATATTTATCTTGATCTTTGATAAATAAATACTATTTTAACAATATTTATAGATAGAAAATGCTATTCAGTGTTAAATCAGATAATTCTAATGTACGTGGCATTGTTTTAAAAAACAATTTAAATAATTTTTTTTTTTAAAATTTGTGAATTAAAATACTCATTAACTATTTATGTGACTAAATCATATTTACTAAAAATAAAAAAAAATTTAAAAATTAAATTATTTCTAATAATAAAAAATAATATTATTTTAAAAACGAATTATTGTACTAGAAAATTGAACAGAGTGTCCACCACGGGGATTGTTATTCTTTTTTTTTTATTCCATTATTATTATTATTATTATAAAGTTTTTGGAAAAATAGGTTTCTTTTATTTATAGGTGGCGCAACATAACCTTCTTGCCCTTTCACGTTTATCGGTCTCTTTTTCTTCACCAAAAATATCATAATTTTTCAATTTTTAAAGGCAGAACAAATTTATTAGAAGTAGAGATTTGAAATTGATGGTTAATTATTGTTAAAATTATTGGAATGTTGATTATCTGTGATTAAACTTTAGTTGATTTAATAATTTGCATTAAAATCTCAAAACTCTATTATTAATTTTTAGAAAGCATTGAAAAAGACAAAATGATTTTCTCGATTGGATGTTATTTGACTAAATTGGTAATCGAGGAGTGTTTGTGTAAGCGTTTGGAGTTTTTGTTTTAATATTTTCATTTGGAGCAGCAAATACGAAGTGATTTGATTTGAAATTGAAATTATAAATTCAAAAAATATTTTAGTGAATAATACAATAATAAAATTTGCGATCAATTTAACAAATTAGATAGTTGCGTAAACATAAAGACATACCAAACTGAAGGGATTTATAGCCCTTTTCGGACAACATAAAATTGTTTTTGCTTAAAAAAATTTGCTAAGCACCTCAAATAATTTTTTTTTAAAAAAAACTATTAATTTTTCGATAAGTTGACCAAACATGTTATAAATATATCAACACTAAACTTCATAGTTACTCCTACTTATGATATGTCTTTAAGTTGTACTTCTTATTGACAATATTATGGTGTAGAATAATTAATGTAAATTGATAATACTAACCATGTGGTAATTAGTAGCATAAGTTTTAGTTTGTTATTTAAAAATATATATTAAAGCTAGCCACTCATCTTTTTAAAAATATATATTAAAGCTAGCCACTTTTTAAATTGTGGCTTGTGTGATTCATCACCCCGCCTTTAGAAAAACCATATACTAATATTAAATGTCATGCATAATTAATTATTAAAAGTCGACATATCAAACTATATAATATAACAAAATTATCACTATGTAATGGGGCGTATTATCTTGTCATTTAGTTTTTGTTTCCGTCTCATAATGTTTGGTCGCTTTACATGTTACAGTAATTAATTTGACCATCATTATTACGTAAATATATTACTTTATATTTAAAATTTACATAAAATATAATCAGAAGTTGAATTTATTTGGTCTAAATTTTAAATGAGAAAAGTATAAGAGACTCGTGATGAAAAACTTATTACTGCAACTTCACTCTGAAAGAAAAATATATAAAGCAATAATTTGATAGATGATTAGCAGTAGGTTTTATTAACTATATTAATAGACGTGTAGCTAGGTTAATACGAATTTTATTTTTTGCTATTACCTTCTCATGTGGACATGTTTATTTAATTAATTGCCAACTAAAAGGATGATATAAGAGTGAGTTGTAATTTGGTTGCTTAGTTCATATAAGTCATTTGTGTGTGTGAATCCGTAATTTAGCCTGTTTGGGTCCGGCCATCACTAGCGATTATCATCATGCGGATGTTTCAAGTTCGAGGCATGTCATTGATAATGCTTTTCTTGAGGATATATGACCCATTTTAGGTATATTATCTAAATTCAACAAGCCGTTTTTTTTAAAATACAAATTATGAATAGTTAGAAAAAGAACAAAATTAGGAGTAGAAATAATAAACAATAATTTAGTTGCAAAAAATTTACAACTTACCTTCATGCCCATTTCTCATGTAGGCGAGCTCGTTCGCTCTTTTTTTTCAAGCTTTTTACAAATTCATTAATGAAGGAAGAAAAAGTAGAACTTTGTACTTTCTTTTAAAATATTATTTATAATTTTTCTAACACTTTCTGTCAGAAATTTCTCTATTATCATTATTTAAATTCGAAGCTCTGATTAAGAACAGAAAAATCTCATTCATCCCATGATACCCTGCATAGAACCCAAGAATTTAAACTATTTTTTTTCTTTCTAAAAGGAAGTTTGGTTAGCCGTTGATGACGATAGGTTGTTACAACTACGTAAAACCCAACCAAAAGGTCTCCAAACAATTTAATTCCCATAGACTTTTATTCTTAGAAAAATATTTCTTTTTTTTTTAATTGTTTACTATTTTTTTCTTCATAAGCCAACAAGATAACATGTCCAAAACATCAAATGGCAAAATAATGAATTGAGAAACAATCACAAAAATAGTTAGTATTATTAGACAAACAAACATTAGTTTTGGGAGCAAGTCTTTTTGCCTTTTCAACTTCTCATCAAGACACATGCATGCTCCCTTTTCCAAGTCCCACCATTTTAAGACTACCATGTCCCACAATTTGACTTGTTTTTCACATAAATTTTTGTGTCCACCCAGGGATACATATCGACGGAGTCAAAATTTTCACTAATAAATTTAAAATATGAAGATTCTGATTCCGTTAAAATATGAAGAAGTAAAAACACAAAAAAGTTAAAGAAAGTTCAACATATAATATATATACATAAAAAAATAATTTTAATCATATATAAATAATGTAATTTTTCACCAAAGAAAGTTCGAATGAACCCCTCAACTCTATCTGGCTCCGCCCCTGCTCCTAAACCCTCCTTTCTTGAATTATTGGAACACAACAAAAGGTCTAATGCAAGACTAATTTTTCATCAGTTTATTAGAGGAGCAATTTATATCATGAGTTTATAGGAAAAATCTCTTCCTCATACCTCTAATCAATTGTCACGTAATAAAGTCTAATCACCCTCCCATTCACCATAAAAGAAAAAGGAAGAAGAATGGAAATGATATAATTTTCTTACATTTCAAATTTCTTTGGTTGTATGGGTGTGAATGATGTAAATTTGAAACAAATTACCCTTGAATATAAACAAAAGCAGATACAATATGTCTATTAATTATTACAATGACATAGTTGTCAATTAATTATGAAACTGTGACATGTCAAGAATATGATTTTTTTTTCTTTCTCTCTATTCTATTTTTAGCAGTCCAAATTTGGCTCAATACGTCTATTAAGAGAAAGAGGAGAATTAAAAATATAATTCATTTAATGAAATAAATTAAAGTGGTTCGTGAAGTATTCGTTACGGCAATATCTGAACAAATTTATTGACTTTTGTGTTCAAGAATATACTCCATCCATCCGTTTCAATATAAGGGGTATAACACACCTCAAATTACTCACTTTCTTTTAGAAAGTAAAATGCATTTTTACCATCTAACCTTAAATAAATACTTTAAAAAAAGATGTAGCTCTTTGTAGTAGTTTATAAATCTCTCTTCATTTAAATAAGGGTAAAATTGGAAGAACAATATTAATGCTATAAAACACCACTTATTTTGAAACAAACTGAAAGACTAAAACACCACTTATTTTGAAACGGGGAGAGTATAAAAGAGAGAAAGATAGAATCACATTTGAATGTTTATTTGAGGTATGAGATTGAATTATTTACACATCCAAATTATGAGACACGACATTTCATTTAGTTATTGATTTAAATTAGGATCAAAATCTAAGTGAAATGCAACGTCTCATTGAATTATTATATGTTTTGAATAACTCTCATCTCATAAACTAATTTTTAAAATTAGACTCAGATTCTAATGTTTAATTCTTTTTAAAAATAAAAAATAAAATGAGTCTCACTCACATCATAACATTAAAACATTGGTACGACTTGTGTGCTATATAAATAGCAAAGTCACTATACAATATATGACAAAAGATATTCTTAATCTAAATAGTATTCTTTAATTGAAATTTTCATTCGTTTGACACGTCACTTAGTTCTCTGCCTCTTATAAATTGAAATTGATTCTCAAATATTAATCCGTCTTTATACACAATGACAGAAGTCTCTGTTCACCTCTTATATTTGAATGCACGTCCTTGATGATAATACTACACATCAAGAAAATTAAGCATAGTTAGTGGGATGCTAATTATGTTACTGATAAAATAATATATAAATTTCTTCGTGACTTATACATATTCTAAATTGCAAACCAAACACATTATTAGTTTTATACGTAAATATTTTACCTCTTAACCAACTGACAAACGTGATATTACTTATGCAGAATTTAATCCCGTATAATTCACTTTCAAATCAATTATCAAACCACACCTAAGTGGTAATTCACTTCTACATGTGTCATACTGCCTTTGGGAACTTAACAAATCCTGAATGCCCTGTAGAACTATCAACTAAGCATTTGAATTCAGAGTCCCCCTGCCAAGTGCCAACTCTGGCACTTCAATTTTCAACCAAAGGTTAAAATACGCCATTTACATGACAACAACAGCTCCTGTGAGGAAATTCGATATCCTCGAGGAGATGCACACATGCATATCATTACCGGAATATAAAGTTTATGAGTTCGAAATATTATACATTTAAATCTTCACGAGGCAAGAATAATTATATATACTCTTTCTATTTTTTGGTTAAATTGGTCAATTAATATATTTATTCTTTTTGGTACACAAAATCATTAAACTAGATATTTGCGTACTTTTGCTTATAACAACTAAATGAGATCTAAATGTCAAATGTCAGTTTACATATATAACAACACATCACTATAACAACCACATAGAATAATTTGCAGACAAATGCTGCAACTGTAAAAGAGGTTTGACCGTATATATAATTTAAATTAAAATTATTGAATTCAATCGATCTCGTAATTTCTAATGTACATTACGTAAGGAAAGTGATCTTGGGTTTAACTCAACCCAAAAACTAACTTATGAGGGAAGAATTATTCAAGTCTACTACCAATCTCATTAACCATCAATGTGAAACTTTTATCATTCTTCGACACATTCGCTCCGACAAAATATGTAGCATTCGAGGTAAAAATAAGAAGTCTTCTGGTGCCAAAAATTCTTCAAGGTAAAAGTCACATGTTACTTACTTTCACTAGAACCCGGATGGTCGTGGAGGCCTAAAAGGATTTTCATTAATAACGAGGATTCATAATATGAAACAAAATGATTCAAATGACTATCAGGGGCTACCTTTTTTGTTCTTCATAATCCAATTTCCATTAATTAGTTATGTGAGTACGTAAATTACTTTAGATCCGATTAATTTTTTTAGGAGTCTTTTAGCTTCATCGAAGAATTTTTATGTCAGCGAAAAATATAAGAATCTTTATTGAAGATTCATATAGTCGATTTTTATTTGTTTGGGACCGGAGACTGAAGCATATTTTTGTTGTTTCAATGGTGTTTTTCGTAACACCTGTGATTAGTTTGTACATTTGTTTTCATATGTTAATTAGGATCATCATCCAACAATTTGTCTATGTTACTTTTTCAAATAAACTTGATTAATCTAATTGATTAATAGCAGGAGAGTCCATGTAACTAATTAAGTGAATTATCATGTAAGCATTTTGACCAATCGAAAGCCTTCAAGCCAAAATCACATCTAAAGCCACCAAGTACTAATTATTAAGAATGCATTATTTACTAGATATATTTTACCAGAGAGGATTAGTCCATTCAGAACTCAAAAGCAAAATAATTATTGACTAAGCACTCACAAACCCTTAACCTAATCAGCTAAAACTCAAAAAACATAATTAGAATTTGTTCTAATAAAAGTATTGATTTTTTTTAAAAAAAAGTACCTTTTCAATTTTTTTCGAATTTGTGTTCCTATATTGGGCCTTGGTTAGTAATAGTAGAGTCATGACTTGAGTCCAGTAGCTCAAATATAAACAGGCCCAGACCAGGTATGTAGAGGGCATGGCACAAGTCACAAACGTCATTCCATATTGTTTTTTAGTCAAATTTCATACGCGCGCACACATAAATAGTACTCAATATTAAAAGAATATCAAGATTTTTTAGTTTACAAAATATAACATTAATTTTTTAAAAAAAGAGTTTGCTCAAAATTTCATGGATAAAAACGATATAATATGTGTATATCTTGCTTAAAATTTTGTGAATGAAAACTATACAAAATCAATATAAATATGTATATTTCACTTAAGGCTTAAAAAATTTGCTCAAAATTCGGTATAAAATGTATATCTAATAATATAAGATTTTATATTACATTTATAAAAATTTAATACATCTACAACAAATATTTTATACAACTTTCACACAAATTTAATATGAACATAACAACATAAACTTAAATTCATATAACTTTAATATAATTTTATTCAAAACCATATCAAATCTACATTACATCATCCTAAATTTGATATATACGCTCCCCAAGGTGTTCTCTAATTTTTGAAACCACATCCATTTCAAAAATATTTTAATTTTTCAAACCCAAGTTTCAACTTTGAAGCTTCAAGCTTTAGCCACGATGGAATTCGAGATTGAATCTGAAATTTTATTCTAAACTATATCAAATCTACACCAAATCATCCTAAATTTGAGATATAAACTCCCTAAGATGTTCTCAAATTTTTGAAATCACATCCAATCCAAAATCATTTTAATTTTTCAAAATCAAATTTCAACTTTGAAACTTCAAAAATTTATCAATGGTGGAACTCTAAATTTTAATTTACAAAGAAAAATTTAGTAAATTGGAGAAATAAAGGAGAAGGAAGAAACAAAGGAGGGGGAAATAGTTATTTCTTTTTTTTTTTTTTTGGTAAAAAAATATCAATGGTGAAATTCAAGATTTTAATCTACAAAGAAAATTTTAGTAGGAGAAATAATCTTCTTTATTTCTTCTTCTTTATTTTAGTAGGAGAAATTCAAGATTTTAATCTACAAAGTAAATTGAAGAAATAAAGAAGAAGAGGAGGAGGAGGAGAAGGAGAAGGGAAATAGTTTTTTTTTTCCTTTAAAATATGTTATATTTTGTAAATAAGAAAAAATATTGATATGTTTAGTAATTTAAAATATTAAATAGTTGTGGGAGATAAATTTCTCTTTTTTTTTGTCCCCTCACTTTTCAATATACCTCATCTTCATTGTCTCAGTAGTCCTCCATCCCCACCCCACAGCCCTACCCCTTTTTAGTTATCTTTTTTTTTTGGAAGAGTCTAATAATATGAATTCTGATCAATATTTTAAAATATATTTTTTCATCATATAGATATGAGAAAAATTATAATCTATAATATTTTTTATATAATTTTTAAATATCTAAATTTTAATTTTATAATATCAAATTAATCTAATTTAATTTAACTTTGAAAATTAATCAAGCAAAACTCCAAAAAAGCGAAGAGTAACAATTAATCTAAAACAAAGAAATTATATTTAAGGGAGGCTATTTTATTTGATTTTTCAATTTCTCTCTAGAAGATCACAACAAAAATTTGTTACTCTTAATAATGCAAGGCACCTTCATAACAAGTTCTTGATATAGACTAGTCAAAACTAGGTTTCTCCATCACTCTCATGAAGAACAATTTTCAAATATTTTACTATTCTACATGGCGGCTTCCATTTTGGAACATTTTCTCATTATTACTCACATTACGATAACAATTCTATTATAATAGTCTTTTTCTTTTTTTATAATATAACGTGACATTTTAGTATCTTTGTCTCCATTTTAATTTTCATATGCGAAGTCATGATTTTTAATTTATTATAAATTTTAAACTATATTAAAATTTGAATAAATTATTAATGTATAATTAATTTTTCTAATAAAATTATTATATTTAAATTAAAGTTATAGTCTTTGATTGAACTTTTAAATTAAAGATTAGCTTCGCCGGATGGTATGTTGACCATTATTTTATTTTTCTACTTTTATCTTTTCTTCACGTTATCTCAAAATACCATTCATGGAATCCAATCATTTTTGAGAATTTTTTTTGGTGCGTTATAATTTAAAACCTATATTTCTTATTTTGGATCGTCTACAAATGCGATTGCATAATTGCGTAAGCCTCTCTACCAGTGGAAACAATTTAATTTGTCTTCAAAAGTTAGAGGAATAATTGATTTCATTTAATATTAGATTCTGTATTTTATTATTTTCGTGACCAAGAATAAGTCGAATATAATGGAGTAATTAAATTAGGTGGGTGATGATTATTTAATTATAAATAATAGAATTATCTAAAACGCCATATAGCCGCACACTTAGACTCTAATCAACAATAAATTAATCAAACATTGAAGTTTATTTCAAGCAAAAGCTAGTCCAGTTTGAAATTGTTGTTTAGTTTAATTTTCGAGGTCAATTTTTTTTTTAAGGAACAACAATAATATGTTTAGAGAAAAAAAAAATTAAGTCAAAGGATAATACCATTTTGGAGTTTTTTAAAAGCTATCTGTTTGTGTAGATGGCATCTTTGTGGAAGAAGAGGAAGTGATTCACCAGCCGCTAAGAATTCTACTCGAGTGCAGTTATTCATAAGTGCAAGATACTTTACTTACCTTTATAAGTGGATGATTATCATAGATATATCTTGACGGTAAAATTCCACAAATAAGGTTTGAGGAGAGTAGAATATACAAAGACTTTATTCCTACCTGGTGAAAATTAAGAGGTTGTTTATGAAAGACCTCTAGCTCAAGTATCGCATATCAGAGCAGTATGAAAAAACACATAAAGAAATAAAAAAGACGTAGAAAATAATAGAGAAAACATTACATAGCAATAGTAGGAAAACAAATAGTAGTAATAGCGAAATAGGTGTGATAAACAAGTACAAAAAATAATATATAGTAACAGAAAATTAGGAAAAAGAAACTACGAAAATACAGTTGATACTATTACTATGAAAGAAGAAATAGATACACTACGCTAAAGGGGCAGCGAAATAGTTAACTTTTTTAGGCACATTATATATTTATAATATATTATATTAAAAACGTGAAGTCCCTTAGAAATGTTGATTGAACTTTCTATCCTTCATTAAAAGACTTCACAATAGGAAAAATCGTCACTTGCTATTTTCCTTAAATTATCATTTAAAATTATTATGTCTAATTGTTATTTCAAAAATTTCCATAAAGTTAAACAAAATTACATACCAAAAGATTTCATAAAGATTTTCCACGCCTACTTTTTCTTTTACTATTTTCTTAACTGACAATTTCCATGCCTACTATTTGAATATAATTTCATAACAAAAATTCCTTTAAAAAATTTCATACCAGAAATTTCCATAAAGTATTTCCACACCTTTTTTTTTTTACCGAAAATTTTCATAAAGTTAAAAAATTCTCATTCCATGCCTACTGCTACCAAAAATTCCTTACTAAAGTTTTCATTTTTACTTATATTAGTTTTATTGTAGCATAATTTTATTTGTGGTGTACACCTAAGAAAGAAATTTTTTCCTAAATTTTCATCCTTAACTTTTTTTTTTTTTTTAGAAATTATTTTGAATAGTAGTGTTCCACTCCTATAAAAAAATTTATAACTGTATAATTTAATTCATCAACTCTTCTACATCAACAACTTTGATTCAATTTCTAACTTTTGTATGTTTTATATTTTTATAGTTGTCTTAATATCTTATTTTTTCGGTCATGTTTTGAATTTTTTTTCATGTTTATGTTTTGGATTTGAAAAGACAATAGTAATTGCTATGCCAGCTCAAATTGTTTATATTCAGAATAATGTAACTTAAATTGTCTCTTTTAATTGAGTCATGTATATTAAAATTTGTGTTATTTCTAACTAACACTCTTCATCTACTCATATAATCACAAGTTTCAGCTATTCAGGTAGAGTAATCTCCTCATCTCATAAAACTAATTCATTTTTAATAAACTCATAGATTATTATAATTATAACTCTTATGCACAATTTATTTTAGATAAACTTGCAATGGAATTTGAAAAGGATTTCGTGAACGAAATTGTGTCAATTAAGAACTTAACACAATACGATTCTCATTTGTATATTTTATGCTTTTGTGGAAGGAAAATTTTTAAGAGACACACATCGTATTTTTAATACATTTTTATAATAAATACATGATACACGTTTAAAAGCATGAGACCTTTAAAAATATTAATTGAACTTTTTACTCTTTATTTAAAAAATGTACTTATGAATAATAAAAAAAGAAGTAAGTCCAAATAATAAATCTGCACTTCGTTATAAAACATAAAATTCACTTTGCTAGAAATTAGAAGAAGTTGAGATTACTTTCTTAATCAATATTTTCGCCGTGACAAGTAATAACATTTTTTTCTGGAATGATGAATTTTATGATAAAATTAGCATGAATTATCAAAAAAAAAAAACAAACTTAGCTACAAAGTTTGTAGCTAACTCTATCTTTTAAAATATTTGTACTCAAATAAGGTACACACTTTCATCACATGCAAAGCGCATATAATTAGATTAATACAATATTAAAAATGTGAAGGCCCTAAGAAATGTTGATTGAATTTTTTATCATTCATTAAATAATTTTACAATAGAAAAAATTGTCATTTACTATTTTTTTTCAATAATTATCATTTAATTATGATTCTACTATTTAGGACTTTAAAATTAATTATAGTTATAATTATTAAATCTTTACTTGTTTGCAGAATGTAAGAACTCATAATGTTTAATATTTTAAAATTTATTAAATTTTTAATTCTTAAATTTTTTCTTATTTGAGTTATACTAAAAGTCCCAACATTTAATACTTTAAAATCAATTACAATTCTGTTAACTTATATTAATGTTTTACTTACTAAACTTCTAATTATCCATCTTAATTTTTTGTCATTTCCTATTTTTCTTCACTAATTATCATTTTATTATTATTCTAATATCCAGAACTTTAAAATTAATTATAGTTATAGTTATAAAATCTTTATTTATTTATAAAAAGTAAAAATTCCTAAAATTTAATATGTTAAAATTGACTAAAGTTTTTGCTTCTTAAATTTTTACTTATTTGAATTATATTAAAAGTTCTAACATTTACTTTAAAATCAATTACAATTCTGTTAACCTATATTAATTCTTTATTTATTAAACTGACTAATTGTACTTACAAATTTTTTTAAACTCATAGTAGGAGAAGAAAAATTAAAAAATGTAATTTTATTATACATTAATATATTTTAAAATTTCATTAATATGCATTAATATGTTGAATTTTTTTTAATATAATAAAAAAAATATACATATAAAAACACAACATACATTTAATTATTTCAATTAATCAAGTGCTCTTGTTATTCACTATCTTTGGTTAAATCTACACCATTTTTTTCTTTTTAATTTATGTGAAGATGTTTGACTAGACACATAGATTAAGAGAAAAAAAAATTGAGTTGAAATCATCTCATAAAGGGTGAAATGAAAATTTAAAATTAAGTTATTACTAAATATTTAAAGTACAAAACTCATAGCGAAATATCATTCACCTTTTTATCCTTTTAAAAATAGAGTTCAAAACGTGATAAAATAGTTATTTAATTATTTATCTAATATTTAAAATTTTAAAATTAACTAAATTTTATGTATTAAATCCTTCCTTATTTGATATATAAAAAATATTAATATTTAGAAATTTAAAAGCGATTAAAGTTTTATCTTTAAAAAAATAATTACACGTTGAATAAAATTGTACTTATAATGTACATCAATCTTATGTTTAGAACTTTTAAAAATATAATTTGAGAAAAGGGCAACTAGGTGCAAAAAGCATCCCGTGTTAATAGGATCCGGATAAAGATCGCATCCCAAGGAGTGTGATATAGATAGTCCACCTAATGCAAATATTAATGATTGTTTTCACTAATTTTAATAAGTGTTTTAGTTTGGATGACCATAATAAATAATGTGTTTGTGATATGATGTCAAATTATTAGTGCCAAAATAAGCCAAGAATAACTCACAATATTATTTTGTAAGTGCTAATTGTTTAAACAAATAACTTATACTACATATTTTATTCTACTATACAACTTTGTACCAAAATGCATCTTCGTAATGCCAATATTTCTATTAAATGTTTATTTATTAATAAATTTTTTATAATAATTAACATAAAATATACTTGCATTTAAGTACTCATCTAAAAACGAATGATTATTTTACTTTTCAATCAAACGCTATTTCTATGACGTTTTTGTTCGTTGAAATAAGTGTTAGAACAAACTGAAAAAAGAACTATTAGATTTGATCAAACTCTTAAACATAATCAATTATCATTTTGAAATTCATAATTTTCTTTCTAAATTTTATATTGTTACACAAATATATTTTTTAAATAGTATTTATGTTATTTTTTAAAATTTATTTTTATTAATACAATAGACACACGCAAGACGCGTACGTTAAAATTAGTATTTAAAAACTCGGGAAAACTTCACTCCTGCTGGTAATTTTATTTGGACGTTTTTAGCCAAAATATATGAAATTAATATCACAAGCGACCGGATGAAGTATTTGGTAATTATTTTGATTGGTAATTTTTTTTATTTCATGTATGACTAGTATATTTAATTTTAATTAATTAAAATCCTTATTTTTGGTCTTTTATATAAAAAATATGTTATATTTGACTTTTTATAAACTATGTTATCATTAAATATAAACTAATAATTTAAAAAATAATTAATTAAGTGATGAATGTGATTAACAATTATAATAAATATGTAATATTTACGAGCAAAAAGATCAAATGCTCACTGTCGGTGAAACTAAATCCCATATTTGAAATACATAAATTGCCGAATTATTTTATGTTTTCTATTATAATCCCATTAATTTAATATAAAAACTTATTCACAGTTTTACACTTCATATGGATTATTGTTACGCATCGTATATGTACGAAAAATAATGAGAGTGACGACACGTGGCATTACAAACAATTGTTGAACAAGGCACCGAGAGCATGGGGGCTGGAGACTAGATTGCAGTTTTCTCCGAGACAACAACGGAGGGGTTATTATCTCATAAAGGATGAGAATCGGGTAGCCATCGTCTCTGGTGACGTGGCGTAAAAGAAAGCAGGGGATAAAAGTGTTAGAATGCTTAGGTGTGTGGACGAATTCATACGGATTTGAGTAAGGTAGAAAAATTGGCTGGCACCTTCCTAACTGTCAATCTGGACGTGTGGGACAAGGACATAGGGCGTAATACTTTAGGGCTCCCGTGACATTCCCTTATTGAATGAAGTGTAGACTTTGTAGCCTATAAATAATCCACCCTCCTCTCTTGTAAAGGGATTCAGACTCTATTCTCTCTGAAACAAGGATATGACTATGCACTATTTTCTTGGGCTCCAAACATGGTCCTTTACTTTGTCTTGATTTAGCTTAAGTTGTTTGAAATAACTACTCTCGAGCCAAGGGCTAAGATTTCGGGGTCGTTTGCATTTGCATCGGAAACACTCATATTTGCTTCTTTATATTGTCTTGCTAGTTTATACTACGCTTTGCTTGTTTTCGTCACATATTACTAACCAAACTGTTAGTAAATCAAATCTAAAACAAAGTTGAATTGTAACGTGTGTTTTTGACCCCTTATAAATTCAACTGTACCGGATAAACAATATATATTATATTTCATTGTTCTATATTGTTTGAAGAATATAACGTTTGAATAAATTATATTATTTTATGTCATTAAATAATATCATATATTAATAATTTGAAGGACAAATTAACTTATAAAAAAAAGGTAGGATACAAGTTAGAGCTATCATAAAAAAGTTAGGCCAAAGAATAAAATAGATAATTAGATAATAAGTAAAGACAAAATAAGAAGAAAAAAACAACTTTATCAATGCGATCACACCAAATCGATCGTCATATACAATTTTCATCATTAAGTAACGGTGAATTTAATGATACGATAAAATAAAATTTAAATAGCAATAAATAAATATTATATTTAAAATAACAATAAAATACAACACAATAAATAACAATCATCCAAACAAGTGGTGCATTCCGTACAATGGTGGGATATCCCGAAATTACTAGTTATCTTGAAATTAATTAATATTTTAAATCAAATATAAAATAAAATTAATTTTAATTTTTTTAAATATATTATTATTCTTATCTCAAATATCAAACGTTTTTTCAAATATAGTAGCTCTTCGATATAATTTACCAAACCCTTGAGTAGTCGTCTTGTTGCTGGTAGATGCGACTACGTGAGTTGACAACAATACACCGCGGTCCGTGTAACCTTTGGTCCCATCAATTAAAACTTATAGCCTAATTGGTGGGCGCCCATCGTTTTAAAGTTTGGAACCGTTAGGCGCTAAGTTGGAAATTCACAGCCGCGGACCACACTATTTCTTCTTAACAAATTAATTAAGAAATTGCACGTTTACAAAAAAAAAAAAAAAACAAAACAAAAAAAAAAAAAAAAAAATTATGAATTGCATGCTCAGATTATTTCATATGATCGCGGAGTATATAGATATCTTGAGTTGAAGTCTTCATCTATTATCGAGAAAATTTTTTCTACGATTGACTTATAAAAAAAAATATACTCAAATAAGATGGTCATAAACTTCAATAATATGAAAAGTTTGAAATGATAACAGCTAAACAAAAGAAAGAGCAAGAAGATACAAGTTATAACTGTACTTAATTTAATTTTTTTAAAACTTATAGTTAATAAGACATAATTTTCTCTACCTAATTCAATATTTTGAGCCACCAAGATGATTCAATTATCTTGATCAATAGGTCTGATCCATTAAAACCAAATTGAGCTAAAATAGATGGGAACGCTGAATCATCAGGTAGACTTAATGAGACATAATTAACAAAGAACAATTCAATGCTTAAAAGTTAATATAGTCCTGTCAACAATGTGTAGCCAACGCGTCAACTCTTATCCTTTATTAATTACTCTTCATTGTTTTAATTTATTTTTACGATGTTTAACTTTTCATAAAATTTAAGAAAATAAAATATCTTTTTGAATTTTCGATAATAACAATAACGAATCTAGTGTAATTCTAAATTAAAAAAAGGTTCTGAGAAGAGATAGAGCGTACGCAAATCCTAAATGTTGTTTTCAATAGACCCTCAGCTCAAGAATAAACAAATCAAAGCAATTCAAAAAAGAAAGAAGCGGATGAAATAAATCATGTTAAATATTAAAGTAAAGTAAAGTAAAAAAACATAATACAAGAAAGAACATGTAATCAAGAATCTAAGGACAAGACACTACACATAAATGTACTACGAGTAGTATGGGCAGATTAGATAGACAAAGCTCTACTGCCTAGTAACCTACTACCCTGATTTGTGTCATTCACAAACTCCTATCTAGGTCCATATTCTCGATAAGTTGGAACTATGACATGTCTTGTCTAGTCACATCTTCCCAGCCGATTATGACTTTAAATTAAAAATATGTGGAGTGCACTAAAATACTTTTTAATCTTGTGATATTAAATATGTCGTATGAAAACTTAAAATTAAAGATATATATATATATATCAAATGAATTTAAAAAAAGAAGTAAGATGAATAAATTAAAATGGAGGGAGAATTAAATTAAATATCAACAAATATATTGATATATTGTCATCAACACACCTTTTTAATTAATAATACCGACGCGTATTATATAGATATATTCTTATCCGGTGGGCTATTGAATAAGTCCAAACCAAGACTCAGTTTTGTCAAATAATTCATACTTTTCCAACAAAAACCCCTTCAAATATAAGCAGCAAGAAAGATAACTCATCCATTCATTCTCGAAAACAATTTCCAAATTTGTCAAATTTCTTTTTTCTAGAACTTTCTCTTGTCAAAACAGAGCAAAATATGAAGAGCAAAGGGGGTAATGGCCAAAACAGATTCGTCCGAATTCTAGCATTACCATGGAAGGCATTAATAAAAGCAAGAGACTGTTACGTAGGCACCATGACGAATTACACTGTCGTAAATCCTCGGAGTTTGCCAAAAAGTTATAGTGTTACATCGACCAGGTCTGATAATAGCGAAGATTTTAGGGAACTTGTTAGAGCAGCTTCCGCAAGGAGCATGGGGGAGAATTTCGAGCTGAACTTACTCATACAGCAACAGATAAGACAACAATTGCAGCAGCAAATGCCGTCGAGGAGAGTGCCGAGGAGTGTTAGTGTCGGAATGGGGAGAATTGATGAAGACAAGCCTTATATTTTAGGAGATCAACAAGTTGATGTTTCCATGATGTTGATGAAGAATGATTTGAAGTATCCTAGAAGTAGAAGTCATGCTGTTTCAAAGACCAACAATGTTCATGTCTTTTGAAGAAAACAAAAATCAATCGATTTTATTTGGTCGAATTTGATTACTTCTTTGAGAATTTTCAAGGAAGATGAACTTTTTTTTTCCTTGTATTTCATAGGTATGAGAATGTAACTATCGATCTTTGTTTAATAGGAATGTCTTGGTTGTCTCATTAAGGTTGTTTCAGGGGCAATGTCAAATTTTCAATTTTCACAGTGGAGATGAAGGTCTCTATTGAATTACGCCAAATTATATACTCTTAACATGATGTTCTCATATTACTGTTCACATACTAAATATCGAGTAATTTACGTTACGTTGTTGGGTATGCAGTTTTGATGATTGACAAAATAATGATGAAACAGTTAAATTAAGCTGATTCAAAGATACACTGTCTTAAGAAGCTGAATATGCAACATGGTAAATACGAAATATAGACGGACAATGGCCCTCCACGTAGAAATAGGGGCATAGAGGCGGATGAAGTGACTAAGAGTGAAAAGCACATGCACTTTCTTCACTTTGAAACCTGTGTCTGCCCAAAAGATATGGACAGACGATCGCCCTCCACATAGAAGGACCAACTTGGGCAAGGTAAATTTTAGCACAGATCTAGAATCACCATATTTATGGCTGGCTTAAACTCTGGAGTGAAAGGTAAGTATAAATATCAAAATATTCTAATATGGAAGTGGTAATTCTATACTTTTTCCCCATGAACTAAGATCTTAGAAAGGTCCTCGCGGGAATATTCCTTTCTAGCAAGTTCTAAATGAGAAGTTTTGATAAGTAGAAAGAAGTTGTAAGTCAACTTGCCTCTATCACTATCAATAGAAGGTGGTACGGGTGATACAGTCGTTCTTAAAAGATCAACGATTGGGGAGAATGGATGATACAGTTGGTTGACAAATTTTCTCAACCATAGCTATCAATGAAAAAGTATTAAAAAAACCACCGCTAATGACGGAGGAAAAAGGTTGATAATAAGTACAAGACATTTTTTAGATAATGAAGAAAGCAGGTGATTGAACAAGGAGGATATCGAAAATGAGAACAGAGCAAAGAGAAATTTTTTTTGCGAAAGTGGAAGATTATAGAAAAACTGGAATGATTGTTTATATATAGAAAAAAGGACGACAAGCAATTAAGACACAAGAGATGAGTCATCATTTATAACGATGCTTCGAATACTCAATTTGTTCAGAGTCTTGCCGAATTGAGACACGTGGCCAAAAAGACAGGAAGGAGCATCGAGAAACTAAGTGTTTTCCGCTCTTTTGAAGAAAGAGAAACTCTTTTGAGAATGGAGGCAGAAAGTAATTATTAGCACTTACCGTACAAAAGCACAAATTTAGTTCGAAAAGTGTGGAGACTATCTATATAGGGTAAAAACAGTCTCAATACGTGGATTAACTAAGGTGAAGACACGCCTTTTGTATGATAAGCACATTCAACGAAGATTCAAAAATAGACACAATCTGAAAAATAGAGATCAAAGGAGGAGCAGAGATATAGACAAAGCAACCGGTGGGAAGAGTTGATAAGGGCAGAAGCCAAACAGTCACACCGGAGTTGTTACCATCTGTTACTTCACCAACATTTAATACAATTTATTTCTCATTTAAGACGGTTTAATGCGCAATGATTGTCAGACATTAAGACCATAAATGTATCAAATCTTATATAAATGACTACATATGTACCACAAAGGATCATTGGATAACACATGAGAAAATATACTTATTGTTTCAAGCTCATAGCAATTAGTCTTGTTATTCTTATTTATTAAGCAAACTCTCAATTCATCAAGTATATCATCTAAATTGCAAGCTATCAAGCTTATTTTTTTCCTAACTGTTATTTCATTTATTCTGTTTATATTTCATTTAGTTTATTTGACCAAAGTCAATCTCATATCCTTATAGTCTCGCTATAAATTTAATTGTACCTTATTTTTAAAGGTAAAAAATTAAATATCTTATGGAAAATAGTTGAAAATATTCATAGCTAATTTAGGCGCGTTGAAGACATTGCCTTTAAAAATATTTCATCAATAAAGATGTATCCTTCAAAATTCAACAAACTAACAGAAACAATAAAGACACGTAAAAAGAAAATCAAACACAACAAAATAGAAAAATCAAAAGAAAGAAATTATCTTGATATCCTCTTACACCAAAGAAATAACTAAGAAAGAGTGAATGGAAGGCATGTCTCCGTCAATGTGTCTGTTTATCACCGTAATATTATTTTGATCATTTCGTGTATCTTCGGTGTGTTCTTCAAAAGAGCGTGTGTGTGTATATATATAAATATATATATATATATAGGGGCATTACTTAGTAGGGCTAGTAAATTAAGGGTGACAAAAAAACTTCAAAGTTAAAAAAAAGTGACACAAGTTTTAATTATTGAGTAGAGGTGACAATTTTAAGATTAGTGTTAATGACACTAATTCTAAAAACCTTCAAGTTTTATTATTTACACAAAACCCCTATTTCCCCCCTACCCCTATTTACCCCCTCCCTGCCCACGCCACCCTCTCCCCCCTCTCCCTCCCCCCCCCCCCTCTATCGTCACCTCCCTTTCCTCCACCACCATCGCCTCCTCTGTCATTATCGCTACCCCTTCCTTCTCTATTGTCATCACCACCACCTCTATCAACTCCTTCTCCACTTCATTTGCCGTCGCCATCGCCGCATATTTAGGATTTCAATTTTGCAACAACAGATGTAGCAACTTCTGAAAATATATTCAGCAGGTGCTAAAATAGATGCAGCAACTGCTGAAACATATTCAGTTGCTGCATATTTTTCAGCAACTGCTGCATAATTTTCAGAAGTTGCTGAAACAACTGCAGTAGTTGCTATGTTCTGCAGAATTTTATCAAACGACTTGAATATATATATTTTAAGCTCACGACCAGAGCAAAAAAAAAAAAAGCTCGTGGAAATAAGAAAAAAAAAAGAAGAGAATAAGAATAACACAATAAAAAATATGAATACAATGACGATGGTGGCAGCGGTAGCAGTAGCGGCGACAACAACAACAACATAGATGGAGGAGGAGGAAGAAGAAGAAGAGGAGAAATCTGGAGAGAGAAGAAAAAAAGAAGAAGAAAGTGATATGAAAAGATAAAAAGAGAAGGAAAATTTAAATTTTGAAATTGAAAATTTAGGAGGAAAGTTTTTTTAAAGTTATCAAAATTCTAATTTACATCCTAAAATTTTTAATCACTCTAACTATATCTATTTTTAGTTAATGATAGTTCACCAAATCAATGTCATCATTTTTAATTTCAAAACTTATTTGTTACCTCCCACTCAATTTTCTCTACTTAGTAATTTCACACATTTTATAAAAATATAGTAATTTTCAAAATTTGTGGGCATTTCTTATTTTTTTTACTATCTAATAAAGGTGAAAGCAGGCACGTCTCCGCTAGTGTGCCCGCTAATCACCATAAGAGTATTTTGGCTATTTCGTGTATTTTTCGGTGTGTTCTTCAAAAGTAAAAAAAATAAACGGGACAGTATTTAGTAATTTCACACATTTTAAAATATAATAATTTTTTGAATTTGTGGGAATTACTTTGTTTTCTGTGCATTATTCATGTGAGACATTGTCTTTATAATTAAAGTCTTTGTGGTGTTCAAGAATAACAACTATTTCGGCTAGATTGAACAAAAATAAGTACTTTTATTTTGAACTTCAAAAATAACAAATAATTTCAGATAACTATTTTTAATTTATCCGCTACACAATATATAATAAATAATATAATATTATTCGTATTGAGCCTGAACAATACCCGAATTATTTTAACATATATATATATATATATATATATATATATATATATGATGAAGAACTCAAATGATGATCTGCTTTTGTTCAATAATAAGAAGAAGAGTCAATAATTAAATTTGTTTCTTCAGGGGTTCGTCGATCACCCAGAATTCTTAAGGAATCCATTGTATGTTAGGTGGAGATTCATATTCAGGCAGGGTTGTTCCCCTCATTACTCAAATCATAGCAATTAGTAAGACTGTATAACTTATACACTATATTTAGAATTATATGGTGTATAATACTTAACAAATCATGGTATTAGCAATACAATAGGTTATTAAAATATGGTTAAAGATAGAATTGTTTTTACTATATCAAATCAAATAATGGATAAGAAATAATCCCAGCATATCTAATTCAATCATAACTAATCTCACGATTGCTAATATATCTTATTCAGTACTCTTTTTATACACTCATACAAACAATTCTTAGGGGCTCGTTTGGTATCAGGGGTAAATAGCTCCCAAATTCATTTTGAAATGAGTTTATCCCTATATTTGATCGGGATAAAATCTCGAAATAACTTATCCCGAGATTATAGTGTTATTTTTATCTCACGTTAAGACTGGGATAATAATATGGGATAACTAATCTTGAAATAATTTATTTTGGAATAACTTATTTTTCAACCAAACTAGTCCTAAGATTAAAACAAAAACTTTACGGTTAATTATTTTTACTTATGAAAAAATAATATTTTCTTAAAATAAATTAACAAAAATATATGCCACGTAAATCAAAACCGAAGAAATAGTTATTTTCATACTAAGTTCTGAATAATTTGAACACATCGACTTTTACAAGTTATTTATTGACGTAATTCTGATTTAGCAGGGTTTTCTCAGTAGACTTGTTAATTTCAAGTTAGTACCTGCATGCACGTAATTACACTTTTTCATTCATACGCTATTTGTATTAATTTCCATTCAACAGTATGACCAACTTGATTCAGAGAGGTTTGGACGGATGTATTATTATAGGTTTGTGATTTAATTGAATTTACAATTTTGAATGTATAATATAAAATTTATGAATAAAAATTTATTAAAATTATAATAAATAATGAATATGGAAATTATAATTTTAACAACCGAATGAATTCAATAATAATAATTTTTAAAAATTAAATTCATATAATTTAAAATCTGAATTTATTTATATCGTGAGAAGGAATTAAATACAAATATAATATAATATATTAGTAGAGGATTGTTGTGTTTTCTGTCATTATTTTCAATGTATTGTTCGTGATGATATGGATAAAGATACCGACATTTCAACCTTTTCTAAACAGAAAATTCACGCCATCATATACTCATTTTTCTTAAGGGACTCATTACTCTTTTTTTTTTTTCCCGATATTTGAATAATTAATTATGGATAAAGAGGAATATTTTTTTCTCGATATATGATAATGATAAAATTTTATCTTATTAATGATATGATCTTAGATATGACGGTATGAAAGTCATGAATTAGAATATATGCTAAGATTAATAGGTAATTGAGTTTTGTCTCACTTTTCTAGCAAAATTAGGCTTGGTGGAAGTTTGATAGCACTGTGTCTGTCATAGTATTAGCCTTATACATGTAGTTTATTGCTTTTGATACCTATGGTGTTTCAGTTACCGCATTGTTTTGTTGTTGTTATTATTCTTTTTTCTGAATACTCCTATTAATTGACATGTTTTCTTTATTATTGCTTTTCTTTTTCATAACTGCTTTGATTTGTTACACTTGAGTCGAGGGTCATTCGCAAACAACTTCTCTACCCCCACAAGATAGAAATAAAATTTGTGTACACTCTATTCTTCCTAGACTGCACTTATAAAATTGTAAGATTGCAGGATGCTCATAACACGTACTGTAAGGTAAAACAATCCTAGATAGATCTACGTGTGTTTAAAATTTATTTACATCTAAAGAATAAGTTTCAAAACAAACCTGATATGAGAGTTGTAGTTTAAATTTTTTTTGATAGTACGAAGTCTCTATGCATATCCACACCGAGACTGATATTTGTTATCAACTCCTTGATAAACGAAACTCTCGAAGAAATTGGACTATGAATATTGTGTGCAAAAACTTTTCTCAAAAATTCACCCCATAATAAACATAGCAAGAAAATAATTTTCTTGTCAATAATATTTTATCTTTTGATATTATGTTACACTCACACTTTCAACAAAGTATTTTTCTCGTAAAAATTCTTCTCATCATAAATTGTTACTGTGAAACTTTAATAATTTACTTTTGATAAAATTTTCATAATTAATTTTGTATGAAAATTTGCTCGATATAAAATAAAGATCCCATTCTTAATGGATTCAATGTCCGCAAGTCGTCAGGAACAATCCAATTCCAATTTGGAATTGTATTCAAGTCCACGAGAACTTTCAACGTGAACAAGTCCTAAGGATTTCCTATAATTGAAATAGTAATTTAATCATTAGAAATTATATAATGAATCAGTTTAATAATTATATTTCTATATCTGTTATTTATGTATATGATTTAGTTAATAAGATTATTAATTTTTATTTTATAAAGACCATCACATGCATAGTGGTTTAACTGAATCACTAATATTCTAATTAATAATTTTATAATTAAGAACGATTTTAGATTAAGTTAAAAGAGACATGACTATCTCATTATCAGGATCTCATCATAATGTCAAGAAATTTAATCAAGGACTTTATTATATTAATTAATAATTTGATAATAACTATAATAAAAAAATATTAGGTGTCATATAATTATATCAAGTAATATTTATAAAATTATGTTCAAATCCTCGTATATGAGATTGAATCTAAAATATATCAAGTATATCTCTAACATAAATTATATTAAATATATTATTATTATTATTATTATAAAGAATATTTTCTAAATATATATTAAAAAGTTATCTAAAAGAAAATCACATTAAAACTTATCCTGTTGTTTGCATCATACTTTTTTATTAATTCACGCCTCTATACAAATCAATCCCAAATGTATGGCAGAGTCAACTGTATTAATGGATATCATGTTACGTTTAAGCAATATTATTTTGCCAAATGAATTTAAGCTAATATGCATTAATATTATAATTTTTCTATCATTAGTTTAATTTAAGCAACTAAGCCAGATTAATATTATAATATTCAGACTATCATATCAATCTTGTTATGGAGTTTTATTTGTTATTGTATGTATACTTAATTCGATGGTATAAATTAAATAAATAAATAAACTTAAAATCTTTCCAAATTATTAGACATCCCAACATCAATTATTATATTTCTAAAAGAAGAGAAGCAACGTCAAGATTCTCGAGGCCATAAAATCCAAGATGATTACAACTTGGTAATCATCTTGAACACGTTCTTTTCCCTTTGTCTCTCATCTATTTTCTAAGTTCTGATAACAATCTTTTCTTGTTTTAATCAATATATTTTCATATTTAATAGAAATAATTTAAATTTATATTATTTATTTTGTTTTAAACGAGATATTTATCATCACATAAATTTCAAATGTTTTCATATTATTATTAAACTTCATAAATATTATTAAATATTATATTAAAAACTATAAATAATAATAAAATACAAACTTTATTTTTAACTAAGTGGACCAAATAATCAATCGTATTACATTATGACTCACCCGGGTAATCCCAGTCCTGCGGTGGGCCTTATAGACATTACTCACCCGTAATGCTCCCTGGTAATGTTTTATTATCTATATATATATATGTGAACTTAGCTTTAAGAAAACTTAGTTGGATAAGAAATATGGCAAAAACAGAGCTATTTTACTGTTTGATTTTAGTTTTAGTTGTAGCAGAGGTTTGTTCACAGCCTGCAACAGCTGGTTCACCAGTGAAATTTCTTCCAGGATTTCAAGGACCCCTTCCTTTTGAACTTGAAACTGGGTGAGAAATTAAACTGGAAATAAGTTTATGTTAGTCTCCTCAATGTGTTGTGTGTTTCTGTTCGGAATTTTATGTACATATTATTATGGTTTAGTTTTTGAAAGTGCATTTCTTGTAAAATGGAAATTAGTTTATTGGTTTTTCCAGGTATGTTGGAGTTGGTGATTCAGAAGATGTACAACTGTTCTACTATTTTATAAAGTCGGAATCAAATCCAAAATCCGACCCTCTTATGCTTTGGATCACTGGAGGCCCTGGTTGCTCTGCTTTATCTGGCCTTGTCTATGAGATTGGTACGTCATTCGAGTTATGACGCTATAAAAGTTTGGAACATAAAAGTTTTTGGCTTTTAGAAAGCTATTATAAGTTATTAATTTCTAAAAGAATTTAACTATGAATATGAAGGACCAATAACTTTTGAGGCAGTGGAATACAATGGGAGTTTGCCAACAATGATACTGAATCCTTACTCATGGACAAAGGTGATAGAGAGTATTTGATTGTGAAATTGTACTTTGTAATGTACATAAAAGTTTGATTGTGTAGAATTCAGAAATGTTTAAAAGGATCATGGATTTATTTAGGCGGCGAGCATTATTTTCTTAGACTTTCCAGTGGGCACTGGATTTTCCTATGCAACAACTCCAGCAGCTCTACAATCATCTGATTTGCAAGCGAGTGATCATGCATATCAGTTCCTTCGTAAGGTAATTAAATTTTCTCCCTTGTCCCTCTAAATTTGTTAAAATTAAAAGAAGAAGAAATAATGACTAAATTTGTTTTTCAGTGGTTGGTCGATCACCCAGAATTCTTAAGGAATCCATTGTATATTGGTGGAGACTCATATTCAGGGATGGTCGTTCCCATCATTACTCAAATTATAGCAACTAGTAAGACTATATTATAGTCATGGTTATTTTGTTATTTACTCATTTTCATGTCATGTACAATAACTACTTAGAATTTCCTAAGGTGTTTTCCCTTGTACTATGCTCTCACATTTAATGGCCTTCTGATAATGCAGAGAATGAAATGGGAATCAAACCATCTTTTAATCTTAAGGTTAGTGTCATTTTTCATGTGTGTGTATATATTTTTTTTTTCTTAATTAGTGATTTGAAATTAGTTCACTAGGTGAGTATTGTGACTGATTTAAAAATTCCACATCTGATGTCGAATAACGTAAACAGATCATGCACCAACTCTGAACTACTAATGAAATTGTTACCACAAATAAAAGTCACTGAAGAATGTCAATTGATGTGCAAAATGGAATGACCTATTTTGTCTCTTCAAATGGTTTCAGGGTTATTTACTCGGAAATCCATCGACTTTTGAAGGTCAAAACAATTATGAGATTCCATTTGCTCATGGAATGGGACTTATTTCTGATGAACTCTATGAGGTTGGTTTTTCTTTGATGTTATATTTGTATACGCTGTCATTAACTTTACTTACACTTGTTGGCTTACTTTTTCTCAAAACAGTCCTTGAAGACCAATTGTAAAGGAGAGTACTTCAATATAAATCCAAGCAATGCACTGTGTTTGCAAGATGTTCAGACATTTAAAGAGGTTGAATTCTTTTTTAAGTAAAATTATATATTTTGGAGACCAATTGTAAAGGAGAGTATTTCAATATAAATCTGCTTGTTTTCTTTGGCATTAAACAGATGTTCATTAAACTACTGACCTTATATATATATGCAGCTTCTTAAAGGAATTAATAGTCCCCATATTTTGGAACCAAAATGTAAGCGTTATTCGCCAAGGCCACACTTACTATTTGGCCAAAGAAGATCTCTTGATGAAAAGTTTCATCAACTTAAAAATCCTCAACAACTTCCTGCACTGAAATGTCGCGTAAGTTTTCTGTCATTCTATCTTCAAATATTATCTACAAAATAATTTCCATTCTTTAGGATATTGATTTATTGTGTATCTGTTAAGTTGCTTACAAGAATCTACAACTTGCAATTGCTTTTAGACTGATTGGTACAAACTTTCTTATCATTGGGCTGATGATGGTCAAGTTAGAGATGCCCTCAACATCCGGAAGGTATGACAACACAAAACTAAATTTATGTCGATGCATAGAACTTAAACTCATACTAAAAACATATAATCAAATGCTCTTTTGGTAACAGGGGACTATTGAAAAATGGGAGCGATGTGCCACTTTGCAATACCAAACTACGGTCATTAGTAGCATATCATATCATGCAAACCTCAGTAGCAAAGGTTACAGATCTCTTATATACAGGTTGAATAGAAATATTAATTGTGTTTACAACATTATAATAACTACAAACAGAAATAGTTAAAGTTCTCTATGTTTAATTGAATTGAGCAGTGGAGATCATGACAAGGTTGTTACCTTCCAATCAACTCAAGCATGGATAAAATCTCTTAACTACTCTATTATCGATGATTGGCGATCTTGGAATGTTGACAATCAAGTTGCCGGGTTAGTTCTTGATGAAAGATATTACATTGTGGACACTTCATAATTCTTGTGCATACATTAGTCATAAACTCTGTCAGTATATAGATGTTAAACTATTTTTTTTCTTCTTTCATATGCACAATTTCAGTTACACGAGAAGTTACTCAAATCAGATGACATTTGCCACAGTGAAGGCAAGAAATCCTCCTATCAATTTAGTTTCTTAATCTATCTTTTTACCAACAAAAAAAAATTGTCAATTAATAGTTGTTCAAATCTTTTATTTATTTACTTTTTTATTTTACAGGGAGCAGGGCATACTGCACCAGAATATAAACCTCGTGAATGCCTGGCGATGCTCAAAAGGTGGATGTCTTACCAGCCCTTGTAATCAACAAATGCATCATAATTTGTAATTATCTACTGTAAAGATTTCATTCTAATCACTCACGAATTCATACTAATGTGAGTTAAATTTTATATATTGACGATGTAAAAAATATATATTAGGATCGGAGTCGCTTTAAAACCAACCTCCCTATATGAGTTGGTAACATGGTGCAACTGATTTAAAAAATGTGTAAACATTGTTTAAGACATCAATGTATAAGAAAAAAACTTAAAATTTCATTGTGGTTAACGTCATTTTAAGCTCCATATTGGATAATCTTGATTGTACTATCAGGCGAAGAAAATCAAGCTTTTCGTGTTTCGGATCGTCAACTTGACTTGACATTCCTTCATTTTGAGGATAGGCATCTAAAGCGGATTTTTTAAAAATCTTTAAAGATTGTATATCTGGATTTATGGTAAATAAAGAAATTTAACTCTTGAAATTTGAATTGTGTAATATTGACACGTCTCAATTTATTGAATTGTCTTGCACCTACTCGTCTCTAGTCTAATTGGAGAACCTCTTACCTTCCATCCCCTTAAAACACAATTTATCATGAGAAATAATATTCACATATAAAAGTTATCAACTGAAAATTTCAAAACCTTTTACCTTACAATCCAAAATAATTTTTCTTCTCGAGAACCTAGTCTAGACATGTATAAGAACTTCTAAATAGAGTAATTGACAAAATAAAAGACACAACTTCACTTGAAGAAAGAGATGCAAAAGTTGATGATGAATACCCGCGATTTCAAAATGAAACTTCAACAACTGATAACAAACCTACAGCCCACAAAGGATGTAGCAAGAGTAGTATCAACACCGCACATGTACTGACAAGCATCATCGACTGACTAACATTAATTCACACAACACGGTATAAGATATTAAGTGTTTAACTTTCTAGACGGTTTAATGCGCAATGATGTCAGGCATTAAGACCACAAACATATCAAATTTTATATAAAGGACTGTATATGTGCCACAAAGGATCATCGAATAACACACGAGAAAATATACTTATTGTTTCAAGCTCGTAGCAATTAGTCTTGTTATTCTTATTTATCAAGCAAGCTCCCAATTCATCGAGTATATCATCTAAAGTGCAAGCCACCAGGCTTATTCTTTTCTTAACTGTTATTCCCTCTGTTCTATTTTAATTGTTAGGATAATATTTGCACATTCATTAAGATAAAATTAACAGAGAAAATTTGACTAATATAACCCTATTAATTTTTTAAAAATATCTGATAATAATCATTTTAGAATGACTTTAAGTACTAAGGTAGAATTGAAAAGACATGGTCAATTATCTCTTGAATTTTGAAACTAGCAAGTATTTTGAAACAACTATTTTTAGTATACCTAGCAATTAAAATGTACGGAGGAAATATTTCATTTATTCTATTTATAATTCATTTAGTTTATTTGACCAAAGTCAACCTCATATCGTTATTGTCTTTCTATAAATTTAATTGTACCTTATTTCTAAAGGTAAACATTTAAATATCTTATGAAAAATAACTAAAAATATTCATAGCTAATTTAGGCACATTGAAGACACTATCTTTAAAAGTACTTCATTAATAAAAATGTATCCCCTAAAATTCAATAAATTAGCAAAAACAACAAAGACACATAAATAAGAAAACCAAAGAAACTAAGAAAGAGATTATGGGAGTGTTTGTGTGTGTGTGTATATATATATGCTAGGTTTGGGCACGTACTGCATTGCACATATGTCTCATGCAAATAGTACATATTGTATAAGTAATGTTAAAGTTACATGTGATAAGTATTCAAAACTTTTCAGCAGAAAAATACAAGTCGAAAATGATGATCAATCAACTTATTCAAATGTTTCAGGGGCAATGTCAAATTTTCAATTTTCACAGTGGAGATGGAGGTCTCTATTGAATTACGCCAAATTATATACTCTTAACATGATGTTCTCATATTACTGTTCACATACTAAATATCGAGTAATTTACGTTACGTTGTTGGATATGCAATTTTGATGATTGACAAAATAATGATGAAACAGTTAAATTAAGCTTATTCAAAGGTACACTGTCTCAAGAAGCTGAGTATGCAACATGGTAAATACGAAATATAGACAGACAATGGCCCTCCACATAGAAATAGGGGCATAGAGGCGGATGAAGTGACTAAGAGTGAAAGGCACGTGCACTTTCTTCACTTTGAAATCTGTGTCTGCCAAAAGATATGGACAGACGATGGCCCTCCACATAGAAGGACCAACTTGGGCAAGGTAAATTTTAGCACAGATCTAGAATCACCATATTTATGGCCGGCTTAAACTCTAGAGTGAAAGGTAAGTATAAATATCAAAATATTCTAATATGGAAGTGGTAATTCTATACTTTTTCCCCATGAACTAAGATCTTAGAAAGGTCCTCGCGGGAATATTCCTTTCTAGCAAGTTCTAAATGAGAAGTTTTGATAAGTAGAAAGAAGTTGTAAGTCAACTTGCCTCTATCACTATCAGTAGAAAGGGGTACAGGTGATACAGTCATTCTTAAAAGATTAACAATTGGAGAAAATGGATGATACAGTTGGTTGACAAATTTTCTCAACCATAGCTATCAATGAAAAAGTATTAAAAGAACCACCGCTAATGACGGAGGAAAAAGGTTGATGATAAGTACAAGACATTTTTTAGATAATGAAGAAAGCAGGTGATTGAACAAGGAGGATATCGAAAATGAGAACGGAGCAAAGAGAACTTTTTTTTGCGAAAGTGGAAGATCATAGAAAAACTGAAATAATTGTTTATATATAGAAAAAAGGACGACGAGCAATTAATACACAAGTGATGAGCCATCATTTATAGCGATGCTTCGAAAACTCAATTTTTTCAGAGTCTTGCCGAAGAGACACGCGGCCAAAAAGACAGGAAGGAGCATAGAGAACTAAGTGTTTTCCGCTCTTTTGAAGAAAGAGAAACTCTTTTGAGAATGGAGGCAGAAAGTAATTATTAGCACTTATCATACCAAAGCACAAATTTAATTCGAAAAGTGTGGAGACTATCTATATAGGGTAAAAACAGGCTCAATACGTGGACTAACTAAGGTGAAGACACGTCTTTTGTATGATAAGCACATTTAACGAAGATTAAAAATAGACACAGTCTGAAAAATAGAGATCAAAGGAGGAGCAGAAATATAGACAAAGCAACCGGTGGGAAGAGTTGATAAGGGCAGAAGCCAACTAGTCACACAGGAGTTGTTACCATCTGTTACTTCACCAACATTTAATATAATTTATTTCTCATTTATGACGGTTTAATGCACAATGATTGTTAGACATTAAGACCATAAATCTAATATAAATGACTACATATATACCACAAAGGATCATCGGGTAACACACGAGAAAATATACTTATTGTTTCAAGCTCATAGCAATTAGTTTTGTTATTCTTATTTATTAAGCAAACTCTCAATTCATCAAGTATATCATCTAAAGTGCAAGCTATCAAGCTTGTTCTTTTCTTAACTGTTATTTCATTTATTCTGTTTATATTTCATTTAGTTTATTTGACCAAAGTCAATCTCATATCCTTATAGCCTCGCTATAAATTTAATTGTACCTTGTTTTTAAAGGTAAAAAATTAAATATCTTATGAAAATAGTTGAAAATATTCATAGCTAATTTAGACGCGTTGAAGACATTGCCTTTAAAAATATTTCATCAATAAAGATGTATCCTTTAAAATTCAACAAACTAACAGAAACAACAAAGACACGTAAAAAGAAAATCAAACACAACAAAATAGAAAAGTCAAAAGAAAGAAATTATCTTGATATCCTCTTACACCAAAGAAATAACTAAGAAAGAGTGAATGGAAGACACGTCTCCGTCAATGTGTCTGTTTATCACCGTACCAGTATTTTGATCATTTCGTGTATCTTCGGTGTGTTCTTCAAAAGAGCGTGTGTGCATGCGTGCGTGTGTGTGCGTGTATATATATATAGGGGCATTACTTAGTAGGGCTAGTGAATTAAGGGTGACAAAAACGCTTTAAAGTTAAAAAAAAGCGACACAAGTTTTAATTATTGAGTAGAGGTAACAATTTTAAGATTAGTGTTAATGACACTAATTCTAAAAACCTTCAAGTTTTATTATTTACACAAAGCCCCTATTTCTCCCCTACCCCTATTTACCCCCTCCCTGCCCACGCCACCCTCTCCCCCTGCCTCATTCTCCCCTTCCCTTCCCCACCTCCCCGCTATCGTCACCTCCCTTTCCTTCACCACCATCGCCTCCTCTGCCATTATCGCTACCCCTTCCTTCTCTATTGTCATCACCACCACCTCCATCAACTCTTTCTCCATTTTATTTACCGTCGCTATCGCTGCATATTTAGGATTTCGATTTTGCAACAACAGATGCAACAACTTCTGAAAACATATTCAGCAGGTGCTAAAATAGATGCAGCAACTGCTGAAACATATTCAGTTGCTGCATATTTTTCAGCAACTGCTGCATAATTTTCAGAAGTTACTGAAACAACTGCAGTAGTTGTTATTTTCTGTAGAATTTTTTCAAATGACTTGAAAATATATATATTTTAAGATCACGAGCAGAGCAAAAAAAATTCTCGTAGAAATAAAAAAAACGAAGAGAATAAGAATAACACAATAAAAAATATGAACACAATGACGATGGTGGCGGCGGTAGCAGTAGCGGCGACAACAACAACAACATAGATGGAGGAGGAGGAAGAAGAAGAATAAGAAGAAGAAGAAGAAGAAGAATAGAGAAATCTGGAGAGAGAAGAAAAAAGAAAGAAGAAAGTGATATGAAAAGATTAAAAAAAGAAGGAAAATTTAAATTTTGAAATTGGAAAATTTAGGAGGGAAGTTTTTTTAAAGTTATCAAAATTCTAATTTACACCCTAAAATTTTAAATCACTCTAACTATATCTATTTTTTAGTTAATGATAGTTGACCAAATCAATGTCAACATTTTTAATTTCAAAACTTATTTGTTACCTCCCACTCAATTTTCTCTACTTAGTAATTTCACACATTTTATAAAAATATAGTAATTTTCAAAATTTGTGGGCATTTCTTATTTTTTTACTATCTAATAAAGGTGAAAGCAGACACGTCTCCGTTAGTGTGCCCGCTAATCACCATAAGAGTATTTTGGCTATTTCGTGTATTTTTCGGTGTGTTCTTCAAAAGTAAAAAAAATAAATGGGATAGTATTTAGTAATTTCACACATTTTAAAACATAATAATTTTTTGAATTTGTGGAAATTACTTTTTTTTTCTGTGCATTATTCATGTAGGACATTGTATTTATAATTAAAGTCTGTGGTGTTCAAGAATAATAACTATTTCGGCTAAATTGAACAAAAATAAGTACTTTTATTTTGAACTTCAAAAATAACAAATAATTCATATAACTATTTTTAATTTATCCGCTACACAATATATAATAAATAATATAATATTATTTGTATTGAGCCTGGACAATGCCCGAATTATTTTAACATATATATATGATGAAGAACTCAAATGATGATCTGCTTTTGTTCAATAATAATAAGAAGAGTCAATAATTAAAATTTTTTTTTCAGGGGTTCGTCGATCACCCAGAATTCTTAAGGAATCCATTGTATGTTAGGTGGAGAATCATATTCAGGCAGGGTTGTTCCCCTCATTACTCAAATCATAGCAATTAGTAAGACTGTATAACTTATACGCTATATTTAGAATTATATGGTGTATAATACATAACAAATCATGGTATTAGCAATATAATGGATTATTAATAAATAGATAAATATGGTTAAGGATAGAATTGTTCTTACTACATCAAATCAAATAATAGATAAGAAATAATCCCAACATAACTAATTCAATCATAATTAATCCCAACATTACTAATATATCTTATTCAGTACTCTTTTTGTACACTCATACAAACAATTCTTAAGGGCTCGTTTGATATAAGGGGTAAATAGCTCCGAAATTAATTTTAAAATGAGTTTATCCCTAAATTTGATCGGGATAAAATCTCGAAATAACTTATCCCGAAATTATAGTGTTATTTTTATCTCATGTTAAGGCTTGGACAATAATATGAGATAACTAATCTTGAAATAATTTATTTTGGAATAACTTATTTTTCAACCAAACTAGTCCTAAGATTAAAACAAAAACTTTACGGTTAATTATTTTTACTTATAAAAAAATAATATTTTTTAAAAATAAATTAACAAAAATATATGCCACGTAAATCAAAACTGAAGTGTTACACCCCGTAAATTCTCGACGTGTAGATGGCCTATTCGCATGTTGGCTAAGAGTTTTTAAACACCATACATGCTAGGAAAGGGCCCGGGGAAAGACCGGATAAGAAATCCGTCGAACCATCGCGGAAGGAGTCGGGACAGAGCCTCTCCGCGATGACAACGTGCCACAGAGGGAGGGTCTCCGCGTTGGCTCCGTGTCACGGAGGCCCTGTCCAGGCCCAAGTATATAAGCCTCCAACTTTGGTTTTAAAGTTATATTTCATAAATTTTCCAGAAAAGTCGAGACAAAACAGAGGAGGGCGAAGGTTCTTTGATAATTTTCGTCCGATTAAGCCGTCAAACGCGGTCCAAACTCAAATTAACTCCAGATACCGAGGTATTAAGCAGTAAGAAGCATTCCTACGGATTTAGTTTCGTGAAATTGGGTCGGCGAATCGTCGTGCTACCGAACTAAGGTAAATGGAATTGCTCCAAATTAGTGTCAATATACTCCTATCCTAAAGTGAGTATTTCTCCCTTCTGGACTCTCGAGAAATAGTGAGTTTTTGGCCGTTTTTCAATAAGCCAAAGTTTCCCAACATTACTAATATATCTTATTCAGTACTCTTTTTATACACTCATACAAACAATTCTTAAGGGATCGTTTGATATAAGGGGTAAATAGCTCCGAAATTAATTTTAAAATGAGTTTATCCCAACATTTGATCGGGATAAAATCTCGAAATAACTTATCCCAAAATTATAGTGTTATTTTTATCTCACGTTAAGGCTTGGACAATAATATGAGATAACTAATCTTGAAATAATTTATTTTGGAATAACTTATTTTTCAACCAAACTAGTCCTAAGATAAAAAAAAAACTTTACGGTTAATTATTTTTACTTATAAAAAAATAATATTTTTTAAAAATAAATTAACAAAAATATATGCCACGTAAATCAAAACTGAAGTATTACACCCCGTAAATTCTCGACGTGTAGATGGCCTATTCGCATGTTGGTTAAGAGTTTTTAAACGCCATACATGATAGGAAAGGGCCTGGGGAAAGACCGGATAAGAAATCCGTCGAACCATCGCGGAAGGAGCCGGGACAGAGCCCCTCCGCGATGGCAACGTACCACGGAGGGAGGGCCTCCGCGTTGGCTCCGTGTCACGGAGGCCCTGTCCAGGCCCAAGTATATAAGCCTCCAACTTCGGTTTTAAAGTTATATTTCATAAATTTTCAAGAAAAGTCGAGAGAAAACAGAGGAGGGCGAAGGTTCTTTGATAATTTTCATCCGATTAAGCCGTCAAACGCGGTCCAAACTCAAATTAACTCCAGATACCGAGGTATTAAGCAGTAAGGAGCATTCCTACGGATTTAGTTTCGTGAAATTCGGCCGGCGAATCGTCGTGCTACTGAACTAAGGTAAATGGAATTGCTCCAAATTAGTGTCAATATACTCCTATCCCTAAAGTGAGTATTTCTCCCTTCTGGACTCTCGAGAAATAGCGAGTTTTTGGCCATTTTTCGATAAGCCAAAGTTTGGGCTATATATATATTGGAAGTGATATTTTATTCCAGAATATTAGCGTATTTAGTTCTAATTGATATGTATATGAATGCAGTTGGAAGAAATAGCAGAAATACTAACCGAACTACGCCAGTTAGTCGGGAAACTCTGAAGCGAAGGTATGTAAAGCTAATTCCTTAGGCAAGTTAGTAATCCAGTACAGTAAATAGCGTGATGTATAGAAGAAAGAACTCAGAAGTCGAGAATTGAGTCCAGTTTGAATTTAGCAAGCATGTTTTATGATAATATGATATATTTAGAATAAAAGTTAGTAAAGCAATATCAGACAGTCAGACAATATCCCAGATACAGTATAGCCAGACAGTCAGATGATACCTCAATTACAGTATAGTCAGACAGTCTGATAATATCTCAGATACAGTATAGTTCAGTATGAGAATCAGTATAACACATAAAAGAGTTCAGAATGAGAAACGAGAGTACGAATAGTATTTTCAGTTTAAACATGCTTGATATATGTGATTATTGTTTGTTGAGACCTGTTTGTGTTATGAGGGCACCCTTTGAGCATCCTCGCCGCCCCTGGGTTGGTAACTGTGTCGACCCACCGTGAGGGTGGGGATACGCCACTCCAAGGAGTGGTATGCCGTCTGCAGTAGGAGAAGATGAGATGGAGCATTCCCCATATCAGGCTGATCAGCATAGCAGTATAGCTTACCCTGTTGTGCACTTGCACCTAGGGGGCATATTACAGATACAGATACAGATATAGATTACAGTTTACAGTACAGGAGTCCTTCGGGCTCAGACACAGTTATTTTTATCAGAGGCCAGAGCTAGAGCTGGAGACCCAGGGGGTCGGTAGAGGTGCTCGTAGTTAATAGACGAGTGGAGTGATTTATTTTTGGATGGTTTTGACCCGGGTAGGGGTATATAGATTGTGTGTTAGTTGGCACCTTCCGGCTTATGGGGGCTGGTATAGGTTCTTGTGTTATGTATATATATATATATGTATATACATGACATCTATTAGTGGATAGATAGTAGGTCGCCATGACGACAGGTATGATTCTACCTTACCTTTAGTACAGATAAGCCTATTCCAGATCCTGCTAGTTCAGACATTTTTAGATACTTCCTGCTATTCAGAATTTACTAGCATTGTTGTTTATATTCAGTCATGTTCAGTTTGCTTTGCATACTCGGTACTAGTGGTACTGACGCCCGTTTGGGACGCTGCATTACTTGCCTGCAGGTACTCGTAGACGAGGAGCCGATCCCTCGTGATCCTAGCCAGCGCAGAGTCATCAGCTCCTGTCATCCGGAGCTTGATATTCAGAGGTGTATATCATTTTCTTTTGTTGTATAGTACGGGTAGTTCGTGGCCCTGTCCCGACCATCTTATCAGTATTCCTAGAGTCTTGCAGTCTGTATATATTTTCCCTATGGTTAGTTATGTCGTTCGTGTGGGGCCGTGCGTATGTATAGTTGTTTATGTTGGCTGTGTGAGGCCTTATCCAGTCAGTAGTGGTAACCTTGCCGGTCACGTAGTCGTTTAGCATTCGTTATATTGATATGATTCCGGTTAGCTGTTGTTGCTATACAGGTGGCTATAGGCCTAGTCGCCCGGAGGCTGTATTTATAGCCGCTATATAGCCCGTTGATTCCGTGAATTAGAGTTAGAGCCAGCCAGGCACCAGATGTGCTTAGGCTCAGTAGTCTAGCAGTTCAGGTTCTAGTAGGGCACCAGGTGCCAGTCATACCCCTCAAGGCGGGGTGTCGTGTCCCAGGGAGTCTGCAAGCCGTGCTAAGTAGAGTCTTGTCTATGGATGTGTTGTGCACCACATACTATAGACAGGAGGCTGCAGGCATGATAGGATGGTTACTCTTTCTTCCTATTCGGTCTTGCTGTAGAGTGGTACAGTATAGGGTCGAGTTCTTAAAACTTATCATATTCTTTGTCTACAGATAAAAATGGCAGACCAGGGACACCCTGCCACAAGTCGAAGGTTGGATACCGCAGCAGGAGAAGACACCAGCAGGATGCCTCAGCTTCATTTATAATCAACCCGATCTGAGGGCGATATAGAGGCATCATCACAGCCTTCTCAGCAGTCCCCATCTCACCAGGAGCCATTCGGAACGACACCGCTTCCGATAGCTCCTGTACCTACATCGTTCGACCAGGAAGTTCGCAGTGCAGTTGTTATGTTGGCACAAATGATGGCCACTCAGCGCCAGACAGTACCACCTGTAACAGCAGAGCCATCAGGTGGGTCTGGCAGTTCGAGGCTCAGGGAATTTTTGGCATTGGGTCCCCCACAGTTCACAGGGTCAGATCAGGCAGAGGACCCCCAGGATTTCCTAGATCAGATGCAGAGAATCTTCCGGGTCATGCATGTGACACCTACAGAATCAGTTGAGTTAGCAGTATTTCGGTTGCGAGACATAGTTGTATTATGGTACGAGAGCTGGGAAAGGTCTCGAGGGAGAGATGTTGCCCCTCCGACCTGGTCCAGCTTCTCGGAGGCCTTTCTGGACCGTTATTTGCCACGGGAGATTCGGCAGACCCGGATGGATCAGTTTTTGCACTTGGAGCAGGGGGCGAGGAGCGTACGAGAATATGCCTTACAGTTTGACTCCTTAGCCCGCTATGCTCCAGCTTTTGTTGACACTATGCCATCCAGAGTCCACCGGTTTATTATGGGTCTGAACCCAGAATACATTGAGGCGTGCATGACAGCTACATTACGGGAAGATATGAACATTGCCCGGGTGCAGGCCTTTGCCCACACTATTGAGGGCCTTAGACAGCGGCAACAGGACAGTAGACAGACAAATCAGGAGCAGCGCTGCAGGGATAGATCAGATGATATACAGAGGGAGATTCAGAGAGGACCTAGGCCCCGGTTGTCAGACAGGCCCCCTAGACCCCCACCTCTACCGCAACAGCAGAGGGGTAGATTTATTCGTCGAGGGTAGTCAGAGTCTGGTGGCAGTTCTCGAACAATGGATTCACCTCAGCAGAGGAGGGTAGAGCAGAGCAGATACACCCCCCCACCCTGCCCTATTTGCAGCCGACCTCACATCGGAGCTTGTAGATATGGCTCAACAGGGTGTTATATATGCGGGCAGGAGGGGCACATGATGAGATATTGTCCGTCCAGGGGGCAAGGTAGCCGAGATACTCAGGACAGGACATCAGCAGGGCCACGAGCTCTAGTAGCCTCGGCAGGGCGTAGGCCCTAAGGTTCAGCAGGTAAAGGCCGAGGTAGATCAGGAGCCTCTAGCTCAGGTACGGGCTCAAGCCGTACCTATGCATTACCAGGGAGACAGGACTCAGAGGCGTCTCCAGATGTGGTAACAGGTATGATGACTATTTGCTCATACTCTGCTTATGTACTAATTGATCCAGGGTCTACTTTGTCCTATGTTACCCCATTTGTGGCTCGAAAGTTCAGTGTTGCCCCAGAATTGTTACAGCATCCTTTTTCAGTAGCTACACCCATCGGTGACTCCACTATAGCCAGAAGGGTCTATCGCGGGTGTACAGTAGAGGTTGCTGATCGTCAGACCACAGTAGACCTGGTAGAATTTGAGATGATTGATTTCGATGCCATTATGGATATGGATTGGTTGGTGTCATGCTATGCCAACGTAGAATGTTGGACCAAAACGGTCCTATTCCACTTTCCAGGGGAGGCAGTGCGAGAGTGGAAGGGCAGCACAGCTACGCCAAAGGGTAGGTTTATTTCCTACCTTCAAGCGAGGAAATTGATAGCTAAGGGATGTATTTACCATCTAGTCAGAGTTCAGGATGTTCAGGTAGAGTCTCCGACACTCCAGTCTGTTCCGGTGGTGAATGAATTTTCTGATGTATTTCCAGACGAGCTACCTGGTATTCCCCCAAAAAGGGAAATAGATTTTGCAATCGACTTGCTACTAGGCACTCAGCCCATATCAATTCCTCCGTATCGTATGGCTCTTGCAGAACTTAGAGAATTAAAGGAGCAGTTGAAGGATTTGTTAGATAAGGGCTTTATCAGGCCGAGTACTTCATCGTGGGTGCGCCAGTTCTATTTGTGAGGAAAAAGGATGGCTCGCTCTGCATGTGTTTAGATTACTGGCAGCTGAATAAAGTTACAGTGAAGAATAAGTATCCGCTTCCCAGAATAGATGATTTGTTTGATCAGCTACAAGGGGCCAGATATTTTTCCAAGATTGACTTACGGTCCGGATATCATCAGGTTCGAGTTCGTGAAAGAGACATTCCTAAAACAGCCTTCAGGACCCGATATGGCCACTTTGAATTCTTAGTTATGTCCTTTGGGTTGATGAATGCCCCAACAGTATTTATGGACCTGATGAACAACACCTCCAGACCATACCTGTACCTGTTCGTGATAGTATTTATTGATGATATGCTGGTGTATTCTCGCTCAGAGGCAGACCACCAGGCTCATTTACGGACAGTGCTCCAGATTCTTAGGGACCGCCAGTTATATGCTAAGTTCTCCAAATGTGAATTCTGGCTGAACTCAGTAGCCTTCTTGGGACATATTATGTCGGATGTTGGTATACAGGTTGACATGCAGAAAATAGAAGCAGTCAAAACATGGCCTAGACCTACCACTCCGACCGAAGTCCGCAGTTTTCTGGGATTAGTGGGATATTACAAAAGATTTGTTGAGGGATTCTCCACTATAGCGGCACCTCTGACTAAGCTGACGCAGAAAGCAATAAAGTTTCAGTGGATAGAGGAATGTGAGCAGAGTTTCCAAGAATTAAAGAACAGATTAACCTCCGCTCTAGTGTTAACATTACCGGAAGGTACAGAGGGTTATTCAGTGTATTGTGACGCATCAGGTATTGGGTTGGGTTGTGTGTTTATGCAGCACGGTAAAGTGATTGCGTATGCTTCTAGACAGCTGAGGAAACACGAAAAAGATTACCCTACCCACGACTTGGAGTTAGCCGCAGTGATCCACGCCTTAAAGATATGGAGACATTACTTATATGGCGTCTATGTGGATATTTTCACAGATCATAAGAGCCTACAATATATCTTTACTCAGAGGGAGTTGAATTTGCGACAGCGTCGCTGGTTGGAGTTATTGAAAGATTATGACGTTGACATTTTGTATCATCCGGGAAAAGACAATGTAGTAGCAGATGCTCTTAGCCATAAATCAATGGGAAGTTTGGCGTATTTGCAGCTCGAGCAGCGGGAGTTGGTTAGAGAAATACATCAATTAGCCAGCCTAGCTGTTCGTGTAGCAGAAACAGAGGACAACAGAGCGATAATTCAAAACACCTCTGTGTCGTCATTAGTTGTGGAGGTAAAGGAACGGCAATATGAAGATCCTGACCTGGTCCAGCTTAAGGACAGAATTCAGCAAGGGAAAGCGCCAGATTTTCAGATAATTGAGGATGAAGTGCTGCGATGTAAAGGCCACCTCCGTGTTCCATATGTTTCAGGGCTCCGCCAGCAGATTATGAATGAGGTACATTGCGCCCGCTACTCTCTCCACCCAGGCGCGACGAGAATGTACCACGATATCAAGGAAATCTACTGGTGGCCAAATATGAAGAGAGAAATAGCAGAATTTGTAGTCCAATGTCCTAACTGCCAACAGGTAAAAGCGGAACACCAGAAACCAGGCAGGTTAACTCAAGACGTAGTTGTGCCTCTTTGGAAATGGGAAACAGTAAACATGGATTTTGTGGTAAGATTACCTCGTACTAGGCATAGACATGATTCCATTTGGTTAATAGTTGATAGACTGACGAAATCAGCCCATTTCCTGCTAGTGAAAGTTATTTTCTCCGCCAAAAATTTTTCTAGAAAAACTTGAGTAAGTCGAGAATTCTTATAAATAGAAGTTTACATTCGAGGATGAATGTTCTTAAGGGGGGGAGAATGTTACACCCCGTAAATTCTCGACGTGTAGATAGCCTATTTGCATGTTGGTTAAGAGTTTTTAAACGCCATACATGCTAGGAAAGGGCCCGGGGAAAGACCGGATAAGAAATCCATCGAACCATCGCGGAAGGAGCCGGGGCAGAGCCCCTCCGCGATGGCAACGTGCCACAGAGGGAGGGCCTCCACGTTGGCTCCGTGTCACGGAGGCCCTGTCCAGGCCCAGGTATATAAGTCTCCAACTTCGGTTTTAAAGTTATATTTCATAAATTTTCCAGAAAAATCAAGAGAAAACAGAGGGGGGCGAAGGTTCTTTGATAATTTTCATCCTATTACGCCGTCAAACGCGGTCCAAACTCAAATTAACTCCAGATACCGAGGTATTAAGCAGTAAGGAGCATTCCTACGGATTTAGTTTCGTGAAATTCGGCCGGCGAATCGTCGTGCTACCGAACTAAGGTAAATGAAATTGCTCCAAATTAGTGTCAATATACTCCTATCCCTAAAGTGAGTATTTCTCCCTTCTGGACTCTCGAGAAATAGCGAGTTTTTGGCCATTTTTCGATATGCCAAAGTTTGGGCTATATATATATTGGAAGTGATATTTTCTTCCAGAATATTAGCGTATTTAGTTCTAATTGATATGTATATGAATGCAGTTGGAAGAAATAGCAGAAATACTGACCGAACTACGCCAGTTAGTCGGGAAACTCTGAAGCGAAGGTATGTAAAGCTAATTCCTTAGGCAAGTTAGTAATCCAGTACAGTAAATAGCGTGATGTATAGAAGAAAGAACTCAGAAGTCGAGAATTGAGTCCAGTTTGAATTTAGCAAGCATGTTTTATGATAATATGATATATTTAGAATAAAAGTTAGTAAAGCAATATCAGACAGTCAGACAATATCCCAGATACAGTATAGCCAGACAGTTAGATGATACCTCAGTTACAGTATAGTCAGACAGTCTGATAATATCTCAGATACAGTATAGTTCAGTATGAGAATCAGTATAACACATAAAAGAGTTCAGAATGAGAAACCAGAGTACGAATAGTATTTTCAGTTTAAACATGCTTGCTATATGTGATTATTGTTTGTTGAGACCTATTTGTGTTATGAGGGCACCCTTTGAGCGTCCTCGCCGCCCCTGGGTTGGTAACTGTGTCGACCCACCGTGAGGGTGGGGATACGCCACTCCAAGGAGTGGTATGCCGTCCGCAGTAGGACGAAGATGGGATGGAGCATTCCCCATATCAGGCTGATCAACATAGCAGTATAGCTTACCCTGTTGTGCGCTTGCGCCCAGGGGGCAGATTACAGATACAGATACAAATACAAATTACAGTTTACAGTACAGGAGTCCTTCGGGCTCAGACACAGTTATTTATATCAGAGGCCATAGCCCGAGCTGGAGACCCAGGGTGCGGTAGAGGTGCTCGTAGTTAATAGACGAGTGGAGTGATTTATTTTTGGATGGTTTTGACCCGGGTAGGGGTTATAGATTGTGTGTTGGTTGGCACCTTCCGGCTTATGGGGGCTGGTATAGGTTCTTGTGTTATATATATATATATATGTATATACATGATATCTATTAGTTGATAGACAGCAGGTCGCCATGACGACATGTATGATTCTACCTTACCTTCAGTACATATAAGCCTATTCTAGATCCTGCTAGTTCAGACAGTTTTAGATACTTTCTGCTATTCAGAATTTACTAGCATTGTTGTTTATATTCAGTCATGTTCAGTTTACTTTGCATACTCGATACCAGTGGTACTGACGCCCGTTTGGGACGCTGTATTACTTGCCTGCAGGTACTCGTAGACGAGGAGTCGATCCCTCGTGATCCTAGCCAGCGCAGAGTCATCAGCTCCTGTCATCCGGAGCTTGATATTCAGAGGTGTATATCATTTTCTTTTGTTGTATAGCCCCAACCATCTTATCAGTATTCCTAGAGGCTTGCAGTCTGTATATATTTTCCCTGTGGTTAGTTATGTCGGTCGTGTGGGGCCGTGCGTATGTATAGTTGTTTATGTTGGCCGTGTGAGGCCTTATCCAGTCAGTAGTGGTGACCTTGCCGGTCACGTAGCCGTTTAGCATTCGTTATATTGATATGATTCTGGTTAGCTGTTGTTGTTATACAGGTGACTATAGGCCTAGTCGGCCGGAGGCTGTATTTAGCCGCTATATAGCCCGTTGATTCCGTGAATCAGAGTTAGAGCCAGCCAGGCACCAGATGTGCTTAAGCTCAGTAGTCTAGCAGTTCAGGTTCTAGTAGGGCACCAGGTGACAGTCATACCCCTCAAGGCGGGGTGTGACACGAAGAAATAATTATTTTCATACTAAGTTTCTGAATAATTTGAATACATCGACTTTTACAAGTTATTTATTGACGTAATTCTGATTTAGTAGGGTTTTCTCAGTAGACTTGTTAATTTCAAGTTAGTGCCTTCATGCACGTAATTACACTTTTTCAGTCATACGCTATTTGTATTAATTTCCATTCAACAGTATGACCAACTTGATTCAGAGAGGTTGGGACGGATGTATTATTATAGGTGTAGATTTAATTGAATGTATAATATAAAATTTACTAATAAAGATTTATTAAAATTATAATAAATAATGAATATTAAAATTTTAACAATCAAATGAATTCAATATTAATAATTTTTAAAAATTAAATTTATATAATTTAAAATCTGAATTTATTTATATCGAGAGAAGGAATTAAATACAAATATAATATAATATATTAGTAGAGAATTGTTGTGTTTTTTGTCATTATTTGTTCAATGTATTGTTCGTGACGATATGGATAAAGATAGCAACATTTCAACCCTTTCTAAACAGAAAATTTACGCCATCATATACTCATTTTTCTTAAGGGACTCTTTTTTTTTTTTCCGATATTTGAATATTTAATTATGAATAAAGAGGAATATTTTTTTCTTGATATTTTTTATGATAATGATAAAATTTTATATTAATGATATGATCTTAGATATGAAGGTATGAAAGTCGTGGATTAGGATATATGCTAAGATTAATAGGTAGTTGAGTTTTGTCTCATTTTTCTAGCAAAATTTGGCTTGGTGGAAGTTTGATAGCACTGTGTCTGTCATAGCATTAGCCTTATACATGTAGTTTATTCTTTTGATATTTGTTATCATCTATTACCTATGGTGTTTCAGTTACCGCATTATTTTGTTGTTGTTATTATTCTTTTTTCTGAATACTCCTTATTAATTGACATGTTTTCTTCATTGTTACTTTTTTTTTTATAACTGCTTTGATTGATTTGTTACACTTGAGTCGAGGGTCAGTCTCAAACAACTTCTCTACCCCACAAAAGGAATAAAATTTGTGTACACTCTATTCTTCCTAGACTCCACTTATAAAATTGTAAGATTGCAGGATGCTCATAACACATAGCGTAAGATAAAACAATCCTAGATAGATCTAATTGTGTTTAAAATTTATTTACCTCTAAAGAATAAGTTTCAAAACAAACCTGATACGAGAGTTGTAGTTCAAAAGTTCTTTGATAGTACGAAGTCTCTATGCATATCCACGCCGAGACTGATATTTATTATCAACTCCTTGATAAATGAAACTATCGAAGAAATTGGACTATGAATATTGTGTGCAAAAACTTTTCTCAAAAATTCACCCCACAACAAACATAACAAGAAAATAATTTTCTTATCAATAGTATTTTATTTTTTGATATTATGTTATACTCACTTTCAACAAAGCATTTTTCTCATAAAAATTCTTCTCATCATAAATTATTATTGTAAAACTTTAATAATTTACTTTTGGTAAAATTTTCATAATTAATTTTTTATGAAAATTTGCTCGATATAAAATAAAGATCCCATTCTTAATGGATTCAATGTCCGCAAGTCTTCAGGAACAATCCAGTTCCAATTTGGAATTGTATTCAAGTCCACGAGAACTTTCAACGTGAACAAGTCCTAAGGATTTCCTATAATTGAAATAGTAATTTAATCATTAGAAATTATATAATGAATCTGTTTAATAATTATATTTCTATATCTGTTATTTATGTATATGATTTAGTTAATGAGATTAATTATTTTATTTTATAAAAACCATCACATGTATATTGGTTTAATTGGATTACTAATATCTTAATTAGTAATTTTATGATCAAGAACGATTTTAGATTAAGTTAAAAGAGACATGACTCTCTCATTATCAGGATCTCATCATAATGTCAAGAAATTTAATCAAGGACCTTATTATATTAATTAATAATTTGATAATAACTATAATAAAAGAATATTAGGTGTCATATAATTATGTCAAGTAATATTTATAAAATTATGTTCAAATCCTCGTATATGAGATTGAATCTAAAATATATCAAGTATATCTCTAACATAAATTATATTAAATATATTATTATTATTATTATTATTATTATTATTATTATAAAGAATATTTTCTGAATATATATTAAAAAGTTATCTAAAAGAAAATCACATTAAAACTTATCCCGTTGTTTGCATCATACTTTTTTATTAATTCACGCCTCTATACAAATCAATCCCAAATGTATGGCAGAGTCAACTGTATTAATGGATATCATGTTACGTTTAAGCAATATTATTTTGCCAAATGAATTTAAGCTAATATGCATTAATATTATAATTTTTTTATCATTAGTTTAATTTAAGCAACTAAGCCAGATTAATATTATAATATTCAGACTATTATATCAATCTTGTTATGGAGTTTTATTTGTTATTGTATGTATACTTAATTCGATGGTATAAATTAAATAAATAAATAAACTTAAAATCTTTCCAAATTATTAGACATCCCAACATCAATTATTATATTTGTATCTATTAATAAGTGAAAGCCCTTGGTTGTATCAAGGGCATTTGTGTTATTTGTGTCAGCTGAAACTCTTTAAATTCTTAGGTTAAAACACAGCTACCATACAACTCTTTCTGCTTCCTTTTTCATTTTACACAACCCCTTTTCTCTTTTCTCTTTTCTCCCAGGTAAGTTCATTTATTTTTCAATAAATTTTTTTTAATGTTTTCCTGTGCTTTCTCAACAATGGAAGCTCTGCTTTCTTCTTCTTTTGGTTTATTTATTTAGGATGTTTGTGAATCTAATTTGTTTGCTTACGAAATGGTGGGTCTTGCTTTCTCAAGCATGGAAAACTCTGCTTTCTTCTTCTTTTGTTTTATTTATTTTGAATGTTTGTGAATCTAATTTGTTTGCTTATGAAATGGTGGGCCGCCAGATGATGCCATTGACAGTCGTTTAAGGAAGGGAAGATGCATGGTGCTTTGTCTTTTTGGGTTACTCTTTGGTGGAAAGAAAAAGCAAGAGTTTGCCCTCCAGTAACCAACAATGGAGAAAATGGTGGCGGCGTTAGCTGGATTCAACTGATAAAAGCAGGGGCGTTTTGGTAAATTCATTTTATTTTTATGTTATTCATTTTACAATTCTCTATATTATCTTTGCTGATTTTTTAATTTTCTTACACGTGTTTTGCTGCATGTGTTAAGGCTGTCTCTTTTTTACACGTATGTTTTTGGGTTCATTCCCAGAATATAATCCTGTCTAATTTTGATTCTCTGGGTAATTTTGTACCTTATTCTGCATGTGATGAGTGCTTAATTTTCTTTCAAAGCTAGCAAGAACTTTTTTTGGTTTGTTTTGCCTTTTTGTTGATGTATTTTCTGCTTCTTCCTCTTAAACTTATAAAAAAAACAGAAATTATAGTGGTTCTGTTTTCACGGTCGTTCGTGTGTTCCGAAATTAATTTTTGTGGCGTCTTAAATTTTTTATGGTTTGCTTTACCTTTTTGTTGATGTATTTTTTGCTTCTTCCTCTTAAACTTATAAAAAAAAACAGAAATTATAGTGGTTCTGTTTTCACAGTTGTTCGTGTGTTCCGAAATTAATTTTTGTGGCGTCTTAAATTTTTTATGGGTAAATAAATACAAAAGTTGTTCATTGTTGTCTTTTCAAATTTTTCTAATTTTGTTCCCTGCTGTACACTGAAGCAGTAATTTTTTCCCCTTTTTTTTACCAAATCACTCGGTAAGACATGGAGGAAAAATTAATACATGTCTGAACAAAATTATATTGATGCATAGCAGTCATTTCTTCCCTTCTTATTCTTAAAATTTTACCGCAAAATTTAGCAGTTGTTCATTCTTGTCTTCATTAGTGTTTGTTTTGCTTTCCATGTGTTGCTTCGCCTGTCTATTTTGATTCTCCTCTCTATTTCTTTCAGGTAAGTTTTCTTTCAACTAAATTCTTGCTCTTCCTTTGCAACTTCTTCGCACTCAAATGAAACATATCAAATTCGATAACTTTCAAAGCTCAAATCTTTAAATTCCGAATCCATCTTTATCGCAGCCCAATAAGTTTGAAGAAAAAACAACACAAAAAGAAAAACAGTAGTAGAAGAATGGTGTGAAAATGGGATAATCTTGACCAGAAAAATGGTGGGAATGAAGAGAAACAGTAGTAGGAGAAGCAGAAAAAGCGATTTTTCTAACAGGACTATTTCCTTGTTGTAAAAAAGAAACATGAAGTGCTCTTAATTCAATTGTTTTAGCAATTGCAGCTTTAATTTCTTGTCTACTAACAATTCCACCACCATCATTCTTGTTGTTGTAACTTGTAACTTCTTCTTCATCTTCTTCATGTTCTTGAAATTTTTGTGTTGATGAAGCAGCATCAGCAGCTGCCATTTTTGTGTGTGTGTATGTGTGATGTTTCTTCATGTTCTTTTGTTTTTGCTTTTTGGGGTCTTAAGGAGGAAGAAGACGATAGATTATATCATATGTAGTAAAAGAATTTTTTTGAGAGGAACAGAAGAGAACAGAGGCTTTGTTTTATTACCATATCCATGAAAATATAATTTCATAAACTGCTACATGTTAATTAACAAAAAAACCAGCATTCTTTTATAAAATTAATTAATTTATTGTGGATACATTGTTACAAAAGGTTTTACATATTCACATATCTATCATTGTAATTCTAAATTTGGATATTAAATATTTTAGAACACAAAGATAGAATAAAATGATTTTGGAGAATGAAAATTTTGATCATCATCCATTACTTTTTTTTTTTTGGTTGCAATTAAAGAATTTTATTAAAATTATCAAATAAACACATTACAAAATCAAGGGAATAAACTAACTGCACCCTTCTTAAAGCAAATCAAGACAAACAAGAATCCTAACATACAATAGATCCTCTTAGTGCTAACCAATATTTTTAACATTTCAATATATAAATTGTTCTTTATTTAAAAATTAATGGAAATATGAGTGCATGTGAAGCAAAGAAGGACAGGTGAGGGAGAAAAACAAAAGGAGGGGCAAAATGGTCATTTTGAATACCTTATGAGGATTTTTGTTATTTCCCGTGTTTGATACTCGTGTTAGGGTTCGATTAATTCAGATATGAAAAAATAGATAACGATCGAAATATCTGATTTGAACAAACTAAAAATCCTATAAAAACACGTTAAATTTAATGTTAACAGATAAGATTATGTATAATAAGTAATATATATACTCTCTGTTTTAATTTATTTATTCGATTTTGTATTGAGTGTATCAAAATATTTTTAGAGTTAGTATAAAAAAAAAAGGTAAAATACAAATTAAAACATAGAATTAAAGTTAGAGTATAATATATTACATTGTTGATATTTAATTATTACGATGAGATAACATACCACATGACATCCTTGAATGAAAAAAAAAAAGAGGGATAAATTTATGATCAAAATAAAATTAGTTAATTTACTGAATTATTTGTAAACACTTTTGGAAATAAATTTTAATCGATCCTCTAATAAGGCAATACACTTGAAAAAAAAAAGAAGATAAAAACTTGTTCGTATTTGATATTCACATAACTCATATATCTATGACACATATCTTTATATACATTCTTATCGCTAATTCATGGTCGATTATACATATACTTAATCTGGTTTATGAATAAATGTGTATAATTTACTATAAACATCAATATAGGTAAGATTTTAATCTTTTAAAAGGTGTCAATTAGGCTTGTAGTTCCGGTAAAAATAGGATTTCCATTAAGGAATCGGAGTTTGAAATAGATCTTTAAATTGTTTCAAGGCGTTTAATATGCAATATATGCACATAAATATTATATTTAACTTTATATATATAATATAATTTCACAATAAATAGGATTCGAATGAACTCCTTTCACAACTCTAATTTTGTCCCGACTTATAACTCTATATTATTTAATTTTTACATAAAATATCTAAAAATAATATATGAGATATTTTTATTTTTACACACAAACGTTTAAAAACAACACATGAAATACTTTTTTTTACGAGATTGTTTTCTTCTACAATTAGAGAGTATAAATTATTTATTTTCACCTAATTCTTTCTTTGGAAAAAGGGGAGAAAAATATAAAGAAAGAATGAGGTAATACACATTTGTTTTTTTACCAGAAAATGGAAAGCACTTTTTAATTTTTTAACCTTATGATAGAAAAAAGAACACTTTTACTTTGTTTGTTAGTAGTAACTGAAAAGTGAATTTTTCAGTTTTACTTTCTCAACGTGCAATTTTGTCATAATATCTATTTATTGATAATTTTACAGACTTACAGTTTGAGTTTTACTCACAGTGAAGACTATTGTAACACGCAAAAAATAATTTTCAAGAAAAAGATCTGCAACTTTTGCAGAGTCTCTGCAAATATAAGAAACCTTTATACCCACAATAATAATAATAATCATCATAATGAAACACTCCCAGACAGAATAAAAGCATCTGTACTCAACAAAACTATATAATTCTTTTTTTTTTGGAATTTTCTTTTATGTTAAATATTTGTATTGAAATTTAATTAAATTTAAATTATTTTAAAAAATTCTGTGTTAGAGAGTAAATTTGGTATTTTTTTGCATGTTAAATATTCTTCAATCTTGTGATTTAAAGTAGATATATTTCTTGTTAAAAAGCATATATATATAATCTCCGTCTAACAAATGATACATAATTATTCTTTTGATGAACATACTTATATTTACTGTATTAAAAAATAAAAATAAATTTTTAATTTTAAAAATATTACGTGACTTTAAAAAAATTATGTCACGTGCTATTACCCCTAATTACAGCCTTTTACGAAATTAAAATAGCATTTAGTTGTCAACGTATTTCCTAATTATTGACAAGTTCATGAACTTATCCAACAAACATTAAAGTCTATCATTGGTAAATTGCTTCTTCTTATTAATCTGTAATTTGGTTTTCAACCGTTGCCTTGTATATAATTACACTTTTTCCACCGCTTTTCTTGTTATTTGCTGACAAGTATTTGTCAAATTTTTGACACTAATGACAAATGTTTTATCACTTTCGCAGTTGATTTTACTTTCTAATTTCCTACTCTTTGTTTGTTTGGCTTTTCCTCTCTGTTTCTTCCAGCTAAGTTGTTCCTCCTCTTTTCCAGCCTTTCTCCCCTCTTTCATTTGATGTTTTCCCTTGCTTTTTGAATTATGCAGACACTGTTTTTTCTCTTCTTATATTTTTATGTATTAATATTTTCATTTACTATCATGTATATATTTTTATTTTTCTCCTGCTTCATATTCTCTCATGAAAATCAATAAATGCTATAGAAATGAACTAAATTTTGCCAACTTAGCAAAGATAATTTAACATAAAACAATTAAAATAGATGTCTGATAGAAAAAGACAGATGATTGATGGCCAAATTGAGAAAAATCTTAAACGTCGTATTGCCTATAAAGAAATGCCTCCTGAACAAAAGGAAGAACTTTTACAACACCGTAGACAACAATATGCTGCCAGAAAGCAGGCTACCTCTGCAAAATTTCATGCTAGCATATCCAATCAACCACATGCTTCTTCTCAGCCTCAAATCGTTATTTCTGAACAAACTACTTCTTCTATTCAGGACAATCCTTCTACTTCCCGAAATGGTTAGTTAAATCAAATTTTATTCCTATTCCTCACATTCTTTTACATTTAGCTCTTACATGTCTAAAATATTGCAGGTCATACACAAACACAAACAAGTTGTTGGAATATCAAGCAACTACCTTCTTGTCCAGCTACTTTAAAAAAAGTTCCTAACTGTAAATATTGCAAAGCCATAAGATTTCAATACGAAACTCTAAGTTTCTGCTGTAATAATGGTTCTATAAAATTAGTTTCACACCAACTACCTACTGAATTAAAAAAACTTTATTCCGGCAACTGTGAAGAATCCAAATATTTTCGTACTTACATTAGAACATACAATAACATGTTTGCATTTACTTCGCTCGGAGTAAAGTACGATAAGAACTTAGCAACTAAAACTAAAGGTATTTACACATTCAAAGTTCAAGGACAAATGTATCATTTTCTGCCCAATCTTGCCACTTCAAATGACAAAACAAAAAATTTACAACTTTATTTTTATGACAATGAGACTAATATAGTTGATAAGGTTGCTTTTTCTGAAAAATTGAACAAATCTATTATTGCAAAATTAATAGAGATATTAAAAATTAATCCATACTCTCTATTTCTAAAATCTCTCAAACATATTCCAGACTTATCCAATTTTTATATCGTACTTAAATGTGATTCAACATTGGACCAACGCACATACAACTTACCTGATGTTTCCGAAGTTGCAGCTATATGGACCAACGAAGAATTAGAAAATCCTTCCTCTACACCTCATATTCGTATTTATACCCATGGCAATTCTAACCAAATGGTTCACTATTACTATGGTTGTTACGATCCACTGCAGTATCCTTTGTTGTTTCCATTTGCTGAAAACGGATGGCATTGTGGCATTCAAAAAATTCCACCAAAAATAAACTTACCTAGAAATCGTTTTGTTTGCAAAAATGATCAACTTCCAAATGTAGCCAACATGTGTACAATTGATGGACTTCTACATATTGAAGAAGAAATTTTGCAAAATAAGAAAAATAAAAGGAACACTGTATCTTGTCGTGAATATTATTGTTACAAACTTCAAATTAGAGATGATGAAGAAAATGAAATTTTACATTCGGGAAGATTATTCCAACAATATTCTGTAAATCAATATATAAAGCTTGAAACACAAAGATTAGACTTCTTACTATTCAATCAAGATTTGTTTCGCACTGAAGTATTAGCAGGATTAATTGATCTTCTAAGACTAGGAGAAAGAGAAGTTTCAAATATTGGACGAAAAACATTCCTCCTTGCTAGCTTTACAGGAGGTCCAAGAGATATGCGTCGTCGATATATGGATGCTATTGCTTTAGTTCAACACTTTGGAAAACCCGATATTTTCCTCACAATGACTTGTAACCCCTCGTGGCTAGAAATACAACATCTATTATTACCAAACGATGAAGTACAAAATAGACCTGATCTCCTAGGTAGAGTATTCAAAGCAAAAGTTGAAGAGCTAAAATTTGATATATTTAAAAAAATATATATTTGGAAAAGTGTCTGCTTATATGTATACTATAGAATTTCAAAAAAGAGGTCTTCCACATGCTCATTTTCTTATTATACTTGATGATGCTTATAAATTATTAACACCTGAGGCTTACGATAGAGTTGTCTGTGCTGAACTACCTGATTGTGACACAAATAAATATTTATATTCATTGGTAATTAAGCATATGATGCATGGTTCTTGTGGAAGTTTAAATCCTACAAATTCCTGTATGAAAAAAAAGGGCCATTGTAAATTTAGGTATCCAAAAAATTACTCCGCAGAAACATCAAAAGGCGAAAATTCGTACCCAATTTACAGGAGGCGATATACTGGTAAATTTGCAAAAGTTAGAACTCAATATCTTGACAACTCATGGGTTGTTCCATATAATTCATATCTACTTAGCAAATTTAACTGTCACATGAATGTAGAAATTTGCGCAGATATTAAAGTTGTTAAATATATCTATAAATATATTTGTAAAGGTCATGACAAAATTGCTTTCGACCTACAAAATAACGATCCCAATTTAAAAATCGATGAAATCAAGGAATATCAATTAGGCAGATGGGTATCACCTCCAGAAGTTATGTGGCGTTTGTTTGCGTTCCCTATTAGTGAAATGAATCCCAATGTTTACAATCTTCAGTTACATCTTGAAAATCAACAATTTGTTTCCTTTAAAACAACTGCAAATCTAAATTCAATCTTAAAAAATCCATCTAATGCCAAAACGATGTTGACATAATTTTTTTCTATGAACAAAACAAATAAACATGCCATAGAACTTAACTTATTATACAAAGAATTTCCAGAACATTTTGTCTGGTCATTCAGTGATAAAATGTGGACACGCAGAAAACAAGGTTATGCTATTGGACGTATTGTTAGTTGTCATCCAACTGAAGGAGAAAGATATTACCTTCGGTTGTTATTGATGAACATACGTGGACCAAAGTCATACAAAGATCTTATGACTGTAAACGGAAAGTATTACGCCACATTTAGAGAATCTGCAGAAAAAAGAGGCTTGCTAGCTTCTAATAACAACTTAATTGAATGCATGTCAGAAGCTTCTAATTACCAGATGCCATATAGTCTTCGACATTTATTTGCTACGCTATTAGCATACTGTAACCCTGCTAATCCAAAAGAATTATGGCAAAAATTTAAAAGTCTCATGTCTGAAGATTTTACAACTATACCAAATATACAATCAAATAATGTTCGGTTGCTGGTTTTAGATCATATAAATAATATATTACTTTCAATGGAACGAAATATAAACGAATTTAAATTCATACCAGAAAATATTACACCTTCTACAGCTCTTCGTTTTAGAATAATGCAAGAGACTAGAGACATTCAATTAGAATGAAATATAATTGTAACAAAAGAAGATTTGCAGTTATATAAAAAATTGAATCAAGAACAACAAAAAGCATACATGACAATTATAAATAAAATATTTTCAAACGAATCAGCAGCCTTTTTTATCAATGGACCTGGAGGAACTGGTAAAACATTCTTATACCGTGCATTACTAGCAACAGTACGATCAAAAGGATTTATAGCTTTAGCAACAGCAACTTCGGGTGTTGCAGCTTCGGTACTTCCTGGAGGACGAACTGCTCATTCTCGCTTTAAACTTCCTATTCATACAAGCGAAAACTACAGTTGTAATATAAGTAAACAAAGTTCCCTTGCGTCTTTAATTCAAGATGCAAAATTAATAGTATGGGATGAGGTCTCAATGGCAAATAAAAAACTTATCGAAATTTTTGATTTAGTCTTGAAAGACCTTACAGGAGTAAATACACTTTTTGGAGGAAAAGTTATTGTTTTCGGAGGTGATTTTAGACAGACTTTGCCTGTAGTAAAAGGCGGTACAAAGAAAGATTTTATTCGTGAATGCTTAATGAATTCAAACATTTGGAATCATCTTGAAAAATTCTATTTGACAGAAAATATGCGAGCACGAGAAGATCCTACATTTTCTGAGTACTTACTTAGAATTGGAGATGGAAAAGTACAGCTTAACGAACACAATAAAATTGAGATTCCAGAATCTTTTCTCATTCCTTTTACAACTGAAAAAGAATCATTAAATACTTTATTTAAAACTATTTACTCCGATCTAGACTTACTTACACATAACATATCCAATGTAATATCACATGTTATCTTAACAACAAAAAATGAGTTTGTAAACGAAATTAATCAACTGTTTATAAATCAGTTTCCCGGAACTTCTATAACATTCGTCGGCGTTGACGAAACTATAGAACCAAATGATCAAACCCAATTTGAGGACTTTTTGCATTCTCTAAATCCGGCGGGTTTGCCTCCTTATAAGTTAGTACCAAAGCAAAATTGTCCAGTTATCCTATTGCGAAATTTGAATCCTTCTGAAGGTTTATGCAATGGCACGCGCTTAATCTGTTCTGACTTCAAAACTCATGTTATTAGTGCTAAAATTGCAACTGGTGACTTTAAAAACAAACATGTTTTTATTCCTCGAATACCATTATTATGCTCACAAGACGAAAAATTGCCAATCCAATTCAAAAGGACACAATTTCCTATTCGATTATGTTTTGCTATGACTATAAATAAAGCTCAAGGTCAAACACTAGATTTTGTTGGAATTTATTTACGCGAACCTGTTTTTTCCCATGGTCAACTTTATGTTGCTTTATCTAGAGCAAAAAAAAAGAACTGTGTAAAAATGCTAATTCGTCCGCCAACAGCAGACGATCCTGATGATCATTCTACATACAACATAGTATATGATGAAATAATTAAAAAAATCTCTTCTTGAATATATTATATCATCCCGTAAATGGCTCCTCATATTTACGTCCTAATATTATGTTATATAAGTTTCTTGTTGATTAATTCTCAGGCTACAAAAACACGGCACAAACACTTGGTATACAGGCCATCACTCCTGAGTTACTGGACTGGACATGTAAAATACAAGTTGTGGATATTTGCAAGCCAGGAGAGAGCAAAGAACGAAAGATAAAATATCTGAATATGATCTTCCAAGACGAACAGGTACTTTGTTGTTTTAAAAAAATAAAATAAAAATTACCTACATATATCTCTTCTATTATTTATAATTACAAATTGCTTTCAGGAACACCAAATAAAAGCTATTGTATATGGTGACGATATACCCGTTTATCAAGATATATTCAAACTATATCATACATACTTGATAACGAGTGCACATATACAACAATCAAACTTGAGATTTGAAAAACCTCTGCATACATTTGACTGGATCATCGACAAAAAATCATAATTGATTTAGTTGACAAAGATGACCCAGATGAACATCAACTGCCACCACCCACAAAGCTTGACCTTACATCATTTCTCGATATCAACAATCAAGCTTCCAGAGACACCAAGGAACAGCTTAGGAATGCAGAATACAGTATGACCGTTCTGCTAAATCTATGACTAAATATGTTTTTCAACACAAGTTATTAATTTTTTTTTCCGCCTATCCATCTATTGCTTACAAATTATTTTGCTTACAGATGTGCTTGCAATTGTTGTCAACTGCTTTCCAGCCAGATATATTACAAGTTTGCAGAAAAGATTACAAGAACTTATTCTCATTGATACTGAGTAAAAACATTTGCATTATTCCCTTAGCCTTGTTATTTATAACTTAAAGTTTTATACTATACTAACCATTTCAGTTAAAACAGGAAGCAAACTTTCATATTCACATTATGGGAAGAGTCTATTATTGAAGACGAAGGAAAAAAATTGCTTGCACAATTTCAGCAACGTCCAATTATCCTTGCTAGGCGTATTGGAGTATCCAAATACAACGTTAATCTATGAATAACAATCTGCATAAATAAAATATTTAATGAGTGTTACAAAAAATTATTTAATTTTTTGAAGCAAAACCAGACAATTGAAAAATTCAAATATGAAAATCACTTGCTACTTAGTTTTTTTTTGGCATTTAATATTCAAAACCTTCTATTATTTTTGCTTTAAACTTCTTTTTCACTTCTTGAGTCATATAAACAATAGATTATGACAAATTTGTTGGTATGATTTCAAATTTCTCCACATCTTATTTCAAATGTTTCAACCAAAATTACTCACTTCTGCAATAAGATGTGTTAGATTACCGTTACTGTGAATGAGTCAGTAAAGATTTTATTACCTAAATCTGACTAATATTCAGTTACATTGGAGGCTTCACAATTGAAGTTTTGTCCCTGAAACATCTAAACATATACATTTTGAAACTTTCATAGAATTTTACAGATTAAACCTGAAGTCATTTTCTTACACTTTTGCATAAATTTTTGAAATCAATAATTGCCCATGACGAAGAAAAATATTCACTTTTTGAATTATTATAATCTAATGCTAATCGTATTTTCGCTTGGTCTTATTGATATTTCATTTCTATTCTTATACCTGTTTACTTTATTGCTAAAACAATAATATTTTATCCTACGATATTAGTCAAAATAATCATTGTTCTAATAAATATAGGCACATCATTGACTACAAAATTTAACACCACGATCCAAATCAATCCACCTTACACACAATGCCTCCAACTGCGTTCATGGTATGACGTTGTTGTTACATATATTGTATTTCTTTTTTCTTATTAATTATATAACTATTTCAAAGACTTTACCTTTTTTTCCCACAAACAGGGCTAAAAAAAATACAGAAATGCTCAAGTCTTTTGCAACAAGAAGTACATCTCACTCTGGTGGTCTCATCTCTGTTCCGGTGGATGAAGAGATAGTCCCAATTGCAAACGCTCAATCGCAACAAGACGTAAGACCAAATTCTATTAATATTATTTTCATAATTTATATCGCTATTTATTCTTATAATTAACATAATTACTAATCTAACTTTTTCTTTAAAAAGGGACATTCCTTTTCCATCGAAGCAAAAATATCGCTCTCAAATAGACTCAAAAATTGTTATGTTTTAATATGTCCAAACCGTGGACAAGAAGTGAGAAGTCCGAGGAAAAGAAAAATTCGCTGTATGAATTGCAATCAGGAAAACATGTTAGTCCCAAGGTATTTACACTCTAATTTTACGAACATATTCAAGTACAATATGCACAAAAAATTGTCTTATAATGTTACTACAGGTGCCGATTTGACGTAAATCTGGAAGATGCTTCCGGCTCAACGACTGGAGTAATTATGGACAGAAAAGCCGAAAAATTATTATCTCTTATTGCTGCAGAGATTTATGATCTGGTTTCACCTGAGGTAAATATTCTAACCAAATAATTTTCATTATATTTACCTTACAATTGAACTAACAAATGCTTAAAAATATATTCTTCTCTAGAATGACTCGCTGCCAATGAAAAATATTCAAATCAAGCTGAAAGAAAACCTGTGCAAAATTCAAGTGAAAAAATCCTTTTCTCGCACTGTGGGATCAGCATCTGCAAAACTGTTTATTCTGTCCTGCGTTGAAAAAGAGAACAATAAAAGATCAAAAAAGGACTTCGCTTCTTCTGATGAAGAAACTGAAATAGCAACGACACGACATAACTTACTGAAGCTCAAACAAAAGCTGGAGCCACCAACTCCAGTGAAAAAAAATAAAGGTTAACAAGAAATTCACTTTTGCACTTCAATTTAATAAACATTATTTTCCTTTTCGCCTTCAAATGTGTTACCCTCTTTCATACTTTGAGTTACATGCGTGTGTAGGTTAACCAACTTGCTTTTGCAATCACTTTTGGCTTTTTTGGTGGAACAAAGGTAATTCATTTGTTACTGTTTTATGTTTCTTTCTCTTGATTCTGTGAATATATGTGTTGTGCTGACACTGAAGTAAGCAATTCTTCTAATTTTAGTAATCTTATAAAGGTAAATATTTTTGGTATCCGGTTTGCACATATTTATTCAAATAAACTAGAATGAGAACAAGCACTCGATAGTTGCCCAAAGGTTGTAAAGTGTTTGATTAGAAATTGAACGTTAATTTTCCGTATCTAAAGTTAGATACTGATATCATTTACTGCAAATTAAACTCGACCTTCTTTTACTCCATTTTCAAAGTTTTAAATTGCAAATTAAAACACCTTCACATATTGTCAATTTTTTCTATCTCTTCGGCTCACACAAAACTTACTATTTTTGCATTTCATAAACGTATTACAACTTTTCATGACAGTTGAAGCTTTTGATCAATCTGGTTCTTTCTCTACTACACGAGGGATGAGTTAATGAGTTAATACAGCCAAGGTGATTCAAAATTTTTATATTTTTATGCCCTTTTTCTCATCATCAATTTCTTTCTCGCCTCTGGTTATTGTATGTATGATTTTATCAATGAATATATCAATTTGTAGTAAAAAAAAGAAAGAATTTTATACTTTGTAGACTTAACGTTGACTACCACCCGTTCTTGGTACTTAAAGATTTGCTTGCCTACTTTGGTTAAATGACTGAAACTGTTAATCATTTAATTATTAAATATTTCTTGACTGAAGACTGTTGTGCCTTTGAGGATTAAAAAATTGACTATTAAATTGTACATATTGATGTTACAGTGTTTGATATTTCAATTGAGGATCTAAAAATAAAGGATTTTGTAGGTTTTTCTTATTGCCCTATGATTCGAGTATGATTTTGCTGTCAAGAATTTACAGCTACTGGTAAAGATGATTGTGCCTAGCTATTTGGACAGTTTATTTTTGCTACTGGAAAAAGAGATATGTTGAATATATGGTTTTGCAGCCATGATACCCTTTAATGCTTGACAAAATGGAGTGTCATTTACTTGACTTTATGGCTGATATGTTTGACTAGCAATTCAACGTTAATTTTCCATGTATAAAGTTTGAAAGACTTTCTATGGCTTAAAACTTTTTTTGTGTGTTATTTAGCCAAATTTATTATTTATTTTTTGACTAGGAATTCAACGTTAATTTTTCGTATTTAAAGTTTCAAAAACTTTCTATGGCTTAAAATTTTTTCTGTCTGTTTTTACACTCTCTAGGTAACTAGGTAGCCAAATTTATTATTTATATTTCTTAATTGATATATAAAATTTTATATATATACGTGTGTATATGTGTGTGCGTCACTTGAAATCGGAACCTCACCGGGAACACAAAAGAAAAGAGCTTGTATAGCTGTTTAACCTATCATCCTCATGAGCACTTGGTCCGTTCTTTCCTCACCCTCTATTCTCTATATGTTTATGTGGTGTGGATGCAGGTGAGCAGTCAATGTAAGTGTTGAGCATGTATTGGTGTATATATGGCGTGTACTTGCAAAGAAAGAAAATGAGTCTGTGAGGTGTATATGTGAAGTTGACTGAGTCGGAATATATGTGTGACAACAGGTGAGTGATGTGTGCTTCCAAAGAAAAGAAAATGGAGAGAGTGCCGGTGACTATATATTTGTGCTTCTGTATATAGGTGTGTGAAGATCCTAATCTCAAAACAAAAAGAAACAGGGATATGGAAACAATTATTTTGTGTAATTTCTTGTTTCCTTTTCTAATTTCTCTTTTTTAACGAATCATATATTATCTAACATATTATCGTTCTTGACTTTTGTCAGTTAACACTCATGTCCAGACACAATGTGCACTACGCGCTTCACCTGTCCCGTTCAACAACTCTTGTAATAATTTGATAGCTTTTGGTCTGTATTTTATCAACGTAATACTTTCACTTTGTTCCACACAATAGAAAGCATGTATATTTATATCTTGTTGCTTAAAACTTTAATTGCTTTAATTCAACAATATTTGAAAAAAGGCGCGTGCACGGCACGGGCACACCCCATCTAGTTACTAAAAGAAGAGAAGCAACGTCAGGATTCTCGAGGCCATAAAATCCAAGATGATTACAACTTGGTAATCATCTTGAACACGTTCTTTTCCCTTTGTCTCTTATCTATTTTACAAAGTTTTGATGACAATCTTTTCTTGTTTACATTATGACTCACCCGGGTAATCCCAGTCCTGCGGTGGGCCTTATAGACATTACTCACCCGTAATGCTCCCTGGTAATATTTTATTATCTATATATATATGTGAACTTAGCTTTAAGAAAACTAAGTTGGATAAGAAATATGGCAAAAACAGAGCTATTTTACTGTTTGATTTTAGTTTTAGTTGTAGCAGAGGTTTGTTCACAGCCTGCAACAGCTGGTTCACCAGTGAAATTTCTTCCAGGATTTCAAGGACCCCTTCCTTTTGAACTTGAAACTGGGTGAGAAATTAAACTGGAAATAAGTTTATGTTAGTCTCCTCAATGTGTAGTGTGTTTCTGTTCGGAATTTTATGTACATATTATTATGGTTTAGTTTTTGAAAGTGCATTTCTTGTAAAATGGAAATTAGTTTATTGGTTTTTCCAGGTATGTCGGAGTTGGTGATTCAGAAGATGTACAACTGTTCTACTATTTTATAAAGTCGGAATCAAACCCAAAATCCGACCCTCTTATGCTTTGGATCACTGGAGGCCCTGGTTGCTCTGCTTTATCGGCCCTTGTCTATGAGATTGGTACGTCATTCGAGTTTAAGCTATAAAAGTTTTTGGCTTTTAGAAAGCTATTATAAGTTATTAATTTCTAAAAGAATTTAACTATGAATATGAAGGACCAATAACTTTTGAGGCAGTGGAATACATTGGGAGTTTGCCAACAATGATACTGAATCCTTACTCATGGACAAAGGTGATAGAGAGTATTTGATTGTGAAATTGTACTTTGTAATGTACATAAAAGTTTGATTGTGTAGAATTCAGAAATGTTTAAAAGGATCATAGATTTATTTAGGCGGCGAGCATTATTTTCTTAGACTTTCCAGTGGGCACTGGATTTTCCTATGCAACAACTCCAGCAGCTCTACAATCATCTGATTTGCAAGCGAGTGATCATGCATATCAGTTCCTTCGTAAGGTAATTAAATTTTCTCCCTTGTCCCTCTAAATTTGTTAAAATTAAAAGAAGAAGAAATAATGATTAAATTTGTTTTTCAGTGGTTGGTCGATCACCCAGAATTCTTAAGGAATCCATTGTATATTGGTGGAGACTCATATTCAGGGATGGTCGTTCCCATCATTACTCAAATTATAGCAACTAGTAAGACTATATTATAGTCATGGTTATTTTGTTATTTACTCATTTTCATGTCATGTACAATAACTACTTAGAATTTCCTAAGGTATTTTCCCTTGTACTATGCTCTCACATTTAGTGGCCTTCTGATAATGCAGAGAATGAAATGGGAATCAAACCATCTTTTAATCTTAAGGTTAGTGTCATTTTTCATGTGTGTGTATATATTTTTTTTTTCTTAATTAGTGATTTGAAATTAGTTCACTAGGTGAGTATTGTGACTGATTTAAAAATCTCACATCTGATGTCGAATAACGTAAACAGATCATGCACCAACTCTGAACTACTAATGAAATTGTTACCACAAATAAAAGTCACTGAAGAATGTCAATTGATGTGCAAAATGGAATGACCTATTTTGTCTCTTCAAATGGTTTCAGGGTTATTTACTCGGAAATCCATCGACTTTTGAAGGTCAAAACAATTATGAGATTCCATTTGCTCATGGAATGGGACTTATTTCTGATGAACTCTATGAGGTTGGCTTTTCTTTGATGTTATATTTGTATACGCTGTCATTAACTTTACTTACACTTGTTGGCTTACTTTTTCTCAAAACAGTCCTTGAAGACCAATTGTAAAGGAGAGTACTTCAATATAAATCCAAGCAATGCACTGTGTTTGCAAGATGTTCAGACATTTAAAGAGGTTGAATTCTTTTTTAAGTAAAATTATATATTTTGGAGACCAATTGTAAAGGAGAGTACTTCAATACAAATCTGCTTGTTTTCTTTGGCATTAAACTACTGACCTTATATATAAATGCAGCTTCTTGAAGGAATTAATAATTTCCATATTTTGGAGCCCAAATGTAAGCATTATTCGCCAAGGCCACACTTACTATTTGGCCAAAGAAGATCTCTTGATGAAAAGTTTCAACAACTTCCTGTACTGAAATGTCGCGTAAGTTTTCTGTCATTCTATCTTCAAATATTATCTACAAAGTAATTTTCATTCTTTAGGATATTGATTTATTGTGTATCAGTTAAGTTGCTTACAAGAATTTACAACTTTCAATTGCTTTTAGGATGACTGGTACGAACTTACTTATTATTGGGCTGATGATGGTCAAGTTAGAGATGTCCTCAACATCCGCAAGGTCATCAACACGAAACTAAATTTATGTCAATGCATAGAAATTAAACTCATACTAAAAACATATAATCAAATGCTCTTTTGGTAACAGGGGACTATTGAAAAATGGAAGCGATGTGCCACTTTGCAATACCAAACTACGGTCATTAGTAGCATACCATATCATGCAAACCTCAGTAGCAAAGGTTACAGATCTCTTATATACAGGTTGAGTAGAAATATTAATTGTGTTTACAACATTGTAATAACTACAAACAGAAATAGTTAAAGTTCTCTATGTTTAATTGAATTGAGCAGTGGAGATCATGACAAGGTTGTTACTTTCCAATCAACTCAAGCATGGATAAAATCTCTTAACTACTCTATTATCGATGATTGGCGATCTTGGAACGTTGACAATCAAGTTGCCGGGTTAGTTCTTGATGAAAGATGTTACATTGTGGACACTTCATAATTCTTGTACGTACATTAGTCATAAACTCTGTCAGTATATAGATGTTAAACTTTTTTCTTCTTCTTTCATTTGCACAATTTCAGTTACACGAGAAGTTACTCAAATCAGATGACATTTGCCACAGTGAAGGCAAGAAATCCTCCTACCAATTTAGTTTCTTAATCTATCTTTTTACCAACAAAAAAAATTGTCAATTAATAGTTGTTCAAATATTTTATTTATTTACTTTTTTATTTTATAGGGAGCAGGGCATACTGCACAAGAAAATAAACCTCGTGAATGTCTGGCGATGCTCAAAAGGTGGATGTCTTACCTGCCCTTGTAATCAACAAATGCATCATAATTTGTAATTATCTACTGTAAAGATTTCATTCTAATCACTCACGAATTCATACTAATGTGAGTTAAATTTTATATATTGACGATGTAAAAAATATATATTAGGATCGGAATCGCTTTAAAACCAACCTCCCTATATGAGTTGGTAACATGGTGCAACTGATTTAAAAAATGTGTAAACATTGTTTAAGACATCAATGGATAAGAAAAAACTTAAAATTTCATTGTGGTTAACGTCATTTTAAGCTCCATATTGGATAATCTTGACTGTACCATCAGGCATCAGGCGAAGAAAATCAAGCTTTTCGTGTTTCGGATCGTCTTGACTTGACATCCCTTCATTTTGAGGATAGGCATCTAAAGCGGATTTTTTAAAAATCTTTAAAGATTGTATATCTGAATTTACGATAAATAAAGAAATTTAACTCTTGAAATTTGAACTGTGTAATATTGTCACGTCTCAATTTATTGAATTGTCTTGCACCTACTCGCCTCTAGTCTAATTGGAGAACCTCTTACCTTCCATCCCCTTAAAACACAATTTATCATGAGAAATAATATTCACATATAAAAGTTATCAACTGAAAATTTCAAAACCTTTTTACCGTACAATCCAAAACAAATTTTCTTCCCGAGAACCTAGTCTAGACATGTATAAGAACTTCTAAATAGAGTAATTGACAAAATAAAAGACACAACTTCACTTGAGGAAAGAGATGCAAAAGTTGATGATGAATACCCGCGACTTCAAAATGAAACTTCAACAACTGATAACAAACCTACACCCCACAAAGGATGTAGCAAGAGTAGTATCAGCACCCCACATGTACTGACAAGCATCATCGACTGACTAACATTAATTCACACAACACGGTATAAGATATTAAGTGTTTAACTTTCTAGACAGGTTAATGCGCAATGATGTCAGGCATTAAGACCATAAACATATCAAATTTTATATAAAGGACTACATATGTGCCACAAAGGATCATCGAATAACACACGAGAAAATATACTTATTGTTTCAAGTTCACAGCAATTAGTCTTGTTATTCTTATTTATCAAGCAAGCTCCCAATTCATCGAGTATATCATCTAAAGTGCAAGCCACCAGGCTTATTCTTTTCTTAACTGTTATTCCCTCTTCTATTTTAATTGTTAAGATAATATTTGCATATCAATTAAGATAAAATTAACAGGGATGGTAATTTGACTAATATAACCCTATTTATTTTTTTAAAATATCTGATAATAATTTTTTTCGCATTTTAGAATGATTTTAAGTACTAAGAGTAGAATTGAAAAGACATGGTCAATTATCTCTTGAATTTTGAAACTAACAAGTATTTAAAACAACTATTTTTAGTATACCTAGCAATTAAAATGGAACGGAGGAAATATTTCATTTATTCTATTTATAATTCATTTAGTTTATTTGACCAAAGTCAACCTCATATCGTTATAGTCTTTCTATAAATTTAATTGTACCTTATTTCTAAGAGTAAACATTTAAATATCTTATGAAAAATAGCTGAAAATATCCATAGCTAATTTAGGCACATTGAAGACACTATCTTTAAAAGTACTTCATCAATAAAAATGTATCCCCTAAAATTTCAATAAATTAGCAAAAACAACAAAGACACATAAATAAGAAAACCAAAGAAACTAAGAAAGAGATTATGGGGAGTATTTGTGTGTGTATATATATATACTAGTTTTGGACACGTACTGTATTGTACATATGTCTCATGCAAACAGTACATATTGTATAAGTAATTAAAGTTACATGTGATAAATATTCAAGACTTTTCAGCAGAAAAATATAAGTCGAAAATGATGATCAATCAACTTATTCAAATGACTTCTATGTTGAACGACAAATGATTAGATAGATTGATATTCTTTGGACCTGCCAAATTTGAACAACCGAATTAAATTTGGTAATTAAAAAGTAATAAGTCATATTTTTATGTTATTTGGTGCAAATATGTAACACATTCATATGTTACCTAATATTTCTTATAGATGATGTTCTCAGTGTATGTTTCATTTCGACTATTTGCTTGGTGTGTCATGACAAAAATTCTTATTATTGACATTGATATCCCTCTTAAAAGTGCAACATAGAAATATCCATGGGAAAAAATAATTTATTTCACCCTGAAGGATTTTTGATGTTAGCAATATTTTGGTACTCCAAACTTAATTCCTTAAATGCGAAAAAAGTAATATTAATTCCTTTTTTCATACATAAACTTTCAATCATAAAAAGGTTTATCAATAAATTTATCTATAATAATATTGAATAAAGATTGAACCATGCTCACTTGAATATGATGTCTACATTTCACAATAATAACAAGAAAGCCGAAATAGTATTCAAGAGCTTTACAAAAACTTAAAGGCAAAAAAAAAAAAAATTAGTTCACAACATGACAAGTTATGGATCTCACAGTGACATAAAATTAGTTTGCAAGATAGTTATTCCTGATACGATCCTTCTGCCTTGTGAGGACATCCAAAATAATCATTTAGGCCATTGCATTTGCAAATTTCTTACCCCACAAAAGAGTAAAGCAATTTCACCCGAAATGTTCTTCATTCTTGAGGTTGAACCTGAAATCTTTGGTTGATTAAAAGTGAAAGAGATCTCAACTATTCCATCCTACATCTTTCAATGGTTACAAGAATAGCTAAAGTTCATCATTCAACAATATTTATCATGATGAAAAGTGAGAATACTTTGTACAATATTATTGCAAAAGAACATAAGAAAAGTACACTTAATTTTGAAAAAGGAAGTAATCAAAACATTTTGTGTTCTGAGAAGTGTAATAGAATTTGTGGCATGACATTGAATTTTTTTAAATCAAAAGAACAATACAAATGTTATTTCTTTACCACCAATTTTTAATTTTTTATTATGAAATCATCTGCATAAGCATAATATCTTAATAAAAAGAAATCTAAGTTGTAAACATACTTCTCATATGAAAGACATACGGAAAAAAGTAGAAAACAAAACTTTACATACCTGATAAATTTACAACTATGCTTTACTTATTTTTTTATATTTCATCAAATGCTGAAGATTAAATATATTCTTGATGTTTATTCATATAAGATGATTAATTAATTATAAAAAACTAACATATCAGATAATTAAGATATTTCATCATTAGTTCAAATTTAACTTAAGAAAACCAAAAAGTTTTGTAACTGGGGAAAGTAAAAAGTCATAAGTTGTCAAAAAAAAAATTCTAGTAACTATTAACTAATATAACAATTACTTAGAATTTAATAATTTTTTAAATCTCATTCACCCTATTAAATATTTAATTATGTATGAGTCGTTCACAAAATTATAAAGTTTTGTAATATGGGAGAGGAGTAATCTTTTCAAATAACTATTTATTATAGAAATTATTTAGTATTTAGCAGAATTTAACTAAATAAGACTCTCACTTTTAATATTCATTATTATTTAAAATCAGCCAAAAAGTTATTGAAACTTTATTGCCATAAACTTGTAACTTTAGTTTCATTTAAGAGGTATTTTGATCGTTCAACATGAATTTTCATAAATCAACTTTCGAATATGAGTCTTTCTACTTTTAATATAAAATATATGATGATGATTTTTGAATATTATTATTATTACTATTTTAATATAAAATATGATGACAATTTTAGAACATTATTATTATTATTATTATTATTATTATTATTATTATTATTATTATTATTGAATTATGATAGTATTTATTATAATTAATGTATATTTATATTTTTGTTCATAAATATTATAATAACATTAATATTTAATATAAGGGCAATAATGTTATTCAATTTTTATAAGGACGTTTTTATAATTTAATTTTTAACTTGGAGACTTTTTAATTATAATATAATACGATAGGAGGAAAAACTCAAATCATGATCAGAAATATAAGGGATAAGGGTTTAATGCAAATAAGGGTCTGTTATGATATTAGAAATTAGTCATCACTCCAATATTAATATGATCTCAAATGAGTGAATTTAATTAGCTAAGAATACAAACTCATTCTCTTTGAGATATGAATAATTATTTTTCCTACAATAACAAAATGAGATTATTCTACTGGCTTACAAAATGAATTTGATGTAGCTTGCTTGAAATACTTTATGTCATTTATTTTTTGGAACCCACTTGCCTGAAGCATCACGTTATCATGTCGGGTAACTGCTATTCCATTACAGGCTAAACAGGCCAGGAGTCAAATTCTGTCAGAGTTAAAAATCTTCTTTAGGATACATCTATTATCGATTGTTAATTTAAATATTATATTTATTTTTTTGTTGTTATTTATTATATTATTAAATTTATGCTGCGATTCAATTAGACAGATCGTGCGGAAATCTATATCGATTCTATTCGATAGGAGAATCCTTACAACATTTCTATCAATTAGGCAAGAAAATAACATTCTAGCAATCACATTACTTCTCATTATCTACTAAAAATTCTCAACAAAATAACATTACGAAATTCCTCTAATATGACTCTTCCAAAATCTAGTCTAGACAGGTACAAGATCTCTATTTGAATACTTGACAACAAAACAACCCAGCTTCGTTCGGAAAGAGGAATACTGAAACTGGTGTTGAGTACTCCACACCAATCAAGAAACTTCAACATGCCACATCCTCCACCCAAAAGAAAAAGGTGTAACAAGGTAGTATCGCTACACCACACATACTGGTAGGCATCATCGGCCAACTAGGATTAGTTAACATAATAGCATAAAAATCAATATACAATTAGCACTACTAAATTCAGCAATTAATTCACTTAGGCAACATCCCACCAAGTTTACTCACTACAATATAGTTTTTATGATTTATTCATGACAAGGTTATTACCTTCCAATCAACTCAAGCATGGATAAAATGTCTTAACTACTCTATTGTCGATGATTGGCGATCTTGGAACATTGACAATCAAGTTGTCGGGTTAGTTCTTGATGAAAGATATTACATTGCGGGCACTTCACGTACGTACATTAGTCATAAACTCTGTCAGTATATAGATGTTAAACTCTTTTTTTTTCTATTTTCATTTGTACAATTTCAGTTACACGAGAAGTTACTCAAATCAGATGACATTTGCCACAGTGAAAGCAAGAAACCCTCCTATCAATTTAGTCTCTCAATCTATCTTTTCACAAAAATAAAAAATAATAATAATTGTCGACTAATGGTTGTTCAAATCTTTTATTTATTTACTTTTTTATTTTATAGGGAGCAGGGCATACTGCACCAGGATATAAACCTCGTGAATGTCTGGCGATGCTCAAAAGGTGGATGTCTTACCAACCCTTGTAATCAACAAATGTATCATAATTTGTAATTATCTACCGCAAAGATTTCATTTAATCACTCACGAATTCATCCTCATGTGAGTTAAGTTTTATACGTTGACGATGTAAAAAATATTTATTAGGATCAGAGTCGCTTTAATACCAACCTCCATATATGAGTTGGTAACATGGTGCAACTGATAAAAAAAATGTGTAAACATTGTTTAAGACGTCAATGTATAAATTTTTTAAAACAAAACTTAAAATTCCATTGTGGTTAACGTCATTTTAAGCTCCATGTTGAATAATCTTGACTATTCTATCAGGGGAAGAAAATCAAGTTTTTCGTGATTTGTATTTCAACTTGACTTGACATCCCTCCATAATAAATAAATCAATTTCAAAGCTAGGCATCTAAAAGCGGATATTTTTAAAAAACTTTAACAATTATATTTCTGAATACACAATTAAAATAAAGAAATTTGACTCTTAAAATTTGAACTACCTTATACTTCCTTAGTATCAAATTATTTGCAATTTTTTTTGCCTTACATGCCCGTTAAAAAATATTAATAAGAAATATTAATTGTAATTTTATTTATATTTAAACTATAATCTCTCTCTACTAAATGCATGTTTACTCCATAATTAAGTATTTTGTAGTCTTCAAGAAAAATTATACTAAGAATAAAATAAATAAAAAGTAATTAATTTTTTCTTGAACTTCTAAAATAATAAATAATTTGAGACAATTATCTTTAAAAAAATTAAATAATTTGAGATGGAATGAGTGTAAATTAGGACGAAAGAAGTAATTTTGATTTTGAATTTGTTATTTTTTTAAATTTAAAAATTTATCTCAATTTAAAATTGACTTTAATCCCATAAACGCATACGTTAATGGTTATATAACATGTTCTATTGTATATTGACTCATTGCTTTTGCCTCGAAGTTGTATCATAGATTATTTTTTTTAACAATTAAGTATATTTATGCTAATTCCGAACCATTAAAACATAGAAGTAATACTTCTTAGGTTTTGATATTAATTAATACATATTTAACTTAAAACATTTGGATTCATATGAATTAGATAATCGGCCTAAAAGAAAATTTTGGGTTGATTCAATTTTTTTATTTATCAAATTAAATTAATTATGCCAATTTTTTTCAATTTATAAATCAAATCGAATTAGTAAAAATCTTTTATCTCAATTGATTCTTTTGATTTAGTCTGTATATATATTTGTTTTTCAATAAGATCTCTATAACAAAACGTGTAAATAGTGCTTCCAAATATTTCTTCTATTCTAGTAAGAATCAATAATCATATGGTGCTTTTCAAAAAATTAACATAAAATGTAAGATGAAATATGACACTTTACTAGAATATAATATCATCAATAATAACTATAATAAAAGTCCATAAAATAAATGATATAAATAAGAGATAATGAAAATAAACATAGTTTGATTGAAATATATTTGACTTATTAGATATCTATGTGTTTTAATTATATAGAAAATTTATTGGATCATTTAAAATTATAAGTCTAAATATGAAAATAATATGTTAAGAAACATGAATTACGAAAAAATTTAAGAAATACTTTCAAATTATACTATAATAAATATTTTAAATATAAAAATCTTTTAAATTTTTAAATATATTTAGTATCGGTTAGATTTGATTTGATTTAATTTTTTTTAAGTTAAAAGCAAATTAAATTAATTGTGATATTAAATTTTTTGTATTACCAAAGCACTAATAGATTTTTTCTTCGATTGAATTCAATTTATCGGTTTTCATAGAACATCTAACAAATTTTTCAGAAATGATTATAATCCTAAACACTTTGATAAACCAGTTCACAAAATGTGTGTATTTATTTAATTTATTTTTTGGCCATGTTGATAAACTTAGGGGTTGTTTGGTTATACATCTGTATCTTTTCCAATTTTTCACTTGTAAGGAAGTGTGGGGCTGATCCAATCTCTCAGTCCGTACAAAGCCCAACTCACTTCAAAAGACCGAACATCTTCGGAGTTTCTGGAAGCTACTGACACTCCCCGCGAACGCCCCGCTCTTCTGCTCCTTCATTGGTTTTCATCGGGGTCTGATCTCCGACCGCATTCATTCTTAGTAATCAGTGATTAGAACTTAGAAGAGAAAAAATGGTGGAATTTTCCAGGGCTAATGCCGAAGCATTTATAGACGAAGATGATGAAATGGATGAAGAGCCAGGGGAAGAGATAGAATCAGCACCACCGCTCAATGTTGGTGAAGAAAGGGAAATTAACTCAAATGGAATTAAGAAGAAGCTTCTTAAGCATGGCCATGGTTGGGAAACCCCTGAATTTGGCGATGAAGTCACTGGTAACAGAATTCCTTCTTCTTCCTTCGTTCCAACTTCGATAACACGCTTTTTGGGACATTCTGAAATGTTTTATTTACAGTTTATTCGACGCAACATTTTCAAGATAAATTGATTAGTTATTTAATCAAAATTAACTTTTCTATCAATAGATTAGTGTATTCTTGAACTATTAGCAATATAATATTTGGGTTATATTTTATTTTAATGAATTCCGTATCCATTCATATACCATGAAGGGAAATATTTGTTTTTAACTGAAATGTTTCTACCTTATTTCTTGGTTTCTGTATTGAGTTGCAGTTTGCTATGTTGGTATCCTACTTGATGGAACCAAATCTGTTTCCACCAGGGACAAAGGTGAACCTGTTACATTCAAGCTTGGCCAAGGTGAGTTCTTGGTTACTCTTATTTCTTCCCCTTCGATTTAGTTTCCCTATTACTGCTATATTGTTGGGCACTTGATAATTAGTAAAAATGTTTTAAGTTGCGAAAAATGGTTATTTTCCATAATTGTCCATTTCTCTTTACCATTTTTCCTTATAATCTGCTTAAGAGATTGTAGGAAAAAACAAGTTTTTTTTCCTGATACGTATTCTTTTATCTAAGCTTCTTCCCTGTGCATTAGCTCCCCCAATCGTAGATGGTTCAGCGGTGCCCGGTGCCACCAAATGATTGAGAACTACGACGGGGCGAAATGCATTTTCTTCTTTGTATTCAATAAGTATTGCATGACTGAATAGTTCAAGGAACGGCGGACTGCGGGGAGGGTCCTTTTAAGTAGATGACTCGTCGGGCACTTGATAATTAGTGATAATGTTTTAAGTTGCGAAAAATGGTTATTTTCCATAATTGTCCATTTCTCTTTACCATTTTTCCTTATAATCTGCTTAAGAGATTGTAGGAAAAAACCAGTTGTTTTTGCTGATATTGAGTTTCTGCATCCATAATTTGGTTACTAGTATTAAGCTTAATTAGTTTGCTTTGGTTGGTTAGAGAAAGTTGCTGCTGGCTTAGATTGTGGAATTGTCACCATGAGGAAAGGTGAAACGGCACTGTTCACTTTGCCTACGGACACTGATTTTGGATCAACAGACTTGGATGCAGTTTCATCAAATTCTGCCGTTCAGTATGAGGTGGTACTTGTATCGTGGATCAGAGTGGTGGATGTCTGCAAGGATGGTGGTATTATCAAGAAAATTATGGAGAAGGGGGAGCTAATAGGACCTCCTGGTGACTTGGATGAAGTTCTAGGTACTTGAATGTGTTTAGCTCTTACCAAAAAGAATTAACTGCAAGGAAACAAAAGAAAAAAACAGAAACGAAATATTTGACCCAATGAAGTTGCTGCTAGTGCCAGTATATGCATTTTATGTGGTCTTGCTCGTGATATTGTTTTTATCAGTTGTTTATATATAAGATGTCCTTGATTTTTCCAATTTGATTTTGCAGTGAGGTATGTGGTGAGGTTGCTTGATGGTGTCACTGTTGCAGAAACACCTGAACATGGAGTGGAGTTTTATGTCAAAGATGGTACCTTGGTATCTTGGCTTTTGTGCTTGAGGATCCACAAACTTGTACTATCAAGTATCAACTGATGATAAATTCCTTACATTTCACTCTGCTTTCTTTTAGGCCATTTTTGTCAAGCCTTACCAAAAGCGATCAAAACAATGAAGAAGGGAGAGAAAGTGAATCTAATTGTTCAGCCTCAGTGTATGTCTTCCCAACTCATTCTTTGCTATCATTCTTTGGGTTGGTAGCTGGGGTTCCTTTTTGGGGGAAGAGGTGGGTTTCAGGAGTATAATTCATAGATAATAAGTTAGTCTACATAAAGAAAGTAGATTATTCGTGAGTAGTGGACCTGGAAAATGTTAGACAATCTTGAACGCCTGGTATTCCAGTTGTGGTTGAGTGCTTTCATGTGCTTTGGTTGATCAACATTGAACCATCAGCTGTCTCCTACTGTGCTGTTCAGATGGAAAGATAGATAATGTTCTTTCTTGAATGGCATGTTAAGATCATCGTGATATCTAAATTTATAGCTAGGAAAGCCTTGACTCCTGATAGGGACTTTGGTACTGATTCATATATCTGTGTAGGGGAGCTGAATTGTGAGTTATTGCTATTTTTGTTAACAATACATAATATGAAACCGAATCAAGCATATCAAGTGAACGCAATTCCTGATTTTCCCTACTGACATATGCATGTGTTATTAGAAGAAAATGGTAGTAGATACCTGTACATTCGGATTTATTTCAGAGTAGCATTTTGCGGCAAGAGCTGACTGTGAGATCTTAGAAGTGGAGTGCAACTAGAATTTGGGATCTCGTCATATATTACCTCTATTAGGTTTTCAGGTTTGTTTTTGTCTAATCACTAATTTAGTCGTTTTACGGTTGAAGGTGATTTTCTAGTCCAGTGCTGTCTAGTCACCTTTTGTTGGTGAATTAGCAAGAAAGATACTTCCTTTCCATTTTAATAGAGTCACATTAATTAATAAGTTTGAAACCATTCCATGAAATGTATTCACAGGTCCTGACTTTTGTCATGAATCGAGTGAACATAAACTAACTTCATTTCCACATTACTAGTTCTTACTATAAAGCTGTCAGATGGTTAGAGTTTCAGATAGTACAATATGAAATAATTCTAGGCATTTTAGACATTTAGTTCATGAGAAATTTAGTTCTCATTCACAAATTTAATGTTTGTCCTTTATGACTTCTACTGTTTGTTAGTTCAAACATTTGTAATGTATGTCCTCACTTTGACACCTTAACAAAGAAGTAGCTCACTAGAAAAGGTGTACTGACCACATTACATGGGTGAAAGAAGACATGAACCAAGAATTTATACCAGACATGCTCTTCAATTAAAGTAGAAGCACATTTAACTACATTGTGGCTCTGTACGATCTCTGTTCTGTCATCCTAACTCCTAAGGCATATTATCTTCTACCGACTTATGGAGCTTAAAGTTTGCACAATATTAAAATTTTCTTTATATATTATTTATTAATGTTGAAGTGTGTGAACATGTCATCTAAAAGATTACATAGAGTGCCTACTTTTTTATTTGTCTAATCATGTCTTCAGCAAGCCCCTCTCGTGTGTGGGCATGATATTCGTTTTTACGCGCTAAACACGTGGAAATTCTTTTCTATAATGGGTTCAGATAGACTTGAATGCTGGATCTCTGTCTGCTGTGATATCATGTTGAAGTATGTGACAATTTCATTTAAAGCTTAAGTGCTTTTTAGTTGTTAGAGAGAGCATGCTTTTATTTGTTTAATTATGTCTTCAACAATTAAAATATACCCATTATGTATGTATCTTGTCTCATGTCACAAAGACTTGTGCTGGTATAGAGGAACTGGAAATCCAATAAAACATAGTTGCTTCTTCAATTATAGAAACTTCATGGTGTTCCCCTTTAAGTGCCATGTTAAATGCAAGAAAACTGCGTGGAAATTGTGCTCAAGAACTCATGCAATCATGTTAAGTTGGTGTGTTTCTTCCTGACTTTTATGATAGCAAGATATTCTTCAGGAATGGTTGCCCATCCTCCTTATCAGCCTGAAAAAGTTCCAACAATTATTTCATTCTTAAAATTTTCTTTGCCCAACATCTTTGCAGATGCCTTTGCTAACGGGGATAAGGACTCTGAAAATGTTGTCCCTTCAATTCCTCCAAGTTCTATTCTGAGTGTTGATCTTGAATTAGTTTCTTTCAAGCCGGTAATAAATGTGACTGATGATTTGGGAGTTTTAAAGAAGATTCTAAAAGAGGGAGAAGGCACTCTTACTGCAAATGAAGGTGCTGCGGTAACTAGTAAGTATTCAGAATTATGTGCATGTTGCCTTTTTGTCCTTGGGGGTAATAAATGCAGATAGTTGATATTATGTTACTTACTCATAAAAGGCTTGGGCAGCAGTGGATCTGCATGAAATTGCGAAGATTAGAGGGAACTATGGTTGGCACTTTGAATATGCATTAATTAGGTCATATCTGTCTACTATATCCTCGATAATTTGTGTGATTTCATCATTATGGGTGAGACCTGTGCCTTGGATATGACTTGAGCAGGCTCTCTATTTAACTAAGGGGAGAACCATATATTATTTTTTTGTGGGATGGAGCGTGATTAAAAATACATGTATTAGGCATACCTAGATAAGAGCACCTAAATTAACAAAAATACCCTTAAGTTCAAACAAGCTGTATTACTATAAAGTAAGGCACCTTGCTATAGTAAATAAAACTAAAAGCCTTATTTTAATAAAAATCATGGTAGTATCACATTGGTAAGAATTCTTAATAATTTGGTTTATTGTTTTTAAAACTAAAACTTATACATGTATACTAATTAGTAAAGGTAATCCTTGACTTTGGTATCATAATTCTTGCCTAACAATCAAAGTATTATTGTTCACTTACAAGCCAATAATTATAATCTCTCCATAACGAGTCCGTGAACCAGATGACGCTTTAATGTAAAACAAAGACTGTACACAAATATGTAGCAGGGAAACCTCATATTGATCTTAAAATGAGAAAGCTCTCCAACTAAATAAATAATTAGTTAAACTTCTATAGAAGTTAGAAGAATGCTGAAAAACTGATGGTCGCTACGGCCTAACCCAAAAAAATAAATAAAGTGAAGACAATATCCTAAATATTGGTCAAAGTTTGGAGGCCAAAACCTAATTAACTGGTAATTAAGTAACGGCAACAACAGTTCCCTAAATAGCAACAAAGCTAAAGTTGCTTAACCTAGTTGAGATGAAAGTGGATTAATGTATCATGAAGAGGACTAAACAGATGGATGTTAGTGGTCTTCCTGAAACTACTTTTTTTCACTTTTCATCAAATGCCATATTGCGTCCTTCATCATCCTGGGAAAGGGGACTGCAAAGATGGAAATGCTACCTTACTCTTGCTCAGTGAAAGGCACCACATATGTGCTCAGCGATTTTGAGGAGCATAACTGCAGAATTAGCTTAAGGTTGGGTCCAGTTTGAGAATTGGTAACGGGATTCAGCTTGAGTAAGGAGAATGGAATAACTACTTGGTTTTTGTTTCAAATCTCCAGTTAGATATACAGCTAAGCTTGAGGATGGCACTTTGCTTGAGAGAAGAGGCGTTGATGGAGAGGACACATTGAAGTTTATAACTGATGAAGGTCAGTACATTAGAACAAATTCAAAATTTACCTATGGCCGATAATTAAGCATATGATATATTTGTTCCCATTATCCATCCTTGAAATCATAAGATAATAAGGTTTGGTATGTTAATTTGAGGTTTTTGTGGCACGTCCTTGGTCTTTTGTCTTGAATAAAAGTTATATCAAGTGCATTTCTTGCATGACTTTCTTCTGAAAGCTCTGAACTCTTTAGATTTTGTGTAATATAAATTAACTATATGAAGAAACCCTACATATATGCCAAGTCTTCAGTGATGCTTCTGTGCTTGTTGAACTTATGCCTACGAACCTTGCGTTGCTATCATTATGTTGTACTGTTTTGCATACAGAACAAGTCATTGATGGACTGGACCGAGCTGTTTCTACAATGAAGAAGGGTGAACGTGCAATAGTGACAGTTAAACCTGACTATGGGTTTGGAAATACTGAAGTGAAGCGTGATCTTGCTATGGTTCCTCCTCACTCAACCATAATTTTCGAAGTTGAGATGTTGGAGTTCACAAAGGTAATTTCTGATAGAAGTCTGTAATCTGCTAAGACATATTTGGCTTAGTACATGTGGTTCAGCGAATGTAGGGTTAGAACTCATGCGCCAATGATCTGTAAATGACCCAAACAAGTGGCCCAGAGTTCTATTTGGCAAATGTAGTTAATTTTCAAGCGTCGAACATATGAAGAAACCTGAACATCACCCAATAGGTTAATGGACATAATTGCTTGGACTGATTGATTAAGTTTGTAATATATTGCTGTGCTTGTTTTCTTTTCTTGACATGATTTAGTTATATCTAATCTTATAAGTAGCGCCAAATAGTTTTGAGGCTTATGAGAATTTACTGGCACATACTAGGAAACCAAATAGCCACTAACAATACTTCTCTGGAACATCTATAAAGGCTCTTCTCTCTTCATAATGAAGTCCTCTCTCTTTCTTGTTATATCTTGTGGTAGCTCAAGTATGATTTGATGCCTATGTTTCTTCTATAGTAAAGAACTTTTAGCTGGAATAATGTTATTAGATGCATTATCCATGCTGTTTTTCAAGTTTCTGTAATTTGATTTCATCGAACCAAAAAAGGAAGTTTCAGTAATTTGATTTCCAAAATAATTGGTGTTCGAATATCCTGTCCTATTAACTACTCTAGTTTGAGTTTCAGGTCGACTTTAACTGGTTATTTTAATCTTTTTAGCCTTTTATAACTTAAAACTCATGCATTGAATATGGTAAGCTTCACTCTGATGTTTGGTAAACTGGATCATCAAGTGTAAGTAGGACACTTTAATTGGGATAGATGGGGATGCTTATTGTAGTGAAAATAGGACGCCTTAGTTGGGTTAGACGAAGTGCTTATTTTAGTGAAGTTGATAAGCTCTTAATGGCAAAATTTTGGATGCTGCACAAGATCATTTTACTAAATTTCTTTCTCTTATTTATTTTGGGTTGATACATACAAATTTTGCGAAATTCTTACTTTCTCCTTTTGGAGACAAGGAAAAAGATCCTGGGGAAATGGATAAACATGAGAGAATCCAAGTGGCCCAGAGGAAGAAAGAAGAAGGCAACCTGCTCTTCAAAAACGGAAAGTATCAAAGAGCAGTGAAGAAATATGAGAAGGTATCTCAGTTAATTGGTCATCAATGTTTAGAATGTGCAACTTTTTGTTAGGTGCTTTAATTGGTCATCAATGTTTAGAATGTGCAACTTTTTGTTAGGTGCTTTATAATTTGTATGCTTTTTTCATTTGGATTTTTTTGGGTTCAGGCTATTGATTGTATTAATGAAGATGAGGCCTTCGAAGATGATGATCAAAAGATAGTTAAATCACTGAGAGTGTCATGTTGGTTGAATGGAGCCGCTGCTTGTCTCAAACGGAATTATTTCCAGGAAGCAATCAAGCAGTGTTCCAAGGTAATGTAAATATGTAACAAGATAAATCAACAGAACAATACTGTTTCCATGTGATTGGGATGGATAGGCATGTTTTGTATTGACAAGGTTATGATCAATGCATGACTTGCCAGGGAGCAAGTTCATTCACTGGCTAGGTTGGGACAAGATATACATTTTCTTTTGACTGAACTATAGTTTAGCTCATGTTTCTTCTCATTCTCTTCCTTCGTCCCATTCTCTTTCAAAAGGAGCTGTCATAGGTCTGCAAAATCCCTGCTGCTCTGTATTTCTCTATTACTTTACCGTTGCTTTTTAATGTAATTCTGGTTAGCTGTTTCAAATGCTGAAGAGTGAGAAAACTGTGATGCAAGTTCAGCTGATTAAGGCGTTTTTCCTTTTCGTTGTGAATGAATTGGCAATCTCTGTCTTTTCAAAACCATGCAAGCACGGCCTAATTTCATCTCATCCTTTCCCATCACTCATAGGTCTTAGAAGTTGAATCCTGCAATGTGAAAGCATTATATAGGAGAGCACAAGCTTTTATGGAAACAGCTGATCTGCACTTGGCGGAATTGGATATAAAGAAGGCACTAGAAATAGATCCACAAAACAGGTAATGCAACTCATAACTTCAATGATGGTGGAGAATTCTTTTGACCATTATGAATCGAAGAGTTTCTGCGGTTCAGGGAGGTAAAACTGATACAGAAGACCCTAAAACAACTTCAAGCAGAGAGCAACAGGAGAGACGCAAAGCTCTATACAACAATGTTTGCACGCTTGTCAAATGAGAACTCTTTGGCAGCAAAGGTTTGTTTCATGATTTCTAACTTTTTAAAAATTTGAAGTTTTATGCAAGAAACTGAAGAAGTGCAGGAGTTTTAGAGTCCTGAATGATTCATGCTGTACTTAAATGATTTTGGCGCATTTGCGCTCAAATATCTTAATCAATCGAGAAAATATACTGGTTATCTATAGGCTAAATCATACTCTGGCTTTGTATTGATTTGGCAGAGATTAAAAGTTGAAGAAACTGAGAGCAAGAACGAAGAAACCGTTGGCGAAATCAACATGCGCTGACAATTGATTGGAATTTGAATGTAGCTGAAGAATTATACCTGTATACAGAAAGCATATACAGACAATGTAATAGAGAAAGGTCTTCAATATTGCGTTTTGTTTAAAGAATACTGTAAATTGACACATTCTGGTTGTATATTTCATTTAGATGTTGCAAGTTAGAACTTTTATTTTTTACTATTAAAGGTCATAAGATTAGTTAAAAGCCAAAAACAGTTATCACTTGAGGCAATGCTAGCAACCAAAATTTAAAACTCTATAACTGGATAGTATGATTATTATTAGTATTGTTATTACTCTGTTTGTATTTTTATAAATCGAGGGTCTATAGGAAATAACCTCTCTACCTCGGTAGGGGTATGGTTTATGTACATTGTACTCTCGTTAGATTTCACTTTGTATTATTTTACTGGGTTGTTGTTGTTGTTATGTTGTATAACTGAATAGTATAGTAAACTCTATAGCGAAAGCGGCTTTGTTTGGTAGGGATGCTGCCGAGTGCCCTCAATTAAAAAGATATTGATGTTAAAAACATGATTTTACATATGAAATTTGAAAGAAATTATTTGATGAAATATTAGATGGCCTTGTCAACCAAAATAATTGAAAAATATACAAGTAAAAGTTTCATTAATAGGGTAAATAATTATTAGATACTATATTAAAAAAATATTACACTTAAATTCTTAAAACCATCAAAACGTTCTTTCTGTAGATTTCATTTTTTTTATTAAAAAAATAAAATAACTGCTTTACAATTCCATAACATCCCCAATAATTTTTTAAAAAAAGCAATTTATCCAGTTTAATTAGCATACTTTTTTTTGTTCAATTTGTATGTGTTACTTTACTTTTTTAATTCGTTCGAAAAAATTTTTTTAGCAATTTTTTGTTAATTTCAACTTCCACATGACATGTTTAAAATTACAAGATTAAAAAATATTTTGATATATTTTATATATTTTTAATTTAAGATTATAAAATTAAAATTATTTTTACTTTTTAGATTTCATATTAAATTTTAAATAAATAAATAGAACCGAAGGAAGTAATTGTTACGATACTCAAAATTATATGAAATTAATTCGAGTGCAACGCCAAATTAGCAAATTAATGGGTTCAATATATCAAAAAAGTATATGAAAAAGTTATGCACCAAAAAAGCTAATTTGCTCAAGTTTGGACAAACTATATACTAGTCTAACTTTTTTATTTAGTTAGTTAAAAAAATATTATCACCTGAAACTTTTTAAAATTTTGAGATTTAGATCTATAAGTAATTTTTGACCAAATCTCACTTTGATGTCAAATTATTTGAGTGCAAGTTTTGGAATAAAAGGATAAATATATATCAAAGAAAGATAAACATAGAGTAGACAGACTAGAAAACAAAATTGAAGTACTTGAGAAAGGGGAAAGATACTTATCTAGTTAATAATAAAATATATCTAGTACTTCAATTTTGTTTTCTAGTCCGTCTACTCTATGTTTATCTTCTTTGATATATATTCATTCCTTTCTCCCAAAACTTGCACTCGAATAATTTGACATCAACGTGGAGTTTGATCAAAAATCACTGACACATCTAACTCTTAAAATATCACGAAGTTTCGGTTCGCTCGAAATCGGTTAAACTATGATAATATATTTTTTAAAATTAAATAAATAGAGAAGTTAGACGTCTTGACTATTAAGTACACAGTTTGTTTAAACTTAAACGAATTAATTTTTTTGATACATAACTTTTTTAATATATTGAGCTTTTTAATTTGCTAATTTAGCACCAGCACTAGAATTAATTCCATGTCCTTTACAAGTGGGGCGGCTAATAATACTAAAAGAGTCCAAATTCTGAGTTGTCTCCTGAGTTCTCTGAATGATGGGACGATCCAAGCCAAGTTTAGTATTTATAACATGACCTACTAATACTTAATTACAAATTTAATAATTAGGGGTGATAAAGTAATTAGGAATCATTTGGTTGTTGGTCAGTGAATGAAATTATTCATGTATTAAAATTAATATAGTTAGAATCATGTTTAGTAATTTTTTCTTTTAGTTATTTTATATAAAATTTAGCATATTGAGTATGTATTTAGTTATTATTTTATAATCTCACACAAATAAAATATGTATAAGTTGTGAATGAAATTATTTATTATTTTATAAGGAGATAAAAGATAAAATAACTGATGTATAAATAACTAAATCATGCATAATTAATCCTTGCATTACTGATATACTTGTATAACTCTAACCAACAACTAAACTATCCTCAATAGTTATGCAGGGTTTAGGGTCTTAGGTGCGGTAGTACGTACATAGTCAAGAAATAAAGGCGATGTTAACCAATATAGGTTATGGTGGGATGGTTGAGATCCATCCGGTCTTAATTAAAGATTTCGAGCTTGAGTCAAAACTGATACTTGAAAACTGAAGTTATATTTGAACATATTTTCATTTGAGAAAAAATTAAATTTTTATAACTGAAAAAAAATCATTTTTAAAAACTAACAGAAATTACTTTTTCAAATTTAAAAATCGTCATCACTAATTTTTTTCGACAAAACCAGGTAAATAATACTATTCGTCTCATTTTAATTATCATTTTAGTTCAAAAAAGTTATCTACATTGGACTGTTACTTTAGAAATTTAAAATTAAAATTTCAAATATACCGTTAACACTAAAAAAATATTACCTTTTAATATTATTCAACTCTGAAAGAATCAAATAAATAAGGGTACCTTATAGTGCTCCTTTGGCCATAAATATTTTTTATGTTTTTCCGTAATACTATTCGAGATATTTATTTGACCATAAATTGTTATAACTTCTCAAAATTTCAGAATTTTTAAATCAAAAATTTTTAAAAATTATTTTCACAATTTTCATGTCATGCCCCACCTTAGGAGGCACGACTGACACCTGATGCCCTACTAGGATCTGAACTGACTTAACTAGGCCTGTGCACTCCTGGTGCAGGCCTACTCCCCATATCAAGAAAACAATGGGTTATATCTCGGTTGTAAATACAACATCCGGCCGACAAGGCCTTTTAGCCACCTGTAAAGGAAAATAGCTAACCAGAAACAGGCAATAACAGGGGATCCTATGTGGGCTGACAAAACCACCGTGATATCTAGTTATGACTGAAAAGTAAATCCAGTGCTAAACTAAGCTATGGCCAACAAGGCCGCTAACTGACAGCTAAACAAGGCCCCGCACGGCCAACACATAAACTAAAACATATATGGGCCCCACACGACCACCATCAACTAACCACAGGAAAATAGAAACAATCTGCAAGCTTCTAGGACTAATATGATGGGCGGGACAGAGCCCCCACCTACCCATAAACTATACAATCAAAAGGAGTAAACCTTCTATCTACAAGCTCCGGGAGAAAGGAGCCGACTGTGCTGACAATCCTGGCTAGAAGCTAAGAGAGACCTGCTCCTTGTCTATTGATGTGTTTGGTACATAAGTACTGTTAAGCGTTTATTTTGGGTCAAATAACTTAAATGTCTTTAAATCTCTTGAAACTATAAAAAGTGAATTACTACGATATTTTTATTTTTATATTTTTCATTTATTTTTAATATAAACTAATTACTTAAATTATTTGTAATTTTTAAAATATATAATTTAAATAAAATTAGGCAAATTTTTTCTTTATTTTTTATTAGGAGTATAATTGTATCTTTTATTTATAAAATCAAATATAATAATTTAAATGAATTAATACTATCTCAATTTTTTTCTCTTTTTTTTCTTTTTAAATTTTTAATTATTTTTTATAATATGCGAAAAAAAATAAAATTTTATCAAAGATTTTAGTGAGGGTATTATTTGAGTTAGGAAAATATTACGGAGATAAAAGGTTAAATAATTTGGTCAAACTTAAATGACTTATAAGCTAAAAAATAAAAAGTTATATCTACCAACTTTTAACTTTTGACTTTTTAAAATTACTTTTCAATTTTTTTTATATAATTTTGGTAAAATCAAACACTACAAAAAATTAAAAAATACTTTAAAAAAATTAGTTTGAGCAGCTTTTAATCAGATTAGTACTGGGACGTTTTGTCTTTTTTCAACAACATATCGTGAATCGAGTGTTTTGTTATTTTGCACGTACCTCAACGTTATAGGATTCCCATTGTTCCTAGTTTGAGATATTCCCTAATTAGCTCCCAATATGTTTCTTCATCTTCTTGTTCTGTTATTAGTCCTACAAATTGACCCGTTGCAACCTGCTCCGACCCGTTCAACTGTTGAATTTCTTCCTGGATTTGAAGGTCGTCTTCCTTTTCATCTTGAAACCGGGTTAGATTCTTTCCTTCTTTTTTTTTAAGCTTCTTAAAGAGAATTAATTAGCATTACAAGTGGATCCAGAAGATATTTGAAAAGAGCAAATATGTTTAATGGCTCATAGTAATTAGGGGTTACAGCATAGAAGAGAGGATATTAATTTTTTTTTAATTTAATTTCTCATTCGGTGTTTAATATTCATATACGCCAAGGGGAATTTAATGATAATAAAGGGATTAAAATTAAATTTAGCAGATCTGGAGAAACAGCCATGAGCCAACTGTAGTAGTGAAGAAGAAAGCGGATAAAAAGAGGGAAAAAAAGCAATACATATAGTACATTTTACTTAAAATAGTTGTTTTCAAAATTTAAGAGTCATGTTTTTTTATTCTATTTTTATTATTTAAAGTCATTCTAAAATATGAAAAGAATTATTATTGTATGTTTTTAAAAAGTAACTATCAATTAATAGAGTTATATTAGTCAAATTGCAATTCCTATTAATTTTTTCTTAATGAGTATGCAAATCTTATTCTAGCAACTAAAATGAAACGGAGAAAGTATTTGTAAATGACTAATAGGTCTTTTTTGTTTTTATTTTTTACTAATTCAACTTTCTTCTAATCTTTCTAACTAATAAAGGATTAAAGAAGGTTGAAATAACAGTAAACATTTACATGATCAGGTATGTAGGTGTGGGTAAAGAAGAGGAAAAACAGCTATTTTATTACTTTATTAAATCAGAATCAGACCCAGAAAATGATCCTCTTATATTGTGGCTCACTGGAGGACCAGGTTGCTCTTCCTTCAATGGCGTCGTCTATGAAATTGGTAAGTGTAATTGGATTTAATGTTCTATATCAAAATATTAGATTTGGATAAACTCGATATCAGGACTCTGCATTCGTCCATATTAATCATAAAAAAATTATTTATAATTATCTTATAGATGACTTGATTATATAAATATATTTTTACAATCTCAATACATAAAAACCTAATGTTGCAGGGCCATTATATTACAAACAAAAAAAGTATAATGGGAGCCTACCAACACTTGGAGTGAGTCCAAACTCATGGACCAAGGTAATAACTACTCCAACAAGCTAAGAATATATACTAACTAATTACATCGATCTATGATTCTTGTATATCTTTAATAGTTTAAGGTGAATTTGAATTATATTTAATTATGGGGGATTTTTTTCTCTAAATTTATTAGGTTGCAAACATAATTTTCTTAGAGCAACCTGTAAATACTGGATTCTCTTATGGAACAACACCAGAAGCAATGAATGTCAGTGATGTTGATGCATGTAGGCACATCTATGAATTTTTACTCAAGGTATGTATTTGATACAATTTGCACTCAATTGTTATAATGCAATTAGAATATGTTAGAAAATTTCGAGGCTAATTATTTCGGGATGAAATGAAAAATGGATTTATGAAATTGGAGAAATTTTAATTGCGAGATAGACCATGATTTTCCTTCCCTTGTATCGCTTACCGATGATCACTCTTCTTCTTTATTAGTTGTCAGTGAGATACTAGTCTGTGTTGCTCTCGAGGTATTCAGTATGTGGGTGAGCTCATCCTAGGAGCAAGTCTCATTCTAGTTGGGATTCTTTATTTGGAGATCGAGAGCGGGTTTCATAATAGCTCCATTCGGAGCTTTCAACTCATCAAACTCTTTGAGCAACTGCCTCATAACATTTGACTAAGTTGAAAAGTATCAAATTAGGTATCGGGTCTAACTCACGCACCAATAACTAGCTCAAATGGAGGAGAATTGTCCGCTCTTATAAGGAGTCCACTGATCTCGTCTCAGTCTAATGTGATTTCCATTTCATTCATCACACCACACTTACGCTAGAGGACATTCTTTTATTCGGGGTTCCACTATCTGGTCTGGAGCGTGACATTCAAGGACCAAAGGTATATTCACAACTCCCTCGCACGGTCCGGGAGCGTCCACACCTGACTCAAATGGGCATGGCTCTGATACCATATTAAATTAGGTCCTAACTCACACCCCAAAAGTTAGCTCAAAGGGAGAAAGATTGCCCAAATCTTATAATGAGTCAATAAATCTCGTCTTGATCCAATGTGTGGTTCCATTCCATTCATCAACAAAAAGCAAGAAAATATTTCTTTTGTTTCTCTTCTTTAGTAGTTGTCAATCGAGCACTAGTATGCGTAGGGCTGTGCAAATTAACGGTTAAACCAATAACCTGAACCGATAATTAAGTTATCGGATTAATAATTCGGGTTATTGATTTAATGGTTTGATTATCGGTTCGTTGTCCCAAGTTATTGGGTTATTGGTTCGGTTATCGGTTTGACCACTTTTTTAAAGGGTGAACCGATAACCCAATAATAATTTAGTAAATTGTAATTTTAGCCTTCAATATATTAAATATTCTAGCCAGAAAATGAATCGGGTGTTGATGACAAGTGAGGGGGATGTTATTCAAATCTTGACTAAAATTGATTGCTTTAATTACGGTAATTCTATATGCTCTTTCTTTTGTCACCCACTTTTTTCTAGCTAAACATATTGATAACTTATGAACATTTTCATGTAAGATCTTAACGGCTAACCTGATAACGAACCGATAACAATCAATAACCGATTAATCAACAATCGATTAGCCGATATCTTAATGGTTCTTTAATAATTTAGCATGTCTACAAACCGATAATCTTTAAAATCGAACCGAACAGACCGATACACACCCCTAAGTCCGCGTCGCTCTCGAGGGAATGAGACTAGCACTATAATTTCTAATCGCCTGTTCAACATGTGAGTGATCTTGCCCTATGAAAGTAAATCTCATTCTAGTTAGTAATTCTCTATTTGGAGATCGAAAGAGAGATCCGAAATAACATAGTTTCTTCGTCTAAAACTTTCAACCCATCAAGCTTTTTGAGCAACCACCTCAATCCTCATAACATCTGGCTAAGTTGATATAGGGGTGGCGAATGAATTATTTGAGTTACGTTTGGGCGAATTAAAATAGGTTGAAGCAATAAATAGATTATTGTTCAACCTTCCTCAAAAGTTGAGATGAGTTAAGATTGGTTGGAGTATGTAAAATGTGTTAAACAATGGGTCATAGTCTAATCTGTCCAACTTGACCCCATCATGTTTATAATTTTTAAACTTACATTTTATGATTTCATCTAAAATAAAAAGAAATCTATAAAATAAAGAGGTAACCATTTCAATTTTACCATTTCTTATGTAGGTTTTTTTGTTGTTGCTTGCAATGTCCCAAATTTTAAAGTAAATACACTTTTTTAATTTCTCACCCGATGTTCTGTACCTGCTTTAAAATCTCAACTTTTTGAATTCACATCTCGTAATATTCAATCTTCCTACCATAATTTTTTTCATATGCAAAATTCAAATCCAAAACCCATTTGATTACCCAAAACTAGAAAGAATATGAAAAAAAAAAAATCTATACGAATATTATTCCATTGGTGAAAAAGATAAAGAACAAAATTCATTGTTAGATTATCCATAGAACATTAACAATTTATATTTATATTTAGACAATTTTTATGGTATGAAGAACTGCATCAATACAAATTTGTAACTTACTCTTTCTTTAAATTTGTACCCTTTTTTAACTGTTCTTTCTCTTAACAAAAAGTAACTAATAATAATATTTCACCAATAATAATAATTATAGTAATCAATATTTATAGAAATATATGATAATAAAAAAATAATAATTATTCATTTGCAAAAATTGTAATCTAGAGTTAAACCTTAGAAGTTAAAAATTAAGCATTTTTATGGATTAAGACTTAAGATGAGCATCATGATAGATGTTGAGATCGAGCAGAACTACATCAAAGAATACTAATGTTGCTTAGGCCATTGATGCTTGTGATGAAAAGAGAGAGTCTGAATTTGGGAATGAAAACTCCAGTGTTTCATTCAATAGCAATGCTCAGTTATATACACAGAAAGTAGAAGGAAGAAAAATATCTATTTAGTAACCGACTATTGCCTAAGTGACAGCTAATCAAAAACAACTAACTAAGTGGACAACTAACAGATTGTAACTAACTAACAACTCTACTAACTAATTATGCTTATTCAGCATTACAAATAATTAGTCCTCAATAATAGATATATTTGGGCTATTAATTTTTGATGGGTCAATTAATCCATCATCTAAATCACTCTAGCCTATCCGTTAACATTTAGACAGGTTATACGGGTCATATAAATTTGAACTAATTTTACCACCTTATTGAAAATCAAGAAAATATATATTTTTTTGTTTCTAACATTATTTTAGATTATCTAATTAAATCATTAATTGCAGTGGCTCGTTGATCATCCAGAATTCAGTTCAAATAATTTTTATACGGCCGGAGATTCATATTCCGGTATCATTGTTCCACGTGTTGTCCAACTGATATCAGATGGTAACTATAATTAACTTCATCTAATCCTAATTTTATGCATTCAACTACAGAGCTTTCTCGTTAATTACCCGGTTAACTATATGTGCTTTATTTTACAGTTTATTTTTATTAAGAGTGACATGATGTAATTGTAGGAATTGAAGCAGGCAACAAGCCTTTGATTAACCTTAAGGTTTCTATTTTAATTAATGTGTTCATTCTTTTCTTAATCTTTTTTAATTAGTAATGAAATTATCAGCCTAATCTTTGTCATTTGTTTTTTATTATAATTTCAGGGTTATTTACTTGGAAATCCTTTGACGTTTCCTGAAGAAAAAAATTTTGTGATGCCTTTTCTTCTTGGCATGGGAATCATTCCTAATGATCTTTATCTGGTTAGTTAATTTCCACTAATATTATTTTATTCAAGTAATCATAACTTATAATGTTTTTGGGAAATTAAACGTGCTAGTTTTTCTTTAAAAGTACACTTATTTTACAAATATGAGCACGTTTGGTCAAATTTTTAAAATATATAGAATGAATAGGTTAAAATACATCTAAACTATATTATTTTCGCGAGTTTTATATCTCAATTATTCAGTGTTTTCATAATATATCTGAACTATCGCATCCTATATTAAAATGCATCTCGCTGTTGAGCTGACTAAATATTTGAAATTACTTGATAATAAGCGCGTGAGAGCTTGAAAATCACATAAAAATGGGTTCATCTTGCGTTTTTAACAACTAATAGCTTAGGTATGTAATGGGAATATTGAATAGTTGAGATATGAAACTAAAAAAATGTGATAAGTTAGGTGCATATGTAATGGGAATATTGAATAGTTGAGATATGAAACTAAAGAAATGTGATAAGTTAGGTGTATTTTAACCTATTCAGGTGAAAATATTTATCCATATGGAGTACCACTTGATACCCTTTCTTAACAAAATAGAGCGTGTACATTAGCACCATTAGATAATACTCAATGAAGTATGTTTTAACACATAGTAGATAATGATAATTTAGGTAGATAAAAAGAACAATGTATAATGAGGGGTGAAAAAAAATAGAGATTTATGTGTGATATTAACAATTAACTAAAAGAACATAAGCGATTTTAAATAGTAATAGAAGTTGTTTTTCATAAACCGAAAAAAGTCATCAACACTTTTTGAAAGTTTGGCAAAATGTAAAAAATGATGCTACGATACATATACAAATATTTTTAAAATTAATTAATCTAACACAAATTATTACTCTTTAATTTTATTTTTTTTAATTTTAAATGTACTTACATAAAAATATTTTCCAAATTAAATAAATTTAAAAGGTCAGCCCAAGTTAATAATATTGAGGTATTAATTTTTATCCTAGACTCTTTCTTTCCTTTACATTATTAATAATTTTGCCATAACAGTCACTGGTGCAAAATTGCAAGGGAGAATACAGAGAGGACTTTGCTCCCGCTAATGCTCAGTGCACCCAGGATCTAGATATTGTGGACGAGGTTATTATTTGTTAAGTACAATTATTATTTCAGATTTCCTTAATTAATTGGTGTTGTTGTAATTAATTTGTTGAATTTGCTAATTTTTTGTAGCTGTTGACCAATATTAATGATCAACATGTTTTAGAACCCGTATGTGGATCAGAAACTGAATCTCCAAGGCCATTTCTATCTGCATTTCGAGGGAGAAGAAGATCTCTTAAGGAGAATTCCATCTCATCCATTTGTTATGGAAGTCTTGTAAGTTTATCGAAGCTAAAAGTTTACCTGTATTCATTTCGTGTTTACATCAAAATTAATTTACTTTATCATACTTGAGTAGTAAAGGGTGAATAGATTAAAAAATTTTGAAATTATTATCATTTTGCGAGTTTCGTACCTGAATCATGGGGTATCTCTGTTATTTCTCGTTATCTCTCTCTTTATATTAAAAGAATAAAAATCTTTGAGTTGAATATGTGACAAATTTTTTTAGATAAGATGAACAAAGTATTGACAATGTATCCTTTAGCACCTTATAGTTTAGGTATAAAACTTGAAAAAGAAAAAAGTGATTGTTTGGAGGGGGGGGGGGGATCACGTGTACTACTACTTAAAACTTTCTGAAGGAGTTCTACGAGCATTATATTTTACATATCATATCATATTTCTCTAGATCTTAATATGAATTCATGATAATTTAAGAGAATAAAGAAAACATTAGATATGAAACTCACAAAATATTATCATTGATTTAATAAAAACATCGAATATAAATAATTTTTTATCTTTCCTCCTGTACATGTCTTTGACATATAAAAACAACATAAGAAAGATAATAGGAGTAATTGGAAATTTTAAACTTGTAATATAACAAGTCAAATTATTATATTTGGGGTAAAAACTATCTATTTTAACCATTTTATTCCCGGCCCATTTGACCCGACCTGATAATTACCGTTTAAACTCTTAATTATTATTTTAGAAATTATTGTTGCTTGATAAGTGTAGTCACTCTTCAATTAGTTGAGTACCAAGTATTCACAAAGGAAATCTTAAAATTCCAAACAATTTGTTGTAGCACTGGCAATTTTAAAAAAATACAAATAAAGAATGCAGAAAGAGCCTGAATGCAGGATAAAATAAAAAGATAATATAGTATTAACGGGTCGGGTCAGATGGGTCGGGTTAATAAAATGGATAGTTTTTATTTTTTATAAATTTTGGTTAAAATAAAAATACTATATCAGAAATAAATAAATAAATAAAAAGATTATCAGATTTATTGAGTGACTTTGTGAGTGAAACACTAATAGTTGAATGACTTTGTGAGTAAAACAACAATAATTGAGTGACTTTTAAGTTATAAAGCAAAGAAAAATGACTTTATGAGTGAATCATCTGAAAAATTAACTCAATAATTTTTATAATTGCAGGTTGATAGACACGACCTCTCAAATCATTGGGCAAATGACCCTCGAGTCCAGAAAGCTCTTCATGTTCGAAAGGTTTGCGATTACACAACGATTTGTGTTTGACTAAAATTATTTTACAAAATATATAAATTAGAAATTTATATCTGAATACTATTTTTAGTAAATATTTTTAAGTATTAAATTGCGAAAAAAGTGGTACATATGATATTTTTATATGAATAATCTTGTCCAAAAAATTTTTTTAAAAAAAAACAATTATTTTGGGAGAAATCACTATTTGTGATTACTCAAAAATCTTCATTCTCTAAATTAGCTATTTTTATTAGATAAATACTTTTGACTTTTTAAAAACTCGATCAAATAGAGCATGTCATGAATTTAAGTCAAAAAAAAAGTTAATCGTAATACTATTAATGCAATTTAATTTGTTACAGTAGTTTGTTTCTAGTATAATTTTTAGATCATTATTTTTCCTTAATTCTATCTTCATTTCTTACCAGGGAACTGTGGATCACTGGGCAAGATGCAAGCAAAATGGTATTAAAAAAACCTACACATTTACCTATATGAACAGTATATCATATCATGTAAATCATAGCTCTAAAGGTTATCGATCACTTATATACAGGTAATTTTTCTAAATAAAGTTTTAGTTTGTTTATATTATTAAATCTTGAAACAAAACAAACCCAAAAAAAAAAAAAAAAAAAAAAATTGTGGCTAAATAAATTCATAATTTTTGGTTGTTGAAATTAAACAGTGGTGATCATGACATGGGCGTACCATTTCAATCTACTGAAGCATGGATTAAATTACTTAACTATTCCATTGTTGACAATTGGCGTCAATGGACTGTTGATGGTCAAGTTGCTGGGTATACTTTTCTAGATTTATTTATACATTGTTCTTTTAGATTTTTATTTTAATATTAATAGTCTGTTTGAAGATATCTATTTTTCTCAAAAAAAATATTTAATTAAGAGAGTTTGTGGTGTTCGATCAAAGCTTTTAAAAATATATATATATATATTTTTGATCAATATATAGCAAAAGCTATTTTTCATATTTTTTTTTTTAAAAAAAAGATAGTTTTTCTCAAAAATATTTTTAAAACCTTGGCCAAGTATAAATACTAAAAGAAAAGAAATTAGCTACAAATTTTGTCATTAGTTCGTAGCTAAATTGCTTGAAGCTAATATTTTTTTTCTTAAATAATCTGTCGCTAAATAGAATTAGCGATGAATTTTATAATTTAGTTACCGTTCGTCGCTAGTTTTTTGATTTTTTTTAATAGTGAAATTGTTATTCTCATATTGTCAAAAATATTTTTTAAATTGATTAGCTTTACTCACTGAATTTTTTTTAAAGAAAGTATTTTTTAAAATAAATAAATTTTAAAAATTTAATTAAACAAACTATTAGTTTAATTATTTTCCTTATCACTATATCTGATTTGTTTATTTACCCATTTATTTGTAGTTACACGAGATCTTATTCCAATAAGATGACATTTGCAACAGTAAAGGCAAGCATTTTATTTGTCAATAAATAATATTCTTTTCCTTGGCATGATTTATTTATTTTATTTGAGCTATTTCTTTTTCCCCTTTTATTAAGTTTATGTTTTTTCATTTTAAACAGGGAGCAGGACACGTAGCTCCTGAGTACAAAAGGGAAGAGTGCTTTAATATGTTTAAGAGATGGATATCTCATGATCCTTTATAAGACTATTGAAGCTATTAGGCCAGTATTTGATGTTCTCTCTCTCTCTTTTTTAAAAAAAAAATAATTATTAAGACACAATTTATTTTATGCTTTTTTTTGGTTTCTCCGCATTGAGCTCGACTACTTTAAATTCATATTGAGTAAGGTTTACTTAGAAATAACTTTTTTTATCAAGAATTTTTTCATAGTCAAAATCCAAAATCAAAACTTCTGATTAAGAAAAGAACGACCTCATCCACTGCATCAGATCCGCCGGTGGTATGACATAATTTGTTACCTCTCCTTTTCCTAATATTGTGCATTGAAGAACATATGTTACCTCTCCTTTTCCTAATATTGTGCATTGAAGAACATATGCAATTGCTCCCTATTGAAGGAATACAAGAGGAATTGAAACTTTTACTTCTGGCAATTGTACGTTAGTTTTTGAATTATCTTAGTCTTTTTATTTATTCTGGATTTAGCTTTTTCTGAACTCTTCTGTCCTGATGAACCTTCTCGCCTGACCTCTTTCTGATTAATAGGATAAAAAAATTTTAAGATTTTAATTTGCATGTACTAGTATAATAACCGATTATTCTTTAGAAGAAAAAAAATTAGAACAAGAGGGTCTCATAGTTTTTTAATCTTTCTTTTTATGAGAGGTGTTGGTGAATATACCGCAAATTACAATTGAAAAATAAAATAAACAAAATTCAGGCTGAGGCGCGGATATCTCGCTCTCTTTAAGAAGATTCAAGCCCACTGAGGTGTAATCTTCATCGATCCAGCAGTAATACTCTTGACTTGCCCTCCTCCAGAATACAACAGCCCAACAACATAACGTCGTATAACTCAAACAACTCCGAATTATTAGAAGAATCCAAAGCTTCACCAAAGGAACACCTTCCTTCAACATAAAATTACTCTCTTTTGTGTAGTGAATTAGTTGAAGACTTAGAATATTTTTCTTTGTCTCAACTCTCTCTTTCACTATACTAACCTCAAAACATACTATAATATTTTTCACACTATCATCTTTCTCTAAATTTTTCATCTTCAAACACAAGGAAGTAGACAACCTTTATAAAGTTGTAGTATTTCTTCCATATAATAAATGTCAAGAAGGTGGATAATAACTTGCGGATTAGTGGGATAATTAGTAGGAGATAATGTGGTTAGTGGTTACATGAGTTACAAACAAATAATGACCATATTCTCCACTCTATTTTCACTAATTATCATGCTCTTAATATTATAATTTTAATATTATAAACATCAACAAGAGGCATACCAATAATCTTTTGTGAAAAACTACCGGCATATTTAAGATCACTGCGAGTTTAGCAAAGTTGAGCCTTATAATGTAGAAAGAATTGAATGTGAAAGATAAAATTGAGTCAATATATGGAAGACAACCTTCCCAATAAATAAAATTGATATGAAACAATTTAATAGTAAATTAATAGAGCACTTCATAATGACATATATATTTGTAACATTAATATTTCATAGATCAAAAACACCATGAAAACGAAATAAAATGCATACGTATAAGTCTTTACCATCAGTATGAAAAATAAAATGCATATGTATAAAATCATCTTTACCATCAAATATGGAAGCGCTTATCCAACAAATTAGTGACATAAATCATCTCCATCAACTATATTTGTTTAGCTCGTCTATTAAATTAATGTTAATCCTCGTGTAATAAGAACTCCAATATTATCCCATTGGATAACATTAACGTAGTCATAAAATTTTCAGAAGTTCAAAAAGAAAGTGTAAAGTGTAGACGAATAGTGGCCAAGGACCACAAACACACAATCATTAAAGTCTGCATTAGTCAACTACACATGACCAATCACAATAATAAATATTCCCTAAGTTTTACAATAAATGAATTTTTGAAGGGAGATATATCTTTTTAAATATTTTTTTCGTTCTAAAATAATTATTTTTTTAATTTTATTTTAAAATATATGATATTTTACCTGAGCAAAAAAATATTAATCATATTCTTCTATTTTTACTCTTATTTTAAAATAAAAAGAGTAATAAATTATTTTTTGCTTTTTTTCCAACTCATTAAAGAAAAAGATAATTTTGAAAATAGTTAATTAATATATCTTTGAATTTTAACAAAATTTATTTATTTTGAATCACAAAAAAGTTGTCAAACTTTATTTATTATGGATCAAAAAGAGTAGTGAAGTTTTGGCGATATAAAAACAACAGCAACAATATATTCGGTGAACTTTCCTATTAGTGATACAAGGAAGATAAAGTATATTCATATCTTATTCCTTCCTCAGATAGGGAGATAAATTATTCCCGAAAGATTCTCGGTTTAAGTGTAATAAATCATGCTGAAATAAAAAATGAAATAACATAGTATTTTCATTATTTCAATTTATTCCTTTTAAATCTATTTAAAGAAAATATTTTTTTTTCTAATTTAACAATTCTTTAATTTCAATATCCAACGCAATAAATATAAAGCCATAAAATAAAAAAATATTTTAATTTAAAAGTTAAAACCACATTATTCAAAAATTTTATTTACTTTCTAAACTCGGCTTAATAAAATATATATATATATATATATAAAGGAGACTTAGAGACATGCTGATGTGGCATGCCTTTAAAGCCTTCATTCTTCTTTTTTTCTTGTTTTTTATTTTAAATTTTTTTTTATATTTTAAAATTATTTTTATTTTATTTATTTAATTAATCTCATTTAATGTTATTTCATTAAACAAGCTCTACTAAATAAATTAAATTAAAATATAATAAAAGTGAATTATCTATATATACATATAAAAGAGGGCCTTCAGCCCAGTGACGTGGCACTTTTCTAGGCTAGAGATGGTATTTATCTAATTTTCTAGATTTTTCTTTTTTTCCTTTTCAATCGGTTATTTGTTGCACCTTTTGAAACAAGTAAACATAATTCGAACAGTTACAACTTTTAGTCTATATATTTTTCAAACTGTTGTATTAATTTATTCTCAGCAACAGTTTCTTAACTTCTTGTAATTACATCAATTACTAAAAAAATATTTGGACTTCTGGTTCTTTCTTTTCCTGTTTTTGTTCTATCCTCTTCTATCTTCTTATTTTCTTCACTTTAGAAAGTTCATAAGCATTAAATACTTTGGTTCTTTTCTCTTTCCATGCCTTTATATATCTTTATGTTAAACAATGACAAAACTCTTTGATTCCTTCACATTATGACGGTAGTTTTTCCTATTTAAGGATAGATTAATATCTCATGTCAATAAAAAAGATGAAAAAAAAAAATTTTACATCCCTCATGTTAGATCACTCATTTTCTTTATATCCCTCTACATCAACTCTTAAACTAAATCTTACCCTCTAAACTCAAATTCAGAATTAAACCAAAAGAAAGTATGTTTTCTTTATAAAAATCAAATATTTTTCAAGATTTTTTTCATACCAGGTGGAATTATTTTTGAGAACTGAGGCTCCTTCACGGTTGAAGACTTGAAACACTTGTAAAATGAATTCTCTTTTTTTTTTCAGGTTTGAATATATTTTTTTGTAATATAATATTAACTATTCTAAATGTGCATTCTATGTTTTTTCTTAATACTAAATTTCTTATAAATATCAAATATTTTTCAAGATTTTTTTCATACCACATGGAATTAATTTTGAGAACTGAACCTCCTTTCTAGTTGAAGGCTTGAAGCACTTGTAAGATGAATTCTCTTTTCTTCTTCTTTTTTTCCAGTGTTGAATATATTTTTTTACGTATAATATTAACTATTTTAAATGTGTATTCTATATTTTTTCTCAATACTAATTTTCTTTATGTAGTAGCAAGTTTCTATTTTATAATCCATGAGTATAATATTTTGGTGCTTTTAGATTCATCAAGGTGCTATAAAATGAAAGTTTTCTGTAATATTTATAATTGAATTAATATCTCATGTCAGTACAAAAGATGGAAAAAAAATATTTGCATCCCTCATGTTAGATCACTTATTTTCTGCATATTATCCATCTACACAAACTCTTAAACTAAATATTGCCCTCCAAACTCAAGTTCAAAATTAAACTAAAGAAAGTATTTTTTTTATTTATAAATATCAAATATTTTCAAAGATTTTTTTTCGTGCTACAGGAAATTATTTTTTGAGAACTGAGGCTCCTTTCCAGTTGAGGGTTGAAGCATTTGTGATATGAATTCTCTTTTCTTCTTCTTTTTTCGCAGCGTTGAATATATTTTTTTACAATATAATATTGATTATCCTAAATGTGCATTCTATGTTTTTTCTTAATACTAATTTTCTTTACGTAGTAATGAGTTTCTATAAATGCATTAGTATATTTGTTGAACTTAAATATTATTAGATTCATCAAGTTGCTAAGAATAAAAGCTTTATGTAATTTTCATAATCAATAAAAAATGTGGAATTTTTTTTTGCATCCCTAGTATTAGATCACTCATTTTCTTCATATTATCCTTCTACATCAACCCTTAAATTAAATCTTACCCTCTAAACTCAAGTTCAAAATTAAACCACAAGAAAGTATTTTTTTTTATAAATATCAAATATATTTTCAAAAAATTTTCGTGCTACAGAAAATTATTTTTTGAGAACTGAGACTCCTTTTCAGTTAAAAGCTTGAAGCACTTATGAGATGAATTCTCTTCTTCTTTTTTTTTTTTGCAGCGCTGGGTATATTTTTTTACAGTATGATATTCACTATTCTAAATGTGCATTCTATGTAAATTTCTTGATACTAATATTCTTTATGTTGTAATGAGTTTCTATTTTACAATCCATTTGTACAATATTTTGGTGAAGTTAGATATTGTTAGATTCATCAAGTTACTATAAAATGAAAGTTTTTTTGTAACATCATAATTGGATCATATGTTAATTTGTATTTTATGCACTTACACATAATTGTTCTATTTATCCAGTGTGATATTTTATTGTATTATCTAAATTTATTTTTGTTAGTTTAGTTACACATGACATTACATTTACTCCAAAATTTTCCTCTTTTTGAATATCGACTCTCATGTGTTCCTAAAACTCCTCTTTATTTTTATGAATTTAATAGGTGTCCGTACCACACATTCCTACAGTAACATCTTGGGAATTAAAATTCGTAATAAGTAATTAAATTATTTTTCTATCTACTTGACATTTTTCATCGAAAATAATAGGTCAAGTAAGTGTCAAAGGGTCAAGAAGATGACATGATCAGAAAGTGAAAGTGTAACCTTCAGAACTAAATGGCGGGATTTAAAAAAAATTATATGTGATTCACAAATATTTGTCTCTTCTCTTTTTTAATACCAAAGTTATGATTAGTATTACCAGCAGTAGTACCATACAACACTTAATAATAATACTATCAATTAATAATATTAATACTATCTTAGATAATATTGATTTAATCATTTATTCAACACCATATATATAAAATATTTATTCTATTCTAACAACTAGAGACAAATTCTTTGTTCTTTCCATGAAAATGAATTAAAAAAATTATTTATAAATACTGTGGTTTTTTTTATAAAATGCATTTATAGATTTTTCACATTTTGGAGGTCCTTTTTTTTTTTTTGTAATACACTATCTTGGTAAACTTCTTTAAAGAGTATAATTTTCTACCCTTTAGATAATTTTAAATTTTTTTAGAAATTCTTAAATTTAGAAAGAGAAAATTGAAAAGCTGACATCAAGTTTTCTGAATTTGGAATTATGAAAATTTAGATGATAATAATATCATATGATTTTTGGAGTAGGAAAAAAGAGAATTTACATAACATCTCTGAGAAAAAAGATGAGACTTCACAAAAATACGACAATCAAAGAAATCATGTTTCCTTAAAGTTACAAATAACATATAAAAATTTCTAAACCATACACAACTCTTAGTAGAAATTTATGTAAGTTTTTATTTTAATTTGAGTCTTGTACATTAAATATTTCTTAATTAGATAAAAGTTAAATACTTTATACATTACAAATAAGTATCTATAAGTACCATTACCTATCCATTCGATAATTTTAATAGTTTGAAGGCCGAATACTTAGCTTTAAAAGGAGAAAATTGAAAGGCAAGCAACAAAATTTTTTGGATTCGATATTATGGAGATTTAGATGATAATAAAATTAGATGGCTTTAGGAGCAGAGAAAAAACTCTTGACAAGTTATATAATATACGACAATCAAAGAAACCATGTCGTCTTAAGCTTACAGAAGACATACAAAAATTTTTAAAACAGAAACAACATCTTAGTAGGAATTTATATATATTTTAATTTAATTTAAATTTTGTACATTTTAATACTCTTTAAATATTACCTAATAAGGTAAAGCTTAAAATACAGTATAAATAAAAATCTGCTCTAATAAAAAATTATTAATTAACTCAAATATGTGCTATTTATAAATATTTTCTTTCTCATAAAAGAAGAATAACTTTAAAATAATTATTAACATGTTAACTTATAAATTGATTAATAGTTTTACTGCCGCGCGAAGCATGGATAAATTTACCAGTATATATATATAAAGGAGACTTAGAGGCATGCTGATGTGGCATGCCTCTAAGGCCTCCATCTTATTTTTCTTTTTTCTTGTTTTTTTAATTGTTTTCTATTTTAAAATTATTTTTTATTTCATTTATTTAATTAATGTCATTTAATGTTTTGTCATTAAACAAGTTCCACTAAATAAAATAAATAAATACCAATAAAAATAAATTAAATTAAAATATATTAAAAGTGAAAAATTCCTAACTTCAAAGTTGCATTATCATTTTAACCCTCCAATAAATAAAATAAATATATTATGTAAAAATCATCATCATATCATATCATATTATATAATAAGTGGTAATATTTTATCATATCATATCATAATTATATATTTATTACTATATAAGTGAGAAGCCAAAATGTGAAAAGTTAAAATAAATAAATAAATAAATAAATAATAATAATAATAATAAAATAAGAATAAGAGTAAATGTAAATAATTAATAATAATAAATAATAAATAAATATAAATAATAACTAACTAACTAACTAACTTCTACTACTACTACCAGGGATGAGTATAAATACCGAAAAATTGAAAAATTAGATCGAACCGAACTAATTCGGTTTTTCAGTTTTGGTTTTTTAGTTCGATTTCGGTTCTTTTTTCTTAAAAATTTGGTTATTCGGTTCGATTTTCGGTTTTAGAATTTCGAAATTTTGGTTTTTGTTTTAACCGAAATTATATATATATATTTTAAAAAAATATAAAATAAAAAATATAAAATAAAATTATAACTTAATTTCAAAAAAATAAAAAATACTACCCCAACCCAAATCTCAAAGCTCATTTAGAGAATTATTTATATAATTGACACAATTGCTTAAGTTTTTTTTACAAATAACAAGTTTTATAATAGTTTTAGCATGTTAAGAAAATTCTTACTATTACTAATATGCTTTGAAAGAGATATGAAATATATAATATTTATTTAACAAGAAATTAGGGATCATAGATTATTGAAATCTTAAAAGACGCTTAATTTATTATTGGTTTTGTTATAAGGATATTACGCATATGAGAAAAATTATTATCAAAAATTCAAATGCTATGTATGTACTACTAAATGTAGGTCAATTGATCCCGCTATTTTTTTACTTGAAAAGTTAAAATTAAGCTTAGTCGAATTAAACTTTAGAATTCAAACTTAAAATAATTTATTTTGAATTTTAAAAGATAAAACAACTCATTTTTAATGAAAAAGTAGTTCATTTTGTAAGTAAAAAAATAGCTCATTAATTAGGCCCATAACCGAAAAAATGAAATTAGAAAAATCAAACTGAACTGAACCAAATTTAAAAAAAAGCGAACCGAACCAAATTAGTTTGGTTCGGTGTTCGGTACACTAAAATGAAAAACTGAAAATCGAAAAAGTCGAACCGAAATTTTAAAAAACCGAACCGAAAAACCGAATGCTCAACCCTACTACTACTACTACTACTAATAATAATAATAATAATAATAATAATAATAATAATAATATATAAGTAAGAAGACAAAAAAGTGAACATGTAAAATACTAAAATAACCTCCAAATATTGAGAGACTAATATACCATTCAAATAATAAATAGGTTTACTCCTTCATCATCATCTAAATAATTCATTGTGAAATATTTAATGGTCTAATAATATTTATTTTTATGCAATTTTGGCTTTTAGTATATATAATATTATGGGAATAATTTTAGATTGAAGGGTAAAATGCCATTCAATATTTCATGAACACTTGCTTATATATCATATATCTTTAATTTACTTTCATGGTAATCTAACTTTTCACTTTTTGACTTTGCACTTATATAATAATATGATTATACTAAAAGTGAGAAGTAGCTAAGTCTAAAGTTAAAAGACCAAAATATCCATAAAAAATGAACGACCATATTTACCCTTTACATCAAACCTATTCATCTACTAAAATGTAAAAGATGATTTATATGAAGATGATTCATGTTTCTAAAATTAATGTTATGTATTGTAATTAACTAAATTTAAAATTACTTTAATCTTTCCTATCTATCACAAATGTCCGTTAATATCAATCTTTAATATGTCTATCAATATTTAGTTCCTTCATTTTTCAACTTCCTAATGAAAAGTATATTAATTTATTCATTACTTAAAGAAAAAACTCAAAGACATATTTTCGTATTCAAAATGTGTCCCTGTTGGTGATGGTTAGTCTTCTCTTTCATTATTTCAATTGGTGACATTTGTTTGATGATGCAATGGAGGTCGTTAAGTCATTGACCCTGAGCCTTTGAAGTCTTCTAAGCTTGTTTTAATTACTTTTTCTATTTCATTATTTCTCAATTATCTTCATTTATTTGCTAAACAATATTTATTTTGCTCTGTTAGACCATATTTATTTTATCGCGACTAAAACGATCACTTTTATCGAAAAAATATTTGTTCCATGATTAATATATTTTTATTAACTTATTATGTTCTCCAATTTACATTTTACTGTGTCTACGTCCAGGGCACAAAAATATGTCAAGAAAGAGCCAACATATGAAAGGAAGTCAATTGAATGATGGCGGCGATGCTAAAAATTAAAACTTTGAGATTTGTAAACCGTACATTTTTTAAAATTATTTTTTGAGGAATTTAGTCAGGTGACAACTTTTCAGTTCTTTTATAAATTGATTTGCATTTATTCTATTCAAACATATATGTATACTGTTTTACTTTTGCGAAGTCAATGAACAATTCTATTTTTGGTCTCAAACCAAAAAAAAAATAAATTGCCAATTCAAACACAAATTTAATACTCATAATATTTATGTGATTTAATAAAATTTTATACTTATATTTGATATGAAATACACGCCCAACGCGCATACCCAAATACTAGTTACACATAAATTGAAAGGGACCGACTATAAAATGAACTTGACTGACCCGTTTCTTCCAGGCGGATCCGGTATGATACCCGACCGATCCATTCGCGCTTAAACCCTCGGAAAAAACCTAGCTTGTATGGTGGCCGTGGGCACTGATGTCCTATTGTCTTTCTCTCTTCCCTTCCACTTCACGCCTTCACATCTTCTTCATTGCCCATTCACCAATCTGTCGAAAAAACTCTTCAGAAAATTTATAGTTTTTTTTAGCCCTGGAGATGGTCGAAGTTTATCGGAGCAGCTCAGTTGAGTGGAAGCCATCACCGGTGGTAGCCTTAGCTACCAGCGCCGACGATTCTCAAGTCGCCGCCGCTCGTGAGGACGGCTCTCTTGAGATTTGGCTCGTCTCTCCTGGCTCAGTCGGCTGGCACTGTCAGCTCGTACGTAGACATATTTGCTTATTTGTGTTCTTTCTTCGGGTTATTCTCGAAATTAAAGTTTTGAATTTGTTTTGGTGGTTAGACAATACACGGGAATCCAAATTCTAGGGTTTCTTCGCTGGTTTGGTGTCGGTCGGGCTCCGGTGGTTCGCCTGTTGGTCGGTTGTTTTCTTCCAGCATTGATGGATCAGTTTCTGAATGGGACCTTTTTGATTTGAGACAGAAGGTGCGTGAAAAATATTCATTGTTGAATTGCTGTGACACTTTTGAGTGGCATTACAATTGTTGTGCTGAATATTGCTGTACTCGGAAGATTTCCTACTATTCTAATTTAAATTAAGAAGCTTTTTTTTTTTTTTTAATAACCAGTAAGTAGCTTACAGTCTTACCAGCAATCTTAGAGACCATTGTAAGGGAATAGGGTGGAATTACCAATAGCCCCGCAGTGTAGGAGGTAGGATGAAAAGAATGAACCTTTTTAACTTATGTCGTAGCTAACATAGAAGTGAAGGCCTAGTGAACGTTGACTACCACGAAAGATGGACATTTTTGCATTTTATTGTGCTGTTCATCATTATTTAATCAATTTATGCTTTGTTTGATGTGAATCAAGTAATGTTACGTTGCTATGGTTGTTTGCAGATTGCTCTAGATTCTATTGGTGTTGCAATATGGCAGATGGCTGTGGAGCCATGCATTAATTCACAGCTTAATCAAAAGCAGTCTCCCAAGCATTATGAGAATGGCCATGTTAATCGTAAAAATAGCGAGAGCAATGATAGTGAGAGCAGTGAAAGCGAAGATGGTGATGATTCTGTAGAGCTTTACGTGGATCATGCTAGTGATAACAGCCGAATAGCATTTGCTTGCGATGATGGCTGTGTAAGAATCTATATAGTCGATGATGATGAAAACTTAACTTACAAAAGATCATTGCCAAGGGTCAGTGGTGAGACAGCTATCCTTAAGAGTTGAGGCACGTATGTGATTGTTGCTTGGTATTATAGAGTTATATATTTTTTTTGCAGGACGTGCTTTGAGTGTCACTTGGAGTTCTGATGCAAATAGGATATTTTCTGGGAGTAGTGATGGGTATGTTTCAAGTTTCGAATATAATGTTCAATTTTTGAATATAGCTATCTGCTGAACTTTTACCAGTTGATGAAAGACAGGAAGGTTGGGGCATGAATTTAGTTTTCTGTAGGATGTCCGCAGTGAATTTTCTGATCGAAATTGTTTCTCTGCAGGTTTATAAGATGCTGGGATGCCAAGTCTGCTTATGAAATCTACAGGATATCAGTTGGTCTTGGAGGGCTGGGTAGTGAATCTGAACTATGCATATGGTCGTTACTTGCATTGAGGTGAAAATTAAATTGGAAATGCTTGCATTAAGTATATGCGAAAAAAGGAAGTTCATTTCCCCCCTTTTAAGAATTTCTGTAAGATATTCCAATTTCGCTTAACTTCACATTGTTTCCAGATGTGGTACTCTCGTTAGTGCAGATAGTACCGGGAGTGTTCAGTTCTGGGACACCCAGCACGGGACTCTTGTGAATGCACTTTCCAATCATAAAGGCGATGTAAATGCTTTAGCAGCATCTCCCAGCCATACTAGGGTGTTTTCTGCTGGCTCTGATGGTCAGGTATATAAATGTCATCCCCTAGAAAAAGAATACTTTCTGTTGGAGTTGTAGTCATTTGTCCCCTTGCTATTTTAAATGGCTAGTCCGATACTGTGGTTTGGTTGTTGTTCAGGAAAACGACTGGTATTTTAAAACAAGCACCACCGCTACTGTTTACTAGTGGGTGCTTTTGTACGGAACACAGTTGGCCCCACCCTCCACCAAAAGTGGACAACACGTTTGCTGCTTTTGTTAACTTGCATTTCTCAACAAAAAGTTCCACCTTCAACCTAATAGTCTTATTTGAAGTATGTATGGTAGATATTTTGATGGTTTTATCTTGTTAATTTCACATATTTAAGAGCTTCAAAGAATGGTTTTAGGCTTTAGTGATTTTTCCCCAAAAAACAAACTTAAGATCACTTCTCCTTACACAACCCAAAAACTGTTATTCCAAACCAAATGGGAACACTCTCAATTGTTTATTAAAAATAAATCTAACGAAAACCAAACCAACTCCAACTTGTTATCTAATCCAAATACTGTTAGGTATTCAGAATACTGGTCAACATTAAGACAACAGGTATTATAGGATTACAACTCGATTTATGCAGCTAGTGCACTGCTTTGGATGCTCAGACAATTATGTAATAATTCAGAAAAATGATGTCCTTAAAATGCAATGGAATCCCGTCCTGCTGTATCTTCGTTCACGTTACTGTTCCTTACTTGACACAGGAAAGAGATGCTTGCTCAGATTTTTGTCAATTGCTTTCTTTTGCTGTTTTATTTAAACTGTCCTGATAGATAATGCCAGTAAAGGATTCAAAGACAGAAGGTGAATGGTTTTGGAGGAGAGTGTAGTGGTTTGAGTTGCTTAAGTTGTGCTAGACTTGGTCTTTTGTTTGTGAAACTGAGCATGTAACATGTCAGAAGTGTTCGGTTCTTGAGAGGCTTGACCACCTGTTTAAAATCTCATCATTTCTCTTTTCCTGAGAAACCATATCAATCAATTACGCCTCAATCACTGATCAGTTATATGAAAGCTAATTTAGGTCTACATCATTCCACTACTAAATTATTTCTCTGTTGAGATGGTGTTTGAATCTCACTGTAATCCCTACTCTGATATTGGTTTAATCAGAATTAGTTGTTATCTCCTATAGGGATCATTTGCTCTCATTGTGTTTGTTTCTAAGCTAAGTTTGCATTGATTTTGACTATTTAGGTCTTTTAGGTAACTTCTCTCCATTTGTTTTAAAATGATTTAAGGTATAAAAAATGAAATAAAGAGCAGAAGAGTTATTTAATTAATAATGAAATAAAGATGTCAGTTATTTCTTGCTCTATTTGCATATATCTGTAGTCTTCTTTCAGTTGCAAAATTCTTGGTGTCACCATGCTTCGGTAATTATCCAGTAATCTGCATTTACTTTTTTATCCTGTGTGTAACCTTTACTACCAAATATTTACTGAGGAACATTGTAGTTTATATAACTGTTTACTGAGGAACATTGTAGTTTATATAACTGTTCAGAAATGACAGGCAAACATGCTCCCATAGCTGCTGAAAATATACTTCTGGTTTTTAGGTTATACTTTATAAGCTCTCCATGGATTTTGGTGGGGATGATGGAAATATAACCTCTGGAGTCGTGAAGAAATGGGTTTATATTAGTCATGTGAGGGCCCATACACATGATGTGAGGGCCTTGACTATTGCTGTGCCCTTCAGTGGCGAAGGTTAGTTCATTTGTATGCTTTTGCTTCTCCTTTTATAATAAAGGTGACCCTTTGCCTCTTTTTCTGACTAAAATTTTAGTTGTCTCAGAGTTGTCTTCATACAGTCTGTTTGGGGTTTGTTATTTTGTTCTATTGTTAATCATCTTCATTTTCCTTTCAGATGTCATAGTTGAACGGAAAAAAAAGAGACCTCGATCTAGGTCAAAGCCCCTTGATTTTAGTTACCATAAATGGGCACATCTAGGCGTGCCGATGCTTATCTCAGGTGGCGATGACACAAAACTTTTTGCATACTCTGCGAGGGAGTTTACCAAGTTTTCTCCACATGATATTTGTCCTGCACCACAGAGGCCACATATACAACTTGCAGTAAATACCATGTTTAACGAGGCTGCATTACTCTTAATCCAAGCTTCCTACTGGATTGATATTTTGTTTGTTCGAGCTGTGTCTGGTGGAGCTGCTAAGACAGATATGGTGGCCCGAGTTAAATGTAAAGCTTCAAGGAAAATAACATGTAGTGCAATTTCTCCTTCTGGTGCCCTTTTTGCTTTTTCTGATCATGTAAAGCCTTGCCTTTTTGAGCTTAAGAGAGGTGCTTCCAGCAAGAGTCCATGGGCAGTAAACAAAAGGCATCTTCCTTTGGAACTGCCGTTTGCCCATTCAATGGTTTTCAGTGCTGATTCTTCTCGGTTGATGATTGCAGGGTGTGACAGAAGGGTCTATGTCAGTACCTTGTCCAGTTTACTTTCTTCTCTCTTTTATTTTCTACTGTATATTTTAATAAAAACAACTGTACATTTTGTGTCTTACCGCACTTCTAAGTTGCAGTGAGTTAGCTTGCCATCAGCGTTTTGGCTTTACTACGAAATTCATAGAAGTAAGTTTTAGGACAGTAGTGATCCATAAAAAAAGGTTTTAGGACAGTAGGTTCTTCCTAAGGTTCTAATGGTTAAGGATTGTGACTTTAGAACTAACCACCTTTCTGCTGTTGAATCCCCCCCTTCCTGAAATCTGACCACCTAACTTGACATGGTTCTCCCTGCTGGTGCAATCCTACCTCCAAACTGCATTATAAGGGATACTGAAGGGAGAGAATGTAGAATCAGAAAGATGGGAGTTGGTGGAATGGCAGTGGCCAATTGAAAGACGATGAGGAAGTGTGTAAATGTACTGGAGAAGGGGGAGAAAGTGTGAGATGCTGATGATAAGGGAGGGTAGGGTGGATGTAGTTGGTGGGTAGGAGTCATAGTCATTAATGAAACATGCCGTAATTTCCATTTAATTGTGGGTTTGATCTATTATCTTCATGTGGTGTCATATGTGGTGCTCCCTCCGCCCCATTTTATTTGTCGTCCTTGCTAAAATAGGTGGTCCAAAATAGTTGTTATTCTAGAAAATCAAGATATAACTAACTATTAGTTTCCACCTTTATCGTTACTCAATAAATGTGGAGAGAGATTAATGTGGTTAAAAAAGAGTAGTATTAAATTGAGATGCAAGAAAATAAGGATAATTTTGTCAAATTACCATTTTAGTTAATGTGTTCTTTAGGGGCACATAAAAACGCATGACAATTTAAATGGACCAGAGGAAGTGGTTCATTGAAATCTTAATTTCGCAATTAATAAGAGGATGCAGTCATTAACTCTGCAGTCCGATATCACTGCGCAGTCTGATATCACTGTGTGGACTCTGATGTCCTTTGCTTGCATGAATTGTTTGTTATTTAGGCTACGGATTAATCTGAAACATTAGGTTTACTATTTTTATTTAGGCTTTGAATTTATATGAGCCATTTTCTAAAGTTCTAGCTTTGTCTCTAGGTGGTGGATGTAGTAAGCTCAGAACTAGTTCACGTTTTTACACCTCGTCGTGAAGAGCATGCTGAAGAAGTATTCCCTGCCGAGCCTTCCATAACTAGAATGGTCACCAGCATCGACGGTCAATGGCTAGCTGCTATAAACTACTTTGGAGATGTGTATATATTTAATCTAGAGACACAGAGGTATTAATACATGCTTTGCTATATGTTTTTAATCTTACCATGCAGTGCATATTCTCTTAATTCATTAGAATTTTACCCCTTTTGCCTTTGTTTTTGAGATCTCTTTTCCATTTCCACAAGATATGACAGCCTAAGAAAGCATTTGCTTATCCTTTGAACCATCATTTTCTGTTCTCTTAGTTTCTTTTGGGTCTGAATAAATTTTGTCATTAAGCAGGCAACACTGGTTTATATCCAGATTGGATGGTCATTCAGTTACTGCCGGTGGTTTTACTCCTCAAAATAGCAATGTGCTTATAGTATCCACTTCTTCGAATCAGGTATATGCCTTAGATGTTGAAGCTAAGCAGTTAGGAGAATGGTCGAATCAATATTCATTTGCATTGCCGAGAAGATTTCAAGAATTTCCTGGAGAAGTGATTGGGCTTTCATTCCCACCGTCTTCCGGTTCTTCATCTGTCATTGCCTATAGCCCAAGGTAGGTTTTACAGTTTTTTGGAAGATTATCATTTATCTTTTCTATATATAATCGTGGTCACAATTTTTTACTTGTTGACTATGACTTGCCTTTTAGAGTCAAATTCACTTGGTATTTCCTATAGAGGGTCTTATTATGTAGTGCTTTCTTGAGAGAAAGTAAGCCGAAAGCTGGATAGGCTCTTTTCTTTTAGGCTAAAACTGAACGTGCTCAAGTTAAGATGCAATCTTTGACCTTACATGACATGGTTTATTGGCATGTACTGGGAATCTGAGCACATTCAAAACTATTTATAACGAGTTTTTTCTTTGTTTTTACCTCTATTTTTGGGAGGAGACTGAAATGACCATATGACCTTTAAATACTTGTTCAAGTTTACCTTTAAAAGCTTATTGAACGGCTGGAAACACGATCAGCAACTATATGTGGCTCTATGTTATCCCCTTCTGTTTTTTGTTCAAGGGACTGACACTTTTGTGCAGGCCAATCACCATCTTGGTGTCTGGTTTTATTCTATTAATAATCTCTTATTTACTGATAAAAGTGAGGGACAAGGGTCAGAAATACCCCTCTACTTTTTTTTTTATTAGCTAAGTTTGTCCCTAGTTATACTATAGGATCAAATATATCTCTGCCGTTGGCGAGGTAAAGCAAAAATGCCCCTATTTTGGATGGAGTTCCCCAGATCAAACAAAATTACCCGATTTTCCCTAAATAACCTATTCTCCTCTTTTAATCCGACCGGACTTCTAAATTATATAACCAATATCAAATTAAACACCAATTATAAACACCCTCATTCATTTTTTTTGTTTTTAATTAATGTTGACCCAGATGACTATGTTTTTGGGTGTGACTTCCCTCTAACTTCAGAATTTCAAACCAAAATCCAAAACCAACTTCACAAAACCAAATTGAAGTCTCCAAATGATGAAAATTATCACTCTCTCGCGTTCATCGCTGAGCCTCCGTGCAGCCTGTTCACTATATATCCTACCAGAGAACGCCTCAGTTTCTTTAAAGGAAAAATCCTTTTACCATTCTGAATCAACCCTTTTAAATTCTTGTACTTTTTTGAACAAGAACCTCAAGAATCATGATAATTTTCAGCTGATGTAGAGAAGGTTCATAGAGTTTTAAGAAAATATCATTCCAGGATTCCAAAACTTGAGCTTACTTTGCTTGAATCTAGTGTTGTAGCACGTTCCGGCTTGACTAAACGTGTGCTGAATCGTTGAAAATCTCATCCAACACTTCAATTCTTACCCTTAATATCGCGTTCATCGTCATTCACTACATACTACAACAATATCAGCGAGATCTGAAGATCTTTGTGGAATTATTGAGCTGCCTAATTTAGAGGGAAGTGGCGATTTTGGGGGAAATGGGTTAACAGCAAACATTAATTTAAAAGCAAAAATGGATGAAAGGTGTTTGTAATTGGTGTTTAATTTGATATGGGTTCTTTAGTTTAAGGGTGGGGTCGGGTTAAAAAGGGAAAATGGGTTATTTAGGGAAAATCGAGTAATTTTATTTGATTTGGGGAATTCTATTCAAAATAGGGGTATTTTTGCTTTGCTAACGGCAGGGGCATATTTGATCCCATGGTATAACTAGGTGCAAACTAAGCTAATAAATGAAAGTAGAGGGGTAGTTCTGACCCTTTCCCCTAAAAATAATTATTAGTGGCTCTATGTTTCTCCAGTATTGTGCTGCATGCTAGAACTAGTACTTTGCTCCAGACAAATGAAAGCAGCCGTTCCTTTTGGTTTCAGTTGAGATGAAAGAATTATGTCACATCAAATAACTAAGGCAAATAAAGTGTTGAATCTTTCATTGTGTATCTGAGTTCCACTATAATAAAAATATCTGCTGATATTTATCCTACAGGGCAATGTGCTTGATTGACTTTGGGAAGCCGGTGGATGGTGATGATGAGGCTGATGGTCAAGATTTAGCTTCAAAGAAGCTACATAGCGCTCTCGTTAATGGGAGTGTGAATGGAAATTTGAAGCGTAAGCCAAAGGGAAGTGCGTTGGAGACTAAACAAAATGGTAGAAAGAATTTTGAGCTTTGTTCTTTCAGAGACCCCGTCTTATTTGTCGGACATCTTTCAAAAACTTCTACCTTGATCATAGACAAACCTTGGATTCAAGTAGCTAAAAGTTTTGATACTACACCTGTTCACAGACATATTTTCGGGACATGACTGTTTTGTGCCTGGTGGTTTTTGTTTTCAACTCACTAGGGAAATTTAGAGGGGCAATCCAAGTCCTTTAGCAATGGTAGATCTTTCTTTGTTGTCACTTGTGGGGTGGAGAGGTGATGAAAGCATGTTGTGTAATGTATTCTTTTGATAGTCCAGTAAACCTGTGAAATCAATTTTGAAGTTCAATATACATTTATTTTATATAAAAGATTCTCTCTTAGAGATGTAAATTGAAATCAATTTTTTAGTTCAAATTCTCATTATCTTGTTTGTATGATGAGAATAAATTTTAAAAAAAGTCGATTTTCCCTTTTTTTCTTTTTAAATTGCTCAATAATTGTCTCCTTAAGTTTTTAAACTATGTAAATTGTATATGATTCAACAGTGTGATAGTATGTGTGTTCTAAGCCAGGGCGAATCTAGAGTGCAACATATGCCTTCACATGAATTCAATATATTTTGTCCAGATTCTTGTATATACATCAAGAAATTTATTGAATATTTATAAAAAAAATTGACGATTAATTCAATTATATAATATATTAGTTTGAGATTTTGAGATTATTATAGGAATTCAAAAAAAATACAAATTTTGAATCTGCTTATTCATGTTCGAATTTCGTCATTTGAAATCTATAGCATATTATTTTCAGTTGCTTGGTTCAACAAAAGCAACAAATTAGGTGTGTATTGCAATTTTTCTAAAGAAATTGCAATTTTAAAAAAAAATAATTTTTTTTTTAGAAAAATGGAAAAATATTTTTCTAAGTAGAGACATAAGCGGATCCAAAGAAAAGAAGCAAGACGACTTTTGTTGCCCTGGTTTATATCCCGGAGTACTCCTATGGCCGATCTGTCACCCAACCTACTTAAACAACGCTTACTCCTATTTTTTTTTTTTAAAGTTTTTGTAAAAACGAAGAATTAAATTCGATTTCCTATTCTTCCCAACCAAATAAGCACTTTTGCATTTAACTAAAATAGGTGAAACAAATTCTACAAGTGACGTTTCAGTGTTCTCACCATTCTCCAACACACCCCATCTTTACCTCCATCCAATAGCCCCACTCCCTCGCCTCTGCCTCTCATAAATATTTATCAAAATTATATATAAATATTTTTAAAATAATTCTGCTTACGAACATAATAAAATAAATAAAAAATATATTTGTTCTAAAAAAATTATCTTACAAGAAAATATTTTTCATTCCAAACAAACAACACCCCCACCCCAAAACCCTCAAAAGTCTGCACATGGAATTCAGTAGGTTTAGAAAGCCTGGTAGGAAAGGTTACCTCAGAGTCCTCATTCCCCCTTTTTAGCATTTCTTTCTTTCAGATGCAAACTTGTCAGTTACATATATTAGGCTGTTAGAGGGCCAGGGAAATTGTTTGGTCATTCACTGATTTGATCTGTCTAATTCAACTGAATGCATTTAGCCCAACTATATACTGTCCTTGTCCAATTATTGAAACCCAATTAATGATCATCGACTTATGATGATGCTTGTGTACTTCAACAAAATTTGGCAGAGTAAAAAGAAATGTCTGAGCTGATTTAGACATGACCCGACATAGCTTTAACTTAGTGAGAATATATAATCTTACATACGAAGATTTGAAAGTCGAGAATTAAGCTAGAAGATTAGTAAATAGTTAGTGGAAGAAGTAATCTTCTAATCCTTTACAAATTCTTTTTAGTTTTATGACTTTTTTACGAGAGATCTTCATTTTTACATATAAGAGATATTTATTTTACAAATAAGACTTTTTGATCAAGTAATCTAGTACAGGCTAGGATTTTTGAGGAAAAAAATAAAATTTACACATAAAAGTTTTAAAAAGGTCATTTTCTTCTATTCAATTTGTAAAAGGACAAGAGATCTCATTTCCTCGTAGCTAGCCGGGTGTTGTTCCACTTTATATAGGAGAGGTATGAGAGTTATTCAATAGTCAACATAGTCTTTTATTCTTCAACGCGTAGTACTATCTGTTACTTCATTTGCTTTGTATCTTGCTATTTTGTTGTCATATTATTCTTACAATCCTGCTTCGATAATATTTTTTTTTGAGATAAGGGTCTTTCAGAAACAACCTCTCTACCCTATAAAAGTAGGGTAAGGTCTGCGTATATCTTACCCTCTTCAGATCCCGTTTGTTAAATTACACTAAATATGTTATTATTGTTGGAGTCAAAATTTAAAGTGTATGAATTAATTCTAAACTAGACATTAAACCATACCTTGATTTAATTACTGAGTTCACAATTATATTTATACTACATATATAGCGGATTTGCTAATTATACAAGTAAAAAGTTTAAGTAAAAGTTATTGGACTCGTCCAAACCCGTACATAGCTCCCCAAGCTTGAGTATCGGGAAAACCTAGTTTTGGATTAAATTTCCTAATAAGTTGAAAAAAATTTTACTCAGTTGTCCTTATCTTTTAATCATGATTTCAATAGAACTTACTGCATGAGACTCTTCTGATTTTGTCCTATCATTTCTATATTATAGAATTCTTGAGGTGGAGATTACTTTTGCATTTTTGTTTAGCTTCGAAAGATGCACCGTAACCATAAATGGAATAACAATTATTCGCGTTGATTGCTTTTATTTTTATTATTTCTTCGCTGATACAAAAGAGAGAATGCACTTCTTAAGTTAAGGATGAGTGTCAAAAAAAGATGTGCAAGCTAGTCCAGCAGAAGGAGAAAGTGAGAAAATAAATTTTTTAAGTTTTATTAAAGATAGAGTCAATTTTGATTTTATATTCAAATTTACGATTAAATTAATTATATAAATTGAGACGGAGAGAAATATTTGTGAAGGCCCAAATTGCTTTACTACTATTTCCAGCATTACATTGATGTGATTGCCTGTTTCCTTGTGCACATGCTACTTTGACCCTTCTCAAATTAATGTAAATTTCAATTTCTTTTCCTCAATAACCAACTGAAAGAGAAAAATAAATAAATATATACATACACACTCCTTTTTTTTGGGTCTAAAAATAGTTTAATTTAAAAAATTTAATATTTAAAGATTTAAAATTTTATTTTATATATTTTTTATTTTAGAAATTAATAAAAATTGATATAATTTATATATACAATTAAAAATTTAAAATTTAAAAAAAAATTTAGAAATTTTAAAATATATATATTATAATAAGTACCTTTCTAGATCACCTTGATTAGAAATTGAGAAATTATTTTTTTTAAATTTTAAATATTAATTTTGTCAAACTTATCAAATATTCGGTATGCTTGCCGGAAAAATAAAAATGCATGATTGAATACTAAATTATTAATACGTTAAACATTCAAAATTTTTATATATATGTGTTAGAGTCTTGGTTTTGATGATGGACAAACCCATGCAGGGACCCAATCCCTCATTGTGGTCCCCCGTGAGTCAGCAAAATCAACATACAACTGTAAAGTGTACCTTTATCTGCGATGGTTGGTGAAGCTGCAGCAGAGTTGCAACAGCTTTTGCAGCAAAGCAGATGTACTAACCAATGGGATTGCTTCTTGGTTTTTGGTCTCTCTTATATGGATAGAGATGATCAAAAATCAAGCCCTAGTTTTTGCACATTTGAAATTGAAAACTCCCTGCAAAAGCTGCCAGGTGCTCACCAAGAACAAAGCTGCTTAACAACAACAAGGGACCTGCTCTCAGTCAACTAGAGTTATTTTTTAGTCTAGGTTGTTGGTGAATCTTTGTAATCTATTCTCAAGTGTAAACCTACTCTTTACTTTGTGAAGCTTGTGTAGCTATTTTTCATTGTAATCTTTCTTGTGTTTTTAGAAAGAAGTATCCGTGATGTATCAACTAGAATTAGTTGGTTTGAGGGCTAGAGTTAGCCGTGGTGTATCAACTAGAGTTAGTTGGTAGTTGGGCTAGAGTTAGCCGTGGTTGTACTAACTAGAGTTAGTTGGTAGTTGGGCTAGAGTTAGCCGTGGTTGTACTAACTAGAGTTAGTTGGTTTGAGTTGTTTGCAATAAAGTTATTGTCTTGAAACCTTGTAGTAGAGTTATTGCAAAGAGAGTTGGATTAAGAGTTTAATCCAAAGGATTACTAGAGTCTGTAATTATTTTTGCTCAGATCTAGTGAAGTTGTTGAGAAATCCTACGAGTTAGGTCGTGGTTTTACTCTCCTGAGTAAGAAGGTTTCTACGTAAATATTATGTATCATATTTCTTGCTGCATCTTCTGTTTGTGTGTTCTAACTCGATCAACCTAACCTAAGGACCAGGTCCCTAGAACGGTAGTGGACTCATATAACTCATCAATATGCAAAACAACTTTTTGATTATATGTGTAAACTATCTCGATCTTATTAATTTCTAAAATAAAATAAAATTTTAAATCTCTAAAAATCAAAATTTTCAATGTTGAGGGTATTTCTAGACACTTTATATGTAAAAATGATGATCTCTTATCATCATTTTTAAATTTTGAGAATTAAATAAGTTTTTTTCCTATCATGCTTTTTTATATGTTTTTTTAAAAAAAATATATTTTAAATTGTTAATTATTATAACTTATAGTATTTATTATGTAGTTTTCAAATCTGTAAATTTTATTTCAAAAAATTTAAAATTGATATAGGTTTCTAGGTTTAGATTGAAATGGAATCTCCGAAAATCAGGATTGGAGTATTTATAGACTTGTTCTTCTTTAATAGAGGCACTATAACTATAAGTGAAATAAAAATTATTTGCGTTGATTGCTCTTACTCTTATTCTTTTTTCGAGACAAAAGAGAGAGTGCACACCTCAAACTAAGAATGAGTGTTAAAATAAAAGATGCGCAAGCTGATTTATCAAAAGGAGAAAGTGAGGAAATGAAATTAGATCAATTCAATCTCAATTTTATATTTAAATTTATGATTAAAATTTAAATTAGTCATATAAATTGAGACGGAGAAAATATTCGTGGAGGCCCAAATTGCTTTGCTACTATTTCAGGCATTACATTGATGTGATTGCCTGTTTCCTTGTGCACATGCTACTTTGACCCTTCTCATATTAATGTAAATTTCAATTCTTTTCCGATATATATATAGATTGTTGAATTCCGTATATATAATAGAATGTTTATAATCTTCCTTAGGGGTTGCCTAAAGTTACAAGGATTAGGAGGTTATCCCAAAATAAAATTTGAAATTAAATTTGTTCAGTATTTGATCACAAAATTAGCTAAAATCAAGATAAGATTTATATCAAAATTATAGAATTAGCTGTCCTAATTATAATATCTAGAGTTAATTTGGGGTATACTATTAGAAGATTTGTGATTCCAGATCTTTGGGTCTGCCTATAATTGTCTGTTCATTCCAGATGTCTTATATGTTGTTTGTTCTATATATAATTTTGTAAACTCAGTTTCTTTTTATTGGAAAAATGCATTTGTTTAAGTTTTCAAGACTTTTTTTTTCAAAATTTGAACGATAACATTAGAAAGTAGAGTTACCACCTTTTTTTTTCTAAAAAACAAAAAAATTGCAAAAAACAAAGGCAGTTTTATGATTACCTACTGAAGATATAGAAGTGAACAAAATTAGATACCCTAGTTATTCATACCGTAAAACGATGAATATTTATCTTTGATCTTAGATTCGAGGCCCAACTAACACATGAAATACTCTATCTTGGAAGTATGATGGCAAGCTCGAAACTCAAAGAAATTAGCAAAAAGTATTTAAGAGTAATAAAGTTCGAAAAAAAAAAACAAGCATTAAGACAGAACTAAAACTAGAAAGATAAAGTTAAAATGACTAGTCTTATTGAAGAATTTTTACATATGGTTGCTATCATGAAAAAGATTGTTTTAGAACTAAGAAAATTTAATGAATTTTCAAGAATAGTGATTCCGCATGAATCCGTTATCGAAGAGTTGTATTCTCCATTGGACCTGATATAAATGGTTTTATGGAAATATTTTATGTTATAACGAGTGTTACACATATCGACATATATAATTTTGCAATCAAAATCATATTTTAAAATGAATTGATCATAAACTAAACATGCATTTCTATTTTATTATTGATTTAAACAAGTCTTTACGTATAAATAAAACTCATGTCTCCCTTCAGAGCGAAATCAATCCACCCGTGTGGTGGAAGAGGGGCTGGAATAGTTGTTGAGCTAGACGTTTTTCATATTAAGTCAATGAAACATCAAAATCATGTTATAATCGAACACTTTTATCGGGCTAAGATTGTAATGAAAGGGAGATGAACATTTGATACAGTTAAAAGATAACATTGGTGAATAGGTAAATTAGGAAAAGAGGTGGAAAAAAAAACAAACTGAGATTTTTCCAATTACTAAAGGAAAAAAAATATGTAGGAGGCAAAGAAGTTTATTATAACAATCAATAGCACATGAATGGGGTCCAAATTTGTCACTTTCACTTGCAAATTTAGGACCAACCATATAATTAACCTGGTGAACTTATTTCATGGCTCCAAAACACTGTGCAAGTTGACAACATAATTTAATACCCCCACCCACACCCCCTAGCTACTCATGTCCTCTAATTTTTCTGATTTGATGTTAAACATTCGAAAATTTGATTATTGAGCAACTCATGTTTAAGGTATACTTCAAACATTCTTGGACTTTAATCCATTTTGTATCTCTTTGTGTAGTGTGCGGAAGTTTTTGTTAGGACCGGAATAATCACTTTTTCTTATAAGAGAAAGAATTAGCCAAATATGAAAAATTTATATTTTTCTTTTAGAAAAAGAAAAACGCAATTATAATAAAAAAGTCAAGACAAAAAATTGAACAGTTTTGATTAATTTCAAGACCCATGAAATTAGGGGTTTTGTTTCCTTTTGAATGTAAAAACTATTTACATAGTCAAATCATTTTACAAGATAATTACATATAAGCATCAATTATTTCTATTAAAACAAGGCCACGTGAGCTATTTTATTGATAATAATAATAATAATAGAAGTCTAAAAACAAAAGGCAACAAATCAAAATGAAAAAGGGAAAGTGTACTACTCTATTTCTAAGAAAAAAAAATAATCAAAAACCCTATTCTAGAGTGTTCGAAGGTCGATTCTACAAATTGAGAATCGACCTTCGATCTTTCAACACTAACAATCGAGCGGTGTTGAGTATAGGTTGTAATTGAACATCAAATGCTGTTGTTATAAAATTTAGATTTTTATTAAGTCATTTATTCGGCTGATACCATTGTTGTTCTTTCACATGTATCATCAAATATAAATTTTAAGCATTAATTAATAATTAACTTAAAAAATAAATTACTTACTCTATCAGATAGTGTAATTTTTTTCTTACATCGTTAGGAGATATAACTTAAATCTATAAAAGTAAATATATACCAAATATAGTTGAATATTCTTTTAAAATTTCCCAATAATAATGGCATGAAATATGTTAGCAAATATATTTAACCGAGGTACGTCTCGGATTAATTTTGTGTACACACACTTATATACAATGTTATATTAATTAAGTGATATGAGTAATTTTGTGTACACACTTTTATTAAAAAAATTACAACCTTTTCTTTTTGGTGTATATAAAATTTAAACTTTAACCATCTTTTTAGATTTATTTAAAAAGTAAAAAAGGGAGACCAACCAAATTGGCAATATTCCTTCCATGGAATCTCAAAATCCGCCCTAAAGTACGGTTTGAAGTTCCGTGTCCAAAATTTTAACTATTTTTGTTAATTGACCTTCTTCATGCTTATCTTCTTCTATTTCTCTTCCTTTATTTTTATTTGTTAATATGGTGAAAAATCTATAATGTTAAGTTTTTTTAAAATTTTAATGTATTCATATCATATTCTCTAAAAATATATTATTTTTGAAGAATTTCACACACATTCATTGATATTTTCAAAAGTACGAAAGAATATAGATAAAAATATTATATTTTTCACTTTTTGTACTTGTCGTGTTTAGCATATTCAGATTTTTTTCTTTTTTTCATATTTTTATTTTTAATATTAATTACTTATTTTTTAAAACTTAAAATTAAATATTAATTAATATAAATATTATAATATAAATTTTATATTAATTATTATATTTTAAAAAATATAAAATTTAAAATATACAAATAAAAGTGAACGGAGAGGGAAGTACTCATGGTTTTCGTAGAGTACATATAATTTAGGGCTTTAGGCTGCTTTAATATTTTTTTTGTCCTAGTAGGCTACTTCTATGTTTCTTCCTTTATCACATGTTTTCATTTACTAAGTCATGGAATTAATTATTAAATAATTGGAGATTGGTTGAATATTAGTGTTTGTTTTCTCCCTGTTTAAATATTCATCAAAACTTTGTATTTATCCTTCAAAATAAAAAAATAAAAAAATAACTGCATGAGTCGTTCAACATATACGTGCACGTGTGCACATCATGAAATTATTGACTGCTTGTTCTATGATAATAAAAAAATAATTGTGTGTAAGCAATAACAAGGCCTAACTCTTTGCTTCCCCTCTCATATTATTATTATTACTTACTTACTTACTTTTTTTTTTTTTTAACATAATATGTACAAACATTTTGTGTCAGTATCTGAGGAACCTTTTGACTTAAAACAGAACAAGTTAATAAAGAAAAGAACAACAAATTTTCTTGTTAAAAGAATATGCACCACACAAATTTCCATTTGAAATCAAGTTGACAGCTACTTCTCATCTAATATAACTATGCAACCATGCAACTTCTCCACAATTATTGATAAATTTGTGGGTTCATTATTATATGATATGACAATATATAATATATCAGGTCAATCTTTTTCGACATTTAACGATCTAACTACCCTTTATTGGCATTTGTATGTATATATTTCGACTATTAATTCAATTCACTTTGACAAGTAATAATAATTATAGAAAATGTAAATATTCTTAGCGTATATCTAGCGTTTTAGTATATTTTACTTGTTCATCTGTGTTGATTTGGAGTACGATCAATTTATGGGAAGGATTGTCCTCTAATTTGTTGCAGCAGGTTATTTGTTAATTATTTTTTAAAATTACTAATTTCACTTATTATTATACATTCATTTAATAAGAAGTTTTCTTTCTAAATCAGAAGGTGATTCACTTTTTGAGAAATATGAATCGAAACGATATATATATATAATGTGTATATATATATATATATATAAAAGTTTGGTATGCCTTTCTTTGGGATATACTCAACTACACTGAAAAAGAAAAAAAAAGTTCTTTAATCTATCATAACTTAACTGTGAGAGTATCATATAAATTTATGTTCCGTAATAAAAGTATCGGGTTTAGATGAATTCAATATTTATACTCTATATATGCACTTGCCGTTAAGAGGTGTGATAAGATTGATGAATATAATATTTGAGCTTTGAGTATATAAAAACTCTTTTTGAAGAGCGATAGAAAAACTTTCGAGCATTTGACAATCTCAGATTATATCGATATCAATGACGATTCATTATTTTGATGAGTTATTTTTTTAAATAAAGAAAAATTATATAAATACTTGCTCAAAATTAGTAATAATTATTGATAAAAAAATTTTACATTCAATTTATTTTAATGATGAATTAATAATGAGATGGACTAAACAATATAAAGTGAATATATATTCTTTGACATAAACTATAATATTAAGTGAAACAAAGGGAAATAAATCAATTGAAGATGTAACTATCTTTTTCTTTTTTCTTTCTCAAAATGAATAAAAAATTATTCGTATTCTCGTGATTCAAATTGAATAACTTTCAAACAATCAAAAGATTTTTTTTTTATTAATTTCGTTTATTGAACCGATTATATGAGAATATATATCTGAATTTATCGGATCAGTAAATTTTAAAAATTAGATAATTATATTAAAGAAAAGGTATTATGGAGCATGCACTAATTAGGGTTTTTAACATAACGTATTTTAATAAGCTAAACCACACATTAAATAAGCAGAGACAAAGGGCACCTTCACTCACATGGAACCTGCAAGAATATCTACCTATATATATGAAAGGTGACATCTGGTCTTTCTCATTTAATGTTTTTATTTTTTGTTTCTGTAACAACATGTGGCAATTGTGTAACAAGTACATTTGTTGGATCAAGATGGAACACATGGAGAATATCCACCCTTCAACAACAACATCAATAAATTTTGAAAAAAGAAGAAGAAGGAAACAAGAGAAATAATTAACCTTACAATTAATTCATTCTAATTTGAGCACCAAATCCACTAACAATTTTCAATAATTTCAAACTTTGTGAAAATTATTTGTGTACCAAGAAAGGGAAATTGTCAGCACTCAGGACACAGAGCTGGATGTCTTGTCTTTTTCTTGAAATCTATGTCATATTCCAAGATATGGGTGGCAAATTCTTAGAATCATAAGACCTTCAAATATTAAAAGATTTTGGTGAGGTAAAAAAAATCAATAATTGTTTTTGATTTTTCAGTTCAGTTTCCGATATTAATATTGAGATTCGATTAGATTCAGATCATATTGAAGGTAAAACGTTCCTAACAAAGTAATTTCGTGCTTTGAACTCAAACCGTAAATTTCTGATTAAAGATAAAAAAGTACTAATTATCATCCCGCCATAATTTTTATTAGTACAAAAATCAATAATTATTTTTGATTTTCTATTCAGAGTCTAGTACTAGTGTTAGGGTCCGACTAAATTCAGATCATTCCTAACAAAGATTTTGTACTCGATCAGAACTCCAACCCTAAACACCTTCTTAAGGGTGAGAGAGTACTAATTACCCTCCCGTACCAACCCTTATTGGTGCAAAAACCAATAATTGCATCCCCAAAATTATACATGGACCATAGTTTTAGTAGATATAGCTGTCATAAAACTATGTGGGGTTGTGCATTTTTTTTTTTGCTAGAAACTGAAACTTTAAAGAAATCAATCTTTCATTATTCACAATGTCTTGTTCTAGTTTTGAGTATATTACATTATCAATTTGAACCAACTCAATCAGTTCATCAAATTCCCCTTAGCTAGGCTGGCAATTCTCACCAGTTACAACAATAAAAGGAAAAAAAAAATTATAGCATCCATTTTTTTCTTTTTAATTTGTACAGATTTGTTAAAATTAATTGTTGGAAAAATAAAAGAATAATAAGTATGAGATAGTGTAAAGCTGTAAAGAAGTGAAGATTATGGACTTATTATTATTATTATTATTTTCTCCTGACTTTTGTTTGGTGTGGGAAAGAGATAAAATAAAATAAAGAACAGTTTTTTTTTTTTGACATTTATGTTTTTCTGTTGTTTCCCACTACATAGACAGGAATTATAACTAGGAGGAAGATTAATTTTAAAAAAAAAAAGAGGATAAAAACAAGATCCTCAGAAATCTAAACCTTTTTTTTTCTCCTTTTTCATGCCCCCTATTCACCCCTCAAACATCAATCTTCTTAACTCTCTTCAACTGCAGCTGCTGCAGACAGAAAAAATATACTCTTTGCCCAATTCTTATTGCCTCTTCCTTCCCTTCAAACCACCTGCCAAAAAAATACAATCTCAAATCAAATTAAAATTTTTAAAAATATCTAGTGAAAAATAAAACAAAATAACTTTTTTTTTTTGTTTAGTTAAGAATTTGTAATACTATTAAATTGAGACGAGTTTAAATAAAGCGATATAGACATAAAAGATTGTAAAATCAATTTCAACTTGCTTGAAATTGCGGCGTATTCCTTATTACAGTATCATGAACAAACTAGGCCATTTCTCTGTTTTGTAAAGCGACTTTAGATTTTAGCAGCAATTAAAAAGAAAAGTAATATACTACTAGGTTTTCTTTACTCACTAGATTTTTCTGATGAAGATCTTCCGCTCACAGATGTTTTCAAGAAACCAAAGTGCTTCCCTAGAACAGATTTGCCCTGAATAAAAAAATAAACACATTCTCATTGTTAATAAAAATGATACAAGAAGAAACAATCTCGAAACAATCTCTTTATCTCTCAGAGATAAAGGTAAGGTCTGCGTCTGTTTTATGCTTTGTGGACCTCCCTTGTGAAATTATAGTGAATATGTTGGTGTAAGAAGAAACAACCTAGGAAGGAAAAATTTTAAAAATAAAAAAAGTAACCTTTGAATGTGTTTTAGAGAAGCCAGTTACAATCTCCATGGAAGTTCTATCATTATAACCTCTGTCATCCTGAAAAAAAAAACAAAAAAGGGTGTATATATATCAAAGTGAAAAAAAAAATAAAAAGAAAACTTAATTTAAGATTAATAAAAAAGTTGTTATATTGGAACTTGCCTTAGAGAATGGAGAACTGGCAGTGTCATCAAGATAAAGATTCTGTTTTTTCACATTTTGTTCTTCTGTTTTCCTCTTCTCCTTTGCCTTTTTTGTGTTTTCAGAAGCAGAAGGATAGAAAATGTATCCATTTTCATCAAAGCAATATTCTTCATGGAAATGTGGTGGACCAGAAGAAGCATCAGAAACCATAGACATATCTTCATCTTCTTCTTGATCTTCATCAACATACTCTGTTTTATATATCCCATGATTATCTCTTCTGTTGTATTGATCTGCAGAATTTGAGAGTTGATCTAAGTACATTGTCCATCCAGATTCACACCCACTGCTACACTCAGAACCTGATATGTTCATTCTTGAAAAATTCTTATGGGGAAAAAAAAAGCACCTAAAGGGGTAATTTTACTTGGTGTTTCTTGAAAAAACAGAGGAAGAAAAATAAAGGGTTGGGTTGGTTTAAAAAAAAAAAATTTAATATGAGTTGCATTCTGTTTATTGGTTGTGTATTTATAAGTGGGGGAAGAGAAGAAGAAGAGTGTAAGGTATATAAAACCAAACTTAGCACACTCAATAGTAGACTAGCTTTGTCCTTTGCTTTATCCTTTGGGCCTTATTTTTTTTCTCAATTTTGTGAAGGATCAAAACTTGCCAGTTGGCATTAGTCATGGGGGGTGGGGGAGGGAATGAATTTTTTGCCACTTGCAAGTGATTTTGGTACAACATGGTGATTGCAAGAAAATCATATGTTCAACAATATTTGTGCAACAGCCAGCCAGCAAATGCCAACTATTCCCTTGCTTATTCTGCTTGTTTATTTTACCACACACACTCCATTTTTATTTTTATTTTACACTCCTTACTTTCTTTTTTCTAAGTTGTGATAGTTCAATTTTTATCACATACATGGTAAAAGTGGAATTTATTTGGATTGGGAAACAGGTGAAGGGGTCAGATTTATTCCGATTGCAACAAAAGTAATGATACAACTAATGTTATAACAACATGTATTATGTATAGTAAATAAAATCATATGAAAAGATAACCATAACGAATCTGTCGAATAGGGTCGAAAGAAGTTTAAATTAAGAGTTTATTCTTGTATTTGAATGGGTGTTGCCGTGTTGGAGTTAATTGAATTAAATGTTGGTGTGAATTGGAAAATGCTGATGGAGAGAGGTAAAGAGTTACTTGTTATAAAGTGAACTTCGTCCCTCATTGGTAAGGAAGCGGAAAACTCTTGGACTTATATTTAGAAGCCTATCCTCTAACTCATAGAGAATTGAAAAGAGAACTTCCCCGTGTTGTTGTTGCTTGTAAATTCTATAGTCTTGAATATTTAGTTATTTAGTAATATTATTATTATTTCTCATATAACTGATTTGGACACAATAAGATTAACAATGGGTCTTTATAATATTGCAACATATAAAGAATGAGATGAAACAGTAGTCCTAGTGAGTCTCACATGCAAGAAAAATTCCAAAGTGGGGATAACTATGGGATTCTGTTCATATTATGTATTGGCAAAGTTAGTGAGAATACTCTTGTCATTGGGATTGAAGTTCAGAAATGTCTGCAAATCTACTTAACTCTGCCAAAATACTTAACAAGATAACAAGATTTTGAGCTACATAAAAACAAGGCAGTGAGTCAGTAGCAGCTTCATAAAGTGCAGGCACTTCAGCTATATATGACCTTTATTAATGAAGAGTCAATTGAAGCTTTTTCTTGGATTACTTGCTGCTGACATAAGAGCAACATTTTTTTCTTTTGAAAAAAAAGAAAAAAGCTTTTTGACTTCATTTGTTTTTCTAAATTGGTCGTAATTGGAGGCTTGGTCTTTGCAGCGTTTACAAGTTTTTCTTAGTCCGCGGTTGCGTACGTGGGATGCTCGTGACGGAAGGTGGGTTGATGAAGGTGAGTCAAACATGACTAACGAGTTTTTAAAGATGAGGCGCACATGATACTTTAGGTGAATTTCACATTAGAATGGGAGAGAAAAGTAAAAGAGTTCTATAAGTCACAACTCAAATTCATATGATACGTGGCTTTTGAGATTCGACGTGACATAACCTGAAAAACAAATTCGTGCAGATTAGATATCCGTTCAAAACGGATATTACCTTTGTATTTTGCCTATTGAATATTTACATATTGTTTTATTTATTTTTTTACTAAAAAGATTTACACACACATACATAGGTGTCTCCACCACTGAATAATCTTCTTGACTTATTGAAAATCTCCCGTTCAACAAACTGTAAATGCCAATTCTTGAAAAGTTAGTGCCGGTGGCACATCATTAGATAATAATAGTAAATATGAGCTATCCGTTCCTTTTTAGTTTTCATAATATTTTTTGAACTATTCTAATCTAATATGACTTTGAAAAATAGCTATTCAAAAACTATACAGTTTCAAGTTTAAAATTAAAATTTAGATGTTGAACTACTCTAATCTAATTTAACATTAAAAATTAGTTAAATTAACTTTCAAAAAGCGAAACGTGACGACCGTTTTAAACGGAAGGAGTATATAACACAGCAAGTTACAATCTTGGCCTTGCAAAATCCAGAAGCCAAGGAAAACACAGTTTTACTCATAATTACTCCAATATCCTAATAAATAGAGTTATCAGGTATTCATCAAAAGTATTAAGTATCTGATGGACTAGTTGAGATGTAAAAAATGTAAACTAGCTGCTTGGAAAAGTTAGAAATTTAACTAAGATGGTAAATATATATATATGTTTGTATGCATATATATAAAGTAATTATTGACCTGTATATTAGGGCATATTTAAAGTAAAAAGGGTATGGATTCATGTATAGCAATGTTATATTCTTATAAAATCACTTTAATATACATGTGAGCACCCAAATTTAAAAAGTTCTACGGTGCAATAATTATTGGATGCACCTCTGTATGTGAAATTGGTGATTCAAATTTCACCTTTGTCTTGTTATTTTCTCTTTCTTTTTCTAGAATTAAGTCTGATGATAATTTTAAAAGTGTAATGAGTTAAAATATTAAAATTTGTAAAATGTAAATTCTAGATTCACCTTTTCATAATGAAGGGTGTCCAACTAACCACCCATATGCTACTACAGTCAAGTAGATACATTTACAAGTTAAGTTACACAAAGTAAAACAATATACTACAGTCTATTTTGAAGTACATACGCGTAAATAAATTTGAACACGGTCTTTATAAATTTTATAAAAAAAAACTATAGTAATATTACGGTGAAATTGGAAACGGTGTAGGGGAGGACATAATAATAAAGAAGTAGCACACTGTGTGCCGGCCTAGGAAGAAACAGTGAATCATTCACACCAGGGAGAGAGATAGAAAGGTGTCCCAAAAATCATGTCATTATTATAGGGCAAAAAGGTAGTTCATATAAGGCTAAAATTATGGTATTGCAAAAATAACCATTTAGTTGAGTTGGTTCTATAGTAGGGAGGGGGGATTGCTGCTTAGGGTATACCTTTTAAGTCATCTGGTCCCAGACTCTAATCTCATTTGCACATGCCATCTGCTGGCTTCTTGCCCCGCCCAAAACCAACCCCCCCCCCCCCCCCCCCCCCCTTTTTTTTTTTTTTGTATGATTTATCCCACTAGCACTTGTACTCTTCGTATTTTTTTGAGTCCTTTGATTTCTTTTCTCTAGAAGATCCCTATATATTACTCCCTCTCACCCTCATTTTGTTTGAATAAAATACATGTTTAAACACTTTAATGGAACTAAATTGGGAAACATTAGACCAGCAATTTATAATAAGTTTGTGTAATGTGCACAAGACAAGATATTCAAATGAAATTGGGAGGTCGATCCTCGGTTTTTTACCTCATAAGCTAATTTTTTAAATCGAAATTAGGCATGTGACGGATTGGTAGCGTAGTATGCCCTATTGAGAAATTAAGTGTGGTCGCCACATAGGGTCCGGTAGGACTTCGAACCCGAGTGGGTTAAGTACCGAAGAGGCCTCCTAGTCAGGCCAGAAACGGAGGTATGGATCGACGGTGACAGATGCAGTCTTACTGTTATGGGTACAAAATATATATGTCAAAAGCATTAAAATATCAAAAATTACTATATTCCGAGTTATTAATTTTAGAAGTTGTATGGGGGAAGAACTGGATGGCAGACACGTGGTGTCACCGATGGGTCTCAAGTAGGGCACCAAGACCTTGGGAGCAGGACGACCCCGAGAAGGCAGCCTTCCTCGAGGTGGTGACAGGTGGAGGATACCGTTTCGTTCTGGAAGGGGATCAGCAAGGCATTGCCCCGGTGACATAGCGTAGAAAATGAATGGGGGGACAAGATTGTCAGGTTGCTCAGATGCGGGGACAAGCTCGTAACGGATCCGCAACATAGGGCAGGGATGTTGGCTAACACCTCCCAAACGGTTAGGACGTGTGGCACAAGGACACAAGGTATAATATTTTAGAGCTTACATGGTATTTTCCAATTGACTTAGGCCTAAACTATGTAACCCATAAATAGAGACTCTATTCTCTCTTAAGCAATTATATTGGCAACACACTATTTTCTTAGGCTCCAAGCATTTTTCTTTACTTTGTTCGGCTTAGCTGAAGTTATTTCAAGTATTCATTTTCGAGCCAAGGACAACAGTCCCGGGCTCACTCGCGTCCACATCGAAAACACTCAGATTTGCTTCTCTCTGTCTTATTTTACTAGTTTACATTATGCTTGCTTACTTCTATTGTGTACTACTAACCAAACTGTCAGTAAACCGAATCTAAAATAAGGTTGAATCGGAATGTGTGTCGTTCTTGACCCCCTATCAATCCAACTGTATTGATTTCAGGATAAACAGAAGTAATATGAGTTTGGTACTAAAAACTTTAAACCATTCAAGATAAACTATGGGTCTACCTTTGTGGAACCCTTAAAAGTGGTTTGTAGCCCTTAAACTCATAATCTAACTTTCGAGATCGAAGTCAGGCCAGAGAAGTACTACCTCATGAGATAACTTTTGAGATAAAGTTCGACTCCAATTTTAAGCAAGGATATAATTTGGAAACTTGTTGACATAGTCTTTTATCCAATTACACCATAAGAGCATGAAGTCAACTTCAATTTCATAAAGTTTAATTTTTTTTGGAAGTATGCTCTACTATGATTGATTTACAAAGCTAAAAGAATGGTTGTTTATACCTTTTTTTCCACATATCATTGACTTTTAACCAGCAAAGAGTGATGATGAAAAGTATGGGCACTGCAGCAAAAAAGACTTGGCTTTGCCAATCCTATACATATGTGGTCCCTTGAAAAGGTTAAGGTTAAGATTTGTGTCACTCACTGCTCATATTTTTGCAATTTTTTCAAACTCACTTTGTAAGAGTCACACTCTCACAAGTCACAACAAGACATTTTTTTAATTAAACATCTTTTCTTTTTCTTTCCAATGGTGACCCAAAGAGCCAGCTTAAGACAAACATCAAAGTCCACATCATGGAGTCAAATCTCCCATACCTTTGTATGGAATGGAAAAAATTAAGTCCCCTATCTACAAGTAAAAATAATATCCATATATGTGTTAACCTTCATATCTAAAACTACATTATATTAGGAATTATTTTAACTTCTAACATGTTGGTTAAAACGTTTAGATAAAAACATTTGAAAATGATTCGTATTTTTAGGACCAGTTAAAATTTCTTTTCCATTTCAAAAAATTGCTCACTACTGCACATAGCCCAAATTGTTCTTGTTGGAAGAACGATACTATATGTGTGTATCTAGGCCACTCAAGATATTATGACGATTATTTAAATTCGTTCTTGATGGAAGAACGATTATATATGTGTGTATCTAGGCCACTCAAGATATTATGACAATCACTTAAAATCGTTCTTGATGGAGGAACGATTATATATATGTGTGTATATCATATTAAAGTGTGTCTAAGCACGATTTCTCCTTCTGAATTCCACATTTGTCTAGAGTGAAGATTGAGTGCTTAAAAGATTTCTGAAATAAAAAAGCGACATAAGAAACGATTTCAAAACAATGATTTTCGTCGAATATTTATTTCAATAACACTACTAGAAGTCTAGAATATGCAAATCCAAATTATTTCTCGACATTATCGGGACAAGAATTGGATACAAAAATAGCAAAACAAACTCATGTATACGAATTTTCTAATTAATTATTCTTTATTGTAGTTTTTTTAAAAAAAACTTAATAGTATAATTGGATTAGCAATAAATGTCTAAATGTAGAAGAGTATAGAGGCATCTGAAACAATAAATGTGGAAGTGGACCAACAAAACGCTGTGGGACTATCGTTCTCAGTGTGACAGCCAAAGTTCACCATTTTACGCACAAAACAAATCTCCTTTATGTCCTTTGGGAAAAATTGTGACGACGGAAAAATGAAAATGCCTCTAATTCAACGATAAAAGTTAGTTAGCTTATGATGCAATTAAAGATTGTTTAAGATTTTATAAAAGATATCAAGAGTTTTTTAATTCACTGATGTGAGTTTCAACACAATCGTTTATGACTAGAGATCTAGAACATAGAGAATATAAGATGGGGTCCAACATCAGATGAACAATGAATTGGAGTAGGCATAGCTCTGATACCATGATTAAAGAAAATTTTTTTTGAGTCTAACTCAACTTGAAAATCTAGCTCAATAGATGTGAATTGCTCAAGATCATATAAAAAGACCAAATACATCGTTAACCCACCGATGTGAGACTAAACATTTGGTTCCTTAAGTTGAGTCCCCTGAAATGCGTTCACAATACCATTAATTCTATCGGAGCAGCAACAATAAAGACAATAATAAATATAAAAATCGTAGTCAATAAAGTAAGAATCATAAAAATACTAAACCATCCAATATAAAGACGTTTTTAAGTAATAGTTATCCAGCTACAAAAGCGACCCCACGATCTTTCTCTTTTGTATCTCCCTAAAATTTCAGTCATTAGTAAAATCTTAAAATTTATTTAATTATCATGAACTCCTGTTGCCAAAATGTTTCCAAGTTACTACTCATTAATCTTCTATAGGTGTAGCCCATTTCTATCTACATAATATGTGGAAGCTTTTTTTTCCCCAATAGTTACTGTTTTGCTTGTAAAAGGGAATATGTGCAAACTTCTTTTTTCTCCAATATGTACTTTTTCTTTTAATCAAGATTTTGATACAAGAACATGTCACAATTTTTCACTAGTATGATGTGTGTGTAATTTTAAAAGGACATTTGGTATCTGTGGAAATTCAGTTTATGAGAGGTCAAGATTAGTTGCCTGTACTATCTCATATATACTCATTATGTAATGAAGTAGCTAGAAGAGTTGTTACATTTTTTTTTAAAACAAAAATGAGATTTTATCGTACTGATAATCAATGAATATATATTTAATTACGGGACCAAACTTCGTTGTCTTATCATTTGGCCACTCACATGGCTATAAACTCTAGTGTCGGAACTTCAATCATAGAACCAGAGAATAGTACAAATTAAAATAAATTTACTTTATTGAAACAATTGGAATTACTCTTTTATAACGAGTAAAATTAATGTCTCACAATCATTTCATAATATAAATTTTGTCAATTTTCATTATCCCTCGATTTCTTTTTCTCTTTTTTAATTTTTTTTCAAGTAAAATTTAGATTATTTTTTAATTTTTTCTTTTGTTGTAAAAACTGAGGTGGACCTGCCTCGTATCGGATACTGACTTGGTTTAGTCGATGGCCACACGTGTGCTGTTCCCAAGCCATGTGCTTTAGTATCCTGTGTCAACCAAAAGTTTTCATTTTAACTCCTTTTGTTTTATACTGATTTTAATATTAAATACCCAAAATTGTTTGAATATGTTAAATGACCCCAAATTTATAATTGGATACGTATTCTTTGGGCCCTCATATCCGGAAATCTTGGATTCCTACATTCAATATATATTAGGAAAAAAGTATATAAAATTGATCAAAAGCTAAATTAATTACATAAAAATATATTATTTTATACTAATTATCTGTAGTATCCAGTTGATATAAAATAATTATAATTGATGTCCCACTATGAGTTTGAGGGTTTTCGCACATAAGTTATCATGATAGTGTATGAATATATTGCGATGGTATTATGAAGTATATCATGACAGTATATAGATATACTATATGATGGTATCATGACGAATTGCAAGATGAAGTATTTTGTGTAAATAATTAGGGGGTGTGAAAGTAAAAGGATATGGTCATGTAAATATTTTGCTCTGATAAGACAATTATGTAAGTTTCCCTATATATTTATCCTCCATGGAAAAAAAAAAGAGAGTTTCTCAAAACACTTGTTTAATGAGAAAATATTTTCCAAATATTAAAAAGAAGAAATACTCGATTAATACAGAAATTCCATTATTTTAAAAAATCATATCATATTATATTATATTCTATACTAAAAATAAAAAGTAACAACATTAAATTACTAAAATAACCCTATAAGTTGAGTAAGTTAAACATTTCTATAATAATATCATTTGCCAGAACTATTTTAGCTTGTTATAGAGATTGATTATTATACGCATATGATAATATTTGATATTTAATTTTTATTTGACTGACTGTTGTAAACAAATGTTATCCAACAAATCATTGTTTCAATTTTTTAAAATGTTATAGCAATTTTATATATCAAATAAAACATAATTAATAGAAACTTTTTGATTTATTTATAAAATAATAAATACACAAATATTTGAGTAATATTGTTATAAAGAACACATTTTATAAGGATATATCGTTAAAATAATGAATGTTTATTATAGAGAGGTAAAATATAATTTTTTTTAAAAAAATAATTTCGAGAAAAATTTGCATGTTACAGTGAAAAATTGTTATAAATGGTGATTGTTAAAAAAGAGGTCCTATTGTAGATAATATTCTCAGTTGACCTGGAAAGAGCTGAATGCAGTAATTGGTTTCAGATATGAAATGATCATCACATCAATTGGTCATTCAAAGTGATGAAATGTTACAAAACTGAGAAGGCACTTTTTTTTTATAATATGGTGGGAGGAACCTATTAAGTTGGCATGGTAATTTATAGATTTGATCACTTCTATCATCTTAAGTATATACCACAAACTTGTCCCATCAATGCGAACTATTGTCTTTTCGAGCTTCAACGTGACTAAATGGAAGAGTCCGGTCCAAATATACAGCAACCACAGCAGCTATCGTGATAAAAGGAGGGACCCCCCAACCCAGTCATGAACTGGCTGTTCTAGAACATAAGGGGCATTAATAAGAGGTATAAGCAAAAAGAGCTCAAATTATACCTCAAAAATAGGAACATCAAATTGGCAGGACTCATTGAAACTAGAGTCAAAAGATCATAATATAGCTAAGGTTCTAAACAGGTTTGCTCCAGGATGGAGTTCTTTACATAACTATCAGCATAGGATATGGATTATTTGGGACTCTGCATGGTATTGGGTTGATGTTATTAGAAGTGAAGGCCAACTTTCAAGTCATATAAGCAAAGAAATTGGACTTTGCACCTAAGTGGTGCGAAAATAAGTGAAAGAACATGTCTCAGCCAGTGTACTTCTGAAAAGAAATTGCTTGGAAAGGTTCGATGGTCAAGAGAATTCTCATACACAATGAGTACAGAGTGTGACAATTTGCATCGATTGCATTCTTGCATGAGACACTCCAGGTCAAGATGTTGGACAAAACCATACAATTGGAACAGAGAAGAGACTGCAAACTGATCACATATGGCCTCTTTAATTTGAGAATAAGTTGGTAGATACTGCAAGGACATTAGTATATTCAGGAAATCAATTAGAGAGAGAGAGAGAGAAAACTTGATTTTTGTGCAAATATTATATAAAAACTGCATGATGATGCTTAAAAGTCCCGGAACTATCTATGTCACATTTGATGAACTTTTAGTTGTTCAATATGTTCAGCACCCTAAACAATAAAGTTAAATTGGTAAAGACACATCCACCAATGATGTCAACAAAGAGAGATGATATCAAAATGATTTTCTCAAGATGACATGTGAAAAAGCTATACATCAACAGGATTTGTTTTCTTAACCCTCCCCCTGCACATGTTTAAATTAAAAAAAAAACACCACACACAAATGATGATCCAGCAGTCTATCCTGGATCTTTTAAATGATAAAACTATGTCTATCAAGTAAAAATAAATCTTACTCCATGGGATACCAATTCAGAAACATTTGATCATGAAGGACTTTTGCACTAAGCAGTAACACCTACTCTAGAAAATGTACAGTTATAGAAAGGATACATATCAGAACCTCAGATACATTGGCAGGAAATTTACTTGCCTGTGAGATGACAACCGTGTCTAATACAGTGGATGTAGCTTCACTAAGGTCACAAATAACAGCAAATGTTGGATCATTTAAGGCGAATTTTAACTTAGTATTCGGTTATAATTTAAGAACTAGGATAGTCAATACAGATTAGATTAGTAGAAAATTATAAATTTGGTGTCGCGATCCAATCGGGGACTGACATTTAGAGGGCCTACTCCAGCAATCAAACCAACTGAACAATACTCAAAACTTATATCTTCCATTCTGCTCCAAACATGATTATAATTTCTTTGTCCAAAGTATTTTCACGTCTTCTAGAATCAGACATTATGTGTTTATATAATTCTTAAGTATATACTACGATTTCTAGAAGTTTGATTTCCAAAGTATGATTTAGTTTGGTCTGAAAATTGAACCAGTTGACTTGCACAATTGCATAAGCGCAGGAGGATATTAATTAGTACTACCAATTTAGAACAGATGAAGCATTAAATTAATAATAAACGGAATAAAATAAAAGAAAATTAAAGAACAAATGTAAACAAGGATGGAAATTTATTCACCTCAAAAAGCTTCAGAAATGCAGCAAGTTCCTAGCTAGTTAATTTGGGAACCGATAATAGTACTCCCTTTGGTTTTGATTACCATCAAGCACCGCAATATGTTCCATTCTTTCTGGAATTTTCTTCAGCTTCGGACACCCAAATATACTCAAACTTTTAATCCGACTCATAGCAGTTGTGTCAAGATGCCAGTTTTCTAGTTTTTCAAGATTACCAAGTCTAAGGGTCTCCAGCTGACCAAAACTGTTGTCCTTGCAAGTAAGTTGCTTTCCCTTGTAAGCCCATGATAACTCAAGATGCTTCAAGTTTGGAAACTTTCCCAGAATTGGCATTGGATCTTCCTTGAGTTCTGCAGACTGTAGGACTAACAGAGTGATGGATTTCGGCAGCTTGTTTAATTCTGCTAGTTCTTCTATTCCCCCTGATAACCACAATCTGTGAAGGTTTTCACAAGAAGAAAGAGGTTCAAGGGGAGGAAAAGTTTCACCATATTGGCAAACTAGAAACAAGGTGGTGAGGCTTTTCAGGCTGCCAATGGGTTTTAGGGAGTAAGATTTCCTAATCTTTTCCATGCCCAATTCTTGAAGGTTGACTAAACCAACAGCATCAGTATGTTTCCACTGATCACAACGAATATATTTAAGAGTTCGTAAATTTGTCAGCCTGTCAAGTTGCAAAGGAACCTCATAACGAGAAACTAGATGTCTCAAATTTGTGAGTTGGGCTACCTGAGAAGGTAGTTGGCATGAGCAATGGTCATCAATCAGTGCTTCCAGCGTTTGTAGGTTTTTTAGTTTGCCAATGGAAGGAGGGAGTTTGAAAAGATTGGTGTTAGACAAGCCTAAGAACTTGAGATGTACCAATTGGCCTATAGCATCAGGCAACTTATTCCCAACAAAATATATGTTCTCCAAGTCCAGCACATATACATGCTGGAAATTTGTACATAACGTCATGAACTTTTTATCATCCAAGTCCTTAAATTCTTTATCAAGGAACAATATTGACCTTACCTTCAATTTCGAAAGATCACTTGAAAGATACCTTTGAGTTTGTGTGTGAATAGCATGTCGGTGACGAAATGGGGTGACCAAGTTTACTCTTGGATCATAAATGTCAAACAAGTTAACCTCCATGGCTTTTTGTACAGCAAGATCCCGAAGTAGGTCGTGTATCCTACATGTAAGAATTTTATCGAAGAATGTCTCCGCCACTTGAATCAAGCTTCGACTTATTAGCTCATGTAGGAAGGTTTCACCAATATCCTCCATATGTTCTTCTCTAATTCTTGGTATGAATCCCTCAGCCAGCCACAAATACATCAACTTTTCAGTATCAATCACTTCATCTTCTCGGAAAATGCCAAAGTATAGAAAACATTGCTTGAGATCAAATGACAAATCATTGTAGCTCAATGATAGGATGTGAGTGATCTCAACAGAGTCATTCTTCATATGCTGCCAAAGGTGTGTCTTCACCTTTTGCCATTCGTCCACCCCCTTTCTGTAGGAGAGTAGCCCACCTAGTACCACAATGGCAAGAGGTAAGCCTCTGCACTTCTCCACCATTTCTTTAGCTAGCTTTTCCATTGATGGGGAGAACAAGTCAGGACCAACCATCTTACTCTCTGGATGTAGTTTCTTGTGAAAAAGGTCCCAACTTTCTTCTTTATTTAGAAAACGAAGTTTATGGGAGAAACCTTTGTCATCGACTCTTTCAGCCACGTCCTCCTTTCGTGTGGTAAGGATAACTCTACTTCCATTGTTGTTATCTGGTAAGGCTCTTTTCAGACTCTCCCAAGCTTCTCGGTGCCATACATCATCAACCACCACGAGGTATTTGCGCTCTTTCAATAGATTACGGAGGTGAGTTTCTAGATCTCTCTCTGACATCTCCTTCAGCAATTTTAACATTTCTTCACTGCAACCTTGGATAGATTTTATGATACTCCGAAGGAGATCTGGGGTACTATACTGTTGAGAGACGCATATCCAAGCACGAGTGTGAAAGCTAGTGAGTAGACTTGGGGAGTTATATAGGTTTCTTGCAAGAGTGGTCTTGCCCAACCCACCCATACCATAAATTGAAAGGACATTTCGGCGAGACTCCTTTTTGAGAAGTTCATCAAGTAGTTTTTGAAAGACCTCTTGAAATCCAACAAAGAGTTGATCTTCATCTGCATAGGAAACTGCTCTCCTTAATGTTCTCATTAAGGTGGAAGACGGATCGTTTGGCGTATTACTTGGCCCTTCTCCAGCATTATTATTGATGTGAGTAACGCCATAGGTATCTCGTTTTCGAGAGATATCCATGACTCTTTCCTTGAGGGACTGGATGTCCTTCCCTATGTTGTGGAATTTGGCCTCCTTCTGACAGATGCAAGCACAAGCCTTAAGACGATCGACGAATCCAGCAGCATGATCACCATCTTTTGCCGCATCCAAACTGTATGTTTCTAAGATGGCCACAGCTTCATTAGCCACAGAAGTGATTTCAAATACCCATTGCTGCACTAGGTGATCTTCTACTTGCTTCTTTTCGGCATCTTTGAGGAAAGCTTGCATGAAAGACAGTTCATTTCTCAGCCAAAGAACATTCTCTCTGAGACTTTGGCGGAGAGAAACTTCCTCTATGAGGAAATCCCCCAGTTTTTGAACTGCATAGGAGACAACTGCATCGACCATCTTGATGATCTTGAAGCGAATTTTCCACTGTAATAAGTATAAAAACTAATATGATTACACGATCAGTAGTATCATAGAAATGCCTCTTGCAGTGCAGTGGTTGCTTGATGGCTTCACCATTTAAATATAAAATTAAACCTTGAAGAAGAGTGAGAAATTTCCCACTTGGCTATGAAAGTCAAGGGTATCACCTATCAAGTTGTTCTCTTCATAATCATTCTTAGCGCGTAAGAATCTATAGACCATGTCTATTTTCTTGAATTAGTTAATGCTGAAACTGACAAAAAGTCGGCAAGTTTAGAAAGATCCTCTGAAGAGTTCCTGTGCATTTCGCAAATTCTTTATTTTGGAGACAACTATGGGATATCATAATGGAAGTTTAATTAGTTTATGTCCATAACCAATCATTATTAATCAGAGCACAAGCAGAGAAGGGCAAAGTGGGTAACATAAAACATGGAAGGAAAACAAGGAGCTGGCTAACAATATGACAATCTCTACTGGTTTCATTTCTACACGTTAAGCATCCCAATATAATAACAAAACAAAATTCAAACTTATCCCAATTTCCAACTAGTTTTAAAGAATCCGTTTGTAGTAACTTCTTGGTTATTATAAAACAAGCCTATTTCAAATCTTCTTCATTTAAAATAAATAAATAAATTCAGGCTAGCTCTGTAAAAATAGGAAGACCCACATTTTTAAGACTCTACCATATTGAAGAACTGATCTTCTGTGAGGCGGAGGTGTTGCCCGCCATATGTGGGTTTGTGTGGGTTCACTCAAATTCAACCTAAAGAATTTGAGCATTTTTGACTCCCACAATGGAAAAGAAATTGAAACCCTCATCGACGACATTACTCAAAAATCGTTTTCTTCAATCGATAAATTCACCTGCAATTCTCCTGTTTCCCGGCGTTATTAATAAATTACTGGTAAAGCCAGTTGAACTATACGCTCATAATTAGAGTTAGAGTTATGGATCTGAGTTACAGTTACAAAAATGTCGTAAAATGTAAAAAAAAAGTGACATAAGTTTTAATCATTTAGTAGGTGTAGCAAGTTTATAATTAGTGTTTGAAAATATTTGATCATTTTTTGAATAAGTCCTCATCTTTTTATTTTTACATTTTGACTCAACTTATATAAAATCTTAATTACCTAAAAAGGGGGGGGGGGGGGGGAAGCCGACAAATCAACTACTTGCTCTTCTTCTTCGGCTGCTGCAACAATTGTTGTTCCTCCTCTTTTTTATCATCATCATCATCATCTTTTTCTTTTTCTTCTTCTTGAAGATTTGGTGGGACAAAAATTCACCAATTCACATATTTTTTGGGCTGAATTTTATTATAATAGCACAGAAAATTATATTTGGTAAGTGCACAATATGATTTTGTGTTTATTACTCATCTGGGTAAAATTTTATTTTTCTAACAGATTCAGTAATAGTTACAGTTGTTACAACAACTGCGCAATCTGTTGTAAAATAGCTTAATTTTTTTCACAACAACTAATAAAAAAGTTGCAATGATTATTGTACTTGTTGCAATAAATTGCAGCAATTGATGCACCTTTTGCTGTTAGTTGTTGCAACGACTGAGTAATCTGTTATAAAAAAACTTCTAATTTTTCTGCAACAACTTATAAAGAAGTTGCAACAGTTGTTGCACTTGCTGCAACAACTACAAAAGTTGTTATACTTGCTGCAATAATTGCAACAGTTGTTGCACCTTTTGCTATTAGTTGTTGCAACAATTGAGTAATCTATTGTAAAAAAAACTTCTAATTTTTCCGCAACAACTTATAAAGAAGTTGCAACAGTTGTTGCACTTGCTGCAACAACTGCAAGTTGTTGTACTTGCTGCAATAATTGCAGCAGCTGCTGCACCTTTTTCTGTTAGTTGTTGCAACAATTAAGTAATCTGTTGTAAAAAAACTTCTAAATTTTCTGCAACAACCTGTAAAGAAGTTGTAACAGTTGTTGTGCTTGTTGCAATAAGTGCAACAGTTGTTGTGCTTGCTGCAACAACTGCAGCAACAGCTGCACCTTTTGTTGGTAGTTGTTGCAACAACTGAGTAATCTGCAGTAAAAAAACTTCTAAATTTTTCCAACAACTTATAAAAAAGTTGCAACAACTGCAACAATTGTTGTACTTGCTGTAACAAGTGCAACAACTACTGCACCTTTTGTTGGTAGTTGTTGGAACAACTGAGTAATCTGTTGTAAGAAAAGCTTCTAGTATTTTTGCAACAACTTACTCAGTTGCTGCAACAACTATTTTAATTGTTTCATCAACTCTCTAAGTTGTTGCAACAACTACAACAGTTTTTTGCTGCAACTATTATAACAATTGTTTTATTTATCACAGTGTTTCTCCTGTAATGACTAATTTTTTTTTACTTTAACATAAAATATCTTTAGGTATCTTGAAGACCATTAATGGGGGGACAAAATAACAATATGAGTTAATTGTCATGGTGAATGAATCGAAAGGGTAGAGACGGTAGCGATAATTGTGAACAGAGATATCACGTATGAAGATTTGATGAATAAAATCATCAGCAATTAAGCCGAAAAAACTAGGAAGAAGGCATATGAAGAGGAGGGCATCAATCAAGAAATCATTTCCGATAAAGAAAAATAAATGCTCCATATGCAAAAGGGACAAAAGAACCACATACACGGAGCGAACTGCTACATAGGAACAGATCTGATCTTACTTGTAATAACAAAACTTATTCTTATTGTTGTTTGGATACTTGATTCATATTCTCATAAACTTGCTGTGAATTTTCAAACAAGTTGCCTGATAGGTGCCAACAACTGTTGCACTTGCTGGAAAATTTCAAACAATTAACCTAATCTGCTGCAACAACTGATAAATTTGCTGTGAATTTTCAAACAACTAGCCTGACAGGTGTCAACAACTGTTACACTTGCTGGATAATTACAAATAAGCAACCCAATCTGCTGCAACAACTGATAAACTTTCTATGAATTTTTAAATAACTGGCCTGACAGGTGCCAACAACTATTGCACTTGCTGGACAATTTTAATAAGTAACCTAATCTGTTGTAACAACTGATAAACTTGTTGTGAATTTCAAATAACTGGCCTGACAGGTGCCAACAACTGTTGCACTTGCTGAACAATTTTAAACAAACAACCTAATCTATTTCAACAACTGATAAACTTGCTATGAATTTTTAAACAACTGGCCTGACAGGTGCCAACAACTATTGCACTTGTTGGAGAATTTCAAAAAAGTAACCTGATTTTTTGCAACAACTCATAAACTTGCTGTAAATTTTCAAACAAGTGGCCTGACAGGTGCCAACAACTATTGCATTTGATGGACAATTTCAAACAAGTAACCTAATCTGTTAACAACTCATAAACTTGCAGTGAATTTTCAAACAAGTTGCCTGACAGGTGCCAACAATTGTTGCACTTGATGGACAATTTCAAGCAAGTAAACTAATCTGTTGCAACAACTCATAAATCTTGTTGTGAATTTTCAAACAACTGTTATACTTGTTGCAGCAAGTTTAGATTAATTTGATCATGAATTGCTTGGATCAATGATATTTATTGTTAAATATAGTAAATTAAATGAATTTAAAGACTCAAAGATAGATTTAATAGTATTCTTTAACAAAGACATAGTAATTTGATCATAATAGACGATTGATCGAGCAATTGTACATGTAGTCAACTTTAATCGAGTAATTTTATAATGAATTGCTTAGATTAATCATATTTATTGTTAAATATAGTTAATTAAATGTATTTAAGGACTCAAAGCTAGGTTTAATTGTATTCTTTAACAACGACATAGTAAATTGATCATAATAGACGATCGATCGAGTAATTGTATGCATAGTCAACTTTAATCGAGTAATTTGATCGTGAATTGCTTGGATCAATCATATTTATTGTTGAACAGAGTAAATTAAATGCATTTAAAGACTCAAATATAGATTTAATACTGTTTTTTAATAATGACATAGTAATTTGGTCATAATAGACGATCGATCGAGCAATTGTATGCATAGTCAACTTTAATCGAGTAATTTGATTATGAATTACTTAGAACAATCATATTTATTATTAAATATAGTGAAGTAATGCATTTAAAAATTCAAAGCTAGATTTAATAGTATTCTTTAACAATACATAGTAATTTGATCATAATAGATGATCGATCGAGCAATTGTTCGCTCAGTCAACTTTAATCGAGTAATTTGATCATGAATTGTTTGGATCAATCATATTTATTGTTAAATATAGTGAATTAAATGTATTTAAGGACTCAAAGCTAGATTTATTGGTGAATTTAGTGAAAATAGTATCGTAATAGCTAGAAATCTATTGTAACAACTAATCGACTTGTTGGACTTATTTCAGTATGTATCATGACTTGTTGCAACAAGTTATCTAATTGTTGAGAATTTTCAAACAACTTAACTAACTTGCTGCAACAAGTTATATACTTGCTGCAACAAGTTATATACTTGCTGCAACAACTGTTTTACCATATGACATAATTGTTGGGATTTTTCAGCAAGTAACACAACTTGTTTGAACAAGTTATTTACTTGTTGGAAAATTTCAGCAAGTAAACTAAGTTGTTGCAACAAGTTATCTACTTGTTGAGAATTTTCAAACAACTTTACTAACTTGCTGCAACAACTTAGTTTACTTACTGAAACAACTTGTTTAATTAATGCAATAATTGTTTTACCACATGACTTAATTGTTGGGATTTTACAGCAAGTAACATGATTTATTTGAACAAGTAATTTAGTTGTTGAGAAATTTCAGCAAGTAGACTAAGTGGTTGCAACAAATTACCTACTTGTTGAGAATTTTCAAATAACTTTACTGATTTGCTGCAACAACTTAGTTTATTTGCTGAAACAACTTGTTTAATTAATGCAATAATTGTTTTACCATATGACTTAATTGTTGGGATTTTACAGCAAGTAACACGACTTGTTTGAATAAGTAATTTAGTTGTTGGGAAATTTCAGCAATTAAACTAAGTTGTTGCAACAAGAAATGTACTTGTTGAGAATTTTCAAACAACTTAACGAACAGAAAATATAAAATATAACTTATTGCAGAATATAAAATATAACTTATTCCAGTAAGTAACATAACTTATTGCAGAATATTAAAATATAAAGAACACAAAATATATTGAACATTAAAACACATACATTCACATAACTTCAAATATATGAGTTCAGCCCACCTTAGGACAGGTTGTTCGGCAACAAGACTTAAACATAAATAATAACATAAAAATATCCAACAAATTGTTCAATAAAGTTTTATAAAAACAATCAACTGCTCAACCACCTTACGACACTAATTCCTTATCAACCAACCCTACAACCCATCTCTACTGCGTTCGCTCGATGGTATTGTCATTCATGAGATTTATTGACTGTTGGTAATCAAATGCTCAATGAAGGCAAGTGAATAAGGACCGCATGTTGCCCCTGTGTCATTCTTGGAGAGACCCTTCTTTCATTCATAGATCCACTCTTTATTGAGCGACTCGGGCGGCAAGTGGTCGAACATATCACTCTATTTCAAGAACCTGAGCCATAATTCTATCACTGATTGAATGTGTAGAAAAAGGTCATCTTTTGGGTAGCAAGGAATGTTGCAATTATAAATATTTATCACTCCATCATTGATCAAGAAATCAAGAGTGGAAAAATATTTCTTGTCAAGGGTCATCACAGTGAAGATTCTTTTGGGCCCAAGCCACGGGACACCACCTAGATAGGGTCTGATACCCCTGCAGTAATCAAGAAAATAATCAGTGAAATTATATTTATCAAGATTTTATTTTAACTGGACAGCACCCGGCTGTATACTTTCCTCACTCAACTTGTTATACACATTCTTCATAAGGTTGTAGAAATTGAAATCCAAGATTATGTATGTGGGATCATAGTGGTTGAGGTAGTCTATATGTATAATACACATTATACATAATATTTCATCTATATACTACAAAAAAAATAGTCAATTACTTGTTGCAACAACTTCTGCTTGAGTCTTAGTTCTTTTTGATCTTCTAGAAGCAGCAATACTTCTACTGGTACTTCTTGCTCTTTTTGAAGTCATTTTATCTGTAAAATATGAGACAAAATATAAATCAATAATTAATTTAATCATTCAGTCAAAATAAACAGTGAAAACAACTGTTGCAAATCAAACAAGTAAAACAAATATTGATTTGTTTTCCAACAGGTGTCTGAGTTGTTGCAACAACTTCAACAGTTGTTTGATTTTATCCAACAGTTGCTAAAGTTGTTGCAACAAATACAACAACTGTTTGATATTTACAAACAGGTGTGGTAAAAATTAAATAGTTGTTGACCCTTATTACTCCCTAAATTATGAAACAACAAGGGGTACAAAAACAACACCAACAAGTTGTTGCAACAACTTTAGCTCTTGTTTGGCAAATTATAATTTTTTTTTCAACAGGTGTGTGAGTTGTTGCAACAACTTCAACGGTTGTTTGACAAAAATCAAACAGATACTGAGGTTGTTGCAACAAATTGTAAACTTGTTGCAACAACTCATTGGAATTGTTGCAACAACTCCAACAACTGTTTGATTTGTTTCCAACAGTTGAGGAAGTTGTTGCAGAAACTAGACTTCTTGTTTGACAAAATCAAACAATTGCTGAGGTTGCAACAATATTTTATTGCAACAACCTCAGCAACTTCTGATTTATTCAAACAAGTGCGGAAGTTGCTGCAACAACTTCTTCAGCTGTTGAAAAATAAATCAAATAATATCACTATATTTTTTTCTACAACAACAAAAACCCCATAAGAAAAATAAGTCCCTACCAGTGATAATATTTTTAAAAAAACACAACAAGAACAATAAATAAAGTTATCCAACAACATAATATGAGAAACCCATCCTTTTCTTCTTCTTTAACAAAAATTCACCACTTTGGGTTCGAAAAATCAAAAACTCTAACTGTTCAACACAGTTATATTTGACAGAAGTGAAAGAAAAATTACCTCTAAGAAGAGTAGTGTGTGTCGATGGCTCATCGGCCTCGATTGGGCTCACTAGCGTGATGATTTCTGGAAAAAAAAATTATTTTTAAAGAAGATGAAGTGCAGTGAAGAAGAGAGGAAGAGAGAACAACGGTTGAGTGAAAGAGAAAGAAGAATAGAGGTATATTACAGGGGTTAGGGTTTTGAATTAATGGGTTGGGTTATTTTGTACTTTTTAAAAGATTAAAAAGTTTTAAATATTACACTTCACACTTTAACTTAATTATAATTTAAAGAAAGTTTTAACCAAAGCTGATCAAACTTGTCAACTTTTTTTAATTACCAGAGTTTTTTGTCACCCTCTAACTTATTTTCTTGAGTTACAGTTGCACCTTCAATAGAGAAGGATCAATTTTGCGAACTATTCATAATGAAATAACTTGTCCTTCCTTTTTCCAGTCAAGTGGCTCAATTAGCATAATTCTCTTTGTGTCGGTTTTGGCATAAAAAGTGAGACTTTTATTGTAATACAACAAATCATCTTCGACATGGACATTTGAGGATTCATTGCAGATACACCTCAACAACAATGAATCAATCAATCTAATTCCATAATTGGGGTTTGGGGAGGATAGTGTGTACGTTACCTATCTTGAGAAGGTAGTGAAGTTATTTTCAATACACCTAACATTCAATAATAGCAAGACTTCTAGGACGTCAACAGAATGACATAAGCTATTCTAAAGGAATAAAAGAACAAATCAAAGATAGAACTCGAGTGAGTTTATGTAGGAAACAACCAGCTAACAAAACAATGATGTTCATTTCTTTTTGACTAATAAGGTGGGAAGAACCTATTAAGTTGGCATGGTAATTTATAGAACTCATCACTTCTAACATCTTTAGTATATACCACAAACTTGTCCCACCAATGCGAGCCATTGTCTTTTCGAGCTTCATCGTTACTAAATGGAAGAGTCTGATCCAAAAATACAGCAACCACAGCAGCTATCATGGCGTGAGATGTGAAGATGACAGACATCGTGTCATTAAACTGCATTTCAACAAGAACAACATTAGTATGAGGTTGTTTTGTAGTGATAATCCTTAAAGTAACAGAGTTTAGTCGATGAATGTTGAGATTACCCATCTTGAATGTGTATGAAGAGGACCAGATCCAGAGCACATGTGATGCTCTCTGAAGTATTGTGGTAAAGATAATCCCAGGAAAAGAGAAAATCCCAATATGAACTTTGTTCTAAAGCTGTTAAGGTTACAGAATTGGAGAAATCCAAGACCAGCTGATGCTGCAATTCAATCAATGGACCAAATGTCATTTGGAAATTAAAAGTTGCATTACCAAAATGGTAAGAATTTAAGAGATACATACAGATGTATCCAAAGAAGATACAGTATATCGCAGCCATGATTGATGCAGGTATTGAAGCAAAGATTGCTCCAAATTTTCCTGGCAAAGAATAAAACAGGTCATGAATCGAATCGATACATTAGCATTAGCTAACATACAGAGAGGAAAAAGAGTCTAATTTTTGGTAGGAATACAATTAGTCTGTCCTTTCTCCATCAACTAATAGATTCTTGTCCTGGAATCAATACATTAGTATGAGCATACCTAAGATGGAGAAGAAAATCATAAAACCAGCAGATATTTGCACGACTCTTCGGCTTCCAACTCTTGTCATTGCCAATAGACCTGCGTTTTCCCTGTGAATCATAGTTAATTGATTGCACGCACATGAAATTTCAAGCATGGATGAGACTGTTCGTAGCCATCCGTGCCTAAGTCATAGTATGAGGAAATTTAGATTAGAAAGATAGGAGATTGTTACGCTGTAGCAGTGCAACCAGTGACACCAACAAAAAAGGCATTTAGCATAGTCCCAATCCCCTGAGACGAATTAAAATTAATGAGGTAAATGAAACATGATACAAAGGGAATAGAAGAGAATAGTTGATCTCACCAGCCAGCCAACACCTCGGCTAATGACAGAAGGTGGCACTGGTGTAGCGCTTCCATATCTCGCTGATGCATGAAATACACCAGTTGACTACATAACAAAAGTACTCAAAGTGAATTCAAGTGTAGTTTTCACTATACAAATGAAAAACCAGTGTACCAAACCAATTCAGAACTTATTTCTAGCAGCCAATTTCTTTTTTCACAACATTAACTATGAAGACTACGTGTTACATATCAATAGCAAACAGATAAGTAGAGGTTCAGAGAACAGACCTCCACAAAAGCAACAAAAGAAGCAATCATCATAGTAAAAGCTTCTCCAAATTTGAAAGTTGGAACCCCCCATTGGAATGGATATGGCATGTCGATCCTGCATAAAGTGATGCAAGTTGTGGACAGACGTTCCCCGAAGGCATGATAAAAAAAAATAGGAATTGCCACTTGGTGACGTGAACATAAAGAGAGAAATCTCACCAAGGAGATCCAGCAATGAGTCCAGAGCTATCAGTGCGGCAATTTGCTTCATTTGCATTCTTGTATGCACCACTCCAGGTCAAGATTGCTGCATAAAACCATACAATTGCAATAGAGAAGAGCATTGCAAACCGGTCACATATGGGCCTCTTTAATTTGAGATATGTTGGTAGATACTGCAAGAACATTATTACATTCAGAAAATCAAGTGGCGTAGGAAGAGGATAAACAATATGAAATACTATTACCGCGACATGTCATATGAGAAATCTATAAGTTAGGAGAAAGTTAAGCTCAATGCACAAAAATGATGGTGTGATGCCTCTTCAACAACTCCATGAAAGAGAATAAGGTACACATAAATAAAGATATAACTTCAAACTTAAATTCATTAAAAAGTGAATGACATTACTTGCCTGTGTGATGACAACCATGAAAATCAATTGTGGTATCCCAACTTCAATACATTCTGCAATCTACAAAAGAAAAGGATACAAAAAATAACTAGTGAACATGTTCAGCAATCTCATAGTCGATCCCAACTTGTTTGGGACTAAGGTGTACTTGTTGTTGTTGTTTTCAGTTATATGATGTTCTCATCTTTCCAGAGAGCATATTTTCAATCGAAAGAACATAAATATAAGAGAAGTCTAGGATTAGAATTCTCACCAATGGGAAGCCAAGATTGTAGAGCCCTAGGCCGGTTAAGGTAACAAGTGGTGCCACAGATAGAGGGCTAAGTAACCTAAATTATAGAATCAAATTAAGAAATACAGAATTATCCAGCAAATAAAGTAGATGACGTAAAGTTGATGCCACATGCTCAGGACCGGGAAAAAGAAGAACATATTAACACACACCTTACAAAATTTCTCCACAGGCCAAGGAAGCCCAGTAGAATTTGGAAACCAGAAGTAACAATAAGTGCTCCCTGTATACTCCTCATTGTATACATAAACCTCTGTGGACATCAGTCAAGAAAACAAATTAAAGAAAAATTAGCTCCATTGACAACAACCCTCTAACTTCTGCACGGGGCCAAAAATTACTAAAATTGCAACAAATATTGAACTCAGAACTCATGATTTTGAAAGTGTTGTGATTCAGCGCCAGTGACGGAGCCAGAATTTTCACCGAGGGATTTCATAGTCTATTATATATTCATAAAAAATTGGCCTTTTATATTTAGCATAATTTTCTAGTTAAGCGTATTCGGATGAACCCTTTTCCACCCCTCTAGCTACTACACTTTTCAAAAACAAGAACTTAAAGGTTGAATCTACCAAGTTTAAATCTTGAATCCACCTCTAGTCTCAAACTCCACCCAAAAAAGGAGAGAGAATCATTGTTACATTACCAGCTCAGGATCCTGAAGAACTGAGAACCTATTAGCCTGGATAATTGAGGTGACTGGTATCAAGTATGCATATGAACCACCCACTACCAATGGCAATCTGCTCCCAAATAAGGATTGTAGTAATGTATTCACTCCAGAAGTAAACAGCATTGTCTGTACTACTTTTGCCTTCTCATCCTACAATTAAAAATCAGTTGAACCAATAAAAGGATAGTAATATACAGGATCAATTATCTAGTGGAAAAGAAAGAAAGAAAAAAAAAGAACTTAGTAATAATGTTGAGAACAGAAAGAAATTCTCACATTGCCACCACCCATTTGAGGAACTATGATACTTGGAATTAAGACAATATTACCAAGACTCAATATGTAATGCTGAAACCCCAAGAACAATGCTTCCCCTGCATTATCATATAATTAATCATAACTGGTTAAACATAAAAACAGTCGATGTATATAACTTAAATCCTGTAATTTTTAAATTTTCACGTACCCCAAGTTGGTGGGCTGTTAACACAGTATTGTACATTCTTAAGTTGCTCCATAACTGGATGAGGATGTAATTCTTCAGCCTCTTTAGCTCCACTGTTTCCACTAGACATGATTGAAACTTAGAGAGATTATTTTGGGGGTAAAATTGAAGTTGGCGCTAACTATTTTCATGTATTGACTTTTTCTTTGTAGCAAAAAGATGAACGTTACAAAATATATTGCTATAATTAGACATATTGATATGAAACTAATTGAGTATATTGACGTTACAAATATTTTTGCCTTTAGTTTTAATTAGTGCAAGATATGAATTTAGTAAATATTGAAAAACCCCTGTGCTTCAGTATATCTCTTGTGCTGTAACTCGTACTAAAGAATAATTTCAATGTTGAAATCCTCTAAATTCTGTGAAAATGTTAAATGAGATTATTAATTGGATACGTATTAATTATTTCATCCCTGATATCAGGAATCCAGGTTCCTTTTTCAATCAAAAAAAAAAAGTCAAAATCTTAGTCCTAAAAGCACTTAATTTTTCTTTTCTATTATTGTACAAAGATATTTATTTTTTTCTTGAAAAGTTTGTCAAACATCATTATTCTCTAAATAAGTGTCTTTTTATTTTTTAAAATAAATATTTTTTATTTCTCAAAAATTTATTCAAATAAACTACTCCCTCCATTTTCGATTTCTTTTTAAACGGATTTAAAAAATAATAATAAATAAATCAAGATTCACAAGGATGAACCTTATTTTCCATTTTGATTCTATTACAAGTATTACGTATTATGTACGTAGGATAAGACGGCAGACCTTGGACTTATTAGAGCCAAACCAGTGAACAAACACACCAAGGAAGTACTAAGGTTCAAATAAAATATATATCATCTCTTTTTCGTCACTAATTTTAAAAAGAGTTTAAATTATAGTCCCTGTTCGTGTAAAATAATAATAATATAATAACAATAAATATTATTCATGCTAACGATGCAAATAGCTCCTAATAAAATTTTTGCAATTTTACCATATCTTGGCCAATAAGTTTTTCCTTTTTTAGGAAAGAAGAAAGAAAAAATAAATAAACATAGAAAAAATAACAAACATAAGTCTGTTTAATTTGATTTAGGACTTATGATTTATAAATTAAAATTTAAAATAAATTTTTAAAAATATTTTTAAAAATTATTTAAATATTATAAAAATATATAAAAACTATTTTAACTTAAAAATACTTTTAATCCAATCCAAATAGGCTATAAATCAATTCACATTATGAATCATACAATTTTTTTGTCCAACATCTAATCACTCGAAAACCACAACTCCTAACTATTGTTTTCTCGGCTTCATTGGCATGTTACTCTTTTCTAAATATATTTAAAGGATTTAAAAAAGACATACGCCTTTTTTTTGTTTATAATTCTATGGTCTTGGCCCTTACAAATTATACTTAAATGACACTTTCTTCCAAAAAAAACATGACAAATTTGACATGTGTTAATAATTTGAATATTCTAACCCTTAATTTATTGCTTAGACTTTTTAGGAGTACTAATTAATCAGCCTATCATTTAAAATAAAGTGTACGAATATGGATTTGTTGATAACCTTAAAAAGTGAATAATGTGATTATGAATACATCAAATTATGAATATTTATTTTATATTTTTGTAGCTTTATGAAGAAGCTCATAAACAGCTTGTAAGTAGCTTTATAAATAGAGAAAATGGTCAAATATATTTATGAGCTATTTTAAAAATACGTTTATAAGCTATTTAAACTGAATTAATTTTATCCTTTTTTATATCTTTGGTTGCTCAAAAATTTCTTATTTAAATGATTGTTCCAAAATAAAGAAATAATTTAATTTTTCCGTTAAACTATTCAAAATATGACAATTTTGCTTTTCATTTAAAGTTTGAAACAAATATATTTAATTATAAAAATTTGAACAAAAATTTACATTGAATATTATGAGAATTGAACTATTTTAAATAATAATTTTTAATTAAAATCAAAAGTAAAATAATACATCAAATATGTCTCTATATTGTCTACTTTATTTACTTATTTTACAATATTATTTTATTATAACAGATAAGTGATCTTCTAAATTACTCCCTCCATTTTCTTTTAGCCGTTATATATAAAATAATTATTTTTAAATATTTATTAATTTAAAAAACATAACAAAATTAATCATATTTTTAAAAATTTTCTCTTACCATTAATTATTCTACAATTATAAACACATAAATAAATAAAATAAAATAAATCAAATTATAGCTTTAATTATTTTTAAAAATTATATGTAAAAATTTATCCTGACAATTTATAGAAATAGAGGGATTAATTAAAAAATCTTTGGGTAATGTAAAAATAAAAAATAAAAATTACAGTACATAAGGCATATATACTTGAACTCTTTTTCCAAAAGGGAAAGAGTGAACCAAAAAGAACAAAATGCTGATAGGTGTAGGCATGCATGAGATCCACGTCCACACGCGTTGTCCCACAAAAGGCCCTTTCTCTTCGGTGCAATGAGATGAGCGCCCACCGCCTGATTGGTAGCTGCCCACTGCATCTACTCCCTCTCTCACCTCTACTTAATTATTAAAAACAAAACTTATCCTTTTTTCACATCCGTTATGCTTTTTGTATTACTACATGAATTTCGTCCTTAAAATATGATTAAAAAAAAAAAAGTAGGGGGCAAATGCATGAATCATTGGAACAAATGGGTAATTAGCAATCAATGAAGATTTTAAGGAGGTTGTCTTTTCTCTTCTGATATACTACCCCTTCATTCATAACCGAAGAAGAGACTAGGAGTAAGGCTTAGGGTGTGACGATAAGTGTAAAGCATGCATGCAAGTTCAAAACTCTCTTGTAATCCCACATGTCCTCTTTTTTTTAAGTTGCTCAAACACGTACCCACCGTATGTTTCCAAGTGTCATTTCAACCTCTTCTCTTCCTTCATGTTTTGCCCTTTTTTCATTGGCTTATATCACCCTTCTTATACCTCTACTCTGCCCCCACCAATTTTAATTTCCCTCAACTCTCCTCTCTGTTTCTCTGGATTTGGGTTCATTTTTCTTTTTTGTTTTGTTAAGAGGAGTTTTGAAAGGGTTCTCTTTTTTTTTCTTCAAAAAAGATGATGCAGACTTTGAATCCTTACCCTTCAACCTCAAAAACAGCTGAGATCATGGCTAGATACAGGCCCATAGCACCAAAGCCTGAGGCTCCAACAAGTCCTGTTTCTGAGGATAATCCTAGTGGATTGCCCCCAAATATTAGAAAGTCTCCTTTCTTGAGGAATGTATGGCCTCACTTGCAAGCAAGGCCTACAAGGACTAGGAAGAGAGGAAGGACTGCCCTTGGTCCACCTTCAATGAAAAGAGCCAGGGCTAATTACTTTCCTGCAGGCCAATTTCCTACGTATAATCAGGTGATGGCTGCTTCTCCTGCTTATAGACCAAATGTGGTTCCCCAGTTCACCTTGATCCCAAACCTTGTCCCTCTTAAATGTGGCTTGGGTACCCCTGTCACAACTCCAGCAAATTCCATAACACTCCCTCTTCTTTCTTGCACAACTACTAGTCTTCCTATGCTAGTGGAGAAAGGCTCGGGAGCGGAAATTAGAGGGATCGATTTGAATTTGGCAGCTGATGTGCCTGAAGAGTTAGACTTCATGCCCCAATTGCAAGGTCCAAAGAGCCCTGCCGTTATAACCCCACAGCCGGTGCGCCCAGTTGGATCTAGCATTTCTATTGGGTGTATCAATGAGGAGGCTCCAGATGGTGGTGGAACTAACAAGAAATTTATGAAGAAACCAGAGGAGGTGGAGGAAGAAGTTGAAGCAGAGGCCTTGCCAGCTGTCGTATCGGACTCTAATAACAAAGTAAGGCTCACAAATTCAGCATACAAAGAGATGGTGGGTCAACCTGAATGTTGCTGGCTGGACTACATGGCTGGGACTGCATGCAAGAGAATTGGTGGGGAAGTGATGCTCGAGTTCTTGGATTCTTGCAGCGTGCCAATGTCATCTGATGGATTTACTTGCTGGGTGAAGATAGAATGGGGAGCTGCACAAGGGAAAAAGAATTCCGTCAAAGCTTTCTGCAATGCAGTGAGGTTAGCTTGCCAGTCCAAAGATTATGCCTTTGAGTGGAGGTTCCATACCACAGATGAAGATGCTCCTGAATCAGCTGCTTCCAATATTTAAAATAGTTTCTTGTCAATTGTAAATACAGTTTAAATACTTTAATGTTGTAAAATGCTGTAAAACCTTATGCAATATAGTAGCAGCAGCGTATAGAGAGTAGGAAACTGAGTGTAGTTTAATTATGTTTTAATAGTTGTTTCCAGCTTAGATCTGCAATGATCCTACGAGTACAAAACTATGTGCCAATTGTCAAGTGTATGTTTCTAGTTTCTTTCCTTTTTCCCCTCTCTCTACTTATTTTTACTAGTTCAGCACACAATCAATAAACAAAACTGACGACAGACTACATGCAAGTTTAATAAAGGCCTAGATAATGTAATACACTTTGTTTATTGGACGATCATTGTTTCATAGCAAACGGATATTATTGGCTGAATTCGTGTTAGAATTCCAATGATAAAAAGGATTTCCACCTGTCACAAGTACTGGTATCTCGAAGGCAGCGGTTCGCACAGAATATCCATTCTAATCTCCCTTGGACTCTGGTGGGGACCCCTTCCATTTGAAGTTCTCTTTTTATTGCAAATTAATAAAAAATTTACATTATAAAATATAATTTTTATATAAAATATCAATAAAAATAATTATAAAATATTAATGAAAATAGTCATTTTTCTATAAATATCAACGAAAACAACTATATTAAGAAATTTAAATAAAATTTTTCATGAAATATCGAAAGAATATTATCGCTGGATATAGACGTAAGATTCATTCTAATCCATAAATGGTCAACTAGTTATAGATAACTATAAGACTGCACTTCAAGAAGAATAAATATATGGTCTTTAGAGTATGATTTTGAAAACAAATTTGCACCTATAACAGAAGGTTCATGTGTTTTCGAAGGAGTATGATTCCAAAAATTCTGATTGGGTCGTTGTCTTATGACATGGAAGAGAGAAAATTCATACCTTCAGTAATGGTGCATGAAACTTCTTGACCTACAACAAATCAAGAGAAAAGTAAGACATCATACGTCTGTCAACTTTTTTTTAAAACAATCAAAATATATATGACATCAAACAATAGGAAACGAACTCCCTGTAGAAGGTAAAATTGCTGGCAGTGTCTCTGAAAACATTAAAGAGCTATCAAACAGAGTAAAGAGCACTTCCGCACTCCAACCTCAAAGTTCTCTGAAGGTCATTATCTATATTATTCAAATAAAAATGCACTTTGTGGTCTTCAAGTAATAGTTGTTTGAATCCCTATCCAAGTTGATAGAAATTTGAACTGATAATCTCGTAGTTTTGGTGATCCACAACACGAACCAAGTGTTTCTATGACCTAGTAAGATACAACAATTCTGTATCTGGCTTATTTGGTACTGCTAAACCTTCCGTTGGTCCACAGTCAAAATATGTATTCTTTGTGTTCCCTTTAGCTATACTGCTATATCTTTACAGTGAATGTACTTTGGTTCTTAGTTCTTAAGTTTCACATGAGATCATTTTTACGTTCAGAAGAAAGCTTAAAATCTAGGAATTAATTCCCTCAATGGTACACAACATCAAACATATCCAATAAAGTATGGAGAGGATGTTTTCAATAAGGAAAAGAAGAATTTAAAGCATGATTATAAGAAAATAAAATAGCAAAAAATAGGATACAAAAGCAAATAAAATAACACAGTAATACACAGAAGAACAAAATAATTATGTGATTCCTAAATATGATTAAGAATAAGGAGAAACGGAGTGACCATTAGATTAACTCACTCTTGATAATCTAGAAGTGCTCACCTTAAGGAATTCTATCGTGATGTGTGCCTGCTTATAAGGTGAATGTCAAACAAAGCTCTGTACATTAGACTGCAAACAAGACCAACAAAATTGGCCTCGAACATAGTCAAGCCTGTGTATCATGTAGTGACAATGTGCAAGAAAAACTTTAATTCTCCCGAAGGTGTTCCTTACATGCTAAAGTGAATCGGGGCGGTACCAGCTACGACTAGAAAGTGATCACTCCTATCAATAAATATCATTCATAGTTGTGAGGTGAATGTTATTCGAAGGATCTGTACATTAGACTGCAAACACGACCCACAAAATTGACCTTGGAACATAGTCGAGATAGTGTATTATGTGGTGACAATGCCTGCTTATAATGTGAAGGTTAAACGAAGCTCTGTACATTAGACCACAAACACGACCAACAAAATTGGCTAGTGTATAATGCAGTGACAATGCCTGCTCATAATGTGAAGGTTAAACGAAGCTCTGTACATTAGACTGCAAACACGACCAACAAAATTGGCCTTGGAACATAGCCGAGATAGTGTATAATGTAGTGACAATGCCTGCTCGTAATGTGAAGGTTAAACGAATCTCTGTACATTAGACCGCAAACACGACCCACAAAATTGACCTTGGAACATAGTCGAGATAGTGTATTGTGTAGTGACAATGCCTGCTTATAATGTGAACGTCAAACAAAGCTCTGTACATTAGACTGCAAACACGACCAACAAAATTGGCCTTGGAACATAGCCGATATAGTGTATAATGTAGTGACAATGCCTGCTCATAATGTGAAGGTTAAACGAAGCTCTGTACATCAGACTGCAAACACGACCAACAAAATTGGCCTTGGAACATAGTCGAGATAGTGTATTATGTAGTGACAGTGTCTGCTTATAATGTGAATGTTAAACGAAGTTTTGTACATCTGCAAACAACACCAACAAAATTGGCCTTGGAACATAGTCAAGCTAGTGTATCATGTATTGAAAATTAGTACAGAAACCGATTTGACATTCAAGTTCTAATGAAGCCAAACTCTATGCAATTAGTACTTCAGCGTTAAAAGTTATTAGTCATTCCAGAAGATAAGTCCTGGCCACGTCTCTCTCGGTTCCTTCTCTACAAATCTGGTCAATTTTTTTTTTATCATTGTTTTCTCTTTCACTAATTTAACTAATAAATTGGATAGTGTAGCGTTCAAAAGGACTTACAGTGTACTCCCAGCCATGTTTCTCAGAAAATGTCTTTGCTGCTTCTACACTATCAAACGATAACCCTGCCTCACCAACATATGATAGAGGGTCTCCTGTGGATGTCCATCTGATCAATGGATTTTCACATCTAAAAGATGCAATCAACCAGATGCTTGACTACAGTTCTATTAATTAAAAATAGTATCAGACACAAAATATCTACATTGGCAAGACGAGCAGTTTTTGGAATTGCTCTGTTTAGAGACCTGAGATACTGGGCATGCTGAAAAAAATGCTTACAAGCTGTCCACAACTAACTTAGAGAAAAAGGTCTCTGTTGAGTTATATGGGTCGACCACCTTACTCAGGACCAGGTCCCTCTATCAGGTTACACAGAGGCAGAGACACATGTACACGAAAATACAACAGTAAGAAGAAGACACACGAAGTTTTACGTGGAAAACTTCCTTGCTCACTGGAAGTAAAAAAAACCACGACCTACCTCGTAGGATTTCTCAAACTCCACTACTAGATCTGAGCAACAAAAGTTACAAAACCTAGTACACAACTAAGAGGTTAACCTCCTAACCTCCCACTTGTAATACCTCTATTACAAGACTTCAATATTCTCTACTTCAGCTAAAACTCAACTGAAATACAAGGCTAACTCTAGCCAAAATGTCTACTAGCTCTAGCAGACCAAAACGAGAAAAACAACTCATGAAAAACAAGAAAGTAAAACTTGTACAAAAGACAAGGTTTTTGTTTTTGCAGTGCACTTCTTCTCCTTCAATGGCAGCCTCAAAAACTTGAGCTCTTTTTTCTTTGATTCTTGCTGAGGAACAAGGAAACAATGGCTGCCTTTTTGAGAGAAGAATAAGCCTATTTTTCAGATCTATTTTTGTGAATGATTTTTCTTGATGGAAAGAGTTGTTGGGTTCTATCCTTTATATCTTTCCAGCTTGCTTTCTTGTGCACATGGGTGAAAGGTGAGAGTATTATGATACCCACTAGAATACCCACTAGAAAGCTCTCTTTTTGGTCAAGCACATGTGACCAACTTGACCTAGTTGCTGCTATGATTCCATGCTGCTCTGTTGCACATTATTGTCTTCACCAACTGACAGCCAAAAAGCAAACTTTCCAACTGTAAAGTCTTTTCCCTTCCAGCTCAAAATTGAGTCACACCAGCACAAGGGATCAGGTCCCTATATGAGGTTGACAGCATCAAAACCAGTAATCTAACAATTTCCCCCTTTTTGATGATGACAACCTTGACAACCTTCTTTGCACATTTTATCTAACACACTTCACAGTCTTCCCCCTGTCAGCATAATTCCCCACGTCTTAGTATCCGTGTCTTCCCCCTGTCTTAGTATCTTCCCCCTTTGGCATCATAAAAAAGATAAGAACAGTAAACCAAGACAAGAATGCATAGATGAGTTAACTCATGGCCACTGGGGCAACACTGACACTAATGGAAATAAGAAAGGCAGAAAAACAAATAGACAATAAGAACAATGCAACAGCCAACCCCTGCAATCAGAAAAGTATTACATTATCACTTAGCATAACAAAAGAGAATCATACAAGAACTGTCCATAATCGTGGGAAAGAGAGTAAAGCAGGAAGGAGATAAGAGAGCAGGAAAATCATTTAGAGTCGGGTAGTCTGGGCTTCCATTAGGAATAGATCTGCAACTCCTGCCACAGTCCTCTTCTCTGCCCTTGGTAGAAGTACTTTATTTACAAACTCAAACAGCAGCTGATACACACCCTTCATTTGTTTCTTGAGAACTCTCTCCCCTGTGACTCTGACAAGCTTGGCAATCATGGAAATAAAACGCCTTTGCGCACATTCTCCATCGACAGACCTGATCCCTCTATTAGGAACCTTAAGGATGGAACTTAGAACCTGCTCATTTATCATGAAGGTGACTCCACTCACCTTACTGTAGATCTTGGTACCATTATCAGCAAATTCCAGCTCATGATAAAATTTCCTGACCTCATTCTCATGTAAAACAGGAACTGGAGGAACAAATAAGTGTCGCCAACTTTGGTAATTGACCATTTCCACCAGCTCAACCATGCCTTCCATGTCACAAATTTCAGGATCAAATACCCTGCCCCGTAACACCTTTTGGTTCTGCAAGATAAGCTGCCTGGCTTCCCTGGACAGCTCAGTAGACTCATTGGTCCTATCTCTGGAAGAAATCTGGTGAGTAAGAGATGGAGGAATAGGAAGTTTGAAGAGGTTATTTGCAGAGAGCAGTTTAAAGAGGTGAGAGGAAAGATGGAAGGTGGAAAGGGTTTTAAGAGGGGTTATGACACGTCTAATCAGAGAGACTTTTGAACTGGATGTAGATATAACACTTACTTTATGACCGGATACCGGAAGAAACAAGCGGGAAGGGCAGTTCTTACAATATTCTCAAGTTATGTTTATAAGTGACAAAGTAATACTGACCTGATAGGACCTGGTCCCCTTATGAGGTTGAACAGGCAGTCCAAAGTCCCTGACTTGTCTAAGTCCAGCCTTCCTTACATCCACCATGCGTGTATACCTAGGGAGGTATAGAACTGAGTTAGACGCATCCACAGCAAACTAGCAAGGATACCTGCATTCAGATCGTAGCCAAAAACGAGAGTCAACACTTAGACAGAGAAGAGGGAGAATTTAATTCATTTTGATTAAGCCCAGCCTTAATCTGTTTTTATCAAACTGGTCCCTATTCAAGGCTTTGGTAAAGATATCAGCAATCTGATCTTCTGTCCTGCAAAATTCCACACGAATATTTCCCTTCTCAACATGGTCTCTAAGAAAATGATGTCTGATGTCAATATGCTTAGTCCGCTTGTGTTGTACTGGATTCTTAGCCATATTCAGAGCACTGGTGTTGTCACACATCAAAGGGACACACTCGGTCAGGACTCCAAAGTCTTCCAGTTGCTGCTTAATCCACAGTAATTGAGCACAACATGAAGCAGCAGCCACATATTCTGCTTCAGCTGTTGAGAGTGCCACTGAATTTTGTTTTCTTGATCCCCAAAGAGATCAGTGAAGAACCCAGAAAATGAGCCATGCCTGAGGTACTTTTCCTATCAACCAGGTACCCAGCATAGTCAGCATCAGAATAGCCAATAAGTTCAAATGAACCTCCAGATGGATAGAAAAGGACTAAATCAGAGGTCCCCTTAAGATATCTGAGAATTCTCTTAGCAGCCTTCAGATGAGATTCCTTAGGACAAGCTTGGAATCGAGCACACATACCCACACTAAACACAATATCTGGCCTGCTGGCTGTTAAGTAAAGCAGGGAGCCAATAATGCCTCTGTACATAGTTTCATTTACTGGAGGACCGGGTTCATCATTATCCAGTTTTGAAGCAGTCCCAATGGGAGTGTCAATTGGTTTGGCACTTTCCATATGAAATTTTGTGAGCAGGTCCTTGATATACTTCTGCTGACTGATGGCTGTTCCAGCTTTGTCCTGCTTGACCTGTAACCCCAGAAAGAACATAAGTTCTCCCATCATACTTATCTCGAATTCACTTCCCATGAGCGTTGCAAAATCCTCACAGAGTGAATCAAGAGTGGCTCCAAATATAATGTCATCAACATAGACTTGAACAATAAGCAGATTTCTTCCTCTTGTTTTGAGAAAAAGAGTGTTGTCAATTCTTCCTCTCTTAAAACCATTATCAAGAAGAAATTTTGATAGTCTTTCATACCAAGCCCTTGGAGCCTGTTTCAGTCCATACAGTGCCTTGTCCAGCTTGTATACATGATGAGGTCTATCAATATCCTCAAAACCAGGGGGTTGTTTCACATACACTTCTTCCTTCAAGTACCCATTTAGGAAGGCACTTTTGACGTCCATTTGAAACAATTTAAATTCCATGAAAGAGGCAAAGGCAATCAGCATGCGAATGGCTTCCATTCTGGCTACTGGAGCGAATGTTTCATCATAATCAATCCCTTCCTCCTGGTTGTACCCTTGAACAACCAGTCGAGCCTTGTTTTTGACGGTGACCCCTTGCTCATTTAGTTTGTTCCTGAAGACCCACCTGGTTCCTATAACAGTTCTATCAGATGGTTTTGGAACCAGGTGCCAGACTTTGCTTCTTTCAAATTGATGCAGCTCCTCCTGCATAGCATTCACCCATTCCACATCCTTCAGTGCCTCCTTGATGTTCTTGGGCTCAATCTGTGATATGAAGGCTGATGAGGCAAATGTGTTTCGAGTTTTGGATCGGGTCTGCATTCCTGAGTCCAATGGAGACATTAAGTTGTCAAGAGGATGAGAAGATTTGTGTTTCCAGTTAGATCCCTTTACAACAGATTCTCCAAAATTGGAACTAGTTCCAGCAGATTCTCCAGAATTGGAACCAGGTCCCTCTTCTGGGTTGCCTTCTGCATCATCTTCCTTCTCTGCCTCCTCTTCTCTGATGTGTTCTGTTGCTTCATCATGAGTGGTCTGATCTCCATTCTGCAGGGAGTTCTTTGTGATGTCAGGTTTTTCAGATGAATCATGATTGACATCATCTCTTTGGAACAGCCACAGTTCCTCAAATTCATCCGTACCCAGTGCTTCTGTGCTCTTCAGCTTCCCATTTTCATCAAATACGACATGGATGCTTTCTTCAACACACTGAGTCCGTTTATTATAGACTCGGTATGCTTTGCTATTTAATGAGTATCCTAGAAAAATTCCCTCATCACTTTTGGGATCAAATTTCCCTAGATGGTCCTTGCCGTTGTTTAGCACAAAACACTTGCATCCAAAGACTCTGAGGTAGTTCAGCATCGGCTTCCTTTTATTCAGCAGCTCATAGGGAGTTTTTCCAAGTAATGGCCGAATTAGACACCGATTGACCACATAGCAGGCCGTGTTGACAGCTTCTGCCCAGAATGACATTGCCACACCTCCATCTATGAGCAATGTTCTAGCAATATCTGCAAGAGTTCGATTCTTCCTTTCAACTACTCCATTCTGTTGTGGAGTCCTGGGAGCAGAAAAGTTGTGACTGATTCCTTTGGCAGCACAGAAAGCTTCAAATTTGGCATTTTCAAATTCAGTTCCATGATCGGACCTGATCCCTGCAATGTTGCAGTTCAGCTTTACCTGAATTTGGTTTGCAAATGACTCAAAGGTGGGGAATGTTTCATCTTTAGTGCGAAGAAACATCACCCAGGTATATCTTGAATAGTCATCAACAATTACAAGGATCAGCTTCTTTCCTCCACAACTTGCAACCTTTACAGGTCCACACAGATCCATGTGTAGTAGCTCTAGGGGTCTGGAGGTGCTCACTTCCTTTTTGTTCTTGAATGAAGACCTGGTGTGTTTCCCTTGAACACAAGCATCACAGATCTGACTCTGAGCAAATTTCACCTTTGGGAGTCCTCGAACCAGGTCCTTGGATACTAGCTTGTTGAGAAGAACAGAACTTACATGTCCCAACCTTCTGTGCCACAAGGTAGCTTCATCCTCCACCACGCTTAAGCAGTTAAGCCCATTTCTAGCAGCTGAATCAAGATCAGCAACATACATGCTCTTGCATCTGTTTGCGGTCAAAACAACTCTTCCTGATTGAAGATTTGTCACTGTACACTGGTCTGAAACGAATTTGACTTCATTTCCTTTGTCGCAGATTTGTGAGACACTCAGGAGGCTGTACTTCAGTCCATTTACATAGAAGACATTTTCTATGGCATGGGCAAGTGTCTTTCTAATCTTCCCAACACCAAGAATGTGTCCCTTTTTGCCATCCCCAAAAGATATTGAGCCTCCCTGATATGCCTTGAGTGAGAGAAAATTATCAACATTTCCAGTCATGTGCTTTGAGCAGCCGCTATCCATATACCATTTCCGACTGCTTTCTCTCACTCCTTCCTGCACATATAGATTATAGATTAGACTTGGGAACCCATTTCAGCTTGAGTTCCCAGTACCGAGACAGAGGATAAATCAATTTTCTTTTGGACCACTCAAGCAGCCTGATCTGAGACATTTTGGAACCAGGTCCCCTTATGGTCCCTAATTCTCCTTTACTAATCACCGTCTTTCTTAAGGCTGCTTGCCTCGATACACAGTTAGACTTAAGGTGCCCATTCCTACCACAGTGTGTGCACAGCAAATTATCAGGATTAGATCCATATTTACTGTGAGGATTATAAGGAGGACTACTTTTCTTATAACCTAACCCTTCACCGGAGTTAGATCTTTGTCCGGTTAATTTTTGTAAGATCTGTGAAGAAGCATTCCATTTAAGCGATCTCTCAAGCTCAGCATTCAGTTGGATCACATTTTTCTCAAGCTCAGTGTTTCTTTTCATTATTACAGTGAGCTCATCTTGTGACCTTTTCAGTTCAGCTTCGAATTCTTTTTGAGCATTTTTCATGTCACTAGTCCCTCCCTTTTTAATAAAGGCATTTTGCTCATTGACTAGCTCTTGACATTTCTCTTCTAGTTCTGCCAAACTTGAGATCAAGTTCGCCTTTTCTAGCTCAAGTTTATCTATATATTGATTCAGACTTTCCTTTTCTTTGGTAAGATCATAAAAAGAGTCAATTAACACACAAGCTAGCGACCTCAATTCTTTCCCATTATAGTCTTTTAGATTCTTTTTAATGTCAAGGAAAGTTACCTCTTCATCTTCATCTCCATCCGAATTTGCCATGAAGGCAAACATTGAGTCAAAGGGTGAGTCATCATCCTCCACAGCCATCATAGAAGCATCTTTCACAGCATCCTCCTTATCAGATTCATCTGAGGAGTTCCCCCAAGCAGCTAGAGCTTGCTTGACTATATTGTCGGCTGCAGCTCTTCTTCTGAACTTGTCAGGGACTCGGTCCTTCTTCTGGGCCTTTTCGGCAGTGGTTCTCAGATACTCCTTGTAATCCATCTTATGCATCGGACAGTCCTTGATAAAGTGACCTGGTTTGCCGCATTTGTGACACAGATCATTGTAACCAGGTCCCTTGTTCGAGCTTGTCCTCCTAGGAAGGCTGCCACTTCGCCTAATCATTTTCTGAAACCTTCTTGTTAGGTAGGCCATATCTTCATCTTCTTCGCTGGGGCTTGCTTGAGCTCCTTTAAGAGCAAATCCTTTGTCCTTCTTCAGCTCACTCCTGCTCTGGTCCTGCTGCCTCTTGAGCTCATAGGTTTTTAAATTGCCTATGAGTTCATCCATCGTGAGAACTTCCAGATTTCTAGCTTCAGTGATCGCATCAACTTTACTCTCCCAAGACTTGGGGAGGACACTGAGTACCTTCCTGACCAGCCTGCTTGGCTTGATCACTTCTCCCAAACAATAGAGCTCGTTAGTGATGGACGTGAGTCTGGTATCCATCTCTTGAATAGATTCACCTTCCCTCATGGAGAACATTTCGTATTGAGTGGTAAGCATATCCACTTTGGACTGCCTGACCTGACTGGTCCCTTCATGAGCGGTTCTGAGACAGTCCCATATTTCCTTTGCAGTCTCACAAGCAGAGATTCGATTATATTCATCCGGACCAATACCGCAAACAAGAAGCTTCTTAGATTTATAATTCTTTTCTATGAGTTTTCTGTCATGATCATCAAACTCCTTTCGGGTTTTGGGAATAGAGATGGTTGTCTCTCCTTCCTTTACGGTTTTCATTGGCACATAAGGTCCATCCAGTACCACATCCCACAGCTCACAATCTTCAGCCATGATGAAATCATGCATTCTTGTTTTCCACCATTCGTAATATTGGCCATTAAACCTGGGAGGTCTGGTAGTAGACTGTCCTTCTTCTAAATTTGGTGGTGCTGCCATATTTTACAGGAGTCTTTCTAGGTGTTAACCTTTTAGAAAGCACCGGCTCTGATACCAATTGTTGAGTTATATGGGTCGACCACCTTACTCAGGACCAGGTCCCTCTATCAGGTTACACAGAGGCAGAGACACATGTACACGAAAATACAACAGTAAAAAGAAGACACACGAAGTTTTACGTGGAAAACTTCCTTGCTCACTGGAAGTAAAAAAAACCACGACCTACCTCGTAGGATTTCTCAAACTCCACTACTAGATCTGAGCAACAAAAGTTACAAAACCTAGTACACAACTAAGAGGTTAACCTCCTAACCTCCCACTTGTAATACCTCTATTACAAGACTTCAATATTCTCTACTTCAGCTAAAACTCAACTGAAATACAAGGCTAACTCTAGCCAAAATGTCTACTAGCTCTAGCAGACCAAAACGAGAAAAACAACTCATGAAAAACAAGAAAGTAAAACTTGTACAAAAGACAAGGTTTTTGTTTTTGCAGTGCACTTCTTCTCCTTCAATGGCAGCCTCAAAAACTTGAGCTCTTTTTTCTTTGATTCTTGCTGAGGAACAAGGAAACAATGGCTGCCTTTTTGAGAGAAGAATAAGCCTATTTTTCAGATCTATTTTTGTGAATGATTTTTCTTGATGGAAAGAGTTGTTGGGTTCTATCCTTTATATCTTTCCAGCTTGCTTTCTTGTGCACATGGGTGAAAGGTGAGAGTATTATGATACCCACTAGAATACCCACTAGAAAGCTCTCTTTTTGGTCAAGCACATGTGACCAACTTGACCTAGTTGCTGCTATGATTCCATGCTGCTCTGTTGCACATTATTGTCTTCACCAACTGACAGCCAAAAAGCAAACTTTCCAACTGTAAAGTCTTTTCAGTCTCTCACAGAGAAATACAAGTTGGGAGGATTTGTTGCATCGATAATACTTAGATATCCAAAGTGAAGTTCTCAGAGAATAAAATATAAATGTATTATCATGAAAAAAATGAAAGAGTGGTGCGTGCTTCTGTGTAGACAGAAATTTATTTTCCACTTCCGAACCTTTCCAGAGCCTTGTTGAGTTGCAGTTCTCGTGGGTGAATAAATAATGACCTGAAGATGCAAATGTTCAAATATCCCCAGTAAAAGTTAGTCTATCCACAGATCCATAAACTGTCCAGAAAAACAACTAGCCATCTTTGTCAATGAACTTTAGGTATGACCTATATACTTCTTCGGATGAAAAAAAAAGGCTAAATAACTAATATATCCAAACGTTTAAGTATCATCTGGAAGAATAAGAAAAGTAATTTCTAGTAAAAAGTAATGAATTGCGGTGTTTCCATGTTTAACACTCGAAATCTGCATCAGCCCCATGGAATGGGGTAGATAGGAGTTAATCAATAATGGGAAGGCGTCCATTCTAGAAAATGTACAAAGACCTCTGACAACTAAGCATCCAAATCTCTCCCTATTTTGTAAGGAAAAAAGGAAGAAACAAAGAACAAACAGGAAATGCTTGAATTTGTTCTCTAATATGTTTCTGGAAATCTTCTTTATCCACATTTAAGAAAAGGGCGTGATTTGCTTCTCTATATACATTATTAAAGACTCCAAGATCTGAAGAATTTGGATTCTCAATCTTTGTAAGTAATGAAGTTAACTGCTTTGACAAGAACTATAAAAAGTTTCAAAAGGAAATGTAAAATTCTATATCGATGCCTACTTTATCTCGAGCTAACAATGTTTCCTTTATCGGCTTGTAGCCGAGTGGAAATGCAGTTTGTCAATCAATCTAAGTTACATACTCCATGTTAGAGAATGCATGTAGACACTCTTTGATATAATGTACATAGCATAGCATATCTTTAGGGATAGAATAGCAGGTCTTCAAGGATTGATAGAATTTCTCTTTTGATTATTTCCTTGATTAGCATATCAGTAAATGCATATGTATCTATCACATTGTGGATAGAAGATATGGAAATTACTCCAATACCTTGTTCAATAACATGGTATCAAAGCCACGCTTGTAGCTTCGCCAGAATTAGTTCACTGCCTCGCAGGAATTGGTTCTGCCTAGCCTGATTTTTTGCCGAGGTGAGAAGTGACAGTCACAGCCTACCTATGGAAATTTCACTCCCTCCGATCTGTAGAAACCCAGAATTTGGTCCCCGGAATTCAAGAGCGTGAAGCTCACATGCCAACTATAACTTTCTGACAGCGCATGCGAGGTCTTATTGGTCTGATTCTTTTACTCCAGCATCTCACTACAGCTTCCGGCGCATTTGTGGTGTCTCCTTGATCATCATATTACAGTAAATAACAGTAATCTTGTTCCGGGTTTTGTTTACCCTGGTTTTGGTTGGAATTATTCTTCTTTTACATTTGATGATACTGTTCCTTTGAAGTCTGATTTGTATCTCGTTGCTCTTGGTTTCTCCATCCCTACATTTTTTGGAATCAGATTTGTATCTCTTGGCTCTTGATTTCTTAGTCAATATTGTTTGGAATCTCTTTTATCTGTTGGGTACTTTGCACCATTGTTAGGAGCTACTTTACATAACACTTTGGTTAGTCTCCTCTTGTTTGTTGGTGAGTTGGGATAGTTTGGTTAGGGACTTGTTTGAAAATGACCAGTCGCATGGGAGGAGGAATGAAACTTTGGCTAGTATTTCTACCGTTCATAGTCTGTCTTCCGATCAAATGATTTTGCTCTTGACCAAGGAATTTGTTATGTTTTTTCAATATCAGAAATCACTGAAGGAATTCACTTTGGTTAATGCTTTTTCTGAGACAGATAAAACATGTCTTATCACCTTGTCAAACAAATGGGTGATAGATTCAGGTGCCACAAATCACATGACAGGTAATTTCAATATTTTTTCTAGCTTTCAATCAAATAAAGTATCTTCTCCAGTTACTGTTGGTTATGGATTAACTTGTAATAGTATTAGATCTGGAACTGTTATATCAACTTCCTCCATTACCCTCATTTGTATTAAATCTATCAAAATTGGTCTTTAATTTGATTTTTGTCAGTAAAATTACCAGAGATGTTAATTGTTATATCTCATTCTTTCCGAATCGTTGTCTATTTCGTGATCTTATGACAAATCAGCTTATTGATAAGGGACATGTATCTGATGATAAGGAACAGGTATCTGATGATCTCTACATTCTTGATAAATGGTAGCCTCGGTCTATTGCCTACTCTAGTGTCGTGTCTCATTTGAAGCACATGTCGACTGGAACATCCTTCTCTACCTCCGTTGAAGAAGTTGTTTCCTCAATTTCAGAATATTTCTTTATTGGATTGTGAGTCATGTCGATTTGCAAAATACCATCACATCTCATCGGATCTAAGGTTAATAAGCGAGTTGAGTCTGCTTTTGAGTTCATCCTGATGTTTGGGGGCCATGTCCTATTGTTTCCAAAACTGGACACAAGCATTTTGTCACTTTTGTGGACGATTTCTCTTGAATGACTTGAATTTATTTTATGAAAAGTATCTTTGAAATGTTTACTCATTTTTGTGCTTTCTGTGTTGAGGTCAAAACTCAATTCAATGCTTCAGAGCGTATTCTGAGGAGTGGTAATGCTAAAGAATACATGTCAAAATTACTTCAGTCTTACATGATACAACGTAGTATTCTCAATCAGTCTTCATGTGGTGCCACGCCCTCTCAAAATGAAGTTGCTGAGAGGATGAATAGACATCTATTTGAGACAGCTCGGGTACTTTTGTTCCAAATGAAGGTTTCTAAACAATTTTGAGTCGATGCGGTCTCTACCGCTTGTTTTCTGATTAATCGTATGTCATCGACTGTGTTTGCTGGCAATGTGCCTTACAGTGTTCTTTTCCCAAAAAAGTCATTATTTTCAATGGAACCTAAGGTGTTTAAAAGCACATGTTATATTTGAGATGTTCGACGAACTATTACCAAGTTGGACCCCAAGGCGTTGAAGTGTGTTTTCTTGGGCAATTCTCGCCTTCAGAAGGGGTATGGTGTTATTCTACTGAACTTGAAAAATATCTGGTGTCAACTGATGTGGTATTTTTCGAGACTACGTCATTCTTCTATGTACCTCCCATTTCTACAAGCCAGGGGGAGGAAGATGAGTGATCTATCATGCTACTCGTGTTGTGACAGGACAATCAAATGATATTGTTCTTCCATCTCCTAGTTCTTCTATTGAGCAACAATCACCTATTGTTTCTTCAACACCTGGTCCAACAAGACCACCAATTGTTTAGGTTTACTCGAGGAAGTAAGAGATTGATGATACGTGTCCTATAACAATTCCTTCATCATTAGATCCTCCTCCACTTGATTCTACAAAATATCTTGGCCTTCCTGTTGCTCTTCGCAAAGGTACACGTACTTGCAAGTCCACATATGTTGTTGCTAATTTTGTTTCATACAATCACTTATCTCCTGGTCTAGATCTTTGATTGCATCTCTAGACTCCATATTTGTACCCAAATCAGTGAAGGAGGCTTTAAATCATCCTGGATGGTGTAAACCGATGCTTGAGGAAATACATGCCTTAAAGAAAAATCGCACTTGGAATTTAGTGGATTTACCTAGTGGAAAGAAAGCAGTGGGACGCAAGTGGGTCTTTACGGACAAAGTTAATCCACATGTCTTTGTGGCAAGATTAAAAGTCAGACTTGTGGCCAAAAGGGTATGCTCAGACTTATGGAGAAGATTATTTAGATACCTTTCTCCTCGGTTGCCAAATTCACTTTCGTCCGCTTGTTTATTTTTTTAATGCTTCAAAAAAATGGTATTTGCATCAATTGGATATTAAGAATGAACACCTTCATGGTGATCTACACATGAGATTATGTGGATATATCATCTGTTAACTGAAATTGGGTTGAAGCATGCTACCCCAACGAAAATTTGGTGTGATAATCAAGTTGCACCTCATATCGCCTCAAATCTAATTTATCATGAAAGAACTAAACGTATTAAGGTTGAATATCATTTTATTCGTGAGAAGATTCAAAAAAACTTGATTTCCACCATATACATAAAGACGGGAGAACAACTAACTGATTTGTTCACAGGCGTTGAATGGAACTCGAGTTGATTATCTTTGTAACAAACTGGCATGACATCTATACTCCAGTTTGAGGGGGAGTGTTAGAAAATGCATGTAGACACTCTTTGATATAATGTACATAGCATAGCATATTTTTAGGGATAGCATAGCAGATCTTTAGGGATTAATAGAAGTTCTATTTTGATTATTTCCTTAATTAGCATATCATTAGATGTATATGTATCTATCACATTATGGAATAGAAGATATGGAAATGACTCGGATACCTTGTTCAATAACACTCCAAGATAAAAAGTTACTCCTTTTGCCCCAATTTATGTGATGTACTTTGATTGGGCACGGAGTTCAAGAAATATAGAAAGACTTTTGAAACTTGCAGTCTAAAATAAGTATGTTTGTGTGGCTATAAATCATCTTACTAAAGGTGAAATGAATATTTTAATATTAAATTGCTACTAAATATAGAAATGTGTCTTTCTTTTTGGGACTGACTAAAAAGGAAAGTGTGTCACGTTAATTGGGACAGAGGGAGTACCATATTCCCGCACACCAATAGTACTCAAACTTGTTATTATACATTTTACAAGCAACTTATAGAGATACACACAAACGTGAGTCAAACAAACTGAAACGGAAATATTATGAGCTAGCAGGAACAATAAGTGTGCTGAGTAACTTCTTAACGTCTTCATCCACTACGCTTCGGGTATGTGATTCAACATCATAAATCCCTTAAAATTTATTATCTCTTCCCATTATCTACAATGAATAAATAGTGAATCAAGAAAATTCATATAACTGCATTACTAGTCTACAAAGCTCTCTACTTGAGGCACGGGGTATAACTTGAGGCAAACAAAATGTATGTACAACTCTCGTTGAGTCTTTAGTGTTCATCATAGATTGAGACACATATTGGAGAAAATTGATATGTAAAGCATAATGTGCCTATAATTAATTCCTGAAGAAATGATAGAACTTTAGCTTGGAAACACAACAGTACTGTACGCACTTTTTTGAAAAGATAGAACACGAAATCTATGAACAGGTTGAGGTCACTAACTACTCACACTATGTACTCCTTCTATCTCAAAAAGAATAAACAAGAATTAAAGTAGGAGAACCAAATTATGAACTCCTATTTTTTTGTTTACATTCGGATATCAATTATTATTAATTTTTTAAAAAATAAATTAACATATTTAAAAACTACAGAAAATACTGTAAAAGTCGTAGTAAAAAGAGTATTAACAGTCAATTTTGATTAGTGATTAGCTCAGAAGCTGCTCATGAAAGCAAAAGTCACACTTTTTCTTCACAGTGAAACATAAAATAATCGGTGTGTTAGTTTAATTTAGCATCAACATCATAAAACGACCTAATTATTTCCAAATATTGAACTTGAAATTCGAACAGCGGCACGAAGAATTAAGAGTTTTGAAGATAAGTTAGGCACGAATAAAAATCAAAAATAACAATATACAGTGGAATGAGGTTGATGAAGTACGTACTCTGCGACGAAGGTGTTCCTGGAGAATTCCAGAGACCATGCCTACTTCGCGGGGTTTGATTTCGACCAAGGCGTCGGAGGAGTAAGAAGAAGACGAAAACCTCGTCGAACAAACCCGTGAAGATTGGAGATGCTGAAACCTAGTGAACGGACGCCGGAGAAAACTCGCCATTGCAGAACCAAATCGGAATCGTGTGAAATTACGGTACGAATGAGCGGGAAACAGTTGAAATGAACTAGTTTCTGGCAGGTGGTATGCTTTGCTGGCCTAAGAAGGTTACACAGCTCCTACTTTTGGGCTTCAATTGGGCCGATTCTGTGTTTTGTGCCAAACAAAAATTTCAGGTATTTGAAAAATAAGATCAAAAGTGATAAGTAAATGCTATTTTTAAAAAATTTCACGGGGAGTCCGCCCAAGGGGTCGTTGTTTAATATTTAGTCTCGGGGGTCATTTGGTTACTTGTTAGAATTATGTAAGTAACAGTAATATATGAATTAGTTATAAGAAAATTTATGTATTATTTTATTCCAAGATTAGTTGTGCGGGTTTTAGTTATTTATGTATTAGTTATGTCGGTATTAGTTATGCAAGTTTTAGTTATGTAGATATTAGTTACTTAGAGATTATAATATATGAATTATTGATTATTGAATATTTAATTTGTTGTAAAGTAATATTTATTATTTACGAATTTATAAGTAAACAAATAGTATGAAATTATTGTATAATTATTCTTTTCAAAAGAAGAAAATGGAGATATAAATATACACTGAATTAAAAAAAAAAGTGGATCAATAATGATTTAATTATATATATATATAACATTCATATTATCCAAAAAATTAAAAAATACACCAAATAAAATAAAAGTAATAACTAATTCTGGGTAAATATACACAAAAGAAAGTATAATTTTTTTAAAAGGTACCGAATTTAAAAAGGCTTGCAAAAGTAAATTGATAGGGGTAAGTGTATAATTTTATTATTTTAATTCATGTATAACTAATATCTACATAACTTAATTCCACTTTCTATCATACATAAAATTATACATAGATTTCCTCGTAGGTTATGTAAGTTTTAATTATGTATAATTACTAAAATACAATCAAACATTATATAACATTAACACATGAATAACTTTTATACAACATTTAAAACCTACCAACCAAATATTGTATAAAATTATACATGAATAAATTTTATCCTATTTGATAACCAAACATGATGTAAAATTAATATAATGAATAATTAAATTGTTCATATATTAAATTGAGTCTTATCCCGTAACAAACGGCTCCTTGATGCAGAAAAATTTGTGCAATAATAATCTTGGTGGTACACATCCGCCGGAATTTAGACTTGTTCTATTCCATCATTTTCCTCCTTGCCCCTCCTCCTTTTCTCCTCCGTTTTCTCATTGATATTAGAATATTGGATATCAAATTGAAGTTAGATTTAGATTAAAGCAAATACATAGTGAAATTGTGAAATAATTTATTTTAAAATTATGACACAATTTTTACTAAATTCACGAGGAGAGGAGTGGAGAAAAATTACAGCTTAATATCTTTGAACCACCTGATTTACAAACTATCCACACTATATAAATAATAAATGTTTATACTATATATACATATGCTATACATATATGAATATCTATACATAACATATACAATAAAAGTATATAAATAGTATGTACTTCGACCATATTAATAAACTACATGATCAAAGAGTACACTTGCATAAATTTTTTGAGAATTTATTACAAGCGCCTCATTCAAAATTTCGGGTGACCCTTCAAAATTTGTGAAAGGAAAAAATAAATTAGATATTTTATTCTCATCTATCTGAACCATAATTAATAGGGTTGGACACCATTGTTAAGTACTTTCTTTTCACTTTTATTAGTTCATTTTGTATTTTGTACTTTTTTAAAAACATAATAATTAATATGAATATTTTTGATAATATCTATATTAATCAATATATAGTCTTTAAGTCTTGAAAAATAATGTGAGTAATAATTAATTAATATTAAAAGTAAAATAGAAAAAAAATGATTAGTTTTTTAATATGTTAAAAATAAAAAATAAAAAATAAAAATTTATTTTTTGAAATAGTGGACGAGTGAACGGAGGGAGTATTAAAAAGGAAAATGAAAAGGTAAAAGTCATCAAAAGGTTCACTTCCGACAAGCAAAGCCATAGAATATAATCAGACGGCAAATTCAATATAGGAATTTGGAAATGTGCGAATTGTGTCTCTTCCTGCCCATTGCCATTTGTTCTTTCGTTCTCTACGAGACTTGGTCCCTCGGTAGTTTCTCTCCTGTCTTGTTGCCACCATTTTGATACCCCTCATTGTTTAATTGGAATATTAATTACACCTCACAAATCAAGAATCATCATCAATCACTGAAACAATGTCAGTGGAGGAGCTAAAAGAAGATGATCAAATCCTTTTCAAACTTAAACAAGCTTCTTCTGATCTCAAGAGCCTTCTTCAACTCTCATTCAATGTCGAAACAAGCTTAGCAGAAATAGAAGAGAAATTTGTTGGGATGCAAGAAAATCTATCCATTGCTTCAAGAAGAATAGCTCCATTACAATCTCTTTCCATTGCCAACAAGGCGCTCGATACAAAGATCAACAGGGCAATTTCTCCAGCTCTTGCACTTCTTGAAAGTTTCAAACTTTCTGAATCCCTCCAGCGCAGGCTTCTTGATCTTGCTTCTAAATTAGCTAACGAGAAATCGTCCAATAAGAGGCTGGAGAAGTTGATCAAGTACGTGAACACAGTGGACAATTTGAATGAGGCAATTAATTCAATTAGCAGAGAGTGTGAGCCAGCTATTCAGAAGTTGCAAGAAGTGGTGGAGTTTTTAAGCAGGACAAAGGCTACTGATCAGTTCAGGACGCATCGGTTGAGAGAGACTCTGATTACCCTTAAAGCTCTTTGTGAAACTGAAGTTGATGCTATGAGGTTTGATGGGCTGCTTGATGATGCTTTGTTGAATTTGCAAGATGAATATGAGAGTCTGTTGAATAAGATGAGGCATAGGAATTTTATGGAGGCAAAAAGTGATTGTGGTGATGATCAAGTTGATGTTGATGCAGATATGGTGTCTATAGATTTGGGAAGTGAATTAGAAATTGAAGTGCTTACAAGTATCTCTGAGACATTGGCTGCAAATGACTGTCTTGACATATGTATTGATATCTTTGTGAAGGTAACAACTTTCTCCTCCTATTTTCTAGCAGCATTTTTAGCCTTCTGCTATCTGACAGAACCAATGTCTATACGGTAAAAAGGTTAAATTGTTAGGGAGAACACACGTTTTACTTACTTAACTAGTCTTCTGACACTATATGACTCAGATTCCTTTTAGTGGCTATTGACTAAACAAAGGCCTTGAAATCACACTAAAAACTTCTAGTAATATATGTCTTACTCATTAGATGACATTAATTAGATGCGCATTAAGCTTCATTTTATGTTTATTAATGATGGTGGTTCCCTGATTGCCAGTGTTATGCTTGAAGGCTTACATCGTTAAACCTGATCATGGACCATGTTTTTCTGTTATGCGAATCAACATTCTCAAGTGTTAATATTGCCTAGATCAGTGGATATAAAAGGAACCTGTTTAAATCCCTATTTTAGGCTGAATAATCATCAGCGAACAATAAACTTGGTTAAATCATTGATCACCGTTGTAAGGCTTACGTCATTAAACCTGATTCTCGATCAAGTTCTTTCAGTGGCGCACGCAGAAGTTTTTATGAACATCAAAATTTAAAGAATTACTATAATAATATAACTCAATTCAAGTGTATTATTGTCATGAACAAATAAATATTAGCTTGATGCAGTTGGAAGTTTTTTTAGAATTATTAAATGAATGTGTAAGAGCAAAAAATTTGAGGCTGGGCAGGTTCGAACACGTCCTCTTAAGCAAAGTGAAAGCGACTAACCACCACATCCATCTTTGTGTAGAAGCAGCATTATTTTGGTATTTCACCTCTATTTTTATTTTATTAATTATTTCTATATGTATATCTAGTAAATAATTTTATCAAAATTTTGTCACATGACATCCCTGGAGTCTAAGGTAAATCTGCCCCTGTTCTTCTTTTGTGCTAATTGATATTCTCGAATCTTGCATTTTTCCAAGAGCAGATGAGATAAGAGAAAGAAGAAAGAAGAAAGAAAGATCTAGTCTTGTGAATCTGCTGCTTCAGATTCATGCACGCATTAATTCCTCCCATTTTAGATTGAATAGATTTCATCTGCTAACAATAGATGGTAGCTTGGTTTATGGATGATCAGTGTTGCAATTCGTCTTAGGCTCTTTTACTAAGCATAAACCAATAAAGGGAAAGTTAATGAATCTTTACTGTCTACACTCTCTTAGACTGTTTCATCGAGAATGACTCAGAAAAAACCATCTGATGATGGTTGGTATAATTTCATTCCAACAGTTTTGGAGTTTGCTCAACATATGGCTTAAGATTTAATGTATATGGCTACTAATAAATGATTATGGTACTCTGCTTCATCCCACAGGTAAGATATAAAAGAGCAGCCAAAGCATTGATGAGACTGAATCCAGAGTACCTAAAAACATACAGTCCGGAAGAAATTGATGAGATGGAATGGGAGAGCCTAGAGACAGCGATATCCCTTTGGATTCAACACTTTGAACTTGCTACCAAGAAAGTATTCGTGTCAGAAAAGAAACTCTGCTGCCAAGTTTTAGGCACAGTAATGGATGGAGTAATATGGCCTGAGTGTTTCGTCAAGATTGCGGACAAGATAATGGCTGTCTTCTTTCGATTCGGAGAAGGGGTTGCACGAAGCAAGAAAGAACCCCAAAAGCTGTTCAAGCTGTTAGAAATGTTTGAGTCCCTGGAAAGGTTAAAACCCGAATTCTCAGAGATATTCGCTGGTGAAGCTGGTGCTGATATCTGTTCGCGATACAGAGAACTGGAGAAACTGCTTGTACATTCCTCCACCAAAGTCTTCTTTGAGCTTGGCCTTCAAATTGAGGCCAATCAGGATGTTCTTCCCCCTCAAGATGGTTCAGTTCCAAAACTTGTTCGTTATGCCATTAACTATCTTAAATACCTTCTAACAGATGCCTATAGCGTGACAATGGTTAGAATCCTCAGGACAGAGCAAATATGGAAAGCTGGAATACTTTCAACACCCGAAAAGGATGAAAACTTGCTCAAAGATGCAATATTCAACATCATGGACGCTATACGGAGGAATGTTGAATCTAAAAGATTGAGGTATAAAGACAAAGTATTGCCTCACGTATTTGTCATGAACACTTACTGGTACATTTACATGAGGACTAAAGGTACAGAGCTCGGGAAGCTCATGGGAGATCAGTATATGAAGAAGACATACAAAATTGTGGCTGAAGAATCAGCTTATTCATATCAAAAGCAAGCTTGGGGTCCTCTGGTAAGGATGCTGGACAGAGAAGAACTCAAGAGAGTTGACAAAGACGGACTTACTGCTATGGTACGAGGGAAAATGGAGGCGTTCACTAAAGGATTTGACGACATTACTCAAAGGCATAAAAGCTCTTACCACATCCCTGATGCAGACTTGAGAGAGCAAATGAGGGAGGCTACTGTGAAGCTTGTTGTGCCTGTATATACCGAATTCTTGAACAATTTCGCGTCTTCTTTACATGCCAAGTCCTATCCTTCACCTGAGTACATAGAAGATTCACTGAACCAGATGTTTGAGGTTGCTGATCACAAGATCTCTGGAAAATCATCTTTGAGGCCGCGACAAATGAGAGATCCTTCAGATGGTAGTAAATCATTATCAGGCGAACAATCTCGCAGGAGCAAAGACTTCAGGAGGTCCAAGTCGAGTGCCATTGATAACTGATAAGTTTTTCAAGTAATGTGACTTGAAGAACAACCATTTGTTAGAAGAAATGTGATTGAAATCTTTTTCTTGGAACCTTTTTGTGTTAAGCTTACCAAAAAAAAAGCACAAACAAAAAGTTTGTATTATGATAAAGCATTACAAACTATGAGTAGTTAAATAAATAATTCTTACGATCTTTCTAGTTAAAAAGAAGTGCAAGTTACATATTTGACCGATCCATCAAAATAATTATAATTCGCTAGTCAAATATACAAGAAACTATAGTATACTATTTTGTATCAATAATGTATATATGTATATTTTTATATATATATATATAAAGAGTATACATTTGCTAACTGATATTTTTGTAAACCGCTATACAATACAGTTTTTCCTAAAATACTATAGTTACTAAAAAAAATTGAAAGTGGAAAGATGTGCGTTAAACAGAACTGTATTTTTAATCAACGGAGTAGAATATTGAGAAAAAGGAAATTACAAACTGGATTTGTTTTCAACAGCAATAAGGTAAATTCAAAAGAATAGTCAACTTAAGAGTTGGCTATTTTGCAAGAAATTGAGGGAATTATGTGATAAATATAAAAAATAAACAAAAGTAAATTATGTACATAGCCAAAAGAAAAGTGAAGAAGCATACATTAGTGGTGTAAAATGGTTTTGAAAACATGAATTGATAGTTGCTTTCAATATTTGAAGATAAAAACTCAATTCTGTCAAACTGAGGCGGACCCACAGTTATTGGTGGAGTGCACGTATATTTATTAATTTTGAAAAATATTTTATATATATATACGCACACACATCTGCATAAGAATTATATATTAGTTTATGCATTTTCAAACACAAAGGCCAATTAGGTACACTAGTTTGACATGTGTTTGTAGCAGGTTTCAAACCAAGAACCTCAGGACATTAATTAAGTTTCATAACCATCCAATCATATATCAAATTGTGTTATTTAAATTTATATTTATTAATAATACATTAAATTTTATATATGTTTGACAATATTTTTTAATAAATTAATATCAATCCTATATCACATACTTCGACTACCATATATCTCCTTTTGATGGTGTACCGCCATCTTCAAATCCTAAATTGTCCTTTGTGTCAAACTTTCATTTGAAATATTTATAGAATTTCTCTTATTCCTCAATATTTACTTCAGATTTCAAAGTAAAGTGAGATATTATAATTGTTGGGACAACGGAATAACAACAATAAACACACACACACAAATTAACTGCGAGAAAATAGAGAAAAACGGAACACAAACGACACACAAGAATTTACGTGGTTCGGTCTCACGACCTAGTCCACAACTGCAACTAGGAGGAATTTTATTACTCTCTCTCTTGTGGTGTATAGATTACAAGTACAAGCTATCTATTTATAGAAATAGATTAGGGTTATTAGGGTTTCTAACGGGCCTAATTTTTCAGGCCTCCACAAGCCCAACAATCTCCCACTTGGAGGCATGATAATCTTCAACTGTCATCCACTGTGAGCACTTGTACGTCTAGTAATCTCTTCCTCATCTTCCTGGTTGCAGCAGCCTTTTCATCAGTTAACCTGAAGGCCCGTTGAAGCTTCCCCAAGCTCCAACATCAGTCACGGCTAAAACTGCCCCTGACTCGTCCTCTGTCCCTACCGACTCCCACTTGCACGAACTGCCGAATCCTGGGATACTCTGAGAACAAACAACACTCTCCATAGTTAGCAGGTAATCATCCGTAGAGACTTTGACAGCTGGAACACTGGTTCTCTTACCCCTGTCTGGTAACTCTGGCTGAAGTTTTAATTGGTTGACTGCCGATGCTCCCACTGCCACGAGAACCCCTGACTGGTTTACCTGAACCTTTCCAAGCACGTTCAACCTGAATCTCACCTATGGCTCTGGGTTTATCTCCTGCAAAACGAACCTTCTTATGCCCACGAGACTCTGTGAACCGGATTTTGTTTCTCTTCTGATCTGGGACAGTCACTCCCTTAGATGGTAAATAGACCTTATACAGCGAACTCCGTTTCTTTCCTCGAGCTATGACCAAGTTCCCTTTCATCACCTTCCACTGCCCGTTTCCGAACTTAACATCGTGTCCCTCATCATCCAACTGCCCAACAGAAATCAACCGTTTCTTCAAGCTTGGAATCACTCGGACATCCTTTAAAGTCCACGAACCGACTGAAGTTTTCAGAATCATGTCACCCATGCCCGTTACATCAAGAACTTTATTGTTTGCTAGTCTTACCTTTCCAAAATCCCCTTCTTTCAGATTCTGCAATGCTTCACTGCTGTGGGTAGCATGAAATGAAGCACCAGAATCCATGACCCAGGAATCCACACTGCTCTCCACGCTACATATCAAGAGATCATTATGAGCATAGTCTCCTGCAATGTTAACTTGTTTATTATTCAGGCATTGATTCCTGAAATGCCCCACCTCCTTGCACGTCCAACACGTTACATCTGAGCGATCCTGAGTCTTCGACTGACTCCTTCTTCTGTTCCTGCTCCCACTACCTCTGCTATTTCTCCTTCCTCTGCTGACATTTAGCAATTCACTCGATGATTCCCCAGAACTCCTTCTTCTGACATCCTCGCCTAGAATGAGATCATGAATCTTCTCAAAAGTGAATCCATCGGGTCCCGCTGAACTGGTAACTGCTGTAACCGTTCCGGACCAACTGTCAGGTAATGACGATAGCAGTAGTAAGGCTTGAACTTCATCATCGAACTTAATGCCCACTGACGTAAGTCTGGCTAAGATTGAATTCATTGTATTTATGTGCTCGGTAACTAAACTGCCTTCCTTCATTTTTGTGTTCACCAATTCTCTAATCAGAAAGACCTTGTTTGCTGCAGATGGCTTCTCGTACATGTTAGACAGCGCTTCCATGACACCTTTCGTTGTCTTCTCCTTCAGAATGTTAAACGCAACATTCTTGGTCAACGAGAGTCGGATAACCGCCATGGCTTTCCGATCCAAACCTGCCCACTCTGCATCAGACATCTTTTCTGGCTTGTCACCCAATACCATGTCTAACTCCTTCTGAACTAGCAAATCCTCAATTTGCATTTTCCACCAACTGAAATCTGCACCATCAAACTTTTCAACTCGATACTTCCCATCTTCTGCCATCTCAAACGACTAGATGAGGTACCCGGTACAACTGATCTCAGATCTTGGTAACTTCGTCAGAAATTCAATGACAAAACCAATACGCACCAACAAAGCAACTCGGACCAACAACAAAAAAAAAAAACCAATTGAAAAACTTTCTGCCGGTGAACAGTCCCTGCCGGCGACTGCGAGTTTCTCTTTCTCCGGTGCTGCGCGCTCGAGGCTGTTCAGATCTGCTGCTCGTGACGGCGACGGTGCGACTGAACGGCTGAACGGAGACCTGCACGACTGGTTTCTGTTTTTTTTTTTCTTGCTCGATCTGAAAAAAACTGTTTTTTTTTTCTTTCGGTCGGACTGGTTCGCAACTGGCAGCAGCGACGGCTGCTTGATCTGGGTTGCGCTGCTGCTGCTCTCTCCCTTTCTCCAAATTTTTTTTTTTGGGTCTTCTCGCTAATTTTTTTTCGTGTGTATAACCTCGCTCTGATACCAATTGTTGGGACAACGGAATAACAACAATAAACACACACACACAAATTAACTGCGAGAAAATAGAGAAAAACGGAACACAAACGACACACAAGAATTTACGTGGTTCGGTCTCACGACCTAGTCCACAACTGCAACTAGGAGGAATTTTATTACTCTCTCTTGTGGTGTATAGATTACAAGTACAAGCTATCTATTTATAGAAATAGATTAGGGTTATTAGGGTTTCTAACGGGCCTAATTAATCAGGCCTCCACTAGCCCAATAATAATTACATTGTCAAATTTATTACTTTTTGCATTTTCGAAATGTTTAAAACTTGAGTGGTCAAGTCAAAAGATTGGGTTTATCGCCTACAATCTTTTTGGTTATTATTAAATTATTTAAAATTGAAAACTCTTAATGTAGTTGGTAACCTGCAAAACAAAATACTCCTAATGAATTTACTACTCAGTTTTTGTTTGTTTATCCCTTTATTTTTTCCGTGCAAGTTTTCCTTCAAAGCTCCCCCAGCTGAATCACACACACACATCAGAAGAGAATAATCCCATTTTCCAAATAGAATAATTCCATCATCAAAATCTTCTCCTACTTTTATCCTCTGAATCTTCTCTCTACCAAGACTAATTTCCTTCAAGAAATCCAATCTCTCCTTCAAACCCTCAATCAAACCCCCAAATCACCAATTTCGAAGAAAAACCCAAGCACTCAATTCCAAGAAAAATGGCAAAAACAGATGAAATTCACACCATTTCCTTATCATTCACTGATTTCCCAGAAGATGTGCAGCTCTGCATCCTCTCGTTCCTCACTCCATCAGATATCTCCAATTTCGCCTGCACTTCAAAGCGCTTCGTTTCTCTCTGCCGTGATGACCCAAGACTCTGGTTTTCCATGTGCCACCGCAAATGGGGATCCAAAACCCATGTTAACAAATGGGGGAGCGGTAAGATCTCATACAAGCTTCTTTACAGTACCCTTTTGGAGTATGAGAACCTTATTGGCTTCTGGCGCCGCAGTGGTGCTGAATCTGATTCCCCCTTGATCTTTTTTGAGTGGGGTCCATTTCACATAGCTGGTTCAAGGGTGAAACCCTCAAGAACAGGTACTTATGAAGTGATAAAGTTGCCATTTTTATGGATGGGTATTACCTCTAAGGGAGAAATTGTCAATTATCTTGACCCTGAGGGAAAGGTGGAGTTATCAGAAAATGTGATGAATTTAGATGATTTGGGTTTTGCGGAGAGTGAATTGGTTCCAGTGAATGTGAATTTCATGGGAAAAACTCATGTTGTTGTGGAAGAAAATGCTAGTGCATTTGGGTACTCTTGTAATTCTCCACAGAATAGAGGGTATAGGAAAGTTTCAAGCTCAGGGAACATGAGGGAAGAGGAGTACGAGGATTTATGTGTGTCCCCTGGGAGTTTGCCGGACAAATTGATGTCTGAGATTTATCAATATTTTGCTAACAAGACAAGTCCTGGTGGAAATGGGTCAGCGAGGAGGCAGAGAAGGAGGGAGAGGGAAAGGCAGGGAAGAAGGAAGTGGGAGCCTGAAGATTATGTGAAAATAGTGAATTGTTCACCTACACCAGCTAGGCCTTTGCAGGGCTTGTGGAAGGTCTTCTTCCTGCTTTTTTTGTTTATATATATATTTTTTCAAATTTAGTTGTGTTTCTTGCCCGTGGAAGTATTCTGTTAGAGAAAAACTTGATCTTTATCAGCAGTTCTGTTTTTTCATGAAATTCAGGTTTGGCCTTTGGTTTGTTCTTAAAGATTTGCATACATATAAGTAAAGCATCAAAGTTTGTAAGATAACTAGGTAGCAGGTTAAGGTGTAACCAAAGGCTGACCTAAGTAAGTATAAATAAAAGTAAAAGTAAGTAAAAAATAAAACTTTATAGAGATGATTACACGGAGCCTTGATTTTAGATAGTGTAATCCCTTGTGATTGTAAACTGGGTAATATTCATGTATGTATTTTGAGTGTCGAATTGATAGAGAGTATTATTCTTCAGTTAAGTGTATGAGCACTGATTGTAACCTGGGTATATGATACTAAAAACTTGAAGCACATTGAGTTTTAGCATTTAAAAATTAAAAGGCTAGTTGCAAACTGCTCTAGGGAGAACTGTGCTTTAAACCCCCTAAGCTTTGGTAATTTGCTCAGTTATTTAACATTATTATGATGCCACTAACCATTATGTATCTGAAGGACTGATTTCCGACTTGTTTTATCAATAACATCATTATTGTTAGATCCTTTTGATCGTGTATTAGTTATAGCCGACCTCTTTCTGTCCTCCTATCCGATAAGCATGTGCTTCCCGTGCTGATATCCTTATTTCATTTTATGTTTTCTTAGACAATGACCTGAAGGTATGCTGATCATAGTTGATATATTTGTGGTCCTTCTGTATTCCAGCTTGTTCCTGTCAGTAAGAAGTACCATTTAACCATTTTACTAATAGGGGATCCATATCCTCCTTCTGGAACTTGAAGGGTAACTTCCACTTCTGAAATTCCAAGTGATTTTAGTAATAATTGCACAACCAAGACATATATCTGGACTTGTAGATTTGAGCTGTAATTGTTTGCTGTTGTACATTCCAAGTGTCCTACCGTCTCTTTGGAGGATTTCAGCTGTAATTGTTTGCTGTTGTATCTCCTCTACTCCTTACCCTAAAGATATAGGTTTACTAATTCTTCCCATCAAGAATGTATTAATTTTTCTCCGGATCACTTTAGCAGTCATGTTCTACGAGTCTCGATCTAGTTTTTATTGGGGGTAAAATTGATCAGTTTTGATTAATTTCAATATGTGCTACTAAATACTTATCCACCATTAGGGTTAAGGTGTATAGTTTCTATAATTAGACCGATTCATCACCCTCGTGGGTAACTTCCATCAACTTATGTATGAACTGCATGAATTGCAGAATATTTAGTTTGCCAGTTTGTACATACTGTGTACTTCCCTTTTGCTGAAAGGTGATCTTGGGACATACTTAACTGCAAAAAGCCTGCTCATCTGATATTATGGCCTTGCTTTTCACTGCAGGGATTCTGTGATGACATGACTTTGGAGTTCTTCCTTGTCTCGTATGATGATATTGGTGGCATTGCTTGCAGAAGGGTTGCCGAATTATGTAAACCTTTCTCTGCCTATGCCCCAGTATTTTGGACTTCGAATACCATATTCATTAAGTCGCCTTTATCTTCAGAAGAAGAAAACATATATCAGAGTCGCATGCATATTCGGCCCCTTGCTGAATCTGATGACCCATGTGAGATTCTGCCTAGTTCTGATGAGAGAGTAATTATGAGCATGCTTTGTATGAACTCAAGCTACGACTTGGTTATTCCTGATTTGGCAGGAAGCGCTGTAAATCCTAGGCAGGCGGAGGGAAGGATTTGGCAGTATGAAAATGGGACCTTTGGGTTTGGGTTTCTGCGAGACAATTACATTATAGACTTGAGGTGTATTGCTCAGAATGGTCGGATCATGGAGCCAGCAGATTTTTCTAGTGATTGATCTTGCTGTTCACATTAATAGACAGAGAGATTTCCTATTTATATTCTTTGTACATATTCTTAGGTTCTTTATGCAGGCAAGATCCTGGTTTCTGTTGTAACATTTCGTGACGATTGAATATTGACATCAATTTAACCTAGGTATTTTCAAGCTTCCTTTCTATGAATGGATTTAACTCTTTTCCTAATCTTTATAATTTCCCTTTCGGATTCTTTCAGTTTCATTTTGGCATGGCAGGGTGTAAAGACGATTAGCTGATTACTTCTTTATCTGTCATGTTGAACTTTGATATACTCATTAATCAGCATTAAAAAATTTCATTGTGCGGTGTAGCATTTTATATCTTTGTTCCCCCTCCAAATGCTGATTGTAATTTGTGGTTAGATACTGGCAGCTTCTATCCAACGACTCTCGCCAAATATTCATAGATGTCTAAGGACCTTTTAATTGAATGGCTGGTGAATTTTGTGAAGATCCTGGTTTCTGTTGTAACATTTCGTGACGATTGAATATTGACATCAATTTAACCTAGGTATTTTCAAGCTTCCTTTCTATGAATGGATTTAACTCTTTTCCTAATCTTTATAATTTCCCTTTCGGATTCTTTCAGTTTCATTTTGGCATGGCAGGGTGTAAAGACGATTAGCTGATTACTTCTTTATCTGTCATGTTGAACTTTGATATACTCATTAATCAGCATTAAAAAATTTCATTGTTCGGTGTAGCATTTTATATCTTTGTTCCCCCCCCCCCAAATGCTGATTGTAATTTGTGGTTAGATACTGGCAGCTTCTATCCAACGACTCTCGCCAAATATTCATAGATGTCTAAGGACCTTTTAATTGAATGGCTGGTGAATTTTGTGAACTTCCAACATCCTGCTGATCGCTGTTGCTTTCACTTTTTCTTTTGTTGTAAACTGTGAAGTTTCTGATTCTTCACAAGTACTTGTGTTTTTGTTTCTATATCTTGCCTTATGTGGAAAGGATATCCTATGATTTGTATTATCCTCTTGTACCAAATTTTGCCTTTTCTTTTTACAAAATTTGCTTTTCTCCCCTTGTCATGTTTCCAGAGTGCTAACGGCTTAAAGAATTGCTATCCATGAAATTATCAAGTAGGAGAGAGGATGGAAGAGGCTGACAAAGTGGTTTCAAGCAGGGTACAAAATGCAATGTCATGTGGTGAGCAACTTGGTAAGGTTGTTGAATTCTTTTTGAAATTCTTCAGTTTCTCAGTACTAACTAGTTGTTCTGTTTTACTAGCAGCTAGACCACTCTAGCCTTGAAAAACTGGCAATGGAGAAATGGTAGTTAAAAAGTTTCTTCAAGGCCTTGGGTTAAGTTGTTAAGGTATGTGCTGTTGCCTGTTGCAGTATCTCTTCTTGCCCTTATAATGAGAAACTTAATACCTAGATATCCTCAAAAGGATCTGCGTAAGTGCAATTGATTTGGAGAAGAGCAGCCTTCCATCATCTGGATCATATGTTCAAAGAATTCCATGTCTAGTTTGAGGAGGAAAGATATGTTGCAAAGATTTTCATGGCACTGGACAGCAAAACCGTGTTATATCAATCTCATTTAACATCCACACGATACAAGTGAAGCACAAGAAACAAAGGTCAAAAATCTTCACACAGAAGTAGATTATAGTTCAGCATCAAATAAATGGAAGATGAGAGAAAACATAGGCTGCAGAAGGGAGGCACATTAATGGACGCTGCAGAAGACCTCAGAGAAATAACGCTAGCATATTCAGATTCTTGAATATAGAAGACAGGTAGACATGATAGCAGAAAGCTAAGGAACGATCAACTGTTTCGGCTGTTTATGATTCTGCAGTAACTTCTGTTGTTATCGCGGGACTCATCTCATGATCACCCTCAAGCTTGCTTAAGTTGCCTTTCTCCTTGATAAGTTGGATATGATGATGCTTACAGTAGAGGCGCCCTTCATGTGCGATATAGTTGGAAGGGCTAATAACACAGCCTCCATGGCTACATTTGAAGCAGCTCTTGTGGTATGGTGTACCATTAACTGATACCTATAAACACACAATCAAGTTTTAATGTAACAGTGTTAACTATACAAGCTGTGAGCTTTTGGATTATGTAACAAGTTTTACACAAAAGATTGCTTATTTGCCTATTGGTGGTATTACCTTTTCTGTTGGATAGACAGTGTTCTTGCAGCCAAAACATTTCTCCCTTGTTCCACCAAACATGCTTGTCACTTTAGCTACCTGTGGTTTCTGTTTCAAAGATACAACTTGCATTTAGTAAGTGATGGTAAAACATTCTGTGTCAGCAAGCTTTATTGATCATTCATTGTCAATTACCTCACTGTCGATGAGTTTCTGTGGCTTCACAATTTTTGGTGTCCCTGTAATGTTTCCAATTGTCAATAAATTTCTGTTTTGCAAAAGTTATTTGGAATTATTATCCATGTTATAGCTCTACCTTCAAAGCTTTTGTCCAAACTGCCAGTTTGTTTGAAGAGCTGATCAAAATGTGGTCTACAGTAGAGAACTCCTTCAAAGGAATTGTAATTGCCAAGCTGCCAATTGAATACAGTTGAGGAATAGTAAAAGTTAAGCTCCAATGCCTTGAATACTAAGTCCAACAGAAACTGATGGAACTTATAGCATCTCCAGAGTGGATATGACATATAAAGCTAGTAGCATTGAATAGAAAACTCAAATCTACTTCTCTGGACTCTGAACAAGTCACAGAGACCTATCCAGTGACCATTTTAGTGTTACATAGTTATACCATATTAACATTTGCATAAAATGATCCTGATGATTGCTGAATTTTGCAATCCAAATTGAAGATTATCATTGGAGTTAGATCTGGCAAAAGCTGTGTTTGGATATATAGGAGGAAAGGAAGAAAAGGACCAAAAAATCTTATGCCAGACAGATTATCTCTGTGGGATTTCCATGAAAGACAAAATAGAAGCTATTAAGTAAGTATTACATGAGAAAACTATAGTCTTTCTGTTGCAAGTTTGTAAGAAAGTTAAAAGGAAGAAACCTTGAGGGTGCCTTTGCAGTGATGACATCTGAAACAAGCTTTGTGATAGATTCTGTTATCTGCAGTTAATTTGTCAACCAGATAGACAGTCTTGTCACAAGCCATGCACTTTTGGGTTGTTCCTGCAAATGCCATGGCTATGATCAAGTTCCACAGAGAACAAAAATTAAGTTCTTTTCTTGATTTTTCTGCAGCAGAGAGCACTTGGTGTTGGAGTTTTGGAAGGAAAAATAGAGGGTGGATGGAAGATAAGGATGAGAAGCCAGAGAAAGTATGATGAAGATGATGCTGAGAACAGCAATTTAACTAATTAGAGAAATGGACATTTTATCTTCTTGTCCCCAGTGTACAGCACCTATAACAACTCTGCAGAGACTTTTTCTTTTTCTTCAATATTTTTTCAATTTTTAAAGCTTCTTATCTGTAAATATATAGTCCTATTTTTGTTTTTGAAACTACAGGAACTTGAGGTAAAAAGAAAATGATTTGCAGTAGCTTTTGTCCTATGACTTAGACATAGGGTGTTTGGTAAAATATCGGCAAGAAAATAAGTTCCTTAAAAATCTAGAAACTAACTTTTCTCGTTGGAGTAGAGAAACATGACATGTTATGTTGATTGTCTTCTCCTCACCAATCTATAAGCGTTTGCTTGGATTGCTTATAAATACCATAAAATCAATATAAAAAAATTACTTATTATCTAGAAAATATTTTTTCTGTGAAACCATTCTTCTAAGTACCAAACACACCCTATAGTGTAATAAAACATTGCTAGCTAAAAATCTTCATTAATTAATATTTCTTCATTTCAATTTGTTTATCTTACTTTTCTTTTTCGTCCATTTCAAAAAAAAAAATTCTTTTGACAATTCTTTAATTCTAACTTTCCACGTGACATATTTAAGACTGCAAAATTAAAGAGTACTATTTTGGTACATTCTACATATCTTTAATTAAGATCATAAAATTTAAAAGCTTTTAAAACTTTCTTAAATTGAGTCAAGTTAAAATTAGACAAACAAATTGAAATAAAAATAATAATAAATAATAAAATTAGTGAAATATTAAAAATATAAGTGAAAATAAAGGAATGAAAGAAGTGATTGTTCCTTGCATATGCATCAAATTATAGTTCACATGTTTGGTAGAACGAGACCTTTTCTTTGCCACATGAATCATAATCATATCACTCTCATGAAATATCTATTTGCTGTCTAAGCAAATTATGCACTGTTATATTACTAAGTCCTCTGATTTTTTTTATTTAAATAAATATTACTATTTGGTGGACCATATACTTTCTTATCAACAACCTAAAATAAAGTTATGCTGGACCATCTTATATTGTACACAAGTTGTGCTGGACATGATTCTCAAATTCATTTTCCAAAGCCCATCTATGGGAGCCATATTAGGGGATGTCAAACGATGCGGTGCAGTTGCAGAGTAAATTTGCAGTTTTTGTGACTGTTTTGTCTTGTATAGAAATTTTGTTTTGTTTTTAACTCACTTTGCCTCGCATCAATTTTGAGAAATAGTATTTATCAGTCCTGCACTTATATAGCCTAAAATTCACGTCGTTTTGCATAACCTAAAATTCATCCCGCCTCATTTGTCATACCTACTGTCACATGGCATAATCATATTATTGATCTGTCAATGCCAGACACTGTTTTCTTTTTCAATAAGAGAGTAGAAAAGAAGTAATAGCTGTAAAGTATTTATTTATTTATTTATTATGGAAATAAGAAATTTCACCTGTAATATTAACTACTAACCTGTTGAATCATTGATTGTTTCATTGTTTGAGATGTGAATATTAAAAAATAAGAACTTGTTGTGATTGGTTATTTATTTTTGTTATTTTAGCTTAAAAATAAATATTTAAAAGTTTTTTTTTATTTAAATATAATAACAGTATGTAAAAATTATTTTAACTTAAAAACATTTAAAATAAGTCAGTTCAAACACTCTAAATCTTATAATATATGCTGATAAATGTAAAATAATTTTACCATATAAAAATATTTAACCGGTCATTACAGTTTAATACTACTTTACTTTTAAGCTTATTGTATCTATTTTGATACAGAGAGTTAATTGGTATTGTTAGTCAATTTAACTTAAATGTAAAAGTTCTTTACATTATCGGTATACAAAAACATTATTTCTTCACTACTGCTATTAATTGTCACACTAGTATGTGAAATGTTATTCATTTCCTAAAGTATTCTTGCTAATTGTAAGTATTTCTTAAATTTTTTATCTGAAATATTGATTTTGAGTTATGGGTACGAATATCGTCTTTATCAGGGATAATTTTACTCTCAATATAGAACTTCACGTGAATTCAAATTTCAATTGTGTCTCAAAGTGATTAGAAATTAGCTATTGCGTGAAAAAAAAAGAAGAAATACTCTTGATCTTGAAAAAATATTATCTCGACAATAGTGTAAAATTTCTCATTAAAGGAAAATTGAAAGAATTTGCAAATTGTTTTGAATTCAGCAAGAATCTCATTTTTTAATAGCGCAGAGAAAAAATTAGCCTAAATTATTCAAATTTATACACGTATCATTCTTTTTATTAAAAAAAAAGTATTAATTGAAGGAATAATAACTACTAGAAAACTCAAATAGGGATCATTAACCATAGTAACCATGAGAGATGCCATTGATACTTACTAACATTGGAACAGAACAAAGGTTGTACGATTGTTAGCAGACTTTGTCCCACATCGGAGACAAGCAGTGGAGCGAACAGCTTCGCCCCTTATTTGAAGTTGGCTTCCAGCAAGCAGGCAAAATCACGCAGCCACGCAATGAGCACAAAGCGAACTATTCTTTCGCCTTTTACTAAAGAATACCGTGTGTGCGTTGCATGAAGTGGCATACGCCAATTTTTGGAGGGTTTTCTCTTCTAGGGAAATCCCAACAATTCTTAGTTAAAACGTTTTGTACTGTTATAAGGTTGTCGTCTATAACGGGGCCTGGTCTTGCAGTAATTTTCTGTTGAGTGCCTGTTGTGTTTATTTTACATTTAGTATTGGCATCTTCATTATTAAAGAAAACTTCTCTTGGTTAACGCAATAAGATCAATTAAGTCAATATGGTACAATTCCTAAAAGAAATTGTGATTGCCTAAATTAACGAACTTTTGCATACAGGTCACCTGTAGCTGCAGTCGTGCTTGTATAGGGTCCTGCACTTTTTGGAATTTTATTCTCAACCCCATGAGAAAGTAAATTATGCAGCAAAGTTGTTTAAGGCTTTAAGCCTATTGACAGAGCCAGGAACACAAGAAATGTCGCGCAACACCAATAAAATTGATATTCTACCGCAATATTGGATGAAGATTGCTCCATAGGCTAATGGTTTGGGTACCACTTTTGCATACATCGGGTTGTCTGTTCGAAGTCTATCCCCTATTTCATGCATTTTTATAACTGTTAAGCTAACCAAATGATACAATCCAACAGATATTTGAGGGGTCTTTTGAAAATATATATTACAGGTGTACGTCCATCCCAACCGACCACGCGAGGGCGCCTCTGCTTATTTCCTTCGGCAGAGTAATCAGTTGTTCTCAGCTTTTTCAAAATGCATAGTCTTATAAGAATGTCACTCGAACCTTGTCAGTTTCCACTTAATTAAGGAAAGCATTTCATCATTTGTCTTTCACAGAAACTCTAATTTTAAACAAAGACCTCTCTTGATCTTCACAAGTTGGAGCAATAAGCATGAGTAAGTATCAAGACATCAAGTTTTCTTGACAGCAGAAGAACCATTATTGAACAAACGGTAGTGCCAACGTCTACGTATAAAGTCTTTGTCGATGCAATATCGCTTGTTCAACAATGATTATACTGAAGTTTCAAATTAAATACTATATTATTCATTGAATATTATTATTTTGAACCAAATAATTTATTTCTGAATTTGAATACTATAGTTTTAGATCGGATGTTACATATTTGAATTGAATATTGTTATTTTGAGTTAAATATTATAGTTTTAGTTTAAAGCATTTCTAAATTGAATGCTATAGCTACTGTAGCTTCGAATTGATATGATAATTTTGAATTGAATGTTACGGACTATAATTCTGGATTGGATATTGTAATTATAAATTAAACATAATTTTAAATTGAATATTATATAGTTTAATAGAAAAAAACTTGTTGATTGGGATAGAAACAAATCACAATGCGGCTGTATATCTTAGCAAATTTATGTGTTGTCTTGTCGAATGCTTTGTATATCTCAACAAATGTTTGAAAAATGGTGAGAGAATTCTCTGAGAAATCCGTTAAGAGAAAGTGGAGTAAGGATTACAGTCGCATATTTTCAAGAACCAGTTATTGATTAATATTGGGCAAAGCGACAACTGTTTTTAAATTTTCTTATTTAAAGCAGCTATAATCTGTTACACCCAATTTTGTATCCTCCTTTCTTCAAATTTATTTTCTTGAACTTTTAAATATTAATAAGTCAAACACTTTATATTTCACTATTATTTTCGTTTGTTGCTATTTTTACCACTATTACATATTATATATTATTATTACTCTAATTTTCATTTACTATTATTATTATTATTATTATTATTATTATCATTATTATTATTTCCACTATTACATTACTACTATTAATTTATTACCATCTTACTTAGAATCATTTGTCATTATTTTATTTCAAGCTTCTTACTTACTAAGGTAGTTATGAGTCGATATTTTGTATCTATATTTACGATAAATAATTAGCGGAAGGTTGTGATATTAGTATTTTAATTCTACATATTAATTTTATATATACTGTATGAGTTAATATATTAGAAGCTCAAAGAATTTTTTGGAAGAGGAAAGTGACTCCACTTTTTAGTCAATATGTAGTTGTTTCTTGGCCAGCTAAAATTTAATTATTTAGCCTAGCCCATTTTCATCTAAAATCAGCCCAAACTCTTTTGAATCCATACAATATATTTTTTTATTTTCACAAATAGGGCTTCAAACCCTACATCACCAGAGTTGCTGCCCCTTTCTCTTATCCCTATCATTTCCTCTCCTGGACAAAGCTCCATCGTGTTGAAATCATACGATGTATCACTGTTGAACAACGATTATACTCACACCATTGCTGCCTTCACAGATGAGCAGAGAAGAAACAAATAAGAGAAACTAATTTTGAGAAATTTTTCATTATCTATTCCACTCACTAACTTGGTATTTATATACAATTAATTACTAACTAACTTCTAACAAACTCCTAACTTCCCAACTGACACTTTACATATCTTAACTACATCACTAACTTCTCCTAACTACACTTGGACCCTATTAGTCTTTAAGTAATTCTTTCTCCAATACTCCCCCTCAAGTTTGAGGGTATGAAAAGATTCAATACTCCAAACTTGGACAATAAGTACTCATGTTGTGGTTTGGGTAAACCTTTTGTAAGCATATCTGCTTCCTACTCCTTTGTACTCAAATATGTAGTTTCAATCAATCCTTGTTGTATCTTTTCCCTTATAAAATGACAATCCAACTCAATGTGTTTTGTCCTTTCATGAAACACTGGGTTGACAACAATTTGAACTTGCAGATTTGCTATCACTGTGTATCACAACTGGTGTTGTTACTTCTGCTCCTAACTCCTTGAATAACTCTACTATGCATACCGCTGCAGCCACAGAACTTGCCATGCTTCTGTATTCAGCTTTGACTGAGCTTCTTGAAACAGTCCCTTGCTTCTTAGACTTCCATGGAATAGGAGAATCTCCTAGCTTTATCAAGAAACTAGATACTGACCTCCTTGTATGTGGACATGTTGCCCAGTCTGAGTCATAATATACTTTCAGTTGCCTGTCTTCTTTACTAGATAGTAGAATCCCTAGTCCTGCTTGTTCTTTAACATACCTTACCACTTTGAGAGCTGCATTGAGATGAGATTGCTTAGGTTGATGTAAAAATTGACTTAATGTTTGTACAGCAAAGGATATATCTGGCCTTGTGACTGTTAAGTACAGCATCTTGCCAATCAACCTCCTGTATTTACTGACATCATCTAACAATTGATCTCAATTCCCTTTACCACTTATCTCATCATATTCCTTAGTTTTTAACCTCTCATTAGGATCAAGAGGTGTAGAAGATGGTTTAGCAGCACTGAGCCCAGCTTCTGAAATGATCTCCAGTGTGTACTTCCTTTGATGCATGACTATTTCTTTGTGTGATCTAGCAAACTCAATTCCAAGAAAGTATCTAAGTTCCCCCAAGTTTTTCATCTTGAAAGTGTATTGTAGTGTCTGTTTAGTCTCCTGAATGAGTGTAAGATCATTCCTTGTTACCAGCATATCATCCACATACACCAAAACAATCACCAATGCAGATCCCTTTCTTCTGATAAACAAAGAATAGTTCAAGTGACTCTGAATAAACCCAGCCTCACAAGTGCTTCAGTAAGCTTGACATTCCATTGCCTGGATACTTGTTTCAACCCATAAAGGGATTTAATGAGCCTACACACAGGTGGCCTCCCCCCTTGCACATTAAATCCCTTTGGAAGTAGAAAACCCTGTGGCAGAGTCATATATACCTCATCACTTAAATCTTCATGCAAAAAAGTATTGTACACATCCATTTGGTGTACATGCCAATGACCAGCAACAGCCAAAGGTAGCACACTTCTCACTGTCACCATTTTCACTACAGGAGAAAATGTCTCCTGATAATCCAGTCCCTCCTTTTGGTTGAAGCCCTTTGCCACTATTCTTGCCTTGAACCTCTATACCTCTCCAATAGCCTTATATTTAATCTTGAAGATCCACTCACAACCAATAGAAGATTTTCCATGTGGTAAAGGAACCACCTTCCATGTATGATGAGATTCTAGAGCAGAAATTTCAGCTTGCATTGCTTCAACCCACCTAGGATCAGTACAAGCCTCTTCAAAGGTGGATGGTTCAGTTGCAGCACCAAAACAAGAAAGATAAGAGTGATAAGAAGAAGATAGCTGATCATAGCCAAGATAATGATCAATAAAGTAAGCAGGAGTACTGGACTGAGCAGCAGATACATAATCCTTCATCCAAATAGGTGTCTTTCTACTTCTATGAGACCTTCTTTGTATATGTACAACTGAAGTTGGAATGGTATTAGGGACAATTGGTGATTCAGAAGAAATAACAACTGGTAAATTAGTAGGACTAGACGATGTAACCATAGTTGACACAGCAGAAGGTTTGTGCTCATCCTCAACTTCAGGAAATGCAGAAGGAAGGAGCCTCCAATCTGAAGATGACAGTGAAAATGGGAAGATATTTTCTCTAAAAATCACATCTCTGCTGATGAGGAACTGTCTATCCTTCAGATTATAGAGAATATATCCCTTAGTAACTTCACTGTACCCCATGTGCACTGCTATTATACTCCTTGGCCGAAACTTATCACCAATGTGCATGTTCTTGGCAAAACTGAGACAGCCAAAAACTCTGAGATGTTGATAGATGGTCTTCTATGATGAAATACTTCATAGGGTGATTTGCCTTTCAACACTGGTGTTGGTAATCTATTTATAACATAACCAGCTCCCAGTATACAATGACCCCAAAATCTGATGGGAATGTGACCCTGAAACTTTAGAGCCCTGGCAACCTCAAGTATATGTTTGTGTTTCCTCTCAGCAAAGCCATTTTGCTGAGGAGTACATATGCATGTTCTCTGATGAACTATCCCCAACTTAGTGAACATGTTATGACATTCAACATTAACAAACTCAAACCCATTATAAGTTCTTATTGCTTTTACTGATGTATCAAATTGAGTCTTTACTAAAAGCAAAGAAATTTTTAAGAATCACAAACACATCACACTTTGATTTGATAAGAAAAATCCATAACATCCTTGTACAATCATCAACCACAGTCACAAAGAATCTGTTGCCATCATAGGTAGACACCTTAAAAGGACCCCAAACATCTATATGCAACAAATGAAATGGACTAGATGATACAGATGTACTATGAGAGAATGGCAGTCTATGTTGTTTAGCTAATGGACCGACAGTACATTACTGATGTATCAAATTGAGTTTTTACTAAAGCAAAGAAATTTTTAAGAATCACAAACACATCACACTTTGATTTGATAAGAAAAATTCATAACATCCTTGTACAATCATCAACCACAGTTACAAAGAATCTGTTGTCATCATAGGTAGACACCTTAAAAGGACCCCAAACATCTATATGCAACAAATGAAATGGACTAGATGATACAGATGTACTATGAGAGAATGGCAGTCTATGTTGTTTAGCTAATGGACAGACAATACATTTCTGTAATTCATAAGAACATTTCTTAAAAGGGAATTGAAGTAAGTGTGCTAGAATAGTGAAAAAAGTATGTCCTAGTATTTTATGCCAAAGGGAAATCTGTGAATCAGGTGTGTTGCTATCATCCTGAGCAACTAGAGAATGAGTTGGATTTTGCTTTACTCTACAAGAACTGTGAGTGGGCAAAAGGTAGAGTCCCCTATCTTCTCTACCAATCACCTTCACCTGTCCACTGTAGAGGTCCTGAAAAGTGAATAATCAGGAAAGAAATTTACTGAGCATTGTAAGTCTCTAGTGAGTTTGGAAACAGACAAGAGATTGAATTTAAAATCTGGAATAAGAAGCACATTTCTAAACATATCATGCTTGTTCATGTAAGAGGTTCCAATATGTGTTACATTTGTGGTGTCACCATTAGGCAGATGAACTTCCTTGGATTAGTAAGTTTTAGCTTTTGCTCCAGCAAATGTTCATGAGGTGTCATATGATTGGTAGCACCAGAGTCTACTACCCAATCATCTTGACCTGTATCAACTAATAGAGTAGTAATGTTACCTGCTGCTGAAGTATTGATACTTGGCACTTGTGATGAGCTTCCAACATTGTTAGTATGTGTTGCAGATGCTGCTATCTCTTTATCTTCTTAAAGATTGGATTTGCCAAGCATGTGCAATATTTGATTGTACTGCTCATTAGAAAATGTCATACCTCTTCCATAACAATGCTCAACATTGTTATAGTTTCTCCCATGATCTATATTTCTTGTACTTCTCTTGCCATAACTATGAGCCATATTCTCATCACCAGTCTCCATTCCTCTTCCATAATAATTCATAGATTCACTAACTATATTGTGAGCAGTATGATATCTCCCTTCTCAGTTTGACTATTGTTATTATAACCTTCTTTCCTTTTCTTCTCAAAATCAGGTGGATAGCCTATTAACTTGTAACAAATTGCCTTGACATGTACCTTACGTTTACAATGATCACAAAATACATTTGGATCATATCTAGAGTAAAATTGCTTTTTCTGTCTATACATTGAATCTGGACCGTTTCTGGTTGTCATAAGAGCATTCATCTCAGTATACATCTTTGCCATATAACCTTGAAATATACTCCTCTAACTCTCTCTTTCAATCAACATAGAGTAAGCCTTGTTTAATGAAGGTAAAGGTATCGTCATAAGGATCTGACCTCTAGCTTGTTCATAAGTTTCATTTAGTCCCATTAAAAATTGTAAGAGTTTTTGATTATGCATGAATACTACAAACTCCCTTGATTTCTCACATTCACAGCTTGGAACTGGTGTAATACTGTCAAATTCTACCCAGAGATCTCGCAATCTGGAGAAATAAACAGAGATCGAGTTCGTACCTTGACTGATAGTTGCGATCTCCTTGTGTAACCGATAGATGCGAGATCCATCTACTTTATCAAACCTTTCCTTCAAATCACTCCAAACTGCTGCCGCACTTGATGAATACAAAATTCCTCCTAACAACTCCTTTGATACACAATTCGTAATCCATGACAACACAATGACATTACATCTCTCCCATAGATGAGTTAAATTTGATCCATATGCTTTCTTCCTGCATGATCCATCTATAAAACCTAGCTTATTTCGTCCGAGAATTGCAATCCTTATTGCACGACTCCAAACAGAGTAGTTTTCATCTCCTGTCAGCTGAATCGAAATTAAAACAGCTCCAGAGTTATCAATCGAGCTGAGATACAGAGGATGATTGTGACTGAGTTTCTCTGGTAGTTCATTATCTACAGCTTCCATGATTGTTCTCCTTTAATCCTTCTCCTTAATGTGTTGATTATGACTGAAATTGCAAAATCGAGTCCTTCAGTAATTGATCCGCTCTGATACCATGTTGAAATCATACAATGTATCAATGTTGAACATCGATTATACTCACACCATTGATGCCTTCACAGATGAGCAGAGAAGAAAAAATAAGAGAAACTAATTTTGGGAAATTTTTCATTATCTATTCCACTCACCAACTTGATATTTATATACAATTAGTTACTAACTAACTTCTAACAAACTCCTAACTTCTCAACTGATACTTTACATATCTTAACTATACCACTAACTTTTCCTAACTACACATGGACCCTATTAGTATTTAGGTAATTCTTTAATCAATGCATCGGTCTTTAGCGATGAGCATAGGCTGCCCACTCCATTTAGGTGCAATATTCACCTTTCTCTTCTCAAAACATGAGATGCTCCTCTCTCTCTCTCATTGCTATCTCTGCTCTCTAATTTAGTCAAAGAGAAGGCCAAAGTACTTTTGAAAATTTAGAGAGAATCACCAAGGAGGGATTAGAAATTCAAACGACTACAATTCAAAATTAAAAATCCCGCTCAAACCAAGAACCCTACCTTATTCCCTATAAATATTAGCGTTTGAGATCATTTTGGATAACCTTCGGGGGCCGCCGTATCTCCTTTAGAAACCACCATATTTAGCCATTTTCTCTAACCTTTGACAGCGTTTTTTTGCTCTAATCTCTTGGCTTCTGTTTGGTCTTCAACCATTTCGAATACATTTTTGCTTACTTTGGTGTCTTGACAGCTTTTCGAGAAATCGACTTTGATTTTGGAGTCCGTTGAATTTTAGATTTGAGACTTGTGCCCCAGTTCACTGCCCCGCAAAAGCAAGTGGAGTCTTTAAGACTCTCGCAAAAGGAGTCTCAAGACGAGACTCGACGCTACAGCAAGTTAAAGTCATCCTATATCGTATTCCTTAGGATACACCAAATAGCAAGAAGCAAGCGAAGTGCATGGGGTTGCCCATTGTGTCCTTCTTTTCTTCTTTTATTTATTCGTTACATCTAACCTTTTATGATGTTTGATTCATTGATTGTTTGAATTTATTTTTGAGTTTTAGATCATATATTGAGACTCACGATTAACATAGAAATATTAGTAAAATGATAGTTAATCGCTTAGAATATTCCGGTTTAGCTAAACACTTAAATCAGTAAACAAATGTCTAAATTGCAATTTTCATTAATTTACATAAAAGCAAGTTAGTATTCTTATATATATTATTTATCTATTTGGTGAAATTTTTGAGTTTAAATTATTTTATAGTGCTTTGCTTAAAATACTTATAATATATATATACACTTTTAGTTGTATTTATGCTCCAGATGCCATTTTATTTAAGTCTTATATTAATCTAAGTTTGGCCAGTTAACTGTCTTTAACGGATCTTTAGGGATGCTTAACCCCTTCCCTTTAGGATAATTAGAACCTCACTTAGAATCACATAAGTTAAGTAGACCATAAAAATGTAGTTTTATTTTAGCATTAGTTAATAATTAGGTGACCTAATTCACCGCAAAAAATAATTAGGTGTCGACTTCTTAAGTTAATTAATTTAGAAAATCACCAATATGTTGTACTCTACTTTGACTCGGTTAAAATGGGATATAACATAACCCTTGTTAAAAAAGTGATGCATATATACTCTCGTCGTTTAACAAATGATGTGTATATACCTTCGTTGTCTAACAAATAATGCAAATTTATCATTTTCCGTTAACATATTATTTTTATCAGACTGAATTTTAAAAAAAGTAAAACTGATTTTTTAATTTAAAAAATGTCGCGTGACGTTAAATTATTGAGTAGAGCTAAAATTTTAAGGGTGACAAAAGAGTTACAAAACTAGGAAAAAGTAATACAAGTCTTAATTATTGAGTACATGTGACAATTTTAAGATTAGAGTTAATGACACTAATTTTAAAACCCACAAGTTTTATTATTTACACAAAGCCCTTATCACCCCCTTCCTCTATTCACCCTATCCCCGCCCACGCTACCCTACCCCCTTCCCTGCCTCATCCTCCCTCCACCTCGCATAATCACCTCCCTTTCCTCCTCCACCACTACCACCTCCTCTGCCATTATCGCTACCCCCTCCTTCCCTATTGTCACCATGGCGCGCCCCATTTTTCTCGCGAAAAATGAAACTCGACATGTGACAACTCTTAAAGGATTGTTTGAAGTGAAGAGTCGCTACCTAACGATTTTGAGGTGCGTTAGGCACCATTCTATGCTATGAGTCTACTTAGATTAGCCTACGTCACCAGGTTCGGACAAGGGCTTAAATTACCTTGAAAGGAAGGTGTTAGACACCTTTTGAGGTCCACAAATGTGGATCCCGACCGGATCCATTAATATGTGGGGAGAAGTTAACGAATGAACAAACAAGAGTTGATTTTAACTTAAGTTATTTGAAATTAAACTAGATTGATAAATGTAAAATAAATAAAGAAAATATAGACAATCAAGAAGAAAGAAGGTGGAACAGATGCATTTAGAAAACTATATTATTAAAAATTTACAACAATTGACAATTCAATTAAGAAAGTTGACCCAAAAATACATCATGTTATAAATACAAAAAAGAATTACCATAATAGACATTGGAAAATAAATATAAAAATATAATGAACAAATAAATAATTTTTAAAACTAAGGGGCCGAACCTCATAGAGGCGCCTACGTATCCCCGAAGGAAATCAGGCCGGACGTAGTTCTACAATTAAAGAGAGGGGTAATTTCAAATAGACCTCTGCGTGACATACAAAACAAGCACAAACAAATTGAATCCTACAAACATGAATTCCAGAATGAATGCAAGCAGACTATTATATACGAAACTCAAGCCCTAAAGACAGAATTTTGACATGATTAAACAGCTGTATTTAAATATTAACTTGAAAATATGACTTCTGATTATTAGATTAAACATGTTAAGCAAGTGGTTACATTATATAACTTCTAACTGGTGATTTATTTATCGATCCTAAAAGTTATGGTATCTAATTGTTGCAAAGGAACAGATTGTAATTAAATAAATTGCAGAATTTTATCTGGGAATAACACATAGTTTTCGAAAGGATGACAACTATAAATTGTATAGGCAGATTTTCTTAACCAGTTACTCCGGCTTTATTACTGGATTAATTCAAGGTTAAACAGGGAATGCACAGAATAAGATTTCATTTAGTCATATAAGCATATTTATTAATATTATACGCCACATACTTCAAATTTAAAAAATGTTATAGCTTATGCAGGCATCACTTTTAGCCAAAACAAATCAACCTTATAGTTCTTACAGACATTATTCCAGCCGTTTATTTTAGATTAAGTTCCTATAAGCATGCGATCTAGTGTCACACATGTTAAATTACAATAAACAACGCTTATAAAATACAATCATAAGATATATTTCAAGCTAAATTGTTTGAAATCCTATAGGCATGATTTCTAATGTTGCGTATGTTGCGAAAATCCTATAGGCATGTTTTCTAAGCGATTTTAACAATTAAGCAGAGTAACATAATCCCCGCCCCCATAATCCTCTTTTCACTCTTATCAGTGTTTTACAGTTATTACAAAATTGAAGAAATAAAATAATTAATTAATACAACATATAAGAAAAATCTATTAACGAAAATCTACAGTCCCCTTTGCCTCGGGCGATGACCTGTTAAATAAGCATCATGACAAAAATATGCACATAGAAATATATAATTTATTTAATCAAATATTTAAAAATATATTTATTCAAACATGAGTATGATAGATTAGACACACATCAAATTACGCCAAGATATCTAAAACATTCATATTTATAACATGATGCTAGTAAATGGTTCACACATAGTATTATCAAAATTAGCGCAGGGGGAATGAACTGACCAATTAATTAGCAAGGGAAATAATCAATTGGCAGTTTCAAAGAGGCTTTTCCAATATTTGAGATCCAAACCTCAATACGTCAAGATCACAAGGATCTCGTGAATCCCGAGCAGTGCTACTATTGAGGCGGAAAGAAAAGTAGTATTTAAAAATAAAGTATATTCTCCGTCTATGATAATTTTTGAGTCCACTCAGAAGAGGGGAGAGGGTTGCTTATATAGTAGAGGAAAATAGAGTCAACTCAGGAAAACAAAAGAAGGGATAATATTTAGTATAATCACCTAAAGGAAACTATTCCTTAAATGGAGTGCGGGATCAATTAGATCAGAATTTACCAAGAATATACAAGTAATACAATTGTTGTAAAAAAATATAAGGAAAGGGGATGATGAATAAACATGTAATTCCATTTAGGGATGTCAATCAAAGGAAAATTTCTCTTAAACGAAAAGTCAGGCCAAATTACATTCAAATTTATCGCAAATATTTCAATACTCAAGTTGTCACATAATTTAAGGAATTAATTATAAGAAGTAGTAAAGCTGTACACAATCAATCATAGACAAGATTAACGAAAAAATGAAACATATAATGCTTTTCTTAGCCGAATAGGTAGAATCATTTAGGGAGAAATTATATCAATTTAATCAAAATAAATGAAGAGTAAAGTTGTCATATATTAAGTTGTTATATTTAATAGAGTGCAAAACGTCATAATGTAATATAAATAAAAAATCTAAAATTAAAATGAATATTAATGGACTCATACACAATCAGATAAGCACGTATCAATTTAACAATGTTAACAGAGGGCAATAGTCATGTGCCTGTTTAAACTTAAGTAAGAGGGCAGTATGCATGCTGGAATAACAATGGATTTCCATAAAATATTCAATAAGACAACGCATGGCATAATCAAAAACTTTGTAAACATTTAGGGATTTCAAATAGAGAAGCAGATGTTGATCAAAAAATATTAAGCATAATTATTATAGAAATTCATCCTAAAGACATGTGAACAGGGTAAAATATAAATAATAAGTTAATTAAGAGGAGATTAAACGGATATACTCTTCCAGCATAGTCATAATCGTACAGTTATAAATACAAAGAATCTTGATCAAGAAGAGAAGTTGAGGGTGGAGGTGGAAGCAAGAGGAGAGGCGGTTGTGGTGGGGTTTTTGGTGGTTTGTCCGGTTGTTCAGTGGTGTGATGCCGGAGACGCGAGAAAAAGGTGGTGCGGTGGCGAGAGGAGGAAGACGAGGGAGAGAGGATAGGTGGTGGCCGTAGCGGCGACTAGTGGAGCTTTCGGTGGTGACGAAGGGAGAGAGGGCGAGGATCTGGTCCACCGGAGATGGTGGCTTGGTGGTTTCTCAGTTTGGACAGTGAGAGGGAGAAGAGAGAAAAGGATGAGGGAGTGCAGCGGGGAGGAGATGATGGTGCGGCTGACTGAACGGAGATGGAGGGAGAGAGGTATGGCTGTTGGTGATTTTCCGGCGGGAGAGGAGGCGGCGCAACTGTTCAGTGGAAAGGAGAAGAAGGGAACGAGGGTGCAGCGTTTCGACGGAGTAGGGAGAAGAGAAGACGAGAAGAGAGGGGAATGATGGTGGTGGTTTGGTTTCCGGTCGTTGATCGGAGTGGTGTCGGCCGGAGAAGACGGTGAGTAAAGAGAGGGAGGCGGCTGGTTAGAGGGAGAAGGGGAAAGAATGTTTAGGGTTTTGGGTAGGTGGGGTAAATAAGGAAATAGGTTAGGGGTTTAATCTCGTCCGTTAGATTAAAATGATAAACGGCTAGGATCAAAAATTATAAAGATGGGTCGGGTTGTGGGTATATCCACAGGTCGCGGATTAGGTTAACGGGTAGGGCAATTGATGGCTGATTTAACTATGGCTGAAATTGAATTTAAATAATAGCCAAATTAAAAAAAAGAGTTAAAATTGACATAAATTGAATAAAAAATGACCAAAGTTGGTATGAATTTGATAAAAAGTGGCTAGAATTTAAATGAATTGGAGAGAAATTGAATTAGCGGCTATTAAATTAATAAAGCACTACACTTGTAAATGATTTAGTAAATGGTTAACACAATAATTTAATTTACGAAAAAAAATTAATATAAATAGTTTATAAAATTAAATAAATTATATTTTTTAAATAAATATTTTTAAATTAAAAATATGTATGTATATTTATTATTAAGCAATATATTATATATGACGTAATTACATGTAATATTGAAAAAATTAAAAACTTAAAATTAATGCAATAAAAAATGTTTTAGAAATATAATTTAAAATAATTTTGCAAAAAAAGTTCAAATACATATATATGCTAATTAATGCTAGAATATTACAAATATGAATTAAATTATTTCGTTAAAAAGATAATTTAAAAAATATGCATATGTATATATATTTATACGCAGCTTAGACGGTGCACAGGGAGGTTAAAATTGGGTGTCAACACACCACCTCCCCCAACTCCTCCACTTTATTTGTCGTCGCCGTCGTCGCCATCGACGCATAGTTAGAATTTCAATTTTGCAACAACATATGCAACAACTGCTGCAATAGATTCAGCAACTGCCGAAAACATACGCAGCAGGTGCTAAAGTAAATGAAGCAACTACTAAAACATATTCAACAGTTGCATATTTTTCAGCAGTTGCTGCATCTGTTTCAACAGTTGCTGAAACAGCTCCGACAATTGCTATTTTCTGCATAATCTTTTCAATGGCTTGAAAAAAATATATATTCAAGTTCATGAGCAAAGAAGAAAAAAGGTCGTACAAATAAGAGAAAAAAAGAGGAGAATAAGCATAATACAATAAAAAAGATTAACATAACGACGATGGTGGTGGCGGTAGCGGTAGTGGCAACAATAGCAGTGACATAGACGGAGAAGGAGGAGGAAGAAGAAGAAGGAAGAGGAGGAAGAAGAGGAAGAAGGGAAGAAGAAGAGAGAAGAAAAAGAGAAAGAAGAAAGTGATATGAAAAAGATAAAAAGTGAAGGGAAATTTAAATTTTAAAATTAAAAATTTAGGAGGGAAGTTTTTTTAAAGTTATCTAGGTAGATGTAAGTCGGCTCTGATACCAATTGTTAGAACATGCGCAACGAAAGCAAACATGAATAGGATCAATGATCTTACATGAATCACTAGATAACAACGAGTTAGATTACAAAATACTAGCTTCTTGAAGCTTTCACACAACGCGTCCAACTCGTTCTCCAGGTCTGCAGTCTTCTACTATGTCCTCAATAATTCCGAGTGGGAAATACTTGTGTGGGCAAGTACTGCTTCTCAGAAAATGTCATTTTTTTTCAAGGAGGAAAAAGCCCTATTTATAATCACGTATTTAGGGCTTAAAACCCTAATCTCAAAACGTGTAGGATTTCTTCTTTCCTTGTTAATCCACGCGTTTTAAGGGTATAAAACTCAAACGTGTACTACTTACCTTTTATGAAGTTGTCCAAAATCTTGTAGGATTTTACTACTTCAAGAAAACAGGTTTCTTCCTTTTCCAAGTTCTTTAATTAATGAGGCATAGTAGCGACTACAGATTTAATTAGTGAGCCTTCCAATTATGATATTAATTCGAAATAATGAATGAATTAACCTACCAGAATAAATCACAGATTATTCCACTAAAAATCCGCAATTGCACTCCTCGGTATAATTTCAAAATCAATCATTAAATTCTTATTTAACTCCCCATGTTAAGATTACAGATACCAACCAATCGAATTAAATTTCTGACTATTTAATTCATTGATCAATTTAATCTTTTATTCAAACGCTTAACTTATTTCATGTGACGGATACAGAATCCACCTGTAGGGTTTTTTACATGAAAACTTCTAAGCAATTATAAAGGGGTATCATCAATCTCAAGGTCGAGACATGGATTCCATCAACTAACTATCATTTCACAAATATCATTTGTCATCATCCAACCTATCTGGAGCATTTTAACTCGCGAAAGAGTTTCACCCTTTGACAGATCAAAACAACAAGCAAATAACGTTGATCATAATAGTTATATCAAGATTAAGAGTATAAGTACATTTAATGATCTAGAGAATTTGTTTTACTAAGTCAGACAAAAACTATTCTCTACTTGGTCCGTTCAATACATACAAAATGTACTAGCACAAGAAGTTGAAACAATACCATTCCCATAATCAAGATAAACTATATATAATCCTGTGCTAATATCATACCGATAAATTTGTCCAATTCTCATCTTCGATTGTGAATATATACAAACTTTATACTTATAAGAACCGATGATTTAATCTTCTGTGTATAAGCTAAACTCTATACACTAAACCATCTACTATATAAGTAAAAGACACATGCAAAATCAATCTATTTTAAAACAAGACTTTATTAATCCAATAAATAAAAAGAAAGTCTTATATAAAACTGAAACATAACACTATACCAAACCGCATGGTTAATAATATATCCTAACAAGACCGGCATAAGGTGTACAAAGTTTTCAGCCATCTTGTGTTTCAAGTTCAAAATTTTACATGGTCGTTTGGAGCTCCTATTGGTGAATAATGTACTGAAGATTATGAGAAAGCAGCTGCATAATCCTGCTGCTACTGTTGTTGTGAAACTAAGGTGGGGGAGAGAGATGAAAATGCTTTTGTTTGTGAGTGATTCCATGATAGACCTGGCACCTGCTGTGGAACAGCTAAGGGATCGTAGAAATTCTGATGTTATGAACACTCAACCTTGGCCATACCACCATGTAAGTCTTCTAACAGTTCAGAAGCTAAATGCAATGTTTCATAAACATTCTGGTGGTGAGCTCTATTATGTTGATCAATGGATAGTTGTTGATGAAGGACATTATGTTGAAGAGCTTTGTGAGTTGTGTGCGAATATAGAGAAATTTAAAGAAGTTGTTCTTGACAGGAAAACTTCGGAGGAGACTGGTTCAATTTTGTATTTTGTAACTGAATGTACTGTGGAGCACATGAATTTAGCTTGAAAGTATTTGGGCAGAGTTGCTTCTTCAGAATAAAAATTTCATGTGGCTCTTAATCTAGCTGATATTAGTAATAGACGGCTTGTTCTTAACTTCTTATAGACATTATCTGGTATCCAATGCAAAGAATTACCTAGTTCAGAGTAAATGTCAAGGGAATTAGACATCTTGAGAAGGCATTGATAGTTGCAGAGATTAAATTTTTCATTGTGCAGAATGAGTATGTAGCGACTGTGATCATGTGGCGATTATGAGCCAATAAAGAACAAATATGGTTTGACAGAACCACTTCCTTGGGGACAGCGGCAGGTATCTTTTTAGGATGATGCAAATACAGAAATTGGCAGAACGAAGGAGATTAAATTGACAATACAAATCTAAGCTAAGGAGATAACTTGGGTAATGTTTTCATTCATAACTCCAAAATGAGACCCACTTTTTGCAGAAAGAGAGGAGAAGACTAAATTGAAAATATTATTTCAACTCTCGAAGAATTGTGTAGTTGGGATTACTTTGATAAGGATCAGAGTGTTGTTTGAATCATGATGTAAATTTGTATTTTCTTTGATGATAGTGAGATGATTGCAATATATCGTGATGACTTTGATGAGTCTAGTATGGGTGGTCTTGAGAATCAGCTTGTTAATTACATTACTGATGTTTGTAATATTGATTAAATCTTCTCCAATTTAGATGAACTTAGTGAACTTTCAAGAAAACTTCTAATTGGTAACAAAAAGTTAAAATTGGACTTAGTATTCTTTGTTTACTCGACAAGGTTGTCGAATACAATTAAAAAAGTTCATTGGCAATTGGAAAAAAGTTAGATCCACTATTTAATAATATCTTACACACTTTTTTTGTTGAAAAAGAGTGTATATTTCTTAATATAAGTTTTGGCTTGCTAATTTTCTCTTATTAGTTAGATAAAGCTTGAAACCGTAATGCTGCTGATTCACACTATCTTTAGAAGTAGTTTATTCACTCAACTTGCTATCAGTAAACTAGAATTCCATGAAAGTTATTAATATACTCCAGTAGTAACAATCTATGTAGGAATTTTGACCTTAGTTCTAATATTTCAATAAAATTTTCATATTTAAAAATTAAATAAAAGAAAAGTTACATCTCATATTTCTTTAGTTCTAATATTTCAATAAAATTTTCATATTTAAAAATTAAATAAAAGAAAAGTTACATCTCATATTTCTTCGTATATCTAAAATGAAAGAGAACTTGCTTTCCCATATTAGAAGAAAATAGATTTCTCCTTTGATGACTGAAGTCATTAGAATTTCAAGTCATTAATATGGCTAGCTCAAGCCAACCGATGATTTGGTAGGGTTGACTTATAATTTTTGGTGCCCATCAAGAACGAGGCTTTTTAGCTTCGCTCGGGCAAATTTGTTGGCCCTTGAGACTTGAACGAGGTGAGATGGGCCAATAAAAAATTAATTTAAAAAATAGAATACTTAAAAAAATAACAGGAGTCCAAAATTAAAGTCTACTTAAACTATTATTTTAATGAATGGAATATTGTCATCTTTTTTGTGTTTTATTGCAATCTATAGGTTTAATGTTTTAATTTAGCTAGTTGTATTGTTACACATTAATTGTTTAGTTTCCTTATTAATATCTCTATTTGGTTCAAGCGATATCATATCAAAAGTTATTCAAATTCATAGAAACTTTATATCCAACAAGATTATTTTCTTGTATGGTTGTACCCAAGATATTTGCATAAAATGACAGTGAATTTAGATTGAACTCATACATCCAAATTTTGTTAGAAGCCTAACTTAATAAGTATTATTACTATTATTAATAGTAATAATAAGTATTATCACTATTATTTTGTTTGTGAATTTGAGACTTAGTTCGCAAGTAGTACCATCATGTAATATTTATATTATCATTTTTAAATTTTAAAAAATTATTAAAATATACTACTTATTTAAAAAAGAATGCCTCTTTTCCTTCTCGGCAACTATTTAATTTCAACTTTCCACATGACATATTTAGAATCACAAAATTAAAGACATTTTGATACATTTTACATATCTATAGTTTAAGATCACAAGATTCAAAAGTTCTATTTACTTTCTTAAAATCCATGCAAAATCAAAATAAGATAAATAAATTAAAATAAAGAGGATATTTTTAAATCAAGAGGCTGACCTTCATAGTAATGGATTGGACTGATTATTTTAAGGCCCGTCAAATAGGTCTCCTTATCCCGACCCATCAAATTCCAAAGCTTGCGTGCTTGGCTAACCCATATTAACCCCCCCTATGTCCCGTATGTATTTCTTTTTCTTTGCCGTATAGACAATAGACAATAGACAGTTTGTTAAAACCCACATTTGGGGTTTAGTTAGTTGTGTTTTTCCGTCGAAGAACTAACGTTTATCATAATCACTTTATATCTTGCTTCTCATAGTGAATATATCTTTACATAGCAGGAGCTTGAGGGTTAGAATTAGAACTTAGAAGAATGGTGTTTGGTCAAGTAGTGATTGGCCCCCCTGGTTCCGGCAAAACCACTTATTGCAACGGGATGTCTCAGTTCCTCAAACTAATCGGACGGTAACGTATTTCAACCTTTTGGGTTTTCTGTTTTCTGCTTTTTTATAAATCTTCTACGATTTCTTGGATTTCTTGGTACTCTTGGTTATAAAGAACGGATTTTTATGGGCATCTGAAATGCAAGATTGATTATTGATTTTGAGTGCTAATGGTACTCTAGTAATTCGTGCTTCTTAGATTTAAAAGAACGGGTTATTTTCAAACCTTTAGGTGTGGTTAGGGACTTCTTTGTCAGTAAGGAGAACAGTAAAAGATAATTACTTAATATTGGAAGAAAGGATTGGACCAGAGTGGAATGGATATATTGGGTTCATGTAGTTGGCCCAAGTAGTTGGGAATGGAGGCATAGTTGACAAATTGATTGGTAGGTAATTGCCGGAGATTGGCCGCAGATGTTTGAATTAACTGTATCTGATGACTTACATTGATATTATCCCTCTTGATTGTTTAAATTGCAGGAAAGTTGCTGTTATCAATTTGGATCCTGCTAATGATGCTTTACCGTATCCACTTAAGTTATGTTTCTTTTACAATGTCTGATTACATATTTGATGTCTAATTCAAGAAGATTGTTCATTTATTGTTAAATAGGAAAATAGTGTATATGGTTACTTTCTTCCTTATCTGATAAAGATATGAGTGTTCTGTGAATATTGAGGATTTAATTAAGCTGAGTGATGTAATGGCTGAACATTCTCTTGGTCCCAATGGAGGTAAGCTTGCCTTTCCCCTTCTATTGAGATCAGTATGCATTAAGTTATTTAATAAATAAGTACCAATTTGCTAAACTTGTGAATGCTACCAACATATCATTAGACCTGTGCTGGTACAATGTGTTGCTTCGGATTCTTGGGCTACCTCCATTACCTATTTTTGGTGCAAAGTTATTGTTCATTATGTATATGATGCTTTCTTTGCTTTGAATTGTTATTATGTTCCTACTTTTTTTTCTAACTCATAGCTTTTTATTATGCTTTTTGTAGGGCTTGTGTATTGCATGAACTATCTCGAGAAGAATATTGACTGGTTAGAGTCTAAGTTAAAACCTCTCCTTAAAGGTTGTTACAATTCAATCTGAAGTTAGTAAATTTTGACTGAGATCAATGTATACTTATGTTTGATCATTCTACACTTATCTGGAACTGGCTTGGCGTTTGTTCCATCATGGAGATGTTTATACCACTTTAATGTTGTCTGTGTATCTGGGGAAGTTTACGACTTGTCATTAAGGGTCTCAAAGTTTCATTTCTATGTGGGAAGAGCATTTGTTTTGCATCAGTGCAATATTTTCTCAGTTAATCTGTCTGTTTTCCTCTCTTCTCCCTTTTTTACCTACTTCTTACCATGTTTTACTTGACCTCCAATTTTCCAAGGAAAAAAAAAATATTTGATTCACAATTAATATAGATAGTGTGAATACTGATAAATAAGAAAAATATAGATGGTGTTATTGCTGTTACTGCCTTCCCATTCTGGCAGTGGCTTGGAGCTGCCTTTGATAGTTCATGACTTCATGTAAACATCCTGGATTTTAGAGATTTGATAATTTTATGTATTCACTGGTAATGGTTTCTGTCAATCTAAACTTGAGTCAACGCGTTGAATGTGATGGAAGTATAACATACTTGCTCAGGCTTGGGCTAAAATGCACTATTAATATATGCTCATTTACAACAATAGTTTACTTGCTCGAGTTTGCTAACTTTCTTTTGATGAGTTATGCATAGAAAAAGTTGAGTCTGGGATTTTTAGCAAAGTTGTTTGAGCACCTTGAGCTCTTGAGCTTCAGCATATTCATGGAAATTCCTTGCACAGTTTATCCATCGTCTTATGTGGAAACTGCAGTATTCTGAGCATTACCTCAGCTTGTTCTGACTTTTTTCTATTTATCTGCAGAGCACTATTTACTTTTTGATTTTCCGGGTCAGGTGGAACTATTTTTCCTTCATGAAAATGTGAAGAAAGTGATTATGGATCTTATAAAGAAGTTAGATCTTAGGGTTAGTCTCTTTTTTAGGGTTGACTCATCTATTTCATCTTTCACTATTATGCTTCCTGTTAAAGCTAAATCGCTAATTGTTTGGTTTATTTAATGCAGTTGACCGCAGTCCATTTAGTTGATGCCCATCTTTGCAGTGATCCAGGGAAATATGCGAGTGCATTGCTCCTCTCTTTATCCACCATGTTACACTTGGAGCTTCCTCATGTCAATGTTTTGTCAAAGATTGATCTTATTGAAAGCTATGGAAAACTAGGTTAGTTCATCATATTCTTCTGGAGAGTATTTTTTGGAATTTGGAATTTTCTGTTGGAGATTAGAGTTATAGGTATGAAACACCTTTGTGGCTACTATGAAGTGCTCATTCTGTATTTCTCTTGTTCTTGCAGCTTTTAACCTGGACTTCTACACAGATGTCCAAGATTTATCATATTTGCAGTATGAGCTTGGTCAGGATCCTCGCTCTGCTAAGTATAGGTGCGTCAACCTTTCTTTAAGCTCACACTGTCAAATGAAAGCTGATTCCTTTTCAACTCTTCTTAATTATTGCAGGCAAAATATTACACATTGTTGTTACTTTGCATTTTCTGACTGTTCTAATCAACTAGCACAGAAATTTTAGGAAATCTTGTTGCTGGAGTCCGGTTTTCTATGTATTCCTACAAACTTGAGGAGTAAATAACTTCTGCACTTGATGCTATACTACTACAATTTTGAGAGCGTTCCATGTTTTTATAAATGTTGTGTATCAGTTTAATGTGTTGAACCTCACCTTATTTTAGTGTCATTCCCTTCACTTCTTTTATAATCGGAAGGTGGTCATTGAAGGGCTAGTGTGGGACAATCTACTTTGACTCATTTTTATAGTTTACACACTTTTGTATTGCTGATTCTTATTGCCATATTTATGTTAATGCACTTTCCAGATATATGTAAACAAGGTATTTCTGGGCCTTTATAGAGAAGAAAAATATATCCTAAATATTTGTTATAAATCATTTATCACTTGGTGGAAGAATATATATTATTTCATTGCTACAAGTATGGATTATTGAAAATAATAAGACATGGATTTAGATACTTATCATAGTGCTTGATATGATCAAAATAACCAGAAAGGATCTTTTTATCTAAACATTGTGTTTTCGGGTTTAATACCTAGTACATGCAGAAGATTAAGGATCTTTTTATCTAAACATTGTGTTTCTATATTGATGCTTAAAAAATGCAGAAAGCTTACAAAGGAGCTTTGTGAGGTCATAGAAGATTATGGACTCGTCAACTTCACGACTTTAGATATCCAGGTATGATGTGATTGAGATGTCAACTTTCACGGCTTTGAGATATATCCTCTGTACTCTTTTTTAACATGGTGATTAAGTTTTTGGGTTTATTTACCATTTCAGGATAAAGAGAGTGTTGGGAATCTAGTAAAACTAATTGACAAGAGCAATGGGTACATATTTGCTGGCATAGATGCAAGTGCTGTTGGATTCAGCAAACTTGCAGTAGGTCCTGTTGATTGGGACTACTACAGATATCCTTTTTCACATCGTTTAACATATTGAACAAGATTTGGTTTTTTCTGCTTGCCTGGTTCCCCATTGTCGACCTTGACATTCCAATTTACAGTTGCAGCAGTGCAGGAGAAATACATGAAGGACGACGATGAAGACTTTGATATAACAACGAGCAGTGATACAAAATAGTTGGTCCGCTGGGAATCATATGGGCTTGTGATAATATCTATGAACGCTGCATCTTTCACAAACTAATTATCCTAATGTCTGGTAGGATTCGACCCTCATTTTTGTTTTTTGTGCTTGTATTTACTAGTTACTAAACTTTCTTTGTAGTAAAAGATTGAACAATTGGTCACTTTTTATGAAACATTCAATTGTACAACAAAATAGATAGAGAGGCTCCTTTGCAATCTTCTGATACAATGTGCATGTCCCGTGATTATAGGGCCTAGCATTGGTTATCGGAAACTTCTCTAGCCCACAAATATGGATGGCAATTAGGGCGGGTAAAGCTTTGGCCTATTTAGATTTTAACCCGTCCTGCTCTACCCTATTTAGCATTTTTCAAAAAAAATTGCCCCGCCCGATTTATGTTATCTTTTTTTTTTCACTTAGCAACATGATTTTTTTTTTTACTTCTTTACCATCTATAAATGAAAGTTAATTGGATAAATACTCTATTGTGATGTCTCACTTTTCATCCTTCAACTTTACAAAAATAAATTATTCTAATTTGGTAAAGTAAAATTTACTCTTTGTTATATTTGACTTGATTCGGAACACAAAGGTTAAACTAACTAATGTTTGGTGTAAATATGAACATACAATCTTCAATTTTTGAAAAGTAGAATTTACATATTTAGAAATTACATAAAAACAATTATAAGTCATAATTGTTTACCATTCAAAATATGTAGAAAAAATATGATTAAAGAAAATATTCTTTTAATTATTTAAACAGTAATTAAGATAAATAAATTAAAATGAAATAATGAGTATAAATTTTTATTGTAAAAGAATCAAAAACATACTTTAATAAGAAAATTCATTTATCTCAAGACTGTGTCTAAAGATGATAGGCCTCCCATCTTTTAAAATATTGACATGATATTGCGCAAGAAGGTCATGTCCTTTCGGGTATAAACTGTTACCGGAAATTTCAATTTTTTCTTTTAATTTGAGTGTTACCCTGCCCTATTCTAACCCATTAAAAAAATTTAGAAATAATATTTTTTCCCGATCCACCCTATTTAAATTTTTTCCTGTCCTGCTCCGCTTATTTAAATTTTTTCCTGTTCTGTTCTATTTAAAATTTTCTCTATCCTGTCCCATTAAGGACTTGTCCTGTCCCGCCCCGCCTTGCCCCAATTGCCACTCCTACCCACAACGATAGAGGTAAGGTCTACATACGTTCCTTCTCAAACCTCACTTGTGAGATCACATTGGATATATTGTTGTTATAGGGACTAGCATTGGCATAGATGGTTGATCATAATCGTTAATTTGATGGTCCTTCGGGCAGTGTTTCAATTACATTGCTCAATGAAAAAAAAAAAGTATATTACTATGATGAATCCTAGTTCGACTATGAATGATTCACTTTGTGGGTGGTCTTGAATAGAAGAAAATGAATACAAAGAATTCATATACTCAATATAAATGTTACTTTCTTTTAAAAACCCAAAACGTGAGAAAGATTAGCAAACAATTTTTTTTATAACCTTTTTTTTTTGGTAATTTCCTTTGACTAATGGGGAACCTAAGATAGCTGCAGTTGTCATTGAAAATTGCACCATGTGTTTTGTTTTTATATATAAAAGATACTGGGACAGGTAACATACTAATAGGAACACTATAACATTTCTATTTGTTATTATATGACAATAATTAATTTAATGGGAATTTTATTCTCTTCCAGAAGCCTAGATTATTATATTATATTATATAGTTGTAAAAAGATTAGGGATGAATTGATTTACTTGCCTTGCACTAAAGAGTGCTGTCCAAAATGTCATCACTGATGACATCTACGTCCTCATCGTGAGGAAAAATGAAACAATAAAACCAAAAAGAAATTTCTTTTTTTGTAATTTATGGATACACATGAGGTGTACTTTTGGAGTGTCCTAGGCATAAGGTTTGAAATTAATTCTTAGTTACGGAAATATTATCTCAATTTCTGAGGTTATGATAAGGTTTGTATATATTTTATTCTTTCTAAATTTTATTTAATGGAATTATATTGAGTTATTGTTGCTGTTATTTTGAATATACATAAAGATACTTTTTAGTTGGTTAATAATATATGAATATCTAGTACTTTCTCCGTTTCAAAATGAGTAGTGTTTTACATAATCAAAAAGACATTAATGATGTTCTTTTAATTTTATCCTTATTTAAGTAGAGAGAGTTTTAAATAATTAAGAAAATATTAAAGAGTTACATCTTTTTCAAGATATTTATTAAAAGTAAGTGGGTAAAATTATATTTTTCTGTCTAGAAATGAGTAATTTTTTTAAAAAATATGTTTAAACTAAAAATATTATTTATTTTAAAACGGAGAAAGTATTAGATAAGAAAAAACCGACAAATAATACATTCTTTGAAATAGATAGAATTTTATATATATGACCTAAACTAGATGACATAATAATATATACTCATACTCATCCATATAATGGAGATTTACACAAGTAATATGAGATGAAAGGAGCACCTTTTAATTATTAAAAAATATTTTAAATTTAAAGTATTTAAATTTGATATCAATTGGTTAGAAAGTATTTTAATTTTAAAAGTACATATTTAACTAGATATTTTATTGTGTCTTGTGAATATTTGATATTGATGTAACATAAATTTTAATGGTATCTAAATGACTATTTTATAAATTGCTAGTGAAAATTGAGATGTTTAAAATATAATATTTAAAATTAAAATATTTACTTATTAATTGAAATTAAATTTAAATATTTATTTATATATATGACGTCGTAATTAAACCATGAACACTTAATTAATTATTTCTATTTAATTTTCCAAATATGTTGGCCCTCTCGATGTCCGAACCCTTATCTCATCTTTGATAACTATTACAATAATTCAAAGGGAATGTTATTTTGTCAATATTATCGTGAACTCTGTCTAGTTAATTGGAACTCTTCACAATGAAATTTAATTTGCACTTTTAGTACCTATATTTTTGATGAATTATGGTTTAAACTTTTATCCCCTCCATTATATATCATATTTAACTTTCAATTATATATCTAACTGCAAGTTTGATAGAATAGTTTAGCTTAATTCATTTCACCTCATCTCTATTTAAATTGATATTTAGTTCAAATGGATCAGTGTAAAATTTTGTCAGAATATTTTTGATAAATTTTTTTCATTTAATATGTTATATATAATCATAATAAAAAAAATTATTAGGTATTTAAAAATTACATAAGAACAAAAAAAAATTAAAATTTAATATTAATTAAGCGGGTTGAATTATAACACATTTTTTAGCTCATTTCAACCTTAAGGCTTTCTTCTGTTTTTTTAGACTTCTTTCAATTTTATAATAAAAGTGAGTGATAATAATCACGAGAGAGACATTATTAACCCACTCATTTTTTTAAAACTTAATTTATTATAGTATGTTCAAATTTAATCCGATCATCCAGTATAAACTAAGATTTAATTTTTTGCCGGCTGGTTTCGTGGTTGACGATGACTTTGACAGAAACGACCGATGAATGTTTTCTCCATCCGAATTGATGTGACATAGTTCGTTTTGAATTGTTATTTATGGTAATTTATTGTATTTTTTACGTAGTTTATTTTTAAATATATATTATTTTATTTTTTAAATTAAAATTTTATATAAATATTTACAGCCTAAAATTTAAAGAACTAATTCAAAATTCCACTGGCAACATAAATTGAGATAAAAAAAATATTAATCAGCAAGATAGCAGTCTCCATTATAATATGCGGTACGATATATATTTTGCGTGAGTAAATCTTCACCGAATGTGCTTGAGTTTACTCACTACAGAATTGATTAATCTTGTGGGTACGTGATCAGGACTTCACCAATCCTCTGTTGATTACAATATTTTGGAGGTTAAATATTTATTTGCCTTCGATAATTATATCAAATCAATAAATGCGTGACACATAGTTATATATTGAGTTTTAGCACTTGATACGGTGCCAATGGCATGTTCTAGTCTTTGAGGAATTGATTTTCTAATGGTATTGTTTTATAAAGTCATTTCTATAGAACAAAAAAATAAAAATTAAAACGAAAAATAACTTTCTGAGATAATAATTATTTTTCTTATCCAAATAAATAAACTTTTGATATTTTTTTATAATTCAAAATGAATGAATCTTTTAAAGTCTAAAAATATATTGATCCCTTTAAAAAAATAATAAATAAAGTTACCCTTCTTTTTAATAAAACTTTTAGCTATCTCTGCCTTTAAGAAAAGTTTGGAAAAAAGCAAAAAAAAAAAAAATATTAACTAATTATCCTTTAATGAATATAATTAGTTAACTTTCTTAAAAAGCTAGCTTGCCACATTCTAAATTTTGAATCGAAAAAAATATTAGCTGAGTAATCATCTAAGAAATTATCATCCAATATTAATTGAGGCATATAAATAACAATTTGAAAAGAAAATATCAAGTTTGAACAATCGATTCCAATAATATTATGTGTGTGTATATATATACACACACCATGAAATGTTCTAATTTGTCACAATCATTATATGGGTTAGTATTTTTTTTTCCTTTAATCAAATATTGAGAACATACTTTACTCGGTCTTTCACTTGTATTTACTCGATCGGGACACTAATTATCACTATAATCATTAATGAAACAATAGATTAACAAGATAATTTAACTTGGCCAATTTCATCAAGGTGGGGTGTATATATATGCATGAGCTAGCTGTGACGCAAAGGATCAACTAATAATAATTTAAAAACAGTAATCAAATTATAAAAATAATTAGAGAAGAAAATAGGTGTAAATGCAAGATTTAGAGATGTAGAAAATTAAGGAGCATATGTGCCTTGAATAAATAAAAATCAAGTAAATGGTATAGTCAATAGAGGACCTTTTTGTCCATCCATTCTAGAAATGTTGAAAAATTGTGTTTTATCATCATTTATGTAGTTGCATAATAAAATAAAATGAAAAAGAGCTGGACAATAAACTTTTATTTGTTTCGACAAAAATAATCCAGAAGAAATCGATCTCTCTAATGCACTTCCAGAAGCATATAACAAAATATACTCACTTCATCTCAAATTATTTATTATATTTTTTTTTAAAATATTTATTATTTTAAAAAATTAAGAAAAATTAATTATTACTTTTAACTATAAGATTCTATGTATTTTTAATTTAATACCTCAAAATATTAATTTTATTTTTATTTTTTTAAATTTTGTGTCATGTCAAATCAGATAAATAAATATAAAAAGAATATTTTATTTTTCCATTTTACCTTTGTAGAATGATGTTATGATTGTTCTAAAAAATTCTTCTTAATTAATGTATTTAAAAAAATTATGATAACTAATTTGAGACGTACGGATTGCAGGGAAAATTTTACTTCCAAATTGTCAATCAGTTGACTTAATCTCAACACTTGACTTACCAAGCCAGTGTTCCTTCAATCAGAATACATTTTATTATATATATGAAAGAGAACTTGCAGAGTAATAAAGAAATGCCCACATGGATATGTTCCTTCAATATATATATAATGTCTTCAATACTTCTAGAATGTATATAAGTACTAATTATTATTGAGTTTATGATTAAATAAATATTAGAAAGATTATATTTTATATTTATTAGGAAAAATATTTATACGCTTTAATTTATATTTTAAGTTTGTTATTTGATTTAATTTATATTTGCGTATAAATAACTTTTATTTATTACTTTATTCATTTCAAAATAAGTGATGTTTTAACTTTTTGATTTTGTTTCAAAATAAGTAGTGATTTACATAATCAAGAAGACATTAATTATGTTTTTCCAATTTTATCCTTATTTAAATAGAGAGAGTTTTACATAATCAAGAAATACTAAGGAGTTACATCTTTTTCAAAATATTTATTAAGGGTAAGTGGGTAAAAATATATTTTTCTTTCTATGAATGAGTAATTTTTCAGCTAACCACACCACTTAATTTGAAAAGAAGGGTGTATTATACACTCTTATACAAGGTAGATATATTATATTTAATAATTTCCTCCAGATATGATATTTCATAAACTGAAAATATGACTACGTGATGTAATATTTTATGTTGGATTATATTTTAAAAAAAATTTCAAAAATGTTTTTGATATTTGATGTGTGTATATATATAACTCCCTTGTAATTGCAACTTATCAATGTCATAATCTTAGATAGGAGATTGTGGAGAACACAAATTAAGATAGAAAGCTGCTTGGTAGCAGAGCATTGTGTGACGTATCTGCTCATATAATAGTTAAAGTATTTCTCCTATAGTTTTTGTCCTTCGATTTCTGTTAATTACTATATGTCTACTATTTCTTATATTTCGATTAGCACACTATTTTATTGTACTTATTATTTCTTCTTTAGAATGATTTAATTTCTCATGTCTTCTATAATATTTTGTCATATGATTTTTTTACTTTTATTGTTTATCATGCTTTCGATCTATTTTGATATGATTTTTTTTTAGCCGAGGATCTATCGAAGACAATCTCTTTGCTTCTCAAGATAGAAGTAAGAACTGTATATACTTTATTTTTCTTAAACTAAACTTATGAAATTATACCGAATATATTTATTTTATATTTCTCCCTTGTGTATTCACTTATTATATAAGATGGAGTTAGCAGGCACATCCGTCAACGTGCCTGCTTATACCAGTAACAGTATTTTGATTATTTCATGTAATTTTTTTGTATGTTTTTAAAAGTAAAAAATATTAAAAAAATTACTTATTTTTTTACTATCTAATAAATAAAAGTGAATAGAAAACACGTCTTCGTCAACGTGCTTGCTTATCACCGTAGCAGTATTTTGATCATTTCATGTATTTTTTGATGTGTTCTTCAAAAGTATAAAAAATATATATAAAAGAATATGGGCATTACTTAGTAATTTTACATATTTTAAAATGTATTAATTTTTAAATTTTGTGGACGTTACTTATTCTTTTACTATCTAATAAAGGTGAAAACAGACACGTCTTCATCAACGTGCATGCTTATCACTGTGAGAGTATTTTGGTCATTTCATATATTTTTCAGTATGTTCCAAAGGTAAAAAAAATTAAAACATATGAGGCATTATATAGTAATTTCACACATTTTAAAATATAGTAATTTTCTGAATTTATAGGCATTACTTATTTTTTCCTGTGCATCGATCATGCGGGACATTATATTCATAATTAAAATATTTATAATATTTAAAAATAATAAATGTTGCGACTAAATTAAATAAAAATAAATACTTTTATTTTGAACTTCAAAATTATAAAATAATTTCAGATATATACTAGCAGAGAGTTAATAAAGTCTTTGTCTTCTAGAATCTCAAATAAGTAGATGCTCTTCATCTGTTCCATATTCACATACGCCCAATATTACATATGAAGATAGACTCATAAATGGGATCTTCATTTCTACATGACTTGCTCAACTCTATCTCCACATGACTCTCTACTTTTTCAAGAAATATAAGCCGTAATTAAGATTGTTTTTGGTACGGAAAAAAAATTATTTTTTTGAAAATTTTTGTTGATTAATATTTTAATTTTTTTAAAAAAATAATTTTATAAATAATAGTATTTCATTCATTATCCCACCCCAACCTGTCAGAGCTCCACCTTTCACCATACTCATATCTCCAGCCCTACTTTCATAGTGTTTGATTATTTATTTAGATTTTATATAAATCATTTTGAAGAATATTTTATATTTACTTATTAAACAAAAGTGTATTTATCAAAATAATAATAATATTTTCCTTCAAAACCAAATATACTAACAAATCACTATAATTTATTAATAAGACTGAGCAATATCAAATACAAAATTGTAATGACTGCTAAAAGTTTTATTTAAAAGTTCTGACTAATCACTATAAGTTTTATCTTGGCATAGTGATAGAAGCATGCTTTTAGTTTTTAATATGAAAGTCATTTTTTCAATTTTTTTATTTTTATTTTAAAAATGATGTTAAAATTGAAACGGTGGCACTGAAAGATTCGATTGGTGGCAAATCACCCTCCCAAATTTGGGTTTATTATATGGCGGTACAATTACGGTCCAAATCAAACATATAATTTTGACTTTGAGTTATCTTCAATTTTTATATTTCTTAATGGCAGTTTGTATTTTGAAATTTCAAAAATCAACATGTGATTTATCAATGGAAAATTTATGCTTTATGTTTTATAATAAATTATTTATGCCATGTAACTTATAATTTGAATTTGTCGTTACTCGATTGATTTAATTTTTATTTATATATAAATATTTTTTTATATATTATTATTTATCTTTATACAAAGTTTATTCATAAATATATGAACATGATATATCAAGAATTCAATGATTTCTAATAAAATAAGCAATAAAGTCATTATATATTAGATTATGTGGTATAATATTTTATGTTGAATTTTATTTTATTTTTTTAAAAAGAAACTCCCGATTATTATAACCTGGAGTGCCGTTTGGTTGAAGCCAAATATTCAAGGATAAGCTAAACAAATGTCTCTTCTTTTCTTTTTTTTCTTTTAATAATCTTTCTGGATAACGTTTGAATAATTTAAATCATTATAAATATTTCCTCAATGAGTAATATTGTAAATACTAATCAACTAACTATCCAATTATTCTGGCTGTCCATTTCAAAGTACAAAATTAACGAGTTGTCAACTCAATGTGAAATTTTTTTCTTTTTTAGGTATAGACTATATATAGAATTATATGGAAAAAACTGATTTATGGAGAGTTAAAAGAAGAATATAATACTTACAGCCAAAAAAAAAAAAAGTTGTATATATGGAATCATAAAGAATTGTAAGGTGATTGAGTTGCTGCAACAGATGGTATTTCATAAAAGAGGCAAGAGATCGATTCCCTTTATCAATAGCTTCTCAGTCGCACCATATTTACCTAGTATGGTGTATATTTTTTGTGTAGTTTACGTGCAATTATACAAGAGCGGGTTTTAACATTTTACTATAATTTTAGAACAATGGAGAAAATAGCTTGCAAATTATAATGACGCTAACAGGTAAGACGATGGCGCTATTATTTATATTTATTTAATCGCAAATAAGTTAAGTATAATAAGAAGTGAAAGTACAAATAATTAACGCATCATAAAAGCGTGCACAAATATGTATATAAGTATATTGTTAAAATATTAGATAGTCTAACTGCATCATCAAGTGTTATGGTGGAGTAGTAAATACGAATTTATATATGCATTAAGAAATTTATTAAATATTTAATTTTGAATTCAGCAATTATCGTATATTATTTTGAGATCGTTAATAACCTATAAACTTCAAATCTTAAGTTTATCACTATCTCTGATATCCTTTAATCACATGTCTCAGGTTAATAAAGTTCTAAGAGTGAATCAAATTATTCGTCTCAAAATATGAAGCATTTTAATTTTTTAAAGTGGAATATCTCGATGTGCATGCAAATAAATCAAGTCACAGAAAAGGTACTAGATATCAAATAGGATATTGGTTCGAGCTGCCTGATCCTTATAAGTCATGGTAAAGTGGCCTCCAATTCATGAGTTCGAGACATGAAAACAGTTACTAATATTTGCATTAAGAGAAACTATCTACGTCACATCATTTTAAGATGCAATTTTTCTTCAAATCCTGCTAATACAAAATGTTTTATACACCTAATTCACTATCATTTATATTTATATGGGATAGGAAAGATATATATATATATATATATTTTATAACTAACCTAATTCCATTAAGTATTAGTACCATTTTAGGCTCCCTACACCTAAAGGCTATAGCTGTACTACTTTGAATATGTGGTTAATTATAATTAGAACTATCCAGTAGCAACATTAAATTCTTTGCCTGAAGTATTAAATTTTATTTTGTGACGGGTAAAAATTAATTAAAATTGATTACTTGAACCAAAAAACTTTTACTTTGAAATTTAAGGGTTATAAATAATTTTTCTGGTTTTTCTTTCCTCTAGATTTATCTAATGATTTAAGAATAGTTAATTAAGGCTTGTGCCAAAAGTCAATTAGTTTATTCCTAACAAGAAACCTTTTACCAAAGCAGCAAAGTTCGCTGCCAATTATGTAACTATATAAGGTTTGTAGGATGATTATTTCATAAAGTGAGTGAATTTTTTTTTTTGGTTTCGATTAGGTGGACGACATTTGTATTGGAATTTGATTAAATTTGGGTACTTCTAATCGAATACCTAATCGAACTTCCAAAAATTTTCAGTTAGGTGTTCGATATTTCAATTATAACTCATTGTAAGGTTCATTTCTGGAGGCGATACTTTCAATAAAAAAAAAATTATTTTTAAGAATTCGAATTCGAGATCTCTAATTAAAAGTGCATAAATCTCAATCATTTTATCACAATTCATATTGATGTAAAATGAAAGATATCATTTTAAAAAGTTGGTGTGATTTGAAATAAGAAAAAAAGTTTGAAAATATAAAAGATATAGCAAAAAATACTATTAGTAGTAAAAAAAATAAATTTTGCATCACCAAATTAACTTATAATTTAAGGTATCCACAGAATCTTGAGTCAGAAAATTAAGGAACTAAAATTTGAAATTTATAAGTTTTTAACTTGCCACTAAATAGTTCATAATTAAATATTTTTATATATTTAATAATCTTAACTAATATAAATATAAAATCTAATACTGAGTCCGTCTGATTCATATTTAGTATTATAGCTTTGTCTCGGTAGGAATTTCATTCGTATTATCCTTCTTTTTGAATTATAAGAACTTACAAACTACGGTAAAAATAATTATAATAACTCAAGACTTCAGAGCATGAACGCAGCTCAAGTATAGTTTACGGGTTTAATCGAATTCAGTAATTTAATTTTAATTTTTGTAAAGAATATCAGTAAATTATTACTTCATCCGTCTCAATTTGTTGATACGTTTTGCTTTCCAAAATAAATTTGATTAATATTCGAAGTTAAGTTGGATTAGATATAATTTGATATTTTAAAAATTAAAATTTAGATATTCAAAATTATATAAAAAAGTATTATAAGTTGTGATTTTTTTATGTCAATATGAAAAAAATATATACATTATAAAATATTGATCAAAATTTATATTTTTTACATCTGAAAAATGAAAAATTTCACATAAATTAAGATAAAAAAAAATTTATTATTTAATAACTTAAAATAATTATATTACAAATTCTATAAATTTTAAATTCTGTCTTCGCAACTCTAGCTCAGAGTAATACTACAGGTTAATATCAATATGACAGATCTGGACCAAATCAAATATGATATATAATTTCCTTGCAAATTATTACTTAACTCTTCCGCAAGAATTAGGAGAGTCAAACATCATGAATTTTTTAAAACTATATAAAAAATATGATAAGTTATAATTATTTTATATTAATATAAAAAATATACATTATAAAATAATATCAAAATTACATTATCTAAATTTCAAAAAACAAAAAATTTCACATAATTAAAATAAAAAAAACAATTTAAAACCTAATAATTTAAAATAACTAAACTCTCAAAATTTATACGCTTCAAATTCTGACTCGACCTTTAGCCTGGAGAGTAATACTCCATGATAATACCATTATGAGAGATCTGGAACAATTCAATATGATATAATTTGCTTGCAGATTATTACTTACCTCTTTCGCAAGAATTAGGAAAGTCAAACATCATCGATCTCCTCAAAAGAACCTTCTATACAATTAACAGTTAGTATCCCTTTTTAAAAAAATGATTAAATTTATTATTCAAAGTCCCCTATTTTTGATTTGACTATTCCCAAATCCCCGCTTAGATCGGGTCTCCCAAACTGACCCTTAATATAAGCCCATCATTTCACCTCTCTTTTTTTCCTTAACACAACAAACTATTCAAAAAAGAACACAACAACATTCATATTCTCCATTTTACAAAAAAAAATTATTTCAATGGTTAATCCATTTATTTGTGGATCTTTTCATCATCAAGATCATGAAGATGATATGGAAAATTTGAGCCCATGTTCAACTCCAAAAAGATCAAAAAAGAGTTTGTCAAGAACAAGGTCCACCAACAAAAACAATCCTTATTCAGACAGAGGACTCGACAAATTCTCTGCACTTTTAGCTGATCTTGAAGACAAAAAACAGAGGATTTATTCCCAAATTGCCCCTGATGATATCTCATTTGTGCGTTTCGTTTTCTCGAATTCTAACGATGTCAAGCCCATTATTGTCAAGCTGAAGGACAAGAAGGACAATAATAAGCAAATCGTCGAGAAAACAGAGTCCCTGAAAAATCAAAGGACACGTGAAGCTGACGAAGAAGGGAAAGCTCAGGCCGAGGAAAGGGCAGTAGTTATAAAGAAGAAGCGCGGTAGTTGGAAGAACGTAAAGTGGGAAGATTTGAAGAGTCCTATGTTTTATTTGCCGATGACAATAATAATAATATTGGTATTATTGGCTATTTATGGAAGATCATTTGCAATTATGTGTACTTCAATTGGATGGTATTTAATTCCAACAATTAGAGGGGAGAACTCAAGATCAAGTACAAGTAAAAGAAAACCAAAGAGGAAGAAGGAATATATGAGAAGATTTAGTGACAAAAGTGTTGTTAATACTGAAGGTTCAATTTCTCCAACAAGTGTTATCAATGGACCAACTGGTAAACATGGCCATAGGCAAAGTTGGTCATAATGAAAAAATTAGAAAAAAAAAATCTTCATCCTGTGAATTCTTCTCTTCTTTAAAATTCTGAATTTTTGAGTCTTTTTTTTTTTTTAATGACTTTTATGCATTGTAAATTCTTTTTACTGATTTTTGTACATGTTTGAGTTGGACTAGAAATTTTAGTCACTCTTTTGATTCTTTCTTCTAAATTAGAAGTAGTTTGGTACTATGTTTGTTAACAAGTTAATTATGCTGGTTCAACAGAATTGAATTGTACTTCTTTTTTAGAGTTAAATGAAATGAAATCAATAGTTTTTCTTCTTTTCTCACTTGAGCTGATTCTTCATCTCCTAAACTTGTTTTCCATTGATTTTCGTCACGATGATATTCGAGTCAGTTTGCGTATGCCTTTAATTTGGATCATGATATCTTAGAATTTTCGAATGGAGGCCATTCTTAGTGTGTTTTTCATGATTTAATGTAAGTATCCAAAACATCAGCAGCAGCGGTGGACCTACGTACATTGAGTGTTCAAGAACCCATTATCTGACCACTATATTTTTATATCGAAAAACAAATATATTGACTGAGTAATAATCTTATAAAGTAATTTTAGATTAAAGGTAATTAAGAGCTCACTATATAAAAATTTTAGATTCGACACTAAATAATACTATATATTATTCTTGACATTTAACGAGCAAGATAATTGATATACGAACGAGAGTTTCAGCGTGGATGTTTGGACATGTGACTTGACATCAGGAGATGAAATCCTATATTCTCAAAAAACCTTAATTTGGAATTTCAAATTATGAGATGAACTTTTTTAAATATAAAATTTGACCAGCAAGTTTATATTTTGTAAAAAACGAACCACCATTTTACATATATCGATCATATTTACCGACCATTTATTTCAAACGTAAACAAAATTTATTATGGGTATTATAACTCTTGCCAGCCTTTCTGAATCATGTGGAAGGACTGTATTAAAGAGTAGTACGCTACAACTCATGTTTACTTTTATTTTTTATTGAACTAAAATTCGATAAATAAATGTTATATTTTTTTTAAAAAAAAAAAAGACTTTGTGATAATGTATTATACTTTGTTATGAACTTTTATTTATTTAGTAAGTTTACATAAGAATTGAAGAAATGTTGATAGTTTTCACAACTTACGGGATTTTTATGTTCATGAGAAGAAAATACAACAAGAAATTCAAATCACATGTCAAAACGAAACTTCAACTTCATCTCATATGATTTCATATCATGATTTCATCACCATAACCAAACCGGCCTTAATTCTTGGTGATTACGTTAATCTTTCTACAACATAGACTGATTTAGTTTGTCTAGTGTTGATAAAATATAAAAATATCAACTCTTATTTTGGCCGTCAGCATATGGAGTTAAATTACACAAACATTATAAAATCTTTTAAACAATGTGGTTGACATTTTAGATCAGAAAATCAGCCATGTTTCTTTGAATTTATGCTAAATCTTGAATAAAGAATAACTTGAATGTTTATCAGAAAGGATTATAATATATATTGAAACAACACATTTTTGACAAAATCATGTATCATCTTTTACTAGTAGTAATTAATTAATTTCATTTTACCTGCTTCCTTCTTGACTTTTTTTGTTTTTTTATTCAAAGAATCAAAGATAATAACCAGATAACTTTGGTCTTTTTTTTTTCTTTTTTTTTTTTGATTTTTCTAATTATTATGAGTGTATATAATTCACTAAAATAAAGAGCAGTTGGGTCAATACGTTTTTTTATTTTTCTAAGTGACTAAATCCTGGTGGGCTGCATATTTCCAACACCTTTCTGTCCCTTTCATTTGCATAAGCACAATAATATGTCTGTATCATAGTTTCTTCAGAAACCTTACACATCTTTTTTTCGTTTAACCATTTAATATATGATGTCAATTCGGGTTCACGCTACATAAAGTCAATTAAAGTTAGAAATAAGTCTTTCCAGAACTTTCTTTTACTCTCTGTGTTTTAATTCAAAATTTCTAATTAAGAAAAAATTAAAAATAGACTCGTCCATCCCATCCTATTCTATATCCAATTTCACTTTCTAGTGAACAGTAATTATCTTAACAAATTAAGTCCCAACCTTGTGCCACTTACTGAACTTCTGCCTACTTAATTAGATTTTTGGAACAAAAGCTCAGTAGGAAATTTGTGCCTATTAAACTTTTATTTTGGCAAAAGTTTAATAGCATAAATTTCTATTTTCTTGAGCTAATCTATGTCTTACAAATTTTGTTTGTCTTGCGATTTTTTTTAAAAGAAAATATTAGAGGTATTTTTGTTTCCTTTTTAGTACTTAAAATACTGAAGGAATAAAAATTAAAGACCACTCAAAAATAAGGAAAACCAGCGCAAAAACTTATCAGAGACCTTATACATTTTTTTTTAATTAATGCTTTGGTATATGATACCTCATTGCCTACTGATTCAATTAATTAGAATTCACGTTAAAGCAAACTCAATTTACCTTCTATATTAAAAATAAAAGAAAGACTTGTTCGTCCCGTCATATTCTACATCCAATTTCACTCTCTAGTGAGCAGTGATTAATCTGACAAATTAAGTCCAAACCATGGATAATAAAACACATTGTTTTATGCTAGGTAATATCAAATTTCAGACCTTTGACAAAATATCAGAGAATAAAATATATCTGATTGCCTAAGTCTCTAAATGGTATATTTTTCAATGAACATAATATTTTCAAGTAATATCCTAGCTTTTGATGTAAGCAGCCACCAGACTTGATCTTCACTTTCACTAAAAAATCCTTAATTACTGTTTATAGTTCTTTTTTGGGACCACTTATAGACTGTATTGACCAAATTTTTAGGACGCCAAAAAATATTTATTTTCAAAAAATAAGATGTTTGACCAAACTTTAGAGAAAATAAATACTTATAGAAAATAACATAAACTGTTTTTATAAGCTAAAAGAATAAATTTTTTCTAGAAACACTTTGAGAAAAATACACTTACCAAACTTTTGAGAGGCCAAAAGTACTTATTTTATAAAAAACAAGGTGTTTACTTAACTTTTGGGAGAAAATAAATATTTCTGAAGAGTAATAGAAGCTGTTTTCATAAACTAAACAAAAGCAGCTCCTCCCAAAAGCATTTTTGAGGAAAATACATTATCTTTTGAAAAAATTTGCTCACCAAAAATACTTTTTTGAAAAACACTTTTAAAAAAAATACTTCACAAAATAAGTCTATTTTAAAAACACTTTTAAAAAATTTGATCAAACACTAATAGCTGTTCAAAAATTTTTTTTTTTTAATTTATTAACCAAACACAATTCATTTCTTACTAAAAGTATTTTTTCTTACAAATGCATTTTTAAAAATAAACTGATTTTAAAAACATGGAAAGAACAGCCTATTAATTGTCGTCCTTATCTTGCATTTTCATTGACGTGGCGGCCTCAACTTATAATGAAAATGATTATGAAATACACCGACTTTTTCACTTTGCTCTGTCTTGGATTAGTGAATTAAGGGTGACAAAAAAATTTTAAAAATAAAAAAAATGATACAAATTTTAACTATTGAGTAGATGTGACAATTTTAAAATTAGTCTTAATGACATTAATTTAAAAAATCCTAAAATTTTATTATTTGTACAAAGCCCCGATTTCCCCCTACACCTATTTACCCCTTCCCTCTCCCTTCCCTGTCATATCCCCCCCCCCCCCCGGCCATCGTCACCTCCTTTACCTCCTCCGTCGTTATCGTTACCCCCTTCTTCTCTATTGTCATCACCATCACCTCCATCAGCTCCTTCTTCACTTCATTTGTCGTCGCCATCGCCGCATAGTAAGAATTTTAATTTTACAACACCAGATACAGCAATTGCTGCAACAGATTCCGTAACAGCTGAAAACATATGCAGCAGGTGCTAAAATAGATACAGCAACTGCTGAAAAATATTCAGTTGCTGCATGTTTTTCAGCAACTGCTACATCTGTTTCAGCAACTACAACTGTAGCAGTTGCTATTTTCTATAAAAAAAATTCAATGGCTTAAAAAATATATATTTTCAAGCTCACGACCAGAGTAAAAAAAAAACTCGTAGAAATAAGAAAAAAAAAGAGAATAAGAATAATATAATAAAAAAGATGAACACAACGACGACGAAGGAACAATAGTGGTAGCGGTAGCGGTAACAACAACAACGACATAGATGGAGGAGGAAGAAGAATAAGAAGAGAAGAACAAGAGAGAAGAGAAGAGAGAAGAGAGAAAAGAGAAGAGAAAGTAGAAAGTGATATGAAAAGATAAAAAGAGAAGAAAAATTTAAATTTTGAAATTGAAAATTTAGGAGGAAAGTTTTTTTAAAATTATCAAAATTCTAATTTACACCTTAAAATTTTTAATAACTCTAATTATATCTACTTTTTAGTTAATAATAATTGACCAAGTCAATGTCACCATTTTTAATTTCAAGACTTATTTGTTACCTCCCACTCAATTTTCTCTGTCTTTTATTTCCTTTTCTGAGAATAACATAAATTGATCTTTACTGATAACAAATTAAAAAACGTTCATAGGGTTAGGTTTTGAGTTGGTTGACTACAGAAAACCAAGTGGATCAGAACAATTGTATTAAATGGGCTAGAAAGTTTAGATCAGAACAGGTTAGTTAGGAAGTGTTAGGTTGGGGAGGGGCTATACTTAAAATTTTGGAGACAGTCGCAATTGCACAAGTAATCAATATATCGTCGTTATCTCAGTATGAGGGACACTAAATTTTTGCAGCTTAAATGCATTTATCAGTTGAATACTTCCTCCGTTTCAAAATAAGTGGTGTTTTTAGCTTTAGCACACCCCTTAAGAAAATTATTCATTTCTAGAAAGTAAAATGTATCCTTGAAAAAGATGTAATTCTTTAGTATTTTCTTTCGTTATGTAAAACTCTCTCAATTTAAATAAGGATAAAATTGAAAGAACATCATTAATGTCTTCTTGATTATGTAAAACACCACTTATTTGAAACAGAGGGAGTACAAAGTAGTTCAGAACTGAGGTGCAGTTGATTGATGAAATAACACAAGTAGCAACAGAGTGAGGCTTGCCAAATTAACTAGCCAAATGTAATGCAATATCTAACCAGTCTCAACCATCTAGACCGAAAACAATAACATACCTGGTGTCATCCCACAAGTAGGGTCTAGAAAGATTAGTGTGTAGGCAAACCTTACCCCCACCTTGTGAAGGTGGAGAATAGCTAGAAGGTGAATGTTGGTAAATACTATTGCTAACTGCATTTTACATGTTGGTAATCGTAGCATATAGGGACCATTAAGAGCCCATGGAGATTCACATCAAATCAGTCCAGATCAAGAAGCAGATAAAGATCACGTAAGAGGGGCAATGAGCAGCAAATTAACCTTTTCCATTTAACACAATGGAGGAAGATAACAGGAAAGGCAGCAGAGCAGGCAAAACTTGAACAAAGCGCAGAATGATAGAAATATAATTTTAATTTTGGCCAATGAACCGCCTCAAGACCTGAGTATTCAAGCTGTGGTAACAAAATCCATTTTCCAAGAACACCAAGTTTTCAGGGCGACCATTTTCAGGACCAGTTCAGTAACACCAAGTTTGTGAAGCACAAAACCTAGTACTCCGAAATATATAGAAATGAAGTAGTAAGCTTACAAAATAATCTTTCAAAATTAACTTTTATCAAGTTAACTCTATAATTATTAAATTAGGAAAAGAATTTCAAATTTTCACACTTTGATTCTAGCTGTTACTACTCCTTTCCAACTTTTTTACTATTTAGTTTATAAACTTGCAACAGAACTTGAAAGAAAAAAGGATCTTAACCTGCGCAAGATCCTTCTTTACATGTATCCTTGGTGAAGAGTCAGCTAAACAAGTGATGTGAACTGGAGTTTCCAAAACATAGTAAACAAATACAAATTATTTGAGTCTCTCACCAGCATGTATAAAGAAGACATAGGGCCGGCTATACACCAGGTGACTTCTTGTAGAGCAAACAATAAAGAAGTTAGCTGAACCTATCCTCTAATCATGCTGCTCACTGAGCTTAGTTGGCCACTGGATTAACAGTAAAGACAAGGTTAAAATGCCTCCTATACCTATAGAGCCTGCAGACCAAATTAATATGCTACTCTATTATCCAACCTCACTTAGAAGTGTTATGATATATGCAGCTTGCGGAGTGAATATCTTAATTCTTTTCACTGAATCACAACAGTAAGACTACTGCCAAATGGAATTGGGGCTTCAGCTTTCTGGAGTTGGTAAGACCACAGACTCGAAGTTTGTTATCCCTTTCTAGATTTTTCTGTTCTAGCATGTAACATCCCTGTTTGTTATCCCTTTCTGATTTTTCTGTTCTAGCATGTAACATCCCTGTCTCTTAGATCGACACTGTGAAATTAGTCTCTATCCTAGGTGTTTCTTCCCTTCACTGGCTTCCATACATTAGCGACTCCTGCCTTCTATTTCAATTTTCAACAGCATCCAATAAATTAGTTTAGTGTGTTCATTGTCTCCGAGCACAATTTCCCCTTATTATATAAATTTGTTCATTTCTCCTGCTTTTCTTTTTCCTTTTTAAGGTGGCAGTATAGCAGAAGTCAGTAGAATTTCAAGGCATTGACTTGTTCATAACAAAGCAACGGTGACGGGCATGTGGGTTGCCAATTGCTTGAGCTTTCTCGAAGAATAAATTAAGTTGACCACATTGTTTTAATTCAGAAGAAGGTACAGCTTGGGCTCTGCGGAAGGAACTTATACCTGTTAAAATGGAGCCACATAATAGAATCAGATAACTTATCATGTCTCGACCCTTTAAAAACTACATATCATCTTCAGGTCTCTGCTTTGACCAGGGGAATTCTCCAAATGTGATAAACATAACGCTCCTGCCCCTTATTCCTGCAATTCAACAAGAGGTTTATTCAATTTAATCTCCAACCTAATTTGATGTGCCATTTAATTACTTTTTCACTTTTGCCACATTCAGTAAAGACAAGAGGTAGAGAAGAAATGAATCACAGTTGTTATAGTCACAAATTAAGAATTGAAGGAGACATATCTAAAAGTGTGTCCTTTAGACCTTGAATCTCTTTCGCCGTCCTTCTTCAGAACTAAATTGAGAGACTCGCGAGTGATGCCTATTAACTTCATCTCTTTCGTCCACTCCTCTTGCTGTCATTCTCTTTCTTTCTTCAATTTGATGTCTAGCATCTCGGAAGAATCCGTCCTTATCCCAAGTCACGTCATAATCAGCTCTGAGTCGCGATCCTTGCTGCACAATTATCAATCACATGATTAACCAAAAACCAATAGCATCAAATGAAGATCAAGTCCTTTGAAGGATCAGCAGAATGTGTCACTAAAATTTGAGTACATAAGATATAACTTTTGGTGGTTGAACAACACCACCATTAAGGAATGTTGATTATGAATATGATGCACAAGTAAACTGTACTCCCTCTATCTCATTTGTTATGTAAAGGTGTGTGCTTGAGCATGTACTTTAAGAAAGAAAGAAAGACTCCAAACTTGTGATCTAAAACACGCCATAAACATTTTGAGGATATTGTCATTAAGGGTAAAATGGTAAGTTTAAAGTTAGATTGTTCCTAAATATAGAAAGATATCTTTCTTTTTGAGAAAGACCAAAAAGCAAAGTGTTTCACATAAAATGGAACAGAGGGAGTATGTAAGTACAACAAATCTTTGTTACACTTACAAAAGCATTAGGCTTTTTGATGAAAACTTATTAAAGCAGTAGTTGAGTAAGGCCAAATTGCTTATACATATATCCAAGCACATGTTAGATTATTTCATCCATAAATGTCTTTGAGAGCGTGAGAAGATGAGAAAGACCAAGTCCATAAAGTAAATTTCTCCAATATGTTTCAACAGAACATCAATTACAATATACACACCTCAATTTTTTCTTCCTTTTAAATATGCAAAAACCGTTTCATTTGTTTCAATTTTGGCAGAGCAACTGCTGCCCTTCAGAGTACCATGGGATAGTAACTATAGGAAAAAGTAAAAAACAATAGACTAATGTTACAACAAATGTACCTTTTGCATTGAGCGACCACATAAAACCTTCAATGCGTCAAAGAAGTCCTTGTGCTTCTCAAACCGCACTACAATCTTACAATGAAGACCAGAAACTATGTCTCCTTCATCTGCATCTTCGCCTATACCATTATCCTCAGCAACATGAAGATTCCTATCCAAGAAAAAGATGAGATAAGCAAAACAAAAGATGATAATTACCAAAGAAATAGCTGTAAGTATATGTGATAAGCTTAAGAGCTAAAATCTGGAAAGAGAGGGTGAGAGCAATCAGCAAGTTCCTTTCCTTCACCATATTTTCTTGGATAAATGGAAATAATGAAATAAATAAGAACATAGTAGACCCTCTCAAGGAGAGGTAAAAAATAGGCATGCAATGTACAGAATATGGTACTCTCCAGATCTACGCAACATATTGTAGGATGTAGTTGAGACGTGATTGTTTAACAAATTTTGGCAGGTAATTACATTTCTGAAGAAAAACATGTTCAGAACTTTTAGTAGGTAGCAATATTGCTTTAGAAAACTTTTTCTTAACAAAGGTTAAAAGAACACTTGATATATTTCTCAAGTGCAAAAGATATACATTAAGCTAGCTGCTGCAAGTACCCATGACAAAATAGACAGCATTCAACATCATACCAAACAATTCAAATGTCAAACAAGTAGTCAAACAGATAATACTTTTTCTTGAACAGTCTAATAGATAATATAAAAACAACTAATAGCACTTACCTTATCTTTCCAAGCGCAGAAACAATTGTGTGAGTAACCAGCATTGAGGGCTTAGATGAGACCCTCGTCTCTGCAAACCATCGTGACGGCATACCTTTCAGCACAATTGTATCAGGCTGCATCTTTCCACTCCTCTGGTATCCTGTAAAGAAGAAAATAGGAGAGACAATTACTTCAAGGTACCAACCCTGTGAAAAAGCATGGACCATTTACACTGGCGCATCATATCACACAGGCATGAATTTCACCAACAATAAAATGAGGAACCAAGCACTCTTAGCTCGTTCAGAATACAAACCAATCCAGAAGCTTTGATACTATTAGGCTGAGGGAGCTCAAGTTGTTAGCAATATCAGCTTCATGCCCTTTATGTACAGCTTCAGAAACATAAGGTCTCCCATTTACACCACATAACAACTAAAAAATCTATTCTTTAGCATGCGTCCTTCTTAGCTCCTCATTTAAAAGTTAAAAACCAGATTTTTCTTATCTAACTATCAAATTTCATTCATCACTTTTTTCAGGCAGATGAATTTCTACATTGAGGGCAAGTCATATAGACCAGTGAAAACAGGATATCATTCTTCTTATATAAAATGAAAACAACCAAGTTTCTTCACTATTCTTGTTTTCTTCTTCCGGCCACTACAGCAAGGATACATACATGTAAATCCACTCTTCTTCATTAGATTCTTAAAGGGACATTTTCTACTAACATACAAATCTCTTAAAAAACAAAAAGCAAGTGTACCAGCATTACTATTCAACTGCATTATATCCAAAATACTAAAACATATAAAATCTTTACTAACCACGAGAACCAAAAGCAATAATCTCTTCCCACTCCTTCTTCATTCCTTCAAAATCATCAGACCCCGGCACCGCTGCATTCAACTTAAACTTCGTCCCTTCCAAATTCAATTCAATCCCATTCAATTTTTCCACAAATCCTCTCCTCCATTCAAGAAACTTCTTATCAGCTCTTTCCACATTATCCTCAGTTTCATCAATCACCTTCGACAGAAACCCTAAGTCGTGAACAAAAAGGCGACCACGCGCCACTGGTTCCTCGCGCTTGCGCTTGTTGAGATCTTTGAACCTCCGGATTTCGAGGTCCTCTTCAGGAACAGTGATGGAGAATAAGGATTTTATGTAATCGATCAGTGATCGCTTGAACTTCCACTCGTCGATCGGAGAAACGGACTTGTCAGCGCGGTAGACTGTTAAGAGAAGCTTAATGCGTGGGACTAGAGAGAGTCCGCTTTCGAGTTCTAGGGTTTCTGTTGGCCGGAGAGAGTTTAACGGTCGATTGCTCATCGTCTCCGGTCAGCTTTTGGTCAGCTTAGTTGAAAGTAGGACTTACTGCTATGCCTTTTGTAGTTTTTAATAATGACGACACTAAGGTCAAAGTAATAAATCAATACGACGTCGTATACCCATTGTAGAGTCAAAATTTGAAGGAGCTCAAAACTTTTAGGGGTCGTTTGGTTTAGTAGAGTGTATAAGACAAAGTAAAATGAAAAAAACGCTCACAAAAATCTTATACAAGTATCAACAGGCTCATTATCCATCGAATTTCCGTGTACTAGTTGATCCCCAAGAATTTCTCGAGTATCAGGGAAAAAAAAGAATTTAGCACGCCCAGTCTTACATGTATGAACTATATAGTGAACGTTTGGATATACTTGTATGATTTTGTAGTTGCAATGCAGTTAACTAAACACAGAATATGAGATACATTGTTTTTTCTTGACTAGCCAAAATCCCAAAAGTACTTCCATTGGAAATGTTCAGGCTTGATTGTAAACTGAAGAAAATCAACTGTGAGATCAACATATTATGTGAATTCAGTTGTCTAGACATTACTCCAAAAGCCAGCCAAAAATGTACTTAATTGTTATATACATTGACACATTAATACCAAGAGAGATGTTGTTCAACTACTTCCATGGCATGTCCATTAGCCAGTCAGAGATGTTGTTCAACATCGATAGATAGTACTATCCTGTTCGTGTTGGAAACTCTAATGAACCAGATAGACCTTTCTATCGAAGATCTGTTCCCTCGGATACATCAAAAAAATCCATCCCTTAACAAAACAGTTACAATTGTCTAGGCTATTAACAAGTTGCTAGGCTTGGATTTGCTTCAATGATACTGGATGGATGGCTGAAGTCAAGTTTTCATTTTCTGCCTTGAATTAGTAGTGTCTATCAGACAAAACTTTGAACTGGAGCAGAAAGCTTCAACTCATGTGCAGCTTGGAAAAAATCTGCTGCTTGCTGCAGTGAGCCTTCCATCTTTGCAATCTTTCCAAGGTTAAACCATGCTTCATGGTTTGTAGGTTCTAATCGCAGAGCATTCATGAAAAAGCTTCTAGCAATAGGGACTGCGTCACTACCCATCTTCATAAGAACTTTAGCTGTAGAAACAATACTGGGGATATAATCTGGTTCTATTGATAGAGAAACTGAGAAGGCAACAAGGGCTTCCTTAGGTCTTGCTTTAGCTTGAAATAGTGCACCTAAATGTATTAAAAGAATCATGTTACTGATAAGAAAGTGACAGGGAAATGGAATACATCTAAACTTCAATTTTTCTTTCGAAGAGTTGTATTAGACCTGTTGCATGCCAACTCCGAGTGCAGAAAAATCGAATTGCTTTGGCTCTGTTTATACATATTTCAGCATCACGCCAGGACTTAAGATCTGTGTATAATCCTGCTAAATCAAGCCATGCTTCAACTTCTAATCTTCTCTGAGAAGTTACCTGCAGCCCAAAACAAAGAAAGTTATGATCTCCAATCTCCTTACCAAAAATTATTCCACGTTTCGAGTTGTGTGGATTTCATATATCAGATTGTCAGAATAATATGAATTCAATCCTCCACAGGTATAGGAGATCGAATACTCAAAACTTTTTTAGCGGTAAATTAAAAAAAATGTTGTGTACACCTCATCATCTGTCATGGACTCCTTTTGCGCTTGAATCAAAGCCAGCAGAATCCTGTATGTCTCTATGGCTTGCTTGGGCTGTTGTTGAGATATTTGAAGGACAGCTTTTAATCTGAGATGTTCCATTTGGTCAACTTGTCCAGTCTCATCGAGAGCAAGATCAACTATGGCTTCAGCATCTTTGAATCGTTGTTCTGCAGAAACGACTAAAGCCAACAACTTCCAAGCTTTCGCTGTACTTCCTGCCGACATTTCTGAGTAGCGCATTATATTATTAAAAGCTGGAGTCAAGTTTCTTTGGATGGCATTTTCCAATCCAAGATTATACAAGATTTCTGGATCCTCCTTGCAATCTGCAAAAGCTGAGTTTAAGGCAGCCAATGCTTCTCTTTGGCAGAAATTTCTTTCAAAATCTGAAAGGGAAACTCTTGCAGCATTTCCATAACAGACACCAAGAAGTTTATGAGCCTGAACTAGGAAATGTTCATTTTGATTTTTAGCCAAGTTAATTACTTCACGAGCAAAATTTATCCCCTCATGAGCTTGCTGCAGATCCTGAGAACACAGTTTTGCTCCCAACAAGAGAGACGGAACATGAGGCTCTTGGTTGGCTTCTGAACATCCAGAAATTTTCTTGACAAGGTTCAATGCTGTATCATTCTGACCTGCAGCACTGTAACAGAGAGCAAGTAGATACCACCTCTGTGCTCGGGTATAAACTCCGGGAATAACCTGCTCAATATGATCTGCAACAGACTCAAAGTTGCCAGAAATTGTCAGCGCGAATGTCAAATGGCTCATAACTTCAGAATCCCAGTCTATTTGACCATTTAGCATTTTGGTCATGAGTACAAACAACAAGAGAATTGCTTCCTCCAAGTTACTTTTAGGGGCTGTTGGACCCCACACTTGAAATTGAGCAGGAACTTCAACTTCAACCCCTCCAAAGAGCAAAGTGGCGGCTAAGTCTTTTTGTATACTGGCCAATCTTTGGGAATCCAAATTCCATGGCTTGATTAGAGCCCTTCGATATGCCAGCACAGCTTCATCCAAATACCCTGCTTGTATCCATAACTTCGGAAGTAATTCAAGAGCTTTATGAAACATCTCCAGCAACTTGCAGTCTTCAGAAATTCCATCTGGAATTCCATTTGGTAATGCTGAATCGACAACATCCAGTATCATCTTGCACTCCTTAGCAGCATCTGAGGAGTTAATAACCATATGCAGCTACATCAGTACCAAAAAGCAGACAACCCACACTTCAACCCATTAACATTGAGTTCATCTGTCAATGCCATACAGAACTAAGATTTGACAATACATTTGATGTCTTGTAGAAGTATGATGCTAAGCATAGTGCAATCAAATAACATTAAGGAGGAATACTAAATAACATAAGGAGGAGCAGCTTTACCTTTGATTCGGCTGAGCTCCTCTAAGGATTTTGCTTTGAGCAAAATTGCTTCAAGAAGTAGACTCACCGAATGCAGTGACATCACACCAGTAGGCACTATATCACCTTTGGAGCGCGGTTTTAAGGGTCTCGTTCTCTCAGCAATGGCTTTAGACATTCTAGAGGACAAGGTTCTAATATCTATTCCTTGAAACACTTGAAGGGCAGCATCAAAATTCCCTCTTTGGTATTCTAGCCTCCCCAGCAAAGCTCTTGCTTCCTGCAGCCCAACAACAAAAGAGCCAAAATCTATTTACATAAAGCTTGAGACCCTGCTACTAAATAGGGTGAAGAAATCGATGATCAATCAACTATTTCTCAATCCCAAAAAAGATAGAGTCGGTTATATGAATCATCTGTATCTTTTATTCAAATGCTAGATCAGTTCTTAATGGGGGAAAAAGGAGAGGAAAAAAGTACTAAATGATTTATGTAGGGCTATTACCTCATAGTTCAAAGAAAGTGCCTCTTTTAAAGTTGATTCAGCTTCATCAACTTGGGCATCATCAAGTTTTGAATCCCAATCTACTGTTCCAGTTCTAGAAGAAATGCCACTAGCTGAGAAATCCCTGGTGGCCAATGACTCAGGAGACTCTGGTGGTGGCTCATCAAATTTGAATTGCTCTCCAGAACAAGCACACAGCATCTTCTCCAAAAAGTAGCAAATTTCAAAATTTTCACACTTTTGTCTCCAAGAATCTTACTTTTGGTCCAGTTCTTTCAAAAGTTCAAATCTTTCTTAGTACCCTTTCATCTCCAGAGCTGAAAAATGCCAAACATCATCAAAAAGCATTCAAGAAAAAGCCAAATTTGAAAGGCAAAGAGTAAATGCATTATTGTATCAGATCAAGAATTGATAATGAAGATTTACTGTGGGCAAAAGATTCTTATCTAAAAAAGGAAATCAAGTCTGAAACTTCCAAAAGATTACAATTTTACAAAATGAAAAGCTCATGGAAAAAACATCCTAAGGCAGCTCTTAAAACCCAATGAAACAGAAGAATAATTAGGGACAGAAATTAAAGAATGACAAACTACAAAATGACAATTAAAATGCAGAGGTGAAAAGGGCGAGACAAACAAGAGAATAAAGCATCGAGCCTACCACAAAAACAGAAAACTTTGTTTTACCTGCATTGTTTTTAGTATAATTAGTCATGAAAGCAACTTCTAAAGAGCAGTCCTTGTTTACAGTTCAAGAATTACTATCGAAAGCTATAGATTATGATATGGGGTTTAAAGATCTAAGTAGAATGGTCCATGTTTGAAATATTTATTCTTTAGTTTACTGTAGTATTCATCCATATTTTAATAATTTGTCCTCAAGCTGACATGGTAGTACAGATAGTTTTTGGACAGGAAAAAAGTATGGGAGGGGGGCAAAAGTGGTTGCAGAATCGCAGCTGTTTGTAGATTCTCTGTTTCCTTGTTCCATTTTCTCTTTCTGTTTTTTTATTGTTTAAGAGTTAATGATTAAAAATAATTTAAAATATTTTGATTTTTTTTTAAAATCATTAAGCGTGGGAGTTTCTTAAGTGAAATATCAAGAATTATTTATTAAAATACATCTTAACTACTTATTGTTTTCTTTTTCTACCTGATGTATCATCATTATTCAGTTAAGAAAAAGGGAACAATTGATAGTTAGTGTGTGTTTTGAGAAATATTTAGTTATAATTCAAATAAAAAATTCGTACATTTAAAAATTCAGATATAAAACTCAAAAAATAAAAATATTTTAGGTATGTTTTTCACTTTTCACCCTTATTTTAAGGGAATGGGTTGGGGGTATTAGGAGATGTTTTATTTGTAATAATAAATTGAGTTCAAAACAGATAATAGAAAAATATTTAAAAAAATTTCTTAAAAAACACATCGATAGAAAAGTTTAGTACTTTAGTGTTGGTTAGTCGCTATCTGAAAGTGTAGTATACTCTAAGAATTGAATTGTAAATTCATTAAAGTAATACATGAGCTAAGTTTAGAACATCGTGACACCGTAAAAGCTTTAAAGTTTTGAGTGAACTTTTCGTTGCATAGCACTCCATCAAATCTATTTTATACCATTTAAAGTTTTTTTATTTTTTTCTCAATAAGATGCTCTTAGTGGCAAATATCATGAAATATTTATTCTTATTATTCTTTAAAAGTATTTCTTATATATCTTCAAAGGCTTTTTATTTTTGAACTTGTGTCTAAGTCAAATATCTCTGGAGGGATATTATAAAGCCTGAAAATGATAATGACCCTAGCTATATAGTATAGGTAGACCAAAGTCCTCATGTACACGTGGTGGATCAAAATGACCAAACTGCCCAGTTGATGACCAATTAATACTCTAAGGACTTGTTTGGCAGAGAGTTAAAAGAATAAATAGTGTTGGAATTAATTTTTAAATAGATTTATTTCATATTTAATTAGAATAAAAATTAGAGATAATTTATTTTGAAATTAGTTATCTCAGAATTATAGTGTTATTTTTATCCCATATTAAGAGTGTGATAATAATTTTGGAATAACTTATTTCAAATTATTTATTTCGAAGTAACTTATTTCTCAACCCAAACGACCCCTAATAGTATTCCCTCGGTCTCAATTTAGACACAATTAAAGTTTCGAGATTCAAACTTCTAGATTTCAATCTTGAATTCGAACATAAAAAATTTAAGTTTTCTAAAATAAAGTTTCTACATCTGAAAATTATTTTAAAAATATTATAAATCACAATAATTAATAATTAAAAATATTTAAAAGATATATAAAAAAATTTAGTACAAAAGAAATTTAGTTGACTCTCAAAATTTTAACTGTATCATGTAAATTGAGACGAGATAAAAATCATCTTTCTTTTCTTTTTTTGGTCTTTTTGATTTAGTTTTCCTTTTCCAAGGGTAGTATGATCATTTTGATGGCTTGAAAGAGTAATGATAATAGGATTCCTTCATAGTAGATTTTGAATATAAAGGTTTGCATGTGATGAATGACAAGGCTGCCAGAGTTTGCTTTGCTGACAAAAAATGTCGTGTGGTGATAGTAATTAAGGAATTGCTCCTATCATTACTTTATATAGTTGAAATTTTGAGGGGGAAAAACAGCTTCTCGAAATGGAATGCAAGGTGAAAACAGAACAGTAACTTACATAAGTAAATTTTACTCTCTATTACTCTTTTCACAAGATAGCTAGGGATCGATAAGGCCGTATATCTCACTCTTCACAAATTTCACTTGTACAAGCTCATTGAATATGTTATTAAGTGAGAATTCAATAAATGTAATTGAGCTTTATGGTAGAAATCAGACGTAATTATTAAACTAAGCAGATTGATCTAATTCCTTTCATGAATGCTGGTCTTTTGAGTTGATAGAATATCTGTTATCCGTTCGAACACGAGCAAGAACATAAAAAAAGATGAAAAAATCTAATTATTATTTTTTAAAAATATATATATAATTTAAAATAAATAAATAAAAATGAATAAAATCGCGTAGAATTTAAGTAAATAAATAAAAATAAATAGAAAAAATAATTTTACTTCCAGTAAGTAGCTCATTAATGAAAAAAAATAAAAGATAAATTATTTCCCGAACCACAAGGGTAAATGTGTGTGAGCATTATTATATGATTGACTTCAATTATTAATGGGAGTAAAATTATGTGATTACAAAGAGTCCCAATGCAAAATTGACCCTCTACCCTTTTTTTCATAAATCATATGGTATTTAAAATTATTGATTTGATTATTTTAAATTTGTACCTCATAAAGCCTATAAAGGAAAAGTAATTTTTACTGAGTGTTTTTCATTTTTAAATTTTGAAATTCAAAATCTCCTATTAGTGATGATGAAAGAAATTTTATTTATATCACGACGTCCCTAATAGTCTATACTCTAGTGGGTACTAACAACTTAGAAATGTTTGATTCCTAAACCTTTTTAAAATATTCTTTCTAATTCAGTGGCTCAAGTTTAGTGGTGGATTATCTCATTATTTAATTCCTTCTTTTGTCTTTGCTAATTAAAACAGTAACCAAATTTTACAGTGATACCACAATAATTAACCACAATTTTATGAATTTGTAGTTTAAATTTTTAGCATTCAACAACAAAAGCAAAATCATATAGAGACTAGTTAACATGAGTTTTACGTAACCTTTTTTAAAAAAGACGTAGCTTTTTAATAATTTATAATTTTTTTTATTTAAATAAGAGTTAAATTGAAATAATACTATTAATACTTTCTTGATAAGATGAAACATCATTTATTTTGAAATAAAATAAAAAAGCTAACACTATTTATTTTGAAACGAAAGGAGTATAATTCTTACAAATGAAATTAATCACACCTGACCTCATTAGTGATAAATTTTGATATTAATCATTTATTCGTTTATGAATGAGTGTATCAAGGAATGGCCCAGGGAGATGAACTAGAATAGAAAGAAAGAGTCACATTTCGAATTATCGTGCTTTCAATTTGCTTACTTCAGATAAAAATTATTTAACAAAATAAAATATTTTTTCTGTTTCATTTTAATTGTTAGGATAAAATTTGCACATTTATTAAGTAACAATTAATAGGGATGGTAAAATTTGACTAATATAACCCTATTAATTTTTTGAAAACATACAATAATAATAATTTTCACATTTTAGAATGACTTTCAATACTAAGGGTAGAATTGAAAAAACATGATGAATTATATCTTGAATTTTGAAACTAGTAAGTATTTTGAAACAATTATTTTTAGTATATCTAACAATTAAAATGAAACGAAGGGTGTAAAATATTATGGTCAGTATTTTCCTTACTTCCATCTAACCATCATTTATGTATTGAATTGGGTATACTTACGCTATCCAATAGGTGGTTTTACCTAACAAAGAGGTGTTTAGAAAAAAAAAATGCTCTTATAAGTGTAGTTTCCTAGGTAGCTACAACTCATTTCCGCAATAGAACAGTCTAATAATCAGTTGGGCAGTTACGGATTAAGAATTTAATATTTTATAGATTTAATTTAATTTTTAAAATTTTAAATATTAAATTTGTTATTTTTTAAAAGTTATAAATTTATATTTATAATGTATCACAAATTTTATAAATTTTTATATATAATTTATATTACGCATTAAAAGTATGGGGTTTAAATGAATATTAACCCCATATGTATCGTCAATTTGCATCTGCCTCTGAGTAAGCGTTTGGATATGAGAAGATAACATTTGAAAGCAAAATAATATTTAATGTTAAACTAAATAAAAGGTATTTAAAAGTAAAAGTTATATTTAGTTACGATTAGAAATCAGCTTTCTGTCTTCATCCATGGATTCTTTATCCATATTTATCCAATTGGAAGTATTGATCCACTTCAAAAATTATGTTTCGCCAATTTCATAATCCAATTTGTCAATGTCTAAGTGAACTTTGAATACAAATCACGAGAATGTGTATTTGTTCTCGAATCTTTCATTGAGAGGAAAAAGATTAAATCTTTTTAAGAAATAAAGTTTTTGATCGAAATACGAATCAAACCGAAGGACCCTTTAACTATTTAAGGGATAATAGCACGAATCACACTTTTACCATTAAACTATGCCCGCTACAATCCGATTATTATATACAAATGCAACTTTTGTCGAACAGGGGAATTATGGTAATCAAGATAGGATAAGATAGGATCGTCAAACCCACTAAAATCATAACATAAAATTGCATTGAAATACCTGAAAGCTTCTTTTTTTTTTTAGTTCAACAAGGCGGTAAACATAAAATCAATAAGCAAAAAGAGAAATAAGACTTTTATATATTTTGATCGAATTTTCTATTTCATATATTTTATTTTACTTAATAATAAGTAACCAAGCAAGCAGATGATGATGGTTCAGCCAGTAACCTAGCAAGCTTACGAAATGAAGGAAGTGGAGATCCTTCTATTATAAATTGAAAGCGAAGTCGATAGTCCTCGTATTGGAACATGATAATACATTTGAAATTTCATGAATGAAAATACTTGAAAAACTCTTAGAAGATATTTTTCAAATTTTAAATTCTATGATTTTATGAACAAAAACTGATTTTTCCAAATTACTAAAATTTCCAAAAAAAAAAAAAGAAGAAGTGTATTAGCTAAAATGGTTGGAATCTATGAGTTTTAGTAGCTCGATTGGTTGACTATTTGAATTTTCACCTTAGTCGTAAGGGTTTGAATCCCCACCTTTTAATCTATCTCTTATTTTTTCTTGCCTCACCTTTATGACCCTATGTAATAAAAAAAATAATTAAAAGAGTTAGAATTTATAAAGGTTGAACCTGTCAAAATTACAATCTAAAATTTGCCTATTTATTATTACAGCTTGCTCAAGTTATTAAAAATACTGAATTCACCCTTATCCGTGTATTTTAGTTAAATGATATCAGCGGATCGAAGATTGTTAGCACTACCTACTTATTTCTTACTATTATTGTGTTGAATATCGTCATTCCATAGCTCCCCAACTTTCATCAAACCTTCATTTTTATGTATAAATTGGGTATGCTTACGCTATTCAATAGGTGGTTTTACCTAATTAACAAAGAAATGTTTAGCAAAAATAAGTAGTTTTCTAGGTAGCTACTATGCATTTCCAAAATACAACAACCTAAGAGTTATAAATAGGCGTTTCGATAATTGACATTAATTAACGGTATTTAAAAATAATTAAAAAAAGATAGTATTTTTAGTTAAATTGAAAAAAGTTATTTGAAAGTTTAGGTTATGTCTGGACATGGTAATATAAATGAGATTTTATTAGTGAAAAATATTTATAAAAATTCTTAAAAAATTGTGGAGATGCGGGATATCGATCCCCGTACCTCTCGCATGCTAAGCAAACGCTCTACCATCTGAGCTACATCCCCTTGCGCTTGTTAATCAAGGAACTTTTATTAAATATAGTTTTAAAATTGGATGATGATTAAAGCACGAGCAAATTCTGTATAGCTAAGGTAAAATTGTATGCTTTTGTTTAAATGGATATTTAAAAGTAGGAAGATAAATCTTTGATAAATTTGCTTTTGAGAGACGTGTAAGATAACATAAAATAGTGTAATAGGTGGCGAAAGTAAAACTTTTATTAAGAAAAGTCAAAATAAATATACGAAAAAATAAAAAATATTCGATATAAATCTATAAATAGCATAGATCGGTTGAAAGTCGTGTGAATATTATATTTGATTGTAATTATATTATGTGTAGTCAATTATATATTTATGTGTTTTCAAAGAAGAAGTTGAATATTTATGTGATTAACTGTATGTATGGACGATAAAAGTTAGAGTTTTTAGATACACAATTATTGAAAGAGTTAATATGTGAATTGAAATCACTAATTCGAACAACATTTCCTTAATAGTTTATGATGGTTGGAATCCTCCGCTTATAGCTTGTAATCTCGAGTTCGATTCTAGAAATGAAGAACTTTTTAGTAGTAATAATATACATCGCTAAATGAGTATAGGAAAAAGGACTTTTATTTTAACATAATCTTTAAAGTCAACTCATAAAGTGAGTATTATTTAAAATTATATAATAAAATAAAATGCCATATATTTATTAATGAGGCTATAATTTTGAATCATAATAAAAAGGCACATTTTAAATCGACTCGATTAACTTGATTACATAAAATAAAAGACTTAAACCAGAAAAGATAGAAAAGGAAATTTGCAACACTCTTAATAAAAAATCGAATTAAACTCTAAAAACTAGCTCACAATTAAAAGTTATTCAAAATTATATAAAAAATTAAATTTCCAAATCCACCATAAATATGGGATACTAGTACAATATTAACTCGAAAGTATCTTGAATATATTGGATACTTAAATAAAAGGAATTTATTAGAAGAAAAGGAATTATGCCCTTGTTTCCTCTTTTTGCTTTTATCTTTTTTCGTTTGAGAGCACAAAGTGTATTTGATTGGATGTATTTGATAGGGTGTATAAGATTTAGGGATGAACGTTTAAATTGTTCAAATTAAATATGAAAAAAAATTAATTTTCAAATGAGAGAAATTATAATTTAAATAAATTCAAAATTGAATGAATTTTTTAGTTTGATTTGGATTAATTAATTTGGGTATTTTAGATTTTTTATTTTTTATTTTGATTCTTTGACACAGATCATAATAATTAATAACTTAAATTCACCTAATAATTTCCTTCTTAAAATGTATAACTTTTAAAGTTAAGAAGAATTAAGATCAACCTCTTTCCTATATCGTGTATTAGATTTTACTAATTAATCATGTAATATTTTTCATTTTTATCTAGATTGATAGTCACCAAAAATATATAATATTAAAGACGACAATAAAATTATTTAATGTTAATCAGCAAAACCATATAATGTTATTCAATAGCATATATGATATAATGGTTAATGTCGTAGAGTGCTACTTTATTGTAACTTTGAAATTGGATTTTTAAGAGGTATTTGGACATATAATTTCATCTCGTGATTCGAAATCATGAGTGAAATTTTAAATTCTCAAAAAACCACAAGTTTATATTTTATTAAAAAAATTCACCATTTTATATATAACAACAATATTTACCAATAATTTATTTTAGTTATTAATAAAATTTGTTATTAGTATTATTACTCTTACCAATTTTTACCAATCATGTGTGAGAATTATATAAAAGAGTAGTACATTACGACTCATGTTCAATTTTACTTTTTATTGAACTAAAGCTCGATCAATAAATATTGTATTTTTTTTAGAATGATATTGTGATAGTGTACTATACTTTATTATGAACTTTTACTTTTTTGGTAAGATTATATAAGAATTAGAGAAATTTTGGTAGTTTTCATAACTTATACGGTTTTTATGTTCAAGAGAAAAAAATACAACTTAATAATTTCAAATCATACGTCAACTTCATCTCATATTATTCCATGTCATGATTTCATCGCACATGGCCAAATAGACCTTAGTATGAGACATATGATATGGGTAGAATTGAATATAAGGTATAAAAAATTTCAGATTTTCGGATATCCGAAAATTTGTAGTACTAAACGTGATATTTAATCAATAAATTCATAAATTTTGAAGTCCAAATCAAATATCCAGAAATTTCGGATTTCGATTCCGTTTAACTCAAACTATGTTTACTCCTAACAAAAATAATATCGAATAGAATATATTAAATAATGTTCGAATTAGTAATCCTGAAATTATTTATGTTTGACATTATTTTTTTGTCAATTATTTGATTTGTTGTATTAAATGAATAAGGTATACTTGAATAGAAGTAGTACAAAATATGACATATTAGAATAAAATAAATACTCTGTATTGTTAATGCAATAATCATTATGTATAAAATTAATACCGAATAAAATATATAACTATTATATATATTGTAATTCCTTTTTTCTATGTACCCCTAATGTAATAATTCTTGGATACGGAGTACACTTAACCAAAAAAATATGATATTTTGCTAACTTTAAATTTGATATGAAGTTTCTCCTTTGTATAGCTGATATGTTAAAATTATACTTCAGAAATAAAGGTGATTACAGCTTGAGATATTTTTCACAGGCGTTTCACATAAATTCTATATATATATATATATATATATTTTTATTTTACTTAGAATTTATAGAATTAAAATTGTGTTGTTTGATTATAAATTTTTGTAAAAAAAATAGTATTCAGAATATAATTTCAAGAGCAAAAAATGAATTAAAAAATAAACAATAAGCCCTTTTTAAAATTTAAAATGCCAGTTCAAGTCTTTTCTTTTTTTTTTTTAAAGAAAAATTTTAAGTCAAATTTGGCTAAACATCAATTTTCAAATAAAATAAAAAATATTAAAAAGAGAAAGTAAATAATTTTTATGACCAAAATATGTTAAGCTGAACATCATTTCATTTTTTAAATTTAATAAATAGCTAAATTTATTTTGTTTCTTCCAATATGTACAGCAAGAAAATAACAACCTCTTGGTCCAGCAACAACTGCTGTTTCCCCCCTTTTTTTCCCATTTAATATTTCATCAAATAAATGGATAAAATTATAAAATTTTATATAGTCAAAATCAGTCAAATTGACGATATGATCCGTTCAAATTTTATATAACTTTTACATCATCATTTCACACTTTCATTTTCAATCTTCAAGTCAACCACAATTTCCTTTTCAATTAAAAAATATTACGAGCATCAATCTCAATTAAACTTTTAAACTAATTCTCCTGGCTTTAATTAATTTATTTAATTTGAATATATTTTTTTTAAAAAAATAAAAGTAATTTTGAAATTAAAAATACGTAAAATATATATTAATCTTGTGAATTTAATTTTTATTTGATCATAGGTGTTGAAGTTAAATTTAAAATTTAAAATTTTAAAAATGTGATTTTCAAAATTTAAAATTGTATTTAGATTTTGAACATGTATTTCACTTGAACATATTTAAAGATTAAAATTTTAAAATATAATTAAATTCATGCCAAATAAATATTTAAAAATAATTTTATAATTTATTCATATAAAATTCATAATCAAGCGCTATTTAAAATATTTTAAAAGAACATTCTTTTAAACGAATTAGAGAGAAAAGATAATTCAGGATGTATTAATTAATTGTCCATATGCTTTCTAGTTATCTCTCTACACCTCGAATTAAAAAGAAAAAATATAACAAACAATATTGAGGATGTATTAATTAATTGTCCATATGCTTTCTAGTTAGTAGTTATCTCTCTGCACCTCGAAAATTACGCTAAGAATTTGTCAAAATCAATTCCAGTTGCTTACCAAATACGAGAAATTAAAAAGTGTCTAATTTTTTCTTAATAAAAACAGAAGTAGAGCATATACAAAGAGGAGCTGCAACTGATATTCATTGATAATGGAAAACAAGAAGATGGTATTAGCAACACACATGGATCCAAAGATATGGAGTCGATTGCCAGAAGATGTGTTGGAGTATTTGCTTTCATTTCTGCCATTGAAGACTTTCTTGAAACTCAGATCAACTTGTAAGCATTTCAAGACTCTTCTTTTTTCTCCTCCTTTCATTTCCAAACACTCCCCTTCTTCTTCTTCTTCTTCTTCTTCTTCTAATTCCCAAAATTCTTCACCTTTTTCTTCATTTTTCTTACTTTCACACCCACAATTTCCTAGACAGTACCCTCTTTTTGACACTGTTCACCACAACTGGCGCAATTTATCTCTTTGTGTTTCACCTGTTCTGCCATCTTCTTCCTCTGTTCTTTTATCTTCTTCTAATGGCTTGCTTTGTTTCACTCGCCCCTGTTCCAATTCTTTCATTGTAACAAATGTTTTAGCAAGATCTTCAAGGGTTGTCAATTTCCCAAATTTGCCTTTTGCTTTTGAGTCCCTCACTTTGATTTCTTCATCTAATAATGGTTACAAGCTGTTTGTGATGTCTACTGTTGGATCTTCAAGCCAAGTGTTCGTCTATGATTCTTTGGTTCATTCCTGGAGTCAATTTGGAGGATTTGATCTGATTTTAAATGAGAATCATCATCAGGAAGGTGTTTTTCATGATGGGCATTTGTATTTTATAACCCCAGAGCCTTACTTCGTAGTATGTATGGATCTTAATACTGGGGAGTGGAAAAGATCCAATTTTGAGCTGCCTACAGAGCTTACTTTTGCTAGATTGGTGAGTGATTGTGATAAGAAATTGTACTTGATTAGTGGAAATGGGAGTAATGGGATTTCAAGAAGCATGAAGTTGTGGGAATTGGATGGAAATTCCAAGGTTTGGGTGGAAGTTGAGAATGTGCCAGAATTGATGTGTAGGAAGTTTTTATCAGTTTGTTACCACAACTATGAACATGTTTATTGCTTTTGGCATAAAGGGTTGATTAGTGTATGCTGCTATTCTTGGCCTGAGATCTTGTATTACAAGGTTTCTAGAAGGACTTGGCATTGGCTTCCAAAATGCCCTTCGTTGCCTGATAAATGGAGCTGTGGATTCAGATGGTTTTCCTTTGTTCCTGAGTTATACGCCTTTGTCTAATAGTAACATCAATTGGTTTGAAAAGGCGAAATCGCGTACTTCTGAGGAGGTCTGACAGACAGAGCTTGGTTTTTGTTCCTTGACTCTCTTCATGTTATGTTCTCTTCTTTTTTCCTTTTGGGTGTATATAGGAGTAGCATTTGTGTTTGATTTGCTACAGTTAGCAGTGATCTATTAGCATATGAAAACCTTGTTGAAACATTGTTTGTTTGAAAGAACTTGAGTGGTGGTGTTGAGTTTTGGTGTACTTTGAAAAGGAACTAAAAGACCATTGAATTGCTTGTCTTGGTTTGGACAACTTTGTATGACTTTAACCATCTTCGATGGTGATTGATGTCTCCATTTTTGTGCAAAGGAACTTGTTATCGACGTGCAATGAATGTGGAGTGATACTTGTATGTATTACTTAATTAGGGAATATTAGACAATGTCATCGAAGATTGAGTTTTCTTCAATAGGTTATTCTATTATCAGGTGCTGGATCATATTGATGTCATATTGTTATAGAGATCTAGATTGCTAGAAGATATAAACCAGATGTACAATCTGATGAAAAGCAGATCTGTCAATGCGTATGCCTAACTTCTAATTATAGAATCGGAAGCTTCTGAATGACTGACGAAAGAACTAATGTGAAAAAGAAAAAAAACTGAAATTATTTGACCTGTGAAGGTGAGCAAAGTAAGCCAGAGGTATTTGCTCCTACAACTGAAAGATCACAAATAGTACAAAGCTGTCCTTGCTGGAATGAAACAAAATGGCTAGCACAATAAGTTCAAGTGACATCCTTCTGGCCCCTGTATATGGAGAGGTATGTTGCACAACAGACCACAAAAGGATTTCTGAAGTCATAATTAATCAACTGTGTAGCATCCTGCATATTATTCTCAGCTGCTTGCAGAATCTGGCGAGCTTGTTTGGCTTGGCTTTCATTGGATGTAGCATCCAGACCACCTTCAAATATCCCTTTTGTCGCCATCAATAGAGGTCAGTCTCCTTCACCCAAGATGGGAGTAGAGGGCAGCAACAGAGATGCTTTCTTATCCTTTGGCAATGATGGAACATTAGCACTCAATTCTTCTGCAAGACGCTCAGCATTATCCTTGAGCCTGTGGACTGCAGCTGTAATGTATGCAAGGGCAGATGACCATGATTCTCCAAAATCTTAACACCCTCACGAACATCACCAAGGTACAAGGCATCTTGGAATTGACTCATAACTTTCATTCTTTACCTCAGCAATTTTTCATCATTTTTGTTAACTTATCCATGTTTAACCTGTTATTAGATAAAGGAAAAGACCTCCCAAAGTTCATTGTCTTCTGGTTGGCGTATACCGATGATCTTTCTGATCAATCTTCGTAGCAGATTCAAGAGCTATTGCAATGTTTCCACTTTCAAGTGATAAGTTGAAACGAGTAAGCTCATCCTTAACAAAACGAAAAGCAACCTGGGGAAAACCCTTCTGCTGCAAATAGGCAATCAGGGCTTGCCCACAAAGCTCTGAGTTTCTTATCAATACTCATAACCTGGTCATATCTCTTTCTAAGCAGGGCCAGCTTGAAGATGTATTCAGTTGTCATCCCAGGAACGACTCTTCACATGAATTTTCTCTTGAAGAGTGCAACGGTGCACAAGCCTCTTATCATCTATTACTATGGAATGCTTGCTAAGCAAAAGCAACACTTTCCATGTCCGGGTAACCAAACAATATACCTGACAAAAGGAGTCTGCATTTCTCCAAGAACAACTCTCTGCTGGAGATTGAAGATAATAACTCTCTCGTCTGCCCTGCATAATAAGTTTCCGTCTGCTGGCATAAAATACTCGGTTGGTGCTCTTCTCAAGCAATGCAAACCTGTTCCGAGCAACAAAAACCGCTGATCCTCCACTTCCCTTTTCCCCATTTGAAATAGGCTGACCCTTAAGGTAAAATTAGTTCAGAGGACACCCCATCCATGTCCCAACAGATCAAAACAGAATTTTCAGTAGGACTATAAGAAAGAACCCACCAGGCCGTCCAGATCAACTGATTTTCCTTCTGAATAGTAGGATACTCAGAGATGAGATACCAGCCGCTTAACGAGGACACGACCCAAGATAGGAGGATAATTAGGGTAGAAGGTTATCAGGAGTTGTCTAGTTTCCCTTGTTAGTACTATTACTATTACTATTACTTTCATGTTATCTTATTCTTCAATATTAGTGTTATCTGATATTTACTTAGTTTCAATTATCGTTATTATATTTTGTTTCTACAGTCTTCACTAGTGTATTTACTTCTCTTATTGATTTTTGTTATGCTTTATTTGTGTTGAGGATATATCGGATACCGCCTCTCTACCTTCACAAGGTAGAGGTAAGGTATGCCTTAGAGGTGGCAAATGGGTCATTTCGGCCGAGTTTGGGCAGGTTAAGATGTGTTGAAGCAATAAATGGGTCATTACCCAACCCTGCCTAAAGTTGAGATGGGCTAAGATGAATTGGATTAAGATGAGCTAAATAATGAGTCATAATCCAACTGGCGCAACTTGACCCATCATTTTTATAATTTTCAAACTTACATTTCATGATTTCATCTAATATAAAAGAAATCTATCAAATAAAGAAGTAACCGTTTCAATTTTATAATTTCTTATATAGAATTTTTTATTGTTACTCGCAATATTTCAAATTTGAAAGTGAATATTTCACTTTTTTTAAAAAATTTCCGATATAATGTTTTATACCTGCTTTAATACCTCGACTTTTAAATTCACATCTTGTTAGATTCAATCTATGTACCATGATATTTTTCATATCTAAAATTCAAATGCAAGACCCATTTGATTATCCAAAACTAGAAAGAACATGAACAAAAATTAAGTGAATATTATTCCATGGATGAAAAAAAGTTAAAGAACAAGATATTGATCATTGTTAGATTATCTATAGAACATTAAATTTACGCTTATTTTTAGATGACTTTTTATGTTATGAGTTGCATCAACACAACTTTGTAACTTACTCGTCCTTTAAATTTGTATGATTTTTTTACTATTTTTTTCTTTACAAAACGTATGTAATAATAATATTTCACCACTAATAATAATTATAGTAATCAATATTTATAGAAGTATGATAATGAAAAAAAAAATATTCGTATGCAAAAATTTTAATCTACAGTTAACATTAGAAGTTAAAATTAAGCATTTTCATGGGTCAAGATTGAGCATTATGATGAGCATATTTGGGCTATTGACTTGTAATGTTGGCAATTTTGACTAGCCCAAATCAACTCATCATTTAAATCACTCTAGTCCAAACTCATTAAAATTTAGACGGATTAGACGAATATTATGAATTTGGACTAATTTTATCACTCCAAATATGAGTATACACTACCCTCTAATTGATTGATCTTTTCAAACTAAAGAATGTCATTTTATGTAGTTATGCAGTTGCTGACAATTGCAAAGATGTGCACCAGTGTAAGCAAGTAGATTCTCTAAAAATAGATAATTTTATATATATAAATGATTGGATTTTTTTGATTCAAAATCACTTTTTAAGGTAAAAATAGGCGATGTTTTTCTAGTATTAATAATCTGTTTACTGATTTTTTTTTTATTCAAAATCACTTTTATTATAATTTCATTTTTTATCATTAAGTAGCCAAAATAACTCCATCTAAAATCTATTTTAAAAAGTAAAAAAGTTTTTACATGTCATTTTTTCTAAATTTTAATTTTGGTGAAAGAATTTGTATTAACTGTCAGTTATTGTGTGATTCTCTTAGTATTAAATATAATAGATGCAATTTGTTAGCCTAAGTTCAATTACATTATTGATTTGATGAGAATTCGATGATCAAGTTTGAATGGATTAAAAATCTAAAATTGATCAAACCAATAAATTAATTAAGAAGATTAAAGTTTACTAAAATCAAGGTGAATTAGCAATATTCAGTCACAACTCAACTAGACGTACACATGTTTGAGGAGTTAATACTGTTAAAATTAATAGATGAGTTAATTAGATAAAGTTAAGTGGGGTTAAAACGAGTCAGAAACATGTCATTTAACCATAATCCAAAGTTAGCTTAGCTTAAGATAAGATTTAGCAACTTGAGAAAAACTAAACAGCTATACTCTAATGAGTTTTATTTGCTAATCTCTAATGTCAATATGAGAGACCTACAGAATATGAAGAGGAAAATACGATTCCAAGCCAAAGAACCGTTTATTCGTAGGCCGTAGCAATAAGGATTATCGTGGAATACTAGTAAGTATTCATTTAATCATAGTTAGATGGGTTCGGGTCCAATACTTGATATGAAAGTCGTCTTTATTAGAGAGTATTTTATGTCCGAACGTTGAACCTGTCGAGGTAAACATGAATTTATAGCATATTTGGTCAAATTTCTATAATTGATTTTTTTTCAAAAAAATACTTTCGGTGAGAAATAGTTTGTATTTTGGCTAATCAGTTTGAGCATCACTTTTGAATATCAATTAGCATTTGACCAAACGTTTAATACATAAATAAAATGAATAAAAATTAATAAATAAATATCTAGGCTGAGTCGCGGATATCTCGCTCTCTTTAAGGATATTCAAGGCCAAAATCATCTTCTTCTTATATAATTCTTATGTATACGAATGCGAATCCACTTTCGTTTTTCTACGGTACTAAACGATATCACCGATCCAACAGTAATATTCTTGACTTGTCATTTTTAGGATACAACATCCCAACAGTGTCGTATGACTCAAACAACTATGAATTAGTTGAAGAGTCCAAAACTCCACCAAAAGAACACTTCTGCTCAATATAAAATTACTCTCTTTTGTATAGTGGATTAGTTGAAAACTTAGAATATTTTCTTGTCTCAACTCTCTATTTCACTATTACCTCAACTTACACTACAATATTTTCCACACTTCTCATCTTTCTCTATTTCTTACATCATAAGAACGAAGAAACTATCCATTATATAGTTGTAGGATTTCTTCCGTCTAGTAAATGTTAAGATGATGGATAATAATTTATGATAAAATGGAGTAATTAGCGGTAGATAATGATATCAATGTTTACATGAGTTACAAAGAATAATGACATTATTTCTCCACCTTATACCCACTAATTATTATACCTTTTAATTTTTCAATTTTAATATTAAAATGCATAAACAGTACCAACAAGAGATTTCGGGTTCGAGCCTTGAGTACAGAATCGCTTTTGTTAGGAGCGCTTTATCTCAGTGGCGATTTTATATATAAAAAATGGGGCACGTGAACCCGTAGTCTCTCTGTAAAACTCGATATTTTATGTATATATTTTTTAAAATTGGTATAATATTATATGCTGACACCCAAGGTACAAGAAAGTTAGATGGTGCACTTGGTTGAAGATTAAATTATTTACCTTAAATATTTGGAATTAATTCGCACTTAATACATTTTTTTCTTTCTTTTTTTTAGTGGTATACCCATGCTATAGGAATCTTAGATTCACCTCTTCCTTTTCTCCTAATGTGCAACTTCTAGACACAAATCTTTACTTATTCTGATTCCGATATAAATTTAAAACACCGAACGAGAAACCCAAAAACGAAGCTCAATGTGTGCTTCTTATTCTTCTTTCCTTTTCCCTCTCTCTTACTTGCTACCGAACATCTTTGATCACTTCAATATGTAGAGTAACAAAGTGAATTGTACTTTATTTGTATTCTATTATTCGAACCAGCTATTGTATAATGACCTTTAATGATATTTCTTCACTCGGTATTATGGACTACGTCAATTTGTTAAAAATTATATATAACAATTTGATATTATAGAGACATACTTTTTCTTTAAAAAGAAAAAAACAAATAGTAAGAAAGAAATTGAATAATCACTAAGGGTATGTTTGGGATTAAGGAAAAGTGATTTCAGGGTGGAGGTGAGTTGGGACGGGTTAAACTAGTTAGTTGATCACGTCATGTTAAATCAAATAATGAAAACTAACAATAATTTGAATTGTTTCCCGGACTTAATAAACAGCAAGCCCGTTCTACACTTATCAAGGCGAAAATCATATCTTGTCTATTTCTTCAAATACTATTTGTCTTTTCTTCAGCCGACCAGCAAAGCAACAACTTGAAATAATTTAACTGATGAAATTATTTTTCAATATTTTTTTTAAGAAAAAGTTATTTCAATAAATAAAATATTTTAATCGATCAAATACGTAAAAATTAAAAAATATTTTTCCGTGCCACAAAAACTCTAATGGAGAATGATGCAAGTAGTCGAGATAATCAAATCTTTTCTTTCTTATTTTATGGATCAATTCAATAACGTCGATCTAATTAGAGGTCGTTTTTCCATTACAGCTAATAAATATGTAATTAGTTGGCACTAAAAGATATAATTAATAAATTAAAATATATAATCGTGTTTGGCCACTACTTATTATTATTTCTTTTTTTCCGTTTTGGGGTTTCCTTTTTGCTTTATTTATTTTTAAATAATGGTACCCACAAAAAAGGACTAATTTTAGAAAGACATTAATATCTCCATTAGCCTAATAATTTTAGTCCATAACTTCTTCACATGTGAACACAGATTAGTAAAAGCTTCCGGTCTATCCACGTGGCAGTTTCTATAGAATGTGACTGGGTCCATATAATAGTGGTCCCACTTCAATCTTTGATTTAGAGGACCACAAATACTTCCCAACTGGTCCCGTTGACTAAAATTGATACATTTTCTTTGATGTTTGGTGAAACACTTTTGATGTGTCTATATCGAATTCGAAATATTTTTAGATTTTCTCCTATTAGTAATTATATTTTTTTTAGATGCGTGAAATAAATTTACTCATATATAATAGCTTGTAAATTATATAAAAATATAAATTTAATATAACAAACTCGATTAAAAAGATGTTGATAAGAAGAATCAATTCGTGACATTTATGATGGAATGTCATATATTGCATTTCAAGAGATCCTTTCTTTTGATTTTTGAATGAATAAATAGAAGGAAAATAAATAATATTTGGAAGAAGTTTGTTAATTGTTAATTATGCTCTAAAACCTTTAATACTAGAAGTCTTATGGATAGAGAATTCTTACTGGTCTTTCGGATTTGAACGTTTACTACAATCAACATTTGGCTATTTTATAGAAAACTAAACTATGATTTAAGTTATTACTAAAAGTTTTTTTTTGAAATGTAAATTCCATATATACATTAAATTACGTTAATTTATGATAATTATGTGATTATTAAGGTGTATATGTGTGTGTAAAGAGATGTTTGTCCTTTTATTTTAGTATAGTGTAAGAATCGAGTGAAAGTATTTGTTTTCCCTCTAAATATGGAATCATTTTTGACAGAGAGTTTACTTTACCTACTGAAGTAAAACTTTCTAAATAAATTCGAATTAATCAGATTTCAAAGCAGATATCAAACACTGAATAAAAACCTAAAGAAGAAGAAGAAGAATTATAATTCCTTAACTTATAAGAGTATTATTTACTGTAATTATCATCCAATTAACTTATAGTTAGACTTTGATAAAGTCAATAACAATTTTATCGCTTTCTCTCGTCTACCGTAACACGCTTGCCGCAACAGTTCATGCAAGAGGAAAAGGGGAAAAAGAAACAGTATTGGGCAAATCTTTAGTTAATACAAATCAGATTAAGCTTAATTATCACGGTTTTAAGTGATAAACTATGGGTAAAATCATCATTAACTGTCATCGTTAAATAATAAAAGTGTATATAAATTACAAAATTAAATATCGAAATCTACACTTTCATCATAAGCAAGAGCAAGAGCAAGGTGTTTCAGAAATGAACTTTATAGAAAATTTAGCAAAATTAGATTGGATTTTCGTCATGCTCCCTCTAGTTTTGTCTTTTTACTAAGTAACTACACATATTTATAGAGGTGAAATTAAGATTTAAAATTTATAAATTTTGCATTTGTCATTAAACCAATAGCTCATTTTAATAATCTTAATAAATTTTCCAATATAATATACAGAGTCTAATAAAAAAAAATCTAATTTCATATGAACCCAAAAGGTAGTTCATAGAATCAACCTTGACTTATCTTACAGATATAAAGTCATGCACGAGACAATTATTTACTTATTCTTTTTATCGTGTGATAGCTAAAGGATGTTTACAGTTGAATTTGTTGTTTCACCTCCATCATAATTAGGACAACAAAGTACTGGAGTTAAGATTCCAAAGCTAACGTAAAGAAATAAACTTTGAGTATAACTCAATCTAAAAAACTGAATTATAAGGGGATGATTGTCGGAGTCCATATAAGAAAATCACTTATCTCATTAACCACTAATATGAGATTTTTTTGATTCTTCAACACCCCACACTCACGCTCAGAGCCGGACATCTGATGCGTGGACAATTTAATTTGGGAGCTCAATATCAGGTGGGTCCTGCTCTGATACCATGCAAAAAGAAATGGATCTTGATCTAACTCAATCCACAAACTAGTTTATGGGGGGAAGATTGTCCAAGTTCATATAAAAAAATCACTCATCTCATTAACCACTAACTTGAGACTATTTTTCATTCTTCAACAAGCAATCACTTAGCTTAAAAAGAAAAAATTTAATCATGCAATGACAATTTAAATACAAAAACTTACTTGCTTTCCATATTTGCAGAAACTCAATAAATAAATAACATATTTTTATATACACACTTATTAATAAATTATAATTAAGTAATATATATTTTCATTTGAATTTGTGATTTTAACTATAAAAAATTAATGTAATTTAAAATAAAAATATGTGGTTAAGTTTTTAATGATTCTTTCGCCGAATCTCCTGAATTATTAAGATAATTATTAATCAATAAAATAGTTTTGCCCAAAAAAGAAAAGATCGACAGACAAGGAAACGGAGTGTTGGTTGATGGAAGATCCTTTTACTACTTCGTAATCATAAGTTAGGTACAACTCCAATTTTTTTTAAAAATAATAATTTTATGCCACGTTTGCATGAAAAGTACTAAATGATAATTTAATAAAAAGGCTCAGAAAAAAAAAATATTAAAGAATAACAAGTTAGCTCTCTGTTTGGTAGAACTCTTATATTATAGGTCTGCCTGAACTCAATTCAATGTGAAACATTAGGCAATAAACAAGGGAATCTCCAGAAACCTGATAATATCAGCCATTAGGCATAATGCCCACATTTTGTTGGGAATAAATCCGTCATAGAAATCTTTCTGAATTAAAAAAAAAAAATACGGATCAAAAAGGATAATTGATATTATTATAATAAGAAATTTTATACTTGTAAATTTGAGTAAAGTTCTCCAAAAATCACAATATGTTTAAAAGAAATAATCCCATTTTAATGTTTTTTTATATTGCTGTAATATTATTTGTATTCTTTATTTTCTCTCGCAGACTATTTTTATATGTGAAACACTCTCTCTTTTCTCTATTTTATGTTAGTGTGTAAAATGAGAAGCTAATAATTTCTATTTATAGGAAGAGTAGTCAAGACTTGCCAAGTTGCAAGTCTAAAACCATGAACCAAATTTTGATTTTGGCTAAAACTAGAAATTAACTCTTTTTCTTTTTTATTTATGAGGATGGACCCCACATACTTTTCAAGAAAGACATTGAATTAGAAATCTATCTCAAATAATTTTTTTGCCTCACAAAGATAAAAATAAGTGTTTGCGTCTATTTTATTCTCTTCAAATTTATTTATGAAATCATATTAAATATATTATTATATTTTATTTCACTTAACACGCATATTATTTATTTCTTTTATCTAAATTGTATGAGATGAATAACAGCATCATATAGTACGGATTTCATTTCAATTTTGAGCAAAACAATCAAATTTCGGCTTATCAAACTTTTATATAATCGTGTACAAATTTGTGCATAGAATTTATTGAATACGTTTTTGTACTACACTTTATTGAGGAATAGTTAAATTATTATTTTAAACAAAATGGAACTTCAATTTGGGCATTGATATCTAATCTGACATATATTAAAATAGCACATCATTTTAATCATATTAAATTTGAATATATCTAATAATTTATATCCAACTAGTAAAAGCAAATAATAATAGGTAAGAAAGAAGGCAAAATCATAACCTGTTTAACCAAGCTTTTGAGAGTTCAAAAGTGTTTATTTTTACTAAAAATTATTTTTTAAAGGTGTTTGACCAAGCTTTTGAGAGAAAATAAGTATTTTTAAGAAGTAGTAGTAGCTGTTTTTCAGGAGCTAAAAAAGTAACTTCTCCCTAAAAATACTTATTTGTAAAGCATTTTTGGAAAAAATATACTTAAAAGCCCCTTTTAAAGGGTTGGTCAAACACTAATTGTAGCTCAGTATTTTTTAAATTTATTGGTCAAACACAAAACTGCTTCTCACCAAAAGTACTTTTGAAAAAAATACTTATCAAAATAAATTAATTTGAAAAGTTTGGCCAAACAAGCTATCAGTTGGATGGCTAAGAAAAATTTCACATTAATAACTTAAAAAAAGAGCTATATATAAGGTGTGATAGATATTTTTGATGAAGAGAGACTTTTAGAAGAAAACAATACGAATTTTACCCAAAATGGAGATTTTTATTACAGGGTTTCTTACACAAATATTATTTTTAAAATTATAATTATAAAAATTATAATTTTTAAATAAAATTACATAAATATAAATGATTTAAAATTTTATCTTTTTAATTTTATTATGTACAACTTTTACTTTTCTAAAATATCAATTCTAATTAAATATAATAAAAATGTTATATACCTAGTATGACAATTTAAATACACAAAATAATATAAAATACTCTCTTTTGCAATTTTTTTGCTGAAATTTCAAAAATCCACCAAAAAAACCCAAGAATCTCTCTATCTTCTCCAAAATTATTTTTTCAAAAATTTCTATAATTCCTCTCTCTTCTCCATTTTTGTTTTCCCAAAAATTCCTCTATCTTCTTCATATTTATTTTTCAAAAAAAAATCCAAAAATCCCTCTTTCATCTCCATTTTTATTTGATTTCCCACATCTCCATTTTTTATAAATCGGTTGTGATTTATTAAAATTTACTTTTATTTTATCAAAATATTTTAAGATTCTTGAATAAAGGGTGACTTCATCCAAAGGTTCATCAAATGTATTTTTGTATTAATAGAAGTTGTGCGAAATATAAAAAATAGATACACATATATGTTTCAATTATATACTATAATATATGATATGCATATGCATAATAATATATAGTGATGGTGTCTAATATCAATTATATTGATAATCTTTATATGTGAAAGAGTAAAGTAAAAGAAAATTTTATGGCTTATGAATATGAGGATAATATGAACAAATTTTAAAAATATATAGTAACATATATTTAGTATATGTATAGTATTAAACTTTTAGTAAAAAAATTTATTAATAAAAATAGTGTACAATATAAAAAATAATTAGATTCACATATAAGCTTCAATTGTGCAATATAATATATTGATACATGTATGCATAATATAATATATAGTATATGTTGTCTAATATATATTATATTTATAATCTTTTTATGTGAAAGTCTAATGTAAAAGAAAATTTTATCAATGATGAATATGAGAATAATATGAATAATTTTTTTTAAAAAAATATATAATAATAATAATATTTAGCATATGAATGATGTTAAATATGACAATACATATTAAATTTTTACCATATTTAATTAACTTAAACTATGAAAGAAATTATTACTTATGTCATTAATAAAAAATTATTATATTTATAATATTTATTTATTTAATATATATAAGACATATATTATATATTATGTAATTAAAAAGATAATTATATTTATATAACCTTCCCAATGTTACGCAGATGGCAAGATGATGGCGTGCAGGGGCCTCAACTAATATCTTTGCATGTCTATGGGCCGGTTTATTATTTTTTACCCGCATCTTTGAAACACATACAAAAATAATGGGTTATGTAAAACTTAGTTCATGATGATCATTTGAAATTTAATTCGAGAGATTATTGGGCATGAAAAAAAAGTTTTTTTCTATTTTATTTTAATTATTAGATTTATTAAAAATAGATGTTTTAAAATATTACTAATTTTAAAATTGAAGAGATAATTGATCATGTTTTTTCAATTATACTCTTAGTACCTAAAAGTTGATGTTTCAAAATACGTTAGTTTTAAAATTTAATAGATAATTGATCATATTTTTTCAATTCTACTCTTAGTAAATACTTAAAGTCATACTAAAATGTCAAAAGAATTATTATTGTATGTTTTCAAAAAATTACTGGGTTATATACATCAATTACCATTTTTATTAATTATTTTTTAATAAATATATAAATTTTATCCTAACAATTAAAATGAATTTGAGAGAATAATTTACACGCTTGAATATAAAAAACAGATAATCAATCTTAGCATGTTAAGAGGATTTTCAGGCTAATTAAATTTTCCCAAAAACTAATACCAAATCTAATATTGGTGTTCGCAAATGTGTGCTAGTAGGAGAATGTAGGCAGTAGACTAACTAAAATGTTACTGTTTTTATTAGGTAAAATAAAAAAAAGGACAAGAAAAGAAGGTAAAAAGAGAAAATTATAAAAGAAAAAAAAAAGCTACTAACAAATGGGGTACCTTCTAGGCACGCGTTTAAAGAGACTCTCACACGTGCTAAGGGACTGGGATTCGGTACGGTCAACCACGTGTCTGCCCTTCTTCCTTGGCCCTAATCATCTCCGCCTCCCCTCTTATATTCTTCCTCTTCCCATTGACCAAAACATAACCTTCCCTCTTTAACGCTTTCAGCCACCAAAACGTGGTCGTTTTAATCCTCTCATTTTCCTTCCAACATAACACTCACCGGAGATTATCCAACGGCGACCAATTGTTGATAAAGTGAAAACATAATCTCCGACGATGGAGACTGATGTACAATCAAATTTCACCTATATGGGACGGACCTTCACCAATCTCAGTATCAATGGAAGTTCCTCTGCTTTCAGCGATTGCAATAGTGATAGATCCGGCGAGTTTCCGACAGCCTCTTCACAAAGCCGCCAGCTATTTTTGTCTTGTGCTTCGGAAAATTCCGATGAATTAATCCAGCAACTCGTCTCCGATCTCGAGTCTAGTTCAATCGATGAGCAAAAGCAAGCGGCAATAGAGATTAGACTCCTCGCGAAGAACAAACCGGAAAATCGTATCAAAATAGCTCGAGCCGGCGCCATCAAACCGTTGATTTCGCTTATCTCTTCCACCGATCCTCAGCTTCAGGAAAACGGCGTTACGGCAATTCTCAACCTCTCTCTTTGTGATGAGAATAAGGAACTTATCGCTGCATCAGGAGCAATTAAACCACTAGTTCGAGCGCTTAAAGTTGGAACCTCTACAGCCAGAGAGAACGCGGCTTGCGCTCTTCTTCGTCTATCGCAAGTTGAAGAGAACAAAATGGCAATCGGACGATCAGGTGCAATACCTCCGTTAGTGAACCTTCTAGAAACTGGAAACTTCCGCGGGAAAAAAGACGCATCCACGGCTCTGTACTCTCTGTGTTCCGTGAAAGAGAACAAAGTGAGAGCAGTACAAGCTGGCGTGATGAAGCCTTTGGTAGAATTAATGGCGGACTTCAGTTCAAACATGGTGGATAAATCGGCGTTCGTGGTGAGCGAATTGATTTCAGTGGCGGAGGCAAGGCCGGCGCTTGTGGACGAAGGTGGAATTCCGGTGTTGGTGGAGATCGTAGAGGTCGGAACACAACGGCAGAAGGAGATTGCGGTTGCGATACTGTTACAGCTATGTGAGGACAGCGTGGCATATCGTACTATGGTGGCTCGCGAAGGAGCCATTCCTCCCCTGGTCGCTTTGTCACAGTCCGGAACCAGTCGCGCCAAACGAAAGGTAAATAAATATTTTATTCAAATAATGATAAAAGAGTCTATTTTCTATTTCGTAGATTCGAGTATATCAAAAACGAATATCGAGAAGCCGTACCTATCTTTTAACTTGTTTGGTGAAATTAAGATATTGTTAATTGTTAATCGACTGCACTTAAATGTTAATATCCATTCGTTAACCTTGCCATGGAATATAACTGTGTAATTATTTAATTAATTAAACTTAAGCTGTTCAAGTAAGCTTAGCACTAAATCTTTTTTATTGGATCTCCGGAATTGAACATGGACATATCTTTACTGTTAGGTGGATGAAGTTAATCGTTTCTGAGCATTGTGTCTGCCCATTTGGCCATATAGCTTTTTAGGGACGAAATTTTTTTGTTAAATTTAGTTTTGTTAGATGTTTTTTGTGAATATTCTTAGTTTTGATTATTACTCTCATTATTTAAATTTGTTTGTTTTACTTTTGTTATTACTTTTATTTAATAATTTCTTGATTTTAATATTTTATGTGACATTGTTTAAGAATATTTTAGTACAAATTTGGTGCCAAACTAAGTTGGAACAATCAAATTAAAAGGGAGCACTATCTGAAAGTTCAAATTATTGTCCTTATTTGGCCCTCTCTTGGCCACAAGGTTAGTGACCAAATTAAGACGGATTCATATATACTTCAAACTTTTTCTCACACGTATATTTATATATAGTATAATGAAATGTGAGGCTGACTCTTTCTTTTTATCCCAAAAGTACACCCTTCTACCTGTTACCTAATGATTAAGAAAAGGAAAAAGAGAAAACAAACTATAAATAAAAGAGTAAAATATAACAATTATTTAGAGATGAAGTAAGTGGTATAGGTGAGTGTATAAATAATTTGATTTTTATTTGCCTAAGTAGGGATAAAAAGTATATTTATTGTATTAGATTAACGTAATTGTTTTGATTATTGTTAAAGTACTTTAGTATAATGAGTGTGTTGCGTTTTTGTCGTGTTGGTAATTGCGGACAGGCGGAGAAACTGATTGATCTTCTACGGCAACCAAGATCCGGTAACGCCGCTGCAACAGCAGTAGCAAGAACCTCTGGTGTGCCAGTCTGAACTCTGTCCCTACATGTTCCTCTTTTGTTTGTTTCTTTGTTCTGTATCATACCAGTCCAACAAAGCACAAATTATCATCGACAATATAGAAAAAAGATTTTAAAAAAAAACGAAAATTGTAAATGCCTTCTGTTAGTAGGTAGTAGTAGTAGTAAAAAGCTTTGTAAATTTGGTGGGTTTTGATTTTGGCCAACGGCTTGTGTTTCTTATTTGCCTCTCTTGTGATTTGAAATTTCTATTTTTTGTTTGGTTGGTTTATACTTTACCTTTTACTTGTGTAGCCGGATTGTTCCTTTTTCCTTTTGATAAGCGATTATGACTTGGCGTATTCTTTAATCAAATGAAGGTCTGCTACGTGAAAAAGCAAAAGTAAACCTTTGTCACACGAATCCTTTATATAATGGCAAACAAAGCAAGGCGTCTGGAAGAATCTCTTTGATTTTTCTTTGTTCACAATTTATCACAATTTATCAATTGCTGCCACCATGAGCCCCACGAATTACGGCAATTGACAAGTTCACTCTTAAAGCCTCTGTTTAATTTATAGTAATTTTTTCTGAACACGTACCAATTATCCCTTTTTGCGTCTTGCACTGATGAATTACCAATTTCCGCCGTTGACATAGCCACACAGGTACATTTTTTTCATCATTAAATTAAATTTTATCTGTAAAAGAATCAACAACATATTTATACAACTAAATTTTTAACATGATTAATCATCTACCTGGAATTTATTAAATTGTATTAAATGTATAAAGAGCTTTTATATAATAATTAGTAAAATAACCCGGTTCTTTACATTTTGACCCCTTTTTATTGGCCGAGCTATTGGCAAATTTAATTTTTAAGCTAGGACATAGGAGGAGAAAATAAAATAAAGGGGAGCATATTGATTTACACTTCAAACAAAGATTTTAAAGTATATACTTTCAAGCTTTCAATTGATATAATTTGATTCAAAATAAAATTTATTTTTTTTAAAAAAAGTAAATTATTTAGAACTTGTGGTATTAGCCACACATATATAAGTGGACATTTGGTACTTAGAATAAGGATAATAATTTCAAAATAAATTTAAAATTAACATTATTTCATATTTGGTATTAGATACTAGTTAATCTCAACATTATTTTATTCTGTCTGTTGTACTAAAATAATAAAATAACTATCTCATATGAAAAATGAAATAAAATAATTATATAAAATATCTCATTAAAATAAAATATTCCTATTTATCCAACCCCACTTATCAAACAAATGGAGACTTTTGAACCTTATAAAATAAGTCATAACAGTTAGTTGTATATCTACTAACATATATAGCTAAAAGTAATATAAGTCTTTTCATCACATGGAAGTGTAATATTGGAACTCTGCATCATTGATTTCGACATAAATTGAAAATTATAGAAACATGTCTGTATGTTGAACGTAGCTTGGTGCCGTATCTGGATTTTAGTGTGTTCTTGATTCGAAATGACTCTTCATTGGGCCCTTTTATTAACCCATCTTCGTTGGACATGTGAACAGATCGATCGATCGATCGATCAACCTTGAATCAAATGTACTCTATCTACTACCATTTTTTTATTTTAAATCTTGGTAACTATACTAGATCAAGAACATGCATGCTTGTGGATCCTTGCACCCTTTGGACAAAACATACCCCTTTTCCCATTTTATAAAAAGGTGTTACTGGGTTGGAAATGATACCGTTTTAACTTTTTACTATTATATTTTCAATGAATTTCATTTTTTTAAAAATTATATCCGAATTCATAATCAAAGTTAATTATTTTGCTCTTTTGTATTTTGAACCATTTCACATAAATTGGAAGAGAGAGTACTAATTATTGATAGTGTTCTCAAAACTAGAAATATGATGACAAGCGTGTGTAAAAGAAAAAAAAAACAAAATTAGTTAGAAATGTACAAAATTCATATATCTCATGATAATTGCTAAGTACTACTTTTTTAAATTTCTTAAATTTCTCATATTTCATGATGGTGTGGTTTAAGTAATCTATTTCATAAAACGTCAAATATCATAGAATTTTAAGAGTTGAAAAAAGTGCAATATATATTTTAATGCTTTAATTATGGCATAACATGTTCAAGATGTGTAGACGTTTTACCTATTGAAATTTAAATACCCAAATGCGGAGAAAGCGGCTTGATTTGAACAAGCAAACTACTACTACTAGTACTAATTGAGGGTCCCCCATATTTGAAAATTCCTAAGTGGCATTTTATATTATCACTTTATAAGTATTTTATCTATATGAGTTGCTGTGGAACGGTTCGTGTCTCTCCATCCTTAATTAGAGGTTTCGAATTTGAGTTTTGGCTAGCTATATATTGAGAAAATTCTGTGAGGAGTGCTTCCACCATAATGTCCCTGCAACGCGGGATCCGAATTAGTGGAGCTCCAATGCGAATATCGAACATTGGATGAAAATAAAAATAAAAAAGAAAATTACGAGCAAGGGTTAACTTGGCGACAAGTCTACAGGCAAGACAAGTAAATCCATTACCAATCGATTTTGGACCGAAAACCCTTGTAATATATTGTGTTATTGGTATAACATGATGCAATATAATATATTATAAAATGATATATAATAATCATCCAAACAGAGTATTACAAGGATTAATTTAATTTCTCATTTCGAATAGATGGCGAGTGCCTGATCGAATCAGTTCAAGTAGAAACAAGGTTCAAGTCTACCGGTCTGTTAGGATATCTCAGCTGCATACATCACTGCAAACTCTTATGATTTAACGGTTCCTTGTTGCGTGATTAGATATATAATAACCATTGTCAAAAAAAAAATAAAAAAGAAAACTGAAAAGTAAGACTTTAAAAAGCTTATTTTCAAAAACTTAAGAAAATACTTTTTCTTCTATTTTTTGAAACAAAAGCTTAACCTAAAATTTAGTGGACAAATTTAGATACACAACATCAAAATGCCTCACTCCCCACATGCTTCATGTCCTATACATACAATCCCAAATTTGCTTTGTCCCTACCTTAGATTTTTATGTCTTTTAACTTTTATCATATTGGGTCCTTTTCTTAGTTTGTTTCCTACCTTTATATTTTGTTGTTATATTTTTTTTTTGTTTATCATGCTCTGAGTATTTTTTTTTTCCGAGCTGGATACTCTCCCTAATCTTATAAAACAAGAATAAGGTTTATGTATATTTTTTTTGGTTCAAATTTCATTTATAAAATTACACTAAATATTTTATTATCGTGTAGAGGGGAATTAATGTCAAATAATTGACAAGACACAATAAGTAAGGACATTACATTAGTGAAAGCAACGTAGTCAAATGTGGTGTAATAAATTCCACGTTAGGTGTTAGGGATTTCGAACAACACCTCAAAAACGTGTGTGTCGGGGGGGGGGGGGACTATGATTATGTCGTACTACTTGTTCTTATTTATGGATATTCTCATTTTTAGTTTGACAAATCAATATCTAGCTAGAGTAATATATTGGACTTCAAAATTAATGATGATGTTAAGTTTTTCTAGTAGTAGTTTGATGAATTTTTTTTTTAATTAGTGCGTTTTAAGAATATATATTTTTTTCTTATTTAATAACTTTTTAATTTTAACTTTTCACATGACATGTTTAATATCATAAAATTAGAGAATATTTTGGTATATTCCATATATCTTTAATTTATATTTTTTTTTTACTTTTTTAAATTTTGTATCAGTTCAAAATCAGATAAACAAAACTAAAACAGAGAAAGAATTTAATTTTCTCTTATATGTAAATATATTAGTTATTATGTTAAGGAAATTGATGAAATGTTTTCTAATTAATAGAATGTTTGAACAAGCTTTTAGCAGGCCAAAAGTGTTTAGTTTTTTTTTAAAATGCTTTTTTTTTTTTTTGTGCAAGAAAGATTAAATTAAATATGAATAATAATGCGAAGACACAAAAAGGAGATGTTGCTTTTTGAAATGATTTTTAAAAATGAAGATAAGTGAATATTGAAAATAAATTGTATATTAGTGAAAATAAATTGTATATTAGTTTTCATGTTTTTCAGTAATGACATATATTTTGTTCCTCTTAGAACTATTATTGAATACTAAAAATATTTACTGCAAATTAATAAGGTTATTATTACACATATTTAAAGAGAGGCTCACAAATATGAAGATTTTGTAGCAAATAAAGTACATAAACGTTAAAGAATACAATAATTAGGACTACTTTATATTTAATCTTTTTATGAAATAAAAAAGTTATTAGAAATGCAAAAAGATATCGATAGGAAGTCGTTTAAGTAATGTAATAAAATCAACGTAAAACAGTTTATTTGAGACTTAATAATTAAGATGGGGACTCTCTAAATTACACAGAGAAAGAAATTAAAATTAAAATTAAAAGGAAGACAACATGCAAAGGTGAAGTGAAATCTTCGGCCGCGGAGTCAGAATTTTTATTTAGAAAATTTAAAATATAAAAAAAATAAATACGCGAAAAATTTCAAAGAGAGTTCTACATCTGTTATACATAAGAAATCACATATTTGGTAATAAATTATTTTTACCTTGTCTTTCAAGTAAATAATACATATGCTAGATAATACTTTTGGTTATGCATACATGAAAGTTTTCTTGATGGAAGGAAACTATTAATTATGATTCCCTAGGGCAACTGTATTTTATGGAGAAGTGCATAAAGTTAAAGTAGTTGCATAAAAGTCTCTAACCTACCTATAAATATGCATGTGACTCCATCAATTTAACATACATTTTGATAGGCATAGACTAGAAGACTATCGGGTTTTTATGATTCTTTTCAAGGTTACTAGTTCGCCCAAGACAAAAACGATTCTTAATAACACCTGAACAACCATGAAGATACATTTCTATTTAATATTCCGTTGTGTTTTGATTCTGAATATATATTAAAATTCAATATTATATACACATAAAAATAATTTAAATCATATATAAAAAACACAATATTTTGTCCAAACTCATCAATCCTACCTGGATCCGCTCCTATGGGTATATACATTAAAATTATTAATATTACGTATGTATTAATTTTTCTATAGTTAGTTTAGATCCCATGAAAGAAAAAAAAAAGTATTTACTTTGATTATATTACTTAGGAAAAAATATATTAGTATTTAGGAAAGAAAAAGAATAAAATGGTTGCCCTTCATTTCATGCCAATTGCATTGATTTACAAGGTCAACTTATGCATATATTGGAGATTAAAAAAATATGAACATGGCCATTTATTTTTAAATGTTTTTTTTTTGTTATATTAATTAAGTCCAATTAATTAGCAGAACATTACTCTCAAAGTTCTTGAGTTTCTAACTTCCAGTACAAGCAAGCATTTAAGCTTGTGATACAATCAAAGAAAATTGATTTAAGATCAAGAAGGTACACTGTTACATAGGGATGACAATGAGGCAATGTGAATGCGAGGCGGGGCAGATTTTATATTATGCAGTTGGAAACAGGTTTTAGATATGTGGGTGTCAAATGCGGAGCGGGTTGAAATTATTTTTTGTAAAACTTATGCGGGATGGGGCAGGTTGCGGGTTTGTCCAGATCTATGCGAGTTTTATAGTAAACCCATCCACCTCTCCCCCCACCCTTCCCCAAAATCCCAACCCCCTGCCCTTTCCCCTCCCCCACCCACAACACACATCACCCTACTCCCAACCCCACCTCATCCTCATAGCTTTGTTTTAGATTTTATTTTTAAATTAATTAATTTAAATTTGTGATTACACGTGAAAGATCTTTAACTTATAAAATTATTTTCTTCTATTCACTTTCACTAATTTTTTTTGTTGTATATAATTTCATTTAACTATTACATGCTTTAATTTGCTTGCTCCAACTACTTTTCATCACTTCCACAGCAATCGTTTTCCTTCTTTTTTTTTTCTCCTCCTTTTTTGGAACAGAAATTTAGTTGCTTCACTCATGTTCTTGGCTGTTTAAATGGTTTCAGCCTTTTCATAACTTTGAAAAAAACCACATTCTGAGACTAAGATTTCCCTTTAATCAAAGGAAATAATATATAGATGTGAGTAACTTGGAATGAGTTACCATTTTTATTTGCTACACAGTTTGTACATAAGTTTCTTTATGCGGTGCGGATTTATGCGGGACAAGTTTATGTGGAGTGGGACGGGACGGATTGAAAACATTCAATTATACTATGCAGGGTGAAGCGAAATCTTTGCGGATTTATACAGATTTGCCCTATATCCGCACCATTGCCATTCCTACTGTTACGAAATTATTCATTAAATTCACGAATATAAATTGTTTTATTTACTAGTAAACTAAATAAAGAGCTATATAATAAGTTGTTGAACACTTAAATAGTGCATTTTTTTTTTCATTGAAAATGTGTAATTTTATTGCACCTTTTAAATTAAGTTGATGTGTAACAACAAATGTACAAGTAAACATTCAAACATCCAAAAGGAGAGAGATATAATAAAGGGAAAAAAAGAGAAGATTCCACTTCAGACACAATGTCTGAATTTCATACATTTTTTGTTTGAAGTACCATATTATGGTTGACATTCAATTATTTTTATCTGAATTTAATTATTTCTGTATAAAGCTTATGAATATTTGGCTGAAATTTAAATAAAAATGGCTAAAATCTAGTAAATGACTGAACATTAGTCATATATGGCTGAACTTCAAATAAAAATGACTTTAAGTTCAATCATTTTTATCTCAACTTCAAACAAAACTGCGTGAACTTCACTCATATGTCTGAAGTTGATTACATCATACTTCTGAAGTGGACATATATATAAAATAAAAATTGAAAAACAAGCAATGTCAAAAGAGGCTGCGCTTTGAAATATGTACAACCTGAAATTAGCTGAATATTTAAATGGGCCCTTGTGCAGGCCCTGGGCCTGAGGCTATGGCTTAAATTATGGGCTATCCCGACACTTGAGAGCTCACAGCAATCCGTTATGACTGGGTGGTAAAAGCCCAAGAACATATGACTCACTCAATCTATTTAAATTTGGACAAATAAAAAAAAATAAAAATTAGGTGGATTGCGGTATGATCCACTTTTTAATTTTCAACTTAAATAATTATGTATGTTAATAATCTGTTTATTTGCTGACTCAATTCATTTTATCCACTCAAATTCAGTCCAACTAAATATAATTGCAATGGCCTTCGCATACTCGAGGGATAACATGAAATTTTCTAGAGACATAAATTCGTAAAATTTAAGCATATAAAAGACTTAAATAAGTTTTAGCCAAAACACACAAGAGTGTTATTTTTAGGTGGAAATTGTACAAGGTAGCCGCTGGTAGCATCTTTATTTAAAATATATTTTTCATACAATTATTTAAAATTTATCTTCGGCCTTCAGTATTTCTTAAAGCCGAGGGTCTATCGAAAACAGCCTCTCTATCTTTGAAGTAATGGTAAAGTCTGCATATATTTTACCCTCCCCAAACCTCATCTGATGAGATTATACGAGATTGTTGTTGTTGTAGTACAATTATTTGAAATTTAGCCAATTTTGATAAGTTTCAGATTGAACTTTTTGCTATTGCTGCTTAATTTCTAGTCTGAAATCGCGTTTTGCCAAAATCTAACTTTATATTAAAAGTATCTGAAGTTTGAAAAGTTAAAATTTAAATTCAGTCCTACATGTCTAAGGTTTGAAACTTCATACCCATAATTTTTAGTTTTTGTCTCACGAGTCTATATTTAATTACTGGGCGACTAAACTCTTAAATTTTTTAAAATTTGGATTATTCTTTAAATAGGAATCTTAAAATGGCTATCTGTAAACTGTAGGCCTAGTGGACTTTATATGTCGATCTACAGATTAAGACGGAGGAGAAATGGGCCGATTATTAGGCCCACATTCGTAATTAGAATTTGAGACCGGAGATTTTAATCTACGAAGATCTATAGTAGAAAATTTCTTTCTTATTTGTTAGCTAAGAATTAAAATAGTAGTTAAGCACCTCTTAATCTTTTATTTTAATCTAACGTGTGAAAATCTATCGAAAGTCTATTGCAGATTCGATCAATCTCGTGATGGGACAAAGAAATTTCCGATGTTTTGAACGAGGAAGAAATTAATGTCACAACTTCTACTTATGACTACACAAAATTAGTCATCGCTTTTTTCTTAAAGAAAGAAAAAGTCACAATTCAAATATGATTAAGCCCTCAATATTACAAAATATATTGATACCTTTTAGAACATAGCAAATATAAATTTACATTACAAATATAGCAGATTCTATCAGATTTTGATTGAAGAAATTTTCGAATTTTGAGTCTCATTTACGGATATGGATAGTAATAAACAGGTTGAATTTTCGCTTTAATTTGTATGTTCACGGACGTTACAATCTCTCTCTTCCCCTTTCTTCTCATTTGCTCTATATACATACGCTTTCTCATTATGTGTTCACACACGTTACAATCTCTCTTTTTCTTTTCTCATTTTCAAAAGGAAAAATCAATATTCTGTTTACACACGTTTTTCCCATCACTATCTTCCCCATTCTTATAATTTTCAAAAGGAAAATCAATACTCTCATTTTCAAAATAAGATTTTTACACATTCTGTTCCTAAAATCTTTTCTTCTTCAAAGTTTTTCAAATATTGTGCGATTCTTCGTCAAGTATCGCGGGGTTCTGTTCTATTATTCTTTTGTGGTTGTTTTTCTGCATTTTAGGTTATATTTTAATACAAAACTTATACGGATTTTATACATGAATTGTGAGTGAGATTCGAGGCAAGATTTTTTTTCAGAAACCTAATATGAACTTTACACAAAATTTATATAGTTATATATATATTCATACAAATTTTATATAATTTTTATGCACTAAATGGTGAGCAAAACGTACATATTTCATATCAATTGTATACAACTTCCATATATAAAAATTATGAGTGAATTATGTAAAAAATATGTATAATTTTGTATACTTAATAATAAAAGCTTTTCAGTACTACTATTTGTATTGAATGAATTTGCATTATTTTGTGATATGTGTGATTAGTATATGAAATTTAAGTTGATAGAGAGATGTGAGGAAAAAAAAAAAAAAAGGAGAGAAATATGTGATTAGTATATTTCTAGGGGTTAGAATATGGATTTTTAAAATTCAAATTTTACTCATTTAAATAGTCTCTCATTCAACTCATTAAAATATGGACGAATTAGACAGAGTATTAAAATATGAACTTATTTTGCCGGTACTATTCAATGATAATGTTTATAGTGTTACAATTATTATTTTTTTAAAAAAACATTATGAAAAAACATAAGTAGGACGGCCATTTTGGGGTCATAAAAATCCATAACTAGACTATACAAAGTGATTAAAAATGGATTAACTTGTGGACCATTCAAACTTTTGAATACTATATAACAACAAAAGGAGTAGTTGGCACTGCACAAATTCTCTCAAATCCAATTCATTATATATTCAAATTCACACAACTATGCTTCTTGAATTACATAGAAAGTACCCACTCTTATAAAAGAAGAAAGAAAAAAAAAACAAAATCAAATGTTACAATCCCACATGAAATTGAATTGGCAGCTCATAATTCTAGTACAATTCCACAAATTCAACAAAATACTAGTACAATCCTATCCGTTCAAATCTTGATAAGCCAGGTCTTTCATACAGAGAACAAAAAAAACTTTCAAAATTCTTAACAAGGACTGACACTTCTGTGTTGGACCACATGAATGATTTTCTTTTTTTATTTATTTATAATGAAAGATGCAAACTCTTCTTTACCAAAATACCAAATGAAGTTGAGAGGAAAAAACAACAAAAACAAAAGTGGGGCTGAAAACTAGAAAACCCAAAAATAAAGAGGAAAGTGGAAATGGTCCATGGAGGAACTTTCATCACGTGAAATTCACGTGCAGATTCTTATCCCCTCTCTTTTTTTGTTTTTGGATAATCATATCTTATAATAATGGACCTTTGCTTATCATTTTGCCTGGCGTCACCTCACCTAACTGACATTTGTTGTATGAGATTTTTTTTTTTCTTCTCATAGAATCAAATCTTATATTTTTAGATTCATAAAATTTGAGTCCGCTAATTTATCGGATCAAAAAAATCTCACATAACTAATGTCAATTGTTCATTCATCTTATTCCCTAACAGTGAATTAGAACTAGAAAACGAAAACCTCTTCTCTTTTTGAAAAATCTAGACAAAAGCAAGTAACAAAAACAAAAACAAAATTTAAGGAGCAAAAATCTTTAAGCATTTGTTAACTTCCAATGCACAAAAAAAAAAAGCTCAAGATTTGTTTGTGCATTCAAGTTTTTTTTTTCTTTTTGTAAAGATTGTTATTCTTGAATGCGTTCAACATCCTATTTGGTAAAAATCCAAACTTTTCCACAAATCCACAAAGTGTATGAAGGTTCAAAAACTAAACAAGCCCTGGTTCTTTTTTGGGGGGATTTGATTGTATTCAGAAATGTCGAATTCAAGATTTAAGTTCTATGAGTTTAACCATTGATTCACCTGTGAGAAAGAGCTCTCCTAAGCTCTTGAGCCAATAAAGTAGGGGCACTAAGGTGGGGCAAATGACCTTCAATATTCAACCAATGCACCGTGTTCCGCCCACCAAGGTGGTTCTTTAGGTACGTTGCGACTGAAGCAGGTACAGAGTGGTCCCTTGCTGTCTGAAAAATGTGGCATGGAACTTTAACGAGGCCTAAAACTCCCCTCATGTCACTGTTGAACACTGTCCTTGACACGAACAATGTTATGTCCGGTCGCATATTGAACAATGTCCTGCTGAATTCTCGTACGGCCGCTGGAACATCGGCTCCGACGGCCAACGGGGCAAAACCATTGACCCACGCCTCGTAATTTGCCTCCATTGCTGAAAATACCTTCTCTATTTCTCCTTGTTCAAATCCACCATGGTAGTCTTCATCATTCAAGAACCTGATTGGATTATTGGAGTAACATTATTTCATTAAAGATTTTGGTGGAGATAAAAAGAAAAAGAAATCACTTTTTTTTTTTTTAGTTTAAGATAAGGATTCTCAAACATGAAAAGTCAATTGATTGATCATAACATTCCTTAAGCAAATTCATGAATTTTATCAAACAAAATTTAGGATAAGATAAGTTAGTTTGACAAAAGTGCTCTTTAACTTTATGGGGAATTGAGAAAAAGTAAAAGAAAACAATAAACAAAAAGACCACATTAAATATTCCCATTTTATGAGTAAGCCAAATTCAGTTCTTGTGTGTATAGAAACTCTAATATTATACATATATATAACAAGAGAAAAAGAATCAAATATCCTTGAAAATTTCTTACTGTCAATAAGTCGATTGAATTTTATTTTTTTTGGATAGATGATTCTCTTTCATGGCTAGTCACACCAATTTACAACTGTAAAACCCAGATCAGGCAAAAGAGGCACTGAATTTTGCTTCAAGTAGACCTGGAGGAAAATCCATTTACCCATTTCATTTCATTTGAAGATATGGGTGATGGGTTTATTGGTTTGACGTAAATGCGGGATATGAATAAATTTTTATCTTTTTAGTTTATCCATATTCCCCATTTTCTACAAATTGTAGTACAATATTACTTTTTCTGTCCTCGTCACTTTCATATTCCCCATTTTCTACAAATTGTACTACAATATTGCTTTTTTCTGTCCTCGTCGCTTTTCAATCACGGAGCTTCAAATTATGTGAATTTTAAAATATATGTTTCATTATATTGCTATGAGAAGTTTTTCTTATAACTTTTAAATATATAATAATATGTTTAATATAATTTCACAAATATAATTTGAGAAGAATAGAATATTATGTGAATTTTACATTTATTTTGAATTAAAGAGGTTGGCAAATAGATCATCAGCTCAAAATTAAAAAAAGAAAAATACGCATAATAAAAACATATAGAAAAATATATACCAAGATATTAAAGTAAAATGAAGCAACAAATATACAGCCTCTATGATATGGGGCAAGCCCCCGGCTCTCCCACATAACGGGCGATCATATTGGCTTATATAATTTTCTATTTTAATTCTTGATAAACTAAAAATATAGCATAAATTGTGGGTGATATGTTAATATTCTATGCTAATTCTCGACAAATTAAAAGTATCATATAAATTGGGGCTGAGAAGTACTAATTAACATATCCAAATTGAAAGCTAAAGGAAGTAAAAAGTGAGAAAAGTGTTTTTTTTTTTTTTTATACCTGGGAGAAGCACCGATGAGGATGAGTTTGGAGAAGAGTTCAGGGCGGCGAATGGAGGCGATAATTCCGATCATGGCGGAGACAGAGTGTCCGACATAGGCACATCGATCGATGCCCAGAGCATCGAGAATATGAAGGAGGTCATCGACATAAGGGTCAAGTGTCGTATAACGTCGGAAATCGAAGAAATCGGGATTCACACTGCCGGCACAGACAAGGTCATACAGAACAACACGGTAGTCCCGGAGAAAAAACGGAAGAATTCGGTTCCAGGCAGATTGGTCGGTGCCGAACCCGTGGGCTAACACCAGATATCTCTCACCGGAACCCACGACCCGTACGTTCAGAGCATCCAAAAGGGTCTGACCCATTTTGAGTTTTTGCCTACTTTTTTTTTATTGGAGAAAAAAATATATATGAAGAATATGTTTAGGGGATTTGGAAACTCCAAAGACTGTACTAAAATTTTGTACTCTTTTTTTTTTTGGATTTCTTTTTGTTTAATGGTTGGCTAATTTTTGTTGGGTAGGAGTTGTGTGATGGAAAAGTCTTAAGAGGGAGTGTGGTATTTATAAAGGTGCGAAGAGACAAGGAGTACTTTGGATGTATTTTTATGGCAAAAAAGAATTTGACAAAATTAGTCTTAATTGAAAGTCTACTCGAAATAATTTTTATTTTCCTTTCTCAAAAGAAAAAGTTAAAATTTACATATATTTTATTTTTTTTATATTTATTTGTATAGTTATATTAGATATATTATTATTATTATAGTCTTTAACAAAATTAAGGATTAATATATTCTTCTTTGTATTTGAGACAGAAAAAGAGTTACATATACTTTCAAACTGTGTGAAATTGAATGAATATAATTTTAGTTAATAGTTTAGCTCACTCATGCTCTTATCGTTTAATGTTAGTTCAAATATTTTCTTAATTTAAAACAAAAGAAAAATCGAATAGCGTTCATATTTCTTAGAATTAGAACAAGTGTTAAGATTTAGTGACTAATTCACTTATTAATTAGTTAATTAGATTAATTTTAAATGCAGTTAAATTAATAGCATATCTGAACTATCTATTACACGATAATAACATGAATGAGCTAAAATATTTGTGATAAGTTCGTGAGTCGCTTAAATTGGAAAAACCATTGAATTTTTCATTTTGGATTATTTTAGACAAACTCCAAACACAAATAACTATGTTTGTCAGTTTCATTGTTTTTGTTGTAACATGACAAGGGACTAGCACGTTCCATATTTTAAGTGGACGTCCATAATTTGTTGTACTTCTGTAAACTCATTGTCAAAAAGACTCTGTCTCTTTGGCTACAAATTAATCAAGTGTGCCTTCGTCTATTTGGACCTCAGACAGTACTCCTTCGGTTTAATTTATTTATCAAAGTTTAATTTAATTTTAAAAATTTTAAAAATATCATATAAAAAATTAAAATTAAAAAAATTCTAATAAAAATAATTATTAATAATAAATTTAAAAAATAAGACAAATAAATTTTAAAAATATCGTATTAGATCTACGAAAGCTTGGCAAGGAGAAAAGTCAAAGAATTTTGTCTTTTCCTAATAGGGCAGTTCAACTTGTTACTTTCTTTGGTTCTTACTAAAATATCCTGTCAAATTCATTTTGCATATAAGACTATTTTACGGGGATACACTATAAAAATGGTGGGAAAATCCATCAAAGAAAATTAATTGACAGAGTCGGTTTAAAATTTTTTATAGTGATTTTTAATTTATTGAAATCGAGAAGCTCCCTCTATTTTGACAACCAACCCAGGTAAAATTGATCATGTACAATTTGTGAATATGGCATTGTTTTTCCTTAAAAAATTGGAAAGTCTGTCGATTTCGATCTTTGGTTGCACGATTTTTAATAGTGATAATTAGGAAAAAGAGAAAGTCCTTAGTATATGAAGAAGAAAAAAAGGCAAACTAAAGCGGTTAATTTTGATGATTATGTCATTTTAAGTGAACATTAAGTTATTTTAGAAAAAATTTAGTTGATAAGATAAATGATATCTGTAGATACTCGTCAAGTTCCTCATTGCTTCAATCTTTCTAGTAAGTTCTTTGAACGTCCAACTTTACTATGAACCTTAATTAGATCATTCAAGCATATGTCATTTTAATTATTCAAGAAACAAATAAATATTATTTTCTGTGTTCCATTTTAACTATCGTCCTACTATTTTCAATTATATCTTTAAAATTAAAGAAGGGGTCTTATTTAATAATATTCAATTCTCAAAAAGCATCTAATGAATAAAAATAACTTATAATTTTAGAACAAAACGATATTAGGTAAAAATAGCTTGCATACATAGTGGAGAAAAAGATGGACACGTGTCACAAATAAAGGGTGTTCAAAGTAATCGATTCGGTGGAATTATCGAGTTTGAAGATGTGTTCAGTAAAGCTCGATCTCAACTTGTTATGGAGGTCACAAAATGATTGTCATCGGAAAGAAAGGCGGGAACTCGTGGCTATGAAGATAGAGAAGGATTGGAGTCTTAGTGACGTGGCGAAAAAGGCCAAAAAGACGGTTGCACCAGAAATATTTGTACATTATCCAGTACACAGCATACGAACATTAGCTGCCATAGCTAACGGTTTTTCCACGTGCAATGCAGCTATTGGACGTAGTACTTTAAGGCTTGGGTGGAGCTTTTCTATTAGTTGATGTATTACCTTTATTGCCTATAACTAGTTGTTTTAACACAATTGTATGGGATTGGATTCTGAACAATATAAAATAATATATCGCTCCAAATTTTCTAGGTCAAGTCTTTGCTTCACAACTTCTATTTAAGGAAAAGACTTCGGAACTGAGACCAACTCACTATAGCGTCACCGGATCCAGCGCAAGCAAATATTATTGGAATCTCGCAATTTCATATAACTTCCTTTATTATCTTTACTGTTCTCGTACTCACTCACAAACATATTTAACTGCTAATTAATCAAATATAATAAGTTATATCGAGACGTGCGTTCTTAACCTTATATAAATTCAATTATAACGTTTTGAAAATAACAAAAAATGATAGTTAAAATGGAACGGATGAGTAATGTGGCAAAGATAAAGCCAAAATACTGTGTGATTCATTGATGGAGATGATGCATAAAGACCATGAGGGTGTGTGCTGTGTCATTTATCAATAGCCAACAACGTTTGTCAACATCTAGCAGCTTCCTCATAAATTTTGCATTACATTCACTCTTTCTCCCACCAAACATGTATAGCATTATTTTTCCCAAAATTAAATATGCCATAATTGGACTAACAGGAAAATGGTGGAGGGGTCCCAAAAGAATACTTATCTACAAAAATTTCCAATCTTGTATCTTCAATAAATCGTTACATATATTGAAATCTACCACTCAAAGCTAGTCATAGTAGGACTTGCTCAACACAAAACTTGGCCTCACAAGTCATAACGCATTTATGACTTTGTAGTATTATATTACTAGTACTATGCTTGTTTTTTTGTTATTTACTACTACTATATTAGGAGCGGTGGATTTAAAGGTGCGGAAGGGTGTTCATATGAATTTAGTTAATAAAAAATTAAATTTGTATATATAAATAAATTTTTTGTGTTTATATATATATATAAATTTTGAATCTCTTGAACAATATGTAAAAGGTTAGCTCAGCTGAGCATTCACACTAATAGAAATACAGATTTTTTCCACCGTTAATCAATAAACATAATTTTTTCACTCATTTCTCACGAAATCAGTTCACTAGGAAAACGATGATGGAAAATAAATTCTCACTGAAATAGTAGGAAGTTTCATAATTTTTTCATATAAAAGCACTACTATTTTTTCTTTTCCCACTAATTCAATTAGAATTTTTTAGTAGTGTCAAAATACTGCATCCCCAACATTAAAGTTATTGATTCTTAATTAGAGACTTTATTATTTTTTATATTTTTATTTTTCAAAATTTTTGAATGAAAATTCTGAAATCGTCACTGACTATATAGCGTACAATTAGTGTTTATGTCCATTCTTAGGGACGTGGCATAGACCAATAATCTCATTTCATGTCTTCAGTGGTCTTCTCTAAAATCAATTTGAGATCTCCATACGATTAGTTGAAAATAAGAACTTCGAATAATTTTTAAAAATCATTACGAACATTATGAATTTCTGAACATGTCATTTGAATAAACTTATTTCTCCTCAAATTCACTTAAAGTATCACTATAATCATCGATCTTAATAATTAATTGCCATAGAAAATTGTGTTGTAGTTTTAAGTTTTTGTCCTTTTTGGTCAGTTATTAGACTATTTTGTGAAGGGACAAGAGATTACAATTTGAACACAAAAGTCATGACGATTTGATATTTCTTACAACTCTATGCCAACATGTACACATCAACTCCTAAATATATAATTTTATCAAATTGTCCTTAGACTGTACATCATATCGTTCTCCAAGAAAAATTGTCTTTTAATTAATTCATTGGTATTGTAATATATAGCTCAGTCACCAGTAATATTATTCGTTTTGGGCTTACACCTCAATCCACAATTTTAAAACGCGTTAGTAGAATTTAAGATTCATTTTCACTGTATATACGCATGAAGCATTTCTCTTGAGTTTTGCCAATATCCATCCGTAGGTTTTCTTAGAGTGTCACATACTATCCATTTTAGGAACTCAAACATATTTTCGTTGAGGTTTGCTTCATCATTCTTTGAAATATATGAAATTCGTAGTTAGTCCAAATAAACTCTAAAATTTTCCCCACTATCATTCAAAAGGTTGAACACAGAACAAAAGACTCTAGCTAATATCATTTATAATAACTCAGCCTACTAGTGATATTGTATGAATTTGGGCTAGGCCACCATAACTTGGTCGTCTAAATTAAGCTTATTTTCTCATCACAGAAGGACATGGAGGATGAATGTGGCAACAAGAAAAAAAAAAAAGGACCATGGGAGTATATTCTCATTTCTTCTTTTGGAGGGACCTATAGTATAATTTGAAGGCAACCTCCAATATATATATATATAGTGAAAATTACTGAAGTTGAATCAGATTCTTGTTATAATATGAGTTCCAGCTCTATCTTTCACCTGTTGCTTACTCATTTAGAATATATATATATATATATATATATATCTTCTTGTTCAAATTGACATATACATCAGTCATATATACATCCATCTTGCTCCCCTTTTAGCCTTTTAGCCCTGAGATTTTGTCACTACTCACAACTTTGATCAAATTACTATCTTTTTTCTTTTCTTTTCTTTTCTTTTTTTTGGGGGGGGGTTTGTGGGGGGGGGGGATAAAAGAAGCTTTTTTGGACAGGAGTACTTTCCAGCTCCTTTATTCTTATTAAAGACTTGTGCATCATATGTGGATAAGTGTGAGATCGATTCAGAGAACAGTTGAAGAAAATATAAAATTGCGTAGATTTTTTTTCTAGTTCAAGTATCGTTAATTGGGATTAAAAGATTTAATTAAAAAAGAGAAAGTTATAAAAAGAGAATGAAGAATTTTGAATAAGAAAACTTTGTTATAAAGAAGACTTAGTGAATTATTTTGATTTATGTTGATTATAAATGACTAAGGTTATTCTTATTTATAATTATGTAAGAATGATTCTAGATATATCTATTAGAACAATTTAGATAACTTACCCTTGACTAACAAGAATCTAGAATGTAACTTTTCTAGACATATCTTTTTTAAAAATAATTCAAGATATTATAAAAGCTCTTTTATATATCTAGGATTTTTTGTACTTTCGAAAATCTAACTTTATTATTTCACAATAATAAAGTAAGAAATTGTTATGCATAATTTATATAGTCAGGCTCCAGAAATTTAGAATTATGGTGTTATTAGCCAATTATAAATTAAGCTGTTCTGAATAGAGATGCTAATGCTAATAATGAGATGGAAAATCACGTGGCATCCACTCACCAAATATCCGTCTATGTGGCTTTTTAATTGCCACGGTAGAAAATTGTTAAAAATAGTAATATTTTAGCAAATTTTATTAACGGTAAAGACAAATTTGGCCTTATAATATAACGAGGGACAAAGTTAGATAATAGACGAATGTAGAAGAGTATTTTTGACCCTTTTTCTTTTATTAAAATTATAATGTGTCCATAAGAAACTTAATTTCCTTTTAGTATTCAAAATATAAAATTATTTTCTCTCAATATTAAACAGATAAACCACACTGGTACAACAATATTTCAAACCTCAGTATACATCAAACACAAAGAGCAGCCAAAAACCACACATAGAACTCAATTTGCAGGTACAGAAAATATTGCAGAAAAAAGTAGATCAGTAATTTAAAATTTTTGTACTAGATAAAGAACAAAAAAAAAAACGTACATTAATAGTCAACAAAAGATAATATAAATATATGTCATTACATTTTGTCAAAAAAAGTTTACAACCTATTTAATATGAAAAGATGTTATTCAAATCATTTCTCATAATGCTTTTTCAAAAAATATCTATTTTTTTCTTACTCACCACTTTCAAAACTCAACACAAACCACTCAAGAAATCTTCTATATATAATTTGCGCTCAATTAAAAATTCCAGAAGTGTTACGTCTTGCCACAAGATACATTATGAATCAACGAGTATATGTGCAACACCTATACTTAACTTTTTCCTGCTTCTTCTATGTTAGGAACGTCGTAGTCACATGTAATATGGGTGATTAATTTGAACGTTTTTTATCAAAAAATATATTTTATATATAAAAAATTTATATATATATATATATTATATATTAAAATTTTTAGATATTTTTTATAATCTTTCTGATTTCATTACTATGTTAGTAACTTTGGTTAATAATATCTAAAAACTTTATATCATTGTCATATTAAATTAATTTGATATATTTAAATATCAATTGTGGTACGATAAATCAGTAATTATATTTTATTTGACTTCGATTTACATACACTCATATAAAAAAAATATGACTTTAATTTTTCAAAAAACGTCTCAATTATATTAGACTAGTAATTATCTTTGTTAACGAATTTCACAAAAAGAATATTTCAATCACGATAGAGTAGTTAATTCTCTTGAACCTACTTCAAATATAATTCTATTTGAAATAGGTCTAAAGGATCAAAACTATGCATGAAAATTTAGTATTTTTGAATAGAGAACTAATTTTGATGGTAAAATTTTCTATTATATTAAATATGATATAGTTTTATACGTACTACTAAACACATTTATATATTTAATAATATTAAATTTAATACTTATAAAAAATATATATTATTATAAAATTTTAAAGAGATATTTAAATAACCATATTAAATATTAAAAATATTTAAAATTCATATCAAATATTATATTAAATATCATAATATTTATATTATTACCATGCCCACCCCTCCGTGTAAAGTGTGTTGAATGGGAGTAGTTGGGCAGGGACCATTTCATGTTGAGTGGTGTATCTATTTCTTCTCTGTTTGGTTGTGAATTGAGATGCCACGTGTCCCTTATCTACTTTCATGAAATTGCAGCATCCACTTACGGTTTTTTTTTTTTTTCTTCCATTTCCGTTGTTAGCTTATACCGTAAGCAATTGCATCAGCTGCCTTTAGGTACGCTTATATCGTCACAGTTTATAATCATCGTATCAGCTATGATAGTCTGGAATAATAAGTATTTATTTATTTTTAATTAAATTATATTGAGTATAAAGTTATTTATGCAAAAGCATTTAGATCTTTGAAGGTGAAGTTTTTTTGCGCGAACTTAAATCTAGTTAAACTTTAATTCAAAAGTTATTTTATCTATTTTAATTTATTTATCTTATTTTTTTATCTATTTAAAAATTTATTACTTTTTTTTCAGCTTTCTAGTTTTAACAATCCACGTGATATGTTTAAGATCATAAGATTAAATGATATATTATAACATTCTATATAATTTTAAAGTACTTTTATGAAGAAAAAAATACACTTAAAAACACTTTTTTAAATGTTTGGTCAAACATTAATTGCTACTCAAAATTGCTTTTTAAATTTATTGATTAAACACAAACTGATTATAATCAAAAGTACTTTTTTTATAAGCACTTCTCAAATAAACTGATTTGAAAAGTTTGGCCAAATTTAAAATATATAAATTTTAGTTAAAATTTTAAAATATATTTTTTATCATATTAATATAAAAAAATTATAACTTATAATATTTTTTTTAATAATTCTTAAATGTTTAAACTTTTTATTTTAAAATATTTAAATTAATCTCAATTTTTTAATTTTAAAAATTAATCTAAAATGACATGTGTTCCGAGTGAAAGGGAGTAGTACCTAACTCAGTCGTATATCATATTATCATTATTTCTATCGGCTTTCAATAAATGGCGTCACATCGACCCCCTAAATTGATCCTATTTCTTTTATTTTTCTCTCTAATTTTTTAATATATATTTATTTTTCCTTTTTAATCTATAATTTCAACTCATCTTTTTTATCCTAGTATGGAAAGTATAGATACAAAAAGCAAAAACATCATATCATATTTATTCATTATCCAAAATGTGTTTTTCTTTAGTGGCAATGCTCCAAAGTTATCTCTATTCCCATGAGTGCAATTGAGTGGGTTCTCCTCTTACTTTATTTTTTTTAAAAATAATATAAAAAAATGTAACTAAATATGCTACTAATTAATAATACGATATTTGATATACATTGAACTAGATAAGGGGGAAGCTGACTTAACATGGGATATGATTGCCCACATTAAATCATGATATAAAAGATTTTATAATTGACTTCAACTTACTTTGAGTAGCCCAACATTTTTTTAAGTAGGGAATTACGGGATCGTTTGATTGCTAGTAAGAAAATGAATTAATCGATATCATGTTTGTCAGCATTTTAGTTATTATAGGTAAAATTTAGTATATCAAATATAGTGTTTGGTTAATTATCAGTGTAAAATCTCGCATAATTACCAAATACGGTATTTGATTAATTATCAATTTATAATTTTATATAACTAAAACACATATAATTTATGATTCAATTTATTTATTATTTTATGCAGAATAAAACTTGAAATAACTAATATGTGAAAAATTAAATCCTTTATAATTAAATTATATGTTACTAATATATGCATAAAGTCTAACCAGATATGAACGACCCCTTTTAAGTTAAACTTACTTTTAACTAGAATAGTTGATTTAATGGTTAGGGGAAATGCTCCATGCGCAAAGCTTATCATCACATCCATCAATATAAGTTTCTCATCTTTAAGGGCCAAGTCAAGGGATTCAATCATAAGATGTTGTACCCTCTTACCTGAGGTATAATTGAGATTTGAAATTTGAAATTGTGAATAATGAAATAGATAGCTCATGCATAAATTTTATACTCACCAGCCATCTATTTTTTAAAATTTTTTTTATTTAAATTTGATTAAATTTAAATTAACACGTTACAAACAAAGACTTAAACCCGAGAATTCTGAATATTACCAACTAATTATAGTCAAAATATATTGTCTTTCGAAATTAGTAATACTATAATAATGTGTTGGACAAGAATGTGTGGTTGCCATGTTAACTTTTGTTTCTTGCATATTGACGGACGTTATGAACATGTGATGCTAATTACTCGTAATTTGAATGGAGAAGAAAATCAAGATATGTTAATATTCCAAGAAACAAAATTAAATACCAAGAGTAATTATATCTAAACTTTGAGTTTTTTCCATTTTTTCTTGTGAAAAAAGTACGTTATTTCTTTATAAAACTATATTCAATGTCATATGTGACAGATATAAAAAAACTTCCCTCTTTATCTATCGCTCTGAATTCCTACTACTAAATAGCATTTTTGACTATAAAATAATCTCTCATGAATTTATTGATGCTATTACTTTTAGTCATGGAATTGGTTTTGATCAAATTGAAATTTATACTGCAATCATTTAGAAAGCTCCATTCAAACATCATTTTTCGAGTGTATAACATTCTAAATGTGTGGTACATTAATACATGCACCACATAACACTTTGAATAAATGTAAAATGATTCTCAAAGAGACGAGGAAATGAGATCTTTTGCATTTTTACAAATTGAATAGAAGAAAATAATCTTTTCCGGATTTCTATGTGTAAAAATGATGTTTTCTTATCTATAAAAACAAAGACCTCTTATAAAAAGGTATAAAACTTTTTTTTAAAAAAAGTAAAGAGCGAGAAAATCATTTCTCATTGGCTATTGTAGTGAAGTTATTAAAATATTTAAATATCCAGTAAAAATACTTAATCTTAACATCATATGTGTTTGTTTTAATTTTACAAAAATATCTTGATTTTATTCTAAGAAAATAAAATTTCAGAGAGAGGTGTTTTTATGTTTTAGAATCGTTTTAGGGAATCCTACAATTATTAGAGTAATCCGAATTAGAGTGTTTGAGAGACAAAGATAAGTTTATAATAATAATGAATTGAAGTTGAAAGTAGGATAAAAGAGAGAAGAAGGTAAAAATAATCAAAGAGGTAATAATTGTTTCTAAAAGGCACATGCTTTCATTACATTAGTCAACGCACGCGTGACCTTATAATTTACATCACGCCACTCCCATTATTTGGCATTTTTCCCAATCACAAATGAAACCTATATGGCATACATTTTTTAGGGTGTATTTGGTTTTGGAGAGAATTTTTTTTTTAATTTTTTTTTTAAAAAAAGGGAAACAATTTTGATAACTGCATTTCTTGTTAATTATCTCTGCTCACTCTGCCTCACACCTCACCCCATCGGGGGCTCAACCAGAGTGGCGAAAAAGGATTTATCCGAACTGCCTTCGTCAGAAAAATATATTTTATATATAAAGTCAAGTTTAATATTTATGTGTATATATTGCATATCGAACACTTTTGACACAATTTGAGAATCTATTGTATATATGGCATATATTTTTTAAGGTGTGTTTGGTTTTGGAGAGGAAATTTTTTTAAGAAAAATAAGGGAAACAATTTTATAACTTTATTTCTTGTTAATTGCCTCAGACCTTACCCACACGATGAGAATCTACCATAGTAATACTTCACCAAAAATTGTTAAAGTACGTCTAGTCAATCATTACTCAACAGTTTAAAACTGATCTGTCATCCCTCTTAGAGTCCGTTTGAGTTAGTTGAAAAAAGTGGTTTTTACACGTAAGTGCTTAAAGCATTTTTAAAGTGTTGAAACTTATTTTAAAAATAAGCAGTAATGTGTTTGGATAAAAGTATTGACGCTGAAAAAAAGTTATTGATGTGTTTGGTACTAACAACACTTATTTTTGATCAAATGTTTAAAATGCCCTTAAAGCTGTTAACACTATAAAAAGCAAATTACTATGATATTTTTATTTCTAAAATAATTAAAATTTAAATTAATTTATATTTTTTTATTTATTTTTAATAGAAACTAATTATTTAAGTTATTTTTAATTTTTAAAATATATAATTTGAATAAAATTAGGCAAATCTCTCATTTACTTTTTATTAGAAATATAGTTATATTTATATAATACTTTTTATTAAGAGTATAATTCTCTAAGAAAAACGCAAGAAAAAATGATGAAAAAGATGAAGAAGAGGAACAATAAAGAAATGTGGGGATGGAAGAGAATGAAAAGAAGAGAAAGAGTTGTAGGGTTTTATTTGAGTGAGGGTACTATTCAAATTAGAAAAATATTATGGGGATAAAAGGATAAATAAGTTGGTCAAACTTAAATGGCTTATAAACCAAAAAATAAAAAGTTGGTAAAAGCTAAATTTTTTGATTTTTGTCCTTTTTAAAGCACTTTTCAACTTTTTTTAATCACTTTTTGTTAAATCAAATATTACAAAAAGTTAAAAAAATGCTTAAAAGCAACCAAACACCCTCTTACAATACTTCGGCCACCCACAACTCACTCGACAGATCAAAACTGACCCGTCACCCCCTTTACAGCACTTCGACCACCTACTATTGTACCCCAAGTCCCCAACTACCCCTATGATCTTCTTACATCATTTTTTTTTTTCAAGTCGTATCTTATGAGATTATATTAGATACAGATATTGTTGTTTGAGTGATCTGAGAAACGTTTTAAAAGGAAAAAAGAATTTAAAAATAATACTTAATGTCTTTTCTTTCTTTTTCTTCCCATCATAAATTACAAGTTGTAATGATGAAGAGTAGAAGCTCTACCATGGAATAATGAACATGAAGAAAGATGATTGGAAAAGCACAAAAAAAGGAAAAAGAAGGTGAGATTTTATAAGGAAATTATAAGGCAGAAATCAAACTCTCATCAATAAAATAAAAAATAAGTAGTCAATAATTGAGTTATTAAAAAATATGCAACATATATTATTATTAATATATCAATTCAAATTATGTACAAAAATTAATTATAGCATAATTAATACAAATATAACTAATACAAATATTCTTAATATCAATTATCAATATTATTAATATATCATATTCAATAATATTTATATACACCCTACCAAACGACTTATAAAAGTGTTGATCTACTTGGTCAGTCTCAAGGAAAACAAATTGCTTACCGCTCTAGATTCGTTAATGAATAATCTAATCTAAATTTAATTTGCTTTATTTTTTTATTTTTTTGGAGATTATTTCTTTCTTTTTTTGTGTGTGTGTCGTTCTAGCACTGTTGTTATCACACACCTAAACAGGCCCTAAGTAAGACGTAGGTCCATTTATTGTTATGAAACAACTAACTGGGCTCTAAGTAAGATGCAGGCCCAGAGTATGTTGAGTTTGAGAAAATCACGGGCCATCTATTTTGGGGTTTTGGTAACGTATCGGGCCTTAGCCTTTAGGAGCTGGTCACTAGCACTTTTACTCATATTTTGTGTTCGATTTTTAATTTTCACCCCTTAAGATGAACGGGTCATTCGCATAAAAGCCTCTATTTTAGCGTAGTCTTTGATTTTTACTCCTCAAAATCGTTAGTTTTTAGCTTTTACTCTCCAAAGCTTTTGAGTAACAAATAATAGCGGAAAATATCTCCGTCAACGGAAAAAATAATCACAAGGCATAAGTTCAGTTAAAATTATGCCCCCAGCATAGTTCAATGACACGAGTTGTACTCTAGGGCATAGGTTTACTGGCACAAGTTATACCCCAAGGCAAGAGAAACTACGCCTAAGGCACAAGTTATAACTGAAAGTAAAAGAAATTAAGCTCAAGCACAAGTTATATTACAATGCATAAGTTCAATGGAACAAGTTATGCCCAAGACATAAGTTGAGTGGCACAAGTTATGCCGCAAGACATAAATTCAGTGGCATGGATTATGCCTAAGGTAAAAGTTCTCCAAAAGTCTTGTCATGCAAATGAAATACTATAAAACTTACGTTCCAAAGCAAACATTCTCTAAAAAGTTTTATCTTGTGTTTAATTTTGCCTATCGAAATTAGGTCATAATTAAGGGTACTTTAGCCCCACACATTTTCATTAAATGAGTAGTAAGAGCAAAAAATTAAAGACCACCCTAAAATAGAGGCAGTCCATGCAAAAAGTTAAATGGCTTTTTTACGGAATATAAATTTATATTTTCGTATCATAATACTCCACAAATTATTCCTCTCGCTTTTAAAAAACTCATGCTTCACTAGACATATATTTAATTTTGAAAAATAAAAATTAAAAATCAAACTATTTAAAGAGCAATTCGTAAAATTAAATGGCCCATGAAGCACCAAAAAAGCCATGTTTCTTTAAGCAAATTACTAATTTAACAAGGGAAATAATCATGTAGATGTCAACCTTTTTTCCCATTTTCAGTTGCTACTGTAGTTTAATTGATTAACTACAATTAAATAACATAACTATATACATTTAGGGTAATAACTATAAAATATATTAATATTTTTTTAGTTTTCAAAAATAATAAAAAATATATTTATAAATATATCAAATTAGGTAAAACTAAAAAAAATGATAAAATTACTATCCCATAAATTAGGGTAGTCTAACTAATTATCTACATGTCTTTCTTGATTTGTAGTCTTTTAATTGTAAAATAATTAAATATCTAATTTACACCACATTAATATCTAAACACTAAAAATCTTTTTTTTCTTCTCAAATAGTTCAAATCATTCTTGATATTCATTCAATAAATTTCTCCCAAATCTTTATCTTTCTCTGTTCATAAATTTCTTTCTGTATCTTTTTTATACACATTTTTTCCCTTTTATACACAATTGATACACTAAACCATTCCGTATATAATCTGTTATTAAAAAAAAAAATTAAGTAACCCGGTTTGTATTAAATATTTTTATATCCAATCCATACACTAAAATAAGTATAAATTTCTTACATACTAATATGTAAAAAAAATTAAAAAATTGAAGATATACTAGTTTCTATACAAATTTCAGATCCAAACACTTAGACTAATTAGATATATCATATTTTATACACTATTGTTATGCCCCGTAGAATTCCCGGCACCTAAATGACCTATTCGCACGTTGGTTAAGCATATTTGAAGGCCATACGTGCTAGAGAAAGGCCCGGGAAAAGATCGGACGAGAAACCTGTTGAACCATCGCGGAAGGAGCCGAGGCAGAACCCCTCCGCGATGGCAGCGTGTCACGGAGGTGAAGCCTCCGCGTTGGCTCCGTGACACGTTGGCCTTGTCCAGGCCCAAGTATATAAAGCCCCACTTCGGTTTTAAATGATTAAAACACTTAGAAATTTCCAGGAAACAGAGCAAACCGGCAGAGAAGGAAAAAGGAACGAAGAAATAATATAATTTTCGTCCGATTACGCTGCTAAACGTTGTCCAAACTCAAATTAACCTCAGATACCGAGGTATTTAGCAGCAGAGAGCATTCCTACGGATTTAGTTTCGTGAAATACGGCCGACGAATCGTCGAGCTACCGAGCTAAGGTAAGTGGAACTGCTCTAAATTAGTGTCTATGTGTTCCTAGCTGTGAAGTGAATATTTCTCCCTTCTGGACCGCTGGAAAATAGCGAGTCTTCGACCGTCTTTCGATAAGCCTAAGTTTAGGCTATAAACTATATCGAAAGTGACGTTGCTCTTTACAATAAAGCTGTATTTAGTATTGATTGACATGTTTATGAATGCAGTTAGGAGGAAATAGTTGAAGTACCGGCCGAGCGTCGTCCGACAGATGGATAGTTCGAGGATAAGGTATGTAAAGCTAGCTCCCTCGGCAAGTTAGTAATCTTGGTACAGTACAGTAATTTAAAGGTCAGTAGAATATTCAGAAGCCATGTATGATGTTTACTATGAATGATGGTACGATATTAGAAACGTCATGTTATGATCAGCGCGAGACTTGCTAGCACGATATAGATTCTGATATAAGTGTTAGAAACTGCACAGTATGCTCAGTATGTGATGTGACACAGAAGGTTAGGATATCTTTGTATTTAGTTGAAACCCGGTAAAGCAATGTAATATCTGCAAGACATCTCAGAAGCAGGATGATAAGTTAAAATGAGGTTAGAAAGCATATTAGGAATAGTAAATCCTGTTACTATAGAAACTCAGTATATAGCATAGTTTTCAGCAGAAATACTACATCATGTTCAGCATTAGACTAAGTACTGTATGGCAGAAGATTATATTTATGTACATATGCTATGTTCAGTCTCAACATGTATTAAATATGTACATATCACTATCGCTAGTTCAGCATGCAGTATGTACAAATACTTTACCACTATTAGCCTCAGTATGTGAGACATGCAGATAGTATTACTAGTTGAGACCGTTGTATTGTTTGGGTTGGACTACCTAGCATCCATGACCGCCCCAGGGTTGATAGCTGTATCGACTCGTCCGCCAGAGGACGAGGATACGTCGCTCTATGGAGTGACATGCCGTCCCAAATGCCAGTTTTCCCCATATTATGCCTTGGTCGGCTTTTACACACCCCTGTCGAGCGGATACGCCCGGGTGTTGATTCAGGAGTCCTCCGGACTCAGATGCAGTTATAGTCAGGGGCTCAGCGAGCCCAAGTGCCTACCCAGGGGATCGGCAGGATGCTTACGGGGTTTATAGGAGATGGGATGACCGGGGTAGGGGTGTAGACTCTGTGCTGGTTGTACCTCCCGGCTTATGGGGGGCCGGGTAAGGTTTGTGTATGCTATGTTATGCTATGCCATGTTATGATAGATACGAGTAGATCAGCAGTAGAACAATACGTCTCCAAGTACGACTCCTACTCCTTCAAGTATAATTAAGAAAAGGTATGACTTATATTATCAGACAGTTAATCTATTTCTTCCTACTTCATTTTCAGCAGTTATGTTATGGATTTCAGATATTTCTTTCAGTTATTGCTTTACATACTCAGTACCAGCGGTACTGACGCCCGGTGGGGCGCTGCATTACTTGCCTGCAGGTACTCATAGACGAGCAGGCGATACCACGTGATTCCTGTCAGCGATTGAGTATTCAGCTCCTGTCATCCGGAGACTGAATTCCAGAGGTGTATTTCATTTTCTTTTATAGTATAATACGGGTAGGTCGGGGCCCTGTCCCGATCATTTCTATTGCTATTCCTAGAGGCTTGCAGTCTGTATATATTTCCCTGTGGTCAGATGAGCCGGTCGTGTGAGGCCGTGCAGTTGTTTAGCTGTTAGTACTTCTGTTTCTTTCATGTTGGCCGTGTGGGGCCATAGCTTGACAATAGTGGTGACCTTGCCGGTCACGTAGCTTTCTAATATTCTATGATTAAGTTACAGATAACTAGACAGCATGGTGGCCTTGTCGGCCCGCATAGGTTTCCCTATATCGGCATGTTTCTGGTCAGCTGTTAGTGCAGGTACAGGAGGCTATAGGCCAATGGGCCGGAGGCTGTGTTTACAACCGTTATATAGCCCTTTGTTTTCAGAAATGTGAGTTAGAGCCAGCCAGGCACCAGATGTGCCCAGGCTCAGCAGTCCAGCAGTTCAAGTCTTAGTAGGGCACCAGGTGCCAGTCATACCCCCCAAGGCGGGGTGTGACAACTATCCATTCACTAAAACATATTTGTATATAATATGGTATTCTCTTATGAAAATATGATGTTATTTTTCATGTTATTCTTTTTAAAAAAATAAATATTTCATCGGCAAAACGAAAGTGTTTAAATTTGATAGAGATTTAGGTTGCCAATTTGTATATATTTGCATTTTTTTTTAAGTTTTTTTTACCTAAAGAATATAAATCAAGTTGCGAGAAAATATGTATGTATTGCGTATATAAATTGATTCCATCTATATATATATATGTAAATTACTTTTTCAACCAATAATTATATGAATTATGTTTATGGTCGAATATATGCTTCCAAATTTTACGTGATATATATTTAGTTTATAATATGATAAGTTTTAATGTTATAACGTAAAGTGTGTAAAAGTTGATAGAGATTTAGATTATTAAGAAAGCTTAAAAATTAGTAGAGATTTAGAGTATTAAGGAGTTTTAGGGAAGAAGGAGTTATGGAGAAGAAGAGGATTAGATTATTAAGGAAACTAGATAATATTAGGAAAGAGAAAAATATATTTTTGATAAGTATGATAAAGTAGAATGATTACTTTCTATTGATAAATGTGCTATAAAATAGAAAGTTTAACAACTAATTTGGAATTAATAACATTTATTAAAAATTATTTATTATATTTAAATATAAAATTTAGTAGTTTTGTAAATAATTTGTTAGTTTGATAAATAAAAAAGACTATTGATATATATTGTAATTAAATATCTTATATTATTATTTTATGTAACTTTTCCTTTTAAATAATTGATGACATTTTTCTATAGTTTATAATGCCTAATTGCATGCTTAAATAGCTGATGATGAATGCTAAACATAAAATTAGTTCCCTATTATCCCTTTTTTACATTCTATATTTTTTAAAGTAAAATTTTCAATCCCATACCACCAGGCACCAATGGAGAAGCTGAGAAATAAGATGGAGATTTACCAGGCTGAGCCCAATAACTTCCCCTCTAATTAAGGGCATTCCCCTGGTCGTTTGTTTGTGCAGGTATTAGTAATGTTTAGTTATTTATGTGTTAATTATTTTATTTTTTTATATTTGATATAAAATAATATAGAGATTTATTCATAATTTATATGTGTATTAATTATATGAAAAAGAAAAATATGAATCAAACATTGTTAGCAATGCTATTTTTATGTGGAAAAGAGAAAATCATTCAAATATTGTATACCTTATGCTCAATTCTATGTGAAAATTATTTCTCTTCATTTTTATACATATAAAGTTATATTAATTTTAATATATGAATAAGTCTTTTCTGACCGATAACCGAACAATCCCAAAAATTTAAAGGTACTTGTTAAAAAAAAAAGGGTTTACTATCACTTTTCGATTCCATCTTTGAAAGATAGTTAATTAGTAGCATGAACTTGTTCCTTGGGGCATAACTTTATTTTTAGATAATTATGCCTTAGGGAATTCACACAATAAACTTATGCCTTAGCATAACTTGTATCTTGAGGCATAAATTAAGTAGCATGAACTTATGATTTCTGGGGCTAATATGTGGCTGACGATTTTTTTTTTTACATTATAGGTAAATACGTCTTATGAACTACATAACACTTAACTTATATCTCAAGACAAGCATTCTCTAAACAAAATTTGTCTAGAAAAATTAAGTCATAATTAAGAATATTTTAGATAATAAAATTTTATAAATGAGCAATAGGAATAAAAATTAAAGACTATCAATTTAATAGACAAAAGTTAAAAAGGGAAAATAACATAACTATATATATTTAGAGTAATAATTACAAAATATACCAACATTTTATAAAAATAATAAAAAAATATTTACAAATATATCAGATTAGGTAAAACTAAAAAAAAAGGTAAAATTATTATCCCATAAATTAGGGTAGTCTACCTAATTGTCTACATGTCTTCCTTGATTTGTGTTCTTTTAATTATAAAAATAATTAAATATCTAATTTACACCACATTAATATCTAAACACAATTTTTTTTTTCTTTCTCAAATAATTCAAATCATTCTTGATATTCATTCAATAAATTTCTCCAAGATCTTTGGCTTTCTCTGTCCATAAATTTCTTGTAAATTTCTTTCCGTATTTTTTCTATACACATTTTTTTCTTTTTTTTTTAATGCAAAATTGATACACTAAAATCATTTCGTATATAACCTGTTATTAAAAAATTAAGTAACCCGATTTGCATTGTCATATTTTATATCCAATCCATACACTAAAATAAGTATAAATTTCTTACATTAGAGAATTGAAGATATACTAGTTTCTATTCAAAATTTCAGACAAAAAAAAGCACTTAGACTAATTGGATATATTACATTTTATGCACAATGCATTCACTAAAACATGTTTGTATATAATATGGTATTCTCTTATGAAAATATGATGTTATTTTTCATGTTATTCTTTTTAAAAAATAAATATTTCGTCGGCAGAACGAAAGTGTTTAAATTTGATAGAGATTTAGGTTGCCAATTTATATATATTTGCATTTTTAAAGTTGTTTTACCTAAAGAATATAAATCAATTTGTGAAAAAATATGTATGTATTGTGTATATAAATTGGTTCCATCTATATATATGTAAATTACTTTTCCAACCAATAATTATATGAATTATGTTTATGGTCGAATATATGCTTCCAAATTTTACGTGATTTATATTTAGTTTATAATATGATAATTTTTAATGTTATAGTGTAACTGTTTAAAAGTTGGTAAAGATTTAGAGTATTAAGAAAACTTAAAAATTAGTAAAGATTTAGAGTTTTTAAGGAGTTTTAGGGAAGAAGGAACTACCAGATTTGGTTTTAAAAAAATAAAGTATGGTTATGAAAAATTATTACTCCTAATTTGTAGATATCTATGCTAAGAAAAAGTGAAAAATTACTATTATATCTATTTATTACTTTTTAAAACATATGTATATCTAATCCACACCATAATTGATTCCTAACCAAACTTGACAACTTTTTTCTTTCTCAACAAGAAAATCAAAAATTATATGTTTTATAATGCGCGATTTCAATTTTTTTCTGCGCGGTCGCGCAAAGGCTTCTTTACTGTTGATACTTGATACTTACTGTCATAACTGAGTGTTTTCAATTTATTCTGCGCGATCGCACAGTTTATTTAAAATGAGCTAATTAATTTTTTTTGTCCTCTTTTATAAATATTTATTTATAACTAATATGTATACAACCTAGCTATCAATAAATCAACAAATCAAAAAATAAATAACTTATCAACATAAATCAACATTATATAAATCCAAAAAATATACCAACATATAAACATACGACAAAAAAAATTTAAAAGAACATATATAAAAACACTTAAAATCTATTTCTAAACGTATATAAATCCAACTGTAAATCAAATAAATAAAAGTGACAGTTAACAACTTTAAAATAAAAAAATTTAACCATAATCTATACCACCAATATATAAACAACTTGTCAACTAATAAATCAAGAAATAAAATATGGCTTCATAAAAATAGAACTTATTCCGAAAAAAATAATGTATTACCAATTTCTAACCATTTTGCAAATATTTGAGAGATGTTAGTGGTTAAATGAAAAGACCAGTTTCTAAAAATATTTAATACCAACTTCTAAATAAATTATAAATTCAAACTATAATAAGTTATCACATATGACAATAAACAACTCAAAAATAACTTTTTAATAAATAAGATATAGCAATATGTAAATAAATTATCAACTATTAAACCAACAAGGAAATACGAATGGATAAATATGCAATAAAGCAAATGATATTTGAGAAAAAAAAATGAAAACATTTTAGATTTTAACCAAAATGACAGTTAACTTAAAATGTAAAATTTTAACCATAATCTATATCAAGTTTCAGTTATATTAAGATGAGTATTGTGAAATAAAATAAATTAGTTTATGAGAGAAAAGAATCACGTAATTAAATTTTAAAAATAAATATGATAATTATTACTCCTAATCTTAATAAAACTTATAATTAAAAGTAATATTAATATTTTATGTAATTTTCTCAATTAAAAACCATACAAATGGAGAGGAAAAAACACACACACAGAGATTCCCATACAAACACTTAGAAAGCATGTACAAGAAAACTAACCAATGAGTAGGGATGTTGGTTTTGCTCAACAAAAGAAAGAAAAAAAAAGACGATCACATTAATTTATTCAATTTTTTCAGTTTTTTCTTTTAAAAATATATGTGACGATAACGAGCATATATTAAAGTGATTATATTTTAATATAACTGTATCAAGTCAATTACTGGTCAAGAGAAGAAGAAATTATATATGTAATCAAATTGAATCGCCAGAAAATTATATATATTGTCCTAGAATTAAAACTTCTAACATTAAATTTTCTTATTTTTTTCAAAAGAATAAGGAATTATTATTTATCAAGATATATTAATGATAACTAAATTAAATAATGATGATTAATTAAAGAATTCAAGTTATTTTTAGCATGAAATAAATTCTTGGACTTAACAATATAAAGATCAGTACAAATCTATATATATTACAAAGTAAAGTAATAGAAAAATGAGGTGGTACCTTTCATAGGTTAGGATTTGTATTTATTTATTTATTTATTTTTCATTTTTTTGACCTTTTTCTCTTATATTTCTCTTAAAATATTTGCTGAAAATTTTATTTTATAACTCGCACCTCTTTATTTTCATAACCTATATCTTTAATAATCTCAATAACTCACAAACCTTTCATTTCATAACCTCCAATTATTTAATTTATAAATTTTATGATAATTTATATTGTCTTCTCCATGTATATTTATATAAATAAATTTGAAAGCAAAAATTATTCACATATTCACATTGTTTAATTTGTTGGTAGAATTTTTTTTGAGATGAATATAATTTCATATCTATTAGAACATATAGATAATATTGATAGACGCTAGGGTTTTTGCATGTGCACTACAATGGGGAAGGGAACAAGAAGTTTCAGGAAGAGGAGGAACAAGACACACACGCTATGTGTGAGATGCAGTCGCCGCAGCTTCCATCTCCAGAAGAGCAAGGATATTTTGTGAAAACTTATTTCTGGCGTTTGATATCCAGTCAAAATTAGAAGTATTTAAATTTTAGAAATGTCTTGTAGAAATTAACATTCTGATACAAATAGATTTTATTTTATAGTCTGCTTTTCAAATATTTAAAAAGATAATATTAATGTGGAAGCTACGGTCTTCGTCGTATTTTAATATTTTTCTCTATTATATTGTACCTAACTCCGCTTTTGTTCTATATAACCCCATTTTATATAATTTTTTGTTTGGTTGGTTGTAGTAAGGAGACCTCATCCTTACCAATATTTAGATCTTCTTTTCTTTAATATAACGACAAAAAGTGTAGAAATTTGTGCTTTAATATCTTTTTTCGTATAAGTTAAATTTCATATAATATCCCAACTCCAACATAAGCTTAGAAGATTTAGTCGTTTAAAAATTATTTTTTGTGTGTGTCATGCCTTAACATGAAACAACTTATGTATGAATTTTTGATTTTATTAATTTTTTATATGTTAAGTCTAAGACTATTTTTTGGGTTCAATTTTCTAACTATTTTCTCTCTCTTCTTTTTAATTGTCTTTTCCAACCATACAAGTCATAATTTTTATTTTAAAAAATGAACATATGTGAACGTGAAAAAGAAAAACAAAAAAGATGAAGAAGATAGTAAATGACAAATACAATATGAAAAAATCAAAGTTCAACTACATACCAAAGTACTTTGTTAGTGTATAGTACATACAAACATGTTCATCAACTTTTATAGTTCCCTCTCAACTTCATATGCACTCCACCTAAAATTAAACTTAATTATGCTAACCGAAAATACTATTTTGTCATTGTATCAATGTTTCATTCCAACTCAGAAACAAATTTAAATTTGAAAATTTATTTTATAAGTAAAGAAGAATTTTTCTTTTAGATAAACTTTCAAATTGAAATCATTATTTGTATTAATTGTTGGCAGACGTTTTTTTTAAAGGAAGAGAAGGGACTATTAAGTTTTTTTTTTAAATCAAAATTTATTTTAACTCTTTTAATTATATTAAATATGAAATGTTAAGAAATTAAAAAGTCATTTCTTTAAACTTTTTTAATGTAAAATTTAATTTGTCTTTATTTTCAATGCTCCAGCAACTTTTTATATCATAATAAAATAATGATAAAATATTAATCCTATAATTTTTATTGCAGAAAATCATTTTTTATTAATCTAACATTTATTTATGATTATTTAAGTTCAACAGATTCTTTATAGCATGAATGCCATATTTATTCTAACAGATGAGTTAACACTTTTTAAAGGTCAAGAAAATATTCATTTTTTTCTTTTTTGTTTTAGTTTTTTTTTTCATTTATCATAAAATTTAAAAACTCATCTACAAAACTCACACCTTTTTTATCCTCATAATTCTATATTTTTAATAATCCAAATAATGCTTATATTTTACTCTTTCATAACTCTTAAATATTAATGTATAAATTTATGATAGTTTATTGTTTTCCTCCATAAATATTTACATAAATTTACATATAAGATAAACACTATAAGAAATGTCTTATTTTAGTGATACTTTTTGTGATGATTACTTTATCTGTATTATTATTGTTATAAGGTCAATATATTTTACATCTTTGTCTAGGTAAATATTCAATTTTCTTTTAAGAACATAATTATCAAAGTCATATTCAATTCAGTTGTGTAAAATGACTATCTTCAAGGCATAACTTATCAAATTCTCATATTAACTGACAAGTAATCACAATAACATTTCGAATACTATCGCAATAAAAAGATAACAATACACAAGAAATTTTATGTAGTAAATGTTAACAAAATTTTCTGCCAATAATTTTTTCTTTTTTTTAGATTTATGAGTAATATTTTGTCAAGGATTATTTTAATCACTTTGCCATGAAATTTTAATTTATTTAGCGAGACTTTTAAAAAATATATATATTAAAGAATAATTAAAATTCAAAATGTTGAAATTAAAGTTCGAACTAAGCCACTTAAATAATTGACTATTCCTTTGAAACTGTTAGTAATTCATCAATACATGAGTTTTAGCATCAAATAATCTCTTTAATTTAAGGATACATGTATTTTTATTTTTATTTTAATATTTGAGCATACATGGTCCTTTAAGTTTGTTAAATTGGATACTTCTAACACAATTATTACAATATTTAGACTTAAACTTTATTTAGTTATAATATCATATGTTCTCTAAGTGAATGGTCTGAAAAGCACAATTGATATTTTCTAAAATTTTAAAAAATTACACTTTAAAAAGTACATTACATCTTAATTAATGATATATTTATGTTGCAACTAATCTCTTGATTAGAACTATTTATATATTTTTAAAATAATTAGATATTTTAATATTAAACGAGGAATATTAAATTAGTTATTTAATATAAAATAATTTTTAGTACATATAAACTATAGTTGGTTTCTCTTATAAGATTTCAAGATTTTTATTTAGATTTTTTGTTGTCTTTCTCTTATTTTTATTTATTTTTTTGTTTAAATAAATAAAAGAACACTATTTGATGTTATTTTAACTTTTGAAAATTTATTTTCCCAAATACATATAGATTAAAGTTATAAATTTATTTATTTATTTAGATCATCTTTTGAAAGAAAAACTAATAATATTATTAAATATCACAAAATATATTTTGTGATTATTTTAATATTTAAATAATAAAAAAATTTAGATCATAACTTTAAAAAAAATTAAAATTTTATGAAACGCTAACAAATTAACTAGTGAAACCACAAAATAAAGACAGAATTGGATAACTGCAAAAGCAAGCACCTAAACTACGAATCAATAGAGCAAACATTAATATACTGTAGATTTTTTTAAAACAATAAATTTTTTTTTTATATATATATATACTCACACACAGAGACAAAAAATAATTATAAATTTTAAATAGGTATCTGTATAATCAGCTGGTTCAATTTTTTTTTATTATTTCTTGCCTAAAATTAAAATCAAAATTTATCCATTTTTAAAATTAAAAATCAAAAGCAAAATCAAATCAAACAAAATCAGTGAAGGCGTCTCTATATCTAACCCGAGCACATATTTACACATTCGTGATTCAATATAATCAAAAACACGTAAAGTAAAGAAGATTTATATACTCGCGATAATATAAAAAAGAAGAAGGGGTTAATTTTGACTAAGCGTAAAGCACGTATAGACTATAAATCAAATTTTAAAATTTTTAATTTTATTTATTATTATTTTTTACCTATAAATAACCATTTTTCTTTCATTGGCTAGTAACCTAATAAGATTGATCTATTTGGATCAAAGACATTATGAAGTAAACCCCTTATGCATTGTTATTAGTCATCTTAAAATAGTATCATTTTTTTTTCTTTTACTTCAATTTAATTTATTTTTTTTAAAAAAAAAAACAACAAACTTGTGGGCGGCCAACGTAAATGTCGTCCACTCTGTCAACACGTGCTAGGCCAATGTATTCAACTTAGAAAAAACTTGTATCCAATCACATCTTTGTTTTCTGTTTTTAATCAGGCATCCAATCAGATCTATTAGAAAAGTAAAATTACATTTTTGTACTATTTATTTATTTAATTAAAAAAAAACGATTACAAATTCACGTACGAATTCTTCATAGCTCAATTAATTAATTAATTAAAATTTTATTTTATTAATAAAAAATTAATTCTACCCATGTAATAGAAAAAGAAATTCACCTACGCGATTCTATGATTTAATTATAGTCAACTCCAATTGAAATCTAAATAAATAAAAATGAATTATCATTTATTTGAAGACATTAGTGATATTTTTAATTTGAGCGTACTTTTAAAAAATTTATTCATTTCTAAAAAAAAATATTTATATTTATTTATCTCTAATAAATATTTTTTAAAAAATATAATTTTTTAATATTTTTTTAATTATATAAAAACTGAGAAACGCCGAGTATACACAAGTTATAGTGGGATTCTGACAAATAATACATGTCTTTTTGTGCCAAAGTTTTTGTTTTTTGTATGCTTGTGGCCACTTGTTACCACTAATTATTACTATTAAATAAATTAATAATGACCATTTATTTTATTGTGATAGGCAAGCAATACAAGTGACGACCTTCATTTTGTCTTTCAATTGTGAGAATATTTTTTATCAATCATAAATAAGAAAAAGTCTAAAATAATCCTTTTTGTTTGAGTTTAGATTTAAAATCATCCTTATTATTTCACATTGAACATTAATAATCCTTGTTGTTATCAAATTAGCGCACTTTTTAATTATTAACTTTTATGAGATTTCCTTAATCACAAATCTTCTTTTGGTTGTTCATATTATGTAGTAGTATTTGTTTTTTTAATGGATTCATATAATTTATTAGTTTGTATTGATTAAATAATGATTTTAGAGATAGGTGATTTTTTTCAAAATAAAATTCTAAAAACACAATAAATTACAGAAGCTAAAACTAATACTTTTTCCGTCTCAAAATAAATGATGTTTTTAGTTAGAGCACACCCCTTAAGAAAATTACTCATTCTTAAAAAGAAAAAAATATTTTTACCCACTTATTCCTAATAAATATATTGAAAAAGATGTAACTTTTATATATTTTTTTAATTATGTAAAACTCTCTCTATTTAAATAAGGGTAAAATTGAAAAAACATCATTAATGTCTTTTTGATTATGTTAAACACCACTTATTTTGAAATAAAATTATAAAATTAAAATACCACTTATTTTAAAGGGAGGGAGTACTAAACTACACAACTTGTTTATAAGGGCCCGTTTGTCATGCCAGATGAAATCATGATATGAAATCATATGAGATGAAGTTGAAGTTCTGTTTGGACATGCAATTTGAATTTCTTAAGTTATATTTTTTTCTCATGAACATATAAATCCCATAAGTTGTGAAAACTATCAAAATTTCTCCAATTCTTATACAATCTTACCAAATAAGTAAAAATTCATAACAACATTTATTGATCGAACTTTAGTTCAATAAAAAGTAAAATTGAACATGAGTTGTAGTGTACTACTCTTTAATATAATCCTCCCACATTGTACGAACGATCTCCTCACGTTGAGCATGCATTTCTCGATTAGATGACCGAGAAGACGAACCAACACTATTACTTTGAGTCGTTTGTTGGTATATATAAAATGGTGAGATTTTTTTATAAAATATAAACTTATGAGTCAAATTTTATATTTAAAAAAGTCCATCTGATAATTTAAAATCATGAGATAAAATCGCATATCCAAATACTAATTTCATCATATAATTTTAAATCACAAAATAAAATCACATATCCAAACTTCTATTAAATCAAAACACGAGTATTGATTTGTAAAATTCTTTCTTTTTATATATATATTATTTGAAAAAGTCTGCAGCTTCATTTTGACAATAAAAAAAGCATGCTTTATTTGGTATGGAAAATTGGAGCTCTATGAAACAAATGTCATGTGAGGTTTATTTTCACCGTTTAAAAAAAGTATAACAAATGTCGGAGGAAGGATTAAAAGTGGATCAATTTAACAAATAATAAGAATTATTAGGGTAATGTGTTAAAAAGTAGGGATGATTTTTAATTTAAATCTAAATATAAAGGACAATTTTGAGCTTTTTCTCATCATAAATTAAATTGTCTGAATTAACATTACGCACAAACCAATCTACTTAATTATTTTTACTATCGTATTATCATGAGTTGCTCATTCGCATTAAGATATGTACTATTATAATTAACCCAAAAAAAGATAATATTTTTTTGAAGGAAAATTCGAATCCTCATTACTAGCTTTATTGCACTCCTTTAAGAAGTAATAGGTGATCAAAAATATTATTGATATTAAAATAATATTCCTTCATTTTGATTTATTTGATGTAGTTTGATTAGACACATAATTTAAAAAATATAAAAAAACTTTTGAAACTTAAGGTCTAAAACAAGTGATAGATATTTGTGTAACTATAAATCATTTTATTTAGGGTGAATCGAGTTTTTTGGTGTTAAATTATTACTAAATATAGAAATATATCATTCTTTTTGGAACTGATTAAAAAATAGTGTGTTACATAAATTGGAACATAGGGAGTAAATAATTTCTCGCGACATATAGATTTATATTTTTGGGGTATAATATTCCACAAGTTATGTTGTAAAAGACATAACAAGTTATGTCATACTGCATAATGTCACTCCTATAGAACTTATGACATGCGAGGAAAAAATTTAGTTTCAGAACCCACAAGTTATGTAAAAGACATAACAAGTTATGTAAAAGATATAACAAGTTATGTCATATTGTAGAACTTAATTTCTACTGAACTTATATTGAGCGAATGAAAAATTTAATTTCAAAATTCACAAGTTATGCCGTAAAAGACATACTTAATTACTACAAAACTTATACTAAATGAGACAAAAGTTCTCTAAACTTATGTCGAGCGAATTTGGTCATAGAAATGCTACACAACTTATGTCACTTAACTTAATTATTACAGAACTTATGCCGAATGAGATAAAACTTCTCTATACTTATATTAGGTCACAGATAAAAATATTTTAATCTACAATTTTTTATTAAATGAATAATAAAAGTAAAAATAAAAAATAATAATAATTAAAGATAAAAATTAAAGATCATGATAAAAATAACTCGTGCAAAAACTTGACCACTATCGGAGCTCCAAATAGTAAATCCAAAATAGGGGCAATCCCTATAAAAACTTAATCACTATTGCCGCTCAAAATAGTAAATCCAAACTATTATCTAATTCTAATTTGATAATCTCAACTGTTGCCTAATTTGATAATCTAATTGCAAACAATTATATGCCGTGTAGTGTCACGCATCTAATAATTTCCCAGAGCAATCCATCACAATAACCATAGACCTGGACGCATAGAATCTAGCGCCATTTCACTCCGTTATTACCGTTCCACTTCCACTCCTCCATTACACCACACCAACAATTTCGGAAACCGCCGATTCCCTCAGCTGATCGTGGCGGAGCTCACGGCGGCTCTCCTCCGTAATACAGATCTGCTGTACTATCTCTTCTCTCTACATTATCAACTCCTCCATTTGCTTTTTGTTTTTTGTTTTTCTTTTTTTTTCAAAAGAAACACTTCGATTTGACTTGAACAGTACGTTCTGTAGTCAAATAGTCAAGCAAAAAATAGTCACTATCATCAACTGCTTTTTCTAAAGTTGTAATGCCGTATTAGGTAGTACAATGGAATATATAAAAACAGCGAAAAAGCTAAAGTAACGAATTTCGATTGAAGTATTATTAGAGAGTAACACTTGTCTGTGCGAGTGATTTCTCGATCTGTAAATGAGATTAGCGTAGGATTTTGAAAAGCAGCCGTATTTGAATAGTTGAAGAGTTATGGAGGAGTACATTAAGGAGAATTATGGAGAAGTAAAACCGAAGAATTCATCGGAGGAAGCACTTCAGAGATGGAGGAAGCTGTGTTGGCTCGTCAAAAATCCGAAACGTAGGTTCAGATTCACAGCGAACCTCTCCAAACGCTTTGAAGCTCGCGCCATCCAGCGATCCAATCAGGTTTACAATCTCTTTCTTCGTTTGAAATCAGAAGTAGAAATATCTGTGCAATTATTGGTTATTATCACACAATATCTTCTCTGCTTTAGTTGACTTTTTCGTCTCATATCTTGGTTTACAATTTTTCCCTGACAAAGAAAGTTAATCGAACAGCGATATTTTGCGAGAAGATTTTCTCTCTGTCTCGTGTAACTTCTAGGATCTATAGAGGAAATGCTATGTTTAAACTGATACTTCGCTTCGGTGTTTCCATACGTACAAGCTCGCTATAGCTGCAACCAGTTGAAGCAGCAAAATAGAGCAAATGAATATAGAGGATTCGTAGTTGATAGTTGTATATATTTAGCTAATGGAGAGAAAAATCCTGATAATAAAAATGTAGTTTAGACTTTGGAGTAGAAGTTCCTCTAATATCTCTCAAAGAATGTGCTGGTTCTAGTTTCTTGTCGGCATTCTTCCTCCCTAATTCTCCTTAACAAGTTGGGATCACATTTTTTCTTTAAGTGTCATCTCGTTAACTTTATACTGAATCATTGAAGTTGGCTATCTCGTGGGTGTAAATTTCTAGCATTTCAAGCAGTGTTGCTCTATTGTGCTCAAGTAAATATTTTCTCTAAAATAAGGAAAGATGTATACTGCACGGTATCTTTTTGACTCCAGAGAGCTTGTTTCTCTGTTCTTATTTCTGAAAATGTGTATAATCTGCATTTGACCACTGTAGGAGAAACTGAGAGTCGCAGTTCTGGTTTCACAAGCTGCACTTAGCTTTATTCAAGGTACATAATTGCGTATTTCAATGAAACCAGCTTCCAGTATTTAAATTTCCTCTTTAACTGATGTTCGTTCAACTGAATATTTTCAGGAGTAAGTTACACTGTCCCGGAGGAAGTGAAAGATGCTGGTTTTCAAATATGTGCTGATGAGCTAGGATCAATAGTCGAGGGGCACAATTTGAGGAAACTGAAAGTTCATGGTGCGGTTGAGGGTATTGCAAAAAAGCTATCAACATCAACCACCAATGGTATTTGTACTTCTGCTGATTTGCTTAGCCGGCGAAAAGAAATATATGGAGTCAATAAGTTTATTGAGAGCCCACCAAGGGGCTTCTGGATTTTTGTATGGGAAGCGCTTCAAGATACAACCCTCATGATACTTGCTGTTTGTGCTTTTGTGTCTTTGTTTGTTGGCATAATGACTGAAGGATGGCCAAAGGGTGCACATGATGGTCTTGGTATTGTTGCAAGTATCCTGCTGGTTGTATTTGTTACTGCTACAAGCGACTATAGACAGTCTTTACAGTTTAAGGATTTAGATAAAGAGAAGAAAAAGATTACAGTTCAGGTCACTAGAAATGGCTACAGGCAAAAAATATCAATATATGATTTACTTCCTGGTGATATTGTTCATCTTGCTATTGGGGATCAGGTACCAGCCGATGGACTCTTCCTCTCTGGATTTTCTTTGTTGATAGATGAGTCAAGTTTAACAGGAGAGAGTGAACCCGTTAACGTGACTGCTGAAAATCCTTTTCTCCTCTCTGGAACCAAAGTTCGTGATGGCTCGTGTAAGATGCTTGTCACTACTGTTGGGATGAGAACCCAATGGGGTAAACTGATGGCTACTCTTAGTGAAGGAGGAGATGATGAGACCCCATTGCAGGTTAAACTGAACGGGGTGGCAACTATTATTGGTAAAATAGGTTTGTTTTTTGCTGTCATCACATTTGCTGTCTTGGTGCAAGGCTTATATAGCCGCAAACTAGGGGAAGGGTCCCAATGGAGCTGGTCTATGGATGATGCCCAAGAAATGCTGGAATACTTTGCTATTGCAGTTACTATTGTTGTGGTTGCTGTTCCTGAGGGGCTTCCTTTAGCCGTGACACTGAGTCTGGCATTTGCTATGAAGAAGATGATGAAAGATAAGGCACTTGTGCGACATTTAGCTGCTTGTGAGACAATGGGTTCTGCAACTACCATCTGTAGTGACAAGACTGGGACACTAACGACTAATCATATGACAGTTGTAAAAGCATGCATTTGCGGTAAAATCATAGAAACTGGAAGCTCTAAGGATGGTTCTAGTTTCTGCTCTGAAGTTTCTAATTCTGCAATGAGAATACTAACCCAGTCTATATTCAATAATACTGGGGGAGAAATAGTTACGAGTGAAGATGGAAAAACTGAAATCCTGGGAACACCGACTGAAACTGCTCTTTTGGAGTTTGGTCTTTTGCTTGGAGGGGATTTCCAGGATGAGCGTCAATCATCTAGACTTGTAAAGGTTGAGCCATTCAATTCAACGAAGAAGAGAATGGGTGTAGTTATAGAACTTCCCGGAAAAGGTCTCCGTGCACACTGTAAAGGAGCATCTGAAATAATTTTGGCTTCATGTGACAGTGCCCTAAACTCTAGCGGTGAGATTGTTCCCCTAGATGAAGCTTCAATTAACCATCTGAAAGATACAATTGACCTGTTTGCTAATGAAGCTCTTCGAACTTTGTGCCTTGCCTACAAGGACATCAGTGATGAGTATCCTGCTGAAAATCCTATCCCCTTTGAGGGATATACCTGCATAGGAATTGTAGGAATAAAAGATCCCGTTCGGCCTGGTGTCAAGGAGTCTGTCGCAATTTGTAAATCAGCTGGAATCACTGTGAGAATGGTCACTGGAGACAACATAAATACTGCTAAGGCAATTGCTAGAGAATGTGGAATTCTGACTGATGATGGTATTGCAATCGATGGTCCAGTATTTAGGATGAAGAGTGAGGCCGAGCTGCAAGAAATTATTCCAAAGTTACAGGTGCCTTCAGAAATAATTATTTCACTTGGCTGTATGCATATGTTCTTTCCAGTATTGCATTTTCGAGTTGTTGATCTCGGATTGCATTTTCACTTCTCCTATCAAATAAAGAAATTTTGTTTTATATTCATGCACTTGATGATCTTCTAGTATTTTTTTACTTTTTATATTTGTTTTTATCCCTATTATTATTTCATATTGTGTTGGCCTGAGATAGGTTGGATGGACCAAAAAATGGCTTAAAAGATATTCTATTTCTAAAAAAAATAATAAAAGAACTCCTTATCTTTCTCCTTCCCTTTTTTCCGAAGAAGGGTGGGATCCGAATTTAATGATCCATTGATGCACGATCTTTAAATTCACCCAATTGGTGGTCCAATTTGGTGATTTCAAGTTTTTGTATTCCATAAAACATTCATAATCATAAAAAAGAAAAGGTTCAGCGCAATTATCAGGGGCGCGCTCTACCGTTGAGCTAATAGCCCGTGTTGCGAGTCTGCCACTGGGGTCCACCGTGGCTAGTGACGATTCATATATCTGACCCCAACTTGTTTGGAAAGAGGGTTAGTTGTTGTTGTTGTTCATGCACAGCAAGCTGATTATCTTAATCTGAGGTCGTTTTTGTGGATTGTCTAGCTTTCTTACTGGTCTTTCTTATCTCATTTGTTTGCTTGCTGCTGCTGATTGGGTGACAGAGAGATATTAATATCTTCTTCATCTACTTGCTTAGGTGATGGCACGTTCTTCTCCAATGGATAAACATACGCTAGTGAAACATTTACGTACAACCTTCCAAGAAGTTGTTGCAGTGACTGGAGACGGCACTAATGATGCTCCGGCCCTTCATGAAGCAGATATAGGTCTTGCTATGGGCATTGCTGGGACCGAGGTGATATTTAATTACTGTTGTAGTATGAATTATCTTCTCAAGTGTGGTTTGACTGTGGGAACTTGCTGATTTTTCAAACAATGCAATCTTGAGAGCACCACCCACTATTTCAGCTGCAAATTATCCAATGTGAAAAGTACTTGTATCGAGTGTATGTTAATTGAATAAAACATTAGAAGGGAGATTATTGTGAAAGCAATGTTTCTTAGCTACGGAACTGTAGCAATTAGTAATATCAGACACTTTTAAACATTATTTTTTCTTTGAATGGATAATTGTCTGTCAAAGAGGGTGAGTTCATTCTAATTTGCTGTTGAGTCCAAGCATAATTTGTGGCATTCTACTCCATTTAAAATTGCACTTTCCCTTGATTGATTTAATCTGAAGTATTTCCCTTAAAAACCTTAAGCTGTTTATGTACAAATATTTGACGTGGTATCTTCACTCTAGAAGAAACTACTAGTAAAATGACTAATTAGTTAACCATGTTGAGGGTAACATTAGAATGTCTGACAGAAAATATTGACTTGCATCTACAATAACTGCATTTAAACCTGTCTGCTAGTCAAAGTAGATGATTAAAATGGGAAAGTAATGCTTACTTTGCTAACCCTAGCCTGTTCTCCCAAATAACGTAACTGTAAATTTTTCGGGAAGTTTATTTATGTTATTTGCCTTCACTCTTATTATAGAGATTAGTAGTGTGTATTTTGGGCCAAGGCATGCTTAATTTTGTCCTGTACTGTGAAGGAATTGTGACCATTTTCTGTTCACCAACCTAATGTTCCTTCACAAAGAATTTACTACAAAAATAAGAAGATTTGGCATGGCTCTACTTTCTTTTCTTCTGCTGCATGTTTATGGATTTTATCTCTCTTTATTGCTATGGAGATCATGACCCTTTTCTTCAACAACCTAACATTCCTTCACAAAGGATTTACTCTACCACAAAATAAGAAGTTTCGTCATGGTCCAAATTCTTTTATCTGCCAAGGGCTAATGGACTTCTCTCGTTTTATATCTTCCTTCTGTAAAGCCATAAGCTACTTAGCTTCTTTTTCTTTTAGAAGGTAAGATTTTATTGAAAAAGTACCAAGCTGGTAGAAAAGGAAACAGGATTCATACAAAGATCAAGCAGACCAGCTATTACTCTTTCCCTCTTAACAACTCCAGAAAATTCATGTAATTCCGTACTAACTAACAGATTGCTATTACACCAGAAAAACAGATTATGCAAACATTTAATCCTATGACCTTCAAAACATGCTTTGTTTCTCTCTAGCCATAAGGTACAAATGATGCAAAGTAGATGGTCTTCCAAATTTGCTTCAGTCTTCTGGGAATCCTTTGAAATTTCCAACTTCCTAATAAACTCCTTAAATATCTGGGCATTACCCATAAGATGCCACAAATGTTTAGAAATAGTTCCCAAAATTGTCTTGAGAAACTGCAGTAAGGAAATAGATGATCTACTGATTCCAGGTCATCTTCACATAAGTAGCATCTGTTGCACAAAGAAAAATCCTTCTTCTGCAGATTGTTTTGAGTTAAACGTGCTCCCCGGGTTGCAGTCCATCCCAAACAAGCTACCTTCACTGTTGCTTTTGTTTTCCAAATCATCTTTCAAGGCCAAGTATTATCCCAATTACCTGACTCATTTAACTGAAAAAAATGGCTGTTCATCTCAAAGAATCCACCTGACTCTGATCAAGCTGGACCGAGTTCAGTTGTTGGAAGTATCTGATAAAAGTCCTCTAGTTCCCAATCATTCAAATTCCTTCTAAAATTGATCTGCCAACCTGAATCTGAATGAAATTCAGCAATAGTACCACTCTTTAAACTATTTAAACTTTGCAATTAGATTTATTTATTTTTGGCAAGGAAAGCTTTGTAATTAGATTTGGCAGTTGTTTCTGTTAAACCATGAATTCGTTGGTTTAGGATCCTACTGATTTCTTCTACTATTTCTAGCTTAATAAAACTAAAGAGCTGCTACCTGTCATCACTGAGAGAGCACTTTGAGAAGCTGCAAAATTTTCATTCAGGAACTTGTTTGAACCTCCCATTTTCATCACTAAGATTTGTAGTGCCATACCTAGTATATTCTCTTTACCATTTGGATTTTGAAGTGAAAGTGATTTGTCATTTCATCTTGCTTTGTGTAGTAGGACATTGTGGAGATTTTATGTGGTTACTTGATGTTTATTTGTTTTCCTGGAGTCATCATGTTGTCTGTTTTTTTTTTTTCAGGTAGCTAAAGAGAGTGCTGATGTTATAATTTTAGATGATAATTTCTCAACAATTGTGACTGTTGCCAAATGGGGACGCTCAGTTTATGTGAATATTCAAAAGTTTGTTCAATTTCAGCTGACCGTAAATGTGGTTGCCTTGATTGTCAACTTTTCTTCAGCCTGTTTGACAGGTAGCATATCTTGGGCTCAGGATTATTTTTTACTACTTTTAACACATTTTCCCAGGAAGTCGTAATTTTGAGAGTCTTCTATACATTTTCAGGGAGTGCTCCACTTACTGCTGTTCAGCTTCTATGGGTCAACATGATCATGGACACACTGGGAGCTCTTGCACTAGCTACTGAACCTCCTAATGATGACTTGATGAAGCGGTCGCCTGTAGGAAGGAAGGGGAACTTCATTAGCAACGTCATGTGGAGGAACATTTTGGGACAATCCTTTTACCAATTTGTAGTCATATGGTACCTTCAAACTTCTGGCAAAGCTCTCTTTCATCTTGATGGCTCAGATGCTGACTTGATTCTGAACACAGTCATTTTCAACTCTTTTGTGTTCTGTCAGGTAATTACCATTTTGCCTTTTCAACGTATAATCTTTCACAACTTCCTAATGCTCCATAGCATATTTTATGATTCTTGAGTAGATTCACATCCTGTTGCTGTTGATTGATACTATATAATGAGTTAAAAACACAGCTATCTGCACTTCAGCGGATAAAAAACACAGATAGATTACTGCGAGTTTACCTGAAAGCTTTCTCAGTATTGTTATTTTGTTTCCCCAATGGAAAAAAAAGCATGTCATCTCAACTGCCACATTTAAATGCATCGAAGAGGTTGAAAACACCTGGTAGAACTTTTGCTATTCATCGGACTACACTAAATCCACAAGTAATACCTAAGTGTAATCTTTGTGTTCTCTTGCAGGTTTTCAATGAGATTAGCTCTAGAGATATGGAAAAGATAAACGTCTTCAATGGTATATTGAACAACTATGTTTTCGTTGCTGTCCTCAGCTTTACAGCTCTTTTCCAAATCATTATTGTTGAATTCCTTGGTACCTTTGCAAGCACGTATCCTCTTACATGGCACCAGTGGTTTACAAGTGTTGCAATTGGATTCCTGGGAATGCCGATTGCTGCTGCCATCAAGATGATCCCAGTAGGATCAAGTTGAATTCAAGTTGGAAGAACTAGTAAGCTACAGCTTGCTTGAACTTCACCCAAGGACATCGACTTGAATGTTTGCAGCTATAAATCAAAAGTGTTGAAGCTCAGAGACTTGAAGGTCGGAGATCTTTACATAGAAGTGTAGCAAGAGTTGGTCAATTTGATCAATTTCCAACAGCTTCTTATAACATTCGGAAAAATGGTTCTGAAGATACTGAAACTGCTTGTTGGTCCTTAAAACACCTTGAGGGAATTGAAATTCTGGATCAATGACCTGTGAAATACTTCTGAACATGCCATGGTTGTAATGATACCTTGATATGGTATGCTTCTGGTTGGTTTTGTTTCATTGCATCATCATATCAATATTTTGGGAACGATCATATTCCATTATCTCTTTTTGTTCGTTCTCCATTTATTTCAAACATTACTAGATCTTTATGTCGTTGGTTTGAGGTATCTGAAGTTACTACCTCTGTCAAGGGATTTTCCAATCTATATCTCACTCTGAAGTCTGAATGGTTACTATAGCAAGCATCATATGGCCCACTACTTTTGAAGTAAAAAATTGAACCCTTTCAACTACTGGGTGGTCAAACTGAAGCCCTATTACCTAATACTTATGTAGCATTTTCAAATTAATTCTTCCGTAAGTCTTTGCTCCAGCGAAATAACCAATCATAACAATTATGTGGAGTTCCGAGCTTAATGGGTAAAAATTTTGGTGAAAAATATCAAATAGGTAATTCCTACAGCAAATATACCAAGGGGGGTAAGACGTTGAACGCCTCATGTCCCATTTTTCTTCCGTTTAACCCCATCCGTTTATCTCCTCTCTTCTTTTTTTTTCACTTCTTTTGGGTCGTGGGAGACTCCGCACTCCACGTCCTCCATTTTTCTCATTCTTTTTCAATTTTTGTCCACGCCCACTGCCCACTTTTTTTATTTTCCAATTCTTCATTTAGGGCATGGCTGTTCCAGCGCGCTATTTCTCTTTTTTTTTTTTTCATTCTTTTTCAATTCTGGCCACTGCCCTCTCTCTCTTTTTTTTTTTCTTCAATTCTTTAGTTGAGGCGTGGCTGTTCCAGCACCCTATTTCTTTTTTTTTTTTCATTTTTATTTTAAAACGTGGGACGCCCAGCGTTCCACCTAAATTTTATTTATTTATTTTTTCTTTTATCATTCTCGGTTATGAGACGTCCTGCGCCCCATCTTATTTTTTTTCCCTTTCAAATGCAGGTCCCGTTAGTCGCTCGAAAAGGCAGCAGTCTAATTGCAACAACATTGATACCGTGTGTTATGGAGAATGCTGACTTGAGTATTGCTTTAGTTCACAAAATTATCAAACAAAAGCACCAGTATACTTTATGAAATTTTAACGGGACCTGCATTTGGAAGAGAGAAAAAAAATAAGGTGGGGCGCAGGACGTCTCACGATCAAGAATGATAAAAGAAAAAAATATAAAAAGATTTAGGTGGGGTGTTGGGCGTCCCACACTTTCAAACAAAAATTAAAAAAAAATAAATAAATAGGGTGCTGGAACAGCCACGTCTCAAATGAAGAATTGAAAAAAAAAAGAAGAGGGCAGTGGCCATAATTGAAAAAGAATGAAAAAAAAAAGAGAAATAGGGCGCTGAAAGAGCTACACCCTAAATGAAGAATTGGAAAATTAAATAAAATGGGCAGTGGTCGTGGATAAAAATTGAAAAAGAATGAAAAAAAAAGTGGTGGAACGCGGAATCACCCGCGACCCAGAAGAAGTGAAATAAAAAGAGAGGAGGTAAATAAACAGGATTAATGGAGGAAAAATGGGGTCTAAGGCGTCCAGCGCCTTACTCCCCTTGATATATTTGCTGTGGGAATTGCCTATTTGATGTTTTTCACCAAAATTTTTACCTATTAGGCTCGAAACTCCAATAATGTGCATGCTTTAGTTTAGGGTCCAAATTTACAAATTTGGACAGACACATGTTAATACTTGTGCTATCGACAACTTCGAGTATAGATTCGTGTGCTAAGGTTTCAAGAGATCTGCACGACGTTGACATGGTCCACTCTAATCAGTTGGGCAGTAGTTACTGACTTTTGAAACACGAGTCTCTTTGTCAGGTGGATGTGGTTTAATATTGTAGTATGAATATTATAGTATTTAGTATTGATTTAATTTTTTTGGGGTACTGGTACAGTATTCCGTATTTATTTTATCGAGTGTGAAGTTTATAATAATATATACAATCCATATATATTAAATTTAATATTATTAAAATATAAACTAATGTAGTAATACAAAACTACATCAAATTTAATTTAATGCTAATTAATATTTAATAGAGATTTTACCACTAAAAATAATCTTTTATCCAAAAGTACTAAATTTTCGAACAGTTTTGATCCTTTAGGCCTACTCCAAATATAATTACTCTACCATGATTGAAATATTCTTTTTGTGCAATTAATTAACGAAGGTAATTGTTAGTCTAATATAATTGAGATGTTTTTTGAAAAATTAAAGTTATAGTTCTTTATTGTATGAGTATAACAAATAAAATATGGTTACCAATTTACCTAAGTTAAAATTACCGAATCATATCGAACTAATTTGGTATGATAATGGTATGAAATTTTTAAATATTGAAAATCGAAATTACCGAACTGAAATTTTCAATACCGTATGTACTATATCCACCCCTACTTATTAGTTGAACAACTTTTTTATTAAAGACAATTTTCATCACGACTCAAATTGAAAACTTCTAAGTTAAAAATGAAGGAATATTTATCTCTATTAGAACCAAGCTTTGATTCAGCAAACATGCTATTCCAATGCTACTCCCAGTTTCCAGAAGTGTCTGGGCTCAAAGCAAACATTAGTAAAAGCTCTATATACTTTGGGGGAGTCAATGAAGTTACACAACAATCAATCATGCAGACTCTAGAATTTGCAAAAGGAATCTTACCTTTTAGGTACCCAGGGATACCTCTGAGTACTAAAAGAATATTAGCTGTTCAATGTCAACCTTTGGTGGAAAAAATATCGGGAAGGATCACATCTTGGACTATCAAATACTTATCCTAACAGATTGCAACTCATCAAAAGTGTACTATTCTCAATTTATACCTTTTGGTCCCAAGTGTTTGTTTTACCAAAGAAAGTGATTCATCTAATGAAAGCCGTGTGCAGAAGATTTTTATGGACAGGAAATGCTGAATTATCAAAGAAAGCTTTAATAGCTTGGGACTATCTGTGTAGACTAACTACTACTGGAGGAGTAAACCTCATGAACTTGTCACTATGGAACAAAGATGCTATTTGTAAGTTGTTGTGGAATTTGAGTAAGAAGAAGGATTCTTTTATGGGTGTAATGGGTCCATGCATATTAAATAAAAGGAGATCACACTTGGGAGGTTATGCCTAGACAAGCCTCTTGGATACTGTAGAAGATTTTCAAGGCAAAAAAATATCTATTGGAAGCTGGAATAACAGTTCAGGACATGGATAAATATTCCATCAAAGGAGTTTATAAAGCTCTACAAGGGGAATTTCAGAAGATTCCTTGTAAGAGGCTAGTGTGTAACAATTTTGATTCTGCGAAATGGATATTTATCCTCAGGTTGACTATCTCGAATAGATTGTACACTAAGGATAGACTTGCAAAGTGGGGTTTGCCTGTGCATTTGAATTGTGTTTTATGTCAAGAGGAACCAGAATGTAGAAATTACCTCTTCTTTGGCTGCTCATATTTGTCTAGTGTTTGGAACAAATTGTTAGATTGGCAGGGCTTGCGCAGGATGACTACAAGTTGAGAAATAGAGGTAGAGTGGATATAGAGGAATAACAGAGGCAATTCGGGCTGCAGTTCATATCCTCATAATGACCCTGGCTGCTTGCATTTACCACTTGTGGCAAGAGAGGAATAGGAGGATCTTTCAGGGTGCTACTAGCAGTACAGAGTGTTTAACAAGATCATGTATTCAGGAGGTTGTCTACTTAGCAAGTTTTAGACATAAACTGGGGTCTAGGACGTTAGAGTTGAATTTTTACCCATAGTGAAGAGTGTGATTGTCCTAGAATTTTAGCTGTTGAGGTTGGGTTGTAACTGTAATACTAGTTATGGCTTTTGATTTATAATTCTTATTTTGGTAATAAAATGATCAGTTACCAAAAAGAAACAAGCTTTTATCAGAGACGACTTTATTATCACGACTCCAACCGAAAACTTCTAATTTAAAAATAAACACAATATTTATCTCTCTACCAGAATCAAGAACATAATGAAACAATAACCCAATCAATCAATCAATCAATCACTCTAGGTCAATAAGGGACGCTATGTTAAGATCCACCATAAGATGAACTTCACATTCAAAGAAAGAATGACAATCATGTTATGGTTCTCAAACGAGTTAGCTATGAATTGTAATGCAGATATTGTTTATACTGTGAAGCAATGATATAATACTCGATATACAATAAATAGGAGTAATAATTTAGGAATTATTATACAATAAAAGAAATAGGGCATCTTTTTTTTTATATTTTAAAATCAGTTATCTTTTATAAAGATTTCACACAAGTATAGCTTCAGACAAATTCAACCACTTAGGAAGTCCAGGAGTTTTCTTGAGATATTATGAACAGAAAGAGAAGAAGTACTAACAATCAATCAGTTCAACATATACTAAAATCAAGAATCCCCTGAAATATTAGTTCCAACTATCAATCAGTTCAAATACTCAATTTGCTTATATCCAATATTTTAACAGAAAGAAAGCCAAGCACAATCTGAATACTGAGAAAAGTTCTTGCCAAAAGAACACTAATGTTTCTTCTTCTGCTGGAGTTGTTTGTCAATCAATTGTCATCATCCTCATATGTGCTAGTTCAGCTCTAGCAATTTATAGTAGCAGTAACACACATCATCCTGAATTAACACAGAAATTCCATTAGATTATAAAACTACCATGAAAAAACTGAAATTTAATTTAATTTTTTTTTTTAAAAAAAAAAGGATCATGAAAGACTTACAATTTGAATATATCCATTTAAAGGCAAGGCATTTATATGAATCTCCAATTCTTCTCTGGTCAAGTTTCTGTTTATAGCTACTAATGTTGCAGCTGCTGCTATTACAGATGGTCTGTGATGCATTAAACTCACATCTGCTTACAAATAATTGATTAATCCTACTAATAAATGATCATAAACAGGGGAAATTAAAGAACCTCAGATTAATTAATTAATTACCTCTAAGAACACTCATGATGATTTTCACAGTTGTCATTATAGTAAAGTGTCTTGTTGAAACCTGTCTGCAGAATCTTGATACAAAATATGTTGTGAAATCAAAAGGAGTAACACAACTCATATTCCAATTGAGCTCACCAAGAACCACAAACTCCATTCTAATTATGTCCCTCGTATTAATGTTGTATTTTGTCAAGGGATATTGTGATAATGATGGAAAACTTCCTCTGGTTTCATTCAATTTTGCAGACAATGATAAACAGGCCATTGTTATTAACCTCACTGCCCAGTATTCTCCAATCTACAAATATTTTTTTTCAAAAAAAAAAAAAAAAAAAAAGAATCAGAAAGAACCCAATCAAATAAAAATATGCACCATTTTCAGACTTACTTCTATTCTTTGCCTGCCAAGAAATCTGTCCAAATATATCACTGATGTGTACGCTGTATGTTCTCTAAACCGAAATCCTTCCCCTGTCTGTAACAAAATTGGAAAAAAATAAAAATTGAAAGTGTTTTTTCACATGCTCTGTAAATTTATGAAAATAAAGAAAATGGATTCTTGATTACTAACTCTGAGAATGTAATGGATTGCATGAGATCGAACTTCTTGAGCCCAAGTGTCATTAACCATTCGTGAAACTTGTTGATCATTCAGTCCACTCCTGTCGAGTTCTTTGCCGATTAAGACCTGTGGGTAATTCATCTCATCGTCATTGTCTCCGTCGTTGTTGTTGTTGTCATCATCGCTGTCATCATCACCGCCGCCGCCATTTTCTTGCTGCACTTCTTCTTCTTCTTCTTCTTCACTCAAAATTTCGTGACAGAGGAGAGATGAAATGTCCATCTTTTTTTTTTCTTTTGGTTCTCTTTCTTTGATTGTTCTGCCTGATTTCTATATCTATTAATATATATGTATATATATATTTTTTAACCAACAAGATTAACCGTTTTATATAATAACAGAAAGAAAAAGGGGAAATGTCGGAAGGTGGTGGCGGAATGGTGGCAGGAGTGAAACTGAACTGATGAGTGTGGACTGAGCTTTGACCAGAGAGCTCACCTCCGGGGAGGAGGCGGATCCATGATTTAATGTTTATAGGTTTAATGTGTAAGATTGTTACCGTTTAACCCTGTTATAAAAGGATGGGAAGAGGATAAGAGGCGGATTCATATGATTTAATTTTTATAGATTCAATCTTTAAGATGTTAGTATTCAACCTATTATGTGAGGGGGGGGCGGGGGGGGGGGGGGGGGGGCGAGAGGATTATAGGCGGATTCTTTATTTAATATTTGCGGGTTCAATTTTTAAGATTGTTAGCATTCTACTTATTATATTTTAAAAAGAAAAAAGAGTCAAAAATATCTTTAAATTATGTGAAATTGAACAAAATACCCTCCGTTAATAGTTTAATTTAAAACTGCTCTTGCCGTCAATGTTTTGCTCCAAAAATACCCTTGTTGTTAATAGTTTAGTCCAAAAATGCCTTTACTGTTACTTTTGGGTAAAAAACGTCTTTTTCCTAATAAACATATTGTTTCTTTTCTTTTTAAACACATTTTTAAAATAAAATATTAATTTTAAAGAACTCTTTTCTTATTTATTTTCTTTTAAAAATTCTTTAACTTTCTTCTCAATCTCGTTTTATCAATTAGAATATAATAATCATGTGTATTTTTTAAACTGATAATATATGTCATATAATATAAATCATAATAATAATAATAATAATAATAATAATAATAATAATAATAATAATAATAATAATAATAAAATTATAAAATAGAAAATATATTTATTTCTTAATCTTTTTCGAATTGAAGTAGGATAATCATTTGTTAACATATTTCTTGATTTTAAAGTTAAAATGAAAAAAAAAGGATCAACAATAACTCTATTAGACGACATTTTAAAGATATTTTGCGATTTCAATTAATATAATAAATTTTCGTATTTTATGACATTATAATTGTTATATCTTAACTTTAAAACTAAGAATTATATTAGCAAATGTTTATCTTTCTTCAATTCAGAAAAGATTAAGAAATAACAATATTTTTAGTTTATTAGAATTTTTTTATCGTTATCAAAAAAAATTAACCATAAATTAGTGTGATTATATATATATATAGATAAATTAATTATGGGTTACAATATTATTATTAGGAAAATAATCTTTTAAAAAAAAATGTTTATTAACAAAAGGGCATTTTGGACCTAAAAGGAACAGTAGAAATATTTTTGAATCAAACTATTAACAATATAGATATTTTTGAATCAAAACATTTATGACATGGGCATTTTTAAATCAAACTATTAACAAAAGATTATTTTTGTTCAATTTCATACAATTTAAAGATATTTTCACACTTTTCCCTTAAAAAATTGAGTTCTACCCTCTGCCTCTGGTCGAGGGGGGTGGATGGTTTTGGCACTTTGTGTAAGAAAGATAGGGTGTGAGAGGACAGTCCACTTTTTGGAGTAAGGTCAAAATGAAGTACACACTCACATAAAATTACTTAGGAGTAGTTAATTATGATTAAGTGATATATTAAAGACATTTCATCATTTAAGCCTTTTAATGTCTAGATATAGCGAATATATTATCTTTTTTAGATTTTATTTATAAAATTACATTAAGTATATGTGCTGAATCCGCAACTCTCCCGCAATCGCATGATCTTGTAATATAGATATTTGAATCCGCGGAATCCGTACCCACATAAATATCAAGCCGCCCCGCCCCGCATTAGGTTAAACCCACCCGCTTCTCACCGCCCCACCCGACATCCCTAGTCATTATTGTAAAACGTTTTTATAATAAATTATTTTAGATTAAAAAAAATCAATTTCAATAATATAACTATTATTACAGATTTAGTTTTACTTTATGATTTCCTCATCAACTTGTATTTAATTGCTAAATTCAAGACATTCAATAAGTTAGCAAATGGTCTACTACTCAACATTAAGAAAAGGCAATGACACAAAAATTTCAAAAAAAAAAAAATCCAAACACATTTGATTCTTTCTGTTGAAAAGCAAACCCGAAATATGATCGAGTCCATGAAAGATTTCTGTTTGTGTCCATGAAATACAACAGAATTAAAGCAGCTAATTACAATGTATATCACACACTTAGAGAAAATTCTTACAATGTATATCACACTTGAGAAAGCAGCATTTTGGTCCTCATGCCTTTAATTTGCTGCCAGAATTAGAAGTACTGAAGATCAATTTATGTTAAGTCTGTGCATGTTGGTCTCTAGCAAACGATAATAGCAAGAACACACCTCATCCTGCACAGTCAATTCCAAACACATTAAGGCTTTAATTTTTTTGAAACGGAGGAAAAAAAAAAGTAAGAAAAATAAATTAAAACGAGGGAGTATGACATTTTGGAAAAATGAGTGAATAGTAGAAAATGATACTCACAAGATCAATGAGCCAATTTGGAGGCAAGGCATCAATCTCATCCTTTATCTCATTTTGAGTCAATATCTTTGGATTTGATGCCAATAATGTTGCTGCTGCTCCTACTATAGATGGTCTCAGACACATCAAGCTCACATCTGCTTCAATAAAAAAGCCACACAAGTTGGGATAGGAGAAAGATAAACAAAAGAGGAGATTACAAGATAAAAGTACTTCCAAGTGTACTCATGATGACTTCGACAGTTGTGATTCTGGCATCGTCTTTTCTTGAATCATCCTTGCAGAATCTTGATAGGAAAAATTTGATGTAGTGAATAGGAGTAACACAAGTCATTGTGCCTCCAAATTCTTTAAAAACCTTGTTCTTCATATTCATTACGCTTGTCTGATTATATTCAGTAAATTCCTCATATTCTGATAATTCTGATAATTTTGATTGATCTTCACGTTCCTCCCATTTCTCAGCAGCCAAACTTAAACATGCCATTGCCAGTAACTTTGCTACCCAGAGTCTCTCATTCTACAACAAGATCAAAAAACAAATAAAAATTATAACCCAATTCTTAAAAAAGTACACAAATTATTAATCAATAATACTTACTTGTATTGGCATAACTGAAAGAAACCTATCAACATAAACCACTGCTGTGTAGACTGTGATTTTTCTGAAATGTCCTCCTGTCTACATATTCATCAAAAACGAAAAACTCAAAATACAATAATGAAATGGGTTTTCAATTTCAAGATCGATTGATTACTCTAACAATGTTGTCGATTGCAGTATTGCGAGCTTGAAGAATCCAGCCATGGCTGGTAATTCTTGAAGAAAGTTGGCTGTTGAGTCCAGCAATGGCGATTTTGTTTTCTATTTTAAGCTTACAATCGATGTAATCTTCAGTATCTTCTCCAATATCTGATTCTTTCATTTTTTTGTTTCTTGAAAATATCAGCCCCTCTCTTCTTTCAGCTTCTTCTTTGATTCGTCTGATCAGTTTATTTCCTGCGGTTGTGTGTTTATATAGCAAAAACTGAAAATTAAAGAGAACAGAGAAATGGGTGGCTAAATCTTGAAACAGAGACGGAGTATTATTATTCTCTAATAACAGGGGATTTTTTTCTTTTAATTTTCAAAAACAACCAACAGGGGATTTAACAGATTGAAAAGCAAGTTTTAGAAGGTGTGTATAAATACAGGGGAAGTGATTTTTTTTTTTTAAAGTAAAATTGTAAATATAAAAAAGAGTCAAAGTAGATTGTCACATATTAGAAAATGCGTTTTAATGCAATAATTCAATCAAAAGTGAAGTGGAATATCTCCTAGATGCATGATTAAAATAGATATTGAAAAGGTCTATGATTCAGTGGAGTGGGCTTTCCTTGAACATGTGATGGAGGGATTACAATTTCCTACTAGATTTATCAGTTGGGTGCTGGAATGTGTTACTCCTGTCAGTTATTCAGTGCTCATCAATGGTGAACTTTGTGAACCTTTTACTACTGCTAAAGGTTTAAGACAGGGAGATCCTATCTCCCCTTATCTATTTGCTATAGTGATGAAGTACCTTAGTAGGAGTTTAAATAAATTGAAGGAGGACAAATTGTTCAGCTATCATCCTAGTTGTGCTAAGTTAAGCATTGCTCATTTGAGCTTTGTTGATGACTTATTGTTGTTTGCTAAAGGGGACTTATCCTCTATCCAGTGTCTTTACAGAGCCTTCTTAAAATTCTCTCAAGCATCTGGTCTACAGGCTAACCCCTCCAAGAGTTCTGTTTTCTTTGGAGGAGTTCAACCCGCAATACAACAGAATATACTCCAGCGGCTGATTTTCAATATGGAGAAAGTGCCTTTTAGATACCTTGGAGTCCCTTTAACTACTAGAAAATTGACTGTTTTGCAATGATAACCTCTGATTCTTAAGATAGCTTCTAGAATTGCTTCATGGACAACTAGAAAACTATCTTATGTAGGAAGGGCATAACTGATCCAATCAGTCATTTTTGGCATCCAAGTTTACTGGTCTCAATTATTCATGATGCCTACACAAGTTATTCAGACTATTGAAGCCTATTGTAGATTATATATGTGGACAGGTTCTAATACTATATCAAGAAAAGCCCTCATAGCTTGGCAAAGCGTGTGCCTTCCTAAATCCATAGGGGGGTTGAACTTGATCAACTTATCCCTCTGGAACAAAGCTGCAATAACAAGACGTTGTTGGGATTTAGCTTAGAAGAAGGACAGATTATGGATCAAATGATTCATGTATATTATATAAAAGGAGTACCTCTGCATGTTGTTGCAACTCCTCAGCAAGCCTGCTGGATGGTGAGGAAAATCATTGAAGCAAAGGATGGATTAGTCAACTGCCAAGCCAATCAACCAGAGAAGAAAATTATAAGGCAGCTGTACCTGACCTACATTAGAGATCAACCAAGACTAGTATGGAAATGTTTCCTATTTCAGAATGAAGCCAGACCTAAAGCTCAATTCATTATCTGGCTCATGATGCAAGATAGGCTATTAAGCATTGATAGACTGATCAAGTGAGGGAAGACAGTAGATACCAAGTGCTCTCTTTGTCATACAGAGGATGAAACAAGGGACAATTTATTTGTGCAGTGTCCATGCTTCAGGCAATTGTGGTCCAAATTACTGGTATGGTTAAGGCGACAGATAGTCCTGAGATGCACATCTCCAGTGGGCAATCAAGCATGCTAAAGGGAAAACTGTTCAAGCTCAGCTCTTCAAACTTCTTTATACAGAAATAGTACATGCTTTATGGCAGGAGCGGAACCAACGAATATTCACCAAGCAACCTAGAGATTGGAAAAGTATAGCTAGAAAAATAGCTTATATTTGTAATGTTAGAGCAACTCCTAGAACTAGTTCTGTTTTGCAAACATACATGTTCTAGTTTTCTGGAGTAGAGTCCCCTTTTCTTTGATATCTAGTAATGTGTTGCTAAGATATGGATTTGTAAAGCTTACTTGGTGATTAATGAAAAAAGTTTGTTACCAAAACAATGAACCTATTATAAGAATAGCATCAGGGACATCTATTACTATTTTCACTGCCTAATAACCAATTTGGTCAAGAGGGAAGCAATTATGCTAAAAGATGCGGTTAATACTGTTAGCACCACACCTGTAATTCAAATCAATTCGCGAGGTTTTTTTTAAATCTACACACATAATATATCCAGGATAATCATTAGGACCATCACACTTGTTGACCATCAATGAACTGATCAGATTAACCAATCAAAATTGGCTTCAATTATTATGTATTGAACAGAAGCAAAAGCCTCAATAACAATCATACAATAGTAAAAGGTCACAACAAACTCAGTCTCTTTTTGTTTAATCATCGGATAGAAGAGAAAGGCAAGTACTAAAATTATTCCTCGTTTAGAAATATTCAACTTTTGATGTCTAATATTTTAGACAACTCTTTAAGAAACTTGGCAAAATAGCTTCGTAACTTCGAGAGAAGGGATGCCTCCTCACAAAGATTGTCACAGTAACCAAGCTCTGACGACTCTTTACTCGCTCAAGCCATACAAATTAAATATGTAAATTTGAACATTTTTTCTGCAAGTATTTTCCACACGTGAAATTCATCTTTTCCATGCAAAAGTTCAATTAAGTGGACTTTCCAGCGAGGTTTAGTTAGTACTCACTCTAAGTTCTATTTGAGGTTCAATTTATTAATGGTTCTAGAAAATAGCTTGCAAACAAATGAACAATAACATATCTAGTATAGTTCCTCGGTTCAAGGATAAATAAATTAAAGCAATCTAGAAAAGAAAGAAGTGGATAAACAAAATATATCAAATATTAACTAAAGCAGAAAATACAAGAAGCAACAGGTAATTAAAAATCTAAGGCAAGACACTACACATAATAGTACTAAGACTACTAATATGAGCAGATTAGCTAGGTAACTTTACTATCTAATCTATTACCCTGATTCGTGTCCTCCACAACTTCCTATCTAAGATCATATTCTCGATAGGTTTAAACTATGACAGGTCCTGTCTAATCACCTCTCCCCATCGCTTCTTCCGTCTATCTCTACCTCTCTTAAAACCATCCGCCCACGACCTTTCTTATTCTCCTAAAGAATAGCTTAATACAATAAAAAAGTAAAATAAAACCAATGAATAGTCGAAATATTAGTAGAGGTAGAGAGTGAATAAATAGAGAGTTTTGAGTATAGGTGGTTTATGATTCTCCTAAGGAAAGAGAATATAGTTTAGTGCCTTTCTTTGTTACGGTATTACTTGGTGGTCGAGAATTATGATAGAAAGTTAGCAGGTAATTACGATTGTTTAATTTTTTTTCAGTATTATTTTTATTATTTTATTTTTAATTTAATTGTTTTCTTGATTTTGGTTATTATATTATTAGTTGTTGCTATTACTCTCTTCTTTATTATTTTTAGTATGACTTTTTTAATATTGTATTTGTGTTATATACTTAATTTTTAAGTATACTTTATTTGAGTCGAAAATCTATTAAAAATAAACTATCTATTTTTCTTAATATAAAAGTAAAACTATGTATACCCCGCCCTTTTAAAATTTCACTAGATTACACTAATAAATTATTATTACTGGCTTGTCCTTTCTTAAGAAAAAGAAAAATCCAAATTTTAAAATTAAATATATTATGTGAAAATTAAAATTAAAAAAGTATTTTAAAATCTTTTTTTTATTACATAAAATAGGAAAGAAATAATGAGAAAGTAAGATTACAAAAAATCAAACACACACGCCACTCAGTTCCGTAGGGAGGGAAATTCAGCACGTGCATTTCTCACGTGTATCCCAATTTCAACGCTCTCCTTTCACATATCCATGGACCCAGTTAGACTCCCAAAACTCTTCCGCTAAAGAAATCTAGCGGCTCTGATCACTCCACGTCATCACCCCTACCACTGGTCACCTGCTTTTCCCTTCCACACCATCCCCGAATATTCGCAGCCACCCACCCTGAATATCTCATTTGCGTGAGGAAATTCTTTTTCCAATTATTTCTCGTTAGATCTATAAATAGCAGAGGCTTTTTCTCCTCATAGTTCTCTTTTTTATCTTTTCCTTGTAATCTTGTGGTTTCTCTAGATCTTCTCCTTTCTCAATTTTCTTCTAAAAAGTTTCTTTATGGATACATTGTTCTTCGATTTAATCAAGAAGTTTGATTTCTCTGTTTGTTCGACGCCAGCTTTGCCTTTTGATTCCTTTCTTTTTCATCGTCAGATTTTTAGTCAACCTTGTATTTGTTTCTAACCCTTGTTACCTGGAGCTGTCACCATGGGTAGAAGTAAGTTTCGGCTTCGTTTCTTTACTTGTTTGTTGTGAAAATATATCAATTTTTTCTTTTTTTTTGAAAATTGGGTTGCTGTTATTTAACTTATTTATCGTGAAATTTAATTGGGTTTCTTTTCTTTTGACTTGTTTATTGTGAAAATTTCTTGAGTTTATTGAATTGGGTATCTGTTATTAAACTTGTTTATTGGGAAAAATATCAACCTTCTTTAATTGTGTTTTTGTCCTTGAAACGAATATTGATCTTTGGGTTCATTTAGCTTCTCGTTACTTAAATATTAGTAGTTGATTTTGCTAACAATAGGATCTTGATGGGTGGAACCTAGAAGGAAACCCTATTTTTTGGGGTGGAGATGGGTAAAGTCTGTTGCTTTGTGGGGAATTTTGATATTGCAACTGGAATTGGGAATTAAGGTCTTTGCTCGGTGGATTTGTTTTTTTTAGGAAGTTCACAACGTAGGAATGCTGCGATGCTGGATAGTGATGACACGGATAGCCTGAGTTCATCGTCAACTAATAGGTCGGATATAATGTTGTCTGGTTTGGAGGAGCTTCAATTTGATAAGGAGACTGTCCTTGATCAATGCGTGGACGCCCTTTATGAGAAAAGGTTTGATATACTTGAATACTAGAAGTGATTACCAATTTTTAAGTTCCCATTTTGATCATAAGCTCCACTTGAGGTTCTTGTTTCTGATGAAGAATGTGGCTTATGTTTCTACTTGTTGTTGGCTTTAGGGGCTCAACAAGAGAGAAGGCTTTGGCTTCTATTGTAGAAGCATTCAATAGCAACATACAGCATGAATTTGTTGAAAAGAAGTAAGGAAATTTTCCTACTTTATTGAAGTTATATTATGCTGACTTGTTGAATAAATAGGAAATTCGTTATACTTTAAGTGCATGCTTCTAAGGCTCATCAGAATATGCTAGTTTTTATTGTATTGTTCTGGCTTTTGTTTTGGGGTTTGGGGGGCAGGTTGTCAATTTAACTAGTAATGCTAAACATCTTCAAGAATTTTCTGCCATAGTGACAGCATTTATATATTGCATTAAAATCATTCCGACTGCCATGTTTATCCAGAAGTCATAGGTGTACAGTATGTGGGTGCGCTTCTTCTGTTTATGTGCTTTCACTGATCTAGTTATCAGGTAGTCTGCTTTCATTCAGCAGAACTCTTCCATTGATGAAGATGTTCTACACTATTCTTTGTGGCAGCTAACTATTTCAATAATATTTTTGTAGAATCAACAATTCTGTATAATCATCTGTGCAATGCTACAAAAATATATTTAGACCTTAGTTAGATTTTACAGCTGACTCAATAATGGATTGGGAAGTGCCTTGAAACCTTCTATTAGTTGCATAGACATTGTTATCATTGTAATGGTGAGCCCCCACGTGTTCTCTCAGTTGGCAAAGGTTGAGGGACTTGTCTCTTAGGTCACAGGTTCGAGCCCTGTGCCAAGCGAATTAAGTCCAATATTTAAGTGGAAAAGGGTAGAGGGGCAGGTCCATCATCATTCCCGAGTTTCCAAGGTGGCAGAGGATTTTCTCAAGAACGATTTTTCTATCATAAAAATATCATTGTAATGGTGATAGCAATCAAAAAAGTCATTGTAATGGTGATATATACATCATTTTGGTAGTTATGTTAGTAAGGAAGTTAATTTTATGTGACGTAACAAGAAATGGATTATATTATTATGCAAATTTAGTATGCTGCCACGACTATTATCTAATACCCAGTGAATGAGAATCTCTAGTAGAAAACTTTTGGCAGACTAGCATTGCATTCTGACTCCAGTCCAAGGAATTATTTTATTGAACTCTATTGTAGTAGGCGAAGATGCTCTAGGTGGGTGCAGGGCGGGGCGGGGCGGGTTTCATGCTATACGGGGCGGAGCAGGTTTTATGCTATGTGGGTGCAGGGTGGGTTGCAGGTCTTTGCGGGTTTCATAGTAATCTTTTTCAAAAATGATTTTTTTTCTTGACACAATAGACTCTTATTTCAAAAATGTGTTTCATTTGATTATCATACTCTAAGAATTTCTTTCACTACTTTTCTCCTCTCTTTAAACTGTCATTTCTTTTTTTCTTATGGTTTGACATTAAGGGTGTGCTCGGTTGGTCAAAAATTTTGAAAAATATTTTAGGAAAAACAAGCTCCTTAAAAATAAGGAAAATAACTTCTCCGATCGTCTCCTTCCCACCCTCACATCCATACACCCTCACCCACCTAACCCACCCCAACCCCAACCCCCTACCCTTCCTCCTCCCCCACCCACAATACCCATCACCCTACTCCCAACCCCAACCCATCCTCATAGTTTTGTCTTAGATATATGCAAATATCTTTTACTTGCATACTGAACACGAGAAAAAAAAGTAAGAAAAAACTTGTTTTCCTAGTCATACTGAACACACCCTATGATTTAAAAGTTTGAAGAGTGGGTTTAAATTATTTAGCAATGAAAATGTTATGTTAGTAGAAATTATGTATCAGTGATTTTTTTTTTTTGACAATACAAATCAAAAAGGTTTTTTTATTTTTAAAAATAAAAATTAGCAAATTATGTTGCGGGTTTATGTGGAGTGGGTGGGTTGAAAACATCAAATTATGCTATGCGGGGCGGGTTAAAGTCTTTGCGGGTTTGCCCTACAACAGCACCGCGCCCGGCCTATTGCCATCCCCTAGCTGTAGGTGCATGTTTCCCACCGTAATAAATTACTTCACTTTATCCAAGAAAAAGCAAAACATACTCTAGGTGCATGGCTTGTTGTGCGCTTCTCACAGTTATGTTGTATCCTTCAGGTTTGCTACATTATTGCAACAATGTTTGAGTTCCATTAAACGTGGTTCCTCCAAGGAAATAGCTTTGGCATCTCATGTTATTGGTTAGTCGTTTGTGCTGTTGATTAATTGTGGTCCTTTTAATGTGATTCATTGATTCAATGTTTGAGTTTGAGATTTTGAAATTTTTTGTTTGGTGAATAGGGCTTCTTGCTTTAACTGGTGGCCCTGGGGACAAAGCACACGAGATTCTGGAAGAATCAGTAACACCTATCTCAGAGGCTCTTAAATCTCGGTCTGATAATTCTAAAATATTATCGGTATGTTCAAAGATGGTGAAAATTTCTTTTAATATTAGTGCTCGCTAGCTTGGAGCTGACAGCCGTTTATTTTTCGTGGTTTTAGTTACTGGAGTGTTTGGCCATTATCACCTTTGTTGGTGGCGAAGAACCAGAGGAAACAGAAAAGTCTATGCAATTGATGTGGCAAGTCATTAATCCAAAACTGGGTCCTAATGTATGTTAGTCATGATCCATCTTTTCATTTTCTGGAATAGATTATTTAGTATTTTGTTTTGCTGTATATGGATGTTTTCTAACGAGTTAATTCCAAGAAGCTTGATACCTATCAATGAAATCAGTTATTTGATTAGATGATTCTTACTTGTTTGCAATTGTGTCTGGTTAATTGATCAGGTGGCTACTGCTAAACCTTCACCAGCAATGATAACAGCAGTTGTATCTTCTTGGTCTTTCCTCCTTACTACCATGGATGGATGGACACTTAACCCAAAAAGTTGGCAAGGGTGAGTAACTCTCCTAAATCCCCATTTGAACGTCTCACTACTCCACCCACCTCCCGAACAAAAAGAATGAGAAAGAAAAAGGATCAAGGAAAGAAGAATGCGGAGAACTTGCAACTGCAGCATCCTTCCAAGCAAAATTAGATGTGTGAGAATAATGAGCTGTTGTAAGGCTTGTGTTTGATGATAGTGTGAGATGCTGAATCATTTACTCATGATGCAGGTCAATCTCCTACTTCTCAACTCTTCTAGACAAGGAAGACCGATCTGTGCGCATTGCAGCAGGCGAAGCACTTGCTTTAGTTTTTGAAGTTGGTAGTCTGGAAAAGTTTTCTGGTGAATCTAGAGGATCTAGTGACAGCTCTACAGACGAAGCTATCAAATCTAGGGAATTATTACATATACAGGGATTAAGGGCAAAAGTCCTGAACCAGGTAAGAACCCTTTCAGCAGAGGCTGGAGGTAAAGGGTCAGCCAAGAAGGATCTTAACAATCAAAGAAACACATTTCGAGACATATTGGAATTTCTAGAGGTAATTTGGTACATCTTCAACTTGCTCCTTTTGCATTCTTTCTTTTCTTTTTGCTGCATTTTGTAATTCTCTTACAATTAACATCAGGATGGCTATAGTCCCGAGACCTCAACCAAGATTGGTGGAGAACTGTTTAGCACAATTACTTGGTCTCAACTGATACAGGTACCTCTTGTTTCTTTTTAATTTTTATAATGCAACTGGCTGCATATTTGCTGACATCATTATTTTTTCAACAGTTAAACTTCCTTAAGCGCTTCCTTGGAGGAGGATTTGTGAAGCATATGCAGGTTTGTTTTCTAATCAAAATATCAAGTTTTGGGCTATGGGAATCATTTAATCTGTGGTCATTAGCTGTTTCCTCTCCAAAATTTGCAGGAAAATGAGTTTCTTCATGATGTATTTGGTTTCACACCAAAAAAGAAACTCCCAGGTGCTGAGCAACGTGTATCTGGAACTGAAAAGGTAGCCTCCTGAGCTTCTATAGCCACCTTAATTGTAACCCCATTTATACTGGAAGGAAATGCTCATTTAAAAATCAGTTGCATGACTTTGCTCTAGAAATGTATATTCTTCCAGATTTAGTTTGGAAAAAGAAAGCATCATTCCTTGTTTATTGAGTGATGGACGTACTGGTTGAATTTGAGGAAGCATTTAATTTAGGATAATGTTCTGTTTTGCAGAGAATGTACAAGTCACCAAATTCAGTCCTTAACAAGGCCAGGACTCAATTTCTAAACAAGCAAAGAATGTTGTCCCAGGCAAGTTATTTTCCTTTGTGAACACGCTCCCATCACCTTCTTTTTTCTCCCCAACTTTTCTTTTTCCCGAGTAGCTCATGCATAGTGGATTTTTTATATCTAAGTTTGTGGGCTGTACGTTTCTTCAACTAAATCTGAGTTTTCTTTTCTTTAAGGACAAGAATGTCGGCTACTATACGGGTGGTGATGAGTTCTGGTGATGAGTTCTGAAAAACAGCAGTTGCAGCCGCGCAGTTGTCATCCTAAACATCGAAGGACAATCGTCTCAAAACTATTCATTCATAGTCTCAGATTTAATGAACAAAAGGATAGTTGTTTTTGATCATTTTTGGTTGCTACTTGGTAGTATTCCTTTACATTCTTCTTTCTCATTAAGTAATAAATTATAGTATTTGGCTTGGTGCCTCCGATGGTTTTCATCAGCAGTGCATAAGAAAAGCCAGTCGCTTGCTGTGTGCATTTTGTATTTCTATTGGAATATATAGTCCCCTAATAGATGATGATTCTTATTCCAATTGATGATTTTTTGAAGTAAATTTGTCTTTTGTGGGATTGAATGCCATTTGAGCTATTTGAATATGAGTAGTAATACAACCTGTTAGATTATGATTTTCAGAAGCATCTAAGTAAGTTGATACCAGCAGGGTTTAATATAGACCCAACGTCCCAACCTCCCTTATCCATCGAGTTTCAACTTGTGCAATATTAGCCCTTGGGTTATTAAAACCAAAATAAATAAGTAATCCGCGGTTTCTCCTATCTTACGCGGAATTGCAACAGAAATATGCTCAAATCAATCTCTATGCAGTGGGGATGACAATTAGAACAGGAAGCAGGATAAGACAGGACAACATTTAAACAGAGAAGGGCAGGACAAAACTTGCTTTTTGAAAATTAGGTAAGTGCCGGGTCAAGACTATTATTCATTTTTATTTTCATCAATGTATTAGTTAGTTGTTTGTTAATAGCTTCATCAAATAATTACAATATAAATATCAAGTTAATTAATTACAATCAGATGCTTGATGTTTTCTTTTCCTTTTCTAATTCTTAGAAAAGAACGTTAACTAATTATTAAGTAATATATGTTCCAGAAGAAAAAACTGTATCGCTATCTCCATTTTACTAATATTTAGCTTTAACTATGAATATTTTACGAACGCATAAAAATACTAGTACTCTAGTATATGTGAATTAATATTTACTGTGTACACAAAAACAGACTGAGTTCATTACTTACTTGATATTAAGAAAACATGACAACAAAACTTGATTGTTCATTCAATTTTTTAAAAACTAACTAAAAAAATAAATCTCATGCAAAATAAAGAGGAGAAATGAAAATAACATAAATGGACGGGGCAAAATTTTGAAAAATGCTAAACAGGAAAGGTCTGGTCAGGTCAAAATAAGTAGTTCAAGACTTGTCTAGCCCTGCCTCAACCTGCCCCATACACATCCCTTTTTGTAAGAATAATGAAAATACCATAAACGGGGAAGGAAAAAATTTTGAAAAACGCTAAATTGGGCAGGGCGGCTCAAAATCTTAATCGGTCAAGGCTCAGTTCGCCCTGCCCTAACCTGACCCATTTACATACCTGTTTTATAAGAATTTTATTACATCCAAAAATTCAAAGAATTTTGAACCAGTATATGCTGAAGTATATTCGATGAAAACAAAATCCAACTGAAATTTCTTCCCAGCGCAAATCGCCTATACAGTCGATTGAAAACTGTGTAAGTTAAGCTAAAATGTAATGTCTTTTTTGCTGGTGGCTTATCACCATTTGTATACATACTAAAGGTAAAGAAAGCTTCCACATCAATGGCCTGTCAAACCTGAAAAGTGTTTTTTCATGGCTTGGTCCTTCCTGTAATTATTTGATCTGCCCCCTCCTCTTCTCCCACCTCTCCCTCCTCTGAACCCTCGACCTAGCCCCCTTGCACCCATCTCATTTGATTCCGACTCGTCGTCTTTCTCCTCATTTGACTCCACTCCTCTTCTCCCACCTCTCCCTCCTCTGAAGAACCCTCGACCTCCCCCCCTAACACCCATCTCATTTGATTCCGGCTCATCGTCTTTCTCCTCATTTGAGTATCCTCCTCTCCCACCTCTCCCACCTCTGAAGAACCCTCGACCTCCCCGCCTTCCACCCATCTCATTTGATTCCGGCTCATCGTCTTTCTCCTCATTTGACTCGGTCAGCCGTTTAACTGCACCCAAAGGAAGATTACCACCTCGTCCCAACCCATGTATCAACTCCTTCTGTGCGAGATTTACTAAAGAAGCTTCATTGTAATTAGCTGCTGCAACAGAACCCTCAACTTTGTAACTGTAGTTCTTGCCATCTTTGACATAAAACTGTGGCTTCTTTAGTGATCCCCATTTAGAAGCGTTGGAAGCCGAGCTACCATTATCAGCTTCAGAATTTCTCCCCCGACTGAAGTTTGCCTTGTCTTGGAGGTTCTCAGTTTCCTCAAATGCTGAATCACCAATACTTAGACCTAGGTCATCAAATGAGTCGTCATACTCATCTTCGTACTCGAGCTGTGATGAAAGTGCAAGAGTTTTTGCCACATCCTTCGCATCTCTAGAGTCGAGTGTCAAGGAAGCAGGCTCTTCAGTAGTTGTTTTCCTGACAAATCTTCCAGCTGAAGTTACAGATGAATTAGAAGAGCCTACAGCATTGTAAGGCGATGCTGCAGGCACAATGTTTCTTTGGGGCATTGGAGCAGATTCCACTAGTTTCCCTTTACCCTTATCATTTCTGGTCATGGACGGAATACCAGACTTGGGAGGTGGTATTTCCTCCAAGGAGATGTCCAAAGACTGCAACTCCTCATGAAGGGTACCCTCAAGAATCCTCTGAATGACTTCTTCAGGATTCTGGTTATATACTTCAAGACAAGCAGCTAAGAAACCTTTTCCATAATCAGGGAATAGGTCTTTTATTTGACTTATTTTTGACTCCATAATAGCAGTGTCTTCATCAACCTGTGGTCGGTTGTCTTTTTGAAAGGCAGCCGGATGGGCTGCCGCTGCCCTTCCAATATTATCTTCTACTGGGTGTATCGTGATCCCCGACAGAAACTTGAATTGATCATCATCCATTGATATCCACCCTGCATGAGAAAAAATCAGTTCAGATTTCATCTTAGAACCACAACATGCACGAGGGCAATGAAGAATAAGCAGAGACATGAGACATCACACAAGAGTAAGAAGCCGAGGAAGAAAGAAAAGGGGTTGAAGATTCTCAAAAGGATTAAAGAAAGAAGGGAATTTTAAGTTTCTCGACTAAAATATTTACAAGCCATATAAAGGGAAAACAAATGTGAATATGAAGCAGATTTGTGCTAAAGCTTCAATCACAGAAAATGTTATCACACTCCAAAAAGAGTTTCATGTCCATTTTCTCAATCATGCATGCTCTAATTTGGAATCTATGACACACAGCAAGATAGTTATCTTAAACTTAGCAACAAGTCTGAGTCTACGCATCATTTTCAGCTAATTACCTGTATTCCGTAGTAATTCAATTCTGCTCATTATGTTGTGATTTTTGTCGATGATTTGGAGAAATGTGCCTTTGCTATGTCTCTGTAGAGCCTGTGAGTGATCTCCACTGATATCCCTCACTGACTGCACTAATATATCTGCTCTTATAGCAGGATCCTCCACATTGGTAGGGAACATTTTCATGGTAGCAGGAAGCGGAGTACTTTCAACAAAAGCCTCATCACTAAGATAGCACAAGTACAGCAGCTTCCAACCAAATTTTACTATCCTCGTGGATAACATTTTGAGACTGACAAAAACATTTGAGCACATTTCATTAGATGATTCTATCAAACGTTTCTCTCCGGAGGTAAAAATAATGCGGAAACCTCGCCGCAAAGAAGGCAGCAATGAATCATGTAATCTTGCAAGGGTAGTAAGCACCTCCTCATTCCCATGACTGCATAGACAAAAGAAGCTAATGAATATGAACTTTGTGCCTTCCTCAAATAAGGACAAAAACTATTTATCCATAGGCAGGTAATGAGAACACAAATTACCCAAATTGGCAATAATAGGAGTGCGATTCACAATGTCTAAGCATGCAGAGCATGAAAAATAACAAATAAATTGCAAACTATCAGAGAGATAAATGGAGGGAAGTTAACGATACTCTGCATGCAAGGAGTTTCTGTATTCTGGAGCAAGACATTGATATTCTAAGTGCATCAACCTAGCCATTCATTGGTAGTATTTACACATTACACGATACTGATGCAACAGAAGTGAACCAAAAAGTCAGTACCTCATTTCAACAGGACAGCAGAAGTAGATGGATGCTTGCTTATACGCATTGACAAAAGCATCCATAGATACCACAGCATCATTTAAGAAATCCATCACCTGCAGGTGCAAGCATGAAACTTCGTGCAATAAAAAATAACAAATTCCACACACGCTACTGACAAGAAAGTTGAAGGAAAACGCATACAATGGAGACCTCAATTAATTAACAGGCAGCCGCGTAGTGAAGCTTATCATTATATTAAACAGAAGTTTTTGGTGGATCTCAAAATTTGGTGGTTTCCGGTGTGAAGGAATTTTCTCATTTGAACTAAAGTTAAAATACTACTCTCTCCATAGTATCCTTGTTCAAACAAAAGAACCAAAGACAGAGATATATACACATTGGGAGCTAGATATAAATCTGTGGACAACTGAAATGGGGTGATTGAAACATTCGAAAGGAAACCGGCTTCATGGAAAATGCAGTACCTATCCTTTGGAGGCAGACTCACTCTCATCAACAGTGTTCTGGACAGCATCCTACATTATATCCCTATTCCCAATCCCAGTTGGGGTGCAGAGTAGACTTGATCAACTAAGAAGAGATTAACAGTGACACTCACAAGTTTCATCTGGTTAAATGGCCAAGAGTTATTCTTCCTAAGTACCATGGAGGGCTAAGAATAAAGGATCTTACCTTGCATAACAAGAGTATGTTGATGAAATGGTGGAGGTACAGCATGGAAAACCCTGGGCAGTGGAAAGCTACAATCTAGGCAAAGTGTGTGGTGACAGACAATTGGAGCACTAGGCAGGGGTGCTCCACATGATTCAGGTCCCTGGAAACACACTTCAAAGCTTTGGTGCGAATTCAAGCACAAGTCATCCCTCAAGCTAGGGAATGGGGCTCATATTTCTTTCTGGAAAGATAAATGGCTAGGGAAGGAGACTCTCTATTCTCAATTGCTAGTAATCAAGAAGCGACTACCTCACACTATTGGCAAGGTAGTGCATGGAATCCACATTTCAGAAGGAACATACAGGACTGGAAGTTGACTGATCTGTTGGGTTTACTTACTAAATTATCAGGTGTTAATGTCAACTCTAAGGTGCAGGACAAGTTGGAGTGGGGAGAATCAAAAGATAGAGCTGTACTATCAAAAGAGGGTATGACAATCTATGTTCCAACAAGGAATTGATTGGCATATGGCCATGGAAGCTTATATGGGAAACCAAACTACCCATAAAAGTAATTGGTTTTATCTGGACAACCTTATATGAAGCGTGTCTTACTCAAGACAATCTTAACAAAAGAAGAATTCAAATAGTGAATAGCAAATGGAGTCCAAGAGTGTGAGACATCTATTTCTGTACTGTACTATAGCAGCTGACATTTGGAGTGTGTTTTTCTCAGTTTTTGGACTTACCTGGGACAAGCCAAGTAGTATCAAGGAAGCTTATGAGAGCTGGTATTCATGGAGAGTTGGGAAATTCATCAAAAAGATTTGGTCAAAGATGCCTGGTGCTATTTTTTGGTGCATTTTGGAATGAAAAGGAATCGTAGGTGTTTGATGGGATTTCAACTCCTAACCACACTCCTAAAGGATGCTATTTAATTAACTTATTCAGTTGGTTCAAGCAGAACCCTGTAACGAGTACTGATCCTTTTCTGGATTTTGTTTGCTCCTTAGTTGTCTTTCAAGTTTTTGTTCAGGAGCATACATCTCCCTTTTTGTTGTAATGTTTTGTAAGCATCTTCTTGATGCCATTTAATGAAATTCCCTTATTTCTCATCAAATATATATATGTATTTATGTATACATACACACACACATATACATGAACTATCTTACTGCTCATCAGGAAATAAACTCATATACACACACACATTAACTATCTTACTGCTCATCAGGAAATAAACTCACCTCCAGATAGTCTGTTTGAAGTCGACTTTGCCCATGATCTTGCAAGTCACCAGAGGAAAATAAAACCTGCAGCCATATAATAGTTAATCCTGTATGACTTTGGATAACCCTTTGCAATAACTCTTTTGCGAACGCAAACATCCTTATGGAAAACCCACATTTAACAGTATGTATATCAACGTACATCTAGATTGGCTCAAGATGTTCATAAAATTAGAACCGTGGTCATAAATGGAACACATATACTAAGCAAAGACAACTGCACTTATCGTTTCTCTATAAGTACACCACTCCATACACATCCAAATATAACACATAAGCACTTTGTTGAAATGTGTGACCATCTCATCACAAAGCTTTAAGTTTTAAGAGAGCACATTATTTAAATAATCATATCTTCCACATGCTCCTCACATGCTAGCTTGATTCTTTTTTCATCGACCAAGCATGTGAAAATCCTTTCAAATAATGGGTGAGATTAGACTTGAACCAAGACCTCTGATTGCTTTGATACCATGCTGAAGTGTGTGACCATCTCATCTAAAAGTCTAGGGAGAGCACACTTTTATTCACTTAATTATGCCTTCGACACACTTAAAAAAATAAAAAATCAAAACATAGCTCGTCGTAGACCCCAAAGGTTATCACTTATTCAAGAATATACTTTTCCCATAAAATAAAGTGAAAATATTTCTTATCTTAAGAAAGTAAATCAAATGATATATTTATTAGTTGCTTTTGGCGTTTTAAAACCAATGAAGATGACAAATTGCTGAGACCTAAAAATGGCAAGTATGTTTTTCCTACAATCTTTCAACCTTTCACTGAGATGCAGCTCGAAATGACAAGGAGGAAACCTTGAACTTAAATACTCATGCTTTTTGGACAAAAAGTGAGATGCAAGTGTCTAGTTAACAAAATAAGTTCGTACTTTGTACAAATGTGAGATATATACAATTAGAAACGGCTCTGGCAATAGAAGGTCATGAATATGCAAAGTAGAAGGCAAAGAAGACGAGGAACATCTAATACTTCAAATTTCAATAAGAGAAACAAAACATAAATCACTGTTGGATAATCATTGACATCTTAAATGGATTAAGATTACCACCAAGACTTGGTCTATTTAAGGAATGCTCTAACACAGTAGAGGTGGGGGGTTCAATTCCAACTGCCCCCTTTACCCTTTCCATTTCCCCGAAACCCCTAGATAATAGATTTTTTTAAGAGAAAATGTTAAAATAAAATTAACAGTACAGTCCATTAAATAAAGAATACCTCTAACGATGAGCTACACCTCTGATACATAGTCTGCACAATGCTAAGAAAGTGTGTAATAACAGATGAAAGATCATCATGGATCCATGGCTGTGACTTTATGGCATTGACAACCTGTACAACATAGATACAGACAGGAGTCAGCAACAGGGAGTCTGAATATCCATTAGCATCCTTGACAAAAAAAAAGAACGACTTTGGATGAAGCAGGAAAAGCAAACACAAAGCAGAAATGACAATAGGAAGCACTGGCTTATCAAGGAAAGAAAAAATTTTCTAAATCCTTTTTACAGGGAATAAAAAAACAAAAGTAAAGAATTCATCTAGATCTTCTGAATACAATTTTCTTTTAACACAGTTGGTTCTTGTAGTAGAGTTTGTGACAAGAGACCAATGATGCCCCATTTGCTGCCAGGTGCACAACTACAGAACACTTGTCAGATTTGAGGCCGAAATGAATAGGCACTGTGATGCAACTGGACGTGCACTTGATATTTAACCAAGACAAAAAATTGAACTTTCTAGTAGGCGGTGCTTAAAATCTCTGCTACATCTCTTCTTGGGGCAGGAGGCCGAGTCATGAGCCCAATGTATTCACAAATTTAAATGAAAATGGTCTTGACACCTAATTCACAGGAAAAATTTCAGGGATATGCAGAAGACCTACAAAAGATGACTATCTAATTATCATAATATAAACTCCATCTACATATTCTTAATCCATCCTTCAATAGATCATCATGCAAAGCATATGCCCCACTGACAAGTGATTTCATACCTAAAACTTGTAAAAGCATCTAAACAACAACTATGCCCCAATTGTAAACAAGTTGGAGCAGCTATATAAATCCTCACCGACCAAGTTACTCTATTTAAACTCATCTCAGACTAATATTATATAAAATTAAAATAATAATAAAAATAAGAAGTGCCAAAAGTTCTTTATATTTTTATACGTCAGGGAATAGTTTTACTTGTAAAAGCATCTAGGCAGAGAGTTTTACATTTTTACATGGACGGTTTCTAGTTATTCTCTTCATATATTAGCAGTTCTTGACTTCTTGTGAAGCTTACTATTAGCTAGACAAGAGATAAAGCTGCCATGTGACATGGATCAAGAGGCAATTTTGATACTCTTTTTTGTGTGTTAGTTTCCTCCACCCCCTTCAACTTTATGAACCACTATAGGAAAAAAGAGAACAACTATGGAAGTTATTCCCTCAGATGTTTATATATCATGGAGCGTGCCTAAATGTTGAAATTGAAACTCAAGGCCAACTTGCTGATGAAACTTCTGAAGTTGAAAGTTGGTCATTCTATCAATTTGCATGTGATACCATCTATATTTCTTATCCTTTTTAGTTCTAAATTTTAGTGACGAAAGGGAGTTGCAGAAGGATCCAAAGAAAGGGTAAGGGTTCAGAACTGAAACACTATTTCTCCCTGCCACAAGAAGCAGAATAATAGGTCAGATATGTTAGCTCACCATCAGGATTTGTGTCTTATGAAGCAAAATAAAACTGAAACCAAAGAACATAAAACCATATCATCAATAATTCAACAAGAAGGAAGTTCAGTTAATAATACCAATATTCTTGTCAGATCTTCATTTTCATGACCATATATAGCACATATGTCTAACAACTTTGGTAAATCAAGCAACTTTTTCTCCTGCAAAAGGGCTACAAGTGCAATTAGTGAACATTGTGCGCTTAAATATTATTTCCAAAGATAATTAGAGAAAGAGATACATCATCAGGCCTTCTATAATGCATATTATTCAATGGCCTTGCAGGGACAACAACCATTACTAGTGAAAATGGCAAGTTTTGTTTAACTTTGACTTCTGAAATACAGAAATGGTTGACAAATCAGAAAAGCAAGCCAAGATATCGGAGCTGCAAAATCTAATCCTCTTGTGCTATATGATTAGAATTGGACATTGACATTTTAGGGGTCTTAGAGATGATAATATTCCAATTAAACCATAAAACTGGGTCTAGGATGTTGCTGTAGAGGGAGCTTGAATCAGATACATCATTCATGTTCAATTTTTCTCATGCATAATATTGCAACCGAACCTTGCATATTAAACTTGTTAGCCACTATTACACAAGAGGCAATGGAAACTAAACTACGCTTCTACCTGAGACTTCCAAAGGTAGAATTGCCAATTTATGAAATTCATGATCTTCCTGATCATGATTGTGATGAGACTGGGCATTCTATAAGGAAAGGCAGTGCATAACACATTTTACTTGCAGAAAGTTCATTACAAAAGCACACATAAGGGTTGCAACTTGAATAAAAACTTTGAAATTTGACCTCCACAATACCAATCAATTATTTAATTTGAAGTATACAAAGGTCTATAGTAATAACTCAACGAGTCAGGGGCACACACCTTCGTGATCTTTCTGAGTAAGACTATCAGCAGTCTTAGCTCCAGGGTCCCGATTTGAAGATCTAAAATTTAATTTGCATATAAGAGTTGTTTAGATCAAAAGGTACAGCATAGGGAACACAACTTGATGCATCAAATTCTTTAAAGTGAAGTGACTCACATGCGATATAAGACCATAAAGATACGCCGGCAGAGCTCAAACTCACCAACAACGACCCCAGCAACTATACCCCTGGCTGCTCGATATGGAAAATCATACCATCTACTCCTGAACTTCAGAAAGCTTTCAAGAAAAGAGTGAAGGGAACTGTCGTTGGCCACTGGTAGACACAGAAGTCAGGAGAGATTGGTAAAATGTACAGTAACACAATATACAGACCAACAAACAATTCAAACCTATCACACACACACACACACACACCAAACACCAAAAGAAAGACAAAAATATCAACTGCTTTAACATGAATGATTTGATCAAGACTTCTTAATCTTATAAGGAGCATTGCAAATGTAAGGGCAAAGATTACATGATTAAAAATATACCCAAAAAGAGAATTAGGAAAATACTAAATTACAAAAGATGAACATCCTAATTTATGCTTTATAGTGTATCAGCCATCAGGTAATAATCAAATGGCACTGACATGGCCAGCAAGGTAGCATGTTTAACTATAACCCGGGCTCCTTAATATGGAAAATCGTACCATCTCCTGTAAAAAGTTTTCAAGAAAAGAGTGAAGGAAGAGCCGTTGACTACTAATAAAGACGGAAAGCAGGAGACTAGGAGAAAAAATGTACAGTAACTCAATGATGTTATTAAACAAAGGCACCCTTAATCCTTGATACTAGGGTGCAACATAGCATTACATTTTGCCTCGCGTAAGCCTTAAGCAGTGCTCCACTGCTGCACCAAGGAGCTAAGATTTGTGCTCTCTGGTTTGAAGAGGATGGCAGTGAACAATAAATATAGCAAGCAAAGCGGTATCTTAGTAATTAAGGAAATGTAAATAATGACAATGTTAATGATTAGAAATAAGATGTGTGCCTTAGTTCTTGGGCTCTGGTTTGAAGAGGATGGCATTGAACAATAAATCTAACAAGCAAAGCGGTATCTTAGTAATTAAGGAAATGCAAATAATGAAAATGTTAATGATTAGAAATAAGAAATTAGACATTCAGTTTAGACACTACTTATTCTACTTAAATTAGATACCTTAAACTACATCTATACATCTGAATCAAATAGATGGAAGACAAATGAAATATTTCTCATCACTGCTGATTCAAGGATTATGCGCAGTTGAAGATTTTTTTTCTTTTTATCTTTTCTATAAGCACCGATTGAAGATTCTCTTTCACCCTGGCCTGGAATTTTGGTCCCTACACATTAATTGTGGGATATAGCTTTTGAGTTTTTAGCAGCGAATGTGGAACAACGGAAAAAGAGGGTGTTTTTAGGGGAGTCCCAGCATTTTCCAGCACAGATAAACAGCCTCTACAACTTATAATCATCTTATGGTTGTCCTCTTGTATGCATCTGTTTACACGGCATATGCTTTTACTGCTTGCTTCTGATGCTGTATAAAAAATGTTTGCCTCACTAGATTTAATACAGATATTGGATTAGTACTGCTCAGAAATGCTGTATAAAAAGTTTGCTTCATTATAAATTGCTTTTTGCATCTCTTTTCCAAACGCAGACGAGCATAAAGCTTCAAACATCATTAATCATTTATCTTTCTTCAATACAGAAAAATAAGAAGGCTAGCATTAGCAACCTTCATTCCTTAAACTAGATGCAACTTCATTCAAATCTGATCGCTACACATTAATCAAATCATAATTAATAATTCAAATGAAAATCATCAAGCAAATATAAAGGAAAACCAGATTTCACGAAGCTAGAGAAAAAATATTACCTTCTCGCCAGAAATCTCTAGCATTCATCTTCAGTAACCGACACAACTCCCTGTTCAAAACATCAACCACACGCTGCGACTCCACGGCATCCAATGCACCCTCATCGGCTCCAAGCCCAGCTGCTACCGCCTCATCCTGAGGCAAATAGTTCACGAAATTTCCACTAGGAACAGCGGCGGAAACCCAGGCGCCGCTTTTTCCCATCCTAACCCTACTCTTGAGTTCTCCGGCATCAGAACCGGCGCTGCTGGAGTTAACGGCGGTGGAACTTCCTTCGGATTTCATAGAAACTGATAGTCTGAAGGAATTTGTTAGGGTTTGAGAATTGTGCGTTTCCTTCTTTGGAACAAACTTCTGAGCTTTTTCATTCCTGTTCTGGCTACTATAGCGATTCGACATGCCTTTAGAGCAATAATTTTAGATATTCGAAACTGTGTTATGTACTATTGACTTGACTTCGCCTGAGGAAAGTGACCGGCTAAATTTAACAGAGGCGATCGGAGGTTTTCGCCTTCAGTGCCGTCGAACTGGATTGTAGCGACGAAAATCTGGAAACTGCGCGGCTCCCACCCGGGCCTCTCTTCAAGAAATTCACCGTATTATTATCTCTCTTTCATTTTAACACTCGACACTCTTAAAAAAAATATTTATTAAAATTTATTTTGTTGAGTTAATTTTATTAATTCTGCTTTAAGAATTTAAATATGACCATCATAGTTATTTAATAGTAATAAAAAATGATAATAAATTTCTTAATTTATTAAAATAGAGAAAAACTTTATTTTTAAAATAAAAAGCAAATAAAATAAATAGAAGGGAGTAATAACTACTCACTCGGTCTCATTTTACTTAGTTCTTATATTAAAAATAGATTTTCTATTTTACTTATCCATTTTAATAAATTAAAAAAATAATTATTTTCTCTTATATGACTATTATAATCAAATAACTACCTAAAGTATAGTTAATTTTTAATTTTTAAAATATAATTAATAAAATAAATTTTTAACAATTCTTTTCTTAAAAGAAATGTTAAGTGAATATGGGCCGAACAAAATAAAAGAGTACGTAATAAATTACTCCATATACAAGAATCTAATAGCACGTTTGGACACGATTTTGTTTCTTTTATATTAAATTTTTATCAATAATATATATATGTGTGTGTGTGTGTGAGAGAGAGAGAGGGAGAGATTATAAACCTTACCACCACTATTAGAAAAATAAGCACTAGTTTATCACTCTATTTACAAATTATATATCATGAATTATATGCAATATACTTTATCTATCGAGTTAGGAACGAACATTTCATTAAAAGTATTGTATATAAATTAAAGGAAGATCCCCTAATTCTAGTATACTAAATGAGTGATAATTGTATCCATATGCTTCTTATATCCTTTTAATCACGTTAAAGTTATTTTCTTCCCCTCTCTTAAAACACATTTCTTTTTTTAATATAATATATTCAATTTTTTTAAAGATTATCTCGTTTTTGAGTTATTGGTACCAATTTTATTTATATAAATTTTATACGATATTGCATGAAACATGATTAGCAAACTGATTGTGATTGACGATGAATCTTGTTGAAAGACGTATAAGAAATTGTAAGTATAATTGATAAAAATTGTATGAAAGTTGGATGATGTTGTAGGATAGTTTGTTTTAACTGTCAATGAGCCCACGTTGCATCTGCTTTTATACTGTATCATAATTAATTTTTTTTTACTGTTCTAGGGATTTGTCTGTTGCTTTTGAATTTATTGTTTTCTAATATTGCAAAACTATATTAGATTTCTTATTTATTTATTTTTTTAATCTCTCGTCTCCATGAGTGATTCGCGTGATCTGAATGTTATGAACATGAATAACTCAAATAATGCTCATGGGCCAGTTATTTGGACAGAGGTTAGCCAAGTTGTTGGGCCAGGGGTTAAACCACGAATGGGCTAGTTATTTGGACAGCCCAACAAAATATCTGTTTGGGATCTAGGTTGATATATATCGCGTCTCATGGGAGCAATAGGTTCAGACATCTATTTAATTTTTGTATCTAAAAGAATTTCTTTAAAAAAAATTCAAAACAATATTTGTATTATACATTAGATTTATTTTTTGAAGACTGAGTTTCAAGTTTGAAAAAGTGAACTGAAACTGAACTTTTTTCACTCACAATCTTTTATCTTTTTTCAAATTAAATTAATGTCTAAATACAAATTCAATCTCCAAATATCTTTTTTCTTTTAAGAACCTTTTTTTCAAACATCTTTTTTCTTTCAAGAACTTTTTTTCAAACATCATATTTTAATGTCCAAACACACTAAAGATTTTATATTGTGTTCCAAGTCTATCCCCGCTTTTGTTTGGCTCCCCTATTTGATACCCTACCTGTGTTTTATGATTATAATTTGTTGATAATATTGTAACATCTAAAATATATTAGTGACTGTAATATAAGCGTAACGCTAATTTTTTTTAGATTCTTGTATTATTTAATTTAATAATAACATACTCAGAAATGTACGCAGATCTAATCTTTACGTTAGGAGGCAGGGAGGCTATTTGGCTCAAGAACCAAAAACAGAAACTACTGTTTTATACAATCTATATTTTTCATAAAATTTCTCTTTATCTTGACAAATAGAAAGGGAGGGGCATAGAGTTGAACTGAAAATTGCTCATAGGAGTGGAAGAGTCGGTGTAAGAAAAGAGCTAACTCGATCAAAATTGTAACCAGTGAGAGAACTGTTTGACAGAGTCGAACGATTTTGTTTTTTCTCTTTGATCTGATTTTCGTTTTCTTGATCAAATTACAATTACACACTTTGATTTTATCCAACTCCAAGTCTGCACTCGAGGAGCAATAACAAACACTTACGGAACTAGAAAATGTTTGTAACTCCATTTAACAGTACTCACATTTACAAGAATAAAATCGTCTTATGGAGAGCAAGAGTTGCATACCAGCAGTCCATCCATACCAAAATCTGCACCAAATGGTTAAACATTCGTGCAGCAAAAAGAATTTCAAACCTCACATACAACCATATTCTGCTATGCTTACATGGACATCAGAACATATCCCCCTCCACTACAAGTGGAAAAAAAAAAAAAAAAAAAGAAGGCTTAGCGGATTCCAAGTATAGAAGACTCATACAGTGTAACTTAACATCGAGTTGGCACCATCTTGCTGCAATATCAATTGGATATGATCTCTTTTAAGCTACCTACAAAGTTAAATAAAATTACATTGGCTTTCCCAATAACTATCTCACACTAGATGACAGTGATGCAGCAGAATGGGAGTTGATCTTTTGCCCAATAATATACATCAGACTCTCTACCTGTGAGCAAATTACTCCTGGTCCGTCACCCCGAGCTGCAACTGCCAATCAGCACTGTATGTGCATCGTGAATATCTTTCTGATCCATGGACATTCAGCAAAGCTCTTGCGAATGCCTTTATGATATATCATAGTCAAAAAACTGAAGAAAAACTGGCGAGCAGCAGCATTAAGCAATTAGCAGCATGCCCATCCTTTTTTCCGATGCGTTATTGCCCACATAGACTAACATCATGCCCATTCAGAGTTCGTCTCTTTAGGCACTACCAGACCAAGTAGACACAGAGAAGGATTAGGCGCAACTGAGAGCATAGAGCAGGTATCAGATGACTGTGGAAGGATGAAGAGCAGCCGTGCCCACATTGAATTTATGGCTGGGATTTTAATTACACCAGCACATTCCCTCTGCTTCAAGTATGTCACAAAATCTTGAAACTGCAAAGCAAGTTAAGACATTTTAGTCCCCTCTAAACCAGCTCCAGTTATAATGTGTGCAGTCATTGCGAGAAATACAACACTGAAAAGTAAAAAGTAAATGGAGAAAAAATCTCCTTAAGGTGCATATCTGAACACATATTGCAAGTCATGGATAGACCTAGTGGGAAAAGTTGGATACTAGACTAATTGTTTTAGCAAGCACCTGGAAAGGAAAAGAACACAAACTCCAGCATCTTTTTTTAAAAACAACCATGGTGACTGAGTTAGCTTGCGCATATCTGGACTAGCTCCACGGGTACCTGCTTACTCCCACTAGCACAGCTACCATATAATTCTATCCTCCAAAGCTTGAACAAATAGGAAAAATCACCTAGTGTTTTTATTTGTCTCTACAGGGAATTGAACCTAAGACCTAATGATTCTCAACCCACTATATTGACCACTAAGCCACACCCGTGGGTGCACACAAATACCTATATCTGAATTCTCTCTCTGAAATGATTTTCACTGGAAACTAATCTAGTTCCGAGTTTAGGTAGTGTTAATACAACAACAATAAAATACCTAGTGTCATTCCACAAATGGGGTCTAGGGAGGGTAGGATGTAGGCAGAGTTGCAGATCTTACCCTCTTTGTGGGGGTAGGGTGATAATACACACAAAATAAGGTATATACCAAGTAAATCTGGAAGATACACAGATTTTCCATTTACTATCTATAGTATACATCATGACTACAATCACTCGTAATGAAAACTGAAAGCAGAGCATGATTGACTTACGCCTTTATGGTCCACTGCAGAAGAAGGTAGCAACCAGCATATCTCCTTCTGTATCAAATTAAATTGAAAAAGAAAGTAGAGTGTCATATTATAATATCTAAAGGATCATTTCAATCTCTAAGAAGATGAGCAAGAAACGGCACAGTACAAACAGTATAGCTGCCTAACATTATATGATAGAGATGACAGCATCAATTATCAGAAGGTGCTAATACATGCTATTGAAATATGATATGCAGAATTTTCCTTATAATGTTCAAGGACTCACTTTGTGGGGTGGTGTATTACAAAATGTTGATTTGACATGCCGAAAATCAGTGCGTTTGGTCATATCCAACTTTGCAGGCCATCTGCACAGGTTTCCAATTTTAAAAAACAGAATATTTAAAAATCAAGTGTCAGAACATCAAAGGCACTGAAGTCCTTACTCTGTGGGCTCAGCACTGGCATTTGGATACCTGCAAAAATCTGACTCTACTCTTTGTGCATAAATTGTGCAGTAATGAACTCCACTTTTACTCAAGGCACCCTGCCACTGACACTGCAAATATTGTTTAGAACTTTCTGAATTTGAAGATTCAGATAATGGAGGCGGGGGAGGAGGCGGGGAATTAGGTGGAGGTGGAATATTAGGTGGGTCAGGGTAAGGTGGTGGGGGCGGGGATGAAGGTAATGGAGGCTGCAAGACAGGTGGAGGTAACGGGGGTAATGAGTCAAGCTGAGGTGGTGGTTGTGGCGGTAAAGACGTCATTGGTGGTCGAACAACAGGCACGGGAAACATATGATCAAATGGTGGCACGGAGGTGCCTTGTATCTGTGACAGTGGAGTCACAGAAGCAGGTACAAATGGCGGTGCAACTGAACAATGATGAAGATTAGTTGGCAGTGCACCAGATGGAATTGGATTTGGTGGCAAGTTATGGTTCAAACCACGTGAATCCCACCCACTTGGTGGGAAGTACATTGGGCGCACAAAGGGCGGAGGTTGTGCTTGCGGTGGTGCAATAGGAGGTCCTTGAATTTGCTGTGGTGCTGCAGGAGGAAGTGCATGAACAGGTGGTGGTACGGTAGGAGGTCCTTGAAGAGGCTGTAGTGGTCTAGGAAGCACTTGAGGAGGTGCAGGATTGCAGGCAACGATTCCCGGTCTAGAATGTATCTCTGCTTCAGATTTCCTGTGCATCCACATGTCACTAACAGCACCAGGAAATACATGATTACCTGCAGAATGCATCAGGAGAACAATATGACAATGAGCATCAAAAACTACGATTGGTAAGAATACAACCAGAACAATGGAGAAGCACCTCTCGGTGATGGAACTGGAACTATCGTATCAGCTTTCCCAGAACCAACTTCAGGCATCCCTCTGCTTGCTGTATGTGTCCAGTTTGACTGAAGTGCATATCCAGCATGCGGCATGCTACCTTGCTCTGGATTTAGTCTGGGTGACGTGAGCTCCAGAATGTTACCTTCATTTTTTACAGGAACAGGAATATGATGCTGCCCAGGGCGACTGTTAGAACAGGGGGAGGAGAAGTTCAATAGTTAAGCTCAGATCATGGTGTAAGACATTTAAAAGCTTTACATATATGTGAGGCTTTCTAGGGTAAACATGAACCAAAAGATGAAGAGACCAAGTGAGTGTTACAGATTGAAAAATTAGAAGTAATTCTTTAAAAGAATAGGCAAAGCTAAAGTTTGTATTGAACTTATGAATTGAACTTAGAATGTTGAATTTTTCTTTTTTTTTTGGAGACGTGGACTTAAAAGATAAAGTTTTATAAAGTGGTTGTTAGACCACCTTTGTTTTATGGGGCGGAGTGTTAGCCGCTCAAGAGCTCACACGTTCGGAAGATAAAAGTAGGGGAATTAAGGATGTTGAGATGGATGTGTGAGCATACTAGGAGAAATAGGATTAGGAACAAAGATATTCTCGACAAGGTGGAACTAGCCTCCATGGAGGACAAGATGAGGGAGGTGAGACTTAGATGGTTCAGGTACGTGAAGAGAAGATGCACAGATGCCCCCATCAGGAGGTGTGAGAGGTAGTCTAGGATGGGTATGAGATAGAGGTAGGCTGAAGAAGTATTGGGAGAGGAGATTAGACACGACATGACACACCTACAACTTACTGAGGACATAACCCTGGATAGGAGTATATGGAGGTCGAGGATTAGGATAGAAGGTTAGTAGGTCATCGAACGCTGTCTAGTTTCTACATGGCTTCTTCACTACTGTATTTCCTTTTCTTACTCATTTTGATATGTTTTACTTGAGCCGAGGGTCTATTGAGAACAACCTCTCTACCTTCATATGGTAGTAGGGGTAAGGCTGCACACCCACCACCCTCCCCAAACCACACTAGTGAGATTACACCGAGTTTGTTGTTATTGTTGTTTAGCACTTTACAAATTAATCACTGGTATTTGTCGTCATGATGAAAATTAAAGACCACCAGTTTCAGCAGATCTAATTTATGTTAAGGTTTCAAAAGCTGTAGAATCAATGAGATATATCATCAATGATATCCAGGTTCCGCTCCAAATTTTACAGTGATACCTTCAAGCAGAAATGGTTAATGTCAGAGACAAAATATTGATCAGCAAAGGATTGTCCCAGTTGGGTTTTCAGATACTTGACTTCCGTATTAAGGTTTTACAACGTCCAAATAGTGTATCACTCACCACAGGTGTATGAAGGATACAGGGAAGTTTCAGTTAGGCCTCCAAAAAATGATTTTCCTATTTAAATTCAGCTAAATTCAATGTATGCAAGTGGATCACTTGCTATCGGAGCTGTAAGGAACTGCTAAAGGAAATTTTCATCGCAGGAAAGATTGACATATTATCTGTCAATGCTCTTAATATAATGATCAACACTCAGGATTTCAATGTCTTTTTAGAAATGGAGATTCTCAGTCTTGGAATAAATGCAGATTTAGCTAAAGATAGGGTACAATAGCGGATAGGTTTTAGTCTTGTTAGAGGACTTCTATTATTACTATTCTTTACATATATTCAACTTATTTTCCCACTTATTTTTATTGGGTGTGATGATGACATGAGTTGAGGCTAAATAGAACAGTGAGGACTTATAGCCACCCTGCTTGTTTGGGACTGAGGTGGAGTTGCAGGTTTTCAATAAATTTTGGTTCTTATCCAGAAAAGTAAGTTTCATAATATATGTAATCAGCATACTCCAACACTCTTTAACAGATTTAGCTATGTGGAGAATCATATCTTGAATATAAGAAAAATTAACAAGGCTTGATGAGTAAATACTGAACAGGACAAGATCATCCAGAAACAAGAGGACTTGTTCCCTATCCGAGTGGGAAAGATGTGAGAAGTACAGAAATTAAATCGTTGCTTTAAATTACAGTAAACTACTCCCTCCAGTCAAAAATAAATGAATTTCTGGCACTTTTTTGATGGTCCAAAATGAATGAATTTTTCGGAGTCCAAAGATGTATTAATTATTTTTTTCAAAACTACCCTTCTCTTTAATGGGTTTAAAACTATCTTTTACTTCTAGGCAGAATGGCCTGGGAGACTCTTATACTTGTCCCGATTTGTCATCCGGCCCCTATACTCCATGATATTTCACCCAAACACTTGAACTCAATCAAAAAAGGAATTTTAAATCCCTTTGACTGTTGACAGAACTTATGTGGCATATATTTTGCTCGGTCAGATAAGTGTGAGACCACACACTCTTAAAAACGAGTGTATGTATTAAATTTAATTATAATATATTAAAATCAGAAGAAAAAAAAAACTAAAAAATAATAGAATAAGAAAAATGTTTTTAATAGTTTGTTTTAAAACACATACCCCCCCCCCCCTCCAACTCATTCCCCTTTCTCCATTCTTGTGATTTCCCTATCCCCACCCTTCCGAACCCCTCCATTTCTCTCCTTCAAGTTTTTGCTTCTTTTCTCTCCCCTTCTCTTTGGCAAGGAGGTTCAGAACAACAATATTAATTCCTAAGAAGAATCCTTGTGCCCAAGGTGAGAGGGATTTTGAAGTGGTAATAGAAAATGGGTCTGGGCGGGGACCCACTGGTAGCAGAACAATGGTAGACCTCCTTTTTGTTTGATATGAGTTCACTACTTTTGACTGTCTGAGTGTACCTTTATTCATTGATATTTTATTATTCAGATCTGTGAAGATTATTGTCAGGTGAGTTCCCTCCGGTGAGGGCAGTTAAGAGGAACATTGTGAAGTAGGGAGACGACTGGTTCCATGATATTTTTGGAGATTTTAAGAATGAATGAGATAAAGGTCACGGTGAAGAAAAGGGGGTTTTCCGTCGGGTGGTTCACTATCATGCTTGGTGATTGTCATCGGTGGAGTTATTACCGGAAATGACTAAAAGATTTTGCAAAATACATTTCTAGCCACTTTCAATCTTTTCCATAGAAAAAACTCAAATAAAAAAACGAAATAGAGGAGCTTTTGACTTATATGGCGCTTAGGCTTAGCTCATCAAACAAGTGCGCCAAAAGTGGGGGATGGTATCATATTCTCTTATAAGAGGGGCACGCCGAAAAACGTTTTCTTAGTAGATGAATATAAAAATGACATGGCCAATGATGTGGATATGATGTGGCATTAATTTTTCTGACGTGGATATGACGCATCATCCATGTTAGAGTAAGTGAGGAGCACACAATGATAGAGGGGTTTAAAATTCCTATTTTGATCGAGTTCAAGTGTCTAGTTGAAACTCTGTGGAGTATAAGGGTTGGGATGACAAATCGTGACAAGTATAAGGGCCTCGCAAACTACTCCGCGTTAGTTTTAAGAAAAGTTTTAGGAAAAAGCAAAAAGGGTAATATTGACAAATTACTCTTTGATTAATGTCATTAACTAACTTTCCTAAGGGGTGTGCACACCTCAAAGTTTCATTTATTTTGGAATGGGGGGAGTATCAAATAGCATATCTAACCAGAACAAAGAAGTAATTTAAAGATATCAGTGCGGAGTAAATTAAAACCTGACAAGCAGCTTGAAGCAATTATATGCCTGAATTCTTTCCTCTTTTTTTTTGGGAGGGGAATAAGATTGCGTACCTGAATTCTATCTGGAAGAATAACCCAGGACAGTCACGAAGGGTCTTCAGCAGAGTATTTGCAGAATCCATGCTGCTGCATTCAACTAGCCAACAAGAACCCATAGGCATAGTTTCTCTCATTAACCTGATGATAGAACCTTTGTTGTCAATGGCAAGATTACAAATAGCCAAAAGCTCATCTTCTGTGATAAACAAGGAGCTACCATTTGGAATGCTAATCCGTAGTGTATTTGTCTGCATTGTATCTCCTCCCAGGAATCCAGTTTCACAATTACCTGGCATATGATTACTCTTATAGCCAGGATCGTATTTGACATTATATTTGGTGCTTAAATGTGAAAGCAAAGAAGATAGACGTGACATTCTTGGAACATGACTGCCAGAATGGTTCTCAAGCACGTTTTGGAAGTGAGATGGCCCAACAGTACTATTGGCACAAAAATTGCTTCCCATACCAACATAAACAGAGGCAGAGCTGGGTCTTATACCTTCAGTACGCATGGAAGCATTAGCTGGACCTAAGTTTAGGGGCTGAATGCAGTCACTCCTTACCTTACGCCAGTGCCTCAGATGATTCATGGCAATTGTGGCCTCCTCAGGTGTGTCCAACTCCATCAGTAATGCTCCTTCGCTGCCTAGATCAGTGACCATCCGAGGACCTTTTTGAAGTGCTTTTCTCAGCTCATGCATGACATCATCCTTCATCCAGTGGCTCTTAACACCCCCAACATAAATATAGCAACTAGAACCAATTGCAACACCATTTATAGACCCCTTAGTACCTAATCCTATATCCAAGAATTTTATTCGAAGATCAGCACCCCAAAGAGTATTTCCCTGCATGATTTCCCTGGCTCTCACTGCATCCATAATGTTTTGGTACTCAACCAAAGCAAAACCTTTGAATGCAAAGAATGCAAATTGATTTACTGGACCAAACATCTCAAACTTATGTCGGACAAGAATTTCAGATGCATCAGGGCCTAAAGACCCCAACCATAGCTGCTTTGACGCGGGAAAGATATCGGCTGCAGCTGGGTCTCCATCAGTGTACCAAATCACTTGATTTGTGGAAGAATGAGACAGTGGTAAACGCTGCAAAGGTGACTCCATGGAACAACTCATGCCTCCAGCTGATGATCTTGAGGCTGGTTGAGGAGGGTCCACATTAAGAATTTGGTGATTCTCCATCATGACATGGTGTCCTACATCAGATGAACTATTCCTCAAGTTCGACGGTGTTCTAGAAATAGGTGAAAGAATCTGCTGGTTATAGACCTCCATAGACACAGAAGACCTGGTATTTGGTAAATCTCCATTCTCTTTAGAATCAAAAACCAAAGACCTAAGCTCACCACTATTAGCATTTGAATTCATGCTGGAACGGTGAGCTGCTCCCAGAGGAACTGCTGGGCTTCCAGAAACTTGAGTTACTTTTTGAGAAGATAGCTCGTGACCCAAGTAGTCACTAGCATACTTTGCACTGTCCAAACCATCCTCATCACCCTCATCATGAGTTTTTTCTGCCTTCACTTCATCTAAGAAAGATGGCAATATTCCTTCAAGAACTGAGGAAATATCTGAAACAACTTGAGAGGAAGCTGATTTACTTAGTTTCTTTAACCTTGAACAGATCCAACTCTTCAGGGAATGATCTTTCTCGACAGCCTGTATAAAGAGATCCAAAGATAATGCATCTTGAGCAGAAGCTTTAGAGACCAAAGATATGAATCATAATAGGACAGCGCATCTTGACTAAAAGCCTTAAAAACCAAATAAATTTATCATACTGGGTATCACTTTTCACACGGGAAAGAGGAAAATACTTTATCGAAACTAAGTGTTTAGCTCTATGGAACATTCCAGACCAATCGCCATAACAAAATTGCTTTTCTAAGGACAGTTCAAACATAACAAGAAACACTTTCCCCATGATGACATCAAAAATGGAGGATCGAATATCTACATATGATCATCATACAGTATTTTTTTCACTTGCGGATAGCAATCATGGTTCAGATATGGGAGATATAACTTAAACGAGAAAGCTATGCCACTAGTTAAACAAATTAAATTACAAAAACAGCCCTCAAGGTTTAAGTATGTATCCTCCTCCCTCTGTTGAACTACTACAAAATTTTCAACAATTCATGAGAATCATTGGATGTAGAAATTAATTCACCCTTTTATTAAGTGATGTGTTCATATTATAGAAGGTCTTTCACCTTAAAACAATGTTCCTATGTTATTGTATGATTTATGCAAAAATCAACAAGAAAATAAATTATTTAAAATAACAATGGGTACTTGATGAAAATGAAGCAATGATCTCTTAAGTTGTGGTTGTACAGTATTTGGTTAAAGCCTTTAATAATTTTTTTAGAGAATAGAAATCCAATATTCCGATGCACTAGAGCAAAGAAAAGGAGGAGCTTATAATGAATTCAAATTGAACAACCTCATGAGGAACACAAATTACTTAGGGAGGTAATGATCTACAAAACCATATGGCAAGTCTCAAACCTAAGCCATGAGTTTAGGTTTCTATCATTTTCTCTGCCCTAGTAGGACACAAGGTAATTGCAACAAAAGAGAATGCAGAATATATTGAATATAAACTGCTTCTGCCTGCTATGATTTTCCACAAGTAAACCACTAGCCAATAACCAGTTAACATGAAACGAAAGTACTTCTAAGAGGGAAAAAAAGGGAAGCAAATAACATGCAACAGATAAGTAGATGTACTGAAACAATAACAGAAACAGAACAAGAAGTACTGAAATAATAACAGAAACAGAACAAGAAGTCCCATGTTTCAACTTATACATAAGAAAAGGATTGGTCTCAAACTGAATCAGACAAGCAGAATCTAAGGATTTAAGGTTCTTTTCAGGTTAATTTGGCTGGAAAATTGAAGATTTTAAAACCACAAACTCAGTACACCAGAATGCTGGTCAGTGTAATCCCAAGGCAGCTTAAAAGTATTGGATAAAGGAGAAAAGGCTTAGCTGATCATAGATGAGAAAAATATAATGGTCCACAAATTAACATAAAAGATAAAAAGGGTAAAAAGCAGGCATTTTGATAGTTTAGTGGCTTGAGTAGACGGAAATAAAGATAAAAATGAAGGAGAAGAGAGGTAAAATAGGCAAACAACATTTCAAATTTAAATAGGAAGAGAGGAAGAAATAGCAAACTTTCCATTATGAGCAAAGGGTATGTTGTGGAACTGATAATGTTTAGGGATGGCATGAGTGCTTAATTGTGTAGCGAACTGAATAACAGCTCTAGCTGTACTCTTGTTTCCACGATCAAATCATACAGCACCATATAGTGGGATTATATTCCTAAAGTAAACTGCATCTATTTGTGCTGCTGCAAGTGATGGTAATAGAAACAATAATATCTAAACCAGATAGTATCTCAATCTGGATCAAAGCATCAAACATTATGTCACTGCCATAATCAGAAGCTCAGAAAAATGCATTTAGATAAAGCGGAAAAAGGAACAATAATTGACTAGTTAATCTGCACAAAGGACAATTGTTAAATACAGATGTATACCAGTCCTAATAAGCAGTTCTTCAAAACAAGAGAGCGATTGTCCGAGACTTGTTTGCCACCTGCTGCAAGGCCATCATCTGCATCCATACTTTTGCTACTTGTTTCTCTGGACTTTGCTGATGATGTCACCATGCTATTTCCACCATTCCTAGGATGACCAACAGCTTCATCAAGCCTGTTAGTTAACTGATGAAGTAAGTAATATCCTTCCCGCTTACATTCCTCTGATCCAGTAGAGCCGATGAGCTCAAAACAAGTTGCAATTGAATTTTTGGGGCAAGTAAAGAAAATTCTGAGGAAACAAAGTACACGGAACTCAGATAGCTTGAGTAATACCGATTGTTCCTTGTTTAAAATTTCTTTTTGGTACTCAGAAAACAAATGAGCATCCTGAATACCAGAAATTTCCTTGTCAGCAATCTCGAAAATATCCTTCCCTTCAAAACAGGATATGAAGAAGGTGAGTGCATCATGAAAAACTGTGGTGCAAATTCCTTGAATAACTGATGATGTTGGTGCCTCAGCAGCAGCACTTTGACAAATATCAGCTAGACCAAAAATGCATGCCTTAGCAGTGTCAAATGCAACACCATCTGTATCGTCTCCTTTACCGATCAAAGCTAGCTTCCAATTATGCATATTGATAACAACTTTCACTGCAGCTTCAAGAGCAGTGGGACAATACGAAGCAAATCGAGGAATAAAATCAGCCACCAGACGTTGTACACTTGTGCAGCCTGCATACCCAGAATCATAGATGAAAAATAAAGTTTAGAATTTTATAGAAAACTCAATATATTTCAGCACAGGGATACTTCCAACAAACAGGATCAACTCCTTTTGGGAGTTCAGAGGCTGTGTCAGTATGATGATGTTCTACCAGGAATATTGATGGCAATTTATTGTAATGCAATATTTACAACGATCATGAAAGCATGAAAAGAATTACTACTAGATAAGTTAACAAAAGTTAACACACACTGGAAAAACATAGAAATAGAAGTATAAGTCAGCAACTACTGCACAAGCCAATCAGCCAATACAAGTGGGTTCCACAGAAGAATTGGTGACACTTTAGAAAGAATAGAACTGCAGTGGGTTTCATTGAACAATTGGCACACTAACATTATTTGTGCACGAATAGAAAGGGAGGTAGATCTCACAGAACAATTGGCATATTTAAATGAAATCTTGGGAAGAACAAAGCGACAAGAGTACAAGTCATTGGCTAACCTGTCTTAGTTTCATATGTCTAGGCCTTAAACAATTGAGGCACACACCGTGTCACCCTAAGTGTAATACTTCCCAACCATGCAATTTTTCTTCTCATTTTCTATTTGTTATTTGCTTTTGGGGGGACATGAGAGGATATTCATAAATAGAAGAAACTAGTGCAGCTCACTAAAGGGCAATCCAGAGCCCTTCGTACCAAATGAAATAGGTGCAGGATGCAAGGGTACTGTTGAATCAAAATAATATGAAGATAGATTCTGCTACTAATACGACAAATGTAATAATAAGAGACTAGGTTTCTGAAACAACTTCCTTCTTTTATCAAGTGATAAAATTTTATTAACAATGAGCAGAAACAATCGTATACAAGAAGTACACCAAAGAGTACGAAACCTTACAAAATGATATGGCTCTCTAGGGACAACATCCAATCTTCTATACCTATACAAACCTCATGGGTGAACCAAAAAGAAATAAGGGATAAGATGCTATTTCTCAAATGTCCAAACCCTTCTCAATTTTACCAAAAGCTCTCATATTTCTTTCTCCATATGTTCCACTTAAGTGCTAGTGGAGCAACATCCACAAATTTGGTATCTTCGAGTAATAAACAAAATGTTGTATCTCAATCTAGTGCAAAATTCGAATACAAAGTTATGGCTCAATCCCCATGTGAAATGCTATGGATACATCACCTTTTAGCTGAGGTTGGTTTGAAGTCTCTGTCTATAGTAAGAATTTGGTGCCATAATAAGGCAGCTCTATAGTTGCATAGTGTGCCATAAATGGACGAAGCATATTGAGGTTGACTGTCACTTTGTCCGTCAAAAGATTCAAGAAAACATGATTTCTATGGGTTATGTGAAGCTATGCTCCGTGGGTTTAACTCAACCCCAAAAGTTAACCCAGTGGGAAGATTGCCCAAGCCCATATAAAGAAAATCAACAACTCATTCCCCAATAAATGTGGGACTCTAACCCACTCTAGCAAAAAGGAACCAAAGATGGTTTGGAAGCAAATGCAAAAACACTCTAACGTTGAAACATCGATGTATTCTTTTTTTGGCTTCTTGGTGCAGACTAGAAGATGTTAATACGGTGGACATATTAGATTTCTAAGCATCCTGCAATAATGTCAAGGAACTGGGGTGTATGTACTTTTTGGCACAACCGCTTTTGAGAACCTTTGTGCTTTGTATACAATTTTATCATTCCCAAAGGAGGTAGAGGAGGATATGCTTGAAGACTAAAAAGCAGAAGATGACAACAAAGAGTTGTGTTGCTATTCAAACAGTAAAAGGCATCCATCTTTTACAGTCATATGTGAAGAAGCATTCCATCTCACTTGAATAACACCTGTGTCAGGTCCTCCAAACATTATGCATTCTTGGAGGATCTGAACAATATAGCTTAGCATCGGTCCAACCTTGAGAAGCAGCAATTTAGAACACACTCTTCAAAGCATCACTTCAACCATGAGAAGCTATAACCCTTGCTTGCATCACTCTTTTTGATTTGTTTATAATTTACGTTACCTTTTTTTTTCCTTTTTGAATGATAATAAGGTAATTTACCATAGTTGAAAAGGAAGTAATGAGATATAGTTCTTCCTTTCACTCTGACATGGAAAAGAAACAAACCGTTCACATCTACTTTCAGTCCTTCAATCTCCCCTCTTTTCACTCCAACCAGACGAAGAGTTAATTTCTAGAACTTAGGGTTCATGAATCATACAAGGGGAAATCCCAGAAATAACACTTAAATTCATGTAATTAATCATCTCACAAAATTACTAGCTCTTAACCTTTGAATAATAACAAAGAGATAAAAGGAGCTGTATAAACTTCACTCCTATTCTGACTCTCCAGCTAGCAACTGAACAAAAATAGCATTGGAAATCCACTTCTTTCAAATCTCTATACGAAAATACTCAAGTTCACAATCTTGAAGGAAAAGCACCACAGGATATCAGAAAAAAAAAACGTGCTTTAGTACCTCTGGAGGCAGTAATCAGAGAAAGATAGGCTTGTTCGAGTTCGGACGAAAGACGATCATCGTTTTGGGAGATGCAGAATTTAATGCGTTTGTAGCACTCATAAACATTGCGAATCTCTTCTTGGTTCCTTCTCCGTCGAAGAATTTCATCCTGAGATAGCGCCGGAGCAGCGTTGCTCTGCTGGAAAGTTAGCGCCGGCTGCTGTTGAGGCTGCGGTGGTGGTTGCGGCGGCGGCGGAGGAGGCGGTGACTGAGGCGGCGGTGGTGATGGTTCGTAAAGCTTCCGTTTCTTCAGTGGCTGCTCCGTCGTAGCCATGGCGGAGAGACGGGACAGAGGAGGAATGGGAACACGCGCTCAGTCACGCTTTTCGGCTGCAATATATTACTTCGGTGATTAAGAACGAGGATCTTTCTGTAATTTAGTAATTACGCGCTGAGTAGTTCCATACGCATCTCTGTATAATAGAGGAGATTTAACTTAGGGGTCGTTTGGTTTTGAGTTTTAGAAAAGTTGATGCCCATAAGCTTGTATATTTGGTTGAAATTTGAGGAGATTTAATAAAAGTTGTTTTTTAATTAATATAGTGTTTGATTTCTTGTTTCTACTTTTCTAATAAATAATATTTTCCTAAAGTATGCGAAAATTATTATATATTTTCACGAAGGATATGATATATACGGAATAAGAATAGGTTATTTAATAAATAGGTTTAAAGTGCTAAAATAATAAAACTAATAATGTGTATATGGGATGAAAAACAAGCTCAACACGTGGACAGATGTAGATACGTGTCACAAAAGATTAACATTTACCGTGAAGTTACTAGATCGTGCATGATCAATATTTCGGAGGATATAGAAAGTCAAAGGAGTAAAATTAGACACAAGTAAAAAGATCCGAAGAAAAACGACATAAAGAGGCGACATCTAAAGAACGGTTATTTCAAAGTAAATGACGTTTGTTACTGCACTCGCATTAAAAACTATGTATTATTTATTAAAGACAATTTAATGTACGATGTTTGTCCTATATAAAGCCCAGCACTTGTACCAAAAAAAGATCATCTAACAACATTGGAAAAAACGTACTTTCAATTATATCACAACTTTCTATTGACTAAAAGTAATCTCCAATCTAATCTTGTTGCATTTCAAGGGCGTAACATTGAGCTTAAGTCATCATGCTAAATCATTTATTATTTCAATTTATCTCTTTTTGCTTAATTTATATATTCTATTTTATTAATTTGATCAAAACCAACCTTGTATTCTTTTAGTCCCTTTATGAATTCAACTATACCTTTTTTTTTAAAGGATAAACAGTGTGTCGGGCCAAAATTTAAAATCTAAATACTATTTTGAGAAATACTCTTTATTGGAATTACTTTTAGGAATACTTTTATAAATTAGTAATTTGTGTTTGTTTGATCAATTTGAAAAAACACTTTTATCAATATTAATGATGTAATTTGTGTCAAGATTTTGAAAATATTTTTTGAGAAAAATTATTTTTTAATATTTTAGAAAATAGCTTTTGCTATAACTCATAAATGCTTGTTTTTCTTAAAAACTTGACCAAATGACTCAATTTTCTAAAATAAATACTTCTTTTAATAAAATAAATTTTGACTTTTCAAAAATTTGATCATATAAGCTATAAGCCTCATAATAATAACTTGTTTTTTGAATTACACATTAATCATTATATTGTACTAATATGTAATGTATCAAACTAAATATTCAATATAATTCTTTCATTATTAATTTTTACATTATAATTTCTATTAATTAATGTATGACTTGTCTATAAATTAAATGACTCCTTAATCTATGATGCTTAATTCGCTTAGAGATATTTAGTTGACGCCATATGATTAGGATTGCTTATCGAGCGAATAATTAGATTTAACAGTTCAATTTATTAGTTATTGATTTTTAAATATATTAATTGCTAACTAATTGATAAAAATATCTATTAACTTGTTATCGGGTTAACAATTATTGAACGATTATTAAATGATATATCAACTAAATGTAAAAAAAAAAAAAAATTAAAATCGCATATAATTCTAACTCCACAATAATTTTGATTCAAATTCCATTATAAAACCAAAGGAGAAGCCATTGAAAGCTGTCAATATAAGGCATGGGTCGTTATCAAGTATGACACCAAATTTCCATATTTTGTTCTCCAAAACAAAGAAAAATAACTGAAATCAAAAGTTTTTATTAGGTCATGCTCAAAACTCGTTTTAAAAAAATAAGCGGATATTGTAAATATAATTCAATTTATAAATAGAAATTGTTCAATATCATTAAGAAAAAAGGTTTGAACAATTATTTAATTTTTAAAAATTAAGATTTTTTCTTTCTGACTAATTAACTAATAATTATTAAAGAAGTAAAGAACGTCAACTAAAGAAAATAAGTTGAACCGAAGATTAAGGAGATCTAGAGTTATGATTTCCCCAATTGTCGAATTCCTTCTCTCTAGCTACATTAGCTATAATCTTGCTGATTTATTCTTTACGGATCATGAGCACTCTCACGTACTGTAATTTTCTCTCGAGTAATCTCGATAATTTACTAAGCGTATTTTTTCGAACTACTCTAGCTAGCAATTTCTTACTGCTCACTCTCCACATCAAAGTTTTGTTATCTTCAAACTTGTCTTTTAACCCGCAGTATTGATCTCTCCTATACCTATGGACTGACATTGTTCAATAATAACCTAACTATGCATTCTTTCTCAAGCAATACATAATAAATAGTCAATCGATGGTCATTCAATCAATTAAAATAAGCACGTAGTTGAACAAGTTGAGAAAATTTAAAGGGCTAAATTATATTAAAACATAACAAGAATTCACCCTATAAAAGGTTCCATCAAAACTCTAGGTAAGAAATCTAGATACTCATAATACTATTTAAAATATAGCATAGAATTTCATAACGAATAAGTAAAAGAAGGGAAGAAAGTGAAACTCGAAGTCCAATATCCGTGGCTTCCATTGCTTGCGTGTTTTTGCCTCCAAAATAATGTGTTTCCCTCCAAAATATATTTTCTAGGGTATTCTATATTACCTAGGATGTGCAGGGAATCAAAGAAGCTAATTAAAATATGTTGAAATCATTTTTGCTCGGCTTGTCTAGGCTCTCACTTCGCAAGGACCATAGCCAAGTCTGAACAACTCCAAAATTTATGTTGTTTCTTAGCTCGCCTATTTATCTCACGGGGCAAGGACCTTAGTCAAGCCGGACCATCATTCTCCCGATATTTTTCAACGGAAATCTTGAATCTAGATCTCAAATTGACAAGTTAATCTTCATTCTTTCGTTTCAAATTAAATCAAAATTTCCTTATTATAATTATGTTCATCCAACACATATCTTACACATATAAAATTCATAATAAATTTAAAACACCCAAAATAATAATATAACAACATAATTATCTATAAGATATGAGACATATATAACCGAATATCAATAGTCACTTGGAAGAATCTTGTTTTTCCAAAATGAAATCACTCACTATCGGACTTATCACTGGGTTATGTGTGCTCACCAGAGGGAAATTAAGTGTTGAACCTGCAATAATAACCAATGAACAATATACTTTAGCTTTAGTGCTTTAGGATTTACAATACATATTTTATATATCATATCATATTATTTGGTGGGTGGGAAGCCCTTAAGCTAAAAGTTAGATTATCATTTTGTCTCTTTACTAAATTAAAATTTAATTAATTCATAATTAAATATTAATATTTTATCATAACATATCATATCATATTTATATATTTATTACTATACAAGTGGGAAGCCAAAAAGTAAAAAGTTAAAATAAGTAAGTAAAAATAAATAAATAATAATAATAATGATAAATAATAATAATTAATAACTAACTAACTAAATAATAATAATTATTATTATTATTATTATTATTTATTATTATTATTATATATTATTCTAATTAAAAGTGGAAAGTCCTTATCTTAAAAGTTGGATTACTCATTTTTCCATGTCATAAATTAAAATATAATAAAACATCTAATTAAATAGTAATATTTTACCATCAAATATCTAATATTGTATATATATATATATATATATATATATATATAAAGTCATTCATAAAATCGAGTAAATGAGAAGTATTATTTCACCTGCCAGTAAATATTGTAGGTAACACTTTTATATTTTTTTAATTATTATTTCATATACTACCTTTTCACCTTTCAATTATTTCATTTTCTAAACTTCTACCGGTTACAATAGTATTTATACATAATCCTCTAATGAAGATTTATGTCATTAAGCAGACTCAATATGAAAAATATATGTCTTTGTGTTATGATTATACTCTACACCTTTTAATAGATAATAGGAAGTTGTTTTACTCTTTCTTCTTCTCTTTGATAGTTTTTCAAATATATTCTGATTTACCTTCTTGTTTTGTTATTGTTGGCATTTTGAGTTTGTATAAAATGTTCATAAACTCGATAGAAGCTGCCTCAAACCTGCAGATTAAATTTACTCTTGACTTGTGGCTTATATTTATGCCAATCATGGTAACTTGTATTTTATGTCATTCTTGCAGCTTTTCTGCATAAGTGTTGAAAATTTTTTCATTTTATTTAGGTGATCTTGTCACATTTTATATTTTATCTTCATCAAAGTATGATTAGCAAATTAAGGTAACCAAAACGTCAGTTCAATCATTTTGAATTTACACTTATCGCAACTCTATATTTAATTATTTAATATGAATATACACATGTGAAATACGTGTTCATAAACTAGTGTTAGGAATAAATATATAAATATGATAATTCTTATTGGATTAAAAATTTATTCCATAAAAAAAGTTAGGCATAATAACCGACATATACACTTCATAACATTACATTACAATCATATAGTCAAATTTTTAAGTTTTCAATTGCATGGCTCATTATTTTTGCAAAGCAATGATTAAAAAATTCGACATATAATATTATATACCGGTATACAATATTATATAAAAACTTCATATATATATATACACACATAAAATTATATACTCATTACAGAAACATTATACAAAAATTTTAAGAAGTATTTATACACTCATATCTATTATAATACAATATTATTCACTAATATGCAAAAAATTGACGTTGTCTTCTTCATCAATTTCAAGCACTAGATCCATCGAAAACACATCAAAAACTACACCAAATCATCCTAAATTTCAGATTTAGGCTCCTCAATACGCAACTAATCTTTTACAATAGTACTGACTCAAAATGGAGTTTATTTATTAAAATTCAATTTTTAAACTTTGATACTTCAAGTTTAAACAATGGACGCCTATTGAGTTTTTGCTAACAACAATACCAACAAAAAAGAAAAGGAAGGAAAAACAAAAACGTAGAGGAAGAAAAACGAGAATGGAGAAAGAGATCGGTATTTTTGGATTGTTAGGTTAAAAAATAAAAAGTAAATTTTAATTTATATAGACATTAGATTAAATTAGGTAAGAAATTAAAACGCGGACTAAATTTTTCGAATTCAGTCTAAGTAGGTGTTTGGACGTGCGATTCTGTGTCGCGATTTAAAATTTTGAGATGAAATCAGCGTTTGGACATGCGATTTCATCTCATAATTTTAAATTATAAGATGAAATCCCAAATTCTCCAAAAAGCTTGATTTAGGATTTCAAATCATGAGATGAGTTTTTCAAATGCAAAATTTAGCCCATAAGTTTATATTTTGTAAAAAAAAAAATCTACTATTTTATATATACCAACTATATTACCAACCATTTATTTAATAAATGTAAACAACCTTTGCCAGCTATTATATTAAAACATAAATAGTTTGCCAGCCTTTGTTCGTACTATGTGGGAGGATTATATTTAAGAGTAGTACGCAATAACTCATGTTTAATTTTACTTGTTATTAAACTAAAGTTCGATTCTTAAGTTGTATTTCTTTTTAGAATGGCTCTGTGGTAGTGTATTATATTTTATTATGAATTTTTATTTATTTAATAAAATCATATAAAAATTTGGACAATTTGAATAGTTATTACAATTAATAAGAATTTTATGTTCTTGGAGAAAAAATATAACTTAAAAATCTCAAATTACAAATACAAACAAAAATTCAAACTTGTTCTGATGATTTCATCTAGCCAAACGGGCACAGTACATTGGTCTTCTTAGCGTAAAATAGACATGAGAACAAAACCAAACGGTAGAATGTAGCTCCGCAGAAGAATGGACTGAATGTTAAGGCACTCAAGTAAAGGTATGAGCTAGCCCTAAAATTTGAACTATTTAGTAGATCTTCTTCACGAGTGTCCGAATTTTCGTGATTTGAGGCAAAATTTGTGATTGGGTTAGTTTTCTTTAGGAGCCCTCATGATATTGTTATGCTAATCTCTCTTAATTATCATTTGATTACAAAATTGATCGACTAATTTTGTTCTTGTTGCTCGGATCAACTTGTGCACACCTCCCACCAACACTACCCGGGTGTCCACCATGACCGAGACAGATAGGAAAAAATTTGTCTTTCATTGAGAATTAAACTTTGAAACGTGACAGTTCTCAACCCCATTCATTAATTATTCGGCCACACTCTCGGGATGCAAAAGGTGAACTTTTTTCCTTGTTGTATTATGTAGTTTAGAGAGAAACAAAAGCTTCAAATGGGAGAAATAAAGACGAAGGTGAAGACAAATTCTTTTGTGAGCATTGGCTACACAACTGCAAGTCCTAGAGACGATCTTTAACCTCAAAGCTACTATCAAAATGTTGAATTTCCTTTCTTTCCTTATCTATTTACACTGGTGCAGATGATTTTCCCTAAGGCGCTGATGGACCAATGCCTTCTTCGTATGTATATCACTTGAATTTCTTGATTCCAAGTCTTCAATCAAAAGTTCATATTGTCATACCGTAAGTACTTGAAAGTTTTAGTCTTTCAGTAATTTTATAGACAACAAACCATGATTCATTTTATCTTTTTTCTTTAATCTTCTTTTCTGAGTAACTCTGTTATATTTGAAAAATAAGTGTCGGTTGTTAATATGCAATTAATGTTGCAGTTTTTCAGATTTTCAGATTTTCTATCCACTTAAGAAAATTTTGAATAGCATTGTGTGCAACTACATGATTTGTGTATTTGATTTACTTATTTGATAGTTATGTTAAAGATATTCTCCATCAAGTTGTCAAAGCTCAAAGCTGACCAGTACAACCATGTGTTAGACTGCCTATTCATCTCGACCTATTGGTACCTAGCTAAAATATATTTCCTTAGGCGTAAAGAAGAAGCAAAACCACTAATATTCAGCCAATAAAGAAAATTATCCAAGTGGAGTTAATGCAACAATATCAAGAGGGGAAAACTTACATGATGTCTGCACCAAACTAAGAAATTTAAGAGAAAATACATATTAGTTAACACTGATTCCGGGTAAGCTTTATTTGTACCAAAAGATAGGGAACTTTTTTTTTTTTTGTGTGGTTATAAATAGCTATTTTTCCCTTTATTAGTTATGCATTTCTCACTATGAGGATATAATTGATATCCATTTTAAGTGATCTTTATTTAGTAAAAGTTTCTTTTAACATCCATTTATTTGTAGATATATGACTATCAGTAGCTTACTTATTTCGAATATATGTTGTGAAAACATTATGTTGTTGTTGTTGTGAAAACATAGCTTTATTTATTAATTAAATTTAAAAATGAATTAGGAAGTGAAATTACTTAAAATATTAAGTAATTAGTGTCAGCCTACTTTCTAGAGAAGTAGGAAACTATATTCAACTCCATGTTATCGTTGGACATTAATTTGGCCTAGGTCGATGAAATTATTTTCTAGCATCCCACTGTATTTGCCAGTTTTATCGCACTTAACAAAGAAAAAACTTGGATATTTTTGATTTGGCTGCTTCTCATAGTTAATCAGGGTTCACCTTTGCTCGACTCCCGTCCTAGTGTTCATATGAAGACAGGTGATGCGTTGTGTATGATAAGATCCCCATAAGCACCAAAAAGATGGTGATATTGTCATGATAAGTGTTGGAAGTCAGATAGTGTACTTGATGATTGAAGGAGTAGGTGCTTAATGAACTCTTTTCTTTTTGGGTTATAAATAGTTGTTTTCCTCTTTATTTGTTTTGTATTGCTCAGTATGAGGATACTGCTATCAATTTACGTGATTTTTATTTATTAAAAGTTCCTTTTTAATATCCATTTATTAACCATCAATAGTTTACTTATTTGGAATATACATATATATATATATATATATATATATATATATATATGTTGTGCACCAATAGTTTATTTTTTGTTTAAAAAAGAACTTTTAGAGAGTGCGAATTACTCGAAATAGTAAGTAATTGGTCTCTGTGAAGAGGTTTTCTTGCTACGCCCCTACCTACTTCTAGAAAAGTTGGAAAGCATATTAAATTCCAAGTTATCAGTTGTACACTAATTTTTCCTAATCGGAGAAAATTATTTTCTAGCATCTCATGCCATTTTAATAGTGTCTTGTATTGCATTAAATAAGTAACACTCAGATAGCTTTGATTTGACCGTTTCTCATAGTTAATCTGAGTTCACCTTGGCGCTCATCCTAGTTATGAAGACTCTGGTGGTTCATTGTGTCTGATAAGGTCTTCATAAGCACCAAAAGATGGATGATGAAAAGTCAACAGTGTACTCAATAATTGAAGAAGCTATTGACTTGCATTAACTTCAACTCAAATACTATTGAGCGCTAGGCCAATCTGGTAAATTACTGTGATTTGGTGTAATTAGCGAGTATGGATAAAATTTTACCCGTTCATGGATATCTTACAGTGTGTAGGCAAAATTCCTCCTTGGACAATGTGAGCAGAGTACTTTTAAAATGTTACTTTATAAAACATGAGAATTACTCCTCATGATCAAGAAGAAATGATAAATGCTTTTTGTACATAGTCAGCATATTTGGGGGAGGGGGAGGTTGGGATCTGTTATTTATAGGTAAACACTTAATAAAAAATTGCAACAATTCATGTTGCTTCCAAAGTCATTGCAAACTTGGCAGCATCTTTTGATAGATGCCAATGTCCATTCCATGGTAAGCAAGTGGTGCATACATCCAGAGTTCATCTGAGCTCAGTAACTGCAGAAATGGAAGAAATATTTAGTAAATTTTGTTATTCTCCTTCCAATATGCAACCAAAGAAAATTAAGAAAAGGAAAAACTGAAAAATGTGAAAGCTTTGATTTATAAATACCTTAATTTGAAGCTGCAAAAACTTCACATAAGTAACTGCTTCTTCAAGCATTGTGCTAATGTCAACCTGATGTATAGCAAAAAAAAAAGAAAAAACTCAATTAGAGGATTTAATTTTTTCAATCCTTAAGATGAAGTATTATGATTTGACGCATTGTTACCTTTGTGCCATTAGGAACAAGGTTCTGCAAGATTCTCAATCTTTCATTGATTCTCTCTCTTCTTCTCTGCAATTTTTGCAAATGAAAATACTAGTTAACATTTTGAATCTATGAACAAGTTACTGAACAATAAACGAATGAAGCTGGTGTTAATTATTACCCTTGCATAAAGGCTTTGTGGATCTGTTGCAGCCCCCCTGCTGGCTCTTGATTTTCCTTTGGTGTTTGAAGATATTGCACCTCCATTTAGTTCCTGAGAAGCATTAGAATCATCCTCAGAGCTGCAGCAACTTGAGCTCTGTCCAATTTGGTTATCTGTATTATTAGTCTCTTCTTCTCCTTCTTCATTGTTAATTTGGGTCATCTTCTGATTCTTTTTCCCTTTTTTTGGCTGCGCCTTTTTCTTAATACTTTTCTGTGCCTGCATTGAGTAAATTGTAGAACCCCATTAGAAATTCATCTATAGAAGATGTTAATCTATCAATTGCTTTTGTTAAAGTTCTAATTAAACTCACATCTTGTGAGCACCGCGATTTTTTCTTGGGATTTTCAGGTGCTACTTTCTCAAATTTCCTCTTCAACTGCATTTCCTTGTCTGAAACAGGGGAAATTCCAGCATTGTCCAATTGATCACATACCATCTGTTCTTTGTAGGCCATGTCAGTTTGAAAATCTGGATTAATAGACAAATTTTCAAGATTTTTATTGTCCATATCAAAGAAATCCATGGACTGGTCATCAGGGTGGTTGTTAATTGCTACTTGAAGGAGCTGGTTATTAGCATCATCAATGTTGTTAGAATGCTGCAGATGCTCGTGGCTCGGGTTGTTAGTAAAAAACATGCCATGATCACTTCCACAGCTGGTAATGCTACTTTCTTGAGAAAAATAGTGAAAGTTATTGTTAGCTTCTTGATGATCATCAGCTAATTGACAGAATGCTACTTGTGGAGGATCAGTCCCAAAGCTCGAGCCAGCATTATCGCGACCATTCATCGAGAACAAGCTGCCATGATCACCATGCAATTGAAGCATGAAATCTGCAGTTTCAGTACTAGAGAATAATTTGCTCAATGACTCCCATTCTTCATCAAAAAAAGCTCCCATATGCTCCATTTCTTCTTCTTCTTTTTCTGTTTTGGTTAAATATATTATTATGTTTCTAAAATTGATGGCCTAATAGGAGTTAGGCCAGAGAGAGAAAAATATTGTTCGACTGATGTACTGACAAAACAAGCTTTTGAGGATGATCTCACACTTGGGAATGACTAAAAGTTAGGGACATTTATACTAGAAAAGGTTAACAAAGGAATTGGAAGAATGTTTAGTAAGGGATTAACTTGATTTCTTTATTGAATTTCCATAATTCCAAATGATTATTTTTTACAAAGGTTTTCCCAACTGTGGGGCCAACCAACAGGCAAAGTACAACTAAGAAGAGGGACCAAGTTCATGCAATAATGAAATAAAATATACTAACCTTTCAATGAGATTAATGCAATCTTGGACTTAGCTTATAATGTCATTAATAAAACTGTCTTAATCTAATCATTTCGGGGGGATGACTACTATTCTACTAACCCCCATTGATTGATGAAAATTAATCTGAAGAGAGTTAGTTAATTAAGAGAAGAGATTAATTAGATGGAAAAAAAACAAGTGAGAACGTGGTAAGGTTTTCTTGAATTTAATATGAGTTCTGTTGAGAGATTAATTAATTAATTAATTAAAAGGAATGAAGAGGACGTGGGAGATTAGTTTTGGAAATCTTTAAAGTACTAACGAAATCCGACACAGTAACCGCAGAGTTCGTTTCTTGTCTTTTTCTTTTTCTTTTGGTTCTAAAACCTAACCATTGTTGCCCCTAGTTGTACTTGAAATACAATATCTTCCTTATAAGGATATTAATTAGTGGATTTCCCCTCTTTTTTCCCTTTTTCCAAAGAATAAAAAATAAAAATACTTCCATTTGTCCCAAAATATGACAAGGTTCCAAATACAAAGAATCAATGACAATTGACAAACCTAAAGTGTAGTGGTACTGGTGGGATTTTCCCACACATAGGCGGCAGGGGCGAAACTATAACGTTATTTGTTGCCGTGGGTTCGACAAAATTTAATAAATTTAATTTAATTGTTGTATTTCTATTAAAAAATTTATTAAATATATATAAAATATAAATTATTTTTGCAGTTAAATTAATATCTAATATCGCAGTGTTAGAATTTAGACACCATAAAATTCAAATTCTGAGCCTCCAATTCTAATAGGTATGAGTTTAGTTCTTATTGCCTTCTTCCTTGATCGCCAATGAATAGAATTTCTTTTTCTTAAAAAAATTGTGACAAGGTTTAAGAATTGCTAGGGTCAACACATATCAATATAACTTTGATATGAATTTCTATATCAATTTTCTAATTTTAAAAAATTAGATTTATACACTTAAAAAGTAAATTACCCCCCTCCAAAAAATAAATGTTAAATCTGAACTCAACTTATGATTTAGTGAACAATGAAGTAGGTTGATAACCATGAGGTCTCACGTTCAAATTCTAGCAACAACAAAAGATATTAGGTGATCTCAATTTCTATCTATTCAAAATTTGATGGATAAAATTATTCAATATATTAAGTGATTTTTTCTTATACAGTGAAACCTCGTTATAGCAATCATTTGTTATAATAATATTTCACTACAACAATGTTATTTTCTTCCGAATCGATTTTTGAAGATATATTTTACTTTTCTATAATAACCTTCTACATATAACAACATTGACATTCAGTATAGCAGTACACTCTTCGTGAAATTAACCTCTATAGCAGCCATATAGAAATATTAAGCAATAATATTTCGTAAGAAATATATTACGTACAAAATAAATATATTAAAATATTTATGCTAATCATCATTAATGTCATGCATACGCTAAATTTCAAGTACGAATGTCTAAAAGAAAAAACGTATATTAAAATAGTGTCCACTATTTGTGGTCGTAACTTCACAAGGAAATAGTGGTGTTTGCTTTTTTTTTTTTTTACATATTCATATTCGTTCTATTTTTTTTTTTTTGATTAAATTAGTTAACAAATATATTCCTTCTTCTTGATACACAAAATCATTAAACTAAATATTTGCATATTTTTATTTATAACAACTAAATGAAATTAAACGTCAAATATCAGTATACATATATAATAGTACCTCACTATAACAACCATAAAAATTTCAGACAAATGTTGTCACTATAAAGAGGTTTGACTGTATATGATATATATAATTATTCGATACTTATGCTGATAAAAAATAGTAAAATTAATCGGGGCATACGCAAGCAAAAAATAAATAATATATTTGGGATAGGGGAAGGAAGAGTCTCAATCATATAACTAAAACTTAGCTGTGATAATCTTGGTTTTTAAGATAAAGAAAATAACACTGAGATACAGGAATAAGGTTAAATGATTCATAAGTATATAGATTACCTGAACTTAGCCCATCCCCCTTACCCTTTTGCCAATTCACACCTTTGATTCCGCCGTTTCTTTCGCCCTTCATCATATACGCGTCACAACAAAAGAAAAAAAGGACTCCTTTTTCATAATATTCTATCTATGTTTTACATATATAAACTATATTTGATTGTCTTCAAATTTCATTTTCATTAACATTAAATATCATGTCTGTTCACAGAAGCGAATTCATAATTTCAAATTACTCTTTTATTTTACTTTTTTTTAAATAAAATTCTTTTAAAAAAGAATGTTCTTTTTCTCTTTTTGATAATTTTTAAATTTTAAATTTTCACATGACATTTTTAAGATCACAAAATGAAATGATATTTTGATGCATTCTACTTATCTTTACTTTAAGATTACAAGATTTAAAAGTGTTTTTTACTTTCTTAAATTTTGGACCAAGTCCAAACAAGACACGCAAATTGAAACGGGAGTGAGTAATATATAATATAATAACTAGGTTTACAGTTAAATATTTTATGAAAAATATAGGATGTGAATAAAAACTATTGGATTCACGCGAACCTATATCTAATTTGACTAGGTCAGTCACTGAGTTCAAGCTATAAAAACAACATCTTACAAATATGCAAGGCGTACAATAGACTTTTCTGATCTAGCCTTTTCTCAAATCCCGTACATAGCGAAAATTTTAATGTACCGAATTATTTTTTTTTAGGTTCGATCACTGCTTCTAGGAAGCTTCTCTGAGGGTTATGCTTATAACTTTTCAAGGTAGTTTGAAGGCCACGCCGGCCATTGCACGATCTCAAGGGATGAAAAAATGAGAAGAAGAAAAAAACAGACATAATTAACAGACAAATATTAAAAATGAAAAGACAAAAAGGACGAAAAAGCAACCACAAAATGGAGGAATAAAATCTACTTTTAGTTTGAGAGTTAAGAGATTCGAACAACTATATTTATTAAAAAAAAAAAAAACTAAGATATTGTTCTCGTGGAAATTCCATTTTCCATTGGGGGCAGATGGCCGGCCGTGCACGACGTATTTTTTTCACTAAAATATATATATATATATATATATTTCATTCTAATTCCTCTAACAAGTGTTTGAAGTTGAAAGCTAATTATTTTTGTCTCATTTTTTGGTATAACTAGTTGATTGTATATAATATGTTTTTACTGTCCCAATGAATTTAAATTTGTACTGTATATAAAAATAACTTCATTTATTTTTATGAATCGAATATAAATTAGTTGTTTGATTAAGGGTGACAGGATCATAGCAAACCTACAACTCTCATAACCCGTACCAACTCATGATTTGTCACTAACAAGTCATTATTTGAACTAGTCCATCCACTTACTTTTATGTGTTCATAAATTTAAATTTGACTATTAAAAATACAACTAATTTAGAAAATAGTTACTTGAATAATAAGAATAATTTTTTTACAAAAAACATTTTTTTTTCAATTTATTAAAATATACAAGTAAATAAAATTTTATTTTTGATATATTTGACAAGTTAAAAAATAAACAGGGGGAGTATCGTGTTTGAAGTTTGACAAAGTAAAAATAAAACAACAGTAACATCATACGTGAAAGAAAATGAGAACCACCACATTATTGTAGCAATCGATATCTTTTGGCCTTTCTTTAACAATTTTATGGTCTTGTTGTCCTTTAATATTGAGCCACGTGTCCCATTGAAGTGATCGTGTATTTCAGTTGTAGAAAACAATGGAAACCATTCTAAAAAAATTAATGTTGAATTTATCACATTAAAAAGTGATGAAAAGACAACGAGCGTCTATATATCTGCCTGTTTTTTTATATTTTAAAATAGCACTAAAGACTTACCTAGGATGATCGAGTTAATTAGAGCAAGTTATTTTTTAAATGAGAGGTTTTAAGTTTGAAATACTCGACATGTTTTTCCATTGAACTCGTTGTAATGGGCTTATCTAGTGCAGTTTATCTCTCATGGATGATTTGTGGAATATTATATTAAAGCGAGATTCACCTTATATACACCCGAAGGATAATGAATATGAGTTCTCTTGTAAAAAAAGAAAAGGATTAAATGCTTTGCATAATCCCGAAGAGGAATTTCCACAACAACAAATTATACTCCCTCCATTTCAAAATAAGTGGTGTTTTATATAATCAAGAAAATGTTAATGATGTTCTTTCAATTTTAACCTAATTATTTAATGGAGAGAGTTTTACATAACCAATTAAGAAAATATAAAAGAGTTATATCTTTTTCAAGATATTTATTAAGGATAAACTGATAAAAATATATTTTACTTTTTAAAAACAAATAGTTTTCTTAAGAAATGTGTCCAAACTAAAAATATCATTTATTTTGAAATGAAGAAAATATATAATAATAGAATTATTTGGTACGTAGTTGAAAGAAATTATTAAAGCCATCGAAGCCTTCACAGCCAACTTGTAAATCTCTTCTCTATCTCTTAAATGAATACAAATTATACAATTCTCTTATATTACTAATTCAACAATATAATTGAGTGGATGTACATTTTGTGTATAAGATAATTGTCAGAAATCTGGAGGTCAATTGGTTTTATGATATTCCTCTATAATATATTTTTACTAAGAGATGCACACAAAAAAAATAAATTTAAAAGATTCATTTTCTTTTATTCAAATGATAAAAGTTATGTTCACTCATTTTCCCCGAAAAATTTGATACATTTTTTTCTCCTAGTTTCCGGACCATTGTGCATGCATCCACCAAATGTTTCCATCAAAGCAACACACGTATCATATAACTATATTAATAAAAGTTTAAAATAGATGAAAAAAATTATTATCTAATTGTAGTTTCGCCTCTGAAAATTCTATATCTATTCTTAATTCTCAAGGACAAGGCTGTCACTTCACATCTTCGATAAACAAATGTTGTGTGTTAAGCGATATATATATATAAAATGTAAAAATTTCAAAAAAAATTTCTAAAATTAAAATTCGTAAGATTTAAATTCTGATCATGTCCGAGCGAATTTAACCATGATTCATAATTTTACCTTTTGGATCATGCAAAATATCAATTATTGGACGTATGACTGAAAACAAAATAGTAGAAGTCCCACTTATGATAAAACACACTTGCAAATTAACAAAATACACGTGTACATTTCTTTTAGTCACAAATCATTATTAACAGAAAGAAATAGAAAACATATACTATATACTTTAATTAAAATTTTATTCTGCCAACTTTCTGTTAGAACAAAAGTCTATACAAAACTTTCTTAAAGAATTACTCTAAAGAAAAAGAAAAAATTAATCAATGCAACTTAATATAGAGTTCATGAGGGACGCAAAAGACAACAAAAAAGAAACGCCATGCTTCTTGCACTTAAGTTAATAATGTTTTTCTTAACAAATTAAATGATATAACTACTAATGATCATCAATGATTAATTGGATAAGGACATTTCTAATCTTTATTAACTGGCTTCTCTTCTCAAGTAAGAGTTATACATAAAAGACTTTGACTATATATCGAATATAAATTACTAACTAATATTAATTAATTAAGTATGTTTGATATTGTATTTTGAAAATAAAAGATGCTTAGAGTATATATATAAAAATATAGAACTTTTTCTTATATGTGTCTAATGGTGTGCGTAAAAATATTAATTAAATAATTAATTAATTAAGTTTTTTTGGCATTCCTTATGCCTTCTCTAATTTTAAAGAGAGTCATATCATTGTGGTCCCTAAGAGCACATAAGTCAATAGAGAAATTCTTAATCACCTTATTTGAGATGTAAAGATAGGATTATTGTAATAAATAATTACTACGCCTTCATAATAGACTAGAAGACCCATATATATAAATTATGAAATATTAATTAGGGGTTGTTTGGTGATGGTTTGAAAGTGAGTTATGCAGGTATTAATCATAAGTAGTAATTAATTAGGAGGTAAGTTATTTATATATAAAATTAATATGACGTTTGATTTAGAATTTAGAAACTTACATAACTAATGCATATATAAGTTATGAAGAAAATTACTTATTATTTTATATAGTATAAAATATAAAATAATTAATACATAAATAACTAAACTCAATATAAAATAATATATAAATATCCTCATAATTAATTTCCGCGTAACTTTAATCCGCTGTCAAATGACTTTTATGATTAACTAGATAGATAATATAAAACAATAAAGGTTGGTAGTGGGAACAATTAATTTTAAATTCCTCGTCGGTCATGGATGGTATAAATATTAATTTATAATTTCTGCAGGCTGACTTATTGAACTCAGAGGTCAAAGCTTCTATCTTAGAGTTCCTAATTATAAATTACATAATTATATTATACGCTACCCAAATTAAATATTTTAAACTCCTCAGAATTCTTATTTAGTTATAAACTTGAGTTAATTAGAAGTACAACTCCATTAGTACATACGTACTTTTATAGATACTTGTAATAACTAGAAGACAAAATAAAGGTATAGATAATTTACTTTTTATATGGTATAGATAATTTCATAATTTTAATACAAATTTTATTCTGGTTTTAGCTAATATCGGCCATAATAACAAATTTAATCCCAAATTTTAATTTATATTGTGATAACCCCTAAACTATAACTTCATACATGGGATTTATTCATCAAAATTTCTCTATTTTTTAAGTTTTTACCATGGATGATATTTCTACTCCATCATAATTAATAAAATACTTCACTACCAAATATTGTACTATAAAATTAGGACTATAGACTTCTTAGCTCATCCTATTCTCGAATTCCTTTTTTCTTGGATTAGTTTTTTTTTTTTTTTTAAATTTTTAATGGAGGCAGGAGAAGGAAAAATGAGCGAGAGGACTGCGAGATGGAAATCGAACCTCTATTAATAAAGTGAAAATTCAGATTAGTGAACTAAATTTTTTTTTTTGGGGGAGGTCGGGGGTTGTGTGTGGGTGGGGGTGGGGGTGGAGGGGGGGGGGTGTTTAACTGCTGACAAAAATATCAAACATAAAATTTTTCTTTTGATGAAAATAATTTTTCTTTAAAAAAAATGATGTCTGCATTATGATAAGAATTATGGAAGCAATACATTGCACATAGGTATGGTCTAACTGAGACATTGAAATGTTCTCCTCAACTTTGTGTCCTCTTTAGAAAAACCTCAACTGGAAACTAACTAGCAATAAATTGAAATAAAAACAAGAGTTGCAACTGATGAAACAGTATTGAAGAGACTTTTGAAACTTCAAACTAGTTAAAAAATAGTTCGATACACATAACATTTTATATGAACAGATCTCAGAAAAAATTCACTCCAAAAAGTGCGATATAAACAACTTACTTTGTTAATTGATATCCCCATTCTCACTTTTCTTAATACACAAGATCAAGTCAATGTATCAACTTCTTTTTTTTTTTCTTAGAAACACAACTTAATTTTTAAGGTGTTATGTGTTGACATTGCTTTTTATGTCTTCAATTAGCTAGCATCACTAAAGTCAAAAATATCTCGTACATATAATGAAAACGATACGATGATTGAAGTCAGACTTAACTACAAAACAAATTAAAAACTCTCATTTTAATACCTTATTGACCAAATTATGAAAACACACCATTTTATTTTCATTAGCAGCAAGAAAACATCTTAATTAAACTTTAAATCCATTCTATACAATGCAAGAACTGACTAATTAATATTGAATCACAAGTCTAATTAATTAAGTTGACTACTGTGCTTATAAGCTTTAATTAATATGAGTCGGTCCAATGCTTTGGCTAATTAGCTCGGCATATTTTGACAATGAAAGGCTTCTTTAATTAAGGCACAGTGTTGATTCTTATTCAGTAAATTAAATAACTAAATAAGTAGACTAGCTATGTCGACAATCAGTTTATTTTAAAATTATTGTGGTTTACTTTTTCTTTGTCAAAGGGATTTATTTAATTTTTTTTAAAAAAATAAATTTGTCAAAGGGTTTGTTGTCACTATAGTTACGGTTTTGTTTTCCGTTGTGAGAAGGAAATATCTTTAATTAGGTTTACTTTTTCAAAAAACGAGAAATCATTCAATCCGACCCATTAGATATTAGTTGAATAACTAGTTTTCTAAAAATAAATCAAATATGAATATTTATCATTCACTAAAAAATGAATATTCACATAAATATATGAATATCTGTATCATCAACACCCATTTATATGCAAGTTACTTTCATGAGTTTTTATGTTTTGACAGTCTAAATTTAATTTTGCTTTTTACCTGTGTCTCACTTAAATATACTTAAAAGTCAATTGCACAGATAGCCAGTTTGAGGACCACTATTTAATTTATATAGTTGAAGGGTGTGTTCGATAGGAAGGAAAATAAGGATGGGTGGGAAATAGGGTGATGAATATTTGTGGGTGGGGGTGGAAGTTGGCGTTGGAGGGTGGGGTGGGGGTGACGTGGGCAGAGTGGGGTTCTGGGGGTGTGGTGTGGGGTATGCGTGTGGAAGTCTGGGTGTGTGGGGGTGGGGGCTGGCGGATGTGGTGCGATGAGGCAGTGGATAGATGCGAGAGTGCTGAGAAGACAATGTGACTTGTTTTTTCGACGTTTGTTATGAAAGTCATTTCCTTTATTTTCTTAAAGAAAATATTTTTCAAAACTTTTTATCAAACAAACACGAAAAAACGGAAAAGTATTTTTCTTTCGCACCGAATACACGCAAGTTAGAAGTTCAGTATCTCTAGATGTCTTTCGCACCGAATACACGCAAGTTAGAAGTTCAATATCTCTAGATGTTTTTTACTTATGATTGCTTTCATTTTCGGAAGACAACTACATCTTGCACTAGCATCTCAATCATACATAATACCTGACTCTAAAGGCTGAGATTCATGTAACAACTCCAACAAATTAAAACATGAGAGAAAGAATCACCAAGGGAAATTATAAATGGTATTGGCAACTGCAAAGAATTTTTGAGTTCCATGTATAAAAGCTTCTTGAGTATTCTTATGCCTTATTTTTGGCTAATAGTATTAACCTCTTGAATATATATACGTACGTATATATATATATATATATATATATATATATATATGAGTGTTAAATTTGACTTGTCATACTTTTCTGGATTATGTTAATCATTTGTTGCTTTGGTCTTTTTACTTGGCCCAGTTAACTTAAGAAATGTCACATTCTTTCTGTAGGATGTTGTTCATGAATCATGACTATAACCATCGAAGTGATCCAGAACTCATTTTCACTACTATTTGGAAAGTGCAACAAGCTATTTGGGAAGTATTTTACTTCTCATGGAGCTACACATGTCAAGTTAGATTTTAAATGTCAGTGAATGAAATTTTTGATGTAAAATTACATATGACTATACTTAATTTTATGTAATGTTCTTCAAACTTTGCATCTTTGACAACACGACCGTGATTGAAATGTTAATAAGTTAAGAGTCCCACAGATTATGATTACCGAATTATCATACTACAAAATACCAAAACTGATTTAAAAATACCGTACCATATCGAGCTAGTTTTATATGGTAATGGTGTAATACTTCTAGATATCAAAAACCGAAGTTACTGTGCCGTACCTACCCACCCCCAAGTGTTTAAGTTGTTTTTCGACGCAGATTTATGCACACAAGTAGTAATGCTAACGGCCAAATAACACTAGTTATATCATTTATCTGGAAATACACTGTTATCACTACAATGAACCAGGTGATCCACCAGTCAGCTATGTTGCTCGGACTCTTCCAAAATATCAACAGGTGCATCCACAAGTGGTGTATTTTTGGAGAATCCAACACAGGTGCAGCAATATTATTGGAGAGTCCGAACAACATAGCCGGCCAGACACAAGATCTGCACATATGCGCAACTGCAAATGGATGGCGCAGCACAGTAATACTATGTTTTATTTTGATAAAGAGAGAACCAGTAGATAGAGAATAAAAGAGGAGCAAAAACTATTATAACGTCGGAAATTGGACTTAATTCTTCGAAAGCATATCTCTTAGAATAGCTAATTCAATTGAAAGTACCTAAAAAGGGCGGGCTTATTTCAATCCACATTAACGCCAGAAATGGCAATGGTTTTTATAAAAATGAGATTTCTCCTCTCGAATTCAAAATGTCACTCCGATACGATACGATTCCACCTTAATGAAGCTCTCTGTCCAGATCCTATCCTAATTGAAGATGATCAGGCTGAGCTCACAAGAACAAACAATGGCTTATCTCCTAACCGGTCCCGGCCCTGAATTAAAACAAACGTAAGCAAAAAAGTATCAATTTGAGGGGAAAAAATAAATGAAATCAGAATGCACTAGTATAACATATTGGAACAGGAATAACATAAGCTGGGGCAGAAAACTATATTGGCCACCTCTTAGTAGACAGGAAGGAAAAATAACTTGGGAGAGAAAAGATTTAGTTGTGACAACCCAGCAATGGGGTGTGAAAATCAAGAAATAGTAGCTGATTATATCAGCAATAGAAATGCTGGCATACCTTCAATTCTGGTAACTCAATGACGCATGCACACTCGACCACCTCAACTCCAACACGCTCTGTGAAGAAAAAGAAAGATTAACAAATTTAAGAAATTGAAACTCCAATGTCACAATTCACACAAGGTCCTGTCCACGAAGTTCCAAAAGATTGTGGCATGTTTTCAAATAGTTGGAAGCAAAAGATGTGGTCAAACATCTGAAATAAAGAAAAGGTTTCTCTTTCGTGGTTATCTAACAGATAGTTTATGATTTTACTCCTCTTGCATCCGGCGTCAGGAAAGACAGGTTAAGTAGAATATAAAGAACTAGATAACAGCCAATGGATTTTCAACCAACTAGGATATCTTTCAGAAGAATAGAACTGAATATAGGTAAAGTACCAAGAAGCCTAATCGCAGCAGTTAGGGTCCCTCCAGTCGCAATAAGATCATCTACCACAAGTGCACGTTCACCGGCTTGCACAGCACCTACATGCATCTCAATCTTGTCGGTTCCATACTCCAAAGAATACTCTTCTGAAATAACCTCCCCTGAGAAAATAGGAAAAGCAGCAGAGTGAAATGCTTGTACAGTGCAATGCCAAAAGAACTAACATTCATGAATTATCTCATTGAGTTTCATCACGAATCATGGAGGTGAGGCACTAAACAATGGAAAATATCTCAGCCTGATTCTTAAAAGTTTGAAATTGACAGTGTATTCACCATTATTAGGTTGCATCCCAGTTGAAAGCTTATTTTGTGCTCTTATTGTTCCTCACTAGTACAACTCGCATTACTAAGTTAAACACATAACAGTGATGATAGAACAACCTAAGAAACTGAATGCTGGTCAGGAAAAGCAAGATGTAAACTAAGGATTTCCCAAGTTGGAAAGTAACGATGAGTAAAACATGCATAAAATGCACTTACTGCACAATGATTACTTTGAACTGGATCCTGGATTCACTTGTTACATTTTTATATTTATCTTAGCCTTGAACTTTTTGAATTTTCCATGGAATTCAGCTACATTGCATGAGACCCTGTTTCAAGCTTTGCTTGAATGTTCTCAGTTTCTTTTTCTTTTGATACTAGATAAGCTTGTATCAATGTTCCTAGCTGTGATTACATTCTCTTCCTCCACCGCCCCCCATGCTCGAGCAACAATCAAACAGCAGAACAACAACAAACAAACAAACAACACATGCAAGAAAAATACAACACCCAATGAGATGGAAAGGCAGGCAAATAGTGATAAAGTTTTACCAGGCAACTTCTTGGGCTTCCTCATGGGGACAAATTTTGCTCCAATAGCCAATGCAATGGGAGGACCAAAAATAAAACCTCTTGCTTCAATACCTGAAGTACACCATTACCCTATGCTCAAAGTTAATTTCTCCAGAAAAACAAATGCCAGGCTTATCATCTATGTGAGTAAATACTTAGAGTCAAACAGGCTAAAAAGGAGCATCAAAACAGGAAATGGCTACACCCTAGCCTTAGTTACCAGGAAGACCCTTTTTTTAAGCGAGTTACTTGTATGACTTAGATGTCTCATATTTCTTTAAAAAAAAAGTGATTCGATTGATGAGATTTTGGTGGTGGTGGGGGTGTTTGCTAATCTTCTTAAATAAATAATTAAAACACCGGAAAGCACAAACATTCTGCTTGGTGTGTACGACACTTATACACAATATAAACCCTCAAAACTTCCAATGAATTTGGGATCTAGAACTTGGGAGTGGTATCTCATTCATAACAAGAAACCAACACCTAAGAGGGAAGATGAGTATATTCCATATTTCTTGAACCTAACTATTTAAAAAAAAAATTGAGCTTTATGTTTCCTTCTCTCGTACTTTTTACCAGCTATATTTAAGAACTCAAATTTTCTGTAATCTCTTCACCGATGAACGCATGGGTATACAATTGGAAATACATGTTATTTTGTTTTATTTTCTTTTAACTTCTTGTGGACATGTAAAGGAGAAGAGTGTTCTCTTTGGAAATGTGAGAATTCATCATAAAAATCAACTCATCCGCATTTGCCAACATGGTCTAGCTTGATCCATTCTTGCTGTTAGAAATAAACTTTCCACACATCTGCATATTTTAGATTTAGGGCGCATATCTCAGCTATGCATCACAATCCCTATTCCAAAATAAAGTTTACTATTCTTTGGTGCATGTTGTTTCACGAAGAAACTTTACACAGGTTAACATGTTCATCTATAAAATTCCAAAATAAGTTCTTGACAGCATAAAAATGCTTAAGGTTTTTTCCATCTAATATTTTCAACTGAAGTCAAATGTTAGAGAGTTGAAGATGTTGGCTACTCTTGGTCAGTGTAACTAGCAGAGATAATGCCCCCAAATCCCAAAAATAATAAGCAAACAAAACCTCCAAAAAAGAATTCCCCAGCCCTATTATTATGTATGATTATAAAATCAAGTCATCATGCTTGTCTTAAGTACTTATGAGGTGTTCAACTAAATACACGAGTTTGCGACAAAAAGGATGAAGTGTTGGTCACAAGAAAATGAAGCTTTTTTCTTTTTCTCTTTTTATATAAAAGTGTACAAGTCTGAAACTTGTAGTATCTTGTTGAGCTATATAGCTGCCCCACATTGTCTAAATGCTTACAAACGGGTTTATAGTTATCTAGGGCTATTCCGTTGGGTTAGATGATCAAAGTATCATAAATCTAACTCTCGAAAGCAAAATGTTGCTTTCGAAAAGATCTTGGCTAAATTTTAAAACAAAGTTAACCTTTTGTATTTTCTTTTTAAGCCTACACAAATGCTGATAATAGAGAGCCCGGCAACCAAAAAGATCAGCTGGTGTAGCATTTATAGCTAACTCCTAGATCGTGAATGAAATCTCAGCTTCTAAAGCTTGAAATCTTTTATCCTTTAAAGTACTAACTTCAAAATGGATCGGTTCAGCATAACAAATTCAGAATCAAAAACTGAAAAAAGCAAAGATTTGCCAATAGCTTAAGTTCTTAACAGATATATTAAGAAAAAAAGCACAAAAACTTTTAAGGAGAAAAAAAAACGAAGAAATGACCTGCAACCACACTGATATTTTTGTCCTTGTATCTCTCAACAAACAAATCAATAGTGTCCTTAAACGCCTTAGTATCAAGAAGCAAAGTCGTTATGTCCTGAAACATAATCCCTGCAAAAATCACCACACAGCAAAATACTCACTCCGTTAACATAAAACCAAAAAAAAAATTAAAAATATAGCTTTTTTTACTGCTATAAGTATCAGAACGTTCGAAGAAGAAGTGGGTACCGGGCTTAGGGAAGTCGGGGATGACCCGAATTGCAGAAGAGATTCCAGCGATACGGTCATCTTTAAGAATCGGATCATGAGACGCCATATCTGCTGAGCTCACTGGATCTCGGATCCGGATCGTTTTCAACTCGGGTTCTTCACCGGCTCCGTCAGCTCTTTTTGACACAGAGATAGGTGAAAAAACCCGAGTATTTCTAGTGGGAGGAGGGCCGGTTAGGGTGGTGATGGTGGTGGTGGTAGGTGATTTTATTTTGACCAAATTGTCCCTGTGATAATATCTGTTGGCAACTTTTTCTTGGACGAAATTGACCCTGGTGAATTTGAGAGCAAATTTTTGGGCAAGGGACTCCATAGTGTAGGGTCTTTGCAAAGGGGCACAATGTTTATATTACGGTATGGTTGGTGCCTAGTGGAAACTGATAAATAAAGGGTAATTTCGTCACTTTGAGATCGTATTCGTGCACATTTTGAAAGGTGTTTTAGAAAAAAGGAGAAAATGATGACAAACTTTGACTAAAAAGATAAAATCAGGTTATTCATAAAATATATTGCATATATTTTCTAATAAATATGAATTGATAAAAATAATAAATATTATCTAAGTTATATTATCAAATTCAATTATATTGATAGTATAAAAGATTCAACTATTAATATCTTAAATCTTTCAACATTAGAATCTTAAGTTGATTTTTGTCAGTATTCCGATTTTTTTTCAATTAGAAGCGTTTTTTGAAACAAATAGAGAAAATAACAATTTATGTTTGATTAATTAATAACATTTTTATTAATATTAAAGCAGTAATTACATTGTCTTTTTGTATGAGCATTATTTTACCAATACATTTGCGTCTTCTTTTTTTTTTTTTAAAGATGCTTATTAATTTATATTATATATCATTACATAGTGGGTGCCGCCGTTAGTGTTAGTCAATCAGTTGATCCGGGGGGATTAATATAGCTAAGAAGATCATGGTTACTGGTAGAAATCATGGTGAAACATGAAATCATGATTTGATTTTTAATAGGTGCCACATAAAATTATGATTTTAAATTATAATATGTTGTTTGGATATGCAATTTGAAAATTTTAAGTTGTATTTTTGTTTCGTGAACATAAAAGCTCCATAAGTTGCGAAAACTATCAAAATTTTCTCAATTCTTATACAATCTTATCAAATAAGTAAAAATTTATAACAAATCATAATACAGTGTGTCAGAAAATCATTTTTAAAAAATACAATATCTAATTATCGAACTTTAGTTCAATAAAAAGTAAAATTGAACATGAGTTGTAGTTTACTACTCCTCCCACATAGTTGGCAAACTTATATCCATATAAATGGTTAGCAAATGTTGATAAGAGTAATAATACCAACAACAAATTTTATTTACATCTCAAATAAATAGTTGTTAAATACACAATGGTTGGTGGGTTTTTTTCCACAAAATATAAATTTGTGGGTGAATTTTATTGAGAATTTAGAATTTCATCCTATGATTTAAAATTATAATTACATGTTCAAATGTTGATTTCATTTCATAATATTAAATCACGAAATAAAATCGCATTTCTAAAAACGCCTGTGAACAAATAAAGGTAGAACTGATCAATCCACGAAACAGGCCTCCCTCGTTTGTCGCAGTCCTTCCTAAGCTAACAGGTCAGCTACATAATTTTACTCTCTAAAATTATGCCTCGTTGGAGAGTTCTCCAACTGGTGGAGCGACTCCCTTACATTTAGAAATAACATTTGTGTAAATGTCATTACAATGAAGAATTAAGTGTACCGCATCAACAGAGTTTGAACATACCTTTAGGAGTATTAGGCTAAACACAAGGCTAAACACATATGTGGACATTTAAAATTGACATTTAAAATTGACATAAAATTTCATTTAGATATTTTAATTAAGTCTTGTTCCTTTTAAACGTCTTTAATAGGATTTAAATTTATCATTTTGATACTTTTTGTTGACTTGACAAATTGTATGATTTACCCCACCAAATATCATTGTGAAAAATCAAAAAGATAAAATAATAAAATGTAAAAATATCATCTTCTTCTTCTTCTTCTTTTTTAAAATTCTTTTTTGCTTTCTTCTTCCCTTAATATCCTACATTAACACACCTTCCACTATTGCTATCTTGTTCGCCTGGAAAAATGAAAACCGTTATCGTTCTTTCTCTCTCCCCCTTCCTCTCTCTGCTAGAAAATAAATAAATCTACAATTACAACAATTTAAAATAAAACAAAATCTGATCTACAATTAAAAAAGAAGAATCAAATTAATTAAAACTAAAAAGAAAAGAGAAGGAAGATAGTGAGTCAAAGAGTAACAGAGGGGCTGGTAGGTGGGATATACTGGGGTTTAAAAATTATTTTCATTTTTTAGTTTTACTGAAAAAAAAAATTTCTTGTAATTTATTTTTAACTAATATTTTAGATCTTAATTTTACATATCTTTATTTAATTCGCACGATGAATGCTACACACTATATATTCGGCTTATTCCACAAAAAGTTTAAATTAGAAAAAATTCAATAAAATATAAGTGATCAATTAAAATACTCTTTAAATAAAATATCGTATTAATTTTAAATGTTTATGTGTATGTCCAGCCTACATATTAAGAGTCGGTTTAAATAAGCAATTTTTATAAAAAATAAACAATTTTAGTCTTTTAAAAGTTTGGTCAAATAGGTTATTAATCTACGAAGAATCAATGACTTCGAGGGTGTTTGTTCTAGCTTATAAGGTGGTTTTTAAAACTTTTTTAGTGTTTGATTTTATCAAAAAGTGCTTCAAGAAAAGCCAAAAGTCAAAAGTTGATAGATGCTAACTTTTTATTTTTGGCTTATAAACCATTTAAATTGACCAAGCTATTTACCTTTTTGTCCCATAATATTTTCCTAATTTCAATAATACCCTCCTCAAATCTGACAAAATTTAATTTTTTTGTGCATATTAGAAAAAAATAATTAAAAATCTGAAAAGAAAAAAATCGAGGTAGTATTAATTTATTTAAATTATTATATTTGATTTTACAAATGAAAAATAGAATTATACTCTTAATAAAAAGTAAACGGGAGATTTACCTAATTTTATTACAAATTATATATTTTAAAAAAACTAAAAATAACTTAAGAAATTAGTTTATATTAAAAATAAATAAAAATATAAATTAATTTAAGTTTTAATTATTTTAGAAATAAAAAATATTATAGTAATTTGCTATTTATAGTGTTAACAGCTTCGAGGGCATTTCAGTCATTTGACCCAAAATAAGTGCTTAACAGCACATATGTACCAAACACATCAATAACTTTTTTTCAACTTCAGCACTTTTATCCAAACATATAACTATTTATTTATAAAATAAATTTCAACACTTAAAAAATATTTTAAACACTTATATTTAAAAATTATTTTTTTCAGCTAAACCAAACGAACTCTTCTTCAGCAGCAGATTTACTATTATTGTTAAGTAAGTAATTATTTAATCCAATTACCCTATTATCCCTAATATAAATCTCTCAGACCCCTTTTGTAATTGATGATTAAAGAATAGTAATTCTTTTTTCAAAATATTCACGTGCACAAAAACACTATTTTTTTTAATTATTTTTTTCCTGGTAAAAGTTATTGTATGCAGCACGTTTCACGCCCTAAATTAAGATCACATAATCTAAGAAACTTAAATGCTAAAAACAACTAAACCAAAGTCAATACTAAATAGAAAAGCTACCTCTAGTAGTGGTGAAAGGACTTGTGTTAGGTGGACAATTTGATGGTTTAGACTTTATATTTGATTTCAGATATTTTTGTTTTAAATATATTTTTGCAAAGATTGAATATTGGATATTTTACCTGATATCTTTGGATATATTCTTTTGGTGTTGATTCTGTTAAGGCAATTTTGGATATTTTTTTATTGAAATTATGGTTTTGATAAGAAGGCTTATTTCATATAATTTCCACTGAAGCTGTGACATTGGCAAGACGACCTTCATATAGTTTTGTTTGAAATTGTGAACTTAATAAGGTTAATTTTCGAACATCTTTTCACAGAAATTGCAGTCCTGACAAAGCTTAAGGTGTATAATGACTTGCCAAGGTCAACTTCAAATATTTTTCTATTGAAGTTGCAGCTTTGGAAACAGTGACGGAATCAAAATTTTTACTCAAAGATGTCAAAATATAAAAGAAATAAACAGATATAAATAATATGTGGAGCCAATATATAGTATTTTATACTAAAAACTAAAACTTAACATAACTATATAGTGTAATTTTCTAACAAAGGGGTGTCAATTCCGCCGCTGTTTTGGAAGACCTAACTCCAGACATTTGTTTTACTGAAGTTATGTCCTCGATAAAGCCAAACATCAAACATTTTGTCATTAGGTCAGAACATATATTTGTCCTAACTTCAAACACATATAACAAAAAATTAATAAATCAATTGAAGTAAAAAAAAGAACTTCAGTTTTTATGCAGATTTTAATGAAGTAAGTTAATGTTATCTCAATGATCTTTATAACTATTGTTTTTTTTTATCAAATCCGAATTATACACACAATATTTTTCTTTTTTAGACATCTAAATTTAGATATAAATATAAACTTTATACTTTTAACATCTAAATTTAACTTCTTCTTCCTTTTTTTTTTTTTTGAATATTTGATTCGATTCAAATTTATTTGATAACGAATGGTGTGAAGATGGTACTTCGGAAGGAGAAGCTTTGTCTGAAGCTTGTAAAAAATGAATACGAATTAAATAATTTTTAAAAGGTGGATACAACTTAATTAACAACATCCAAATTATGATGCTCATGAAATTTTTACTTTTCTTTCTTCTAAGTTGGAAAAGTTGGGCTCTAAAAGCCTTCTGCTACGATGGATTTGGGCCACTGCTTATTTGACAAAACTGAAAACAACAGACCCAACTAAACTTTGCGGGACGAAATGACACCAGTGCACTTCTAGTTTTGCAAAATAACTCCTATAACCTGATCAACGTAGGTTGGGACTTGGGGTAGTTAAAGTCTCCCTATTTAGAAATTTTGGGTTCGAGTATTTGAAAATGAAAAAATCATATTCGGAGCATCATCCTAAAAATGTACGTTGCATGCGCGAATTCAAATTTAGTTGGGCCTAAATATGGGTAATGGTCATTTGCGCAAATGCCCCTTAAATATTTGGTCTTTAATTTTTGTCTTAAACACCTTAAGTAATAAAAAAGTGACTGAATATATCTCTGACATCAAAATAATAAATATTTTTTTATGAAATATAAGTTTATATTTTTGCGGCATATATCCCATAAATTATGCCGTAATAACAAGTTATGTCATATCACATAACTCAGAGCCTGTTTGGATGGGATTTTGGCTTATAGCTTACAAATCAAAAGCCATAAGTTAGCCTAACTTACAGGACCAGGGATGGATATAGTTTGAGCCAATTCAAAATTCAAGTTGAAATTCGATTTTTTGGGATATTTAGGTTAGATATTTGAGTTGGATTTTTGGATTATAAATTGAATTTCGAGTTTCATTTTTAAAATTATGAATTTTGAATTGGATATCGAATTTAGGGTTATGGATTTTTGGATATCCAAAAATCAAAATTTTTTATACATTATATTTACTCCTACTCAATTATTTATAACATATGTGTCCAATACTAATAAGTTCAATTTTCAAGATCCAAATAGATTAATACCTACGACCTATCACAATATTAAATCAATATAAAATTTTTTATTAATCAAATATAAAAATATAAAATATTTCATGAGTAAGTAAAGTTAATATATGGCATGGGTGGTAGAGTTACCTCAATTTTTGTTAATTTTAGAGAGTTATAAATTTCAAGGAGCAAACTATTAGGTGGATTAAGATTGTTAATTGTTATGGTCTACCTAAAAAGCTCAAAAGTCAAAAGTGAAAATCCGAAAAATTCAAACCGATTAATTCGAAAATTGAACTTAAAAAATTCAATCCAATCTGAATTTATTTGGATTATAATTTTTTAAATTCGCAAACTGAATATCCAAATCGAAATTCTCATATCCAATTTGATGGCCTGAATGCCCACCCCACTTATAGTTTTTTTTTTTTGACTTAAAAAGTACTTTTTAAATTTACCTAAACATTATAAAAGTACTTTTTAAAAAAAGAAGCTGTTTTGACTTAAAAATACTTAAAATAAGTCAATCCAAACAAACTCTTAATTCCTATAAAACATATGCCGAGCGAGAGAAAAATTCAATTTTAGAATCCACATGTTATGATGTAATAGGCATAACGGGTTATGTCGTACCACATAATTTAATTCCTACAATATTTATGTCGAGCAAGGTACAAGGTCAATTTTAGAACCCACAAGGTATGCCATAAAGACATAACTTAGTTCCTACAGAACTCATAGAAAAAAACTCTAAATTAATGTCGAGCGAAATAAGTCATATAAATACTACACAACTACTTATGTTGCATAACTTAATTCCTATAGAATTTATGTCAAGTGAGTCAAAAATTCTCTAAACTAATTAGGAAAAATTACATAACTAAGCAAACTTAACTAGCTATTTACAATTAGCAAACCTATTAAAAAATTATAAAAATAGTAAAATAATTACATAAAGTAGCAAATTATTTTTGTATCAAATTTTCTATATTCTCTTTCCAGTTTATTGCTATCTCTCTCCAATTACTCTCCTTTTTTCTCTCATTGAATTGCCAAAAATTAACTGTCCTAGTTTTTCTCTTCCAAATCCCCCAATATTTTATCTGATTATCTCTATCAAAGAAAAAAAATCCCTACAAAATTTGTGATTTTTTAAAAAGTTTTTGATCTAATATGGATTAATCTCTCTCTCTCTCTCAGCCATGGCGATACATTTACATACTTGAGTTGAAAGGGATAGAGCTGTTTGAGGCTGTTGAATTTGAGCTTTGAAGGACATTAAAGGGATCAAATGCCCACCAGAAGAGATTTTGCAGCTTTGTTCGTCTGCAAGTAATTATATATTTATATATATATATATACAACCAACTACTTGAACAATATCATTTTTATATTAATGATACAATACTAAAATGTGTGAATCAATAATAGACTGATACACAAAGAATTATTTTAATTTATTTCTAATACACATATACATTGAACACGTATCACATTATAATAGTATTATATATATCAATTTAAAAGTGGTCGTTGGTGTTTACTAATGATACTTGTGATACATATGAAACATACCCAATAAGATATCTTTCAATGTCTCTTGATACATGCATAAGTATCAATTTAACCAAACCTGCAACAATGATACACCTAAAGAAATTTTTTTTTGATCTGATATAGATTAATTTAAACTTTCTATATATGGTGAAAAAAATCGAGATCAAAACAGAGAGAGATTTACTCTCATTAAATATACAAGTTTATTTAATTAGATATTAACTAACACCGTTATAGGAGAAAATTAAAGGTTTGAATTTTTTATACAACACTCAAGGTTATAGTTAACATGTATCAGAAAGTTTTAAAAAATGCTATTTTACGTAATTAAGATAAATCAGGTTATTTTATATAATTATTTTACTATAAAGTACTATCTATGAAAATTGCTCAATTAATTATACCAAGCAAATTACATCATCGATAAAAATACTTTAATCTATAAATTTTTAGTAAAACAATAAAGACAAAATTAAAAATTATTTCATTATAAAATAATTCGCGCAAAAACTTGATAGCGGACATCTCGGATGAAAAAGAAAAAAAAACCACTTGGATCCCCCGGCAAATATTAGATTCTTGTCAGAAGAATACATAAATACATTGTTAGTCAACCATCTAACAATGTTTAAAATATTAATTTGATCACGTGTTTTTACAATGAAATTTGTCTTCTATGTTCTATCTAATCAACTGTATGAGATGTACTTTTTAAGTTCAATGAATACTGCATCCAAAGTTTTCGAAAATAACTTGTGGAACATTCAAATTTCATTGAAAATAGAATAAATGTGTTTCATGTGGATTTTGATTGCTTTTACGAGTATTTGGAGGACCAGATTCAGCTAATATCTATATCTGGAAAATGAGCGAGTTTCTCTGATGAAATTGTGCCACGTATCACAACTACACTAAAATAGAAGGTAATGTATCATTCTAGAATTGGCAATTAAATACTTTTTTGTATCAAAATAATTATCATATTTTATTTTTCAAGTGTTAATTTGATATTTTAAAATTAAAATATAGATATAAATATTTAGAAATTATATAAAAAATTAGTATAATTTATAATTTTTTTCATATTAATATAATGAGTAAATATATTTTAAAATATTAATCAAAATTTATATTATTTAACTCCTATAAAGTAAATTGTGAAAAATATTAATTCGACTATTTCTATATCATTTTTAAATAAATGATTAATTTCATCACTCTGGCATGGGTGTTGTGTGTCAAATTTCTTAATAATGTTATGAAATAATAAAGAAAGAACAAGAATATTATAGAGAAAGAAAGAAGGAGAGAAATTGTTATTTCTCTTGATGGGATGAAATATAATGAAGGAGAATCCATCTATTTTATAGGGACAATTCCTCCTAACTTTTGGCCAAAAGATAGACTTTCACTATAATATAAGCACATGTATCCACTATAATACAAATACCTTTATAGACATTCACTATAATACAAATATGTTTATAACACTTCCCCTTGAATGTCTATTTGATAGATAATGTGCCTCGTTAAAACCTTACTAGAAAAAACCTAGTGGGAAAAAATCTAGTGAAGGAAAAAGGGTACACATATCTAATAATACGCATTTTGGCTGCCTCATTAAAAACCTTACAAGGAAAACCTAGTGGGACAACCCTAATAAGAACATCCTTGAATCTTTGTATCCCGATCTTCTGCATCATCTTCTTGAAAGTTGCAGTTGGTAGAGATTTGAGAGTTTTATTCTCATAACCAATGATTTAGCTATAATTGGAGGTATACAATTTTTGTTAAACCAACATAGATATGAATCAACATTATCAACATGATTTTATAATTTGGAACTATGCTCTTAATTTAATAATTCGAGCAACAACCTTACAAAAATCAACTGCAAGTTGATATCAAAACACATGTGACCATACCATAGATGCATCTATTAGCAAACGGTTCACATGGTAGGTGAATGAGCCCATATTCACCCTTTTATAAGTGTCAAATTTCAGGAAATATAATTCCAATCTTAGCTGATCAAGATCATTCTATTATGAGAACAGGCAACACAAGAGAATTCTTGAAGAATCTTTTATTTTTTCAACATATAGTCACGTGAATTGTCAATTATTTTTACATCACATTTGAACCGGGATGGCCGACCAGTTATGCCAACTTATTTCAGTAAACTTCTAGTTTACTTTGGTATGTGATTTCGTCATCATACCCATATTTATGTCTGCAAATAAAAAAACGGCGGGTAATCTTTTACATAAATATTTATAACCCGCTTCAATTGTAGTAGCATGAAGATATTAGATCTTCCCATAATTTATAGTCTCAATTTTTTTTTTAAATGTCCTTGAAACTTATAAGTTTCCTTTTGAGACTCACTACAATAATTTCATTCCTTCAAGTAGTAATATATTAGCTCTTCCGGAGCTCTCAATTAATTTTGTGTACTACCACATATTCAATCATATCAACCTCATTAATAGTTTCTCCACATAGTTTCAACTTAGAAACAATTTTGTATGTTGATGAGTTATACTCATGAACAAACTTATAGACTTGATGGATCCAATCATATTATGCCTTTGGGTGGATGACCATCTTCAGGTGGTCATACCTTTCTTTTAGGCTATTCCACAAAACAAGTGGATCCTTAATCGTGAGATATTCAATTTTAAGAATTTCGTCAAGATGATGACGCAAGAATATCATAGCCTTAGCACAATCTTGATTTGATGTTTTGTTTTCACTTTTAATGGTGTCTCCAAGACCCATTGCATCCATATGGATTTCAGCATCTAATACCCATGAAAGGTAATTCTTGCCCGAACTTTGAAGGGCAACGAAATCAAGTTTCGTAAGGTTAGCCATATTAAAAGAAAGAGAAAAATAATACCTTGGCCTTCAAATTTTGAGACAGTAGAGTCGTAGAGCAACAATATCACCAAAGGAATATCACTCCTCTGGTTAAGTAATACATCTTTTGAAAAAGAAATTTTAAGGGAGACTCGTGTTGATAACGTGTTATGAAATAATAAAGAAAGAACAAGAATATTATAGAGAACGAGAGAAGGAGAGAAGTTCTTATTTCTCTTGATGAGATGAAATACAATGAAGGAGAACACATCTATTTATAGGGACAATTCCTCCTAACTTTTCTCCAAAAGGTAGACTTTCACTATAATATAAATACATGTATCCACTACCATACAAGTACCTTTATAGATATTCACTATAATACATATATGTTTATAACAAATAATTATATATACAACCGGATTTATAAGTTTAAACAAAGCTAAAGAGAGCGCACGCATATAATTATACTTAATTCACCCTATTTTATTTTTAAAAAAAAATTAAATTTGCATTTATTGATAATTTAAAGAGTTCAAAAAATCTAATCTAACTAATTAATCACCCTATTTTTCTAATTCAACCTATTGAATCCAATTAAAAAGGAAAAAAGATCGTTCCTATCTGATTACCTTTCCTCTTTATATATATATATATATATATTTTTTTTTTGATATATTTAATTCTTTATTTGGTAGGTTTTCAACCTAGGTATTAGTTATATACACCCTATTCCGTATTATAAGATGTATAACTAATATATAGCAAATCATCGTATTAATACATGGATAGTGTTAAAGACAGAACTACTTTAATACACTTAACCAAATAGTAAATAAGAAATAATTTCAGCATAATTAATTCCAATATTACTAATACATCATATTCAATACTATTTGATCTTATAGACTCTACCAAACGATCCCTAATAATACTACAAATATTCAAGTTATGCACTCTATCAAATGATCCCTAACGTGTGTGTTCACGGACGTAACTGATAGTCACTAACTTATTATACCACATTTATTAATTTTATTTTTTATGACAAAAATATCGCTCAATTTTATTTAAATATCATATTTTTTTTTTAATTTTTTTCTGGTAATAGTGTAGTTTTTCTTATTTTTTTTTATATAATGTCACTTTTATTTGTTTTTGTGTACAGAGAAGGGAAAGTCTGAGTACCCAAAATTAAAGCTAAGAAGCACATTTTGAGCTTAAGTGTTGGACGTAAGAACCCTGAATCAAAGAAACATGCTGCTAACTAGGCTTTAGAGGATCTCAGGGAGTATTTATCATGCATGTTTTGATTTTATTTTATAAATGCTCTGTGGACAAAGCATGGCTTTAAATGGGGCGGTTATATCTTTCGATATTTTGAGGTTAAAGATGAGTATGCCATAAGTTTTTATTGAAATTTTTTGAAAATGGCATGTCTCATCCACTCTTCGATTTTTCTTATGGGCTTGTTCTTTTCCGAAGGGAAGACCTTTGAACCAGATAGTGTTTTTTTTAGGGTGAGTCAGTCATAAGTAGTATGACCTCTATTTTTATGTATTATTTTTTTCCTTATTTGAAATGTATAAAAAAAAATTAAAGTGTATCAATCAATCGCTATTTCTACGATCGATGCTTTTGTTCAATGAAGCAGATATTATAAAAAGAAAGAATTACTGAACTAGATCAAACTCTTAAAGTTGATCATTTATCAATTTGAAATTTATAATTTTTTTTCTAAAGTCTTATATTGCTACACTGATATATCTTTTAGCTAGTTTAAAAAATTTGTTCTTATTAATATGAGAGACATGCGCAAAACGCATATATTAAGACTAGTAGTGTATAAAGTCAAAACGCGTATATTAAGACTAGTAGTGTATAAAATAATCTTAATAATGTAATGTATATAACATAAACTATTTCTTTAGTGCATTTTCATAATATCGTTGAGCGTTAATATTTTTTTAATTTTCTCATGTTTGGTTGGTCAATTTTTTTAATTTTCTTCAAAATCAGGAAATTATATGAGTTTTTGGAACAAAGGGCCCGTTGAATTCTTAAGAATCATAATATTTTTTCGTCTAAGTGATAAAATGAATTTAATTTTCTTTTCAAAAATTGCGTTGACTTTCTGCTTACTTATCAAACTCCAGAAAATATATAAGAAAATCACTTATTTCTCATCGTACCAAACACACCCTAAATTGTTTTTCTGGTTTTTACAACAGTCAAACCAGTTAAATAATTTAATAAAGTGAAGATATATATTAATTAATTATTGATTAAATGAATATTTCTTCATTCTTAATCATAAATTTTGTTTTTGTCATGGAACGTTTTATGCGAGATTTCTCGACGCAAATTCAGATATAAATGGGTCCTAATGCGGTGATGGACATCAAGTAAGAAACAAACAAAAAAGCACATATCATGCATTATAATTATGTGGAACTTTCTGATACGAATCTAAATTTAATCGAGCCTTAATATTAATATAAAGTATCGGGTAAGAAAAAATTATTTTAGAGTCGATCTTTTTAATAATTTTAAGACAGATGGAAAGAAAAGATATATGCATGTGTCTCTTTAACTATTCTGTTCCTATTATATATTTCTTTCCTTTTTAAAAGAACAGGTAGACTACCTATTTATGTGAAGAAGAAAAAAAAATACAATCTCTTTCTATTCTTCTAAATTCGGAATATGTTTTACCCTATTGTTATTTCTCTAATAATATAATATGATGTCGATCAGAGACGGATTTAGAACTAGTTCTATAGGTTAGAATTACAATTTGAGTCTATACCCTGTACGAGACACGGTACTTGGTGCCACACGTGACCCCAAACTAACCCATGGTCTATCATTACACTAGTAAACTTGGTATACATAAGCGGAAGGTTTAAAAATTCAATCATTCAAGAAATACTGATTTGCCAAGAGTCAATATATTAAAAGAAATAATACTACATAACCGTGTCTGAAAGCCAACTACTAACTGATGAGTTGCTGGGACAAGCCCCCAGCTAACTCTAAAATCTGTCTAAATAAGAATTAACTGAAAATCATCCTCGGAAGATGAGGACTCACCCAACATTGCTGCTGATATCATATGAGGGAACTACTGACGACGTTGGGACTGAGAACCTGCGCCTGTATCATAATATGATACAACATAGAAAGCATGCGTCAGTACTTCGAATATACTGAGTAAGTGAGAGATACAATAAGCATGAAAGAATAAGTAACTAAACTGCAATAACATGACATGACCAATTGAAATACTGTAAACTAGTAAAAACCGAACTATAACAGATATGACCAATAATGACCCTGGCTAATGGTCATAAACATGTCCTGAAATTGAGATATTGAGTTGGGCTAAACTGATGTCACAACCCGAACGGAGGCCCGGATCGTAGACACGGGACAAGGTACCCCGAGAGACCCCAAGTCGACCCATGGCATAAGCATTTAACTAACTCATTTAATAAACAAGAAGAAAACATAAATATAAACTCAACGAAAGTCTCATACAATATCACATCAGGATAATATCGAAGCTACACATACATAAGTCTGAAATCCTCTAGTCTGGGTGAGTTGATGGAACAAGGCCCCAACTAACTCCACAAAACATGAAACTGAAATACGACATGAAACTGAGAGTCTAGTCCTCGAAAGATGAGGACTCATCAATCCTGAGCTGATAAGGACTCTGGAAAGCTGATTAAGATCGGGGCTGAAGCTGCAAGCCGGGTCCTGTATCATGAAACGGTACACATAGAAAATATGTAGTCAGTAGGTGGAATGTACCGAGTATGCAAGATATGTAAAACCGCTTAAGTAAAATATTAATTTAAAACATTTCATAACATATCATAAGCTTTCAAGCATAAGTAGAAGGGCTACATGCATTCATTCTGATTTCGACATAGAATTATAACATAACCATGCATAGCTTTATACCATCATGATTGACTCGGATGACTCAAAGCTGAAACATGACATTTATTTTTAAAAGTTGAACAATGAGTCAAATCTTACTTTTTGAATATGCATGCATAGAGTAATCATCATGAGTAATGAATACGCAAATCTGTATGATATAGACAGTGGGAGACTCGTCACTTAACCGACATACCACGATAGAGCTTACATAGTCCCAACTATCACACTCAAGTGGGTAGAGCCGTCCATAACCTTGCCAAGGCAATAGACGATACGATGATATCGATATCAAGCTGAAGGGCCAATCGGGCCGGGGATAGCTCACAAGGGAGGTCCCAATAATATAATAGTATTAACCTACGTTGGCACGTAGTTTTGGTGCATAAGATGATCGACCCTTAACCCTCTGGATGCTAGATTCTTCTCCCAAAAAAATACAATGCTCTACATCATATATAACGAAGCTCAACATCGTCTATTGACGAAACTCAAGATGAAATCATGCATAGTTCAACATCATATGGAACGAAGCTCAACATTGTCTATTGACAAAGCTCATTAATGAAATCATGCATGGACTTGACATCATATAAAAATGAAGCTCAACATTGTCCTTTGAAAAAGCTCACTAATGATATACATCTCAATTATGAATTCATGCATATGAGAAGCTTTATTTCGAAACATACCACAAGCTCAAGTATAAGTGGAAGCATCTACTCAAAATCATGTGGTAAGCTACATGTAGGAATATTTAACTCAACATACCACAAGCTAGAAATTTTGAAATTTGGGAGACTTTGCTCCAAACAATGTGGTAAGCTTATTTCGGGAAAAATCATCATTTTAAATCAACATGTGGGCATTGCCGAAAGCTTTATCATACTTGGATCTACTCAATTCATTTTGAAAATAACATCATAGTCATGGGTAGCTTTAGAAACATGTTTTTCATCATCATACATTCACCATCATTCTCTTCTTTTATGAATTTCTCACCCATGGGCATTTAATTTCATAACTTAGAAGACATAATATGTATTGAAAATATTTAAAATTTGCCCAAGCTTCATAATTCATCAATATAAATATAATCTGGTCATACTCATGTATAGAGATTGAAGAATCATGCAATTAGGTCAAAACCCCATACTTGATCATAGGTAATTTATCATGATTTGATAGAAATTGGGCATGGGTGTGGAAGGAGACACCTACTCATAACCTTATATACCTGGGAATGGTGAATTCTAACACCTTCTAATTGTCCAAGCTGAGATTCCAATAGAAACCTTGAGATTGAATCACCTCTTCAAGCCTTCAAACTTGCATGCATAGGAAGGATGACTTAGAATAGGTCTTCCCCTGCTAAAAATCCACTAAAACGAGCCTTAAACGATGTAGTATAGGCCCCTAGAATTTAGGAATTACGTAAAAGCCCTTACTAAAATCGCTGAAAATAACTGCTAGGGGTTCCCAACGAGGGACCTGACGACTCGTCACGAAGGGCCACGACTCGTCAAGTCGTTCTTCAAGTACTCTGGATAACAGATCTCTTCGGGCTCGTAATGGGTGACATAACGATTTGTTGCCTGAGACCATGACTCGTGGTCACCTCCCGTCATGTACACTGCCTTAGTCTCAATTAAAATTCATCCTGCTTGATTACGACTCACCCCCAAATCTTTGGGACTGACCACGACTCGTGGGATCCCACCACGACTCGTGGGATCCCTTCCGTTAGGTACACTGATCGATCCTTCTATTTGTTTCTCAACTTTACCCCACGGCTAACCTGACGACTTGTGGTGGCTGACCATGAGTCGTTCCCTTGCCCGTAGAGACCTCTAACTTTCATTTATCAAGGCCTCCCTACGAGTCACATGATGACTCGTGGGATCTCCTAATGAGTCGTCCAACGACTCGTCCTACAACTGAAGCATCATTTTTCAGTTTTTCCCCGTTTCAACTCCCGGGTTCAATCTTTGAATTCTCGGGGTATAACAACTGATAACTGAAGTGAGTCTGTATTGACAAGTGAGAGAATCTATAACCGACATATAACCACGTGAGTTAAATGTGGATTCGATGTATATGCTCCATCGATAGGACCCAATATACCTTGCCAGTATAAAGGCATGAACTATGAGATTATTGTCTGGGCTCATTTGTGCTAAATAACCTACGATGGTAATGTAGTTCTATGAACCTGGGTTCCTAGAACCCCGGTCCTCTATGTGCTAAGTCTTACTCCCACTGGATAGTCCTAGTCTGAATACTAAGCTGATAGCTCGAAGCTGGGGCCTAAGACTAAGTCAGGGATACTTATCTAGAAGTACCGTGAGAGTCTTATCGAACCGGATAACTGTAACTGGTGTTCTAAGACTGGCCAAAGCTTCTTATCTGAAAACGTCATAACCGTCTATAGAACAAATTGAAACCGATACTGGTAGTTCTCAGACTGGTCAGAGCTGCTTATCTGGAAGCGTGGTAACCGTCTAAAGAACTAACTGATAACTGATATCTGGGAGGCATTACTCACACCTCAAGAACTGACTATATTCAAACTGAAAGATATTGAAGATACCAACATTTAAACTGAGATTGAACTAGCATGCAACTGACTGAGAATCATGTGATAGTAATAACATGGGAATTCCAACACTGATAGAGTCAAGCAACATTGATGTCTAATCAATTATGCAAAATCCTAATTACTGCATTTATAGAGTTAGGGCTAAATTTTTTTTATAGGAAACTAGTATCAACACGATCACTAAGTAGTGGAAATATAGCAACGAATAGTATGAACAACATTCCACATGAATTAATCGAAATCTGACTGAAAAATTATTCTAATTCAAAATCTCAAGGCTAGAATTGATAGGATATTATGGAAGGATTTTGGGGACACAAACGAAGAAAATTCCCTTGTTGAATTCCCACATACCTGGTGAAAGATTCTTGAGAAAATTCGAGAGAAATTTGAGAAGAAGATTGAATGCCCTAGCTTTGCCCTGAGAAGTCTGTTTGTAACTTCCTTGCTTTGAAGATCGAGAGTTGAGTGAAAAAAAATGAAAGGGACTTAGTCAATTATTCCTTTAATTATCTCTAAAACGTGCCCAAAATGATGTAGTTTAGGAACTAAAATAGCTAAAAGTTACGAAAATGCCCTGAAAGAAAATCTGAAAAACTGCCCGACAGGGACCAACGGGTCATACAACGAGTCGTTGGTTGGTACCACGAACTATGTCTGAAAGCCAACTACTAACTGATGGGTTGTTGGGACAAGCCCCCAGCTAACCCTAAAATCTGTCTAAATAAGAGCTAACTGAAAACAAATATCATCCTCGGAAGATGAGGACTCACCCAACACTGCTGCTGATATCATCTGAGGGAACTACTGACAATGCTGGGACTGAGAACCTGCACCTGTATCATAATACGATACATCATAGAAAGTATGCGTCAGTACTTCGAATGCACTGAGTAAGTGAAAGATGCAATAAGCATGAAAGAATAAGTAACTAAACTGCAATAACATGAAATGACCAATTGAAATACTGTAAACTGATAAAAACTGAACTATAACCGATATGGTTAATAATGACCCTGGTTGATGGTCATAAACATGTTCTAGAATAGAGATATTGAGCTGAGCTAAACTGATTTGAACTGAAGTGAGTCTATACTAACAAGTGGGAGAGTCTTTAACCGACATATAACCACGTGAGCTAATGTGGAGTTCGATATATACGCCCCATCGACAGGACTCAATATACTTTGTTAGGGTATAAAGGTATGAACTGTGGATCACTCTCTGGGCCCATTTGGGCTAAATAACCTATAGCTGCAACGTTGTTTTGGGAACCTAGGTGCACTAGAACCCCAATCCTCTCGGTGCTAAGTTCTACTCCCACTAGATAGTCCTAGTCTGACTACTAAGTCACGAATACTTATTTAAAAGTACCCCGAGAGTCTTATCAGACCGGATAACTGTAACAGGTGTTCTAAGACTGGCCAGAGCTGCTTATCTGGAAGCGTCGTAACCGTCTAGAGCACAAATTGAAGCATCATAACTGTCTAGAGAAAAATTGAAACTAATATTTTTAAAATGTGTTTGTAAAACAAATAAGAATTTAGAAAAAAATTATGAATTTCAAATTAATAAATGAGTATGATTAAGATTTTGATCCAATCTAGTGATTCTTTCTTCAGTTTATTTTAATACTTGTTTCAATGAACAAAAACGTTATAGAAATAACATTTAATTGAAAAATAAAAGTATCATTTGCTTTTACATGAGCAATTAAATGTTGCATTATATGTATATATAAATATTAATATTTTCTATATATTTCAAATAAGGAAGAATTAATACATAAGATTTACTTAATTTAAAATTCTAAATATTATAAAAATAATTAACTAACTATTTGACAAGTGTGAATTTTATTTTTAAAAGGATGAAAAGGTGAATGATATTTTGCAACGAGGTTTCGTACTTTAAATATTTAATAATAACTTAATTTTAAACTTTTTATTTCCCTTTATGAGATGATTTCAACTTATTCTTTTTTCTTTTTCTCTTAATCTATGTGTTTAGTCAAAGTGTCAAACACTTCACATAAATTGAAACGCCAAAAATAGTGTGGATTTAACTAAAGAGAGTAAATAATAAGAGCACTCAATTGATTGAAACAATTTAAAGTATGTTGTGTTTATATATTTTTTTTGATTATGTAATTTTTATAAAAGAGGAAAAAGGAATTCACATATTAATATATAATAAAATTAAAATTTTTAATTTTTTTTTGTATTGAAATATTGTGATGGATAATTAGTTAATTTAATAAATAATGAATTGATATATAAGTTAACGGAATTGTAATCGATTTTAAAGTCTTAAATGTTAGGACTTTTAATATAAATTCAAATAATGAAAGATTTAAGAAACAAAATTTTAGTCAGCTTTAAAATACTAAATATTAGAAGTTTTACCTTTTACAAATTAGTAAAGATTTATAATAATTAAATAACACTAATTGAAGAAAATAGTAAGTGATAGTTTTATCTATCGTAAAATCTTTTGATGAAGGAAAAAAAATTCAATCAACATTTCTAAGGACCTTCGCCCTTATATCTACAAAGAATATTTTGTTAAGTAAATAGGAGTAAAATATTCCAGTTGATGAAATATAAAGAAATTACCAAAGATTATTTCATTGGAAGATTGTATTGCATATTCAAAAGAAATAAAATTATTTAAAAAAGTAATAATAAAAAAGTGACTTTGCAATCCTAAACTATAGTGTTGTCATTGAATCCAACTTCAATAATGGTCTCTTCTATCTCATGAATAGCCTAACCTAATGACTAGCTTACCATCGACGGCTGGACGGTCGGACATGGAGGTGGAAAGGAATCCCCTATCCATATCACAATTTCCCCCTCTTCCTTCTAAACATGGTGCTATGGACAAGAATTCTTTGGAGGCACCATGCACAGAGGTGAATTTTGGTAATTTATTAAATTCAAAGAATCTTATCAACCCTCTTACTCCTACAACAAATATAAAATCGATAACAATAAGGACATCGCAATATGTAAATGGTGTACCAGTAATACAATGGTCCGAGTTCGAGGTGCAAAGGATGGATGTTTTTGAAAATTTGCAATATGATGTTGTAGGAAAATTTTTCAATGGGCGGCCGGAGTTAGAAGACCTCAGGAAAATTATACCTAAACAATAAAGAAGAAATTTCGTTTCAGATGCGGCCGTTGATCTATGATTCCTTTTTTAGGGTTGATAAAGAAACATCACAAGCGATGGCTTGGATCTCATTTTCTAATCTTTTGCCTACGTTTTTTGTGAAGGAATTATTGTTCTCTCTGGCATCTACAGTGGGAAAGCCACTTCAACTTGATATGGCCACGGTTAAAAAAACTCGGCCTAGTTGCACGAGCGTAAAGGTTCAGGTAGATCTACTTGTTAAATTACCCAGTAGGTATCAAAATACAATATGACTATATTCCTAAATATTTCAAGGAATGCAGCCTCCAAGGTCACGATGTTGATGAATATAGAGTACTTCATCCAGACCTTAGACAAGCACACAAGGAGAACCTGCAAAGCGAAACACAAAAGGGAGGGGAGAATCAAAGATCAATATTGCACAATAATTATAACAAGTTTCCACCCAAAATGCTCGCAAGTGGTAAATAGTGGGAGATCAAGTAGTGTGGAAGGAGATCAAAAGTAAGAACACCAACAGTAAAGATAAAGAAAAGAACAAGCAAGATAAATAGATGGTAGCAGTTTCTAACAAATTTGAGACTTTGGTGCCAATAGAAGAGACAAGCAGAATGGTAGATGATAAGGAGGAGAAAGAAGTACAACAGGACAAGTATGATGAGGGACCTTCAAATTTGTCGAAACATGCCCAGAATTATAGAGAAATAAGGGAAAGGTCCCTTTCTGTTTCCAGCAGCCTAGGGGTGGATCAACTAGCAAGGAAAGCAATAAGAAGTGGGGTGACAGGGTAGAAGAGTAAGCTGAGGAAGAATTATTTGAGGAAAGAGTGCAAATGGATGCTATGACTATACTTATGCAAGAACATGAAATGCAGCTCCAAGAGGACGAGGGAATAAAGTTGCAGAGGTGAAGCAGCAATCAAAGGATATAAACACATTTAAAGCTAGGGAGGTACACATATAAAATATAGGCATCATTATTTTTTCTTAATAGCATTAACGGAACCATTTCAACAGACAAGGTATATTCAGAAATGCAGGAGAAGATTAAATATGCAGTTGCTGGGGCTAAAATAAATGGAAAAATTTGGTGCTTTATAGCAGATAATGTTGAAGTGGAGGTTCTTGCAGATTCAATACAACAAATTACTCTGAAGCTGTATTTTTTAGAGGACAAATACACTATCATTACCACATTGTTCTATGCAAAGTGTGAGGCTATGGAGAGATTACACTTATGGGATACTATTTGTCAGTTGGTTGAAGGAATGACACTTCCATGGTTAGTGGGAGGTGACTTTAATGTGGTACTTAATGAGGAGGAAAAGATAGGAAGAAACCTAATTTGTCAGAATGATAGTGAAGACTTTGCTTACTGTATCAACTCATCTGAGCTATTTGATGTAGGCTTTAAAGGTAGCCTTTTCACATGGTGGACTGGGAGGATTAACAATGAATGCATCTTTGAAAGGTTGGATAGGGTGATAGTTAATCAGTTTCTACAGGATAAATATGGTGTAGTTGAAGTTGAACACCTTAGGAGAACATGGTCAGACTACTCACCTCTATCAGTTTGGGAGATGGATGTGCTAATATTAAGAAACCTTTCAAGTTTTTAAAATTTTGGACAGAGCATCAGGAGTTCCTAACAGTGGTTAGACAGAACTGGGTAACAGATTTTGAAGGACATCATTTCTTAATATTCAAACATAAAGTGAAGAATATTAAGAAGGTGCTCTCAAAGTGGACCAAAGAAACCTTTGGGGATATCTTTAAACAGCTACATATCAGGGAAGAACTGGTAAAGATCAAGGAGCAGTTATTTGAGCAGGAGCCTTGTCCAAACAACAAAATGATCTTGCAACAACCCTAAGCAGAAATAAAGAAATACATTCACTATGAAGAAGAATACTGGAAACAAAAGGCTGGTGCAACATGGTATGCTGAAGGGGACATAAATACCAGATATTTTCATAACCTCAGAAAGAAAAAGGTTCAGATAAAGAGAACTCAGAATGGAGAAGGACAGTAGTTAGAGGAAGAACAAGAGATAGTCGATGAAGCAGTTAGATTTCTTTCAGAATCAATTTTCTCAGGAATTGGAAGATTCCAGTTTTCAGCTACTGAACCATCTGGAAGAAGTGGTGACAGACACTGATAATCAAGGGCTTTGTAGATTTCCTGATTTGGAGGAAGTTAAGAAAGCAGTTTTTGATTTAGAGGGGTTTAGTGCTAGTGGTCCGGATGGTTTAACAGGATGTTTATTTCAATCTTATTTGGAGATTGTAGTTAGAGATGTGCTTAAAGTGGTGGTGGCCTTCTTTGCAGGTGATACCCTCTCCAAATATTTCACTCATACTAATAGGACTCCTATTGCCTAAGAAAGACATTTGTCAATCTTTCTCAGACTATAGGCCAATTAGTTTGAGTAATTTCATCAACAAGATTATTTCTAGGGTGGTCCATGGTAGACTTAATGAGATGCTTCCTCAAATTATTTCTTCTAACCAATCTGGATTTGTAAAAGGAAGATGTATTATTGAGAATGTGTTGCTCACTCAAGAAATAGTTACAGATATCAGAAAAAGAGGCAAACCAGCTAATGTGGTGATTAAGTTGGATATGGATAAGGCTTATGACAAGGTATCTTGGTTATACCTGTCTAAAGTACTTAGAAAAATGGGCTTCTCAGATGTGTTTGTAGATCTGGTTCAGAGACTTATTGCTAACAACTAGTATTCTGTTTTGATAAATAGCCAGCGTCATGGTTTCTTCCATTTAACAAAGGGGGTCAAGCAAGGGGATCCTCTATCACCTACCTTATTTGTCTTATCTGTTGAAGTTCTTTCTAGGGCAATGAATTCTCTATTTGATAGCTGTTTGTATAAAGAATATGAGATGCCAAAATGGAGTGCCAACCTCAATCATATAGCTTATGCAGATGATAGTAAAATTTTCACTTCCTCAGATTCATCTCTTGAGATGATTATGGAGACTCTTAAAGCATATGAAGAAGTGTAAGGTCAGAAGAATAACAAGGAGAAAAGTGCATTCTATATGTTCAGAAATGTTGCTGCTGCACAGGTGGAGGAGGTGGGAAGAATCACTGATTATGTCAAAGGAGAATTCCCCATCAAATATTTAGGCTGCCCTATATTTCACATCAGGAAGAAGAATTGCTACTACAATGAATTAATCAAGAAGGTAAAACAGAAACTGCAGAACTGGAGGGGTAGAATGCTATCGTTTGGAGGGAAAACAATGTTAATTAATAGTATACTCCAGAGTATGCCTATGTTTCTATTATCAGTACTTGTTCCTACTAAATATACTATTAATGAACTTCATAAAATCTTTGCAAGATTTTATTGGAGTACTAAGGAGGAAGGCAAGGGTAGACATTGGGTGGCATGATAGAAGATATGTGTACCAAAGGTAGAAGGGGGGCTAGGATTCAGATCATTAGTGGACATCTCAAAAGCCTCATTTGCCAAGTTATGGTGGAAATTCAGGACCACTAAGTCACTCTGGACTAACTTCATGTGGAACAAGTATTGCAAGAAACACATTCCAGATTTAGTCCAATGGAAAGAAGGTTCACAATTGTGAAAGAACATGATTGAGGCAGGAACAAATATAAAAAAATGTATTTGGTGGGAACCTAAGACAGGTTCATCTAATGTGTGGTATGACAATTGGACCAGACTAGGTCCTTTGTACAAATGTATACTTCCTGATTTTCATTATGATGGGAGAATTGTTGACCTTAGTTACTTCATAGAAGGAGATGTATGAAATGAAAACTTAATTCAACAATATTTTCCCCTTAAATTTATAGACCATGTGCTTAGCAGAGTGGAACTGGTGAATATAGTAGATCAGTGGGATATTCCTAGATGGATGGGTTCCAATTCTGAAAAGTTTACTGTAAGGAGTGCCTGGGACACTCTAAGACAAAAGAGTCCAGAGCAATAATGTTACAATAAAATATGGACTAAAGGTCTTCCCTTTAAGATATCTTTCTTCCTATGGAGATTATGAAAACAAAAGATTTCAGTAGATGAGGTGGTGGCTAGGTGTGGAATAGCAGTGGTGTCCAGATGTGTATGTTGTGACACACCAGGACTGAAAACATTGACTCATTTATTCATAGCCGGTCAATTTGAACAAGATATATGGAGAGAATTCGCTTCTGCGGCAGGAATTGTAGGACCATTGTTACACGTGAACCAGGCAGTTAACAAATGGTGGAGTACTAGTTGTGTGCCTAAACTCAAGCCAATTTTTCAGGTAGCTCCGGCTATAATCATGTGGCAGATTTGGAAATGGAGGAATACTAAAATACATGAAGGGCAAATGTCTAGAAGTAAGGTGGTTTATGACATCAACTGGAATCTCAAAACAGAGATATACTTAGTTGAATAATATTCCATTCAAGTGGGGGCAAATAGTGAATATTTTGAACAATATAGACCAAGAATTAGGTGTATTAAAGTTCTATGGTCATTTCCCTTCACAGGGTGGTTTATATGCAACATTGATGGTGCATCTAGGGGCAGCAATGGTCTGAGTTCAATAGCTTTCTGCATTAGAAACTCAGAAGGAGATTTTATCCATGCCAATATGAGACATATTAGGAATTCGAGTAGCATTGTAGCTGAAGCTTCGGCAATAAGAAGGCATAGAAGTGTGCAAATCAAAGGGATTATTGCCTGTCATTACAGAAACAGAGATTTTAGAAGAGAAGTGGGAGATCCCATGGAGGATAGGAAGCATACTAACAAGGATTAACAATATTCGAGCTGGAGTAGAACATGCAGTAGCGCATTCTCTGAGAGAGGGGAACAAAGTGTCCAATTTTTTGTGCTAACCTAGCTTTGATTTTGCAGGTACCGAAGAATATGAAGATTTACCAGCTACAGCGAAAGCTCTCACTCTTATGGATAAAGCACAAATTCCTAATCTTAGGTTCAAGACATACAAAGAGATACAGCCAGAGTAATCAAGCATATTCACAATCAAATCATACAATGGATCTACCATTTTCTACTTCCAGCAGAGTTACAGATTTTCGCTCAAATAAATGCTAAAATTAAATCTTGCGACCTCAGTCTTGATGTCTGGTATTAGCTTCTTCAGAAGCTCATTCTATCGGAAGGAGGTTACAAGGTTTAATTATAGTATTCTTCTCAAGATTGTATACAGTAAGGACGATTAGAGTGTTACCTGTTTGAGAAGTGGTCCGGAGCTTCAAGCAGAGAAAAATTTCCATCTGGTACTGATGACAGGGCGCTTGGTGAGAGCTTTGAAGCTGCCGATCTATCAACAGCCAGGGCTTAGAGCATTGCTCACTTTCCATTGGGAGCACTGCCGATCGACGTCTCATGAAACAATGAGTTTCATCTCTGGGAAGTTCTGATCTCGTTTTCCAGCTCTCTTTGGTTTTCGTGACCAAGTCGGTGATGGTGAAAGAGCATACCTTCCAAATCCTTCTTGCTTTCTTTGTGTTTTTTTCTATTTTTGTTTCGTTTTTTCTTTCTTTCTGTTTTTGTTGGTCTATTTGGACCAGAATTTGTTTTGTTCTTTTCATTTGGGCAGGTGGCTCATTTATTTAATAAAAGCTATAAAATTCAACCCCCCCCCCCCCACACCCACCCAACACCCAAAAAAAAAATCCAACTTCAATCTCTTATTTACGATACAAAGTTAGAATTTAACACTATTAATATATTTGTTTATGATACAATAGATTTTATTTTATTGTAAAATATTTTTTCCGCTTTTCAATATAATTATTGAAAAGTATAGCATGAATTTTTGTGACTGCAAAAAATAAAACTTTAAAGGTCAACAAAAATACATACATACATATATATATATATATAATAAAATAGATAAGAATGCAAATATATATATAAAAATATAAAATATAAATATAAAATATAATACGAAAAATAATTATTACCTCTTAATCAACTAATGTTATAGTCATTTGTGTGTGTCTTTTTGTTAGCTTCTAATACTCTTTTACTAATTAAGCTCCAATTACTAAGACTTTTATCATCCAATGAGAATCATATGACCTTAAGTAGTTAATTGACACAATTTTGTTCACGAAATCCTTTTCAGATTTCATTGTAAGATTATCTAAAATAAATTGTGTACAAGATGTAATTATAATAATTTATTAATTTTATAAAAAAATTATATTATGCGATGAAGAGATTACTTTACCTGAATAGATGAAACTTGTGAATATATGAGTAGATGAAGAATATCAGTTATAAATACCACAAAATTTAAATCATATCGTATTAATATAAGATTCAATTAAAGGAGATAACATAATATCAATATTAGACTCACCTAAAAGGTTATTTTGAATATAAACAATTTGAGCTAGAATATCAATCGCTATTATCTTTCAAATCCACAACAAAAAAAAAATTATAACATGGAAAAAAAGAAGAAGATAGATTAACACGAGAACACACAAAGTTGGAGATTGAATCAAAGATATTGAAGTAAAAGAGTCGTTGAATTAAATTATGCAATTATAAATTTTTTTATAAAAGTAAAAGCATTTATAAATAATTTTTTTTATAAATATAAAAATATTTGGACATTATTAAAAAAATTATCAAAATAAAATAAAATTCGTTACTATGGCAAAAGGAAAAGAAATCAAAAAGGAAAGAATTTTTTTGGGAAAATTGCCCTGCCATCAAAAAGGGAAAAAAAAAGAACTTTTCCAATTAAAAAGAATGAAAACGGTCGGGAAAAAGAAACTTTTTCCAATTAAAAAGTAAAGAAAACTTTGATGGAGATTTTTAAAATTTTTTATTTTTTTTAATTACATTATAAATATGGTAATGAAAATAATTAAAAATAATAACTGTATAAAAATAGTAAATGATAATTTTATCTATTGCGATATCTTTAATAAAGAGCAAAAAGTTCAATCAATATTATTTGCAGAAAAAGAAAGAGAAATCGTCACATGCAGCAGTAGATGAGACGAATGAATGAGTTTTATCGAGGTATTATTACTTTCACTATGAATTACTAAAATATTAACTTCTTTTTTGTTTTTAATATTTCAATAATATAAATTATTATTTTTTATTAAATATTTAGTATCTATTTTGAGGTCAACTAATTCGAATTTATATCAAAAAATTCTATTTGAATCCGAAACCACCGATTAAAGAAAGGAGGGATGATATAAATTTTCTTAGTTGTAAGGGTAATTAAAAATATAAAAAACATCTCCACCATGAATTAATTTCTTTATTTAAATAGTGAATTCCCAATCACGCCCTTTCTTATTATTTTTCCTTTTTTTTGGCATATTTTAATTTATTTCGTTGGACAAAAAAAAAAGAAGTATAATCTTCTTTGAAAAAAAATAAATTATTGTATCATGGAAACAACATAAAGGAAAATCTCCTAGAAAGGAAAAACAATAATAACTAGCCATTTTATTGTATTCATTGTTAAATATTTTACCTTTTTTAAACTCATTTCTTATATGTGTGTGTGAGATAAGTCCATAGAGTTGGGAAGATAAATTCTTTCATTTGAATAAAGTAGTAGAGGTAGCTTGAAATTTTCCTCTATGAAAATTTTAATTTATTATTATTAATTTTGAATTTAATCATCCAAAAGATTATGCATACATTTTCAAGAAATGAATCACAGTTCATTTAAAGTGATGCCAAGGCCGGTTCGTTTTTGCTTGGTTCTGGTAAGTTTTTTTTTTATTTTTTATAATAGAAATTTTATTGTTTAGCTATAAAATTTATCTGTCGATTAGTGTTGTGATTGAATATTTTTATGTATCCAATGCAGTCATTAGTAGAATAATTGACTTTCTGGGTGTTCCAAGGTCATATCAGTTAAATAATTTAATAAAATAAAGATATATATTAATTAATTATTGGTTAAAACTTAAATGATAGTTATGTAAATATGTCAAACACATGTCATATAATCAATAAAGATATTTGTGATGGAGTGCTAAATATTTCTTTATTCTTAATCAAAAATTTTTTTTTTGTCATGGAGCGTTTTACGTAAGACTTATCGACGCAAATTCAGATATAAATAGATTTCAATTGAGAAACAAAAAAAAGCACTTATCATGCGTCATAATCATGTAAAATTTACTGATATAAATCTAAATTTAGCCAAATCTTAATATAAATATAAAATATCAAATTAAAAAAATATCTTTTAGAGTCGACCTTTTAAATAATTTTAACACAGATTGGAAAGAAAAAATATATGCATGTGTCTCTTTTAAGTATTCTTTTCCTATTATATATTTCTTTCTTTTTTAAATAGGTAGAGTAATGTACCTTTTTATGTGAAAAAGAAAAAGAAACTACAATCTCTTCCTATTCTTGTGAATTCTGAATACGTTTTACCTTATTTTTATTTCTCTAATAATATATTATGGTTTTAATCAGAAACGAATTTAGAATGACTTCTCCAGGTTAGTTTAGTGAAATTGATTATTTTTAGCTTGAACTGCATATAAATATATGAAAATATTATATTGATTTTATATGCACGCTAATATTAGATTCTAAATATGCCTCACGTGCAATATAAAATTAAAAAATTGAAGAATTTTCTTTTAAATTCTCGTTTTTAGTTTTGTGCTTCAACTTTAATTGACTTTGGATTGAGGCGTAATTATTCTTTTTATTTTTTTTAAAAAATTCTTACTTTTTTTAATTAGTCATTATTTATAGCAAAAGAAAAAAAAATCCTCACACATGCATCAGTAGATGAGACCAATGAATGAGTTTTATCAAGGTAATTATTTTCACTATGGATTACTAAAATATTGACTTTTTTTTATTATTTCAATAATATAAAAGTTTTATTTTATTATTTATTTTTTATTCGATATTCAGTATTTATTTTTAGGTCAACTAATTCAAATTTTCATCAAAAAATTCTATTTGAATTCGAAATTTTTGATTAAAGAAAAGGAGGGATGGTATAAATTTTCTTAGTTGTAAGGATAATTCAAAATATAAAAAATATATCCATCATGAATTAATTTCTTTATTTAAATAGTGAATTTTCAATCATTCCTTTTCTTATTGTTTTCCCTTTCTTTTTTCTTGGCATATTTTAATTTATTATATTGGACCAAAAAAAAGTATAATCTTCTTTAAAAAATAATTATTGTATTATGGAAACAACATAAAGAAAAATGGCCTAGAAAGGGAAAACAATAAATAACTAGCCATTTTATTGTATCTACTGTTAAATATTTTATCTTTTTTAGAACTCATTTTATATATATATGTAAGTCCATAGATTTGGAAAAATAAATTTTCATTTGAGTAAGAAAGTAGAGGTAATATGAAAATTTCAACTTATTATTATTAATTTCGAATTTAATCATCCAAAAAATTATACATACATTTTCAAGAAATGAATCAATAAAATGATGCCAAGGCTTGCTTGGTTCTGGTAATTTTTTTTTAATATGAATTTTGCTGTTTGGCTATAAAATTTATGTGTTGATTTGTGTTGTGATTCAATATTTTTATGTATTCAATGCAGTCATTGATAATGTTGTTGGTACCTGTTGTATTGATACCTTTTTGGGTCAATAAAGTCAAAAGAATTGAAGGTGAAATTAAGGTACTATCTTACATCTATTTTTTTTTCTTTTTAATATTGTCAGTACGTAGAATTTAAATTCGTATCAAATTCACACACATATATGAATGTATTCTTGTATGTTGTTTATTAAGAGACGGATCGATGGTTCTTTAAATAGATAAATTGTTGCATAAGAAAAATCTTTAGAGGTTACATAGATGGAATTAATCTCATATATGCACTTGTTAACACACGTCAAATACATTTGATATCCTTGTGTGGGTCCCACACACCTCGGGTTTACTTTAATTGAAATGGATCAAAGATTTTTAGAGCCAATTCCAACTAATTTGTGATTGAGACATAATTGTTCGTATTTGTTTTTGGGTGCCAGATGAGAAACATAACAACATACCTGATGTAATCCCACAGATGGGATCTAGGGAGGGTAGGATATATGCAGACCTTATACGTGTCTTTGTGGGGTAGAAAATTATTTTTGGTAGAGGAGAAATAGTTAAAATAATATTTTTTTTCTTATTAACACCAATTTATTGGAATTTATTTGACCTAAGGACAAAAAGATCTTGAAAATCTTGATTTCTATAATTGTACAAATGCATTTTTATTAGGGTAATAAAGAGAATAGTATGGACCATATAAGAAATTATGTTACTTTGTCACTGTATTTTAACATATGTAGCGCGTAGTAAAAAATATTTTATATGGGTGCTTGTGGATACTTTCAAAATTTAGTATATATGAATGAAAAGTAACATTTGACCGATAAACATTGTATAATTTTTTGCCAAAGAATGTTTATGTTACTGTTACAATCTGAGCTGGGACCCCGGATCGAGACATGGGACCTAGGACCATGAATAGCTCCAAGTCGACCCATGGCATAATCATAGCAATTAGAGAGCATAACTAAAATAGAAATCAACCATAACATGAATAAAGCGAAAGTCTAAATAAAGAACTTTTGAAGATACGAATAATTAACATTTGTCGAAAACTGAATAAACTACATGATGTCTGAATAAGCCTCTAATATAACAAAGTACTAACTGCATGTCCTCGGTAAATGAGGACTTACCAAATAGGATAAGCTGATTGGACTAGAACGGGAGTGGCTAAGGGCGAGGTGGAACCTGATCACTCCGACCTGTATCATGAGATGATACAACATTGAGTATGCGGCCAGTACTTGGAATGTACCGGGTATGCGAGGTAAATAAAACGGACAATTAAAAAAATACATAAGAGTAGGACAGTTTAAAACATAAAATAATTATCATAATGTAAACATGAGGGCTCAAGGTTTTCAAAACTACTCACAAAATAGTCATAGTCGTAATCATAAGAGAAGCCTTGTAAAAATATATACCGAGCCAAAATATCATAACATAATCATGCATAACATAAGAAACAATGGGAGATTCTCATAACTGACATAACCCACATGAGCACACATGGAGCCCGACCTATAAACCCCTAGTCAAGAGGGTGTTCATATCTTGTCAAAGGTAGAGCCATGAGAAAAAAAGTGTGATATAACAAGGGAAGGCCCATTCGGGCAAAGGGGAACAGTATCAAGGGAGGTCCCATCATGACAAATGTTGGCACGTAGTTCTGAGGCACGGGGTATGCTTGAACCCGGATCTACTCGGTGTTAAATACTACTCTCAAAATATATATAGTGCTCATATCATAGTAGAAAAAATATACATGAGGTTTATGAGCTAGTATAAATCATGATAATCATAAGCATACTTAAAATCCGTGAACTAGCCATGAAATAGGGCCCATGAGTCAGCCATAATCATAATCATGAAAATCATGAATGACATCATACATACTTGATAAAAATCCTCATAATTAGAATCATAATTTCATGAAGTATACTTGTAGGAAGTTATTGTCATTGAATATACATCATAATTTAGGACTTCAGAGATTAAAAATTTATAAGAGAATCAAAGAAATTCATAGAGGAATTTTTAACCCTAAAATGTCATAATCATACTTGAATTATGAGATATTCAAATTTTATGAAATACTTGAAGAGATCATAAACCCTATCATGGAAATCATATTCTCGTATGAAATCAACATTAACCATAAGGAAATCTTTAACAAATTTCAAAACCTAGTATAAAAATCATGATTTTCGAAATTGGGGTTTTAAAAAAATTGGGTGATCATACTTTTGATTGAAAAGAGACATGAGGTTGAAAGGAAACCTCATTGAGAGACCCACATACTTGAATTGATGAATCCCCAACTAAAACATGAAACCTCTCTTGATTCTTGAAGAACTTGAGGAAGAACCCTAGGAATTTCTTAAGGGATTTAAGGGAATTGATTTCTCAATTTAGAGTATTGGGAGAGTAATGGGTGATATAGGGTGAGTAATACCCTTAATACACTCTTTTCCATGCTTAAAACAACGTAATTTAGGACCTTAGAGCTTAGAATTTACAAAAAGACTCTAAATGAAAAATCTGAGAAATTAGCCCTACTAGGGACCACGACTTACACCACGAGTCGTCTTTTGATACCACGACTCATGGTATCGCTCGTTACTACTATCCATGATTGCCTCAGATTCTGATCTTCAAACGACGGCTAGACAGGACGAGCCGTTACTCGCCACACCGACTCGTTACACCCCCCATCGTCACCACTGACCTCATATACTTAGCTTCTATAACTCCCACAATGGTTCTCAACCACGAGTCATTACTGGTGATAATAGGTAGTTGGACTGTCCATTATTACTGCATAAATTGCCAATGCACCTTCCCACGAGCACCAACCACGGGTCATTGCTCCCTACAACGATCTGTACCACGACTCATTGTCCCTTCCCATGACTCGTACGACGAGTCGTCCTGTGGCATTTTTTCAAATATTTTTGCTGATCCCATTTCTAATCTCGATCCTAATCTTAGGAATTTCTGGGGTATTACAATATCTTTCCTTTGGGAATATTCATCTTTAAATGTAGACTAAGCACACTGAAGGAATAGGAAAGGAATTGAAATCCCAAAACTGAACAACTATAGCAGAGACTGATGGAGTGATTGACTCCGAACATGAAACATATGACTGAACTAAATTCGTGAAATATACATACATGCTAAAACATAAAAGGAACTTACAAGTACGGGCTTGTCATGAAACTGAATAGAATACTAAGGATGAGATTTATACCTCAAGCTGGACCGAAACTGAAAGGGAATAGATGCGGGTATCTAGCCATCTTATCTGCTTCAACTTCTCATGTGGCTCCCTCAATTAGCTGGTTCCTCCATAAAATCTTAACCAAGGCTACTTCCTTATTCCTCAACTTACGAACCTAACGATCAAGGATCTCAACTGATACCTCCTCATAGATAAGGTTGTCCCTCACCCCAGTGCTCTGTACTAGAACAATTAGAGATGGATCTCCGATGCATATCTTCAACAAAGACACATGAAACACCGAAGGCACCGAAGCTAACTCCACTGGTAACTCCAACTCATAAGCCACATTGCCAACCCGCTTCACAATCCGGTATGGCCCAATATATTGAGGATTAAGCTTTCCATCTTTCTGAACCTCATTACTCCCTTCATGGGAGACACCTTTAGAAACACCCAATCATCAACAACGAACTCAAGATCTCTTCGCCTCACATCCGCATAAGATTTTTGTTGACTCTGAGCTGTTCTCAACGTACCTCTAATAACCTGAACCTTCTCCATAGCCTTATGAATTGAATCTGGTCCTATAAAGGAAGCCTCGCCTACCTCGAACCTACCAATAGGCGATCTACACATCCACCCATAAAGAGCCTTAAACGGAGCCATCTAAATGCTCGAGTGGTAACTGTTGTTGTAAGAAAACTCAATAAGAGGCAAATGATCATCCCATGTACCCTTGAAATCGATCATGCAGGCTCTCAACATATCGTCCAAGGTTTGAATGGTCCCCTTGGCCTGACCATCTTTATGAGGGAGAAAAGCTGATCCAAGCTTCACTTGTGTGCCAAGACCCTTCTGAAATGATCTCCAAAATTGAGAGGTGAACTGAGTGCCCCTGTCTGAAATGATTGATAGTGGCACTCCATGCAATCGTACTAAATCCCTGATGTATAATCTAGCATAGTCCTTGGCTGAGTCGATAGTCTTGATCGGAAAGAAATGGGCTACTTTGGTCAACTTATCCACAACCACCCATATGGAATCATACTGTCGATGCGTACGAGGCAACCTTGTAATGAAGTCAATGTTGATTTCTTCCCACTTTTCAAGTGGGGATACTAATATCCTAAAGTAGACCACTAGGCTTCTGATGCTAAATCTTTACCCGTTGGCAATTCAGACACTTAGCCACAAACTCTCCTATATCCCTCTTCATGTCATTCCACCAATTGACTTCCCGTAGGCCATGGTATATCTTGGTTGCACCTAGGTGGATAGAGTATCGGGAACCATGAGCCTCAAGCAACATCCGCTCTCTCAAATCACCAGCGCTTCAAACACGTAAATGGCCCTGATATCAAACCACACCATCTCCCCTTGGGAGAAGATCTCCACCTTATTAGTTTGGACCGCTTCCTTCAACTTCACCAAAATAGAGTCCTCATCTTGCCTAGACTTGACCTTGTTACCGATGAAGATTCAGACCCATTCTGAACAACCACACCATCATCTGTCGAGTCCACAAGGAGAACTCCAAACCGTGCAAGCCGACGAACATCCTTCACCTATCTTTTCTTCCACCTTTGACATGAGACACACTGTTCATGGACAATATACTAAGGGCATCTGCCACTACATTGGCCTTGCCCGGATGGTAAAAGACACTCATATCGTAATCCTTGAAAAGTTCTATCCACCTCCATTATCGAAGTTCAAATCTCTTTGAGTTAACACATACTGAAGACTCTTGTGTTCTGTGAACACATCCACATGCACCCTATACAAGTAATGCCTCCAAATCTTCAATGCAAAAACCACCGCCGCCAACTCGAGATCGATAGTCGGATAGTTCTTCTCATGGGTCTTAAGCTGACTAAAAGCATATGCAATTACCTTACCATGATGCATCAACACACAACCAAGGCCAACTCTAGCGGCGTCGCAGTACATAACGAACCCATCAGTACCCTCGGGCAAAGTCAAAATTGGGTCTGAAGTGAGTCGAGTATTCCACTCCTGAAAGCTCTTCTCATAAGCATCAGATCACTGAAACTAGGCCTTCCCGTAATAGATGAAAATCCCTCAACGAATCTCCTGTAATAGCCAGCTAAGCCAAGAAGCTCCTAATATTTGTCAGGCTAATAGGTGTAGGCCAATTCTTCACCGTTTCTATCTTTTGAGAGTCCACCTGCACACCCTCGCTAGACATCACATGGCCCAAAAATGCCATTGAGTTCAGCCAAAACTCACTCTTGCTGAACTTAGCAAACAACTGACGATTCATGAGAGCCGGCAACATAATCTCAAATGAGCGGCATGCTCTTCCTCGCTTCGAGTGTACATGAGGATTGCATATATGAAGACAATGACGAAGGTATCCAAATATTGCTTGAACACTCTATTCATCAAATCCATAAAAGCTGCAGGGAAATTCGTCAGCCAAAATACATAACGACAAACTCATAGTGACCATATCGAGTCCGAAATATTGTCTTCAGAATGTCACTCTTCCTAAATCTGAGCTGATGATAACTGAACCTGAGGTCGATCTTGAAAAAGCACTTTGCACCCTGAAGCTGGTCAAATAAGTCGGCAATCCTTGGGAGGGGATGGCTTATTCTATATTGTGACCTTGTTCAATTGTCGATAGTCAATGCACATACGAAGGAAACCATTCTTCTTTTGAACAAAGAGAACAGGTGCACCCCATGGAGACTTTCTAGGCTTGATAAACCCCTTATCTAGGAGATCCTTCAAATGCTCCTTCAACTTCTTTAGCTCGGTTGGAGCCATATTTTTAGGAGGAATAGATATATGCTGCGTGTCGGGAAGAAGGTCAAAACCAAAGTAGATCTCCCGCTGTGGAGGAATTCTAGGTAGATCATCTGGGAACACCTCTGTATACTTACATACGATTGGGACAGACTGAAGAGTCGGGGTCTCGAACGTAGATTCCTTAACCCGAGCTAGATGGTACACACAACCTTTAGCAATCATGTTTCTAGTTAGGAAACAAAGTGACCTACAAGCACAACTGAACTACCCTTCCACTCAAGACTAGCTTACCGGAAACCAAAACTGTACCGAACGGGTCCTACAACTCACTGAGGCATAACATGCATGTAGCCAATCCATGCCGAATATAACATCAAAATCGATCATGTTTAACTCTACTCAGTCGGCTGAGGTGACTTCCTGAAGGATTGTGACAGGGCAATTTTGTATATCCGTCGAGCTATAACTGAGTCACCGACTGGAGTAGAGATTGAGAAGGGTTCTAATAGGATTTCGAGGCTGACACCGAAACTAACATAGGGAGTCACAAAAGATAAGGTAGCCCTGTAGCTAATAATGCATAAACATCAAGATGAAATACTTGCAATATACTACATCGGGTGAAGTTTTCTACTCCTGTCGTGATGAGAGTGCATAGAACCTATTCTGGCACCGACCGCCAGCTGAACTAGTAGAAGCACCCTGCTAGAAGGGACGTGCTGCCAGCTGTTGAACTAGTGGCGGGGCACGGGCTTCACTGTCGCCCGGTCTGGCTGAAGGGCAATCTTTGAGTCTATGTCTGGGTTTTCCATACCCGAGACAAGTATATGAGCTAAATAAACACTACCCTGGGTGGTTTTTGCCACACTTCACATAGGACGAAAAAGTGCGATCCCCTATAGTGTTCCCCTGGCCCCTCGAGCTTGATACCCTACTCCTTTTATCACGTATGAGTCTGGACGGGACATTGGCCGATGACGGTGTTGGGGCCGATGACCTTTGTTGAAACTGAGGGCGATGACCGCCACTGAACCTCTATTGGGTGAACCCCACGCTGCTCGTCCCGGCCTTCTTGGCCCCCCTCTCTCTCTCATCTGCACTGCCTCCATCTGATAGGCACACAAAACCAATTAGGAGAAGTTAAGGTCCTGATGTTGCATGGCGTTTTTATATTCCTTAACCAAGTAATCCGCTACTCCATTCACAAACCTGCTCACCTGAGCTCTCTGATCGACCACCATCTCTGGCATATATTTGGACAGCCGGGTGAACTCTAGAGCATACTCCTGAATGGTACTGTTGTTTTGTCTCAAATTCACGAACTCAGCCGCCTTGATCTCCCTTATTTCTCGGGAAAAAAATCGGTCCAAGAATGTGGTGAGAAACTCCTCCCAACTAATGGGACCTGCTCCGACTCCCCAACTATCCTTCCACTTCCTATGCCATATGTAAGTGCAACTGATAGGAGTCTAAGTTTGCAGACTCCTCTCTCGTCACCTCGATAATCTGGGTTATCTTCTGGATCTCCTCGATGAACTCGTGTGCGTCCTCATCCACTCTCGACCCCAGGAACTCAGGTGGGCTCATCTTGAGGAAGTCCCGGACTCTAGCCACCGTTATGTTCCCATTCTGGGGAATATGAGTCATCGCTTGCTGGTTGGCCTAAGGGGTCAAATCCCGTGCCAACATCTGAATGGTTGTCCTAAACTCAGCGTGGGCAACCTGCTCAGGCACGGGATTCGCTGGGGCTGGTGGGCTTACTGATGCCCACCTCCATTGCCATCACCATGGTCATGTCTATTTCCATTTCTTCTTCTGTTTACTCGGCGGCATGAGATAGAATCATAAAAGAAGGGAAATTTCGTAAAAAGTTTCGTAGCCTCTTCGTCATAAGTGTAGCGCGCTTCACGCCCATGAGAAAGACTATACTTAACATGGCTTTCAAACCCCCTAGGAAACTTCAAAATCTAAGGCTCTGATACCAAGTTTGTCATGACTTGAGCTGGGATCCCGGATCGAGACACGGGAGCTAGGACCATAAATGACCCCAAGTCGACCCATGGCATAATCATAACAATTAGAAAGCATAACTAAAACAGAAATCAACCATAACATGAGACTAATGAGTTTTATTGAGGTATTATTAATTTCACTATGGATTATTAAAGCATTGACTTCTTTTTTGTTCTTACTAACACACACCAAAAAATTTAAAAATAGTAAATTTTTATTTATGCAAAAAAGAGTGATGTCGGTCATGACAACGCAATGAGTACTGGTGACCAAGACTTATTGGCTCAACATGGCCAAGTTTGAGGCTGAACGGAGTCGGCCAATCAATTCTCAAAAAATCCATGGACTAGCACATATTGAGAAGTTTGAAAATCATAAATTCCAGTTTTGAGATCCCGAAATGCGAAAAAAAAGTGATGACAGCCATGAAAATTCAATGAGTACTGGTCACTAGGCCTTGTTGGTCCGACATGACGAAGATGCGGTCAAACAGATCGGTCAATCAATTATCGAAAAATTTATGAACTAACATACACCGAGAAACTTGAAAATCGTAAATTCCAGTTTCGAGACCCCGAAATGAAAGAAAAAGTGATTCCAACCATGAAAATAATTAGTATTGGTCATCAGGCCTTATTGGCTCGGCATGACCAAGTTTGCGGCCAAACGGAGTCGGTCAATCAAATAATGAAAAATTAATGGACTAACATACACCGAAAAGCTTGAATTCATTGAAATAGCAAGTTGATTGTTTTGTTATTTGAATTTTGAAATAGACTATAACAATGTCAAGCATAACGGTATTGATTTGAATTTTTAGAAAATGAAATAATTTTTTTAATGTTGAATACACTATAGAGGAAATTGTGATAAAAGAGTGTGCTTCATACGACAAACTAGTTGATATAATTTCAAAGAAAACTTATATCTATTTGAGCATCAAGTCTATCAAAAATCAAAAACAAGGTGGAAGGTAGATTATACACCTGTGAAAATACATAATGCCGACATGAGTATATATTCCTTGTGTTTAACTACCATCGATAAGTATATTGCATACACTGTATTAAGTGAAAGTGTTGTCCTAGGTGAACTAATATCACTTGAATATAGTCGTGGTATAAATGCTATAGATACATATGATACACTAGCACTGATGCCATCAGTTTCTGAGGAACCAGTTAAAGTCTTCAAAACTAACAAAGAGTTGATAAAGGTCAATCAAGTATATAAGGATAAGACAACATTAAAGGTAGTGATGGGATAATATTACAAGCAAAACTAACCAAATTAAAAACTACCAATCATGATTACTTATTTCAGAGAAATCACTATTTACTGAGCAAATCGACAGTGATTACAAAAATAGAAAAAAAAGTTTTCCTTAATTGTGGGATGATGAAAGAGAATCGTGCCAGAGAAGGTGATGAATATAAATGTCATATTGTTACGACTAAAATGAAGTTGGTATGTGAAGTTTTTATTTTGCTACAAAAAATAATTATTTTAAATATTTTCTATTGAGGATAAATATATATATATATATATATATATCATAAGTTAGCTACACTGTAAAATTTTCATTTTGAAGATATCCCATGAATCATTCTTTGGTTTTCCGTTGTTATTTTTTTGAATTCCAATAACATTTATTAAAGTTGTTTCATATTTTAGTTAAGAATATTTTTATCCAAATTTTTTCGATATTTAAAAATAGCTAATTATTAATAGAGAAATTTTCATAAATAGCATTGCATAGTAAAATAATTACATAAAATAGCATAATTTTCAATTTTTTGATACAATTTATTATAACCATTATAGCTGTATCTAAATTTCAAATTCCGCAATCACTCCTTAATTGGTGTTGTTTATTTTTTTTTAAAGGGAAGTTGTATATTTAATTGGAGTAAATCACTCTTTTTATGATCTTGGATATTTTTTTTCCTTATTTAAACTTTTAAGTCAAAATTCCACATTTGTGTAATTTCTAAATCTGAAATCGCAGATTTTGGAGAATTTTTTTTTTCGTTGGTGTATCATCATTGCAGATTTGAAAAATATTTTCAAATTTGTGATAATACATGTATCAAGAAAGTTATGTGTTTCATTAGAAAAATTGATACATACTAATAAACATAAAATTTTTTGATACATATACAAATATAATACATAAACACAGTATCATCAGTTTCAATAGTAAAATTTTTTTAGAAAAAAACAGATACTCAATTAAAGAATCTATAATCTGTAAAATTCTATTACATTAAATGTTTTATAAAAAACGATGCAATTATCATACATTGATGAATGTGAATTAGTAATTTTCAATTTGTAATTTATTCAAGATAATACTGATACATGGGCAACAAAGTAAAAAATTGGCAAACATTTTCTAAATTGATACACAAAGCAATATGGTTTTACATTCATGTATCACTGAAAATATTGATACACACTAATAACAAATTGGTATAATGTATTGATACACACAAAGCAATACATTGGTACATAACAAGACTGAAGTTATATATATCAAAACTCTGATACTGCTACATGTATCAATTCCATCATTGATATACAAAGACAAAAAAAAACTTGAAAAAATTGCACTGTATCAATTTTATTATTGAGACACAGAAAAAAGCTTGAGAAATCCAGCAATATTATTACTAATAAAATCTTCTACTTCAATTTTTCATTGAATCTTAACTTTGACATTGTCAATGGTGTCTAAGCTCTCGATCTCAAGAGTGATGGTCTTTTCGGTGAGTGTCTTAATAAAGATCTGCATCTAAAATATATCGGAGCACACAATTGTTACAATTTCAATTAAAAATCAGGCCAAAAGGAATCAAAAAATAAGCAGCTCTGTAAAATAAGAAGAATAATAATTTAGATCTACAATTTTTTACATCTTCTTCGCCAAAAAGTTTGAATCTTTTTTTGCTTTCTCCGGAGATCGTGTAATTCTCTGCATCCAAATCGTCTTGGCTGTGAGAGAGAGAGAAAAAAAAATCGGCAGAGATATTAAAAATTTTAGAAGAGGGAGAAACGGGCATTGAAGTAGAGAGAAGGTAATAGATTGGAGAGAGAAGGTAGAAAAATTGATACATATGATAATTTGCTATTTTTATAATTATTTTACTAATTTTTATAATTTTTTAAAAATGTTATTATATATTGTAAATAGGTAGTAAGATTTGCTTAATTTAAAATAATGACTTATATTCGATAGCGACGGTTAAAAGTGGCTATTTAACTACTTTATCCATCCATTTAACAATGCAAGGTCTGTGAGTTCGTCTATGGGCCAGCCCACCTAAATTGGGCTCATGAGATGATGAACCCAGAAAATTGGGCCTAAAATATAATTTTGAAGTCCTTTCAAGTTAACTAGGACAAATATCGACTTTTTGAATTGTTATTGAAGTTTTGATCAGTATTTTAAAATTAATTAAAATTTAATTATTATTCAAAGGATAATACCGTAGATTAAAATAAAGAAACTTTTATAACTTCAAATACATCCATGTAATTAATTCAATATTATCAATGACTTCTTAATTAATATTTCCTTAATCATAGTTAATTAATTCCTCCTCAAAAGTCAAAACTCGTAATCTTGTTTAATGTAAATAACTAAATATGTGTAGAATTAGATTATCGAATCTAACTATTATTTCCTTCGTCCCATTTTAATTGTTAGGCATACTATAAATAACTGTTTTAAAATACTTGCTAGTTTCAAAATTGAAGAGGCAATTGATTATGTTTTTCCAATTCTACCCTTATAGCCTGTTTGGCCAAGTTTCTCAAATCAGCTTATTTTGAGAAGTGTTTTTTTTACAAGTGCTTATCAAAAAATTACTTTCGTGAAAAACAGTTTGTGTTTGACTAATAAATTTAAAAAATACTTTTGAATATCAATTAGTGTTTGGCCAAGCTTTTGAAAAGTATTTCTAAGTGTATTTCTCACAAATATGTTTTTCAAATAAGTGTTTTTGGGGAGAAACTACTTTATTTCGCTTATGAAAAATAATATTTTCTACTCCATAAAAGAACTTATTTTCTCCCAAAAGCTTGGCCAAACACCTCATTTTTTTAAAAATAAGCACTTTTCAGAAAAAATAAGCACTTCTAGCCTTTGAGAAGCTTAATACCAAACAGGTTATTAGTATTTAAAGTCATTCTAAAATGTGAAAAACAATTTTGTTGTATGTTTTCAAAAATTAATAGGGTTATATTAGTCAAATTACTACCCATATTAATTTTTTTTAATGGCGTATAAATCTTATCTTTGAAAGTACAAATTTTATCCTAGTAATTAAAATGAAAAGAGGAGTAGTAGGTAATAATTACTTCTCTTATTTAATTTTCCGACTTTTTCTCATGGTAAAGTAATTATAATTAAATCTTCGTGATAAATATTAATTAATTAATATAATCTGACATAAAAGGAACTCAATATGCTACAATAAGATAAATCACATTAATATATCTATATCCAACATAGAATGTATTTATTAAGGGTAAAAAAGGAATATAAAATATAATATATTTTATATTATTTTAATTAATTAAATATCCTTGTTATTTATTTATTTTAGTTAAATTTATATTATTTTTATTTTAATTTGTGTCAAGGTGTTTGACTAGACACATATTAAGTGAAAAAATTTTTTTTTTTTAGCTGAAATCATCTCACAAAAAGATAAAATAAAGAAATATAAAATTAAGTTATTACTAAATATTTAAAGTACGAAGCTCCGTAACAAAATATCGTTCATTTTTTACCCTTATAAAATAGGATTCACACTTAACAAAATAATCATCTAACTATTTTTTAATATTTACAATTTTAAAATCAACTAATTTTTTATGTATTAAATCTTTCCTTATTTGAAATTCATAACATAAAAAAATCATAATATAAAAAAAGAAGAAGATAAAAAAATTGGGACATTATTATTAAAAAATTATCAAATCAAAATAAAATAAAGTTCGTGACTATTAAAAAAAGAAAAGAAATCAAAAAGGAATATATATATATATATATATATATATATTTGTAAAATTGCCCTTCCATTGAAAAGGGAAAAAAAGAGCTTTTCCAATTAAAAAGAAATGAAAACAGCAGGAAAAAAAAAATTTCTAATTAAAAAGTAAATGACGACTTTGTTTATTGCCATATCTTTTAATGAAGAGAAAAAAGTTCAATCAGTATTTATAAGAACCTTCACATTTTTAATATAATATAAATTATTATTTATAGAAAAAAAAATCCTCACATGCAGTAGCAGAAGAGACCAATGAATGATTTTTTTTCGAGGTATTATTACTTTCACTATGGATTACTAAAATATTCACTTTTTTTTATTTTTTATATTTCAATAATATAAATTATACTTTTTATTCGATATTCAGTATCCATTTTGAGGTTAACTAATTCGAATTTATATTGAAAAATTCTACTTGAATCCGAGACCTCTGATTAAAGAAAGTGTCACGGCCCAATCAAATAGGCCGTGCGACACCTACTCGACTCTACTCAATAGGAGAACCCCCTTTTCCCTAGACAACGAATGTATTCATAAAATATAGTCATTTCATGATTCATAAGTCAAAATCTTTCTTTATTTACATTAGCTCTTACAACTCAAACAAGATAATATAAATGAACCTCCAACTAACACCACTCTTCTCAAAATCTAATCTAGACAGGTAAAAGAGCTCTACAACTGAGTACCAATAAATAAAAGACACAACTCCACCTGCAGAAGAATGTAGAAGTTGTCGCTGAATGACTGCCATTCCAAGACGAACTTCAACCTGCCACAACCTACACCAAAAAGGCGTAGCAAGAGTAGTATCAGTACACCACACGTACTAGTAGGCATCATCGATCGACTATAGTTAGTTCACATAACAACAAAATAATTAATAAGTATCGGCACAAAATAAAACTAATTCTCGCATCTCAGAATATCCAAAAAACAAACAAACATATCATACATGGCATCTAAATTTCAAATTAAGCACACACGCACATGCCTATAGTCCATACCGTAATTATACCCCATTTCATACCTGTACCGCGCTATCATTTTCTCCAAAGTTTCAATCGTGTAACTCACACCTCATCCCAAACTCATGTCACCAAACGTATGTAAATGTATCACGTAGTATATCGTCACCTCACTGGTACCATCATCACAAATAAGTATATGTGCCATACCTCATCACAATTCAACCTGAACTCGATCATACTAGCAGTAATGTGCCGGGCACATGTCTTCATACTATAGTATAGGTCGGATGTTTTCGTGAGCAGTAAGCAACAGATCTCCCCTTATTTTCACATCATTGTACACACATGCTGGAGGATCTTATTTTTGTCGTTCCAGTCATGACCTGCAGGGGACTCTAAAAATTCGTGAACTGTACACCCGGCCTTATGAATCTTTTATCATACCCGTTAGTATATTCATTTTGTACATCCAGCTGCATGGTAATTTAACCATACCTATCCATGCACTCTCTCATAACGCTCGCCTGGATGCTCACCTCGGGCACGAGCCACTCTTATCCACAGACCTCAATCCTTCCTTCCCATATTACATAACATCTCGATCCACTGGTATTATTTATCAAGAACCACATTCACACATTTGAAACACGCGTATCAGCACATCATATCCATAGGTTCAGTCACATAAAAATGCAGATAATAACACATATAGTTTTGTAACCGAAATCCATACATAATTGAGAAATTAACATAATGAGTTATAATACCGTTACGTATCTCTATACGCATAGAAGACTTACATACCGCAAACTTGAAAACCACACATGCATTTTATACTTACCATATTTCATTATATATTTAAAGAGGTTAAATACTAATTATACCCGGTAGATTATGAAGAGTCGTGACTTGGTCCGCTCAGTAGATTGGGCTCCGCTGCAGCGATATTTCTATCGATGTAGCGGTCTCGCTGCAGCGTTACCACTCTCGCTGCCACAGTACTGTGTTGGCAGTACTACGACCAATCCTCTTTCAGCCTTTTTCTTACGGATCTTTTCATCATAATATCGTGATTCACCATCGTTAGTACCTCCCGCTATAAAATCTCATCATATCAAACCTCGCAATAACATAACACAACCATTCGCCCTCATTCTTAACATCAAGTTAACACCAATTCACGAAAGTTCAACAATTTCAAGGACACAACTTATGCTCGGACAAGAAAAATCATCCTAAATTCTATTATCTATAATTAATCAGCATATTACCATATATTCTCCAACAAATTCGTAAATTGAATTTCTAATCTCCTAATCAGCATATTACCATATATTCTCCTACAAATTCGTAATTGAATTTCTAATCTCCTAACTCACGATCTTCAACACATGCTATGTAGTCCTCGTAAGCCACAAAAATCACATAGTAAACACGGTTATCTTGCTCGTTTTAATCAATCAGATAAATTCTATTAAATACGGGACTTACATGCACCACCCGAATTCACTCCCCTAATCTTCTGGCGGAGTCGTTTTATCTATACTAATTCTTTCCTTCAATTCCTGTCACCGCTCGAGTCTACATCCTAGATGAGACACAATACTCAGTGCCACAAGTGACCCCAAACTAACCCATGGTCTATCATTACACGGATAAACTGAGTAAACGTAAATGGAAGCTTTAAGAAAAATATTTATCTAATCAATACTGCTGAAAGTGTAAACATAACTAAAAACAATACAAAACAGTTGTCTCTGAAAGCCAATACTAACTGATGAGTTGTTCGGACAAACCCCCAGCTAACTATAAAGTCTAACCGAATAAAGAACTAGCTGCACAAATAACTATCGTCCTCGGAAGATGAGGATTCACCAAATGACGCTGTTGCTGATATCGATAGAGGGAAATTATTGATGAAGCTGAGACGGAGAACCTGCGCATATATCATAATATGATACATCATAGAAAGTATGCTTCAATACTTTGAATGTAATGAGTAAGTGAGATATACAAAAGTATGGAAAATAAACAACTGAACTAAGATAACATGAAATGAACAACTGATACTGATAAAACTGAGCTATAACTGATATAGTCAATAATGACCCTAACTGATAGTCATAAATATGTCCTAGATCTGAGAGACTGAACTGAACTGATATTGAGCTGAGCTGATACTAAGCTGAACTGAGACTGAACTAAACTGACAAGTGGGAGATTCCATAACTGGCATATAGCCACATGAGCTAAACATGGAGTTCGATGTATACATATCATCAGAGAAAGTCCACTGTACCTTTCCAGAGTACAGTGGCTGAGTTGGGTAATCACAAGTCTGGCGCCCGTTGGACCAATAACCTACAGTGGCAATGTAGTTTTGGAAACTTGGGTGCGCTGAAACCCTGGTCCGCTCAATGTTAAGTACTACTTCAGTACCCTGAGAGTCCATTGGATCGGATAACTGTAAACTTATGTTCTAAGACTGGCCAGAGTCGCTTATTTGGAAGTGTCGTAACAGTCTGAAGAACAAACTGATAACTGAAAGTGCTGGTTTTAAGACTGATGAAAGTTTCTTATCTGGAAGCGTCATAACTGTCTTGATAACTGAAAATTGGGACTTGGAGGTATTACTGACATCTCAAGAGACTGACTGTATTCAAACTGATCAGCTGACATTTCTGTAAGATATTGAAATTTACTAAGTACTAGCTGAGACTAAACAATCAATAATCTTACTCTTGATTATACAACTGTACTATCCTAGTGACTGCAAGAACAATCAGAATCAAGCAACACCTGTATTTAAAACATGCTGGAATACTCAATTCACTGTACTCAAAGAAACTAGGGCTAAAATCATATAATTTCATGAAAAGAGATAATGACCAGAAGTGAAGGTAGCAATAGCCCTCAATACTCATCAAAATTAATAACAGGAAGAAATCCATAATTTACTGATAAATGAACCCTAACTATGGACTTTAGGGCTAGAAATGATAAGCATTTCAGAAGAGTTTTGGGGCACAAAGGAAAAATAATTACCTTGTTGAATTCTCACATACCTGGAGGGAATCCTTGAGAAGAAATCTGGAGAAACATTGAAGAACACTGGAAGCCCTAGCTTAGCTCTGCACTGTCTGTCTGAAACTTCTACGTTCTGAGAAATTGCAAGTTGAGAGGAATGAGAGGGATTAAGTCTACTACCCCTTTAATTCTCTCCAAAATGTGTCCAAAATGGGTAGTTTAGAGATAGAAATAGCTGGAGGTTATGAAAATTCCCCTGCTAAAATGCAGAAATTTGGACCCGGCCAGTCCTCACGAGGGACATCGCGACTAGTGAGGTACTGGACGAGTCATGAGTCCAATTCGTGGGCAACACTGAGTTTTCTCTGGGCCAGGCCATGAGACACTCCACGAGTCGTTAGGATGGTATCAACGACTTGTGGCTGCTAGTCATGACTTGAGCTGGGAAGATATCCTGTCGGACATGATGAGGGGCACAATGAGACATTACTCCACTTGATGACTCGTTGTCACCTCCCATCTTCAATACTGGAACTTCCTCCTCAAATTCACTGGGCTAGACCATGAGGCACTTAACGACTTGTGGGGTTACCTCATGAGTCGTGACCTCCACTTATGGTCACCCCCCGACCACGACTTCCCCACAACAGACTCCACTCCATGAGTCATTCCACGACTCGTGGTGTACATCACGGGTCACTAAACGAGTCATCTTGTAACCTGGTGCATATTTTTCTGTTTTCTCTATTTCAACCCCCGGTATGGTCTAGGAATTTTATGGGGTGTTAAAATATCTCCCCCTTGGGATCATTCATCCTCAAAATGAAGGCTAAAACTATTGGAAAACTGGGGAAAGAGCTGAAATTACCAAATTGAATCTATAAACTAATTTTCTAAAAGAGTGACTGACTCCAAACTAAAACATGCATACTAACTGAGCTGATGCAACTAAGATGCATATTGAGAACATGAATAGAGCTAATGAGTATGGAACTGAATAGGGTACTGAGGAGGAATTTAATACCTGAGGCTGAAGCTGAACTGGAAGGGAATAAATAAGGATATTTAGCTATCATGTATGCTTCTGCCTCCCATGTAGCTCCCTCAACTAGCTGGTTCCTCCACAAGACCTTTACCAAAGTGACTTCCTTGTTTCTCAGCTTACGAATCTGACGATCTAGGATCTGAACTGACCTCTTCATAAGAGAGACTATCCTTTACTCCCACACTTTCTAATGGCACAACTGAGGTCGGATTACTAATGCATTTCTTCAACAGTGACACATGGAAGACTGGGTGCACAAATGCTAACTCCAAAGGTAATTCTAACTCGTAGGCCATATTGCCAATTTGCCTCAGAATCCTGTAGGATCCTACATACCTCGGACTGAGTTTTTATTTCTTTCCAAACCTCATCATCCCCTTAATGGGTGAAATTTTCAGATAAATCCAATCATCTACAACAAATTCTAACTCTCTCCTCCTCACATCAGCATATGATTTCTGTCGGCTCTAAGCTATTTTCAACCTTTCTCTGATAAGTTGCATTTTCTGCATAGCTTCATGAATTGAGTCCAGTCCTATCAAGGTAGCTTCGCCAACTTTAAACCACCCTATAGGAGACTTACACCTTCTACCATATAATGCCTCAAACTGGGCCATTTGAATATTGGAGTGATAGTTGTTGTTGTATGCAAACTCGATGAGAGGTAGGTGATCATCCCAACTACCCTTGAAGTCGATCACACAAGCTTTCAGCATATCTTCTAAGGTCTGAATAGTCCGCTCAGCTTGTCCATCTGTCTGAGGGTGAAAAACTGTACTAAGCTTGATCTGAGTGCCGAGTCCTTTATGAAATTACTTCCAGAAATGCGAGGTGAACTGGGCACCTCTATCTGAAATAATGGATAAGGGAGCTCCATGCATTCTGACCAACTCTTGGATGTACAGTTTGGCGTAATCCTCAATTAAGTCTATAGTTTTAACTGGGAGAAAATGCGCTGACTTGGTCATCAGATTTACTATCACCCAAATTGAATCATGCTGCGACGAGTATGAGGTAGACCTGTAATGAAGTCCATATTCACTTTTTCCCACTTCCACATGGATATGCTGATATCCTGAGTCATACCCCCAGGTCTCTGATGTTCAACCTTAACCTGCTGGCAGTTCAGGCACTTAGCCATAATTTCTGTAATATCCCTCTTCATGTCGTTCCACCAGTAGATTTTCCATAGGTCACGGTACATCTTAGTGGCACCTAGGTGGATAGAATATCTGGAGCTATGTGCTTCTGTCAGTATTTGCTGTCTCAAGTCATCAATGTCCGAAACACATAGTCTGCCCTGGTAATGAAGCACAACATCTCCCTCTTTGGAGAAAGCCTCCACTTTTTTTCTTAGAACTACTTTTTTCAGCTTAAGCGGAATGGGATATTCATCCTACCTTGACTTAACCTCGACAACTAACGAGGATTCTAACCTGCTCTGTAGTACTACTTCGCCCTCAGCTGAATCCACCAACTGCACTCCTAACCGAGCTAACCTGTGAATATCGTTTTCCAGTTCTTTTCTTCCCTCTTCAACATGAGCAACACTCCCCATAGACATTCTACTCAAGGCATCCGCCATCGTATTTGCCTTGCCTGGGTGGTAAATCACGCTCATGCCGTAATCCTTCAATATCTCCAACCACCTTCTCTGATGAAGGTTCAAATCCTTCTGAGTGAACACGTACTGAAGGCTCTTGTGTTCGGTGAAAGCAGCCACGTGAACTCCATGTAATGCCTCCATATTTTTAGAGCAAACACCACTTCCACCAATTCAAGATCATGAGTCGGATAATTCTTCTCATGAACTTTAAGCTGTCTGGAGGCATAAGCTATCACCTTAGCCTGCTGCATTTAGAATGCAACCGAGGCCAACTCTAGAAGCATAACAATAGACTACTAATCCATCTGTTCCTTCTGGTAAGGTCAAAACTGGAGCTGTACTAAGTCGCGTCTTCAGCTCTTGAAAACTCTTCTCACATGCATCTGACCACTGAAACTTCACCTTTTTTTGAGTTAGCTTAGTCAGAGGAGACACGATAGAAGAAAATCCTTCTATAAACCTTTGATAATAACCGGATAGACCGAGGAAACTCCTGATATCTGTTGGGGAAGTGGGTCTTGACCAGTCTTTCACCGCTGCTATCTTTTGAGGATCTAACTTAATACCCTGACTTGAAACCACATGACCAAGAAAAGCCGCACACTTTAGCAAGAGTTCACATTTGCTGAATTTAGGGAACAACTGTCGGTCTCTGAGAGTCTGCAACACTATCCTCAGATGGTTAGCATGCTCTTCCTCATTTCTGAAGTATACCAGAATATCATCTATGAATACAATGACGAACATGTCTAGATACTATTTGAATACTCTATTCATTAGGTCCATAAAAACAGTAGGGGCATTAGTTAGTGCAAAGGACATAATCATAAATTTATAGTGACCATACCGAGTTCTGAAGGCTGTTTTTGATATGTGACATTCCCTGACCCTAAGCTGATGATACCCCGACCAGGAATCTACCTTGGAAAAACAACTAGCTCCCTGAAGCTGATCGAACAAGTCATCAATTCTGGGTAAGGGATACTTGTTCTTAACTGTAACCTTGTTCAATTGACGGTAGTCGATACACATTCTGAGAGTACCCTCTTTCTTCCTCATGAACAACACTGGAGCACCCCATGGGGAGATACTAGGCCTAATAAACCCCTATCAATAAGGTCTTTTAGCTATTCCTTCAACTCCTTAAGAAGGAGGAATAAAAGTGGACTGAGTGTCTTGAAGAAGGTCTATGCCAAAGTCTATTCCCCACTCGGGAGGGACTCTAGGAAGATATTCGGGAAACACGTCAGGGAATTCGTTGAAAACTGGAACTGACTGAATAATTGGGGTGTCGGTGATAAAATCTTTGACCCGAACTAGGTGATAGATGCATCCTTTAGAAATGAGCTTCCTTGCCTTAAGGTAGAAAATAAACCGATCCTTAGGCGTTGAAACACTATTCATCCATTCTAAGACTGACTCATTGGGAAACTAAAACTTAACGACTCCAGTTCTACAGTAGACTGAGGCATAACTGGAATGTAATCAATCCATGCCAAGAATAAAGTCAAAATTGACCATGCCTAGCTCTACTAGATCAGCTAAAATGACTTTATTCAACACCGAGATTGGGCAGTTTCTATATACCCAGTTGGTTCTAACTGACTCACCAATTGGGATAGAGACTGAGAATGGTTATGAAAGAACTTATGGATGGATTTCAAACTGAACAACAACATAAGGAGTCACAAACTATAGTGTGGCTCATGAATCTAGTAGGGCATATACATCATGGTGGAAAAGACGTAACATACCCGTGACCACATCAGGTGAACTCTCCTGCTCCCGATGAGAGGATAAAATATCAAACCAGTTTTGGCGTTGACCGCCATCCGTACTTGAAGAGTTACCCTACTAAGCTAGATAGCCTGCTGGGGCTGCTGAAGTAGACTGAGCTCTCCCCCGACCTGTTGAAGGACACTCCTTTAACCTGTGACTCGATTGCCCACATCCAAGCAACCCTCCTTGCCCATGCGACATTCCCCTGGATGGTTTTTGCCACACCTAGGACAAGCTGGGTAATGATTGTTGGCACTATAATCTGGGACTAAGAGCCAGATGCTCTACCCTTCTGATCCTTGTGGGATCAGGAAGTACAGGCGCTGGCTGATGTGGGTGCTAGAGTCTTTTGTTGTTGCTGCTGTGGGCGACTACTACTGCCGAACCTCTGGTGGCTATAATCCGATTGACTTGTTCTGGTCCGCTTGTTCTCCCGCTTCACATCCTTCAGCTTTTCTACCTCAATCTGTTGGGCATAAATGATGAGGCTAGAGAGGTCAATGTCCTTGATGAGCATCGCGGTTCTGCACTCCCTAAGTACCAAGTTTGACATTCCATTGACGAATTTGATCATGCGATCCCTTGGCTCAGCTACCATCTCTGGAGCATACCTTGACAACCGAGTGAACTCCAATGCATACTCCTCCATGGTTTTGTTACCCTGACATAAATTCATGAACTCCGCGACCTTGGCCTCCCTCAATTCCCAAGGAAAGAATCTGTCTAGAAATGCAGTTGTGAACTCACACTCTACCGACCCTACTGCTGCTGGCCTCCCTTCCTTCCATTGGTTGTACCAAATCTGAGCCACCCCTTTCAACTGGTAGGCAGCTAGATCGACACTCTCCACAGAATTAACACCCATAATTCGGGTGATCTTCCGAACCTCATCCACAAACTCTTGCAGGTCCTCTCCCACCTTGGATCCATGGAAAGCTGGAGAGTTCATTCGAGTGAAGTCCCGAATCCTAGCAGCTACTGCAGACCCGTTTGTATTAATTGGAACCACCTGCTGGTTCACCTAGTTGGTCACTGTTTGAGCCAGCAACTGAATTGCCGCTCGGTTCTGCTAAGGACACTTGGTCATCCGGAGGAGCTGCTGGAACTTGTGGGGAAGGTCAGTTGGCAATGCCAGCCCTCCTTCCATTTCCTCATTTTGGAGGCACATTTTTCAGCTAAATGAATAAAACACGAGTTAGGAGGATATTTTGGGATTTAACTTCAACGCGCGATAAGGAGTATGAACAAAAGGGAGTTTTCCTAATAATGTCTCGTAGCCTCCCCGTCATAAATGTGGCACACTTCATACCTATTAAAAGGACTCTATTTGACGCGACTTTCAAACATCCTAGGATACTCTAAACCTAGGGCTCTGATATTAAATTTGTCACGACTCGAGTCTACACCCTAGAGTAGACACGACACTCGATGCCACAAGTGACTCCAAGATAACCCATGGTCTATCATTGGTAAATTGAGTAAACATAAGCAGAAGCTTTAAAAAAATATTTATGTAATCAATATTGCTGAAAGAGTAAACATAACTGAAAACAATACAAAACAACTGTGTCTGAAAGCCACTACTAACTGATGAGTTGCTGGGACAAGCCCCTAGCTAACTCTAAAGTCTAACTGAATAAAGAACTAGCTGAATAAATAACCATTGTCCTTGGAAGATGAGGACTCACCAAAAGACACTGCTGCTGATATCGATTGGGGAAAATTACTAACGATGCTGAGACTGAGAACCTGCGCCTGTATCATAATACGAAACAACATAGAAAGTATGCGTCAGTACTTTGAATGTACTGAGTAAGTGAGATATACAAAAGCATGGAAAATAAACAACTGAACTAAGATAACATGAAATGACCAACTGATACTAATAGTGATAAAATTGAGCTATAACTGATATGGTCAATAATGACCTAGACTAATGGTCATAAACATGTCCTGGATTTGAGTGACTGAACTGAGCTAAACTGAACTGAACTGAACAGTTACTGAGCTGAGCTGATACTGATCTAAATTGAGAATGAACTGAACTAACAACTGGGAGAGTCCATAACCGACATATAACCACGTGAGCTAAACGTGGAGTCCGATGTGTACACTCCATGGAGAAAGTCCACTATACCTTGTAAGCGTATAGTGGCTGAGCTGGATGATCACAAGTCTAGGGCCCGTTGTGCCAATAACCTATGGTGGCAATGTAGTTCTGGAAACCTGGGTGCACTGGAACCCCGATCAGCTCGGTCCTAAGTCTACTCCCACTGGATAGTCCTAAATTGACTATTAAGTTGATAGATCGAAGCTAGGGTCCTGGACTAAGTCAGGAATACTTATCTGGAAGTACCCTGAGAGTCTATCTGACTGGATAACTGTAAACTGGTGTTCTAAGACTGGCCAGAGCTGCTTATCTGGAAGCGTCGTAGCCGTCTGAAGAATAAAGTGATAACTGAAAGTGCTGGTTTTAAGACTGGTCAAAGATGCTTATCTGGAAGCATCGTTTAAGTCCACTACACCTTTAATTATCTAAAAAACGTGCCCAAAATGATGTATTTTAGGGATATAGATATCTAAAAGTTATGAAAATACCCCCGCTAAAACACAGAAATTTAGACCCTGCCAGTCCTCACAAGGGACATCATGACTCGTGAGGTACTGGACGAGTCGTTAGTCCAATACGTAGGCAACACTGAGTTTTCTCCGGGCTAGGCCACGAGACACTCCACGAGTCTTTAGGTGGTATCATGACTTGTGGCTACCAGTCGTGACCTGAGATGGGAAGATATCCTGCCGAACACGACAAGGGACACCACGAGTCGTTACTCCACTTAACGACTCATTGTCACCTCCCATATTCAACACTGGAACTCCCTCCTCAAATTCATTGGGCTAGACAATGAGGCACTTAACAACTCATGGGGTCACCTCATGAGTCGTGACCTCTGCTCATGGTTACCCCCCAATCACAATTTCCCCTTGACAGACTCCACTCATGACTCGTAGTGTACATCAAGGGTCACTGGACGAGTCGTCCTGTAACCTGGTGCACATTTTTCTATATTCTCTGTTTCAGCCGCCGGTCTGGTCTAGGAGCTTTGTGGGGTGTTACAATTTCTCACATGCGAGACACACAATTTTACATTCCCGCCTCTTTATTCTTAGGGTTAATTTACAACTACATGAAGCGCTTCAATCACATGCACAATATGTTTAGTTATCACAAAATTGGGCAAGCCATAGCCTACCCGAGCGCCAGCTCCTATCAAGTCATTTCCCAATGGCATCTTCACCTCGATTTCTTGGTTTCTTGCAAAGTCTCCTAGCTATGGAGGATAATTTTCTCCCCTTTAGCTCAGTCTATTATCTATTTTTGGGCGTTTTTATTCAACCCTTGTAAGGACTAGGTTTTATAATCCAAATTAGGACAGGATTCTGCACTTTCTGCTTTGCGTTCGTCCGCTGCAGCGTGATCCTTGCCGCTGCAGCGGTCGAACGCCTGGCCCACCTGTTTTCTTCTCGGTCCTTTCGGAGCGTATTTTTCTGAACTTTAGCCCTGAATGTCACCTTAATACAAAATTTTCAATTCTTCTTCGGACTCAGGCAGAAGGTTTGCCATAATGAGTGAACGGGTCATTACAAAAAGGAGGGATGATATAAATTTCTTAGTTATGATGATATAAATTTCTTAGTTGTAAGGGTAATAACTACATACACAACCCCTTAAACTTAACTTCATTTTTCATTTTGACACTTCAACTCTGCCTTGTTCCATTTTAACCATCCAACTCTATTTTTTATGTTTCATTTAAACACAAAGTACTATTTTTATATTTTTATTATCTTTATTTATACTCTTTAATTGTAATTTTATATTTTTAAAACCGACGTATGTTCATTAATTTTCATAAAAATAAATAAACAATTGACGAACATACGTCAATTTCTTTTATGTAATATTTTTTTAGAGTTTCTGCGCATTTTTCGGGATCGACGAACATACGTCGATTTTGTTTGCCAGTTTTCTTTTTAGAAAAATAATCATCAACAACCCGAAGAAGTCTGTTGAATTTTAGTATTTTTTTAGTGGTGTTATTAATAATAAATTAGAGTTTTTTTACCCATATAAGATGAGTTTTTTACTCATATTGAAGCGAGTTAAAAATTAGAAAGTAGGGTATTTGAGTTAAAGCAAGATGAGTTGGATGATATGAAAAAATACGTTGTATTATTTAATTGAATATTTTGTACATTTTAAAAAGTATTTTACAATAAGCGTTGAATAGTTTACACCGAATAATATTCAGTATTTACTGTCACGCCCCGCCTTGGGAGGCATGTCTGGTACCTAGTGCCCTACTAGGATCTGAACTGCTGAGTTAACTGAGCCTAAGCACCTCTGGTACAGGGCTGACTCTAACTCTGGAATTAAGAAAACAACGGGCTATATAGCGACTGTAAATACAACCCCCGACCGACAAGGCCTATAGCCACCTGTGCAAGTAAACAGCTAACTAGAGACAAATGAAAATAGGGAGTCCTATGCGGGCCTACAAGGCCACCATGATATCTAGTTATAGCTGAAAAGCGAAATCAGGTACTAAACTGAACTATGACCGACAAAGTTATCAATCAATAGCTAAACTAGGCCCCACACGGCCAACACACATAATCTAAAGCACATATGACCTCACACGACCAATATCAACTAACCATAGGGAAATAATACAATCTGCAAGCCTCTAGGATTAATAAGATGGTCGGGACAGGGCCCTGGCCTACCCATACTGTACAACAAAAGGAAGTAAACCTCTATTACTCAAGCTCCGAAATATAGGAGCTGAAGGCCCTGTATAGCTGACTGGAACTACGAGGGATCCGCTCCTCGTCTGTGTGTACCTGGAGGCAAGTAATGCAGCGCCCCAAAAGAGTGCATCAGTACCACATGTACTGAGTATGTAAAGCAATAACTGTAAATGACTGAAAGTAAGAAATAAAGATGACCATAGCTGAAGTAAAGGAAACAGAGTGAAACTGACTGAAATAATGGAATCAGAGCTAAACATAACTTTAATGAGAATAGTAGGGGTCATACCTGACAACGAGGCGTCCTACTGTCTAACTATCGGTAACTAAAGCAACGTACATAAACCTTACCTGGCCCCCATAAGCCGAAAGGTACAATCAACACAGAACAACCCACCTGGGCCCCATTAGCCCTAGTGAGTACATCTCAATATATATACCCCTATCCAGGTCATACTGCGTCAACTACAAGCTATAAGCATCCTACTGATCCCCTGAGTATGCAACTTGGGCCCATTGTGCCCCTGACTGTAGTTGTGCCTGAGTCCGGAGGACTCCTGAAATCTACACCCCGGGCGCTAGCGCTCGGCGGGGGTGTGTATAGGCCAACCACGGCAAAATATGAGGAGTTGGCTCCCCATCTTCGTCCCTTACGGACGAAATGCCGCTCCGTAGAGCGACGTATCCTCGCCCTCTGGCGGACGAGTCAACACAGCTATTAACCTTGAGGCGGTCACGGAAGCTATACAGGTAATCCAACCCAAAACAATACAAAATACAGGTCTCAACTGATAACAACAACTATACATGATAACATACTGAACATGATAAAATATTTCTGAAATACTTTACTGAGGTTCATATTGGATTACTATACTGAAGAAACTAACTAGCCGAGAGAGACTGCCTTAACATACCTCGTTCGCTATTTACCGATTAACTGGCGAGGTTCGGCTGGTATTCAGCTATTCTTCCCAACTGTAATCACATTAACGGAAGAATAGAGCTAACTTCATTACTATATTGGAAGAAAACAATAACATATGTGTATATATACTGACTATTCTTCAACTTATTGAAAGACGATGGAAAACTCATAATTTCTCGGGAATCTAGAAGGGAGAAATACTTACTTTAAGCCTGAGATCGTATTGGCACTAGTTTGGAGCAATTCCAACAACTTTGGCTCGGCGGGACGCCGATTCTCCGGGCGAATTTCATGAAACTAACTCCATAGAAATGCTCCCTGCAACCTTATACTTCGATACCCGAAGTTAATTTGAATTTGGACAGCGTTTGGCGGCGTAATCAGATGAAATTATATATTCTCTTCGTCCTCCCTCTGTACTGATTGTTATGTATAGGGAAAATGATATAAATCTAAGGGCGAGGCCTATATATACGTGAAGCCGGATGCAAGGCAACGTGGCACGTTGGCCAACGCGCCGTTTTGGCTCCGTGCCACGTTGGCTAACGCGTAGGTCGGGGCTCCTGCCACTTTGCCCCTCTGGCAGCTTGACTCGGCCTCTTCTCGCGAAATCCCAACTTGGCACTCGTTCGGCCTTTCCCCAGGCCCTTTCCTCGCACGTATGACACTCTAAAACTCTTAGCCAATATGCAAATAGGCCAACTAAATACTAGAAACTTACGGGGTGTAACATTTACACTTAATTTTTTATTTATTTTTACGAAAAACTAACAAACGTCCGTTGATTTTTAAAATATAAACTTATAATTGAAGGGTATAAATAAAAATAATAAAAACATAAAAATTAGTACTTTGTGTTTAAATGGAACATAAAAAATAGAGTTGGAGGGTTAAAATGGAACAAGACTCAGTTAAGGTGTATAAATGAAAAGTGGAGCCAAGTTTAAGGGGCTGTGTATGTATTTGGCCTTAAAAATATAAAAGTTATCTCCACCGTGAATTAATTTCTTTATTTAATTAGTGAATTCCCAATCACGCCATTTTTCCATTTCTTTTCTTGGCATTTAATTTATTACGTTGGACCAAAAAAAGTATAATCTTCTTTTAAAAAGAATAAATTATTGTATTATGGAAACAACATAAAGAAAAATCTCCTCGGAAGGAAAAACGATAAATAATTAGCCATTTTATTGTAACCGTTTTTAAACATCTTACCTTTTTTAGAACTCATTTCTTGTATATATATGTGATAAGTCCATAGACTTGGAAAAATAACTTTCATTCGAGTAAACAAGTAGAGGTAACTTGAAATTTTCCTCTATGAAAATTTTAATTTATTATTATTAATTTTGAATTTAATCATTCAGAAAAAAATATACATACATGATCAAGAAATGAATCAAAGTTCATTCAAAGTGATGCCATGGCCTGTTTGTTTTTGCTTGGCTCTGGTAAATTTTTTTAATATAAATTTTGCTGTTTTGTTATAAAATTTATTCATCGATTAGTGTTGTGATTGAATATTTTTTATGTATCCAATGCAGTCGTTGATAATATTGTTGGTACCTGCTGTGTTGATACCTTTTTGGGTCAATAAAATCAAAAGAATTGAAGGTGAAATTAAGGTACTGTCTTATATCTATTAATTTATTATTTTTTTAATATTGTCAATATGTAGAATTTAAACTCGTATCAAATTCACATACACATATATATGTACTCTTGTGTGTTGTTTATTAAAAGAAGGATCAATGGTTCTTTAACTAGATAAATTGTTGCATAAGAAAAATCTTTAGATATTACATAGATGAATTAACCTCATATATGCACTAGTTAACACAAGTTAAATACATTATTATCCTCATTCGTGTGGGTTCCACACACCTCGATTGGGTTTACTTTAATTGACATGGACGTTGGAAGATTTTCATAGCCGATTCCGACTAGTTTGTGATTGAGACATAATTGTTTAGTATTTTTTTGATAATAATTTCCTTTCTTATTTAAACCAATTTATTGGAATTTAATTGAGCTAATGACAATGAAATTTCTGAAAATCTTGGTTCCTATAATTGTAAAAGTACATTTTTATTAGGGTAATAAAGAAAATAGTATGGACCATATAAAGAATTATGTTATGTTATCATCGTATTTTAACCTGTATAGCGCGCAGTACCTTGTCTTATTATTATTATTGTTGTTGTTATCTAGAGTTATCTCAATTTGAAGAACTCGAGAATGAACTAGTGTGGCAGTAATCATTGGTGTCGTTAGTGTACTCGTTATTCAAGAATCTATAGAATCAATTGTTAGCACGATGATCTATTCCCAATTTTATTAGAAGATTACTTGTAATTATCTTTTAGGTGACACAATAACATAAAAAAAACTTTTATACTATCACTGTATAATAATACTAAGGACTCTTTTAGTCCATATTGGTTTATTGAGTAAACCATTTTTAGTGACAAAAGAAGGAAAGATCTTCTTCTTTGTACCTCGATTATCGTATTGTTTTATTGTAGTTTCTGTTATGTTATTATCTGTTGTTTTGTTATTATCTGTTGTTTCTTGTACTTCTGTTACTTCTTTGCTGGACTGCTTTGTATTTGTTTTTCTTTGAGCCGAAGGTTTATCGGAAATAGCCTCTCTACCTTTGAAGTAGACGTAAGTTCGGCGTGCACTTTACCCTTACCAAACCCCACTGGTAGAACTACACTGATTATTTTTTTGTCGTCGTCGTTGTTGTTGTGAGTGTATAACCAATGTATGGTCTAATTTTCAGGTGTATGCATCAGGCAATGTACAAGATGTTCTACAAAGTCATTATCACAAGAACATCAAATTTGGATTCATGTTAATCATCTTAATGATGGTTGGTTTGGCTGTTTCAATAGGAACTTTTGTGATGCTAACAATTAGAGCAGGAATAAGAGAAATGCACTTGTTTTCTGCACTTATAAAGCAAATGGAAGCAACTCAACAACAAGAGAGGAAGAATATCAACAAAAACACTGCATTTGTTCTTGCAAATCATGATCTTAGAGCTTCTCTTGCTTCAATCACTGGATTAATTGAGCTCTGTCGTGCCCAAGCTTCACCTAACTCTGAATTGGTGAACTATTTGAATCTCATGGGATCTTTCACAAATGATAATTTAGGTAAGTGTTTTTATCTCAATCGGATTTAACTTATTTACTCTGGTTACTATATGTTGTTTCTTTTACTGTGATTATTCTATTATTTTGCTTTAGTTATTGTTCAACATGTTTTGTTATGCTTTCACAATGGTTACCTCTTTTTCTGGATTACGTTGATTTGTTTTTTCTTGAGCAAAAGTTATATCAAAAACAAGTTCTCTATTTCTGAGATAGGGATAAGGTCTGTATCAATGCATTATATAACATGTTATGTCGTAGCAGGCAAATCTATATTATTTTCTATGTTGTTAAACCCACTTTTATTGGACCTGTCATATGATATATTGCAGATATGATCTTTTAGATTAGTGTTTTAGTTAACTCTTTGATATCGATCGGAGTTAACTTATATACACTAACAATTCTTATAGTAGCAATGTTTTTAACATTCTATGTCATACCAGGTAATCTGTTTTGTTTAAACATTTGCTGATAGGGCAGTTAAATTGCCATAGATATATGTATTGAGATATGCATGTAAAGGCGGATTCAGGATTTAAGACCAGTTTGCTCAGTTAGATATCGTTTATCTTGTGTGCGCTCACGCCTTTCTACCATGCATGTCAAGGTCAGTTCATAAATAAAGTGTGTATGTAATATCAAAGTTATGATTCTTTTTTTTTTTGGTTTCTTCAGCCTTGTTGAGTTTGATTCTTGACCAAAGCAAGTTAGGAAAAGGCAAGAAGCAGCTTAAAGAAGAAGAATTCAACATGGAAGAGCTACTAGCACATGTTGTCAATATCTATTACCCGAATGGAGTAATGAAGAACGTGGACGTCTTACTAGATCCTTGTAATGGTTCCATCGCAAGATTATCTCGTGTGAAAGGCGATTGGGGAGAACTAAGACGGATACTGAGTAACTTGTTGCATAATGCAGTTAAATTTACCTCAGAGGGACATGTTACTCTTCGTGCTCGGGTTCGAAAACCATATTTTGATAGAAGTTGCAATCTTGCTCCGAATACAACTAATTCTAGTACTGGTTGTCTGACATACTTATTTTTACAGAACAATGAATCTTCTGCAGAGGTGAAAGTACTAAGCAAAGTTCAGCAAGATCCCAATTGCATGGAATTCGTATACAAGGTGGATGATATAGGGAAAGGAATTCCTAAGGATAAACACAAATCAGTTTTTGAGAATTATGTTCAAGTGAATGATCAGACAACTTCTGCTCATGAATTACAAGCAGGCATCGGCTTAGGCCTCAGGATTACTCAGTTGTTGGTATGTGTAATGTTTTACTATATATGTACATTATCGAATTCAGATATTTGAGTCGCTATTTGTATATGTGACAGTTACAAATACACATACACAATACGCCTAAGCTAGATACTTGACTGATAAAATAGAATAAACTTACCGAAGTACTAAAGGTTGAAGAATTTTCCTGTTGTATCAGGTTTCTTGTATGTATTGTAGTCTCATTTTGGTACTAATCTGATCGTGTTATTATAGAAACATCATGAACATATAATAGCGTTGAATTAATGTGTGAACTAAATAAGATAGACATTTAAGAGTACACTATGAAACAATACAAGAATTATTTGTTCAGCTATATTTTAAGCAACTTTCTACTGAAGAATTTGTATGCATTTCAAGAATTTGCTTTCATACAGATCTTATTAAATTTCTTAATTCATATTTCATGCTAATTCCTTATTTACGTTCATTTTTTCAGGTTCGTTTAATGGGAGGTGAAATAGGTATCGTCGGTAAGCAAATAGGTGAAAAGTGCACTTGCTTCAGATTCAACATCTTCCTCATAGCATGTGATCAGTCTCAGGCTGAAGAACATTATGCAGTTAGTTTTAATTATGGAAGAGATGATGATTTGGAGTCCCAGTTGGGAGGAAGTAGTGGCAGTATTACCAGCCACCAGAAATCCAGTGTCATTCTCTTTATGAAGGAGGAAGAGAGAAGTCGAGCACTTCAAAGATTTATGGTGAGTGTAGGCTTAAAGGTACACATTGTGAATCAAAACGAGCAGTTTTATCATACGCTCAAGAAGGTGAAAAAGAATATAATCAACTTTGCATCATACAACTCCTTCTCCGCCTCCTCGTTCTCAAGAATATCAAAGGAAATGGGCCTCAGTGATCTAGACGAAAAAGATATCTATGATCCTAATGATATCTTGTCATCTCAGAGGAGAGACAGAGGATTTGGTTCAAAGAGAGCACTTGTAAGATCCATCTTGATCATAATTGACACAAGTGTTGGACTAACTCGAGAAATTAAACGTGCTATGGCTGGTTTCCGAGATGACTTCCCTAAGAATGTGTTCCTTCGAGTTGTTTGGCTCGATAAACCAGGCTTAGATGAGTATGAGCTACCTTCAACAGATATAGTCATCGCAAAACCACTACATGGTTCTGATTTATATCGTGCCCTCAGATTTGTAACAGAGTTTAGAGACAAATTTTTACCAAACGCCACACAAGAAATGAACGATGAAACAACTACAAGAGTGAAGTTTGTGGAACCTCCAAGGAGGTCTATATGTCCACCCTTAGAAGCGAAAAGACAGGATGTTTTCGTTGATGTTAAAAGGAGTTCTAGTAAGAACTTACCTTTAACAGGAAAGAAAATCTTGGTGGTTGAGGATGGTTCGGCGTTACCTGTGATATGCAAAAGAATGGTTTCTCAGCTTGGTGCAACCACTTACACATGTAGAGATGGTAAAGAAGCTCTAGATTATGTTTACAAAATTCTCAGTGATCGATGCGAATTAGGGCCATCCAGTCATCCACTCCTTCACCGCCATTTGATTACATTCTGATGGATTATAAGGTAACATGTGAATTCATATTCATTTCTTCTATTTGAAAACTATGTTTCTTAGATTGATTTTCTAATGGATTGAGAGGTCAGATCGCTGACACTTTTGGAGGATCCGAGAAACATAGGTTGAAAACAAACTATTAGAGCCTGCAGAGCTCACCTAACATGTTAACTACACCAGTAAGATATTATATTGTCAGTGTATATAACGTTTATTTTTGTTGCAGATGCCATAGATGGATGGATTTGAAGCAACAAAATGCATCAGGGAAGAAGAGGCACGATATGAAGTTCGGATTCCCATCATAGCTTTAACAGCACATACAGAAGAATCGGATTCCCATCATAGCTTTAACAGCACATATAGAAGAAGAGAAAGACAAGATTTTTCAAGCTGGAATGGATTATTACATACAAAAACCTTTGAATTTTTCTAAGCTTCTTGAAGCCATAGATTATACAGAGGATCCAAAGGTTTAAGTCTTTATTTTTTCCGAGTCGTTATGAGATACATAAAGTAAAGTTTTCCTCCGGAAACCCTTGCAAGAGGGTCGCGAAAAATGACCCTCAGGTGTCTTATGTTGGTTTCTGATGTTATGAAGTGTGTTGTTTTTACTCATATGTAAACATTTTTGTAATATGTGATACATGAAATGCATACACAGAGATTTGACACTTTGAAATACATTGATATCAACTTTGATATGTTTTATTGTTAATGCATCATCTGACATTTGAATAATAGTAAAGTTAGACTCCTTATGACATAAAGGTTGTGAATTCGAGCTGTGAAATCAATTACTAATGTTTTTGTCTGGATGAATGCTTTTTTCTTTTATTTTAGTAGTCAAATTTTCACTCCAACTTTATGTTGAGTTTTTCAAGTAAAGGTACTCTTTCTTTCCTCTAAAAATTTCAACATTTTTCCAAGTCAAAGAATGGAAAATATTAATAATTTTTTAGAATACTAATTACTCCCTCCGTCCATTTTTACTTATTCACTATATAAAAGTAGTTGGCTACTTTTACTTGTCAAGTTTAAAAAATCAAGATATAATTCATAGTTTAGTTCCTAGTTTAACCTTATTAAATATTAATTACTCCCTCGATTCCCTTTTACTTCAGGTATACTAAAAATACTTGTTTTAAAATAGTTGTCCGTTTAAAAACTCAAGAAATAATTGATTATTTTTTTTCAACTTTAACCTTTAGTATTTAAGTCACTCTAGAATGTGAAAAAATGACTATTGCATGTTTCCAAAAAATATATGTCAATTAATAAAATTATATTAGTCAAATGTGTAAATCTTATCCTACCAAGTAAAAAGAACGGAGGGAGTAACTATAGTTATTTCTCAATGTATTTCCCAAAATATTGAATTTATTGTATTCAAAAGATGATATCTTTAATTAAATAAACAAAAAAAAAAGATTATATAGTAAAATTGTCATTCTATTTATTGCTCCTTAAGAGATTTGAAAATAAATACTGGACAAGTAAAGATGAACGGAGGAAATAGCATATTTCAAAACATATAATACAACATTTTTCAAGTAAAACTCAATGTTTGCATTGAATAAATTAAACGATTTTTTAGCCTTTAGATAACAATTGTACTCTAGCTTGAATTTGTGACCTAATAACAAATATTTGGACAATAAACATGTAGATATTAAGTGAAATAGTCGATGTGTCCGGTTTGTTATTTTGGACATTAAACATGTAGGTATCAGGTGAAATAGTCGATGTGCATTGTCGTACTAGTCCAGATATACACTATCATTTGGGATATATATCATTTTATAAAACTTACACAATTCTTAATGCATAAATTTTAAAAATTTGATATAATTGTTCTTGTAATCAAAATGACATTCAACAAATATTTTTAAATATATTCTCCATTATCATTAATATAATACATGAGTCAATAAACAAAAGGGAAAATTGAACATGAGGATTAACAAGGAAAATAGAAAGAGTATGGATTTGAAATCCAAATATTCATTATCTTGGGAAAATTTACAAGAGCAAAGCAACCTACTAAAACTACATCTCTATTCCCCACACAGTAATAAGGGAGGGGAAAACTCAAATAGAGAGGTCAAGCCACATGAATATATAATAGAAAGCCCCCAAGGCTTTGGTCTAGGGGTAAGAGCGCAGTGCGTAATGTGTATATTGTCAGGTGCACGAATTTGAATCTGAGCCGCGGACAAAAGCCTAGTATGTAAGTGGACAATAATAGAGGAGCAAGACTATTATCCATCGAATTTCAAACCGTGCGCCACTAATCCTCGGGTATTTCAAGAAAGAAACAAACTAGAAAAAAATTGCTAGAAAACATTTAATTCCTAGTTCTTTTATGCCAACCCTTGATTCCTAACTACAAATTTGTGAAAACTAAACCTATATGATCAACTTGATGTTCACTGTGGGGCATGAAGTTGTGTTAGGATCAAAAAGGAAAAGGAAAACTCAGGTACAAACGGTAAATTGCATGTCTCAATGTGCTAAATCCACACTTGCAGTGCCAATGCTTGCCTTGTAGACTACGCGCACGTTGTACAACTCATAAACTCTTGCGCCGGTTCTCTACCCACCATTTTTCTGCTTGTTTCTCGCTAAACCTTGCGATTTTGCTATTGATTCCCCCATCTTTTATTTCTATCAATCCAACCTTGGTTATCCCGATTTCTCCATCCTTGATTCTCATACCGTGGACGCCAAGGGCCTTGGTTGGCACACCTTAATATCCAGGGAGAGAATTTCTGATCTGGAGCTTTGAATTTTTGAAATTCAAAAAAGTTGAACTTTGACATACATTGGCCTTGATTACATTCAAAAACAATGATTATATGATTCCATTGTATAGTGAAGTTTTCACAATCTTGACAAGTAAAAAGAGGTCTATAGCACAAACAACATATAAGCATAAATTTAATTCGCGACTCCGGGATAACTGCAGATGTAAAAGCAATGAAGAGGATCTTGTTCACATGCTCGAATGTGTTTTCCTTTAATGTACACATAGAAGACAAAGAGAAGTTGGTAGTGATAGTAAGCAGCCAGAAATAATAATACAGGTAATCATTTCTAGAAGAATAATGCAGAAAGACAGAAAGTTGCACACTTTAATTCCTTAATTATTTAAGCAGACTGTTTACCTTAAGCGAACCCTTTTAAGATCTTTGACGCCTCCAGGTATAGAGGTAAGAGTAATATATACACCTGGCACATCTTGCTCAACCCATGCACTCTCATTAGGGGAATCACATTCTTTAGTTCTGCCCCCATTTTTTGTTGTTGCCTCTGGATTCCCTTGTCTATTGTGAACAGCAGTGCGATTACTGGCATTGTTTGATCCATTAGAAAGCAACTGGTTGTTAGATACACTTGACTCCAGTTCTTGAAAAGTATGTTGATTGAGAACTTGGCCAAACAATGCCAGTATCACTGGAGGTAATATTGGATTCCAACGAAGCTGATTTAGGAGATTTGATGTTGCGGCCAGGACCTACTGGCAGCCTTTCAGCCATTTCCTTCAGCTATTAAGAATAAAGACCACAGTACAGAATATCAGGACACGACGCTAAGAAAATCGAGAAATGAAGAGTTGTGGTTCAACTCTCCAACTCATTTATTTAACCAAAACCCCTACTTTTTCCTGTGCTGATAATAAAGAGAAGAACAAGTATGCACAACTTTAACACAACTTAAAAGTCTGATGGTAAAAATGAGTCTAACGTACCTGAGAAGTAAGTGACTTGATCACTTCTTTTGCTGCTTTACATTTGGCCGTCTCCTCCCCCACAATTGTCATTGCCTCCTTCAGCTGCTTACTAGTTCTTTCCAGTTCTACATCTTGAGGTTGAGCCTTGTGTGTAAGAGTTTCCACCTATAATAAAGATAGTGAATTGCTAAAAAAGAAAAAATATATATAGTAGCTTTGCAAGTCTGGGTAGGCTTGCATTTTTTACTGTAACCTATTACATTTCATATGAAGATAAAGACACGCAACTTACACATAGACGAGCTATTCATTCCTCCTGGAGAAAACAAAAAGCAAAAGAGAAAGAAAGAAGCAGAAAAGAAGTTAAGAGGTATCTTTTTAATAAGGAGTTTTAGGATAAAATGGATGGATAATATTCCTATTTCAAATGACATGCCTGAGAAATATCTAATATCTTATGCAAGATATTGCAAGCTCTTCAAATCCTCCAAATAGGGATAAGAAATATGTCTTGTCTTCATACAAATTAATAATTCTGGTTTTATAGTTAATTACGCATAGCTGAAAGATGCAACTCAACAATCCTTCACCGCTATTAGCATTATCGAAGACAGCTACTTGCCGAGTACACAGATCTTGAATATGCTATTCATTCTATCATAAGACAGTAAGAAGCTTCTATAATAGATTTATTTTCCCTCTTATGACGTAAAAGTTGCAGAATAGTGTCTATGGGTTGATACTAATTCGAAGAAGCATAGACCTAGTGTTGGACAAGGAACTACAGACACAGAGTAACTAACATTCTTTTTCCTAAATGAATAGGATACCAAATGCCTAATAATATAAAGAAGACAAATCTTGACAGTTAGCTAGGTTCTAGGGGTTCAGAAATAATGTCTGCTGTGCAAGTGGCAAGACTGATAACAGCTAATTCGAGAAACTGCAATGGAGGAGCCTCATGAATTGGTTGTCCAACTTTCAACAGCATGTTGGTGTCTGACAGGTGTCTAAAAGCCCAATAATACTTTTCTTAACCGTCTTGCATTTTGGACATCACATTAAAATAGTACACAAGCTTCTATCTTGGTTTTCCAACCACCGACTAGATAAATGCAGCTTATTATTTTTCACAAAACTAGAGACACTTTGGTACTTTTTATTTTTGACAGGAAAAATCAGCACCTCATTGCAAAGTTTGAGATCTATATCAGAAATAAGTATAAAAATTTAAAGAAACTGCATCAGAAGGAGATGGATGCATAGTAGATAAACAACCTACCTGTGCTCTTAATTTAGCAACCTTATGACTAAGACTTTCATTTGTCCTTTTAGCATCACCCACAACAATCCTTGGAGATGTAAGTCCACCCAGTGTTGGAGTTGGTGTAGTAGAACGAGGTGGAATGTGTCGTCTAGATGCTGGTGATGTTGCTCGAGAAACAATCCTTGAACCAGGAACTGAAGCAGAGAAGAACTTCTTGGATGAAGCAAACACTTGATTAGAAGATTTGGAACTATTCAGAGCTCCCAATTGTGAGGTACTACTGGGAATAGGTGAAACACGACTGCTGTTGAATTCAAACTTTTTCTTCTGTTTGGAGGAGTGTGTTCAAAGGATTCCATCTTGTCAACAAAGTTTGTCAGACAAGGAAAAGGAAAAGAGGACAAACCTTGTCCAAATTAGAAAAGGCAAAAAGGACAAACCTTGTCCAAATAGATCTCTGCTTCTCCACCCTTCTACGCGGTTTAGTTCTATTATAAATAGAACGTTTTGATTTCATTATTTTATATATACACAGATCCACAAATCCCCACAAAAATCACAATCCAAAAGAGTAAGAACATAAAGAGAGTTATACACCAAGACAAATATTGTAGTCTTGAGTGTCCTCTTTAGTGAGTTATTCCTTTTACAAGTGTTTTCTCCTTGTAATTGAGAGTATTTTGCTTTCATTATTTTATATATACACAGATCCACAAATCCCCACAAAAATCACAATCCAAAAGAGTAAGAACATAAAGAGAGTTATACACCAAGACAAATATTATAGTCTTGAGTTTCCTCTTTAGTGAGTTATTCCTTTTACAAGTGTATTCTCCTTGTAATTCCCTAATTTGAAACCACATGACCAAGAAAAGCCACATACTTTAGCCAGAGTTCACATTTGCTGAATTTAGGGAACAACTGTCGGTCTCTGAGAGTCTGCAACACTATCCTCAGACGGTTAGCATGCTCTTCCTCATTTCTGGAGTATACCCGAATATCATCTATAAATACAATGACGAACATGTCTAGATACTATTTGAATACTCTATTCATTAGGTCCATAAAAACTGCAGGGGCATTAGTTAGTGCAAAGGACATAATCATAAATTCATAGTGCCCATACCGAGTTCTGAAGGCTGTTTTTGGTATGTGACATTCCCTGACCCTAAGCTGATGATACCCCGACCTGAAATCTACCTTGGAAAAACAACTGCCTCCCTGAAGCTAATCGAACAAGTCATCAATTCTGGGTAAGGGATACTTGTTCTTAACTGTAACCTTGTTCAATTGACGGTAGTCGATACACATTCTGAGAGTACCCTCTTTCTTCCTCATGAACAACACTGGAGCACCCCATGGGGAGATACTAGGCCTAATAAACCCCTATCAAGAAGGTCTTTTAGCTATTCCTTCAACTCCTTAAGAAGGAGGAATAAAAATGGACTGAGTGTCTTGAAGAAGGTCTATGCCGAAGTCTATTCCCCACTCGGGAGGGACTCTAGGAAGATATTCGGGAAACACGTCAGGGAATTTGCTGAAAACTAGAACTGACTGAATAATTGGGGTTTCGGAGCTACAATCTTTGACCCGAACTAGGTGATAGATGCATCCTTTAGAAATGAGCTTCCTTGCCTTAAGGTAGAAAATAAACCGATCCTTAGGCGCTGAAACACTATTCATCCATTCTAAGACTGACTCATTGGGAAACTGAAACTTAACGACTCCAGTTCTACAGTAGACTGAGGCATAACTGGAATGTAATCAATCCATGCCAAGAATAAAGTCAAAATTGACCATGCCTAGCTCTACTAGATCAGCTAAAATGACTTTATTCAACACCGAGATTGGGCAGTTTCTATATACCCAGCTGGTTCTAACTGACTCACCAATTGGGATAGAGACTGAGAATGGTTATGAAAGAACTTCTGGACTGATTTAAATCTGAACAACAACATAAGGAGTCACGAACTATAGTGTGGCTCATGAATCTAGTAGGGCATATACATCTAGGTGGAAAAGACATAACATACCCGTGACCACATCAGGTGAACTCTCCTGCTCCCAATGAGAGGATAAAACATCAAACCAGTTTTGGCGTTGACTGCCATCCGTACTTGAAGTGTTACCCTACTAAACTAGATAGCCTGTTGGGGCTGCTAAAGTAGACTGAGCTCTCCCCCGACCTGTTGAAGGACACTCCTTTAACCTGTGACTCGACCGCCCACATCCAAAGCAACCCTCCTTGCCCATGCGGCATTCCCCTGGATGGTTTTTGCCACACTTAGGACAAACTGGGTAATGATTGCTGGCACTATAATTCTGGGACTAAGAGCCAGATGCTCTACCCTTCTGATCCTTGTGGGATCAGAAAGTACAGGCGTTGGCTGATGTGGGTGCTGGAGTCTTCTGTTGTTGCTGCTGTGGGCGACTACTACTATCGAACCTCTGGTGGCTATAATCCGACTGACTTGTTCTGGCCCGCTTGTTCTCCCGCTCCACATCCTTCAGCTTTTCTACCTCAATCTGCTGGGCATAAATGATGAGGCTAGAGAGGTCAATGTCCTTGATGAGCATCGCGGTTTTGCACTCCCTAAGTACCAAGTTTGACATTCCATTGATGAATTTGAGCATGCGATCCCTTGGCTCAGCTACCATCTCCGGAGCATACCTTGACAATCGAGTGAACTCCAACGCATACTCCTCCATGGTTTTGTTACCCTGACATAAATTCATGAACTCCGCGACCTTGGCCTCCCTCAATTCCCGAGGAAAGAATCTTTCTAGAAATGCAGTTGTGAACTTATCCCACTCTACCGACCCTGCTGCTGCTGGCCTCCCTTCCTTCCATTGGTTGTACCAAATCTGAGCCACCCCTTTCAACTGGTAGGAAGCTAGATCGACACTCTCCACAGAATTAATACCCATAATTCGGGTGATCTTCCGAACCTCATCCACAAACTCTTGCAGGTCCTCTCCCACCTTGGATCCATGGAAAGCTGGAGGGTTCATTCGAGTGAAGTCTCGAATCCTAGCAGCTACTGCAGACCCGTTTGTATTTATTGGAACCACCTGCTGGTTCACCTAGTTGGTCACTGTTTGAGCCAGCAACTGAATTGCCGCTCGATTCTGCTGAGGACACTTGGTCATCCGGAGGAGCTGCTGGAGCTGGTGGGGAAGGTCAGTTGGCATTGCCAGCCCTCCTTCCATTTCCTCATTTTGGAGGCATATTTTTCAGCGAAATGAATAAAACATGTGTTAAGAGGATATTTTGGGATTTAACTTCAACGCGCGATAAGGAGTATGAACAAAAGGGAATTTTCCTAATAATGTCTCGTAGCCTCCCCGTCATAAATGTGGCACGCTTCATACCTATTAAATATTTGACGCGACTTTCAAACATCCTAGGATACTCTAAACCTAGGGCTCTGATATTAAATTTGTCACAACTCGAGTCTACACCCTAGACGAGACACGACACTCGATGCCACAAGTGACTCCAAGATAACCCATGGTCTATCATTGATAAATTGAGTAAACATAAGCAGAAGCTTTAAAAAAATATTTATGTAATCAATATTGCTGAAAGAGTAAACATAACTGAAAACAATACAAAACAGTTGTGTCTGAAAGCCACTACTAAGTAATGAGTTGTTGGGACAAGCCCCCAGCTAATTCTAAAGTCTAACTGAATAAAGAACTAGATGAATAAATAACCATTGTCCTTGAAAGATGAGGACTCACCAAAAGACACTGCTGCTGATATCGATAGAGGAAAATTACTAACGATGCTGAGACTGAGAACCTGCACCTGTATCATAATAGGAAACAACATAGAAAGTATGCGTCAGTACTTTGAATGTACTGAGTAAGTGAGATATACAAAAGCATGGAAAATAAACAACTGAACTAAGATAACATGAAATGACCAACTGATACTAATAGTGATAAAATTGAGCTATAACTGATATGGTCAATAATGACCCAGACTAATGGTCATAAACATGTCCTGGATTTGAGTGACTGAACTGAGCTAAACTGAACTGAACTGAACTGCTACTGAGCTGAGCTGATACTGATCTAAATTGAGACTGAACTGAACTAACAACTGGGAGAGTCCATAACCGACATATAACCACGTGAGCTAAACGTGGAGTCTGATGTGTACACTCCATTGGAGAAAGTCCACTATACCTTGTCAGGGTATAGTGGCTGAGCTGGATGATCACAAGTCTGGGGCCCGTTGTGCCAATAACCTATGGTGGCAATGTAGTTCTGGAAACCTGGGTGCGCTGGAACCCCGATCAGCTCGGTCCTAAGTCTACTCCCACTGGATAGTCCTAAATTGACTATTAAGCTGATAGCTCAAAGCTAGGGTCCTGGACTAAGTCGGGAATACTTATCTGGAAGTACCCTGAGAGTCTATCGGATCGGATAACTGTAAACTGGTGTTCTAAGACTGGCCAATGCTGCTTATCTGGAAGCGTCGTAACCGTCTGAAGAATAAACTGATAACTGAAAGTGCTGGTTCTAAGACTGGTCAAAGATGCTTATCTGGAAACATCGTTTAAGTCCACTAAACCTTTAATTATCTCCAAAACGTTCCCAAAATGATGTAGTTTAGGGATAGAAATATCTGGAAGTTACGAAAATACCCTCGCAAAAACACAGAAATTTGGACCCTGCCAGTCCTCACAAGGGACATCACGACTCGTGAGGTACTGGACGAGTCGTTAGTCCAATACGTAGGCAACCCTGAGTTTTCTCTGGGCTAGGCCACGAGACATTCCATGAGTCGTTAGGTGGTATCACGACTTGTGGCTACCAGTCGTGACCTGAGATGGGAAGATATCCTGCCGAACACGACAAGGGACACCACTAGTCGTTACTCCACTTAACGACTCATTGTCACCTCCCGTATTCAACACTGGAACTCCCTTCTCAAATTCATTGGGCTAGACAATGAGGCACTTAACAACTCGTAAGGTCACCTCATGAGTCGTGACCTCCACTCATGGTTACCCCCCAATCACGATTTCCCCTTGACAGACTCCACTCACGACTCATGGTGTACATCACGGGTCACTGGACGAGTCGTCCTGTAACCTGGTGCACATTTTTCTATATTCTCTGTTTCAGCCGCCGGTCTAGTCTAGGAACTTTGTGGGGTGTTACAATTCCTCACATGCGAGACACACAATTTTACATTCCCGCCTCTTTATTCTTAGGGTTAATTTACAACTACATGGAGCGCATCAATAACATGCACAATATGTTTTGTTATCACAAAATTGGGCAAGCCATAGCCTACCCGAGCGCCAGCTCCTGTCAAGTCATTTCCCAATGGCATCTTCACCTCGATTTCTGGTTTCTTGCAAAGTCTCCTAGCTATGGAGGATAATTTTCTCCCCTTTAGCTTAGTCTATTATCTATTTGGGCGTTTTTATTCAACCCTTGTAAGGACTAGGTTTTATAATCCAAATTAGGATAGGATTTCGCACTTTCTACTTTGCGTTCGTCCGCTGCAGCGTGATCCTTGCCGCGGTCGAACGCCTGGCCCACCTGTTTTCGTCTCGGTCCTTTCGGAGCGTATTTTTCTAAACTTTAGCCCCGAATGTCACCTTAATACAAAATTTTCAATTCTTCTTTGGACTCAGGCATAAGGTCTGCTATAATGAGTGAACGAGTCATTACAAAAAGGAGGGATGATATAAATTTCTTAGTTGTAAGGGTAATAACTACATACACAACCCCTTAAACTTAACTTCATTTTTCATTTTGACACTTCAACTCAGCCTTGTTCCATTTTAACCATCCAACTCTATTTTTTATGTTTCATTTAAACACAAATTACTAATTTTTATATTTTTATTATTTTTATTTATACTCTTTAATTGTAATTTTATATTTTTAAAACCGACATATGTTCATTAGTTTTCATAAAAATAAATAAAAAATTGACGAACATACGTCAATTTCTTTTAAATAATATTTTTTTAGAGTTTCTGCGCATTTTTCGGGATCGACGAACATACTTTGATTTTGTTTGACGGTTTTCTTTTTAAAACATAATCATCGACAACCCGAAGAAGTCTGTTGAATTTTAGTATTTTTTTAGTAGTGTAATTAATAATAAATTGGAGTTTCTTTTTACCCATATAAGATGAGTTTTTTACTCGTATTGAAGCGAGTTAAAAATTAGAAAGTAGGGTATTTGAGTTAAAGCAAGATGAGTTGGATGATATGAAAAAATACGTTGCATTATTTAATTAAATATTTTGTACATTTTAAAAAGTATTTTTCAATAAGCGTTGAATAGTTTACACCGAATAATATTCAGTATTTACTGTCACGCCCCGCCTTGGGAGGCATGACTAGCACCTAGTGCCCTACTAGGATCTGAACTGCTGAGTTAACTGAGCCAAAGCACCTCTGGTGCAGGGCTGACTCTAACTCTAGAATCAAGAAAACAACGGGCTATATAACGATTGTAAATACAACCCCCGGCCAACAAGGCCTATAGCCAAGTGTGCAAGTAAACAGCAAACCAGAGATAAATGAAAATAGGGAGTCCTATACGGACCGACAAGGCCACCATGATATCTAGTTATAGCTGAAAAGCGAAATCAGGTACTAAACTGAACTATGACCGACAAGGTCATAAATCAACAACTAAACTAGGCCCCACACGGCCAACACACATAATCTAAAGCACATATGACCTCACACGACCAATTTCAACTAACCATAGGGTAATAATATAATCTGCAAGCCTCTAGGAGTAATAAGATGGTCGGGACAGGGCCCTGGCCTACCCATACTGTACAACAAAAGGAAGTAAACCTCTATTACTCAAGCTCCGAAAGATAGGAGCTGAAGGCCCTGTACAGCTGACTGGAACTAGGAGGGATCCACTCCTCGTCTGTGTGTACCTGCAGGCAAGTAATGCAGCGCCCCAAAAGAGGGCATCAGTACCACGATTATAATTGAAAAGAAGACTCACAAGATGTTTTTCAAAACAGAAGAGTTTTTTATTTTCATTTTTTTTCTCAAGCAGTTGCAATTTTAAATTTTCTGGATTCCCTGTGTTATTATTATTCAGATAAGAATCCTCATAATCATAAATTGGACTATTACTAGTATTAATATTGTTATAGCCTATCTATGTAAGGTGAGAGTGGAATTTATCCTTTATTTTGTCCTTTCCATTCACTCGGATTTCTTCCGTTTCATCGATTTTTTCCGGATCCCACCCTTCTTCCGAATTACTGAGTATGTAAAGCAATAACTGTAAATGACTGAAAGTAAGAAATAAAGCTGACCACAGCTGAAGTAAAGGAAACGGACTGAGACCGACTGAAATAATGGAATCAGAGCTAAACATAACTTTAATGAGAAGAGTAGGGGTCATACCTGACAACGAGGCGTCCTACTGTCTAACTATCGGTAACTAAAGCAACATACATAAACCTTACCTGACCCCTATAAGCCGAAAGGTACAATCAACACAGAATAACCCACCTGGGCCCATTAGCCCTAGTAAGTACATCTCAATCTATATACCCCTATCCAGGTCATACTGCGTCAACTACTAGCTATAAGCATTCTACTGATCCCCTGGGTATGCAACTTGGGCCCATTGTGCCCCTGACTATAGTTCTGCCTGAGTCCGGAAGACTCCTGAAATCTACACCTCGGGCGCAAGCGCTCGGCGGGGGTGTGTATAGGCCAACCACGGCAAAATATGAGGAGCTGGCTCCCCATCTTCGTCCCTTACGGACGGCATGCCACTCCGTAGAGCGACGTATCCTCTCCCTCTGGCGGACGAGTCGACACAGCTATTAACCTTGAGGCGGTCACGGAAGCTATACAGGTAATCCAACCCAAAACAATACAAAATACAGGTCTCAACTGATAACAACAACTATACATGATAACATACTGAACATGATAAAATATTTATGAAATACTTTACTGAGGTTCATATTGGATTACTATACTAAAGAAACTAACTTGCCGAGAGAGACTGCCTTAACATACCTCGTTCGCTATTTACCGATTAACTGGCGAGGTTCGGCTGGTATTCAGCTGTTCTTCCCAACTGTAATCACATTAACGAAAGAATAGAGCTAACTTCATTACTATATTGGAAGAAAACAATAACTTATGTGTATATATACTGACTATTCTTCAACTTATTGAAAGACGATCGAAAACTCATAATTTCTTGGGAATCTAGAAGGGAGAAATACTTACTTTAAGCCTGAGATCGTATTGGCACCAGTTTGGAGCAATTCCAACAACTTTGGCTCGGCGGGACGCCGATTCTCCGGGCGAATTTCACGAAACTAACTCCGTAGAAATGCTCCCTGCAGCCTTATACTTCGATACCCGAAGTTAATTTGAATTTGGACAGCGTTTGGCGGAGTAATCAGATGAAAATTATATATTCTCTTCGTCCTCCCTCTGTTCTGATTGTTAAGTATAGGGAAAATGATATAAATCTAAGGGCGAGGCCTATATATACGTGAAGCCGGATGCAAGGCAACGTGGCACGTTGGCCAACGCGCCGTTTTGGCTCCGTGCCACGTTGGCTAACGCGTAGGTCAGGGCTCCTGCCACTTTGCCCCTCTGGCAGCTTGACTCGGCCTCTTCTCGCGAAATCCCAACTTGGCACTCGTTCGGCCTTTCCCCAGGCCCTTTCCTTGCACATATGACACTCTAAAACTCTTGGTCGATATGCGAATAGGCCAACTAAATACTAGAAACTTACGGGGTGTAACATTTACACTTAATTTTTTATTTATTTTTACGAAAAACTAACGAACGTCCGTTGATTTTTAAACTATAAACTTATAATTGAAGGGTATAAATAAAAATAATAAAAACATAAAAATTAGTACTTTGTGTTTAAATGGAACATAAAAAATAGAGTTGGAGGGTTAAAATGGAACAAGACTCAGTTAAGGTGTCAAAATGAAAAGTGGAGCCAAGTTTAAGGGGCTGTGTATGTATTTGGCCTTAAAAATATAAAAGTTATCTCCACCGTGAATTAATATCTTTATTTAATTAGTGAATTCCCAATCACGCCATTTTTCCATTTCTTTTCTTGGCATATTTTAATTTATTACGTTGGACCAAAAAAGTATAATCTTCTTTTAAAAAGAATAAATTATTGTATTATGGAAACAACATAAAGAAAAATCTCCTCGGAAGGAAAAACGATAAATAACTAGCCATTTTATTGTAACCGTTTTTAAACATCTTACCTTTTTTAGAACTCATTTCTTGTATATATATGTGATAAGTCCATAGACTTGGGAAAATAACTTTCCTTCGAGTAAACAAGTAGAGGTAACTTGAAATTTTCCTCTATGAAATTTTTGATTTATTATTATTAATTTCGAATTTAATCATTCAGAATAAATTATACATACATGATCAAGAAATGAATCAAAGTTCATTCAAAGTGATGCCAAGGCCTGTTTGCTTTTGCTTGGCTCTGGTAAATTTTTTTTAATATAAATTTTGCTGTTTAGTTATAAAATTTATTCATCGATTAGTGTTGTGATTGAATATTTTTTATGTATCCAATGCAGTCGTTGATAATATTGTTGGTACCTGCTGTGTTGATACCTTTTTGGGTCAATAAAATCAAAAGAATTGAAGGTGAAATTAAGGTACTGTCTTACATCTATTAATTTATTATTTTTTTAATATTATCAATACGTAGAATTTAAACTGGTATCAAATTCACATACACATATATATGTACTCTTGTGTGTTGTTTATTAAAAGAAGGATCAATGGTTCTTTAACTAGATAAATTGTTGCATAAGAAAAATCTTTAGATATTACATAGATGAATTAACCTCATATATGCACTAGTTAACACAAGTTAAATACATTATTATCCTCATTCGTGTGGGTTCCACACACCTCGATTGGGTTTACTTTAATTGACATGGACATTGGAAGATTTTCATAGCTGATTCCGACTAGTTTGTGATTGAGACATAATTGTTTAGTGTTTTTTTGATAATAATTTCCTTTCTTATTTACACCAATTTATTGGAATTTAATTGAGCTAATGACAATGAAATTTCTGAAATTCTTGGTTCCTGTAATTGTAAAAGTACATTTTTATTAGGGTAATAAAGAAAATAGTATGGACCATATAAAGAATTATGTTATGTTATCATCGTATTTTAACCTGTATAGCGCGCAGTACCTTGTCTTATTATTATTGTTGTTGTTGTTATCTAGAGTTATCTCAATTCGAAGAATTCGAGAATGAACTAGTGTGGCAGTAATCATTGGTGTCGTTAGTGTACTTGTTATTCAAGAATCTATAGAATCAATTGTTAGCAAGATGATCTATTCCCAATTTTATTAGAAGATTACTTGTAATTATCTTTTAGGTGACACGATAACATAAAAAATTCTTTGATACTATCACTGTATAATAATACTAAGGACTCTTTTAGTCCATATTGGTTTAGTGAGTAAACTATTTTTAGTGACAAAAGAAGGAAAGATCTTCTTCTTTGTACCTCGATTATCGTATTGTTTCATTGTAGTTTCTGTTATGTTATTATCTGTTGTTTTGTTATTATCTGTTGTTTCTTGTACTTCTATTACTTGTTTGCTGGACTGCTTTGTATTTGTTTTTCTTTGAGCTGAAGGTTTATCGGAAATAGCCTCTCTACCTTTGAAGTAGACGTAAGTTCGGCGTGCACTTTACCCTTACCAAACCCCACTGGTAGAACTACACTGAGTATTTTGTTGTCGTCGTCGTTGTTGTTGTGAGTGTATAACCAATGTATGGTCTAATTTTCAGGTGTATGCATCAGGCAATGTACAAGATGTTCTACAAAGTCATTATCACAAGAACATCAAATTTGGATTCATGTTAATGATCTTAATGATGGTTGGTTTGGCTGTTTCAATAGGAACTTTTGTTATGCTAACAATTAGAGCAGGAATAAGAGAAATGCACTTGTTTTCTGCACTTATAAAGCAAATGGAAGCAACTCAACAACAAGAGAGGACGAATATCAACAAAAACACTGCATTTGTTCTTGCAAATCATGATCTTAGAGCTTCTCTTGCTTCAATCACTGGATTAATCGAGCTCTGTCGTGCCCAGGCTTCACCTAACTCTGAATTGGTGAACTATTTGAATCTCATGGGAACTTGCACAAACGATCTTTTAGGTCAGTGGTTTTATCTTAATCGGATTTAACTTATTTACTCTGGTTACTATATGTTGTTTCTTTTACTGTGATTATTCTATTATTTTGCTTTAGTTATTGTTCAACATGTTTTGTTATGCTTTCACAATGGTTACCTCTTTTTCTGGATTACGTTGATTTGTTTTTTCTTGAGCAAAAGTTATATCAAAAATAAGTTCTCTATTTCTGAGATAGGGATAAGGTCTGCATCAATGCATTATATAACATGTTATGTCGTAGCAGGCAAATCTATATTATTTTCTATGTTGTTAAACCCACTTTTATTGGACCTGTCATATGATATATTGCAGATATGATCTTTTAGATTAGTGTTTTAGTTAACTCTTTGATATCGATCGGAGTTAACTTATATACACTAACAATTCTTATAGTAGCAATATTTTTAACATGCTATGTCATACCAGGTAATCTGTTTTGTTTAAACATTTGCTGATAGGGCAGTTAAATTGCCATAGATATATGTATTGAGATATGCATGTAAAGGCGGATTCAGGATTTAAGATTAGTTTGCTCAGTTAGATATCGTTTATCTTGTGTGCGCTCACGCCTTTCTACCATGCATGTCAAGGTCAGTTCATAAATAAAGTGTGTATGTAATATCAAAGTTATGATTCCTTTTTTTTTTTTGGTTTCTTCAGCCTTGTTGAGTTCGATTCTTGACCAAAGCCAGTTAGAAAAAGGCAAGAAGCAGCTTAAAGAAGAAGAATTCAACATGGAAGAGCTACTAGCACATGTTGTCAATATCTATTACCCGAATGGAGTAATGAAGAACGTGGACGTCTTACTAGATCTTTGTAATGGTTCCATCGCAAGATTATCTCGTGTGAAAGGCGATTGGGGAGAACTAAGACGGATACTAAGTAACTTGTTGCATAATGCAGTTAAATTTACCTTAGAGGGACATGTTACTCTTCGTGCTCGGGTTCGAAAACCATGTTTTGATAGAAGTTGCAATCTTGCTCTGAATACAACTAATTCTAGTACTGGTTGTCTGACATACTTATTTTTACAGAACAATGAATCTTCTGCAGAAGTGAAAGTACTGAGCAAAGTTCAGCAAGATCCCAATTGCATGGAATTCGTATTCAAGGTGGATGATATAGGGAAAGGAATTTCTAAGGATAAACACAAATCAGTTTTTGAGAATTATGTTCAAGTGAATGATCAGACAGCTTCTGCTCATGAATTACAAGCAGGCATCGGCTTAGGCCTCAGGATTACTCAGTTGTTGGTATGTGTAATGTTTTACTATATATGTACATTATCGAATTCAGATATTTGAGTCACTATTTGTATATGTGACAGTTACAAATACACATACACAATATGCCTAAGCTAGACACTTGACTGATAAAATAGAATAAACTTACAGAAGTACTAAAGGTTGAAGAATTTTCCTGTTGTATCAGGTTTCTTGTATGTATTGTAGTCTCATTTTGGTACTAATCTGATCGTGTTATTATAGAAACATCATGAACATATAATAGCGTTGAATTAATGTGTGAACTAAATAAGATAGACATTTAAGAGTACACTATGAAACTATACAAGAATTATTTGTTCAGCTATATTTTAAGCAACTTTCTACTGAAGAATTTGTATGCATTTCAAGAATTTGCTTTCATACAGATCTTATTAAATTTCTTAATTCATATTTCATGCTAATTCCTTATTTACGTTCATTTTTTCAGGTTCGTTTAATGGGAGGTGAAATAGGTATCGTCGGTAAGCAAATAGGTGAAAAGTGCACTTGCTTCAGATTCAACATCTTCCTCATAGCATGTGATCAGTCTCAGGCTGAAGAACATTATGCAGTTAGTTTTAATTATGGAAGAGATGATGATTTGGAGTCCCAGTTGGGAGGAAGTAGTGGCAGTATTACCAGCCACCAGAAATCCAGTGTCATTCTCTTTATGAAGGAGGAAGAGAGAAGTCGAGCACTTCAAAGATTTATGGTGAGTGTAGGCTTAAAGGTACACATTGTGAATCAAAACGAGCAGTTTTATCATACGTTCAAGAAGGTGAAAAAGAATATAATCAACTTTGCATCATACAACTCCTTCTCCGCCTCCTCATTCTCAAGAATATCAAAGGAAATGGGCCTCAGTGCTCTAGACGAAAAAGATATCTATGATCCTAATGATATCTTGTCATCTCAGAGGAGAGACAGAGGATTTGGTTCAAAGAGAGCACTTGTAAGATCCATCTTGATCATAATTGACACAAGTGTTGGACTAACTCGAGAAATTAAACGTGCTTTGGCTGGTTTCCGAGAGGACTTCCCTAAGAATGTGTTCCTTCGAGTTGTTTGGCTCGATAAACCAAGCTTAGATGAGGATGAACTACCTTCAACAGATATAGTCATGGCAAAACCACTACATGGTTCTGATTTATATCATGCCCTCGGATTTGTAACAGAGTTTAGAGACAAATTTTTACCAAACGCCACACAAGAAATGAAGGATGAAACAACTACAAGAGTGAAGATTGTGGTACCTCCAAGGAGGTCTATATGTCCACCCTTAGAAGCGAAAAGACAAGATGTTTTCGTTGATGTTAAAAGGAGTTCTAGTAAGAACTTACCTTTAACAGGAAAGAAAATCTTGGTGGTTGAGGATGGTTCGGCGTTACCTGTGATATGCAAAAGAATGGTTTCTCAGCTTGGTGCAACCACTTACACATGTAGAGATGGTAAAGAAGCTCTAGATTATGTTTACAAAATCCTCAGTGATCGATGCGAATTAGGGCCATCCAGTCATCCACTCCTTCACCGCCATTTGATTACATTCTGATGGATTATAAGGTAACATGTGAATTCATATTCATTTCTTCTATTTGAAAACTATGTTTCTTAGATTGATTTTCTAATGGATTGAGAGGTCAGATCGCGGACACTTTTGGAGGATCCGAGAAACATAGGTTGAAAACAAACTATTAGAGCCTGCAGAACTCACCTAACATGTTAACTACACCAGTAAGATATTATATTGTCAGTGTATATAACGTTTATTTTTGTTGCAGATGCCATAGATGGATGGATTTGAAGCAAAAAAATGCATCAGGGAAGAAAAGGCACGATATGAAGTTCGGATTCCCATCATAGCTTTAACAGCACATATAGAAGAATCGGATTCCCATCATAGCTTTAACAGCACATATAGAAGAAGAGAAAGACAAGATTTTTCAAGCTGGAATGGATTATTACATACAAAAACCTTTGAATTTTTCTAAGCTTCTTGAAGCCATAGATTATACAGAGGATCCAAAGGTATAAGTCTTCATTTTTTCCGAGTCGTTATGAGATACATAAAGTAAAGTTTTCCTCCGGAAACTCCTGCAAGAGGGTCGCGAAAAATGACCCTCAGGTGTCTTATGTTGGTTTCTGATGTTATGAAGTGTGTTGTTTTTACTCATATGTAAACATTTTTGTAATATGTGATACATGAAATGCATACACAGAGATTTGACACTTTGAAATACATTGATATCAACTTTGATATGTTTTATTGTTGATGCATCATCTGACATTAGAATAATAGTAAAGTTAGACTCCTTATGACATAAAGGTTGTGAATTCGAGCTGTGAAATCAATTACTAATGTTTTTGTCTGGATGAATGCTTTTTTCTTTTATGTTAGTAGTCAAATTTTCACTCCAACTTTATGTTGAGTTTTTCAAGTAAAGGTACTCTTTCTTTCCTCTAAAAATTTCAACATTTTTCCAAGTCAAAGAATGGAAAATATTAATAATTTTTTAGAATACTAATTACTCCCTCCGTCCATTTTTACTTATTCACTATACTAAAAGTAGTTGTCTACTTTTACTTGTCAAGTTTAAAAAATCAAGATATAATTCATAGTTTAGTTCCTAGTTTAACCTTATTAAATATTAATTACTCCCTCGGTTCCCTTTTACTTCAGGTATACTAAAATACTTGTTTTAAAATAGTTGTCCGTTTAAAAACTCAAGAAATAATTGATTATTTTTTTTCAACTCTAACCTTTAGTATTTAAGTCACTCTAGAATGTGAAAAAATGACTATTGCATGTTTCCAAAAAATATATGTCAATTAATAAAATTATATTAGTCAAATGTGTAAATCTTATCCTACCAAGTAAAAAGAACGGAGGGAGTAACTATAGTTATTTCTCAATGTATTTCACAAAATATTGAATTTATTGTATTCAAAAGATGATATCTTTCATTAAATAAACAAAAAAAAAGATTATATAGTAAAATTGTCATTCTATTTATTGCTCCTTAAGAGATTTGAAAATAAATACTGGACAAGTAAAGATGAACGGAGGAAATAGCATATTTCAAAACATATAATACAACATTTTTCAAGTAAAACTCAATGTTTGCATTGAATAAATTAAACGATTTTTTAGCCTTTAGATAACAATTGTACTCTAGCTTGAATTTGTGACCTAATAACAAATATTTGAACAATAAACATGTAGATATTAAGTGAAATAGTCGATGTGTCCGGTTTGTTATTTTGGACATTAAACATGTAGGTATCAGGTGAAATAGTCGATGTGCATTGTCGTACTAGTCCAGATATACACTATCATTTGGGATATATATCATTTTATAAAACTTACACAATTCTTAATGCATAAATTTTAAAAATTTGATATAATTGTTCTTGTAATCAAAATGACATTCAACAAATATTTTTTAATATATTCTCCATTATCATTAATATAATACATGAGTCAATAAACAAAAGGGAAAATTGAACATGAGGATTAACAAGGAAAATAGAAAGAGTATGGATTTGAAATCCAAATATTCATTATCTTGGGAAAATTTACAAGAGCAAAGCAACCTACTAAAACTACATCTCTATTCCCCACACAGTAATAAGGGAGGGGAAAACTCAAATAGAGAGGTCAAGCCACATGAATATATAATAGAAAGCCCCCAAGGCTTTAGTCTAGGGGTAAGAGCGCAGTGCGTAATGTGTATATTGTCAGGTGCACGAATTTGAATCTGAGCCGCGGACAAAAGCCTAGTATGTAAGTGGACAATAATAGAGGAGCAAGACTATTATCCATCGAATTTCAAACCGTGCGCCACTAATCCTCGGGTATTTCAAGAAAGAAAAAAACTAGAAAAAAATTGCAAGCAAACATTTAATTCCTAGTTCTTTTATGCCAACCCTTGATTCCTAACTACAAATTTGTGAAAACTAAACCTATATGATCAACTTGATGTTCACTGTGGGGCATGAAGTTGTGTTAGGATCAAAAAGGAAAAGGAAAACTCAGGTACAAACGGTAAATTGCATGTCTCAATGTGCTAAATCCACACTTGCAGTGCCAATGCTTGCCTTGTAGACTACGCGCACGTTGCACACTTTAATTCCTTAATTATTTAAGCAGACTGTTTACCTTAAGCGAACCCTTTTAATATCTTTGACGCCTCCAGGTATAGAGGTAAGAGTAATATATACACCTGGCACATCTTGCTCAACCCATGCACTCTCATTAGGGGAATCACATTCTTTAGTTCTGCCCCCATTTTTTGTTGTTGCCTCTGGATTCCCTTGTCTATTGTGAATAGCAGTGCGATTACTGGCATTGTTTGATCCATTAGAAAGCAACTGGTTGTTAGATACACTTGACTCCAGTTCTTGAAAAGTATGTTGATTGAGAACTTGGCCAAACAATGCCAGTATCACTGGAGGTAATATTGGATTCCAACGAAGCTGATTTAGGAGATTTGATGTTGCGGCCAGGACCTACTGGCAGCCTTTCAGCCATTTCCTTCAGCTATTAAGAATAAAGACCACAGTACAGAATATCAGGACACGACGCTAAGAAAATCGAGAAATGAAGAGTTGTGGTTCAACTCTCCAACTCATTTATTTAACCAAAACCCCTACTTTTTCCTGTGTTGATAATAAAGAGAAGAACAAGTATGCACAACTTTAACACAACTTAAAAGTCTGATGGTAAAAATGAGTCTAACGTACCTGAGAAGTAAGTGACTTGATCACTTCTTTTGCTGCTTTACATTTGGCCGTCTCCTCCCCCACAATTGTCATTGCCTCCTTCAGCTGCTTACTAGTTCTTTCCAGTTCTACATCTTGAGGTTGAGCCTTGTGTGTAAGAGTTTCCACCTATAATAAAGATAGTGAATTGCTAAAAAAGAAAAAATATATATAGTAGCTTTGCAAGTCTGGGTAGGCTTGCATTTTTTACTGTAACCTATTACATTTCATATGAAGATAAAGCCACGCAACTTACACATAGACGAGCTATTCATTCCTCCTGGAGAAAACAAAAAGCAAAAGGGAAAGAAAGAAGCAGAAAAGAAGTTAAGAGGTATCTTTTTAATAAGGAGTTTTAGGATAAAATGGATGGATAATATTCCTATTTCAAATGACATGCCCGAGAAATTATCTAATATATTATGCAAGATATTGCACGCTCTTCAAATCCTCCAAATAGGGATAAGAAATATGTCTTGTCTTCATACAAATTAATAATTCTGGTTTTATAGTTAATTACGCATAGCTGAAAGATGCAACTCAACAATCCTTCACCGCTATTAGCATTATCGAAGACAGCTACTTGCCGAGTACACAGATCTTGAATATGCTATTCATTCTATCATAAGACAGTAAGAAGCTTCTATAATAGATTTATTTTCCCTCTTATGACGTAAAAGTTGCAGAATAGTGTCTATGGGTTGATACTAATTCGAAGAAGCATAGACCTAGTGTTGGACAAGGAACTACAGACACAGAGTAACTAACATTCTTTTTCCTAAATGAATAGGATACCAAATGCCTAATAATATAAAGAAGACAAATCTTGACAGTTAGCTAGGTTCTAGGGGTTCAGAAATAATGTCTGCTGTGCAAGTGCCAAGACTGATAACAGCTAATTCGAGAAACTGCAATGAAGGAGCCTCATGAATTGGTTGTCCAACTTTCAACAGCATGTTGGTGTCTGACAGGTGTCTAAAAGCCCAATAATACTTTTCTTAACCGTCTTGCATTTTGGACATCATATTAAAATAGTACACAAGCTTCTATCTTGGTTTTCCAACCACCGACTAGATAAATGCAGCTTATTATTTTTCACAAAACTAGAGACACTTTGGTACTTTTTATTTTTGACAGGAGAAATCAGCACCTCATTGCAAAGTTTGAGATCTATATCAGAAATAAGTATAAAAATTTAAAGAAACTGCATCAGAAGGAGATGGATGCATAGTAGATAAACAACCTACCTGTGCTCTTAATTTAGCAACCTCATGACTAAGACTTTCATTTGTCCTTTTAGCATCACCCACAACAATCCTTGGAGATGTAAGTCCACCCAGTGTTGGAGTTGGTGTAGTAGAACGAGGTGGAATGTGTCGTCTAGATGCTGGTGATGTTGCTCGAGAAATAATCCTTGAACCAGGAACTGAAGCAGAGAAGAACTTCTTGGATGAACCAAACACTTGATTAGAAGATTTGGAACTATTTAGAGCTCCCAATTGTGAGGTACTACTGGGAATAGGTGAAACACGACTGCTGTTGAATTCAAACTTTTTCTTCTGTTTGGAGGAGTGTGTTTGAAGGATTCCATCTTGTCAACAAAGTTAGTCAGACAAGGAAAAGGAAAAGAGGACAAACCTTGTCCAAATTGGAAAAGGCAAAAAGGACAAACCTTGTCCAAATAGATCTCTGCTTCTCCACCCTTCTACGCGATTTAGTTCTATTATAAATAGAACGTTTTGCTTTCATTATTTTATATATACACAGATCCACAAATCCCCACAAAAATCACAATCCAAAAGAGTAAGAACATAAAGAGAGTTATACACCAAGACAAATATTGTAGTCTTGAGTGTCCTCTTTAGTGAGTTATTCCTTTTACAAGTGTTTTCTCCTTGTAATTGAGAGTATTTTGCTTTCATTATTTTATATATACACAGATCCACAAATCCCCACAAAAATCACAATCCAAAAGAGTAAGAATATAAAGAGAGTTATACACCAAGACAAATATTATAGTCTTGAGTTTCCTCTTTAGTGAGTTATTCCTTTTACAAGTGTATTCTCCTTGTAATTCCCTAATTTGAAACCACATGACCAAGAAAAGCCACATACTTTAGCCAGAGTTCACATTTGCTGAATTTAGGGAACAACTGTCGGTCTCTGAGAGTCTGCAACACTATCCTCAGACGGTTAGCATGCTCTTCCTCATTTCTGAAGTATACCCGAATATCATCTATAAATACAATGACGAACATGTCTAGATACTATTTGAATACTCTATTCATTAGGTCCATAAAAACTACAGGGGCATTAGTTAGTGCAAAGGACATAATCATAAATTCATAGTGACCATACCGAGTTCTGAAGGCTGTTTTTGGTATGTGACATTCCCTGACCCTAAGCTGATGATACCCCGAACTGAAATCTACCTTGGAAAAACAACTGGCTCCCTGAAGCTGATCGAACAAGTCATCAATTCTGGGTAAGGGATACTTGTTCTTAACTGTAACCTTGTTCAATTGACGGTAGTCGATACACATTCTGAGAGTACCCTCTTTCTTCCTCATGAACAACACTGGAGCACCCCATGGGGAGATACTAGGCCTAATAAACCCCTATCAAAAAGGTCTTTTAGCTATTCCTTCAACTCCTTAAGAAGGAGGAATAAAAATGGACTGAGTGTCTTGAAGAAGGTCTATGCCGAAGTCTATTCCCCACTCGGGAGGGACTCTAGGAAGATATTCAGGAAACACGTCAGGGAATTTGCTGAAAACTGGAACTGACTGAATAATTGGGGTTTCGGAGCTACAATCTTTGACCCAAACTAGGTGATAGAGGCATCCTTTAGAAATGAGCTTCCTTGCCTTAAGGTAGAAAATAAACCGATCCTTAGGCGCTGAAACACTATTCATCCATTCTAAGACTGACTCATTGGGAAACTGAAACTTAACGACTCCAGTTCTACAGTAGACTGAGGCATAACTGGAATGTAATCAATCCATGCCAAGAATAAAGTCAAAATTGACCATGCCTAGCTCTACTAGATCAGCTAAAATGACTTTATTCAACACCGAGATGGGCAGTTTCTATATACCCAGCTGGTTCTAACTGACTCACCAATTGGGATAGAGACTGAGAATGGTTATGAAAGAACTTCTGGACTGATTTCAAACTGAACAACAACATAAGGAGTCACGAACTATAGTGTGGCTCATGAATCCAGTAGGGCATATACATCTAGGTGAAAAAGACGTAACATACCCATGACCACATCAGGTGAACTCTCCTGCTCCCAATGAGAGGATAAAACATCAAACCAGTTTTGGCGTTGACCGCCATCCGTACTTGAAGTGTTAACCTACTGAGCTAGATAGCCTGCTGGGGCTGCTGAAGTAGACTGAGCTCTCCCCCGACCTGTTGAAGGACACTCCTTTAACCTGTGACTCTACCGCCCACATCCAAAGCAACCCTCCTTGCCCATGCGGCATTCCCCTGGATGGTTTTTGCCACACTTAGGACAAGCTGGGTAATGATTGCTGGCACTATAATTCTGGGACTAAGAGCCAGATGCTCTACCCTTCTGATCCTTGTGGGATCAGAAAGTACAGGCGTTGGCTGATGTGGGTGCTGGAGTCTTCTGTTGTTGCTGCTGTGGGCGACTACTACTGCCGAACCTCTAGTGGCTATAATCCGACTGACTTGTTCTGGCCCGCTTGTTCTCCCGCTCCACATCCTTCAGCTTTTCTACCTCAATCTGCTGGGCATAAATGATGAGGCTAGAGAGGTCAATGTCCTTGATGAGCATCGCAATTTTGCACTCCCTAAGTACTAAGTTTGACATTCCATTGATGAATTTGAGCATGCGATCCCTTGGCTCAGCTACCATCTCCGGAGCATATCTTGACAATCGAGTGAACTCCAACGCATACTCCTCCACGGTTTTGTTACCCTGACATAAATTCATGAACTCCGCGACCTTGGCCTCCCTCAATTCCCGAGGAAAGAATCTGTCTAGAAATGCAGTTGTGAACTCATCCCACTCTACCGACCCTGCTGCTGCTGGCCTCCCTTCCTTCCATTGGTTGTACCAAATCTGAGCCACCCCTTTCAACTGGTAGGAAGCTAGATCGACACTCTCCACAGAAGTAACACCCATAATTCGGGTGATCTTCCGAACCTCATCCACAAACTCTTGCAGGTCCTCTTCCACCTTGGATCCATGAAAAGCTGGAGGGTTCATTCGAGTGAAGTCCCGAATCCTAGCAGCTACTGCAGACCCGTTTGTATTCATTGGAACCACCTGCTGGTTCACCTAGTTGGTCACTGTTTGAGCCAGCAACTGAATTGCCGCTCGATTCTGCTGAGGACACTTGGTCATCCGGAGGAGCTGCTAGAGCTGGTGGGGAAGGTCAGTTGGCATTGCCAGCCCTCCTTCCATTTCCTCATTTTGGAGGCATATTTTTCAGCGAAATGAATAAAACATGAGTTAAGAGGATATTTTGGTATTTAACTTCAACGCGCGATAAGGAGTATGAACAAAAGGGAGTTTTCCTAATAATGTCTCGTAGCCTCCCCGTCATAAATGTGGCACGCTTCATACCTATTAAAAGGACTCTATTTGACGCGACTTTCAAACATCCTAGGATACTCTAAACCTAGGGCTCTGATATTAAATTTGTCATGACTAGAGTCTACACCCTAGACGAGACACGACACTCGATGCCACAAGTGACTCCAAGATAACCCATGGTCTATCATTGGTAAATTGAGTAAACATAAGAAGAAGCTTTAAAAAAATATTTATGTAATCAATATTGCCGAAAGAGTAAGCATAACTGAAAACAATACAAAACAGCTGTGTCTGAAAGCCACTACTAACTAATGAGTTGTTGGGACAAGCCCCCAGCTAATTCTAAAGTCTAAATGAATAAAAAACTAGCTGAATAAATAACCATTGTCCTTGAAAGATGAGGACTCACCAAAAGACACTGCTGCTGATATCGATAGAGGAAAATTACTAACGATGCTGAGACTGAGAACCTGCGCCTGTATCATAATACGAAACAACATAGAAAGTATGCGTCAGTACTTTGAATGTACTGAGTAAGTGAGATATACAAAAGCATGGAAAATAAACAACTGAACTAAGATAACATGAAATGACCAACTGATACTAATAGTGATAAAATTGAGCTATAACTGATATGGTCAATAATGACCCAGACTAATGGTCATAAACATGTCCTGGATTTGAGTGACTGAACTGAGCTAAACTGAACTGAACTGAACTGTTACTGAGCTGAGCTGATACTGATCTAAATTGAGACTGAACTTAACTAACAACTGGGAGAGTCCATAACCGACATAACCACGTGAGCTAAACGTGGAGTCCGATGTGTACACTCCATTGGAGAAAGTCCACTATACCTTGTCAAGGTATAGTGGCTGAGCTGGATGATCACAAATCTGGGGCCCGTTGTGCCAATAACCTATGGTGGCAATGTAGTTCTGAAAACCTGGGTGCGCTGGAACCCCAATCAGCTCGGTCCTAAGTCTACTCCCACTGGATAGTCCTAAATTGACTATTAAGCTGATAGCTCAAAGCTAGGGTCCTGGACTAAGTCGGGAATACTTATCTGGAAGTACCCTGAGAGTCTATCGGACCGGATAACTGTAAACTGGTGTTCTAAGACTGGCCAAAGCTGTTTATCTGGAAGCGTCGTAACGAGTCGTCCTGTAACCTGGTGCACATTTTTCTATATTCTCTGTTTCAGCCGCCGGTCTAGTCTAGGAACTTTGTGGGGTGTTACAATTCCTCACATGCGAGACACACAATTTTACATTCCCGCCTCTTTATTCTTAGGGTTAATTTACAACTACATGGAGCACATCAATAACATGCACAATATGTTTAGTTATCACAAAATTGGGCAAGCCATAGCCTACCCGAGCGCCAGCTCCTGTCAAGTCATTTCCCAATGGCATCTTCACCTCGATTTCTGGTTTCTTGCAAAGTCTCCTAGCTATGGAGGATAATTTTCTCCCCTTTAGCTCAGTCTATTATCTATTTGGGCGTTTTTATTCAACCCTTGTAAGGACTAGGTTTTATAATCCAAATTAGGACAGGATTTCGCACTTTCTACTTTGCGTTCGTCCGCTGCAGCGTGATCCTTGCCGCGATCGAACGCCTGGCCCACCTGTTTTCATTAGTTTTCATAAAAATAAATAAAAAATTGACGAACATACGTCAATTTCTTTTAAATAATATTTTTTTAGAGTTTCTGCGCATTTTTCGGGATCGATGAACATACTTTGATTTTGTTTGACAGTTTTCTTTTTAAAAAATAATCATCGACAACCCGAAGAAGTCTGTTGAATTTTAGTATTTTTTTAGTAGTGTAATTAATAATAAATTGGAGTTTCTTTTTACCCATATAAGATGAGTTTTTAACTCGTATTGAAGCGAGTTAAAAATTAGAAAGTAGGGTATTTGAGTTAAAGCAAGATGAGTTGGATTATATGAAAAAATACGTTGCATTATTTAATTGAATATTTTGTACATTTTAAAAAGTATTATTCAATAAGCATTGAATAGTTTACACCGAATAATATTCAGTATTTACTGTCACGCCCCGCCTTGGGAGGCATGACTAGCACCTAGTGCCCTACTAGGATCTGAACTGCTGAGTTAACTGAGCCAAAGCACCTCTGGTGCAGGGCTGACTCTAACTCTAGAATCAAGAAAACAACGGGCTATATAACGACTGTAAATACAACCCCCGGCCAACAAGGCCTATAGCCACCTGTGCAAGTAAACAGCTAACCAGAGATAAATGAAAATAGGGAGTCCTATGCGGGCCGACAAGGCCACCATGATATCTAGTTATAGCTGAAAAGCGAAATCAGGTACTAAACTGAACTATGACCGACAAGGTCATCAATCAACAGCTAAACTAGGCCCCACACGGCCAACACACATAATCTAAAGCACATATGGCCTCACACGACCAATTTCAACTAACCATAGGGAAATAATACAATCTGCAAGCCTCTAGGAGTAATAAGATGGTCGGGACAGGGCCCTGGCCTACCCATACTGTACAACAAAAGGAAGTAAACCTCTATTACTCAAGCTCCGAAAGATAGGAGCTGAAGGCCCTGTACAGCTGACTGGAACTAGGAGGGATCCGCTCCTCGTCTGTGTGTACCTGCAGGCAAGTAATGCAGCGCCCTAAAAGAGGGCGTCAGTACCACGATTATAATTGAAAAGAAGACTCACAAGATGTTTTTCAAAACAGAAGAGTTTTTTATTTTCATTTTTTTTCTCAAGCAGTTGTAATTTTAAATTTTCTGGATTCCCTGTATTATTATTATTCAGATAAGAATCCTCATAATCATAAATTGGACTATTACTAGTATTAATATTGTTATAGCCTATATATGTAAGGTGAGAGTGGAATTTATCCTTTATTTTGTCCTTTCCATTCACTCGGATTTCTTCCGTTTCATCGATTTTTTCCGGATCCCACCCTTCTTCTGAATTACTGAGTATGTAAAGCAATAACTGTAAATGACTGAAAGTAAGAAATAAAGCTGACCATAGTTGAAGTAAAGGAAACGGACTGAGACTGACTGAAATAATGGAATCAGAGCTAAACATAACTTTAATGAGAAGAGTAGGGGTCATACCTGACAACGAGGCGTCCTACTGTCTAACTATCTGTAACTAAAGCAATGTACATAAACCTTACCTGGCCCCTATAAGCCGAAAGGTACAATCAACACAGAATAACCCACCTGGGCCCATTAGCCCTAGTGAGTACATCTCAATCTATATACCCCTATCCAGGTCATACTGCGTCAACTACTAGCTATAAGCATTCTACTGATCCCCTGGGTATGCAACTTGGCCCATTGTGCCCCTGACTATAGTTGTGCCTGAGTCCGGAGGACTCCTGAAATCTACACCCCGGGCGCAAACGCTCGGCGGGGGTATGTATAGGCCAACCACGGCAAAATATGAGGAGCTGGCTCCCCATCTTCGTTCCTTACGGACGGCATGCCACTCCGTAGAGCGACGTATCCTCTCCCTCTGGCGGACGAGTCGACACAGCTATTAACCTTGAGGCGGTCACGGAAGCTATACAGGTAATCCAGCCCAAAACAATACAAAATACAGGTCTCAACTGATAACAACAACTATACATGATAACATACTGAACATGATAAAATATTTATGAAATACTTTACTGAGGTTCATATTGGATTACTATACTGAAGAAACTAACTTGCCGAGAGAGACTGCCTTAACATACCTCGTTCGCTATCTACCGATTAACTGGCGAGGTTCGGCTGGTATTCAGTTGTTCTTCCCAACTGTAATCACATTAACGGAAGAATAGAGCTAACTTCATTACTATATTGGAAGAAAACAATAACTTATGTGTATATATACTGACTATTCTTCAACTTATTGAAAGACGATCGAAAACTCATAATTTCTTGGGAATCTAGAAGGGAGAAATACTTACTTTAAGCCTGAGATCGTATTGGCACCAGTTTGGAGCAATTCCAACAACTTTGGCTCGGCGGGACGCCGATTCTCCGGGCGAATTTCACGAAACTAACTCCGTAGAAATACTCCCTGCAGCCTTATACTTCGATACCCGAAGTTAATTTGAATTTGGACAGCGTTTGGGCGGCGTAATCGGATGAAAATTATATATTCTCTTCGTCCTCCCTCTGTTCTGATTGTTAAGTATAGGGAAAATGATATAAATCTAAGGGAGAGGCCTATATATACGTGAAGCCGGATGCAAGGCAACGTGGCACGTTGGCCAACGCGCCGTTTTGGCTCCGTGCCACGTTGGCTAACGCGTAGGTCAGGGCTCCTGCCACTTTGCCCCTCTGGCAGCTTGACTCGGCCTCTTCTCGCGAAATCCCAACTTGGCACTCGTTCGGCCTTTCCCCAGGCCCTTTCCTCGCACGTATGACACTCTAAAACTCTTAGCCAATATGCGAATAGGCCAACTAAATACTAGAAACTTACGGGGTGTAACATTTACACTTAATTTTTTATTTATTTTTACGAAAAACTAACGAACGTCCGTTGATTTTTAAAATATAAACTTATAATTGAAGGGTATAAATAAAAATAATAAAAACATAAATATTAGTACTTTGTGTTTAAATGAAACATAAAAAATAGAGTTGGAGGGTTAAAATGGAACAAGACTCAGTTAAGGTGTCAAAATGAAAAGTGGAGCCAAGTTTAAGGGGCTGTGTATGTATTTGGCCTTAAAAATATAAAAGTTATCTCCACCGTGAGTTAATTTCTTTATTTAATTAGTGAATTCCCAATCACGCCATTTTTCCATTTCTTTTCTTGGCATATTTTAATTTATTACGTTGGACCAAAAAAAAGTATAATCTTCTTTTAAAAAGAATAAATTATTGTATTATGGAAACAACATAAAGAAAAATCTCCTCTGAAGGAAAAACGATAAATAACTAGCCATTTTATTGTAACCGTTTTTAAACATCTTACCTTTTTTAGAACTCATTTCTTGTATATATATATGTGATAAGTCCATAGACTTGGGAAAATAACTTTCATTCGAGTAAACAAGTAGAGGTAACTTGAACTTTCCTCTATGAAAATTTCAATTTATTATTATTAATTTCGAATTTAATCATTCAGAAAAAATTATACATACATGATCAAGAAATGAATCAAAGTTCATTCAAAGTGATGCCAAGGCCTGTTTGTTTTTGCTTGGCTCTGGTAAATTTTTTTAATATAAATTTTGCTGTTTAGTTATAAAATTTATTCATCGATTAGTGTTGTGATTGAATATTTTTTATGTATCCAATGCAGTCGTTGATAATATTGTTGGTACCTGCTGTGTTGATACCTTTTTGGGTCAATAAAATCAAAAGAATTGAAGGTGAAATTAAGGTACTGCCTTACATCTATTAATTTATTATTTTTTCATATTGTCAATACGTAGAATTTAAACTGGTATCAAATTCACATACACATATATATGTACTCTTGTGTGTTGTTTATTAAAAGAAGGATCAATGGTTCTTTAACTAGATAAATTGTTGCATAAGAAAAATCTTTAGATATTACATAGATGAATTAACCTCATATATGCACTAGTTAACACAAGTTAAATACATTATTATCCTCATTCGTGTGGGTTCCACACACCTCGATTGGGTTTACTTTAATTGACATGGACATTGGAAGATTTTCATAGCTGATTCCGACTAGTTTGTGATTGAGACATAATTGTTTAGTGTTTTTTTGATAATAATTTCCTTTCTTATTTACACCAATTTATTGGAATTTAATTGAGCTAATGACAATGAAATTTCTGAAATTCTTGGTTCCTGTAATTGTAAAAGTACATTTTTATTAGGGTAATAAAGAAAATAGTATGGACCATATAAAGAATTATGTTATGTTATCATCGTATTTTAACCTGTATAGCGCGCAGTACCTTGTCTTATTATTATTGTTGTTGTTGTTATCTAGAGTTATCTCAATTCGAAGAACTCGAGAATGAACTAGTGTGGCAGTAATCATTGGTGTCGTTAGTGTACTCGTTATTCAAGAATCTATAGAATCAATTGTTAGCAAGATGATCTATTCCCAATTTTATTAGAAGATTACTTGTAATTATCTTTTAAGTGACACGATAACATAAAAAATTCTTTTATACTATCACTGTATAATAATACTAAGGACTCTTTTAGTCCATATTGGTTTAGTGAGTAAACTATTTTTAGTGACAAAAGAAGGAAAGATCTTCTTCTTTGTACCTCGATTATCGTATTGTTTTATTGTAGTTTCTGTTATGTTATTATCTGTTGTTTTGTTATTATCTGTTGTTTCTTGTACTTCTGTTACTTCTTTGCTGGACTGCTTTGTATTTGTTTTTCTTTGAGCCGAAGGTTTATCGGAAATAGCCTCTCTACCTTTGAAGTAGACGTAAGTTCGGCGTGCACTTTACCCTTACCAAACCCCACTGGTAGAACTACACTGAGTATTTTTTTTGTCGTCGTCGTTGTTGTTGTGAGTGTATAACCAATGTATGGTCTAATTTTCAGGTGTATGCATCAGGCAATGTACAAGATGTTCTACAAAGTCATTATCACAAGAACATCAAATTTGGATTCATGTTAATCATCTTAATGATGGTTGGTTTGGCTATTTCAATAGGAACTTTTGTTATGCTAACAATTAGAGCAGGAATAAGAGAAATGCACTTATTTTCTGCACTTATAAAGCAAATGGAAGCAACTCAACAACAAGAGAGGACGAATATCAACAAAAACATTGCATTTGTTCTTGCAAATCATGATCTTAGAGCTTCTCTTGCTTCAATCACTGGATTAATTGAGCTCTGTCGTGCCCAGGCTTCACCTAACTCTGAATTGGTGAACTATTTGAATCTCATGGGATCTTGCACAAACGATCTTTTAGGTCAGTGGTTTTATCTTAATCGGATTTAACTTATTTACTCTGGTTACTATATGTTGTTTCTTTTACTGTGATTATTCTATTATTTTGCTTTAGTTATTGTTCAACATGTTTTGTTATGCTTTCACAATGGTTACCTCTTTTTCTGGATTACGTTGATTTGTTTTTTCTTGAGCAAAAGTTATATCAAAAACAAGTTCTCTATTTCTGAGATAGGGATAAGGTCTGCATCAATGCATTATATAACATGTTATGTCGTAGCAGGCAAATCTATATGAATTTCTATGTTGTTAAACCCACTTTTATTGGACCTGTCATATGATATATTGTAGATATGATCTTTTAGATTAGTGTTTTAGTTAACTCTTTGATATCGATCGAAGTTAACTTATATACACTAACAATTCTTATAGTAGCAATGTTTTTAACATGCTATGTCATACCAGGTAATCTGTTTTGTTTAAACATTTGCTGATAGGGCAGTTAAATTGCCATAGATATATGTATTGAGATATGCATGTAAAGGCGGATTCAGGATTTAAGATTAGTTTGCTCAGTTAGATATCGTTTATCTTGTGTGCGCTCACGCCTTTCTACCATGCATGTCAAGGTCAGTTCATAAATAAAGTGTGTATGTAATATCAAAGTTATGATTCTTTTGTTTTTTTGGTTTCTTCAGCCTTGTTGAGTTCGATTCTTGACCAAAGCAAGTTAGAAAAAGGCAAGAAGCAGCTTAAAGAAGAAGAATTCAACATGGAAGAGCTACTAGCACATGTTGTCAATATCTATTACCCGAATGGAGTAATGAAGAACGTGGACGTCTTACTAGATCCTTGTAATGGTTCCATCGCAAGATTATCTCGTGTGAAAGGCGATTGGGGAGAACTAAGACGGATACTAAGTAACTTGTTGCATAATGCAGTTAAATTTACCTTAGAGGGACATGTTACTCTTCGTGCTCGGGTTCGAAAACCATGTTTTGATATAAGTTGCAATCTTGCTCTGAATACAACTAATTCTAGTACTGGTTGTCTGACATACTTATTTTTACAGAACAATGAATCTTCTGCAGAAGTGAAAGTACTGAGCAAAGTTCAGCAAGATCCCAATTGCATGGAATTCGTATTCAAGGTGGATGATATAGGGAAAGGAATTCCTAAGGATAAACACAAATCAGTTTTTGAGAATTATGTTCAAGTGAATGATCAGACAGCTTCTGCTCATGAATTACAAGCAGGCATCGGCTTAGGCCTCAGGATTACTCAGTTGTTGGTATGTGTAATGTTTTACTATATATGTACATTATCGAATTCAGATATTTGAGTCGCTATTTGTATATGTGACAGTTACAAATACACATACACAATACGCCTAAGCTAGATACTTGATTGATAAAATAGAATAAACTTACAGAAGTACTAAAGGTTGAAGAATTTTCCTGTTGTATCAGGTTTCTTGTATGTATTGTAGTCTCATTTTGGTACTAATATGATCGTGTTATTATAGAAACATCATGAACATATAATAGCGTTGAATTAATGTGTGAACTAAATAAGATAGACATTTAAGAGTACACTATGAAACAATACAAGAATTATTTGTTCAGCTATATTTTAAGCAACTTTCTACTGAAGAATTTGTATGCATTTCAAAATTTTGCTTTCATACAGATCTTATTAAATTTCTTAATTCATATTTCATGCTAATTCCTTATTTACGTTCATTTTTTCAGGTTCGTTTAATGGGAGGTGAAATAGGTATCGTCGGTAAGCAAATAGGTGAAAAGTGCACTTGCTTCAGATTCAACATCTTCCTCATAGCATGTGATCAGTCTCAGGCTGAAGAACATTATGCAGTTAGTTTTAATTATGGAAGAGATGATGATTTGGAGTCCCAGTTGGGAGGAAGTAGTGGCAGTATTACCAGCCACCAGAAATCCAGTGTCATTCTCTTTATGAAGGAGGAAGAGAGAAGTCGAGCACTTCAAAGATTTATGGTGAGTGTAGGCTTAAAGGTACACATTGTGAATCAAAACGAGCAGTTTTATCATACGCTCAAGAAGGTGAAAAAGAATATAATCAACTTTGCATCATACAACTCCTTCTCCGCCTCCTCGTTCTCAAGAATATCAAAGGAAATGGGCCTCAGTGCTCTAGACGAAAAAGATATCTATGATCCTAATGATATCTTGTCATCTCAGAGGAGAGACAAAGGATTTGGTTCAAAGAGAGCACTTGTAAGATCCATCTTGATCATAATTGACACAAGTGTTGGACTAACTCGAGAAATTAAACGTGCTATGGCTGGTTTCCGAGAGGACTTCCCTAAGAATGTGTTCCTTCGAGTTGTTTGGCTCGATAAACCAGGCTTAGATGAGGATGAGCTACCTTCAACAGATATAGTCATCGCAAAACCACTACATGGTTCTAATTTATATCGTGCCCTCGGATTTGTAACAGAGTTTAGAGACAAATTTTTACCAAACGCCACACAAGAAACGAAGGATGAAACAACTACAAGAGTGAAGATTGAGGAACCTCCAAGGAGGTCTATATGTCCACCCTTAGAAGCGAAACGACAGGATGTTTTCGTTGATGTTAAAAGGAGTTCTAGTAAGAAATTACCTTTAACAGGAAAGAAAATCTTGGTGGTTGAGGATGGTTCGGCGTTACCTGTGATATGCAAAAGAATGGTTTCTCAGCTTGGTGCAACCACTTACACATGTAGAGATGGTAAAGAAGCTCTAGATTATGTTTACAAAATCCTTAGTGATCGATGCGAATTAGGGCCATCCAGTCATCCACTCCTTCATCGCCATTTGATTACATTCTGATGGATTATAAGGTAACATGTGAATTCATATTCATTTCTTCTATTTGAAAACTATGTTTCTTAGATTGATTTTCTAATGGATTGAGAGGTCAGATCACGGACACTTTTGGAGGATCCGAGAAACATAGGTTGAAAACAAACTATTAGAGCCTGCAGAACTCACCTAACATGTTACCTACACCAGCAAGATATTATATTGTCAGTGTATATAACGTTTATTTTTGTTGCAGATGCCATAGATGGATGGATTTGAAGCAACAAAATGCATCAGGGAAGAAGAGGCACGATATGAAGTTCGGATTCCCATCATAGATTTAACAGCACATACAGAAGAATCGGATTCCCATCGTAGCTTTAACAGCACATATAGAAGAAGAGAAAGACAAGATTTTTCAAGCTGGAATGGATTATTACATACAAAAACCTTTGAATTTTTCTAAGCTTCTTGAAGCCATAGATTATACAGAGGATCCAAAGGTTTAAGTCTTTATTTTTTCCGAGTCGTTATGAGATACATAAAGTAAAGTTTTCCTCCGGAAACCCTTGCAAGAAGGTCGCGAAAAATGACCCTCAGGTGTCTTATGTTGGTTTCTGATGTTATGAAGTGTGTTGTTTTTACTCATATGTAAATATTTTTGTAATATGTGATACATGAAATTCATACACAGAGATTTGACACTTTGAAATACATTGATATCAACTTTGATATGTTTTATTGTTAATGCATCATCTGACATTAGAATAATAGTAAAGTTAGACTCCTTATGACATAAAGGTTGTGAATTCGAGCTGTGAAATCAATTACTAATGTTTTTGTCTGGATGAATGCTTTTTTCTTTTATGTTAGTAGTCAAATTTTCACTCCAACTTTATGTTGAGTTTTTCAAGTAAAGGTACTCTTTCTTTCCTCTAAAAAATTCAACATTTTTCCAAGTCAAAGAATGGAAAATATTAATAATTTTTTAGAATACTAATTACTCCCTCCGTCCATTTTTACTTATTCACTATACTAAAAGTAGTTGTCTACTTTTACTTGTCAAGTTTAAAAAATCAAGATATAATTCATAGTTTAGTTCCTAGTTTAACCTTATTAAATATTAATTACTCCCTCGGTTCCCTTTTACTTCAGGTATACTAAAATACTTGTTTTAAAATAGTTGTCCGTTTAAAAACTCAAGAAATAATTGATTATTTTTTTTCAACTCTAACCTTTAGTATTTAAGTCACTCTAGAATGTGAAAAAATGACTATTGCATGTTTCCAAAAAATATATGTCAATTAATAAAATTATATTAGTCAAATGTGTAAATCTTATCCTACCAAGTAAAAAGAACGGAGGGAGTAACTATAGTTATTTCTCAATGTATTTCACAAAATATTGAATTTATTGTATTCAAAAGATGATATCTTTAATTAAATAAACAAAAAAAAAAGATTATATAGTAAAATTGTCATTCTATTTATTGCTCCTTAAGAGATTTGAAAATAAATACTGGACAAGTAAAGATGAACGGAGGAAATAGCATATTTCAAAACATATAATACAACATTTTTCAAGTAAAACTCAATGTTTGCATTGAATAAATTAAACGATTTTTTAGCCTTCAGATAACAATTGTACTCTAGCTTGAATTTGTGACCTAATAACAAATATTTGGACAATAAACATGTAGATATTAAGTGAAATAGTCGATGTGTCCGGTTTGTTATTTTGGACATTAAACATGTAGGTATCAGGTGAAATAGTCGATGTGCATTGTCGTACTAGTCCAGATATACACTATCATTTGGTACATATATCATTTTATAAAACTTACACAATTCTTAATGCATAAATTTTAAAAATTTGATATAATTGTTCTTGTAATCAAAATGACATTTCAACAAATATTTTTTAATATATTCTCCATTATCATTAATATAATACATGAGTCAATAAACAAAAGGGAAATTTGAACATGAGGATTAACAAGGAAAATAGAAAGAGTATGGATTTGAAATCCAAATATTCATTATCTTGGGAAAATTTACAAGAGCAAAGCAACCTACTAAAACTACATCTCTATTCCCCACACAGTAATAAGGGAGGGGAAAACTCAAATAGAGAGGTCAAGCCACATGAATATATAATAGAAAGCCCCCAAGGCTTTGGTCTAGGGGTAAGAGCGCAGTGCGTAATGTGTATATTGTCAGGTGCACGAATTTGAATCTGAGCCGTGGACAAAAGCCTAGTATGTAAGTGGACAATAATAGAGGAGCAAGACTATTATCCATCGAATTTCAAACCGTGCGCCACTAATCCTCGGGTATTTCAAGAAAGAAAAAAACTAGAAAAAAATTGCAAGCAAACATTTAATTCCTAGTTCTTTTATGCCAACCCCTGATTCCTAACTACAAATTTGTGAAAACTAAACCTATATGATCAACTTGATGTTCAATGTGGGGCATGAAGTTGTGTTAGGATCAAAAAGGAAAAGGAAAACTCAGGTACAAACGGTAAATTGCATGTCTCAATGTTCTAAATCCACACTTGCAGTGCCAATGCTTGCCTTGTAGACTACGCGCACGTTGTACAGCTCATAAACTCTTCCGTCGGTTCTCTACCCACCATTTTTCTGCTTGTTTCTCGCTAAACCTTGCGATTTTGCTCTTGATTCCCCCATCTTTTATTTCTATCAATCCAACCTTGGTTATCCCGATTTCTCCAACCTTGATTCTCATACCGTGGACGCCAAGGGCCTTGGTTGGCACACCTTAATATCCAGGGAGAGAATTTCTGATCTGGAGCTTTGAATTTTTGAAATTCAAAAAAATTGAACTTTGACATACATTGGCCTTGATTCCATTCAAAAACAATGATTATATGATTCCAGTGTATAGTGAAGTTTTCACAATCTTGACAAGTAAAAAGAGGTCTATAGCACAAACAGCATATAAGCATAAATTTAATTCGCGACTCCGGGATAACTGCAGATGTAAAAGCAATGAAGAGGATCTTGTTCACATGCTCGAATGTGTTTTCCTTTAATGTACACATAGAAGACAAAGAGAAGTTGGTAGTGATAGTCAGCAGCCAGAAAGAATAATACAGGTAATCATTTCTAGAAGAATAATGCAGAAAGACAGAAAGTTGCACACTTTAATTCCTTAATTATTTAAGAACCCTGTTTACCTTAAGCGAACCCTTTTAAGATCTTTGACGCCTCCAGGTATAGAGGTAAGAGTAATATATACACCTGGCACATCTTGCTCAATCCATGCACTCTCATTAGGGGAATCACATTCTTTAGTTCTGCCCCCATTTTTTGTTGTTGCCTCTGGATTCCCTTGTCTATTGTGAACAGCAGTGTGATTACTGGAATTGTTTGATCCATTAGAAAGCAACTGGTTGTTAGATACACTTGACTCCAGTTCTTGAAAAGTATGTTGATTGAGAACTTGGCCAAACAATGCCAGTATCACTGGATGTAATATTGGATTCCAAGGAAGCTGATTTAGGAGATTTGATGTTGCGGCCAGGACCTACTGGCAGCCTTTCAGCCATTTCTTTCAGCTATTAAGAATAAAGACCACAGTACAGAATATCAGGACACGACGCTAAGAAAATCGAGAAATGAAGAGTTGTGGTTCAACTCTCCAACTCATTTATTTAACCAAAACCCCTACTTTTTCCTGTGCTGATAATAAAGAGAAGAACAAGTATGCAAAACTTTAACACAACTTAAAAGTCTGATGGTAAAAATGAGTCTAACGTACCTGAGAAGTAAGTGACTTGATCACTTCTTTTGCTGCTTTACATTTGGCCGTCTCCTCCCCCACAATTGTCATTGCCTCCTTCAGCTGCTTACTAGTTCTTTCCAGTTCTACATCTTGAGGTTGAGCCTTGTGTGTAAGAGTTTCCACCTATAATAAAGATAGTGAATTGCTAAAAAAAGAAAAAATATATATAGTAGCTTTGCAAGTCTGGGTAGGCTTGCATTTTTTACTGTAACCTATCACATTTCATATGAAGATAAAGCCACGCAACTTACACATAGACGAGCTATTCATTCCTCCTGGAGAAAACAAAAAGCAAAAGGGAAAGAAAGAAGCAGAAAAGAAGTTAAGAGGTATCTTTTTAATAAGGAGTTTTAGGATAAAATGGATGGATAATATTCCTATTTCAAATGACATGCCCGAGAAATTATCTAATATCTTATGCAAGATATTGCACGCTCTTCAAATCCTCCAAATAGGGATAATAAATATGTCTTGTCTTCATACAAATTAATAATTCTGGTTTTATAATTAATTACGCATAGCTGAAAGATGCAACTCAACAATCCTTCACCGCTATTAGATTATCGAAGACAGCTACTTGCCGAGTACACAGATCTTGAATATGCTATTCATTCTATCATAAGACAGTAAGAAGCTTCTATAATAGATTTATTTTCCCTCGTATGACGTAAAAGTTGCAGAATAGTGTCTATGGGTTGATACTAATTCGAAGAAGCATAGACCTAGTGTTGGACAAGGAACTACAGACACAGAGTAACTAACATTCTTTTTCCTAAATGAATAGGATACCAAATGCCTAATAATATATAGAAGACAAATCTTGACAGTTAGCTAGGTTCTAGGGGTTCAGAAATAATGTCTGCTGTGCAAGTGGCAAGACTGATAACAGCTAATTCGAGAAACTGTAATGGAGGAGCCTCATGAATTGGCTGTCCAACTTTCAATAGCATGTTGGTGTCTGACAGGTGTCTAAAAGCCCAATAATACTTTTCTTAACCGTCTTGCATTTTGGACATCACATTAAAATAGTACACAAGCTTCTATCTTGGTTTTCCAACCACCGACTAGATAAATGCAGCTTATTATTTTTCACAAAACTAGAGACACTTTGGTACTTTTTATTTTTGACAGGAAAAATCAGCACCTCATTGCAAAGTTTGAGATCTATATCAGAAATAAGTATAAAAATTTAAAGAAACTGCATCAGAAGGAGATGGATGCATAGTAGATAAACAACCTACCTGTGCTCTTAATTTAGCAACCTCATGACTAAGACTTTCATTTGTCCTTTTAGCATCACCCACAACAATCCTTGGAGATGTAAGTCCACCCAGTGTTGGAGTTGGTGTAGTAGAACGAGGTGGAATGTGTCGTCTAGATGCTGGTGATGTTGCTCAAGAAACAATCCTTGAACCAGGAACTGAAGCAGAGAAGAACTTCTTGGATGAAGCAAACACTTGATTAGAAGATTTGGAACTATTTAGAGCTCCCAATTGTGAGGTACTACTGGGAATAGGTGAAACACGACTGCTGTTGAATTCAAACTTTTTCTTCTGTTTGGAGGAGTGTGTTCGAAGGATTCCATCTTGTCAACAAAGTTAGTCAGACAAGGAAAAGGAAAAGAGGACAAACCTTGTCCAAATTGGAAAAGGCAAAAAGGACAAACCTTGTCCAAATAGATCTCTGCTTCTCCACCCTTCTACGCGGTTTAGTTCTATTATAAATAGAACGTTTTGCTTTCATTATTTTATATATACACAAATCCACAAATCCCCACAAAAATTACAATCCAAAAGAGTAAGAACATAAAGAGAGTTATACACCAAGACAAATATTGTAGTCTTGAGTGTCCTCTTTAGTGAGTTATTCCTTTTACAAGTGTTTTCTCCTTGTAATTGAGAGTATTTTGCTTTCATTATTTTATATATACACAGATCCACAAATCCCCACAAAAATCACAATCCAAAAGAGTAAGAACATAAAGAGAGTTATACACCAAGACAAATATTATAGTCTTGAGTTTCCTCTTTAGTGAGTTATTCCTTTTACAAGTGTATTCTCCTTGTAATTCCCTAATTTGAAACCACATGACCAAGAAAAGCCACATACTTTAGCCAGAGTTCACATTTGCTGAATTTAGGGAACAACTGTCGGTCTCTGAGAGTCTGCAACACTATCCTCAGACGGTTAGCATGCTCTTCCTCATTTCTGGAGTATACCCGAATATCATCTATAAATACAATGACGAACATGTCTAGATACTATTTGAATACTCTATTCATTAGGTCCATAAAAACTGCAGGGGCATTAGTTAGTGCAAAGGACATAATCATAAATTCATAGTGACCATACCGAGTTCTGAAGGCTGTTTTTGGTATGTGACATTCCCTGACCCTAAGCTGATGATACCCCGACCTGAAATCTACCTTGGAAAAACAACTGGCTCCCTGAAGCTGATCGAACAAGTCATCAATTCTGGGTAAGGGATACTTGTTCTTAACTGTAACCTTGTTCAATTGACGGTAGTCGATATACATTCTGAGAGTACCCTCTTTCTTCCTCATGAACAACAATGGAGCACCCCATGGGGAGATACTAGGCCTAATAAACCCCTATCAAGAAGGTCTTTTAGCTATTCCTTCAACTCCTTAAGAAGGAGGAATAAAAATGGACTGAGTGTCTTGAAGAAGGTCTATGCCGAAGTCTATTCCCTACTCGGGAGGGACTCTAGGAAGATATTCGGGAAACACGTCAGGGAATTTGCTGAAAACTGGAACTGACTGAATAATTGGGGTTTCGGAGCTACAATCTTTGACCCGAACTAGGTGATAGATGCATCCTTTAGAAATGAGCTTCCTTGCCTTAAGGTAGTAAATAAACCGATCCTTAGGCGCTGAAACACTATTCATCCATTCTAAGACTGACTCATTGGGAAACTGAAACTTAACGACTCCAGTTCTATAGTAGACTGAGGCATAACTGGAATGTAATCAATCCATGCCAAGAATAAAGTCAAAATTGACCATGCCTAGCTCTACTAGATCAGCTAAAATGACTTTATTCAACACCGAGATTTGGCAGTTTCTATATACCCAGCTGGTTCTAACTGACTCACCAATTGGGATAGAGACTGAGAATGGTTATGAAAGAACTTCTGGACTGATTTCAAACTGAACAACAACATAAGGAGTCACGAACTATAGTGTGGCTCATGAATCTAGTAGGGCATATACATCTAGGTGGAAAAGACGTAACATACCCGTGACCACATCAGGTGAACTCTCCTGCTCCCAATGAGAGGATAAAACATCAAACCAGTTTTGGCGTTGACCGCCATCCGTACTTGAAGTGTTACCCTACTGAGCTAGATAGCTTGCTGGGGCTGCTGAAGTAGACTGAGCTCTCCCCCGACCTGTTGAAGGACATTCCTTTAACCTGTGACTCGACCGCCCACATCCAAAGCAACCCTCCTTGCCCATGCGGCATTCCCCTAGATGGTTTTTGCCACACTTAGGACAAGCTGGGTAATGATTGCTGGCACTATAATTCTGGGACTAAGAGCCAGATGCTCTACCCTTCTGATCCTTGTGGGATCAGAAAGTACAGGCGTTGGCTGATGTGGGTGCTGGAGTCTTCTGTTGTTGCTGCTGTGGGCAACTACTACTGCCGAACCTCTGGTGGCTATAATCCGACTGACTTGTTCTGGCCCGCTTGTTCTCCCGCTCCACATCCTTCAGCTTTTCTACCTCAATCTGCTAGGCATAAATGATGAGGCTAGAGAGGTCAATGTCCTTGATGAGCATCGCGGTTTTGCACTCCCTAAGTACTAAGTTTGACATTCCATTGATGAATTTGAGCATGCAATCCCTTGGCTCAGCTACCATCTCTGGAGCATACCTTGACAATCGAGTGAACTCCAACACATACTCCTCCATGGTTTTGTTACTCTGACATAAATTCATGAACTCCGCAACCTTGGCCTCCCTCAACTCCCGAGGAAAGAATCTGTCTAGAAATGCAGTTGTGAACTCATCCCACTCTACCGACCCTGCTGCTGCTGGCCTCCCTTCCTTCCATTGGTTGTACCAAATCTGAGCCACCCCTTTCAACTGGTAGGAAGCTAGATCGACACTCTCCACAGAATTAACACCCATAATTCGGGTGATCTTCCGAACCTCATCCACAAACTCTTGCAGGTCCTCTCCCACCTTAGATCCATGAAAAGCTGGAGGGTTCATTCGAGTGAAGTCCCGAATCCTAGCAGCTACTGCAGACCCTTTTGTATTCATTGGAACCACCTGCTGGTTCACCTAGTTGGTCACTGTTTGAGCCAGCAACTGAATTGTCGCTCGATTCTGCTGAGGACACTTGGTCATCCAGAGGAGCTGCTGGAGATGGTGGGGAAGGTCAGTTGGCATTGCCAGCCCTCCTTCCATTTCCTCATTTTGGAGGCCTATTTTTCAGCGAAACGAATAAAACATGAGTTAAGAGGATATTTTGGGATTTAACTTCAACGCGCGATAAGGAGTATGAACAAAAGGGAGTTTTCCTAATAATGTCTCGTAGCCTCCCCGTCATAAATGTGGCACGCTTCATACCTATTAAAAGGACTCTATTTGACGCGACTTTCAAACATCCTAGGATACTCTAAACCTAGGGCTCTGATATTAAATTTGTCATGACTCGAGTCTACACCCTAGACGAGACACGATACTCGATGCCACAAGTGACTCCAAGATAACCCATGGTCTATCATTGGTAAATTGAGTAAACATAAGCAGAAGCTTTAAAAAAATATTTATGTAATCAATATTGCTGAAAGAGTAAACATAACTGAAAACAATACAAAACAGTTGTGTCTGAAAGCCACTACTAACTAATGAGTTGTTGGGACAAGCCCCCAGCTAATTCTAAAGTCTAACTGAATAAAGAACTAGCTGAATAAATAACCATTGTCCTTGAAAGATGAGGACTCACCAAAAGACACTGCTGTTGATATCGATAGAGGAAAATTACTAATGATGCTGAGACTGAGAACCTGCGCCTGTATCATAATACGAAAAAACATAGAAAGTATGCGTCAGTACTTTGAATGTACTGAGTAAGTGAGATATACAAAAGCATGGAAAATAAACAACTGAACTAAGATAACATGAAATGACCAACTGATACTAATAGTGATAAAATTGAGCTATAACTGATATGGTCAATAATGACCCAGACTAATGGTCATAAACATGTCCTGGATTTGAGTGACTGAACTGAGCTAAACTGAACTGAACTGAACTGTTACTGAGCTGAGCTGATACTGATCTAAATTGAGACTGAACTGAACTAACAACTGGGAGAGTCCATAACCGACATATAACCACGTGAGCTAAACGTGGAGTCCGATGTGTACACTCCATGGAGAAAGTCTACTATACCTTGTCAGGGTATAGTGGCTGAGCTGGATGATCACAAGTCTGGGGCCCGTTGTGCCAATAACCTATGGTGGCAATGTAGTTCTGGAAACCTGGGTGCGCTGGAACCCCGATCAGCTCAGTCCTAAGTCTACTCCCACTGGATAGTCCTAAATTGACTATTAAGCTGATAGCTCGAAGCTAGGGTCCTGGACTAAGTCAGGAATACTTATCTGGAAGTACCCTGAGAGTCTATCGGACCGGATAACTGTAAACTGGTGTTCTAAGACTGGCCAAAGCTGCTTATCTGGAAGCGTCGTAACCGTCTGAAGAATAAACTGATAACTGAAAGTGTTGGTTCCAAGACTGGTCAAAGATGCTTATCTGGAAACATCGTTTAAGTCCACTACACCTTTAATTATCTCCAAAACGTGCCCAAAATGATGTAGTTTAGGGATAGAAATATCTGGAAGTTACGAAAATACCCCCGCAAAAACACAGAAATTTGGACCCTGCCAGTCCTCACAAGGGACATCACGACTCGTGAGGTACTGGACGAGTCGTTAGTTCAATACGTAGGCAACACTGAGTTTTCTCCGAGCTAGGCCACGAGACACTCCATGAGTCGTTAGGTGGTATCACGACTTGTGGCTACCAGTCGTGACCTGAGATGGGAAGATATCCTTCCGAACACGACAAGGGACACCACGAGTCGTTACTCCATTTAACGACTCATTGTCACCTCCCATATTCAACACTAGAACTCCCTTCTCAAATTCATTGGGCTAGACAATGAGGCACTTAACAACTCTTAAGGTCACCTCATGAGTGGTGACCTGCACTCATGGTTACCCCCCAATCACGATTTCCCCTTGACAGACTCCACTCACGACTCGTGGTGTACATCACGGGTCACTGGACGAGTCGTCCTGTAACCTGGTGCACATTTTTCTATATTCTCTGTTTCACCCGCCAGTCTGGTCTAGGAACTTTGTGGGGTGTTACAATTCCTCACATGCAAGACACACAATTTTACATTCCCGCCTCTTTATTCTTAGGGTTAATTTACAACTACATGGAGCACATCAATAACATGCACAGTATGTTTAGTTATCACAAAATTGGGCAAGCCATAGCCTACCCGAGCGCCAGCTCCTGTCAAGTTATTTCCCAATGGCATCTTCACCTCGATTTCTTGGTTTCTTGCAAAGTCTCCTAGCTATGGAGGATAATTTTCTCCCCTTTAGCTCAGTCTATTGTCTATTTGGGCATTTTTATTCAACCCCAGTAAGGACTAGGTTTTATAATCCAAATTAGGACAGGATTCCACACTTTCTGCTTTGCGTTCGTCCGCTGCAGCGTGATCCTTGCTGTGGTCGAACGCCTGGCCCACTTGTTTTCGTCTCGGTCCTTTCGGAGCATATTTTTCTGAACTTTAGCCCCGAATGTCACCTTAATACAAAATTTTCAATTCTTCTTCGGACTCAGGCAGAAGGTTTGCTATAATGAGTGAACGAGTCATTACAAAAAGGAGGGACGATATAAATTTCTTAGTTGTAAGGGTAATAACTACATACACAACCCCTTAAACTTAACTTCATTTTTCATTTTGACACTTCAACTCAGCCTTGTTCCATTTTAACCATCCAACTCTATTTTTTATGTTTCATTTAAACACAAAGTACTAATTTTTATATTTTTATTATTTTTATTTATACTCTTTAATTGTAATTTTATATTTTTAAAACCGACATATGTTCATTAGTTTTCATAAAAATAAATAAAAAATTGACGAACATACGTCAATTTCTTTTAAATAATATTTTTTTAGAGTTTTTGCGCAGTTTTCGAGATCGACGAACATACTTTGATTTTGTTTGCCAGTTTTCTTTTTAAAAAATAATCATCGACAACCCGAAGAAGTCTGTTGAATTTTAGTATTTTTTTAGTAGTGTTATTAATAATAAATTGGAGTTTCTTTTTACATATAAGATGAGTTTTTTACTCGTATTGAAGCAAGTTAAAAATTAGAAAGTAGGGTATTTGAGTTAAAGAAAGATGAGTTGGATGATATGAAAAAATACGTTGCATTATTTAATTGAATATTTTGTACATTTTAAAAAGTATTTTTCAATAAGCGTTGAATAGTTTACACCGAATAATATTCAGTATTTACTGTCACGCCCCGCCTTGGGAGGCATGACTAGCACATAGTGCCCTACTAGGATCTGAACTGCTGAGTTAACTGAGGCAAAGCACCTCTGGTGCAGGGCTGACTCTAACTCTAGAATCAAGAAAACAACGGGCTATATAACGACTGTAAATACAACCCCCGGCCGACAAGGCCTATAGCCACCTGTGCAAGTAAACAGCTAACCAGAGATAAATGAAAATAGGGAGTCCTATGCGGGCCGACAAGGCCACCATGATATCTAGTTATAGCTGAAAAGCGAAATCAGGTACTAAACTGAACTATGACCGACAAGGTCATCAATCAACAGCTAAACTAGGCCCCACACGGCCAACACACATAATCTAAAGCACATATGGCCTCACACGACCAATATCAACTAACCATAGGGAAATAATACAATCTGCAAGCCTCTAGGAGTAATAAGATGGTCGGGACAGGGCCCTGGCCTACCCATATTGTACAACAAAAGGAAGTAAACCTCCATTACTCAAGCTCCGAAAGATAGGAGCTGAAGGCCCTGTACAGCTGACTGGAACTACGAGGGATCTGCTCCTCGTCTGTGTGTACCTGCAGGCAAGTAATGCAGTGCCCCAGAAGAGGGCGTCAGTACCACGGGTACTGAGTATGTAAAGCAATAACTGTAAATGACTGAAAGTAAGAAATAAAGCTGACCATAGCTGGGACGAGACGATCGGTGCACACCTAGGGCGGACCGGCCGGCCCATCCCAAAGTCCAACTACGAGCATTCTAATGTACAACCAAGCTAAAGCACAGACAAATGGCTTATAAATGTTGTAAATAATAGTTTTTATAAATAGTAAAGGAAACAGACTAAAACTGATTGAAATAATGGAATCAGAGCTAAACATAACTTTAATGAGAAGAGTAGGGGTCATACCTGACAACGAAGCGTCCTACTGTCTAACTATCGGTAACTAAAGCAACGTACATAAACCTTACCTGGCCCCCATAAGCCGAAAGGTACAATCAACACAGAACAACCCACCTGGGCCCCATTAGCCCTAGTGAGTACATCTCAATATATATACCCCTATCCAGGTCATACTGCGTCAACTACATGCTATAAGCATCCTACTGATCCCCTAGGTATGCAACTTGGGCCCATTGTGCCCCTGACTATAGTTGTGCCTGAGTCCGGAGGACTCCTGAAATCTACACCCCGGGCGCAAGCGCTCGGCGGGGGTGTGTATAGGCCAACCACGGCAAAATATGAGGAGTTGGCTCCCCATTTTCGTCCCTTACGGACGGCATGCCGCTCCATAGAGCGACGTATCCTCGCCCTCTGGCGGACGAGTCAACACAGCTATTAACCTTGAGGCGGTCACGGAAGCTATACAGGTAATCCAACCCAAAACAATACAAAATACAGGTCTCAACTGATAACAACAACTATACATGATAACATACTGAACATGATAAAATATTTCTGAAATACTTTACTGAGGTTCATATTGGATTTCTATACTAAAGAAACTAACTTGCCGAGAGAGACTGCCTTAACATACCTCGTTCGCTATTTACCGATTAACTGGCGAGGTTCGGCTGGTATTCAGCTGTTCTTCCCAACTGTAATCACATTAACGGAAGAATAGAGTTAACTTCATTACTATATTAGAAGAAAACAATAACTTATGTGTATATATACTGACTATTCCTCAACTTATTGAAAGACGATCGAAAACTCATAATTTCTTGGGAATCTAGAAGGGAGAAATACTTACTTTAAGCCTGAGACCGTATTGGCACTAGTTTGGAGCAATTCCAACAACTTTGGCTCGGCGGGACGCCGATTCTCCGGGCAAATTTCACGAAACTAACTCTGTAGAAATGCTCCCTGCAGCCTTATACTTCGATACCCGAAGTTAATTTGAATTTGAACAGCGTTTGGCGGCGTAATCGGATGAAAATTATATATTCTCTTCGTCCTCCCTATGTTCTGATTGTTAAGTATATGGAAAATGATATAAATCTAAGGGCGAGGCCTATATATACTTGAAGCCGGATGCAAGGCAACGTGGCACGTTGGCCAACGCGCCGTTTTGGCTCCGTGCCACGTTGGCTAACGCGTAGGTCAGGGCTCCTGCCACTTTGCCCCTATGGCAGCTTGACTCGGCCTCTTCTCGCGAAATCCCAACTTGGCACTCGTTCGGCCTTTCCCCAGGCTCTTTCCTCGCACGTATGACACTCTAAAACTCTCAGCCAATATGCGAATAGGCCAACTAAATACTAGAAACTTATAGGGTGTAACATTTCCACTTAATTTTTTATTTATTTTTACGAAAAACTAACGAACATCCGTTGATTTTTAAAATATAAAATTATAATTGAAGGGTGTAAATAAAAATAATAAAAACATAAAAATTAGTACTTTGTGTTTAAATGGAACATAAAAAATAGAGTTGGAGGGTTAAAATGGAACAAGACTCAGTTAAGGTGTCAAAATGAAAAGTGGAGCCAAGTTTAAGGGGCTGTGTATGTATTTGGCCTTAAAAATATAAAAGTTATCTCCACCGTGAATTAATTTCTTTATTTAATTAGTGAATTCCCAATCACGCCATTTTTCCATTTCTTTTCTTGGCATATTTTAATTTATTACGTTGGACCAAAAAAAAGTATAATCTTCTTTTAAAAAGAATAAATTATTGTATTATGGAAACAACATAAAGAAAAATCTCCTCGGAAGGAAAAATGATAAATAACTAGCCATTTTATTGTAACCGTTTTTAAACATCTTACCTTTTTTAGAACTCATTTCTTGTATATATATGTGATAAGTCCATAGACTTGGGAAAATAACTTTCCTTCGAGTAAACAAGTAGAGGTAACTTGAATTATGTTACCTAAGGATAAACACAAATCAGTTTTTGAGAATTATGTTCAAGTGAATGATCAGACAACTTCTGCTCATGAATTACAAGCAGGCATCGGCTTAGGCCTCAGGATTACTCAGTTGTTGGTATGTGTAATGTTTTACTATATATGTACATTATCGAATTCAGATATTTGAGTCGCTATTTGTATATGTGACAGTTACAAATACACATACACAATACGCCTAAACTAGATACTTGACTGATAAAATAGAATAAACTTACAGAAGTACTAAAGGTTGAAGAATTTTCCTATTGTATCAGGTTTCTTGTATGTATTATAGTCTCATTTTGGTACTAATCTGATCGTGTTATTATAGAAACATCATGAACATATAATAGCGTTGAATTAATGTGTGAACTAAATAAGATAGACATTTAAGAGTACACTATGAAACAATACAAGAATTATTTGTTCAGCTATATTTTAAGCAACTTTCTACTGAAGAATTTGTATGCATTTCAAAAATTTGCTTTCATACAGATCTTATTAAATTTTTTAATTCATATTTCATGCTAATTCCTTATTTACGTTCATTTTTTCAGGTTCGTTTAATGGGAGGTGAAATAGGTATCGTCGGTAAGAAAATAGGTGAAAAGTGCACTTGCTTCAGATTCAACATCTTCCTCATAGCATGTGATCAGTCTCAGGCTGAAGAACATTATGCAGTTAGTTTTAATTATGGAAGAGATGATGAATTGGAGTCCCAGTTGGGAGGAAGTAGTGGCAGTATTACCAGCCACCAGAAATCCAGTGTCATTCTCTTTATGAAGGAGGAAGAGAGAAGTCGAGCACTTAAAGATTTATGGTGAGTGTAGGCTTAAAGGTACACATTGTGAATCAAAACGAGCAGTTTTATCATACGCTCAAGAAGGTGAAAAAGAATATAATCAACTTTGCATCATACAACTCCTTCTCCGCCTCCTCGTTCTCAAGAATATCAAAGGAAATGGGCCTCAGTGCTCTAGACGAAAAAGATATCTATGATCCTAATGATATCTTGTCATCTCAGAGGAGAGACAGAGGATTTGGTTCAAAGAGAGCACTTGTAAGATCCATCTTGATCATAATTGACACAAGTGTTGGACTAACTCGGGAAATTAAACGTGCTATGGCTGATTTCCGAGAGGACTTCCCTAAGAATATGTTCCTTCGAGTTGTTTGGCTCGATAAACCAGGCTTAGATGAGGATGAGCTACCTTCAACAGATATAGTCATCGCAAAACCACTACATGGTTCTAATTTATATCGTGCCCTCGGATTTGTAACAGAGTTTAGAGACAAATTTTTACCAAACGCCACACAAGAAACGAAGGATGAAACAACTACAAGAGTGAAGATTGAGGAACCTCCAAGGAGGTCTATATGTCCACCCTTAGAAGCGAAACGACAGGATGTTTTCGTTGATGTTAAAAGGAGTTCTAGTAAGAACTTACCTTTAACAGGAAAGAAAATCTTGGTGGTTGAGGATGGTTCGGCGTTACTTGTGATATGCAAAAGAATGGTTTCTCAGCTTGGTGCAACCACTTACACATGTAGAGATGGTAAAGAAGCTCTAGATTATGTTTACAAAATCCTCAGTGATCGATGCGAATTAGGGCCATCCAGTCATCCACTCCTTCACTGCCATTTGATTACATTCTGATGGATTATAAGGTAACATGTGAATTCATATTCATTTCTTCTATTTGAAAACTATGTTTCTTAGATTGATCTTCTGATGGATTGAGAGGTCAGATCGCGGACACTTTTGGAGGATCCGAGAAACATAGGTTGAAAACAAACTATTAGAGCCTGCAGAACTCACCTAAAATGTTAACTACACCAGTAAGATATTATATTGTCAGTGTATATAACGTTTATTTTTGTTGCAGATGCCAGAGATGGATGGATTTGAAGCAACAAAATGCATCAGGGAAGAAGAGGCACGATATGAAGTTCGGATTCCCAGCATAGCTTTAACAGCACATACAGAAGAATCGGATTCCCATCATAGCTTTAACAGCACATATAGAAGAAGAGAAAGACAAGATTTTTCAAGCTGGAATGGATTATTACATACAAAAACCTTTGAATTTTTCTAAGCTTCTTGAAGCCATAGATTATACAGAGGATCCGAAGGTTTAAGTCTTTATTTTTTTTGAGTCGTTATGAGATACATAAAGTAAAGTTTTCCTCCGGAAACTCTTGCAAGAGGGTCGCGAAAAATGACCCTCAGGTGTCTTATGTTGGTTTCTGATGTTATGAAGTGTGTTGTTTTTACTCATATGTAAATATTTTTGTAATATGTGATACATGAAATGCATACACAGAGATTTGACACTTTGAAATACATTGATATCAACTTTGATATGTTTTATTGTTAATGCATCATCTGACATTAGAATAATAGTAAAGTTAGACTCTTATGACATGAAGGTTGTGAATTCGAGTTGTGAAATCAATTACTAATATTTTTGTCTGGATGAATGCTTTTTTCTTTTATGTTAGTAGTCAAATTTTCACTCCAACTTTATGTTGAGTTTTTCAAGTAAAGGTACTCTTTCTTTCCTCTAAAAAATTCAACATTTTTCCAAGTCAAAGAATGGGAAATATTAATAATTTTTTAGAATACTAATTACTCCCTCCGTCCATTTTTACTTATTCACTATACTAAAAATAGTTATCTACTTTTACTTGTCAAGTTTAAAAAATCAAGATATAATTCATAGTTTAGTTCCTAGTTTAACCTTATTAAATATTAATTACTCCCTCGGTTCCCTTTTACTTCAGGTATACTAAAATACTTGTTTTAAAATAGTTGTCCGTTTAAAACCTCAAGAAATAATTGATTATTCTTTTTTCAACTCTAACCTTTAGTATTTAAGTCACTCTAGAATGTGAAAAAATGACTATTGCATGTTTCCAAAAAATATATGTCAAATAATAAAATTATATTAGTCAAATGTGTAAATCTTATCCTACCAAGTAAAAAGAACGGAGGGAGTAACTATAGTTATTTCTCAATGTATTTCACAAAATATTGAATTTATTGTATTCAACAGATGATATCTTTAATTAAATAAACAAAAAAAAGATTATATAGTAAAATTGTCATTCTATTTATTGCTCCTTAAGAGATTTGAAAATAAATACTGGACAAGTAAAGATGACCGGAGGAAATAGCATATTTCAAAACGTATAGTACAACATTTTTCAAGTAAAACTCAATGTTTGCATTAAATAAATTAAATGATTTTTTAGCCTTCAGATAACAATTGTACTCTAGCTTGAATTTGTGACCCAATAACAAATATTTGGACAATAAACATGTAGATATTAAGTGAAATAGTCGATGTGTCCGGATTGTTATTTTGGACATTAAACATGTAGGTATCAGGCGAAATAGTCGATGTCCATTGTCGTACTAGTCCAGATATACGCTATCATTTGGGATATATATCATTTTATAAAACTTACACAATTCTTAATGCATAAATTTTAAAATTTTGATATAATTGTCTTGTAATCAAAATGACATTTCAACAAATAATTTTTAATATATTCTCCATTATCATTAATATAATACATGAGTCAATAAACAAAAGGGAAAATTGAACATGAGGATTAACAAGGAAAATAGAAAGAGTATGGATTTGAAATCCAAATATTCATTATCTTGGGAAAATACACAAGAGCAAAGCAACCTACTAAAACTACATCTCTATTCCCCACATAGCAATAAGGGAGGGAAAAACTCAAATAGAGAGGTCAAGCCATATGAATATATAATAGAAAGCCCCCAAGGCTTTGGTCTAGGGGTAAGAGCACAGTGCGTAATGTGTATATTGTCAGGCGCACGAATTTGAATCTGATCCGCGGACAAAAGCCTAGTATGTAAGTGGACAATAATAGAGGAGCAAGACTATTATCCACCGAATTTCAAACCGTGCGCCACTAATCCTCGGGTATTTCAAGAAAGAAAAAAACTAGAAAAAAATTGCAAGCAAACATTTAATTCCTAGTTCTTTTATGCCAACCCTTGATTCCTAACTACAAATTTGTGAAAACTAAACCTATATGATCAACTTGATGTTCACTATGGGGCATGAAGTTGTGTTAGGATCAAAAAGGAAAAGGAAAACTCAGGTACAAATGGTAAATTGCATGTCTCAATGTGCTAAATCCACACTTGCAGTGCCAATGCTTGCCTTGTCGACTACGCGCACGTTGTACAGCTCATAAACTCTTGCGCCGATTCTCTACCCACCATTTTTCTGCTTGGTTCTCGCTAAACCTTACGATTTTGCTCTTGATTCCCCCATCTTTTATTTCTATCAATCCAACCTTGGTTATCCCGATTTCTCCAACCTTGATTCTCATCCCGTGGACGCCAAGGGCCTTGGTTGGCACACCTTAATATCCAAGGAGAGAATTTCTGATCTGGAGCTTTGAATTTTTGAAATTCAAAAGAATTGAACTTTGACATACATTGGCCTTGATTTCATTCAAAAACAATGATTATATGATTCCATTGTATAGTGAAGTTTTCACAATCTTGACAAGTAAAAAGAGGTCTATAGCACAAACAGCATATAAGCATAAATTTAATTCGCGACTCCGGGATAACTGCAGATGTAAAAGCAATGAAGAGGATCTTGTTCACATGCTCGAATGTGTTTTCCTTCAATGTACACATAGAAGACAAAGAGAAGTTGGTAGTGATAGTCAGCAGCCAGAAAGAATAATACAGGTAATCATTTCTAGAAGAATAATGCAGAAAGACAGAAAGTTGCACACTTTAATTCCTTAATTATTTAAGCAGACTGTTTACCTTAAGCGAAACCTTTTAAGATCTTTGACGCCTCCAGGTATGGAGGTAAGAGTAATATATACACCTGGCACATCTTGCTCAACCCATGCACTCTCATTAGGGGAATCACATCCTTTAGTTCTGCCCCAATTTTTTGTTGTTGCCTCTGGATTCCCTTGTCTATTGTGAACAGCAGTGTGATTACTGGCATTGTTTGATCCATTAGAAAGCAACTGGTTGTTAGATACACTTGACTCCAGTTCTTGAAAAGTATGTTGATTGTGAACTTGGTCAAACAATGCCAGTATCACTGGAGGTAATATTGGATTCCAAGGAAGCTGATTTAGGAGATTTGATGTTGCGGCCAGGACCTACTGGCAGCCTTTCAGCCATTTCCTTCAGCTATTAAGAATAAAGACCACAGTACAGAATATCAGGACATGACGCTAAGAAAATCGAGAAATGAAGAGTTGTGGTTCAACTCTCCAACTCATTTATTTAACCAAAACCCCTACTTTTTCCTGTGCTGATAATAAAGAGAAGAACAAGTATGCACAACTTTAACACAACTTAAAAGTCTGATGGTAAAAATAGTCTAACGTACCTGAGAAGTAAGTGATTTGATCACTTCTTTTGTTGCTTTACATTTGGCCGTCTCCTCCCCCACAATTGTTATTGCCTCCTTCAGCTGCTTACTAGTTCTTTCCAGTTATACATCTTGAAGTTGAGCCTTGTGTGTAAGAGTTTCCACCTATAATAAAGATAGTGAAGTGCTAAAAAAGAAAATATATATATAGTAGCTTTGCAAGTTGGGGTAGGCTTGCATTTTTTACTGTAACCTATTACATTTCATATGAAGATAAAGCCACGCAACTTACACATAGACGAGCTATTCATTCCTCCTGGAGAAAACAAAAAGCAAAAGGGAAAGAAAGAAGCAGAAAAGAAGTTAAGAGTTATCTTTATAATGAGGAGTTTTAGGATAAAATGGATGGATAATATTCCTATTTCAAATAACATGCCTGAGAAATTATCTAATATCTTATGCAAGATATTGCACGCTCTTCAATTCCTCCAAATAGGGATAAGAAATATGACTTGTCTTCATACAAATTAATAATTCTGGTTTTATAGTTAATTACGCATAGCTGAAAGATGCAACTCAACAATCCTTCACCGCTATTAGCATTATCGAAGACAGCTACTTGCCGAGTACACAGATCTTGAATATGCTATTCATTCTATCATAAGACAGTAAGAAGCTTCTATAATAGATTTATTTTCCCTCTTATGACATAAAAGTTGCAGAATAGTGTCTATGGGTTGATACTAATTCGAAGAAGCATAGACCTAGTGTTGGACAAGGAATTACAGACACAGAGTAACTAACATTCTTTTTCCTAAATGAATAGGATACCAAATGCCTAATAAAATAAAGAAGACAAATCTTGACAGTAAGCTAGGTTCTAGGGGTTCAGAAATAATGTCTGCTGTGCAAGTGGCAAGACTGATAACAGCTAATTCGAGAAACTGCAATGGAGGAGCCTCATGAATTGGTTGTCCAACTTTCAACAGCATATTAGTGTCTGACAGGTGTCTAAAAGCCCAATAATACTTTTCTTAACCGTCTTGCATTTTGGACATCACATTAAAATAGTACACAAGCTTCTATCTTGGTTTTCCAACCACCGACTAGATAAATGCAGCTTATTATTTTTCACAAAACTAGAGACACTTTGGTACTTTTTATTTTTGACAGGAAAAATCAGCACCTCATTGCAAAGTTTGAGATCTATATCAGAAATAAGTATAAAAATTTAAAGAAACTGCATCAGAAGGAGATGGATGCATAGTAGATAAACAACCTACCTGTGCTCTTAATTTAGCAACCTCATGACTAAGACTTTCGTTTGTCCTTTTAGCATCACCCACAACAATCCTTGGAGATGTAAGTCCACCCAGTGTTGGAGTTGGTGTAGTAGAACGAGGTGGACTATGTCATCTAGATGCTGGTGATGTTGCTCGAGAAACAATCCTTGAACCAGGAACTGAAGCAGAGAAGAACTTCTTGGATGAAGCAAACACTTGATTAGAAGATTTGGAACTATTCAGAGCTCCCAATTGTGAGGTACTACTGGGAATAGGTGAAACACGACTGCTGTTGAATTCAAACTTTTTCTTCTGTTTGGAGGAGCGTGTTCGAAGGATTCCATCTTGTCAACAAAGTTAGTCAGACAAGGAAAAGGAAAAGAGGACAAACCTTGTCCAAATTGGAAAAGGCAAAGAGGACAAACCTTGTCCAAATTGATCTCTGCTTGTCCACCCTTCTACGCGGTTTAGTTCTATTATAAATAGAACGTTTTGCTTTCATTATTTTATATATAAACAGATCCACAAATCCCTACAAAAATCACAATCCAAAAGAGTAAGAACGTAAAGAGAGTTATACACCAAGACAAATATTGTAGTCTTGAGTGTCCTCTTTAGTGAGTTATTCCTTTTACAAGTGTTTTCTCCTTGTAATTGAGAGTATTTTTCTTTCATTATTTTATATATACACAGATCAACAAATCCCCACAAAAATCACAATCCAAAAGAGTAAGAACATAAAGAGAGTTATACACCAAGACAAATATTATAGTCTTGAGTTTCCTCTTTAGTGAGTTATTTCTTTTACAAGTGTTTTCTCCTTGTAATTCCCTAACTTGAAACCACATGACCAAGAAAAGCCACATACTTCAGCCGGAGTTCACATTTGCTGAATTTAGGGAACAACTGTCGGTCTCTGAGAGTCTGTAACACTATCCTCAGACGGTTAGCATGCTCTTCCTCATTTCTAGAGTATACCAGAATATCATCTATGAATACAATGACGAACATGTCTAGATACTATTTGAATACTCTATTCATTAGGTCCATAAAAACTGTAGGGGCATCAGTTAGTGAAAAGGACATAATCATAAATTCATAGTGACCATACCGAGTTCTGAAGGCTGTTTTTGGTATGTCACATTCCCTGACCCTAAGCTGATGATACCCCGACCTGAAATCTATCTTGGAAAAATAACTGGCTCCCTGAAGCTGATCGAACAAGTCATCAAATCTGGGTAAGGGATACTTGTTCTTAACTGTAACCTTGTACTATTGACGGTAGTCGATACACATTCTGAGAGTACCCTCTTTCTTCCTCATGAACAACACTGGAGCACCCCATGGGGAGATACTAGGCCTAATAAACCCCTATCAAGAAGGTCTTTTAGCTATTCCTTCAACTCCTTAAGAAGGAGGAATAAAAATGGACTGAGTGTCTTGAAGAAGGTCTATGCCGAAGTCTATTCCCCACTCGGGGGGGACTCTAGGAAGATATTCGGGAAACACGTCAGGGAATTCGCTGAAAACTGGAACTGACTGAATAATTGGGGTTTCGGAGCTACAATCTTTGACCGGAACTAGGTGATAGATGCATCCTTTAGAAAAGAGCTTCCTTGCCTTAAGGTAGAAAATAAACTGATCCTTAGGCGCTGAAACACTATTCATCCATTCTAAGACTGACTCATTAGGAAACTGAAACTTAACGACTCCAGTTCTACAGTAGACTGAGGCATAACTGGAATGTAATCAATCCATGCCAAGAATAAAGTCAAAATTGACCATGCCTAGCTCTACTAGATCAGCTAAAATGACTTTATTCAACACCGAGATTGGGCAGTTTCTATATACCCAGCTGGTTCTAACTGACTCACCAATTGGGATGGAGACTGAGAATGGTTATGAAAGAACTTCTGGACTGATTTCAAACTGAACAGCAACATAAGGAGTCATGAACTATAGTGTGGCTCATGAATCTAGTAGGGAATATACATCTAGGTGGAAAAGACGTAACATACCTGTGACCACATCAGGTGAACTCTCTTGCTCCCAATGAGAGAATAAAACATCAAACCAGTTTTGGCGTTGACCGTCATCCGTACTTGAAGTGTTACCCTACTAAGCTAGATAGCCTGCTGGGGCTGCTAAAGTAGACTGAGCTCTCCCCCGACCTGTTGAAGGACACTCCTTTAACCTGTGACTCGACTGCCCACATCCAAAGCAACCCTCCTTTCCCATGCGGCATTCCCCTGGATGGTTTTTGCCACACTTAGGACAAGCTGGGTAATGATTGCTGGCACTATAATTCTGGGACTAAGAGCCAGATGCTCTACCCTTCTGATCCTTGTGGGATCAGAAAGTACAGGCGCTGGCTGATGTGGGTGCTCGAGTCTTCTGTTGTTGCTGCTGTGGGCAACTACTACTGCCGAACCTCTGGTGGCTATAATCCGACTGACTTGTTCTGGCCCGCTTGTTCTCCCTCTCCACATCCTTCAGCTTTTCTACCTCAATCTGCTGGGCATAAATGATGAGGCTAGAGAGGTCAATGTCCTTGATGAGCATCGCGGTTCTGCACTCCCTAAGTACCTAGTTTGACATTCCATTGACGAATTTGAGCATGCGATCCCTTGGCTCGGCTACCATCTCTGGAGCATACCTTGACAATCGAGTGAACTCCAACGCATACTCCTCCATGGTTTTGTTACCCTGACATAAATTCATGAACTCCGCGACCTTGGCCTCCCTCAATTTCCGAGGAAAGAATCTGTCTAGAAATGCAGTTGTGAACTCATCCCACTCTACCGACCCTGTTGCTGCTGGCCTCCCTTCCTTCCATTGGTTGTACCAAATCTGAGCCACCCCTTTCAACTGGTAGGAAGCTAGATCGGCACTCTCCACAGAATTAACACCCATAATTCGGGTGATCTTCCGAACCTCATCCACAAACTCTTGCAGGTCCTCTCCCACCTTGGATCCATGGAAAGCTGGAGGGTTCATTCGAGTGAAGTCCCGAATCCTAGCAGCTACTGCAGACCCGTATAAGATGAGTTTTTTACTCGTATTGAAGCGAGTTAAAAATTAGAAAGTAGGGTATTTGAGTTAAAGCAAGATGAGTTGGATGATATGAAAAAATACGTTGTATTATTTAATTAAATATTTTGTACATTTTAAAAAAGTATTTTTCAATAAGCGTTGAATAGTTTACACCGAATAATATTCAGTATTTACTGTCACGCCCCGCCTTGGGAGGCATGACTGGCACCTAGTGCCCTACTAAGATCTGAACTGCTGAGTTCACTGAGCCTAAGCACCTCTGGTGCAGGGCTGACTCTAACTCTGGAATCGAGAAAACAACGGGCTATATAGCGACTGTAAATACAATCCCCGGCCGACAAGGCCTATAGCCACCGGTGCAAGTAAACAGCTAACCAGAGACAAATGAAAATAGGGAGTCCTATGCAGGCCGACAATGCCACCATGATATCTAGTTATAGCTGAAAAGCGAAATCAGGTACTAAACTGAACTATGACCGACAAGGTCATCAATCAACCGCTAAACTAGCCCCACACGGCCAACACACATAGTCTAAAGCACATATGGCCTCACACGACCAATATCAACTAACCATAGGGAAATAATACAATCTGCAAGCCTCTAGGAGTAATAAGATGGTCGGGACAGGGCCCTGGCCTACCCATACTATACAACAAAAGGAAGTACCTCTATTACTCAAGCTCCGAAAGATAGGAGCTGAAGGCCCTGTACAGCTGACTGGAAATACGAGGGATCCGCTCCTCGTTTGTGTGTACCTACAGGCAAGTAATGCAGCGCCCCAAAAGAGTGCGTCAGTACCACAGGTACTGAGTATGTAAAGCAATAACTGTAAATGACTCCGTGCCACGTTGGCTAACGCGTAGGTCAGGGCTCCTGCCACTTTGCCCCTCTGGCAGCTTGACTCGGCCTTTTCTCGCGAAATCCCAACTTGGCACTCATTCGGCCTTCCCCAGGCCCTTTTCTCGCACGTATGACACTCTAAAACTCTCAGCCAACATGCGAATAGGCCAACTAAATACTAGAAACTTACGGGGTGTAACATTTACACTTAATTTTTTATTTATTTTTACGAAAAACTAACGAACGTCCATTAATTTTTAAAATATAAAATTATATTTGAAGGATATAAGTAAAAATAATAAAAACATAAAAATTAGTACTTTGTGTTTAAATGGAACATAAAAAATAGAGTTGGAGGGTTAAAATGGAACAAGACTCAGTTAAGGTGTCAAAATGAAAAGTGGAGCCAAGTTTAAGGGGCTGTGTATGTATTTGGCCTTAAAAATATAAAAGTTATCTCCACCGTGAATTAATTTCTTCATTTAATTAGTGAATTCCCAATCACGCCATTTTTCCATTTCTTTTCTTGGCATATTTTAATTTATTACGTTGGACCAAAAAAAAGTATAATCTTCTTTTAAAAAGAATAAATTATTGTATTATGGAAACAACATAAAGAAAAATCTCCTCTGAAGGAAAAACGATAAATAACTAGCCATTTTATTGTAACCGTTTTTAAACATCTTACTTTTTTTAGAACTCATTTCTTGTATATATATGTGTGATAAGTCCATAGGTTTGGGAAAATAACTTTCATTCGAGTAAACAAGTAGAGGTAACTCGAAATTTTCCTCTATGAAATTTTCAATTTATTATTATTAATTTCGAATTTAATCATTCAGAAAAAATTCTACATACATGATCAAGAAATGAATCAAAGTTCATTCAAAGTGATGCCAAGGCCTGTTTGGTTTTGCTTGGCTCTGATAAATTTTTTAATATAAATTTTGCTGTTTAGTTATAAAATTTATTCATCGATTAGTGTTGTGATTGAATATTTTTTATGTATCCAATGCAGTCATTGATAATATTGTTGGTACCTGCTGTGTTGATACCTTTTTGGGTCAATAAAATCAAAAGAATTGAAGGTGAAATTAAGGTACTGTCTTACATCTATTAATTTATTATTTTTTTAATACAGTCAATACGTAGAATTCAAACTCGTATCAAATTCACATACACATATATATGTACTCTTGTGTGTTGTTTATTAAAAGAACTATCAATGGTTCTTTAACTAGATAAATTGTTGCATAAGAAAAATCTTTAGATATTACATAGATGAATTAACCTCATATATGCACTAGTTAACACAAGTTAAATACATTATTATCCTCATTCGTGTGGGTTCCACACACCTCGATTGGGTTTACTTTAATTGACATGGACGTTGGAAGATTTTCATAGCCGATCCGACTAGTTTGTCGTCGTCGTCGTTGTTGTTGTGAGTGTATAACCAATGTATGGTCTAATTTTCAGGTTTATGCATCAGGCAATGTACAAGATGTTCTACAAAGCCATTATCACAAGTACATCAAATTTGGATTCATGTTAATCATCTTAATGATGGTTGGTTTGGCTGTTTCAATAGGAACTTTTGTGATGCTAACAATTACAGCAGGAATAAGAGAAATGCACTTGTGTTCTACACTTATAAAGCAAATGGAAGCAACTCAATAACAAGAGAGGAAGAATATCAACAAAAACACTGCATTTGTTCTTGCAAATCATGATCTTAGAGCTTCTCTTGCTTCAATCACTGGATTAATCGAGCTCTGTCGTGCCAAGGCTTCACCTAACTCTGAATTGGTGAACTATTTGAATCTCATGGGATCTTGCACAAACGATCTTTTAGGTCAGTGTTTTTATCTCAATCGGTTTTAACTTATTTACTCTTGTTACTATATGTTGTTTCTTTTACTGTGATTATTCTATTATTTTGCTTTAGTTACTGTTCAACATGTTTTGTTATGCTTTCACAATGATTACCTCTTTTTCTGGATTACGTTGATTTATTTTTTCTTGAGCAGAAATTATATCAAAAACAAGTTCTCTATTTCTGAGTTAGGGATAAGGTCTTCATCAATGCATTATATGACATGTTATGTCGTAGCAGGCAAATCTATATTATTTTCTATGTTGTTAACCCACTTTTATTGGACCTGTCATATGATATATTGTAGATATGATCTTTTAGATCAGTGTTTTAGTTAACACTTTGATATCGATCGGAGTTAACTTATATACACTAACAATTCTTATAGTAGCAATGTTTTTAACATGCTATGTCATACCAGGTAATCTATTTTGTTTAAACATTTGCTGATAGGGCAGTTAAATTGCCATAAATATATGTATTGAGATATGCATGTAAAGGCGGATTCAGGATTTAAGATCAGTTTGCTCAGTTAGATTTCGTTTATCTTGTGTGTGCTCACCCCTTTCTTCCATGCATGTCAAGGTCAGGTCATAAATAAAGTGTGTATGTAATATCAAAGTTATGATTCTTTTTTTTTTTGGTTTCTTCAGCCTTGTTGAGTTCGATTCTTGACCAAAGCAAGTTAGAAAAAGGCAAGAAGCAATTTAAAGACGAAGAATTCAACATGGAAGAGCTACTAGCACATGTTGTCAATATCTATTACCCGAATGGAGTAATGAAGAACGTGGACGTCTTACTAGATCCTTGTAATGGTTCCATCGCAAGATTATTTCGTGTGAAAGGCGATTGGGGAGAACTAAGACGGATACTGAGTAACTTGTTGCATAATGCAGTTAAATTTACCTCAGAGGGACATGTTACTCTTCGTGCTCGGGTTCGAAAACCATATTTTGATAGAAGTTGCAATCTTGCTCCGAATACAACTTATTCTAGTACTGGTTGTCTGACATACTTATTTTTACAGAACAATGAATCTTCTGCAGAAGTGAAAGTACTGAAGAATTTGTATGCATTTCAAGAATTTGCTTTCATACACAGCTTATTAAATTTCTTAATTCATAATTCATGCTAATTCCTTATTTACATTCATTTTTTCAGGTTCGTTTAATGGGAGGTGAAATAGGTATCATCGGTAAGCAAATAGGTGAAAAGTGCACTTGCTTCAGATTCAACATCTTCCTCATAGCATGTGATCAGTCTCAGGCTGAAGAACATTATGCAGTTAGTTTTAATTATGGAAGAGATGATGATTTGGAGTCCCAGTTGGGAGGAAGTAGTGGCAGTATTACCAGCCACCAGAAATCCAGTGTCATTCTCTTTATGAAGGAGGAAGAGAGAAGTCGAGCACTTCGGAGATGTATGGTGAGTGTAGGCTTAAAGGTACACATTGTGAATCAAAACGAGCAGTTTTATCATACGCTCAAGAAGGTGAAAAAGAATATAATCAACTTTGCATCATACAACTCCTTCTCCGCCTCCTCGTTCTCAGGAATATCAAAGAAAATGGGCCTCAGTGCTCTAGACGAAAAAGATATCTATGATCCTAATGATATCTTGTCATCTCAGAGGAGAGACAAAGGATTTGGTTCAAAGAGAGCACTTGTAAGATCCATCTTGATCATAATTGACACAAGTGTTGGACTAACTCGAAAAATTAAACTTGCTATGGCTGATTTCCGAGAGAACTTCCGTAAGAATGTGTTCCTTCGAGTTGTTTGGCTCGATAAACCAGGCTTAGATGAGGATAAGCTACCTTCAACAGATATAGTCATGGCAAAACCACTACATGGTTCTGATTTATATCGTGCCCTCGGATTTGTAACAGAGTTTAGAGACAAATTTTTACCAAAGGCCACACAATAAATGAAGGATGAAACAACTACAAGAGTGAAGATTGAGGAACCTCCAAGGAGGTCTATATGTCCACCCTTAGAAGCGAAAAGACAGGATGTTTTCGTTGATGTTAACAGGCGTTCTAGTAAGAACTTACCTTTAACAGGAAAGAAAATCTTGGTGGTTGAGGATGGTTCGGCGTTACTTGTGATATGCAAAAAAATGGTTTCTCAGCTTGGTGCAACCACTTACACATGTAGAGATGGTAAAGAAGCTCTAGATTATGTTTACAAAATCCTCAGTGATCGATGCGAATTAGGGCCATCCAGTCATCCACTCCTTCACCGCCATTTGATTACATTCTGATGGATTATAAGGTAACATGTGAATTCATATTCATTTCTTCTATTTGAAAACTATGTTTCTTAGATTGATCTTCTGATGGATTGAGAGGTTAGATCGCGGACATTTTTGGAGGATCCGAGAAACATAGGTTGAAAACAGACTATTAGAGCCTGCAGAACTCACCTAACATGTTAACTACACCAGTAAGATATTATATTGTCAGTGTATATAACGTTTATTTTTGTTGCAGATGCCAGAGATGGATAGATTTGAAGCAACAAAATGTATCGGGGAAGAAGAGGCACGATATGAAGTTCGGATTCCCAGCATAGCTTTAACAGCACATACAGAAGAATCGGATTCCCATCATAGCTTTAACAGCACATATAGAAGAAGAGAAAGACAAGATTTTTCAAGCTGGAATGGATTATTACATACAAAAACCTTTGAATTTTTCTAAGCTTCTTGAAGCCATAGATTATACAGAGGATCCAAAGGTTTAAGTCTTTATTTTTTTTTGAGTCGTTATGAGATACATAAAGTAAAGTTTTACTCCGGAAACTCTTGCAAGAGGGTCGCGAAAAATGACTCTCAGGTGTCTTATGTTGGTTTCTGATGTTATGAAGTGTGTTGTTTTTACTCATATGTAAACATTTTTGTAATATGTGATACATGAAATGCATACACAGAGATTTGACACTTGGAAATACATTGATATCAACTTTGATATGTTTTATTGTTAATGCATCATCAGACATTAGAATAATAGTAAAGTTAGACTCCTTATGACATGAAGGTTGTGAATTCGAGTTGTGAAATCAATTACTAATGTTTTTGTCTGGATGAATGCTTTTTTTCTTTTATGTTAGTAGTCAAATTTTCACTCCAACTTTATGTTGAGTTTTTCAAGTAAAGGTACTCTTTCTTTCTTCTAAAATATTCAACATTTTTCCAAGTCAAAGAATGGAGTCATTGTTTGAAGTCTTGTAATAGTGTTTTTACAAGTGGGATATTTAGAGTTGAATCTCTTAGGATTACTAGAGTTTGTAATCATAGTTGCTCAGATCTAGTGGAGCTGTTGAGAAATCCTATGAGGTAGGTCGTGGTTTTTTCTTCCCTTGAGTAAGGAAGTTTCTACATAAATATCGTGTTTCACATTTCTTACTGCTTTATTTACGTGTGTGTCTCTGTTTCTATGTAACCTGGTAGAAGGACCAGGTCCTGAGTACGATGGTCAACCCATATAACTTAACATTTGGTATCAGAGTCGGTTCTTTCTAAAAGGTTAACACCTAGAAAGACTTCTGTAAAATATGGCAGCACCACCGAATCTGGAAGAGGGACAGTCTACTACTAGACCCCCTGATTCAATGGACATACTACGGATGGTGGAAGACTAGAATGCACGATTTCATCATGGCTGAAGATAGTGAGCTATGGGATGTTGTGCTAGATAGTCCTTATGTTCCCATGAAGACAGTAAAAGAAGGAGAGACAACCAAATTTGTTCCCAAAACAAGGAAAGAGTTCAATGATATTGATAGAAAACTCATTAAGAACTACAAAGCCAAGAAGCTTCTTGTTTGTGGCATAGGTCCGGATAAATACAATCGAATCTCAGCTTGTAAGACAGCCAAGGAGATTTGGGATTGTCTTAGAACGGCTCATGAAGGGACCAGCCAAGTCAAACAGTCTAAAGTGGATATGCTTACCACTCAGTATGAGATGTTCTCAATGAAAGAGGGAGAATCTATTCAAGAGATGCACACTAGATTCACATCCATTACCAATGAGCTCTACTGTCTGGGAGAAGTGATAAAACCAAGCAGGTTGGTAAGGAAGATCCTCAGTGTTCTTCCCAAGTCTTGGGAAAGTAAAGTTAATGCTATTACGGAGGCCAGGAATCTAGACATTCTTACCATGGATGAACTCATAGGAAATCTTAAAACCTATGAGCTCAAGAGACAGCAGGATCAAAGTAGAGGCGGGCAAAAGAAGGACAAAGGCTTAGCTCTCAAAGGAGCTCAAGTAAGCTCCAGTGAAGACGATGAAGACATGGCCTATTTGACAAGGAGATTTCAGAAGATGATTAGGCGCAGTGGTGGCTTTCCGAAGAGGTCAAATTCAAATAGGGGACCTGGTTCAAATGATCTCTGCCATAAATGTTAGAAACCAGGTTATTTCATCAAAGATTGTCCCATGCACAAAGTTGATTACAAGGAGTACTTAAGAACCAGTGCTGATAAAGCCCAGAAGAAGGACCGGGTCCCAGATAAATTCAAGAGGAGAGTTGCAGCTGACAAACTGGCCAAGCAAGCTCTACCTGCCTGGGGAAACTCATCAGATGAATCAGAAAATGATGAAGCTCCCGAGGATGCCTCAATGATGGCGGTATAGGATGATGATTCACCTTTCAACATGATGTTTGTCTTCATGGCAAATTCGGATGTTGATGAAGAAGAAGAGGTAACCTTTCATGACATTAAAAAGAATTTGAAGGATTACAATGTGAAAGAGCTGAGATCTCTAGCTAGTGTATTAATTGACTCATTCTATGATCTCACCAAAGAAAAAGAAGGATTAGATAAGTGTATTGATGAACTTGAAGCAGAAAAATAGTCTTGATCACTAATCTAGCTGAACTAGATGAAAAATGTCGGGTTAGTAAATGTACAAAACACCATCATTGGAAGAGGTACTAGAAGTGATGTGAAAAATTCTCAAAATGACTTAAAATCCAAATTAAAGAATTCACAAGATGAGCTTACTCTGATAATGAATAAGAATTCTGAACTTGAGAAGGAGCTGACTCGACTTAAGACTGACCTAGAATCAAGCTACCTGAATGGACAAAAAGAAACCTGATTTTTCCTCTGTCTAGGTATTGGGAACTCAAGCTTAAATGAGTTCCCAAGTCTAGTCTATGATATATCCTTGCAGGAAGAAGTGAGAGAAAGCAGTCAAAAAATGGTACATGGACAGTGGCTGCTCAAAACACATGACTGGAGAAATTGAGAATTTTCTCTCACTCAAGGCGTGTCAAGGAGGCTCAATGTCCTTTGGAGATGGCAAGAAGGGGGAAATATTAGTGATAGAGGGAAATATTCGTGTGGAATTTTGCAGAACAGAAGATCAGATTGCAGACATCTTTACTAAAGCCCTGAACAGGGACCAGTTTGAGAGAAACAGATTAAGGCTGGGCTTAATCAAACAGATTGCTCTGATTCCCCCATCTTTTATTTCTATCAACCCAACCTTAGTTATCCCGATTTCTCCAGCCTTGATTCTCATCCCGTGGACGCCAAGGGCCTTGGTTCGCACCTTAATATCCAGGGCGAGAATTTCTGATCTGGAGCTTTAAATTTTTGAAATTCAAAAAAATTGTATTTTGACATACATTAGCCTTAATTCGATTCAAAAACAATGATTATATGATTCCATTGTATAGTGAAGTTTTCACAATCTTGACAAGTAAAAAGAGGTCTATAGCACAAACAGCATATAAGCATAAATTTAATTCGCGACTCCGGGATAACTACATATGTAAAAGCAATGAAGAGGATCTTGTTCACGTGCTCGAATGTGTTTTCCTTTAATGTACACATAGAAGACAAAGAGAAGTTGGTAGGTGATAGTCAGCAGCCAGAAATAATAATACAGGTAATCATTTCTAGAAGAATAATGCAGAAAGACAGAAAGTTGCACACTTTAATTCGTTAATTATTTAAGAAGATTGTTTACCTTAAGCGAACCCTTTTAAGATCTTTGACGCCTCCGGTATGGAGGTAAGAGTAATATATACACCTGGCTCATCTTGCTCAACCTATTCACTCTCATTATGGGAATCACATTCTTTAGTTCTGCCCCCATTTTTTGTTGTTGCCTCTGGATTCCCTTGTCTATTGTGAACAGCAGTGCGATTACTGGCATTGTTTGATCCATTAGAAAGCAACTGGTTGTTAGATACACTTGACTCCAGTTCTTGAAAAGTATGTTGATTGTGAACTTGGTCAAACAATGCCAGTATCACTGCAGGTAATATTGGATTCCAAGGAAGCTGATTTAGGAGATTTGATGTTGCGGCCAGGACCTACTGCAGCCTTTCAGCCATTTCCTTCAGCTATTAAGAATAAAGACCACAGTACAGAATATCAGGACTCGACGCTAAGAAAATCGAGAAATGAAGAGTTGTGGTTCAACTCTCCAACTCATTTATTTAACCAAAGCCCCTACTTTTTCTTGTGCTGATAATAAAGAGAAGAACAAGTATGCATAACTTTAACACAACTTAAAAGTCTGATGGTAAAAATGAGTCTAACGTACCTGAGAAGTAAGTGACTTGCTCACTTCTTTTGCTGCTTTACATTTGGCCGTCTCCTCCCCCACAATTGCTATTGCCTCCTTCAGCTGCTTACTAGTTCTTTCCAGTTCTACATCTTGAAGTTGAGCCTTATGTGTAAGAGTTTCCACCTATAATAAAGATAGTGAAGTGCTAAAAAAGAAAAAATATATATAGTAGCTTTGCAAGTTGGGGTAGGCTTGCATTTTTACTGTAACCTATTACATTTCATATGAAGATAAAGCCACTCAACTTACACATAGACGAGCTATTCATTCCTCCTGAAGAAAACAAAAAGCAAAAGGGAAAGAAAGAAGCAGAAAAGAAGTTAAGAGGTATCTTTTTAATAAAGAGTTTTAGGATAAAATGGATGGATAATATTCCTATTTCAAATGACATGCCTGAGAAATTATCTAATATCTTAATGCAAGATATTGAACGCTCTTCAATTCCTCCAAATAGGGATAAGAAATATGTCTTGTCTTCATACAAATTAATAATTCTGGCTTTATAGTTAATTATGCATAGCTGAAAGATGCAACTCAACAATCTTTCACCGCTATTAGCATTATCAAAGACAGCTACTTGCCGAGTACACAGATCTTGAATATGATATTCATTCTATCATAAGACAGTAAGAAGCTTCTATAATAGATTTATTTTCCCTCTTATGACATAAAAGTTGCAGAATAGTGTCTATGGGGTGATACTAATTCGAAGAAGCATAGACCTAGTGTTGGACAAGGAACTAGAGACACATAGTAACTAACATTCTTTTTCCTAAATGAATAGGATACCAAATGCCTAATAATATAAAGAAGACAAATCTTGATAGTAAGCTAGGTTCTAGGGGTTCAGAAATAATGTCTGTTGTGCAAGTGGCAAGACTGATAACAGCTAATTCGAGAAACTGCAATGGAGGAGCCTCATGAATTGGTTGTCCAACTTTCAACAGCATGTTGTTGTCTGACAGGTGTCTAAAATCCCAATAATACATTTCTTAACTGTCTTGCATTTTGGACATCACATTAAAATAGTACACAAGCTTCTATCTTGGTTTTCCAACCACCGACTAGATAAATGCAGCTTATTATTTTTCACAAAACTAGAGACACTTTGGTACTTTTTATTTTTGACAGGAAAAATCAGCATCTCATTGCAAAGTTTGAGATCTATATCAGAAATAAGTATAAAAATTTAAAGAAACTACATCAGAAGGAGATGGATGCATAGTAGATAAACAACCTACCTGTGCTCTTAATTTAGCAACCTCATGACTAAGACTTTCGTTTGTCCTTTTAGCATCACCCACAACAATCCTTGGAGATGTAAGTCTACCCAGTGTTGGAGTTGGTGCAGTAGAACGAGGTGGACTGTGCCTTCTAGATGTTGGTGATGTTGCTCGAGAAACAATCCTTGAACCGGGAACTGAAGCAGAGAAGAACTTCTTGGATGAAGCAAACACTTGATTAGAAGATTTGGAACTATTCAGAGCTCCCAATTGTGAGATACTACTAGGAATAGGTGAAACACGACTGTTGTTGAATTCAAACTTTTTCTTCTGTTCGGAGGAGTGTGTTTGAAGGATTCCATCGAAGAAAATCTAGTCAGATAAGGTCGAGATCTTATTATCCAGCGTAGCACTTTTGTCTATGAGATTAGTTGACCCCTGGTTCAGGCTTCCTCTTCGACTCATGGAAGCTTCAGATGAAGCATCGGTTTCAATAACTTTTTTCAATTTATTACAATTATCACAAACACGATAAGGTTAATTTATTGGAATTTGGTGTCATTGATGTCCTCAGAGATTTCTTGTTGCTACATGAATGACAAAAGACAAGACCACAATTATAACAGTTGTGGCGCTTCCTTTTAAAATTAAAAGGAAGACGGCAGCCAGAACACATGGATTGGTCAATCCTTGATGCTCATTTATGAAGGCAAATAGCTGCCATAAAATTAGTACCACAAGCAATACTTTTGACCTTGTGAGCATAGCATATTATTTTCCATCATTAAAAAGGGGAATTTGTTATTAGAAGAGTTTTTGATGATTGACGGTAATTGATAAAGGTTTTATAACTGACAAAGCGAACCATGTTCATATAGGTTCATATGCATACATGGGTGTAGTTGAAGATTTTGCAGGTACGAATTTGACTTGGATCTGAAAAATATTGAATAAGGAAAGCACTAGGAATTGAATAAATCCAATGCATACAGGAAAATCAAGTCTTCTTAGGATTCTTTTCAAAAGGCAAGTTGAATCTGAAGAGAGAACCAAATACGTATAAGAAAACTAAATCCTTTTAGGATTCTTTTCAAAAGGCAAATACACAAGTTGTATTTGACTGAAGAAAGAACCAGATACGTACAAGGAAACCAAATCCTTTTAGGATTTTTTTCAAAATGCAAGTTGTATTTGACTAGGAAAGAACCAGGTATGGAAAATCCGACTTGAGAAATTCAGTCCTTTTGGGATTCTTTTATCCTTATTTGAGATAAGAAAAGGTTTGAGGAAATAAAGTCCTTTTAGGATTCTTTTTCTTTATTTGAAACAGATCTAGGTTTGACAAAAATCACGTCCTTTGGTGCTATATAATGATTATAAACAACCACAAAACATTCAGCTACTGCATTGGCTGTCAAGGAGATTATTCTAAAGCAATAGTTGTTCATAGCAAGAAACACTCTCACTGGACCAGGTTCCTGTAAGCAAAGAATTGGAGCAGAAAAATTATTCTGTCTTGATTGAGTTTGTTATTTGTATTTATGAGTTGTGACTTTCTTTTCTAGAGTTAGTTGAGTCAAGTTACATTGGTGTGATTGTGGTGATTGCAGTTTGAGAAAACTGTAGAGATTGAGGTACTAGAGTTAGTCTCTTTGATTGCGGAGTTGTAATTTAAAACTTGCTCGTGAGTTGAATAAAATTCTATTTGATAGGTCGTGTTCTTGTTACTCCCTTGAGCAAGGAGATTTTTCACGTTACATCTGCGTGTTCTTTATTATTCTACACTTATGATTTAAATGAACCAGGTTCAATACCATAAATAGCTGGTGGTGATTTCAGACCTTCTTGTCTTTTAAAGCTTCCACTAAGGTGGGAGAGTTTCTGTTATCTGTATTACCATGACCCAATCTTCCATTTGCTCCCTTTCCCAATGTGTAAACTTCAGTTCGGGAAGTTAATACAGCAACATGGTAAAGCACCACATGCTATCTACGCCACAAAGCTCTTTGAAAGTTTTCCTTCAACACAATAAAGAAGCTTCCGATCAGCTTGAGGATGACCTAATTGGCCATATACAGGACTTCCCATTGTATATACATGACCTGAAGTGATTAGAGCAATTGTCAAGCTATGTCCACAAGTAACTTGGCAAAAGTTGGGTCAACTAGACCTGCAACACAAGTAGGAACAAGTTTTGACTCCTTGTCACGGTCCCCAAGTCGACCTTTATCACCATCTCCCCAAGTAAAAATTTTTCCTGAAGAATAATTGCTTGAACTGGAATTTCCCACCATGAATTCAACAACTGCAACAGTATGTCAAACCCCACAAGCTGCTCGAACAGTTCGAAGCCCTTTCAGAACTTCAAAAGTTCTTGGTCATCAGGAGAACTTTTATCTCCATGACCAAGAACTTCAAAAGTTCCATCCCCAAAAGTAAATAATTGGCCAGCTGAGGTCACCACAGCAGTATGCCATGGCCCACAGGAGATATAAGAAACATGTATGCCCTCTAAGGGTGTATTTACTCTTTTGGGGGACCCAATGACTAACTTCATTCCCATGCCCAAGAAGATCAAAATCACCGGCACCCCATGTGTACGATTCACCAGAAAGTGTTACAGCACAGGAATGATTTTCACCACAAGCAATAAGCTCAATGTTTGTACGGCTGAGGGAATCTATAAGCTTTGGATGCAAAACATCAGAATCGACACCATGCCCAAGCCTGCCTCCTGATTCCTCACCCCAAGAGAACACCTCACCCTGCTTGTTATTAGTGCTGCGTATTTTCCACTGCAAGCTAAATTTTGGACGTCCAGTACAACTGCAGACTCTAAAGCTTTAGGCAATAAAGAATCTACTTTGACACCATTACAACTGTCAATCCTATGAGGTCCACCACCCAGGATGCCATCACCAGTCCCTTCCCCCCACATGAAAACATCTCCTAATGAGCTAACAGACTTGACTTGATGAGCTAACAACACTTGAAAGGCTTACTCTAAAGTTATCCATATCAATTGCCTTCATCTGACCATGCATGTCATTTGAACCTCCAGAAGATAAGGAATGAGTAGAAGCACTAGCAGAATCTGAAGGGAAAAAGATCTTGGTAGGAACAGCATATAGAATAACATCAGAAAAGGCCTTATTTACACCATTTTTAGGTGGGCTTCCATATGGACTGTGAAGGCGAAGTTGGTCACTACCATCCTGATGAAAATACAGGATGCCATTCAACTTAGAGCAAAATGAAATTATATAATTTCAACCTGAATATTGACAAACATAAAGTCTCATCTGCATACGCATGCTTAGGCCTGTGGGATGGAATGTACCTTCTGTAAACTATCACCACTACCTAAAGGAGAATGCAGAGGAGAGCTTCTCCGTGTATATGTTCTGGGACTAGTGGCACCAGAAGGAATACCATTGCTCCTTGAGTCTGTTCTCCACTTTCGGTGGTGCCTACGTGAAATTAAAGCCTTCAAGCCACTAAACCGTACCTCTGCTTCCTCTTTATCTTTGCATATCGAAGACATAAGATTGAAGAGTAAGGTGATAGAGTTAGTTGCTGAAACCAATTTCAAATGACAATGGAATAAGGAAGAATTGCATGAATTATATACAAAACTTTCCCTCTAAAAATGATACAGCTATTACTAATATAACTCTTACCAAATCCAGTGATCTATCATTGTATATGAGAGAAAAAGATTGGTACTCCTTCTCAGGTTGTGGGTGCCTTGGAAAAATTGGCTGGAAAAGAGCAGAAGCAATGCTTATTAATCAGATACACCACTAAATACTTCATATAGGTGGTTACACTAGACTAAAAAACTATGTCCAATAAGAACTAGAAATTGCTAAATAAAAGAGAAAAAGACATCGACACCAAATTCACATCATCAAAGTATGTACCTATGTGAACAAGCCAAAAGAAATCATTAATCAACTACAACACGAACAAAATCAAACCAACAATAGCTAGTATAGCATGGACTTTAATTGAGAGTGTTCACACGACTACTTAGTTTCATGAAAACAAGCATGCAAATTCAGCAATACTTCCTCAGAATGAGGTATATAACATTTGAAAAGACATCAAGAGTAAAATTCTAGCTTTTTTTTTTTTGGTCCAACATGCAAGATGTAAAGGATGAAGACAACATGCTAGAGTTCATTAGTCCTTTATAGGTTTATTGATCTTCCACATGGGAGCCTTTCTGTTTGTTTTTGTATAGGAGGTTCCCACACTATGCATCTGCAAGTACCATATAAGTGATTTCCTTTAGCATCAATAAAATATTTATTTACCAGTTCAAAGGAAAAAAGAATGTACATATAACCCATTTTGCTTATTCAGGAGCATATGCGGATATACATATGGAATAGACAGAGAAATGAAGACAAAATATCATCACCCCTTTATCGATTAACCATGACATATAAGCAAAAATTCCTTTGGCAGAAGATGTTTGATCCCTACGCATCCTCCAATTTTTCTTCCTCTATTTCCTCTTAATTTCGGCTGTTAAAAAACTAAAAATATATTAACATGATATTTCCAAAAGAAGATAAGAAGCTATTCTTTTGAGCCACATCTGTGGATGCTGATGACACGGTTCATGACAGTTCAAGAACATTGATTAAAGGTTCTGCATCAAATTTAACATTCAGTTTGCTTATGGTTAGATCTCACTAATTCAATACAAGTTGGTTCACAGTTCTCTCCAAGGAACTCCTAGTCTATTACCTTCTTTCTTTGTGTTCACTAATGAAAAGAGACTGGGGATTGCTTGTGCCAAGCAACAGAAAACTGTAACATTCGCTGAAAGAAGCTTATGGGCCAAGAAAAGATGCAAGCTAATTACTGAGCTATGATGACTATAAATCCATTTGTCATAGATTTTGTTTAACGTCTGAAAGACACTAATACCCATATATTTAACCACATAAACCTCTGATGAAATGAGCGAGCCTACAGAATTAGTCATCTTCATTAAAAACCGCACAAGTAGATACACACAGAAGGATAAACTTATAGACTAGAATCAAATAAAACATGTCAAAGAGTTTGCAGAATGGAGATTAGCTATCTTCAGCGGAGAAAACTTGCAGTGGCTGTCCGGATATTATTCTTGACACGTGACTTAGCTTAAGGTGTTTCTCCTCATTACCTGAAAACCATATCAGAGCAGACTCATCCTGAAAACATAATGACAAATTTCTTCTTTAGATTCCGAGCATGACCTTCAATTAGAACTACGTTCCAAGGAGCACAGTAGTTAAGTTAGCTGCGATGCAATGAAGCAATACACAGGAATTTTGTAGTAAATTCCTGCCTCAATAATGAGAGGTGTATTGAAATAATTGATATCCATACAGCAAGCATGGGACATTATATCAATAACAGTTTATTTATAAGCAAAGTCATCAACACTGACAAACAAGGAAGTGGCCATTCTCAAAGGCTTTAGGTTTAAACCCCAGAAAGTTAGAGACATGAGCTCAAATGTTGGCATTATTTGGGACCAGGAAACAGAGAACAAAATACCTGGGATGAAGTTCATGTGTGTATTCTAACTGCAGTAAAAAACACTACTTCACAATGGTTACATGACAACAGGAATATGAACAAAGAACCTTGACATGGATACCTTTGATGAATGTTGTCTATCCACTGAGCATGAATGATCAATATCGAATGCAATAAGGAAAGCATTTGGAAGAGAAATTAGACTTCCGATTTTTGGTGAACTCTAATTTTTAGATTTATTATCATGAGACAGAGCGACTATTTTTGCTTCGTTTTAGTGTATGGCAGTTGGGCTACCATTTATCACTTTCAAATTGGCACAGAGATTGAAGGACTTTGATTCCTCATGTTTACTTTTCAATCTTCACAATAGACATTCTCCTTGTAGTAAAATTTACATCATCTAAAGGATACTACTTCAATCTGAGATACACGCATGCAAAAACTGAAGAGAGAGTAACAAAAAGGAACAAATTGCAATCATGATAGTAAACATTTATTACTTTTTTTAGAAGTATAACCATAGAAGTAAATATTACCAGTCACTAATCAGAATTGAGACAAGCGTTGAGGATGAAATATCTACACGACGGACACATAAACTTGAAATAGGCTAAAATACAACAAACTTCAACAGTGCTGTAAAATCAAGGAGAAAGATTGGTGGAAATGTCCTAATTTGCTTCATAAGATACAAAGTCATGGTGAGATTACACTTCCAACTTTGGAGGATGCCAATATCCACCTATTATGTGCTTCCTCACAGCCAGTGCTATGTCCTGAAACTCTCAGAATGGAGAACTCTATCTCGATCTCTCGAATAAATGATAGGAATTCTTGTAACAACGTCAAGATATGGGGTCTAACCAAACAAAATCTAACTGCAGCCAACTGCTGTATAGTTGGATCTACATGGACGCCATCTCACACTCACACAGCTAATATGATTACAGAGTTGTTATGCATAGAATTCTCATACAAGATTTCAATGCTAAGAAAGGCAAGAGCCCAAAAAGAATGAAATGAAGCTTACATTTGCCAGACAAAAGGGACAAAACTTTGGCTTTCCCCTTCTTCCATACTTTAGCAAACATGCCCCCCCTTTTTTAGAGCGGTAATTGCCTGAGATAAATCAAATGAAAGGAACTTGAAGCTAATATGACATTAAACTCAATGCTACATATGCAAAGAGAGAAGGACTTATATTAAAAAGCTCCCAAACAGATAAGACTTCCGAACTAGGACAAGGAAGAAAGTATAACAATACAGATCTCAGTGCCTGTTTGAACTATGTTTTTGTACAGAACCCAATCCTTAAGTGGTTCTCCAGAAAACCATTTGGTTCTTTTATAGCATATAGACCTGGAGAAAGTTGTCTTACATAAAGTACTTCTGGATTCATTTATGTAATCCACTACCAGTATGTAACACATTGTTTCTCTTTACCTAAGATCTTTAGCTTTAACTGAACATCTATCCAGAAGCAACAAAGGTGTTATACAAGTAAAGATCCTATTTCATCTTGATCTATATCTTAGTTCCTTTTCCACTTATTCTACCCCAAGCAATAGGATCATCATCATCTGAATCATTAACAAAGAAAATGACCCGAAAGAGAAATTGGAAGCTAAAATATTTCAATTCTCCTAGATCTTTCATCTTGAAGGTCTGACAGAGTTTTTTCTTGATATCCTCAATCACTTTTAAACTATCTCATGTAATCAGCATGTCATCCACATATATCAACACAACATCCATTCCATTTGATGTCTTTTTGATGAACATTGATTGGTCATATTCACTTTGTTTGAACTGGAACTTTAGTAGAGCCTGTGATAGCTTAGCATTCCATTGCCTAGGTGTTTGCTTCAGCCCATACAAGAATTTCATGAGTCTATACGCTGTATTATGTTCCCCCCGACTCTTGAAACCCTGTGGAAGTTCCATGCAGATCTCTTTATTCAAGTCCCTTTGAAGGAAAGCATTGAACACATCCATCTGGTGAATGTGCCAGTTGTTTTGAGCAACTAAGGATAGGATAGTTCTTACTATTTTCATTTTTACTACTGGTGAGAATGTTCCTTGATAATCTATGTCGCCCTTTGGACTATACTCCTTAGACACTAGCCTTGCTTTGTATCTTTCCACCTCTCCTGTAGACTTGTACTTAATCTAATATACCCACTTGCATCTTACTGGTACTTTACCTTTAGGCAGAGAGACAATATCCCAGGTATGATTTCCTTGAAGAGCTTCAATTTCTGTTTGTATAGCTTGTATCCATTTAGGATCAGCAGCTGCCTCAGAGTAGGACTTTGGTTCCACTTCAGCAGATATATAAGCTAAATATGCTTTGTATGCTGTTGACAGATTCTCATAAGATAGATTGTTTGACATAGCATATGGAACTTCCTGAATATTGAGAGACACAAAGTCTTGCATCCAGACTGGTGTCTTCTTATCTCTAGTAAACTTTTTAGCATTTGTAGGAGCATATGCTATCTGAGTGTCACGAGAGTCTATGAGCTGATCTTGTAGTAGATCCTGTTGAGATAGACATTCTGAGGAACCTACACCTGGTAGATCAGTTTCTTGACTTGACTCAGTAGGCACAATAATATATGAGGTAGGATTAGTTCCTCATTCATAATTGAACTGCATCATTGTGTTGTCTAGAATTTTATCAGATACTGAAAATATTGGGACATGTACTAACTGACTTTGTTGAAAGGAAAAATATCTTCTTTAAAAGTCACATCTCTATTCACAAAAAAAACACATTGTTAGTTAAGTCATAGAGGAGATATCCCTTTTGAGTTTATGCATAGCCCATAAGAATAGCTTGTCTAGTCTTAGAGCTTAACTTGTCAGTTTCCTGTATTATCATAACACAAGCAAGCATCCTAATACTCTTATGTCTTTACCAATCGTCCTCACCTTGCCACTGGAGATCTCCTAAAATACACAAAAGTCGAGAGAAAAAAGTGGCAGACATATGTAACTCCTTGGTTAGTTTTGACACTGACAAAAGATTAAATTTGAATTGAGGAATACGAAACACATCCGTTATTGTGTTGAAGTTGCCAATGGTACTTGCCCCTATGAGTTTAACCACTGAGACATCATCATTAGGTAACAACACTTTTTAACAATATCAGTTTCCCTCACAGAATTTTTTTATCCAACGGCCTTAAATCAGTCACCATATTGTTAGTAGCACCTATGTCTACTATCCAATTCTGACTGCTGTCTCTTACCATAGGACTTGTACTTGTACCTGTAACATCAGGCACAAACTTCTCATCTAAGATATTAACTGAGTAATCAGATATACCTGCCAGATTAGTAGAATAGTTATTGTTTGAAAGATTTCCTCTAGGATTTCTATTCAACATCTGCAGAATTTGATTATACTGATCCTTTGTTATACCTTCAATTCCCACTGGATCACTTTAAACACCCTGAACTCCTGAGGAATGTACTGAATTCTGACCATCAGGACCACCACCATATTCTGCTAACATGCTAGCATCTATTGCATTGTAGGCTAGGGGGCCCCTAGATATTACATTTGAAGACCATCCTTGACCATTATTCTGTTCACTTGCAGATTGATAGATTCTTTCCTTGAACTTAAAGTTTGGAGGATAAAATATTATCTTCCAGCAAGCCTCCTTAGTGTGTCCTCTGATCTTGCAAAACTCACTCTGAAGGTTGTAGTTCTTTTTCCGTCTTTGAGTATGATCATTCTAGTTTCCACCATTTTAAAGAACATAGCTACTTCTTGTCCACTAGAAGTAGGATTTGCACCCAATATGCCAGTAGCCATGGAACCTGCTCTTTGCCCTTCTTCACTTACTACCACAGAGTATACTTGATTAACAGCGGGCATAGGACACATCAATAAAATCTGACCTCTAGTTTGATTATGGAATCATTAAGTCCCATTAAGGATTGAAATGCTTTCAGTTTCTGAAGATGCACCAGAAAATCTTTGGATCTTTCACAATTACAACTAGGAGTAGGCACCAATACCTCAAACTCTTCTCACAGATTCTTTAACCTTGAAAAATAGATTGATGCTGAATCTGTACCTTGACTGGGAGTAGCTATTTTCTTATGAGGACGGTATGTTCTTGAGCTTTCCACCTTATTGAATCTCTAAAACAGATCAACTCATACTTCTTGTGCACTTGAAGCATACATAATCCCTCCAAGAAACCCTTTTGCCACAGAATTCATAATCCAAGATAACACAATCGCATTAACTCTCTCCCAGTGCGTCCATAAAGATTCTGGAAATACATCTTTCTTGCATGTCCCATCTACAAGCCCCAATTTGTTCCAGCCTAGAAGGGCAACTCTCATCCATCGATACCACATCGAATAGTTATCTTTTCCAGTTAATTGAAATGAGATGATCTGGATAGCACTCACACACAAAGGGGAAAGAAACAGTTGATGGTTGTAATCCATACCGGAGCTCAGATTGACTCATGTTCCTAAATTTGTTGCAGCAAAATTACTCAGAATTTCACCATTGACAGCCATTATTATCGGTTTGAGTTTTTCCGATTCAACAGTTCACGCGAAAGTTTTTAATTGATTCTTGAATCTGCACACAGCTGATTCTCCCAGCTATGGCTTTGATATCATATAATAAAGTGTGCCTTAATGCACTGTAAATCAAGAATGAACAAAAAGAGAAGCATATGGATGAAGTAAAAGAAAAAAGAAAAGCGATAGCACGTAGAGAGAGAGAAAGAGTGGAGTAATTGAATGTATTAGAATGAATGTATTCTTTATATTGATACAGATATTTATAGAGTAGAAGTAGTGGAGGGATTATCATCTAATCCTATTAACTAACTTTACGATTAGTTGTATTAACTAACGTCTAACAGTAAGTTAGTTAGTTACGGATTTGCCATTTAATTAGTTTTAGTCTAAATCTCTATCTAACTACCTTTAATAGTTCTTAAGGAATTTAATCCCCTCGTTGTAGTCGAAGTTTTGAATTACTTTCTCTCAGGATAAAACAGATATACATATTGATGGTGTAGCAGTATCTCAAACACTAATAACTTCGACAAATGCTAAGAACAGTAATGAATCACACAACAGACTCGATCTTGTTTGTTCAAAAGTATGTAGAATGTTCTCAAAATAGCTAAAAAACTATTTCGAAAATGAAGTCAAACTGCCTTTATTTATAACCAAAAAACTGAAGAGTAAACTGAAGAGAAGTGGTGTTAAAACACCTGTTCAGAAAGTGTCTGTTCGGAATGACTACAGTTGGGAAAGGAAATATTTTAGCTTGACTTGCGTTGCACCTGTGTTTCGCAGGTGAAGACCCGCGGCTCGCAGGTGCAAACGCAAGTCCAGGCAGAATCCTTCTTGGAATTTCTGCATTCGGCACTACACCTGCGTTTCGCAGGTGAGGACCCGCGACATGCAGGTCCGTCCAAATTGCGTGAAAAAGACAACTCGAATTTAAATAAATTTAATCTAAAAATTATGTCAATCAATCAAATTCGAAGCTAAGCGAGCAATGACGACAGCATGAGAGGAGACTTTCTTCTCAATTCTTTATCAATTAGAAGATATGCTTCTCGAAATAAGCATAAACAATTTCCTTTTTCCTATCAATGTGGGACAAAGGAACTTAAAGAAATATTTCAAATTTCTCTTCTTTCCAATTTATTTTTCTTCATTTCTAAATTCACACTCAACACTTAACTCTAACAAAAGTTACTCAATTAATTTATCTAAGTAAAATTGTGTCCGCTATCACTGTGTCTTCTCTGTTTCCTCCTAGCTAGTTAGCTTACTAATAAATTACTTTGATATATAAAGTAGAGGTGACTTTTTTAACACAAGAATAATTTAGTAAAATAAAAATTTTGTGATTATTTATGAAATTAACTTTTAATTTAATGAACTACATTTAGTATGTTATGTTTAGATTTGTGCTAACCTCTTTTTATCCCAAACAAAGCATGTAAAAACTACTAAACTGGAGTTATTTAGTAAGCAATGACGCAATGTATTGGCTTTCTCTTACTACTATATATAAGTGTCAACTAGAAGTTACTTGAGGCATTGAATTAAGGGTGACAAAAAAGTTTTAAAATATAAAAAAAGTGACACAAGTTTTAATTATTTAGTAGAGGTGACAAGTTTATAATTAATGTTTAAAGATATTTGACTACTTTTTGAATAAGCCTTCAGCTTTTTATTTTTACACTTTGACCCAATTTATATAAAATCTTAATTACCTAAAAAGAGAAAAAAAGAAGCCGCCAAATCAACGACCTGCTCTTCTTCTTCGGCTGCTGCTACTATTGTTGTTCCTCCTCCTTTTTATCATCATCATCATCTTCTTCTTCTTCTTCTTCTTCTTCTTCTTCTTCTTCTTCTTCTGTTGCTGCTGCTGCTTCTTCTTCTTCTTCTTCTTCGTCTTCTTCTTCTTCTTGAAGATTTGGTGGGATAAAAAAATCACCGATTCACATATTTTTTGGGCTAAATTTTATTGTAATATCACAAAAAAATTACATTTGGTAAGTGTATAATATGGTTTTGTGTGTATTATTTATCTGGGTAAAATTTTATTTTTCCAACAGATTCAGTAATAGTTACAGTTGTTGCAACAACTACACAATCTGTTGTAAAAAAGCTTTTATTTTTTTCACAATAACTAATAAAGAAGTTGCAACAATTGTTGTACTTGCTGCAACAAATGCAACAGTTGTTTTACTTGCTACAAAAATTGCAGTAGCTGTTGCACCTTTTATTGTTAATTGTTGCAACAACTGAGTAATCTGTTTAAAAGAACTTCTAATTTTTCCGCAACAACTTATAAAGAAGTTGCAACAGTTGTTGCACTTGCTGCAACAACTACAACAGTTGTTGTACTTGCTGCAAAAATTGCAGCAGCTGCTGCACTTTTTGCTGTTAGTTGTTGCAACAATTGAGTAATTTGTTGTAAAGAAATTTTTAATTTTTCCGCAACAACTTATAAAGAAGTTGCAACAGTTGTTACACTTGCTGCAACAACTACAACAGTTGTTGTACTTGCTGCAAAAATTGCAGCAGCTGCTGCACTTTTTGCTGTTAGTTGTTGCAACAATTAAGTAATTTGTTGTAAAGAAATTTTTAATTTTTCCGCAACAACTTATAAAGAAGTTGCAACAGTTGTTACACTTGCTGCAACAACTATAACAGTTGTTGTACTTGCTGTAATAATTGCAGCAGCTGTTGCACCTTTTACTATTAGTTGTTGCAACAATTGAGTCATCTATTGTAAAAAAAAATCTAATTTTTCTGCAATAATTTGTAAAGAAGTTGCAACAGTTGTTGTTGCAGCAAGTACAACAACTGTTGTAGCACTTGCTGCAACAACTGCTGCACCTTTTGTTGTTAGTTGTTGCAACAATTAAATAATCTGTTGTAAAAAAAACTATTAATTTTTCTGCAACAACTTATAAAAAAGTTGTAACAGTTGTTGTGCTTGTTGCAACAACTGCAACAGCTGTTGTACTTGCTGCGACAACTGCAGCAACAGTTGCACCTTTTGTTGGCAGTTGTTGCAACAACTGAGTAATATGCAGTAAAAAAAAACTTCTAAATTTTTTCAATAACTTATAAAAAAAGGTTGCAACAGCTGTTGTATTTGCCGCAACAATTGCAACAATTGTTGTACTTACTACAACAAGTGCAACAACTACTGCATCTTTTGTTGTTAGTTGTTGGAACAACTGAGTAATCTGTTGTAAAAAAAGCTTCTATATTTTTGCAACAACTTACTCAGTTGCTGCAACAACTACAACAATTGCTGCAACCATTATAACAATTATTTTATTTTATCACAGTTTTTTTCTCCTGTAATGACTAATTTTTTTACTTGAACATAAAATATCTTTAGGTAACTTGAAGATCATCAACAGAGGATAAAATAACAATATGAGTTAATTGTCATGGGGAATGGATCAAATATTGATTAATACGTAATCGATCGAACACTACTTGAAAACGGCTCTTCTGCTATCCAACAACCGCTATATTTGGTGTTGGAAGGATAGAGACTGTAGTGATGATTGTGAACAGAGATATCACGTATGAAGATTTAGTGAATAAAATCATCACCAATTGAGCCGAAAAAATTAGGAAGAAGGCATATGAAGAGGAGGGCATCAATCTGGGAATCATTTTCGATAAAGAAAAATAAATGCTCCATATGCAAAAGGGCTGGGCACAAAAGAACCACATACATGGAGCGAACTGCTATATAGGAACAGATCTGATCTTACTTGTAATAACAAAACTTATTCTTGTTATCGTTTGGGTACTTGATTCATATTCTCATAAACTTGCTGTGAATTTTCAAACAAGTTGCCTGACGGGTGCCAACAACGGTTGCACTTGCTGGAAAATTTCAAACAATTAACCTAATCTGCTGCAACAACTGATAAACTTGCTGTGAATTTTCAAACAACTGATGCACTTGCTGGATAATTTCAAATAAGCAATCTAATCTGCTGCAACAACTAATAAACTTGCTATGAATTTTTAGACAATTGGCCTAACGGATGCCAACAACTGTTGCATTTGATGGACAATTTGAAACAAGTAACCTAATCTGTTGCAACAACTCATAAACTTGCTGTGACTTTTCAAACAAATAGCCTGACAGGTGCCAACAACTGTTGCACTTGCTAGACAATTTCAAGCAAGTAACTTAATCTGTTGCAACAACTCATAAACTTGTTGTGAATTTTCAAAAACTATTGTACTTGTTGCAGCAAGTTTAGATTAATTTGATCATGAATTGGTTGGATCAATCATATTTATTGTTAAATATAGTAAATTAAATGAATTTAAAGACTCAAAGCTAGATTTAATAGTATTCTTTAAACAAAGACTTGATCATAATAGACGATCGATCGAGCAATTGTACGTGTAGTCAACTTTAATCGAGTAATTTTATCATGAAAAGCTTAGATCAATCATATTTATTGTTAAATATAGTCAATTAAATACATTTAAGGACTCAAAGCTAGGTTTAATTGTATTCTTTAACAACTACATAGTAATTTAATAATAATAGACGATCGATCGAGTAATTATACGCATAGTCAACTTTAATCGCGGAATTTGATCATGAATTGCTTCGATCAATCATATTTATTGTTCAATATAGTAAATTAAATGTATTTAAAGACTCAAATCTAAATATAATAGTGTTCTTTAATAATGACATAGTAATTTGATCATAATATACGATCGATCGAGTAATTATATGCATAGTCAAATTTAATCAAGTAATTTGATTATGAATTGCTTAAAATCATATTTATTATTAAATATAGTGAATTAAATGCATTTAAAAACTCAAAGCTAGATTTAATAGTGTTCTTTAACAATACATAGTAATTTGATCATAATAGATGATCGATTGAGCAATTGTTCGCATAGTCAACTTTAATCGAGTAATTTGATCATGAATAGCTAGAAATCTATTGCAACAACTAATCGACTTGTTGGACTTGTTTCAGCAAGTATCATGACTTGTTGCGACAAGTTATCTAATTGTTGAGAATTTTCATACAACTTAAATAACTTGCTGCAATAAGTTATATACTTACTGCAACAACTGTTTTACCATATGGCATAATTGTTGGGATTTTCCAGCAAATAACATGACTTGTTTGAACAAGTTATTTACTTGTTGGAAAATTTCAGCAAGTAAACTAAGTTGTTGCAGCAAGTTATCTACTTGTTGAGAATTTTCAAACAACTTTACCAACTTGCTGCAACAGCTTAGTTTACTTGCTAAATCAACTTGTTTAATTAATGTAATAATTTTTTTACCATATAACTTAATTGTTGGGATTTTACAGCAAGTAATATGACTTGTTTGAACAAGTAATTTAGTAGTTGAGAGATTTCAGCAAGTAGACTAAGTTGTTGCAACAAGTTATCTACTTGTTGAGAATTTTCAAACAACTTTACTAACTTGCTGCAACAACTTAGTTTATTTGCTGAAATAACTTGTTTAATTAATGCAACGATTGTTTTACCATATGGCTTAATTGTTGGAATTTCACAGCAAGTAACACGACTTGTTTGAATAAGTAATTTAGTTGTTAGAAAATTTCAGCAATTAAACTAAGTTGTTGCAACAAGTTATGTACTTGTTGAGAATTTTCAAACAACTTAACTAACTTGCTGCAACAACTGTTTTACTATATGACTTAATTATTGAGATTTTTCCAGCAAGTAACATAACTTGTTGCAGAATATTAAAATATAAAGAACACAAAATATATTGAATATTGAAACATATACATTCACATAACTTCAAATATATGAGTTCAGCCCACCTTAGGGTAGTTTGTTGAAGACAAGACTTAAACATAAATAATAACTTTAAAATATTCAAAAAATTATTCAACAAAGTTTTATAAAAACAATCAACTACTCAACCACCTTATGACACTAATTCCTTATCTACCAACCCCACATCCCATCTCCACCGCATTCGCTCAATAGTATTGTCATTCATGAGATTTATCGAACTGTTGGTAATCAGATGCTCAATGAAGGCAGGTGAATAAGGACCGCATGCTACCCCAGTGTCATTCTTGGAGAGACCTTTCTTTCATAGATCCACTCTTTATTGAGCAACTCGGACGGTAAGTGGTCGAACATATCACTCTGTTTCAAGAACCTGAGCTATAATTCCATCACCGACTGAATGTGTAGGAAGAAGTCATCTTCTGGGTAGCAAGAAATGTTGCAATCATAAACAAGAAATCAAGAGTAACAAAATATTTCTTGTCAATGGTCATCACAGTGAAGATTCTTTTAGCACCAGGCCATGGGACACCTCCTGGGTAGGGTCTGACACCTCTGCAATAATCAAGAAAATAATCAGTGAAATTATATTCATCAAAATTTTATTTTAACTGGACAGCACCCGATTGTAGACTTTCCTCACTCAACTTGTTGTACACATTCTTCATAAGGTTGTAAAAGTTGAGATCCAAGATTATTTCTGTGGGATCATAGTGGTTGGGGTTTTCTATATGTCTAATACACATTAAACATAATATTTCATCTATATACTACAAAAATAGATCGTCAATTACTTGCTGCAACAACTTCTGCTTGAGTCTTAGTTCTTTTTGATCTTCTAGAAGCAGCAACACTTCTACTGGTACTTCTTGCTCTTTTTGAAGTCATTTTATTTGTAAAATATGAGAAAAAATATAAATCAATAATTAATTTAATCATTCAGTCAAAATAAACAGCGAAAACAACTGTTGTAAATCAAACAAGTAAAACAAATATAGATTTGTTTTTCAACAGGTGTCTGAGTTGTTGTAACAACTTCAACAGTTGTTTGATTTTATCCAACAGTTGCTAAAGTTGTTGCAACAAGTACAATAATTGTTTGATATTTACCAACAGGTGTGGTAAAAATCAAATAGTTGTTGATCCCTATTACTCGCTAAATTATGAAACAACAATGGGTATAAAGACAGCACCAACAAATTGTTGCAACAACTTCAGCTCTTGTTTGACAAATATTGATTTTTTTCAATAAGTGTTTGAGTTGTTACAACAACTTCAATAATTGTTTGATTTTATCCAACAGTTGTTAATGTTGTTGTAACAAGTACAACAACTGTTTGATTTTTACCAACAGCGGTAAAATTCAAACAGTTGAAGACCCCTATTTACTCCCTAAATTATGAAACAAGAATGAGTACAAAAACAACACCAATAAGTTGTTGCAACAACTTCAGCTCTTGTTTGGCAAATAATTTTTTTTTTAACAGGTGTGTGAGTTGGTGCAACAACTTCAACAGTTGTTTAACAAAATCAAACAGATACTGAGGTTATTGCAACAAATTGTAAACTTGTTGCAACAACCCCAATGATTTATTGCAACAACTCCAACAATTGTTTGATTTATTTCCAACAGTTGAGGAAGTTGTTGCAACAACTAGACCTCTTGTTTGACAAAATCAAACAACTGCTGAGGTTGCAATAATATTTTATTGCAACAATCTCAGCAACTTCTGATTTATTCAAACAAGTGCAGAAGTTGTTGCAATAACTTCTTCAGCTGTTGGAAAATTAATCAAACAACATCATAATATCTTTTTCTACAATAATAAAAATCTCATAAGAAAAATAAGTCCCTACCAGTGATAATATTTTTAAACAAACACAACAAGAATAAAAAATACAACAAATAAAGTCATCCAACAACATAATATGCGAAACCCATCTTCTTCTTATTATTATTTAGCAAAAAATCACCACTTTAAGTTCGAAAAATCAAAAACCCTAACTGTTCAACACAGTTATATTTGACAGAAGTGAAAGAAAAATTACCTCTAAGCAGAGTAGTGTGCGTCGATGGCTCACCGGTGTCAATTGGGTTCACTGGCGTGATGATTTCTGAAGAAAAATTGCTTTGGAAGAAGATGAAGCGCATTGAAGAAGAGAGGAAGGAGAGAACAACGGTTGAGTGAAAGAGAAAGAAGAATATATGTGTGTTGCAGGGGTTAGGGTTTTGAATTAATGGGTTGTGTTAGTTTGTATTTTTTAAAAGATTAATAAGTTTCAAATATTACACTTCCCATCTTATTTAACTTAATTATAATTTTAAAAAAGTTTTGACCAAAGCTGGTCAAACTTGTCACCTTTTTTAATTAGGAGAGTTTTTTGTCACCCTCAACTCATTTTCTTAAGTTACTTCCTCTGTTTCAAAATAAGTGATATTTTTAGATTAAATATATTTTTTAGGAAAATTATTTGTTTTTAAAAAAAGAAATGTATTTTCACCCACTTATCCTTAATAAATATCTCGAAAAAGATGTAATTTTTTAGTATTTTTTTATTATGTAAAACTCTTTTAATTTAAATAAGAGTAAAATTAGAAAAATATCATTAATGTCTTCTTGATTATGTAAAACACCACTTATTTTAAAATAAAATCAAAAGATTAAAACACTACTTATTTTGAAACAAAATCAAAACACTAAAACACCATTTATTTTAAAATGGAAAGAGCAAGTTTGAATACAATGTATAATTTTCTTCCAAAGCTTGTTATAGTGCCGAAGCCAACTCGAGCCGAGCTTGAGTCGATTGTTTAATTTTTATTTCCGCGCGTGAACAATAACAAAATCAAAATTTATTAATAGTGTTATTCAAGAATCTATATATATTTATTGTCAGGGAATGCATCATAAATTACAGTTGAAAAATAAAATGAACAAAAAATAAATAAAAGATATTCAGGATGAGGGCTGAAGCGCAAACATCTAGGTCTCTTTAAGGAGATTCAAACCCATTGCGGTGTAATCTTCACTAATCCAGCAGTAATACTCTTGACTTGTCCCTTCCAGGATACAACAATCCAACAACGTAACATCGTATGTCTCGAACAACTCCGAATTAGTTGAAGAGTCTAAAACTCCACCAAAATAACACCTTCCTTCAGCATAAATTTATTTTCTTTTGTATAGTGAATTAGTTGAAAACTTAGAATATTTTTCTTTGTCTCAACTTTCTTTTTCACTGCTATCTCAAAAGTACAGTACAATATTTTTCACACTTTTCATCTTGCTCTTCATTTTTTAATTCTCAATATAAGGAAGAAACATCATTTATATAGGTGCAGGTTTTCTTTCACGAGTAAATATCGAGAATGTGTACAGTCATTCGGGTATAATAGGGTAATTAGTAGGATATAATATGGAGAACATGCTACTGTGGTTACATGAGTTATAAGAAATAACGACACCATTTTTTCACTTTATTTCAACTAATTATCATGTACTTAATATTATAATTTTAATATCAAAATGCATAAAATTTATTATTGCTAGGTGAGTACTTGCAATTTTTCCTGGCATTTTGCTATTATTTTCTTTTTGCTATAACGATTAGCTGACTTACCAATAACCAATATGAGTGATAAGTGGCACTCTAGAAGTCTGTGTTAATATATGTGTTCAGATAGTTGTCAACATTCAGACAAGTTGATTCATATTGGTGTAGAATTTTGGATGTTTCCACGTTGCCTTCTTGGTGCCTTAAAATATAGGGTCAAATTTGGATCCTCTTTGAGAAATTCAACTGTTCAACAGTACACGTACGGCTATTGGTCAACTACTCTTTTTTTCCTTTTTTTTTTTTTTTAAAAAAAAGATTATAATTTGGGGAGGAGATACACTGACATTCGAACCTCCGCCACCATGGTGAAGGTGCGTAGTCAACTACCCATTAATTAGTAGTATAATTTTTTAATTTCACCTAAGAGAGGCATGCTGAGGCAAATCTAAGAGTGTATGAATTTCTAAAACGATTTTAAATTATAAAATATAATATAATTAGATTTACTATCAAATATTATTTATTGATATATAATGAGTGTTTGTGTGAGTGAGTATATATATTTTGTACATATACTAAATAGGTGTTTGAATATGTGATTTTATTTCGCGATTTGAAATTATGTAAATAAAATCAGTATTTAGACATGCAATTTCATCTCATAATTTCAAATCATGAGATGAAATCCCAAATTCTCTAAAAAGCTTAATTAATTTGGGATTTCAAATAATGAGATGAGATTTTCTAAATGCAAAATTTAACCCGATTTAACCCACATGTTTATATTTTGTAAAAAAAGTTCACCATTTTATATATACCAACTATATTTTCCAACTGTTTATTTAATAAATGTAAACAATCTTTGTCAACTATTATATTGGACATAAGTAGTTTGTCAACCTTTGTCCGTACTATCTGAGAGGATTATATTAAAGAGTAGTACACTACAATTCATGTTTAATTTTACTTTATATTGAACTAAAGTTCGATTTTTAAGTTGTATTTTTTTTAGAATGACTATGTGATAGTGTATTATATTTTATTATGACTTTTTACTTATTTGGTAAGATTGTATTAGAATTTGAGCAATTTGAATAGTTTTTACAACTTATGAGATTCTTATATTTATGAGAAAAAAATACAACTTAAAAATCTCAAATTGCATATCCAAACAAAAACATCACTTCATCTCATATGATTTTCTCTCGCATGGCCAAATGAGTCATCTCAAAGTCATCTCATATGATTTCATATCATAAAAAGATCATACTGAACTCATAGTGTATTTTTTGTTGTTTGTGTAACCCCCCAACCCCCACCCCAGCTAACTTATACTTCTTGGATCTTTCTTTGCTTAAGCAACGGAATAAAAGTACGTCGGAGATGACTCACTTATTTCCTTGAAGGAGCACTTCAATTTGAGATTAGTGAATTTGCTTAGTACTCACTTTTAGTTTTTTGAGTCTTTGTTTGTTGATAACATGAATATAGACTAACAAAAGGTAAATTTTTTATGAGAACTTATTTCTTACCTAAAAGTTAGATGACTCTTCTCCTTTTTCTTTCTCCTGAAGTATTTTTCAACAACTAAAATTAGAGTTAGGCATATTGCATTTAAATGCCACGACGACTATATATATAGATACACATGAGGTTAGGTGGATTGCTTATCAAAAGGTGCATGTAAGTTTCATGATGTGTCGATAACCTAATCGAATCTACACATGGTAGCATAAGCATAATCAAACATTTCATTTGAAAATCAGATTATAAAATTTGGTGTAGTCTACTTTTATTATTGATGAAAAATTTAAGAGATTTCCCCGGAAAATCAGATTATAAAATTTGGTGTAGTCTACTTTTATTATTGATGAAAAATTTAAGAGATTTCCTCGGAAAATCAGATTATAAAATTTGGTGTATGTCAAGATTCGTTTCTTTAACATGGAGTCATAATTCTTGTTATCTGATCTGCGCTCCCATACTAAAAGTTATTCACGCTCAAAATGTCCAACCATTGGTGTGTGTGGAGGGGGGAGGGGGTTGAAGAGCCTCACATTGAGAATTTACGGGATGAGTAGTCTTTTTATATGACTTGAACGATCCTTAACTCTGAAGTTAATTTTTTGAGATTGAGTTAGATTCAAGATTATTTTTTTAACGCCAACTTTTTCAAAAAAATATATATATATAAGGAGGGAAGAATTCTAGCTAAAGTTACCAGGTCAGTGCAACTCATAATACATCTAGATTCGTTGAACACTATGCTAACAAGTAGCAACATCATGGGATGCATCACTAAAATTGAACTGGCATTGCAATATGTCAAGTGGAGAATGACCACCTTTTTATTCGTCCTTTGACTACAACTATTCATTGTATCTTATGTTATTTAGGTAAAATAGAGAATATATCCATAGAGTTTGAATGCCATTAAATTGGGTTAACTTTGAAGAAAGTGGATTCATAATTTTAAAACATCGAGTATAATAGTACTAAGTTTGTAGTTTTTTGCCTCTATTTTTACTTGTTAATTAATTTGCTGGAAAATACCATGTCTTTTCCTTTAAAGCCGTCTTTAGAAATAGTAAGAAATGGTGTCCTACCAAATGTAATGTGAAGTTACTGTTTACCAAGTATTCCTACCCTTCACTTTTGTCCATTTTGAATTTTACATATTTATGAAGAAATCATGATTAATATGAATATTTTATTACAATAGTATATTAATTAATTATTAATCTTAAGTCTTAAAAAATGATTTAAAAAATAATTAATTAATGTTACTATAAAAAATGAAAGAAAACATTTCTTTTTCTTGATATATCTGTGCTAAATAAAAATAAAAATATATTTTTACTATAATAAACAATTAGAAAAAAAAGAAGTAACTATTAAGCACACTTATATCACCCTTGCTACGATTCAGTTGTAAACAGTCTTAACAATATTAGATAAGATTGATGACCATGAAATTACCGTCTTTGTATAATTGTAGTTGTCCTTGGATCAATTTGTCCGCATTTTAATTAATTTTACGAGTTATTATTATCTTTCATTAAATAACAAATAACCTTTTTTAATAAGATTTAAATAAATAAAAAAATTAATTATTACACTTTATAAAATAGTTTTATTGCAACAATAACAATAACAATAACAACAACAACAATCTAATAACCCCTTATTAAAATATAGAGGTTGTTTCCGATAGAAACTCGACTTATAAAACAATCTTATTAATAAGATCAATCGGTGAAATAGCCATATATATATATATGTCCAAGTCTATTCTCACCAAAAATTTAAAAAATGTGCAAACTGGGAAAGATTCATGCATTTATATGTGGGTGAATAGCAGTAGCCGACTCCTGATGAAACAAAGTAAAAGTCGGCGAACCCAATTCAGTCACAGTCACCCTTGGCAACTTGGGTCTTCAATTACCTTCCTCACGCCCACACACACGGCTGCTCTAGCCTCTAAAAAGCCCATTTTGTTGTCTTCTCAAAAAAGTCATTGCCATTTGGACCAACTCAATTGCTTTTTAATGTTCACAAAATTAAAGCTATGCTTGATAATTAGGTTGGAGATTCGTGACGAAATTAAAGGAGAGGAAAATTAATTAGTCTTAGTGTGTGTTGAAGAAAAATATTTTTTTTAAAAATAATTTTTTTGGTTTGATAGATAAATTAAAAAAAAATTAGAAAAGTCATTTTTATTATTTTAAAAAATTTAACTTTATTAAAAAAATATTTTTAAAATTTTTAGTTAGTTAAACAAAAAAATTATTTCTCTTCCTGTCGAGGGTCACACCCCGTGAGAAAATCATTTTTCACCTCTCTACAATTTTCTTTCCTTACTTTTGTCAACTAAGCAATAACGGTGAAAATCGAACTTTTTCCCTTTTTTCCTTCTTTTTCCTTCCATTCTTCTCAAATACTGATATCTTAAAAAAATATTACCTCTTCATTAAATACAAAACAAAAAAAAATCTCTCGACAATTTACTAAATAAAATTATCATTTCATTACACTAATGCAAATATGATACGATAATTAGTAAGAAATTATAGATAATTATCCATTAAAAATCCATACATAAAACAGAAAGGGTTCAAATATATTTTTTAATTGATAATTTACCTCATATATATGTAGCATTTATTAGTTAATTCAAATGTATTCTTAATTTAATAAATTGTAATTAATTTAATTAGCTGATTAAACAAATTATTCCGAAAAAATAAAAGCACCGCGTGAGGCGCGTTCTGTTTCTTACCGAGTACGGTTTGAGTTTTGACTTTTGACACAGTCTATAGTCTTACTAGTCTTCAGTCTTAGCTCACTTAAAAATAAATATTTTTTATTTATTATTTTAAAATAATAATATATTTAATATAATTTAAAAAAATAAAATTAAAAAAAAATAGAGTTACCATAGAGTCTGACTATCATCAACTCAATTAATTATCATTTATTCAATTTAAAAAATTAAAAAATAATTTATCATTTAACTTTTTATTTATTTTTATTATTAACTGTAATCATATTTCAATACATTTCTTACAATATGAATTTATTATATTTAAAAAATAATATAAATAAAATTATTTTTATATTTATTATTGATATGACAAATCAATAATAGACAAGTTAAATGAACTGAGGAAGTAGCATCTACCACTTGGCACTCGAGTCTCTTTTTTTTTCCAACGTGCTCCACTCCTCCTTCCTTTATTATTATTATTATTATTCAATTCAATTACTTGAGTAACCATCTTACTACCACTGCTTCTTACTCTTTCCCACGCAACTTCCTAATTTCTCGCCCTTTATATATCCCACAAACCTTCTCCTTCACTCTCATACTACTCAAAGTCTTCTCTACTTGCGAATATTTATTACACCTCCAAAAACTTCAGTTATTTATACCGATATTGATACTGAAATGGCCCTTGAAGCTTTGAATTCTCCAACCGGTACACCAAATCCGCCGTCGTTTCAATTTGAGAGCAACGGCCAGCAGCTTCGGTACCTTGAGAATTGGATTAAGGGAAAGAGATCTAAAAGGTCACGTAGTATGGATCGGCAGCCTACCGAGGAGGAATATTTGGCGCTTTGTTTGATTATGCTTGCGCGTAGCGATGGCTCTGCTAATCAGCAACGATCTCTACCGCCGCCGGCTCCGGTGATGAAAATCCACGGGCCATCGGAGGAGGAGAAGATGTTGTATAAGTGTTCGGTTTGTGGTAAGGGATTTGGATCTTATCAAGCTTTAGGAGGACATAAAGCTAGTCACCGGAAACACATCGCCGGCGGCGGCGGAGGAGGAGATGATCAGTCAACTACCTCCACTACTACTAACGCGACCGGAACTACTAGCTCCGTTAACGGTAACGGTAGTGGAAGGACTCATGAGTGTTCGATTTGCCACAAGTGTTTCCCCACTGGACAGGCTTTGGGAGGCCACAAAAGATGTCACTACGACGGCGGTAACGGTAACGGAAACGCTAATAGTAGCGTTAGCGCTAGCGTCGGAGTAACGTCGTCAGAGGGCGTGGGGTCCACAATCAGCCACCGTGACTTTGACTTGAACATTCCGGCCTTGCCGGAATTCTGGCCTGGATTTGGTTCCGGCGAGGATGAGGTGGAGAGTCCTCATCCGGCGAAGAAATCACGGATATCTCTGCCTCCAAAATTTGAATTATTCCAACATTAATGGGACTTTAATTGCTAAGGATTCACGATTTTTGTAGACAAAATTAATATGTAATTTCTTTTTCCTTTTTTTTGTGGGTGGGTGCAATTTTTTTTAAACTTGTGTTTGTATAATGTATATAGAACTATTAAAAGCGAATATTCAATTGATTGATTTATTTTTTCAGGAATTGCTCTTGCCACTATTTCTCTCTCATTCCAAATTCTCTTTTCATATTTCTAAAAAGATGAATTATAGTATCACGAGTTGAATTTAATTACTAACAAAATTACTATTACTGAATTGAATTTTCTACTCTTTTCTTAACTCTGCCAAAAGAAAAAGAAGTAGAAATTTTTATGTTCTTTTTCTCTTATCCTGTTAAAGTTCTTATTTTGACTTCGGAAAAGGATCAAAATTATTTCTGAACTATCTGAAGTAGATCAGAAATATCTTTGCCGTCCAAGTATAAGACTACAAATACCCCTAAAGTTAATATCACTTTTTTTAACTGACATGGCAAGTCACGTGGGACTTTTCTCTCCACCTAAGCAAGCCAACTAGAACTAACACTACAAGAAATATAATTTTTTGTGACAACTTTTAGTGACGACTTGAAAAGCTTGTCACAAAGGTGATAGTATTAGGAGCAACATTAATAGTTGCCACTAAAAATAATATAATTTTTTTTATTTATAATAAATAACTCTATATATTTTTATTTATTTATACAACACTACAATATAGTTATTAACGCTTTTAATATATTAAAAATGAGTATTCGTGTTAAAATAATAACACTTTTAATAAAATTTATTGTTAAAAGTAGAAATAGTAAAAATTACACTTTTAATTCATGTAAAAATAGTAACACATTTTATTAGAAATAGTAAAAAAAAATACATGAAATTAGCAATAATTTCTAATAAAAAATTATTATATATAATAAATAACGTTATGTATTTTTATTTATTTATACAACACTACAGTATAATTATTAACACTTTTAATATATTGGTATAGTAATTATAATTGTTCAAAGTACTCTAAACACTTATTAGTAATAATATAAGGCTGAAGTGAAGATGATGTAAGGATGGCTTGGGCGCATCTAAAATTATGAAATTCTCTTCTTTTAATAAGATCACATATAAAATTTGAATATGCATACAGACAAAATAAAATAATCAGTGGCAACATAAAAGGGTTTCTTTACTATTTTTACTTTTAACAATATTTTTTATTAAAAGCATTACTATTTTTACATGAACTCATTTCTAATATATTAAAAGTGTTAATAATTATACTGTAGTGTTGTATAAATAAATAAAAATACATAGAGTTATTTATTATAATATTTTTTTTATATTATTTTCAGTGGCAACTATTAACTCCTGAAACTATCACCTTTTGTGGCAAGCTTTTCAAATCGCCAGTAAAAGTTGTCACAAAAAATTATATTTCTTATAGTGAGTCCTAGTTGGTTTGCTTAGGTGGAGAAAAAAGTCTCACGTGGCTTGCCACGTCAGTTTAAAAAAAGTGTTAACTTTATGAGTATTTGTAGTTTTATACTTGGACGGTGAGGGTATTATTGATACCAAAATATAACGGAGGGTATATGTGATTCATTTCGCATAATTCAGAGGCAATTTTGATCCTTTTCTGTTTTGACTTTAACGTAAGTCGTCTATGTAAATCTGGTTTTAAAATTTCATTTGAGAAACTTTGTCAAAGTATAGGGAAGGATTAGGCTGAAGAAGAAGAAGAAGAAGAAAGGGGCAGAAAAAGTGAACTTTTCACATTACAAAGCTTGTAAAGACTGAATCTTTGATGTCAACAATGCATATCTGGACATGTTACATTAACAAACATAAATATCGTTTTTTCTTCAACTTTCAAAATTCAAACTCAATTTTTTTAACTTATAATAAAAGAAATATTTATCAGGCGTCCATAATCTTTTATGGTGGTGAGAACGTTTCAAACTTTCATTTGTGTGCAAAAGGCTGGCCAGTCCATGTAGTTCACTGTTCACGCGTTTCGGTTCCATGTGCTTTTATTGGACTGGTTTTATCACCCACTTAAATCGACCCAACAAACAAGACTTCGTCAGTCTTTGTTCACATTTAGAGATTACTTACCAATTTTCTTTTCCAAATTGTAATAATGTAATTCTTTCAACAAAAGAAAAATATATATGGTGACTTTAATTTTCCAAAAATTGAGATTTATTTTGCAACATTATAATTTTATTTTTTTTACGGAATTAATTTTGTGGTCCATATAAATCATACTCACAATTAAAATGAGGAAAACTGAAAAGAAAAAAGGACCACTTAATTATGTACTACTACTAATTAAGTACATCTTAATATGATTATTGATTAGCTTCTAAAATGGTAGTTAGTGACAGGTGACAAGTGTTGAGAGGGAAAGTAGAAATAATGAAAAAAATAGTAGGGGCGTGGATAAGCACAATCACGTTGTATGTGGTGTGTATATGAGTAGGATTATGTCTGCCGACCTTTCTTTTTTTTTTTTATCAACTGTCTTAATAGTAGATAAGAAATATAAATATTAAAAAAAAGGGTTTTTCTTATTTTTAATTCTTTTTTAAGTGTGTACAGTATAAATTTTATGTCTTTATTTATAGTGTTAGATAAAATATATAAAAATTTGTCATAATATAATATTAACTATGAAGGTTATGAATAAAAATTATGCAAATACAAAATTTAATATCATAAGAATAAAATATATTGAATGATTTATTTCTATGTACTAGATAATTATTTCATAACAAATTAACCATTTTGCACTTGGTTTAATGGTTGGCAAAAAACCAGCTTTGTACATGGTTTGGTACCTCGTTTGATTATTAAAGGTGATAAAATAAGTTAATAAAACAAAAAACGTAAGTTTCAATTGTGATATATTATTATTTTTTGAGTTCATTAAAATTTTGAAGTTATGATTATAAGTAGAAACGGGTATGATATATAGTAGAATATTAAATTGAAATTAAAATTAAAATTTTTAATATTGCAGTATGAATATTATGATATTTGTTATGAATTTTAAAATTTTTTTATATTTAGTATGGTATTCGATATTTATATATCAAAATATCGGATATCACGCCAAAATTTTATAATAATATATGCAATTCATATATGTTAAATTTAATATTATATTAATATATATAAACTAGTCTAGTAGTACAAAACTACATCACATTTAATTTAATGCTAATTTATATTTAATATAATTTTACCAGCAAAGCTAATCTTTTATTCAAAAGTACTAAATTTTCTTGAATAGTTTTGATCCTTTAGGCCAACTCCAAATTAAATAAAATTCTATTTGTAGTAGGTTCAAGAGAATTAACTATTCTACCGTGATTGGAATATTTTTTCTTATACAATTGATTAACGAAGTTAATTGTTAGTCTAATATAATTGAGAGGTTTTTTTGAAAAATTATAAGTTATAGTTCTTTATTACATGAGTATATACAAGTCAAAGTCAGCTAAAGTATAATTTCCGACTTATCGTACCATAAAAAACCAATATCAAAGTTAAAAGTATCAAACCATACTGAACTAATTTGGTATATTAAACCCAGGCACCTGAACCAGTTGCCTACGCGGAGTTTCGGGTGGTTATTCAGATGTTGGCGCAGGTCTTGACCGTTCAGGTCAACCAATAAGTTGTTGCGCACATTCCTCAGAGGGTGTAAAATTTTTAGATACCACAAATCGAAATTATCGAACCAAAATTTTTAATATCGTACCATGTCTACGCCTAATTACAAGTATTGTAGAATAGTGTTTCAGTTTATCCCGAGTGAAAGTTATTCAAATATTGGGTAATTGTGATGGAATTAATTTTTTTAAGAAAATACAATTTTTTATTGGACTCAAAATAAAATAATTCTAACGTATATTCAATTTTCAGTACATATAATTTAAATACAGGGATAACACTAGTACGATAACTATTTAATCCTTTCTCTTTTTTGTAAGGCAGATTTAGGAGGACGTGAGGATATTCACCCGATTTTTATTGATAAATAATTATATAAAATATATATATATATATATATATATATGATTTTTTTAAATTTTTTTTATTTATATATAAATTTTAAATTTCCTAAATATATAATTAAATATTAATTTAATAATTTTAAAAATTTAAAATTCATCCTGAATTATAAATTGCTTTGGTTGATTCTTTTATTTAAATTCGCAACTTGCTCAATAATAAATACACTGAACTCTTCGTTGGTTTTAGACTATTTTGCAACTGTTACCATCTTTATCCAAAAACACTCGTCATTCCTCCAATTGGCATAAAGTACAAATTGATTATTTAATATGTGGATAAGAATAATAATTTTTAGAAATTTAAAATTAATTTATTTTATATTTGATGTAAAATATTAATTAATTTTGAAATTATTTTTTTATTATTTATATTAAAATAATAAAAATATTATCTCATATAAAAAAAAAGATCTCGTGGAATATTTCTACTTATCTACGCATAGGGGAAAAATTATTCTTGGACACATAGCAAAAGTCACTGGAAAATATGGAGCCTCAGAGGGAAATGAACAGTGAACTAACTGCCGAAGGGATAAGCAAGATATCGGGGGCACTAGCTAGAAATCAAGAGCAAGCGGATCGAAGTCATTTTCAAAAAAGTCATAGTTCTGAAGTTAGTAACATGAATAAAATCAAGGTAATAAAAAAGACTCTGATACATAAGTCGAATCATACAAAGGATCTGCACATAGAAATAAAATAGTAGATGTCATTTATAACGGCTTAGTATTCAAATCATCATTTGTAACAGCCTATAATAAGACAACTGGAACTCTACGATTGGCCGACGTACCATTGTAAAAAACTATAAGTAGGCACTCTCTTTGCTTGAAATGATCATCGGTGAACAATGAGATATACTACTATCAAGTTTTAGCTATCTGCTCTTTTCGTCGCCGACTGTAGCCTGTGTGTGTAATTCATTATCTCCGAGGAGTCACTTTAATCTGTTCATACAATTTCGAAGGGCGTTTGTATGTCAATTTATTTACTTAATTACGAATCTGACTATTAATTGCGTCATTTATCACTAACTATCTAATTTTACATTAAATTTGTGAGTTAATCTCTGGGTGTAGTGTTTGGTATGAAGGGAAATATTTTCTATAAAAAATATTTTCTGGGAAAATAAGTGAGTTTCTTACTTATTTTTTTGTGTTGTTAGGTAAGTAAAAATATTATCCTAAAAATATTTCTATATAATTTAGACAAATACTATAGGAGGTTGGGGTGGGGGATGCTGAGGAACTAAGGATGAGGGTTATGGGGGGTGGGAGGTGAAGATGAGATGTGTTGGAGGATGAGAAAGACACAATTAATGTGAAATGTCACTAGTGCAACCTGTTTTCCCTAGTTTCATTAGGAACCTCATCTCTTTTACTTTCAAGAAATTTATTTTCTTAGATAAAATGCTTTTAAAAATATTTGACCAACTGAATATGAAAAAATTGAATAACATTTTTTGAGAAATATTTTTTCTTCATACTGACACACCCTTTATTACTTATCATGACCTCATTATAAATTTTATTATACGAATTTCATTCATCAATCCAATTCCGTATATCAAACCACCTCTCAATGCTTTCAACGATTTAAATATCAAATACACAAAAAATAAATGACTACTTAAAAGGTCAATCTTTCAATATTTATCTCTTTCAAACTTCCTCGTGGGTGTGCTGAGATTAAAGGGCGGAGGAAGACAGGCCGGTTGGATTTAATAATTTTAGTTTAAATTTATATATATTTTAACAAATATATTAAATATATATATATATATATATATTATTAATTTTAATATTAAGAATTCATAAGTTTTAAATTTGACATTGTCTCTGCTAGAATAAACAACACTCTCTCTATTTTAATTTATATGAATAATATTTTACTAATCCGGTAAAAGATATAGATCACATCTCTATATTATTAATTTTAAACGGTATATTTATTCTTAAAAAAAGCTCTTACAATTAAATAAATATTATAACTTGTTTAAAATCCATCATAAAAATTTATAATCACACAAATATTACGATATATTTAAATTCACAATTTTTTTACTTTTTTTAATTATTCAAATTTCATATTAATTAAATTATATTACGTAAATTTGAAACAATTAAATGAATATATCTTTGAATTGAAAAAGAAAAAGGGGTACACATATGCCAAATATATACCAAAAGGCAACAAAGTAATTAATAAAGTTTTTCCTTTTATGAGAATGCATTTAAAAAACGTGGAATATTAGTCCCTCCGTGACGAGGCTAGATATAGTTGCTTTTTTATTATACAAAAAAACCCAATTTCTTTATTCTAATTTAAAAAAAAAAAAGAAATAGCACAAGGGCATCTATATTTTAATTTATTTACTTTTTTAGTTTATTTAAAAAGAATATTTTTTTTAATAACTCTTTAATTTTAATTTTTCACAAAATATATTTATAATCTTTAGATGAAAAAATATTTTGATACATTTAACGCATCTTTAGTTTAAAATTATAAAATTTAAAAATTTTATTTATTTTTTAAAATTGATTTGTGTTAAATTAAAATCAAATAAATAAATTAAAATGAAAAAAATATTTAATATTTAATCTCTCACACATTGAAAAATTCTTCTTGTTTCTTGTACATTTTTCACACGTTTAACATTGTCCACGTGATGCATGAATTTCTGAGAAAGTATGTCTCAGATCCACGTTGCATTTTAATGATGAATTAAGCTTAAGAGTTAAAGACTTAAGTAAGCATCTTAATTTTATATATTCTAGATAAAATAAAGTCATTGGATTCATGATAAATTAATTTATATATATTAAGTAAATTTTTTAACACATATATAAAATCAGTGCTAAAATTATTAAGTTCTGTGAACCCGTAATCAATATGCTAGTTTCACCCTGTTAAGCAATAGGTCAAACTTCACGGAATAAGTACTAAATTTAATAAATAACACATTTTAAGTACCCAATCCATTTACCCAATTTTTAAAAAATAAAAATAAAAGAATTCCATTTATACCCAAACCCAACCCTTAAATTAATGTTACCCAAAAACCAAGACTTAAAAATATCCCAGTTCATTTGAAGGCATGAGCTGACGATTTCAGGCTTTCAATTATATTAAGGCCCCGTATTAATTGGTGTAAATGTACAATTTTATCTATGGGAGTTTTGTGTACTAAGTTGACGATTATGTTTAAAATAGTTAATATATAGAACAATAATCTACCCTAATTTGTTTGATTGAATTATTTATGTAGTTAAAAATAAAACGAATATGTTTATCAAACCCCACCTAAAAAGATTTGTGGCTATCATTATTTTAGATCAGCACGGGAAAGAAGATTCTAGTGCATAATGAATAAAGATATGAAAGAGTTCTGGCCAATTAACTTAATTTAATTAGGTTCAATTTAAGAGATTGTTAGGTAGGTACTGAAGTCGACATAGGCACAGCCATTAGTCAGAACAAAATGCTGTGTCTTCTAGCCAACTGGATTAGTTGCCAATTGGCTGTCCATAATTTTAGTTATGATGGATCGTAAGAGCTTGGTCTTGGTGCTCATTATGCGGTGACTTTTTAATTTTTTTGTTTAATATATATATATATATATATATATATATATATATTCCTACCAGGGATTCGGGGCATGCAGAGAGTCATACTAATTTGAATTTTCTTTGCATAAGGCTCGTATAAGAAGAAAATGCTATTTAACAAAAATTTTACTATATTCAGAAGTTGAGCCTTTTGATTAAGAGTAATAAAATTCTATCCATTTTGTCATAACTTTTGTATCCAAAATAGTAAAGTTTCTTTAAAAGTTCAAAAAAAAATTGATGATACATCTATTACTGTTTTAAATTGTAATTTTTTAATACCTATTTCATAGATGCAGTGTGCGTTTAATTTTTGAACTTTTATTTTATTTTTGTATGTTGTGCCTATAACATCTTTAATAGCCTGTTTGCTCAAGTTTTTGAGAAGCCAAAAATGCTTATTTTTTTTAAAAATCACTTGTTTTAAATAAAATGAGGTTTTTGGCCAAGCTTTTGAGAGAAAATAAGTGTTTTTAGGGAGCAGCGGAAACTGTTTTTCAGAAGCTAAAAAAAGTAGCTTCTTCCCAAAAACACTTATTTGAAAAACACTTTTGTGAAAAGTACACTTAGAAGCACTTTTCAAAAGCTTGGCCAAACACTAATTGTTGTTCAAAAGTGCTTCTCACCAAAAATACTTTTTTAATAAGCACTTTCGAAAAAAATACTTTTTAAAATAAGCTGATTTGAAAAGTTTGACCAAACAGGACATAAGTTTGCGAACGTGCATATGAAATTTAAAGAAGAAAGACATGAACTACGGGAAAGAATAATTTTATACTAATACAGAGCTAGTGAATCAAAAAGCAACCATATCTAACAGCACAGGCCCTACCTTCGACAGATTCATGGCTACCCTCATTTGAAATTCACTCGAAAATGGGCAGAAGAAGTACCTAAAAGAGTGAAGATGTGGGAGGGGTTGGCCACTAAAGACTGGCAAGGGAACAAAACATCTTCTTCTTTTTTGGATTAATTAGACAAAACTTTTGATTGTCATTTTGAATTGGCATGGTTAGGTCGGCACAGCCATCACTAAAATAGTGAAACGCGCTTCTCTGCCTACAAGTTTGTCGGCCAAAGTGCGCAGATGGCACCATTTTGAGACCCTTATTTAACACATCGATCTAAAATTCATACAAATTTTTGCTAAGTCTAGTCATTTCGGACACAACTTTAGATATATTTACAACTTATTTGTAAAACTCTAAGTTTGAAGTTATAAAGTTGTCTAAAATTGGAATGTGATAATTGAACTTAGGTACTTATGCATTAGGTTCAAATATATGATTAAACTTCAGACACTTATTCATGAAGTTTTAGTATACATATAACTAAACTTAAGGTATTTATGCCTAAAGTTCAAGTGAATAAATATCTTCTCATAATTAATAATTTGTTCTACAAATATCTTTTAATTCAATACTCAATTCAACGTTCAAATTTATTTTAAATAAATTTAAAACATAAATTTCAAAAATCATGAAGACAAAACCTTACTAATTTGATAATCTAGTACTAATAAATTTGACAAACTCATTTTGTCTTCTATAAGCTTTTCTCAAAAGCCTCCAATGACTTTCTTTTAATTTCTCATTCAGTGCCTAGTTTTTCATATAATGAGCTAAAACACATTGTGGCTATTGCTTATTTTGTTTTGATAATAAGATGTAGGAATGGCAATCGGACGGGTTGGGACGACTGAAGCCTTGCCTTGCTACATATTTAACCCGTCCTGTCTTATCCCGTTTAAGAATTTTTAAATTTTTTAATTTACCCTGTGCCGCTCCATTTAGCTTTTCTTATTTTTATGATTGTAACTGTATTCTTTTTTTTCTTACAGCTCAAATTATGTTTGTACGGGAGATCATGATAAAATGTTTTACTTTTATTTTAAATGCTTCTTGACAGAATTTATCGTTCTTTTACATTTGTTCATATTCTAAATTAACAAGTTAGGTGTAAAAGAAAAAATTCTCCCATGTTAGTTCAGAGGAAATTAAGGAAATCACACTACAACTGGGAAGATAATGAAATCACATATTATTTTGCTATATAGAATTTATTTTTAAAAAGTTTGAACCATTAAAAAATTTCAGAATTCTATATGTAAACAATCTTGAAAATACTACTAGTTAGTGTGAAAAGTTAATTTAAATTTCTTATTTACAAGTCTGCCAAGTTCTTAAAATTTAATAAGCATTTCTCAGGAAAGATTGTGATTCTACATCCAAAAATCATTTTTTTGATAATCTAAATAAATTCTCTTATAAATAAAATTTCAAAATCTATAACCTACCCGCCTTAAATCCAAACTCACCCAGTTCCACATTCGCCCTGTCCCATTGTCATCCCTAATAAGATCCCTCGTATCGTGTGTGATAGTATTGGAGATGCAAAAACATACTTTTGCTGATGTTTGTCAATATTGAGTACCAATTGTTGTCACCGTCCTAAAATACCCATCATATTTTACTTTTTTGAAGTGTGAAATTACTTGATTTTTAAAAATATTTTAATATGTATTTTTTCATCATATTAATATAAAAAGAATTGTAATTTATAGTATTTTTCGTATAATTTTTTGAATATCTAAATTATAATTTTAAAATATTAAACTAATCCAATTCAGTTTATCTTTGAAGATTAGTTAATCTAGTTCTTGAAAAGCAAAAATGATAACTAATATGTGACGACGGAGTAGTAAATAAGTTGAGAAACATTGAATATAACTTAGACTACGAGTGCAATTAATCCCAAAATGGTCCCATTGTGAGATTATAAATTATTGGGCTTAGAGATTCATCCGTTCAAAGCTGTCGTTTCTACATCATTCGGTTATAATTGGGCTTAACATTTGGGCTAGGCCAGTTCAATTGTAAACAAAGTTGGTCCGGCTATTATTTACCAAACACAATCCATCATGGAATTGATCTATCAAAGGAAAGTACTCATCAAGACTCAAGCCCAATGTTAACCCAACAACCCAACAACCACTGAAAACGTTGGGCATTTACTTGCTCTTTAGGCATCTTAAAATACTGACGTTGTTCCAATAGTTTACACAACTTCCTCACCTTCAAGGACTCATATATCATATTGTTATATTATTTCAATTTTAAAATTTTGATGAGATGTTTTTTTCTCTGTTATAATACTTTCAGCTATTTTTAGTATCTCTTCTTTGTTACTTTCAATAAGTGTATAATATATAAGTCAAACTAATCCAATCAAAATTTTTATATTGAGTGAGAAGGCGGAGTGATATTATTTATATATAACTTTTGATCACATTCAATTTTATGTTATTGTTGAAGAATGAAAAAAGTGTTATATTGGTGTGGTTAATAGGATGAGTAGTCTCCTTATATGAATTTGAACAATTTTCCACTCGTAAGCTAGTTTTTGAGGTTGAGTTAGGCCCAAAATCAACCTTTAGTTAGTATCTTATAACAACCTAAATATTCTTGTATGAAGGCAATATTAAGAATTGTAAGGTACATCAACCAGGATAAGGTCTGTTACAGAGGTGGCAAAATTAGTTCTATGAGATCATAATTTGTCCAACTTGCTCAAGTTTGGGCTGATAATTGACCCGCTTATTTATTAGCTCAACTCATTTCAGTTCATCAAAATTTGGGCCGACATCTTGCTCAAATTGATTTACGAGAAATCTTATTAAAATATTTCAAAAAAGACATTTTATTTTATTTAATATATTATATTTAGTCATAATAAATAAAAATATTAATTTTATAAGTTATCAAAAAGATTATAAAAGAAATAATAAAGCAATTAAAACTTAATTAGAATTGGGAGGGTTGGGTTATGACCCGCATTTTAGCCTATTTCAGCCTAAGTAATATTTAGGCGGGTCAACTCAGCCTATTTTGATCCGTCTAAATTCAGCTCAACCCGCCCATTTGTCACCTATAGTCTGTTATGACTAGGAAATGCAATAACACAGTCACTGCCTACTGGCAGAAGCTGAATTGAACCGACTAAATCACTTAAGCCAGAATTACAAATTGCAGCTAATCCTTCTTGATGTTTTCCTACCTCCTAGCTTGAGGGGAGTACTAACTAATAGCACATTAGTTATCTAACAACTAGTTAGTTAGTACTATTAGTTACCTAACAACTAGTTAGGTTAATGTTATTAGGAGGAGTTAAGTAGTAACTAACTCAACCATCTGTTTGTAGTTGGTTATTGCAGTAAATTAGAATCTTGCATATTTGATTAGTTATTCATGTTGCTTGTTCTATCAGTGTTGGGATTCCCATGTTATTAATATTAGTTGATTATCTTAGTCAGTACATCTAATCCTACATACTACTCCCTTCATTGCAAAATAAGTGATTTTTTAGTTTTTTTTATTTTGTTTCAGAATAAGTAGTGTTTCAAATATTTAAAAAGACATTAATGAAGTTCTTTATCCTTATTTAAACAAAAAGAGTTTTTACATTTTCAGATATTACAAAAGAAGTACATATTTTTCAAGATATTTATTAAAGGTAAGTTAATAAAAGTACATCTTATTTTCTAGAAATGAGTAGTTTTTTTTAAGGAGTATGCCCAAGTTAAAAACACCACTTATTATGAAATGAAGAGAATTATCATATATACACAAATATGTGAATTGTATTTGACACAATATTTATTCCAGAAATATACATCTCTTTCTCTCTCAAGTACTATCTTCTTCTTCCTCTTCTTTTCATCTTGTTCTTGATTTCATGACTTCAATTATGATTCCTTGATGGTCAAATTACATCAGTTATGAAGTCATATTGGACATTCTCTACTATAATCATGCTACAGTTTCAACTATAAAATGCTTAAAGTAAATTATGAATATAATACTCCCTCCGCCCCCAAAAGCAGGGGTGGAGCTAGCTAAATAGGGTTGAGGGGTTCACTCGAATTTTATTAGGCGAAAAATTACATCATTTATATATAGTTAAAATTATTTGTTACGTATATATAACAAATGTTGAACTTTTATTTTTATTTCTTCGTGTATTTACTTCTTTATATTTTAAAGGGACCTTTTTAGTGAAAATCCTAGCTCCACTGTCAAAAAGATTATCTTAATTATTATTTAGACAGCCAAAGGATATTTTTCTTTATCATAACTTTTTCAAATACTTTTTAAATAATTTGGATTGTTAACTATTGGGACTTATAGTATTTTAATGTAGTTTCTAAATATGTAAATTTTATTTTTTAAAAAAATTAAAGATTCTATGTCTAAATTTACACCGAATATTATATAGCTAATTTACCCTCATATTCCAAATCAAGACAATCTTTTTGAAACATAAGAAATATATCTCTTTTTTTTTTAAAAAAAAATAGAATTTGTTATTTATTTATTTTGTATACTATAGTCAACTTGTCGAATAAAATTCACATATGGCTACTTTTTAGCTCTTGTATATCACGAAGTTTCAATTCAACTGTGAAATTTTAAACTTCATAATAATAATAATTATTTTTTAATCATACGGCTGTAAAATGGTTAGCCCGCGTTATTACTACAACCTAATAGGTAACAGTAACACTACTATTACTACCACGCCTCCTAGCATTTGTTCTCTTCCATAGCTCCCACATAATGATTGTTGGTATCATTATGTAGATGTTCTTCAATTTAGTTGGAACGTTCATCTTCCATTAATGTACAATGATCTGTTGAAGATGCATGTTTTTCATGTTAACACCTGCACAAGAGGCAAACTGCTTTTATAACCTAGCAGTTGTGGGAGTTGTTAGAAATATAGTCTTCTGAGCATAGTTCTCACAACAATAATATCTGGATGTCAAATTCATCTGCATTCTCTTTAAGTTGTCATCTGTAGCAATTCTTCTTTTCCATACCCTCCAAAAGAAGAATCCTATTTTGAATGGCAATCCCTTCCTCCAGATATATGACCACCATTTCACTTCCTCATTTTTCTTCTTGATTAAATTATAGGTTGATTTCACAGTGAAACTTCCTATTGGAAATCCACCATGCCTTGTCTAGTTCACCAATTAGCGTTGGACATATGTTCTCTATGAAATGGTTTGTCATCTTTTTTGAGATTCTTCCTTTAGCACAATTCCCTTCTGATATGAACTCCTTTACTTCAGTTTCCTCTTCATTTGGTATGTTTTCCTCAATGTACACCAGTGCTCCTTGTTCAGTCCAATTATCAAAGCAAAAGCTAGCTGATCCTGCTTTTGTTTGCCACCAGATCTCATGTTTTACCTCTTCTCTGATCTGTACCATTCTTCTCCAAATACGAGAAGCAGCTCCTGTCCCCTTTGCCATAGTGGGATGAGTTTTCTTACAATATTTATTCCACATAAAGGTGCTCCATAGAGAAGATGTGGATGTTTTGAAAGTCCACCATAGCTTGGTATATATTGCCTTAGAGATGTCATGCAATGATCTAAAGCCTAGTGCTCCCACCATTTTAGGATAGCACGTCTCCTCCCAAGCAACCCAGTGCTTCCCTTTCATTCCTCCTGATTTGCTCCAAAAGAATTAAGCAAATGTCTGATGCATCTGATCAACAATTTCTTTAGGAGGATTAATGGCTGATAATAAGTATATCGGTATTGTTCGTAGAATATAAAATATTAGAATGTATCTTCCCCCAAAGGATAGAAACTTATTCTGCCACCCTATAATCCTCCTTGAAATCTTCCTTACCAAATCTTCAAAATAAGCCTTCTTTTTCCTCCCATATAAATCTGGACATCCAAGATAAATAAATGGAAATTTGTCTTGGTTTATTAGTGCCCATCTTCTCTGTTTATGTCTTAGAACCATTGGTGCTTTCTCATGCAGATAATAAAAACTAGAGTTTTTATTTATCAATCCTGTAGCCTTCTTATATTCTATCAGCGCACCCATCATTTTCTTTATTGATCTCTTATCCCCTCAATAGTTTTAAAATATTTTTTATATTAGTAATTTTTATATGTAAGTTAATTGATCAAACACGTATTATAAAGTCTTTTTTATAAATTTTTTTTATCGTCTAATATATCGTCGTTAAAATTTACAGTTATTAACTTCCACATGACAATTCTGCTATTTCAATTCCAACGAAATGAAGCAAGCATTATCAGTTGTTGGTGTTCTGTTCATAGTTGAAGTATGACGAAAGAGAACTATTCCAAGTCCTTAACAAGCAAAATTTTGGAAATAAAGGAATGGAGGAAGAAGGAAGCGGAATGAGATTGCCGACTTTAATTTTTTTTTTTTAAAAAAAACATCCAAGTTGATGTATTGGGTGGAATAGAAAGTTCGCACCAGTAGTAGAGTACAAACAAAAGGACAATAGGAGTCAAATGTCATCTCGCGATAAAAGTAAGAAAAAAAAAAAGAGAAAGAATCCATTAATTAATAAACCAAATATCCAATGGTAGAGGTTGTAATTTGAGATGTAAAGTTGCGGAGACACGGAGCCGTTCGAACCCAAACTTTGGAAAGAAAAAATATATGCAGAACTTCTTCGTATTCCTTCTTCTTTTTCCCCACGAGCCACATGAGTTCTTTTTTTGTACTAATAACTTACCTGTACCTTAGCTATTTTGCACTTGGTACTTCCGATCTTTCGACTCAATTCATCTTATTTTAATTGCTAGATATTATTAAAAATAATTATTTTAAAATATTTATTAGTTTCAAAATTTAAGAGATAATTGATCGTGTTTTTTTCAATTATACTCTTAGTACTTAAAGAGTTAAAGTCATTCTAAAATATAAAAAAAATTATTATTGTATGTTTTCAAAAAGTATCTATTAATTAATAGAATTATATTAGTCAAATTACAATTCCTTTTAATTTTTCTTAATGAGTGTGAAAACTTTATCCTAACAACTAAAATAAAACAGGGGGAATACTACTTCCTCCGTCCATATTAAATTGACATACTTATTAAGGTGTAATAAATAGAATAACTATTTTAATCTCTTAATTTTTTAAACTGAACAAATAAAAATAACAACTATTTTTAATTAATATAGTGGACAAGTAAAAATGAACAGAGTCTCTCTTCATTCACTTTTACTTGTTAGTATTCCAATAATAGATTTTTATTTTACATGTCACTTTTAACATATGAAGAAAAAAATTTTAAAACATTATGTTTTACTTTCAATATTATTTACTTATTTTTCAAATTATTTTCTAAAATTTAAGACCGTACAAATGAGTATTATGGAAAAATATTTATATTAATTATTATTTTTAAAAAATATATAAAATTCAAAGTAAACAAATAATAGTGAACGGAGTAGCACATAATTTTGCACATTTAGGAGTCAATTTGGTTCAAAATAAGGTTGTCTCGAAGCGGTTATGATCATGGGTTTATAAATTATATTTTTTTGGTCTAAAATAAATATTTTCACTATTTTAAAATAAATAGTATTTTTAATTTTGATACCCTTCTAAAAAAATTACTCATTCGAAGAAAGAAAAATATATTTTTACTCATTTACTTTAAAAATACCTTGAAAAAGATGTAACTCTTTAATATTTTATTGATCATGTAAAACTCTCTCAATTTAAAAAAAGATAAAATTGAAAGAACATCATTAATGTTTTCTTGATTATGTAAAACACTACTTATTTTGAAACAAACTCAAAAAGTTAAAACATCACTTATTTTGAAATGGAGGGAGTAATTTTTTTTTTAGGTGTGATACACTTTAAGAAGGTTAGTTAATGATATTAAGTAAAGAATAATTTGTTATGTTATATTTTTTTCTTCTCAAACTTTTCTTAAAACTAGATATAATTGAAAAACTTAATAAAGAAAATAGTAAATTTTGAAATATAAATAAATTAATATATTTTTGGACTTTGAAAAATTCATCTATTTTAGACCACAAAAAAAAAGTGATATAAATTCATTTATTTTGGACCGAAGGGAGTAATTAAGATTATCTTTCCTTAAAGACGGAGTTAGGGTCTTCAAAAAATCACACACATTATATAGTTATATTGAATCCTCTTAGTTTCTTTGTATATTTTACTTTTGATATTTTGAATTTTTGTAGCGAAATTTTTTTAACTCTGCCACTATTTATTTCTCTTTTTATATGAGATAGATAATATAAAAATTGTGGTATCAACTTTATTTTGATTTTAATTCTCAACCAAACGCAATTTAAATTTAAAAAAATAATTTATATAGCCGCTCATTCAACTGTCTAAACTAAGAATAATCGATGAATATTTAATATATATAATTCATATATAATATATTTATAACTATGCGTGTAATTTATATATATCTATTAAAACAATAACAATAAATTTATCTCACTATTTAAATAAATATTTTTTAAATCTAATTCCAAATTTTAATCGGAATAACTCACTATATCTATCCTACCAAATGGCCCCTTATAAAATCAAAGTTTAAATTGTAACATAATCAAAAAAAAAGTTTAGGTGATACATGAACATCCTTATATATTTATATTGATATAAATCATCCAATTAAAATTAAAACCAAAGAGGATTATTCAATATGTACTTAGAAGAAAGTACTACGTTATAAATCTTAGTGGTACTTCACGTAACACAAAATTCGCAATCTGCTTTTCGCAACAGCCTAACACACCCACTGGATTCTACTAGTACAATAACCACACTTGCTTAACCATAGTTAGTTCCTCTCTTTCTACTTCACTTCTCTATATTATATGATGGCTTCCTCATTTCTCTCTACTCATAGACCCCTAAGGTAGAAAAAAGGTGGACTCTAAAAAGGAGCAGGAAAAATGAGCTGCAACGGGTGCAGAGTATTACGAAGAAGATGCAGTGGTAACTGTACCTTAAGGGCGTGTTTGGATGGAATTGATGATCCTCGTGCACAGGGTAACGCTACTCTCTTCGTCTCTAAGTTTTTTGGCCGGAGCGATCTTATGGCCTTCATCGCCGCTGTTCCCCAAAATCGAAGACCAGGTACTTTTACCAAACACGCCCTACGACGAATTTCGTTTTTTAATTTGAGTTCAGTATTTTGAATTAAGGAAAAATATTACTATATACCTGGCTGATTTGATCGATGAACTTTTTCCTCACTGCAGCTTTGTTTAAATCGCTGTTGTTCGAAGCGTGTGGAAGAACGGTGAATCCGGTGACCGGTGCGGTGGGGCTTTTATCGACGGGTAACTGGCACGTGTGTCAAAAGGCGGTGCAGACGGTTCTCTCTGGAGGCAATCTACGGCCGGTTTTCGCCGGAATTCTAACTCATCCTTGCTTCGATGATTCCTCCGAATCCTTCCGCTTCGGCGGCGCGTGGGATATTCCGAATCAGTTCTCAAACAAATCCGGATCGTTCATCGATGGATCGGATCACATCGAGGCAACGGAGTGGATCGGTTCGAAGAAGAGAAGGAATACGTCGTCGTCGTCTTTAGGTTCGGAGACTGAGTTATCGGACGTATCGCTGGGTTTGGATAGTGGAAATGGATATGCAGAGGGTGTGAATGGTGAAGAACCGAAACTTCTGAATCTCTTCGTTTGAAAAAGCAAAGCGATGAGTAATGAAGAAGTAGAAATAATTTATACTAGTAGTAGTTTTCCAGTTGAGTTTGGTGTTTTGAGTTCGAACTCAGTTGGAAAATCGGAAACTGTAATGATCTAAACATTGAGTCTTGTATGTTTAATTTTGCCTAACTCGAGAGTGTTAAATGACTTTCTTTTTTGGCTGAATAAATATATACTATTAATACTTATATGAATAAAATAAACATGATTTATACTTGATATTCATAAGTACTTTTTGTTTCATCTCAATTATAATAAGATTGTGCTAAATTCCAGCTGCTTTAGTTAGGATTGGAACGTAATTAATTGTTGTTTATTATATCTCTAGTTTTTAGTCCTTATATTACTTCGATTTTACACAAGTCCTATATATACTTTCCAGTTTACATTTATTTCTTTATAATTGTAATTATATTATATAATATCATTTATATATAAATCCGACCTAGTAGTTTATATAATAAAGTAGGGAAAAAAATCATTATGTTTAAGTTCAAATTTTAGAAAAAGCAAAAAGATATTAAGTAAATTTTTCCCGTACTCATATTCGTAGGAAGTAATAAATACATTATGGAATAATCAACGTGGGTTCAAGTTAATCTACATATCACATAAGCTTTGTTCCTTCGTAATAATATATTTAATATGATATTATAAATAAAATTTTGAGAAAATAGAATGCAGGTATATTTTATTCTTCTTTTTATTATATGAAGAGAATATTTTTAAAAGAACAAGAGATATATATGTGTGTGCTCTAGTAATAAGACAGATAGCGTGAGTACTATACTATTAAGTGCTGCTCGGCATAAGGCGCACAATGGGCTGTATCATGAAGACTTCACGTGGAAGAAAGAAGCTCTCCTTGTGCATAAAAATTGAGGATTTACCACGTAGATATTTTGGTATATTCTATATATTTTTAGTTTAAAATTAAAAAATTGTAATTTTGATACATTAATTCTATATATTTTTAATTTAAGATCACAAAATATTTTTGATACATTTTACATATTCTTTTTAAACTTTATATTAAAATAAAATCAAACAAACAAATTGAGAATAAAACACTTATTTAGTTTTAGAACGGAACTTCAAGTAAATTATTTATATACAAAACTTTTTTCTAAAATTATTAGGTTTATTCTCAAATTGAAGTGTATTGTTTGGATTAGCGTACACATGATTTTTAAAATTAACTAAAAAATAGTAGCATCCTTCAAAGAGATCTTAGTGTTCGATTCTGGAGATTTCACAACTTTTTTTGTATTTTTTTTCATATAGGGGTTGAGTTTTGAAATCACAACCTCTAACCGAAAATTGAGGCGCCTAACCAAATGAGTTGCGCTGATATTTGGTGTAAGTGGTGTCATTTTATTCTATTTATTCTTTATTTTTAATTTTGCCTTCCAATTATGTATATATATTTAGTAAAATTTTCGTCAAAATAGTATCACGTGACATTTCTCGACCTAGAATAAATCCACCCCTAATTTGAATAAAGAATTACATTTCATCGTCTCACCCGATGAGTTTCCTTACTTCCACAATTAAGATAGAGAATTCAATTCTCATCACTAGCATAGTCATTTCCCCCTCTTCTCTCTCCCCAGTGTAATAGAAAGAATCAATTTTTCTCAAAAAAAAAAAAAAAAAAAAAAAAAAAAAAAAAAAAAAAGTCTCCCAAGTTGAAGAAGGAGAGTACTCCAATTGAGTATTAGACATACATATATTGCAATCATGGACTTATTGAAAGCTTAAGCCATGAGTTGAGTTGTCACAATAAAGAGGCAAACATATAATATCTCGAGAACTATACAAATCTTGTCACTCAAACTCAACTTACACAAAAAAAAAAAAGCAAAGGGCTATACATTGAAGAAGGAAAGAATTCATAAGTGGAGAACATCAAAATATCTGTCAAAGCTCCATTAAGGGACCACACCTTTCATCACAACCAATAGTTTGTCAACATGCAAATATATCCATTTAGGTTCATTTATAGAAACAATCTGAAAACCAAAGGAGAAAAATAAACAAAGTATTGTATTCTTTTACAAATTTGTTGTTATATTCTTTTCCAAGATTTTCATCCTCACAATATTTAGGAGACATATACTCCGATGTTCAATTCGATAAGAATTTCAAAAGTGATATCCACCCCGTTAGTGATGGAGTCGGGAATTTAACAGAGGGTGCACAAATTTACTTCTCAATTTTATTAAGAATATGTAAAATTAAATATACATTCATAACAGTAGATATTTGACCTCTGTACGCTACGTAATTTTTCAGTGAAAGATGTGAAATTGGACCATCATTCACCTAAGATGGCTCCACTCATGCCCTTCGTTCTAGTTTATGTGATATACTTTTTTTTTTGTTCATTTCGAAAAAATTAATACATTTTTAAATTTAAAAACGATTAACTTTACTTTTTCATGTTATCTCTTAATAAGAAGTTTTTATAATCACACAAGTGTTATAACGTATTTAAAGTTACGCGATAAAAAATTTATATCAATACAAATATTATAACATGTTTTAGATGACAAGTCTCAAGCAATTTCTTTTCTTTTTTTGAACTCCACTTTAGTTCAACTATGTCACATAATTAATTATGCAAATGGACTAATTGTGTTAACATATCAGATATCAATGCATATACAAAAATAGTTTATACTCCTTGGTTCTTTTTATATGACGCTATTTTCTTTATTCATTCTAATTTTAAGACACTCTTTTAATATTTGATAATAATTTTTTTTAATTTTATTTTTAATGATATGTTTTTATAGTCAAATAATTTTTATTATTATTATTATTATTATTATTATTATTTTACGATCATAATTTTTAAAAATATTTTTTCTTTCTTATTTTTTTTTTCTGAAATTTTATAATCAGTCAGCTACATTAATCGAAGGATAGGAGTAATTTCTTCCTATTATTTTACTTTGTTCATTTGGTAATGTGACAACAATCTATACAATAGTAGTCTTGTGTTTATGTGAATTGTCTTGAGCAAAGAGAATTATAATATGGGATTAGGGATGGTAAACGGTGCGGTGTTATACGAATGTCAGGCAAATTTTTGTATAACTATATATAAAGACTTTAATTTATATTTCATTGTTTTGCATAATCTAATTTGTTGTTTTCAATTCGGCCCACTCTATATAGAATAATTTGTTGGTTTCAACTGGGTCCGCCCCATGTAGTACAATTTCTTATTTTTAAATTTCAGAAATAGGATTAGTGACAATTTTTTGTTACTGATTTATTCAATATATTTATATGTGTAGTATAAATGAATTCTGTATGATACCTAGTTATTATAAGTTGGCAACGACTCCATTATATGTACTGCTCCATATAACAATAAAAATAATTTTGAAAAATGCTCAACTTGACCAACTTTTAGTAAGTATACAAAAATTTAACTTGGAGAAGCAAAATACAACTAATAAAAACGTGAGATTAAAAAAAATACTCACATCAATAATAATGCTATGAAGTTTTCCAACCTTTTTTTTTTTTTTTTTTTTTTTGCAAAAGACATGTAAGTAAACATGTTTTATGGATTTCTTTTTCACAAGATTTCGGAAATACTATTTCGTTAGTATCAAAAATGGTATAGAATTTAATTAAGAAAGTAAAAAATAAAACTTTTAAATCTTGTAGTCTTAAATTAAATGTATGAAAAATGCACCAAAATATCATTTAATCTTGTGATAATTTAACATATCATGTGAAAAATTAAATTAGAGAGTTGTCAGAAAAGGAAGAGACATTCTTTTTTAAACAAACTAAAAAGAAAAAAATAAAATAAATAAATTAAAATGAAGAAAATATCTTTTGAACTTTGTATAAACACGCAACTCATTCCACCCTCATCATTTTTTAAAGTTATTATTTCAATTTGGCTCGCACTTGCCACCGCCCACATACCACACACACCTAACCTAAAACCCGCTTCACCTCCACTCGCCACGCACCCGCTATGTACCATTATAATACCTAATAGGGATGATGTATGTTTTCTCAATTTTAATTTATATGACATATTTTTTTTCTAGTAAGTCCTTAAAAATAGAATACGTTTTTATATGTCGTAATAATTTAATTTTAAAATAATTATCTCATCCTTAATGAGATAATTTATAACCACATAAATATCTATAACTTATTTCAGATTATAAATTCTAAAAAAATTATACTTTTTAAGATTTTATATCTAATTAAACTATATCACGTAAATTGATACGGGAGAAAGTATGCGCCTTTTGGGAAGGGAAGAAAAAGGGTTGAAGAGAAAGGAGAGGCCTATTCAAAAGGGATGCGGTACACATCAGCAAGGGTCCCACATTTTAGCTTCCCACCTTCAGCAGTGGGAAACACATCACTTCTTTCTATTCGGGACAAAAGCAGATTCGCTTAGCGGTTGTCTCTCGCCGCATCCGCCTGCTGTATTTGTTTTCTATTCTCCACAAAACACTTAACCATGGTTGACACATGTGGTTAACTCTTTCTTCTATACCCCATCCGTTCATTTTTATTTATTCATTACTTTCTCCGTTTTAAAATAAGTAGTATTTTAATTTTTTAATTTTATTTTAAATAAATGACATTTTACATAATCAAAATAATAATAATATTATTATTTCAATTTTATCCTTATTTAAATGGAAAGAATTTTACATAATTAAGAAAATACTCCCTCCGTTTCATTTTAGTTACTAGGTATACTAAAAATAGGTGTTTCAAAATACTTGCTAGTTACAAAATTTAAGAGATAACTAACTATGCCTTTTCAATTTCACCCTTAGTACTTAAAGTCATTCTAAAATGTGAAAAGAATTATTATTGTATGTTTTCATAAAATTAATAGGATTATATTAGTCAAATTAACATTCCTATTAATTATTTCTTAATGGGTGTGCAAATCTTATTCTAGCAAATTAAAATGAAATAGAGAGTATTAAGAAATTACACCTTTTTCAAAATATTTATTAATAATAAGGGGATAGAAGTACATTTTTCTTTCCAGAATACATTTCCTCTTTATTCATTTGATACTTTTTTTAAAATGTTCGAAAATATATGATATTATTCTAAGAATCAAAAATTTGATGTGATGGTTTTTTTGTCCAATAAAATAAAATATTCAACAAAACAATTTATTTAACTAAGTATAAAAAAATAATAAAAAGTTTAATATCTTAGAAAATGGTATTGTCACATAAATGGTAACGTGGATAAAACTAGTTTAGGGTCAATTACTTGGATTTACGCCTAAGTTATTTATTTAATTATTTTATAAAATTAAAAAAATTATTATTTTCTTTCAAATATTACTCTTATCATTAAGTATCTACATAAAATATATATAGTCAAATTCAAGAATTCAACGCATAATTTAATATAATAAACCCTTAATAAATATTTTTAGAGGGTCAATCAAATCAATAAGAAATAAGTGAAAAATAGAGAAACTTACATAAATATATCCTTCGGCCATCTAATTTACTAATATGATCGAAATATAAACTACTTATACATTTCAACTATATATGTTGTGTGTGTGCGTATATATATTTTAGATGATCAATCAAATCAATAAGAAATAAGTGAAAAATAGAGAAACTTACATAAATATACCCTTCGGCCATCTAATTTACTAATCTGATCGAAATATAAACTACTTATACATTTCAGCTATATATGTTGGATATACATACGTATATATATATATATATATATATATATAAACATAAAGTATACAATATTTGTATATTTTGTAAATTATACGGCCCAAAGACATTGTGCTGTAATTTCCTATATACAAAAAAAGTAAGGAAGTGTTATGAAATAATAAAGCAAGAGGAAGAATATTGTAGAGAAAAAGAGAAATAATTCTTATTTCTCTTGAGGGATTCTCTTGAGGGGTTAAAGAGATTATTTACTATGAATGGGAAACCCCTTTATTTATAGGGGAAAACTAACTTGGTCCCACAGTTACAAACCCTAACTTTTCTGCTAAAAAATAGACATTCACCATAAATAGAAAATATATTTAAAACGGGAAGAAAGTAATTTTTAAATGTTAGGAAAGTTAACCACTACAGTATCTTTGCCTAGCTTTCGATCCAAAAGCTTCTAATACCAATGCCCGATTTATAAAATAGCTTCGGAAATGAATGATCTTGAACTTTTGATCTTTGTAAATTTCATGAGTAAAACTTTAAACCTAATAAGTTTTCACTTTTAACTTTTGAATATTCTGGTGATGTCTTACAAGGAGTATAGATTGGGTGGTCAGAAGATGAGATAAGGAAAACACAAAAACATAAACCAAAGATTTCTACCAATTTCTCAAGGCAAGATCACGAACATTTTCAATTATGTTTGCACTAAAAGACGTAAAAAAAAAAAAAATAGAGCCCACTGGATATTTTCCTATATTTTCTTCAAAATAAAAAAAAAATACTCATATGGAGTTTTAAATTCTTTAAGTGCCATTGGAATTGTATTGGATGAATTTGAAACTTCATGATAGTATGTTTTTCTTTTTAATTATAGGAGCCAAAAAGTGAATTTTTATCTCCAAAGAACTATATGTATTTTAATGTACTAAACACTCTTAGGGATGCTTTAGTATGATGGATAAATATGGATAGTCCTTGGTATCACTATTAGAGTGTGGAATAATAATATTGGAATTAGTTATTTAAAAATAAAATAATAAAAATATTTGAAAAATTTATATAATTGTCTCATAGGAGCAAACTATTTACAGTTCGCTATTTCTTTACTTTCTACTCTATTAATTAATTACAGAAAATACCTCATTTTGCAATCTTTTATGATACCATATATTCATATACTGTCATGATATTAGTGAGGATGAGCATTCTCGCAAATTTTTCAGACGTAGAGCGCGCAGGGCTCCTCAATGCTTCATGGTACCGTCAGAGTATATCCATATATTGGCATGATATACATCATGATACCATCACAGTATATTCATATACTACCATGATATTTTGTGCAGGGAAAACCTTCAAATTCATAATGGGACACAAACAATGGCGAACATAAAGTTTTTGGTTAGTAGTGTCACCTTTTAAAATGAGAAATAATAAAAGAAGTTATAGAGACGTAGAGCGCGCAGGGCTCCTCAATCCTTCATGGTACCGTCAGAGTATATCCATATACTGGCATGATATACATCATGATACCATCACAGTATATTCATATACTACCATGATATTTTATGCACGGAAAACCTTCAAATTCATAATGAGACACAAACAATGGCGAACGCAAGGTTTTCGGTTAGCAGTGTCACATTTTAAAATGAGAAATAATAAAAGAAGTTATAGAGATTAGAACTCACATCCTCAGCAAAAAATTTGAAACACCTAACCAATTGAGTTACACAACCATTTGTGTTTTGATATGTCACTTTACACAATATAGTCTCTATATTTAATTTTGCCTTTGAATTATACATACATATTTAGTAAAAGTTTTCAACAAAACTGTGTCATGTGACACCACTAACGCCTTCATAAATTCGCCCCTGGGCACAAATTATAATTATTTTGAACCAATTAGGTATCATGGCTAAATAATATGAAATGGTCCATTTCGATGTAATTAGTTTAATTTTTGATCTATTTTGTATACTTTTACACAAATAAATTTTTCTTAAAAATTATACAATACATATTATTTTTAATATAACAAATCAAACGATCAATAAAAACTCCCCAACCTAACCAATCCCACCATAACTTGCTTTCAAACCAAATGACCCTCAAGCAATATGCAAGAACCTATCGCGCACCTCGTAATAGTTTTCTTTTGAACAAAAAAGTTACCTTCTTTTATTACTGCTATAAAAAAATATGGTTCTACTGTAGAACTTCTACAGTTCCTCGTATGAAAAGTTCAAAAGTTTCCAACGCCTGTGGAAAGAATTTACATTTATTACTTCATCCAGAACCTTTCAAAGATAGGATACTTTTTAAGATGGACGTATACATACATATATATACACACACACACACATGTAAAATGTTTCTGAAGCTATAAACCAAAGATATAAGCTGCTAATGAAATATAAAAGCAGCAATTTCCTACTCATGATGCATACAAAATGCAAATTGCAGCAGCAGTATTCCACAAGCCTGAATCAAGTAGTAAACTCTAGCTATAAAAGAAACCGATTTGTCATATCACCATCACTTTGTTTGGTTAAGAAGAGCTTCCCCTTTTGATGTTAGCATTTTCGTTAAGCAGTCAATAAAAGATCAGCTTTACACTTGCACTTCTGTTGTTGAGCAAGAAACCGCGTCTTTTATTTGTAATAAATGTGTCCTCAGGCTACATTCCTTCACCTGTTTAACAAACTTTTGTCAGTTCACAACAGATTTTTGGATATGAAGTACAACTCTTGAAAAGCATATTCAACTCCATGGCAACATAGAAATGATCATAACTCAAATGGTTTCCTTCAAGAGCTTTAGGTATAGAAGGAAATCCAGGGTTACCTGTAGAGCCGTCATTGATGACAGGAGATCTTTACATTGGTCAAGTAGAGCACGCTCGTTAGCCACTACATCTGCAAGCTCACATAGCATAGAATCCACCTGCTTTACCTGTGCACGTGCATAATTAGCCATGTTGAAGGAATCCAATTAGGGGAAGTGTACCGACAAACTAGAAAGGAAAGTTTGGAATATTTTCTGAAAAGACGAGTTGAGTACTAGGCATACTTTGATCAGAATCCTTGAGAAATAAACAAGACAACAAGAAAAGTCAGTTTGAAATTCAAGCACTAAGCTTTTTGCTTACTGAGCCAGAGAAAGAAGAAAAGGAACTGCAAGCACTAAGGATGAAAATTATGAATAATCAGGAACTAGCTTTGATCCCAGATGTCAACAAGATGACACAAAGTTATGACAGATACCTCATCTGTGGAAGTTATAGGACAAGTAGTCATCCACAACCAGTTAAACAAAGTTCAACAAACAAAAACAACAACAAATGGTTGAAAACCCATTGCGATCACTCCTAAACACGACGACAGAGATGTTCTATCTGAGAAAATACAGCTACAGAAATGGGGGAAAACAGAGTGAAGATAGTTATGAAGAAAGCTTAATGCTAGAATTAGTCCCTGCTGATATCATCAACCATGTACCGAAAGCAACAATATCATGCACCAGGGAGTCGTGCAAAAGAATTCCAGCAAAGAGAGGACAGAAAGATAATGCATAGTTTTATAACAATAGGGAGAGGTAAAGTTGTGTGGAATAATGAATCGAAGAAATGGATTGCGACAAATAGATAGAAGAGACTCAATCAAATCGAATTACAGGACTATAGTTTTGCATTTCAAAAAAGTCAAATTTGATGTTTACTTCGACGTAAGCTGTTCTCCTTAAGTTGAATTCCATAATTTGAATCACAGATCAATGCTGGTCAATCACTAGCCCTAGTCCTTTACAAGTGTTGATGATGAACTTAGCCCAACTACCCCTATTTGTTAGATGCTAAGTTCAGCCTCTCAAAGAGTGGCTTCACTTAAGCAAGCACAACACCTAGTAAACTATGCCTCAAGTGATGTGGGAAGCTTTAGCGCAAAGGTTATGGTGTTTGGCTCGGCCAAACAACACCTGGGACACAAAATCAAGTCAATTGAGAGTTTGAACTTAGTATCTACCAAGGTCGATCGTCCGGCTAATTTCCACTTCGATGCGAGTAAAGGACTAGGTCGGTGACAGTAATCTAAATAAACCTAAAACAATATCATTAACAAGAAGTAGCAAGATGGCATAGAGAAACACTAGAGGCTGAAATCTAAATGAGAAAGCACTTTGCACGTGCCAATGATTTAAAAGGCTGGGCGAGAGACTAGACTTTTATCTAATATGCCCGAAACAAGGGACATAAGCCCCAGGAATCTTGACTTTAATATTTTATAATTTTTTTTTTAAAATCCAACAAATTGTAGAAATTTTAAAAAGATTGCATCGTCTAGTAGAATAATTGATGCACCTATATAGAAAGCATACAAAAATTTGAGGGGAAATGCCTAGTCTTTAGCAAAATAGTCAAACAGTAAAACTTTATTATCAAAATACTAATTTTATTTCTTTGAAGTTTCGTTAGATTCTTCTTTTCTCCAGAAAATTACTTTAGATTATTTGAGCAAAAAACAAATTATAAGGCCATACTAGGAAAAATAATCCATTGTCATCCACAAGCTCAAATTGCGAGTGGAACTTATCAAGAAATTATTTCATTTCAAATTTAAGTCCAATTTATTGAACTCAAAAGATAAAAATGATATCTTCACTTTATCCATAGCACTTCCTGATAAAAGATTACCTTCCCAATAAAGTTACTAGCCTACACTTGATTGCTCTACTTATTGACACTCTCAGAATGTTAAAAGATAAAAAGGTTCCTCAAAGGCCTGAAGGTAATTCTGTTGTTGCCATCTCCAATCGCTTCATACTCAGTTTTAGTTGCCTTTCTCCATAGCGAGTCAATATTTACCTTCTTTTATCTATAGCACTTCCTCATAGAATTACCTTCCCAATAAATCTACCAGCCTACACTTAGACAGCCCCTTATTGATTCTCTCGGAATGTTAAACTAGAAAAAAAGTCTCTCAAAGGCCAGAAGGAAAATATGTATTTCCATCTCCAATAGCTTCATACTCAGTTTTAATTGTCCCACTCCATAGCTAGTCAATACACACAACCAAGGTCCTCTTTTCTTCAGTTCTGCTTCTATTTCTTCCTCATCATCACGTTCCCTTGAACCTTTTCCCTTCTTCATTATCACCATCAATCCCTTATCTTTCACCTGGACTTCATCCCATCTGACATTGAGGGCTAAGATTTTTAGATTTTAAACTGTTGGTTTCGGTGTTAAAACGTTTTCGAGGTGTGAGGTGCACTCGTGGCATATGCCCGATCATTTGGGGCATGCGCCTCTCACTTGTCACGGGATGTTTTGTCAATGCATCGCCAAAATGCCTTTCGCAGAAGTGCTAAGGGTCCGTTTTTTAATAAACAGTATAGCTCTTGTTCTTCATTTAATGCATTTTTGCAATAGAACAAGTGGTTATTGCGTGTAACGCAACACTTTCACATGTTGAAATAGATTCTCAAAGACTGAGGCAACACATTTTTTCCTGTGGTGAGGGAATATTGGCAGGATTATTAAGAATATCCTTTTAAACATGGCGGTGTTCTACTTAACTTGCACACACTTTTGACTATTCCATTCGTATCTGCATCCTCCCACCTGTACAGATATCAGATGACTTTACCCACCAAGACTTGGTGCAGATGGATAGAAGTCACTTGGCTAACCAACTTCATGCTAGGTCACACCCTTACGTGCCCGACTTTTAAGAACATTGCACAAACTTAGAAGTAGAAAAGGAATTAAAGGAAGCATCTCTCTTTATGATTTCTCTCCCTAGCTTGTAAAAGTCTTCTTCAAAAGAATATAGATAAACTTCAAGGGGTAAAAGAAGGAGGAAAAATCCTAGAAAACAAACTTTAAAGTGATTTGAAATTATTCTGGCAAGTTGACCTATTATTACATGTACCTCAGTTCTGTCAACTTTTACTAGTTCTAAAAGCATGTGGTTGACCAGTTTAGATATTTTTTATGCATTAGAGTTACCACTTTCTCGTTGCAGATAAGACACATCCTAGTCAAATAGGTGACAATGCAAATTGAGCAAGGTCACGGCCTACTTCCTTCCCCTCCACCTTCTCGAAAACAGACAGAAGTCTACTAATCATAACCGGAAAGAAAAATTACCTTTGGCAGCAAAGAACACATTGAGGATCCCATTGCCTGCATCACATCAACGGCTGAAGAAATAGCATCTTTCACATTTTGAACTTCTGCCTGCAGATGATGGAACCAGAAAATATTATTCCTGAAGCTTAATACCAAATCATAAATGAATGCAAGCACATTTTTGCATAAAGATCACTCCAATTAGGATGTAAGGAAAAAGTACCCTAGTTCCTTCCACAACAGGGAGACGAATAGTGCTAGCTTCCAGAGCACATATGGTTCCTGACAATGAATTGCAATGCTCTCCATCAATCATACCCCAATTTTCCAAATACGGCCCCTGAATTCGTCCATAAAGAGAAAGGGATAATAAGATAGACAAATCAAGTACACATTACAAATGTTAAAACACGAAAGCAGACAATGAATATTTACTTTTCATTTCACAGCATATAAAAAGATATCAACCACCTTTGGCAGCAGGCACACCTCAGGTGCATGATGAAGACAAATGTGAGATATAACAGGGCACATTATAAATGTATTGGCAAGAGTTAATTCATTCGACAATTATAATGTCCTCTATTTACAGCAAATTGACCAAATAGTATACATTAGCTCATGCATTAACTCTCATAATTTTTATGTCATTGCCCCCTCCCTCAACCCCTCAGGCCTTCAGTTTTCTTCCTACACATCATATAGACTTTTAACCTCGTGTACTCTTTTTTCTTCTTTGTCCTTTTCAAATTCATACATGAATTTGTTTATCAAGTACCTATACTCGAGAAATGGTTATCTCGTTGATGTATGCATATTTAAAAGCATCTCTTTTGATGAGTATATAAACATCAAAATAAGTTGGTTTGAGGCAGAAGAACACAAAAGAGGGCTTACTTGTCCTTTGAGGATGGAATGCAGCTTCACATTTTGCCGCAGCAGCTGCAGCTGAATTCTTTTGGACTTCACAGAATGCCGCAATTTTAAAATAGTCAACCAAGCATTGTACAGGTTCCTCTGGTAAAAAGAAAATTTCACATTAGTCGCATGAAAAGTCCACAGCGTTCTAGTCTATACCACAGCTTTCTGTTTACACTATTAATTCATGGGTAGAAAATACTTACTTGCAGCCAATGTATGCACCAACTTTAGTGAATATAATGTAAGAAGGGAATTAGGAAAAACTAAGGCAGCGGGTTCGTTTATATTTTCAATTTTACTTGATGATAAATTATTGGTACACCTTTTACAGTTTTTATTCTAATATTTGAAGTTTGGTTTTTTCACATTTTTAAGAATGATAAGTAATGTTTATTACATATTTTGATAAGGATGTTATTACGTTTAGGCAAAATACATTGACAACCCCTTAAATTTGCCAGTAAATTTCATTTAGACACCCGAACTATGATCTGCTCCAATTGAACACCTGTAAATTTCACCTACAACCCCTAATGGGCATGTTCACAAGCGCCAATAAATTAGATAGGTTCATCACATAAAATAAGCATTCTCCTTTAACTATACTCAGCAGCATCAATTGGAACATGCATGAGTTTTATGTGAAGTTAATGCATATAATTAAAGGAGGTGACATATTTTTAGCGGTTAACATATCTATTAATGAGTACTTGAGAATACACACAAAAGTTTTTCTAAAATTTGGAGTTGGAAATGTTTAATAGGAACACTTTGTCATATGTTTGGGTGCTCAATCAAAATGAAATTTACTGACAAGTGAAAGCTTTTATATCGTAGATTTCTATTAATATACGTAAAACATGTCTAATTAACCATAAAAGCTCAAGTAAAGAAGAACAACACGTATCATGTATTTATTCTTTGAAATGGATTGGAGTTTATACAATATATGTAACTACTGGTAGATTATACATCAGATCAGACAAAACCTGAATAGGAACTATGTAACACCCCAAAGGTTCCTATGGTCAGACCCCAAACTTGAAGCAAGAAACCAGCAGAAAAGTAGAAATATTTGTCACAGGACGAATCACGGAATCCCGTTATGTGCATCGTTGTAAGCCAGCAGTCCAGATTTTCCCAGAACCAACGACTCGTTATGACAAGTGACGACCCATGATGATGATTCGTTAGAAGAGATTCAGAGAAAACGCAAGGATGGACCCCTGACCATGCGTCATAAGACAATTCGTGGTATATAATGATGGGCTGTTATGAGCACGCGTGATGAGAGGTTAAGAATCATGAAATAAAGGGGTCCAGTGACCACGAGCCATAGGACGACTCGTGGCACCCATCAACGGACCGTCCTGTCCAATCATAGGTTGAAGAATAAGAAAGCAGCAAGATTGCTCCAGATGTAACGGATGGATCCAACGAGTCGTTGGGTCAGACAACAACTCGTTGGGTGGGTCAGCACCACTGGCGGACAGATTTTTAAAATGAATTTTCAGGGGTATTTTAGTAAATTCCTATGCTTTTAACTCCTAAGTGAGGTCGTTTTGGGTTTCCTAAGGGGCATATTAGAGGGATTTTCCTAGTCTAATCCCTCATTCTTTTCTCAATCACCGTATAGTTCTTCTCTTCTTCTTCTCTCAAGGCTTAAGAACACCTAGGGTTCCTCTCCAAGGGCTTCAAGATTCAAGTTCTAGTAGGGATTTCTCCACGCCAGGTATGTGGGACTTCAACAAGGGTTTTCTTCAACCCTTGTGTCCAAATTATTTTCAAAAACCCTAGCAAATTCAATTCTCTAGAAACCATGTCTCAGGGTTTCCATTCTATGTATGATTTCCCGCATGTCTTCCATGCTTTTCAAGATTCTCATGATGAATAGCATATAATGTTCATGATTTCAGTCTCAATTTCATGATGTATTTCCATGAATTGAAACTAGCATGATTTCTAAGATTCAACCCATGATTTAGCATTGTCTAATGGAAAATATGGTCCGTGTGAATATACGTTTCTACCATGAACTCAGTATGCACGATTTACTGTATGATTTAAACCCATGATTTTCTCATAATTTTAGTATGATCAGTATGTTATGGTTCTTTAGACTCTCAGGACACTTTTAGATAAAGTAGTTTTGACTAGTCTTAGAACATCATTTTTGAGTCATCAGTATCAGTATATTCATGGTCCTTCAGGCTCTCGGGACACTTTTAGATAAAGTAGTTCCGACTAGTCTTAGGACATTGGTTTCAGATTATCAGTGTTTATATTCAATTGGGAGTAGTACTTAGCACCGAATAGGTCGGGCTTCTACCGCACCCAGGTCTCAGAACTACGTGCCACCGCATGATAAGGGATCCTCGTTAGTATAGAGTGTCTCCCTTTGCCCGAGGAATATGGGATCCTCGCTCACAATTCAGTTTCAGTTACAGTTATAGCTTCACTTTTCAATGCATGCACATGAACTTTAAAAAATCAATTTTACTCATATTTTCATTAACTATTTTCAGACTAGCATGTCATGTGAGTATTTATGCATCTCAAATAGGGTCATTGTGCTATACCTCAGCTTATACATTCAGCTATATACTTAGTATAGACTTTCTCAAATTACTAGCATGTTTTAAACTTCAGTTGCATATCCCATATACTTGGTACATTCAAAGTACTGACCGCATACTCTCTATGTTATATCGTTTCAGGGATATAGATCCAGGTACTCAGACTCAGCCCCGCAGTTAGACATGTTCTGGACTTGATTAGTTAGCAGTCATGAGTCCTCATCGTTCGAGGACTGGTGTTATCTTCTTTATTTCAGTTATTTTGTCTTGTATTAGTTTTCAGATTTTGGAATTAGCTGAGGACTTTTCCCAGCAGCTCTTCAGTTAGCAGAGGTTTTCAGACATAGAGTTAATATGTTCAGCTTTGTGACTCAGTGTTAAATTATCAGATTATCTTGCTATCCATAAGTGAATGTTTTTACATTTCAGTTAGCTCTCACTCAGTGTCTTATTTAAATTCAGATCATGTTAGTAATATGCTATGCCAGGGGTTAGCTTGGGGACACTTGTGGCCCTAGGCACCGTGTGACGTTCAGGGTGTAGACTCGGGTCGTGAAAACCTAACACTCAAGTATAGAATATTATATCACAAAGACAGATATATTTATTATCCCATTCAAGCAAGTATATTGAACATGTCCAATTAACCATAAAAAGTTCCAAGTAAAAAAGAACAAGCATCATATATTTATTATCTTGTTCAACCACATATATGGAACAATATATCCCACCACTGCAGGTTGAGGGATTCCTTACTTGATGAGTGAAACATAAATGCGAACCTCCAAAAGTTTTAGTTATTGCTACTTCTTAATGCAATTCATCAAAACCATGACATAAATTCCTCATACCCTCCCTCACTCGTTTTGATCCCAAATGTCCATATATAATCCATTTCTACTGTGGCAAATTTTCATCTCTAATTACTCTTTGTTGTAGCAGTATTTGAATGAAATGAGCCTTAATAAGGTGGATGGGTGCAGCCATTTGATCCCAACTAAATTAGGATTGAGCCATAGTTGATTGATTTATCTCATTTCCACAAATAACATTCACTACAAAGGTTTGCAATGGAAAGTAAAATCCGAGATGATGTTTCCATTTCAATGTCTTTGTAAACTGTTGGACAAAACAAAAATTGTATATTAACTATGTCATCAGCAACACAGAGAATTAGTAGCATTTTAAAAAGTTTTACCTCTGCTGTTGTTGTCTGTGCCCTTAGAGCAGTTTCTGCTTGTGCATTGACAAATCGCCATTGCAAGTGCCGATTATATAGAAGCCTTAATTCATGTGCATCAACTATCCGGTTTTCCCCAACCCTCCCTCTTCTAGCATCAGCAGCAAAACTCAAAATTGAGGGCATGATACATGAATTATTTGATATAGAACCCATGGCGCCGTTTCTTGTTCTTGTAGGACTTGGCATCCCTCTTAAAGGAGAATTAGCAGATGGTGCCAATGCCTTACTTGGTGATGCTGGTCTTAGACCCCCTCGAAGAGGAGACACTAGACCTCTAGAAGCTGGGACACCCCGAGGTGATGTTCTAGGGCTATCAGTCAGAAATTTCTTGTTTCCCATTTGCTTTGGAGGAGCCACTGTTTTCAAATTACCATTTTTCTCCATAGAAGAACCAAGTTCTGGCCCTCGTCTGATCCTGTTATTAGTTTCTTGCCAAAACCTAGCAGGAACAACTATACCCCGGGGACCTCCTCGTCCTTGAGTCACAGTCGGACCATCATGGACACCCGAAATACTCCCTGAAGAAACACTTTCACTATCTGAAGCCAATGCATCAGCTGATATAGCTGATCCATAAGCTGACTTCATATCGACCTCATCATTATCACTTTGAGGTTTCAATTTAGCTTCAATTCTAGCTCTATGATATATATCAATTACCGACTTCATTGATGAACTGGTGACACTTCCGGATCCAAATTTCGGCTTGTCAATAGAAACACGATCCATGCTTCGTGACAGAAAACTTGAATTCAGTGACTTTGACCTCCCCGGCCACCTATGCTGATCACTTGGCTTGACATTCTCAGTCCGATCTATCACCAACTCCGCCGCAACTTTCCTCCTCTCCGGCGTGACAAAACCCGCTGTAGCTTTCCTCCTCTCCGGCGTTTCAAATTCTGCAGTAACTTTCCTCCTCTCCGGCGTACCCTTCCTCACACTACCAATATTGTTCGTCGCAGGAGCGGGCTTTGCCTTACTAACAGGTATGGATAAAGACTGACCTTGAAACGAAACAGATAAACTCCTACTGGAATTCAACAGCTGCTTCGCCGCAGCAGACTTCTCCGTAGACACAGGCGTCACCGGCCGTCTCCGGTCCACCGATTGGGACCGTTTAACGGAACCGGAATTCTGAACTGGCGTCGCTACCGGTCGAACCGCCCTAGTCACCATCGGCGATGGACTCCGCAGTGAGGCAATTGAGTTGGACGACGAAGAGTAAGTAGTCGAAGTGTTCGAAGACGATGTCGTTGAGACAGAAGATGAAGAAGAAGTCGAAAGGTACCGAGAAGTAACCTCTCTAGATTTCGGTCTTCTAGAAGGTCCATTCTCAGCTTCTGAAGGCAACAATGGCGGCCTTTTCGGATTCTGATAACTCAAACCATTAGATGTGACCTTCGGATAGGGCTTTGTTGTCGATACTGCAGCCACCATTGCCACTCTCACAATCCTTCACATCTCTCCGAAAATTTCACACTCTCAAAACCCTAATTCTCCAAAAATTCAGCTGAATTTATAGTGTAATAAGTGCAAAATACGAAGATCACTACAACTGAAAATTTATAGCGGAAGTATATGCATTAATAATGCCTGTATTAATGTAGAGATTTTTTACTTGGTAGTTTTTAGAGAGAGAAAGATGCCGGAAATATGACCGTTACGACGGCCGGCGAAAATATACGCGGAAAGAGAGAGAAAGTGGGACCTGAAGAAAATATTTGTGAGCATAACTGTCGTGGTACCACTGCATTTTCGAAGTGATAAAAAAGGCAATGCCTTAAAAGCTTGTGCCATTGTGCTTGATAATTGTACCCTAAACTTGGAGACAGCTAAATGGTAAAGTACACGAATACGTTGATGTGGACTTGGAGTTTTTTTCTTTATTATTATTTGTATTTTTGGTGAATTGAAAGAAAACTCGGAATAAGGATAAAAATTATCTTCCTGTAATTTAAGATGAAAAAATAATTAATAATATGAGTAAGATGTTTTGTGTATTGAATTACTACTTTTTATTTTTGGTGAATCTTCGGAGAAACGTCACGTTGATGACAGTTGATTTTGATGCTTTAATGACAGATTAGGTAAATTACATGATTACTTAATAACTTATCTTAGTATCTTATTATTGTTTAACAGTAGTATATTTTGTTTTTGTTTTTTTTGTTTCGAGAGAATTCCCAAGCGTGCTCATAAAAAAATAATTTAAAGTAGGTATATGGAATTACGGGATCATAAAAAAGCCAACATTTATGCTGATTAATTAAATCGTAATTATTATTTATGGCACAAATTATGTCTCTTCTAATGAAATTTACCTATTTAATTAGGTGCGATTGTCTTGGATCAATTGTTGGGTTGTATTATTACATGTCTTATTCACAAAACAAAATAACGCTCAAAATTAAGGCATAAATTTGCTCAAAAATAAAATAATGATAAATTTATTATAATCTCATAAAGCGGAGTTTTTTTTTTTTAAATTTCAAGATAATTCACAGCCGCTATAACTTTTGTCACAGTCTCTGCCCTTATGATGAGCACTCTGTGGTGAGCACTTTGTGCACATTGGTCAAATCCCCAATATATAATAGCATGCAAACCACACAGGGGATGTAAACCGCACTAGACAAGTCCTGTGCGACAGGCTCGACTCTGAAGGCATTGAGAAGGGATCGTTCCCGGGTCATCCGTGTGGATAACCACCCTCCAAACCAACTGAGTCATCCCAAAGGACCTCATAAAGTGGAGTTTGAGAAGGATAGAATATACACAAATTTTATTCTTATTTTTATAAAATAAAAAAATCATTTCTGACAAATCTTCAACACAATAATTCATTAGTAAAATCAGGGGCGGAGCTAGGGTGATGAAAGGGGGTTCATCGTTGGAAAAATGCATTGTATATGTAAGGTCAAATATGATATTTATGTGTATATATTGCATATTGAACTCTCTTGACACAACTTGAAAATCTATTTCAATCCCCCTTGGTGAAAATCCTGTCTCCGCCACTGAGTAAACTAGGTTCGAGAGAAAACTAATAGAGTAAATTTCTCAGATGGTCACTCAACTATGGATAGTTTACTCAGAAAGACTTTTTTTTTTTTTGCTTTATAACTCAAAAGTCACTCAATTATTGGTGTTTCACTCACAAAGTCACTTAACTATTGATATTTTACTCACAAAGTCACTCGATCAATTAGATAATTTTTTCATTTAATTTTTCTAATATAGAATTTTTATTTTAACCCAAATTTATAAGAAACAAAAAACTACTCATTTTAACTATTTTTTTAACCTGGCCCATTACAAGAATGCAATTTTGACATTTTTCATTTTTTGTTTAAAATAATGCTTCTTTCTTTTTAAATTTAGAAGTAATTCAGTTTAAATTTTTCATTCTATTTCTTGAATAACAATCTCTTACTAATTAAACACCAAATATCCGAATACATTTATTCTATGCTAATCGAGGGTAGCATTTTAAAAATGAAAAATATCAAAATAAGAATAAGAATGAATATTATTAAAAATGGCAAAAGAATATCATATTGATAAATTAAAATCATAAATTTTTAAAATTTAGGGGTTGGGTCAAGTGGGGCGGGTTAATAAAATGGTCAAAATGGATAGGTTTTTGTTTCTTATAAATTTGAACTAAAATAAAAATTTTATATTAAAAAAATTAAATGAAAAAAATTATATAATTGGTTGAGTCACTTTGTGGGTGAAACATCAATAATTAAGTGACTTTTAAGTTACAAAATAATAAAAATAACTTTATAATTAAATTATTCATAATCGAGTGACCACGTGAGAAACTAACTCAAAAATAACATCACCAGAATGAAAAGATAACCATGACCAATAAAGCAACACATAACCATTAACAAGTTGTTTTGGTGACCAATTTTCTTTTTCCAACACAAAAGGGTAATAATACCTATACGTAACAATTAAAATTCTGACAAACTTTTATTCATGAAAATAAATATTTTTTTTTAATGTTTCATATGTAATGAAGAAAATGTTATTTTTAACTTTTTTTTTTATATAATCTAGATAAAAATGCTATAAGAGGTGGTGATGGAGGTAGTAGTACCGTGGAATGGTGGGATGTGAGTAGGCCAGACATCAAGTTGAGTGAGTCGAGCTCAATCGAGTTGAGTATATATCGAGATGAGTCTTACCGACTTTAAATTTTTATATTTCTTGTAAATTTTATTTACCTAATTAAAAATTATTAATCTCAAGATATTTTCTCAATAAATCAAATAAATTATACTCATCATAAGAAAAGGATATCAAAGGATTATAAGATGACAAATAATGAATTTTTTTTCTTATTGTAGGAAGAATAATAAAGAGATAAATAGCACTAGATTTTTAAAAATTGAAAAAACAGAATCACATCCGATAATAACCAAATTGATAAATATGTATTATGTTTGATTTTGACTTGATTTTAATAATTCAAAACTTGATTTGATTTCAGTTATACTAAAATTCGACCCAAACTGAACTATAAACATCCATACTCATACATCAGGCTTAAGTTACACTGTGGTTAAGAATTTACTAACATTGGATAAACATTAATTATATAATGTTAAATTAATATAGTATTTTAAGTTAAATTTCTAATGTACTTAGTAATTAAACTTAATGAAAGGATATTATTTCTTAAATCGAGCCGAGCCGAGCCAACTCAATCGAGCCTGAATTTGATTGAGTCGAGCTTGATCAAGTTTTACCAAGCTGAGTTGAGTTGAGCCAAAATTTAATTGAAACAGAATCAAGCCGAGACAAGCTTTTTTTTTCAAAACGAGCTGAGTCGAGCCGAGCTAAATACATGCAAGCCGAGCTGAGCTCTGAACTGGCTCGCCTCCTTTCCCAAGCCTAGTTGTGAGGGTGGAGCTACGGGGGTGGGGATGAGATGAGGTGTATTGGAGAATGGAGATGACACAATTAATGTGAAAATTATTTTTCGTATTTTTGTTATGAAAGTCATTTTCCTCATTTTTTTTTCTAGAGAATATATATATTTTAAAAAATTTCACCAATCAAATATGAAAAAATTGACATATGTCATTTCTTGAAATCTCTCGTCTGATTCAAAATCGTAGTGTAACGTGTATCCTCTCCTGTTCCGGTCATGGAATAGATGAAATAAATCAAAAAATGAATTTTTGCTCCGCTTGGCTACCCAGCGTTTACCGTGGGCACGATAACTGGTACACCAGAGGTGCGTCCTTCCCGATCCTCTCGTACTAGAAAAAGGTCCTCTCAATGTTCTAACGCCCACACCGAATATGAACCAAACTGTCGTGTTTTCCTCCATACTAAACACACCCTAAAAGAGTTCTTACTTTTCAGTTTTTCTTCCGAGGCCGATTCCGAAATTATAATCTCAAGATTTTAGTATTAACTTAATCATGATTTTACCTAATACCCACAATAAAAAAAATTAAACAAATGTAATCCTGAATTTCATAATGTCTTAATTAATATACTTCTAATTATGTATATTGCGGCTGTAAATACTTATTTTCTATAAAAGTTAAACTTACACGATTTTTACATGAAATTAAGGTGATACATAATAAGTATGATAAGTACCATGCAAAATGATATTCGCTCTGTTTCATTTTAATTGTTAGGATAAGATTTGAATACTCATTAAGAAAAATTAATAGAAATAGTAATTTAACTAATATAATTCTATTAATCAAACATACAATAATAATTATTTTCACATTTTAGAATGACTTTAACTATTAAGGGTAGAATTGAAAAAAATATGATCAATCATCTCTTAAATTTTAAAACTAGCATATATTTTAAAATAATTATTTTTAATATATCTAGCAATTAAAATAAAACAGAAAAAATAATATAATATGCATAGTTGTTACTGCATGCATTAATCCATGCCTTCCTAAATTAGCATGATCCGTCACAACTATGACTTGCCTAAAAATTTGCATCTAAAATAGTGCACACAAACCTATTAAAAACATTGCAAAACCTGAGTGAGAAAAAAACAACTACATATATCAATTTAAAAATTTAAGGAAAAATCGATTCAATCTGTTGATTTATATTTTTATTTTTAAAAAAATAAATGATTGAATCGTTTTATTTTGTACAAAAATATGTGAAAATTATTTTTAAAAAACAAATTAAAAAAAACCGATGCAGTCCCCTTGATCTCTTATTATTTTTCAATGAAAATCGAGGACTAAGTTGGTTTTTAAAGTGCAAAATTATAATTGAAAAATAAAAATAAAAATAATTGAAAGATTTCATCAAAAAGCATGTGTAGTTATGTGGTAGAATTGTCTAATGTCATAGTAAATACTTGGATTTAATTTAAAGTAACTATGTTTTTATGTATATATTTCAAAAATTCATCCAAAATGTAGATTTTTTAAAAAAAATTTATGTCCATTTTTAGTTATTAAAACTGATGAATTGAATCGAGTATTTCTCGATTTTAATAATTTTATCTGTCGATTTTATAAAACTAACTATAGCCAAATCGACAATATATAATTGGTCAAATTTTAGCTCAACTTTTAGTAGTATAACTTAAATCCAATTCAACACATGTATAGTGATAGTGCTTGGATCACGGGGTCATGTGTTTGACGGAATTTATTTATATCGAAATTAAATAACGATGGAATTGTCTAGTTAATATATTTTTGACGGCATATATTTGGTTCAAGTGAGTAAAAATGTGATATGCAAGGTAAACTATAAAATATTTGTTTAATTTTATATTAGATAGATTGGAATTAAGTTTTAGTTTCAACAGTATTTTATCTATATTATATTAAAAGCATAGAGATTTTTTAAAATATTGATTGAAATTATTTACTTTTTATTTAAAAACTTAGAATAGATAAAATTATTATTTATTATTTTTTAAAATAATTATTATTTAATTATTATCTCAATATTTAGGACTTTAAAATTAATTAAAAATGTAGCTATTAGATTTTTACTTATTTGTATAAAAGTAAGAACTCCTAATATTTAGTATTTTAAAATTAAATAATGTTTGTTACATCCTTACTTATTTGAACTATGTTAAAAGTGCAGTCAATTACCAATTATGTTAACTTATATTAATTTGTTATTTATTAAACTAACTAATTATCCATCGCAAATTTTCAACTCACGGTATGAGAAAATAAATTAAAGAGTGTAATTTTATTATGCAATAATACATTAAATTCCTTCTTCTTCTTTTTTTAAACAAAAATAAAATTGTATAATTTATTTTTTTTATTTATAGAAACACAACATATTTTAAGTTTTTTCAAATAATCGAATGTTCTTATTATTCACTCTCTTTAGTTAAATCTATATTATTTCTTGTGTTTCAATTTATGTGAAGGTGGATGATTAGACATATAGATTAAGGGCTCGTTTGGCCATGTGAGATAAAATTATGATTTGAAATCAAATGAGATGAAGTTTGAAGTTTTCTTTGGACATGCAATTTGAGATTTTTAAGTTGTATTTTTATTTTCATGAACATACGAACCCCATAAGTTGTAACAACTATTCAAATTATCCAAATTCTTATACAATCTTACTAAATAAGTAAAAAGTTCAGAATAAAATATAATACACTATCACAAAGTCATTCTAAAAAAGTACAACTTAAAAATCAAATTTTAGTTCAATAAGAAGTAAAATGATCGGTAAAGGTTGACGAAAGTAAATGGTTGGCAAACTATTTATATCCAATATAATAGTTGACAAAGGTTGTTTATATTTATTAAATAAATGGTTGGTAAATATAGTTGGAATATATAAAATGGTGATTTTTTTTTTTACAAAAATATAAACCTGTGGGTTAAATTTTGTATTTGTAAAATCTCATCTCATAATTTCAAATTGTGACATAAAATCGCATGTCCAAACGCCTACTAAGAGATAGAAAGAGAGAAAATTGAGCTGAAATTATTTCATAAAGGGTAAAATGAAAGGTTTAAAATTAAGTTATTAATATGTATTTAAAATACGAAGTTTAACAGAAAATATTATTCACTTTATTATCATGTTAAAAAGAGAGTTCACACTTGACAAAAGAGTTATTTAAATATTTTTAAATATTTAGAATTTTAGATTTAACTAAATTTTATGCATTAAATTCTTCCTTGTTTGAAAAATATATAAAAATTAATATTTTAAAATTTAATTTATATTTATCTATCTATCTATCTATTTATACTATATTAAAAGTATGAAAACCCTTAATTAAAATTGTCGATTGAACTTTTTTCAAATCACTAAAATGCTCTAAAATAAATAAAATTATTATTTACTATTTCTATTAATTAATTATTATTTAACTATTATATAAATATATCTACGACTTTAAAATTAATTAAAGTTACAACTATTAAATCTTTACTTATTTGTAAAATGTGAGGACTCATAATATTTAGTACTTTAAAATATACTAAAATTTTACTTCTTAAATCTTACCTTATTTGAAAATTATGTTTGTCCAGATAAGAAATTTCAATATTTAGAATTTTAAAATTATTAATATCTTTTACCTTACATAAACTTATAAATCACATAGATGAACACGATTTATATACGCATTGACAAAACAAGATTATAAATCTTTGGTAAAATATGATTTATATGCACTGTGAAAAAATAATCTATAAATCTCATTGTATCACGTATGTGGTATAAATTGGATTCAACATATGTTATGAGTAAATGCGTATATAATGAATAAATCGCATTTATCTTATGCGATTTGTAAATAGCATTTTGTAAATGCAATTTGTAAATCACATTAGCTCTATGCTGTTTATACGTACATAAATCACATCAGTTGCAGTTTGTAGATCCCATTCTTTATATGCAAATTGTTTTCTTTCTTCTTCTTTTTATTTTAAAATATTGTGTTATCAAAAAATAAATAAAAGAAACATAGAAATATAATATACTTTAAGTTGTTTCAATTAATTAAGTGTTTTTATTATTCACCCCTTTTAGTTATATCTACACTATTTCTTTTATTTCAATTTACGTAAAAATGTTTGAGTAAACAAATAGATTAAGAAGCCTCGTAAAGGGTAAATGAAATATTTAAAATTAAGTTATTACTAAAATTTTAAAGTATGAAACTTCATAACAAAATATTATTCACCTTTTTATCCTTTTAAAAATAAAGTTCACTCTTGACAAAATAATTATTTAATTATTTTTTTTAATATTTAAAAGTTTAAATTAACTAAATTTTATTTATTAAATCTTTTCTTATTTGAAATATATAAAAAATATTAATATTTGAAAATTTAATTAAAAGCGATTAAGATTTTATCTTTTAAGAAATAACTACACAGCGAATAAAATTATACTTATAATGTAAATCAATCTTATGTTTAGGACTTTTAAAAAGACAATTTGAAAAAAGGGTAGTCTGGTACACAAAGCATCCTGCGTTACGGGTCTAGAGAAAGGTCATGCCCCAGAGAATGTGATATAGACAGTCTACCCTAATATAAATATTAGTAGTTGTTTTCACTAATTTTGATGAGTCATTATTAATTAGTTTGGACTATCAATTACAAATAAATAAATGTATTAGTGATATGACATCAATCTATTAGTGACAAAACAGGTCAGTAATTGTTAAAAAATAAAAAAGTCTCACATCGGTGGTTATGAGATATATGGTTTCTTTATATAGACTGGGGTAATCCTCCCCTCATAAGTTAGCTTTTGGTGTTGAGTTAGACTTAACATCCATTTCTTTACAGTAATAACTCACAAAACGATTTTGTAAGTGTTAATTATTTAAACTGATAGCTTATACTATATGTTCTATTTTATTATACAACTTTATATCGCAATGCGCCTTCGTAATGCTAATATCTATATTAGATGTTAATTTATTAATAGTGAAATAATACAAATTTTAAATAATTAACATGAAATATACATATAATGCATGCATTTAAATGCTCATGTATAAACGGATAATTTTTTTACATTTAAATCAAATGCTGCTTTTACGAATTTTTGTTCATTGAAACAAGTATTAGAACAAAGTGAAAAAAAAATTACTGAATTAGATCAAACTCTTAAACATAATTATTTATCAAATTCAAATTCATAATTCTCTTTTTAAATTCTTTCATTGTTACACAAACATGTCTTTAAATATTATTTATGCTACTTTAAAAAAATTTATTCTTATTAATATATATATATATAAGGAACACGCGCGAGGCCCATAGGCTAAGACAAGTAATACAAAACATGTTTAAAAGAAGTCTTAAAGAAGCTCATTTTGATATTTTATCCTCAAATATATATATATATATATATATATATATATATATATAAAATAATTATATGTGATTTCTTTAATAAGTTAAACTAATAACCTGAAAAATAAAACAAACTAAATACTTACTATAACTTTATTAAAACAAAAACTAAAAATGTGAAAAATCATTACATGTAAGTGTATAAAGAGTTACATTTTCTTCATCATAATTATATATAGTTTTTTGTAGGTGAGAAAAATTAATACAGTTGTCTATACATGTAATCAATTGGTTACCCAACACAACCTACACACCCACCCCACCCCACTTCCATCCTACTTGGTATTTATTTTTTAAGGAGAGCATGAGGAAAGAACATTTATTTTTCTTTCCTAATTAATTAGGAAAAATCACTTCAGCCAGATTCATTTTGTAATTTTTCACAATTTGGTCACCTGCTTACACCTTCTATTTTTATTATTTATTTTTTCACTCGTGTCTGATATTCGAATTAGGATTTAATTAAGTTTAAATTTACATATTGTAGAATTATTTTTTAAAGAGACATTTTCATTTTTTTTTCATTTTTTAGGCGACGCTCCCAACTACTTGGGTAGTTGCATGCTTATTGGGATCTATATATGCAGTGGTGTGGTCACATATGTCATAGAGTGGCCAGTCGAACACCTTTTATCAAAAAATTATATTATGTATATAAAAAATTATGCGAAGTATATACATAAAAAGTTACTTTTCATATATATATATATATATATATATATATATATATATATATATATATATATATAATCTTAAACATTCTTAATGAAATTTTGTGATTTAGCAACCGTATATAAAAAAGTACGATAAAAATATTACTTAAAATATTATAACTTTACAAATAAATATCACCATATGTTTGGGTTTCTTTTTTAAAGTTGTAGGTGCTTAATTATTTATACCTTGTGACATCGTTTTCAACACAACAAATGAAGGAAAATTTGAAATTTCTTTGAAGAAATAAATTAAGAGTATCTATCACTAGTAGTATGAATTTAATGCAAATATATATTTCAAATATTTTTTACTATTGTTCGAAATATTTGCTCCTTGATTTGGCTATTTTTTCAATTGAAAAAGAGTTTATAGTCCGCGTGAAATTCCTTTTTTTTTTTTAAAGCTTCGCCGAATGATATATAATTTTTGTTCACATATCATATTATTATATAAGTGGAAAGATCTTAAGTGAAAATTGAATTACCATTTTGCCCCTTCATTAAATAAAATAAGTTAATTAATTAAAAATAAAATAAAATCATCTATTTAAATATAAACGATCTTAAATATCCTTACAGGTTATAAATTTTCACATTTCAAAGAAGATATGAAAATGGAAAAAATATTAGTAAAAAACTTAGCATGTTGCACAACTAGAACAGCACCACAATTTGGATGCACAAATAAATATAAATACAAGAAAAGAATCAAAAAATACAGACCATTTAAAACAAAATACAAGTATAAAAATCCAAGAAAAAGATACTATATAAAAAATTACAAACAAAAAATACCTCACAGAACTAAGAAAAATACCGGAAGTACAGCTGGAGTAAGATAATACGAAGAAAAAGAAAAGCTCAGATAGTGGAAGATGACGTAAGAACAAACAGATAAAGAAGAGAAGATATTTGTAAAGTTTTTTTTTGTTTTGTTTCGTAGACAGATGTAAAATTTACTTTTGTACAAAAGTCGTAAAGTCTACAGTAATAGGGCGGCTGCTTTAACAAAAGTCGCAAAGTAGAATAGTAAAGTGTCGGCCACAAATTACTATTCATAAACAGTAGAGGTCGTTTATGAACAGTAAAGGCCACTTGTAAAGAGTCACTTGTAAGTTTTTGTTTATAAATAGACAGGAGACGGAAGCCAAAGGCATCCGCAATCTCCATTCCACAACTTCTCTCTCAATTTACAATTCCGCAACCCCAAACCCCAAATTGGTATCGGAGCTATAAACAAAAAATAAAAACTATCTATTTAAAAATATTCATCTATGGAGAAATCTAGCAACGATGCAAATCTACAAACTGAGGTATGGAAATTCATAAATATGAATAGCTAAACTGCTATATTCCTTATAATCTCCTAAGTATTATATGATATTGTCTTCTTGTTATATCGTTATGATGAAAGCTTGATTAAGTTTGCTATGTACGTGATTAGTAAGCTGCGAGTAAGTAAGCCCAGACTATGCCATCCTAAGGTGGAAACCGGTGAGGCCAAGAGAGCCGTTTTAGGGGAGTACACGGTGTTGAGGCGCTGTTAGGGTAACTGATCAAAGTTGAAAACGCATAGTAATGACCGAAAAAGACTATTCAAAATAACGTTATAATAACTGGATAATTTCAGATAATACATAAGAAGATTAGAGGGAATATTATGTTTAGAAAAAATTCATAAAATGAATTCAAACCTATCAGGTGAAGATCGTAGATATAAATTACTTATCCTATGTATGATAAAAATCTTAGTTCAGATATTAGAAGAAATGCTAGAACTAAAAGAAACCATAGAACTGATTAACCAAGGCTGGAAGGAGATGACTATAGAAGAAATTAGAAAATTAGATAAAAATTCAGATTAGAAATGATAAACTACGAATATATGAAATATTGGTTAGATACTGTAGAAAACATAAGACTGTTAGAACTATTATTAGAAGAAAATGTAAGAAAATATATGAGAAATAGAGATCTAGAATATTTAGAATATGCACTAGAAAATATAAAAGAAATACAGAGATTAGAACCACTAAAAATCGAATATTATAATAAAATGTTTACACAGGATTAATGAATAAAGAACTACAGAAGCCAAAGAAAGGACATATTCAGAAAAAAGTTAAAAAATTAAAGAATCAATTAAAAATATTATATCCCGAATATAAACAGTTAAGCTTAAATAAAACAAATAATAATAGACTTGAATACTTAATAGATCTAATTTCAGAAACAGAATATAATTATATAAAATATCTGAAAAAGAAAACATGAAAAATAATATCGATAACAGCGAAGAATATAGACGACAACTACTTAATAAAATAAATGAAATAACTGATGAAATTGAATTTAGAAAGGAAAGGTTAATCTACAACATAACTGCAGGAGTATGTCACACATCAATGAAAACACAAAGGAAAGAAATATTCTATTTAGAAATCAAACTACAACACCTAGAATATAAATTACAACACGGACTTTCATGAATAAAGAAGAAGAAAAATATACAAGTCAGAAAGGACTAGAAATAAAAATTGTACACTCAAATTTAGGACGGAGATTTAAAAAGATAGGAGATCAACTATATTTAATGTTAGAAAAAGAATCAGCAAAACTAGAAGATAGTCTAACATCAATGGTAAGAATAAACAGAGAAAATGAAGAAATAGACAGAAAAAAGGAAATAGAAAAAATTAAAAAACAAGCACAAACAGAAGTTCAACAAATTAAAGAAGAAAAAGACACGAGAATCCAAGAACTAGAAAAAGAATTGGAAAAACTTAAACAATTGTATGAAGAAAAATTAAAAGCTAAAGAAAAACAACGAGAAGAGTTAAAACTCACAGAAGAAATAGAAAAATTCAAAATATTATTAGAAGAATCAGGAACAATAGAAAATCAACCTAAAATAGGAATAGACGATATAAGTGAACAAAATGATGAAGATTTAGATCAATATTCAGAAACTTCGGAAACCTATACTAACCTAATAGAAAGAGAAACCAACATAGAAATTAATGTAGAAGATGTAGATGAAAAACCTAGTACGTCAGGAACTAGAAGTCCAAAGAGATTAGATACTAGCCCAACTTATTACACTTACGAAAGAGAAAATAGAAATAAAACATTATGTAATAAAAGACTAAATAAAAACTGGACACCAAGACAAAATATAGAATAATATAACTTTTTAGATTTAGACTGTGTAGCAGATACAAATAAAACAATCTAATTATGGATATGATATATTTCAAAACAACTAATAGATAATAAAATATTAATAACAGATACCCCTGGATATGTAGAAAGGACACTTATAGGAACAACTAAAATATGGTTACAAAATTTATCACCAGAAAGTTTAGAAACATTAAGAAATAATAAGAAAATTAATAATGAACCAGCAACAACATCTATAGACATATTAAATAAATATGAAATGACAATAAGAAATGAATTTAGTAGTATGACTACCGAAATAGATGAACGACAAAAAGATAAAGAACTAAACAGAAATCTACTGAATAAATTAAGTATATGTAAGATGAGTTATATGGATGAATACACATGTGCATTTAAAGAATACTACTATAAAGGACTATATACGAATGAGGAAAGTAAAGAAATAAGAAAATTATACTATGCGAAATTACCAGAACCATTTAGTTCAAAAATAACTAAAGAATGGCAAGAGTCAGGATTGGTAGATACACTAGGATCTAGAATAAAATTTTTACAAAAACGGTTTACAGAATTATGCGAAAAACATAAAGAAGATATGAAAATGGAAAAAATATTAGTAAAAAACTTAGCATGTTGCACAACTAGAACAGCACCACAATTTGGATGCACAAATAAATATAAATACAAGAAAAGAATAAAAAAATACAGACCATTTAAAACAAAATACAAGTATAAAAAGCCAAGAAAAAGATACTATATAAAAAATTACAAATAAAAAAGACCTCACAGAACTAAGAAAAATATAACAGAATGTAAATGCTACAATTGTGGCAAATTAGGACATCTAGCTAGAGATTGTAAAATGCCTAGGAATATAACCAAAAAACAAGTATCAGAAGTAGTAATAGAGAATGAAGAATACAGACAAATAGAATACATAGACTATAACTTAAACGATGATGATAGTATATACGAACTAACAGAATATGAGAAAACAGATAGTGAAAATGAGATAATAGAATACGAAACAGATAATGACTGAGACAGATATAAGAATTATAAGTAAAGAAGAATACCAAGATAGTGAAAGTACAGAGCAAAAAATAATATTTGATAATAATATGTTTGAACAAATAAAAGGAAAAGAATTAGATTTAAGTATAGATAAAATACTAGAAGTACCTAAACTAAGAAATTTCTTTAAAATAAGACAAGAAGAATATTACGTAGTAAGCCAAAAAGAACACATAATAGATTGCAAATATACTCAGGGTAAAGCTAAAATACCCATAATAAATAAAAAGATAATAAACAAAGAAATCCAAGAAATAAAAGCTAAAAATCCGATAAAATATGTACATTTAGGAGGAACAGAAATACTTATAAAAACATGTTTTAGAGAAGGAATAGATACACCAATTGAAATATATTTAGCAGATGACAGAATTATCCACCCAATAGAAAAGTATAATAAGCGCAGTTAAAGGAAATTTAATATACCAAAAATTTAAATTTATAATAAGTTCTAACTACTCAGTAGCATTAGATGACAGAAACATAGATAAATCACTAGTACTATACTGAAAAATGTCAGGAATAGAGCTAGCACCAGGCAGTAAAATATTTACAGCAAGATATAAAAATCTATATGTATTAACAACAAAACATAAAATAATGGCTAGAAATAAAATCCAAAGAATTAAAATAAAAAATCCTTTCGATAAAATAGTTACTATCATTGATAATAATGATTATAGTTACAAAGAAATAGACATTGAAGAAGATTTAGAAATAGTAAAAGAAAGATTAAGCACATCAAAAAGAATAAACTATGATACACCATCATCATCTAGAAATAGTACCTCAAGAAGAATAGATTATGAAATACAACCAAGATTATTAGAACAAAGAATAAATGAAATACAACCCTATCAATATTATATAACAGGAATACTAAACCAACAAAAATATCTAATAAAAATAGATACAGGACAGATTGAAAGCTACATTACAAGAGAACTGGTAAAAGAAAAAGAAATTGATAGAAACGAGAATATAAATACAGAATTACCAGGAATACTAACAAATATGGAACAAAGTACAGAACAAGAATTAATTATTGGCGGAATACCAATAAAGATAAAATTCAAAATACACCAAGGAAAAGATAATATTATTTTAGGAATAAAATGGCTGGAAATAGTAAAACCTTATAATCTAGATGAAAGACAGCTAATAATACACTATGAAAACAAAAAGATAATCATTAAAAGGACCCTAATATGAAAGAATGACAAAAATCTATATACTAATGAAAATTATAGTAGAAGGATATTACAATAGATACTACACACCTATGGTAGATACTAGAGCAGGAGCAAATATGTGTAAACATAATTGCTTACCAGAAGATAAATAGGAAAAACTAAAAACACCACTTATTGTTACTGGATTTAACAATGAAGGTAGTATGATAACACATAAAGCTAAAAATAAAAAATACAGATATGGGATAAAATACTAATAATAGAAGAAATGTATAGTTACGAATTCACTAATAGAGATATATTATTAGGAATGCCATTTTTAGAAAAATTATACCCACATACCATAACAAAAACACATTGGTGGTTTACTACCCCATGTAATAAGAAAATAGGAGCAAAAAGAGTAAACAATAAAATAAGAAAAAATACGTCATGGATAAAAGGAAGCGAAAAAATTACTCAAAAATTAGAAAATATAACACCAAACGACCAAAAGATTGAAATGATAATATTCACAATAGATAAAATACAAATATTACAAGATAAATTAAAATCATTATATAATGAAAACCCATTACAAGGATGGGAAAAACATAAAACAAAAGTAAAAATCGAACTAATAGATGAGAATAGTATAATAACACAAAAACCATTGAGATATAATTTTGAAGATCAAAAAGAATTCCAGATGCATATAAAAGAACTACTAGAAAATAATTACATACAAGAAATCAATAGTAAACATAACAGTCCGGCATTTATAGTAAATAAGCATAGTGAACAAAAAAGAGAAAAAACAGAATGGTAATAGATTACTGAAATCTAAATGCAAAAACCAAAACATATAACTACCCAATACCAAATAAGGTACTAAAAATAAGGCAAATACAAGGATATAACAACTTCAGTAAATTCGATTGTAAATCAGGATTTTACCACTTAAAGTTAGAAGAAGAATCAAAACAACTAACAACATTTACTGTACCACAAGGATTCTACGAATGGAACGTATTACCTTTTGGATACAAAAATGCACCAGGTAGATATCAACACTTCATGGATAGTTATTTTAACCAACTAGAAAACTGTATAGTATACATAGATGACATATTACTTTATTCAAGAACGAAAGAAGAACATATAAGATTACTGGAAAAATTCGTACACATTATAGAAATATCAGGAATAAGCTTAAGCAAAAAGAAAGCTGAAATACTGAAAAACCAAATAGAATTTCTAGGTATACAGATAGACAAGAATGGAGTAAAAATGCAAACACATATAGTACAAAAGATAATCAATTCTGAAGAATTATTAGATACTAAGAAAAAATTACAATCCTTTTTAGGATTAGTTAACCAAGTACGAGAATATATATCAAAGTTAGCAGAAAATCTAAAGCCATTACAAAGAAAATTAAAAAAGGATGTAGAATATAATTTCGATGAAAAAGACAGAAATTACATAAAAAAGATAAAAGAAATGTGCAAAAAATTACCAAAATTATATTTCCCGGATGAAAATAAACAATTTACCTATATAGTGGAATCAGATTCTAGTAACCATAGTTATGGAGGAGTACTGAAATACAAATATGAAAATGAAAAGGTAGAACACCACTGTAGATATCACTCAGGATCATATACAGAACCACAGATTAAATGGGAGATAAACAGAAAAGAATTATTTGCATTATATAAATGTTTACTTGCATTCGAACCATATATTGTTTATAACAAATTTATTGTTAGAACAGATAATACACAAGTGAAATGGTGGATAACTAGAAAAGTACAAGATTCTGTAACAACAAAAGAAATAAGGAGATTGGTATTGAATATATTAAATTTCTCATTTACAATTGAAGTTATCAAGACTGAAAAGAATACAATTGCAGATTACATCTCAAGATGCAAAACCTGAAGAAGGTAAAATGGAACAGATACTCGGACTCCTAACTACACTTTGTAAAAAAGTGGAAAGTATGGAGGAAGAGATACAACAGCTAAAAGGCAAAGCTAGTAGTCAGCAGCGTGACTCAAAAGACGCGGAACTACGTCGATCGGAAGACGTAAAACTTCCAGAGCTAAAAGGAGACGTTGGGAAACTCCATAAAACCCAAGCTAACATTTCACCTATTGCAGTTGCAGGTACCTCAAGATCTACAACAGAAAGAAGAGATACCATTAGAAAACAACTATTTGACAAACCATTTACACCCAAGAAAAATATACCATTCACTCCACCACCACAAACTACAACATAGACGGAAAGCCTAAACCAAAATAAACAGACACATAACCATATTACCAGCAGATATATACAAAATATTCACAGAATCCAGACTTTCCTAAATAAAAATCCAAGATCTACTACCACAGATAACCCAACAGAAGATTATGTTACCCAATATTTACAAGGATATAATAAATTGATTGCACAACCAAAAACTAATGCCAACTTAGTCAGAACTTGCTATGATTACGGGTTACTTAACACCGTATACACAGCAACGGGAGACGAAATAGCTATGATACCCGAAATACATAAGGCCTTCATTACATACAAAAGAATTACCAAAGGGACTTTCTTCTACATAAAAATATATTCAGCCCCAGCAGAAATATTACTTGACGAGATAAAACCCATCATACAGGTGGTAAAAATTGAACTTACAAAAGAGATGATAATCCCTGAAAAGATAGACCAACAGGATGAAATAGCATGTGCAGAGATACCAGAGTTCTATGCCAACAAAAGGATAATAGGACTCACAACAATATTAAATGAATTAGCTAACAATTATCTAAACGGAAATGCAGTCTGGAACTATTACTCACGAGATCAGACGATTATATACGCAAATTCTAAAGAATACAAAGAAGCTGATATGGAAGAATTAAGACAATGGATAATCAGCTTGCTGAAACCAGAAGAAACACCTACCACCAGAGCAATACGGAAAAGCTACATATCTCCAGCACTATTGACCAGATATTGTAAAATTATCGGACAAAAGTACCCCGACCACCATTGCTCAAAATGCCATGGTGAAGATATGGACAAGATACCGGAAGTATAGCTGGAGTAAGATAATACGAAGAAAAAGAAAAGCTCAGATAGTGGAAGATGACGTAAGAACAAACAGATAAAGAAGAGAAGATATTTGTAAAGTTTTTTTTGTTTTGTTTCGTAGACAGATGTAAAGTTTACTTTTGTACAAAAGTCGTAAAGTCTACAGTAATAGGGCGGCTGCTTTAACAAAAGTCGCAAAGTAGAATAGTAAAGTGTCGGCCACAAATTACTATTCATAAACAGTAGAGGTCGTTTATGAACAGTAAAGGCCACTTGTAAAGAGTCACTTGTAAGTTTTTGTTTATAAATAGACAGGAGACGGAAGCCAAAGGCATCCGCAATCTCCATTCCACAACTTCTCTCTCAATTTACAATTCCGCAACCCCCAAACCCCAAATTGTAATGAATTTTTTCTAAACATAATATTCCCTCTAATCTTCTTATGTATTATCTGAAATTATCCAGTTATTATAACGTTATTTTGAATAGTCTTTTTCGGTCATTACTATGCGTTTTCAGCTTTGATCAGTTACCCTAACAGCGCCTCAACACCGTGTACTCCCCTAAAACGGCTCTCTTGGCCTCACCGGTTTCCACCTTAGGATGACATAGTCTGGGCTTACTTACTCGCAGCTTACTAATCACGTACATAGCAAACTTAATCAAGCTTTCATCATAACGATATAACAAGAAGATAATATCATATAATACTTAGGAGATTATAAGGAATATAACAGTTTAGCTATTCATATTTATGAATTTCCATACCTCAGTTTGTAGATTTGCATCGTTGCTAGATTTCTCCATAGATGAATATTTTTAAATAGATAGTTTTTATTTTTTGTTTATAGCTCTGATACCAATTTGGGGTTTGGGGGTTGCGGAATTGTAAATTGAGAGAGAAGTTGTGGAATGGAGATTGCGGATGCCTTTGGCTTCCGTCTCCTGTCTATTTATAAACAAAAACTTATAAGTGACTCTTTACAAGTGGCCTTTACTGTTCATAAACGACCTTTATTAGTATTTTATCCCATATCTGTATTTTTATATTTTTAGCTTTATGTGTTATCATACTACCTTCATTGTTAAATCCAGTAACAATAAGTGGTGTTTTTAGTTTTTCCCATTTATCTTCTGGTAAGCAATTATGTTTACACATATTTGCTCCTGCTCCAGTATCTACCATAGGTGTGTAGTATCTATTGTAATATCCTTCTACTATAATTTTCATTAGTATATAGATTTTTGTCATTCTTTCATATTAGGGTCCTTTTAATGATTATCTTTTTGTTTTCATAGTGTATTATTAGCTGTCTTTTATCTAGATTATAAGGTTTAACTATTTTATCGAAAGGATTTTCTATTTTAATTCTTTGGATTTTATTTCTAGCCATTATTTTATGTTTTGTTGTTAATACATATAGATTTTTACATCTTGCTGTAAATATTTTACTGCCTGGTGCTAGCTCTATTCCTGACATTTTCCAGTATAGTACTAGTGATTTATCTATGTTTCTGTCATCTAATGCTACTGAGTAGTTAGCACTTATTATAAATTTAATTTTTTGGTATATTAAATTTCCTTTAACTGCGCTTATTATACTTTTTTCTATTGGGTGGATAATTCTGTCATCTGCTAAATATATTTCAATTGGTGTATCTATTCCTTCTCTAAAACATGCTTTTATAAGTATTTATGTTCCTCCTAAATGTACATATTTTATCGGATTTTTAGCTTTTATTTCTTGGATTTCTTTGTTTATTATCTTTTTATTTATTATAGGTATTTTAGCTTTACCCTGAGTATATTTGCAATCTATTATAGGCTGATTTTCTATTGTTCCTGATTCTTCTAATAATATTTTGAATTTTTCTATTTCTTCTGTGAGTTTTAACTCTTCTCGTTGTTTTTCTTTAGCTTTTAATTTTTCTTCATACAATTGTTTAAGTTTTTCCAATTCTTTTTCTAGTTCTTGGATTCTCGTGTCTTTTTCTTCTTTAATTTGCTGAACTTCTGTTTGTGCTTGTTTTCTTTGTAATGACTTTAGATTTTCTGCTAACTTTGGTATATATTCTCGTACTTGGTTAACTAATCCTAAAAAGGATTGTAATTTTTTCTTAGTATCTAATAATTCTTCAGAATTGATTATCTTTTGTACTATATGTGTTTGCATTTTTACTCCATTCTTGTCTATCTGTATACCTAGAAATTCTATTTGATTTTTCAGTATTTCAGCTAATCACCAATGTGTTTTTGTTATGGTATGTGGGTATAATTTTTCTAAAAATGGCATTCCTAATAATATATCTCTATTAGTGAATTCGTAACTATACATTTCTTCTATTATTAGTATTTTATCCCATATCTGTATTTTTATATTTTTAGCTTTATGTGTTATCATACTACCTTCATTGTTAAATCCAGTAACAATAAGTGGTGTTTTTAGTTTTTTTTGTTTTGTTTCGTAGACAGATGTAAAGTTTACTTTTGTACAAAAGTCGTAAAGTCTACAGTAATTTGTCGTTCATCTATTTCGGTAGTCATACTACTAAATTCATTTCTTATTGCCATTCTACCTTTTCATTTTCATATTTGTATTTCAGTACTCCTCCATAACTATGGTTACTAGAATCTGATTCCACTATATAGGTAAATTGTTTATTTTCATCCGGGAAATATAATTTTGGTAATTTTTTGCACATTTCTTTTATCTTTTTTATGTAATTTCTGTCTTTTTCATCGAAATTATATTCTACATCCTTTTTTAATTTTCTTTGTAATGGCTTTAGATTTTCTGCTAACTTTGGTATATATTCTCGTACTTGGTTAACTAATCTTAAAAAGGATTGTAATTTTTTCTTAGTATCTAATAATTCTTCAGAATTGATTATCTTTTGTACTATATGTGTTTGCATTTTTACTCCATTCTTGTCTATCTGTATACCTAGAAATTCTATTTGGTTTTTCAGTATTTCAGCTTTCTTTTTGCTTAAGCTTATTCCTGATATTTCTATAATGTGTACGAATTTTTCCAGTAATCTTATATGTTCTTCTTTCGTTCTTGAATAAAGTAATATGTCATCTATGTATACTATACAGTTTTCTAGTTGGTTAAAATAACTATCCATGAAGTGTTGATATCTACCTGGTGCATTTTTGTATCAGCTTCAAGACACTATTTTAACATTTTTACATTCTGATCAAGATGACAATAAATAATTATAATTAAACTTAAATAAAGTGAAATGTATGAGTCAACTTTTAGTAAAACATTTGACTTTCTAAAATAGAATCATATAAATATTGTAATACTCTTATAATCGATTTATTTTCTATAAGAATTTATGTACCGATAAGTTATTTAAATCAGAAAAAAATACAAAATATGAAAATTCCATTTGGAATTAATACAAAAAGTAAAATGTGTGCGCTATATTAGAATTTCGGGTCAACTCAAAATTTAGTAATGTTCTAATTATCTTATGTAAACTTTTATATTTTATTAATTTATTTGTTATTATGTTTTAATGTATGATTTATTTTATTTTTTATTATTCAAAACATGTTTCAATAATTTTATGTAATTATTTTAAATGATATATAAAATCACTAATGAAATACGTGTATTACACGTATCGAGAGACTAGAATATATATATATAAGCCGATCATAATTAAAGATGATTCCCAAGAATCTAAAATGATTATTTATATTAATTAATATATAAAGTAAATTACATATTTTATTTTATTTTTCATTTAGAATATTTGAAGGATCATGAAAAAAGTTCTAGAGAGAAGTGAACATAGATAGGAACAAATGAACGAAGGGTCTTCAACTAACTTAGAAAAAGATTAACTAACTGATTAAATTAAGCAAAGTCATTAGCTTCAACAATAGCTAAAGCCAAACAAACTTCCCTTCAAATTGAAAAAGATGGTTTTAATTTATCGAAATCCTCTTTGAGTTCTATTAACTCCTTTACCCTCTTTGTTTTGATATTAAGTCACCTTTATTAATTATTATAAATAATTAGTTGAAATCTTCTAAGCTAGCTTCCTTTAGACCTGTAATTGGCGTGGATAAAACTAAAATATTTAATCATATTTTCTCTGTCTCAAATTATCTATTGTAATTTTTAAAAATATTTATTTTGACTTATTTATTATTTTAAAATTTTTAAATAAAATTAATTATTTTTTTAATAACCGCAAACACTTCAATAGAGTAAATACATAACGAATAAATTATATCTCAAGACATTAATAAAGCTAAAATAGTTTAAAAGAAAAAACTCTTTCTAATTAATATTTTTTAATAAACATGTAAAAAAAAGACAAACAGATAATTTGAAATCATGAAAGTAGATCGGATTTAATATCGTTAATTAGTCACATAGAAAACAAATTGAGACTTACCTATTTCTTGGGAAAGAGAAAAATATGTTTTTTGTTAAATTATAAATATAATTTCTTCGTGAGTGGTAGTTAAGGAATAGATCGTTGTATTGTTTAATTAACAATGCACGTTTCTTAATCTCAACAAAGATAATTGCGATTTGGTAGAACTTTTGCCATTTAACTATAGCCACGAGGGACTAATTGATGATTAATACACTCCCCCCTAACCATTTCTAGCATATTTTCTTTTTCTTTTTCCTTTTGCTCAATTGCCTAATTACTTCTTATAATTAATAATTGATAGTCAAATCTTTTTATATCTTCGTTTGTTATGATATTATTAATTACTATAGCAAAATGTTATTATATAAAATATATAATATATATAACATAATATTAAAAATTAATTTTAGAATAAACATAATTATTATAGTGAAATGTTATAGAGGACAACTGTTATATCTAGAGAGGTCTGACTGTATTTAGAAGCAAAGCTAGCTAGTGTAGAGTTCTTGGGTTTGGCCGAACAAAGTAATTTTAGTCCAAATAACCTTATATGTAAAGAAATGGATCTTGGGCTTAACTCAACTCCAAAAGCTAACTTACGAGGGCAGATTGCCCAAGTCCATATAAAGAAACCACTCATCTCATTAACCACTGACGTGAGACTTTTTTCATTCTTCAACACCTCACTTTACATATATGGCCGGACATCTGGTGCGTAAACAATTTTTAATTTGGGGGCCCAATATCAAGTGAGATGGATCCTGCTATGATACCATGTAAAAAAAATAAATCTTGGTCTAACTCAACCCCAAAAACTAGCTTATAAGGGAAGATTGTCCAAGTCCATATAAGAAAACCACTATCTCATTAACCACTAATGTGGAACTTTTTTCATTCTTCAACATTATATGTCTTGATAAAGAAATTCATTAAATATGTACAAATTAATTTATTTATAACTCAATAACTTAAAAGAAGTAAAATCTCAAATCTATAAATTTTAAATCCGAGTTATTATATGCATATATCACTAATTAAGCAAAAGTAATTATGTTTGTAGAAATGAGGACCCCTATTGCAAATATGAGGTCCCCCAAAAATGTTTAAAAAAAGACCATCATATAGTCACTACCGCATGCATTATCTATACTTTAATTATGCCTTAGCTAGCAAGAAACTTCTACTACAACTTTTTTCTTTTTTCTTTTTTGTGTTGTAGCATCATTTATAAAGGGAAGCCACTTCATTGATAATATCTTTTTCCTTCTCTAGAGTTTGTTTTTCAACGAGGCATCGATTTTTTTAGAAATTTTCTAGCACACTTCATTATTATAGCACTGGACATAAATATCAAAAACCAAAAAAAATAAGATCGAATTGAACTTATTCGATTCTTTAATTTAGATACGATTTTTTCTTAAAAGTTCAATTTTTTAGTTTAAAAATTTCGAAACTTTGATATACCGAAAAAATTGAAATAATTGTTTTAGAAAAACTAAACCATAATGAAAAAAACAAAATCAATCCGAACTTAAACTAATTCGATTCGATGCTAATGCACACTTTGTCATAATCGAAATCGAATCGAAGTTTGGAAAAATCGAACACACAACCCTACTTCATCAATATAATATCTATCCAATAATTGCAAGTAAAAGAGAAAATTTACTCCATACATATTCGAGTAGTGAAGAAATTAAACAGAAGATAGATATTAATGTATAGCGATAGTGAAGAATATTATGATGATAACCAATCGATAACTTTTCACAAAGTAATAATCATCATGGTAATTAGTAGTAATCATTTTTTCTTCTGTGTTTTATTTCAGCTGGTTGATTGCTTTTCGAAGATATTATCACCTAATCTAACCATATGCTATTATTTTCAAAAGAAACAACTAATTATATAATAATAGCAATAAACATGGTTTGTTTCCAATGCAAGGAATCTAATTATAATTAACCCACCCCACTTAGCTTAAGTGGAGTTCATAGCTCTATGATTTGTTATGTTATTCAAATCCTCCAGAAATAATGTTTACTTTGTGTATGATCCTTCAAAAATAATATATTCTAAGAAGATTCGTAAATGATATTTTCAAAGAATTCGAGCAATACAGATAATTCACATGGCCAAACAACAAAATGTGTATTATTATTATTCGTCGATGCTTCTCTTTCCTCAATTCCCAACATTAAGAAGAAAGCGAATTACACATGAACCAATATTACTACCAACGAAATATCGCTAATTTCTGATAAATATATTGTCTGAATTCAGCTCATAGGTGAGAGATTTGCCAAGAAAACCTCGTTAGAAATATTACTGACAAGTCAAATTCCGACGGATTCCGCTTCAAAAATTATTTATATAATTATTTTTTTTGTAGTGTATTGTATGTTACGTATATATGTATAAAGTTCCCCACCTTTTCTATCATTATCTTATAATGCTTTAATCGGTGTTATGTTTTTCTGGTTGGAGCCCATCTCTTTTCCCTTCTTTTTGATCTCTTTTTTTTTTTCTTTTTTCCTTTCTTCTTTTCAATTTATAATATATTTCTTTTCCTTCACAAGAACCTCACTTTTCTCCATTTCACTGGCATTTGTCTGGAGGATATAGCTAGCATAATTTGATATATGTGGTTACCTTGAGGCCGAGAGTTTATTGAAAATAATTTTTTGATTTTTATATGATAGAAGTAAGATGGCATATAGTACACTATTTTCTTTCAGATTTTATTTATAAAATTATATTATATATATTATTATTGTTGTAATTTAATTTATATGAACGAAAAATCATCTTTATTTAATACTTATTTTATCGGATATATACTACTCTTATTTTATTTCACCGGAGAATGTGAATATTATTGGTCATATAGTTTCACTTTATATTTGTGTCCATTTCTTTTTATTTCTAATTTCAAGATTCCACTAGTGATCATATGGTTATGGACCTCAAAATCGAATTGTCGAGATTAACTTGGCAACTTAATTTCCTTTCCGTTATAGTACTAATATTTATTTACTTTGTTCAAAATACTTGTTTTATTTTTCGAGAGAATCATGTTACATTAATTTTAATCAATATTTTAATTTTTTCATCATACCAACATAAAAAGAATTCTTGCTTATAATATTTTTAATAAGATTTTTAAATATCTAAATTTTATTTCTAAAAAACGGGGTTAATCTAATTTATAATTTAGTTATGAAAATTAATCGATCAAATTAATTTTAAAAAAATAAAATGTGATAAATATTTTGAAATTATTTGTGTCATAGATGAATAACGACTGAGGTAAAATATAAATAAATTAAAAATAAAATAAATTACATGCTAATTATAAATGAATTAAAAATAAAATAAATTACGTGCTAGCTACTTAAAATCAAATAATAGTATAAAAATTCTTTATTCACTTGAGGGAATTGAGGCAGAAATTAATATGGGGAAGGTGCAAGCTAAGATTGTTCCTTATATTGAGAATATAGCAAAGGAGAAAGTATTCCTTGCGTACGCAATTTGGAAATTGAACTATCTAGGGAAAGCTAATTGTTACTTGGAACTTGGACGATCATTTTATTTTATTTTATACAGTCTCTTAAGAAAATGATACTTATTAATTAAATTTTTTTATAAAATTATTTTAATTTTATTTATATGAAGTTATAATTTTTCTCTGTTAAATATTTATTCAATTTATGTGTTATCTTTATTAATAAATATACAATTAACAAAGTCAATTTGCAAGCATATCAATATAAATGAGTAGAAAATCTAAATACGGACACCTAGCAATAAACAAAATTTATAACTTTAAGAAGTAATGACATCCTCTGATTCAGGACTTTATAGTCTTCAAGAAAAAATTATTATACGTTTAAAATGCAGGAGGGGGGGGGGGGGAGGGGGGAATAATCAATTTTGTCTCAAAATTTCTAACAATAAATAATTTGAGACTACTTTTAAGAAAAGCGACGAATAATTTAAAATGGAGGGAGTATATGTATGAATAAGCCGCGATTGAAATAGGATTGTTATTAAGAATTAAAAATATGAAAAAATAAATATACGAAGAAGTCAAATAAAATTAATTATCTAATATATATATACGCAATATAATTTTTTAAAAGAAGAAAACTTGAATAAATCTGTTTAACTCTATCCGGCTCCGCTTCTAATAAACCATTCATATATATATATATATATATATATATATATATATATATATATATATATATCCTCAATCATATCTAGCATGTGTTAGGTGGTTGAGGAAAACGATGAACAAGTACAAGGGCGGGGGTAGGGGAGCGATTGGAAATATCTCATATGGTAATTTTCATTTCTGATCATTTTAGTATTAATTACTAATTAGCTAGCTAAATAAACAAGAAAATTGGCACACAATACACTAGGGATTTAACTTATTTATTCTTACAATGAAAAAGGTTTTAGACTATGCATATATAAAATACATTGTAGTAGGTAACGTAAGTTATTCTTCATATTTAGTAATCTCGTTTTTATATATGATTACTTATAATTATTTTTTACGGGATGTGATTGTGTAAAAAAAGTTAAATGGTTTAGTTTATGAAAATTTAAGTGATGTGATAATGTAAAATATATCTTGTAAGTGTGATTAAGTAAAATATTTAGATGATTAGTATGTGGAAGTTAAACTTTATATTTTTATTGACTTGCTTATATCGAAGTTAAACTTTATACTTTTATTGTCTTGCTTATATCCTATTGATTAATTGCAAATAACTACTCGGTTCAGAGAACTTCAAAGTTACGATACTATTAGAAATAAAAGTTTTTCTTACCGCGAATCAATAAGAAATTTATATTATAAAATATAATTTTTCACTCATATCCCATCGAAGCAGTTCAGAGAAAAAATGTATGATGGAAAACAGATTCTCACTGAAATAATGGAAAATTTTCTGATTTTTCTATATGAAAACATTGTTATTATTTTTTTGCTCACTAATTCGATCAGAATATCTGTGAGAAAGATCATTTAACATTTTTTAGTGAAAATTTTTAATAAAAAAATAATTTTTTAATAATACAACTTGATTTTTCTAAAGGTAATTATTTTATGAATTTAAGTTATACACATTCTTAATTTTATTTTTTATTTTTTATTTTTTATTTTCTTGTCACTCAAATGATATTTGCAGGCTCTTTAAAATATGAAATTTATAATCTTGAAAATAAGATAAATTACTTATTGTAACAGATAAAAGTTACCTGATGTGAGCCGTAAAGGATTAGTAGCCTGTTTGGCCAAATTTTTAGTAGACCAAATTATTTTTTTTTTTGCTTCCAAAAAGTGCTTATTTTTAAAAAAGGTGTTTGACCAAACTTTTGAGAGAAAATATTTGGGGACACACATAAACTGAAGCTAAAATAAAAGTAGTTTTTCTCTAAAAGCACTTTTGTAAAAAATTCGCTTTTAAAAAGTTTGGTGAAACACTAATTGCTGCTAAAAAATACATTTTAAATTTATTAGTCAAACACAAACCGTTTCTCATAAAGTATACTTTTTTTGAAAATCACTTTAAAAATATTTTTCAAAATAAATTTATTTTAAAAATTTAACAAACAATCTATAGCTCATGATTTTATTTTCTTTTTAAATTTTTAATCTATAGTTATAATACAATGATCACTTTTCCTAAAAATTGGAACAACTTAGAATCAACATCCTGGTCCACGGTGACATCAAGTGTACTTAATGATTATAAGTAAGTCCACTTGTTAATGTCTTTGATCAGTTAAGTCATATTAATATTAGGGAATAATGGTAGTTAGAAGAAGTATTATGACTTGACTTTCACTTCTGGGGATTTGTTTATAATTGTTGGATGATAATTGTTAAAATAATGAAACTTCACTACTTAAAACTCAAATAACCTCAAGTACTAGTGACCCACATAATTTTAATTAAAATATCCTAAAAGTTATGTCTATGGTTGATTACTAATGATAAAAATGAAAGATTAGCATTTAAATGAATAGGTATCTAATAACCATCTAAGGAGTATTTGAAATGAGGGGAAAAAATTAATTTGCTATACGTCACTATATATTAATTTCTTTTTACCATCTTTATAAAAGATTTGAGACCACTTGACCCACCACAAAAAAAACATGATCGTACAACCAAAAAAAATAAAGGAAAATGAAATGATGAAAAATGACGTTTTCTTCAATTTACGGGGTAAGGAGTATTGTTTTACTTATTTGTGGGATAGATATGATAGTAGTTTGACGCATCATATTTATTTTTCTTGTCATATAGATAGTTATAACGGTATTATTTTGTTGTAATTGTTGTGTTTTTTTTTTTTATATTAGTTGTTATGTCTTTACTATATTTCTTTTCGTACTGGTTTGATATGTATTATTGGAGCAGAGAATTTTTTAAAAATAAATTTTTTATCTTCATAGAAATAAAATTGTGTACACTCTAGTCTTTCCAAATCTCATATGTGAAACTACGTCAAATATGTTGTTATTATATGATTGAAAAGTCATATATTTATGGGGAGTGTTTTTGATGTGATAGAAAATGTTTTCTTTTAAGTGTTTTATTTGATAAATTTGTTTTTTAAATATCTGGTCGCATTAATTTGTTGGGAGAAACGAATAATAATATATTCAATGTAATCCCACAGATGAGATCTGAAGCAACATTATAAATACGACCAGACTCAACATTATAATTGGCATTTATGGCTAAAGTTCAATCTTCAGATGTTTTATTTTGAAGTTAGATTTTATCAAATTTAATTTCAGACGCAATATATTTAAAATTATTTTGAAGTAAATAAATTTAAAGCAAAATTTAAACGTGACCCTGAAATCGAAAATATGTGTCTCATTAGATAAGTATGTGAACATTTTGACGAAACCAATGGCTCAGCCCAATCGTTAAGAAACCAAAGAAATTGACCCATGTTACTCTTGAGTTTGTTAAATGTCGGACGGTTACAGAACAAAATCCCCTCAAGTATTTTTGTAGTGTCTTAACTAATCGAAACAAAGAAATTGTATTCAAATGATATAATGAACACAAACTTTGGTATTTGAAGATCGGATTCACCGCTTTTTTATTCTTAAATTTCAACGTCCAGTCAAATATCATCAGAGTCACATACATGAGACGGAAGGAGTATTTGCCGAGCAGAAATAACTTGTTTTGTAAGCAAGTACGTACCGGAACAGATAAGGTACAAATACAAAGATGTAACACACATTGTTTCATTTGAAGTTATTAGATTGTTCTAAATTTAACGTTGTAGCACAGCTAAATGTTCCGTGGGCATATAATAATAAGCCTACGGAAGCCCAACAGGCTTGGAGGGACTAGGAGGAGGTGCAGGCTGCTTGGGAATATAAGGCATAAGAGGAGTCCCATGTTGTATAGGCCCAGGTCTTACTGAAGCTTTTGAGCTTGGAACTGGATCCATTGGATGACGATAATCTTCCAGATTTACTTTCCCCCCTGTTTCATCATCATCAGTGCTAGGTCCATAGCCATTCCCCTGCAGATTCGACATAGATTGAACAAAAAAAAAAAGAGAGTAGATTAATCAAGTGCTAGAAGATCTCACATCGAATGAAAAAGGAATGATTTCGTCTCTTTAATATGGCTTGGTCAATTCTTCTCTGATAAGCTGATTTTTGGAGTTAAGTTAGGTCTAAGATGCATTTGTTTAGCACGATATCAGAGCAAGATCCATCTCAATTATCGTTGTATGAATGATGGGCCCTCAGATTAAATTGTTCATGCGCCAGATGTACAACCTTGAGCGTGAGGTGTATGTCGGGCAATAGGGGTGGCAAAATCAAACCCAACCCACCCAACCTGCTCAGGTTTGGGTAAGTTATTGACCCGCCCATTATTGAAGTTAAGTTAGGTCTAAGATCCATTTGTTTAACACGATATCAGAGCAGGACTCATCCCAATTATTATTTACCGATGATGGGCCCCCAGATTAAATTGGCTACATTGGATGAAAAAAGAATGGCTGGTTTCCTTAATATGGCTTGGAAAACACTCCCCTTGTGAGCTAGTGTTTAAGGTTAAATTAGGCTCAATATCTCTTTCTTTAATATGGTATTAGATCAAGACTCATCCCAAATAATTGTTTATCAATGAAAGCCCCAAATTAAATTGCCCATATCCAGTGAAAAAGGAATGGTTGGTTTCCTTAATGTGGCTCGGGCAATACTCTCCTCATGAATTAGGTTTTGAGGTTAAATTGGGCCCAAGATTCAATTTTTTAACATCATGAGTAGGCTTTTGAGGCAGGATAATCACTATCTTTAAAGGAATATCCTCTGTTAATTGTTATATTCTATTAGGAATTACAGAGTCAAATTAAATCTCTTCGTGATTGGAGATGGATTCAGAATTTAAATACTATTATGAATTTAATTTTTAAAATAATTAACATCGAACCAATTGTATTTTCAAATATACAGCAAATCAACTTAGTTACTACTTCTTTAGAAACGGCTTCAATTTATAGTTAAAAGAATACCCTTCAGAATAGTCATCAGATTCATAAAATTTAAGCTTTTAATGAAATTGAAATTTTAGGGCTGTTTAATTTATAAAGCCTTCAAACTCATATTTGAATTTCAAATCCCACTTTAATTATAAATATTAAAAACTATCTAACAAGAAATAGAGAGAAACAATTTAACAAGTTCAAGAGCAATGTAACAATCAGAAGTGCAAGTACCTGCAGCTTTCTGTTTTTGATGGTCACTGTCAATTGATCATTTTTCTCTTGCCATGTCAAGGACATTCCTGTCATTCAATTATATAAGATCTAATGAAATGGATCTTCATATACTTTTAGTAGGGAAAATCATTTAACTAACTGAAATGAAGTTTTACTGTAAAGTAGAAAGTTGAACATCTATAAGATTCATAGTATAGTAAACAACGACATCTCCGGTGTAATCCTACAAGTGAGGTGATCTCGTCTAAGCAACTTGCTTACTTTATTATCTGTTTATTCTATCTGTTATTGTTAGTTTTAGAGCCTCTATATGAATTTTCTTTAATGGTGAAAGTAATCGGGAGTTAAAGTCACATGAATTGGCCACCAAAGCTGGTTGCGGTAAAGTTTTAAGTATCAATTCATCCTTATCCAGATATCTCAGGTTGAGTTCTAGGAATGAAATCGTCTTTGAAAATCTTTACCTTTCTTCCAAGTGAAACTTCCAGGCGCAAGTCCAGATTAGTCATATCCCAAAGCTAACTAGAAGAGTGAACTATGATGTGATGTACTGACGTTAGAATCCCAAGTTGTAATTAACTCCTAATGTTTCAATGAAAACTAGCATCAATTTTAAGTTTCATAACATTCCTAGCATAAACTATAGATTGAAACACCTATGACTTGTGTCTCCTATCCTTTATATTCAATTGAATTGCGACACAAATTCTAACCAAAAGAGACATAATATACTACAACAACATACCCACTTATCCTACAAAACGGGTTCGAGAAAGATAGACTGTACGCATACCGTATTTCTACAAGAATCGTTATTTCCTACAGACTCTCAGCTCAAGAAAGGGAGATAATATACAAACTGCAATAACTGAGACCGTTCTCCCGGCTGGTTGCATCTATACTACAGATAAAGACATGCAAAATCTCTTCCATTAAAACACTTCACATTAACAGATAGATTGAAGGCATTTAGGCAAAGCATGAACTTGGTTCAAAATTTCAATGAACGAGTAACGACACATAATATGGCAGTCTTAGGCTAAAATTTAGCTCCCGTTTGGCCATAGATTTTGAAGTTGAAACTTAAAAATTTGAGTTCTAAGTTGCGTTTAGACATGCATTTTAATTGGAAAAAGAAAAAATTAAAGTTGTATAAACAGAAGTAGTCCCAAAAACCGGTCAAAACTGGTTTGAGCCAGATTTTAGAAACTTGAAGATATTTCACCGCTAAACAGATATTTTCAAAATCTACGGCCAAAACGCTAGCTAAATGTAAATGTGTACCGGGAGTAGTCGATGAGGTGCCTTCTTTTCCATAGGAAACAGAGCAAACCAAAGCTGTAGTCATCAACACCAAGAACAAAACAGAGAGCCCTAAGAAAGTCTTCATAATGCCAGTAAGAAATGCTCACAAATTTGGAGGAAAATAATTAAGAGTGATCTGATATTTTTGCTTCACACTCTTAATTTAAAGGGGAAAAAGCCATGACTATACTGAGCCCATTATTTTGAAAAGTTTGTTAAGAAGCCGCCTATTATCACCTTATTTTCCGATTCAAAAAAAAAAAAAAACAACAAGAGACCAGAAAATCCGTGGAGATAAGAAGAAGGAGGAGAAGAAAGTGTTCTAGCCCATGTTGCAGCCTATATGGGTGTGTTTGGTATGGATCAATTTTCTCATGTTTGGACTTTGCGGATGATTTACACTGCAGAAATAAATTTTTAAAAAATGAGCGAAATGACTTTTCCAAAAAAAACAAATTCTATAAGTAACATATTACTCCTTCATTTCAAAATAAGTGGTATTTTTAACTTGAATATATCTTTTAAGAAATTGAAAGAACATCATTAATACTTTCTTGATTATGTAAAACACCATTTATTTTAAAACAAAATCAAAAGATTAAAACACCACACTTATTTTGAAATGGAGGGAGTAGTTTTATTATTTTCTCGCCACCCACCCAATGCTCCCTTGACAATTCCGCCCCCGCCACCCCCAAGTCTCAGGGACAGATCCAAGATTTGAAATTTATCGGTTTCTATAATAACTTTAAGTTATTATATAATAATAAGTGAATTCACAATCAAATATCTATAGATACTTAGTACTCCCTCTCTCTATTTTTACTTGCCCGATATTAATTTGGTATACTCTTTAAAAAATAATAAATAGAATGATAATTTTATATCACCTCTTAAATATAATAAATTTAATATATTAAAAAATAACTATAAAAATAAATTAAAAATTAAATAATAAATTATGTCGTAGATTTTTCAAGACTAAGATATCTAATTTTTAGTACTAGTGGAGTCCCACATATCCTATTGTGGATCCACCAATTCTATCTAACACCGTTTTGTTATATTACATATAAATATTTTTAAAATAATATTTTTTTTATTTTCTTATAAAAAACTTAAAAAAAATAAAAACTTACTTATTAATTTCTCAAAAAAAAATACTTTCATCCATACCAAACACACCTCATAGAGGCTATATTTACATGTATAATAATATAAAATGAAGAAATAATTTATTTATTTATCATTGTGAGGAAGATTGGTGAGGAAGAACGTGTCTCTGTATACCGCAGTGCAATGAGTATTGAAGGAGGAGACAGTAAATGAGAGAGTAATTGCTCTTTTGTTTTTGAATTGCAGGAAGACAACAGTGCGAGGAAGCAGTAAATGAAGCGAATTGAATGTGAGGAGTGCAGTGGAAAGCGAGCTCTTGGTTGACACGATATCAAATTATTTTTACGAGGAAAAAAAGAAATAGTTTTTCTAATTTTTTATTAAAAAAAAATATATATTTGATCTTTTTAATAAAAAAGTTATTATTTTTATATTTAAGAGATCATCATTTTTACATATAAGTGATGTAATTATATAAAAATGTCATTTTTTTTTGTTCAAAATAGTAAAAAATCAAGAGATGTGATAGATTACCTCTTTATGGCCTTTTAGTACACTCAACTGCTTTCTTGCCCAATTTCTTACTGCGATTTTCAATGCTCAAAATTCAATATTATTTTGCGATAGTTTGATTGATGAATAAAGTTATTTCAAAATTATAATATTAAATTGAATGAGATAAGATAACATACTCAAGATTAAAAAAGTTTAATCTGCCTGAGATAAACTAAGGTAAGTTTTAAATAATGAATTTTAAGTTTACTACATTTCTTTTCATTTTAGCTTAGTCCATTTATTTTTACCCAAACTCGTGAAAAAATTTCATTAGAGGATAGAGGAAAGGTTCTAATGTAGGACTTCTTCTAACTTGATGTCATATTGAAGTTGGGAGGAAAATGATTTTTCAGTCTTATTTTTTTTTAAAAAAGAAGAAGTTTGTTTTATGGCATTTTTACTAAAGATTTTTATTTTTGCATATAAGAAATCTTCATTTTTATACATAGCAAAAATTGAAAAAGTCATTTTCTTCTATTTAAATTATAAAAGATCAGGAGATCTCATTTTCTCGCATTGTTTTCATACCTCCTGGACCTTCTGTCACGGGCTTCGCCTGATGAGCTGATAGACTGTGAAATTAGAGATAAGAGGCAACAATTTTTGAAGATGCCAGCATGGCCAATTGAAAAAAAAGAAAGAAGAGAAATGAACAGTAGATATAAATCAGTACTCCTATTATAAATTGCTTTTATTATGACTGACCAGATTGAATACATAGCCCCCATCTTCGTGCTACCAGATAGGCATATCAATTCAGCCTTTCAAAAATAAGCGAGGGCCAGTAGGTAACTTCTTAAAAGCTCCTTATTGTGGACTGTGTAGAAAGAACAAGCAGCATTGCAGTCTATCATCTCTAAGGGGTCGTTAGGTAGGTGGAACCACATATAATAATTTCGTGATAAAATGCGAGATTATTTTATTACAAGTTTGATTATGAATATTAATTAGTCTTTAGAATCATTAATTTTAGGGGTGGGCATGGCATGATATATAACGAATATTATATCGAAATCGAAATTTTTAATATCGTGGTTTTGACATTATGGTATATGGTATAGTACTATTTGGTATGATTTTAAAAATACTTTGGTATATGATATGGTATTTGATATTTATAAAAAAAAAATCGAAATATCGAATACCATACCGAAGTATATAGGTACATATATCATTCATACATATTACTTTATAATACTAGTAAATATATAAAATAGTATTAGTACAAAAACTAGTTATTTAGACATCGAAACTTTGACTACTCTATCTTAATTAAAATGTTCTTTTTTGTGTAATAAATTCAAGAAGGAAATTGTTTGTACTTTCTTTTTAATATATTTACAATGTAAGATGTTAGTACGTATAAAAGTGATATTTCTTCAAAAGCTGAAGTAATAATTCTCTATTGTATAAGTATATATAAGTAGAAGTCGAATAAACTATGGTTACCGATTTACCGTATCTCAAAATACCGAAATCGAATTTTAAAATATTGAAACATACCGAATTACTTTGATATGGTAATAATATAATATTTTTAAAAATCAAATACCAAAATTACCGCACTGAAATTTTAAATATCATACCAAATCGTACCATGCCCTCCCCTAATTAATTTGTATTAAGATTGGGAATAGCATGGAATACTCTAGGCTCAGTTGGGTTCTATGGGCATGAAACAATAGCAAAAGCAAAAGATATAGTCTCTCCCTTTTAATTTATATGATATAGTTTAGTTGATATATGAGAAGACTTTAAATAAAAAAGTACACATTTGTTGATTTTTACCAAATAAATTGGACCCAATATAAACAAAATGTTAAATAGTGTCATTAAGAAAATGTATCATTCCTTTTGAAACTCATTCCTTTTGAAGCTAATTTCCAAAAGAAGACAATGGGAGAGCAAGGTTATGCCACTGTTCAACTAGCAAACCAAGTAAAATAAGAAGGCCGACCCATTATGGTTATAAGTCCAGGTGCAGCTGGGCTTGTTCGAGTGGGACGAAGAAACTAGCAAAAAAAGGAGTCCAGACCCGTGCCAATGAGAAAACCCAACCCGCTATTTGTTCCTCATCGTTTGCAGAAAGAAGCTTTGCTGTGTTTATGTAGCTGAATGTAAAGCTATTGTGCTTGTCCCTTCGGGGACATCTGATAAAATTGGAACGATACAGAGAAGATTAGCATGGCCCCTGCGCAAGGATGACACGCACAAATCGAGAAATGGTCTAAATTTTTTTTCCGAAAAGAGAAAGTCGAGAGTAAAAAGAAATTTTCCTCTCCCCAGTAGGTCGAGCCTCCTTTTCAGCCCTCTCACTTCCTTCGAGCTGGATTACATCCACCCTCTCACAGGAATCTTATTTGTTATAATAAGTACGAGAATACCAAATCACATTAAACTTCTTTTCTCAGAGCAGCAACTGAAAGAGAAAATACCAATTTATTCATCTTCACCGGAAAAGAGCTAAGCCCGGAAGTCAAGGAGCTCTCTTCTCTTTTAATGGCAGCAGCTTTCAGTGTCTGCCGGATTTCTAAGCACTCGTCTTTTCTTCTCACCTGTTAACTCATGTGAACTCAATGTGAATCTCGATGTGAACTCAAAAACAATTATTTATCCGTCGCCTGCTTCATCTGCAAAGCTTCCTCTTGTTCAATTATAAAGATAGTATTCTTCTCATAGTTTTGTGTGCAATTTTTTGTCTTAGAAGATTTCGTTTTCGAATTTCGCTTGCTTACCTAAGTTTAGGCAAAACACATACAAATAGGAAAGAGGAAATGAATATATTAAGCAAGTTGCTGTGCATTTGCTTTGGACTCCTCATTTTGCATTGAAATCCTATTAAAATGGGTGTGTGTATATATATATATTGAGGTGGAGTTAATATTTTGAGTTTATGTATTTTAAATTTTAAAAATTATAGCTCACTGAATTCTTGATAAATTATCTGATATATATCATGTGAATATTTAAACACAAATATAAAGTTTATACTAAAATTATTGAATTCTGACAGATTCATAACTCAACATTTTCTGCCTACATTGTTGACCATCACCTAACCTCACTCGGGAGGCTCCACACAGAGTGATTCATGCTAGTTTCGCCCATATATATATATATATATATATATATATATATATATATATATATATATATATATTAATAATATGATTCTTTAAGATATGATAAAATCCCACATCCCATCTATACGAGTATCAAGATATTTCTAAACGAATTTGTGTGATAAAGGAAACAACAATAATATATGTTGCGCAATCTTACAAGAGAGGTCTGGAGAGGGCAATATGTATGCAGTTTTACCCTTATCTTGTGAAAGTAAAGAAATTGTTTCTGATAAACCCTCAACTAAAACAATATATCAATATCAGTAAGAAAAAGAACACAGTAGTGAAAAAAATACATATAGAAAATAATAGAGAAAAGAACAGTAGCAACACCTAATAGTATGATAACTTAAGCAGAGGAAAACAACATATAATAATAAAATTAAAGAATAAAATAATATAAGAATATTAAAAATAACATTGATAACAAAAACTCGATAAACTGTTAAGCTTTTATTTTAATTCTCCATCTCCATGTCCTCCAATCTAGTGCGATAAAGACATCAGTTACCTACGATGAATCAAAAATAGTTTGGTCCTTCCAAAAGAAGTGACAGTAAGAATGAGACAATCCTTTGATCCGACATTGAGTTCGAATGTTAAAAAAGACTCGGAACAAAAGGCCCAACTTGACTAATAATTGTTGGGCCAAAACTAGACTCCAGGAACAGTTGGGCTCTATGTCTCCCTATCACGTAAAATCTTCTTCGTCGTTATTGTATAAAAATAAATATGTTTAAAATTTACGATAATTAAGTATAATGTTTTGAAGAAGTATTTTAAATTTTGAATACGAAAAGTGAGTTTGAATTAACGAGTTTTATTGATACAGCTTAGAAGCATTGGCAAATTAAAATTGTTGCAAAATGGGTGGTTAGATTTATTATTGCCTTGATAAATTGATGGTTAGAGTTTGCTATTTTATAACATTTAAAATTATTTTTCAAGGTGAGATTATTAGGATTGTTGAATCATGTATTTGATTGTTGAAATTCAAACAACAAATTTCTGTGGAAAAAAATAAATAAATAAAAATTTCAACTACACATCAGACGTACATGCATGAATTTCAAGTGTAAATTATTGAATCAAAGTCATGTATAATCGAAGTGCAGGCAAAAATGATTACTATGCAGCTGAAGTGCATGCAAAATGTCTGAATGTCAATTATAGTTATTTGAAGTTCATTCATGTATTTGACCTCTTAACTTTAAATATAAATTTTGTTATTCTAACCCGTATATTAGTTATTCCTACTACGGATAAATTTGCAAATTGGGGCCCTATGCGTACGACTTTAATAGTAGGCGCCCCAAAATGGTTATATGTGCACTTACCCCTATCATCCCAACATCATGGCAAAAATTTTATCGGGTATTCTATTCAAGTGTTATCATTTAATTTGTACACATTTGAAAAAAAAATTGATTGGTAATTAAATTATAGGTAATTTCAGATACAATTATGTATGATGTATTCTTTCATAGAATAATATTTTTCGAACTTATAACAATTGAAATATAATATTTTCGAAGAAGAGATTTTAGATTTCGAGTATAAAAAGTAAATTTAATTTGAGTAGACATTGTTGTAAAAAGTTTGAAAATAATAATAAATCATTATTATTCCAAAATAAATTTGTCAGATTTTATTGTTAGTTTAGCAAATTGATGATTGATATTTGCTCTCGATGATACAGTTCAAATTTAAACATGTTTGAGATTAATTTGAATATTATATCATTTGTTGAATTGTCGAAATTCAAAAAATAAATAATTGGTTCTATTTAAAAAAATATTCACTTATTTTATTCCTTGAGAGAAATAGAATCGAATGCATCAATAATCAATCATAAGGACGCAAGAACCAAAAAAAATTGCGCGAAGGACCTTTTTCTTCTCTGCCCTCTCCTCTCCAAAGGCCAAGGGAGAGACTGCATCCCGAATCCCTTTCATATGATTTGACCAATTGTAACTTCTTAATTTCAATAGTTGAAATATTTAGCAAAGATTCAGAATAAGTAAGAATAGAAAATTCGATTTAAATTTTAAATTAGTTTAAGTTAGTCCATTGCCTACATAAATTAAAAACTATGAGTTTATAACAGTACCTCAGAAATAGAATAATTCATCTATAAATTTATTATATTACAAATATATGTATCACTATATATACTAAAAACTAACTTATTTCACTCGAAGATATTTCGAAAATATACTCCAATATCATTATTCATGCAACATTTCAAACTATCACTAGAACCAACTCTCATAATCCAATCAAGTGAAATTAAGAGTATGAAAGAGTTCACGAATATCATTCATCTGCTAAAAATATGCGGATATTAGAGATATGCAAACTAGAAAATACAATAAGAACCTTATTGTCACACGCTACGGCAAATAAAGGGGGCACGTTTAGCCCAATCAATAATATCCCAAAATCGAACTTTTTTGCGTCGGGAAGGAGATTTAGTAGCATCCCCTGTTTCATTCTTTTTAAGCATATCCCATAAAATATGAACATCTTCATATTCGCATTTCCTCACATCACGATGTAGCTTTACATGTCCTATAAATAAAAGTTTCAAAAAATTATAATTATTATGATTATTCTAACATATTTTTATTACGAGTTTAATTTTCATATACTAACAAAAGAATATAACTTTCTATTAATTATCTAAAAAGATAACTATAATAAAAATAACATAACAAAAAATTAGAAGTTATAAGTGAAAATAGAAATATAGTAGTATTAAGTTTGACGCCCCTCCAATTATGAATATCAGTAACTATAGTTACTCTCTGCTTTTTTTTTTCATTTCAATTTGTTATTTGGTTTTAATTTGATATGAACAAAAAAAAAATTAATTTTTATGATATTAAATTAAAAATATTTAGAATGTATCAAAATATTTTTTAATTTTATAACTCAAAGTATATTACGTGAAATTCAAAATTAAAAAATATTTTAAAACAAATAAATTAAAATAAAAAAAGTACAATCGATTGAATGCAAGATTTTGTTTTATAGATTCTTCTCACAGATGAGTTTATTTATTCAACAATAACAAAGTAGATTATGCACCACCCGGGACACGTGTTGTTTCCTAATTCCTTCATCAACAGAAATGACTCTACCCCACGAGCCTCATGAATACTGATATTATTAATTAATTATTCATTTACTTTATTCATCCATAATTAACTTCACACTTTCTTTAAAAAAATTAATTAAAAAATAAATATTTTATTATAGCACTTATGAATTAGTATTTTAAAAGATCTTGAAAAAAAATTGAAGAATTAATAGTTTATATTTTGAATAAAATTTAAAAAAATATCGTAAATAAATAAAAATGAAATTTTATTTTTGCTATCGGAAACCAAACGTCATTAGGTTGTCTCTATCCTTATTTTATTAGATCGACACAAAGAGATATTATATAAAAACAAAAACATAAGTGGTGATGAACCGACCCCTTACGTCACCTGCTCTTCCAAAATAATATTCACTCCCTTTTAATTTTTCTTATTTATTTTTTAATAATTTTTTAATTTTAATTTTTCACGTGATATATTTAAAATTATAAAATAAAATAATATTTTGATACATCTTATATATGGTTTAAAATTACTATATTCAAAAGTTTTTTTTTAATTTTCTTATAACTCTGTATCAAATTAAATTCAGAAAAATAATTTAAAAATCGAGAGAGTAATGATAATAATTGTAACTACCATTCAAATATCCACCCAAACAAATATAATATCCCGTGATTTTCCTCACTTATTTTTCTTTGATGGATAAAATTCTCACGTAAAAATGGTTAGCTCAGGTGTTAAACATCCTTCGTCTTAAAATTTTAGTTTTAAGATTGTGGGTTAAAAAAAATAGATTTTTTCATTCTTCAACACCCCACCTCACACCCAGGGCTAGACATATGGTGCATGGTCAATTTAATTTTGGGAGTCCAACATCGGATGAGATGAATCATGCTCTGATATCATGTAAAGAAATGAATATGAGACCTAACTCAACCCTAAAAGCTAGCTTACGAGGGGAAAATTAATTAACTACCAAGGTAAAACTTATTTCATTCTTCAAAAGTGGATTCAAATAATCAAAAAGACAAAAGGATAAAAGGTCCTAGGGAGGAATAAAAAACAAGATAGATAAAATTCTCCTATAAAAAAAATCTCGAATCGAATCAATTTTAAAGGGTTCAAGAAAGCAGAATGACAATGATTAGTAAAGAACAATTCAGTTTATGACTCAAGACATCAATTTTATCGTCTTAATTCACCCTATAAGACATCAATCGGCTATATTTACATATGAATTAAAATTGCATAAATTTGGGTTAGATGATGTTTAATTTAATTTAATCGTAAAGTAATTAGAAATATATGTTATATATAAAGATTAATGATAACTAACCAGTTTTAGGAATGCGAATACGCGTAGAGACTCTATTCCAAACTTTCCGCATTGGATTCATCATCTTCTCCCACAACTTCATTCCCATTTTATATATTATGGTGATTAATTCTTTCAACAAAACACAAATGCATGCACCAAAACTTTCCTTTAATTTCCTTCGATAGAGTCGGAGAAACAGAATACTCTCTCTTCTCTCTTCTCTCTTCCTCTATTTTCTCAAGAAGAGGAGGGGAGAATATATGAAAAGGGATATTTGTTGGAGAAAATAGAAATAGAGTTTGGTGGTTTAAAATGTTTTTCCTTTTTTGTCCCGCATTTGGTGGGTTTAATGATAATAAAGGAAAAAAAGAGAATAGTACAATATTTGAAACGTGGCTGGGCCGACCGGGTTCGCACAATCAAAAGAGAATAGTACAATATTTGAAACGTGACTGGGCCGACCGGTTCGCACAAAAGCCAATGATTGTCGTCCGCTGATTGCGACATCACCAATGCGGCAATGCCGGAGGTTCTAGATCTTTTTCCTGCCACGTGGGACCACTATCTACTCATTGTTTTTAGTTGGGATTGATCGGCCAACGTGTTTGTATGATTAGTCGTGGCCTTGTTAAACTTCTTCCGTCTGATTTTGATTTGTTCATTCGTACATATGTTCTTATTTTGAATAATTTTAAATTTTTACGTTTATTATTTGTAACTTTTTATTTTTATTTTTCATGTTTTAAGTTATAAAAAAGTATTTGGAAATATTTTTAACAATTAAACTAAAAATTAAAAGACATAACTTTAGTAGCATGGATTTGTACTTTGGGACATCAATTCGATTTTAGAACATCTATATATTATTCGAAGGAGGATTGTAAAGCATGAAATTAAGCCAAGTAACATATTGAGAACTCGCCACTTGACACTTTTACAATAAAAAATATTTTAGATTTGATAAATCTATTTAAAATGAGTATTACTAATAATGAAAAGATTGTAAACATTTATTACAAAGTCATTAATTATGGTGTGATATATTTGACTTATTTAAGAATATTTTCTATAATTAGAGACATCATATAGTTGCAAATTATTATTTGATTAGCAATTATTGATGTAAAAAAAAAAATCACATCATGATTATAGTCATTCTAATAGAAAAAATTCCTACTAAATATTATATATACACATAAATAAATGCATGTCTCATTATCATTATAAATGCATATGTTGTGCTCATATAATCTCACTAAAGAGGGGGCTATTTTCATTGTTACTGTTCCGGCTGTTAAAATTAGATCCGCTTGTCTAGGACTCGATCTTGGTACTAGTGCATAACGATCAAAGTCGAAGCGTGAGCCTATTAGTGAAGCAAATTCATTATTCCTTTGATTGGATCATTAGCTAAAGCAAACTTTTGTACCGTATTAGGGCATCCTATTAGTAAACCGGTTTGGTTCGATTTATCAGATTCTGATATTATTGACCGATTTGGGCGTATATGCAGAAATCTTTTTTCATTATTATAGTGGATCTTCTAAAAAAAAAGACTTCATATCGAATAAAGCATATACTTAGACTTTCTTGTGCTAGAACTTTAGTTCGGAAACACAAAAGTACTGTATGCACTTTTTTGAAAAGATCGGGCTTGGGATTATTGGAAGAATTCTTAACATCGGAAGAACAAGTTCTTTCTTTGACTACACTATCACGGCCAACTATACCAAATCCTAAATTTAAGGATATATTTAATGCTATTTATGAAATTAAATAAGAAATAGTAAAAAAATTACTTTATCTTGGATCTTGGGCGGATAGCGGGAATCGAACCCGCATACCCTCTTAGGATATAATATAAATATTAAATTTTTTTATCGGAAGATTGTAACCATGCAGCTGTGGATAGGTACGCTATCCGTATGTTCAGAGGTAAAAGCCATGGTATGTTATCCGTATGTTTCAAGAAAATTTTAGTTTATGATGATGATGGACAAATAATGAATGAAGCTAGAAATGTAGTGTACATCAAAGTTTTTCGTAAATTAATTTGATACGTTATTAAATAAATTTATCCTTAATTATTATCTATTATTATTCTATTATATTTTTTGTCTTAATGTATTTTATAGGTTGCACGTTCTTGCGGAATTTGAGAAATCTCCAATAACTAACTATATGAGGATGAATCCGATAGATGATGGACAAATCAATTGTGGCAACTTACAGAAAAGATGTGATGAGAACTGTAGATATAAGTTTTTGCATTGTTATTCATATGCCTATTACTGTATCTGAACTTGAACTTTTTTTGACGTGCAATGGTGATGCATAGGAATGTAAATGACACCTTGAAAAATGTGGTGAAGTTTATAACTATTTTGTTGCTTTATTTTAATTTATAGTTCTTATAGAAAAATTCATCAATTTCTTATTTATGTTCTTTTACACAATGCAATTATAAGAATTTGGCTTTTTATTTGGTTGTGTTTCATATATCTATTAGATATGTCTGAATGATTAACTTTGAGGTTAAATAGTTCGAGTGTTAATCTGATTCCTAATGACCGTCCTTACAAACTAATTTAAATATGACTTTCTATATTTTTTTTAAAAGTCTAGTAACTTATTTTAGTTTCTTTTCATCTCATTTTTTTTTTGTGTCTCTTGGTTGTTAAATAGATTGAAGTGTCAAATTAAGTAATTGTGTCAAAATTTATAGTTATTGTGCTACTTTATTTAGTTTTAGCTAGTAGATGATTTATAATGGACTAATTTTTATGGGTTATTTAAGAAAATATAAGTCAAAGAAGATGTTGACATTTATTTCATTAGTATTTGTTGGTTTACCTGTTAGTCAAGTGAAAGAAATTTTTTATAATCATTCATTCATTTGGTAATATTTTAAATCTAGGTTAGTTTTTTAATCTATATTTTTTAATAATTTTTTTCTTAAATATTATCCGCGCATCGCGCGAGTGCTAATAATAGTTATGTATTAAAAGTTCATATATTGAATTTATGTCTTAGAATAACTTATGTCTTGAGATATAAGTTCAATAAAATGAACTTGTGTCTTATAAGAATAAAATCAATAACATGATTTTATTTTATTTTTAATATTAAGGGTAAAAGTTTGCATTGCGAATTAGATAACACTTAACTTATGCCTCTATGCAAACATTCTCTAAATAGGTTTGCCTAGCGAAATTAAGTCATAATTAAAGGTATTTTGGATAATAAATTTTCATTAAATGAGCAGTTGGGTAAAAATTAAAGACAATAAATTTGAGGGACAAAAGTTAAAGATTACCCCACAATAGCGGCGGTCCGTGCAAAACTTGGTTTTTAAACAAGGCTCATGTAGTCCGAATCAGAATTTGAAATTTATAAATTCTGAACATGCATGAAATCTATGGGTGAGCGTTTGGATAGTTTGAATTACATATAAACGTTTCGATTTTCAAATTAAAGAAATTACAATTCAAATTCTATTCAAATAAACTCAAACTGAATTGAATATTTTAGGTTCAATTTCGAATTAATTAATTTGGATATTTTTAAATTTTTTTATGTTAAGCCTGTAAGTTGAGCTTGTTCTTCTTGAAAAAATAAGCATCTAAATTAAGTATTCACATCAAATTGCCTTAATAGTTCCTCATTCTCACCACAGTTATCCAAATAAAGTGGGCAAATAATCAGAACAGTTATCAAGAAAATGCAGTAGAGACATTAATGCAATAGAGATATTAATAAGGCTATAAAAATTAACAATAGTAAAACCATGTCCAAACAAAATACTTTCTGACAATGACTTACTCCCATCGTTTCAAAATAAGTGGTGTTTTGGTTTTTTAATTTTTTTTCAAAATATGTGGTGTTTGCATAATCAAGAAGACATTAATGATGTTCTTTCAATTTTGCCCTTATTTAAATAGAGAGAGTTTTATATAACCAAGAAAATACAAAAGAATTATATCTTTTTCAAGGTATTTATTAAGAGTAAGTTGGTAAAAATATATTATATTTTCTAGCATTGACTAATTTTTAAGAGTTATGCCCAAATTAAAAACACCGCTTATTTTAAAATGAAAGGAGCAATAAATTAGTAGTATTGTATACGAGCTAATGTGACATGGGTAATGGATTAATGTCTAATGGGCACGACTACAGATAAGGTATACAATTTTTGGATCTTCAAATATCCAAAAATCCAAAGTACCAAATTCAATATACAACCCAAAATTCAAAATTTGTAAAACTTAAATCTGAAATCCAATGTACAATCCAAATAAATCAAAAAATCCATTCAGATTTCAAAATTCTCCAAATTATGTCCACCCCTAATAAAATTTATAGCTTATTTTATTTAACATAAAGACAATATCTAGATAAAAAATATTGAATTCAGCTAAATTCATACCTAATATTGTAGTTTCGCCATAATTATTCAGACTCAAAGAATTTATTACACCATACAAGTCTGTTTTCTTTAAGCCAATTGGAGTATTTATTAGGTCAGAGATCTATATTTATAAATTGAATAATAGATGTCTTTCACATCATGCTATAAAAATGAGTAATTTTTTAATTCTTAAATAACAGTTCCAAAAGAGAAAAAAAAATTGACATCAAAAAAGCATATTCGTAAAAATATTTGGAAAAGGAATGGATATTGAGTAGCATTAAAAGCTTTTTCGCTAGCGAAATCTCTTTTGAATCAACAGGCCCTCAAATTGTTCATTCGACAATATTGAATCACTTACTTATTGTTGCAAGATCGTGATACTTTCTAAAAACTAAAATTCTTGATGATGAAGGAACAACATCACTATTTTTGTTCAATAAGATGATCGACAACAACATTGTACAAGATTATCGACAACAATAAAACAAATAAAACTCAATGTGATTCTCAAACTCTACTTTTACATAAACTGTTTTCTCTTTCTTTTTTTCACATAGACATCAAGGAGTAAGAAAAGCTCAACTGAGCAGTAGGCCTGAACTGCAATATCATGCGCTACGGCTTGAATTGTGACATCTTGATCGCAAAGAAGTACAATTGGGACATCTTCGGACATAATCTAAATGGCATAAGTTCGCGAAGTAGCTTGTGAAAAATCCGACATTGTTGATCTCTCAGCTGATTGATGCAACTTTCTTCTGATTCTATCATTTGAAGGACATTGAAACATCCAGAGCGCGGTGTACAAATTAATCAGCAGCTTTCTTCAAACTTGCAACGTACGTTAAATATATAGTCCACGCGTAGGAAAATGAACTATTAATCAACGGCTGCCAAAGAGACATTACCAAATTCTTAGTTCAGATTGATAGAAGAAGCAAAAAAAGAAGCTTCTCAGAAAAGGCTAAATAGTCTCAAACCCCAGAAGCTCTGGACTATCTCATTATAGATATTGCACAAGCTCTATTGAAGCAAAGACAAGTAACGTGAATACCTGCAAATGGACAGGGATTACTTTATATGTCAAGAAATCACACATTGGCCAGTACATAAATCCGTTAATCATTGTCGGGAGTAGGTCTCGATTCAACCTTGCAGCGATTTCCTCCCCATTTTCACCTGAACATCACAAAGGAAAAAGATTGTAAAGAATTAGAACATGTTGAAAGAAATGAGATGGCAAGTCAAAAGACAAGGGCAACCATCAAAATCAGTCAAGTCAGCGACTATGATAGCCAAACATCTAGTCTTATACCATGTTTATGATCACTGTGTAGCCAAGGAAAGTAAGATTCTAATAAAAGTGACCTTTTCCTCGGTTGAAAAAGTCTCTCCATAGTCGATTCCTCTGATTCTTGCTTACTGGACTGCATGAATCAGCCTTTCAACTTTATTAATAGAAAATACTAGATAAGGGTGGTTATTTTGTGTTTAATTTCTGATGGTTTAAGGCAAAAGTTCAATTTTTTATTCTCTTTTATGGTATTGAGACTTATAGTTGTTATTAAATTGGCAGTATCTAAGAAAAAATAAATGTTTATAAAGCTTGAAGAACTTTCTGCCTTTTAGGTAGCTTCATGTATTCTTCAGACGCTCAACCAAGAAGATTTTATGGACTTTGTCGTTCAATATTCAATAACTTCCACTAAATATAATCTTTTCACTGGTAAATAAGACATGTAGTTAAGATCGTTTTGATTGTTGTACTTATTTCGAAAAAGCTCGTTTCCATTATTCTACACAAAGCAACACATATTTTCCTTCCAATTTGAAAGTTCTGTATGTTTTAACTCGTTCTTGATCTATCTAGGGGAAAGCCACACCTCTGTCATTAATAGCACACAGCAACATACAAAATCAAAGACAAAATCTTAACCATTAAAACCACAGGGCCAACAACATTTTTGGGATATTCAACACATTATTAATACCATAGGGATGATAAACTTCTGAATAGAGTAATGTATCTTTTCATGGGTCTCCCAAAAGTTAAATCTGCTAGAAAATCTTGTTCAGCAATTATGAATAGAGGACAATTGGATCTCACCCGACCAATTAGTATTTGTAACTCAGTGGGACGTACATTAATATTTAACCTAACATCAATGGTTCTTTAAATTTCCCTTTTGTTTTTGAATTAAGAACCTTCAGTCTGTTTCTTGTAGCTTCTTTCTGCAGGCTAGTTAAACTTCAAACAACAATCATACTACCTAGAACCTCTAGCCTCCCATGGTTTCCTTTTTGGATGTTTCAGAACTTAGCTTAAGATGGGTGGAAAAAGTTTTCTATAAGATGCTTAAGATGGTCTGCCAAATGAAAGAAAACATAAGACCTAGGGCCTATCGCTGAAAATCATTGGTCCAGTAACATATATATACCAGAACTCACTTAAGACTTCCATGTTAACCTCAAATGAAAGGCTTAAAGACTCAATATGATGTTGAAGTTGATCCAGAACAAGCTTTCTCATTATGAATCATATTTAAAGCAGAGACAAGAGCAATACAGTAGTACCTCCAAAAGTTTGTTACTTTTTATAGTATTTTTTTTATTTTTAAAGTTTTTCTTGTTTTATCAAAGAGAAATATTGAAATTATCTGCAAACGGTAAGTCTTACATATTCTGTCTACTGTTGATCATGACTTTTGACTACCAAAAGACTTGAATGCATTCATTTTGTTATGAGAATCTACTCATTTTACTTTGAAAATTACTTTATATCTTAAAATTACTCCTATCTTATTTCTCACCAATCGAATTTCTCATTATATTGTTTCGGAGTTTTCTTAATTTTCCAATACTCTGTAAGTCCTTGGTAAAACTACACATGCAATTGTTGTTTTCTTTGCCATTACTATAAACTACACATGCAATCGTTGTTTTCTTTGCCACTATAACAAATTCTCACATGTTATCCACGGTAACAGTGCATAATGTTCCATGTTTAATGTTAATGTAGTAGCCATAAATATATTCATGGGAACATTTCTTGCAGTATCGGTGCATAAAGCTCCATGATTAATGTAGTAGCCATATACTCAGGGCACATTTCCAATATCACAGATTTCTAGAGAAGTAAATTAGCTTGGTGAAATGCATATTGTGTGGTCATGATCCATATACTAATCAAAATTAACATAATTGAGCAACAGTTGAAATGCATACCTTGTAGAGCTGCATTGAAAGAGAAGAAACCAGAATTAATGAGAGGCCCATAAGCAAACTGCCCTATCAACAATTTCTTCAAGGTGGAAACTACATCTCTCTTTGGTAATACCCTCCCCATGAAGTTAAACCAGAGATGTTGTGCTGTTCCTAAGATGATCAATCCAAAGCCAGCCATTCGCAGAGTCCTTATCATATCTAGAGAATCCGAAGGCGTCATCGTAATCATCTGACCAATACATATCCCATCATTATACCACCAAAAAAGATTCAATCTTTGCTCAAATTTTCAAATATTTGACAAAATCAGAGCAGTAAAATAAAAAATAACAACTTAAGCTATACCACAATTCTGGACTAATCAGGACCAGGGAACAGTGGAGGATGCAGTGCAGTTTCACAAAGCTAACTGAACCTAGTATTTGTTACATTGAGCATAAATATATCTGTAAAAAGTTGTAATCTGATCAGGAGGTTATGTGTTCAAGTTATGAAAACAGACTCTGACAGAAATGCACAGTAAAACTGCTGATCCGGCGTTTCCTGCACGCCGCGCATCTAAAGGGAGCTTAGTGCATAAGTTCCCTTTTATAAAATTTCAACAAATTAAGTTTTAAACCCATCATTGCAAAAATGCAAAGGGTTCAGCGGTGAGAACATAAATATTTGAACTCGTCAAGTTTAAATATTGATACTACATCTTATATATGAATCATCTAGTTCGTCTATATCAAATTTCCCTCTATTGGACTTGTTTCATGTTGTGCTAAAATATTCCCCTATAAGGTAATGTGATATTGTCCGTTTTGGGGCAACCCACACAGTTTTCCCCAAATGGCCTCACACCAAAATCAGTATAAGTAGCTTCCTAATCTTTCTACTTTCCACATGAGACTTTGTTCACAGACACCCAACAATTCTAACAATAAAATCACAGAATAAGGAAAGATGAGAATACCTGGGAAGTAACATCAGCAGCAGCATATATAATAGCAGAAGAAATAGATTTTGTGATGATTGGACGAGACTCAAGAGCTCCCAAATACCACGCCAAGAACCCCATCTGGGTTTTTGAAGAAGATGAAGATGGAGATGATTTGCGAAGAACATTGGAAATGAGAGAAGATGGGTTTTAGGGATTTTAGTTGCTGCAGTGTTCATAGATCGAGCAGAATAAGCTCTGCATTGTTGATACTGCGAAACAAATTCAGACCTAGAATTTGGATTGGAGATTAAACGACGCTGTGAGTGTTGAATTATGCTGCGTTTTGCTAATTTGGCAAGAAGATCGATCCCCATTTTTCCTTTAATTCAGAAGTTTATGCTTCTGATTTTTTTTTTCTTTTTTTTCCTATTCTTATGGAAAACTTTTGTGAAGTTTTGGGGAACCAAAATTGGCGGGGAAAAGATGCTGGAAAAAGGGGAGATATCAGACTTGGACCCTTATGTTTAAGGTTAAGCTCAAAATAGCCCTTCAGGTATACACTAAATCATTTTAGTCCTTTAAATTTGTTAAAAATTACTCCCTTCGTTTTCATTTAGTTATCAACTTATTCCAATAAGGTTTTACACAATTTTTTTAAAAAAATTAATTGCGAATGTAATTTGAGTAATATATTTTTTTATTAATTTTTAAATTTTTATCTATTTACGTATTTCTTAATTCTAAAATAGTTAATGCTAAAGGGAATGTTGAAAAAAATTTGATTAATTCTCTCTTGATTTTTAAAATTGACAAATACTCCCACCATTTTCTTTTAGTTTTTAGGATAAGATTTTGCACAATGAAAAAAATTAATTAGTAATGTAACTTGACTACTGTATTCCTTATTAATTTTTGATCTTTACCTATTCACGTGCCTCTTAATTCTAGAATAATTAATATCAAAAAGATAAAGTTGGAAAAATATAATCAATGATGTTTTCAATTGATAAGTATTTGAGAACAACTATTTTTGACAATTAAAAAGGAATAAGGGAGTATTTGAAAATAAATATTTTTAGTATACATGGCAACTAAAAGAGAATGAAGGGAGTAATACTTTAAATAACAATATACTAGTTGTGTGTACACAATTTTATCCCTATCCTGTGAATGTAAATAAGTTGTTTCTGGTAGACGCTAGACTCAAGTAAAGCATATCAAAATTAGTAAGAAAAAAAATACAATAATGAGGAAATCATATCGAAAACAATAGAGAAAATAAAAGGTTAACACTTTTAGTTTTCGTTAAATAATTAACAATTTAATATTGTTTGTTACAATTGACGAAAATGATTAATCATAAACACCAAAAAGTCTCATCAAATTATAAAATACGCAACATAAAAAACCATACTAAAATGATATAACAAGTAGCATAAATTATACCTCAAAAAATTACACCACTTATACCTTATAAAATTACATCAGACTCTAAAAATAAATAAAACGAGATAAAAATTAAAAAATTATATCTCCAGAGATGAGTTTCTACTAATTTCCTTTTTTTTGTTAATAATTTCCGTCAAGTTTAACATACATAGTTCGATAAATTTTGACGGAGACTAAAATTTTTAATTTTGACAAACATAAAAATTAAATTATTCAATACATACTTAAGAGATTATCTTGAATCTACGCTCAAACGTATGAGGGATCATTTTTGTTATTTTTTTCATCAAACCAAAAGATTGGATTAATTACACATTGGTCCTTCAGTTTTTAGTTGACTTAAAAAAAAAATGACAAAAATTGCACAATTCTCAATGATATCCCAAAAGATCTCATATTATAGGAGTAATATTGAAAGGAAACATGCTTTGGCACTCATTTGCCAGCCATTTTAAGCTACCAATCTAGCTATATGTTTGTCCTTAATTATTCCTTCCCACGTCGAATGAATAATATTAGTTTCCGCAGACATATGTGTAATTCAATCCGAATTGCATATCGTGGCGAATTTAGAGGGGCCGAGGGTGTTCATCTGAACCCTTTGACAAGAAATTATATTATATATATAAGGTAATTTTTAAAAATTTTATGTATATATATAGATTTTGAATCCTCTGAAAAAAAGAGTAGAGGTTTATTTAGTGATTAGAGGTTTAAAATTTACCTTGAGATTCCAAATTTAAATTTGAAACTTTACATTTTTATTTTTCGAACCTTTTTAGTGAAAATTCTGGATCCGCTACTGATTACATAGCCCACATAAATTCCAAATGCATAGTCCACGTAAGTTTCAAATTCATCGCCACTGATTGCATAGCCCACATAAGTTCCAAATTCATAAGTGAAATATTTCTGATATTATACCTTTAGGACACGTCAATAGAGATGGATTTCAAAATTTGAAAATGACAGAGATATATGAATGGAATTCTCAATCAGTGCCCATCGAACTTTTGAATTTAAGGACTTCGATAAAATATATGATATGTTAAAATTTTTGTTGGGATTTACGAGTTCGATAACCCCTCTTCTCTATATATAGGTCCGCCTTTGCATGTTGAGTGTCAAAATTCTAGAGAAATGTTTGTTACATTTAGATTCGCTCATGACTCATGAGAAAAGAGAGATCGCACAAATGATCACATAATTATGAGTATATTTTTGCATCAAAGTCACATTTTCTTCATTTTAATTTTTTTATTTGATTTTAATTTGATATAAAATTTTAAGAAAGTAAATAAATTTTTTAAATTTTATTATCTTTAACTAAAAATATGTAGAATATATCAAATTATCTTTTAATATTATGATTTTAAACATGTCATATAAAAGTTTAGAATTAAAAAATTATTCAAAAAAAATATTTTTTAAATAAAATAAAAATAAGTCAAACAAATTAAATTGAGGGAGTATAGTTTTATTTTTTCCCGATGCTATAGCAAGTAACCAAATTGTTTTCTGATCGTTACAGTCTGCATTGGTTTGTTTTCATGTGTGATTCAACCTGTTCATTGATACATCTGAAAAACCTTCTACAGTCAAATCTCTCTATTATAGCAGTGTTTGTCTGGAAATTTTATGACTGTTATAGTGAGGTGCTATTAACGTTTAGAACTTATTTAGTTGTTATAAATAAAAGTACACAAAAATCTAGTTTAATAAGTTTATATCGAAAAGAAATGGATTTGTTAATCAATTTAATCAAAAAATAAAAGTGTGTGAATGTAAAAAAAAAACAAATACTAGTAGTCTTTTCTCTTGAAGTTACGACTATAATTGGTGGGCGCTATTTTAATATAATTTTTCCATTTAGATAGTCGTACTTGAAATTTACTATGTGTATAATATTATTCATAATTACCATAAATAATTTAATATTTATTTTTATAAATCATATATTTTTACAAAATATTATTGCATAATATTTGAGGATGACTATTGTAGAGGAGTAATTTTGTAAAGTGTGTACCGCTATGCTAAATGTCACTGCCTTTATTGGTAAAATGTTATTATAGTGAAGTAAAGTAGAGCATGAAAAATCGACTCTAGAGAAATCAGGTCGTTATAATGAAATGTTGTTATAACGGGGTTTGACTGTATTATGTTTTATCGCAAGGAACGGGACTTGGACCTTAATTATTTTCATTAAAATTAAAATGTCTGAATTTAAATGTATATCTTAATTATTAAATATTGTCTTTAAATTTGAATACTAATAATTAAAATTATTTATTTTCTGATATCTAAGTACATAATTTATTTATTTATTATTAAATAATTCAAAATAAAAAAATAATTAAATGTTAAAAGTATACAACTTTAATAAAATAATTTCATTATTTGATTTAAAAATGAAACGTTGATGTTCGAAATGAAAATGATCTATAGTGATGGTGGTGAAGGTTGATATTAGTTGCTAGTAATTATCACGGTGATAGTTTCAATGATATATTGGGGTTGTAGTGACTAGTACGATGCGAATGACGGTTAATAGTGTTGGTGGAATTAGTTGATGTTATTATTTGACGATATTGATGGTGATGGGTGATGGTTGAAGAGTGTTAATGGTTAACAATGTGTTTGGTGGTTGTGCTAGTTATAACTATAAAGGTGATTCGCAGTAGGGATTGACTGAAGTGATAGTAATGGTCGATAGCGGGGGTGGCGTCGATGACGATGGTGGTAGTAGTGGATATAATTATAATGATTTAGATGGTGAGTATGGCAGTGGTTGACAATAGTGGTGGTTGGTGGTTGGTGGTTGGCGATGATAGAGATGATTAGTTGTATGACCGGTGATTTTGAATAGTATGGTGATGAAAATTATCTATAGAAAAATATTTCTTAATGATATTAAGATTTTGTTTAAGGTCTTAATAATTAGGATGTATTCAGATCAAATAAGTAAATAAATTTCAATGTAACAAATGCACTTAATGCCCTAGGGTCCAAATCATTCATTAAGTGCAAATAATGCAGCCTTAATCCCACGTCGGTTTAATGTCGAACTGATACAGGGCTTTCTCTACCAAGGACGGATCTAAGAGATCTCAGGACTGCTCCCTCGAACTTCCTCGGTAAAAAGCTATATTATATATATAATTTTTTTTAAAATTTTTATATGTTATATGTATATATATATATAAATTTTGAATCTCCTAAGTACAAGACTAGAAATAGCCTCCATTTAATTAAAAAAAAAAAACTGAAATAATTACGAAAGAAAGGAAAATAAACAATAAACAATAAAAAATAGAAGAAACCTTCCTCTATAAATATATTTACTACTGAGATAGTGCAAGAATCGTTTCACTTCGTTCGTCGCATATTCATTAGAAAATCCCGCTTGAAACAAAAATAAACAACAATTTCTCAGAGAAAAATCACAAATAATTTTCCAGATTTGCTATTGTTCTGCCTTATCTTTCAAAAACCAAGTCGCATATTCATGAAATCCCAGCATCACATAAATTAAGAGATCTCTCCATTTTTCTTTTTATGAAAGGAATCAATTGTTGTAACATACAATTATATATAGGAAAAAGCTCATAAATATATCTAATCTATGTGAAAAGACTCATAAATACTCTCTTTCCACCTTTGGATCAAAATACCCTTCAAATTTGTGTTTGAGCTTAAACGTACCCCTCAAACTAGGGGCATTGAATTAAGGGTGACAAAAAAGTTCTAAAATGTAAAAAAAGTGACACAAGTTTTAATCATTTAGTAGAGGTGACAAGTTTATAATTAGTATTTAAAGATATTTGATCACTTTTTGAATAAGTCCTCATCTTTTTATTTTTAAACTTTGACCCAACTTATATAAAACTTTAATTACCTAAAAAGGAGAAAAAAAAGCCGTCAAATCAACGGCCTGCTCTTCTTCTTCGGTTGCTGCTGCAATTGTTGTTCCTCCTCCTTTTTATCATCATCTTCTTCCTCTTCGTCGTCTTCTTCTTCTTCTTGAAGATTTGGTGGGACAAAAATTCACTGATTCACATATTTTTTGGACTGGATTTTATTGTAATAACACAGAAAATTACATTTGGTAAGTGCACAATATGATTTTGTGTGTATTATTCATTTGGGTAAAATTTTATTTTTCCAACAGATTCAGTAATAGTTACAGTTGTTGCAACAACTGCGCAATTCTGTTGTAAAAAAGCTTTTATTTTTTTCACAACAAATAATAAAGAAGTTGCAACAATGGCAGTAGCTGTTGCACCTTTTGTTGTTAGTTGTTGCAACAATTGAGTAATTTGTTGTAAAAAAGCTTCAAATTTTTTCGAAACAACTTGTAAAGAAGTTGCAACAGTTGTTGTATTTGCTGCAAAAATTGCAGCAGCAACTGCTGCACCTTTTGTTGTTAGCTGTTGCAATAACTGAGTAATCTGTTGTAAAAAAACTTCTAATTTTTCTGCAACTACTTGTAAAGAAGCTGCAATAGTTGTTGCACTTGCTTCAACAACTACAACAATTCTTGTACTTGATGCAACAATTGCAGCAGCTGCTGCACCTTTTGATGTTAGTTGTTGCAACAATTAAGTAATTTGTTGTAAAAAACTTCTAATTTTTCTGCAAAAAACTTGTAAAGAAGTTGTAACAGTTGTTGTGCTTGTTGCAACAGCTGTTGTACTTGCTGCAACAACAACTGCACCTTTTGTTGGTAATTATTGCAACAACTAAGTAATCTACAGTAAAAGAATGTTGCAACAACTGAATAATCTACAGTAAAAGAACTTCTTTTCCAACAACTTATAAAAAAGTTGCAACAACTGCAATAATTGCAACAATTATAGTACTTGTTGCAACAAGTGCAACAACTACTGCATCTTTTACTGTTATTTGTTGGAACAACTGAGTAATCTATTTAAGAAAAGCTTCTAATATTTTTGCAACAACTTACTCAGTTGCTGCAACAACTATTTAATTGTTTCAGTAACTCTCTAAGTTGCTGCAACAACTACAACAGTCGCTGCAACCATTATAACAATTATTTTATTTTATCACAATTTTTCTCCTATAATGACTAATTTTTTTACTTTAACATAAAATATCTTTAGGTATCTTGAAGACCACTAATGGGGACAAAATAACAATATGAGTTGATTGTCATGGTGAATGGATCGAATCCAACAATCGCTATACTTGGCGTTGGAAGGATAGAGATGGTAGCGATTGTGAATAGATATTACGTATGAAGATTTGGTGAATAAAATCATCACTAATTGAGCCGAAAAAACTGGGAAGGAGACATATGAAGAGGAGAACATCAATCGGGGAATCATTTCCAATAAAGAAAAATAAATGCTCCATAGGCAAAAGGGCTGGGAACAAAAGAACCACTTTCACGAAGCCAACTGCTACATAGGAACAGATTTGATCTTACTTGTAATAACAAAACTTATTCTTGTTGTTGTTTGGGTACTTGATTCATATTCTCATAAACTTGCTGTGAATTTTTAAACAAGTTGTCTGACAGGTGCCAACAATTGTTGCACTTGCTGGAGAATTTCAAACAAGTAACTTTATCTATTGCAACAACTCATAAACTTGCTGTGAATTTTCAAACAAGTGGCCTGACAGGTGTCAACAACTGTTGCATTTGATGGACAATTTCAAACAAGTAACCTAATCTATTGAAACAACTTATAAACTTGTTGTGAATTTTCAAACAAATTACCTGACAGGTGCCAACAACTGTTGCACTTGCTGGACAATTTCAAGCAGGTAACTTAATCTGTTGCAACAACTCATAAACTTGCTGGAAATTTTCAAACAACTGTTGTACTTGTTGCAGCAAGTTTAGATTAATTTGATCATGAATTGCTTGGATCAATCATATTTATTGTTAAATATAGTAAATTAAATGAATCTAAAGACTCAAAGATAGATTTAATAGTGTTCTTTAACAAAGACATAGTAATTTGATCATAATAGACGATCGATCGAGCAATTGTACGAGTAGTCAACTTTAATCGAGTAATTTTATCATGAATTTCTTAGATCAATCATATTTATTGTTAAATATAGTTAATTAAATGCATTTAAGGACTCAAAGCTAGGTTTAATTGTATTCTTTAACAATGACATAGTAATTTGATCATAATAGACGATTGATCGAGTAATTGTATGCATAGTCAATTTTAATTGAGTAATATGATCATGAATTGCTTTGATCAATCATATTTATTATTAAATATAATAAATTAAATGCATTTAAAGATTCAAATTTAGATTTGATAGTGTTCTTTAATAATGACATAGTAATTTGATCATAATAGATGATTGATCGAGTAATTGTATGCGTAGTCAACTTTAATCGAGTAATTTGATTATGAATTGCTTAGAACAATCATATTTATTATTAAATATAGTGAATTAAATACATTTAAAAACTCAAAGCTATATTTAATATTGTTCTTTAACAATACATAGTAATTTCATCATAATAGATGATCGATCGAGCAATTGTTCGCATAGTCAACTTTAATCGAGTAATTTGATCATGAATTGCTTTGATCAATCATATTTATTGTTAAATATAGTGAATTAAATATATTTAAGGACTCAAAGCTAGATTTATTGGTGAATTGAGTGAAAATATTATTGTAATAGCTAGAAATTTGTTGCAACAACTGATCGCCTTGTTGGACTTGTTTCAACAAGTATCATGACTTATTGCAATAAGTTATCTAATTGTTGAGAATTTTCAAACAACTTGACTAACTTGCTGCAACAAGTTATATACTTGCTGCAACAACTATTTTACCATATGACTTAATTGTTGGAATTTTCTAGCAAGTAACACGACTTGTTTGAACAAGTTATTTACTTGTTGGAAAATTTCAGCAAGTAAACTAAGTTGTTGCAACAAGTTATCTACTTGTTGAGAAATTTTAAATAACTTTACTAACTTGCTGCAACAGCTTAGTTTACTTGCTGAAACGACTTGTTTAATTAATGCAACAATTGTTTTACCATATAACTTAATTGTTGGATTTTACAGCAAGTAACATGACTTTTTTGAACAAGTAATTTAGTTGTTGAGAAATTTCAGCAAGTAGACTAAGTTGTTGCAACAAGTTATCTACTTGTTGAGAATTTTCAAACAACTTTACAAACTTGTTGCAACAACTTAGTTTACTTGTTGAAACAACTTATTTAATTAATGCAACAATTATTTTACCATATGACTTAATTGTTGGGATTTTACAGCAAGTAACATGACTTATTGCAGAATATTAAAATATAAAAAACACAAAATCTATTGAATATTTAAACACATACATTTACATAACTTCAAATATATGAGTTCAGCGCACCTTGGGGCAGGTTGTTCGACAACAAGAGTTAAACATAAATAATAACTTAAAAATATCCCAATAAATTATTCAACAAAGTTTTATTTAAACAATCAGCTGCTCAACCACTTACGACACTAATTCCTTATCAACCAACCCCACAGCCCATCTCCGCTGCATTCGCTCAATAGTTTTTCATTTATGAGATTTATCGAACTGTTGGTAATCAGATGCTCAATGAAGGCAAGTGAATAAGGACCACATGCTTCCCCAGTGTCATTCTTGGAGAGACCCTTCTTTCGTTCATAGATCCACTCTTTATTGAGCAACTTGGGTGGCAAGTGGTCGAACATATCACTCTGTTTCAAGAACCCGAGTCAGAATTCCATCACTGACTGAATGTGTTGGAAGAAGTCATCTTCTGGGTAGCAAGGAATGTTGTAATCACAAACATTTAGCACTCCATCATTGATCAAGAAATCAAGAGCAACAAAATATTTCTTGTCAAAGGTCATCACAATGAAGATTCTTTTAGCCCCAAGCCATGGGACACCTCTAGGGTAGGGTCTGACACCTCTGCAATAATCAAAAAAATAATCAGTGAAATTATATTCATCAAGATGTTATTTTAACTGGACAGCACCCGGCTGTAGACTTTCCTCACTCAACTTGTTGTACAGATTCTTCATCAGGTTGTAGAAGTTGAATCCAAGATTATGTCTGAGGGATCATAGTGGTTGGGGTAGCCTATATGTCTAATACGCATTAGACATAATATTTCATCTATATACTACAAAAAAAAAAAGATAGTCAATTACTTGCTACAACAACTTCTGCTTGAGTCTTAGTTCTTTTTGGTCTTCTAGAAGCAGCACCACTTCTACTGGTTCTTCTTGCCCTTTTTGAAGTCATTTTATCTGTAAAATATGAGATAAAATATAAATCAACAATTAATCTAATCATTCAGTAAAAATAAATAGTGAAAACAATTGCTGCAAATCAAACAAGTAAAACAAATATTGATTTATTTTTCAACAGGTGTCCCAGTTGTTGCAACAACTTCAACAGTTGTTTGATTTTATCCAACAGTTGTTGAAGTTGTTGCAACAGGTATAACAACTGTTTGATATTTACCAATAGGTGTGATAAAAAATAAATAGTTGCTGACCTTTATTACTCCATAAATTATAAAACAACAATGGGTACAAAGACAACACCAACAAGTTGTTGCAACAACTTCAGCTCTTGCTTGACAGATATTGATTTTTTTCAACAAGTGTTTGAGTTGTTGCAGCAGCTTCAATAGTTGTTTGATTTTATCCAACAGTTGTTGATGTTGTTGCAACAAGTACAATAACTGTTTGATTTTTACCGACAACTGAGGAAGTTGTTAGCTGTTGAAAAAAATCAAACAGTTGCAGACCCCTATTTACTCCCTAAATTATGAAACAACAATGAGTACAAAAACAACACCAACAAGTTGTAGCAACAACTTCAGCTCTTGTTTGGAAAATAATAATTGTTTTTTTTAACATGTGTGTGAGTTGTTGCAGCAACTTCAACAGTTGTTTGACAAAATCAAATAGATACTGAGGTTATTGCAACAAATTGTAAACTTGTTGCAATAACTCCAATCCAATAACTGTTTGATTTATTTTCAACAATTAAGGAAGTTGTTGCAACAACTAGACCTCTTGTTTGATAAAATGAAACAACTGCTGAGGTTATTGTTGCAACAACCCCATCAACTTCTAATTTATTCAAATAAGTGCGTAAGTTGCTGCAACAACTTCTTCAGCTGTTGGAAAATAAATCTAACATCACAATATTTTTTTCTACAACAACAAAAACCTCACAAGAAAAATAAGTCCCTACCAGTGACAATATTTAAAAAAAAAATACAACAAGAACAACAAATAAAGTCATCCAACAACATATTATGTGAAACCCATCTTCTTCTTCATCTTCTTTAACAAAAAATCATCACTTTGAGTTTGAAAAATCGAAAACCCTAACTGTTCAGCACAATTATATTTGACAGAAGTAAAAGAAAAATTACCTCTAAGCAGAGTAGTGTGCGTCAATGACTCACCGGCGTCGATTGATCTCACCGGCGTGATGATTTCTGAAGAAAAATTGATTTGGAAGAAGATGAACTGCAGTGAAGAAGAGAGGAAGAGAGAACAACGATTGAGTGAAAGAGAAAGATGAATAGACGTGTGTTGCAGGGACTAGGGTTTTGAATCAATGGGTTGTGTTATTTTGTATTTTTTAAAAGATTAATAAGTTTTAAATATTACACTTCACACCCCATTTAACTTAATATAATTAAAGAAAGTTTTGATCAAAACCGATCAAACTTGTCATCTTTTTTAATTACCAAAGTTTTTTATCACCATCGACTCATTTTCTTCTCACACTAACATAAAATATTTGATCAACTTTAATTTTTTAAAAAGCCATAAAATATTTTTTAGTTGATATCATATTTTAATTTGAAATAATTAAAATCCATTTAAATTTAAAATCCAAACCAGTCAACCCACCCATTTTCACCTCCAACAATAAACAAACCTTTTATTTGGATCCTACCAACTTGGAGAGTGTCCATATAGACACTTCATTCTTTTTCTCCAAATCTCGTGTGGAAAGTACCGGTCACTCACCACCCTAAATAAGGCGATGCTGCGTTTGCACATATGCAAAAGAGATCTCATCATTCTCTCAATTTTCAGATAACTAGAAGAAGAAAAAAAAGTAGGAAGCTATCTTCTAAGAACCCAAAAAGATTAAAAGGGTAAAAGAAAAGGTTTTTCACCATTACGCTTATTAGCAGCAGCTGCGAGAAGAAAGAGGTGAAGGGTAAGTAGATTATATAACCAGCATAGACAACCATTTTCGAATTTCCGCATCAATGGATCCTTCTATCATGAAACTCCTTGAAGAAGACGAGGTATTTTTTTTCTTTCTGTTTGTTTCCCCCCCCAAATTTGCCCTTTTCCTCTACGAGGTCACGGATATGTATGTGTAAATTAGTATGTTTATATAGGTGTGTATGTATTGTTTGTGGTGAAATGGTGGATTTATGTGAATTTTGGTATCAATAGGATGAAACAATGCATTCGGGGGCGGATGTGGAGGCATTCACTGCTGCCCTAAACAGGGATATCGGTGGAGATAATTCACAATCTCAGCCTTCGGATTCCGATAGCGGTAACATAGCCCTATTTAGTGATTGAATTTTGTCAATTTTTATTATGGATTGTACACTTTGTGGTGTATGCTGATTGAACTAAGTTTATTGTCAACTGCAAAGATTAGGCAGAATTCTGGCTACTGATCTTATTGATTGCCTCTAGCAGAGATAGACTTATAGATGCCATTGGATGTATAATTTTTCTTGGATGAGTTTTTCCCTAAAGATTGTGAATATATTGTTGTTTAGGATTAGGAATAGATATTAGAAATTTAGACCAAAAATTGGTCACTCCATTTAAATTAGGAACTTTTGGATTTTTACATCAAAGAATTTTTTAGAGTAGTTTTGGGATTTAGTTGACCTGGTTTTTATATCATTTAACTGAATTATAGTTATTTCAATTCTCTTGTCCATATGATATTGCTTGTGATTATTGTTATTTTTCTATTATTACATGCATTCCGTTCGTGCATTTTCTAATGCACATTTTAATTTCACTTGGTGCTTGAAGCCATTAGACTTGGTAGCCTTTGTATTTTTCATCTACCCAAGAAAGCAGTATTTGTGATGCCACTTTTAACAAAGGTCAAAGTTCTTCTTTTTTCTTTTAATGTATGTCAAACCCCTCACTTAGGAGTCAAACAATGGGTTTTCCTGCTTTTCTTTCTTGGTGACGCGAACTATTAACCTCGTTGTAGGTGGATGGCCCTTTTGACTAAGGCTGTCCTTGACTCCTTTCCTTGCCTTAACAAAGAGAACAGTTATTCTCCCAGTCTCGGAATTCATCTATGTTTCATATATCAGCAGAATAAACATTTCAGAGTTGCATGAGAATATCTGAGCTGAAAAAGTGTTGATGTGAAGACAATTTTGTGATTGTGGTCGGATCTGTCTTAGAAAGCTACTGTACCTTTATCACTTGCTTTTTTCTCTTCTTTCAGTAGTGTGTTCTATATCCTTCCTTGGGAAAATTTTTATCTTTTGCTTAACTTTACAAACAGTACCATTGTCTCAAGGAAGCAGTTATACCTCAAATCAGTTTGCCCCATGGCAAACTTCTAACCATGACGAAAATGCCAGTCGTCATAGCCTTCAAGATTCAGAGACCATGCAGCAAAAGGAGGAAAATTTGTCTGATATGCAGTTAAAGAGACATGATACAGATTCTCAGAATCAGCAGCAAAAAAATGACTCCTCACAGGAGATCAATTCCCTTCCTTTGCAGCATATATCCCAGGATAGTTATCAAACCACAGAGGTTGAACCGGACACACTTCATTCTTCTAAAGCAGTGAATATGCAGAATCCTGAAAAGAATACTCAAAATCCAGAATCTCAACATCTAAACTTACAGTTACAGGGAGCAAATAATCTACAGTCCATGCAGTCATTGACAACAGAAACTAGTGGTCTGCCACGTGTGGCAGCAGATGCAAGTAATCAGTCTGAATCGGCAACTGGGTCGAGTAGCCAAGCAGCAATCAACGTAGCTAATAAAGGAAAACAAGTGCCTTTTGCCATGCTTTTCCCTCACATACAGCCCCAACTTGATAAGGACAGGGCAATGCAACTCCAGACTCTTTACCTTAAACTCAAAGTAGTTTGTTATAACTGACTTGTTTTTGCATCATTTGCCTTTTCTGTTATGCTAATTTTGCTAACAGCCGAAATATGTGTTCAGAAAAATGAAATTTCCAAGGAAGGTTTTGTAAGACACATGAGAAGTATAATTGGCGACCAGATGCTCAAAATGGCTGTATATAAATTTCAATCTCAGGTAGATGAAGCAGCACCTTTTCAGTTGTTACATAAAAAATGAAATTCCCAATCTTGGTGTATTAACTCTACATCAAAGTTTAATTCAGGCATCTAAAAACTCACAGACTGTTCCCGGTCAATTTCCCCAGTCTCAGGCTTCACAGCAGCAACATTCGCAAATGCCAGCCAATGGTACCTTTGTTCCCTGAATCTCTTTGGTTTGTTCTCATTAGGTCCAAGCTTATTACTGATCTTACTTCTCTTCTGTTGCTCTTTGTGAATATGGACAGATGCTAGCAATACGGCAATTGAGAGTAATGCTCAAAAGTTGCATGAGGTGGAAAACCAAGCCGATCTGCATGGAGCCCAAGGAAGTCAGATGCCTTCTTCTAGTTTGATTGCTGTAAAACAAGAAAGGGATCGCACACCATTTCCAATTCAGGGACTTAATAGGCAACAACAGCAGCATTTGCACTTCTCACAGGCATCTTTTCCCACATTTTCGAATGCAGTGAACAATTATAGTGCATATTCTGCATCTAATGTCAACTCTTCAGCAACACAACCTCTTAAACAGCAATCTGATGATGCACACATGAGACAAATTTCAGCTCAACAAAATAGAAATGCAACTCAGTTTGGAGTGCCAACACAGGCCATGGGAATGATGAGTGCCCCTAAGTTTGAAAAGCAAAACACTTTTGGCGAAGCCAAAAGATTACCTGGTGGGAGTCTTAATATTCCTAGCAATTCAAGAATCCAGCAGACCTCAGTTCAGTGGCAACAATCTGCCAATAAAGAGCAGAAAAGTATTCTTTCATCCCCATTGACCAACCCAAAGCCTGAACCAATTGATCATTTCCATGACCAGTTTCAAAGACCCCAGTTGTCGCCCTTCTCCTCTGTTCAAGTGGATCAAGGAAATTCCACTTCGGAAAGTTCAAAGGATGAATCTATTGAGCAGACCTCCAGAATTGGTTTATCAACAACCTCTAGCATGAAACCTTCAAATTCAGCCTCATCTTCAATGTCATCTCAAATGGACACTAGCACATTGGTAATTTTCTTGGTTTGTATCCTGGCTTGATTTATTGACTTTCCAAGTGAGGATATATTACATATTTTAGAAGTATAAGATCACGCTTCTTATATATACATAGATACATACACATATAGATATACATAGATATATTTCTAGACATGCTACCTTTTTAAAATTTCTCTGTCTCACTTGTGTATATTCTTTAGTGTTTTTGCTGACCTTTTCCTCTCTACCCTATGAATTGACTGATTTAAGTTATTGAACTAGGACTAATGAAAGAGGGCTCTCTATATTTTATAGAAGAACTGCTCATGTCACAACCCAAGCCCATGAATTTGTCCCTCGGATTACGCCATCATCAATCCCAAAAATGCGCGTACCATGTGAACTTTTTTTTTTGGATGAAGTAATTGATTTCATTGCTGGCATCAAGAAGATGCAAATTGGTTACAAAAGGTGTGAACAAAAGTATGAAGGCACTGATGTAAAATCATACCACCAGTGAGCTAATAAAATTCTTAAAGCTATCAGGGAAATCCATTGGTGATAGAAAGACCCAACTAAATAAATACATAAGACAACTAGCTCTGAGCTTGGGTTGATAAGTTGAGACTCCATCAAAACATCTTCTGTCTCTTTCATTCCAGACAGTCCAATAAATGGCAACAGGTATCATCCTCCAGATTTTTTTGATGGTGCTGTCAACTTTACCAAGGCTCCAGCTTTCAAAAACTTCCCTGATTGTGTTTGGCAACACCCACTTAAGACCAAAAAAAGTGAGAAACATCTTCCATTAATCTGCCGGATTGCAAAAACAAGTGGCTGTACGATTTTAATGCTCTTTGACACATATAGCATTTGTTCACTATCTGCATCTTTTTCTTGACTTAGTTGTCTTGAGTTAAACAGGCTTCATAGATTGCAGTCTAGCTGAAGCATATGACTTTTGGTGGAAGTTGTCTTCTAGATTAACTTCCAAGGCTAATGATTAGTGAGAGCATTTTGGTCCATAGTTTGTTTGTAAGAAGCTTTAACTGAGAAGTTCCCAGCTTCTGTATGTCCCCATTTGAATTGGTCTGCTGCAAGGTCATTGCTGGTGAACCCATTGAGAATTCCTAGTAGTCTAAACAATTCTTCCAATTCCCAATCCTGTAGGTTCCTTCTGAAAATTAGATTTCAGGTATTTTCGTCTCTGTATTGATGCATTGTTGCTTCTTTTTCCCTTGCTATCAGAAATAGGGTAGGGAATTCATTCTTCAGGAGAGTGCTTCCCAACCATCTATCCTTCCAAAATTTGATATGATGTCCATTCCCAACTTCAAGATGATGATTCTGTGAGAATTCATCCCAAAGTTAAAGTAACTAGTTTAAAAAAAAAAGAATTCATCCCAAAGTTTATTAATGTTCTTCCACACTCCCACTCCATGCGGGGCACTTGTTTGATTGGTTCTCCAGTGACCTAGGCTACCATGCTTGGCCTTGACTACCTCTTTCCATAAGCTCTGTTCCTCTTGTGTATACCTCTACAACCACTTCATTAAAAGGCATTTGTTGTGAAGTGACAGATCCATAATGCCCAGTCCCCTTGATGCTTTGGCAAAATTACTTAATGGAATTTGTGTTCACTACTGTTCCCTTCCCATAAGAAATTCCTCCTTATCTGATCTAGGTGCTCTTGGATCTTACTTGGCATAGGATACAGTGACATAGAATAAGTTGGGATGCTACCAAGCGCACTATTGATTAGTGTGGGCCTGCCACCCATTGATAGATATTGTATCTGCCAAGATGCAAGCTTTTTTTCAAACTTCTCAATAACTCCGCTCCAAATTGTGTGACTTGAATTTGGCCCCTAGTGGAAGGCCTAGATATGTGGCTGGAAACCTTCCAATACTTTAACGAAGGATCTCTGCCAGTTCCTCCATATTTGGCACTTCATTAACGGGGTACATAACACTTTTGAGCATGTTAATGTGTAGGCCTACAAGAGCTTCAAAGATAAAAACAATGTTAGATTTAAAAAAAGCACCTTATTCCTGTCTGCCCCATAGAATATCAGGGTATCATCTGCATACAACAAATGAGAGATGTTGACTCTGTTCCTGTTCCCCACATTTTGCTTGACCTTATCTCACATTCTGCTAAGTCCCTCCATTGCTAGAATAAAGAGAAAAGGTGATAGTGGATCTCCCTGCCTTAATTCTCTTGTAGGAGAGAAAAAACCAACTGGACTTCTGTTAACTAGGATAGAGTATTTCACTGTGGAAATGTTGAACTTGATCCATTTAATCCACCTTTCGCCAAATCCCATATGTTTGAGGATGGAGATGAGATACGACCAGTTCGGTTGATCAAAAGCCTTCTCTATGTCTAGTTTGCATAATATACCTGCCCCTCCTTGCTTCATCTGCCAATCCAAAACCTCATTTGCAATCAAAGAAGCTTTTGTGATCTGTTTTCTTTTGATGAATGCATTCTGTTGATTTGAAACTATCTTCTCCATAACCTTCTTCAACCTCTCTGCCAGAACTTTAGCTATGATTTTGTAATCACTACCAATAAGACTGATTGGTCTGTAGTCTCTAAGTTCCATTGCTCCTTTCTTTTACCATCTGAACTTATGCTATGCCTTATAAAGTTTTTTACTTCCTCTCTCATCTTAGTGCGGAATTCGCCTAAGGTGTCATGTGCACACTGTTCGGGTGTTTGCTATATGGGTTATATAAAACCGACACGCAAGTGCACGTGGTCAAACAAGTAGTAAGTGGCTTAAGTAAGCCAAGTATCGATCCAAGGAGACTCTGGATAAGTAAAAATTGCTCAAGTATACTATATTCTATCTTACTTCTATATATGCTGACAACAAAGTAACCAAAAGTTAAATAATTTGTTTATAAATTATATACTAAAACTATTAACAAATATCTACTTTGAATTGAAACTATGGATATGAGCATGCCAAGGTTAAGAACAAGTAATGAACTTGATTATAATCATAATTTGGTTAATCTTGTCTTCCTATTGCTAGCCAAGAACATTAGCCTAGAGATTAAAACTCTCGTATTTAATCTCACTTAAGAATCATAAACCATCCGTCTACATTTCTGTGATCAAATGCAATTTATGACCTAGCAATACAATTCCGGTTCCTAAATTGACTAATACGGCTTTCAAGTATATTTCTATCAGGAAAGCACATCAAAACCCAATTTTCCCAAATCAAATTAAGAACAATACCCTATTAATTCACAACTTTCCAATTTCGTGCTCTCTCGAGTGAAATCGGACTTTTTAGATATACATTAATGTCGGCCACACACCAATGCAGTAGAAACAAGAATTAATAGAACAACATGGAAGAAGAAGATGAAAAACCATATAATTCAATAATCAAAATTCATCACCATTGTTCATAACCTCAGCAAGGAAGGAAATTAGCCACTCATTTGTGGATTAATCATCCTAAAACAAGTGTTAATCATACAAACAATTGATTGAAAGAAGAAAGAAAGAGAGAAAAACCTGAGCTTTTTCGTCCCTCAACTGCCTGTAACCCACGTCCTTGCTCCACCAAGTCTGAATTAATTAAAAATAAGCCTAAGTGTTCTATTTATACTAGTGGGAATTTTTCCTGGAATAACAAGCATCGTGTCACGGAGTGCATCGCGGAGCACTGCCTCCGTGACACGGCATGGACGCGGACCCTTTCTGGGAATTTAGGGTCCGGGAATAAAGCTTCAACGTGGCACGGCATGCAACGCGGAGGCTTGCCTCCGTGCCACGGAGCTGTCGCGAGGCTCCACTGGAATTTGACTAATTATTCATCCTCCAGGCAGAATGCCTCCGCGATGGTAGCGTGACACGGCTCCATCGCGGAGCCCCTTTAATTGGTGCAGTCCAATGCCTTTTTCGTGCTCGAATCCAAGTCCAACTCCGATATTGTTCCAACATGCTTTTTAGCTCCTCAAAATCACATTTTTCCTACAAAACAATGCTAATCATGTTGGTTAGTATAAATTCACATTTTATTACCAATTACATGAAAATGTATACACATTGCACAATAAACAAGGCGAAAATGATACGTTTGAGTATCACTTGGGCATATAAATCTGCCCAAGATCACACACTTTCAGAAGCTTTACAATGAGAAGGATTGGTAGACTTCTAGGGTGGTAAACTTCTGAAAAAGGTGTGGACATGACACCTTAGACCTCGTCGGCCCACCCTCCCTCGTGGGCATCATATGCACCCCCTCAGGGACTTATCGTCCTCGCCGAGGTTTATCTACCAACATACGGAGAATGGCTTTGATACCATATTTCTCACGGCCAAGCCCATGTCATGTATTTGAACGGCTAAAGCGATAGTCTTTCAATGCTTGTACAAAGAACTGCATGACAAAGACGGGGATAAGTTGTATAGACTTGCTAAGGAGAGAGGAAGGAGGGCTAGAGACCTAGACCAAGTGAAATGCATCAAAGATGATGAAGGAAAAGTACTGGTAGGAGAGGCGCATATTAGATGAAGATGACATATATATTTCCACAAACTTTTGAATGTAGAAGGATATCGCCGGGTGATTTAGAGAACTCTGAGAGTCGGCAAGATTTTAGGTATTGTAGAGATATAAAATTTGAGGAGTTTAAGGATGCTATTCGTAAGATGAGAAGGGTGAGGGCAACCGGTGGAATTTTGGAAGAGCACAGGCAAGGCAGGTATGGAGTGATTAACTTAGTTGTTTAACATCGTCTTTAGGGTGACAGAAATGCCCCAAGAATGGAGGTGGAGTACAATGATCCTAGTGTACAAGAACAAGGGTGATATTCAGAATCGCAAAGTATCAAACTGTTAAGCCACACTATGAAAGTTTGGAATAGGATGGCGGAGATAAAGGTAAGGAGGGGTGTGTCTAATATCGAGAATTAATTTGGATTCATGCTGGGGCGATCAACTACAAAAGCCATTCATCTTCTAAGGAGGTTGATGGAGCGGTACAAGCCGAGGAAGATAGACTTACATACGGTATTCATTGACCTAAAAAAACATACAATAAAGTCCCTAGGGGGTTCTACGGAGATGTTTGGAGGCTAGAGGTGTACCTGTAGCATACGTTAAGACAATTAAGGAAATGTGTGATGGAGGGAGGCGACTTGGAATACTTCCCTGTCGTGATGGGGTTGCATAGGGATCAACTCTTAACATGTTTTTATTTGCCTTGGTGATGGATGAACTGGCACAACATATCTAAGGGAGGTGCCACGGTGTATGCTATTTGTAGATGATGTATTGATTGATGAGACACACGGCGGAGTTAACAATAAGTTGGAGGTTTGGAGACAGACCTTGGAGTTTAAAGGGTTCAGGTTGAGTAGGATTAAGGCGGAGTCTTTGGGGTGCAAGTTCTGTGACGTGGCTTACGAGACAGATGTGGAAGTGAAGATCCATACACAAGTCATCTTCTAAGAGAGGAAGTTTTAAGTATCTTGGGTCAATAATCAAAGAAAATAGAGATTGACGATGATTTTACAATTGTATTGGAGTGGGGTGGATAAAATGGAGGCTCGCAGTTGGTGTCTTGTATGATAAAAATGTGCCATTAAGCCTTAAGGATAAATTTTATAAAGTGGTCGTTCGATCAACTATGTTGTATGGGCGGAGTGTTGGTCAATCAAGAACTCACAAGTGGCCTCCGTGGTGGACAAGATGAGGGAGACAAGATTGAGATGGTCCGAGCATGTGAAAAGAAGATGCACTAATGTCCTAGTGAGGAGGTGTGAGGGGTTGACCATGATGGGTCTGGAAAGAGAGAGGTAGGCCGAAGAAGTATTGGGTAGAGGTGATTAGACAAGGTGTGACACACCTGCAACTTACCTAGGACATGACCTCGGATAGGAGTATTTGAAGGTCAAGGATTAGGATAGAAGGTTATTAGGTAGTTGAGCATTATCTAGTTTTTCTTGTCAGTATTATTATTATTATTACTTTCCTATTATCTTATTCTTCGCTTTTTATTGTTACTTGTTGTCTCCTTGATTATCATTTTATTTGTTGTTGCTACTGTTCTTTTCTTTATTATTTTCATCCTGGATTCTTCACTACTGTATTTCCTTTTCTTACCTGCTTTGAAATGCTTTACTTCACCCGAGGATCTATTGGAAACAATATTTCTACCTTCACAAGGTAGTGGCAAGATCTGCGTATAAGCCATTCTCGCCAAAACTCACTTGTGGGATTACCTTGGGTATGTTGTTGTTGCAAGCCCATGTCACGTATTGTTTGTTTTGGCCCAACAACCTTCACAAATTTATTAAACTATGCCATCATTGAGCCTAGAAACGTGTGTACCATGTGAATGCGTGCTATACCTTATGAGGCTCCTCATTTCCTCTCTTATTCTAATGTGAGCTTCGTCTAAGGTGTTATGTGCACTGTTTCTTTAGAAGCTTACCGGCCTAGAAACCCGTCAGTCCTACTCTTTTATCCGACCTTATCGATCCTCCTCCATCATGGGCATCATATACACCCCTCTCAGGGACTCAACGAGGACGCTGAGGTTTGCCGCACCAACATATCCAAGCCCTTGACATGTATTGTCTGCTTTAATATTTCCTCTATTATAACCTATATCCAATTTAGATCTCTTTATTATCCACAAATTTGATAGGTTGGCTTCAACACTTTTGATCAAATTAGCCGCCACATTTTAGTCTGAATGGATCTTTCTCTTTTGTTTATAATCTAATCGTTGTATAATATATCGCATTCCCTTTTAGTCTTTTTAAGCTAATTTCCACCCTTTCCAAAATGAGGGGGTTGTATTCAAGTGCATTCTTGAGTGAGAGATAGGCAAGGATGGGAGTTGGACAACAAATTTTCTAATGGATCTGAGGGCTAACTTAACTGCAAAAGTTGGCTCAAGGGTTATCCAGTTTAAAAATATAGAAAGCTGTCACATCTCACAAGAGTAATGCTCAATTTCATAAATGAAACTGGTGGTAATAATTCTTTCCTCCAGCATGTTGATAGTAAATGCACGACAAAAGAAAGCGTTTCTTGCATTACATATGTAAAGGTATCTATTCCCAGTCATCGAAGAGAAGTATGGTGTTGCAAATCTCCTGGACATTATTAGCATAGCTTGAACAGACAGATAAATGATAAAAAAAACCAAGGTTTAGAGGGGTTGCTAAATGCATAACGAAACATTTTGCTTCTTGCACCACATGTGGAAATGAATATATTCTCAACCTCTGGAAAGAGGTACTATGGCAAGTCTGCTGGACATATCATGTTGCTTGAATGGACAGAGCAATGATAAGAGATTCATGTTTTAGTGGAGGATACCTGTCACCAGAGAGATGAGCAAGGTCCTGAATGGTAGCTGATGAGAGAAGATCAAGTCACTGAAGAGATGAGTCACCTGAGAAGGAGTGACACTGGTTGTTCGAAAAGAAGATTAAAAAAAGAAAAGAACAACATTGCCCTGACAGGCAACCTAAGGCTGCTTGCTGGTAGGCTTAAGCTGCTTAAGGCTTTGCCGAGATTGCTGAGCCTTCAGTATAATATGAAAAATAAGATGGCAGATGAGAGAAAAAAACTTCTTAACTCAGCCTGTCGAGTTGCTCTGGCTTATTTTCTCAATTCAACCCATTAATAGGCCAGATATTTTGCTCCAGAGCCACTTCGTAAGTTGCTGAGTCAGCTCCTACTCTATGCTCACTCTTCAACATGTTAAGCCTACTCCTTTCTCTATCTACTTTAGGCCCACTCTTAAATTGATTGAGCCTATTTTCTCCCTATCCCAATGGGACTTATAGTGATCCTGAGCCACTCCTCTTGCTGCCTTGATATTTTCATTTTTGATGCTCAGATTCTTTCACACTACACGGAGCAATAATTTATATTGTGTGCTTTTCTTGCGTCCTTGTTTTTAAGTGAACGGAAAAGTTTGCCACATCCTTTGCAACCTGGAGCTTTGTGAAATCTAAACCCGGTCGAGTTTTGCATTGAATTCTGCAGAGAAGGTTTACCGGAAAAGATATAGATGCACCCGCTTCTTTGAATCAGATGCTAACTTATGAAGCGCTTTATAATTAAGAAATGGAGAAAGTTCTGTCCCTTTCCTGCTTTTGTGACAAGTTGATTTGTTAGTAAGATCTTTTCAGTTAATGAGGCAAATCTCCATCTATCCCCATAAAGAAGCATCTTATGTCAAACCATTGTCTCTTCTGGTATTGGTACTTAATTTTGCAGTTCCTTTTGGGTGTATAGTGACAGTTTGAAGCTCTAATTCTAGTTACAGTTCTACCAACACAATCCTCACTAACATAAACTCTCAGCTAGAGGGTAGTTCATCCCTCTCTTGATGCCAAAGTCTTTATGCTTCAAGATACTCCTGTGATTTACTTGAAATTTGTTTCTCTTAGCACTTGCTTGTTCATGTACTAATGAAAATACAGAATATTAGTTTTGTCAATCGGCACTTCTGTGTGGATTCTTCATGAACTGCAGTCTTTGATAGGAATTTAAAACAGCTGGCTTAAACAAATTTCTCCCGTTACCAGTGCGACTTATTAACCTATTTTCTTGGCAGCTATTCTTAGTTGGTTCAATTTTGTTCATCTAAGATTGCACATCTCTCCTCTTTCAAGCTCAAAATTATAATAAGGGAAAACCTTTGCCATTATTCGTACAGGGAAATGGCAAATTTAACAGTTTATTCATACAAAATCCAAGTGGCATGCGACCCAAATTGTTAATATCTTTTTGTTTGTTAACTGATCTAGCTTAAATCATGTGTTTCATTAAAGAGATAATTAAATTATGAGTTGTGGCATCTTTTCCTTATCTTGTTCCCGTGAAAAGGTCTTTTGGATTCGGAAAGGATGATAGAGGAGAAGAAGGGAGAGGGTAGAGTTCAACTTTTTGCTTTTGCATTGATTTTAGGGAGTGATAGGAAGGAGCAGGAGAGAGGGAGGAATAAGGTTATGAACAAGTGTTAAAGTTTTATTTCTGTTCAAAAGTGAGCAGAAAAGGAGGGAAGGAGATCTCTTTTAATGAGAATTTTATGGTGCCAAAAAGACCTTAACCTTACCTATACGCCTGTAAGGACTGGCATCAACTATCCATTTTTTTTCTCTCTCATTATTAACAGTGTTATCAAAAGCGACAAGCGCAAAAAAGCTCTAAGATTCGTTGGAGCTTTAAGCGCAAAGTGTAAATAAAGCGTGGGCTTTAATGAGAAAAGGCGCAAATGGAGAAAACATACAAATATATATATGTTTAGTCCAAGACTAATAATTACAAGTATGAATAATAAATATATGGACAAAAAGATTGAAACTTTTTTTAGGATAAAATGAAATATCAATTGTTTAATGTTGCCTCCTCAGGATACGCTCATTTGCAAAGAAAGTTTGTCTTAGAGCCTTGATGATGACACTAAAGCGCACATTAAGCGAGACGAAGCGCTCAAGGTGTTTTGAGCCTTGCTTCAGGGCTTAAAGCGCGTCTTTGACAGCACTGATTATTAATCCAAAACCTTTTAAATATCCCTTTCCTCTCTCCTTTCTTCCACATGGCCTTCCTTCCTTTCTCATTCTTTTGTCAATCCAAAACGTCTGTAAACAAACAACACTCGGTCGTTGTCAAACTATTTTGGAGTTTTATTCTTTCATTGAATTTGGTTTCTATCCATTTTCTCCAACTTAAATCCATTTTATCCTTATTATTTCGGATGAATATATCTTATTTCTGTTGTTATAGCTTTTAAGAGCCATGTTACCACCGTAACAGCCTGGTTTTACATTTGTCCATCAACACGATATCATGGACCTCATTCCTGCCTTCAACAATGGAGAAAACTTTCTGTTTTTTTATCCATATTGAAACTAAAAATAAAAACATTACTTTGAAGAACTGTTTAATCTCAACTTGTATTAAATATTTTATTTGTCATCTCAAATTGATGGAGGAAATGTAGCTCTGAAGAGAGCTGCAATATGTTACAGGTTGATGTCATTAGATTCACTTTGGCATATTTCAGAATTTGTAATGTGTATGCTTCAAGTCAGTAAGGAGGAAAAACCCTTTTCATGCTATTACATGTAACAAAGATGAATACATTTCATCTATTTTAATCACTAGAAAAATGGAGCATGTGGAACTCCATGGTAGAACCCGACCTCTACTGTTGTTCTGCTATTGGTAAATATTTTCGCTTTTTCTGGTTATGAAAGAAAGACAATGACATTTAAACAGATATGTAGGAACGTTTAAGGTAGAAAGTACTAATATTTTTTTTTCCGCAAAGCCCTCCCCACAGAGGGTTAAAGTGAACTTGAAAAGTTGTATCTGCCAGAGGATTGGCAACATGAGATCTGTTTCTGGCAGTCACTTTGGTAGTCATCATATATCTTATTTCTCACTTGCAATATCTTTTGATTCCCCAGACCCCACTTGTGGGATTACACTGGCTATATTGTTGTTGTTGTAATATCTTTTGTTTGCACCTGAGCTCTTTGCTAAAATACTCATGTTTTTGTCTTGCATTGTGTCTTATTTGTTTGAAGTTGTGGATTAGATGCATTCTAGTATCACCATGCTTCTCACTGTCACTTTTCCTTTCACTTTTTGTTGCGTCAGTTAAGTTCTCGGACACCTTCTGTGACATCTCCACTTGGGCCAGGAAACAATGGAAAGACTCCTGCGAAAAAACCTTCCATTGGACAGAAGAAGCCCCTCGATGCACTAGGTTCCTCACCTCCACCTTCAGGGTATACTATGCTGAGCACCTCTACTGTGATGTTTTGCTGGCATAGTGTCTCAATATTCCGTCTGTTGTATTGATTTCACTTTCTACTGTTTTATCCCTTAATATTTCGCAGAAAGAAGCAAAAGGTGTCAGGAGCTTTTTTAGATCAGAGCATTGAGCAACTTAATGATGTTACTGCTGTTAGTGGAGTTAATCTAAGGGTAATACCTCCCTCGATGCCCAACAGTGTGGAATGTATTTTGTGCTCATCACTAGTTGCTTAAAACATTTATTCAGAAGTATTTCTAACTAGTTTGATATTATTTTGTAATGCATAAAACAGGAAGAGGAAGAACAACTATTTTCTGGGACCAAAGAGGATAGTAGAGTTTCTGAAGCATCTCGACGAGTTGTGCAAGAAGAAGAGGAAAGGCTGATTTTGCAGAAGATTCCACTTCAGAAGAAATTGACAGAAATCAGTTAAATCCCTCTTTTAAATCTTTACGCTTTTTGATGTGCAACTTGGTATTATATAGTTACATGATAGAGTAAGTTATCTTCCTAACTGAATTGCGATGTTTTATTGCTAACCTGATTCATCCGACAGTGGCAAAATGTGGTTTAAAGAATATGAGCAGTGATGTGGAACGATGCTTGTCATTGGTGAGATACGATCTTTTCTTGTTGTCTTGCTTGTTTAGCAAAATTCTTGTGCCACTAAACTTTCAACTTCCAGTGTGTGGAGGAAAGAATGCGTGGACTTATAAGTAGTCTCATCAGACTGTCAAAACAGGTTACATTCTGCTTGGTTAAATTTTTTCTATAATATGCTATGTGAAGCTTATAGGATTCAAATGCGAACCTGACATGGAGGCCTTCTTTCTGTAGAGAGTTGACATTGAGAAGTCAAGACACAGAACGATTGTCACCTCAGATGTTCGTGAAGAGATCATGTCAATCAATCGAAAAGCCCGGGAAGAATGGGAAAAGAGACAGGCTGATGTGGAAAAACTGCAAAAGGCAAATGATGTGAGTTATCCTTTTTTTCACTTTGAGCATGCTTCAACTAATTTTCTACTGGTCAATGTTAATTTGGAAAATGTGCAACTTAAATGACTTGGATATCAGCCTGAAGGTAGTATTGGAGTTGACGGTGATAAGGAGAAGGATGAAGGTCGCGGGAAATCAATAAAGGTACTTACTCTCCCTTGCTCACGCTTCTGTTTTTCTAGATAGTTTTAACATCCATAAAAAATTATCAAAAGTAATTTCTTTCATAATTATGATCCTTCTCAACTGTTTGTATCTTTGCAGGTAAACAAGGAAGAAGATGATAAGATGCGAACTACAGCTGCAAATGTTGCTGCTCGAGCTGCTGTCGGAGGGGATGACATGTTGTCAAAGTGGCAATTAATGGCTGAGCAGGCCAGACAAAAGCGTGAAGGGGCAGGTGATGTGGCTTCTGGTTCACAGCCTGGTAAAGATGTGACTCGGAAGAATTTATCAGTTCCCACAAGGAGCTCTAGGGACCATCAAGAAGCTGAGAAAAGGAGCCAGTCACCTGCAATAGTCACACCTGGTATGTATGATGATGATCTGTTATTGGACCTAGTTCTGAGATTGATACGACTGGCATTCTAAATATGAATGATGTTTCTCTTATGGTGTTTAGTTGCAGTTATGACTTTGGTTAACTTGATTGATATGATGCTGAATCACTCATTGTTTCAAATCATATTTTTACTTTTCTTTGCATAAACTACCATATGTGCCATCTTGTTATGGTTGTCGTTCTCCTGGGTTGTATGCTAGTACTTGCCTTCCACGTATTCTAATGAATAATCATTATCTAGACTCTTTCACATTTGAAATTAAACTGAAGTATCTGCCGGAAGTGCCTGATCACCGGAGTTGCTCTTGAAGTATGCTTGGTGAAATACTAAGTGTTATGCCCGTTGCAGTCTTCCACCATTGTAAGTTTCTAACAGCGTAATGGACTAATGGGGTCTTTTTAGGGGGCATTAAAAGACTCTCAGAAGTAGATATCATGATTAAAAATTACCCTGTTCATAATGCTTGTCCACCTTATGCTCTATGATAGTGAAAGTAACTAAATTCTGGAAGAATGTTAAGACATGGATAAATCATTGTTGAAAGAAATAGTCAGGGATTTGAAAATATAGAAAAGTTAGAATTTGAAATATTTTCCTTTCCAAAATGTGTAAGAAAATTTTCTTATAATTTACAATGGAGGGAGTATCATTTACTTCTAGACCTCCTTGATGGGCAAGAACACCAAGTATTACTGAACTTTATTGATGATTAAGACCTATTAACCCTAACAAGGTTTGAAGCACATTGATAAAATAAGAAGGAACATTCTTTGGGAAGGTAGTAGCAGTCAACACAAATATCATCTGGTCAGTTGGAACAAAGTAATTAAGCCTAGACAATCTGGGAGGCTAGGAGCAAGGGATCTGGTCGCTGTCCATAATAAATGTTTGCTCATGAAGTGGCTCTGGATGTATTGCATGAAGAGGACTCTTTCTGGAGATAGATTAAAAATTAAACATGGGGAGCAATACTTCTGGCACACTTATAGTATCTAATGATTCTTATGGTGTTGGCCCCTGAAAATACATAAGCGGAGTGGGAAGATTTACCGAAGCATACCTATTTTAGAGTGTGTCTGGGGAATATTACTTTACAGGAAGTGTTCCCAAGACTATACCAGTTAAATGTGCTGTCCAGCCTCAATCAGAATGCGGGGAAGAGAACTCTTGGAATTTGCATTTCAGAAGGAATTTTTAAGACTAGGAGCCGGATGAGCTGGGAGTTCTTCTGGAAAGGTTGCAACTAGCAAGGGTTCTCAATAGACACTTCTAAAAAGGACAAGATTTTGGAGTTTCAGCCGGATGGTGTATATTTTTTAAAATCTTGTTACAAGAAGATATGCCCCAATAGCAATATTCCTGAAGTGGGTCCCCTGTAAACTTGTATGGAAAGTCGAATTCCAACAAGATAGCCTGTTTCAGCTGGGTAGCAATCCAGGAAGCTTGGTTAACTCATGATAACCTTGCAAAAAGAGGAATAATACCCTGCAAAGGTGCTACATGTGTCTACAAGAATCAGAAAACATTAATCATTTATTCCTCCACTTTCAAGCTGCCCGAGACATTGGAGTATGTTTCTTAACCTTTTTGGATGAGTTGGGCAATGACCTATACCATTAAAGAAGCATATATCCGCCGGGATAGATGAAAAAGTGGTACCAGCATGCCATTTTTGGAGTATTTGCAAAGAAGAAACCTTTAGATGTTTTAGGGTGTCATTTTCTCTTTCTCCTCAATACAAACTTAAGGCTAGATGCCTTAATGAGTCTTTTTTGCTGGTGTAATCTTGAAAAATGTAATTAGTCTAGATAAATTTATGGACTTTTAGCTCCCTGAATTGCTACTAGTAAGGTAGTAACCACAGGTTCATTGTACAGGAGCTACCTTTTTTGCTCAGCTGATATACAGATTTGGCATCCTCTGGATGCTTTTCAATGTAATTCTCATTTACTACTTTAAAAAAAACAGCAGACATCCTGACTAGAATGAACTCAGCAACTAAAACTGGGTTGGGTGTGTGTGGTTGGGGGGGTGGGTTGTTGAAAGTACTAGAATAAGATTGCTGGGTTTTTAGATCAGCAAAGAGTATCCTAGCATTGAACGTCATAAATTTCTATCCGAACAACCTTGTGGCAAGTGCAGAGTTTCGCATTTTAGATGATTCAAGAGTTCCTTCCTGAGCTGGGGATTAGCTAGAAGCTGATCTAGAATTTGAATTGTATGGGTTTGGAATTTTAGGACACCGATCTCAAGTTCTAATAACCGGGTTTGAAATTTAAGACTTCTGCATAACTACATATCTGGTGGATTTCTTTAACACATAAAGGGTTTAGATCAAAGCTATTGAGTTCAGTCGAACCCATAGCTTGTACTGTTCACTAACCATTAGCTGTTGTAACCTCTGAGCATTTCTCTTAATTTCTTTGGACTGCTCTTTTTCCTGCAGGTGCTGCAAGAAGAGCCGGGAGAAATCAAGGGACAACGCAAACTAGGATGGCTCGCAGTATTACAGTAAAAGATGTGATCGCTGTCCTAGAAAGAGAACCTCAAATGTCCAAGTCTACATTGATATACCGCTTGTATGAGAAAGCTCGGTCCAACGCTTCATCAGCGGAATCATCCTGATTCCTGGAAGAAGCATAATCTTGAACTAGCCCTCTTTTTTATCTTTTGATAAGAATTTGTAAATCTTGTTTATGATCTGGATAACCCACCCACCCACCCCCACCCCCACCCACCCAAAAGAAAAAGAGACTAAGTTTCATGTTGCTGATTATTAGATAAACTTGTGCCCTTTCGATCTGGATGATTGCATGTAAGAGTAAGTTGGATTAGAGTAGGTGAAACTTTCAAGATGTAGAACAATTGCATTCCTTTTTTTTTATCCCAGAAGATTCACTTCAAAGGAAAATTTTGAATGATGTTTTAGTTCATGACTGGAACGACTTTTTTAGTTTAAAAATGAGAGGAAAAGAGAAAACAATTCATCCGTTCTTACATTATCTTTTATATATCTAATAAAACAATAGGTCAATGTCCCACCCAATTTGGGGTGGGTTCGGTGCGGAAGAAAATGATTTTTCAATTTTTTCAAGTTTGGTTGGTAAAAAATTTTGGATAATATTTTTTTAGAAAAACGATCTCTTCGAAAAGAAGGAAACTAATTTTTCTAATAAAAGTAGGGAAAATAAGTTGCATTTTCTCCTCTCTATTTTTACAATCACCCCCAATACCCGACTCACCCACCCACAACCCCCCTGCCCTCCCCTGCTCTCACCTGCAACACCTGTTACCCTATCCTCTACTCTCACCCCATTCTTGTAGTTGTTTGAACATACCTTTAGTCTAAATCACAATACATCCAATAAAAAGTTGCATTTATTTGTGGCAATTGATTTGTTAATGTTACGAAAACATAAGCACTTATACACTACCTTTTTTAGAAAAACCTGATCAAGCTTAGCATGTGGAACTAAAAAGTACAAGGAATAAAATCAAGAGAAAATGGAATATCATACACTTCTTTTCAAAATTATCCATTATAATTTCACGATATCCAAGTTTAAATTTGAAAAAAAAAAAATTACTTCGAAAAGTACTGCTATGATCCTCACATATTCTCTTTAGAAAGGACAGTCAGATACATTAATTTCCCTCTAATGTAAGGATGTTTGGGAAAAAATCTTAACATGTTGAACACTAATTTTCTCTCATGGACAGGTGTTCGGGAAAGATTTTAACATAATGGATTTACTGTATGCAATTTTATTATTCCTCCGGTTTCATATTATTTCGTTACATTTTTCTTTCACACGTCATTTAAGAAATCATGAATAAAAAGTATATTTTACTAATTTACTCTTAACTCTTTTTAATTTAATGAATTAATTTTAAGGGCAGAATTTTTTAAAAAAAAGTTTATAATGACAAGTACGCCCTTAGTCCATCTTTATTATCTAGTATTAACTTGACACAACTTTCAAGGAGCAATAAATGAATTGACAAGTTTACTATATTACTTTTTGAATATAATATATTCAGTGCTTTGAAAAATGACTCTATAGTTAATAATAAGTGTAAATTGGAAATTAAGATATAAATTATCTTTTAATTTTTTAAAGTAAACAAATAAAAGTGAGCATTTATTTTTACTACAGTAAATAAATAAAATAAATAAAAAATATTTTAAAATAAATATTTTTAATAATATTGACAACTAATATAAGACGGAAGGAGGAAGAGAAAAAAATAAAAGTAGCAGAGCTTCAGCTTAATAAGATGAGCTGTTGCTAGTTATAATTTGATAGTGCCCCATCACTAACAAACTTGTCTTTAACGTAGTACAAAAGCAAAGTCCCCATTAAGACTCCCCTACCAAACCCAAACATAAGTTGCCACTGAAAATTACATCCATAATTACCAAGAAATTTCAACTATTCGGATTAATTTACGCGCAGTTCGATTATTTTTTATAAATTTAAATAATTTCAAATATTCAAAATCACATATCATTTTTATCTCTATTGGAATTTAAATTTAGAGTATTTCATAGTGTTGGCTCGTTTCATTAGCTGTTAAATCACATTCGTAGGCGATCTAAGTTATTTATACATAAGTGCACTTATTCTCTTTTTTAAATTAATTGTTTTCTCTTATTTTGAAATGTAATTGTTTTTAAAAATAATTTAATAATACAAGAATACTTTACATTGTATGTACTAGTAGCAAGAGAATCTTAAATAACGATAGAATTATTTTCATGAATTTATACGTCATGAGTTCAAATTATGAAATCAATCACTAATAAGTATATACATTTCACACTGTGCGTAAAAGGACGTATTGACGTAAGTTGTAACTGATAAAATTATTGTCACGTAATCAAAAAGTTATGAATTTGAGCTTATAAAAATACAGAGTAAAATTGTGTACCATAAATTCTTTTTAGTCCACTGCACTTAGTGAAAATTTAATGCATCAAACTGCCTTTTTCATAGTCAATGTAAACAGAAACGCTTAGTGAACGGGACTAATATCCTATCTACTACTCCTTCTATTCATTTTTAATTATCTACTATATTAAAAATAAATATTTATTTTTCTTTGTTTAATATAGAAAATTAAAAAATAATTTATTGCTTAGTTCTATATCTTTATTATTAAAATATAGTTATTTTCCAAAACATTCAATTTATTACATTTAAAGATTAATATAATAAAACTATTATACTTATTATTTTAAAGGAGTATGTCAAGTCAATATAGAACAAGATGAACGGAGAAAATATAAATAATGGCCGTCTTAAAAGTTGCAATAAGGAATGTTGTGCCGCCACGTTTACATAAGGTGATAATACCCACATTACCCACATTTTGGACACACGTCTTCATATTAATGGACTCTCATAATTACCCGCCAATAAGACGACTTTCATTATTTTCTCCATTTATCTTTTCTCACGTATTATTGACTCGGCATATCAGAAGCAATAAATAAAATAATTAAATTATTACATCACATTTTGCATATAATAAGTTTTTAATATTTTAAAAAAAATATATATACACTTGATAATATAAATAATAAATTATTTTTAAGTAAAAAATAAAAATAAATATTTATTTTAAATATAATAAATAAATAATTGTTTTGGGTATGAATCAGATTCATTTGCTAGCTTTCCCTTTCCTCAAAAACTGAAAATACAATAACAATAAAAAAGAGAAGATAAGCTCAAAAACCACAGCATTATCTTACACTCCCCAACAAACCCCCAAAATTTTCGTAATTGTCACTCCATATCATAAGCCCCCCTTTTTAAACCCTTTATTATCAGTTCACTGTTGACTCAAATTTTCCAAATTTCAACTTAATTTGGTATTAGAAGAGGGATAAAGATGGCGATTTCGGATACTGTGGTGGGGAATTTGACGACGCTGTACCTGTTGGTGATAGCGGCGATGAAGGCTTACGGATTGATGACTGGGCGGAGCTACGGTGGGGTTTTTGTACTGATTGTGTCGACAGCTGTTGTAGGAGGTGTACTGATTTTGAGTCTGACGTGGGATGTGTCACGTAAGGCTACTAGGTATGCTGCTTTGACACGCGATCATCCTACTCAGCATCTCAACCGGCCACGTCATCATTCCGACGAGCTATGTCGAGGTGGCATATGCTGGCACGGCGTAGCCGTCAGATCTCCGGCGTCTCAGTTTCGGTTCCGGCTTCCTCAGCACCACCCTCGTTAGCAATTTTGCGGAACGGTGAGAAAGTAAACATTGAGTGGTTTTTCACTGTAAGTATGTAAATTAGTTTTGGAATTTCATCTTCTTTTTGTTTCAGCTGGAGTATTGAAAAGTGGGGTCAAAATAAGTGTAAAATAGTCGCCGGAAAGAGAAATTGGGTTTCCATTTTAGGCATGTAAATAAAAATGTCTCTGCTATCAGCAAAGTGTTTGACAACAACTGAATTTATTTAGCCTTTTAGCGACGGCGGAGGTTGGATTTTCGTTAAAGGAGTTCAAAATATAAAAATATAAATGAAATTTTCTGATAAATTTATGCCGCTGTAGATCCGCCCCTATTCTGAGCTTACCATCATGCAGCGAGTCCGTGGTCACTGATTAGGCGTCCGACACGCAGTTGCATATGCAAAATTTTGTGTGAATGATCCTTTATTAATTGTAACGTCAAGTACCGCCACCGTTTTGTTTATGGCAAGATCCAAAGGATGTTGAGGTGGTTTGGATCAAAATCATGCACCAGTATATATAATTTTTGATAGGTATAATGATAAGTATTTGATCTTAACAGTAAGGAGAGTTAGTGTTCATAAAATGGCTTGTTATTCTGTATACGTAAGGTTAGTTCATGATGCCTGTCAGTACTGTGTCATGTACTGATTCTACTCATGCATTTTTTTTTGAGTGCAGAGTTCAGGCCTGATAAACTCTTCACGCCTGATAGTTTTTCACGCTCTCACCTGTGAACCAGTAGCTTTTTGTACAGAGGTTCTAGCCTGTTTGGTCAAGTTTATCAAATCAGCTTATTTTGAGAAATGTTTTTTTTCAAAAGTATTTATCAAAAAAGTAATTTTGGTGAGAAGTAATTTGTGTTTGGCCAATAAATTTAAAAAGCAATTTTGAGCAGCAATTAATGTTTGGCTAAACTTTTAATAAGTGATTCTAAGTGTATTTTTCAAATAAGTGCTTTAGGGGAGAAATTACTTTTTTTAGCTTCTGAAAAATAGCTTTTACTATTCCCTAAACGCGTTTTTTCTTCTAAAAGCATGGTCAAACATTTCATTTTTTTTAAATAAGCACTTTTCAGATAAATAAGTACTTATAGCCTTTCAAAAGTTTGGCCAAACAGGCTAAAAATCTCATTAGTAAAAATAATTTTTATTAAAGATTATTCTATTTTTAAAATTTAAATTCGAAATCTTTGATTGAGGATTAAGGTTATTATCATTCAGTGAATTATTATCAAATTGGTACTATACATATGGTAAAAATATTTACAATACATATTAATGCTTCGAATTATCAACTGAAATATTGGGATTTATCACATCTTAGGGTTTGTGTGGTTGATTGATGGTTCGAATTTCCCTTTTCCCCTTAACTAATGAGAAAAAAGATGAAGAAAAAAAATACAAATAAAGGGAGAGGGGTTAAAAATACTTCTCTACTTTAGTATATTAGCTAACTTTGTTCCTAGTTATAATATAGGGTCAAATATACCTCCGCCATTAATAAAGTAAACAAAATTGCCCCTCAATTGGATGGAATCCCTCAAATTGACTTAAAATATTCAATTTCAATTAAATTACCCGTTTTTTCTTTTAAATCCGAATCCGACCCACTAAACTAAATAAACTCAATAGGATTTAATTATCCAAAACAAAACAAGTTCTCAAATTATTTAAAGGAAAAACCTTAGAAATAAAAGGAGTTCGATAGTTATTTCTCCTCCAAAAATATTGGAACAAATAAAATAGGAATCAAATATTTACCAAATACTCTTCATATTAAGAACGATGAAGCCTGGTTTGGTAAATATTTTGTTTGTTCCAATATTTTTGGAGGAGAAATAACTGTATGATCGAACTTATTTTATTTTTAAGGCTTTTTCTTTGAATAATTTTGGAGAACTTGTTTTGCTTTGAATAATTAAATCCTAATGAATTTATTTAGTTTAGTGTGAGCGGATCTAGATTTAAAGAAAAAACGGGAAATTTAATTGAAATTGGTTATTTTAAGTCTATTTGCGAGATTCCATTCAATTTAGGGGCAATTTTATTTACTTTGTTAACGATGAGATATATTTGACCCTATAGTATAACCATGGCAAAGTTAGCTAATATACTAAAGTATAGGGGTATTTTTAACCTTTTTCCCATAAATAAAATAATCCACATTTGGATGAATGGAAGTGTGAGTTACTTACTAGAGACATGTTTAGTTTGCTGACTTGATTATTGTTGTGATTAAATTAGTTTCATTCATCGTAATCCATATAGTATGGTACAACAAAAATCAATTTTGACACTACTAATAAAATTAAAATTTTTCTTTTTCAATAATAATAATATATCAGTATAATCTCACAAGTATGATATTAAGAAGGTGATGTATACAGAGTCTTAACCTTACTTTGTAAAAGCAGAGAGTTGTTTTCAAAAGACTCTAGACTTAAGTAAAGCATATTGAAGAATCAGGCAATTAAAGAATAATATTAAACGCCCGACACTGTGAGAGATGCTTAAGAAAATAAGATTGCTTTTTAGTTTTTAGTAGTTGTACTCCAAATAAATGAAGGTGTATAGTGATAATGACAATCAAAAAGACAAAAACTTAGCTACATCAAATAAATTTATATGTTTAAGCATTCACATATGAAAAAACAAAGGATACAACTTCAAAGAGGAAGCTGAAGGAATACAATATATAGCTTTCTTTGTATGTGTTTATCATAGCCATTCTAGTTATGTATTTTTCTTTTGGGCAAAATTCATATAAAACTCATACTAAATTTGTCCCAAAATTGTCTTTTTTCATAATCGACGTCTTTCATAAAGCAAATAATAAGTACTGATTCTTTTTCATAATTTATATGACGCACTTTTCTTTAATCAATCTCAAAAGAATAATATATTTTTCTATTTAACAAATATTTATTGAAATTATCAACATTTTACTCATATTAAATTCCACTTATTTGACAACATTTTATAAAAGTGTGCTCTTCTATTTAAAAATTTATTTACTTTACGAATAATTTTACAACATTACAAAGTTGAATCTCTGATTACGTTATTTCAAACAATCAACATCCCCCAGTTATATCTTTTTCCAAAATATAACATCAATAATTTCTTCTCTTTCTCAAGAACTTAAGAAGACGACGAAGAAGATAAGACACAGAAGATAAGGTCAGACCACAATGATAAACTTGCATGCTATCATATCATACTAAAAGTTCAGAACTTTTTTCTGGTTTCTCGTCAGTGTCCAGTGCCCGCTTTAAGACCCCAACTAATCCAGCGTAAACGCTCTCTAGCAAACGAGACTCTATTCTTGGAACTCGAACCCAAAATCTCTAGTTACGGACGAAGGAATACTTACCATTCAACCAAAACTTTGGTTGGTAAATGTTTGAAACTAGCAAATAGTAAATGATCAATCAGTGTTGAGAAGGTAGAGCAATACACTCGACAAGTCTAGCAGAAATCAATATGAGAGGAGGCGGCAGTTATTATAAACATATATTTCACACAGAGTTGCATACTAAGTAGCCATCAACAGTTTGAAGCAGAAAGAAGCAACAACTTTTGACCAGATTCAAACTTTTATCATGGTTAACAGATTTTAGAAACATAGTTGGGAAACAACCATCAGTCCAGTCTCTGAAATGTGAATCATTTCTTGAGATGAGGGAAACAAGCATAGACATCAGCTTTGGGATGTTTCGCCTCAGCATGTTCTCTGCACTTAACTTCAGAAGTGGTGCAAATGAATGTCTGCATGCACACCTTGCACTGCATTTGACAATTAGCAAACGTTACGACAAATAGGTAACAGTTTCACATAACATCTTCCTTGTTACTGTCTTGTTTTTTGACAACTAGCACAAATTAGGACAGATGAATAACATTGTTTAGAAAGCGTTTCCTAGTTTATGATCTTGTTTCTTATTCTGCTGCATTTTGACAATTAGCAAACAGTAGATCAAGTAATTAACATTGTTTAGAAAACGTTTTCCTTGTTTACCATTGTATTCTTATCCGCTGCATTTTGGCAACTACCAAGCATCAGGACAAATGGATAACAGTGTTGGGATATCATCTTCCTTGTTTACCGTGTTGTTTTTATCCCTTTTCCCCCGTGGGAAGAGAGATAGTTTCAGCAAGATTCACAGTTCTTGGATTGGACAGGATGATTCATTTACAGAGTGACAAACCCCAAGTTCTAGCCCCTTGAGGAAAATCTTGAAAACTAGAAATCAAATAGCACAGTACTAAATCATAAAACATATGTCATGCATCTCCAATTCACTAGTCTCATTCTAGCCCTCTCTAACAAGCAGGACTTTTTAACTATTGTTTCTTTCCAAAACTTTAACAAACTCTGTCACTAATGTGTTTGGAAAGGCGGGAAATATTTTCCAGATGATACCTTCGAAAAATAAGTCATGTTCTGGTACTTAATTGTCACAAAATATTTTCCAAGAAAAACATTTTCTACCGAAAGGGGGGAAATAACTTTCCTCACTTATGAACGAAAGTCATTTTCCTTTATAACTATCTTAACTTCTAACTTCACAACACTGTTTTTACAAATAGACATTATTATCACTAACCTTTTTTTAATATAAAAACATTATTTGATTTGCTAGCACTATAATCAATCTTTAAAGGATCATCATGGTGCATTCTACCTCATTTATGATACACAAAGAAGACTTCCAGCTTTCCTAAATTTCCAAGGGCGCAATTCCAGCAGTCAGATCCTTGCTCAAAAGTTTGACAAGAACTAGATCAAGCAAACCTATGTAAAGTGCAAATAATAGCACCCTTTTTTCATCAGAAAACTACTAATCCTTATATAAATCCTTATTCATGTCACTGACAACTGTTCTCTAAGCATAATTTCAGCCATCAATCCAGCTTCTCTGAGATGCTGTGAGGCAATAACATAGAGCGTAAACATGTTGGAAAAATGATTTTGATATTTCAAAAAGAAGTTTCAAATTCATTCTCTTAATATGTTGTTAAAAAGTCTTTAATATGATAATCATATTTTACCATTCTAACAATAGCTTTTAAAAACATAACAGACCGTTTGAATAGTCTTTAAATTCAAATTGTGCAATTGTACAGATCCTTGAGTAGCCTTGAATGGATTTTATATTATTATAATATTTAAACGATACACGCTATCAGATATTAAGCCTCCATCTACTCCTTTGTCTACATATACTCCTATATGTTCACTTTGAAAGTGTGAAAAAAATAAACAAACTCTTCATCTTTTCTTTTATTGTGTTGGGTTTCTTTAATCTTTGTTGTTTTTGTTTCTAACTTATACTAGACGAGCTTGTTGAATCCCGGGGATACACCTTTACCGCTGAAATATCCTTAAACACGGTGTCATACCAGAGGCTGATCCAGGATTTTAAGTTTATGGGTTCCCTTCTTTGTGAAAAAAGAAAAAAAGAAATAGAAGTGTTATACTGCCCAAGGGGAATTGAACCTCGACAAGGCGCAAACAAAGCTTCAGCAGGTTCCAGCTTTGTCATGGAACCAACAATCCCTTTTGATACTGGGTTCCCAACTAGAAATTTACTTATATATATAATGGATTTTCAATATAAATACAAGGTCTGAACAAATGTTGCTGGATTCCCAAGAACCCACACCATATACCCTAGATCCACCCCAGTGTCATACACGCCTTAAACTAAAACAAAGTTTCCTATCGTTTCCGTGATTAATCAAAAAAATAAAAATAAAATTACAACAATCTTAAGGATATTTCTTTTATTTTGTTGTCATGAATCACAAAAACAATAAATCTGCTACCGTTACTGACAATACCAGTGATCTATGAGTAGACAAATTGCTCCTATTTTGCCTATGCACAACTTTGCCAAACACTTCCCTTATATTTCAAGGGTGAAAGTTCTTTTGTGGACACAATTTTTATTGATGGGAGGATGTATTTTCTCTGCTTTTGATATGTATGTGTGGAGTTTGTGCTAACAGGTTCAGAACCTAATGAATCTTCTTCTGCACAACTAGATCAACGGATTTATGCAAACAAAATAAGTAAGCATACTATATCAAGTACTCTTTCTAACGAGTTGTTTGATGTATATTGTTGTAATAAAGAAGCAAAGGAAATTTGGGACTCACTGCTTGCTAAATCTGAATAAACATGAAAATGGTAGGAAAATCCTTTTTAGGTTGAGGCGTGTATGACCCTATCCTTGAGTATATTTCACATTGTTTGACTATACATAGGCAAAGGAGTGGACACAGGCTTAACATGTGATAGTTTGTAACATCCAAATATTAAAACAATGTAAAAGTCACTATTCAAAGCTATTCAAGTACATGTAACAACTGCACAAATTGAATTCAAAAACTATTCAAATGACTTGTTATGTTTTTAAAAGCGAATTGTCAAAAATAACTAAACTCATTAACAAGATATTAAGAGAAGCATCTAGCTAGACATGAATTTGAACACTCATTCGGAGATATCAAAATCAATTTTCCAACAAAACATAATCTAGATTCTTAGTTATGTGATCAATTAGATTAGATTAACAAGACATTAACAAATTGCAGCACCTAAAATCATCTTTACAGTCCTAAGACACAGAGATCTGAATAAATTTTTGGTCTATACTACAAATAATCTTCCAGGACTATATATCCAATTAAAATTTCCAATGCTTTAGCAAGTCAAAAGTCAATTAAAATCCTATTAGTGTTAGTCCCAAAGAAAAATAGAAAGAACCCAATTGGGGAACCTGGATTTTCAAATTTTCAGCTGGTTGAAAAGAATTCTACAGATAAAGGAAGTGGGTATGAAGAGGGAAGATAAATTTCAGTAGAATTAACAAAAACCTGGATACTCATGGCCTTCTTGTTGGCCTCAAGCTGGCTTCCTGTGCAGACACCATAATCTTGATTAGCTAAAAATCCCATCTTTTTTTTTTTTTAAATTTTCCAAAAATAGAGAATTTTTTTAGAAAACAAGCATAAATATGCATACCCTTTTGGCCTTTCATCTTTTCCATGTTCTTCTCACGAGCCATCTTTGACTTCTGGCCATTGCCTCCACCCATGGCTAGGTTTGTTCTTTGATCTCCTGTACAAGTTAGAAAAAAATTTGTTCTTTCTTTTTTAGCAGTGGCTCTGAGAGAAACCCTTTGTATATATACAGAGTAGAAGTGAGAAATTAGGGTAGTTGGGTGGTGAAATAAATGGAATTTGTGGGTATATAGGGGATGTGGTTTGGGGGTTGAGAGGAGGCCAAAAAAAAATTAAAACAAAGGTGTATATTGGAAAGCCACAGGAAACTGCAATTCACTGTTCCTACGCGTTACTTTTATGCGAAGTTGCAAAGCGTTACATTCCTTGCAAAATATCCTCTAAACTTTACGCACTTTTTTAAAAAAAATTAAAAATATTAATAATTTTAATTATTTTTAAATTTAATAGTCTTTAGTGATATTATTAAAATTTATTAACTTTTTTAGATTTAATTTCAATTAGTAAAAGAAATTTTTTGTTAGAACTTTATCTTTTAAGCAAATAAAGAAATTATTGTGCTGAAAATAATGAAATTATAATTAACTTCTTTTTTTTTTACAAATTTTGCCCAAAAAAAAAAATTCACTATCGAAATAGATAGTCATTATATCTAAGTAAAATATAATAAAAATTTTATAGTTGGAACTTTATTATTCTGCTAAAAAATTTTATTTCACTTAAAATACAAAAGTTTTAAATCAAATTTTTTATTCTTGTTCTAGATTAGGCCTGAAAGAAACTAAATAGTTATTGTATTTAAATAAGAAATAAAAATTACACAATTGCAATTTCATATTCGGGTTAAACTATTTTTTATGTGGGTAAAAATAGAGGGACACAAAGTTATTTTAATTGATTTAGGTCTGAAAAGAGAATACACAATTGGAATAATGACATTTCATCTTTAGAAAAAAAACACAGTTGATACTTCATTATTTTTAAAAAAAATTAATATTATTTTGTTGAATGGTAGAGTTCAAGTCAATTTTTTTAATTGGCCTGAAAAATAAAAAATACACCATTAAAATAAATAATTAAGAGCTGATTTTCTTCCATTCTCACATGCTTAAAGAGAATGTAGGCACTTTCTTTGTCACACCAACACTTAAGAGATTAATAACTATCAAATAGGCAAGTCTAGGAGGGTAATTAAGATTGCTGATAGTTTAGGAGAAATTTAAAAAAAAAACGTCAAGTTTAGGGGGTTCTTTAGGCATTCTGCCTTACTTTCATTGTCTAGTTTTTACCTTTTCTTTTGTGTGAATACCTTTTCTTTTCTTTTTTAATTCAGTAACTCACGTATTGCTCGATTTGTTTTTTAATGCAATTTTTCAATATTTTTTTTTATTTTAAGAGTTTAAATTCAAAATCACAGTATTTCAATTATCTCCGCACAAATCCACAATCCGTGTTAATTTTTGTGTGAGCACTCGATCTAGTAAAAAAATTACTTTATGTCAAAGTAATAAATACATAGTATGTGTTAGAATATATATAAGTGTGTGTGTATATATATATATATATATATATATATATATATATTTTTTTATTGATTTAATGTAAACATTTAGTATTGACGAGTCATATGCATACATTATTAATTAATCTAAATTTTTAAAGATCTCGAACTTGAATATGAAATAGCGATTTTGATTCAGTTATTTATGTATTGTTCGTTTTAAGACTACGTCTATATGAATTTATCTCTTGAGTTTAAGTATAAAGACGCTTAATCCAATTGTTAACATATTGTTCAAGATGGGCCTAGGTTCGTACGAATTTATTTCTTAAATTTTAATCCAAAAGGTACCTTGAGATTTTCCCTCACCATCATACTAAGGAAGAGTATTGATATGATACCATGTGTAACAATCTTAACCAATTATTAAGGTATAATTTACTTTGAGTCTAGACTCACAAAAGTTTGTTCTCCGAACTTAAACACAAAATATATCTCAACTGTTGATTTTAAGCTCATTCGTATAAGATCCTTAACTTTCTTCTTCTATTTTAATATGAAATTCGTCTAAAGTGTAATCTGCACCCCTACATTAATGGCTTACCCTTCGTCACGAACATCGCACTTAATACTCCAATATAATCTCTCGTGAGATTTTCTAGCTTCGGTTAAAAATAGTTTTAGTGTAAAATATGCAGGACTATTTCTTTCGATAGCATTGAATGTTTAGCTGAATATTAATGGTAAGAAAAATTTCTTTGTTTTTCAAGTCATTGTTTGATACTTGTATTGATTAATTTAAATTCATATCATATAAGGCTCATTTAAGAAAAAAAAATACGTTCAATAACAAAAAAAAATTATATATTTAAAACTCGAATACGAAATTACTGATTAAAAATAGAAAAATCCTATCTAACTTACAATAACGTTATTATATTGATTTAAATATCATTATTTTATTTAAAGAATATAGAACCAATCTTGAAAATATATTATATTGCATTGTGAGATGCATCTAAAAAACATCCAAAATTGACACGTGGAAATGATGTATAATCGTATTAAGCTTAATCTCGTCGTTTTAATTAATCAGAAAAGTTGCATGATAATGATTTAGTTGATCATCAAGAGTTGACGCTAGCACAGTACTCCTTTGTCATTAATCATGCTACACTTTCATTTTTAATTTATTTTTAAAAAATAATTTGATATTTAAAAATAATTTAATTTTACACTATTTATTTTAGCTTCAATTATATAATTTTAGAGCCACAGAAGTATCTTAGGACATATTTTACATCACAATAAATATTATTTATTAAATATTGAGTATGATATAAAAATACAATATAATTTTGATATAACTAATTCTAAAATTACTTATAAAATAAAAGTTCCACTAAATTAGAAGATTATAGAAAGAACTTACAGCTTGTTTGAATGGTTTGTTACTGATTGTATCATATTGTGTTGCTAGTTTAAACATATAATATTTGTTGAATTCATTGTTAAATGATAATGAAAAGTACTCATTTTATGTAACAATCAATTTGATATTAATCACATCGTTATCTTATTTTATTTTTACTTATAATTTAATAATTATATTTTATTATTTACCTACCTTTTTATAATATCTCTTACATGTATCCTATTTTTCTTATAAGTTTTTATTATTATTAATTTATAATATCATGTAACAACAAAAAGATGATATAATTTATTTAAATATTATATTTACTAAATCAATACATTACAATATAATAAGATATAACAAGTGAGAATTAGCAACCATCCAAACAAAGTGGAGAGGGAAAAAAGTGTATACAAGTGGATGTCACTAGTGGGTGCAAATATGGGAGAAATAGAGGGGCATTGCATTGAAAATTTGGCGTAATATTGATAGAGAGAGAAGTAGGTAGATGGTATTCGTGGGCTCTCACAGCCGTTAATGTACGTATAGTGGAAGCAAGCACAGAACCCACCCATCCATTTTTGTTAGTGCCTTTTGCTTAGTAACTTCCATGTGACAAATTGCATCTTAGGAAAATTCAAAGTTTTGTTAAGTCTGCGGAGCTAGAGCTTAAGTTACGGGTTTATTAAAATTAGTATTTATTTTTGTTTGATTTCTATAGAGCGTGTAATTATTTTTTTATAATAATATTTTATTATAATAGTTTTTTTTTTGAAATTAATTTTTATATTATATTATATTATATATTTTTTATAATAATGTTTATTAAATTATAAAATATTTGAACAAAGGATATTATTATGAAAAGATTTGCTTGTAGATTTAATTATTATTATACTTTAATTTGAGAGCACGGAATCAATCTCTGTTCAAGGTAACAAGTAAATAGTCACTTTTTTTCAATTGTACAACCGTCTATCAGAATAATATTTAGTCGATAAATACATATCTTTTATATTAATTTATATATATATATACACACGCGCACAATAAAGGATTAAAATTATTTTTGACTAACAATTAAATATAAACGCAAGTGGGCTCTTATAAAGCCAGCCCAGCTCTTAGACGTCCAGTATTGTGGATCAGTTCCTTTTGACTAGCCCATCTTCATAGACATCACATAAATCAAGGAAGAAGAGAAATAATTCATATATAAATAAATTTAAGGGAGGTTCTTAAGGAGATACATGAAAAAAGTATCCCTAATCACTCACCAAAGAGTAAAACCCTTAAATTATTAAAAAGTTAACTAGTGAAAATATCCCTAAGTGACTCTATTAATAGTAGCACTAGCCCATTAGATAAATGGCTAAATGGGCCTCAGTACTCAATTTTATAATCAAAGTTTTTATACGGAATTTCTCTATTTTAAGATGGTTTTTAGTTTTTACTTTTTAAATTCCTAGTTTTTAATTTTTGCCTTTATCACTTATTTAACAAAAAATTGTGAATCAAAGTATCCTACATTATGATTTAATTTCACTGTGCAAAACTAATTTTGCAAGACAAAACTTTTTAGAGAATGTTAATCTTTGGGGTATAAGTTCTGTAATATCTAATTCGCAGGACAAGATTTTTGGAGAATTTTTTGCCCAGGTCATAATTTGTGTCACTGTACTTATGTGTTAGGCATAACTTCTTCTGCCTTGAGGCATAACTTATGCTACTGAAGACATAACTTGCACCTTGCACATAATTTTTTTGGTTTTCATGCATAACTTGTGTGACTGCATTTATGCCTTTGGGCATAACTTGTACCTTGCGCATAATTTCATTTGCCTTGGGGCATAACTTGTGCCACTTAACTTATGCTCTGAGACATAACTTGTGTAATTGAACTATAGGTGGCAAATGACAGGTTGGGCTGAATTTGGATGGATCAAAATGGGCAGGTAATTGACCCTGAAATTGGCTAAAATGCGATTCATAACCCAACCTACCCGATTCTAATTAAGTTTTAGTTGCTTTATTTGTTCTTTTACAGTCTTTTGATAACTTATAAAATTAATATTTTTCTTTATTATGACTAAATATAACATATTAAATAAAATAAAATGTCTTTTTAAAAATATTTTAACTAGATTTCTCATGAATCAATCTAGGTCACATATCAGCCTAAATTTTGATGTATTAAAATGAGTTTGACTAAGTTAATAAATGAGTGGGTCAATTATTAGCTCAAATTGAACAAGTTCGACAACTTATGATTTTATGAGCTGATTCTACCACTTCTAAATTAAACTTATGCGTAGAACATTTTCTTTATCCTTTATTACTTTACTTTTCCGGAGAAGAATAAGAAAAATTGTTACTGAGCCCACCAAGATATCCCTTTTTCATGTTATGGGAACATTCATAGCTGTGATGAATTATTCGATCCGTAGATATAAGATTTTAGTCCATATAGAATTTTACTTTTTTTTTTCTAGATTGAAAGCTAGATATATCACCAACCCTAATCGAAGAGGTGAATCATCTCAATGGTTCGGACCTAATTGAACCTCAATATATTTGTAAAATCAATTTTTTTTTAGGCTATTATTTATATTTAAAAAAAAAAGCGTAAATATGTTATGAATCTTTAGGCATATTTATGTCATCATTGTGATCATAAATGCACGTTTGTGCCTCTCTTTACTAACAACTCAAATAGCCGTTTTTCAAGAAACAAAATTTACAGGTGGCCCAAAATTAAAATATTCAGGTCGCATATTTTAAAGAGAAAATTATATAGAATATGTTATAAACATATTTATATTACAGTGAATGTCTATAAAGGTATTTGTATTGTAGTGGATACATGTGTTTATATTATAGTGAAAGTCTATCTTTTGAAGAAAAGTTAGGAGAAATTATCTCTATAAATAGAGGGGTTCTCCTCATTGTATTTGATCCTATCAAGAGAAATAAGAACTTCTCTCTTCTCTCTTTCTCTATAATATTCTTTTTCTTTCTTTATTATTTCATAACAGAATATTAATATTAGAATTTTAATTACATGTTCTATCAATACTTTGCCTTATTTACTCAAATAACAAATAAATTACAAAAATTGCCAATATGTGTGTATATGATAGTTTTCACAATTATCCATATAACTCTTAATTATTCCTTATTTGTAGCACAAATAATTATGAAAATTATTTACTGGGTTAAATTTTTTTTCTTCTTTTCTTAGCATAGATATATTCAAATTAGGAGTAATAATTTTTTAAATTTATTTTTAAAAAAAAAATTTAAGCGTGTATTTTTCTCTCCTAAATAATTTTCATAATTATTTGTCCTATAAATAAAGAATAATTAATAATTACATGAATAATAGTGATAACTACCATATACTCATATATCTACAAATTAGTGAGTAATAATCTCTCATATTCATTTTTAAAAAAAATTTAACTGTGTGATTCTTCTTTCTCCTAAACTAATTTGTTTCCTTCCATAATACTCATCTCAATATATCTGAAACTCTTGGTATAGAACTATAGATTATGGTTAAAATTTTAGTTTTCAAGTTGTTAATTTTCATTTTGGTTAAAAATCTAAAATGTTTTAAAAAAAATTTCTCAAAAATCATTTGCTTGATTGCGTATTTATGAATTCGTATTTCCTTGTTAGTTTAATGGTTGATAACTTGTTTATATATTGATATCTTATTTGTTAAAATTTTATTTTTGAGTTGTTTATTGTCATATGTTATAACTTATTATAGTTTAAATTTATAATTTATTTAGAAGTTGGTATTAAGTATTCTTATAAACAGTTCTTTTTATTTAACCACTAACATTTTTTTTGTTTTATATAATGTAATATATTGTTTTCAAGATCAATGGTTCAAATATTTACAAAATAATTAGAAAGTGGTAATACATTATTTTTTTAACATAATTTCTTTTTTTATGAAGTCGTATTTTATTTGTTGATTTATTAGTTGACAAGTTGTTTACATATTAGTGGTATAAATTATTATTAAAATTTTGATTTTTAAGTTGTTAACTGACACTTTTTTATTTGATTTACAATTGGATTTATAAATATTTATTAATAGATTTTAAATATTTTTATATGTGTTCTTTTAATTTTTTGTCTTCTTTTGATATGTTGGTATATTTTTTGGGTTTACATAATGTTGGTTTATGTTGATAAGTTATTTATTTTTTGGTTTGTTGATTTATTGGTAGCTAATTTGTATGCACATTAGTTATAACCAAATATTTATAAAAGAGGACAAAAAAAATTGGCTCATTTTAAATGAATTGCGCAATCGCGCAAATAAACTGAAAAGCACAGTTATGACAGTAAAGAAGTCTTTACGCGACGGTAGAAAAAAATTAAAATTACACATTATAAAAAATTTGACTTTTGATTTTCTTGTTGAGAAGGAAAAAAGGTTGTCATGTTTGGTTGGGAATCAATCATGATGTAGATTAGATATACATATTTAAAAAAAGGATAAAAATATATAACGGTTATTTTTTTCTTTTTTCTTAGCAAAGATATCTACAAATTAGGAGTAATATTTTTTTATAAATAATCTAAATAAATATTCTTTTGCTATATTTTAAAATATGAAACTATTAATATTTCTTATAATTATTTCTCTATAGTTATATATCTATATATTTTTTTCCTATTTCAAACCCACTTTAGTTTAGCATATACCAATAGATTAACCTAGTATACGATGTTTTTTGATAAACAAACTATATTTTAATAGCTTAAGTGTTGTCTTACACACGGGCTTTGTCGATAATAATCAGATATATCATGCTCAAGACAATCAGTTTACATAAGCTCGGGGGATATATAAGGACTTGTAAGTTAAAAAAAAAAAAGTTAAATATCAATGTAATGGCTATTGCAAGAAAATCATTGTCATTTTAAAATAAAATATGCAAATCTTTGGAGTGAAAAGTTCTAATTAAGTTAGAGAAATACTAATTATTTATGCTATTTTATTAAACTAAAGGGAACATCATAGTGTTAGCTTTCTTGATTTGATATTAACTATAAAAGGAATAAAGAAAAAAAGGAAAAGAAGATTCCGTTGTTGTCCTGTGTTCAAATGTATAAAATAAAGAAAATGAATAATATCTGAGTGCACAGAATTTATTGTATATCGATAAGGAATTTAATTCCCGTACTGTACTCGAGGTTTTGAATTACTTCCTCACGGGATAAAATGGATATACTTGTTAACGGTGTAGCAGTACCTCAAACAACAATAACTTCATCGAACTCTAAGAGCAGTAACAAATCACACGACAGACTCGATTTTGTTTGTTTGAAAATATGCAGAATGTTCAAAAATTCTCTATCCAAAAATGAAGGCAAAAGACCTTTATTTATAGCCAAAGACCTGAAGTGAAAATGTGTGAAGACACCTGTTCAGATGGTGTTTGTTCGGAATATCTATCATTGAAAAAGAAACTTTTCATCTTTCTTTTCCCTCCAATTTATTTATTTTTATTTTTCAATTCACATCCAACACTTAACTCCAATGTATCCGACTCCTAATTGACCTAAAAGGTTCATATGTAGTTGCTTTTGAAGACCTCTTTGCCAAATCAAAGTCCAAATGAAATGATTAGAAGCACCAATTACTAAGCTAACCCATTTTTTAAAGAAAAAGATGTTAAAAGTTAAATTACTAGTAATCAGTACATTGACATTATTAGAATGTTTTTTTTTTTAATTTCATTTTTAGACAATTATCAATTTTTTTAGGTAACCTTGAAGCACTATTAGATGCAACTAAACAAAAGAGACCCGTGATCTATTTCTCTCTTTGAAGCGGAGCTCTTCATTCTTGCTTTGTTCGCTCAGAAGGAATAATTTTTTTTTTTTTTTTGTATTTTAAAATTAAATTTTTATTTTTATTTGTCACTTTTGATATAGCAAAAAAAAAAAAATTCTTTTTCCTGTTTTATCCTCCATATTAGTTACTTATCATTTAATTTCGAATTTACATTTTATTTTTCAATAACTAAGAAAAAATTAATATAATAAAATTATCATTTTATTTATTATTTTTCAAAAAATATTTCAAATCAAACATAAACAAATAAATAGAAACGAAGGGATTAACTAAAGAGAGTCTTGAAGGCCAAAGTTGCAGAGTTAATTTCTCATGGTCACTCAACTAAGGATGATTCACTCAGAAAGTCACTTTTCTTTGATTTATAACTCAAAAGTCATTCAACTATTGGTGTTTCACTCACAGAGTCACTCAACTATTAGTGTTTCCCTCACAAAGTCACTCACGAATAAGATAAATTTTTAAATTTAATTTTTTCTGATATAGTATTTTTATTTTAACCAAAATTTATGAGAAATAAAAAACTATTCATTTTAACCATTTTATTAACCCCTATTTGACTCGACCCGTTAATATTATATTATCCTTTTAGTATTAAACTGTATTTTTGTTCTATTTTCTATCTTCGTTCCTTGATATTTACTCTCGTATTTTTTTAAAAAAATTTACAACAGTATTTGAAATTTAGTTAGAATAATTATCTGTTAATACATTATACATAAATTTGTTTTTCTATTGGTTCTTTAGAGAACTTGCAACATGAGCTACAAATAAAAAGGTAATATAGTATTAACCGGTCGGGTCAAATAGAGCGGGTTAATAAAATAGTTAAAATGGATAATTTTTTTATTTATAATAAATTTGAGTTAAAATAAAAATATTATATAAAAAAAATTATCTGATTGGTTGAGTGACTTTGTGAAACACTAATAGTTGAGTGACTTTGTAAGTGAAACACCAATAGTTGAGTGTCTTTTGAATTATAAAAAAAAAAAAACTTTCTGAGTGAATCATCCTTAGTTGAGTGACAATCTGAAAAATTAACTTTAAAATTGCATGTGGTGAATATAAAGAAAATGATTTTAGAAAAAACAAGAAAGAAGAATAATTTTAAAAAGGATTCGACTTTAACACAATCAAATCATCTAAAAAATAATTATAATAATTTTATTTAATAATATTAATAAAAAAAATTAAGTAACATATTATAACAAATAAAATCATATTAATAATATAAATAATATTATACTATTAATATATATAACTTAAATTCTTTTCAAAATATCCGGTTAAAGTTCAGGAATAAGGGGAATAAACACCTAGATTTTTGACCAAGTAAAATATTTTGCCTTGTTTTACTTATGTTGCTTGTTGTACAATGTCAGTTATTGCTTCCAAAAGTCAATTATATGCAAAAGCAAAGAATTAAGGAAGCTAAAATAAATTAATTGTGTCATTTAACTTTGTATTAAAGGTTTTAAACACAGTTCGAACTCTTCATTAAAGAAATTGTATCCGTTTTCGAACGCTATTAAATAAGATAATTTAGAGACATCCCCTTAGATTTTGCTTCGTATAATACTAATTTTAATAGCTTTATATTAAATATAGCTGTTAAAATGGGTCAGCCCAACCCAGTCCAATTCAAGCCTTGCGGTTTAAAAAATTTGATGAGTTAGGACGGGGTGATCCTTTATTTGAAAGGGCCTTAAAATGGTCAGTCCAACCCAGTCCTAAAAATACCGCGGGTTGGGGCGGGCTAGCCCTTCATTTTTTTGGATCTTTTTTTTTTTAAGATTTTTTTTCAATATACATTTAAACTTATAGGTATGACAATTTATTTCTACAAATAATTATATGAAAAGTACATAATTCTACGATAACTTAAAACATATTCCATACCCACACATTGTTAAGCATATTTAAAATTTTCTAATAAAATTATCTTAATTAGCATCTTCATTTTCGTCTACATTCATATGCAAATTTAATTAGTTAAACATTATCAAATAACTATGTATCAAAATTAATAATTTTTAAATTTACTTAAAAATATTACCACTTTGAATTTGGGTAAAGTCGTGCAATCGATTTTGAGTTGCAACAAGTGTTTAAACATTTTCATAATGGATACAATTTTTATACTTGGTGAGTAGAAATTTTAATATTAAAAATTTAACGTTAAATAAGTAAAGTATTGTGTGAGGTATTAAGACTTATTCGATAATAAATATTCTTAGTTTTTACTTCTTCTTTCACAATATTCTTTTAAATTTTAATTTAAATTAAATAGTATTTTGGCCCACGGACCGGCCTCGGCCCAACCTCGATCAAGCCTCAAGGTCTAGCAGGCTGACTTGGACTAGCTTATAAGCCTCAATTTAAATGAGTTTAAAAAATCTTAACCCAACCCTATCCTAATAGCGGGCTGAATTGAGCTAATCCCAAGGACCAAACCCATTTTAACGACTCTGGTATTAGAGGTTTTAGTGAGCATTTGGTTAGTTTGAATAGACTAATATATCATTATCAACTTGAACTTTTGGCTCAATTTCTAATTTATCTTATTATTTTAGATCAAACAGAATACATTAATATTATTTAATAAATCAATAAATTTGTAATTTGTATAGTGTAGCTTATGGAAGATATGACCACATATATAATTCACCTTGAAACCAATAGTGATTGAACTTGTGATATACTTCAAACTTTTATTTCTTTCTTTATTTGATATACATCTTATATAAATCATGATTCATAAGTCATAACTTGAGATGTTTAAAAGTATACAATGTATATTTTAGTTTTGTTTTCTTATAGGTGGGTCCCGTGGCAGAGTTAGAGTACAACGTACGAATTCACAAAAAATCAATAATTTTTACCTAAATTTTATATATGTATTAAAAAATTCATTAAATATCTATAAACATTTGACAGAATAATCAATCTTAAATTAAGATATATATTTATTTACTAAGTAATACCTAGAACTTGCGCTTTTCTGAAATTTTGTTCAACCTATCAGTAATTTGTTTATTTTATTTGAATAGATAACTAAACTTTTTAGTTTTCTAAGTAGAAATATTAAAAAAAAATTATATTATTAACTATAAATTCAATTATTATTATTATATATTAACTTAAAATTATTACATAAGAACCCGTAAACTTTAAAACCAGAATTCTACTATGAATATGTCCAATTCTACAAGGAAACAAAAACCAAGAAAAGAATAAAATGATGAGATAATAAAGGAAAATGAAGTAATATAATTATGTACGAAACAATTGTTTGGCAGGAAAGATGTACTTTGCTTTTCTTGTTAAAATTGTTAAAGTTTTTGCAATTACAAAATTACCACTTTATTCAATACCGTTGGTTAAAGCCTTAATATAGGATTAGTATTTAACTTTTATTTACTATTATTTATTATTTAGAATAAAATATGATGGAATAACTTGTTCTAGGACCCCTATTTTGCAACAAGAATGTATAATCAAACAAGAAAAGCTAAAAAATTATATCAGGAAAAAGGGAAATCAGAGTCAAATTGCTAAATATGAAGTAATATATAACGTCAATGTAAATACGAAGGAAAATTGGTGATAGGAACCAGAAAATTTATCCAAGAATTTACGTTATAAGTCAGTGTAAATATTTTTTAACACTGAAAAATGACTCTAAAAATTTTTAGATGTGAAATAACGAGGGCGGAAATTTTAATGAAAAAGATAATCCCTTTCTGCATTCAATTATTTATTCAGTCTAATACGTAATTATTGTTGTTTTACCTATTTATTTGAACACGAAACAGAAAATCCAAACTTTGGTAAAGTAATACTCCATCGCAAAGAAGAACTTATTTTAATATATAAAGGTACAAATTAAAAAATAGTAGAATTATTAATATTTATATATATATATATATATATGTGAAATAAATAATATTATAATTTTAAATAAATTATATTTAAATTTTATAATATGTTATCTAACTGTAATTTTGATGGAAGGCTAGCTGATTTTTTTATAATTGAGGTGGATCATTCAAGCTTCCTTAAATTTAAATGAATTATTTTATGGTGTCAAAAAAACAAAAGTGAATCATACTACTTATAGCGTATGAATTTCATGCACTACATATTGTGCTCTCATGTGATGAAGTGTTTCGAGCATATCGGTATACCTGCAATACGTTATGTGGCTTTTGATTATAATGTGGTAACTATATAAGCATGTATGTCGGGGAGTTCAATCCACTTGGTGATGAGTTTTATTGGTCATCAGAGTCATTTGCTATGATTGCTAACAAGACATATTTCCATCGATTTCATGTGCATAAAATGATTTGAATTCTCAATCAAAAAAAAAAAAAATCATATATAGCGCATGAAATTTTAATACTATACAATTTCAAGTACAAATTTATTATAAATTAGCAGTAAAATTATTTCAGAAATGCAATCAAACAAATATGATTTGTGAACTTATATTATACATAAAATTTATGCGCTATATGGGGCTAGCTAACATCCAAACGACCATTCGACCCGGAACGTTAGCCAGACTCATATAGGCGCATGAATTTCATTCGCTTTGAATAGTATTTTTCTTCACCACAAAAAGGTCTATTTGGACTGTTTTCCCCTTGTTTAGGTTGAAAGCTCAAAATATCAATTCTTAATAGAAACACCAAAAATATTTCTCATTTACAAAATACATACACAAAAATCTAGAAAAAATTGGATTTGAAAGATTGACACATCAGAAAATGGGAGGAGACGATAAGATAGGCGAGAACACATGAAGAAACGTGTTAAGATGGGCCATATTTACACTTTTTCCGTCTTGACATAACCAATCACCAAATAAAGTTGTTCATGTTTTGGGACCCACTGGAAACAATTAAGGACCCAATTTGATGAGAAACAAAAAAGTAATACTCCTTGAGGCGTTTGGTTCACGGACTAATTTATCTCGAAATTATAATATTTGACTAATTAAAATAATATCAAAGTTAAAATGAGAGGAAAAAATTTTAAATTTTATTTTAAACTTAATATTAAGATGTGACGTCTTATCTCATTGAACCAAATTAGCCCCTGCATTATTATTATAAGAGAGAAAAAAAAGGGAATATACTTTACTCTAAACTGCAAATATCCCGTTGTGATTGATAAAAATCCACCCATATTATAGCATGGAAATGGCCTAAGCATAGTAAAATTCCACATCATTAATTCTTTCCCTCATTTTTAGCATTCTTATCCTTTTCAAATCCATTTCAGAGTTGAACTCTTCTTCTTATTAATTATCTCAGCAATCTTTGATCTTCATCTTTACTGTATCCCAAGAAGATCACTTGGGAAAAGTTAGAAAAAATGGATCTTTTTCAAGTATTCTTTGTTACTTCCATGGCAGCTCTTATATTTTCTTGCATAATTGTGAAATTGATTTCTGTTGCAGTGTCAAACGATGGAAGGGTTGATAAAGAGAGAATTGTTGTGGAGAAAGCCAAGATTTCAAAAGGGTTGGTTGTTAGGAGTAGAAAAAGTAAGAAAAGAGTCAAATTTGTTGAACACGAAGTTGTTGGAAATGTTGATCGTATTGAAATACAGAGACCCAATAAAGATGGGGTTGAGGGGATACCCTGCAAAGTTGGAGGAGTAGTTGATCAGTCTGAAAATACTGCAGAACAAAAGGTAGCTTCAGAGGAAGAGGTGTTTGTTGAGAAACAAGTTGACTGTATTTTAAAGAAAGATGATGACTTTGAGGGAAAAAAGGTTCCTGAAAATCTTGATTTGATTGAGAAATGTGGTGGTGAAAGGGAGGTGAGTGATGGTCATGATGAAGCAGACATGTTTAGAAAAATTGGGTTGCTGGAGGAAAAGGATGAATTTAAGAAGGTTGAGAAAAAAATTGAGGGTATTTTAAAGAAAGATGATGACTTTAAGGGAGAAAAGCTTCCTGAGAATCTTGGAGTGATTGAGCAATGTGGTGGTGAAAGGGAGGTGAGTGATGTTCATGAGGATGCAGATATGTCTAGCAAAACTGAATTGCTGGAGGAAAAGGATGAAGTTAAAAAGATTGAGGATATTTTAAAGAAAGGTGATGACTTTAAGGGAGAAAAGCTTCCTGAGAATCTTGGAGTGATTGAGCAATGTGGTGGTGAAAGGGAGGTGAGTGATGTTCATGAGGATGCAGATATGTCTAGCAAAATTGGATTGCTGGAGGAAAATGTTGATCTTAGGAAGATTGATGAGTTGCTTGTTGTCAAAGAGAGAGATATTGCTAATGTTTTGGTTGTTGATGAAGTCAAAGTAGGTGAAAATGAGGTGGTTGAGGTAGGAGGAGGGTTGAATAAAGGGGATGATGAGAAGACAAATGAAATGGTGATGGATGAAGATAGTGACGATGATTGGGAGGGAATTGAGAGAAGTGAATTGGAGGAGGAATTTGTTAAGGCTGTAAACTTTGTGGATGGGGGAAATGGGAAGAATTATGGTATGGAGAATTTGGGGAATGAATTGATGATGCAATTGTATGGACTCCAGAAAATTGCAATGGAAGGGCCTTGTCATGAACCTCAACCAATGGCATTGAAAGTCTATGCCCGCGCCAAATGGTATTGACCTCTTACTCCAAAAAATATGAGCTTTAGCAAATTGTTGGAACTCTAATTCAATTGCATAATTTTTTCAAATGTTTGTTGATTTGCTTGAACCAAAAAAAATTAAATTGTGTAGCGAATACTTGCATTGATCAAGTGAGCTTGACTTTGATGATTACTGGATGAGTAGAACCTTTTGTAGGAGAGGAAAAGATCAATATATTATGGGGTAGTTTACTCACTCCCAATGCCTGCCATTTCTATATACTTTAGAAAATAGAAAGAATGCTGCTGAAAATGGGGAAGATAAGTCACCATCTGACATATAGTTTTATCTACTTTGAGTCTAATAATTCACAATTGGATTCCTTGAATTTGTTGGATGACCTGACCTAAAGTAGCTCTCCCCTTGCATAGTAGGAGTGGCTTTTGTACTTTTCTTTAAATCAAGTCTCTTGTGTCCTGGTTATCAGAGTATAGTTTAACCAGAAACTAGAACAGATTTCTGTAGCCTGAATTTCGTAGTGAAATTAAGAGGACGAAGGCAGGAAACTGAGCATGATAATTAGTACATTTATGTCATAAGAAAATTGTGTTAGAGAAAGATACCTTGCGAAATACAATAAGCAGTAAAGGACAGACCTTCAAACTACTTTCGGGTGTAGTTTGATTGCTAGTTATACAACAGGAATGAAAGCTGCTATCTGTAAGTGATGGAGGACAATAATTCCATTGTGCAAGGAATGCGTGGCGAAAAATGGGAAGCATGAACCCGGAGGTGGCTATGGAGCAGTATATTAAGCTTTTGTCAGACCAGGTTCCACGATGGACGCATCATAGTAAGGTTGTAAATATTTCCCTAAACTTCTTTTGGATTAATATTATTCATTGATTTCTTGGAACATCACTCCTAATGATTTACCATGCAGGATGATTGTGAAGTAGGTTCTTTAGAAACTAAAATGCCTGGATCTCCATATTCAATTCCAGACTCTCTCAATGATACATGCAAAGATGAAAGGTATTTCTATTTCACTTTCCTCATTATGTCCTCCAAAAGTTTCAATAGTTCATCATTTCAATTGACTGTTGATTATATTTTGCTCATTTTGCCTTTCTCATTAGCTTTTACATGTATCTCAGGACACAGGAAATGAACCATGCTGCAGAGGGAGGTGATTTTTCTGGAGGTGGAAAGGTGATTGATACTCTTTTATTAATCATTTAATCGTGTATTGCTGCAAAATTGTTTTAAGTGATTTTCTTCTGAAGTTTTTTAGTGTGTTTTTCTGTGTTCTCTTTTTCAAATTGCTTGAAAACGCTTTATTTTAAGCTGAGGTTTTATCAAAAATAACGTCTCTATCTCTACAAGGTGAGAGTAAGGTCTATGTATACTCTATCCTCCCCAAACTCCACTTGTGGAATTGCACTGGGTATGTTGTTGTTGTTGTTAAATGCCAGATTCTATGAGATATCTTCTTGTCCTTTTTACAATTTTCTTTCAGTTGTTAAAAGTTAAACCGCCTTGTTAGGCTTTGTTTCTTATTTGTTCTTGAATTTTCAATTGCCTAGCAGACCTCCAAGTTTCAGTCTTCACTTAGACATCCTGTTAAGAGAATCTTCCAACTTCTTAAGATTTTTCCATTTTTTCTATGAGGAACTTTTATAAGACATACTTCATTTAACATCTGGGCTTTAGTTGCATCTCAAAGAATATCAGTCCAGAACATACTCACTGCTTGAGACTCTGTTGTCTTCAGCTAATCACAATCAGCCGCATCAGTGCAGTTGGCTTCTTGCAACAATACGACTAATCTCCTAATTGTATCACTTCGTCTAGTTATATCCAGTACTTAAGCCAGTGTACAGTAGATTGGTGCTATATCTTATGATCATCCTCGAGAAGTTATTTACACTTGACAGTTCTCCATTTTCATTTATGGCCTGATAAGTGAAGCTTTTTGGAATCTATGATGGCTTAAAAGAGTTGCTTCATTTTTCATTCTAATTCAGGCCTGATAAGTGGAGTTGTTTGAACATTAAATAACTTTATAATTGGCTCCTTCTATTCTATAACGGCTTCATCTTTTAAATTCTTGGTAAATATAGGAACCAATGATATGATGTAAACTATATATCTATATTGTCACATTGCAAATCCATCCATTTATATCTGTTGAATTGATGATAACCAACTCATACTGCATCCGAGAGAAAACATAAGATCCTGCTTTTGCTTCTGTATCTTGGTTTAGGAAGTAGGATTCTTGAGTATGTGATCTCACAATTTCTTATGTTTCCTCTGGAAGAATACTTCTGTGACATTCATCTTTCATACCACTTTATCAATTTTATGCAGTTTTTTGACAATGATATTAGTAGGGTTAGTCATTCCAAATGTCAAGCCCAACTTTAGAGTTAGTAAAGGTGCTGTGCCCTTAATATTTTTGGCGTTTCATAATTAAGTCTCCATCGAGATCATGGTAAAGGAGAATTGGTTCTTGATTTGGAAAAAAAAAGGACCAGATTCTAGAGAACCAATTTACTATCCACCATGATCCTGAAGACAAGTTTATTAAAAAACTATGTAGGTCTAAAGGATGAGAACAAAATCTTGGTCCAGCAAGAATCAGTTTCTGTCTGAAACAGACCTATATGCTTCACAATATAGTGTACATATAAAGACTTGGGGGATAGAATTTGAGCCAAAGTAGAAGCTATAGGATCTCCCCTGTTTGTTCAATTTTAATATGAAGGCAATGAACGAGAGGGTGTGGTTAAGCTGTCATGGCTATCGATTGGATAGCATTAAGATGCAAACATTCTCAAAGTTTAAGGGTGACTGCAAAATTTGATCAAGAAGTATGTAATGCACTTTGAACTTACTCTAATGATCTGTTCTTTTAACAACTTCAAATTGAATGGTACTTATATATGAGCTAATTTCTTTTTGGCTTTTATGATTGTTCATTTAGCAGATATCCTAATGCTTTCTTTTTAGAGGTCAGATATGGAATAGGTTAATAGCTCTTTAGTAATTTCATATATTGTCTCTCAATATAATTAGCTATTTTCCATATGTTTCTTTCAGGATAAAGAATGAGAACAACTCACCAGCAGGCAGATCTGCTGCAATTTCTGCTTCAAGAATTTGAGGTCCTTTGCAGCTCATAACACAACTTGGTTTCCCCTAAAGTTTTTTCTTATTGGATTATGCATCTACTTTGCACGTGTATAGTTCTTTTCCACTGAATAAAAACAACTCTATATTTAGATAAAAACAATGATCTCTTTATTTCAGTGGCTTTCCATTATATCAAATCAATAATAATCTCCTTGGTTCTTATTGTAATGCCCTTTTGGTTTCTGGACCTACTTTTGCTGCTTACAATAGTTTAAAAGGTAAACTAACTTTAGTAGTAAACATTGTTCTTATTTTACTTGAGATATTTCTAATGTAGTTAATATAAGTATGTTCCGTATTAGTTCCTCCTTCCTTCAGCCACTTCTGGAAACTTAGACTGCCCACTGCCACCGCCATAACCTGGATATCCGCCACCATTTCCTCCACCAAAGCCACCACCATTACCATTTCCTCCACCAAAGCCACCACCGCCATTACCATTTCCTCCACCAAAGCCACCGCCACTACCACTACCTCCACCAAATGGTCCACCCTGGCCGCTGCCAGATCCTCCACCCATTCCACAGTTACCATTTCCACCACCAAAACCACCACCACCACCAGAGCCATAGCCTAAACCACCTCCTCCTCCTATGCCTCCACCTACACCACCACATCCTCCCCCACTATTTCCACCATATCCTAAACCTCCCCCACCACCTCCACCTCCAGAACCAATGCCACCTCCAAAACCTTTCCCATAACCACCGGTTGTTAGTACAACATTGGCAGCCTTAGCCTGAGAAGTTAAAAACATCCCTTCTCGGATTGCTTCAACTGCTACAAGTCCATAAAGCCCGAAACACAACAAAACCAAGAAACTGAGACTCCATATAAAGACTTTACGCTCTCCCATATCGCTTCTCTTATGTTGCTGAACAATTTTGATTATGAATAAGAGGACTTAGCAAGAAATTGTCTAAAAGGGATATCAAAAAAGCCTTTTGGAGAAGTAAGAAAACATAAAGAAAAATGTGCAATAGTTGTTGTTGGGATAGAAAAGATAGTAGATGCTATTGGCTTTTCTTGGTGGCTGTTCTCTTCACTAAGATATAAATATGCAGAGAAGTATGATAAATTTGTGCCTGTTGGGTATGATGAAGGGTGTAGGTAGTCAGGCCAATTTGTGTGATGTATGATAATTGATAATTGCATGATGCAGATCAAGACTGCAAATTTCATGTGGACGAAAAAGTAGGGGAAACATGAATCTCTGTCAGTAACAAATGTAGCCTTCAACAATTTTTTGTTCAAGCTTTTACATATAATTTTTTTTCCAAAAAGTAGATATTCATATTAACATCATATCAAATATTACAAAGGAGTGTGGATACAGACACAACATATTAGCACATCAGACTCATCAACTTAAAATCTTGAATTTGCCTCGGGCTTCAAACAAGTTGGCTCAATAAGCTAGCCCATAAATCCACATTGTCATATCTTCTAGCCATTGAGCACATCACTATTCTTCAGAGGTTCCTACTCTTTATCATTTGCATCCACCTTAGTAGACATGGAAGTGTTACATTTAGAAGTCAAAAAACATAAAAGTTCTTTTGAAACAAACTGGTAACCTTAGCTTGTAAACTCTACAAAGTTTATGGTGGTTGGTGTCACCAAGATGTCCAAGACTAAGGTGGGCTTGTTTAATATATCACATCAATTCGTTGTGTATGGATAATAAAATTCCATTAATAAATTAGTGATGAATTTTAACCGTCACTTCTCTTTTTTCCTGAAAGATTTCACCAAATTTACAAGGGGGGAAGACAGAAAAATTATTGGAACTTTGAAGGGGTCTACTTCTTTGTTCTTCCCCTTTGCCTACACGAACACAACTGAACCATACAAGACAACCTTAAGTAGACAAAGGTATTGTTTTCGATAAAATAGTCACACACTTCGAAGTTTACTCCCTCTAACATCTTAAGTTTTTAGATGAAATTGACACACACTTCAACATGGTAGCAAAATAGACAAAGGTCTTATTTCCGAGTTTCACCAGCACACATTTCAAAAAGAATTTCCACATATTTGGCTTATGACAAAAAACCAGGATCACACATGAGGGACATGCTGAAAATATAATTAAGTAAATAAACATGTACTTTCTTTAACATCTTAAACTTTTAAATGATATGGTCACACACTTCCATAACACCCATCAAATATGAAAATTTTTAATATCTTCTTCGCAGTGATTTACATACTTAGAACTGAATTCAAATTCTAAATTTTATGGACAATCTTTTTCTGAAACATATTTTAGAAGATTCATCAAAGACTGTTAGATCACACCAACAGTAACAACAACATATTTCGCATAATTAATTCCATAAATTGGGGTCTGAAGAAGATAGAGTATACACAGACCTTACTCACACACCGAGGAGGTAAAGATGCCCTACCTATGTTATGTTCCCTACATACATCTTAAGTTTTGTTTGGCAGCTGTCGCTGTTAAGGTTGAGAATTGAAATTGAGAGTGATTATTATCAATAACATGAAAATGATGTATGTAGGGAACATATAACATAGGTAGGGCTAGTAATAATCCAAAAGAATGGGGCTATTCTAAGCAGTTCACCAATTGTTATCAATCTCATTAATGCTAGTATGACTATTTATATCAATTATAAAAGCAAGCTAATTATTAAAAAGTCTGCCATCTTAAAAAAATTAAAAATAAAAACACCTTTACTGAAGCTTACCTTTAAGTTCTATAAGAAACATGATCTGCTAACGCGAAAAAATAGAGTAAATAATTGGGTTGTTTATCAGTTGGTTCGATTCAATTTTTGCACTTAATGATTTAACTTATTAGTTATTGATTTTTATATATGCTAAATCATTCCGAATCAATATATATCTTCACTTGATATATACATATGCTTTCATTTGAAAAGTATTAGTCTTCATTTGAATCGGCCCAATTAAATTATGTAAGTCGCATGTGTTAAATGAACCAAAACATTGGCTTATTTGTTACATGCCTATATGACTCATTTGCTATATGTCCCCGTGGCCTCACTTGTTATCTGTCTTCATGGCTCATTTGGTTACGTGTTTTACGTCCAATGAGACTCATTTGTGACTTGGCTAAGGGGAAGACGAGCATATGCGGTCTTTAAAATATGTGATCCCATGCACCTGATCTAGTTAGGATACCTTTCATGTGCTATGTCCGAGATGGCAGACCCGCCTTTATGGCTAAACTTTCATGTGTTATGCCAGACGGGGCAAATCCTCATGTGTTATGAAACTTACAAGCAAGAGTTCATGTGCTTATAATCATTTGAAAGTACAAAAAGTATGATTCCAAAAGGAGAAATGTATCACTTGAAATGATTGTCACGGGTAACAAACAACAATACGATATTCATATGTTACAGATTGCCCTTTAGACTTATCTATACATTTGTTCACAGTAAATGATATAAAGCATAGTAGTCCAAGTGTATAATATATCACTTGACCACACATGATAACAAACAATCATAAGGTATTTGCAAATAATTACTGAGTGACAATGTATGACTTATGTTGAATTAAGGATTGAGCAAACAAATCTCACTCTGCCTCCATTGCAAAGTAAGCATACAGAGAAGGGAAAACAGAAGAGAAAGAAGAAGCAGTTGAAAATGGAGAAGAGATATTTGGAAATTTTAACTAATTGAATTGATTGCTGCAAAGGAGCCAAATGATCTGTTTATATACACAAAGTAAACTAGAATGATTAATTAACCAAACTATTCTAAACTCTAGTTAAGTAACTAACTCAACCAACCTAACTATCTTAACTAACTTGTAACCAATTATAACTAACTAGTAACTAACTCAACAACCAATTATAACTAACTAGTAACTAACTCAACAATTAAATCTCAACACCCCCCCTCAAGTTGGAGGTGAGTGAAGCACAGCCAACTTGCCCATGATATGTGAGTGCTTATTTCCAGGCAATGCCTTTGTTAGAAGGTCGGCAAACTGATCTGTTGTGGACACATGATGTAGGCTAACGAGACCTTCATGAAGTTTTTCTCTGACGAAATGACAATCCACCTCTATGTGCTTAGTTCGTTCATGAAAGACAGGATTTTTGGCTATGTGAATAGCAGCTTGGCTATCACAAAATACAGGTATAGGCATCTCTGATGGCATGGCCAATTCATTTAGTAATCTGCTCAACCAGACCAGCTCCCCTACTACCATTCTGACTGCTCTATACCCTGCTTCAGCTGAGGATAATGAAATGGTGCCTTGCTTCTTGGATTTCCAGCTGACTGGACAATCACCTAGGAACACAATATAGCCACTAACAGATTTCCTGGTGACTGGACAAGTTGCCCAGTCTGAATCACAGTAAGCTGACATACTATAGCCTGGTTTGTTGGATAGGAAAATCCCAAGATTTGGACTGGATTTGAGATACTGCAGGACATGTAAACCAGCTTTAAAGTGAGACTCCTTAGGTGACTGCATAAATTGGCTGAGATGTTGCACACTGTATGCAATACCAGCCTTGTGTGTGTTAGGAAATTTAGTTTTCCAATCAGTCTCCTATATTGAGAAGCATCAGCATCAGGGGAACCATCGTCTATGTGTAGTTTAGCATTACAATCAAGTGGTGAATTAACTCCCACACAGTTTGAATAATCAAACTCTTGCAAAAGATCAGCAGTAAACTTCTTTTGAGTCACCATTACCCCTGCCTCATTATATGCAAACTCCAATCCTAGGAAATAGTGGAGTCTGCCCAAGTCCTTGATTTTGAATTTGTCATGAAGGAAGGACTTGAGAGTTTGAATTTCACTTGAATCTGTACATGTGATGATAACATCATCCACATACACTGCAACAAAATTAACTAAATTTCCAGATTTCTTAAAGAAAAGTGAATAGTCACTGGTTGAGTGAACATAACCTCTTGAACAAAGAGAGGTAGAAAGCTTGTCATACCACTGTCTGCTAGTTTGTTTCAGACCATAGAGAGATTTCTTTAATCTGCAAACCAAGCCTTTATCTGCAACTGTCAAACCCTGTGGGATTTCCATATAAACTTCTTCATAAAGATCACCATGAAGGAAAGCATTATTAACATCAAGTTGGTACAAATTCCAACCTCTCTTAACTGCTAAACTTACCAGAACTCTTACTGTAGTCATTTTGACTACTGGAGAGAAAGTTTCTATGTAATCAATACCAGCTTGTTGAGTGTACCCCTTTACTACAAGTCTAGCTTTAAATCTTTCCACACTTCCATCAGCCTTGTGTTTGATTTTATATACCCATTTGCAACCTATAGCTTTCTTATCAGCTGGAAGTTCTACTAATTCCCATGTGTCATTAGCACATAAAGCTTCAAATTCTTGTATCATGGCTTGTTGCCAAGCAGGATTCAAAACAGCTTCCTCATATGTAACAGGTTCAAACTCATGAAATACCTTGTGAGCTACCTGCTTGTTATCTGAATGTACTGTAATTAAGGCTGTTTGGTGATTGAATGATGAATTAGACAGTAAGGATGTGTGGAAATTAGGCAATGTGTAGTTACAATCTTTCAAATATCCTGGCACAGTGTGATGTCTAGCATATTTTCTAGTAGGCAGTATTGTTGGTGATGTAGAATGTGAATGTGACTGGTTTATACTTAAGGATTCTGAGCATGTTTCATTAGAAACAGGTGAAGTAGAAACAAGTGTGTCAACATCAGCATTTATGGTTTGAGGATGTGTATTAATATCAGTGTTGTTTGTGATTGGATTAGACAAAGAATGTGGATTATCTGGTATTAAAGAAAACTGGTCCTTGGACACATCATCAGCAACAAATGTTGGTAAGCATTGATTAGGTATCTGATCCTCAACAGAATTAACAGAGCTAATGCCTTTAGGAAGGATATCAGTAGGAATTGTTGTAAGTAATTTTAACACAGATTCAAAAGTTGAACCAGAAGGAACAAGAACAAAAGGAAAAACATATTCATGAAATACTACATCTCTAGAAACATGTATCTTCTTAGTAGCTAAGTCGAGAACTTTGTAACCTTTTGTATCATAAGGGTATCCAATGAAAATATGAGGTGTTGTTCTTGGTTCAAACTTGTCTTTGTGTGCTTTAAGAACAGTGGGGAAACATAAACATCCAAAAGCTCTTAAATGAGAATAGGTAGGTTTCTTGTGGTAAATGATTTCAAAAGGGGTTTTATTGTTAAGAACTGTGGATGGGAATCTATTTACTAGGTATACTGCAGTTTTAAGGCATTCACCCCAGTACTTTAATGGTAATTTGGACTGGTAAAGCAAGGCTCTAGCTGTTTCAAGTAGATGTTTATACTTCCTTTCCACTATTCCATTTTGTTGGGGTGTATAAGGGCATGTTTTCTGATGTATAATGCCCCTACATTGAAAAAAATTTAAGGCTTCATTGCTGGTGAATTCTGAACCATTGTCAGACCTTATAATGGTGATTCTTGTGTGAAACTGATTTTCAACCAGAGATACAAAAGTTTTGATGCACTGTATAGCACCACTCTTACATTGTAGTAATTGTATCCATGTAGCTCTGCTGTAATCATCAACCATAGTAAGGAAATATTTGTGATTATCATGGGTAGGAGTATGGTATGGTCCCCAGATATCCACATGAAGAATTTCAAAGATTTTGGTTGTTTTGGTAGTGCTTTGACTAAAAAGAATTCTGGCTTGTCTTGCCATAGGACAAATTGAACATAAGAAAGGTTGTTTTGGTGCAAATTTGATAGGAATTGTAGAGATACACCTCATCTTTACAAAAGGTACATGTCCTAACCTATTATGCCACAAATGATCAACATTATTACCAGAAGATGCAGAATTCATAAAGCCAATATTTTTCATTGAGCAAAGAGATGGATCACTAAGCATTACAGATGTATGTTTGGACAATATTGAGGCAGTATCATTTGGTTTCTCATAAGCAGAGGACACACTAGAATCATTTACAAAATTTGAGTCACACTTATTCAAAACAGGAAAAAATGAACTAGAAAGTAATGAAACTTGATGATTGGATGAAACTTGATGACTGAATGAAACAGAATTTCCACCATGGCACTTTGAGCAGAGAAAGTATAGTCCATCTCTAACTTTACCAATCTCCAGTGGCCTCTTCATTGAAGGGCCCTGCATGAGACATAAAGCATCATTGAAACTAACTACACCTTTAAGGTGTGAGGCTAAGCAATGGACTGATATTAAATTTAATTTAAAGTTAGGGACAAACAGAACTCTGTGTAGGATCAGATTAGAACTAATAATGGCATCACCGACCTCTGTCACTTTTACTTTGTATCCATTTGGTAGGGTTACAAGAAAAGGATATGGTAGAATTCTGATTTTTGTCAATAAAGTTTTGTTAAAAGTCATATGGTGTGTGGCACCAGAATCGATTATCCAGGAACTAGCAGATAGCTTTAGGCATTTGCATGAGAGATTACCTATTTCAGTCATAGAGGAGTAACATGCTAAAATACCTGCAAGATTAACAGCTCCACAAGTAGCATTGTTTGAAGTTTCTGCTGATTGACCATTTTGTAACTTTGTTAAGAGGTTGATCAACTGCTCATAATGACCTTTGGACAGACCATGACTGCTTTGATTGGATCCTTGAACATCATTCTCATAGACTCCATGAACATTAGCTGCACTTCCTGCATTTTTTCCTTTTGTGAACTTGAAATTTGGTGGAAATCCATACAACCTGTAGCATTTATCCTTGGTGTGGCCTGGCTTCTTGCAATGGTCACAAAAGAAAGCTGATTTGTTAAATGAAGATCTAGATCCACCTGCAACATTGCCTTCTGTATTCCTTAACTGAAACTGATTATAATGCTGCTGTTTGGAATTTGCTTTGAAGTTCATATTCCCATATCTTCCAGCATTGAGAGAGGTAGATTCAACACCAAGATAACTTTGAGGTTTAACTTCTCTTTGCTTTTCCTCTTGAGCTAAAATTGCAAAAGCCTGTGCCATACTTGGTAATGGATTCATCATCAGGATAGTCCCTCTTACCACAGTATACACTTCATTCAGCCCCATTAAAAATTGAATCAACCTCCTATCTTGCTCAGCCTTTTGCAAAGAAGTCTTTCCTCCACAATTACACAAACATCTGCACTGCATATTCAAATCTAGTGCACTCAATTCCTCCCAAAGTTTCCTCATCCTAGTGTAATAAGCAGTGATATCAAGGCTACCTTGAACAACTTCATTTATATCCCTCTGCAGTTGATAGAGCTTGGCACCATTGGTTTGATCATACCTATCTTCAAGCTCATCCCAGAGTTCCATGGCATTGTTCACAATTGCAAACTGTCCATGAGTTCTGGCGACAGTGAGTTTAACATCCATGAGGTAACCATGTCGTCGCACCTCTCCTACATCGCATAGCTCTCAGAATCTGAATCTGGCTTTTTACATTTTCCATTTATGAATCCCAGTTTGTTCTTCACTGACAGTGCTCTGAGCACTCCTCTTCTCCAAGACCTATACCCTGTTCCATCGAATTTCAGTGGAATTAGGGATGAGGGTGCACTTTCAGACGGATGTATATACAATGGATGTGATATATCGAAGTAACTGCTTGATTGTGAATTTGATTGTGAATTCGATTCTTCCATTGATGAATCAGTTAAAGCAAAACAATGTGATCAAAAGAAGACAGAGGAAAAGATGATCAGTTGCAGATCAATGAACTTGATCGAAACAGGAAAGAAAAAAAACAGTCGAGGAAGAGAGAATCAATCGAGGGAGAAAATTGTAGTTGCTGATTGCTGGATATCAGATGCAGCTACATAGTGAATCCCTTGGCTCTGATACCATGTTGAATTAAGGATTGAGCAAACAAATCTCACTCTGCCTCCATTGCAAAGTAAGCATACAGAGAAGGGAAAACAGAAGAGAAAGAAGAAGCAATTGAAAATGGAGAAGAGATATTTGGAAATTTTAACTAATTGAATTGATTGCTGCAAAGGAGCCAAATGATCTGTTTATATACACAAAGTAAACTAGAATGATTAATTAACCAAACTATTCTAAACTCTAGTTAAGTAACTAACTCAACCAACCTAACTATCTTAACTAACTTGTAACCAATTATAACTAACTAGTAACTAACTCAACAACCAATTATAACTAACTAGTAACTAACTCAACAATTAAATCTCAACAACTTATAGTTTCAGTATAGATATATCTCAGTTGAACACATTATTGATTCTTCTTTTTTATTTTGGTGCTATTTATCTATTGCTTGTTATTTTGTCTGCTTTACGTACAGTACATGTTGTATATTTACTGACGTCCCTATAGCTGAGGCGCTGCATTTCTATAAATGCAGAATAGGCAAACATGCAACATAGCAGACATTTTTATTAGGCATCTATTGTATATTCAGTTGAGCATTTGCTGAGCTCCACTCTTACATGGAGGTAACACGCATTTAGTTTGGATATGTTGAAGCTCTGTCTCGACAATATGATAGTTGAGGGAAGACATGTCTTCAATTAAGGGAAAGACAGGTATGTTCATGTGCGGTATTTAAATATGTGATCCCATCACCGGATCTGATTAGATTACCTTTCATGTGATTCTTCGCTATGTTTGATAATAATCCAAATTATGACTATGTTTGGTAATAGGATCTCAAACTATCACTATTTCTGAAACTTTCCCATATTTTAAATCGAATACAAATAGACAGACGTGTTTAGTGACAGGGCTTCAAACTATTGCTATTTTTTAAACTTTCCCATAATTTAAATCAAATACAAATAAACAGAATCCTCACTAGTTATTCAAATTTTATATTTATTTTTAAAAATTAATTAAATATACTTCTTTCGTTTTATTTTTATTGCTATGTATATTAAAAATAACTGTTTTAAAATTTAAGAAATAATTGATCATATTTTTTCAATTCTACCCTTAGTACTTAAAGTCATTCTAAGATGTGAAAAGAATTATTATCGCATATTTTGAAAAAATTAATAGGGTTATATTAGTTAAATTATCATCCCTATTAATTTTTTCTTAATGAATATGCGAATCTTACCCTACTAGTAAAATAAAACAAAAAAATATATAATTACTAATTTAAAATTAATTAAAAAATTAAAATTTTAAATTTATAAATTTTAAATTTAGAATCTCATGATCGTAGCCGCGCGACGAACCGAGAGAAGTTGATAATCTATTACTTTAAAACGAGCATACAAGATGGTGATTTTCACTGGAAACCACATGAAGAAAATGCATGTATAAAACTAAATCTATCAGCAAAATTATTTGAAATGATTGTACTTTTGTAATAAAAATGAAACAAAATCCTCGTTAGTTGTTTGGTCAATCACCAAATCATCATTTTAGCTAATTAAATTAATGGTCCATTAATAATCTTGATGAAAACACTGTAAAGAAAAAGAAATATTTCTTTTTTTCTTTTTTCTTTTTTTTGTTTTTGTTTTTTTTGCCTGTAACACCACAATTATTAGTGGTAGACTTGTAGGACCCAATTCCAGCTAATTTCCATAATATATAGAGACTATAAATAAGTGGTTTTCTTGTCAAATCACTTTCAATAATAATAATAATAATAATAATAATAATAATAATAATAATAATATCACTTTCACTAAGAATAGCATGGAATTTAGAGTCAATTTGTCCGCCGAAATAATTACTAAGGTGATCGAAGCATATTCCATGCACCAATAATTGCAGAAAATTAGCTCAGAAGGAGCGCTTTAATTTGACGTGATCGATAAAATTACTGTTATGTAATTAAAAAATTATAAATTAAATTTATGAATTTTTTTTATAAAAATATAGAGTAAGACATCGTATAATAAATTTTTATGATTCAAACATTTTCTGAACTTCATGCATAGCAAAAATTTAATACACTAAACTATCCTTTAACTCAAAAATCTTACTGCTTTTCGGCACCTAAATTATTTCGATTATTATTAGTGGCCTTTCCATTAAAACCAAGTGGATTATTAGTAATTTTATCAAAAAAATAAACCAAGTAGACACTCAATTTTAGCTTCGAAGGTTGGTCAAAATTTTGTTTTTTCTTCTTCTAGTTTGAGGTATTTTCCCACGTAAAGAATAACTAAATTTTAAAGTTTAGTCACTTTGAATCCAATTAACACATATATGTCTGAAGTTAAAAATCAGAAGTCTTTAAGTTTTTAGATAATTCTGATGTTGAGACTCTGTCAAAATTAACTAATGAAGTTCAAATATGCTAAATATGTTACCAGCGAAAGATAATATAAAATGTATATAATAATATGAGCAAAAAATAAATAAATTATCGATTTGAACAGGCCGTAAAGAAAAAGATATCTTTGGGCATAAATGGTGCTGGATACTAATAATTATTCATTAGTGGAAACGAATAATAATGGGTAATTATGTTGTTTAGCATTATAAGCCTAATTGGTCATGGCCTTATGGTACTACTAAAAAGATTACGTTGTCTCTATGGCCATTAGCCACTAGACAAAAATCTCAACTTGGACCATATATTATTTTAAATATGAAAACACAAACAAACAAACAAAAAAAGGGCAATATTTACGTCTTTTTCCTTAATTAATATGGAAATTTGTTAACAAGCATTATCACATATCTTATCCATCTTCTCGTTTCTCTTTTGAAGTGATATATGATCTTCTAATTTGTGGCCTCCAATTATTTTTATTTTATTTTTTCATTCATTCTCCATCTCTATAAGTCGAGAGTCTATCGAAAACAATCTTTCTACCTCTAAGGTGGAGATAAAACCTGCGTACATTCTACCCTCTCCAGAACTCATTTTGTGAGATTACACTGGGGTGTTGTTGTTGTAGTTATATTCATTCTCCTTCAATCAGAAAAATACATTTTCTTGCAAAAATATTTTGCTAGTTTTTTAGTGGGAAATAATAGCTTTTGTTTCATCCAATCAGAGATTTAAATAATGCAAAGGTTTCCATAGAAATCAACTTCGAGTAAATATTTCATACTTTCCTTTTCTATGTTTCCCCCAAAAGAGAATAAATTAATGGAAAGTGATGTGTAAAGATGAAAGATATGCGGCGTATTACTCTAATTTTTCCACTCCTAAATACTTATATTCCCAGAACCGAACACCAAACAGCAAACAAAAATAATAATTGCTCGTCTCACTAGCCATGAAAGGCCGCAACTTTTTTTTTTGTTGGACCATTTATCAACTTGAAAAAGAGCTTGAAGCAACAACCACGTTATCTCCCTGTGATTTATAAGTCACTAATTTAAACGGTAAAAACAATAACTAATGCTTAAATTATAATAGCTTATGTACTTATCAATCCTTTTCTAGATTCTGCTAAGGCAAAATATTTATTATACTGAACTGCCCTTTTTATGCTTGTTTATGGTTATGTAAGTCTAGTATTCTCTATCAAAATGTGCTAGGAGTCATGCTAATCTTCTCTACATCATTAGATTATAATATCATTAGATGTTTGGAAAGCGCAATTTTTCTCGTAAATTTTGAGCGGACTGTTTAATAGTTCACACTCCACGAATGGAGAAATTATTAGGATTTGTCCTGAATTTTCTATTCTATTTAAATTCTACATCGTAGTTGTGGAAAATGACTACCATAGTTATCCTTTTTCTTGGAGGAAAAGATTTAGACTCGTATAAATAGAAGATTTTTTCTTCTCATACATAACACAATAGCATCTACAATATAGTTCTTAAAGAGTCATGTTCAGGGAGAGATTATTCTCTCAATAGTTTTATACATTTTATATTAGTTTTTTCAATATGTAGGTCACTTGACTAAACCATATTAAATAATTATGCTTTTTTAGTATAGTTTTCTTTGTCATCTGATTTATCGCCCAACAAAATTTTACAATTATTAGCTTCCGCATGACGCCCTAACTACAAGGGTCCCAATAGAAATTACTTAAATTTTTCTATAACTATTCCAAATAAACTGTTAAAACAGAAAACACCGCCCTTAATTTCTGCACTTGCTATAAAACATCCCCAGATTCAAAAAATGTAGTACACGGGATTCTTATCCTAATCATCCCAAGTGCATATCACTAACCACCGTGTAAGGAACAATTGGTCTCCCTCATACTGTATTCCTTGAATAGAGATGGCAACATCTTATTACAAGTACTGCTTTGTTTTTGCTTGGCGGGACAAACTTGCGTGCAACTCGACTAATTTCACGGAATATCTGTCACCTCTACACCTTTCAATTCTGACAATTTCAGGCACTTGTTTTTCCTCTGTTCTAGATAACCTTTCAATAACAACTTAATACGCAACAGAGGAAAGGCCAATGTTCTCTAATAGTACAAAAGTAAAAAGCTACACACACGAGTGGATAGACAGCCTACAATGTTACCTTCCACTTGATGACTCTGCATCAGACAGATTAAAAAAAACAATATTGTCACCCCAAATTGATAGAAAAAAAGATTCTCCTAAAAGCTACATCATTTGATTGGGAAATTAAATAGTTGAATCTTTTTGACAAGATTCAATTATGTCAACTAAGTGGGTCATAGATAAACAGAGAAATTTTGAACCCAAGGAATTATACACAAACGCTCCCTGGCTACTCTATAAATAAGCCCCCATGTGTGTCCCTCAATGAACCATTATCAGCATTTCAGAAATTACATATGATAGCCAGTTAGCGCCTATGACCCAATACCCCACCCCCTCTCTACCAAAGGAAAAGAAACTCTTTCTTTTCAGTAGAGAACTTACTTTCACCTTCTGGTTCACTGACACTAAGAAATATAGAAAGATGGAAAGACTCAGGCTCACAGTTCTTTCAACACTAGTCCTAGTGGTTTTTGGTGTGCTTGCTGATGCAGGCCAGAACCAGAAGAAGACTTACATAATTCACATGGACAAGTTCAACATGCCTGCCGATTTTGATGATCATATTCATTGGTATGACTCATCTTTGAAATCGGTATCCAAGACAGCCAACATGCTTTACACCTACAACAGTGTCATCCATGGCTACTCAACTCAGCTAACAGCTGATGAAGCCAAATCACTTGAACAGAAACCGGGAATTCTCGCGGTCCACGAGGAAGTGAGATACGAGCTTCACACCACTCGATCCCCTACATTTCTGGGACTTGAAGAACGCGAAAGTAGATCATTCTTTCTTCAGACCGAGGCAAGGAGTGAGGTGATTATTGGTGTGCTGGACACAGGTGTTTGGCCTGAATCAAAAAGTTTTGATGACACTGGACTAGGTCCAGTCCCTACGAGCTGGAAGGGCAAGTGTCAAATTGGCACGAACTTCGATGCATCAAGCTGTAACCGGAAACTCATTGGTGCGAGGTTTTTTTCACAAGGTTACGAAGCAGCTTTCGGGGCAATTGATGAGACCGTGGAATCCAAGTCACCAAGGGACGATGATGGCCATGGTACACATACTGCAACAACAGCAGCTGGCTCAGTTGTAACCGGAGCTAGCCTCTTCGGTTATGCTGCCGGTACAGCACGTGGGATGGCTTCACACGCAAGAGTGGCTGCATACAAGGTTTGTTGGGCTGGAGGATGTTTTAGCAGCGACATACTAGCAGGAATAGACCAGGCCGTGATAGATGGTGTAAATGTGCTCTCGTTGTCCCTTGGTGGCACATCATCTGATTATTACAGGGACATAGTTGCAATCGGAGCATTTTCTGCAGCTTCTCAAGGAATCTTTGTCTCATGCTCAGCAGGGAATGGCGGTCCAAGCGCTGGGACATTATCCAATGTTGCACCATGGATAACTACTGTAGGTGCAGGAACCATGGACCGTGAATTTCCAGCATATATTAGCATTGGAAATGGGAAAACACTCAATGGAGTATCACTTTACAGTGGAAAGGCATTACCTAGTTCTGTGATGCAACTTGTGTATGCTGGAAATGCCAGTCAAGCATCAAATGGAAATTTATGCACAAGTGCTAGCCTGATTCCAGAAAAAGTTGCTGGGAAAATTGTCGTATGTGACCGGGGGATGAACGCAAGGGCACAAAAGGGTTTGGTTGTAAAAGATGCTGGTGGAATAGGGATGATTCTGGCAAACACCGACACTTATGGAGACGAGTTGGTTGCTGATGCACATCTCATACCTACAGCTGCAGTTGGTCAAACTGCTGGCAACTTGATCAAACAGTACATAGCTTCTAACAGTAATCCAACTGCCAAAATTGCATTTGGAGGTACCAAGTTGGGTGTTCAACCATCACCAGTTGTTGCAGCTTTTAGTTCCAGAGGGCCAAACCCAATCACACCAGATATACTCAAACCTGATTTAATAGCACCAGGTGTCAATATTCTTGCTGGTTGGACAGGAAAAGTTGGACCAACTGGTTTGACAGAAGACACCAGGAATGTAGGTTTCAACATCATCTCTGGAACTTCAATGTCATGTCCCCATGTAAGTGGGCTAGCAGCACTACTCAAAGCTGCCCATCCAGAATGGAGTCCAGCAGCTATAAGGTCAGCACTGATGACGACAGGTTACAGCACATACAAGAACGGGAAAACAATTGAGGATGTTGCAACAGGAATGTCATCTACACCATTTGATTATGGGGCTGGACATGTGAATCCAACAGCAGCTGTCAATCCTGGTTTAGTGTATGATCTCACAGTCGATGACTATATAAACTTCCTTTGTGCCTTGGACTACAGCCCAAGTATGATCAAGGTCATTGCGAAGAGAGATATTTCATGTGAAAAAAATAAGGAATATAAAGTTGCTGATCTTAATTACCCATCTTTTGCCATTCCTTTGGAAACGGCCTGGGGTGAACATGCAGATAGTAGTGCACCCACAGTGACCAGATACACAAGGACTCTAACAAATGTGGGAAACCCAGCTACATACAAGGCCTCGGTCTCTTCTGAAAAACAGGAGGTGAAGATTCTAGTTGAGCCACAAACACTTACTTTCAGTCGAAAGAACGAAAAGAAAACCTACACTGTCACATTCACTGCTAGTTCCAAGCCATCAGGCACAACTAGCTTCGCTCGATTGGAGTGGTCAAATGGACAACATGTCGTTGCTAGCCCAATTGCTTTCAGCTGGACATGATGCTGCTAGTTCTAAGTCATTCACCGAAAATGTACAAGTGCTAATATTCCTTTAAAATAATTACTAGTGCGCAGCAGTTACTCCTCTAATATTATACCAACTGAACAAGTATTCCTGACCAACAATTAAGAGGCCTAGGCAATTCTAGACAAGGAAAGTGTTGGTTGATTTGTCCAGCAAAAGGCTGGTGCTGTATTTGCCAGATATAATTATGTACCAGACCACACAATACGAGTGGATATAATTTGGCTGTCTGGCTTATCTCAGTCATTGACTATATCTTTCTTTATATGGTGGTGTCCGAGTCAGCTTGCATTATGTCTCAACTTGCAACTAAATATCCTGAAGTGATGACACATTCGTGGCCTAAAATAATTTAGGAAACATGTTGTGCGACAAACATAATCAAGATGGTAAAATAAGTTATTTTAATCAGTAAGAGGGTAAACTGGGTTTTATCTTCCAATGGCTATCAAAGGCGAATAAATTATCTTGTATGAAGCTAAACTGAGACAAGGATAACATCAATCCAGAATTAACAGCAAATGAGAGTTAACATATTCTAGTTTATACCTAACTCGTAAGGAGGTTTAAGCACAGTGTAACAATGAAATTGAATGATTCAGCATGGCCATTGAGAGGAGATACAGACCTTGATGCAGTTACTCCAGGTTTCCAGAGAATGAATTTTCACAACATTCAGGCTTAGTGTTCCTACTCTTTTCCCAATTTTCTCAAAATCAGCTTTCGAATTGTTGCTGCTATTAGGCATTCAGAGCTTCAAGTGGATGCTCTTTTTTATCAACCTGTTATTTCGAGCATGAAATATTCTAGCTTGATGTTCCTCTTATGTAATTTTGACTTTTCAAGTTCTTATACATTAATATAGAATTATTTTCTACGGAATATAGAGGATTCAGAACCCATTCCAAGTGCAAAGTTGCTGATCTAACTATCTGACTTACAAATTGGAACCATTTATCATCATTCAAAATGCAACAGCCTTTAAGGTTTGTAGGAGAAAAAAGGGTAATATTATGCACAGCATCCTGGGAAAACTAACATTACCTAGTTTCTTACATCCACCTATAAAACCAGCAGCACTGTTCAACTCTTTCTCAACCACACAAAAAAAGAGAGAATTGGAAAAAGGAAAAAGGTTTCTTAACCCATTATTTTTTTATAAGAATGATTAATGAATACATCAATAGCCCCTTAAACTTGCCAGTAAATTTCATTTAGACACTCCAACTATGACATGTTTCAATTGAGCACCTGAACACATGATAATATGTTCCTATTAGACACTTCCTCTTCAAATTTTGAAAAGCTTTTGCATGTGTTTTCAAGCACCCGTTACATAAATAATTAATCACATAAAATATGTCACCTCTTTTAATTATAAAAATTAGCACCAAGTGGAACAAGCTTGAGATTTTACGACTTATTAGGGCAAATGTGTATAATTAAAGGAGGTGACATATTTTAAGTGGTCAACTTATCTATGTAATGGATGCTTAAGAATACGCGTAAAAGCTTTTCCAAAAAATTTGAGCCAGAAGTATCACATAGGAACATTTTATCATGTATTCAGGTGCTCACCCGAAACAGACCATAATTCGAGTGTCTAAACAAAATTTACTGAACTGGCAGGTTTAAAGGAATGTTAATGTATTTAGCCTTTTTATAACTTTGGGGCCGTTTGGTAGTTGGTTAGAGTTATGCAGGTATTAATAATGCATGAATTAGTTATAATAAAATTTATGTATTATTTTATGCATGGATTAGTTATTCATGTATAACTTATTCCATCTTCTATCCTGCATAAGATAATGCATAGATTCCCTCATAACTTATACATGTATTAATTATGCAGATTTCTAAATTACAAACCAAATTACCGTATTAATTTTATACATGAATGACTTACCTTCTAACTAGCTACCAAACGTGGTATTACTTATGCAGAATTTAATACCCACATAACTCACTTTTAAACCAGCTATCAAACGACCCCTTAGTTAACAAACATTGCCATAAGAATACAATGAGAGTTCAAACATTCACTAATTTTGTTGGGTTCCATTGAGCTAGCTGTAAATGGAGCTCAAATCAGCTCAAACAGCAATAGAACAGAGCATGATGTAACCTCTTCTCCTCTCAAAGGAACAAGGTTGAAGGCAAATAAAGGATTCAAAGGAAGTTAGATTCTTGAGGTACTTAAAATAAGTTAATATATCTTTGAAATAAGTCAGAGTTAACTGATACAGCAACAAGGTCTCTAATTCAAATCCCTCACCCCCCCCCCCCCTCCTTTTGTGGTGGTGGAGGGGGGGAAGCAATTTGGGTTCTAGGAAGGGAAGAAGAGATTTTTAATGGCTTTGTAATAAAGTAAAAAACTTCAGGTACTTAATAATTGTAGATAGTAGTTAGCTTCAGAAATAGTAAATAATGCATCAAATATCAAACACCTACATTCCCTCTCTTTTCTTTGGTATTTTTTCTTTTGCGATAGCATTTATGCATTGATCCACACAAACAATCCCAATTGCTAAGAAAATATAAGCAACATGTCCTAGGTGCTTGTGGAGAGTTGATAAATCCATCATGAATATCTGGAGAATGATAGCTGCTTGCATTTTTTCGAGTATTTGGACAGAAAGGAATAGGAGGTGTTTTGATGGGGTCTCAACTCCCATAGGCTCTTTAAAGACTAAATGTATTGCTAGTTTATTTAGCTGGTCCAATTTGTACTCAGTTAATAGTCCAGATCAGTTGCTGGACTTCATTAGCTCTTTAACTCTGGCATAGTCAGTTTTTGTATAAAAGCCAGGAAATTTTTTGTAAGCTTCAACGACATATGTTGTAACTTCTGCATCTTCTTGATGCCTTCTTTAAATGAAATCACTTACTTCATCAAAAAATAATAATAATATCTCAAAATCGAAGATAGTGAAAATACTACCAAATTCGTTACAAAATGAATATCACAACAAGACAAGAAGAGGATCAGAGGAGGCATTCATCTGATGCCACATTATCGGTGCTCCATAAATATCATTCTGAGTCGCTCATAGACTGACAAACAGGAAGGTAATACGTATCTAACTGCCAGTACTTTTGTTTAACACCCTCCCACACCGATTCACTTAAACAATCCTTCACTGGTAATGGTATCAGCTGCGTAGAATATCCCAAGCTCTCAAGTTCTAGAGAGACTAACTGGCAGTAAACGATATGAAAGAAAGGGTTACCTCCACATAGACCATTAAAAAACGAATATATACCACCAGGCTTCAATAATCTAGGAAGATGTTGATGAAATTCTCGCATATCTTCGTAATATTCCCCATAAGTATCAAAAAATATGCCTGCAGAACAGAGTAGATACACATTAAGAGAAAATCACAAAGCTGAAAAAAGAAGGCAACAGATAAAAGCTAATTTTATAAAGGAAAAGATAACTGAGCTTAAATAATTAACTAACATGTTCAATTATTACAACATTTGAAATATATAACTTTTGCTTCATCAAATTACAGAAGTAGATCAACTCGACACTTTTTGATCATTTTACCAGGCGAGCCTCTTATTATTTGTGTTTGTAAAGAAATGGATCTTGGGCCTAACTCAACCCCATCCATTTATTTACAGTGTTATTGCTTTTGCTAGCAAGCAAAGTTATAAAAAGCCTTATATGTTGTTTTTTGTGAGGCATTAATGTCATTGGAACAGCAAGAATCAACATATGAAATCAATAGCTAGTAGCTCGAAAGAAAATTACTCCCCTGTGAAGATTAAAAAAAACACCTCCTATACATTTTTTTAAAGAGGAAATGAATTTTATGTACAACAGTGCCTTTAGCGGATACATCCAAGAACAAAGATTGTGCATAGTGCATGCATCTCCTAAAGAAAATGTATTAACAGCCACCAGAACAAACTTCAGAGTAATGTAAAATCAAAATATTGATGACTACAAGAATCATGCGCCAGCTACTGATTCGGGATACTTAGCAGTAAAATAAAGGGAGAAAAAGAGCAACTTCATAGTTAAAAACTATATGTTTTCTCAAAGCTTTTCAAGTTTTCCTTGCTGAACTAAGTGCAATGGAACCTTGAAGTAGTATATTCATATTCTCCTTCATAGTTCATAGGTATGATGAAAGAGAGTGATGCTGAACTTACCCAAGGTGAAAATGTATAGGGAAGACACTCATGATTAAAACAAGCAATGCAGTAACAAGACACCAAAAATCAGAAGTGTATTACTAGCATATGTTGAGCAAACGGCTTCTTTTTTTTGGAAATAGGAAGGGAAGAAGTGGAAGTTTACCATCATAGGATTCGAGTTCAGAAATAACATCTTGCCACCGACCAAATTTGATTTTCACATTCTCCTTCTCACCCCAACCTGCGTGCATCATACGATCATAGACCTCTGGATGAGCTTCAACAATAGTGTGTGATAAAGGTGCATATTGCTGTATGGCGGTATCTACGAGGCCCATCCCAAATCCAATGTTCAGTATGTGGCCACCATTTGAGCAGACAGCTTTTGCGTGTGCTTCCATCAATGGCTTCTCCCAAGCCATCATAATAGCTTTACTATCAGAGTCCATAATTTTATCTTCACTGAAAGTAACTCTATCATCTAAATAGTCCCCATCTGAGTTTCCCTTAGTATTCTCCTTCCTTGCAATTGTTCCAAGGATTAATTCTGCCTGGATTGCTATATATTGAACAATAACATGTTTGATCAGTAATCTTAAGCTAAAAAACCTCAGAATTTTAGTTTAACTACATACTGTATAAAAAAGACTAACGGCTCTAGTCTCCCTTCCTGATACTAAATTTTTACTATGCAAAATCTCAAATTTTAATATAACTTTGGGTCTCAGGCATATTGGAAACAAGACAAACAATAATTACAATAACAAAACTAAAAAATTAATGATAAATTATTACTTTTAAATGTTATTTTCTGCAAGATATATGAATCAGTCCTAGTTATATGATATTTTTTTCATATGTGATGTTCCAATATGTTTGACACCATCCCACTGATAATATTCTTCATCAAACTAATTTTTCAACCATTACTTAACTATATTCTTCCGCAAGCACTAACAAAATATAGACGTCAACTAATATCTTAAACTATGTGATGAGTCAAACATCATCATATAAAATGGAATGAAGAGAGTACATATTTTCCCTATGCTTAAAACGAGAGAAATTATACAGCTAAATAAGATAGACTAACAGGTTGTTTCATTCCGAATTAGTACATGAATTATCATGCATTGGATGACAACACAGGGATTATTATGCAGGAAATGTGATACCAAAACAAGTTCTCTTACATTAAATCTTTGCAAATGTTAGTCATCTTATCCAGATAGCTCTGATGCACATATTATTATTCCACATCCTATCTAGGATAATACATAATTTTTCCCAAAAGTTATGCTGTCATTACTTATGTGGAATTTCATATAGGAAGTCAGACATTGTACTAGAAACGCCGAGTTATATTATTAATGCAAAGTCGCATATCAGTAAACAAGACTTTGTATTAGTTATACAGCATTTACGCTGAGAGTATATTTCCTTGTACGTAACTCAGATCAAACACAGGTCCTAGAGAATTAGAGAAAAACATATTCTTTTATAGGAAAAAAAGATAATGATGAGTGTAATGTATAGCCAATAGTCAATTCTAAAATATAAGAAAGAGAATACGAGGATTGAAAGTAAGCACCGGAATTGAGAAGAACGTCAAAGGCTTCTTGATGACCAGCGTCCATGGCGAAGTCACCGGCAGAGACATTTGAAGGAGACAGAGCATTCCATGGGGCACCAGCATCAAGAAGAGCCTTTACCACCTCGGCATGGCCGTGCTTGGCGGCGTGCATCAGCGGAGTAAGTCCGTCCGTGTCAAAGTGGGTGACATCCGCGCCGGACTCAATCAGAGATTTAATACTGCTGGTGTCACCATTCCGAGCTGCTTCACAGAGTGCTTCGCCGTCGCCCATTTCCGAGCAGAGCAGAAACCGTGTGAATAGTTGCGGTGATTTTCTGCGTTTGGACTTTGAACTTTGAAGTGACTGAGGGTTTTAGGGAAGATTGCACTATTGGTCCTCGAGGTATAGATAAATTCTGATTTCTGCCGTTGAATTGTATATTTTACTGTTTGATCCTTAATTTTATATGAAATTTATAAGTTTAGTCCTTTACGTAGTTAAAAAGTTGATTAGTACTCCCTGTTTATTTTTACTTTTTTAGTATTGACTCAATACATCCTCTAAGGAGTAATAATTTTATTATATCATTCTTTAAATATAATAAATTTAATATTTTAAAAATAATTATAATTATAAATTAAGTGTAAATTATAAATTAAGTGATAAATTATCACTTGATTTTCTAATACGAAGAACTAAAAATTTTAATATAGTGGATGGAGTGAGTAGTAACTTATTTGAGGGCCGTTAAGGATCATCCGAGATTTTGAAATACTTGTCCTACCTAAGACCATCTATAACCCATAACACTATTGAGTAGTAACTTATTTGAGGACCTTTTAGTTTTCGGTGAAAGGATCATCGGAGGATATTGAAATATTTATCCTACCTAAGACCATCTCTAACTCGTAATACCAAATTTTTATACTAGAATGGTGTCAACATCATTTTAGTGTAAACCAACTCTAATGCACTACACTAAATTTTACACTAAAAAGGAATATTCCTTTTATATTTTTCTTTGTTCAATATTTTTTTTTTTATTTCATTTATATTTTCTTATTTCATATAATAAATCCTTTCTTCTTTTTTTTACATATTCACCCTATATAATTCATATTCTTTTCTTATAACAATGACGAATTTAGATTATATTAGTGATCTAAATATTCGTGAATTTATTCGTCAAGAACAAAAACGAATAATAGATAAAAGAAGACAACAATTTCAACAGCCACAATAATTTCATGTCCCATACACTCGATATTTTATTGATATTGGTGGATCTGAAAAGACTTGCCATATTACTAAATTATTATTGTAATTTTATAAAATTATTATGTTATGTATTATATTTTTCAATTTTGATGTATATCTGTCGTGACTGGCACTCGATGTCTTAACTTGACCGAGGGAACCAGCTTGACAGTTCTAACCTGTACTTTAATATCACATACCCCACGATTCACTAAAATGAATAAATAAATTTTTGGATTACACTTTACTCCAACAATTCTTAGTAATTCGAATATGTCAAAAATCTATAAGCAACTGAAAAGTACTAAAAGTGATGGCAAATAAAGTGATCAATCATAACCCAACTAACAACACGTCTATGAAGCCTCTATTGGAATGCCGAGAGGAATGCACAAGACAGATTTCCTGGCTAATCCCCAAAATCAAATGCGGATAATTGAATAAATAAATAAAATAGTCTAACTGAAAGAGAAGAAACTCCACGGGCAAGAGCGGAGCTCACCAAATCAACTTCTGGAATAAAGGGATCTAGCTTGTATTCTGCCCGTCTATGAAACCTGTGTCTATATTGACATAGGTCAATGTAGATTTCACAAAGAAAATGTCAGTACACCACTAGCAGTACTTAGTGGGCCTCAACATTCTCCTCACTAAAGTTACAACGAGACCTTAAGTAAATACATGTGATTAATGAAGGAATAAGATAGGAGGTAAGTCATAATTCATCCTGAGAATCATACAAAAGTGAAGCAGAGAAAACAATCAATAAAACTCGTAGCTTAGTCCATTAATTTATGCTTCGCTTTCTTTAAGTTGTTTAAGTCGACTACATTTTTCATATGCCTAGCTATGGAAATTAGTAACCCTTTATACGGTTACTTGTGGCCCTTTATATAACCACCAAATCCTTTATGTCTCGTTATGACATAATTAGCAACCCTTTGTACGGATGCTCATGACCCTTTGTACGGTCACCATTCAAGTTGTGTCATATTTGGCAAAGTTAGTAACCCTTTATATGGTTACTTGTAACCCTTTATATGGTTACCATTTATTGAAGTTGTCAAAATTTCAACATTTTAAATTTATCAAATCATAAAATCATCACACTTCTTACAATTACATTACAATACTTACACATTTAGAATCACAAAAGCACTATTTAGCCTTTAGCTAGTTGACATTAGACATTCAAAATCAAGTATTGCCTTAATCTAGAGAAGAAGGTATATCATGGTTTGGTCCCAAAGATAAGCATAAGGAGAAAACATATAACACAGATAGACTCATGATAAGAAAGAAAATGTGAGCTCACTCATTCCAATTAAACTCACACTAACCTTAAGGACATTTAATCAAATACTTTATGGGCATGACTTTGTAAGGAAAGAACTTTAGTAAGAACAAGTCTTAACTCACCTCAAACTTCTTCCTTTCTAGCAGGATTAACTTCTACGCTTGCCAACAACAATCAACAATTCAATCTACATAATAATTGGGGTTCAATCGATATAAATATAAGTTCAAATAATGTAACCTTATTCAAAATTCTTTGGTCTAAAGAAATTTCACTTGGGGTTCGATTTAAAATATTAGCTAATCTTTATTAACTTATCAAATCCCTCTGCTATATATATATATATATATATATATATATATATATCATATATACAACTTAACCAATTACTCTCCCCAAATCATCTCCTTTACCAATTCAAAACTTAATTCACCATTCAAGCCCTAACTTTATTTATAAGTAGAATTAATAATCCCTATAATATAATATATGTTTTAACAAGGACAAAGTAGAAAATTAAAGAGGAATACATATCTCATTACCTGTTGCGTTGATGGCAAAAAAGGGTTGAAGGTTAAAGAAGCTGGTTGAAACAAATAGTTCTGCTTGTTTTAATTGTTTAGATTATTGTTGCCGTTCTTTTCCTTTTTTTCTTTGCTTTTCTCTTTTTTTTTCTTTTCACATTTCAATGGGTGCAAGTCTTGTCCCACTTAAAACCATTGAGTCCATTATTTTTTTTATCAGTATTACTTCTTTTACTTGTTAACACCCCCCCACACACAAAAAAAAAATATATATATATATATATATATATATATATATATATATATATATATATATATATATATATATATCATTACTTAAACCTTTTCTCAAATATATCATATAATATTGACATATTTTCGAAACACTTGATTTAGACCGTCAAAGACTTTATACTTCTTGGACATATTAATTAATTATTAAGCTTGTAATTATTGAAATGGTAAGCCTAGAAATTTACGAGACTTTATATTCTCCCTCACCCCCCCCCCCCATATGACATTCGTCCTCGAATATCGAATCAACATCATACATATCTTAAATAGAATTTTAGGCGTTATTCCATATTCACCTTCCCCTTAAGACACCAAAATTTGGCTAACTCCAAAAAAAATTTTAAAAATTTCGCCAGAGTTTTCTTTGAAACTAGAGCTATCCACAAATTTCAAGCTGTCCAATCTCAATAATTTCAATCTCATACAGCTATCCACCATCATATATAATCAAGGCCACTCACAACCACAATTATTGTCCATAAACTATTAAAACTTTGCACGTTTGAGCATATAAAAATAAAATAAATCTTATCAAAAGTTAAATATTTACATACCTCTTTCCTCAAACAAGTGAGGATATTTTTTCCTCATATCTTCTTCGGCTTCCCATGTAGCCTCCTCTAATTTATGATTACGCCATAAAACTTTTACCGATGCTATATCTTTGGTTCTCAACCTACAGACTTGCCTATCAAGGATCTCTATGGGTATTTCTTCATACGTTAAGCTCTCATTAACCTCCATCTCGTCCACAGGAATAGTTTCAGCCTCCTCATAGAGACACTTCCTCAGCAGACACATGAAATACTGGGTGAACTAAAGATAATTCTGATGACAAGTCCAGCTCGTAAGCGACTTTGCCCTTCTTGCTCAAAATTTTATAAGGTCCAACAAACCTAAGACTCAATTTTTCTTTCTTTCCAAACCTCATGACTCCTTTCATTGGGGATACCTTCAAAAATACATAGTCATATTCCTTAAACTCTAGATCCCTACATCTCTTGTCTACATAAGACTTTTGACGGCTCTGAGCTGCTTTAAGTCTTTCCTGGATAATCTTCACTTTTTCTAAGGCATCCTGCACCAGCTCGGGTCCAATCAACGGTACCTCTGTTGGTTCAAACAAACCTATTGGAGATCTACAACAACGCCCGTATAATGCTGCATAAGGGGTCATGCCAATGCTTGCCTGATAGCTGTTATTGTATGAAAATTCTATGAGTGGCAAATGTTCATCCCAATTTCCACCAAGATCTATAGCATATGCCCTTAAATATCTTCCAGAGTTTGAATGGTCCTCTCTGCCTGCCCATCCGTCTGAGGATGGAAAGCAGTACTCAATTTAACCTTTGTACCCAACCTATTCTGAAAAGTCTGTCAAAATCTCGTTTTGAACTGAGCTCCTCAATCAGAGATAACTGAAATCGGGACACCATGCAATCTTACAATTTCTTTAATATAAAGTCGTACTGCTCAGCGCTGTATGTACTCCTCATTAGGAGAAAGTGAGCTGACTTTGTAAGTCAATCCACAATCACCCGGGCGGAGTCATGCTTACGATAAGTGCGAGGTAATCCTACCACAAAATCCATAGTGCTCATCTCCCGCTTGAATTCCAGTATCTTACTATTTTGAGCCAAGCCACCAGGCCTTTGATGCTCGGTTTTGACCTTCTGACAATTCATGCACTTAGCCACATATTTAGCCACATCTTCCTTCATTCTCTTCCACCAGTAAATTTCACGCAAATCTTTATACATTTTGGTCAAACCTAGATGGATTAAATAACCTGAACTGTGAGCCTCCGTCATGATTTGTTCCCTAAGTCCACCAATATTCAGAACACATAATTTTCCATTTATTCTCAACATACCATCATCCCAATTGTAAAAGTTGTGATCTCATTCTTTAATACCCTATCTTTGATTGCCTACATAATTGGATATTCATATTGTCGCTCTTTCACTTCAACTATGATGGATGACTGTGTCTTAGGTATCACCATCAAGTTACCCTGTTCTGTCTCATCTAGCCTGACACCATCATTGGATAACTTTTGTACTTCTCTTGTTAGCTCTCTCTCTCTCTCTTGAGCTTGTTAATGAGCCAAAACACCTATAAATTTTAGACTAAGGGTATCAGCGACTACATTAGCCTTCCCTGGATGGTATAAGATGTTAACATCGTAATCCTTCAATAACTCGAGCCACCTCCTTTGCCTCAAATTTAGCTCTTTCTCCTTGAAAATATATTGGTGGCTTTTATGGTCTGTGAATATCTCACAGTGTTCTCCATAGAGGCAATGCCTCCATATTTTTAGAGTAAAAACAAGAAATGCAAGCTCTAAATCATGTATGGGATAGTTCTTCTCATGGGTCTTTAATTGCCTCGATGCATAAGCAATGACTTTCCCATTTTGCATCAAGACATAAACGATCCCAACTCTTGAAGCATCATAATACATCGTAAAACCACCTGAACCTATCAGTAATGTTAGCACCGATGCAGTAAATCTCTTCTTCAATTCTTTGAAACTCTGCTCACAAGTATTGGACCACTGAAATTTGACTAACTTTTGTGTTAGCTTAGTTAATGGTGCTACTAGCATGGAAAATCCTTCCACGAATCTTCAAAAGTAGCCAGCTAGACCCAAGAAACTCTGTATCTCGGTTGCCGTCGTCGGCTTTGGACAATTCTTTAACGCCTCTATCTTTTGAAGATCTACTTTAATACCCTCGCTAGACACCACATGCCCTAGGAATGCCCCTAACTGTAGCCAAAATTCACACTTAGAAAATTTGTCATAGAGCTCATTATCTTTCAATACTTACAATGTTGTTCTGAGGTGCTCTGTGTGTTCTTCCTTACTTCGAGAGACCAAAATATCTATGAACACAATAATAAAGGTGTCCAAAAATGGCTTGAATACGTGATTCATAAGATCCATAAATGCAGTTGGAGCATTGGTCAACCCAAAGGACATCACTAAGAACTCATAGTGTTCGTAGCGGGTCCCGGAGGCTGTCTTAGGAATGTCTTCCTCATTTATTCTGAGCTGGTGGTATCCTGACCTCTAGTCTATCTTGGAGAAGTACTTTGCTCCTTGAAGCTGGTCAAATAAGTCATCAATTATCTGTAATGGGTACTTGTTCTTAATTTTGATCTTGTTAAGCTGCCTATAATCGATGCACATCCTAAGAGACCCATCCTTTTTCTTGATGAATAATATTGGAGCACCCCACGGTGACAAATCCGGCCTGATAAAACCCTTTTCTGGAAGGTCTTTCAAATGTTCCTTCAATTTTTTAACTCTGCAGGGGCCACTATGTAAGGAGGTATAGATATGGGTCGAGTGCCTGGTTGTACCACTATACCAAAATCTATCACCCTTTTTGGAGGAAGGCTTAGTAGATCATCTGAAAAAACATCTGGAAATTCTCTAACAACTGGAATAGATTGAAAGGTCTATGTTTCGGCCTCAGAGTTAATGACATGTGCCAAATAAGCTAAACACCCTTTCCTCACCATCCTTCTAGCCTTAAGGTAAGAAATAAACTCACATGCAGGCGAGGTTGTACAACCTTTCCACTTCAAGACTGCTTCATTAGGAAACTGAAACTACAATCCACGGTGGTGTAGCAGAATAACAACCAATTCATACCTATGATTGCATCGAAGTATACCATTTCTAGTTCTATGAAATCAGTAGTGGTGTTGCGACCCAGTACTGAAACTGTGCAACATTTATATATTCTCGTTACTTCTATCGACTCACTAACTGGTGTAGAAACTAAGTATGATATTTTCAACTACTCAGATTTTAACCCAAGATTCTTAGCAAAATAAGGGGTAATATATGAGAATGTAGATCCTGGGTCAATTAATACATAAACATCATGCTAACAAACTAATAAAGTACCTGTGACTACGATTGAGGATGTTTCTGCACTCCAGTGATCTAATGCTGCATAAAGACGGAGTTGTCCCCCTCCCTGAATCGTAGACCCTGAACCTCTGCCTGCCCCACGCCCAGGATGAGTCTGATGATTGCAAGCTGGGGTAGGTGTTGCAGTAGTGGCAACTGAAGGACCTGATGGATAAGGTGATCCCTTACTTGCATTGAGTGACAGTTTTGAACAATTGTATTTTAAGTGTCCAATGTCTCCACAGTGGTAACAACCTCGTATCCCCCTCTGCACTGACCTAAATGGCCCTTCTCGCAAGTACTACAAGTGACTCTGCCCAACACTACTCTGACTCTGAGAGACTAGAGTTTGAAGTTCTGATTTTGGCGAGACTGGCTCCTATTACCTTGGGTATGTCTGCTTGGAAGACTACTGCTTGTCTGTGGTGTAGACTGAGTAGGTATTAAAGACCCCTTACTAGGAACCCCTTGATTTCCATCACCAATTGAACCACTGAACCCACCGGTTGTCCGAGCCTTCTTGTTCTGATCTCTTTCAACTCTTCTCTTCTGTTTTTTCCCTCTAATATTTTTGCAAAACCTACCGCAGATGCAAAGGCTTCCATGCTCACCGCTACAGCTGCAGTCGTATCCTGAATGTGATCACCTAAACTGTATACAAATCTGCGGATCTTGGCCTTTTCATTAGGGACCATATGGGGAGCATATCTGGCTAACTTGATGAACTGGATATAATACTCTCTCACACTCATCCTTCCCTGCCTCAGTTGCTCAAACTTAGTAGCATTAGCTTCCCTATCTTCTTCTGGTATAAAATTGACTATAAATGCCTCAGCAAACTCATTCCAAGTTGGAGGTTCAGCTTCTTCGCTCCTTTGTTGTTCCTAAGTCTCGAACCAAGCATATGCAACATCTTTGAGTCGATATGAGGCCAACTCAACTGCATCATTTTTTGTTATTTTCATAACACAGAGAGTTTTTTGAATTTCCTTTAACCACAATATTGGATCTTGCTCAGGCTTGGTCCCATAAAACTCTAGAGGATCCAGGTTAATGAACTCCTTAACCCTGTAAGACATAGAACCATCTCGTCTCCCTATGTGTGGTGGAGTCCGATCCCTCCTCTGCCCATGATTTTCCATGAATGTTGTGAACATCTCCATGGCTCCCTTAACAACATTGAAAGTTTCCCCCATCTTCGGAGGCATCACAACCTGAGCAGGAACAGTTGCTGGCCTTGACTAAGGTATTTGTTCCTGAACCACCTGCTCGATTTGTCTGTCCTGAGGTAACTGAGTCGCCTTAGCTGGTCGACCCTTCTTCTTAGCTGGGACCTTTTTAGCTCTTCCCTGTGCTATAGAAGAACCCACAACAGCTGTGGCAGGAGAATTATTGTCAGAGTTACGAGTGCAAGCCATTTCTGCCATATCCAAAAAGAACAAAAGCGAACATGTCAAAAACATTCTTAAATATGTATGTAGCCTCCTATATATAAGTATGGTGTGCTACATATTTATAGACAAGACTCTACTGACACGGCTTCATAGATCCCTAGGACTTTCTAAGTCTGTTTCTCTGATACCAAGTTTGTCACGACCCATTTTCTAAACAAGCCGTGACTGGCACTTGGTGCCTTAACTTGACCGAGCGAACCAGCTTGACTGTTCTAGCCTGTACTTTAATATCACATACCCCATAATTCACTAAAATGAATGAATAAACTTTTGGATTAAACTTTACTCCAACAATTCTTAGATAATCCAAATATGTCAAAAATCTATAAGCAACTGAAAAGTACTAAAACTGATGGCAAAATAAAATTAACAACCATAACCCAACTAACAACACATCTATGAAGCCCCTATTGGAGTGCCGAGAGGAATGCACAGGACATAGATTTCCTGGCTAATCTCCAAAATCAAATGCGGATAATTGAATAAATAAATAAAATAGTCTAACTGAAAGAGAAGAAACTCCACGGGCAAGAGCGGATCTCACCAAATCAACTTCTGGAATAAAGGGATCTAGCTTGTATTCTGCCCGTCTATGAAATCCGCGTCGCTGAATATAGATTTCACAAAGAAAACGTCAGTACACCACTAGCGGTACTCAGTGAGCCTCAACATTCTCCTCACTAAAGTTAAAACGAGATCTTGAGTAAATACATGTGATTAATGAAGGAATAAGATAGGAGGTAAGTCATAATTCATCCTAAAGTATCATACAAAAGTGAAGCATAGAAAATAATCAATAAAACTCATAGCTTAGTCCATTAATTTATGATTCGCTTTCTTTAAGTTGTTTAAGTCAACTACACTTTTCTATGCCTAGCTATGGAAATTAGTAACCCTTTATACGATTACTTGTGGCCCCTTATATAACCACCAAATCCTTTATGTCTCGTTATGACATAATTAGCAACCCTTTGTACGGATGCTCATGACCCTTTGTACAATCACCATTCAAGTTTTGTCACATTTAGCAAAGTTAGTAATCCTTTATACGGTTACCATTTATTAAAGTTGTTAAAATTTCAACATTTTTAATTTATCAAATTCATAAAAGCATCACACTTCTTACTATTACATTACAATACTTTATGCATTTAGAATCACAAAAGCGCTATTTAGCCTTTAGCTAGTTGACACTAGGCATTCAAAATCAAGTATTGTCTTAATCTAGAGAAGAAGGTACATCATGGTTTGGTCCCAAATATAAGCACAAGGAGAAAACATATAACACGGGATAGACTCATTGTTGACACCCAATTTTGACCTCCCTATGTGTTGTATACGCTGCTTAATAATATATATGTGTGTATTTTAAAATTACCTCTTTTACGTGATTGTTTAGTTCGCTTTTATAATATGTTAATAATTAATTTTACATAATTAATCCAAAATATATATTTTTTTAAATGCTTATTTACATTTTAGTTTCAATTTTTAATGTTATGTAATTATGTCATATATAGTATATTGCATATTAATATAGATGCATACATGATTTCGATTAAATAGACTTTTATCTTGAAATATATATTTTTACTTAAATATTTACATAATAATATTTGTATAATTCTACTTGAATTTTAAAATTATCTATACTAATAATAATATTTATATCTTTTATTTGTAAATTAAACTATTATATTATCTATTCATAAGTATAGTATTTTTATTAATTTAATAGCAGCTTTCATCCAATTTATTTATAACCTGACCACTTTCTTTCAATTGCATGCCAATTTTAGCCATTTTTGATCAATTTTGGCTATTATTTAAATTCAAATTCAGCCAACACTTGATTCCTACCCAATTAATTATCCGCAGCCTGTTTACACCAATCTGCGACCCATTTAATCACCCATAACCCAACCCAGAAACCTAAGATCTAATCCCAATTGTTCATCTCATTTAATCCAACGAATGAAATAAAACCCTACCGTATTTCCTAATTTATTAATACACCCCCCAAACCCTAAAACCAACTTTTCATTTTTCCATTTCTCCATTCACAAAAATTGGCCGCCTCTTCTTCCTCACCACCATCTTCTTCCCCCCTTTCTTCTCTTCCTCTCATCCACCGGGCGAACCACCAGAAACTCATAGAAATTCCACCGGACTTCTCTCCCCTCCATTATTCCCGGCAGCCACAAAGAAATACAACATCCAAGCCGCCCAAGATTGCCCTTTTCCTCTTCTATTCCTCCTCTCTCATCCTCCATTAGCGTTGCTGCACGTCGCCACCGCCACTGCCTCTCTTCTCCTTTTCTCCTCGTCTCCCGCAACCGATAAACACCACCATAAACTCGAACCCCACCAGCCACCACAACGCTACTAGCTTCCTCTCTTCTCTTTCATTTTCCCCCTCACCGCTTCCACCATTATTTCCGGCCATTACTGGTCGAAAAACGACCCAAACAGCCACCAGATCTCCCTTCTCCCTCGTCGTCTGCCTCATCTTAGGCCAGTGGCGCCATTTCCCCTCTCCTTCTCCCTCCGATCTTCTACCAAACAACCCCCATGAACCCTCTTCCCTTTTTCTTCTTTCTTCTTCCGCTCCGACCAACAACTAGAAACAAAATTACCACCGTCTTCTTAGAGCAACACCACCGAACAGACCCCTTTTGGTCTCCCTCCGTTTTCTCCATTTTTCGATAAAACACCACTCACGCCATTAGGCCCGGATCGATGTCATCACCACCTCTTCGAGGGATTTGAGTGTTACGATGGGCCCTTGTTTGGGTTCGGTCTCTTTCACATATTATTATCTCCATTTCTTGCTCATAATAAGATTTAAATGTTGATTTATGCCTATTTAGGTATGATTTGGATTAATTATTGCTCCTCCATGTATATAAATCTATATTTGTTTGGTAGATTTGTCTCAAGGATTTTATATTTCATATTCTACATACTTTAAATTGTACGCATATAGCCTCAATTATTAGTCATATGAATTCTGAGCTATGTTGTTCCTCAATTTATGCTTATCTGTTGTGAAATATTCTGATTAATCTAGCATGATGTTTTGTTCCTCTTTTAATTAACTTTTGATAGCCTTTGTGTGATAACCATGTAAATCATATATTTTCTTATTGTGTATGAATCCGAGATTATTTTTCGCTTAATAAAATTTGGTAATTTAATTATTCTTACCTGATATGATATATGACAATCTTAAATTACTCTGTTTTTGTAAAGTTAAGAACGGCTCTTAAGAACTAAGGGGTATGTTTAATTAAAACTTAAGAGGATCGTATATGAGGTTTATTCCCTCCTTTGCATTTCCCTCGATCATGACAACCCCAACCACATTATTTTATTTTATTCTTTGGTAAGACCTGGACTGATTTTACTAAATTGATTCCTTTACCGCTTGAGCAGCTTCATTATTTGTTTATGTATGGTAAATTTTGACCCGTTTCATATTAATTTGAGTCGGCTATTCTGATAAGGAATGTTTTCCCTCAAATAACATTCCCGAATATCCTCTCTATCTCTTAAAATATTTGAACAATTTCAATATGATTATTTATGGCACATATGACAGTTTGCACACTCATTTTATTTTGTGTTCATGATTTACTCACCCCTATTTGCTTGCCTCAATTTGGGTATGTTGGGATATTGTGACTGATTTTCTTTCACCTTCTTTAAAACTGATTCTATATTTGTTTAAAATAACAAAGTTTGATTTAATTGTGTTAATTGAGTTAAAAAATTCTTGATTGATTTGTTGAATATTTTCTTCCCTTTATCCCTTTACTAATTAGTATATAAGGATATCTTCTCTTTTCTTAAAGAGAGACTCAGATCCTCACTGGTTTTGAGAATCCGGCTTTAACTCTACCTTTTCTTTAAACATCATCTATTCTTATCAAGAACTTTGCTCATTCCCGACAACTCCTTTATCCCTCTTGAACAGTCAACACAAGCATTGCTCGGAATCTTTAAGATTCTTGTGATCTTGATGTGATGAGGACCGGGTATGAGTCAAGGCAATTTGTTACATCATTAATCCGTTAACTTCTGTTCGATTTTGGCATTTGCTGGTTAGTTTGTTTACCTTTATAAGATGACATTTGCATTGTCGTTTATTCTCTTTGTTTGCTCTTTCTCTTATCATGATTATATGTTTAATATGCTTTAACATGATTTTATTGGTTTAGCCAAATTCGTGGTTAAGACTATGAGATTATTGTTTCGTGTCTATTATTGTACTAACTTTTAAGCAGGTATCATTTTATTTCGGGATCCTTTAGAGAGTCGCCATGGCGAGAGAGGACTATGAGAACTAGTCTAACATTATTTATTTTATTTATGTGCTGTATTTATTTTATTTTTATTTTATTTTATTTCACGTTAGTTGTAATAATTGTAATAAACGCTGATGATAGTGGAAAAGGGTCATGGGGGCGGGGGTATGTATGTCTTTATCGTCTTAATTGTTTCATTAGAAACCATGCTTATAGGATCAACAAGTTTAATAATTTCTGCTAGAAATCATGCCCATAGGAATTTAAATAACTTGATTCGAAACATAGTAGAAATTATGCCTATAGAGATTTAATTTACGCATCTTTAATTTTAAAAACCATGCTCATATGGAATAAATTTTGGCATTGATCATTCGATAATGGATAATATGCTCATAGGAAACTATATACTAATTCAGACTTATAAGGCAGACTCATGGTAAAAGAATCTTTCACTTGTTTGATATGTCAAAGTGCGCCTACTGCCACTGGTACTACTTTGAATATGTTCAAATCTTCGTCTGTTTGTAGAGGTCCTGCCTAAAATTTCAAAAAAACATGCTACTGGATTTTATCTGCCCTCAAGGTTTAACCTGTTTGCAATTAATAATATTTTAATTTGTTTAATTAATATTAAATCATGCATCGAGGACTTGTGGTGTGATTTAAATTAGAACAAGTCCAGGATGCCGCTTCCACCTCCTGACATATATACGTATATTGCTGAAATCATGTTTACAAAGGACCCAATTACAGGTTTATTTGAAGCCTTTTATATATTAATTGCACTTCTTCTGCATTTAAATCATGTTTATTGTATCATTTTAAATATGTCATTTTAATATGTTTTTTATAAATCTCATTGTCCACCATATAGAAATTTTGTCCATAGGATTCTCTATAGGATAAATACACTTTCATTAATATCGAGGCTTATGTGAAACCTTTTATGCTAATTATTTATTATTGGTTGCTTTGTTTTGACGCTTTCATCTTTAACAACCTTAAGTATGTCTTAGATCCAAAAATTTAAATTAGTAGTCCATTACCTCTTGGACATTAGTATTGGGACTGACATGGACATGCTAGGCGTTAGTATCTTCCACTTGTTTAGAATGATTTAAGACTAATAATTAATTAATTAGTTGGGTAGTGGGACATGATAGTCTGTGCTCGCTGAATAATATGAGCAACCTCAACCGTTGCGAAGTATCATTTTAGTTGCACGGGGTGATCCCTTTAGGTTAAAATCCCCCCCCCTTCTTTTGAGGCAGAACTACGTTTGACCTGATTCCCCGAAGGGAATACGTAGGCGCCTCTTTGAGGTTCGGTCCAACTTTTAAATTTTCTATTTATCTATTTTGTTATTGTTTCTTTTTATTTTTATCATTTATTTATTATTTTTGTTTGTTTTTATTCGTCCATTATTATTTGCTTAAATTGCTAGACTTATAATATTCTTATCATTACAATGTCTTAATTTTCTTTTTCTTGCTTAGATTAAAAGGCTGTTTGAATATTTTAATTACTTAGTTTATTTATTTTGTTTTACATAAAAAAATTAAAATCAATCTTATTTGATCGCTTAGTAAATACCCCGACATAATAATGAATCCGGAAGAGACCCACAGTTGTAGACCTCGAAAGGTGCGTAACACCTTCCTTTCGAGGTAACTTGAACCCTTACCCGATTTTTGGTGACGTGGGACTCGTTAAATAAAATTATCTGTTTAATTAGCTTAGTACAGTGTCCTAACGCACCTTAAATTCGTTAGGTGACAACTCTTACTTTCAATAATCCTTCAAGAGTTGTCACGTGTCGAATTCCGCTTTCCGCGAGAAAAATGGGGCGCGACACTCATGATAAGAAATAAAATGTGAGCTCACTCGTTCCAATTAAACTCACACTAACCTTAAGAGACATTTAATCAAACACTTTATGGGCATGACTTTGTAAGGAAAGAACTTTAGTAAGAACAAGTCTTAACCTACCTCAAACTTCTTCCTTTCTAGTACGATTAACTTCAACACTTGCCAACAACAATCAACAATTCAATCTACATAATAATTGGGGTTCAATTTATATAAATACAAGTTCAAAGAATGTAACTTTATTCAAAATTCTTTGGTCTAAAGAAATTTCACTTGGGGTTCAATTTAAAATATTAGCTAGTCTTGATTAACTCATCAAATTCATCTGCAACATATATATATATATACAACTTAACCCATTACTCTCCCCAAGTCATCTCCTTTACCAATTCAAAACTTAATTCAACATTCAAGCCCTAACTTTATTTATAAGTAGAATTAATAATCCCTATAATATAATATATGTTTTAATAAGGAGAAAGTAAAAAATTAAAGAGGAATAGATATTTCATTACCTGTTGCATTGATGGCAAAAAATGGCTGAAGGTTGAAGAAGCTGGTTGAAACAAATAGTTTTACTTGTTTTAATTGTTTAGATTACTGATGTCGTTCTTTTCCTTTTTTCTTTTTTTTTTCTTTTCACGTTTCAGAGGGTTCAAATCTTGGCCCACTTAAAACCATTGAGTCCATTATTTTTTTTATTAGTATTACTTCTTTTACTTGTTAATACCTAGACAGACAAATATATATATATATATCATTACTTAAACCTCTTCTCAATTATATCATATAATATTGACATATTTTCGAAACACTTGATTTATACCGTGAAAGATTTTATACTCCTTGGACACATTAATTAATTATTAAGCTCGTAAATTATTGGAATGGTAAGCCTAAAAGTTTACGGGACTTTATACATGTCATGTCTAATCACCTTTCCCTAGTGCCTCTTCTGCCTACCTCTACCTCTCTTGAAACCATCCCTCGACAACATCTCACACCTCTGTAGGGGGGCCTCCAGGCATTTCTTTTGCACAGGACGAAACCATCTCAACCGTGCTTCCTGCATCTTTTCTTCACCGAGGCTACTACTCCCATCTCGTCCTCGATATCCTCATTTCTAATCCTATCTCTCCTAGTATGCCCACACATCCATCACAACATTGTCATTTCCATAACTTTCATCTTCTAGATATGGGAAGTCTTAACTGGCCAATACTCCATCCTATACAACATAGTAGGTCTGACCACCACTCTGTAAAACTTGCCTTTAAGTTTTATTACACCTTCTTATCACAAAGTACTCCATATGCAAGTTTTCATTTCATCCATCCTACGCTAATACGGTGAGTGACTTCCTCATCAATCTCCCTATTACCTTGAATAACAGACTCAAGATACTTGAAACTTTTTTTTTTAAATGATAATCTGTGTATCCAGCCTCACTACCACGTCAGCCTCATGCACTACCTCACTAAACTTGCACTCTAAGTATTCAATCTTCGACCGACTCAACTTAAACCCTTTGGATTCCAGTGTTTGCCTCCAAACCTCCAACTTAGCACTAACTCCTTTACGTGTTTCGTCAGTCAGGACCATGTCATCTGCAAATAACAAACACTATGGTACCTCTCCCTGAATTTATCATGTTAATGTATCAATTACCAAGACAAATAGAAATGGGCTAAAGGTTGATCCTTAGTGCAGCCCCATTAAAACTGGAAAGTGCTCCAAGTCCCCTCCCACTATCCTAACCTGGGTCTTGAAACTCTCGTACATGTCCTTGATCGCCCTAATGTATGCTACCGACACATCTCTAGCCTCTAAACATCTCCGTAAAATCTATCTTGGGTCTTTATTGTAAGCCTTTTCTAGGTCGAATGAACACCAGGTGTAGGTTCTTTCTCTCTCTATACTGCTCCGCCAGTCTCCTTATGAATGAATGACTTTTGTAGTCGAGCACCCCGGTGTGAATCCAAATTGATTCTCGAAAATAGCCACGCTCCTTCTCACCCTCAACTCCACCACCCTTTCCCACACCTTCATAGTGTGGCTTAGCAGCTTGATACCCCTATAGTTGTTGTAATTTTGAATATTCACCTTTGTTTTTGTACAATGGAATCGTCGTACTCCATCTCCATGCTTCGAGCATCTTTGCCGACTTGAAGATGACTTTAAACAACTTAGTCAGCCACACCAAACTTACTCTATCTAAGCTCTTCAAAATTTCACTAGTATCTCGTCTGGCTTGATCGCTCTACCTCTACGCAACTACCTAGGCCTCCTCGATCCCTCGCTGACAATACCCATAATTGCGTAGTCTCTTCGAGTGCTTCAAATTCCCCAACTCGATAGCCCCGTCCCTCTCTTCATTCAAGAGTTTATGGAAATACGTCTGTCATTTTCATTCAAGAATTTAGTGTGACACTATTCACACACTATAATAGTGTAAAATTTAGTATTGGGTTGAAAATGAAAAACACCGTTTACACTAAAATAGAATTGAATGTAAAATTTGTTGTTGGGTTGAAAATGCTCAAAGATTTTTCATCCAATAGGTCCATTATATAATTGTATTCTAACATTAATTTTTAATTTGTAGAGAATCTTAATTAAAAAATTGGACTAAAAAAAACACAAACATTCTCCAACATCAATATTCAATGGATGTAATTAAAATACCACCTTAGTTTACTTTTTAATTGTAAGGATTTAATTTGAACATGTTCTCTATTTTAATAGAGTTTCCGTTCATAATATTTTATATCTTAATAATTTAATAACAAAAAGTTATTATATTGCGTTAAATATAAGACCTAATTTTATGTTTATCGCAATTCAAACTTAGAATTGATTATAAAAATAAAATAAAATTTTAACCTTCAATTATAATATTACAGAGCCACTTAATTTTGCTTCAAATTTTTTTAATGAGAATACACATTTCTCCTCCAATTATAACATTACAGAACCACTTGATTTTGCTTCAAAAACGTTTAATGAGAATACACATTTCTTCTTCACAACAGTTAAGTAAAGGTGTTTAAAATCTTCAGTAAATATAATTAAGTATTTCGATGCAATATTTAATAATTTTTTTGTAAATATAAAATATTAACTTTCAATATATATATATATTAATTAATTAATACCTAAATTAAAGTGTCGAAATTTTTTTTCATTTCACTAAGGTAATTTGATATTTACTAATGTTAATGTATGCACAGTTGCTTGCACACTACCGTGGAGTCGACCGAAGTTTGACAAGGGGTGGTTGAATAAAGCCACATGAGATAATGTTCCAGATAAGATTATTACAAAAAAAAGAAAATTCAAGAGTCGATTTGACGCATTCACAGAAATTGGAGGACCCCATAAATCTTTTAACCAAAGTTATTGCTAATCTTGTTTGTTTTAGATGTCCATTTTACGGCGACATCCTTTATCGGTAAACATTGTTTTTTGGGAAAAGATGAAAGCGATGAAGTTTTGATTTAATTTGGTTTGAATTTATTTAATTTAGTTTGTTGGATTTGAGTTTAACGGAGAAAATGATTAATTGTTAAGTTAATTTGGGGTATTTTACCCGATTGAGGGATAATTTTATTTACTTTGTTAATGGTGAAAGTATATTCAGCCCTATAGTATAATTAAGAGTAAAGTTAACTAATATAAGAGGAGTATTTTTGATCCTTCTAAAAAAAAATTAATTAAAATTAAGCTCTCAATTATTTATTTTAATGGTATATTTTTATTTTTTATGCCGATTTTAAAAACTTTTACTCGAACTTATCTTTCTAAAAAAATAAAATAAATTTTTTTATAAAAATAATAAAGTTTAACTGTGCATTTTTTTAATATAAAATATTATTTATTTCAATTGTGCGTTCTCTTTTCAGGCCTAAATCAACTAAAAGAACTATGAACCCGTTAGTTTTTTTACATAAAAAAATAACTTAACCCAATAATAGAGTTGCAATTGTGTATGTTTTTTATTTTTTTTATTAAGATGTAATAACTATTATTTTCTTTCGGACCAAATCTAGAACAAGAAAAAAATCGGTTAGAGCTCCTTTATTTTTAGTGAAATAAAAAATTTTAACAGAATAATATAGCTTCAAGTGTATAATTTTTATTATATTTTACTTAAATATAATGACTATCTGTTTCAGTAATTAATTTTTTTTTGAAAAAAATCTAAAAAAAAAGAAGTCAATTAAAATTTTATTATTTTTTAGCAAAATAATTCTTTATTTCCTTAAAAAGTAGAGTTCTGAAATTTTTTTTACTAATTAAAAAAATTAAATTTAAAAAATTAATAAATTTTAAAAATTTAAAAATAATACTTGAATAAAAAATTTATATGACAAGAGAATACATCTTATTCTCTTAGAAAATTAAAAATGATTAGATAAATAAATTTATTAAATAAATAAAATTATTAATAATTTAGAAAGAATTTAAGAAAAACACTAGGAAGTGGTTAAGTATTTTGCGTAAATATGTTCAATAAGAATTTTGAGTTTTTCTTCCTTCTCTAAGCTTCAAACATGTGGTCTGTGGGCCCCAAATGAGTTTTTAACAGGTAGCTATAACCAAAGAGGACTAATTAATTTATTTGGTAGTATTAGTTGGCTCATAATAGGATATTCCATGGAAAACTGGGACTAGTCATTAATTTATCAAGTTATTAATTAATATTTATTTTAAAAATTTACGTATTATAATTTAATTGTATAAAAAGTTTACACCTTCCGTATATAAAACTTAAAGTCTCTCTACTCAATCATGATTTTTTAAAATAATATTAATATATTTTAGTCTGTTATAATGAATATTTTATGTTATATGAATAATTAAATAGAGTTATTTTTATGTGAGCCAATAATTGTGTTGAATGATATTATGAGGATGTATTGAAAGAATCATAATCAAGGAGATTATCTCTAATTCAATCTCTTTTGATATTTTTTTATTTATCGTACTCAATTGATATATATACCTGATTCATATATATTTATTTTTATTATTTTTCTATTATTTTTTAAAAATAATTTTCGCATCATGCAAATATATATTCTAGCTAAAGTGAATAAATTAAAACTCTTTAAATTATCATTAAGTTTCATACTTAAATTAAAATGCTCTTGTTATTCTTGAATCATAACTTTCTCTAAACATAATCTTCCAGATTGAACAAGTGGTAAAATATTTAGCTCAAGACTCATAAAACAATGATAATTTAGTGAAAAGTTTATTCTATTCATTAAAAAAAACATCAAGTGTACTATCACTTAAAATTCTTTAAAGCATGATATTCACGTATTATATTTTATTTCCTCAAAATATATTTTAATATAAATTTATAATAATAATTTTTTTATAAATATTTAATAATTAATAATTAAAATATAAAACTCATAAATAAAATTCGTTTACAGTTGTAGCATTGTTGTCCTAATGGATTTCATAGTCAGCTGAATTTCACCAAGTAGCAACCACAACCACAAGCACAAGGTGCCAGTGGAACATTCTTTCTTTAATAATAAATCCATCGGGCCATCGACAGAGCAAGGTCAAACCAGCTCGGACCTCATAGATTGATTGTGCAATTGTTTTCTATAGTCCCACTCCACATATAAAACCCCCCCCCCCCCCTTCCCCTCTCTCTTTCTCTTTCTTTTTCTCTCTCCTGGAAACTCTCCCAAGCCCTCTTTCCGGGCATGCGCCACAAACAGCTTTAAATAATCATCTGTTTTGACGCTTACTTTTTACCTATATCTTCTCATCAACACTTTTTTTTTCCTTTCTTTTTTGTTTTTTTGGTTGAGGAAGTATCTTATTACCAACATATATCATAAATAAGAAAAAAAAATGAAAAAAAGAGAGAGTGTTTATTGAATCTGGGTTTGATCCACGCCTGTTTAAATCGATAATACACTTGGATTTCATTTTTCGATGATATATTGAGCTGGGTAAAATTATTTTTTAGGGTATTTTGAGCATTTTTTGGTGGAAATTTTCTGTATTTGGTGATAAATATCAGAAGAAAGTAATACTTGGAAGATATGGCGTCGCATTTTGATAGGTGGGAGAAAGATCCGTTCTTTTCAGCTGCAGAAGAGGTTCAAGAATCTGCCGACAGGTAACCCTGTTTTCTGCTTTTTAATTCCCATATTTTTTCTAATTTGTTTGGTGGGTCTGGGTTGATTTTGTTAGAATTATCATTTACGTTGGATTTTCTAATTTTATCTTTTGAATTTTTTTTTTTGATGATTAGTGATATGTAAAGATTGAAGCTTTACTAGTTTTGGTATGTGGGGTTTTTGCCTTCTTCATTGACATACTTTTGTTTTCATTTTTCAAGAATGGAATCAACTTATAGGACGTGGATTCATGCGTTGAAGGATACTTCTGGTAGTTGGAACTGTGATGCGCTTCGCAGGGACCTTAGAACTACCCTTGGCACTGCTAAATGGCAGGTAGGATATATCCACAACCCCCTAAAAGAAATAAAGCTAGGAAATGATTTTATTGTGCATCTGTCTTGTGTATGGGATATTATTGGTGTATGTGCATAAAGGTTCATAGCTGAGTTAGTTTGTTGGATGGCATTGTAATGCAGCTGGAGGAATTTGAACGGGCAGTTAGATCGAGCTACAACAGTAACTCTGCTGATGATGCAAGAGATAGACACCATGAATTTGTTATTGCAATTGACAGTCAGATTAAGAAAGTTGAGAATTCTCTTAATGAATCAGCTGTTTCACAAGGCAAACCACCACTTCCATGGGTGCGCTTGGATGAGGGAGAAGTCAATGAACTTGCTGCATTCCTCTCTGGCCCATCCACCTCTTCTGCAGGCATAACCAATGCAAAAGTACATGGAGTGGAGTTGCAAACTCCCAAGTGGGAAGAGGATGTAAATCAATCAGTTCTAGAGTGTTCTGAGAATCTTCCTCATTCGGAGGATGGTGTTCGAAGTGAGGCCATAGACGAGAAGTTTCTGGGCCACCGGAGAACAGCAAGTGCTAGTGCTGACATTGGTGCATGGCAGATTGCAGTTGGCAATGATGTTTCCATCAAAGAACCTGCACCACCTCCTCGCAGAATACCCAGTTACCAGGGATTATTGAATGCCGTGGAATCAGTTAAGGAGTTAAAATGGCCCAAGAATGGTTACAGGAAGTTGAAGCTCAATCAAGAAGCTGACAATACATTGCCGCGCACTCAACCACCGACAAGGGTGATGCATTGTTCTTATAGTATCAAAATTTGTAGTACATTACTCTTGTTGGACCATTTATTTGATTACAATGTCAAAATTCTCATGTTTTAGTTATTGATATCAAAAGTAAAAAATTTGAAAGAGGAAACCCAAACAAGTAAAACTACAAATTAACCCTGTCTATAATTATGAGTACTCGAAATATATTCCATAGAAGATCAGGGATTAGAATTTTAATTTTTCCTTAAAGCACCAAACTATGTAAAATCAGTTGGACTTGAAAAGAACTAAATAAAATCAGCTGTCACAAGTACAATATTTATCAAAGATCCAGAAATAGTTATATATTTTCTATATCGGTAAATGATGTTTACTAGTGCTTTTATTGCAGAGCATAAACACATGCTTTGAGAGGAATAAGAGCGGCCTCGATGGTTGTGATGATTGTTATGATAAGCAACTGTATGGTTGGTATGGTGCCGTTCAGCGCCAGCTGCAAAGGTCTCAGTATTACATGCAATATCGTCGGCCTGTTCGACTAGTCCTCTCAGTGTTTCTTCTCATTTTCCTGATTGGTGAGTTTGCTAACTTACTCTTGTTTTATATATCTAACCTTTTGTTGACCCTTTTACCCCATAAACAGATTTTGAAAGAAGTAAGAAAAAGAAATCCTTTGTACTGTAGTTTCTCTGATGCTGAGGTTTTTCTTCATTTCTTCTGGATTGGGAAAATAATCAGTAGATATTGTTGAGTTTTCTATGCCATTGATGCTTCAATTTAAACCATTTTCCTCATTTGCAGCCTGCTTGCACTGATGATTCTTTTGATTTACCTATTCTTCTATTTTCTAGTAGAGACTAGAGAGCAGTTATTTGGATATGACATATAGAACTATTAACTACAAAAAGGTTTCAATTGGGATCTCCCTGGGTACAGTTAGTTGTTAAAAGTAAATGGGTTATTCCACTCAAATGTAAATTGGATAGAAAGTTGTTTGCAGCAAGTTCTAGCAAGGGATCAGTGGATCACAGCCAGTTCTCTAATGTACTGGAAGCTTTCCTCCTTCGAGCAACCTTGACCCAATCAGGGAACAGTCTTTCCTTGTAGTGATGATATTTGTTCCTCTAATCTATTATCAACCACAAATTTCTTCCGTTGATATCCGTTGACATAATAGCTAGAGAAAAACACGTGAATATCCTTTTTTGGTTTATTCATTTATTCTGACTTGCTTTTTTCTCTTTTTGGATGAAGTCTTTCAGTAGTAAATAAGTTCATGACATATGTCAGGCAACAATAGCCTGTTGCTTACTTGACTTACTTTTATCAGCGGTACTGTTTGTTTAGAATAGTGTCCGTCTCTAAAAGATTTTATGCATGGATTGGACTGAAGGGTGTCCGAGATGTGGAAGAGCTCAATCTTCATTCGCACTTGTCTTCTACTAAAAAATGTTTACCCTGTGCCTGAAGTGCTACCAGCTCGTACTGGGTGGGGGAGGATTGGGTGTATGCCATATGCATCTTCCCCTTGTATTTCTCCAAAGATGCTGTTCCATGGTTGAGCCCATGACCTGTAGATTACCAAATGAGCAACTCTATCATTAAATGAAGGCTCTCCTCCTGACTTGTTTCACCTTAAAGGGAAAAACTTCTCAAAGAGTATAATTTATTCTTTTTTCTAAATAAAGTTAAGTTCTGAAAGAGTATAATGACACTCTCTTTTTAGCAAGATTTGCAGAATCAGGAAGTGTTTGGTAAATAGGGTTTTATCCCCCCTGGTGAAAAGTTTCACAGGTTCCACTACTTTCTTTTTCTTTCATCGCAATATGACTAATGATTATCAGAATGAACTTAATCTACATCTTGTTTATGTGCAATGCTTAGAGAATGAGGCAGCAAGAGAGTAACATGGGAGGTTTCTGAGCGAAAGTTTAGGAATAAAGGAAGATAGATACAAAGTTGGACATAGATAATATTTTGGAGAAATTTGGCACTTGCACCGAGTAAGAGAGTTAGGAAATTAGTCAAAAGGTAATTACCTTTTAGTTTCCTGTAATTTTACTGGATTGCAGCTTCTGTCAACTAAGGTCCTTCTTTTTTTAAAAATTTTGCTACAAGTCCCAAATGCATATTCAATTGAGAGGTAAACTGAACAAATAACCTTTTTCTTCTTACGTCCACTCCTTCCAATCAAAAGAAAGAAAACAAAGCAAAGAGTACCCGCTTTATAGATACACATTCACTATTTCTTTCATTATTTTTTCCTGGGAATTGATTTCTTCCTGTATAGCATCATTCCAGCAAGAATTATTGGAGACTTCAACAAATGATTCAAGTTCATGAGAAGATTGAACTAAGATGAGGTAAGCTCGAACCTTTTGAAAAACTATATCCAGTCTCTCTTGGAATCCTGAATATGCCAATAAATAATTAATTGTACTAATCCGTACGTGTCTCTCTCCTATCTATCGGTACTAGTTGAAGTAATGAATAGAAAATAATAGTGGCTAGGAAAGCTTCAGATATTTTATGGGAAATTGATGACGTTGAAGTAATCTATGACTTATAAATAGGAAGATGAGGAGATAAACTTCAGATATTCATGATATTCAGAAAGATTTATGTTCAACAGATGAATTCCACTTTATAAAGGAAAAGGGCAGTTTCAAACAAAAGATCCAGCTTCAAGGGGAAAGTTCCTGGTGTCCAAGTGGCAAGTCCCAAGGGCTTGTGTCCGCCGATAGCTTCCTTTTTTCTTGAGTCGGAAGGGCTACTAGAGCGAAAGACTCCTCTGACAGAGACAATGGTACCATTTGAGGAAGAATATGATTTTATTACCTGGCACAGGGAAGAAGTTTCATTTCCCGGCCATACACCGATACAATCATTGACTTCACTAGTTGATTGCTATATCTGAGATGAGATCCCAAAAGTCAGCAGTCAATGATTGTCTGTTAGTTGATGCCACTAGAGGGAAAAACTACTTTTTTAGCTTCTGAAGTATAATTTTTGCTACCACTTCAAAACACTTATTTTGTTCCTAAAGATTTGACCAAACACCCCAACTCTCTAAAATAAGCATTTGAAAAAAAACATTTTTAGCTTTCCAAAAGTTTGGCCAAACAGGCTATTAGTTTGAGTCTGCTTCATGCCTTCTCCTTCCCCAACAGGATCTCTAAGCCTCATTAATATATTGATGCTAAGTACAGTGGACGAGAAATTTTCATTCCCAATTGCCTCAAAGATCAACCTCTTATCATCACTATCCTTTGTACTTGTACATGTTTGCAACACATTGCCATTTACCTATGACATATGATTTTTCGGAATTGGTTCTGTCAGCTGGTCTCTCCTCCATTGTTCCAATGAAGCATTATTGAAATCATGACTTTATTCTAATCATTTTGCACTTGATGGTGACCTAAGTGATGTGTTTGAATCACAGAGAGTTAAGAATGGACAGACTTCATTCCTCCTACACTACACATAGAGTTTACTTTGTAGTTGATCTTGGTTCTCCGTTCTCTTTTCTCAGCACATGTGTTGGTTAAAACGATATAAACGTACCTCTTTACCCAGTACCTGTGTTGGTGGGAGATAGCACGAACTTGGTGGAATAGTCAAGGTTGGACACCACCGTTATTAAAAAAGAAAAAAAATGGAAGTATCTCCTTATGGTCTTGTTGAAGAAATATACATATTTCAAAATTGTAGGATGTTTGGAGTATTGCCATTTCTTTCTTTAATAGTAAATCAGTATAACTCAACATATCTTAACATCTCTTGGTGCAGTCTTTGGATGAAATCATAAGAAGTTCACAGCATAAATGAACTTATGGAACGTTAATTTGCTTGTAAAATAAGCCAAGGATCCATCGATGGACCCCCTTGTCAACAAGATATGCAGTAACTATGTTAGTTTGTTTCCTTCTTGCAAGTATCATTGGCTTTAAGGTAAGATTGTACTGTCATAAAGTAGATAGATCTGAAAACCTGTAGTGCCAGTGTGCATTCATTTTAGTATTATGTTGTGCTTCGTTACATATATATTCCAATATTTGGCCTTGTATAGTATATTTTTGTATTGGTGATGCATCATTAGTGCAGTTTTATATTGAAACTCTGTCTCAGTCAGACATATATCTGATGAGTTTCATTTGTTAGTTGGTGACCGGACTGTTTTTTTCCCTGCTGCAGTTTTAGTGGCAGTCAATACTATCTGAGTGATGAACCTTTATCCCTGTAATTGATAAGCTTGCAGCGTTGAAAAAGGTCAGAGGACAAGGGGCCTAGTGCAATCAGTTTTGGTGTTACCCTTATAGAGGAAAGGTGTAAATTACATGTAATTTTGTTCAGATGATACAAAGCTGGTGCTATTATCTCAACATACTTTGTAGTAACACCCTAACCACTTTCGTGGCTCTTCAGTTTAGGGTGCCATTAGTGGAGACCAAATCCTGTTGTATTATGATATTCTGTTGTATACCAGAAATGAAAGAGATGATTAGGTCTATTTGACTAAATCATGTATATTGTTGTATTGTCCATTAATTCTGTATGTTTCTAAGATGTGCCTTACTTTTTCCTCCCTCATCCCCTCTTCTCATTTTGGGTTTAAACTTCTCTTACCATCCTTTTGTCTTTGGCCAATTGTGCATATTTCCCATGTCTAGCAAATTAAAACACATTAATGGACTTATTTTTTGTTTCTTTATTCATTTTGGGTTTAAACTTCTCTTACCATTCTTTTGTTTTGCCAATTGTGCAAATTGCTCATGTCCCCAAGAAAACTAAACACATGGATGGACTTATTTATTGTTTCTTTAGCAAGTAGAAGAACTGCTGCTAGTAGTAAGTACATTAATGGTTGTCTTGTGTGTTCAATTTGTCATCATTGAAATTCTATAATCACACAAAAGAAACAAATAAGTTATTAATGAAAATCATATGATAATTAATCCCTTTGTTCTGGGAGTTCAAAGCTGGAGAGCTCCAGTGAGATAGCGATAATACAGAAAGAATGCAGCAGCCAAGAAAGGCACAAAATACTCAACAAAAATCTGATACTTGAGATCCTCTTTGATCACATAAGCTTCCATTTCTTTGGCCTTAATTGGTTCTTTGAAGAAATCAGTAACTAAGTTATCATCATCTGGGATTTTATAGCCTTGAAGATATCCAATCTGGTATTTGATGAGGAAGTTCTTGGCAGCTTTACTATGCCCAATATCTTCAAATTCTTTAGTTGCATCCTTTCCAGCTGATTCAATTAACACTTCTTCTCCTCCAGGATGTTCTTCCAGAAACTTCGTTACGTCTAATACCTGAAGAAAACATAGCACATGTATATACATTAACCCTGAATCTATAGTCGCATGAATGCATAAATATAGGAGGTAGGAAAGTGATGAATCCAAGATTTAAAGTCGATGATTATGCTCTTTATACACGTCGACACATATACATAGTCCAAGCTACACACAGTGAGTTCAGTCAAATATGCTAGTAATGGTCCGGGAAGTGGGGAGGGGGTGGTAATAGTACTCTTCCATGGATGATGATCCAGCAATCTTGCTTTGACTTGTGTTGTTCAACTTGAGAAAGGGTGAATATTCTTTCTGTGTCCATGTTTTTGGGGTATGGAATAGAGTGTTTTAGTATTTATAGTGACAATAAGGATTTATTGGTCAGCAATAAAAAGAGAGTGAGGAAAGGCAGGTAGGTTTCTTCCCATGTGATTATTATCTACCAATTTGTTTCATATATTGATGTATCTATCTACCTGATCTTCAACAGTCTGCAGACCTTTCTCCTCCACAACTGCAGATGATTTGGTGGGTGTTATAAAATTCCTTTTCTTGATTTTGGTTAAGAGTAATAAAACAACAAAAACATATCCAATGCCCAGTGTAATCCCACAAGGGGAATCTAAGGAGGGTAGGATGTAAACAAAACCCCATCTTTGTGGGGGAGAGATGTAGAAAATTTCATTGCAACTCCCCTTTATCCTAAAAAGGAGAAGAAAAAGGTAGTATAAAGCGACATAATTGATTAAAATCATTTAATTATATGTACCAATAATATAAAGAATTTTTACATGGTATTTTACTCGATTTCTTTCTAGATTACCAAATTAGGCTTTACTACTCTTCTCTTCTGTTTCCAATTTAAGGGAAAACTCCCAAAGTAAAGATAGATTCTTTCTCCAAGAGTTGTAAGCAAACAAATTTTACAGACCAAAGATGAAAGAGTGTCGTCAAGAGGCACTACATATGTTCCCAAGTGATGGCTCAAATTAAACTGAGGGTACAAACTTTGACAAATTTAGGAATGGAACAATCAGTGCATCAACTAAAAAGTGTGTAACAATATTTACTGAGAAGCATGAGCTTTTCGGGTGCCTTTGGCGGGATCTTTTGAATCTCTTTCTTCACTATGCTCTTTATTGATAAATTCCATGCCTTCAAATGTAACTCTAGAGTTCCTGTACTTGCTACCAAAGGCAGAGCCAAATCCCCACCCAAGGCCTACTCCAATCCCGCAGCCGCCACCTATAAATGATAGTACTTGTGAAACATAACATCAAAATATTTGGACAAGAGATATAATTTCACAAAAACCTGGCTTTAGTTTAGTTTTTACCAACACCAAGACCCAAGAAATTCAAAGGCATGCCTGAAAAAACAAGATTATACATAAGGTTAGATGATACTATAGAGGAGTATTTTGCAAAAAGAAAGAGGACTTATAACAAATGTGAAGATACAAATGACGAAAAGAGTAAACAGATAAGATTTTTTGAAAAAAAGTGAATGAAGAATAGTGCTATCCTTTTCTTTTTCTCTTGAAGAAAAGATTGGGTGCGAGGCTGACTCGGATGTTTGGACAGAGATATGTCTAAACCCTTAGAGAAACACTACGCCTTTTCTAACCTACTCACAACATAAGGGTAATCTCCTTTGTTTTCTTTAGAAGCATGAGGATAATCAATTTCATAAACTAAAGATACTACTACATGATACTTCTAACATTTTCCATGTCAACAATGAGAAAAGGGAACAAGAAAAATAAACAGAGGTGAGATGCTAAAGGAGATTTTCATCAGACAGATTCTTGTGAAGAACTAATATGCCTATCAGTGTTTTAAAAGCAAAACATGCAAAAAAATGACAAGGTCTATAGGGCTTGAAACAAAAAAGAGAAGTGAAGCACACCTTTTATGGAAAACTAAAGAGAAGGCCAAAAGTAACTGAATTTAGTACTATAATAATCAAATTGCAATTAACAAAACTGATTTCAGCATCCAAGATACATAGTGCCAATATTTCCAACTCCTGAAGTTGAGTTTCAAAGAGCATCCGCTTTTGTATTGGATCATTTTGCGTGTCACAGTTTGAAAGCACACTTCTTTTAAGTGCACGGTTTCACCCAGAAGTGGTAACCCCTCACTCCGCATCATTCATCGCTTTAAGAAATGAAGTGATGGCTTTTAATAATACTGATGAGTGATTCCTAGAGACGTATAGAACATTCAAAGATTTCCTCCAATTTTTAGGAAGTCATGAACAACCAAGGCAGGAATACTGCATCAGAAAACAACCAAGGTAGGAATAAGAATACCAGAACGGTGCCAACATGGCATAACCAAGGTTGCCCCTACAAATCGTTTCAGATCCTGACAATTACCAGTCTCCCATGCTCTAAACTGGCACCAACAGTGACACTTTGGTATCTCTGGAAAGGCTTCCATCCCAAATCTACTATTCACATGGAGCTACATAATAGATAAGGAACATCTTGGCCAACTAAATGGTACACTCCATATAATTTTGATGCTACATTTGTCCATGTACTTAAGCTCTAGAGAAAGCAAGGAAGGGTGGGGATCATCTATAGCAAGGGATACTTGAGATCACACGTCTTGGAGGCTTAGTGCAGAGGCTTGTCTAGACGCCTTTTTCCTTGCCTTAAATCTTAATATCAGCTTAACTGAAAGAGTATCAGTTTCTAAGTTGGCATAGTTCACAAAAAACATGCTTCAAAAGTATTCTCGGGTCCATTTATTCTTTAGCTATCACTGTCTTCAATAGGCAAATCTGTTAAATTTCTAACTTCATGCTTATTTAATATAGCTAATATCATAAAACAATCATCTCCATGAGGATAGATGCTTTAACATGTCCCCTTCCAAGCAGACGACAAAAAAGTACTGATCTTTCATTTTACTTTATTCCTCTTAAAAGAGGATAAAGACAGCAGCACCTGTTTTTTGCACTGTTCTCTCGCTGACAACCTTGGGGCTTGTTTTAGAACATGTTTGGGATAAAATGGAGATGCCACTAAATGTCGAGGAAAGGAAAGAGCTGAGGAAGGCAATTCCAGCATACATCTGCTGGGTTTTATCCAAAAAAAAAAAAAAGGAACCAGATATGCATTAAGTGCAAAACCAACTGCTCTCCATGGTCTGAAATAGGCTGTTGAGCTTGTTAACTCTCTGGTATAACCAGAAAAATGTACATGAGGTAGATAGGATGATAAATTTGATTAGCTCAATACATTTTAGTCTATAGGTTTGTGTCTAGACGGGATACCCTTTTTTCTAACTACCAGCACTTCTACCATTATGAAGTAGTGTTCTATAGATTTTCTTGAATATATGTTCATGATCTTCTGACATCTGGATTCTACATGTATTTTTTTTTTTTTTTTTTTGATAAGGATATGGACTCTACATGTACGAAATTCTACCAAGTGCCCCAGTGCTGTAAAGACTAGAGAAATTGTGCAGTTGGATACATGACAAACTAATCATATCTTTTCATGTATAGTTCGTTTTAATCTAGTTCATGATCAACCAAGCTGGTGCTAAAGAATACGGATTAAGTACTGAGCTTTCAGCAATACCATATTTTCATGGCTGACGAATCTTGTAGTCCATGTTATCCCAATTCATAGGCATGTAATCAAGGACCCGATAAAGATGAAAACTTTTCTTTTGAACTAATAGTGAGAAGATACACGGACAAGCAAATTCGCAGTGTCTCACTAATAAGTATAAGAAGTCACTAAAGAAAATTCAGAACAAGAACACCCAAAGAATAGCAGTAATATCAGCAATCACTATACAATGTACCCAAAAAAGAAAAAATCTGCTCAACCCCACTAAGCTCCTAATATACAAATGATACGATACATATTTCCCTGTCCCAAGCTGGACCTTTTGGTTAGTAACGAGTGAAAAATGTTCTTTTTAATGCAAGAAAATAAAAATAAAACCATAAGCAAGAAACTGGAAGCAGACCTCAAACAAAAAGAGGTCACACACACACAAATAGAGAAAGAAAAGAGCGAAAATGAAAGAAGCAAACCTCCGAAACCCCATCCTATCCCAAATCCGCAACCAATGCCAGCACCTAAACACAAATTCCAATTTCAATTTTTTGCATCAGTACATGAAAGCAAGCAAAAAAGAAGACGCTTTTGTTTACATTCAAATAGAAGAACTAAAGCCAATTGGCTACAGAAAATTTATGCATACCAAAACCCACACCGGTTCCATTGAAGTTTGTCAGCACCATTGTTTCCTGTCGAACAAAATTACCAATCAAAATTTCAAGAAAGATTTACAAATTGGGAGCCGGGTCACTGTCGCTGTGCGCCTCTTAACGGTTTGGGCTCGGAGTAAGGCCCGTTAATGATCAAGTTATAAAATGCCCAGTATTATAACTTTAGATTAGTGTATCAATTTTTGGGATTAGAGAAAATAACAATAATGATCTCAAGTTCGGAGGTATATTTTAATTTTTCAAATATATATGTAATAATTTTGTTTCTCAAAATTTATCAAAAGGGAATATTTTTGAGTGTATGTTAAATATTTAAACAATATCTAGCTGTTAGATATCATGGAAAATGTGAAAAAAACATTTAACCAAATTTTTTAGGAGACTTGCGTCAAATTTCAAAAATTGCAACATTAAAAGTTGCACCAAACACTCAAAATAATTTTATAAACTACGCCTCAAAATATTGCATCAAATTCTAAAATAGCAAAAACTACAAAAATTACAAATTCATTTGATTATGAGAATTTTTCACTTTTTCTTTCTGAATTTATTTTTATTTTATTTAAAAATTAGCGTTTGGCCATGAAAAATTCTAAATATAACAAAATTTGGAGAACATTCAAAATCTTGTTTTCACTTTCTGTATATATATTTCAAATTTTACCCTAAATTTTTATTTCTATAAAAATGACCTCATTTAAATCATATTTCATATTTTTTAGAAGAAATACATTCAAACAAACAAATATCATTTGCAAAACATGTAACCAAACACAAAGTCTTATTCAATTCCATCTTTAAAAGTTTCAAATAAAGTGAAAAAAAAAATTACAATAGTATATAGTAGTTTGTATATGAGATCTAATTTATAACATTATGTGACTAACTATTTTGAGATATTACCCTTTTAGATTAGATTTAATTGTATGCTTAGGTAAATTAGTCAAGTTGAGTGATTTTGCTAGTTTTAAGAAATTAAGGGGCATAAATCATATTTAGACATATATATTCAAATTTTAAATATTCTTTGCAAAAAGTGTGACCAAACACAACTCCAATCACAACTTCAACTTTAAAATATCAAATAAAATAAATAATATTTAATTTTCATGATCAAACGCTCGTCACATCTCCAAATGTGAGTTATGTTAAAAACCGAGCAGTAATTTTTTTCATAGTTTTCCATAAAATAACAACCAAATTGTGTTAAAAATTAGATAGAGATCAAAAGTGCCCACCTTTGCTGAGCTTAAAGGATCAAAATTGCACAATAAAATATTTAAGGGACCACATTGAACTTAATCCAAACATAAGGACCATTTTTGCCATTTTTTAATTTTGGAATTAAGATGCCTCAAAGTTGAGCCTAGTGTAGCAGCAGTCAAGAACATCAGCAAGCAACGATCGAGCTAGCTACCTCTCCATGGCCTTCCTCTTCCACAAATTCCAAGAGGTTTTCTATTTTGCCTCGCACCTTTTAAATTCTTTATGTATACATTTTGGTCTGCGTTTTTTTCTTCAATTTTCTCTCTCTCGTTCTTCGTTGGTAAGCATCTTTGAGGTTATTCATATTGTGGGGTTGCACTTGCTTGTTGAATCGACACAGTTAATTAGCTAAATTTGATTTCTTTTTTGTTATGGCACACAATTTTTCAGGCGGTGAAGATTCTTGCTAAAAGCCCCACTTTCGCTAGAGAGTCGAGGCTTCTTCAGTTTGAAGCTGACATAAATCTCCTCTTCCTTTACACTAGGTAAGATTTATTTACTTATTGCAAGTGAAAAGGCAAAAGGGCCTATGTACAAATTGATAGTTTTATTCAACATTTTCTCAGTTTTGCTTCAACTATAATAAGAATAATTGAAGTATAATGTAGTGTGCAATTGATTTTTTTCTTCACTGCTGATAGATCTTGAAAGAACTTGCTGGGCCTTTATCAAAGGGGGAAAGAAAGAACTTGTTTGATGTTTGTGAATTTCTGTTTGCTTTAAGTTATATTTGATAATCAGGGATTTGCTTGGGGACAGGGGTAAACAGTCCTTATTTCACATTTTCCTTTTAGTTTTTTCTTTGGTGGCCTACTGCAAGAACTGCAGTATTATTTTTTTGTTTATTTTCTTGCCCTCTTTGATAAATAGTAGTAGGCAATGAAGTGGGTTAAGAACTATGAGGTGTCAGGTTCCAATTCGAGAGAAAACAATAAGTGATCTCTTTTCATCTGTCCTAGTCTTGCCGGACAGTGTTACCTGGTACCTATTGTTGGTAGGAGGTGATAGATATTCCATGAATTAGTCGAGGTGCGCACAAGGTCGCTAGGACACCTCGGTTATTAAAGAAAAAAAGTGGAAGTAGCTAATATTTTTATGCCTTAGAATTGCAGCTTTGGAGGTGAAATGAAATTAAATGTACCTTTTTGCATAGGTGCACCACTGTAGTTTCATGTTGCCCTGAACTTTACTTTCAGTTACAACCGTTTAGGAAGGAATGCCGAAGAAGCTGATGCAGAGGAGATCATTGATATGGCTAACAAAGCCTCCTTAGCCGATCAACAGAAGCAGGTCCATGAGAATGTGCATTCTCAGGTTACAAACTTTTGCAGATATATGGATGACATATTACTCCTGGATCAAAAGGTCAAAGACAATCAGGCCATATCACTAACAGCACCAAAATCTTCTCCTCACAGTGAACTCAGTCTTGCTGTTGGTGGGAATTCTCCACTACAAGACCACACTGGTATGAATCAGCTACATTGTAAGCTAAATTTTCTATGTACTTCATAGTTGTTTTATTGTGAAAACTAGTTTGGAATTTTGACTTGCACCATACTTTGGGTAACCATTTGACTTCCTGCTTCTGTTCTGTTGTGACATTGCTTTACCTTGCTTCATGCTGTCATTACATTTATTTGTCTGTATATCTCCGGGATATATCTAGTGTTATCATTAAGGCCACTACTTCGTCTGCTTCATTCATATATTAAACACCGTAGCCTTCAACAAATGTTGAAAATATTTTTATTATTAAGGTAGACAATGAAAGTAGTTACTCTCCTCCCTCTTGTAGTCGGTAATTACTGAGTCACTTGAGATTTCTGAAGTAGAATATTACTGAATGTATGTAGAAATTGATCAAGTTTCTAGAAGCTTTTTATTGGTAGATGGATTTATACTTCTTTACACAAAGACCCCTGGGGGGATGGGAGTAATCCTCACTAGTAGAACTTTTCTTCTTCATTTCTCCTTTTGGAAACTATTCAGTAAGATCTGCTTTGTGCAGATCACACATGGATTAGGTGGATCAAATCCAACTCTCAGCTTAAGACACTAAGAATACGATTACTGAGCTCTGGATGTAAACTGCTAAAGCAACAGAGTGTAATCATTCCAATTGGAATGTTACTTCAACTGTTTCATTCATTTTTTTTGGGGCGGGGGTGGGGGGGGGGGGTGTTTGTGCGAATTTTCACTATTATATTTCTTTCGGTTTCTTTCAGTATAAAACACGATATCTATAATGAAGTTGCTGGACAGTTCTAGTGGTGTAAAGATTTAATCCATTGCAACATAGGCAATAACATAAAATCATGTATCATGAGTCTCTTTGGTTGTTTCGCATAAATTATATTTCATCTGTCCTTTGCAGTGGCTTCATAGCTGCATCACCTTGGTTTTTAATTCTTGATAAAAATTTCAGCACAGCTGTTCCAGAGACCAAGGCATTGAAGTTCAGAGAGGTTTCGCAGAGGTTAAAAGACCTTATGGGCTACACTCTCGAGGTCAAACCATCTCAAATTCCTCATGAGGATGCTGGGAAGGGTTTATTCTTACAAGGTGAAGTCAATATTGGTTCTGTCATAGCAATCTATCCTGGAGTAGTCTACCCTCCAGCATATTATCGCTATATTCCTGGGTACCCTAGTGTTGATGCCCAAAATTCACATTTGATCACACGGTATGATGGGACTGTGATCAATGCCCAACCCTGGGGTGCTGGTGGTGAATCTCGTGAAATATGTAACTGGACTAGTTTTCCTGAACCTACCCACACTATGCAAGCTGATGAAAAAGTTTCTGACGGAGTCAACAAGCCATTGGATGGAACACATGTTGGAGGCAACCATGAATTGCTGGAAAGGAGAAACCCTCTAGCCTTTGCTCATTTCGCCAACCACCCAGCCAAAGGCATGGTCCCTAATGTAATGATATGCCCTTATGATTTTCCCCTACTCGAGAAGGACATGAGACCCTATATACCTAATGTTTCATTTGGAAACGATGATGAAACAGACACGAGGAGATTTGGCAGCTTCAGGTTCAAATCGTGGAAGCCCAGCAACAATGAATCAAATGTTCCTGTTCTGAAGACACTTGTTCTTGTGGCTACTAGAGCAATTTGTGATGAAGAGATTCTGCTGAACTACAGACTGAGCAATTCAGATCACATACCGTCGTGGTATACTCCAGTAGATGAAGAGGATTAAGGAAGGCCAAGAAAGAATAAAGGCATTAATTTTGGTGAAAGTATTAGTTCCCTTTTCGGTTTTCATGTTTTCAAGAGCACACATATTAAAACTTAACTTAAATCGGAAATCTTAGTAGCACAGTGCTTGACTACGTACCTGAACTTTTACCCTATTGGTGATGGTTCAATGTAATTCCCTCCCCCATTTCTCCTTTCCCTATCCCCAATTAAAAAAAACTTCAATCAACAAAGCTTCTGATTTTTTTGATGGAACAAGGATTTTGATAGTTCCTCCTGTGTTTGCAAATAAAGTTGTTTGGACTGACATTTTAGGAACTACTTTTGAAATGCAAATTATGGCTTGTAATAGTAATGTATGTAGGAGTAAACTATTCGGATCTACCTGATAGCAGAAACTCTCCAACTATCTTGTAGTTTGTTCTCTATAACATATTTGTTTTTAACCCCCAAAAGGAATAACAATAATTCTGTTGGTATCAGCTTTCTCACATTATCAGTGTTATTTCTATGTTCAAAGTAGTAACTCTAAAATGCAGAAGAAGCAGAAAAAATGTTAGAATAAATAAGTTCACATTATCAATGTTATTTTTATTTAGAAATGTAGAAGAACTAGAAAAAACGTTTATCTCTGTGTTTAAAATAGTATTTCAGAAATGCAGAAGAACCAAAAAAAATGTTAGAATAAATAAGTTCACATTGTCAGTGTTATCTCTCTGTTCAAAATAGTAATTCAGAAATGCAGAAGAATTTTTTTAAATAAGTACGAGAAAAGACTCTGTTCTCAACTCTTTATAAATTAAATATATGTGATTCTAAATATAAGCATACAAGTTTTGCTTTCCCACTAATGAAGGACAAAATTTACTTATAAAAGGTATTTTTTCAAATTTCACTTCCCTCTATTTTATTTTTCATAATTTTCAATTCGCACCACCTTAAGACTTAATTATTGAAAAAACCCATCAATCAATTCTAACCTCGGATAAAAATGAAAAATTGTGGTACATAAATTGATAATTATCATCAAAATTAGTCAATTTATGATGAACTTTAACATATAGGGTAGGTTTAAAGTTTGACAGTGAAATAATTAAAGCTTTTTTAACATGCTTTCACCCGGAAAAAATGGAAAAAAAAAAAGAAGAAGAGAGAATGGAGAGTTTGACAATAAAGCCTTCTAATTAATTCTTTATATTAATCTGTATGTAATTAAAAGTTTCTACCCACCAACATGCGTCACACTGGTCCAACTTCAATAATTATACCTTATTAATTAAATTTTTTTTTACACTATCTAATAATTGCATATAAACATCCATATTTATATAAATTAATTTATATGTACGCGCCTCGCGTGTTTCTTATATTAATAAAAATAAATTTATAAAAGTGGCATAAATAATATTTTAAAAAAATGCATTTATGTAATAATATGAGAATTTCAAAAGAAAATTATAAGTTGTAAATTGATAAATGATTGTGTTTAAGAGTTTGTTCCCATCTAATCGTTCTTTATTCAGTTTGTTCTAATAGTTGTTCCAATAAAACAAAAACGTCATATAGAAAGCGTTTGATTGAATGGTAAAAAGAATCGTTTTCTTTTATATGAACACTTAAATGCATGCATTACATTTACATATAATTATTAATATTTTCTATATTATTTTAAATAAGGAAGAATTTAATACATAAAATATAGTTAATTTTAAAATCTTAAATATTTAAAAAATAATTAACTTACTATTTTATCAAGTGAAAATAATTAAATGACTATTTTATTAAGTGAAAATTATTAAATAACTATTTTATCAAGTGCGAACGCTATTTTTAAAAGGGTAAAAATGTAAATGATATTTTGCTGTGAGGCTCGAAAAAAGATATTATAGATTTAATTAAAGAGAGTGAATAACAAGAGTACCCGATTAATTGAAACAACTTAAAGTATGTTGTGTTTCTATATATTTTTTTTGTCGATTATACACTTTTTTTAAAAGAAGAAGAAGGAGGAGAAATTCACGTATTAATACATAATAAAATTGCACTCTTTAATTTTTTTTTTGTATTGAAATATTGTGATGCATAATTAGTTAGTTTAATAAATAATGGAATTAATATATAAGTTAACAGAATTGTAATTGCTTTTAAAGTCTTAAATATTAGGACTTTTAATATAATTCAAATTAGGAAAGATTTAAGAAACAAATTTTTGGTCAATTTTAAAATACTAAATATTAGGAGTTTTACCTTTTACAAATTAGTAAAGATCTATAATAATTAAATAACAACTAATTGAGGAAAATAATAATTGACAATTTTGTCTATTGTGGAATGTTTTAATAAAGGGCAAGAAGTAACATTTTAAAGGACCTTCATGCTTATGTCGACAAAGAATATATTGTTAAGTAAATAAGAATAAAATATTATGTATATATTAAATGTAAGATTAGTTGATGAAATCCAAAGAAGTTACCAAATATTATTTCATTAGAAGATTGTATTACACCTTCAAACGAAATAAAATTGTTTGAAAAAGTAACAGTAGAAAAGTGACTATTGCATTACTAAACTATATATTGTCATTGAGTCCAATGTCAATCTCCTTGTTTACTGATAAAAAATTATGGTTAACACTGTTAATGAGTATGTTTATGAGGTAACAGATTTTGTCTTGTTGTAAATATTTTTTTCACATTTCAATATAATTATTGAAAAGTATAGTATGAATTTTTGTGCCATGCAAAAAATTAAACTTTAATAGTCAAAAAGATATATAAAAGTAAATATATATAAAATATAATAAAAATATATAATTAAGAACTTAAACATATATGTAAAAATATAAAATATAAGACGAAAAATAATTATTACTTCTTTGTCAATTAATGTTATAGTCATTCGTGTGCATTCCTTTGTTTCCCTTTTTATACTCTTTTATTAATCCAACTCTAATTACTAAGACATTTATTATTCAATGCGAATCATATAGCCTTAAGTTGTTAGTTGTTACAATTTCATCAAGAAATCCTTTTCGAATTTCATTGCAAAATTATCTAATTAATTGTGCACAAGATTTATAATTATAGTAATTTATAATTTTAAAAAAATTAATTTTATAAAATGAATCGATTAGTTTACCTGTATAGATGGAACTTGTGAATGTATGAGTATATGAAAAATATCAGCTACAAATAACACAAAATATAAATCACATAGCATCAATATAAGAGTCAATTAAAGAAAATAACCCAGTATCAATATCAGACTTAACTAAAGGAGATAATTTAAGTTAAATTATTTTGAATATGAACGACTTGAACTGTCATAACAATTACTATTATTTTTTTCAAATCTACAACATAAAAAAAATTATTTTCATCACCTTATTTTATCATATTAGGTTTTCTTCTATTTATGAAATAAACTTTATTTATGGTATAAATTTAAAAAAAAATAAAAATTTACACTAAGTTATTTTTTCTTTTAGATAGTCACATTTCTTTTCTATCTTATTTTATTATATTAGATTTTTATACTTGTGACATAACTTTATTTGTAGTGTAAATCTAAAATTTTGTGTTAAAAAAGTAATAATAATAAGAAAAACCTATGAAAGTTTTTTCCTTTTGATTTGGAAGTCTTTTCTTTTTCCTTTTTGATGATAGAAAATTATTACAAAATATCTTCTTTTTTTTTTATATTGTTTTTCTTTTGCATAATCACAATTTTTTTCCTTTTTAATAGTAATATCTTAATATTTTTATATTTTTAAATTCTTTTTGTTTATAAATTCTTTCACTTTTATAAAAAGATTTATAATTGCATAATTTAATTCATCAACTTTTCTACATTAACATCTTTGATTCAATCTCCAACCTTTTAAGTTTTCATACTAATCTATCTTCTTCATCTTTTTTTTTTTCATATTACAATAGTTTTAAATAGTAATTATATAAAAATAATAAATGACTATTTGGTCTATTGCGATATTTTTTAATGAAGGACAAAAAGTTCAATCAACATGTTTAAGGACCTAAATAAATAATACTAACTAGTAAGCAAGATTAAAATTTTGAAAAATAAAATATATATAATCTGATATAACACGTTAAAATATAGCGATCCTGTAAATTTTTTTTATACAAATACAATCTTTTTAGACTAGATGCTCCGAACTGGCAGAAGGTGCTGAAAGACACTGTTTATCTATAGAAAGTACGTAGTACTAAAAGACAAGATCAAAGAAATATAGTGGATTAATTGTTTGGATATCACTAAAACAAAAGTTAATTAGTTACTCTGCATTTTGATTAGCTTAATTATTTCAATTAGTAGTACTAAATAAATACAATGTGGATTTGTGGTCCTTCCCACTCATTCTTATTCAGAACAAAAAATAAATAGTTTCTGGTACAGAAGCTAAATTTGTTTAGTTGATTATATTCCAATTCATGTCCACTGAGAAGTCTCTAAAAAATATTTTTTTTCTTCTCGTTCCACTCGGTCTCCGTCAAAAATAATTTTTGATCTTAAACTTAAATATTCTTAACAAAATTTCTGATTTTATCATTGATTCCAACTCAAAAATTTTAATTAAAAATGAAGGAATACTTACCACGCCACTGATATTCGGTGGTGCCTCTCAAGTAGTTAGATGAATATAAAGACCAAAATTGTATATTACTAACAAAGAAAAAAGTAAAAAAATGAATACATATTTCTTAAATGATCAGAGTCGAATATAAAGTAATTAGTAGTAATTATATATTGAAGGTGGGCAAAATCTTTTATCATATGATTAATAAAACAAAGGGAATTAATTATGTCTAGTTTCACTACACTGACTGAGTGAGTACACATTTTTCTTGCTTTCCCTGTCTATAATTTCCAGCTTTCTCCTACTAATTTCACCCTTTTCAATCAGCTGAGGTTCTTCTGATATACTGGAAAGCCCTGGAAAATAGAAAATAATAATTAATAATTATAAATACGGGGTTCACATGCGCATAAGAAATAATAATGTGAAATATACATGATAAATTTGAAAAGCTTGCAAAAAAGTTTACATTTATAAAAACATGTACATAATTTGGACTTTTAAACTATAGCTTTACACATATATCCAATATGGGGACTACTGATCAACTAGACTAGCTTATGATTGGTGCAAAATATATAGGTGATTGGTGCAAAATTTATTTTCTATATGCTGACAGTATAAATGGTTTTACCCTATTATAATAGGTTATTTATTTTAACTTTTTAGGGTTTTGGAGTTAGGTGTATAATAGATCCTTGTGCGCTAACTCTTCTCCGAATTTCGCGCATAGCAGAAACTTAGTGCACTCGGCTTTTATAGAGTTAGGTTGTTGTTGATGGTTACTTTAAATTGATGGTGTAAATAAGTCACAAACTATCGATGCATATAAGTTAAACTCTGATCGGTACTTATATAATATACTTTCTACAACACAAAAACTTGGAAACACATACCTTCAATGAAACCTTTCTTTTGCCATAGAATTCTTGTAGCTCTGACATTTATCTGCTCCTTTTGGCTTATTTGATCATGAGGTTCTTCATCATGTGGTTGATTTGGTTTTTCACTAACATCATTAACAAATTCCTTCAATTGAGCATTTTTAAATAACCAAGTTGACTCCATTTGCTTGTTGATCATTCTAACTGCATAATAAGGGATCCTCATATTTTTCTTCATTAATGATGATGAAGAATCCATTTTAAAGCAACAACTAACAAACATAATACAATCCATCAAGCTCTCTTTAGCCATTAATCCTTTCATATCATATGCTTGTGATCTTCTCCATAGACTTTTGGCATGAGAATTAGTTGGAGATGAAAGTGAAAGAGCTTTAGTTGTATCACTAATAGCATCATTAGCCTCTCCTAATAACAATTTGCATTGTGCTCTATTGCTATAAAGCACAATTCTTTCTTTTCTAAATCTCAATGGACACAACTCCAATGCCTCACTATATTTCACCATTGCTTCTTCAATTTTCCCTAACCAAAAACTATTGTTTCCTTGTTGCTTCATCAAACTCACCATTACCCTTTTCTCTTCAAGTTTCTCATCGCTCATGTTTTGCTCCCTTTTCTTCCTATCTACTTTCAAACTCCATATTTCTTCAAGTACTTTTTGAACACCAATATTCTTGATTTTCACCTGTTGAAACATAATATAATTAATTTATAATTAAACGTACTGTGTTGATCACAATTTAAACTTTTAAATGAGATGGTAATTTTACATGGCATCAAAGTGGACAAAAGGTCTTGAGTTCAAAGGTCACGTGCTTGGCCCGTAAGAAAAAAAACAAATTGATCATACATAAGGGGTGGGGTGGGGATGGGGGGTTGGGGTTGAGATATAATATGTATAAGTAATTTTCATTACCTTTCTTTGTTTGAAATCTGCAAGAAGAGTTCTTGTGATTGTATTACCAACATTTGATTTGCCTCCAAGGGTCCTAAGTTCAACCAAATCAACAAGACACATGGAAGCCATTTCAAGAACTTTGTACCTTGTACCTGTTGAGATATAATATAACAAAATAATTAATAACTTCACATGTTCTCTAACAACTTAAGCTATTAGATAAGATGGTGCGGTAGAGTAAATATATAGCTTACAGTTAAAGATTTTAGATGAGATCATCACATAATTTAACAGTATGTACCTGAATCGTCGAGAAGCAAAAGTAGACAATCTATTCCCATATATTGCCAATCATCTGAAGATCTTGAAAGATTACAAAGATTCTTGATTACATCCTTTGATTCTGCTATGCATCTTCTTCCATCCTTTTTATAACACAAAACTCTAATTAATCCAACCCCTCCTGGTGAAGTATCATTAGCCAATCCACCCCACATTTCACTCAACTCCTTCAAAAAATTTTGCTCACAAATGAGATTCAAGCACCTCTCCTTTATTGCAAAGCAATTCAAAAGATGCAAACTCCAACATTGAAGTTGACTAGCCCATTCCTCAGCTTTACTATTTTCCATTTCTAGCCCTCCAACTCCTCTAGTCAACAAATCACAATGATATTTCAACCTCATATTCAAATCCTTCACACCAACAAACTCTTTGTACACGACTTCAAGGCATGTGGAAGCCAGTTTCATGGCTAATTTCACAATTTCTTCTTCATAAATTGCTACATCTTTGAAAGTCTTTTCATAGCTTGCTAAATGACCAATTGCTCTAATAGCCACCCTTTGTTCAACCCAAGTCATATTTCCCTTCAAAAGCTCCAATAATGGGACTAAAACACCACAATCCATTGCTTTAATAGCAAACTCAACATTGTTCATTGTATAAGAACCAATTATATGAGCTGCATAATAAGGAATATAAATGTTTTGATTTTTGTGAAGCCAAGATTTGTTGTTTATACCTTTGTTGATTAGGCTTGCCATGCATTCAAAAATGCCTAAGGATGGAAGCTCTTTGTCATTTGGTTGTGACATTGCCATGGTCCAAAGGCCACTTAACACAAGCACAAGTTCTTGATCTTCATCAATCAAAGGCATTTTCTTAAAGTAGTTCTTGATTCCATTGCTTCTAATTGATGAGTTTGGTTCCTTCATTATGCAAAAGAAACATCCCAAATGGTTATTATAGCAACATTTCTCATCCACACTAGGGATGGTGGTGGTAATTGGAACTTTTTCTTTTTTCTTGAGAGAAATATTCATGGAAGAAGCAAGAAGAGGAATTTCAGTAGTACTCTAGGGTTTTTTTGAGTGTGTGTTTATGGTTGAAATTTGAAAGTTAATACAAAGGAGATAATTAGCATCTCATTAGTATAGGAAGTTGGTCAAAGTTGTGGTCATTTGGAAGTGGAAACATGCATGAGATGATTTTATAATTTCATAGTAACCTAATACTTCCGCAATTACTAATCTTAATAACTCAGTTGGTTGAATTTTTTCTTTATTTAAAAGATTTTTTCACTATTAGACTACATGAAAGAAAATTATAATTAGCTGATCATTAAATGTGAAATTACTAAACTTATATGCTATATAATTGATTAAAATAAAATAATAATGTAAATAATTATTTGCATATCTAAAAGTGTAACCTAGTGATCAATAAATTAAAAGGATTGAAAATTATAAGGTATCAGATTCAAATCTCATTAACAAAGACAATAACATTACTTAATTTTTTTCATCTGTCTAAGCTTTATGGACCAAGTTACTTGATATTAAATTCTTTACATATTGGTGCATATATTAGTTAAATCCATCAGTAATTACTTAATACTTTTATCATATAAGTTTACTTATAATTACTTTTTTTTTTTAATTTAGTGTTAAGAAAAATTTCATTTCAAGTGATACTGTTTGTTTTTCCTATACTTTATACATATCAATATTCGTTACTGAGCATAAGCATTCACGTGTGACATCCAAGATTATGGTAGAGTGTTAAGTATTTCTTCTCTCTTAATTAGATATTTGAGATTTAAATTCTGAATATGAAATTACTTTTGATATGAAGCGTTTCACCTTCAAAGATGTAATTTTTCGATGCAAATCCCAGTTAGCTAGGCCTTAAAACAGATAACGAACATCAAGTAAAAAAAATATTCATATATAATATGAAATTATTATTTAATTTACAATTATAAAATAGGATAAAGAAGTCCTTTTAATATTTTATATTTGAAGCGCAACGTGCTGCCGTTAGCAAAGTTGGATCGTACCTAATTTTCAATATATATTTTTTTGTTTACCTTTCTACTGTTAGGTATATTGGGTTAAAAAGTTATTTTGTCTTATGTGTGAAAATAAAATAAAATAAAAATAAAATGGGGATTTACATGAAAAGGTTGAAAGTGAATCTTGCAAGTAAGTTCAGATAAAATTAATATAAAACAAGAAAACAGTAATCTGCATTATTTTGTGGCAGGAACAGAACAGGGGTTTTCTAATTATGTGAATCTTTGTTCATATGTACAACTTGGTTTTTTATACTATGAATTTTTACTACGATTAAAAGATTCCTTGTCACTGTATTCAGGTATGTATCATTTCATACTTTTTTTTAAAAAAAAGTTATCGTTCTACTTACGAGTTTGACAATTTTTTTATATCTTTGTGTTTAAAGTTTACTTAATATATATAATGATTTATTTAGGATTAGTGACTTTTTTATTTTTGTTTTTGGATTTGGAACTTATAGCAGGTGTTGGAGCGTGTAATTTAATTTAGAGATCAAATTTAAAGTTTTGATTTGAAATCAGTGTTTGTTTGTGACATTTGAATAAAACTTCAATTTCAATTTTACATCGTGATCTTACCTTTCAAATTCTCCTGAAAGCAGGATATTAATGTCAAGTTTTGTGATTTCAGTTATTAAAATATGTAAAACTTGACCCACAAGTTTATATTTTATAAGAATTAATCAAAAAAGAATCACAATTTTAAATTTTATATAAAAAAGAAGAAGAAAGACGCATACTCAACGCGAAGAGATTGTTTACACTACATGAGAAGATTATATTAAAAAACAACTAGTAACTACTATTACTGATTTATTGGACAAGTGACTCTTTGTATATAATATGTGTATTTGAAAGTTTGTAATTGTAACCACTTTTATAAAAGAAATATAGAGATATTTGATTTATTGATGCGTCCTATTAGAATATTTCAATATCTTATTTATAAATTGTGATTTGCTTATTTGAAAAAATTATACAAGAATTGAAAAAAGTACAACTTATAAAATCTAAATCGCATATTCATATAAAATTTTAACTTTAAATCAATATGAAATTATGATCAAACAAACCCATAAATTTAAAATCCTGCCTCCATCTCGATCAAATGCATTCTTTTTGTGAAACTTGTCATATTACTAGAAAAATCTTTTTAAACATAAAATGAGAAGTTAGGCAGATCTTTAGTAGTATAAAAAGCAAATTAAATACGTAAATTGAGTACGATGAAGGATGGACACAATACACATCATAAACACAACATAATATTTACGGATGGTAAAAGTATTGTCATAATAAGAAAAAGATCTAAATTTTTCCAAATTATACTGTATAAAATAATTTAATTTTTATCATTTGTTATACTTTACAATCATTCTTACATGGTGTTAGCGAATTATATACCTCATATTTTTCATCGACTTTAATAAAATTTCAGCATAGATTAAAATGGATGTCCCATGTAAAAATACTTTGGTTACAAAGTTCAAATTTAATCTTATACTTTTGACGATTTAAAATTACTCTCCATTATATTTTATGTTAAAGCTCCGTACGTCCGGAAAAAATTTACTAACATAGTTATGCAGTACATAACATATTTAATCATCATCCTTCGCATAATAGATAAGTATTTTTGACCCAATTTTCAATCAAGAAACTTGAACTTAAAAGGACCTTATTATGTTTAACTTGGAACGAGCTCTAGTGAATATTGATGATATATACATGAGGCCTTTAAAGTTGTGGAAAACTTTCCAAATAATTTTTATTTTTAATATTTTATATAGACACACACTAAGAAATCTATCTTCTCTAAAGAATATTGATTATAAATACAGGAGACCTTTAAACTTGTGGAAAACTTTCAATTAGGGGCAGACTCAGAGATCCACGTATGAGTTCACGGGAATCTAATAAGTATTTAATTGTGAACTTAATTATAAGGGTGTGTTCGCGATAGAGAAAAATATTTTGAAAAATATTTTTCTATTTTCTCGTGTTTGATTGGTCAAAAATTTTGAAAAATATTTTTTTTAGAAAAATAAGCTCCTTGAAAATAAGGAAAATAATTTCCCTGATGAAATTAGGAGAAAACAAGTCGCATTGTCTCCTCCCCGCCCTCATAATTACTCACCTCACTCCTTGCCCCCCGTCACCCCATGCCGCCAACCAGCCACCCCACCCCTATCCTCGTAGTTTTGTCTTAGAATACAAATATTTTTTACCTGCATATACCGAACATAAGAAAATAAATAAGAAATTACTTATTTTTCTATCGAACACACCCTAAATCGTACAACTTATAAACAACTGTAAACCTTTTTATAGATATTCTACGACTTATATATATTTGAAAAGAGATTTTTTTTTAATTTTTCATTCAGTGTTTAATACTTGCATTGAAATTTAATTAATTTAAATTCACATCACAAAAAATCTATTAGAAAATAGCTCTCTCCGCGCTATATATACCTCAAAATCAAAATATCTAATTAAGAGACGAGTAGCCCACCCTCTCCAGTGCACCATGTCATAGTATCTGAAAAGAGATGTTGAAGGACCACATATATATATTTTGAGGAGTGACACTAATTCCTTTGTATCAGTAAGTGAAATTGTGGTCCCTCTTTTCATTCCTAAATAAACAAAAAAGAACCAAAGTACAAAAGGGGAAGGTCTCAAGAAAATGCGGCCACATTATTAATAAACGGAATTATATTAATTAGAGCAAAAAGCTGGTAAGTAATCTTTGGTTAATTTTGTATAATTAATTAAGGTTTGCCGACTAATACTGTATCACTCGTGCCAATTTATCATCATGATTTAGTATAAACACATAGTTCGGAGGAGGACATCTGTTTAATTTTTCTTGGGAATCGTGCAATAAGTCGCTAATTAATGAGTTATAACTAGGCGTGGATTATACATAAGGTGCTTTAACCCTAAACTCGTGATGAAAAAGGTAATCTTAATTAGCTAATCTCGCAAAACTAAGGAAAAGTGACAAATCTAAGGTATGCTCCCTTAAACATGATTGGGAAAATTACGCTCTATACCCACGACGGGAGAAAATATTTATATCTGATTTAACTTATATTTATGTATAAGTATTTTTTATATATTTTTATATATTTTTACATAAGACTAACATATTATGTATAATATTTAAATATATATCCAGAGTAATATTTTTTTTCATAATAAATTATATTTTATATTCTCTCTCCTTTTTTTCTCTCTCTTACTAAGTTGTCTATTCCCTAAAACAAGGGATTAAAGGCATTGAATAAATTAAAATTAATTTTTTTTGCTTCATTCTTCTTAATTTCTCAAGCATTGCAGCAAATAGATTGAACTAATAATTTTATTGTGATATTAAGTTATCGATTTCAAGAATCAAGTTCTATTTTCCAAACTTCAACGATCTTTTTTTAAAGAAAATTAAACTTATTTATTTTATATAGTTTTACCTCTAGCTATAGTAGTGTGTGTATATACATATTTTGGGATTTGACTCCCCTTCATTACATTTTCTCTCCATTTCATCAAGTACACATTTAGATGAAAGTCATGTATTTTAATTAATTTTAAAGGTCAAAATTATATTAAATTAACAAGTATCATAATCATAGTTAAGTCAATAAGTTTTGGAAAGTACTTTTCAAATTAGATAAGAAAAATATATTCTCCACCAATTTTGATATTCATTAATTTTATCTTATATTTTTATATTTAAATATTAAATTATAAAATATTAATGTTGAGATTGTTTAATGATTTTTTATGTCAGTAATATATTTAATTTGAAATATTATGTTGAGAAATAAAAAAGAGGGGGAAGAATTTTCAATGTTGACAAAAATCATAAAATAAAAGAACAGGAAATAAAAATATTTTTTAAAAAAGACGAGAGTTCATCAGAATTATAAATGTAAAATATCCAAATTTTAAAGTTCCAAGGAGAAAGTAATTGTTGCACATGCACGGTTGCTATTGTTTTGAAGGGAAAAAAATATGTTTTTAAAAAATATTAATTTTATCTTCATTTTTTTGTGAAAAGAAATAAAAGAAAAGATCATTTTAAATCCAAAATATTTTTGAAAGACTATTGTTTATCCACGTTAAACAAAAATGTAGTTAGGTTCATGTTCTACAATTTTAATATTTGAATATAAAAATATTAGATGAAATTAATGATATTAATGGATATCAAAATTGGTGGAGAATATATATTTTTTTACCTAATTTGAAGAGTACTTTTTAAAACTTATTGACTTAACTATGGTTATGATATTTGTTAATGTAATATAATCTGGACCTTTAAAAATTAATTAAAACTCATATTTTTCATCTAAATGTGTATTTGATGAAATGGAGAGAAAATGTAATGGAAGGAGCCAAATCCCAAATTTTGTATAGAAGAGGTCTTTGTTCAATCTCCCATCACGCATAGAATTTTTTGGGAGCTAGCTTAAAAATCCTACCAACCTTTTTGAAATGAAGTTTGTTCCATCCATCATATAGGTATAGAGAGTTATAGTATTCTTCTATTACGTATTTAATTTGATTATTGTAATAAAATAATAAATAAAGAATAAGAATATTATAGAGAAAGAGAGAAGGAGAAAAATTCTTATTTCTCTTGATAAGATTCTCTTGAGGGATTAAAGAGATTAAAGAGATGATTTACAATGAATGGGAAACCCCTTTATTTATAGGGGAAAACTAACTTGGTCCCAAAGTTACAAACCCTAACTTTCCTTCTAAAAATAGACATTCACCATAAATAGAAAATATATTTATAACACTTCCCATTTGATGTCTATTTGATAGATAATGTGCCTCGTTAAAATCTTACTAGAAAAAACCCAGTGGAAAAAAATCTAGTGAAGAAAAAAGAGTACACATATTTAATAATACGCATTTTGGCTGCCTCATTGAAAACCTTACAAGGAAAACCCAGTGGGACAAAACCTCGTAAGGGAAAAAGAGTACAACGTGTATTAACTCCCCCTAATTAGAACATTCTTGAATTTTGCATCCCGATCTTGTACACCATCTTATTGAAAGTTGCAGTTGGTAGAGATTTGATGAATAAATCAGTCACATTGTCACTTGAACGAATTTTTTGCACGTTGATATCACCATTCTTTTGGAGCTCATGTATGTATAAAAACTTTGGCGAGATGTGCTTCGTTCTATTTTCTTTTATGAATCCTCCCTTTAGTTGTGCTATGCATGCTACATTATCTTCATATAAAATTGTGGGCACTTTGTCACATTTCATACCACATTTTTCTCGAATGAGATGTATTATTGACTTTAGTCACACACATTCCCGATTTGCTTCATGAATAGATATTGTCAGATTTTGTCGTATTAGCAAGATTCATTAGTGCGTCAGTCACACTAAAAATATGGTACTTCAGGACCAAGGATTTTCTCATTCTTTTCTTGAGGTTAAAACAAATCCTTATTCACATCAAGTGTTCGAACAATCATCGAAGTATTTAATGGATGTGCTTCATTCATATAAAATCGTTTCAAAACCTTCTCAATATATGCAGATTGATGTATAAAGATATCGTCTGCTAAATGTTCAATTCGCAGAGCAAGACAAAATTGTCTTTCCCAGATCTTTCATCTCAAATTTTTTCTTTAGATAATCAATTGCCCTTTGAATCTCTGCTGGAGTTGCAATGAGGTTTATGTCATTAGCATAAATAGCAAGTACAACAAACTTCGATGTTATTTTCTTATTTGATTTTCCTCATATAAAAATTATGAACAAGTTTAAATAAATTTGTAAATGCTTCAGGCATTTTGAATCCTTCATGATTTTCATATAAATTTTATCAAGTGATAACATTCATTAGTGTTTAAATGCGTGACATCTTGTGGTGTATGGATTACAGGTCCAATAAGCCTTACGCTTATCAATATGCATCATTTAACTTTATAATTATTTCTACATCGGCATGCTTTAATAGACGCAAAATTCAGATCCTCACAATCTTTTACAATATTGCGCACTGTACTGTATCAAAGATATCGTTGACGGTATACAACTTATATCGGTTTGCAATTGCTCATTAAGATCTCATCACTTCTAATGTTTTTCTCAGGTACCTAAACCTCTCATGAGTTTTCATGAAGTGTTATGTCGTAAGCTCTTCAAGAGCACATTGCCTCCTTATTATGATCATTTGATCCAAATTTTTTTCAAAGATTATTGCAATAGAAACCGACAATCTACAATGCTTCATGCATACTGTAGACTCTGTCCTTCAAGGACATAAATTTAATAGGAGTTTTTGCAGCTGAAATAGAAAATTAATTTTAGGTCAGAAAATGCTTCAGGCATTTGACTTGAATTATTTTGAATGAGGATCATAATAATGATAATTCACAATATATTTCTTAGCTGCTTATTCTCTCCCCCTCATGTTAGAAAAACTAACATGCATCCCCGATCTTATTTGTGGAATTCATCTATGTGCGTCATGATAGATTCATAAATCACATATTACACATCAAAAGTTATTAGATGAAAATATTTGATTCTTGACCTTGAATCAGTTGAGTGAGGGGGGGGGGGGGATTAATCATAATTTATTGGTCAACATACAAGTGTTATTATATGTAATATATCATATGATAGACCAACTCACTAAGCTTTGTTCTCATAAGCTATGGTTTAACTATTTATTGGAGACATTCAATGTCAAACCATCTTAGATATAAACCAGCATTATCAAGATGAATTATCTTGATTACACAGTCTCAAAATTATATTTTTAACTCAATTAATATTGAGTAAGCATCTCTGTGAATATCAAACTACAGATTGACAATAAACGCACATGTGACCATCTTATAGATGCATCAATTTAAGACATCACATGGCAGGTGAATGGGCCCATATTCACCTTTTATACTTTTCAGAATTTTGGGAATTTAGTCCCAATATTAGCCGGTACAATTAACTTATCATGAGAACAAGCAACGCAAAATATTTCTTGAAGAATCTTCTAGTTCTTCATACATTTTGAATATTCAATTAACACATCATATCAGGATGACCAAAACGGTCCTGTCAACTGATAAAATAATCCGTACTAGTAAACTTCAGGTTTACTATGATATGTGTTATTTATTTTAGTAAACTTCAGGTTTATTGTATCATGAATTTCACATCAATAAACTTCTGGTTTACTGTAGCATATACTTTCATATGATGCTTATATTCATAGTACAAATCGGGTAACCTTTCATATACATATTTCTTACCCATAGTAATTTGGAGATATTTAATCTTCCAATCATTTGTAGTCTCAATATGATAACCATTTTTATTGTTGGTAAACTTCAGGTTTACTACAATTCGTGTTTTTATCATAACAACTTTATACTACAATAGAGAGTGAATGACATAATAATAAATAATCTCTTCGGGAGCTTTCAATTTATTTTTCATAATATTATTTGGACACTACTAGTGTCATGATTCTTGTTGACAAACAATGAGCTTTTTTATCTTAATAAATATTGCTTAGATACTTCTGCTATCATAAAAGTAAATTTAGACACTATTGGTGTCATGAAATAAACAGTAAATATTCAGTTCTAAACTTCACTAGTTCAAGCTTTTACTACTTCGAGAGCAGATTGCAAATTTTACTACTTCAGGAGAAAATTGCAAGATTTAATTTTGCATAGTCTTACTGCTTCAGGAATAGATGTTAAATTCTTACTACTTCAGGAGTAAATTTCATATTTACTACATCTGAAGTAAATATCAAATTACTACTTAGGAGTAAATTTTAAGATTTTGTTAAATATTGTCACATTCACTTCAGGAGCTGGATTTGCATTAGATCTAAATTTTTTAACAAATATTCTCATTCTTCAGGAACGGAACATAATCATCTGAACGTGTCTTAAGCATATCAAATTGTGATAGCTTAGTAGCTCTTTTAAGATATTTCTACTTTAGGAGCAAGTCAAGACATGTTTAATAACATGGATCTTATAGTCAAGACATGTTTAATAACATGGATCTTTCTTTTCTCGGCCATTGCTACGACCGCGTGAATTGGGGTCATGATCTTTTTCTCACGGTGAAATTTATCCTTTGAGTTTCTCTTTTGCATCATTTAATTTCATGACTTTAATCCTCCCTTTTCCATTTATGATGATGACGAATATTATTTGGTGCAAGGTGATCATCATGTTTGGATTTCTTTCCTCGATCACGTCCATGACCCGACTAGGGTCATGCCTACGATCAGGACCACGACCTTTCTCACACTTAGCTTGGTGGAAGTTCGTCTCGTTCACTTCAGGGAATGAACTAGAATCAATAGGTCGGATTTCATGATTTTTCATTAATAATCAACTCTTTTGCTCGGTCACATAAAGATGTGAAATTACTTCAGAATATTTTCTGAGCACTATCTCTCGATATTGCTGCTTCAGGAGCACATTCGAAGCATGGAAGATGGAAAAAGTTTCTCCAGCATATCACTAGATCAATGATATTTTTGCCATATAATTTCAATGGAGAAATAATTTTAATCATAAAGTTATACTCACATTTAGATTTAAACTACTATAAGTGCTTGTGGAAGAACGACCATCTTCGGGTGATCATATTTATCTTTGATTCAATCCAAATTTCAATTCATTATAAGATGCAATTGTGAACCTTATCCTTAAGGGACAAAGAAGAGTCATCACTTTTCATTCTTCTACATTTTTTTTCCATTCACCGTAGCCACTATAATTAACAAAATAACTTCTAATAAATATAATTACTTGTGGATAGGTAAGTTACATACCTCTGAAATAATATATTGATGGAAGCAGATTCATGATGAATAAGCATTATTTAATTTCTTTATAGGCGATAAAAGAAATACAAAAGAACTTCTTGTTTTTCCCATGAAAAGCAAGCACCGAGATAACTGTTACGGCGGCAAAAGCCAAAACGCTCAATTGTAGCTCCAGCCTTGCTATTAGAAAATTGTTTAATATTGTAGAGTCTCGTTCTAATAACGTGTTATAAAATAATAAAGAAAGAACAAGAATATTGTAGAGAAAGAGAGAAGGAGAGAAGTTCTTATTTCTCTTGATGAGATTCTCTTGAGGGATTAAAGATATTAAAGAGATGATTTGTAATTAATGGAAAACCTCTTTATTTATAGGGGAAAACTAACTTGGTCCCAAAGTTACAAACCCTAACTTTCCTTCTAAGAAATAGACATTCACCATAAATAAAAAATATATTTATAACAATTATCTATTTATATATTATTATTCACTATGTAATAGAGATGGTTGAATGTAGTTTTTTTTTTCTTTCTAAAGGACTGTATATATTTGCTTCATACGGGGTATGTATTTTAGTTTATGCTTTGATAAATACTTATATATGCAGCATGCGGATAGTTTGACACAAATATTTTTATCCATTCATTCAAGTTATTATGCTGTAATTATACCATCTACTAGAGAACTTAAGAGGTTGTTAATTATAATCAAGTTTCCTATAACAAATTTTTGATACTAAACAAAGTAATAATGAAACGAAAATTAATATTCAAAAAGTTTGTTTTATTGATGCAAAATAAAGTGTGATTGATATATATATATATATATATATATATATATATATATATTATGACATAGTTAATACAACTACAAGTAGTTTATGTGCTTTGAAAAGTGATTGGCCTACATCACTAATTAAGTTTAGTGAGAATTAAAATGTACCTGTGATCGACATGTGTAATGCTAGAGCATTGATAAATTCTACATATGATGTCATAGGGATGGCGTTGAAACTATGCTTCACAAAGTATTTCCTCCTAAAGAAAATTCACATGTATATTAGTTCAAAATTCATATTTAAAAGTATAAACAAAATATGTAATGAAATAATATCTTCTCCACTTATTTTATTTGCTGGTCTTGGCATGTCAAAAGTATCAGTACATGATATCACTATTAAAAAAATATCGAAGATCAACCTAAAAAAACTAAAATTCAAAAGAGGCCGGGAAAAACAGGCCTCATGGTCGGTTTTGTTAATAAAAAAATCAATATCCGGAGGTCGATTATTTTATCGGCAAAAATCAAAAAAATGAAAACAAACTCTTAATTTTTCTTTAAATACTAAAACGATCTTTCGGGGTTGGTTTTTCACAAAAATATAAATTTTAAAAAATATAAATAAAAAATAACACTGTCTTAAATCGATAAGTATCAATGATCTTCGAAGGTTGAGTTTTTCTTTTAAAAGAAAGTGACCTTTGGAGATCGGGTTTTTTTTTTACCACCTCCAGTTTAAGATCGATTTCGGATCAATTTTTAAGGAAAACGACCTCAAAAATATTAATTTTTGCTATTTTTTAGTAGTGTATGTCAGAATTACTAGCAACAATCAAAGTAAAGCATGGTTTGTTGATTAAGAAGATGAAGCAGTCTGTCTAGAGGATTAGCAGTGAATGCCTAAGGCAGTTTAATTAGTTAGTTATTCAGTTAGGTAAGTTAGTTAAAATTCGTTACCAGAAGTTATCCATTAAATGATGCTCATATGTGTGTGTATATATGTGTGTATAGACAGAAGTAGAAGTGCAAGAATGAGATTCAACTCAATGATCATCTTCTCTAAAACTTGTGTTATATCAGATTGTCTTTACTATTTTGTACTTCTCTTAAGATTTCTATTGAATAGCTTCATGGTATCAGAGCAGGACGATTGAAGTCTGGAAGAAAATTGATCAAGCAGTGAGGTGGTTGCTAAATTCAATCACCAGTTGATCAAGTAGTAAGGTGATTGTTAAAATCAATCATCAGTCGTGAAGAACAAGAGCTAGCAAGGCTGATCTTGGTTGCGAATGAAGCCAATACAGGCTCAACTTCTGTAGTTATCGACTACAATCATCCTCTTTTGTTGCAATCAACTGATGTAAGTGAAACTTCCATAATCTCTTTCCAGTTAAAGGGAAGTGAAAATTACACTGTCTGGAGCAAATCCATGAGGATTGCATTGTTGGGAAGAAACAAGCATTTCCTGAAAATCTGGGATATCTTTGGGAAAAAGTTGATGCCATAGTTTTGTCATGACTCATGAATGCAGTAGAAGGTCCTCTGAGAGGTGTACTCTATGCAACTAGTGCTCAAGAAGTGTAGGAAGATTTGAAGGAGAGGTTCGAGAAGGTTGATGGTTCAACAGATACTTGGCAAGTAGAATCACTGTCTGCTGGGAAGACTCCTATTGGATGCAAATGAGTATTCAAAATCAAGTATAAAGCAAATGGAGAGGTGGAAAGGTATAGAGCCAGACTGGTAGCTAAAGGTTATAACCAACAAGAAGGAATAGACTATCAAGAAATATTCAGTCCTGTAGTTAAAATGGTGACTGTAAGGACTTTGTCGGCATTGGCAGCAACTAGACAATGACATATACATCAAATGGATGCGTATAATGCCTTTCTTCAGGGTGATGTTTATGATGAAATTTATATAGATTTGCCACAAGGATTTGGCAGTCGGGGGGGGGGGGGGGGGTTGTTCTAAACAGGTATGCAGACTTACCAAATCCTTGTATGGTTTAAAATAAGTACCAAAGCAATGGAACACTAAATTAGCTGAGGTTTTATTGCAGTTCAATATTGTGCAAAGTCAGTATGATCATTCCCGTTACACAAAGAAGTCAGACAGAGGATTCATTGCAATTTTAATCTATGTGGATCATATGCTCATTACTGGAAGCAGTCTAGAATTGATAGTAGAAACAAAGAGTTCACTACAAAGAGTTTTTATGATGAAAGACTTGGGAGAATTGAAGTATTTCTTAGGCATTGAGTTTGCAAGGTCAAAAGAAGGAATTGTGATGCACCAAAGAAAATATGCTCTTGAATTGATTTCAGAAACAGGCTTGAGTGGATCTAAACCAGCAACTGCACCTATGGATAGCAACATCAAGTTCATTACCTCAGAATATGATCAACATGTCCAGAAAACTAGCAACTTGAATGCTGGAAAACAAGACAGAATCAACTATGAGGATGAATTAATAGAAGACAAGACTGGCTATCAAAGGTTAATTATAAATTTTTTGTACCTAACTGTTACAAGACCTGACTTAACATACAGTGTACAAACACTAAGTCAGTTTCTTCAGCAGCCAAAGAGATCTCATCTTGAAGCTGATTTAAGAATTATTAGATATATTAAACTACAATCAGGACTAGGAATCCTTCTGTCCAGCAACAAGAAAGATGTAGTTACAACCTACTATGATGGTGATTGGGCATCATTTTCCTTTTCAAGGAAATCAGTCACTGGATTTCTAATCAAGTTTGGAGATTCATCGATATCTTGAAAATCTAAGAAACAATCAACTATATCAAAAAGTTCAGCAGAGGCTGAATATAGAAGCCTTGGAACCATTGTGTCTGAGCTAAGTTGATTCACTGGTTTGATCAAGGATCTTGGAGTGCAAATTCAACTGCCTGTGTGCATATACAGTGACAGCAAAGCTGCTATCCAAATAGCAGCTAATCCGGTATTTTATGAAAGGATCAAACACATTGAAATTGACTGTCACTTCATACGGGAAAAAATTCAAAAAGGACTGATGAAGACTGAGTACATTCACACCAAGAACCAACCTGCAGATATACTTACCAAAGGGCTTAATCAAGTTCAATATGAGCTTCTTATGTTCAATCTAGGTATGATTAACATATTCATACTGTTCGCATGTTTGTGGGGTTATAAAAACGACACGCAAGTGCACGTGGTCGAACAAGTAGTAAGTGGTTTTAGTAAGCCAAGTATCGATCCCACAGAGACTTGGATGAAGTGTAATTTGCTCAAGTATACTATATTTTACTTCTAAAAATGCAGACAATAGTGTAACCAAAAAGTTGATAGTTTGTTTATAAATTTTATACTAAAACTAAGAACAATTATCTACTTTGAATCTGAACTATGAATAAGAGCATGCTGAGGTTAAACGAACATGTAATGAAATTGATTATCATCATAAATTGGTTAATCTTTTCCTCCTGTTGCTAGCCAAGAACATTTGTCAAGAGATTAAAACTCTCGTATTTAACCTCACTTAAGAATCATGAACCATCCGTCTACATTTCTGTGATCAAATGCAATTCATGACCTAGCCATACAATTCCGGTCCCTAAATTGACTAATACGACTTTCAGGTATATTTCTATCCTGAAATCAAATCAAGACTCAATTTTTCCAAACCAAGTAAAAAACATATCCTATTAATTCACAACTTTCCAATTTCGTGCTCTCTCGAGTGAAACCGGACTTTTTAGATGTATATTAATGTAGGCCACACATCAATGCAGTAAAAACAAGAATTAATAGAACAACATGGAAGAAAAGATGAAAAACCAGATAATCAATAATCAAATTTCATCACAATTGTTCATAACCTCAGCAAGGAGGGGAATTAGCCACTCATTTGTGGATTAATCATCATAAAATGAGTGTTAATCATACAAGCAATTGAATTAAAGAAGAAAGAAAGAGAGAAAAAACCCTGAACTTTTCGTCCCTCAACTGCCTGTAACCCACGTCCTTGCTCCACCAAGTCAGAATATTAAAAAATGAACCTAAGTGTTCTATTTATACTGCTAGAAATTTTTTCCGGAATAATGAGCAACGTGCCACGGAGTGCATCGCGGAGCACTACCTCCGTGACACGCTACGAACGCGGACCCTTTCTGGAATTGGGGGTTCGGGAATTAAAGCTCAACGTGGCACGGCGTGCATCGCGGAGCACTGCCTCTGTGCCACGGAACAGACGCGGACCCTCTCTGGAAATTGGTCGAATTTTCCCCATCCAGGCAGAATGCCTCCGCGAGGGCAGCGTGACACGGCTCCATCACGGAGCCCCTTTATTTCATGCTATCCAATGCTTTGTTCCTTGCTCGCATCCAAGTCCAACTCCGATATCATCCAACATGCATTTTAGCTTCCCAAAATCACATTTTACCTGCAAAACAATGCTAATCATGTTGGTTAGTATAAATTCACATTTTATTACCAATTACATGAGAATGTCTACACATTGGTCGATAAACAAGGCGAAAATGGTACTTTTGAGTATCACTTGGGCATATAAATCTGCCCAAGATCACTTACCCCATACTTAAATCCTTGTTCGTCCTCGAACAACCAACATACAATTCATGCAATTTACATCCCAACCTCGCTACTTTGGTACGACAATTTAAGCTACGGTCATACCGATTATTCAATACAGCAAATCATCAAGAAAACATGCATGGTCTTATCAATGCAATGACCTTCAATACATTAAGACCTCCTAGACTTTAAGAATTGACTCTCGATATCGGTAAACTCATGCAAATCAGCTGATCAAGATATCCGACACGAAAATCAATCTTTCATCAAGCATGTGCCCTCACAACTCAAGAGAATCTTCCCCTTTTTGCTCATATGACACACAAACATTCAAGCAGGGGCATGTACACACAATTTCACTCTCTCTCCCAAAAGAATTCACATGCATCATGTCATGACCCATAAGCTTGCCCTTAGTGTATTACTCCACTAATATAAAGAAATGCGATGTAAGATCACGTAGGACTTTAATGGGTTGTAATGGAAGCTACGGAACTAGTAAATATTGGATTAGCCAATAATAGCCACTAGCATCCTTAAGCGCCTTTTCAACACATCCCATCAACTCATGGACATTGTTTCCCTTTTTTTTTTCATCATCCCATTCTTGATGATTTTCTTTAGTATGGCCCATTTCATTAAGCACACTTGACACAACAACAAAGATTATTCATGCACCTTCGTTATCATTTATTTATAGCAAGTGCACCTTCAACCTTTTCTTTTCTTCCCTCACTCTGCTTTTCTTTTTCTTTTCACCTTTCTCACTCTTTGACACTTTGGGAAAATGATTTTCTTTTCTTAAGCGCTTAAGAGTTTTGTATAGACTTTACGGCTAATGAAAAGAAGGAATTAAGCTCGGTTTACACTTTTTGGACAAAAGAAAGAAATAATCGGCTAAAGGCTCAACAGGCTGACTAGGGTATACAATCACTAAAAAGGGGGTATGACAAGGAAAAAAAATAGAATCTCTCGGTTATAACAAAGAAATGCCTACATCCTTTCCTACAATACACCTCCATTTCATTTTGTACACACACCAGGCAAGTTCTAGACACTTCACAATAGCATGGAATATTAACACCTCACTTCACACTTTTTGCACATGCTCGATTCAAGATGTATTCACAGACTCTTCAATCAGCTAATTACAGGAATTCAAACATTAAGCCTCAATCACACTGAATCGAACTCTACAGCCTAGATATCTCAACATATTTACAAATTTGCATACTTTCATACGAATCACCTTTGCATTTCGAATATCATGTACAACACGCAACCAAAATTTCGCAGCGATAGAGTAACTACACGTTTTGGGATGCAATCTACCAAAGAAAAAATGAAAAATAATTGAGAAAACCTACTCCTAACGACTACATTTCCCTTAAGACGGTCGTCATCCATCCATCATAGGGAACGGTCACTACTTAAGACGTCGGTTCAATGGGACTATTCTCGGTAAAAGAACCGAAAACAAACGTCGAGAAACCCAAACTAAAAAAAATTGTCAAAAATATCGATCATTTCGATAGAAAAATTATTTACAAAATATTTTAAAAATTTTAAAAAAAATATCGATCATTTCGATAACAAAATAACAAAAATATGTACAGAATCAGAATCAGCTAGCAACCATTCAGCAACACACATCAATTTCACAAATATTTACAAATACAGAACAATAACTTGAAAATTCACAACTCACAGGGACAAACACATTTTCACATACACGACAACAAAATAGAGCATACATGCAAAACAGCCCAGCCCAGCACCTAACTACTCCCACCCCACACTTAGTTCGAACACTGTCCCCAGTGTTCACAAAAATTCAAAATAGCACAAATTCGGGTGGTGGAACTCCCTGATCAGTCAAAGTATTCCACTTCTTCGTCGGGTGCTGCTGCTTCATCTCCCATGTCCGAGTCGCCTCCGTTGTCATCATCGGACTCCACATCGGAGTCCTCCCGACGTGTCTCCTCGTCTGTGGGGACGTCATCATCTGTGGGCTCTACAAATGCTGGCCCCACTCGGCATAGAGCCCTGGCGTTTTCGCTAAAAGGGTAGTCTAGCTCGAGCTGCCATAGCTCATCCTCTGTCGCTGGCCTCCCACCTATCCTCAGCTGGAGCATCTGCATCCCATACATCCGAGCCATATACTGGTCATCACGAACGTGTCGCTCGGCAAGTGTAAGCACTGGCCCGTGGGTGGTGTCGGGAGCCTTAGTTTTGGTAACATCTAAGGCCCGCCGCTCCAACTGCGGGATATAGTCAAGGGCCTCCTCCTCAATATCGAGACCCCTGAGAAAGGTGGTGAGTAGTCCACCAAAACCATACCTGTGCCCCTGGTGCAACCGGGCTCTCTTCATGGCGGATATAGTAATCGCCCCTACATTGATCTCCAGCCCTTTCATCAGGGCGTACACCAGGCAACACGATCCCGGGTTTCATCAGTCATATGTACCCCCAGGATGAGGCATGAACAGACTATCTTCAGCCAGATTCGAGCTTCCCTGTTCATCTGTGAATAAGGCAGAGTCTGATGGTAGCCCCTCTCTTTGTGTCTGCTCCATCTAGCTGTCGACCGGGCCCCACACAGTGTGCGTCTGATGTCTGCATACGGTGGGGTAATGTTCAGCTGTCGGAGAACGTGGGCGTCTGTGTCCCGCGCTCCTATGATGGCATTGAGGTGGTAGGGCTCCAGAATAACTATTTGCCCTCTGATCTTGATGGTGTGATTCCTGATCGTCGGGTTCCAATTGGCATAGAACTCCCGAACCAAGTGCAGATTGCATTCCTTGGGCTCTTCAAAGATGAACTTGAGCCCCGCTGCCTCGATCCGGTGGACCATTCTAGGGAACTCCTTTGCCAATGGTTCCCGTGCTATGTGCTCCTCGGGGAAATATTTGCTTTCTTTGTGCTTGGCGTACCACTTTTTCCCCTCATCGGTCACCCATCTTGTTCCGTACTGGCGGCGCTGGCCGCGTGGAACTACTGGTGCAGCGGGGACTGCTGTGCCCAGTCTGATTCGTTTCCTTCCGGCGCCTGAAGTTGACGCGCCTTTTCCTTTATCTTGCCGGCTTGCCATTTCACCTGTCAACCCAAGTAAACAAGATCAATGTTAAGCTTACAGATATTACTTCGGCTAAGGTCGGGTTACGCTAGGTTACCCCACACTTAGTCCTTAGCTACAGTTACGACTCTATGGCAAGATTATCTTTATTTACACCCAATAAACAACTATACAATCATGCTTAGTGCGTTCAAAAGAAAATTCGACGGTATAACTTCGCGTACTACTCAGACTTCGTACAGCTAATCACAATCACTACCATCGCTAACATTTTAACCATCGCACTTAGCAAAGAAAAACAAAGAAACAAAAACAACAACAAAAATTTATCTACATGAGCCTATACAATCAACCAATTTCTAACAAATTTCAACATTTCCCCCAACCCGAGAATCCGTCGTCTATTAACATCCTAAAAATTTGTACATCGACTCATCTCATTCAACACGTACACCCCGGCATAGAATTCACAATTTCAATACATTTCCAACTTCAAATTCAACAACAAGCCCTAGAATTGAGATTATCAATCAAATTCGATTAAATTATGCAATCGACGAATTCAAACGATCATGACGACATTCCAAACATTCATCAATAATAAATAACTCGAATTCATGCTTAATTACTACGTAGGGCAATTTAACTCACCTCCCATGCTCAAAATCGAAGAAAATCGACAAGAATTTGAGAGGGAATCGAAAAACATACCTTGAAGTTGAAGAATCGAAGAAAAGTCGGTGAATTTCTTGCCTTACTCCGTGTCACGTTGATGGGGGATGGTTTTTGGGGGGTTTGGTCGCGGAGGGATTAGAAAATGAGGGGAAAAGGGAGGGTTTCGGGTATAAAAAGGAAGAAAATCGCGCGGGTCACCCGGCGACCCGGTGTGACCCGGCGCGATATACACGACAACGTGTCACGAAGTGCATCGCGGTGCACTGCCTCCGTGACACGGAGCCATCGTGAGACTGTTCTGGAAATTTTAAAATTTCCGGGTTATACCTCAACGTGTCATGGAGGGTAACACGGAGGTCCTCCTCCGTGACACGGAGCTATCGCCCCAGCTCACTGTTTTCCACTTTTTATTAATTTTTCATACCTCGACTTTTCCTTCGCGATTCCATGCACATTTTCCTCCGTTTGACCTGAAATTCAGCTCACTATACAAAATTGGTTAGAATTATAGGTTTCACCTAACTAAAAATAAAAACAATAACTAAAACGAAAAATTTTGTAGTAAATCAAGAAAAAGAAAATAAAAGAAAAGAAAAATCTATTTACACTTTACAAAAAGAAAGAAAGAAAAAAAAATTCACGGGTTGCCTCCCGTGCAGCGCCTGGTTTACCGTCGCGGCTCGACGTGGTTTAAGCTCAATTGTCCGCTAGGGTGATGGACGATTTCTCTCAATCACCGTCCTCCCCCCAGTAGTGCTTACACCTTTGGCCATTTACTAAGAACGTGGCACGCCGATCTTCTTGCCACAATTCTACCGCCCCGTGCGGGGTCATTCTTACCACTTCAAATGGTCCCGACCATTTAGACCTCAGCTTTCCTGGAAACAACTTCAATCTTGAATTGAAGAGCAAAACTTTATGTCCCGGCTCGAAAATGCGATGCACCACATGCTTATCATGCCATCTTTTAGTTCTTTCCTTGTAATACTTGGCACTCTCATAGGCATGCCAGCGGAACTCTTCGAGTTCACTAAGCTGCATTAGTCTCTTTTTTCCCGCCAGCTCTAAGTCCATATTTAGCTTCCTGACAGCCCAAAAGGCTCGGTGCTCTAATTCCACCGGAAGATGACATGCTTTGCCATAGACCAGTCGGTATGGTGAGGTTCCAATCGGTGTCTTGTAAGCAGTTCTGTAAGCCCACAACGCATCATCAAGTTTGCTTGACCAATCATTTCGTTGTGTATTTACCGTTTTCTGAAGAATCGGCTTCACTTCTCTATTTGACACCTTTACTTGCCCACTAGTTTGGGGGTGGTATGCTGTCGCCACTTTATGGCGCACCCCATACTTGGCTAGTAATTTCTTGAAACTTGCATTGACAAAATGAGCCCCTCCGTTGCTGATAATGGCTCGGGGTGTCCCGAACCTGGTGAGGATGTGTTTTTTCACAAACTTTGTTACTACCTTGTTGTCATTCCTGGGGCAAGCTATTGCTTCCACCCATTTTGATACATAATCTACGGCCACCAAGATATAACGATTACCAAATGACGGTGGGAATGGGCCCATGAAATCAATGCCCCATACTCAAAGGGCTCAACCTCCAGTATATTCTGCAGCGGCATCTCTTTTCTTCTGCCAATTGATCTTGTACGCTGACATCTATCACACATTTTGACATACACCATAGAGTCTCTGAACAGTGTCGGCCAAAAGAAACCTGACTGTAGAACCTTGTGCGTTGTTCTCTCGCCTCCGTGATGACCCCCATACAATGAAGAATGACAGCCCCTCAACACCTCTGCAATCTGACTCTCTGGGATGCATCTTCTCATTACCTGATCTGGTCCTTGTTTGAATAAGTATGGTTCATCCCAAATAAAGTGTCGGCTATCATGCCTCAATTTCCTTCTTTGCTGGTCTGTTGCCTCAGGTGGGTAGACTTCGCTCACTAGCAAGTTGACTATGTCTGCATACCAGGGAACTTCAGCTTCCCCAACTGCCAAGAGTTGCTCATCTGGGAACTCTTCATTTATGTTATCACTTTCCATCACATGCGACCGGCTTTCCAATCGTGATAGGTGATTTGCTACCTGATTCTCGCTCCCCTTTCTGTCCTTGATCTCAAGATCGAACTCTTGCAGCAACAAGATCCATCTGATCAACCTAGGCTTAGCATCCTTCTTGTTGAATAGGTACCGAATCGCTGCATGGTCAGTGTACACCACCACTTTCGAACCCACCAAATAGGACCTGAATTTGTCAAATGCAAACACCAAGGCTAGCATTTCTTTCTCTGCGACTGTGTAATTGCTTTGGGTCGTATTCAGCGTTTTGCTTGCATAATGAATAGAATGAAAGATTCTATTTTTTATTTGCCCCAATACGGCTCCCACAGCCACGTCACTGGCATCACACATCAGCTCAAATGGTTGCTCCCAGTCCGGAGAAGTGAGGATAGGTGCTTCTATCAATTTCTGCTTCAACTCTTCGAATGCTTTAACACACTCATCATTCAACTCAAACTTCACCTCTTTTTCTAGCAATCTGCATAGTGGTCTAGAGATTTCGGAAAAGATTTTGATGAATCGTCTGTAGAATCCTGCATGCCCAAGAAAACTGCGCACACCTTTCACTGACACTGGTGGTGGCAACTTTTCGATAACCTCGATCTTAGCACGATGGACTTCCAACCCCTTTCGAGACACCTTGTGGCCAAGGACAATACCCTCCTTCACTAAGAAGTGGCATTTCTCCCAGTTTAACACAAGGTTGGATTCCTCGCAGCGAGCCAGCACCCTGTCAAGATTCTGCAAACAAGTATCAAACGAATTACCGAAAACAGAAAAATCATCCATAAATACCTCAACAAAATCCTCCACCATGTCATGGAAAATAGCCATCATGCATCTCTGAAATGTGGCAGGTGCATTGCATAACCCAAACGGCATTCGCCTGAAAGCATATGTCCCATAAGGACAGGTAAAAGTAGTCTTCTCTTGATCCTCTGGAGCTATGGCTATTTGGTTATAACCAGAGTACCCATCAAGGAAGCAATAATATTCCTGTCCTGCCAACCTATCCAATATTTGATCAATAAAAGGGATGGGGTAATGATCTTTCCTCGTGGCTTCATTCAACTTTCTGTAATCCATGCAAATCCGCCAGCCTGTGACAATTCGGGTAGGGATCAACTCATTTTTCTCGTTGGTAACTACAGTCATCCCCCCTTTCTTTGGAACACACTGAACGGGGCTGACCCATTCACTGTCTGAAATTGGGTAGACCACACCTGCATCAAGCCACTTGATTATTTCTTTCCTCACCACATCCTTCATTGCTGGATTAAGTCTCCGTTGCGGTTGAACGGTTGGTTTGGCTCCTGTCTCCGTGAATATCCTGTGTGTACAGAAAGCTGGATTGATACCCTAAATGTCTGACATCTGCCAACCCATTGCTTTCTTCCTCTTTCTGAGGACACCCAATGCTGCCTTCTCCTGTGCCTCCGTCAAGTCTGCAGAGATGATAACTGGTAACGTCTCACCCTCCCCCAAAAAGATATATTTTAAATGGGGAGGCAATTCTTTCAGCTCCAGCTTCGGTGCCTCCTCAACGGATGGTTTCGGCAAAGGCTCTAGAGATCTCATCAATGATTGAAATTCCTGTCTCCTAGGCTGATTCTGCACTCCATTCAACATTTGGACCATTCCACATGCCTCTCTATCTCCAAAATAATCGGAGTGCGTCAACGCTCTTTCCAATGGGTCTTGAGATTCAACAATCTGACGAATTTCTTCATGCTCAACCACATTGATTGCTGAAAGCTCCTCATGTATAGCTGGCAGCTTCATGGCTTTTAACACATCAAATACCTCTATTTTGTCATGTGCTTGCATTGTTAGCTGCCCCGCAGCTACGTCGATTAATGCTTTCCCGGTTGCCAAGAAGGGACGTCCCAAAATAAATGGGACTTCCGCGTCTGGTTCAAAGTCCAGCATGACAAAATCTACTGGGAAAATTAGGGAGCCAACTTGCACCAGAACGTCCTCAACAATACCATCCGGTCTGGCTAAGGATCGATCCGCCAACTGCAAGATTACTGTTATGGGTCTAGGACTCCCTAGACCCAACTTTCTGAATACCAAAGATGGCATCAGATTTATGCTTGCTCCCAAATCACACAATCCACAAGCTTGGATGCTATGCCCAATAGTAATCTGGATAGTAAAACTCCCAGGGTCTTTTAGCTTTGTGGGCAGTCTGTTTTGGATCCGGGAAGTGCACTCCTCCGTTAGAGCCACCGTAGCATACTCAGTTAACCGACTTTTGTTGGCCACGATGTCCTTTATGTACTTAGCATATTTCGGCACTCTCTGCAAGACATCAACAAGAGGTAAGTTAATATGTACCTGTTTCAGCACCTCCATGAATTTCTTGAAACACGCCTCCTCCTTGTGTTTCTTTAGTCGTTGAGGGAACGGGGGTGGAGGTCTTTCTGATTCAGCTTCTTTGGTTTTCCCCCTTTCAGAACTTTGCTCCCTCTCAACTTCTGCTGCTCCCGAATGTTGAGGTGGTCTTTCTGGTTCCACCTCTTTCAGCTGCAAACCACTCCTTGTGGTCACTACATTTACCTGCTTGGGATTTGGATCCGTGTCGCTCGGCAGTCCTCCTCTAGGCCTTGTATTTTGGGCACTAGCAAATTGCCCAAATTGATACTCAAGTGCCTTGGTAGCTAACTGGTTGTTTTCACTTCGGCTGCCAATTTCACATAGTCATCCTGCAATTGAGCTTGGTTAGCTATCATGGTCTTGAACATCTCCTCAATGCTGGGTGATGGTGGTGGAGGACGTGCATTGTTGTTTCTGAATTGAGCTTGATAGTTCTGCTGCCCTCCTTGGTTCCTTTGCACACCCTGACCCGAACTTTGGCCCTGATGGTTGTTGCTACCCTATGAGAAATTTGGATGATTCCTCCAATTTGAATTGTAGCTACTACCATACTGCTGGTGATTCCTTTGTGCATTACCCACAAAGTTTACCGAGTCAGTATTGGCTCCACAACACTCAGCTGAGTGCTCACTGCTTCCACACACTTCACACCACATCTGCTGTATTGCATTAACTGGGGCTTGAGGCTGGTTCAATGTCATGTTGCTGAAGTGGGTGTTAAGTTGATTTTGCAAGGCAACTATCTGTGCATCGATAGCTGTGAACCCATCCATTTCAAGCACTCCTGCTGCTTTCCTTGTCCCACCTCTTGAAGAATCAGCATTCCATTCTGGATTGCCCGGTGAAATTCGGTTCAACAAGGTATACAGCTCCTCATAAGTCTTCTCCAGCGCTTGCCCTCCAGTTGCTGAGTATAGCAATATTTTGGTGTGGGGTTCCAAATCCTCAATAAATGTGTGCACCAACACATCATTGGACTGATGATGATGAGGACAATCCCGCAACATGGATTTAAATCTCTCCCAGGCCTGATATAAATTTTCTCCCTCCCTCTGTTTGAAACTTAGAATTTGACTTCTAAGTCTTGCTGTTTTACCAGAGGGAAAAAACCTTATCAAGAACTTCCGTGCAAGATCATCCCACGTAGAAATAGAATTCGGTGGCTCAGCTTTCAACCACCTCTTGGCTTCTCCCAATAATGAGAATGGGAACAATGTAAGCCGGACATAGTCTGATGACACTCCAGCGGGTATGTAAGTGTCACTTATCTCCAAAAAATTTTAGAGATGCTGCTGTGGATCTTCATGAGGGAGACCGGTAAATTGCCCGCTTGTGTGCAACAACTGCACCATATTTTGTTTAAGTTCAAATCTCCCTCCGGGCTCTGGTTTGCGGATACTTGATGTAACATTATTGGCATGTGGGATTGCCACCTCGCGAACCGGCCGTGCTGCTGCTTCTTCGGGCACTAACACTGCCCTTACTACCGGTGGATTCTGTTGTTGCTCCATGATCGTCTGTCTAAGCAACTGCAGCTTTCTTTGTAGAGCTTCTCTTCGTTTACTGTGAAATATTCTTTCTGGCTCTATATAAGATTCCACCAGCTCCTTGTCTCTTGCCAGTGTTCACAACAATTAAGTCTGCAAAATACAGGCTAAGACCAAGTTGTCAACACTTAAGAAAAATAAAAATACAGTAAGTTAACACTTAAAACAAATTCACCAATTGCCAAGTCCCCGGCAACGGCGCCAAAAACTTGTTCGCGTGTTTGTGGGGTTATAAAAATGACACACAAGTGCACGTGGTCGAAAAAGTAGTAAGTGGCTTTAGTAAGCCAGGTATCGATCCCACAGAGACTTGGATGAAGTGTAATTTGCTCAAGTATACTATATTTTACTTCTAAAAATGCAGACAACAGTGTAACCAAAAAGTTGATAGTTTGTTTATAAATTTTATACTAAAACTAAGAACAATTATCTACTTTGAATCTGAACTATGAATAAGAGCATGCTGAGGTTAAACGAACATGTAATGAAATTGATTATCATCATAAATTGGTTAATCTTTTCCTCCTGTTGCTAGCCAAGAACATTTGCCAAGAGATTAAAACTCTTGTATTTAACCTCACTTAAGAATCATGAACCATCCGTCTACATTTTTGTGATCAAATGCAATTCATGACCTAGCCATACAATTCTGGTCCCTAAATTGACTAATACGACTTTCAGGTATATTTCTATCCTGAAAGCAAATCAAGACTCAATTTTCCAAAACCAAGTAAAGAACATATCCTATTAATTCACAACTTTCCAATTTCGTGCTCTCTCGAGTGAAACCGGACTTTTTAGATGTACATTAATGTAGGGCACACACCAATGCAGTAAAAACAAGAATTAATAGAACAACATAGAAGAAAAGATGAAAAACCAGATAATCAATAATCAAATTTCATCACAATTGTTCATAACCTCAGCAAGGAGGGGAATTAGCCACTCATTTGTGGATTAATCATCATAAAATGAGTGTTAATCATACAAGCAATTGAATTAAAGAAGAAAGAAAGAGAGAAAAAACCCTGAACTTTTCGTCCCTCAACGGCCTGTAACCCACGTCCTTGCTCCACCAAGTCAGAATATTAAAAAATGAACCTAAGTGTTCTATTTATACTGCTGGGAATTTTTTCCGAAATAACGAGCAACGTGTCACGGAGTGCATCGCGGAGCACTGCCTCCGTGACACGCTACGAATGCGGACCCTTTCTGGAATTGGGGGTCCGGGAATTAAAGCTCAACGTGGCACGGCGTGCATCGCAGAGCACTGCCTCCGTGCCACGGAACAGACGCGGACCCTCTCTGGAAATTGGTCAAATTTTCCCCATCCAGGCAGAATGCCTCCGCGATGGCAGCGTGACACGGCTCCATCGCGGAGCCCCTTTATTTCATGTTGTCCAATGCTTTGTTCCTTGCTCGCATCCAAGTCCAACTCTGATATCATCCAACATGCATTTTAGCTTCCCGAAATCACATTTTACCTTCAAAACAGTGCTAATCATGTTGGTTAGTATAAATTCATATTTTATTACCAATTACATGAGAATATCTACACATTGGTCGATAAACAAGGCGAAAATGGTACTTTTGAGTATCACTTGGGCATATAAATCTACCCAAGATCACATACCACCGAGCTTGAGGGGGCTATTGAATAAGAAGATAAAGCAGTCTGTCTAGAAGATTAGCAGTGAATGCCTAAGGCAGTTAAGTAGTTAGTTAGTCAGTTAGATAAGTTAGTTAAAGTTAGTTACTAGAAGTTATCCATTAAATTATGCTCATATGTATGTGTATATATGTGTGTGTATGTGTGTGCGCGCGCGTGTGTGTATAGACAGAAGTAGAAGTGCAAGAATGAGATTCTACTAACGATTATCTTCTCTAAAACTTGGTATTGTCACGCCCCAAAACTGGGGTAGGGCACAACTGGTACTCGAGTCATGATTGATCGAAAAGCCGGCTATATGACATCTGTAACTGTAACACTTAGGCCATCCAGCCCATCTGTCAAAATCAGCTAAAGTACAAACTGGACCCATAAAGGTCTCAATAATACGGGGTAAACAATCAAAATGCAACCAGGGCAATTAGTGTGCTAAACCAAGCAAAAAATGAGCCGATGAGGCCACAAACTGAATAACACTGTGCACACTAAGTCCACAAAGCCTCTAAAGAGTAAACTGACTGATGGTCGGAACAGGGCTCCAACCTACCCATAACTGCATCTCAAAACTCAAGCATAAATAACTAAGTTCTAGCTTCAGAAAGAAAGTAGCATACCAACCATTCGTTGATCTCACGGACTGCTACTCAACCGGCAATCCTAACCTCTACCTACACCTACGGCACGAACGCAGGTCCCCAAGCAAAAGGATGTCAGCACGAATGAAATGTACTGGTATGTAAGATTGAAACTGTAAACATGAAATAACAATCTTGTAATAACTGACTCAGCACATAAACATATAAATGATAGATATAATCGGGAACTCTGCAGCCTGTAATTGATAACAACTTGCTACAACATAAGTGAACTCAAGATAACTGAACCAGGAATAAGGAATAGGAACAACCTGAAATCCCGAACCTGATAATAACTCTATAATGAGATGAAAATGCAATTAAGAAATGCACAAAAAAAAACTATAACTATAATGCCAGCAACCAGCCAAACATAAATCTATATATAAAATTCGTTGAGCCAGTGTACCATACCAGGGAAAAAGAAATATCTCCAACTGATGTACCACACCAAGGTAAAATAAAAATATCTCCAGCCGATGTACCACACCGAGGTAAAATAAAAATATCTCTAGCTGATGTACCACGTCGGGGTAAAATAAAAATATCTCCAGTCGATGTACCACACCAGGGTAAAATAAAAATATCTCCAACCGATGTACCACATCGGGATAAAATAAAAATATCTCTAGCCGATGTACCACACCGGGGTAAAATAAAAATAATTCTCAATCATAATCATAAATAGGGCCGATATGGCTTATATTGAGTCAATTTAACACGTATGACATATAAATGACAAATGTTAAATTTGTTGCCGGAATAAGCCTCTTTCATAACCCATAAATATAAGTGAGCACCCATATCATGTAAAGCTAGAAAATATGCATATATATCACTAAAGCTGTCAAATTATACATAAACATGTCGTCTCAGTAACTTGAAGGACCTTCAACAGGTCTAGACAACATAAGAACTTTTGTAGGCTTACAAACAATGTCCTACAAATAATGCTACCAATGTAACATATTGCTTGGATAGAAACACATAGAGCTCATTTCTACACAATTCTTTCACATCTGGGAACTGCAAATATATACTTCCCCACCAGTTGGTTCCTTTACCTGTATCGACAACAATACATTGGAATTTCATTTTCAAATTTATCATATAAACAAGCACGTATAGTTCTTAATTCACTTGGCTGATTTGCAGGAAAACATGAAAATTATAACTAGAAACTTGGAATTATTTGTCGTATACATAGAGTTGAGAGCTGAACTACAGACATACAATGTATGAGACTTCTATATAATGTATAACTCGTATTTAGTTAACTGGGTGACCTCCAGGAGACTTCCTGGTATTCAAAGTTCTGAGCTTAACTGATCATTATCATAGCCTGCGCTTATACTTACTTAGACATTAGGAACATTGGTACATGAGAGAATCTCTCCTCTGAATTTAGGATATTCGACTAATAACTCAACAAGAGCTAGACATACAGATGCATGACTTGAATATAACTGAAAGAATGCAATTGTATGTTATAACATGAAAATCATATACATTGACTTCTTACTCGAAAGACATATAAAGACTTGGATTCTTAGACTTGTATGCAACATCAGATACTTGACCGAGACATTAGCATAATTCTCGAAATATGATCTCTCAAAAACTTGTTAGATCAGCTAGCATGTTTCAACATAAATTAGGGACGTGAAGACATAACTTAAGGATCTGAGACTTAGAGCTCTGAGACTTAGGAACTCGTGAGTAACTCTCTAAGTGATGCCTTATAGGCAAATAAAGATATATAGTCGTAATTCGGGCAATGCTGGATTGACTTACATAACTTTGTAATTATCTGCAGAGCTTAAGAAAGCTTACATCATCATAAGTGACTTAGAAGATCCTCGGATTACCCTTTTCAGACATGGTAGAAAATTTCAACACTTAGAATAGATAACTTAACATAATCGTTTAGGGGTATAACAGAGAGCTTCTCAACTTAAGTTACTATTTTGCAGACGTTCAACTCTAATTATTTCGTAGAAGGTTAACACTTTAGTGGTTATTCATCAACATAACACGTATTGAACATAAACAACTTAATTTATAACTCTTTTGCTAAACGTCTTTAGAACAGGGTTAATCTTCCTAGATGTTTGCCTAACTCGTTCACAATCGTAACCCGTATCGTCTAATTTAATAATATTTAGCTTCATCTTAACTTATTTGCCAAACATTATTCACTCTATACTCAATTCTTTACCCTCGTGTTCACCATTTCATTAATTCTTATACGCACTTACCTCTTTGCCTAATTGACAACTTTATCTGTTAAACCTCATCTTCCTTATATTTTAATGTCATTCAAAGGTTCTAGAAAGAAATTATGGGAAGAGTGCATATTACTCACACATTACCTTAAAAGGGCTAACATTTACTCTTATATTCCTTTTTTATAACATCACAAAAAGATTAACAACTTAGCCACGCTTTCCCCGTTAACATGTATCGACTTAGCTTATTCGCTACATGCTGCTTGCTTAGCTTTAAGGAGGGAAAACATAAAATCTCCTTTTTACCTTAAGCAATTTAAAATAAAAACATTTATTAGGGATTAACAATATTATTAAAACGTCATTTCAATAAGCTCGTTTACCCTCAACCGGCTTAGCGTCATCTTCTTAGCTTAAGTTCAATTACATATCGTCGTCTTAGCATTTCCTCCCAATTTCACTAAGTGACCAGATCTTAACATATATTCAACATCACATATACAGTATACTGCAAAGGACCAACTCACGGTGCCCACGTTAAGGGGACTTCAGACTCGATTTACAACTACGACAACAATTATTTAAAAATTACGCCTTTCACTTCACATTTGTTCGCTTCAACCATTCTTAACAAAGCTTTATGCCAAGTATTTCCAACCCTTTGGACAGGATCATACATGCCTCAATATGATTTTAAAAACATAGGAATATTGATCCTTTCAGTGACTTAGTTTCATGCTTGAAAAACAAATAAAGGGACGCCTTTACATACCTTGGCACGTCGACTCTAATTATGATGAAAATCTTCCTTTCAAGATTACTCTTTAAGGCTCCTTCTAAGTCCAATTTACAAACAAAACAAGCAGCAACTTCACTTCACCAAAGTTCTGGAAAAATTGGGCAGCAACATGCCACAAGAACACACAAAGAAACAACAACACAATACTACGACATTCTCCAAGTTATACCCTCATAAACTCAAAGAAATCAAAAAGGGAATTACGTACCCTTTCTTGGAGATGTTATTAGCTAAAGTAGGAGTAGACTCCTATTCTTTCCTCTGTCTAGAATCATTTAAAAAAGCAGCAACACCACAATCAACCACAAGACAACAACAAGCCATGACTTTATTCCAAGGTTCTCTTTTCAAAGCCCAAAAAAGACAAGAGTGAAGTTTCTTACCTGGGATATTTTTTCACCATGTGATAGGGCTTTGAATTCTCTGAATTCTAAAAAAAATCAACTAAAACGGAGTAGAAATGAGTTTTCTAGCTCACTTTTACTTCATATAGGCGAGATTGCCAAGGCCTGGGCGGTGCCCGCGTGTGGCGCCCGTGCGACATGCCCTCATGCGCGCGCGCCTGCTGCCTGCCTCTCTGTCTCGGCGCCTGGGGCTTTCCCAGCTGACAGTGCTGTATTCAAACGAGCATAACTTTTTACTCTGAATTCCGATTGATGAGCGACTTTTTTTACTGTAAACTAGACCCAAATACCTTTCATTTGATAGGTCATGAGACTTCTGAATCATTATATGTTTGGAGATATATCTATTTAAAGTTTACCCTTATTTACAAACTTCACATACTCTTGGCTTTTCCCTTTGCAAATGTTTCCCTCCTCACATACGGACAACATATAACCCATAATTCCCTTAATTGACATATAACCATCAAATAATCATCAAAAAAAAATTCGAGGGTGTAACATGTATATCAGATTCTCTTCTTGTAAATCATCATTTCTACTATTTTGTACTTCTTTTAAGAGTTCTATTGAACAGCTTCATGATTGACTCTCTATGTTACTGCAATTCAAGAAAAAATGCATGGATTAATCACAATATTATAGCATAGTTACTACAACGACAAGTAGCTATAGTACTCATATGTAATGTATCTTGATTGCCTATTTATATAGTATAGAGATTAGGGCCAAATTTACCTCCTTTGCCATTTATTAGCTAACTTTGTCTTTCATTATACCATTTCACTAAATATACCCCTGTCGTTATAATAGAGCATCGATGCTTTCTACATCTAGTGCCACAGGGACGATGTTGAAGCTATCACTAGTTTTTTTTACCTCTCTCTAGAATCTTTTACATTTTTTTTACTCTCTTGGTGATTCAAATTCATAATCTTAAAGTTGGAGACGAAGGGTGTTTAGCACCTAAGTCTCCCTCTTGTCCTGTCACTAGCTTGAGGAATTATTTCCTCCTAAAAAAGTCACATGAAAATCAGTTCAAATTTCATATTAAACAAAATATCTAGTGAAATAATGTCTTCTACGTTTACTTTATTTGATGGTCTTAGTATGTCGAAAGTGCCGGCAAACTAGTATGAACTCATGGCACAACCAACGGTTAGCCCCTCAAATGTTGTCAGTAAACCACTAGCAATCACCAAAGCAAAGCGTGATTGACTCTGTATGTCACTGTAATTCAAGTAAAAATACATGTATTAATTAAAATATTATGAAATAATTAGTACAATGACAAGTAATTAGTATACGTTAGAATATATAATGATTTATCTACATCACTAATTAAGTTTTGTGAGAATTAAAATGTACATGTGATCATCTGGTGATGCTAGAGCGCCGATGCTTTCTACATTTGGTGTCATAGTTCAAAATTTATATTAAAGAGTGTAAACAAAGAATGTGATGTAATAATATCTTCGACAAGTTTTAAATTTTGTTGTATGCCTCATACAATTGTTTCAACAATACTTATATGATTTTATAAAAGTTTTTGTTAATTGATATGGGATGTACGTGTAACTTATGAGATGCACGTGTAACACACATGTGACGTACAAGATGCACATGTAACGCACGAGATGCACGTGTGACACACATGTGAAGTACGAGATGCACATATGACGCACGCAGAAGATAGTTTTATTAAATGTACTTGAAACCTCTCATTGAGGTTCACTACTAAAAATATCGTTAAAAAAAGACCTAAAAATAGGTCTCTAAAAAGGAGACCTCATGAGGTCGTTTTCCCTCAATTTTTATTTTAATTTTTTTTTAAAGAAGAAGATCTCATTGAATCTCAACTTTATGTTATATCAAACCTTAAATTAAAATAAATTGAATATTATCCAAAACTGAATTTTTAAGCAAGACAATTCTTAAGTTGAAACGTGAATTAAATTAAAATAATATTTAAATATTGAACTTTGAATTTAGAATTGAATTTTGAACTTAAAATTTAACTTTGAACTTATAATTGGGAAAATAAAATAACTTGAAGCCAATTATTCTTTGAATTTTTTTTTCTTCCAAAGTGCTTCAAGATTATTAAATAGAATAAGCATACAATTAGATTCCTCAAATAATTTCAATACCTAGTACTTATGTGTAGTTACTTTAGTTGCATAAAGTCACAAGTGAATTAAATTAAGTATTGAATTTGAAAGTCAACAATATTTAAAAAATATTGAATTATTACTTAACGTAATATTTAACAAATTTAAATTTGTTATTTATGTGTATATGAACCGTAGTTGAATGTATTCAAGTTGGTATAGATTTGAATTTGTAGAAAGAGTCAATGAGGCTTTTGTGGACTATACAATAACACTAGAACCTTTTCAACTTGATGGCTTGATTAAGTGTCCTTACGAAAAATGTTAATGTAGGAATTATGAAAAATCGAAGATTTTTATGCTTCATCTCTATCAAAAGAGGTTTAAAGAAGACTATACAGTGAGGACTAGTCATGGAGAAATTAATAATAGTTTTGATAGATTTCATTACTATATTGTTGGTAAAAGTAGTAGGCTGGTGGAATCTAATGTCCAAAGTTATAGAATGCATGATATGGTTCAAGATGCTTATGGGATGCATTCAAAATTTAAATTCGGTGACTATGTTGAAGAAGCTCTCAATGATGAATCTAGAATTTTCTTTGAACAATTAAAAGTTGTTAGACGTCCTTTATATGGAGAGAGTCGCACTCCCAATTATCTATTGTTGCTAGGTTATTAAGTATCAAATCATATTAAAATATTCCTCAAGAAAAAATGGACTCGGTGATTGGCCTTATGCATGAACTAATTGACCCAAATCTAAATATACCTGATAATTTCCATAAGGCAAAGAGGTTGATATCAAAGTTAGGACTGTTGTTAATGAGAATTGATTGTTGCGGAATTTGTTGCATGCTAGACTATAAGGATGATGTTGATCTAGAATCTTGTAAGTTTTTGTACAACAGCTCGTTTTAAGCGGGCTCCTAGGTGGAAGAAAGTTGTTGTTAAGGTGATGTACTATTTATCTCTTATACCTAGATTAAAGATGTTGTACGCATCAAATGACTTTGCTTCTCATATGAAATGACACCAGGTGTCATCTATCAGATGGTGAGGCCTGGAAGCATTTTGATAGAAACATATCCACAATTCACAGCAGAACCCCAGAATATAAGGTTGAATTTATATTCAGATGAATTCGCTCCATATTTTATTTCTTCCGCATCATATTCTTATTGGCCTGTTTTTTTAACACTGTATAATGTTTCACCCAAGATGTGTATGATCAGTCCATATATATTTCTCAATTGCATTAGTTCTAGCCCGCGTAATTCAAAAAGCTGGATTAATGTATATTTGAAACCTTTGATTGATGAGTTAAAATAATTGTAGGTTGAAGGTGTTGAAACATTTGATGTGTCGCTTAACCAGAATTTTAATTTGCATGTTATACTAATATAGAGTATTAATAATTTTTCTGCATATGAGATATTGCCTGGGTGGATGACAGTTGAAAAGTTAGCTTGTCCTTACTGTATGAAAAATACTAAATCGTTCACTTTAAAATATGGGGGGGGGGGGGGGGGATTCTAATTTGATTATTATCTTCAATTATTACCAGTTGATCATGAGTTAGGAGTATGAAAAATGCTTTCAGAAAGAATAAAATTGAACGAGACAGTTCACGTCCAATCTTGTGGGGAGATCAAGTTTGGATAGGATTTGACACTTTTCAAAGGTTGTAAAAGAACAACCATACAAATTTAATGAGTATGGTGTTGCACATAATTGGACAAAATCAAGCATATTTTAGGAGTTACCATGTTGAAAGCATAATCTTCTCTGACATAATCTTGATATCATGCATATTGAAAAAAAATTACTTTGATAATTTATTCATCACGATAATAGATATCAATTACAAGACAAAAGAGAATGTTAAGGTTAGAATGGACTTACCAGAATATTGTAAGCAAAAAGAGTTATAATTGCAGGAGAAACAAAACAATAAGGTCTTCAAGCCTAAGGCTAGTTATTCATTCACAACGGACCAGAAATGTAAGATATGTGAGTGAGTCGAGTAGTTGAAAATGCCTGATGAGCATGCTTCAAATTTGGGAAAGCGTGTCGATATGGAGCAAGAAAAATTATATGATATGAAAAGTCATGATTATCACGTTTTCATGAAAACTTTACTGCCCATTGCATTTAGTGGCTTGTCTGAGAGAATTTGGAAATTTATGACTAAAATTAGTTTGTTCTTCAAAGATTTGTGTTCTAACACGTTGAGGGAAGACAACCTAATTCAGATGGATCAGAATATTCCTATAATTACAAATAAGTTGGAGAAGATTATTTCACTTGGGTTTTGCGATGTAATGAAATATCTTTCTGTGCATCTTGTGCATGAAGCCCGTCTCGAAGGCCCGCTTCAATATAGGCGGATGTATCCGCACAAGAGATAATTATTAAATTTTAATTTATTCCTCTTTATTAATTTTTTGGTTATAATTAATCATAATACAATATTATACAAGACTATTGACAAGTGTAGACAGGGTATCAGCAGAAACATAGAATTGGAGGCTCAATATGTGAAGCCTATCTTGCTAAGGAAATAATCCATTTCTGTTCTTATTACTTCAAAAGTAATGTGCCATGTTTGCGAAACAAGCCCAATCATCACGTGATGTAGGTGAAAATGATCCTTTGATCAAACCACTATCAATATTCAATCAACCAGGCAAAGGTTCAAAAAACGTACAAGAAGGGATCTTAATGCAATGGAGTTTAAGTCTGCATCGACTCATGTATTGTTGAATTGCCCACAAGTTCAATCATTTTTTGAGTAAGTTGTTATTATTTTGCATTGAATATGCAATTACAGGACAAAGCAACTAACTCAATCTCCATTATCTTGGACGGTTACATCATTTATATGACAATAATCAATTGTATGAATATTTTTCAACGTGGTATAGGAATTACGTAAGAGTTACAGTATTTTTTTATTGCTAGCACTATTAAAAAGTCCACACTGAATTGATGCTAATTATATATTTCTCAATTAATAATAGATTTATAATACAAAAAATGATCAATTTGATCAATTTTTGAAGGATTCACAAGTTGACATGAGGGACATTCTGGTCAACTTTGCGGTTTAATAACAATCCACTCCAACATAATTAATCATGAAAAAGGAAAGTGTTAATTATAAGCCTGACTATTCAAGCATTTAATTTATAAGACATGTACGAAATATATAGATAAAGTATACTTTAAACATATAATGTATATACTCAAATTATATATATATATATATATATATATATATATATATATATATTTATCGACTATCTTGATAAATTAGTTGATCGAATGATAGTACGATATATATGAATAACTATCTTAAAAGCAAATCTGTCTGACTTGGTACAATGTATGGACTAGGCCTATAACAAGACAGAAACTTTTTGTAACAATGGCCTAGCTAGTTATTAAAAGAGAAAGCCCAATCCTCAAAACATGAACGAACACCAATGCAATTTTCTACTTTATTCAGTTTTATATTATTTCTAAACAGTATATAATAATCATGTGGTACATATAATTATATGATTTTCTAATTAGATTTATATATTATTAAATACATATTTCATTAGTGGCATACAAGGAACGTAAACAACGGGGAAAAGAAAGAAGATGAAGAATAAAGTTACTGCATTTACACAAGTTAACAGCTTATAAATAATTATCTTTTTATTTCTCATATAATTAATGAATTTTTTAAATCACCATTTAAAGATTAAGAAAGAAACATAAATAGAGAGTTTTAAAGGATTATTACATATACATAACAATATTAATTGATTATGACATATCAAATATTTACTTCCATAACAGTTCCATATATATATATATATATATATATATGATCGTGTGTGAATCACGTATTTTTGGAGATATTCCTAAAATGGAGAAAATAAATAAGAGGATAACTTTTATTTAAAAAAAGAAACCTCTCCTATTTTTTAGGACGAAGTTTTATATTTTCTTCATACTCCAAATATATCGAAATTGATTGTAAAATACAACATTCATATAACAAAATTTTTAGTTTAATAAAAGAGTGCAGATTGTGTAATGTTACTAATGCAGGATAACTATATCTAAGTGGAACAACTGTACATATTTACAGTATTAAAATAGTATATAATCATATAATATGTACATACGTTAAATAAATTTACATACGATATAATCAAATGCATACATATAAATATATGTGGGCTAATTAATTAATAAAAAATATATATGTGGAATAAATATATACATTGTATTAATAGTATAGTGATGAAATAGAAGATAGAATAACAAGATGTATTATGAAAAATTGAAAGTTCGAGTAGAATAATTGATAAAGAGGGCAAAATCTTTGGAAGATTACCCTATGAGAGAAAAGACTAATTAATAACATTAATATGATTATTCTACAATTAATGGTAAAGATCCCAACTGATTGCAATATCGTAATAAATGGTAGTACTATTATATGTAGGTTTTTAAAATTACGATATATGAAATAAAGATTGTTATATCTGTAGTATATCAAAAAGATATGCTATTTATTATTATATATGTAAGTGTTAATAATGGGTTATTTGTATTTTTGTATTTTTTTACTAGTTTTTAATTTTTATTTCTCAAAATAAATTATTTTTTTCTGAGGTATAAGTTTATATGTTCACATAATAATATTTTAGGATTTATGTTTGCATTCTTAAAGAATTTATAATCCACTAGATATAAATTCTATTGTTAAGAATAAAAATTAAAAATTTAATTTATTTGAAAGATAGATCGTATAATGATTAATAATTGAGCAATTTTCATAAATAGCACTACATAATAAAATAATTACATTAAATAGCATGATTTATTAAAATTTCAAAAAATAGCATGTTTTTCTATTTCTGATACAATTTACTGTAACCATTGTGACTGTATCTAAATTTCAAACCCTACAATCACTCCTTAATTAGTGTTGTTTATTTTGATTTAAGGGAAGTTGCATATTTAATGGGAGTAAATCACTGTTTTTATGATCTTGGATTTTTTTTCCCCATATCTAAAATTTTAAACAAAAATTCCACATCTGTGTAATTTCTAAATTTGAAACCAGGAGATTTTGGAGAATTTTTTTTTCTGTGGGAGTATCTTTGTTGCAGATTTGGGAAATTTTTCAAATTTGTACTGATACATGTATTAAAACTCATCTATCTAAATGAAAGTTATGTGTTTCACTAAAAATATTGATACATATTAATAAGCATCAAAAAAATTGATACATATACAAGTATAATACATAAACACAGTATAACGGGAAAGTTGATACATATTGATAAGTATATAAAGAAAAACAGATACACATTCAAAGATTCTTTAATCTATAAATTTCTTTAGATATTAGATGTTTTATGAATAAATTGATGCATTTGTCATATGTATTCAAAAATCTCGATACAAAATATGAACGGAAAAACTCTCACTTTATAAATAATTTAATATAATACATGGGCAACAAAATAAATAATTGACAAAGATCTCCTAAATTAATACACAAAGCAATATGGGTGTTTTATATTCATATATCAATGAAAAAATTGATATACTAACAACAAATTGGTACAATGTATTGATACACACAAATCAATACATTGGTACATAACAATTCTGGATTATTAAAAATCTGATACTGATACATATCAATTCCGCCATTGATACGCAAAGACAAAAAAAAAAGCTTGAAAAAATTGCAGTATATCAATTCTTATTTCTTTCTTCTTCCTTGAACCTCCTCTCAGAATGCACTTATACCAAGTGGTTGTTCTTGAGTGAAAAGACACAGATCAAATGTAGAACAATCTTATATAGATTGTTCATTAGATGATGTACCTCTGGTTAGCATTCTAGGGATGATTCATCCACTATTTTAAAGCAAGATTATACCTTGATAAGAACCCTAAAAATTTAAAAATATCGGAAAAGTTGATAGTATATGAAATATGAAGTAAAAATCGTAAAAACTTACACAAGAATCACGGAATAGTGGAGAGGGAAATCGAATGAAAATCGTGAGAGTGAAACACGGAGGAAATATTGAGAGATTTTGGAAGATGAAGAAACGGTATTTGAATTGGAGTAAAATATGGCTAATGAAATTGGAGAGAGGGTGTTAAAAGTTTGATACATGATAATTTATGATAAAAAGCTATTTATATAATTATTTTGCTATTTTTTATAATTTTTTAAAAATATTATTATATATTATAAATATATAATAAAATTTGCTTAATTATGTAATTTTTTCTTCATAATTTCTTTGCAAAGTAAAAGAGCCATTAAAGTGGGATGGTTCTGTTTGGGCCCAATAAGATGAAGATAGCCCAAGATCTCAAACTTAAAAGTTCAGTTACTGGTCCAGGGGCCAGAATTTGGGACCTTTTTCCCTTCCCTGGGCCTAACCTGTCCAACAAAAAATTATTTTTTTATTTTTGAGAAGTTAATGAAAACCAGATATTTTAAAAAGTTATATGTTCCCTATATCTTATTTCCTTTTTTGCTCTTTTTCATACAAAATCTGTTGACGAGATTGGCATCTAAGTGACGCAATTTCACTTTTCGTCACTTGGGTGCAGATTTCCAAGGTAAGAAACTCGTCTTGGATATTTATATTAAATTATATTAATATAGCACGATTAAACCGAATCTGCTAAATATGTATCTCATGCATTATATGAAAGCTGTATGTATTTGCCTCGCATTCTCTTACTTTCACCACAGGCCCACAGTTATGAGCAAAATATATACACTTACCAAAGCCTGCTGCTGAGTTGTGTGGAAAGTCATGTATTATTATTCACCCTTTATCTCTTTTTCTTTTTTGGAACAAAGTGCATCATGTTTTTTCGAGTGCAATGTTTTGCCACTGACGTCAAAAAGAAAAAGAAAGTGGTCCGATGTCGGGACGAATTTACCATCTTCACAACATATATTCGGTGTGATCCGGTAGTTCTTCTAGTTGAATATTCATTCACTTCACATTCATTGTCATAAATACGTTGCAGCTATACATCCACCGGTTTAAATCCCGACCATTCCGTTCAATCCTTGCGCAATTTTTAGGCCTAGTAGTTGAATATTCACACCAAAACAAAGCTAACAAAATCAATTGTCGTCAATAATTTTTTTAAAACGAAATGATAAAAATATTTAGTAATCATTCGTTATCATATTTTGCAATTGTTGGACCATTGACGTGACTACAAAAATACAGATTGATTTGTATTTTGAGCTTGGATGACTTGGTAGGGGATTCAGCAATGATCTGACGGTCATTTTCACTTTTTAGACTCTGATATTATCTGAGAGTTAATATTGCCTCAGTAGGCCTTTAATGAATGATGGTGACTGCGATACGTGTGACGTCCAATTTCAACCCCCATACTGGGCGCCATTTGCATTCAAAGAATTGCAATCATTCACCTCTAGAAAGACACTGTATTTCTCCCTTTCCTTTTTTGGTTAACAATTTTCAACACAGAAAAGCGGGAAAACGGCAAAATAGGAATTAGATATTGTTTGCAACTAATATGAAATAAGGTCCAGCACAAAGCGTGCCCCCCCCCCCTTAACAATAATCACTCATCATTCCTTGTTTACAAACAACCCCACTGCAAAAACTATAAATTGTCAGTACTTTTCATAGCAGCACTAATCATCACTATCCAAAAGACTATAAAGAATAGAGTTTCAGACCTTAAGCATGGGGGGGAGGGAGAGAACACAAGTAAACAGTTTTAACCTTCAGACTTTATTCAAATGTAGGCCAAACAGCTGTAACAAAATATGGAGTTGCTACAATTTTGAAAGTTTTCATGTAGGTAATTGAGGATAGGGATAAAAGAAGAAAAGATAAAAGGCCTACATCATTTACCAGAAATGCAGATTGATAGAGTTTGACTCCACAAAGGGAATCTAAATTGAAACAAGAAGATATCCTGTGAATATTTACAGATTGAGATGGATCTATAAAACCTCAAAATTCCTCAATCAACTGACACCTAGCTTACTATTTTACCTGGTTCTGTCAGCCTATTTATACCAACAAGACCTAACAACTTAAGAAAATTAGCGGCAGATCTAATAATTCATCTTCAATACAATGTTATTGACATTGCCTTCCCGTGATTTATCCAGAGCAGCGACCTTAGCTCGGTAAGCTGCAGCAGCAGCGGCAGATACAGTAGTTTTTACCCTCTCTCCCTGAGAAAGCTCGCACGCTTCACCAATTGAACTAAATCTTAGCTCAGCTGGAGGAATGAAGCACTCTTCTGATAGACCTGGGACATTGAATGCCACTTCCTCAATAGTCCATGCTTCTTCCATCCTGGTCTTGGTGTGACTCATAGCTGTTTCACCAAATCGGAAAAGAGTTACAACTGATCGCCCAGAGTGAGCAATCATGATCCCCTCAACAGGCCTGTAATCATCAAGGAATGAATTGATTGTCGTCTCCCAGTAAACAGCATCGCCCCCATTTGTTTGAATTCGGGTTAAATGTGAGTCCTCCAGGTGTACAAGAAGTCCTGTTTTTTGGCTAAAATAGCCAAATAAGACATGCCTAATGATCTCGGCTGGTCCTTCACTCCTGGCTTTCAATGTATGTGGATCAGCACAAAGTTTAAGAATGAAACAATCTTCACCGTTGATCTTCTTTTCTCCAGTGCATTTTGCACTAGCAAACATGTTTGCAGTAGTTCTTGGATCAAGTCCCTACAAGCAAGTCAGGGGCAGGGGTCATTTATTGAAAATTGAGGGACCACAAAAAAAATAAGGGGGCTGTATTTTAGATGTACCTGAAGTGCTCGTCTCAATGGTCTAACTGGTCCCTTTGCAGCATGTGCACCGAGCCAAGGGGTATGCCTCCACACAAGTTTACCATTGCAACCAGCATGAACCTTACTGCTACCAAGCGCAAGCTCCACATACCACATGTCAGGGTTCATTTGCCAGAGCACAAATCCCCCAGATTCAGCTGTCTTAGACGAATTCCTGCTCTTTATTACCTTTGTAGCAGTCTCGATATCTGATGCCATCATCCTCACCTTTCCCATCGCATAGGCATTATACATCGTGTTTTGAAGTTTCTGTCCTCCAGAGGCAGCAGTATACTGCTGCAATATATACTGAGCTGATGAAGTCTCCTGCAAGTTCATAGTAACACACTGTCAATCAATCACTAAGCATAAATCCAAAAAAAAAAAGAACTTAGTAAAAAATAATTAATCAATTTGCAAAGATATGAGAACTAGGGACAACAGCAGAAAACTCAAACAAGGACCACCATCACTAAACTATGCCCAATTATCCTTGCATTGCCTTAAATGTAGACTTTGATAGCCCACCAACTAAAACACCGGTAAGGGGCTACACACAGATAGCAATTCCAGCCCACAAAAATGAATTTTTTAAAGAAAAATAAAGATAAAGATCCCCAGATGGAGCCCATTTTTGTTTTTGAACCTCAATGTGGATGTAGCAAGATTTATCTAATAATCTTAACTCCTCCTTCCTACTCTATCTAAAAGAATTTAATTTCACATACGGACTCGCCAAAAAACATGGCACAACCAATTTCCCTATCATGCATTCAAACAGAAGCCAAGAGAACATCCAAAATTGGTAAAGAACGCAAAACGACAGGAAAGTATACACCAAAAGTCTCAGTTTCATACAGTTATTGATTCAATGAAGTCCACAAACATACTTAATGTAGAAAAAACTGAAAGCAACAATTTTGTTTGAATCAAACCAAATTACAACCTACACCGTAACAATGACAACCACCTTTGTCACATCTCACACACAACAAATAAAAAAAGCAGTTATCTTTAAATCCAAAAATTTATTACTATGTCCAAAAAAGATGAGCTGAGGCACCGTTTCCGGTGCAATTGAGACAGGTAAAAGAGAAGAAAGATACTAACAATGGGAGTGTCTTTGATGCTGAGATGAGGCAAAGGGTCATTGTTGCTGACATGCACCGGCGCAAGCGGCGCACCCAATACACCAAGCAGCAACCTCAGATCCGACCGCTGTAAACCAGACCCAGAAGTGGAAACGGAAGGTGCCCGACAGAGCTGACCCTTCATCCACCACCTATCAGACTTGGAGTCCCCGACTTCCGACCCGTTCGGATCGGGACCCTCCATCAACGGCGACAATGTCTCCACACACGGCCTCAAACTCCCCGATCTTGAAATATACACTTCCGGTGGCGGCGCGTGACTTCCCTTCCTACGACGGAGCAGACCCGAACCCGAAGGGGATGGGCTTCTTCCCCTGGTCCTACCCGGCGATAATCCCCTAACAACCTCATCTTTCAGTGCCGAGAAAAACCCTTGCTTCTTCTCCATTTTGCTCCTTAAAAAAAAAAACCCTCCACTTGAGAAGTGAGCAGAAAAGACCCAAATCAAGGTTTCAGTCAAGAGAGTCTTAAGTGTGAAATGCTGCAAGAATGCAGAGAAGGTGTTCACTTGTTGGTCTCACTGAAAAAGGCAACTAAAGGCAGGAGCAGAAGGATACAAAGGAAGGTTAGGGGGGGGGGAGTGGAGTTTGGGGGGGGGGGGCAGAAAGGGCATGCCGTTATGAAGAAGCAAAACATTTCCATGCTTTTGCGTTTATATAAGCGTATAATATGTAAAGTTTGGAACCTCTAGGGGCACTCCTAATCTACTCATCATTCCCTAGATTTATTATGCTAATAACTTCAAGTAATGACCAATATACCCTTAGGATCTTTTCTTTTTTGTTTTGTTTTGTTTATTACTCTTGGGGAATTTTTTGTTAATCCAAAATTGAACTAAGAAAGAGTTTCGGATTAAAATAGATTTTGCGGGTTCAGAATTTTTATTAATGGATTTTGAAAAATAAAAATTTGGCGTGTCTTGGGATTTATACATAGAATGTGAAGGTGAATTTTGAGTTTCTAAATCACTGAGCCAATTTATAATCTTGTGTTCAAGAAATTTAATATATATATATACATAAAAAAATTAACTTATATATACTATGTAATTTTTTACTTAAAAGGTTCTGATAGACACCTTCGTACCCCTAAATCATCCTTTGTTGTTAATTAAGGCAAAATTATTGCGAGATTAAAAATTTATGCATTGATTATTTTTATTAATGCCATCTAATTATTAATTAAATCTCTATTCAAACTGTGAATTACATGCATTTTACCTCTTTATAAATTATAGGTAAAAAATAGGTAAACTAAATTCAATCAACTCCATGAAAGAAAAAAATTATTGATATAAAAATTCCTTTTTAGTAGGCATTCAATGGCTCCATAGAGTGACACAAAATCTTATACATTAATTCATAAATCTCAATAAATATATAAGAAAAATATTAAAATCATTCTTCTTTATGTATTCAAATATTTAATGTATAAAGTTATGCAATCAATTATTAAACAAACAAATTCCTTCTAAGTTAGTATATAATTATGATGAGTACAAATTGAGGGTAAAAGTGTCATTTAGATAAAATGTTTGAGTGGTAAAGAAAGGTGGCATTGGGTGGGGTGAAATGTCAAAAGAGACCAGGTAGGTGGGTTGTACAAAATACAAATAGACGTATGAAGGGGGAAATTGCAAGGGGTTTGTTATTTTAGGCGCCTTCTTCTTTTTGTCCTTTTTCACCTTATGCTTTCATTGGCTGGTGGGTGTCCAAGGAAAACAAACTACTGTTTTTCTCACTTTTCCTTTTTCTTTTTTTCTATTTTTCTTTTCCTTTTCTTGGTTATATTTAAGCATACAAATCTGAGAAAATCTTTAATAATAAATTAATCCATACAATTCACTTCGCGTAGTCTGATGATTGAAGTCTCTCTATTCTTAATTAGAGATTTTAAATTTAAATTTTGAGTATAAAATTTTTTTTATTAGAAATTATGTCTCTAAAAATTAATCTTGCAATATATAAATTCGAATCAATTGAAATTTAGCATACCTATCAAACATCAAATGAGAAAGAAAAAGAAATAAAAATGACTCGTTGGGCGGTCAGAGTGGGATTTTTTTGAAATAAACAACTTGAGGAAGTTTGTTTTTCTGAAGGAGTCGTCACTTTCTATTAGGATCCGCGCTATGTCATTTCAATCCCGATATATTTCAAATGCTTGAAGGCCCCGAATCATATAACTCATTGCACTCGAAATGGTTTAGTGAACACTACAAAAGTGATGCTATATGAATAATGGTGGGATAATTAAATTATTTTTCCGTCCTTAATTAAAAATTTTAAATTTAAATTCTAAAAATAAAAAAATCATATTGAAAAACATTATTTTTAAAAATAAATTTAATAATGCATGAATTCGAAATAATCACATTTAAATATGTGTACCAATACCGAACTAAAAATCCATATAACTCATTGCTCTCGAAATTATTGAGTAAACCCTATAAAAATGATGCTATAAAGATTTTATGCCTTACTTAGATCTTCAAATTTATAAAAATGAATTCAAGAATTCAAAATTATATTGAATATATTATTATTATATATTATTATAATCTAATAAAATATATAAAATTAAAACATAGGCATGTGAGAAGTGAATTTGCAAAGTAAAGGAAGATTGAAGTGGAGTAGCTGATGAGTTATAATCGTGACCCGAACTGACAGTGAAACGGCTTCTTCTATCTTTGTTTTTATCCCATTTTTTCTTTTATTTATTCTCATTTGACACCCACCCACCCACCCAAATCCCACATGAAATGACCCCTGAAATTTTAGCCCAATCTAGTCAAATATTAATCTTTAAGTATAATTTAAATTTCTATGTATATTTTATAGGTATATATATATATATATATATTATATAATTGGTTTGACAATTTCATTTATCTAAAAAAAAATGAAACAAAAATATAGAAGATGAAATTTGTGAATGGACGCCATTAGGGTTAAAGTGGCCGAAGGTTAGCAAGTAGCAGTGTGTTGTTTTGTTATCCGTTTATATTAATAGTCTAATAGTTGTAGTATTGCTTTGATAGTTTCTTGTCCTATGATTTTTGTTATTATTTGTTATTATTTGTATTTCAACTATCATATTATTTTATTGTAGTTACTGTTCTGTTACTATCTGCTATATTATGTGCAGTTGTTACTTTTATTGAACTGCTTTGGATAATTTTTCTTGAGCCGAAGTTTATCAAAAATAACTTTTTTTACCTCTGAAGTTAAGATAAGCTTTATGTATACTTTATCTTTTTCAAATTTTATTTTGTGAAATTATACTGTGTTATTATTGTTATTAAAATTTTTGTAAATGACACACTTGATTTGTTTATACAGTAACTAGGGATAATTGGTGAGAGTAGCTTCAAGTCTTATTCCATTCTGCTAAAGTATAAGTAGAGAAATTGATGTAAAAGTTAAAATGATGCTGACAAATATCCAAACATCTTTTTAGGTACTTGTAAAGGAAAAAAAACAAAAAAGGAGAGCTTAGAAGCTAAGTACTCTATTTTCATGAATGTCATCCTTAATCTTCTAAGAAACACATTAATTATGTTGACTAAATCTTAAAATCTTGTATGCAACAGAGTTACAATTCTGGTTATTGATTTGATTCAATAATTTTAACTTAAACTTTTTAATTATATTATTTTAAAAATTTAAATTCATAAATTTAAAATTTCAATGTCGATATTTGTTTTCACAGACATTTATATTTGGGGACCCCAATGCCCACGTAGCAACCATCTTATTTGTTTCCCATTTGGGGTGAATAATTGTCTATTGGTAAGATATTTAACAACTTGATATTTAAATATATTATTTTTTAAAATTAGTATTTTTTTTTTGTTGACAATTTTGCAATAGGTATCAAAGTGATTAAATAAAGTTCTGTTCAAAAAATCTATGCGCCCATCGCGCCGGGTTGGCTCCTTTTTGGCATCCTCTCGGACTTGTAGGATGCTTATATTTAATATTATTGTAATGTGATATTTAGAGCATGTTCGATAAAAAAAATAAATGAATTTCTTTCTTGTTTTTTATATTCAATATTATAAATAAAAAAAATATTATTTTAAAATTATATATATATAATTTACATAATTTACATATATATAAATATATATATGTATATATAATTTATATATATATATATATATATATATTTATATATATATATATATATTTATATATATATAATTTACAAAAATACTATAAGAAGTGGGGTGAAGATGAGGATGGTATAATTAATGTGAAATGTCATTACCATTAAAAAAGCTATTTTTCTCATTTTTTTAAAAAAAAATTATATTGTAAAATTTTTTTAAAATATTTACTAACCGAACATGAAAAAATAATGAATATTTTTTGAAAAATATTTTCCGTTATACTAAACACAACCTTAATACTTCATTTTTTTTCCTCTTATCATAACATTCAATTTTTTGTCTTTAATTTTCAACGCAATCAAATTTTATAGGAAATTCACATTCAATTTTAAATCAATCATACAAAAAAATTCAAAAGAATTCATAGAGGCCCTAGTTATTAATGAATCATTCATTACCCGAATGTATGTATTGGGTAAAAAGATGAATCTTGGTCTCAAGTCAATTTAAAATTAGTTCTTGAAATGAGAAATGTCCAAGTTATATTTGTATATTTAATGCATGAATAAATTTTAATATAGAAGATCAATATAAAGGATATTGAAATAAGAAAAGGCGTAAATTTAAAAACTTTCGAAATTCACTCCAAAAAAAAAAAAAGGTTGCCAGAAATGATATGATAACACTTGCGCCTGATAAATTATTTTCTTAAACAAAACTCTCAAATCTCTTAAGACTACATTATGAATATTGTCGGATGAAAAAAAAGGAGTCTCAATTTATAAAATTCAAAATATTTTTCTTCGAGAAAAAAATTTATCCAAACATGAAAATGTATAAGTTCCTAATTATGGTTAAAAAATAAAGATAAACACATAGAAAGAACTTAAAAATAGATAATCAAAATTATTTTTCCTTCTTTTGTATCAGAAAAATCACTTATCTTTTGTTATTTTACTTTAAAAAATTACTCAAGCTGGAAAATGATATATTCGACCACCTCATAATGGCGTCACATTTGACTTTTTAAGCCAATAAATAAAAAGCATTAAACTCAATTCATTTTAACCGTAAACTTTCTATCTAATTGAATATCTTACTTATAAAAATCGTTAATATACTAAAAAAATCCATTTAAATATTAAACTCACTTAAATTTTAATTAAATATGAAGTGATCTCAATCATCTCCATCCAAACTTTTAGTTGTCAAGTGCTCGCATTAATACATGAAAAAAAGAAATATATGAAAATTTATGTCTTAAGAAGCTTATCTAATGAACCTACTATTGGAAATAATTGAATTAGGTTGACTTAGCTTAACCATGTGACGTTTGATGAATGATGACAATGCAAAATGAGTACATTTGGCTGAAATCAATGCAGGCTTCAAACAATTGGATGGACAATTACAATCACGCATGTACCTCATTATTACTTTTTAGGAAAACGGATTAAAATTTAAAATTTATGAATTTTGAATATTAGTTTTTTAAAATTATTAAGTTTTAAATTAATAATAAATACATATTTAATCGATGTTTATTCTTTAATTTTTTTTCTTTTAAGTTGAGAATTTTTCGAAAACAATTTTTACTACATAAAGATAGAAATAAAATTTGTGTACGTCTTTTTTTTTTAAACCTCACTTATAAAATTACATTAAATATATACATTATTATTGTTTTTGTTTTTATACTTAATACTCTCTCTATTTCAAATTAAATGGTGTTTTAGCCTTTTGATTCTGTTTCAAAATAAGTGGTGTTTTACATAATCAAGAAGACGACATTATGATGTTCTTCTAATTTTATCCTTATTTAAATGGAGAGAGTTTTATATGATCAAAAAAATACTAAAGAGTTACATCTTTTTCAAGATACTTATTAAGGGTAAGTGGGTAAAATTATATTTTATTTTTTAAAAATGAATAGTTTTCTTAGGAGTGTACCCAAACTAAAAATACAAATTATTTTGAAACCAAAAAAAATAAATTTTTAAGATAACTATAAAATTAAAATTAAAATTATTAGATTATGCCGAACCAGTAATTGATACTCTAGCTCCGGCCCCGGGGAGCCTCACGTTAATTTACAACCTACATCTCTAAAAAGATACTAATTGACAACTAATTATAGGAAAAAAAAAACAAAGAATTTTCGGTGCATTCACACATTGTGTGTTGCATAGGTAAAGACTTTTAACGTGAGCAAAGAAACATGATGTGGGCGCCATGAGAAATCATTAACATGAAAGGTTTTGTTTGTGACCAAAGATAATTAGATGACTTTGGTTTTTGAGTGCACACCAACTGTTTGCCAATTTGCCTGTTTAATTTTTACCCATCAATTTTGAATCATCCGTTTAATTCACTCTATCGAAACAATATTTGTATCCTATAAAGCTAGGAGGAATATCTGCACGTACAATTCTATCTTAATTTCTAAATCTATCACTAATTGTGATATTATATTAAATATATTATTGTTATTGCAGTTTATAAATTTAAGTAAAATGCATATCATCATTTAATCATAATTAAGCAGGGGGTGTACATAGTTCGGGTTAGTTCAGATTTTTTAAATATCAAATCAAATCAATTATATCGGATTCTTAACTTTATAAATCAAATCAAACTAATAAAAGTCCAAACTTAAAATAATACATGTTAAAAGACAAAAATTATGAAAAAAATTTAAAAGTAGTTATAAATTACATAAAATATTTATTAAAATTATATACATATAATGTTAGGTTGATTTAATTCGGTTTGACTTTTTTAGTTAAAATCAAACTAAATCAATTATGTTCAATTTTTTTCAATACCAAACCACTAATCGGACTTATATAGATGTCAACATATATTATTATATTAATTTTTAAAAATATATATAAAAAATATCTAAATTTTTAAAAATTTTAGAAGGACACTTCCTCTCTTGCAAAAGCCATCCGAAGACAAGACTCAACAACAACAAGAACCAGAGCCATTTCATGTAATTTGTTTAGTTCTAGGTTGTTGATTTCTTGTCTTTTGTTCTTACTTTGTAAACCTATTCCTCTTATGAGAAGCATTCATAGGAAGCTATTTTCTGGTTGTATAATCGTTGTTTGATAGGCTAGAGTTAACCTTTGGTTTTCTTTGTAATAGAGTTATTGCAAAGCCTTACAATAGAGGTATTGTAAGGGGGAAGAAATAGGTTAATTCCTAGGTTACATGGGTTTGTAATATGAACTTGCCCAACTGTTTTAGTGGAGTTTAGAAATCCTACCAGTGTAGGTCGTGGTTTTTACTGTCTTGGGTAAAGTGGTTTCACGTAAAATTTCTTGTGTTATTTAGTTTCTGTTTTTTTGTTAAGGAACCAGGTAAGGGACCTGGTTCTACGTTGTGTTTGATGAACACATATAAACTATCAAGTACCTGCAAAATGGACAAATTCGCTATAGAGTTGCATGAAGAATGGGAGACCTGAAATGCGATCGTCTTGTCCTGGATCATGAATACAGTATCAAAAAATCTACTTAGTGAAATTGTGTATGCATTAGATGCACACCAAATGTGGGAGGATCTCAAAGAGATTTGATAAAGTAAATCAAGTTCAAATATTTCAATTGTATCGAGAAATTACTACGATTTCTCAAGGAACATACACTGTGACTGCATACTTCACTAAGCTCAGATAGCTCTGGGAAAAGTTTTAAGCTCTTGTGCCCTCACCTGGATGTGATTGTGCAAGATCAAAGTATTACACAGAGTATTTGCAAAGTTAAAGGTAACTCCAATTTATGTCTAGTCTGGATGAATCATATGAGCAGGCATGAAGGCAACTTTTGTTGAAAATAGTCGAGCCTACATTGAATCAAACTTATGTTATGATTATTGAGGATAAAAGTCATAGATCTAGTTCATTTGGAGTAATAGGAGGTAGGTATGAGCCTATAGGTATGCAAATTGGTGGAAGACAACCTTATAGAGGAAAGAAACCGTTCATACAATGTGATCTTTGTGGTTTAAAAAGGCACCTCAGAGAGAATTGCCATCGACTTTCGCAATGTGATCACTGTGGATTGAAAGGACATGTGTGGGAGAAATGTTATCAATTGATTGGGTATCCATCAAATTTCAAGGGAAAAAAGAAGTTTGTAGCTAATGTTGTTTATGGAAGCTCAAATGTAGACAGAAGAATTCAACCAATGGAAGACATATATCACGGAGATTATTACAAAGGTGGTCATTATATCACAGAAGAGCAATACAACTAGTTCTTGGGAATGTAGAATTCTAGTAAGACTGTCAGAGAACATCATACTAACTTGGTAGGTATAGCCTCTTAACTCGTAGATTCTTGTTCTCAAGAATGGATTGTAGATTCGGGTGCTACAAATGATATTACTGCTAATCCAAATATGCTAAAGAACAATATTGAAACAAGTCATAAGCAACAAGTAAACTTACCTAATGAGGAAAATCAAGTGTAACACACAAGTGTAATTCGCGTGCTCCATAATTGATATATAAATTCGCCCCTGAGATTGGCTACATATACTTCACTAATTTATACGGAGGCAGAGCTATACTTGTCCAAGGTGAATCAATTGAGACCCGTTCACTAAAAAATTATGCTATGTAGACAAATATTTGTTTATTATTTATACATGTATTATATACTAGTTAAGATAATTCGAGTTTTATCCAGGTCCAATACAAAAAACATTATATTGGTATTATATATTGTATATCGGATATGCTAAAAATAGTTATCTGAAATTGTTTTGTTATTTTTGAAGTTCAAAATAAAAGTACTTATTTTTGCTCAATTTTGAAGTTCAAAATAAAAATACTTATTTTTGCTCAATCTAGCTGTAATAGTTATTATTCTTGAATACTACAAATACTTTAACTATGAATACAATATCCCACATGATCAAGGCACAATAAAAAATAAGTAATGGCTACAAATTCAGAAAAATTTTATGTTTTAACATGTGTGAAATTATTAAATAATGCCCCATATATTTTTAAATTCTTTTTACCTTTGAAGAACACACCGAAAAATACATGAAATGGCCGAAATACTCTTACGGTGATAAGCATGCACGTTGACCAAGACGTGCCTGTTTTCACCTTTATTAGATAGTAAAAAGATAAGTAATGTCCACAAATTTTAAAAATTACTATATTTTAAAATGTGTGAAATTACTAAGTAATGCCCCATATCTTTTTATATTTTTTTTACTTTTGAAGAACACATCAAAAAATAGATGAAATGATCAAAATACTATTATAGTGATAAGCTGACACGTTGACAGAGATGTTCCTGGTATTCACACTTATTAGTAAGTAAAAAAATAAGTAATGTCCACAAATTTTTAAAGTTACTATATTTTAAAATGTGTGAAATTACTAAGTAATGCCCCATATTTTTGTGTATATATATATATATATATATTTTTTTTTTAATTTTTTTTTTTGAAGAACACATTAAAAAATATACGAAATAATCAAAATACTATTACCGTGATAAGCAAGCACGTTGACGGAGACGTGCTTACTCTTATATATAAGTAATAAGTAATGTCTACAAATTTTAAAAATTACTATATTTTAATGTGAAATTACTAAGTAATGCCCCATATTTTTGTGTGTGTATATATACATATATATATGTTACACCACGTAAAATATTAATGGTTAGTAGGCGTGCGCGTGAATTTGTGACGAGAAATAGAAGCTTGACGCGTGCGGAAAAAGCCTTGAAAGCAGGGTTGGGCAAGGCCAGGCCGTGAGGGGCCAGCGCGACATGCCATCCTGCTTGCGCGTTGGGCAGTGTGGCGCGCCAGACAGGCCAGAGCGTTGAGGGGCACGACGCAGCAGGTGGGCTGGCGTGTTGGGCAGCGCGGGGCGCCATCCCCTGCCACCGCCCAAGTGTGTGTGTGTGTGTGTGTGTGTGTATAAGCCCTCATTCAATTTAAATCATTTACAAAGTGAACCCACAACTGGGAATAGAAAGAGCACGCAAGTTTCGTTGATTTTTTGTCCAATTACGCTATCAAACGCCGTCCAATTGCAAATTAATTTTGGGTAACGAGTTCTAGGCCTACGGGAAGCATTACTATAGAGTTATTTCTCGAAAATTCGGCGGCATACCGGAACTCCGCCATGTAAAAGTTGTCAGAATTATTCCAAATTAAATCCTAAATGGCCACAGGCATTAGGTGAGCACTTCTCCCTTCTGAACTCTCGAAAAATTATAGGTTTTCGGCCGAGTTATTCATAGTTGAATTATAATTGATATGATTATTGAAAGTCATCTTTATTTGCCGAATTTAGTATTAAAACTAGTCCTATTCTCTTAGCATAAAGGTTACAGTTGGAAAGAACCGCCGATTGCAAGTTGAAACTCATTAGTTAAATCGGAAATTAGTATTCGAGGTATGTTAAGGCGAATTCTTTCGGCAAGTTATTCCTGTCGTATTGTAATACGACCTATATCCTCGTAAGAAAGTCATAAGCATGATTGTTGTGGTTAGCTGCTATTATTAGTTTGAGATTAGTGTTTTCTGTTTAGATTGGGACTGACCCTGCCCTATATAGCCTTCTGTTGTCCAATCCCAGGGTTAATATCTATGCCGTTGCCTACGGGGCTATATAGATCGCTCCAAGGAGCTAGATGTTGTCCCAAGGGACTACGCAGAGGCCCAAGGGCTATATTACAGTCCATTCCATGGCTGGACTATTATTTCTATGCCGTATCGACATCACCGACCCTCGTCGAGCCTAGTGCCCAGGGTGTAGTTACAGGAGTCCACCGAACTCAGACACAACTATAGGAGCTGAGGGAGTTCAGTTGCAGACTCAGGGGACAGGCAAGTTGGCTATAGTTACCTGTTGACTCATTTTGACCATGTTAGGGGTATATAGATTGAAATGTGCTCGCCAGGGCATGGGGGCTCCGATCGGGATATTCTGTGCTGGTTGTACCTTCCGGGCTTATGGGGGCCAGGTAAGATTCTTGTTTGCATTACTTATTATTAGCTATACAACAGGTTGTAAGGCTATTCAGGTTGTATTTCTATCCTCTTATTGAATTGTTTTTAATTTCTTTATCAGCATCATTCAGTCATTTTCATTCATTGCCTTACATATTCGGTACATATTTAACTGATATTCGTCTTTGTGGCGCTGCATTACTTGCCTGCAGGTACGGTTAGACGCAGTTCAGGACCTCCCTAGTTATCAGCCGAATCAACAGTCTAATCAGCTCCTTTTGCCTCGGAGTTGTTAGTTAGAAGGTTTGTTTTTTTGTTGTACAGTTTATGGGTAGGTCAGGGCCATGTCTCGATAATTATTCCACTCTTAGAGGCTTGCAGGTTACTGATTTCTAGTATTAGTTTTGTTGTTGGCCGTGTGGGGCCTATGTATGTTTTCTTTTGCATGATGGCTATGTGGGGCCTAGTTTAGCTATTAGTTAGCAGCCCTGTCGGCTATAGTATAGTTCTTGCAACCTGTTTTCATTCTGTTATAACTAGACATAAGATCCCCCTTGTTGTCCCGTGTAAGATCCCCCTCGTTGTGTGTTGTTGGTTAGTTATTTTCTTTTTACAGGTGGCTATGCGGCCTTGTATGCCGGAGGCTGTGTTTACAGCTTAGATATAGCTCATCGTTTTCTTGATTTGAAGAGCAGACATGCACCAGGAGTGCATAAGCCCAGTCAGTTTAGTTCAGATCCCAGTATGGTACCAGGTGCCATTCATGTCTCCCAAGGTGGGGCCCGACAATATATATATTGAATAACACATTAAAAAATACACGAAATAATTAAAATACTATTACTGTGATAAGCAGACACATGATGAAAACGTACCTGCTATTCACTCTTTTATATATAAGTAATAACAATACTAAGGGATATCTGCTTGAGTGGGAAAAAAAGAGAATAAAAATAATTAAATCAATAAATCCATTTAAAGATAAACTACTTTATTTAGTGGCATAACTACATAGATAAAAAGGTGGTTAATTAAATTTTCTTTATCGAAAAATTATATTATCTATAGAGTGAAGAGTGAAAAACACACGTAAAGTATCATGATTTTTTGAGTTTTATATCCGAACTATCAGGTGTGTGAGTTTTCTACCTGGACTATCACCAAATGTTTATTGAAACACACCTAAACTATCAATTGCTCACTTTTCCTACCTAATATTTCAGGTGGGAAAAGTGAGTGATTGACAACTGAGTTGTAGTTCAAGTAGGAAAAGTAAACACCTGATAATTCGGGTAGGAAACTCAAAAAACCTGAATACTTTAGGTGTGTTTTTAAACCTTCACTCTTATATATATATAAAAAATAATACCATAAATATTAGTTAAATATTACTTTTTATAAATATATATTAAATTTTAAACAACTTAATGAGATTCTTGACTTCACCGCTAATTCCATTGTAGCTATTTTTGTATTTGCACCAGCTTAAGCAGCTGATATACGAATAGTAGAAGCATTTAGAACAAAATCCACATTCATTTTACTAACATAAACGATCAATGTCATTTGGGGCTCCGAAAAACCCAAAAATGAAGTTTTATAAATTTTTTATGGTATTTCATTTATATTTTGACGCGATAATAAAAAATTCTGAATCCGCTAAAAGTAAGCTAGAAACATATAATTTGTAGAAGTCAAAGTCAGATAACTCGAAGAGATTGAGATTCTCAATCTTTAGTGGAATCAACTGACTTGTACATTAAAGCCAAAGTAGAAAAAACCATCGCAGTTCACATGTTGATTACTCAATTTTATTATATTATATACTATATATATAAATTTCATCATCTGATGCCCTATTTGATTTTAGAATCTATAATGCAATACTGAGAAGTGTGTAATCTTGGTCAAGAAAAAAAAAATGCAGCAAAATGCAAAAGACAAAAAGAAAGACAAAAATTAAAGAGAGAGTGGGCTTTGTGAAGTTAAAAAATAAAGGGATTGAGTGAAGGATGCCAAAGAGGTCCGGACAAAGGGGCACATTTTGCTGTTTTATGCCAAAGGCAACACTACAATATTGCTTTTTCTTTTCTTTTAATCCTCGTTTGATCTTTAATATCTGTATACACGAATTGCACGTATTACATGACTCATTTCTAGGATGGCGGTTTCTAATAAAAAATTTCTCACGGAGCTTGAATTTAAGACTTCTGATTAAATGACGGAGGGATCTCAGTCATCTCATCACAATTCAGATTAATAGGATAATATTGCTAAGATCAGAAAGATTAAAATGAAAATAAAAATATAAAAGGTATTAAATAAAGTTACCAATTAGCTGATAAATAATGCTTAAGGAATATTAGTGACTCATTCTTTCAAGGTGTCTTAAATAAATACTCCTTCCTCTCATTTTTAGTTGTCGTATTTGTTAGTTTATATTATCGATATAGATTTAATAGCTTCTTTTTCACCTTTATTCTTACTTTAATAAATATAAAAGAGATTAATATGATAAAAAGAAAAATAATTCTGTTACACAGGAAGAAACCAATTATAGTTACTATACAATTAGATCGTCTTTTCACTGACAATTTTGGAATTCACGATCCTCCCTTTTTCTCACTTTATGTGATATATTACTTATTATCATGGAGAGTTAATTAAATATTTGCATATTTTTAAATATTTTAAATTATTAATTATTATAATTTATAGTATTTTATCATGTAGTTTAGGAAGAAGATCTTTTATATATATATTTTTTAATTTATACTAAAAATTAAATAGTTTGATTCTCATACTTAAAACCGTCTCACATGAATCAAAATAAAAAGAATAAATAGAATAATTTAAACGAATAAACAATCTACATCATTTTTAATTGATTCATAGAATAATTGAGACATGTTAATACAATGGAGTAATAATAAGTGTTAATGATAGCAACAAAAATATAGGCAATAAATTAAAATAAGTGCTATTATAAGTCCTTTGAGGTACTATTGAAGCACATGGTTGTACAACATGCATTTTGTATTATTTTGATTTGATTTGATCAATTCATAACGACCAAATGAAGTGACTTTTAGTCAAAAATTTCAAAAAAAATAAAATAAAATTTACTTATCTTGTGATGCGATTTTATCACAATATATTCTTAGAAAAGTACTTTAGAAAATAACAACAAATTGTGTTTGACAAAATTACTCGAGAAGCACTTCTATCAGTACTTTGCTTTTGACTATTTGTTTCAAAAAATAAAAATTAAAAAAAAACAAACTTTTGAGTGTCGTCTGTTGAAAAAGACACATAAATATTGAGTTCGGAATATTTATTAACGAAAGATTATAATTAAAATGGAAAAGATAAGATAAGTTAAATTATTGGACACTTATATGATTAATTAATGTTTATATTATAATTTATATATATATATATATATATATATATATCAAAATACTCAGAGTAAGGAGGAAATATATGTTTGATAAATATAACTTATTGTGTATAAAGTTATTTTTAGTTCCCCGCAAGAAAGCAATTTCTCCTTGTGCTTCTACTTCGAAGGAGAGCTTAGAAATTTAGCTTCCTCTTACAATATCATAAAAATTGATTATGTTTTTGGTTGGAAGCTGCTTTTTTTTTTATTCAAATATATAGTCGAACACCTTAATTTTTTAAAGTAATTTTTTTTCAAAATTTACTAATAATAAATACTTTTAGGAAGTCCAAAAGAAAACTTAACCATGTTGAATAACAATAAGCGTAGCTCCCCCTTGGCCATGAATCTTAAAGTTGAAACTTGAAAATTTAAATTTTTGATGATGTTATATATTTGACATACATTTTATTTTTAAAAAAATTAAAATTTTATGAGTGAAAATTCTAAAAATTTTAAAATTGATCTGAATTAATTTTTAAAAATTTAAAAATATTTTTAAAATTTATGCTCAAGGGCTAACTTAGGTTAATATTTATCAAAATTTAATATGGGGCACAACTCACACATACATTTCAAAAAATATAATGGTATTGTTGGCTCTTTTTGGATAGGTGGAAATTTCTTTAGGGAGCAAAAGCATATGGGAATGTCAACAAAGAAGGTATCTGCTAATGACTTTTTTGGCGCAATTGACGGAAGAGAATGCCTAGTCCTTTGACCTATTTATCTATTTATCTATATATATGGAACTAATATTTATTTATTTATTTATTTAACTTCACTTAAATATTATTTTTGTCAACAAAGATTAGATTGATGTCATTTGGTGTTTGTCTCTAAGTTGTTGGCTCCCCTCCTCATTTTTTCTTTTCCAATGCCAACCACACCACATATTATACAATACAAGTCTAGACAAAAATTTAGCGACGAGTGTATATATTTTTTTTAATTATATTAATAGTGTATAAAATTAAATGTATAATTAATTATAATAGATAATATTTAACTTCGGTATATTATATAATTTTTCGATAAAAGGTGTATATTGGACCATCCTTCGCCTAAGGTTGCTCTGATTCCTCTGTTTTAGTATGTTTGTGTGATTTTGATTCGACCCGAAACTTAAAAAAATAAAAAGGATTTTTAAATTTTGAGGTCATAAATTAAAAATATGTTGAATGTACAAACAATATTTTTTACTCTTGTAATTTTAAACATGTCAAGTGTGATGTTGAAACTAAAGTGCCGTCAAAAGACATTCCCCTTTTAAACAGATTTTTTTTTTTTAAAAAAAAGATAAAATAAATAAATTAAAATGGAGGGAGTACATTTTTGTCAATGTTGGGTAATATATAATTTCTTTTGAAATCTGAGAAACGAAAAAAGAAACGCCAAAAAATAATAATAATAATAATAATAATAATAATAATAATAATAATGATTGAGCAATAAATTAAATAAAAAGAATAATACTTATTATGAGATAAGTCGTCCATAATAGGTGTTTTACCATGCAAATGCATGAAAATCAACATGTGTGCACGTTGTGCCCTAATAAATACATTTGTGCATGTCTCTTTGTTCTACTGAATAGAGGTAGTTAAGAAGGATCGATTTTTATTTATTTTTTTTAAAAATAAATATATTTAAATTTTACGATAGATATTAACTAATTATCACATTTCTCAATTTTTATTTGGATATATAAATCTGATCACGTGAATAAGTTCATACAATCGAAATCCATCAAAAAACAAATAAAAATAAGTATGTTTTTGATCCATTCTTTATTGTCTCGTTCTAATATTGTGCAATTACATAAGCAGGGTATTTTAATTTCATTCGAGTGGAATTTTGTGTTATGACTATAGTAACCAGGTAAGTAATAATTAGAATTAATAATTTGACCTAAGAAAAGATATCAAACTATAGAATTTAAAATATGTTTAAAAATGAAAACAAATCCACAATATATTTAAAAAATATTAAACATCAACTATGGTAGGTAGATCACGGCCTTAAAAATCAATTAAATTCTCCTTGAGTTGAATAAAATAAAAAATGATTTCTTATTATTATTTAATTTTATTAAAGAGAAGTCTTCCGAGTAGGTTTGAATGTGAAATGAACTTAATGCAAAATGTTTGAATTTATGGTAGAAATATGATATTGCTATTAATTACTTCGATCTAATTATCTGTCGTATTTTTTTTTTTAACATGTTCTTTAAGAAAAATATTAATTAAGAATAATTTTAATTATCTAGCCCTTATTTATGTTTTAAAATATATTTCCTCTGTTTCATTTTAATTGTTAGAATAAGATTTGTACACCCATCAAGAAAAAATTAATATGGATGGTAATTTGATTAATATAACCCTATTAATTTTTTAAAAACATACAATAATAATTCTTTTCACATTTTAGAAAGACTTTAAGTATTAAGGGTAGAATTGGAAAAAACGTGGCTAATTATCTCTTGAATTTTGAAACTAGCAAGTATTTTGATGCAACTATTTTTAGTATACCTAGCAATTAAAATGGAACAGAGGAAACAATATTTCTTGAATATTTTCTCTATTTATGTTTCTTCGTTTTATAATTGAGGTGTTTATAGTGTTCAATAATAATTACTATTAAGAATAAAATGAAAAAAGAATAACTAATTTATTTTGAATATATGATATAACAAATAATTCGAGATAATAATTTTTAAAAATCATGGTAGATAATTTAAAACGGAGGCAGTAGTTGAGAGGGAGATTGAAATTAGTGGAAGGTGGAGGCAATTGAGGTGTGACTTGTTATTAATTAAAATTTTAATCACAAAATCAAAGATAAAGAAACTGAACCCCACAAGTTGGTTTTGGGTTCAACAGAATTTTCCTAATAAGGTTTAGAAAGTCTTAAATGGTTGGTCCGTTTCTTTGTTTTTATGTCGGAAGTCTTTTAAACACAAATAATTTAGTAATATCTGATTAATTAGAGAAAAAGATAGCAGTTGATTTGATCTTCCAATGTAGATAAAGTTAATTAAGTGTCACGACAGAATATTACTTTATTAAAACTTCCTTCTCACTTTCGAACTCTATTTATCTTCAACTAATTTTGCGTGTGCTATGCGATTGAAAATTTAAATTAATTGAGTTTTAATATAAATATTAAATATCAGATGAAATTAATTCTGTGTGAAACTTCTTTCATGTTTTAGAAACTTCACCAAAATGCAACTATCAATTCGCAAATACATGTTTCTTTAATTTAGTGCAAATTATATGTCCGTATATACATATACGCTGAGTTCGTTTGCATTTATTACTTTTCATATCGAGTTTAGATATCGGGATTCACTGTTTAAAGTGATTAATTTTAGGCTTAATATATAATTAGCCTTTTAAATTTATCAAAATATTTTATTTAAATATTTAAATTAAACTCTATTTTAGTTTAATATCTGTAACTCTTAACAAAGTGTTCTTGTGATTTCTTTTACATCAACACACTGTGGGTGCTTTATTTCGATTTATTTATTAGTGAATGAATAGTCTAAGAAAATTCCGGAAAAAATATGGGTCCAGTGAGAAATGGAATGGATCCCTCTTAAAATACTGAACATCTCTGTATCCACCTATTAATAAGAGCCCAGCCCAATCGCAGGCCGAAATGTCCTCGTCCAATTCCAGCCCAACAAGGATTAATTGACAAGATTTTGCAAGGATTGCCCCTATTTTGAGCTGTTCATTAATTTTTATTCTTAAATTTAATTTTCTTTAATTTGTGCTCCCGTTATTTATTTAATAAAAATTTGTGGATTAAAATATCTTTATATATTTAAATATAATCTGTTCGGCATAAGTTCTGTAAAAATTAAGTTATGTGGCATAAGTTGTGTGATATTTTCTAGAATTTGTTGCAGTGATTAGAAATTGGAGTTATGCATTTTGGAGCATATATATATATATATATATATATATATATATATATATATATATATTTAATTTTTTTTTATTATTATTTTTTTTTAAAATAGTTTTTAGAGAAAAAAATTTGGTATCTATATGGGATGGCAGAGCATATGTATGGGTTTGTTTTTTTACATCGACATAACTTATGGAATATTGCCCTCCCAATATACTTAATAACTTATGAGATATTATAATACGAACATATAAATTTATGTCGCAAAAAGTTATTGGTTATTTCGTTGTCAGGGCCATAACTTGTCGGGTTTTATGATAAAAAATATAAACTTATTCTCTGCAAAAAGTTATTTGTTATTTCGATATCAAAAATATTTTCAACTACTTTGTTATTATTTAAAATACTGAAGAATAAAAATTTTAAAAATAAAAATTAGGCACCACCCAAAAATAACAACATTTGTGCAAATGATCCATTAATAGAAGATGTATTGCTTGGGCCTTTCGAGGCCCAAAGTTACTGGGATATTCACAACATCTTTTTAGTAGGAATTGCACTCGATAACCAATTTTACATGTCCCTTTACAAAAGTATTTTACTTTATATATAAATATATATATATATATATATATATATATATATATATTTATTTATTTTGGTGTTGCATATTTTGCTTCTCACTATGGTTGATATTTGTTTCAACCTAACCTCTTTATATCTACAAAGAAGAATCCTTGTACTAAAAGGAATAAATCCAAAAGAAAAAAATTATGGTAAATAATACTTGTGATTTAGCGATGAATGTTAAATGGTAATTTTATAAAGCCTAACTTAATACCTAAATGTAATTTCTAAAGTTGATCTTTATTCAAATTGAAGTCTAAAATCAGAATATACGAGTTTGAAGTTAGATTTGATAGTTTAAATTTTCAAAACGTACAAGTTTGAAGTTAAAGGACCGTCAAATATAACTTTAGATCTACATATCTGAAGTTCTGCACAAGCAATATGCCAAATTCCAAACAAGCTTGATAGAGTCCTCAGCTTCATTCATGCATCTGAAGTTTGAAAATTTCAGGCTTGAGTTACTTTTGAAACAACTAAAAGTTATATATATTATATACTTTTTGTTATGCCGTAAAAACTGTTCTAAATAGCAGCTATCCATATATATATGTGCAAAATTGATAGGTGAAAGCAGTGGTGTAGCCAGAAATTCGGTTAAAGATGTTCAGATTTATAAAGTACATAATTTTTTAATTAGTGGGTGCATAAAAAAAATTAAATCAAACTATGCACATATCATTTAGCTTTACCATTTCAATTTATAACTTTTCTTCACAGCATTATCTAAGCACCAAAAATTTTGAAATGTATTTTTGAATTTTGACTGAAAATTTTATTTGAACAAAGAAAATTATTAAAGGAATCCAATAAAGATAAATATCAAGCACGCACCAATAACGGAAAAAAACATTGAAAAATAACAAAAAAGAATAAAAGAAAATTCAGAGGAGAAAAAACTACGAAATTAACTTCGCGATGCATATAAGTAGATTTTGAAATAAACTTTCTTGTTGTAACTACAAAGCAATTCAAATTAATTTTGTCTAAATTGTTAATTTCTTTATATGTATATTTTTAATAAAATAGTATAACATTTAAATGATATTGGTGTTAGTTTCAAATTTTAAGAAGGTTTAAATGAAATTATTGAACTCTTTAATAATATTTAAAGACTAAAATTTGAAAGAAGAAAAAGAAATTGTCAAGCAGTCAGTGAAAAAAGGTATTAAAAAATGTTTTGTTAGAGGTTCAAACCCGCAACACGAGACTCTATTTAAGCATCCATCACTACTAAGCAAAATCATTCAGTTGTTACAAGGGTGTTCAATTTAAAATATATACATATAAAATATCATATTTAATTCTATATACCTAATATACTTTTCCGATGAAGGGTGTTCGGATGACCACTCTTGACGTAGTGTAGCTCCGCCCCCGGGTGAAGGGGCTTCAATCTTGAAGATATTGACAAATAAATATGTAATATATATGTCTCCATCTATTCGAATTTTATTTACTCAATTCATTTTGATCTCGACAATTTATGTAGATAGATGATCATGATTAACCTATACTCTTACAACTCAACCAAATTTAACCTAGTCATCTATTTGACACTAAGAGTCGTTTGGTAGAGTGTATAAAATTAATGTTGAATATGATTTATTAGTAATGCTGAGATAATTTTTTATGTATTGTTTGGGTTGGTGTGTTAAAAATAACATTTATTGCATAATTTCTATAAAAAAAATATTTATTTATAAAAATACTCTCCACGAATAAGACAGAAAGGGTGTGAAAAAGTCTTGAAGGGTAATTATATCTTTAACTATGCTAATGCATGCATTAAAATCCATTACATTACTAATACGATAGATTTCTTATGTATTAATTATACATAACTAATACCAAATAGAGTGTATAACTAATGCTTGCATTAGTAATACATAAATTGCAAAAATTATATCAAATAAAATATTAATAATACATAAAATTAATTCATGCTTTTTTTTTAAAGCATCCTACTAAACAATCAGTTAGGGATATCAATGTTTATCCATAAAAGTGTGAAACTCGCATAATCACTTTAAACTTGTGTTAAGCAGGTTGAATTTGTTTGTTCAGCACAATTAAATTTTGAAAATGCGGCACTGAATATGAAGCACAGACCGAATTAAATGTGTCCGATGATTTAAACCGTTGCACAAGATTCAAAAATCCTCGTAAGTCGTTACTAAATAATAATAATGGGCGATTATTATGCTTTATGAGGGTACAATTTGCGAATTTTACTCTTGATATTTAACTATAAATAGAGATTTGCCTTCTTTTTGGAGGCCATCTGATTTTCACATTCGCGCAATAATAATTTGCTTTAAGTTTTGCAATCTCAAACTTACAAATATTAAATACTAGAGAAATTCAGATCTTTTTTTCGTTCATATTGAGATTCAGACTAATTTCATTTTAATTCAATTATTATTACTTAATTCTTTATTCGCTACTTAAGTTTATTTGCTTAACGCATTCGTTGTATCAAATTTATTCCCCATAACTCATTATTTAATCAATTCATTTCACATTTTTTAAAATCATTTATACAAATTCAAATCGGTAAACAATAAACCAATATGGAAGTACCAATAGTTAATGTAAGAAAAGAAAGTACTATTAATACAACTGCAACAACATTCAGGGAAACAATTCTTTATATCCAAAAAATACGACAAGCTTCAGGAACCATATTTAAGATCTGGTCACCGACAATCTCAAATTCCTTAGGGCACGTTTGGCTTGATATTTATTCTTTTTCCAATTTGCTTTGATATATTTATCTTTGAGTCGAAGATTTATCGAAAACAGTCTCTTTACTTTTCAAAATAAAAATAAAATCTAAATACATACTATCCTTTCTAAACTCCACATATAAAATTATAATAAATATATTATCATTATTATTTTTATTATTATTATTATTACATTTTCATCGCTTTCGATATTTTTATATATCCACATATTGCTAATACATATATTATTTATTTTATTTTTTATTTTATATAAAATAATACATTAATTTCCTGTATAACTTAAATCCACGTATTAGGTGTTGTTAAATAATTTGAAAATGTAGCACAACGAGAAATAAACAGATCAAAAATACACAAGCAAAAAAAATTAAAAAAAATCTAATATCAAGGAAAGAAGTTTTTTAATCTTGAAAAGTTAATCAAAACAGGAACCACACGTAAAAGTAATGAGTAACTAATTTTGGATCCAAGCCTTCAAAAGCAAGATAGAAAAACAAAAAAATTATAAATTAATCAAGTGTTGTTCTAATGAAAGCACGAATTTCATTGTGTCAAAGCTGCAGCTAATAAAGATGATCAGTGAGAATATTTCGTTTTAATTGATGTGGTATTTTTAATTGGATATTAAGTTTTAAAAATATTTTAAAGAATTAAAATTTATAATTTAAAATAAATTATATATATTTGTGTGACTATAAATTATGTCATTAAAAGTGAAATAGATATCTTATTTTATAATATTATATATAAATTAAATATTATTCAATAATATTAACATTCTATTTATGACAAAATCTATGAGAAGAATGAACTGACTCGAATTAAAATCTTAGATTGAATATAATAATTATTTAATGAATTTAATTAAAAAATAAAATTAATTTAAATTATTAAATATCAACTATAATTTTTAACATGCACGTTGATATCAATATATACTCATGTTGCGTCTGAACAATTTGTGTGAGAGAAAAGGAAGAGGACATATCACGTGAATTGCACGAATGGATCTGCAAAAATAAAGCCAGGCCGACCACTTCACTTTTGTTATGACAACACTAACAGGGCAATTTAATTACTTTTTACAGAAAAAAAAAAGAATAGAAAAGAGAAACAAATAAAGAAATCACAACACACCGTTTATTTTATGTGTCTAGAAAGGTCTAAAACCATAGTGAACATCCTAGGACGAGGTGCCCATGCAACCACACATCTGTCCCATGCTTTTAATTTTTTTGAACAAAACATCATGGTGGGGATGCAAAATAATAGCCACTATTACACCTTAATTATCAACAAACGACAACTCATAATGGTAACATGCATGGGTCCGAAATCTTTCCAAAAGATCTTTAATAGTACTTTTTACTCGCCGTTTCGTTCATCGAATAAAGATAATAATTTTAGAGTAAAATTTAAAATTATTTTATTTCTGTATTATACTTTAATTCTATATTTTCTGATTTAACATATTCTTACTTTACAAGTTAGAGAATTATTTCATTAAATTTAATTAATAGAAATAACTTGATAAAGTCTATTTTATATTTTTATTGAACAAGTTAAAACAATACTTATTTTGATATAAAAAAATATATAATTAATTCATATAAAAATATATATATTTATAATTTCATAAAATATTTTTATCTATCTCATTCAGCATATTAAACGATCTCTTGTAAGACTCGATTATCCTATATGAGAGCAAGAGGGATTTAGGCAACTGACATGTATTTTGATTATTTTTTAAATGTTTTATTATATTTCATCAGTACATGTATCATATCGATCTAGACGGAGGAAAAGAAATAACTTATATTAGTTTGCCATTAAAATTTAAATTTAAGACTTCATCATTTTTCATTAGTCATTAAGTTACATTTTTAGGTGCTTGTCCCATCACTGGTATTTTAGAGTAGAAACTTTTGATAATTCTAGACGTGTTTTATATATACTAGTCTACATATATGTATTTTGTTCGTGTCTTTCATATTAATTAAAATAATATAAATAATATTTTAAAAATATATTTATATATAATACAAAAATTTAGAAAGAAAATTATCAATTTCAAATTGATAAATGATTATGTTTAAAAGTTTGATCCAATCTAGTAGTTCTTTCTTCAGTTTGTTCTAATACTTATTTCAATGAATAAACTCGTCATAAAAATAATGTTTGATTGAAAAGTAAAAAAATCATTCATTTTTATATGAATACTTAAATGCGTGCATTATATGTATATATATAAATATTAATATTTTTCATATATTTCAAATAAGAAAGAATGTTATACATAAAATTTAGTTAATTTTAAAATCCTAAATATTAAAATAATTAAATAATTATTTTATCAAGTGTGAACTCTATTTTTAAAAAAGTAAAAAGATAAATAATACTTTGCTATGAGGCTTCGTACTTTAAATATTTAGTATTTAAACTTTTCATTTTACCCTTTATGAGATGATTTCAGCTCAATTTTGCTTCTCTATCTCTTAATGTATGTGTTTCGTCAGACACTTCACATAAAATTAAAAAGAAAAAAATAGTATAGATTTAACTAAAGAGAGTGAATAACAATAGTACTCGATTAATTGAAACAACTTAAAATATGTTGTGTTTTTTTTTCTTCTTGATTATATAATTTTTTTTTTAAAAGAAGAAGAAGAAGAAGAAGGAATTCATATATTAATATATAATAAAATTACACTCTTTAACTTTCTTTTTTTTTGGTATCAAATTATTATGATGGATAATTACTTAGTTTAATAAATAATGGATTGAATATATAGGTCCTCCCTTCATTATTTTGAATATATACATGTTATATTCGACCAGCAGAGGGAGAAGACGAACAAATTGATAGAATTTCTTCCGTTTACGCTGCTAAACTCCGTCCGAATTCAAATTAACTTCGGGTATCAAAGTATAAGGCTGCAGGGAGCATTACTACGGAGTTATTTTCACGAAATTTGCCTGGCAAATCGAAACCCTGTCGAGCTAAAGTTGTTGGAATTGCTCCAAACAAGTGTCAATACGATCACAGGCTTAAAGTAAGCATTTCTTCCTTCTGAAATTTTGAGAAATTATGAGTTTTTAACCGTATTTTGTTAAGTTGAAATATAATTAATATTCATATTTATATATAAAGTTATCGTTTTATTGAACTTAGTACTAAACTAGTCATTTTCCCCAGTAATACGATTGCAGTTGAAAAGAACAGTTGAATACGAATTCAAACCCGCCAGTTAGTCAGTAATCGTCGAACGAGGTATGTTAAGGCAAATCCCTTCGGCAAGTTAGTTTCTTTAGCATGATAGCTCAGTTGAATCCCAGAAGCATGTCTATTATGATTAGTTGTTATTATTAGCTGAGATTAGTATTCCATGTTAGTTAGCCTTCATGACCGACTCCAAGGTTACTAGCTGTATCGACGCCCGCCAGGGGCGAGATGACGTCGCTCTACGGAGCGGTATGCCGTCCGTCAGGGACGAAGATGGGGTCCCAGGTCCTCATATGCCGTGGTTGGCTTTATACACCCCCGTCGAGCCTGGTGCCCGGGGTGCAGATATCAAGAGTCCACTGGACTCAGACACAGCTACAGTCAGGGGCCGAGTGGGCCCAGTTGCAGACCCAGGCGACCAGTAGGGCAGCTATAGCTATTAGTTGACCCAGTGCAACCTTGATAGGAGTATATAGACTAAAGTGTACTCACCAGGACTTATGGGGGCCCAAGTGGGTTATTCTGTGCTGCTTGTACGTTCCGGCTTATGAGGCCAGATAAGGTTTTTGTTTGTTTTAGTTATTAATAAAGTTAGATAGTAAGAAGTTCTATTACTCAGGTATGATTTCTACCCCTCATTTCAGTTATTTTCAGTTCTATTTGTTTATTCCAATCATTTACCGTTATCGCCTTACATATTCAATTCATATTGTACTGACACCCTTTCTGGGGTGCTGCATTACTTGTCTGCAGGTACGGATAGACGAGGAGCAGGTCCCTCGTAGATTTCAGCCAGTATTATCAGAGCAGCTAACTCCTTTCGTCCGGAGCTTGTAGATAGAAGGTTTACTTCTTTTTGATTGTACAGTTTATGGGTAGGTCGGGGCCCTGTCCCGACCATCATATTACTCCTACAGGCTTGCAGATTGTTTCTATTTCCCTGTGGTTAGTTGTTATCGGCGTGTGGGGCCCATGTGTGCTTTAGTTCACTTGTTGGCCGTGTGGGGCCTTGTTTAGCTGACAGATTAGTGGCCTTGTCGGACATAGTATAGTCTAGTACCAGTTTTACTTTACAGTCATAACTAGACATCATGGTGGTCTTGTCGGCCCGCATAAGATTTTCTCTTGTTATTGTTTTTGGCTAGCTGGTTTTTCTTTTACAGGTGGCTATAAGGCCTTGTCGGCCGGAGGTTGTGTTTGCAGCCGAGATATAGCCCGTTGTTTTCTTGATTTGGGAAAGTAAGCCTGCACCAGGAGTGCACAGGCCTAGATAAGTCAGTTCAGATCTTAGTAGGACACCAGGTGCCAGTCATGCCTCCCAAGGTGGGGCATGACATTATATTATATAATTGAAGCATATAAGTGCATCTATTTTTAATATTATGCATAATTTTTATACTAAAAATTTAACGCAATACATAACTAATTAAATATGTATTATTATATTTTTTTTTGAAAAAAATTATTCGTATTATTCGCATATTCTTAATCCATAAAATATTTTTTTACTTTATTCTTTCACATATAAAGATTATGAATATAATATATATTAGACACCATATACTATATATTATATTATGCATATGTGCATCAATATATTATATTATATAATTGAAGCATATATGTGTATCTATTTTTTATATTATGCACAATTTTTATTAATACATAAATACCTTTGATGAACCTTTTGGATGAATTCACACTTTATTCAAGTATCTTAAAATATATCAATGAAATAAAAATAAATTTTTAACAAATCACAACTGATTATAAGAAAAGAGAAGAAATGGATTCTTGGGAAATCAAATAAAAATGGAGAAGAAAGAGGAATTTTTGAATTTTTTGAAAAAAACAAAAATGGAGAAAATAGAGAAATTTTTGGGAAAATAAAAAATGGATAAGAGAGGGGAATTATAGGAATTTTTGAAAAAATAAATATTGAGAAGATAGAGGATTTTTGGAGGATTTTTAAAATTTCTGATAAAAAAAAGATAAATGAAAAAGAGAGTATTTTATATTATTTTTATGTATTTAAATTATTTTATTAGGTATATAATTATTTTTTTATATTAAATTAGAATAAATATTTTAGGAAAGTAAAAGTTGTACAAAATTGTTATACCCCGTAGAATTCCCGGCACCTAGACGACCTATTCGCACGTTGGTTAAGTATATTTGAAGGCCATACGTGCTAGAGAAAGGCCGGGAAAAAGATCGGACGAGAAACCCGTCGAACCATCGCGGGAGGAGCCGAGGCAGAGCCCCTCCGCGATGGCAGCGTGTCACGGAGGTGAGGCCTCCGCGATGGCTCCGTGACACGTTGCCCAGGTTCAGGCTCAAGTATATAAGCCCCACTTCGGTTTAATTTCATTTTAATCAAAGGAAATTTCAGAAAACAGAGGTTACACGCAGAGAGAAAGGGGGAACGAAGGAAATTAAGTAATTTTCGTCCGATTACGCTGCTAAACGTTACCCAAGCTCAAATTAATCCCAGATACCGAAGTATTTAGCAGCAGAGAGCATTCCTGCGGAATTAGTTTCATGAAATACGGCCGACGAATCGGCGAGCCACCGAACTAAGGTGAGTAGAATTGCTCTAAATTAATGTCTATGTGTTCCCAGCTGAGAAGTGAATATTTCTCCCTTCTGGACCGCTGAAAAATAGCGAGTTTTCGACCGTCTTTCGATAAGCCTAAGTTTAGGCTATAAATTATATCGAAAGTAACGTTGCTCTTTACAATAAAGCTGTATTTAGTATTAATTGACGTATTTATGAATTCAGTTGGGAGAAAATAGTTGAAGTACCGGCCGAGCTTCGTCCGACGGACGAATAGTTCAAGAATAAGGTATGTAAAGCTAGTTCTCTCGGCAAGTTAAGTAATATCGGTACAATGTAATAATTTACAGACCAGTAGAATGTTCAGAAGTCGAGTGTTACGTTTATTGTGAATGTTGATACGATATGAGAAGCATCGAGTTGTAACTTGCGTGAAACTTACTAGTACGACATAGATTCTAACACAAGTGTTAGAAACTGCCCAGTATGCTCAGTATGTGATGTAATATGAAATGTTAAGATATTATTGTATTTAGCTGGAACCCGGTAAAGTGATGCAATATCCGTAAAGCACTCCAGAGATAGAATGGCAGGCTAAAATAAAGTTTAGAACGCATGTTAGGAATGGTAAATCATGTTAATACAGAAACTCAGTAAACAACATAGTTTTCAGCAGAAACGCTATCTTGTATAGCATTTGCCCCAGTATAGTTTGGTAGGACACTATACTTATATATATATATATATATATATTTACCAGTTTCGGCACGTATTAAATACGTACAAATTACTATCATTAGTTCAGCATGTACTGTATACGATACTTTACCCCTATTAGCCTGAGCATGTGAGATATGCAGACAGTATTACCAGTTGAGACCGTTGTATTGTTGGGGTTGGATTACCTAGCATCCATGACCGCCCCAGGGTTAATAGCTGTATCGACTCGTCCGCCAGAGGACGAGGATACGTCACTCTACGGAGTGGCATGCCGTCCCCCAGGGGACGAAGATGGGATGCCAGTTTTCCGCATATTTTGCCTTGGTCGGCTTTTATACACCCCCGTCGAGCGGATACGCCCGGGTGTTGATTCAGGAGTCCTTCGGACTCAGGTACAGTTATAGTCAAGGGCTCAGCGAGCCCAAGTGCATACTCAGGGGACCGGCGGGATGCTTACAGCCATTATAGGAGATGGGATGACCTGGGTAGGGGTGTAGATTCTGTGCTGGTTGTACCTCCCGGCTTATGGGGGCCGAGTAAGGTTTGTGTATGTTATGTATGTTATGATATGTTATACTGTGTTACAGTAGATACGAGTAGATCGACAGTAGAACGATAAATCCTCAGGTATGACTCCTACTCCTTCCAGTATGATTAAGAGAAGGTATGACTTACATTATCAGACAGTTAATCTATTCCTTCTACTTCAGTTTTATCAGTTATATTATTGTTTCAGATATTTCTTTCAGTTATTGCTTTACATACTCAGTACCAGCGGTACTGACGCCCGGTGGGGCGCTGCATTACTTGCCTGCAGGTACTCATAGACGAGTAGGCGATACTACGTGATTTTCTGTCAGCGGTCGAGTATTCAGCTCCTGTCATTCGGAGACTGAATTCCAGAGGTGTATTTCAGTTTCTTTTGTTGTATAGTACGGGTAGGTCGGGGCCCTGTCCCGATCATTTCTATTGCTATTCCTAGAGGCTTGCAGCCTGTATATACTTCCCTGTGGTCAGATGAGCCGGTCGTGTGAGGCCGTGCAGTTGTATAGCTGTTAGTACTCTTTCTTTCTTTTATGTTGGCCGTGTGGGGCCATAATTTGCCAGTAGTGGTGACCTTGCCGGTCACGTAGCTTTCTAGTACTTCAGGATTGAGTTATAGATAACTAGACAGCGTGCTGGCCTTGTCGGCCCGCATAGGTTTTCCTGAGTTGATATGTTTCTGGTCAGCTGTTAATACAGGTACAGGAGGCTATAGGCCAATGGGCCGGGGGCTGTGTTTACAGCCGTTATATAGCCCTTTGTTTCCAGAAATATGAATTAGAGCCAGCCAAGCACCAGATGTGCCCAGGCTTAGCAGTCCAGCAGTTCAGGTCCCAGTAGGGCACCAGGTGCCCGTCATACCCCCCAAGGCGGGATGTGACAAAAATGTAATTAAAAAGATAAAATTTTAAATAGTTTGTAATTATGTAATTTTATTAAAGAAGTTGCTACTTTTGTAATTATGATATTTAAAAATGGTATTTGTGTAAGAAATCCAAAGAATTATTACCTTTTTGTAACTAATGTTATAGTCATTCATGTATCTTTCTTTATTCTCTTTTTATACTCTTTTACTAATGCCACTCCAATTCCTAATACTTTTATTATCCAATAAGAATCACATCACCTTAAGTTGTTATTTGGCACAATTTCATTCACGAAATCCTTTTCAAATTCCATTGCAAGATTATCTAAAATAAATTATGCACAAGGGTTATAATATAATAATTTATAATTTTATAAAAAAAATTATTTTATGAGATGAATGATTACTTTACCTGAATAGATAAAACTTGTGAATGTATGAGTAGATGAAGAATGCCAACTACAAATAACACCAAATTTCAATCACATATGTCAATATAAGACTCTATTAAAGCATATAACATAGTATCAATATTAGATTGAATTAAATGTGTCTATCTAAATTAAATTATTTTAAATATAAATAACTTGAGTTGGCATAACAAATTATTATTATCTTTTATAAATCAATAAGATGCATAAAAATAAATTCATAACATGAAAATAAGAAGAAGATATATTAACATGAAAATATACGAGGTTGGAGATTTAATCAAAAATGTTGATGCAGAAGAGTTGATGAATTAAATTATGCAATTATAAATTCGTTTATAAAAGTGAAAGAATTTATAAATAAAAATCAAATTTAAAAGTATAAGAATATTAGGACATTACTAGTAAAAACGAAAAAAGAAATTATCAAAAAGGAAAAAAAAAACTCTTCGTGGACAATGAAAATGGAAAAAGAATTCCAAAAGGAAAGGACAATAAGTAGAAAATTTAATATAATTAAATAAGGTAGAGAAAGATTCATGATTATCCTGAAGGAAAAAAAGTTGATGAATCTTTTTTATCTTTTTTGGGTTTACATCATAAATAAAGTTATGCACAAATAAAAATTTTAATATAATAAGTAAATTAATTTTAAATAATAATTATATAAAAATAGTAAATGACAGTTTTATTTATTGCGATGTCTTTTAATAAAGGACAAAAAATATAATCAATATTTCTAAAATCTTCACACTTTTAATATAGCATTAATTGATAATATATATCATAAAATAATAAATATTAACTATTATCATGCCCCTATTATATCAAAACAAGAAAGCACATTAAAATAAAAATACCTAATTATGTCTATATCTTTTGAATTTGAGGATACACCTTGTTTTTCATTGGTAATGAAGAACAGTTTAAGAGTTTTCAAATTAGTTGGACAAGTTTTTTTTTAATAAAATTGACAAAAAAGGAATATTTGAAGTTAAAGTTGAAAAATATATATTTAGAAGTAACATTTCAGATTTCCAAATTTAGCTGTTTCGGTCCTAATTTCACTTTACCCAGAAGTGGAGACTTCGAGTCGAGTTGGAAATTATTTATTTATTTTTGGAATCATTTTTCACTTAATTTAAAAATTAATATTTAATTATAAAAATTTTAAATTCAACTTAAAGTTGTATTTCAAATTTTAAAAATAACTTAGAGCTTGTTTTTCAATTCACATTTCACTTTTGACTTTTAAAATTGCATTTAAGTACATTTATTAGAGTTAGTGGATTAATGATTAGTATTAATACTGTTAAGTGTCTGTTAAGAGTTTGTTAGGGGTCTGTTATACAAGTTGTTGATAGCTGTTAAACATATGGTTAGTCAGGCATTTAGAATGGGAAACCTGCAACGCAATCGTCTTGTCCTGGATTATGAATACAATATAAAAAAATCTACTTAGTGAAATTGTGTATGCATCAGATGCACACCAAATGTGGGAGGATTTCAAAGAGTGATTTGATAAAGTAAATCAAGTTCGAATACTTCAATTGTATCGAGAAATTACTACGATTTCTCAAGGAACAAACACTGTGGTTGCGTACTCCACAAAGCTCAGAGAGCTCTGGGCAAAGTTTGATGCTCTTGTGCCCTCACCTGGATGTGATTGTGCAAGATCAAAGGATTACATAGAGTATTTGCAACGGTAAAGGTAACTCCAATTTATGTCTGGTCTGGATGAATCATATGAGCAGGCATGAAGGCAGCTCTTGTTGAAAATAGTCGAGCCTACATTGAATCAAGCTTATGTTATGATTATTGAGCATAAAAGTCATAGATCTAGTTCGTTTGGAGCAATAGGAGGCAGGTATGAGCCTATAGACATGCAAATTGGTCGAGGACAACCTTATAGAGGAAAAAAACCGTTCATACAATGTGATTATTGTGGTTTAAAAGGGCACCTCAGAGAGAATTGCCACCGACTTTTGCAATGTGATCACTATGGATTGAAAGGACATGTGCGGGAGAAATGTTATCAATTGATTAGGTATCCATCAAATTTCAAGGGAAAAAAGAAGTTTGCAGCTAATGTGATTTATGGGAGCTCAAATGTAGACAGAAGAATTCAACCAATGGAAGACAGATCTCATGGAGATTATTACAGGTGGTCATTATATCACAGAGGAGCAATACAAATAGTACATGGGAATGTAGAATGCTAGTAAGATTGTCACAGAACATCAGACTAACTTGATAGGTATAGCCTCTTTACTCGTAGATTCTTGTTCACAAGAATGGATTGTAGATTCGGGTGATACAAATGATATTACTGCTAATCCAAATATGCTAAAGAACAAGATTGAAACAAGTGATAAGCAACAAGTAAACTTACCTAATAAGGAAAATCAAGTGTAACACACAATGGGATCGCAGAATTTCTTAAGCGAATGTACGTAGATAATATACTATATGTTCCATACTTTAAGTATAACTTATTGTCAGTCTCCAAGATAACCAAGAGCCTATCCTGCTCTGTCACTTTTTTTTCTTCTGATTTCTGTGTATTTCATAATCTTTATAGTGGCAGGGTGAGGGAGATTGGTAAGGAGCAGCGAGGCTTATACATTCCTGAAGAGGCAGTGGCTAACAACATTACCAGTGTAGTTATAGAGAAGCGGTGCATTGATAGCAGTTTGTGGCATAAAAGACAAGGAGATACTTCTGTCAAGACCATGGGGAGCTTAAGTTTTCTGCAGGATAAAGACTTAAATATGTCGGTCAAATTGTCCAATCTGTCCACCAGTTAAACAAAGTAGATTTGTATTTCCTGTTAGTTCTACTAGAAGTATACAGTCTTTTGAGTTGTTATACGTAGATGTTTGGGGTCCTTATAAAGCTGCACCCATGATAAGAAACATTACTTTTTGACCATTGTTGATGATCACTCCAGATTTACATGGATCTATCTATTGAGTTTGAAGAGTGATGTTATGGTAGTACTCAAAACTTTTCTTGCTCAAATGAAAACTCAATTTGCATCTGTTGTAAAGATCATCAGATCAGATAATGGGATAAAATTCTTTAACACAAACTGTTATGCTTTATTTGCCTCTTATGGTATTATACATCAAAATAGCTATGTACACACTCCTCAGCATAATGGAGTGGTTGAGAGGAAGTATAAACATATGCTCAATGCTGCTAGAGCCTTGAAGTTCCAAGTCAATAATCCAACCAAGTACTGGGGAGAATATGTAGAGGGAGTTGTGTACTTGATTAATAGATTGCCTAGTGATATGCTGCAAGGAAAGTCTCCTTTTGAATTGTTACATGGGAAACCTCCCTTGTTTAGTCATATGAGGGTGGTTGGATGTCTGTATTATGCCACTAATTTGGTTAAGAGTGATAAGTTTAGAGCAACAGTTAAGGTTGTTGTTTTTCTTGAATATTCAGCTATTCAGAAGGATTACAAACTCCTTGACCTTAACACCAGACAGTTGTTTGTGAGCAGAGATGTGGTGTTCAAAGAATAGCTACTTCCCTTTATTCAACCTTCTTCTAGTTCTGACTTTGACCTCGCTCACCCTCTACTTGATATTAGTTCTTATGCAGGTAGATGTGGAGTGTACAAAGATACTGGTTCAGTTTCTGTAACTTTAGAAGAGACCCATGTGCCTTCGAGGATGCAACTCTTGAGCATGTCTATCAAAGTCATGATGTTGTTGTTGAGGTTGTTGATACAATTTTAGTTGGAACTCAACATTACAATATTACTATAGCTGATGAGATAGATATCGCCACTCCAATTATTAATATCCTAGAGATATTGTTGGACAAGGTGATGATAATAACATAGAGTCTATTTAATTAAATTAAGATGTTGCTTGTGATGTTGCACCATATAAGAGAAAATCTACCAGGATCTCCAAGGCACCTCTTTGGCATGAAGACTATGTCACCACAAACACAAGAAAGGCAAACATGACAACCCAATACCCTCTATCCAATTTTATGTCATATCACAGACTTTCTTCCAAATGCAGACACTTCATTGCGAATGTTTTAGCCATCACAAAGCCACAATATCTTAGGGATACTTCAGAGGATGTTGGGTGTGTTGATGCAATGCAACAAGAATTAAAGTCCTAGAAGATAATGGCACTTAGGAAATGGTAGATCTACCTAAAAGAAAGAATGTTGTGGGATCTAAATGGGTCTACAAGGTTAACTACAAGGCAAATGGTGAGATACAGAGGTTTAAGTCTAGACTTGTTGCTAAAGATTATAGTCAAAAGAAAGGTCTTGACTGTCATGAAACCTTTCCTCTAGTAAATAAAATTGTCACAATCCAGGCTATTATTGCACTAGCTACTTTTAGAGATTGGCCTCTATATCAAATGGATCTCTATAATGCATTCTTGCAAGGGGACTTGCTTGAGGAAGTATACATGGAGCTGCCACAAGGTTTTAGAAGTCAGGAGAGACCAAAGTGTCTAAATTATTGAAATCACTGTATGACCTCAAACAAGCTTCAAGGAAATAGAACATCAAACTATCAAAGGCATTAACATCTTCAGGTTATAGTCAAAGTCTGTATGATTATTCAATGTTCACTAAAAGGAGAGAAGATGAAATTGTGGTGGTATTGGTGTATGTGGATGACCTGTTAGTTACAGGTAATAGTAAAAGCCTAATTCAAAACACAAAAGAAATGGCACATCAATAGTTCAAAGTAAAGGACTTGGGTAAGTTGAAGTGTTTTCATGAGATAGAGGTTTTGAGATCTAGCAGAGGGATACTGCTGAATCATAAAAAGTATGCCTTGTAGATTATTTCATAATTGGGCCCCGAGGGTGCTAAGCCGTCATCTACTCCTATAGATTCCAATCAGAAGTTTACCTCTATGAAATTAATATGATGCACATATAGGGAGCACTGGAGATGCTCTCCTGATAGATATCATAGCCTATCAGAGGCTAACTGGTAGGCTCTTGTATTAGACCATGACATATGTTTTGTTGTCCAAACACTAAATTAGTTCATGCAGGCACCAAAGAGGTCTTATTGGCATGCAACCATTCGAATAGTGAAATACCTCAAACAAGAGCCTAGGGTGGGAATTCTAATGAGTAGTGCCAAGGCTGATTTCTTGACTTGTTGTTTTGATGCAGATTGGGCCTATTGCCGTAATACTAGAAGATCTGTAATAGAATTCCTAGTCAAATTTTGTGCTTTCTTAGTTTCATGGAAGTCCAAGAAGCAACACTTTGTCTTGTAGCTCTGCTGAGACAGGATATCGAAGCTTAGCTGCTCCTACTTCAAAGGTCACCTGATTGTTAGGCTTGTTTGCTGAACTTGGTGTCCAGCTCAGACAACCTATTGAAATACATTGTGCTAGCAAAGCTGCATTCAGATTGCAATTAATCCTATTTTTTTTGAATGTACTAAACACATTGAAATTAAATGTCATTTCATTCGGGCTAAAATCAAAGCTGAGATTATACAAACTCATCGTATTAGAACTCATGATCAGTTGGCTGAAATTCTCACAAAAGGTTTTGGGCGAGGTCAACACGAATTTTTGTTACACAAGTTTGGAGTTCTTAACCTTCTTCACCCTCCAACTTGAGGGGGAGTATTAGAGTTATTGGATTAATAGTTAGTATTAATACTGTTACGTGTCTGTTAAGAATTTGTTCGGGGTCTGTTATACAAGTTGTTGACAGCTGTTAAGCACACGGTTAGTCAGACATTTAGTTTCACCTTTTGTGTATATAAAGCGTGCTGCCTCATTTGTAATTAGAACATGATATTCAATGCAAACTGATTTCCTCCATTTTCTGGTTCCAATCATGAAATCGAACAACATCCAATCATAAATATTATTTTAAATTTTATTATAAAAAATATAATCAAACACAATTTTATTTTTAATTTTATAAATTTAAATAAAATATCAAATATAATTTTATAGTAAAATTTTTAAAAAAATAAATACAAACACATTTTATTTCTACCTTATAAGAAAAAAATTATTTTAACTTTAAATTTTTTATATAAAAATAAAAAAATATTTAAAATCTATAAGCAAACAAGAAACAAGACCTACTTGCTAATAGCCAACTTGCATATATATGCCAAACATCGTACTAGAAGAGGACAAAAGCCTAAATTTTAGCGAAACCGCGTATTATTTAATAAGTTCAGCTGGGCTTTTAATGTGCAATCAAAATCACCCAACAACCCAGTCCGCGTCCTTCCTTAGTTAAATGGGTAAAGAGCAAAATCAAATTTCCTCACCCCACGGCCCACGTAACTATTTCATTCATTCACTTTTATTTATTTATTTGTTTTATTAAATTTAAATAATTATTGATGTAAATACTATATTATAATATTAATTAATATATATTTTTAGATTTTTAAAAAATAGTTAAGAATTATTCTCCAACTTTAAATATATATTTGAATTTAAGTTTGCAATTCCTAATTTCAGATTTTTAGAATGAAAAGTTTTCGAATTATGACCTTTCGAACAAATAATCACATCGTATATATTGTTTTGTTTTTTTAGTTGTTAGAATTAAGATTTCGCATAGTTTAGTTATGTAATCTTAATTTTAGAATAATTAATATTAAAGATAAAATTTAAAAAAATATTATTAATTCTCTCTTGATTTTTTAAATTGATAAATATTTGAGAATATTTATTTTTAATATACATGAAAATTAAAAAGAAATCAAAAATATACTGTAATATCACCAAAAAATATTGCTCTCGTATCAAGATGGTTAAATATTACTCCCTCTGTTTCATTTTAGTTGTTAGGTATACTAAAAATGATTGTTTCAAAATACTTGCTAGTTTCGAAATTCAAGAGATAATTGACCATATTTTTTCAATTCTATTATTCGTACTTAAAGTCATTCTAAAATGTGAAAAAAATTATTATTGTATGGTTTCAAAAAATTAATAGGGTTATATTAGTCAAATTGTCATCCCTATTAATTTTTTTAATGGTGTGCAAATCTTATCCTAACAATTAAAATAGAATAAAAAGAGCATTTTTTCCATCTCAATATATTAATATGTAATTTAATTGAATACAAAGTTTAGAAAATATAAAATATCTTTGCAATGCTCTAAAACTATTCTCATAATAAATAAACTTTTGAATAAAAGAATATAACTTTATAAATTTTTCCATCACGAATAAAATATCCATAATATCATTAAATATCTATTAAATAAAAAGAAATATACAATTAATATCATACATTGATGATGTTCTATGTATCATGAGTTACTCTTTTTTTTTTTTTTTCTGTTTTGTCATCAGACACCCTGTTTGTTTACTTAATTAGTTAGAAATACATTTTTAGAGGACACCACCAACTTTTCTCCTGCCTATATATTCCCCCCCACCCTTTACACTCATCCACCAATGCTTCACTTCATCACTTCTCTTTAATTTTTTCCATCTCAGAAAGATGAAGCTACTTCTTGCAACTCTGCTTTTGGTCACTCTTGTTCTTACCCCTTCTTTCATTCAAACCACCATGGCTGGTTCAAGTAAGTACCAATTTCAGCCTTTAAAATTAATAGCGGTGTCTGAATCAATTTATACGCAATTCAATTAATTTTATCACCCATCAGCACAAGTAAAAATAGAGAAAGAACACCTAGTGTTTTTGCCCTAAAAATTATACTGTGTATTTTTTTGTACATATATAATGTGTTTGAATTACCTGTATTTTTTCCTATTTTGGCACTCACTGTCCTAACTTGATCTTCAATATTTTACTATTATTTATTGCTTTACTTACTTTGTTTATCTTGCTATTTTATTATCTCTGTTTTTCTTCCAATACTTCTTTAGTTATACTATTCGGCTGCCGCCGAGGGTCTATCCAAAATCGTCTCTCCCAATAACATACATCCTACTCTTCTCAACTTAACTGGTTGTTGCTGTTGTTGTATTTAGACACTACTGATAGAAAAGTTTAGTTTTTGCTAGTATTTCAGATTTTATGATTCTCGACTTACTTTATTGCTCAGTAAGCCCAGCATATGGGTTGCTTTCTTTCTTTCTTTCTTTTCTTTTTTGTAAATCTTTTTAATTATATGCTCTGATTATGAGTTGGGTTCTTTTTCTTTCTCTTTTTTTTTTTTGGGTAAGGTTTTTGTGATTCAAAGTGCAAGCAGAGGTGTTCAAAGGCAGGACTTGCAGACAGGTGCTTGAAGTACTGTGGAATTTGCTGTGCGGAATGCAATTGTGTGCCTTCTGGAACTTATGGGAACAAACATGAGTGTCCTTGCTACAGGGACAAGAAGAACTCTAAGGGCAAGCCTAAATGCCCTTGAATTTATCTAAGTGGGTCAAATCTGGTCTTTACATATAAGTTTTCTAGGTCATATATATATATATATATAGTGTGAAGATTAGACAAAAAAAAATTAAAATACTTTTATTATTACCAATAAATAAATGGGGTTCTTCTTTTGAGCTCTCTTTTGTAATTTCCTGCTCTATTTCCATCTATCGATTTTTATTTTTTTTGCATATTAAATGTAGCTTGGGTTTTTGAATTTTATAAATAATAATTTGCCGTTTGCTATGCGTAGATTAGCTCGTTTCTTCTTCTCTTTGGATCACAACAGTACGTTACGAAAAATGTATATTCGACGCGAATCTGAATTAATCTGGCTAATAGATCTAACGGAAAAAGTTCATTCACTTTAAACCGTGACTTAGAAACGGATTCAATATTTTAAGTATAGGACTTGGATTAAAGCAATTGGATTATGTTGAATTCGTACCTTCTGCTGTACCTCCACACTGTCGTACTATAGACAAACTACGTCACACATGTTGTATTGACTTAATTCAATGTTCAATGTGGTTGTTGGGTGCTGTAAGTTATTCAGAATATGAACAACCATAAAAAGAAAGGACTCGTTACAATCAAGAAAGACTGATGACTGATATGTGCAAATACACTTCAATTCTAGTACTGATGAAACATGTGACCACTGGACAGGATCCGCCCACCCCCTCTCGAGGAGCGGGTAAGTGTTTCCCGTGAGATTTCCGTAAGTATTTTCCGTAAGATCATATGCCTTATCTGAATGTTCTTACTACTGTCAAAACCGCGAAGGATTTGACCTAGTTCTTTCACTACAATTATTCATTTGTCAAAAATTGAGATATGTAGGAGAAATACCTGCAACTGCAATCACATTAAGCTAAAACGAATATTATAAGATGCTTATTCAACAAATATTGTCTACATGCAGTATATTATGATATAACAAGCAGCAGAGCTAGAACCAAAAATATACAGTACGAATTCTACGAGCCTTATAAATCACACGTAGGCTCGCTGGCATACTCAGCTTTATGCTCCTACAACTTCAAATCTTTAACGTACATAGAAAACAAACAACATAGGATAGAACAAAGGGATACTAGATGATGCTACTTGCTGAACACCGGAAATTCCATCAGACGAATCAAAAGAATGAAGGCACAGTAGTAGTGCTGTCAAACTACTCTCCGACTTATCTTATACCTGTCGCTTGTAAAACCTTGTACAATGTAGAGGTTCCTTCCTGCTAAACAAACGGTCAAGTATCTTCTTCCCGTAAAGGTTACTTTGCATTGATGCCGCATTCATGCAGACGAATTTATACAGAGCATTGAAGACATGGCCCTGCTCAGTCAAATTAACAAAATGCACATGTTTTAATAACTGGCAATACAGATTCTGAACAAATAAAATGTAGAACTGATATCAACATTGTTCGAGTGACACTGAGGTTTAATAAATGGCAATACAAAGTGCTTTTTTATCCCCCCGGTAGATTGCATAAAAGATACCAGGTCTACAAGAGTCAAATATGGGGGACAAATTCTAACGAGTCATCGTTCTTTCCTGTCTCGGCCATGTGTACTCATCAGAAGCATGTTTCCAACCTGACTTTAACAAAAGACCAGATCCTAGATAAACATTAAACAAGGTTTTCTATAACAAAATCACTTTAGCTCCAATAATCAAGGTGGTTTTCTGTAACAAAATCTCTTTAGCTTCAATAATGTAATATACGCTTCAACAGAATTTTGCACCAATCTCATGAATTGCATCTTTATCTCTAATTCTCTACAGAGAATGCAAGCTATATAAATACATAAAATACATATCTTACATTAATATAATATGATTTCATGTTTTAGTTGTTATAACATATCATTTTCCGGGAAGAAAACGAGTAAAACACAGAAAAACCTAAAAGCATATGCTTTCATGAGATCCAATGGATGGAGCCAATGCTGATCATGGAAGCAAGCACCTAGAAATGATTATCACATCCACTACTGGCTATCACAAGTCTGTTTCTAGAGGTCGCTGGTGAGAAATGCTTTTTATTAGTCGTGTGTGTCTTTAAAGGTTCTCCAACTTCCTTTATACCGCAAGGAGAAATTCTAGGGAGTAGAATGGTAGAAGAACATCTCTCAATCATGCCATCCAAGTTTGTTTTTAAATATAAGTCGAGGGCTACTCAGAAATATAGTGCCCAAGGAACTTAAACACCATAGCTGGGCACTTCTGAATTTCTGAGAAATATTTGATTACCCTCATACATAAGGGCATCTAAACCATGGTAACATAACCTGGATAAATGAGTATTTTTTATCCATATTCCGAAATTCAAAATTGGACATACATCATCAATCTAAACAGGAGAAGTGTCATCAATGCAAATTGAATTAGCTCTGCAGTTTCCCTTCATATTATCTTCTGCAATATTAAGTCTAAATAGTTCATAATAGTCATGCCTATGATTTGAGAATGTTTTTACCATGCAAGCATTGCTGAGAAAAAGAGTACCCCGAGAGGGTTGTTTTAATCCAAGCTGAATAAGCAGCTCCAAATGGCTCATTTTTTTCTTATACGATAAGCAGGCTCATAGACCAAGGAATATAGTGAACTAAACTTACCTTTGCAATTTGCAGCGCTGTCTGGATGACAAAGTTACCATAAGGGTCCACCAGTAGCATAGAAGCACTTGAACTTCTGAGCAACTCGGTGATAATTCTCCTGGAGTGCTCTTCTCCTGACTCAAGGAAAATTTTCTCAACAACATTACTAGCATACTTATTGCATGAGAGAGTCACAAAGTTTCCTTGAAGCCTATCCAGTAAAGTTTCTGTAACCCTTGGTAACTTCAGTCCCACAAGATGTTGCACCACATAGTTGCTAGATGAAATGTAACGCAAAAGCAATTAGATCTATATAGCAACTTCACCTTCACACATTACATAAGCACAAGAAAAAGAAAATGAGCATACCCGTACTGATCTTCTGATAGCTGCACTGCATTTGCTAATATCTCAGCTATTAGGCGATCTCTGAGTTCTCCACGAGCAGATTCTACACATGACTGCAGCACACAGCATCCGCTTTTTTGGGTCGCAATTGCAAAGCAGTTATTGGCAATTTCATTGAGAAGATGCTACAATATGCAGTTCATTTATGAGACAGTTAAACAGAAGTACTAATCTAGCTACTGGAAGAGGCAGGATACAGAGGGAAACACCTACCACCTTATAGAGAAGAGGGATATGAGATTGATTGTAAGAAGGGCTTTATTTTTATTTGGCAATAATATTAATAACATATATATAAACTACATTCTAGTAACAGTATAGGAAAGCAATAAAAGAAGAAACGCTAATTTTGAGGAAATTGTGCATAACACCAACTTGCAAAGAGACTTGGAGAGAAGTTCTGTGCCTTAAAATGACAGCTTCCAACTTAAGCAATAAGTTTGATCGTCTCAAAAGTCTACTTGCACATAGTAATGGAGCATAAATACTTGTGCTTGGCAATTATGCAAAGATGCAGATGGACAACTTAAAAAAGAGAAGGAATATGAAGATGAGGAAAAGGAGTGATTGCAGTATCAAACTTACTTTAGAGAAGGTAATTTTTTTTGTTGACTTTCTCTTAGGAGTGGGGGGTTTGTGACATGCCATTCTCATTAACTAAAGTGGAAATGCTTTCTAGAGAAACGGTTGCTTATGGAAATATTCTGACACCGCTGGTCGAAGAAGAATAACCAACAGAAGCTAGTGTGATTTCATTTACTGGAAACAACAAGAATTTCTTTCTATTATGCCTACTCCTTCTTTGAACCAATATTATGTATGTAAACTTTTTCTTTCTTCACAGTTTTTTCCATTCACATTGATTTATCATTTCGTCTCAAATCCACAACTCACATGTGACATTTTATTGGTATCTAACTATCTATAAACAGTAAAAAGTTAGCTGGTCTGTCAGTACACAATCAATCAACCAATCAACTAACCTCTGATCTCAAATTAGAAGGAAGGAGCAAGCTACATGAACATATTAAATCCATTAAGCTCTATTCAGGTTCATTCGATTACTAAATAATTTAAGGCAAATTAATATTCTTTTAGAACTAAATATTCTTACGCATCTCAAACTAACTTTTAAGTATATACTTTACTTCATTGTATTTGGCTCTTAGCTAAATCTGTGTTGATTCCGAGTTGTAGATTAGTCTGGCTACCTTGTATGTGATTGATCCATCTAGTCCATTTTGATTATCTTCAACTATCATATTGCCACATATAATGAACACTAGTGTGTATGGAAGTCTATATAAAACACAACCAAGCCATATCAAGCAACCTTCCTTCATTTTATCCTCTATGGGGCTGTTTGGTTACAGGGATTAGGGGAGTTACCCCAGTATAAAATTTGGGATTAAATTTGTCAAGTGTTTGGTAGTAAGCATTAGCTAAAACCAGGATAAAATTTATATCAAAATCACGACAAAGCCATATCAAGCAACCTTCCTTCAATTTATCCTCTATGGGGCCGTTGGTTACAGGGATAAAGGGGAGTTACCCCAGTATAAAATTTGGGATTAAATTTGTCTGAGTGTTTGGTTGTAAGCATTAGCTAAAACCAGGATAAAATTTATATCAAAATCATGGGATTATATTATTCCATATAGAAGGTGCGATTGTCTATCATGATTATAATCCTAGGATTATGTTTTTAAGTGACCTACTTTGGAACCGAACGACCCATATGTGTTGTTTGCACCCTCTTGGGTATGATTATTTCTAATCTTATGTAATCATGTATTATGTGAATCCATATTTTCTTGATCATTAAGTAAAATTAAAAATGGAGAATCAACACTACGTTGGTGCACTAATTTGTACATCAAAATTGCAATTGCCAAGTACCTTATATGTGCCACAAGATTAATAATGACATTCATCTTGTGAATATGTTAAACCTTAAGGGCTAAATATTCACTCATTTAACATTGTTAATCTCACAAGTGTTTCAATAAAATTTGCCTTCCACTTTTTAGGTGCTCTTTTATCACATATTACTCTTGTGGAAGACTGATCATAGGTATCTATATTTTCTTCATATAAGCACTATAATATCTTCTATTCCTTACTTTACAAGTAGTGTGTTCATACTCTTAATTTTTGGTTAACTCTTATAGTTTCATCAATTAACAAATATCACCTTTAAATAGCATGCAGGACGTAATCTTATCTTGTATTCTATTGGTTAATTCATCCATAAAGGTAAGCAAGTAGTCACTCAAGGCAATACATTAAAGGGCTTCATTATTCTAGAGCAATGAAACTAGTTGTGTCTTCAACAACAAAAGCTAGTGGCACTGAAACTTTGCAACTCTCTCCTAATGGTCAAGAAATTCTTCATTTAGCCATTGACATTATATACTAACAGTAGTTGTCTAAAACAGATGCAGCAGGCTCAGAAAAACTCACTGGGTGCTCGAAATTAACATACATATAGATCGACACCACATATATATATACATAAAAGGGGATAAAAATAGGTACACATACATAACGAAAACAACCACTGACTTCAAAATCTTAATCTGTCACCATGTACTAAATTTTTGATGATGTAAATTCAATGACTCGATATTGAAACACTTTTCTGCCTGGATACTTCAAACTATTTCGATAAGAGAAGGAGATACTATATTTATTTCATACAATATCCTAACTCAGAAATCCGGTTCATATGCTCGCCATGCTACTTCTAAGCACACGATTTACACACAAACTTGACAGAAAGACCAATGTACTTCTGGGTTTTAAGATGAAGAAGTACCAATCGTTAGTGCAGAAAACTAGTTGAAACAAGCTAGTTGAAACAAGCAATTTCTGTATATCTATGTTGCTCGGACTCATAAAATTGACGAAATTGACACGACCCAAAAAGTAGAAGGCGTGAGGGCACCTATACCTAAGCTTGGTAGGCTCACCCTAACAAGTTTTAGCAGTTAAACACAAAGAGTAAAACCAATAATGAAGCATAAAGGTAAGTCTCAAAATATATCATAACTAAATGCAACTATTATGGAGAGTTCGAGCAACATAGCTTTATACTACACCATACAGTACATGACAGTAGGAGTTATTGTACAGGAGCTAGTACATTCTCTTGTGTACCAACAGATTAGAACAAAAATCAAACTTTTTAACTCTTTCTTTAATTACAAAGACAGAGAATGAAGCATCAATGTCCATACAAATAATTTAATAAAAAGGTGGGGCACACAGGAAGAAAATGACAATTCCAATGACTTATCAAGGAATATGAATTGTTTACCCTGGTGTACTCAATAGAGAATGTCTTCACACAAAACTGTATCACGTGCTGACCACTTTGATCATTGGCCAGTGCAACAGCAACAGGGGTTATAGCAGATAATATCAAGGATCTTTGCTGCGGAGTACTAAGGTTGTCCAACAATTTCTGCATTGCTCGAGCACTGGTAAAACAGATTGTAATTTAAACTTATATATCAAAGCATCAAACTGAACCTTTTCTATCTAAGAAAAAAGAAAACTAATTTAATAAAACATACCCGTGTTGGCTGAAACATATAGCAATAAACTGATGGGTATTTCTGGTTATTGCCTGAATAATAACGGTCCTCTGCTCCTCGTTACATACAACAAAAAGCTTCTGAATAACATAACTCCCGGACTGATTCTTCATCAGATCACCAACATAGTCAATCATCTCCCTAAGTACGGTTTCAATTTCTTCGTTATTCCCTTTCTCAAGCTTAGCCTGCAGCATTTTGCTTCCATGTTGATCCTTCGCCAAAGCAACCACTTTTCCTCTCAATTCATTACCACCCATTAAAGCGGATGGCTGATTCCAGCGATTCAATTCCTGGTTATCCTTCAAATTGGGTACCCCAAAATTGAGATTTCTTGGCACAAGACTGTTCATGTAGCTATAATCAACCAAGTTTGAAACTGACAGAATTGGGAACTGGCCAGTGGGTTCCCTATGCAATAATGATGCCGTGCTCGGCAAGAAAGGACCAACACTGTAACCATTGCAGTTTGCAACTTCGTAGTTACATCTCCAGCGGTCATCTTCACTACAGAACTGTTCTGGTGGGTTGCACAATTGCTGTGCTGGATATGCAACAGGTAGATTCATAAAAAGGTCACCTCGAATCTCCGGGCCCACACTCAGATTCTGGTGGGCCCCATTGATTCCATTCTGGGACCGGATAAAACCCTGGAACTCAGCATTGTTGTTGTATCTCTTTTGAGCTCTAACGAATTCATCGGTGGTGTCCAAAAGGTCAGCCGTAGAATCCACCTGAGGAACACCAAACGACAGCGTATGCTGCCGATCACCACCTTGAAGGCTTAGACCACCAAACAACGATTCAAGAGAGGCCTGGTCAGTGTAAAGCGGACGACTGTTTCTGGGGCTACGAGGATGAAACTCCATAAAGCCGTTCCGACGAGTTGTGCTGCCGGAGTTATTTTCCGGCGTCTCAGATGTATTTTCCGGCTTCCCGGAGTTATTTTCTTGCGATCGAGATGCCGGAAAATAAGGGGTTCTGTTCACCCATTGCTCCATCGTCGTTGTCGCCGTTACAAGGGAAAAAAAAAAGATTTGGTTTGTTTGAGTATGGAGTGGACTCAATAAAGGGTTTTTGGTTCTTTGGGTTCTATTAATAGGCGATATTTATGGGTTAATTTGCAGATTTTTATTTAACAGAAACGAAAAAAGAGGAGAGTGGGGTAAATTTTGTGTAATATAGAAAAACTTAAGGACCATAGATTAAATGAGAATTGAGGTTTATAAATATGGATAAAATAGAGATAAATATGGAATGAGATTGAAGAGTTAGAGAAGAAGAGAAACACTGTTTGCAAAATCTTCCATGCAATATATAGCAAATTTCTCGGTTTTAGTGCATTTGTTTATCAGGCGTCCGGTCTGCACTCTAATTAGTCTTTGTTTATTAAAGTTTAATATATATAAATAATATTTAATTTATATCATGCTATATATTATTTTAATTAATGATATTAAGTTGATAACTATTCATGAAAATAAAATACCTAAAATAAATGTGTCCCGGAAAATTCATTAGTTAAGGTAAAACCTTAATGTAACAATAACATAAATAACCAAAAAAATATTCCGGGAAATAAAGCGAGATTTTGAAAATCAAAAGAAGTCCTCGTTACTAATAGATAAAATTTTTCGGAAATAGAGTGTTTTTATATAGCGGAGTTAGACCTGCTATTAACATTGATTTATCTGAACATTTTTTGATTTTCAAAATCTCATTTTATTTCCTGAATTTTTCAATGGAACGGTAAACCTGACGCGACTGACAGATAAATCGATATTATTAGCGGAATTAGACCTGCTATTAACGTCAATTTATCTGTCAATCGCGTCAGGTCTGCGGTGTCTGCCGCTCAATTGAAATCTGGGGAATAAAACGAGATTTTGAAAATCCAAAGAAGTTCTCGTTACTCACGGATAAATCTGTTTGAAAATAACGCTCTTCTATCGCGGACTGTTAACATCAATTTATCTATCAATCGTGTCAAATCTGCTATTAATGTTGATTTATCTGTCAATCGCATTAAATCTACTCTTCAATTAAAAATTATGAAATAACTAACAAGTCTGTGATAGTTCAAACTTATTAAAGTAAAAAAATAGAGGTTTCAAAATTTAAATTTTTATACAATACAATACAATTTTCTTAAATATAAAATTAGAAAAAAAAACATGCTACAATTCATGTTAATTGAGGGCTATTTAAATATTCTAAATATACGTGTAATGATTTGATTCATTTTCTATCTTAATTTAAGATAAAATAAAATTTATGCAACTACTATATTACTGTGGTAACATATCTCCGTAAAAGCTCTTAGATATTGGTTTATATAATGCTATTTTTAGTATAAGTATTTTACGCGTGTTTTTTATATTAATAAAAATAAATATTTTAAAATAATATAAATAATATTTAAAATTTATATTAGTGTAATAATATAAAAATTTAGAAAAAAATTATAAATTTTAAATTGATGAATAATTATATTTCAAGGTTTAATCTAATATTCTAATCTAATCTAGTACTTCTTTCTTCATTTTGTCTTAAACTTGTTGAACAAAAACGTCTAAAAATAGCATTTGATAGATTCGTCTTTACAAAAGCGCTTAAATGCATGCTACCTATATTTCATGTTAATTATTATAAAAAATTTATTACTACACAATTAACGAATTAACATTTAATATAAATACTTTTATTATGAACACGCATTGTAATATAATAGATTAAAACATATAGTATTAGTTATTCATTTAAATAATTAGCGCTTACGAAATTATATTGTGAATTATTATTGGCTTATTCTGACAGTAATAAATTAATATCATATTATAAACACATTATATATTTGTAATTGGACATTAAGAAATTGTTATGCCACCAAACTAAAAGACTCATCAAAATTAGTGAAAATCACCATTAATGTTTGTATTAAGGTAGACTGTTTATCACACTTTTTGGAGTGAGACAGTTTACCGAGCCCTGTTAATGTGGGATGATTTACCGTTATTTTTCTTATTGTATTTTCAAGAGTCCTAAACATAAATACATTTTTATTCACCGTGTTATTATTTATTTAAAGGTAAAATCTCAATCGCTTTTAAATTTCTAAATATTGAATTTTTCTATATATTTCAAATAAGGATAGAAATAATACATAAAAATTAGTTATTTTAAAATATCAAATATTAGAAAATAATTAAATAACTATTTTATAAAGTGTCAACTCTATTTTAAAAGGATAAAAAAATGAATGATATTTTATTACGAGGTTTCGTACTTCATATATTTAGTAATAACTTAATTTTAAACTTTTTATTTTACCTTTACGAGATTATTTCATCTCAAAAATATTTTCTTTTAATATGTGTCTAGTCAAACACCTTCACACAAATTATAATGGAGTAATAGTTTAAAACTAAAGAGAGAGGGAATATAACAAGAACACTAAATTAATTCAAATGATTACATTTCTATATTTTCTTCTCTTTTTTCTATTATACAATTTAAAAGAAGAAGAAGAAGAAGTGGAGGAGGAGGAGGAATTCAACGTATTAATACAAAATGAAATTACAATGTTTAAATTATTTTTTCACAGCGTGAGTTAAGAATTGGTGATAGATAATTAGTTACTTTAATTTTAAAAAAATGAATTGCTATAAGTTAACAAAATTGTCAGTGATTTTAAAGTCTTAAATGTTACGACTTTAATATAGTTTAAATAAGAAAAAATTTAAGAAATAAAAATTTAGTCACTTTTAAAGTACTAAATATTAGGAGTTCTTACATCTTATAAATAAGTGAAAGTTTAATAAACATAAAGTTAATTAATTTCAAAGTCCTTACATATTAGGATAATAATTAAGGGAAAAAGACTCGGTCAAGTACTATTCAACAGTCATCTAGATTCATGCCAAGTGTACTATAAAATAATTTATGATTGAGATCCATTTAAATTTATATACTCATCAAAATAATAAAAAATTAAAAAATTAAACCAACAGAATATTTTCACAATATTCTTCGCCTTCTAGTACCCTTTTGCAAGCATTGTTAAAAATAAAAATATTGTCATCTATGTGTTCAATTAAACTGAGTAAAAATGATATTCAATTTAATTATATAAAAAAAATATTCGTTAAGTCGAGTGCCAAAAGGAGACAACACAAATTAAACTCAACATAGATTATTATGTACGGTTATCTTGAAATTTTGTGATCCTTGACTCATGAAAATATTTGTCTGCAAAACGTAAATAATTTCAAAATGCTAATAATTAAATGTGTATAGTAAAACATAAAAATTAAAAGATTCATCCAATATGAATCTGATCACTCGAAAAAACGATGGTACTCTTATTTTCACCAATACTTACAAAAGGGTAATAGAAGGAAAAGAATATTGTGAAAATATTTCATTAGTTTATTTTTTCAACTTTTACTCTTTTGATGAATATGTAAATTTAAATAAATCTCAATCATAAATTATTTTATAGTATATTTGGCATGAATCCAGAGGACCATTGAATATTACTTGACCGGATCTTTTTTCATAATTAAATGATAATTATTAGAAAAAAAATAATTAAGACAATTTTATTTGTTATAGAGTCTTTTAATGAATGCCAAAAAATTAAATCAAATTTTTTTGTGAATTTTTTTTCTATATCGAAAGTATTTTCTGACTCTCTCTTGTTCTTCTTGTTTTGGTTTTTCTGAAAATTATTTTTATAGATTTTAAATTTTTAGACACAAATGTACGTGTTTGAAAATACTGTAGAATGGTCGGTCATAATAATTTGCTAATTACTAATCGAATCGAAATAACTTTCAAGCATAGGATAACATAATTACAGGGATGATAACATATCTATAGGATTTTCTTTTTGATTATTTCCATAGTTAGAATTCTATGTACATGTATATATACTTGCTACTTCACATACTAATATACCAATTAATTCTACCATATATTTGTTTCATGGTATCAGAGCCAATAACTGAGCCAGTAACGTGGCTTTTCCAGAAGTCACTCTGACTTCACCGGAAGTGGTTGGGAGTTCCATCTTTCTGTTTCATTTTTAAATCTGAAATCTGAAGTTTAATTTTATGCCATTTTCGAGCGAAATTGGTGCTTCAAGATTCTGGAAATTTGAGTGGATGCTATAGATCTTTTTGTTGGAGATCTAATTGTGAACTCAAATATGAAGTTTGAGTCATTTTGGAGCTGCTTCAACAAGGTTGTTTTGTCGGAACTGTAACTTTCAAAAGGAGTATCAAAGAAGACGATTTGGGTGTCCTTTGATTTTTGGGCTGCTTTCTAGAAAATCTGTTGGCTTCTCCGACATCGTCATGTCTTTTTCAGTCAATATCCTTTGTTTTTGATTTTCCTGCCATAATGGTCTTCGAGACTCTCGATCAGATCTGGTTAATCATCTTTTTTTGGTGATTGTATTATCTGATTATTTAGATATAATCTGTTTGGAACTAATTGGTTTGTCCATCAATTCTTTTAGGTGCAGTGGATATTTTTTAATTGAAAAAATGACGATTGCAATCAGAAACTCAAAGTTCTAAAGTTGTTGTTGCTTCTAATTCATTGTCTGACAAAATGGTTTTGATTTCCACGGAGGCGTACTAAATTCTCTCAATATCAGAAATTATTGAAGGAATCTATGTTAGTCAATGCCTTTGCTCGATTAAATAAAATATGTCTTATCACCTATTCAAATAAATGAGTTATTGATTTAGGTGCCACAAATCACATGATAGGTAATCCTAATATTTTTTCTAGCTTTCGATCACACAAAGCATCCTTTCCGATTATTGTAGTTGATGGATCAACTTATAACAGTATTGGATATGGGACTGTTAAACCAACCCCCACTATTACCCTGTCATTTGTATTAAATCTACCAAAGTTGGCTTTTAACTTGATTTATGTAGAAAAGTTACAAGAGACCTTAATTATTATATCTCTTTTTTTTTTCCAGATCATTGCCTATTTCGTGATCTTATAATGAATCAAGTTATTGGTAAAGGACAGGTATCTGATGATCTCTGCATCTTTGATGAATGGGAGCCTCAGTCTGTTGCCTGCTCTAGTGTCGTGTCTCCATTTAAACCACATTGTTTATTAGGACATCCTTCTCTACCTCTGTTCAAGAAGCTCTGTCCTCAACTCTAGAATATTTCTTCATTAAGATGTGAGTCATGCAATTTCTCAAAACATCATCGTATCTCAGGTAAGTCCAAGGGTTAATAAGCGGGTTGAGTCGGTTTTTGAGTTAGTTCATTCTGATGTTTGGGGGCTATGTCCTGTTATTTCCATAACTAGGCATAAATTTTTTATCACTTTTGTGGATGATTTCTCTCAGATGACTTGGATTTATTTTATGAAAAGTTGATTTGAAGTATTTACTCATTTTTGTGCCTTCTGTGCTGAAGTAAAATTCAATTCAATGCTTTGGTACATACTAAGAAGTGACAACACTAAAGAATATATGTCAGAATTGTTTCAATCATACATGAGACAACACGGTATTCTCCACCAATGTTTATATGTTGACACACCCTCTCAAAATGGAGTTATTGAGATGAAGAATAGGTATTTACTTGAGACAGTCGGGCACTTTTTGTAATACCCGTTAAAAAAAATTTAATTATTTAGTTTTAAAAAAAAAAGAGAAAGGGCATATGTGGGCCAACGCCCATTCAATAGAAAGAATTTTAAAAAAGGGGAAAGATAAGGAAGGGGTAATACCATCGGCTGAAGCAGCAAACAAAAAAAAATAGAAGGGCATTCTGCTGAAGCACCAAAAGAAAAAAGAATCTGAGGGAGCACCAATTTTTCATTGAAGGAGTACCAATTTTTCATTGAAGGAGCATGAAGTGGGGGATAATTCAAGACTAGAAAAAGGTAAATTTCTCAACTTAGTTTATAAATTTAATTCATATAACCCATGACTATCGAATTGGGGTTGAGAGTTCAAGAATCAAGGGTTAGAAAAAAAATGGAGGAATCTATTAAATTCTCATGAACCGAGTGAATACATTAGAAGATTAGAGTGTAAATACTTAAATTTTGGTATATACCAAGAAAAAAGTAGAATGGACAGGAAGATTATTTGAGTTTATTTTAAGCATAAATTTAGAGAAAATTTGGGTACAAATTGGATGAATAAATTATATGAATTAACTGAAAATTAGTAGATTTTGAAAGGTTAAATTACTCATGGCATGAGTAATTATAATTAGGCATCGATGTTTAAACATGAAATTCTGAAGGTTGGGTATTTTCAATTATTTATGAATTAGCCTAAAACAAAAAAATTAACACGAGATTGATATGAAATGATTATAGATTGATGGAACGAAGTCATACAATTTGGCCGAGGCGACGAGTTTGATACTTTGACACGAGTACAGAGTAGTGACCTTACCACAATTTATATTTTCATAATTTTCATGATTTATAATAATTTTACAAGTGAAGTGTTACCGAATGCTTTGAAATTTCATGTGGGATGAGTCTTAATCTTTATACGATGCTAAAATGGCTATTTGAGAAGTTATCACTGTTATTTCACATATTTTTGCTTACTTGAGAGATTTTACGTTACTTGATAACTAATTATCTTGAAAGTGTTTTGTTAAGTTTGATATGATATGATTTGAAAAGAAACAACATGCCATGTATCGGTTTAAAAATGTTTATTTCAAGTAAATACTAATTAAAGATAAGATTGTTTGGAAGTAGGCCTTGATGGATTCCGTAGCTAACGGCGGGTTCGTTAGACCTGGTGTACCATGTATTTACATATTACCGTTATAGCCCTCGCTAGTGGGAAGGTAGAACTAGCATATAGCTATAGACTACCTCTCAAGGTAGGGAGCCACACCGATTACATGATTCATCCTTGGAAACCTCCCAAACATAAGATTTGATATGACAGTGTTTACTGAGTTATTACCAAACAGTTAATTGATTTCTACGTACATGAAATACATAAACTAATCATTGTTATTGTTTCAAAAGTCCATTTGTTTCATGATATTTTGATTATTCTACTAGCATTTACTTGTCCCCATTAAAAACGGTTGTGGTTAATTGTTACTACTCACTGAGCTAGCGACTCACTCTCCGCTATTTTTTTCAGAGTCAGCAGATGACGTTGGTGAGGAATTCGTTAACTAAAGCGTTCAAGTTGATAAATTTCTGGTGAGCCTGACAGTTATTCGCGTGAGCAAGCACTTATTTAATTTTATGGTCTTTTCCTTTGAACTTTTAGAGTCGCTCCATAGTCATTTCATTCTTGTCATTAATATCCTTCCATTATAATAGACTTGCGACTAATATTAGACTTATTATTGTATTTGGAGATGAATTTTGGTATTGTGACATTTCCAGTAGAATGTTGGCTGATATTATGGTATGTGTTGGTGATATTATTGAACTGCTTGTGGATTTCTGAGACAGATAAAAAAATTGGATAGGCCCAAAAACAGGGAAAACTCTGCCCGATTTTCTGTAAAATTTCTGTTAAGGCTTGCTTTGGGGTTCTATCCCTTAGCGCAGGTCATGATATTAATTTGGATCGTGACAAAGTTGGTATCAGAGCCTTAGGTTAGGTTAATCTTGTGACTAATGGAGCACATGTCAGTAGTGTAATCTCAATTATAGTTATGTAGCCGACCATTTCTATAATCGTTATTCTACGAGGGCATGATAGGACAATCTTGTCTTTCTTTCTTATTCCTCCTTACGTGTGACATTTAGAACCAAAAAGATGAATCTAACAATATTTATGTTGTTAACTAGATGGCTCAAACTCGAAAATCTAATGGCAGAGCTACAACAATCTCACCAACACCTAATTCCACCGCTAAGGGAAGAGGTGGAGCTCGTAGAAAAGGGAGAGATAGGGGTCATAGTACCACCACAAGAGGTCGTAGTACCACCACGAGAGTTACAAGAGAGCGTACTCCTGAAAGAAGTGCTATTTCCTCTCCACCATCACATGAGGGTGTTACTGCAGAGGCACTTATATCCTTGTAGAGAGCCATAGAGAACTTGGTTGATAGAATGGATAGGCAGGAGAGGATTGGATAGCAAAACATTGTACCAGCTCAGATACAGGCACTAGCTCGAACACAGGCACCAACTCAAACAACCCCACAGACTTATACTTTTGGGAATAAAGAGGTATCTTTGCAAGATTTTCTGAAGTTGAAGTCACCACAATTCACAGGTTCTGATAGTTCAGCTGATCCTCAAAGTTTCTTGGATGGGACACTTAAAGCATTACGAGTACTAGGGTGTTCCAATGAGAGAGCCGTGGAGCTTGCAGCTTACAAACTAAATGACATGGCTAATACATGGTATAAAACCATACTGTTAGGAAGGCATGCAGGAGCAACACCATTGACATGGGACGAGTTCACCAAGTTGTTCATGGATCACTTTCTTCCTGATAGTATGAGGCAGAAATATGCCAGGGAGTTCGAGAGATTGGTCCAGACTCCAGATATGGATGTATCAACATATAACACTCAATTCTGTAAGATGGCTCGATATGCTCCTTGCTTCGTGGCTGATGAAGCAGCTCAGATACAGAGGTTTGTTAATGGGTTGGTTGGTCGTCTATATAGTGCAGTAGCTCCACAGATGAAGACTTTGACCTACTCAGATGCAGTTGACCTTGCTCGAAAGATAGAAAGCAAAGGATATGAGGAACGTGCAACCAACGAGGTATGTAAGAAGGCCAACACAAGGGGATCTTTCAGTGGTGACTTTAGTACAAATAGCAGAGTAGGAGATCAAGGACAACAAGAACAGGGTGCACAGACATGGATAGATATGGTATCACAATCCACAAATAGACCACATCATAGATATGGTAATAAGGGACCGTTATCATCATCTGAACATCGTAGTTCTGGGCAGATATATGCCACTACTCCAGCTTGCCAGACCTGCGGCAGAGCACATTTGGGCCAGTGTCGTGTGTTGAACGGAGGGTGGTTTCATTGTGGTTAGTTAGGAAATCGCCTGAGGTACTGCTCTCAACCTCCGGAGAATTCCATCTAGGCTTCCGTTCAGCTAGCCACACCTGCTCAGGCTATTCATAATACTTCAGGTACAGTAAATAGAGGTCGAGGTACTGAAGATCGTGCTATTGGGAATCAGGGACAGGGGACTGCTGGTAGAAGCCAGGCGAGAAATTTTGCACTTACTAGACAAGATGTTCAGGCCTCAAATGCAGTGGTTACATGTATTCATTCATTTTGTTCATTTAATGCAATTGCTTTGATAGATCCAGCGTCTACGCACTCCTATGTGTCCTCTTATTTTGCTTTGAGGTTTGATAGACAGCCAGAGATGTTAAATTATCCTTTTCTTGTTGCTACTCCTGTGGGAGATTCTCTGTTAGTTGAATATGTGTATTGAGAATGTCAGATTCGAGTAAAGGGTAGAAATACTCCAGTTAACCTGATAGTACTTGATATGATTGACTTTGATGTGCTGATGGGCGTGGATTGGTTATCTCCTTGCTATGTTACAGTCGACTGCCATGCAAAAATAACCAAATTTGAGATACCAAATGAGCCTACTTTTGTATTAAAAAGGGGTCAAGTATCAGAAGTTAATAAGGTTATATCTCTCATGAAGGCCCAACGATTACTGAAGAAAGGTTACATGGGTCTCATAGTTATGGTAAGGGACATTAGAGAGGAAACCCTTAGCTTGGAGAAGGTACCAATGGTGAAAGAATTTTCAGATGTATTCCCTAAGGATTTGCCAAGATTACCTCTTGTATGAGAGATAGATTTTGGTATTGATTTAACACCCGAGACACTACCAATATCTTTACCTCTATCGTATGGCACCAGTGGAGCTGAAGGAGCTAAAACAACAGTTGCAGGACTTTCTAGATAAGAATTTTATTAGACCGAGTGTATCACCATGGGGTGCACCAGTACTGTTCGCAAAGAAGAAAGATGGGTCTCTAAGAATGTGCATCGACTATAGGAAACTAAACAAGGTAACAATACGTAACAAGTATCCTTTACCTCATATAGATGACCTGTTTGATCAATTGTAGGGAGCTGTCCACTTTTCGAAGATTGATCTTTGGACTGGCTATCATCATCTTAGGATAAGGGAAGAATATATTTTCAAGATAACATTCAGAACTAGGTATGGACACTACGAGTTCCTAATGATGCCTTTCGGATGGACAAATCCTCCAACCACATTCATGGACTTGATGAATAGGGTGCTCAAGCCGATCCTAGACAAGTTTGTGATAGTATTTATCGATGACATCCTCATATATTCTCGTAGCCAGGAAGAACATGAGAATCATCTGAAGACTGTGTTGCAGACACTACGAGAACATAAGCTATATGCCAAGTTCTCAAAGTCTGAATTTTGGCTAGACTCAGTAGCATTTCTGGGGCATGTTGTATCCAAGGATGGAATTATGGTGGATCCTAAAAAGACAGAAGTTGTACATAAATGGTCTAAACTTACTTCACCTACATAAATTCGTAGCTTTTTAGGCTTGGCAAGTTTCTACAGGCGCTTTGTGCAAGATTTCCCCAAAATAGCAACTCTATTGACCAGGTTAACACAGAAATATGTGAGATTCCAGTGGACAGAAGAATGTGAGCAGAGTTTTCATAAACTCAAAACATGCTTGACCACTAGACTGGTATTAGCCTTACCATCAGGTTTTGAAGGATTCATGATTTTTTGTGATACTTCAAGAGTGGGATTAGGATGTGTTCTCATGCAAGGTGGTCGTGTTATAGCCTATTCTCCGAGGCAGTTGAAGAAGCACGAACAAAACTATCCCACACATGATTTAGAGATAGCTGCAGTAATAGTTGCTCTTAAGATTTGGAGGCATTACTTATATGGCATAACTTGTGAGATTTATACTAATCATAAGAGCTTGAAGTACATTTTCCAACAGAGAGATCTAAATCTTCGGCAGCATCGATGGATGGAACTGCTCGAGGATTATGATTGTGTTATTTTGTATCATCCTGGAAAAGCTAATGTTGTGGCGGATGCATTGAGTAGAAAATATATGGGCAGTTTGGCACACATAGCTCCTGAAAAGAGATTGTTAGCGAAGGAAATGCATAAACTCGAAGGCACAGGTGTCAGATTTTGGGTGAAAGATTCAGATACATTATTGGCTTACATGCAAGCAAAATCTCCAATAGTTGAACGCATAAAGGCTACTCAATATGAGGGATAAACATTTTTGCAAATATAGAGATGAGGTCCTAATTGGTAAAAATAAAAAGATGACTGTTGAATGTGATGATGTTTTGCCACTAGGTAATTGATTATGTGTACCAGATGTAGATGGGCTGAGACGAGTTATCCTTGAGGAAGCTCACAACTCCAAATACACCATACACCCCGGTTCCACTAAAATGTATCGTGACCTAAAGCAATTTTACTGGTGGGAAGGTATGAAGAAAGATGTTGCTAACTTTGTTTCTAGATGTTTGACTTGTCAACAGGTTAAAGCTGAGCATCAGCAACCCGCGGGACTACTACAATAGATCGAAATTCCAGAGTGGAAATGGGAAAGAGTTACTATGGATTTTATGATTGGGCTACCGCAAACACTTAGAGGTTATGACTCTGTATGGGTAATTGTAGACCGACTAACAAAATCGGCACACTTTCTCCAGGTAAAGACTACATATGGTGTAGTGAGATATGCACAAATATTTATGAATGAAATTGTTCGACTCCATGGAGTTCCAGTATCCATCATCTCTAATAGAGGATCACAATTAACTTCACGTTTTTGGAAATCCTTCCAAAATAGCATTGGGCACACGAGTAGATCTTAGCATCGCATTTCATCCACAAACAGACTAGTAATCTGAATGTACTATACAAATCTTGGAGGATATATTGAGAGCTTGGTGGTAGTTGGGATTCTTATCTACCATTAGCTGAGTTTGCCTATAACAACAGCTTTCAGTCAAGCATTCAGATGGCCTCATATGAAGCTTTGTACGATAGAAGATGTCGTTCTCCTATCGGATGGTTTGAAGTTGGAGAGGAAAATGTGTTGGGACCAGACTTGGTGCAACAAGCTATTTGCAAGGTCCAGTTAATTAGACAGAGGTTGCTCTTAGCTTAAAGTGGACAAAAGTCTTATGCGGATAAGAGAAGGTTTAGCATTCGCAGTTGGGGATAAAAATTTTCTACGAGTATCCTCTATGAAAGGTGTGATGCCGTTTGGTAGAAGTGGTAAATTGAGTCCAAGGTTTATAGGACCATATGAGATACTTGACCGGGTAGGAGAAGTAGCATATCATTTGGCACTTTCACGTGAGATGTCTTTCATTCATCCGGTGTTTCATGTCTCCATGCTAAGAAAATGCATATTTGACTCCTCTCATACGTTTGAGGAACAAATTATACAGCTTGATAAGAACTTGACATATGAGGAGGAGCCAATGACTATTATTGACAGACAAGTAAGGAAGTTGCGGTCCAAAGAAAATATATCTGTGAAAGTCTTATGGAGAAACCATATAGTTTAAGAAGCTACTTGGAGTCAGAAAATGATATGTGAGTCAAGTACCCTCATTTGTTTCAGACTACAGGTATGTACTTATGTTAAATTCGAGGACCGAATTTCATACGGTGGGGAAAATGTAATACCCGTTAAAAAAATTAATTATTTAATTTTTTTTAACAAAAAAGAAGGAAAAGGGCATATGGGGGCCAAGGCCCATTCAATAGAAAGAATTAAAAAAAAAAAAAGGAAAGATAGGAAAGGGGTAAACCATCGCCAGCAACAGCAAACAAAAAAAAACATAAGGGCATTCTGCTAAAGCACCAAAAGAAAAAAAACGTGAGGGAGCACTAAGAGGAGCATGAAGTGGGGGATAATTCAAGACTAGAAAAAGGTAAATTTCTCAACTTAGTTTATAAATTTAATTCATATAACCCATGAATATCGAATTGGGGTTGAGAGTTCAAGAATCAAAGGTTAGAAAAAAAAAATGGAGTAATCTATTAAATTCTCATGAACCGAGTAAGTACATTAGAATATTGGAGTATAAACACTTAAATTTCGGTATACACCAAGAAAAAGTAGAATGGACAGGAAGATTATTTGAGTTTGTTTTAAGCGTAAATTTAGAGAAATTTGGGTACGAATAGGATGAATAAATTATTTGAATTAGCTGAAATTAGTAGATTTTGAACAGATAAATTACTCATGGCATGAGTAATTATAATTAGACATCAATGTTTAAACATGAAATTCTGAGGGTTGGGTATTTTCAATTGGTTATGAATTAGCCTAAAACGAGAAAACTAACACGAGATTGATATGAAATGATTATAGATTGATCGAAGGAAGTCATACGATTTGGTCAATGCGACGAGTTTGATACTTCGACACGAGTACAGTGAGTAGTGACCTTACCACAATTTATATTTTCACAATTTGCATAATTTATAATGATTTTACAAGTGAAGTGTTGCCGAATATTTTGAAATTTCATGTGGGATGAGTCTTAATCTTGATACGATGCCAAAATGGCTATTTGAGAAGGTATCACTGTTATTTCACATATTTTCTCTTACTTGAGAGATTTTACGCTACTTAAGAATTAATTATCTTGACAAGTGCTTTGTTAAGTTTGGTATGATATGATTTGAAAAGAAACAACATGTCATGTATCAGTTTGAAAATGTTTATTTCAAGTAAATACTAATTAAAGATAAGATAGTTTGGGAGTAGGCCTTGATGGATTCCGTAGCTAACGGCGGGTTCGTTAGACCTGGTGTATCTTGTATTTACAGATTACCGTTACAACCCTCGCTAGTGGGAAGGTAGAACTAGCATATAGTTACAGGCTACCTCTCAAGGTAGGGAGCCACACCGATTACATGATTCATCCTTGAAAACCTCCCAAACATAAGATTTGATATGATAGTGTCTATTGAGTTATTACCGAACTGTTAATTGATTTCTACATGCATAAAACACATAAACCGATCATTGTTATTGTTTCTAAAAGTCCATTTATTTCATGATATTTTAATTATTCTACTGCATATTTTCTGACTTGTCGCCATTAAAAATGATTTTGGTTAATTGTTACTACTCACTGAGCTAGCGACTCACTCTCCGCTATTTTTTTTCCAAGTCAACAGGTGACGTTGGTGAGGAATTCGTTAACTAAAGCGTTCAAGTTGATAAATTTCTGGTGAACCTCGTAGTTATTCGCGCGGGCAAGGACTTATTTAATTGTTATGCTCTATTCCTTTGAACTTTTAGAGTCGCTCCATAGTCATTTCATTCATGTCATGAATATTCTTTCGTTATGATAGACTTGCGACTAGTATTAGCCTTATTATCGTATTTGGAGATGAATTTTGGTATTGTGACATTTCAAGTAGAATGTTGGCTGATATTATGGTATGTGTTGGTGATATTATTGGATTGCTTGTGGATTTCTGAGACAGGTAAAAAAATTGGATAGGCCTAAAAATAGGAGAAACTATGCCCGATTTTCTGTAAAATTTTTGTCAAGGCTTGCTTTGGGGTTCTATCCCTTAGCGTCGGTCATGATCCTAATTTGGGTCATGACACTTTTATTCTAGATGAAGGTTCCTATAAAGTTTTATGGTCGAATATCACAAACATAATATGTGCTTCCAAAGACCTTAGGTTCCACGAGAAATAATGATTTATTTGAAAAAAGAACATTGTAAGGTACATTAATTACCAGTTCTTCTGTTGTGCACCACCCGACTATTGTACCTTTAGTACCTACTCTATCTACGATATAAAGGCCTCCAATTGTTCAAGTTTTCTCAAGGAGGCGGTAGGTCGATGATACATGTCATGCATCAATTTTGTCATCATCTAATCCTCCAGAAAACCTTTACCTCCCTATTGCTCTTCATAAAGGTACACGTACTTGCAAATCCGCATATTTCATTGCTAATTATGTTTTCTATAACCGGTTATCCTCTATGTCTAGATCTTTGATTGTTTCTCTAGACTCCACCTCTATACCTAAAATAGTGAAGGAGACTTTGAATCATCCTGGATGGTCTGATGCAATTCTTGATGAATTACATGCCTTATAGGAAAATCAAACATGGTATTTGGTTGATTTACCCAAAGGAAATAAATAAGTGGGGTACAAGTGGGTCTTCACAGTTAAAGTTAATTCAGATGGTTCTGTGGCAAGACTTAAGGTCAGACTTGTGGCTAAATGGTATGCTCAGACGTATGGGGTGAATTTTTCAAACACCTTCTTCCCAGTTGCCAAACTCACATTTTTCTACTTGTTTATTTCTCTAGATGCTTCTGAGCATTGGGCTTCGCATCAGTTAGATATCAAAAATGCATTCCTTCACGGTGATCTATATGAAGAAGTGTACATGGAGCAACCATCTGATTTTGTTGCTCGGGGGGGGGGGGGGGATGGAAAAGTTTGTCATTTGATGAAATCCTTATATGGATTGAAGCAGATTCCTCGAGCTTGGTTTGACAAGTTTAGTGAGGTAGTTCAAGAGTTTAGCTGAAGAAGAGTAAATGTAATCACTCGGTCTTTTATAAGCAATCAACTGCTGGCACTTTCGTTTTGGTTATATGTATTGATGATATTGTTATTACATGAAGTAACTCTGTCGGGATTTCCTCTCTCAAGTCCTTTATGCATACTAGATTTCACACGAAGGATTTGGGCTCATTAAGATACTTCTTGGGAATAGAAGTGAATGTAAATAAGAAGGAATTATTTTTGTCTCAAAAAAAGTATATTCTTGACTTACTTGCAGAAACAGAAAAGTTGGCAACCAAGCCATGCAGTAGTTCAAAGGTTTATAATGTGTATCTATTGAAAGATGAAAGTGATCCATTCGACGATCCAGAGAGATAAAGGAGATTAGTTGATAAATTTATTATATAACTGTAACTCATCTGGACATTGCTTTTCCAGTAAGTAGGGTGTACATAGGTCGGGTTGATTTGATTTTTCATTAGAAAATTACTAAACCAATTATTTTGATTTATTAAATTTATAAAGCAGATCAAATCAACAAAAATAAATTTTCTCGACTTCAGTTTTAATTGATTCTTTTGATTTTTTAGTTTTTTTAAACTAAATCAAACAGTTAAAAAAACAAACATAACTAAATTGTGTCTTTATATTTGATTTTTTTAAAAACTAAATCAAATGTAACTAAATTAATCAAAAATTTAAAAACTACAAATAACTTTTGAAGTAATAAAAAAAATGAAGAAATGGATGCAGCTAAACGACTTAACTCATAAGAAACGTAGAAAGAAGAGATACTAACAAATCAAGAATGGTCGTTTTTTTTTTTCAACGCCAAACCAATCAAACCAGATCATAATTCAGTTTTTTCTCGATTTGACTTGATTTCGTGGTTCAGTTTGACTTGATGGTTTGGCTTGTACACCCCTAGCTATAAGTGTTGTTAGTCAGTTCATGTCCACTCCTATATTCAAACATAAGGTACCACTTGAATAGATTATATGTTACCTAAAAGGAGCCCCTGTACTTGGCATATTATATAGCAACCATGGGCATTTTCTATTGAGTATTTTGCGGATGAAGGTTAAGATGGATCCAAAATTGATGGAAGGTCTACTTCTAGTTATTGTGTTTTTGTGGGTGAAAACCTGGTATCATGAAAAAATAAGAAATAAAATATTGTATCTAGTGCAGAATCTGAATATGAGATATGACACGAGTTATATGTGAGATTATGTGGATATATCAATGTAAGAATAGGGTTGAGGTATACTACACCAGCAAAACTTTGGCGTGATAATCAAGTTGCTCTTAAGATCACCTCAACTTCAGTGTATCATGAAATAACGAAACAAATTGAAGTTGACTGTCGTTTCATTCATGAGAAGATTTAAGAAAACTTGATTTCGACTATTTATTCACAAAAGCATCGAGTGAAACTCGAGTTGATTATCTCTAAGTGTTAAAGAATAAATATAGATATTCCTCGTAATATAGATAACATAATTATAGGGATTGTAACAAATCTGTAGATTTTCTTTTTGATTATTTCCATAGGTAGAATTCAATGTGCATGTATATATACTTGCTACTTCATGGAATAAAGGTACTCTAAATAGTTTGGAGATTATAACAAGATAATGATTTATGTATCTTCGTTTGAATATGCATAAGGTTTTCTAAAATTTTATGTTTAAAATTAAAAATGTGTATATTATATTAAAATGTTTTAGAAATTTTGTAGTTTTGGACATTGTCATATGAGTAGGATAGCAATTGGGGGTAGGAAATTTATGCGGAGCGGATTTTAGGCTATATGTGTGTGGGACAGGTTAAATAATTTTATTAAAAATTAATGCAGGGAGGGTTGCGGGGTTATGCGGATTTATGCGAGTTTAATAATGATCTTTTAAAAAAAATAAATTTTTGATCTTAACACAACAGAGCTGATATTCCAAAAATGTGTTTCATTTAATTATCATACTCTAGTAATTTCTTTCTTTAGTTTTCTCCCCACTCTAAATTGTTATTTCTTTTTCTCTTATGGTTTGACATTAAAGTGTGCTCAGTTGATAAAAAAATTTGAAAAATATTTTCCTTAGGAAAACAAGTTCCTTGAACATAAGAAAAATGACTTCTCATAATAAAAGTAAGGAAAACAAGTTACATTATCTCCTTCCCACCCTCACAACCACTCATAACACCATCACACTACTCCCAATCCCACCCCATCCTCATAATTATGTCTTAGACACATGCAAATATTCTTTTACTTGCATGCTGAACATAAGAAAATAAGTAATAGAAAATATTTTCTTGAAATTTTTTTTCCTTTATACCAAACACACCCTAGATTTAAAAGTGTGGAGAGTGGGTTTAAATTATTTATCAATAAAAATAGGGAAAATGATTAAATTTACCCCTCTACTTTAGTTTAATAGCTAATTTTATCCTCCGTCATACTATAAGGCCAAATATACCCTTGTTGTTACCAAAGTATTTCAAAATACCCCTCATTTGGGTGAAATATGACATTTAAAATACCCCTTATTTGGGAATTCAATCCAAATGAGAGGTATTTTTAAATACTTTGGTAACAACGGGGTATATTTGGCCCTATAGTATGACAAAGAATAAAATTAGCTATTAAACTAAAATAGAGGAGTATTTGACCCTTTTCCCATAAAAATATTATATTAGTAGAAATTATACACCGGTATTTTTTTTTTTGACAATACAAATTAAAGAAATTTAAAAAATAAAACTTAGCAAATTATGAAGTGCGAATTTATGTGGGATGGACCGGGATGAATTAAAAATATCAAATTATGTTATGCGGTGCGAGACGATGCGAGTTGAAGTCTTTACGAGTTTATGTGAATTTTTTCCTCAATCGCACGACACCCGCCTCATCATCCTCCCAATATATGAGATTTAAATTAATTATTAAAAGTTATTAAATATAAAAAATAATATTTTTTAAGAATAATTAAAAGAAAATTAGACATACAACTTTTTAAACCTTAATGGAAAATTTTCACATTTTTATAAGTACTCTAACCTATTTGATCAATCTTTCCAGAAATTCCTTATTCAGAAAAGAATTTCTTTAAAAATACCTAAAATAGTAGCAATTTGTATTAATTAGACTAGTCAATTTAAATTATCTTTTTTTTGTTATGAAATAATAAAGAAAGAACAAGAATATTGTAGAGAAAGAGAGAAGGAGAGAAGTTCTTATTTCTCTTTGATGGGATTAAATACAATGAAGGAGAACCCCTCTATTTATAGGGATAATTTCTCCTAACTTTTCTCCAAAAGATAGACTTTCACAATGATATAAACACATATATCTAGTACAATACAAATACCTTTATAGACATTCACTACAACACAAATATGTTTATAACACTCCCCCTTGAATGTCTATTTGATAGATAATGTGCCTCGTTAAAACCTTACTAGAAAAAACCCAGTGGGAAAAAATCTAGTGAAGGAAAAAGAGTACACATATCTAATAATACGCATTTTGGCTGCCTCGTTAAAAACCTTACAAGGAAAACCCAGTGGGACAAAACCTCGCAAGGGAAAAAGAGTACAGCGCGTATTAACTCCCCCTAATGAGAACATCCTTGAATCTTTGCATCCCGATCTTGTGCACCATCTTCTTGAAAGTTGCAGTTGGTAGAGATTTGGTGAATAAATCAGCCACATTATCACTTGAACGAATCTGTTGCACATTGATATCACCATTCTTTTGGAGCTCATGTGTGTAGAAAAACTTTGGCTCGTTCTATCTCCTTTTATGAATCCTCCCTTTAGTTGTGCTATGCATGCAGCATTATCTTCATACAAAATTGTGGGTACTTTGTCACAGTTCAAACCACATTTTTCTCTAATGAGATGTATCATGGACCTCAACCACACACATTCTCGGCTTGCTTCATGAATAGCTATTATCTCAGCATGATTTGATAAAGTAGCTACCAGAGACTGCTTTATAGATCTCCAAGATATGGCAGTACCTCCACATATGAACACGTAGCCAGTTTGAGATCGAGCTTTATGTGTAGGTTAGATAAATACCCAGCATCAGCATAACCAACAAGATCGGGACTTGCTAACAAATTAACTGAATGTTATGCCTTGTAGTATTAGCAAGATATATTAGTGCATCAATCACAGTAAGATATGGTACTTTAGGACCAAGGATTTCCTCATATAAGAATTATGAATAAGTTTAAAGAAACTTGTAAATGCTTCAGGCATTTCGAATCCTTCATGATTTTCATATAAATTTTATCAAGTGATAGCATTCATTAATATTTAAATGCATGACATCTTCTAGTGTCTGGACTACAGGTCCAATAAGCTTTATGCTTACCAATACGCATCATTTCACTCGATAATTATTTCTACATCAGCATGCTTTAATAGATGTAGAATTCAGATCCTCACAATCTTTTACAATATTGCGCACTATATAGTATCAAAAATATCGTCGACGATCAGTTCCAATGCGACATAACTTATTGAGATCTCTTCATTTTTCATCATTTTCAGGTACCTGAACCTTTGCCAAGGTTTTATGAAGTGTTATGTCGTGGTGCTTTCTTAAAGCACTTGCCTCATCATTATGACCATCTTAATCACTTTCTCCTCTTCTTTTTCAAGAAGTTCTATATTTGGAACCGTTTGGTCTATCACGCTTCAGGCGTCTCATAGACTCTATCCTTCAAGGACTTTCCATTGGAGCATTTGCAACTTTTCTTTTTCCCGAGGATCTAGATAATTCATACCACACTCAATTTTCAGTTGCTAATCATTTCTCCCCCTAATGTTAGAAAAACTAACATTTACTCCCCAAGCTCATTTGGGGACCCATCTTTGTGCGTTGTGGTGGGGCAATTCAATCATATATCGCACATTCAAATTTTAGATGGAATTATTTGGTTCCTGACCCTGGACCAATTGTGATAGGGGAACCTTGTTGGCTTGATGCATTCAAGTGTTGCTATATGTTAAATAAACATATCTCATACCAAATTTTATTTGGGAGTTTTATTCTCATAATCAATGATTTAGCTATAATTGGAGGCATACAATTCTCGCTAAACCAACATAGATATGAATCAGCATTATCAACATGATTTTATAATTTGAAACTATGTTCTTAATTTAATAATTCGAGCAACAACCTTACAAAAATCAATTGTAAGTTGATATCAAAACACATGTGACCATACAATGGATGCATCTATTAGCAAACGGTTCACATGGTAGGTGAATGGGCCCATATTCACCATTTTATAAGTTCCAAAATTTCAGGAAATATAATTCCAATCTTAGCTGATCAAGATCATTCTATCACGAGAACAAGCAACACAAGAGAATTCTTGAAGAATCTTTTATTTCTTCAACATATAGCCACGTGAATTCTCAATTATTTTTGCATCACATTTGAACCGGGATGGCCAACCGGTATGCCAACTTATTTCAGTAAACTTCTGGTTTACTTTCGTATGTGATTTCATCATCATACCCATATTTATGTACTACAAATAAAAAAAACCGTCGGGTAATCTTTTACATAAATATTTATAACCCGCTTCAATTGTAGTAGCATGAAGATATTAGATCTTCCCATAATTTATAGTCTCATTTTTTTTTCAATGTCATTGAAACTTATAAGTTTCCTTTTGAGACTTAATACAACAATTTCATTCCTTCAGGTAGTAATACATTAGCTCTTCCGGAGCTCTCAATTAATTTTGTATACTACCACATATTCAATCATATCAAAATAGTTTCTCCACATAGTTTCAATTTTGAAACAATTTTGAATGTTGATGAGCTATACTCATTAACAGACTTATAGTCTTGATGGATCCAATCATATCGTGTCTTTGGGTGGATGACCATCTTCAGGTGGTCATACCTTTCTTTTAGGCTATTCCATAAAACAAGTGGATCCTTGATCATGAGATATTCAATTTTAAGAATTTCGTCAAGATGATGACGCAAAAATATCATAGCCTTAGCACGATCTTGATTTGATGCTTTGTTTTCACTTTTAATGGTGTCTCCAAGACCCATTGCATCCATATGGATTTTGATGCTTTGTTTTCACTTTTAATGGTGTCTCCAAGACCCATTGCATCCATATGGATTTTGATGCTTTGATTTCCCTTCAGGGACTAGATCTGTATTAGATCTATATTTGTAACATTTATCAAAGTTCTCATTCTTCAGGAATGGAACATGATCATCTAAATATGTCTTAACCACATAAGGTATGATAGCTTAAAACCTCTTTTAAGATATTGCTACTTCGGGAGCAAATCGAGGTATGAATAGATAATTTCTGTTACATATTTTCACAATATTGTTCTGCTGGAACAAATATATTTTCACAATATTGTTCTTCTGGAACAAATATATTTTTCACAATATTGTTCTTCTGGAACAATTATATTTTTCACAATATTGTTCTTCTGGAACAAATATATTTTTCACAATATTGTTCTTCTGGAACAAATATATTTTTCACAATATTGTTCTTCTGGAACAATTATGAGACATGAATTGCCAAGTGAATCAATAAGTCGTTCCTCAAGTTCATATACAAAATCGATATTGTTATTAGTAAATACATAAATATCAAGAAATACTAACCTTCATCTTTCTAAGAAAACTTTGATTTTTCTTACCTCAGATCTTTCAAAGCGAGTGCTCAAGGCAGAGACTCGTGCTGATAACGTGTTATGAAATAATAAAGAAAGAACAAGAATATTGTAGAGAAAGAGAGAAGGAGAGAAGTTCTTATTTCTCTTTGATGGGATTAAATACAATGAAGGAGAACCCCTCTATTTATAGGGATAATTTCTCCTAACTTTTCTCCAAAAGATAGACTTTCACAATGATATAAACACATATATCTAGTACAATACAAATACCTTTATAGACATTCACTACAACACAAATATGTTTATAACATTTTTAAAATATTAGAACAATAATAACGATTGATCAAGAAGTTAAAGATATTTTTTGAAGAAAAAGTTATTTCTTTTATTTTTTGAAAAACCACTTTTGCTATTATCACTCAACTACACTTACTTTTTTTCCTAAAATTTTCATTATATCACCTCACCCCACCCCATAATCTCAATCTCTATCTCTATCATATTCATATCGTTTTATCTATATTATATATAAATATTATTAAAATAACATTTATCAAAACACTAGAAAAGAAAACAAATCATTTATATTCCAAAGTTTCTTTTTCTTTCTTTGTACCAAACACACACAAAATTTTCACATTTCACACAACCTTAGTATATGGGTTAATAAAGAATTTGATTTGAAGCTGCATAACAACATTTTGATTCTTTTTTTCATAATGTTTTTTGTGAAATTTATAATATTTAAATTTTTTTTTTTTAATATTCTGTTATAATCTGAATATGTGATACGGTTTAAGGAACGTATCTACAACTACTCATTTGAATTAGTATTCAAGGTGAACAGAAACAGTCCATAATTAGAATATTCTGTTATGATTAAGCTTAAGAGCAGTAATAATAGTTTTAACACAACTCAAACACGTTTAAATTAGCATTCAAATTAAATACGAAACAAATCTCTTCTGATTATGCGAGTAATTAGCAGTTGTGAAATGAATATTTATTTACCAACTATAGTTAGTATTAAGACCAATTTTAATTAATTCTTATGAATTGCTATTATCTGCTAGCATGAGGAATAGCAAATTCGAGGAAAGAATTATTTTTTCTTTTTGATTATTTTCATAGGTAAAATTCAATGTGCATGTATATATACTTGCTACTTCATGGAATGAAGGTACTCTAAATAGTTTGGAGATTATAACAAGATAATGATTTATGTATCTTCGTTTGAATATGCATAAGGTTTTAAAAAATAAAAGAAACTTTTAAAATTTTATGTTAAAAATTAAAAATGTGTATATTATATTAAATGTTTTAGAAATTTTGTAGTTTTGGACATTATCATATGAGTAGGATAGCAATTGGGGGTAGGGGATTTATGGCGGAGCGGATTTTAGGTTATATGTGTGTGGGACAGGTTAAATAATTTTATTAAAAATTAATGCAGAGAGGGTTGCGGGGTTATGCAAATTTATGCGAGTTTAATAGTGATCTTTTAAAAAAAATAAATTTTTGATCTTGACACAACAGAGCTGATATTCCAAAAATGTACTTCATTTAATTATCATACTCTAGTAATTTCTTTCTTTAGTTTTCTTCCCACTCTAAGCTGTTATTTCTTTTTCTCTTATGGTTTGACATTAAGGTGTGCTCAGTTGATAAAAAAGTTAAAAAAATATTTTCCTTAGGAAAACAAGTTCCTTGAGCATAAGAAAAATGACTTCTCATAATAAAAGTAAGGAAAACAAGTTACATTGTCTCCTTCCCACCCTCACAACCACTCGTAACACCATCACACTACTCTCAATCCCACCCCATCCTCATAATTATGTCTTAGACACATGCAAATATTCTTTTACTTGCATGTTGAACATAAGAAAATAAGTTATAGAAAATATTTTCTTGAAATTTTTTTTCCTTTATACCGAACACACCCTGAGATTTAAAAGTGTGGAGAGTGGGTTTAAATTATTTATCAATAAAAATAGGGAAAATGATTAAATTTACCCCTCTACTTTAGTTTAATAGCTAATTTTATCCTCCGTCATACTATAAGGTCAAATGTACCCTTGTTGTTACCAAAGTATTCAAAAATACCCCTCATTTGGATGAAATATGACATTTAAAATACCCCTTATTTGGGAATTCCATCCAAATGAGAAGTATTTTTAAATACTTTGGTAACAACAGGGGTATATTTGGCCGTATAGTATGACAAAGAATAAAATTAGCTATTAAACTAAAGTAGAGGAGTATATTTGACCCTTTTCCCATAAAAATATTATATTAGTAGAAATTATACCCCAGTGATTTTTTTTTTGACAATACAAATTAAAGAAATTTAAAAAATAAAACTTAGCAAATTATGAAGTGCGAATTTATGTGGGATGAACCGGAATGAATTAAAAATATCAAATTATGTTATGCGGTGCGAGATGATGCGAGTTAAAGTCTTTACAAATTTATGTGAATTTTTTCCTCAATCGCACGACACCCGCCTCATCATCCTCCCAATATATGAGATTTAAATTAATTATTAAAAGTTACTAAATATAAAAAATAACATTTTTTAAAAATAATTAAAGAAAAATTAGACATACAACTTTTAAACCTTAATAAAAAATTTTCACATTTTTATAAGTACTCTAATCTATTTGATCAATCTTTCCAGAAATTCCTTATTCAGAAAAGAATTTCTTTAAAAATACCTAAAATAATAGCAATTTATATTAATTAGACTAGTCAATTTAAATTATCCTTTTTTAAAATATTAGAATAATAATAACGATTGATCAAGAAGTTAAAAATTCTTTTTGAGAAATTTATTTATTTATTTATTTTTTAAAAACCACTTTTGCTATTATCACTCAAGTAAACTTACTTTTTTTCCTAAAATTTTGGTCTTAATTCAGTTACCATTTTCTGGCCAAGTCAATCACCTATTTCAAGAGCAAGTTAGTATGGATGCGTTGTCACTGGTCCTAAATAAGGGTGTATTTGGTAGGGGAGAATTTTTCTATTTTCGGCTGAGTTAAAATTTTTAAAAATATTTTTTTTATAAAAATAAATTTATTTAAAAAAAAGAAAATAATTTATTTAATATGAAAGTATAAAAAATAAGTTTAATATTAATTTTTTATATTCATCATCTCTTCCCCACCCTCTAATATATATCACCTGACCGCCACCCCATAATCTCAATCTCTATCTCTATCCTATTCATATCGTATTTATCTAAATTATTTATAAATATTATTTATCAAAACACTAGAAAAGAAAACAAATCATTTATATTCCAAAGTTTCTTTTTCTTTCTTCGTACCAAACACACACAAAATTTTCACATTTCACACGACCTTAGTATATGGGTTAATAAAGAATTTGATTTGAAGCTGCATAACAACATTTTGATTTTTTTTTCATAATGTTTTTTGTGAAATTTATAATATTTAATTTTTTTTAATATTCTGTTATAATCTGAATATGTGATACAGTTTAAGGAACGTAATCTACAACTAATCATTTGAATTAGTATTCAAGGTGAACAGAAACAATCCATAATTAGAATATTCTGTTATGATTAAGCTTAAGAGCAGTAATAATAGTTTTAACACAACTCAAACACGTCTAAATTAGCTTTCCAATTAAATACGAAACAGATCTCTTCTGATTCTGCGAGTAATTAGCAGTTGTGAAATGAATATTTATTTACCAACTATGGTTAGTACTAAGACCAATTTTAATTAATTCTTATGAATTGTTATTATCTGCTAGCACGAGGAATAGCAAATTCGAGGAAGGAATTATTTTTTCTTATACGGACAAAAATAGGATAATACTTACCCATTTAGTTTGATTTATGAATTTGAAAACATAGCCAGAATTTTTTATTTTTATTTTATTTTATATTATTTTTACAAAATATCTAAAAACCCTTCTAAAATTGGTATTGTATAATAACAATTCCATCTGCTAAGATACATTTCACAAGAATCTTTACATAAATTGATTATTTAAGTATTATTTTCTCAAAATCACTAAGATGAGCCAAATAAATAATTATTTGAAAAATAAGTCTAATTTTTATTGTATATGAAATATTTTTCTAATCATATTTATATACGCAATTTTTGTGAAGGTTATGAAAGAAATGCTTAATTACATGAAATCAATCGATATCTTATTTGAATATTTGTATTTATGCAAATATACAAATAGATTAAATTTTGATTGATTCTAAAGTAAAAATTTTTATTAGCACCAAAAAAAAGGAAAGAAATCTCACCAAAAAATATTATATTAAGGAGTAAAGTAAAATTACTAAATTTCATTATAATTCACATGTGACTCAAACAATAATTTCCTTACAAGGGGACGATGAATATACTTGGATGGTCTTTCTTATACTACTATATATATATATATATATATATATATATATATATATATATATATATATATATATATATATATATATATATATATATAATTTTATATTACGTAATTAATATGTTTCACGTCTATTATAAGCAATACATATAATTTGGAGGAGATGGTCTCCTATAATCATTTATAAATTTAAATATACGAAAATAGCATGTTTAAATTTTTTATATATAAAAAGTGAAGTTCTCTTACTAATAATTTCATGGACTTTATAAAGTTGTTGAATTGAATAATTATGTGCTAGGGTTGTTTATAGTTTCTTTAGCCAAATTTTCAAAATTCGATTATTTTTCAAAAATTTATTTTCAGAGAGTATCAGTATTTTACTAATATTAGAGCTGCAATTTGTGGTTTATCACTTGTCAAGGATCGAGAATATTTACTGTGAAAAATTATTTTCTTTTTTTACTACTATAAAAAATATTTTTTTGATCAAACATCACAACTATCTAAACTAAGCAATTTTTTAAAAGAAAAAAAAAAGACTTTAAATTTTCTAAACCTTTGCCAAACAGGTTTCTTAGAAACTTCGTTTACTTTCATTAATCAATAGATTACAATTTGAATCACCAATTTGAATAACATAAACTTTTATCTTTCTTCAGTATAAACACTCTAAAAATAGAACTTGTTTTACTTTGATTAGCTTTTTTGACAAATATGACTAGATTTAAACCTATGAATAATAAATAAACTAATTTAAGAGAGGATTGGCTTAATTTTCTGTTCAAGACATAGTGCTTTGACTATTAGTTTCCAATTTTGGGTCTCATAAAGACACAAAAATGTTTTAAAATTTGTGCTATATACTATAAGGTTTCATTAAGAATATTTCCTAACTTAGGATATTTCTGGTCAAAAATTAATTCAAATGAAGTCCAATTAATGACGAATTTTGTAGGACCTAGAATAGTAACAGAATATTTCTCATTAAACCATTATAGAGACATCGGCTGTTACAAATGTTGATACCTAATATATTTATTACTCTCCCGATCATTCATCTCAAATTACTTGTCACATTTTTTATAGAGTTAACTCATCATATTAATATAGAAAGAATTGTATTTTATAATATTCTTCGTGTACTTTAAAGAATAATTAAATTAATTTAAATAAGTGAAATATGACAAGTATTTTAGGACAAAAAAAGCAGATGATATTGATACACATCTATGAAATATAACATATATGTCAAATGGACTTAACATATATAGATTGAGAGAATAAATATTATTTTACACGTTGTAAGCTTTTACAGTAAGTTGTGCTTGAGAAGGAAAGAGGGCTTGGCTTCTGCAAAAGAAATTATATGGGTGCCTCATTTTGTAATAATTGTAATTTGCACAATGCAAGATTAAAGTTTAAATCAAGACAAATAAATTTTTAGATGACATTTGTTCCTTGAAGCTCCTTCAAAATTTTCAGAGTACATAGTTTTGGTATATATGTAGGGTCAGCGTTAGATTTCTAGTTACAAGTTCGATAGAATTTAATAATTTTGATTAAAATCATGTATATGCATTAAGAAATTTATTTAATATTTATAAATAATTTATCTAGAATCAGTAAGTTACCTTTTTTAGATTTCAGAATTCATAAACTCAAAATTCTGTATGCGACTCTATCTTACTATTCTAAACTAAAAATTGCCTCTCAAGAAGACTTTCAAGTATATATAACAATATTATACTCAGTGAAATACCATAAGTTGGGTCTGCACAGACCTTACTCCTACCCGTGGAGGTAAAGAGGTTGTTTTCAAAGGACCCTCAGTTTAAGTGTAGCAAATCAAAATAGTTATGAAAAGGAAAAAGGATAGTGAAGGAAACATGACAACTAAGTAATAAGATAAGCATTAGCATTTAAAAAAAGAATACTAACAACAATAAAATAGTGGGAGAACCGAAATAAAATAAACAACATATGGTAACATATATCAAAAGCAAGAAACTACATGGATAAGGTTAATACTACGATAAATACGATGCTCCAAACTACCACCAAGCCTAATTCCGCGAAAACAAGATAGTGCGCAACTACCCTCCGATCTAGCATATGGGAGAGAATTATCTTCTTGTGATACATAGCCATCTCCATTTATGTTGTTAAGGCTCTTTAAAAATACCCTTGGATGTGTTTTAAATCCTCCAAAAGTTATGCATTGTTGAAGAATTCAATACGGGTGCGGTAAAATTTTTGTAAGGTCTGAACAACATAAATCTTCACATCTCATTCCCTGGTATCTTGATATTGTAATAATGAGACACTTCAAACATTTAATCTATCAGGACTTGATCAGTGCCTCAGCTTATGTCATGGCTCTCTATTGCCAAATTGCAGGAAATTTCAGTATCCAAGCTTTTGTACTCTTAAGGGCTGTTATCACAATCAAGAACTTACTTTCCTTTACAAATGTATCTTCTTGTTCTGCCATTTCCCCTGGCCCTATTAAGTTTTAATATATCAAAATTCTCATAAAGCTGTTAACTCAATTTGTAAGGTGAGTAAAACCATTCAATTCCGCGTGGTTATGTCGCCGGGAAATGAGATAAACAAGAAAAGCCACATATGCTGAAGCTCCCAGACAAGCCACAAAACCAAACAGCAGGCCACTAACTTCAGAAAGGAAGAAGCTCAACATGACATATCCATTGATCATTATTACCAAGGCAGCTACTGTCCACACGGTTCTCTGCAATCAAGAACTGAAGTGTATGAGATACTGATCATAAGGTGTTCTCTGTCTTAACTTTAGTATTTGCTTTTGAGAATAAACAGATTCTAGCGTTATACCACTCAGAAAGCCAAGCACTCCCTTTTTTTAAGCTAAGGCTTAATTCAATTGAAAAAGAGTCCATAGAGGGTGCAGCTCATATACAGAATGTCAGCAAGACACCTATGTGAAGGAGAGCTCTCAAAATAAAACAAGTGGACTAAAGAAGCAAAACTTTGAGCAGAAGTTCTCCAGCTATCATGGCTAGTCTTCTTTGCATTCTTAATTTCCTATAATTGAAGTTTGATCAGATTGTAGACATTCCAATTTAGTAAAGGAAACTAGAACTGGGACTGTACTCTGATTTTCTTATTTGTGCATCAACTTCACCTATTTAAGGGGAGTACAGACATTGTGGCATTTTAATCATGCACAACAGACGGTTTATATTTTACCTTCTAAAAGAATCGTGAGAAACAACACTAAAAGTAAGGAAACTGTAATGTTGGAAGCATAAGCATAAAAGAACAACATTCTTCCCACAAGACATCAAAGAGATCATAGTTGATCTTGTTATCCAGTGAATTTGTTATGGTTAGGACAAAGACAGCTACAGAACAACGATTCAGTAAAGAAGAGGGGTCGAGGAGCCCTTATTTGTACTGATGTATCGAAAATGTCTAAAAGGGTGTGAACTAGTTTGAGTCATTGCTAATAAGCAACTACTCATTAACTATGCCAGTTAGTTATATGCAAGACAAAAACTGTTACAATTAGTGCCTAGAAAGGATCATCATCGTGATGAAGGCCGTTAACAAAGGAAATTTCCATGATAAATCAGTAAGGTAGAGCTTCTGATGCCTAACCTCCATGAGCTTCCCAATCTTGAAGACTCCCATGATCTGCTCATTTGACACTAACGTTAGAAGAGGGATGATAGCAAATGGGATCTGTATGCCTTGAAGCACATTCAGCCATTCATTCAGAACATCAAGTGAATCTTCTGATCTGTTGAAATAGATGGCCACAATTATGGTTGGCACAATGGCACAACTCCTTGTAATCACTGACCTTATCCATTTCTTCATCTGCAGATTCAGAAAGCCTCCCATTATAAACTGTCCAGCATAAGTACCAGTCATGGTGCTACTTTGGCCAGCTGCCAAAAGGCCAACGCCCCATATGTAGAGAATTGGGAACAACCCTCCGCCATACCTATCTTGAAGATATTGCCCTGCATTTACTAGGCCTATACTATCAGCTCGCGAAGTTCCATAAAAACCCTTAGCGAACACAGCTGTTACCATCAAATTGATAGAGAATGAAACAAAAACAGCAACGTAAGACTCGATTGAGTAGTAGTTCAGTGCCTCTTGCACTTTTTCTTTCTTTTTGGTATCAATTTTCCTTGACTGCACCAAAGCTGAGTATAAAAATACATTGTGAGGAGTTATGACACAACCAACAACTCCAACAGCCTTCTGAATTGTCTTTGAGCTGAGTCTAGGTAGCAAAAGACCTGAAAAATGTTCAAGCTAAAGAATTTAATGTAGGCACAGAATTGATATAGACTACAGAAATAAAGAAATGCACATGTAAAAGCCTGATTCTGACCTATTATGAGTTCCTTGCTACTAGGCCTAGTGTCAGCAAACATCCAGGCAAATGATAATGCCATAGTGGAAATTAGAACAGCGAAAAACGCTTCTAGTTTCCTAACTCCATAATTTTCCATGAATAAGAAGATGAAGCTGTTATTCAAACAAAACAATCATTTTCAGCAGGGCAACCAATCCATAGGCTCCAAGAACATTTTAGTATAGAGTCCTGTTCATATTTTGCAAGGCAAGACATCAAAAGCTAATATATTTTCAATTTCAATGGATTGAATAACAACAGCAACAAAAGGGGAAACAACATCCAAGGTTATGGTCTAACGATCAATAATGGGCAAAAACTGTGTCCTAGCACAACCAAAATAAAAAAGCTACTAGATGTTTTATTCTATTCTGTCAAAGCCTTGGTAGATAGAATTATACTCGAGGTACTTACTCACGAATTGGCTCGGACACCATCTTTATAACGGAAAAAAAAAAGTGAAACATGAAAAGAAACCAAAGCTCACCAATCAGAAGCAGTAATGAGGACACCACCCCAAAGAGGAACAACCCCACGACTAAGTATCTTAATAGCAATGGCACTTCCTATAACTTCCTGAATATCAGCTCCAATCAAAGCCACCTCCGCCATTAACCAAAGCAAAATCCTGGCCCAATTAGGATATTCCTCCCGGCAGATCTCAGCCAAGTGGCGGCCTGTAGCGACACCCAATCTCAATGACAATAGCTGAATGAGCAAGCCCATGAAAGTGGACCACATAAGCAACCATAGCAGCGAGTAGCCCGCGATGGCTCCGGCCTGCAAATCACCTTCCAAATTCCCTGGATCGAGAAACGCAACACTCATTAAAAAACCTGGCCCTGTAAACTCCCATAACTTCCTCCATGAAAAAGGTGTGACCACCCCTGGAACATCAGCTTCGATTTCAATGTCCAAGATTTTGTCTTTAACCTCATCATCACCATCAGATAATAGACGATTGGATTCTCGATCTTGGGGTTCATCTTTTTTTTTGATTCCAAGCTCGCCATTATGCTCCGATGACGGAGAACTCACCATAGTTCTTAACGTGTATTTCTGCTAGACCTAAATCTTGACAAATAAATTAACAAATTTCACATTGACAGAATCCATCCATCAGCGTCGGCGATTAAGGTTTGGGGGACCATCATTTGCATTTATTCTGTTCACATTTGCTTTTTTTTTTTTTTCCTCTTTTACGACATAAAGCCAGAGGAATATTTTGATCAGTCGATCATCAAAAACATGTATTGTTGTCTCGTGGCTTCAAAATTTTTAATTTCCTTTGTTTCAAACTATTTGAGGAAGAAAATTTGGAAAAATTCTGCTCCATTACAACTTACATGTGCTTGAATCTTTTGCTTTTTTCTGCCTCCTGATGTATAGCTAACATGCAGGTTCCTTTTGGTTTCAAATAATAGTTGTTCCACAAGAGAGAACTAATTATATTTTTTCAATTTTGCCTTTAATATTGATTATTCAATAATTAAAAAACACATAAATAGACAAAGATTAATAATAATATGGAATATATTAGTCAAATTATACTTCTAATTAATATTTTGTTAAAGGCTATGCAAAATCTTGTGTTGACAAATGACAACTTAAAGAGAACAAAGGGAGTAACAACAACAGCATATCCACCCGTGAAATCCCACAAGTAGGTTTGAAAAGTGTAGAGTGCAGACAATTCATATCCCAATCCGTAGAGGTAAAGAGACTGTTTTTTGAAAGACTCAACTCAAATAGCACATATGAAAGCAGAATCAAAAAAGAAAATATAAACTAAAGAAGATATAGCAAATAATAGGAAAAACCTTGCATAGCATTTAACAACAACAAAAAAACAATAGATTAATAAAATAATGCGATAACTGAAGTACAAGAAATAATAGTAACAAAAATAAAAAGATAAAGAAACTACGAGAATAATGTTAATACTACTAATATGAAAAAAATGGTGCGCTAAACTACGACCAAATATAATAATAAGAAGAAGAAGAATTAAAAATGATCACAATAATAAATACTTTGAGAATTACGCATATCAGTTCAAAAATTTTAAGAAAATGAGATATCTTGACCTTTTATAATTTGATTAGAAGAAAATAATCTTTTCAGATCTCTTATGAGCATCTCTTATAAAAAGGTCATAAAACTTTTTTTAAAAAAAATTGTAAAGAATTAGAAAATGAATTCACCATAAAATTTCATCTTATACGTACATTCCATCGATTTCAAAATATTGAAAAATCATATTTTGTATATTTATTTGTACAATGTCGTGTTATAATATTCAAAATGACTAATTGTTTAGACAAAAATGCTTTTCATGCTTTCATTGTTAACTATCGAGATGTTCAAGATTTTTTTTGTTTAAAAGAAAAACTCAATTGACTTTATTAAGATTAGTTTGCTCATCAGAAATGAATATAGATTTGGAACTTTAGGATAATTAGCGTCGAGTTTTTCTTTTGAGCCAGGGCATGTGTGGGGTTGTATTTCTTATTGAAGAATTGGATAGTGCTTAAATCACTCAAATGCAGAAAACAAAATGTTCTATCAACAATATTTTGATTCCCTTTTTACTCCTTTAATTTGGTACCAAAATCATCCAAATATAGCATAAACAATGAAAAATAGAGGAAAAAGAAAAGCTAAAGATGGAGTAAAAACATCAAAAGTCTATCACAAGAAAAGATCCAAACACTTTCACTTGTATTGATGTAAGTCACTTCTAATCAACTGAACCAAACCTTACATTACTGCACAAACAGGAAACTTCTCTTACAAAAATTCAATGTTTTTGAAGTTCTTCTGCATCTATTCAATAACTACAACATTGTGGATTGTATGCGCCTGCAATGAAGAAGTATCTTCATCCGGCGGACTATAAACTTTCCTCATCCTCTATAACTGATGTCAATATCCTGGATAGTTTGCTCCATTATTTCTTTTGGGGAACCTACAGCTATAGCAGCAAATGCTGACAATTTCTGGACATCTATTATAACAGTTAGGATATGATGAAATTGGAATCTCTTCAGATGAAAGAATGCTTTCAGTAATCAAACTTCCCGAGCCATGGCCTCTCTGCCATGTAGTGATTTACTATTTACGACGTTTGGATTTGATGGAATGTATTATCCTAGATGTCTCATTGACCAGCATAGCTATATCCTTTTGTGCGGAGTAGGTTGAACCAATTGGCAACATTGCCACTCCCATGTGAAATAAGGTATAAAATGAAGGCGATATAACCTGCAGTCCCAGCACAGACCAGAAAAGCAAACAGCAGCCCATTGACCTCAGAGATAAAGAAGTCAAGCAAAAGATAGCCGTTTATCACCATCACGAGTACAGCAACAGTCCATGCAACTCTCTACAGCAATAGAAAGGGCAGTTCAAAATAGGATTCACATAAAAAATGCAACCCACACAAGACAGTCCAAAATATAAGATACAAAGCTGAAACTCTAATGAATTTACGGCTTCAGACATGCAAGAAGTGAACTTAGTCTGCTATAATTTTAACAAATGAATCAGATAATCTAAAGGGACTGTACATTTTATGTAGTTCGTCTTAGTCATAAACGTGTCAGCTGGGTACAACCACAAAACAAATAAAAGAAAAGGTTCTTTACGGATGGAGTGTTTTGTAAATTTTTTACTAAGATCCTCGATTATCAATTTCATTAAGATATATATCATTAAGCATCGAAAGGTGTATCCTAGCAGTCAATGAAGATGGAATGGACCATGGAGACTAAGGCTCCATTTCCGATAGAGACAAAGTTAGTAACTCAGAAGGTCACCCAACTAATGGTAATTATCTCACAAAGTCATGTTGCTATGGTGATATTTGAAGAGAGATAGACAAACTTGGTTAACCTTCTCGTAAAAAAAAAAAAGAAACTTGACTTTGTGAGATAATTATCAATAGTTGGGGGACCTTGTGAGTTACTAATTCAGTAGAGACAAAAGAAGCTAGTTATTTATTCACATCTATCTAAGCTTTGTTGTACAAAGTTAACCGGTATTGTGCTGGTGGGAGGCAGCCGTGCTCGCTAGATTAGTTAAGGTGACTCTAGTTCGGACACCACCATTTTCAAAATATAGAAAATAGCATAAAATATATATCGTTAATATCAAAGTTTTGCTTTTAGACATCAAACACACATAGGACCTGTGATATATGGACTAGGATGTGGATACATGTCAGATATATGGTAAGGTACATGCAAGTATTGCTAATTTTTATTATATTCAGATAAAATTGCAACGAGATAATCATATCCTGTCAAACCCATTCGATACAGGGTACATAAAAACAATTGAAGAATCCATGTATCATAGCAAAAGACTACTAGCTCAAAAGAAGTAAGATGATTCAAGATTCTATAAGCATATCTATACTGAAACACAAGAAAATGATGTGATCGTGTAACTATTTATGCTATTATGGACCAAACAATCAGCTTACACATATCTAAATGAGACATCATGCTGTTAATCAGAAACTAGGTTGTTTATGCTAGCTTTATAGTTTTGATTTTTCCCGTTCGACGTCAACATTTCAAAATTCTACACTTTCAGACAGCAAACTCACAAAAAATTTCCAGCCACCAAAATAACTAAGATGGTTTGAATTTTAAAATCATAGTTGATCTGGAAAAAAAAACAGAAACAAATAAAGGAATTCACCATGCTTGAGACAGTTTCATGTCTAATCTTTAGAAAGTAAATAGACAAGAAACTGAAAACCACAGATAATGGGGAAAGGCAAACTTACCTCGAGAGTAGGCCCAATTTTGAAAGAACCCATCAGATCCTCCTTGGACACCAATGTCAGAAGGGGAATAAGTGCAAAAGGGATCTGTATAGACTGAAGCACATTGAGCCACTCATTCAAAACGTCGAGTGATGATTCAGATCTATTAAAAATCAGAGCGACAACGATTGTTGGCAAAATGGCACAACTTCGAGTAATCAGCGCCCTAAGCCATTTCTTCAAACGTAGATCTAGAAAACCTCCCATGATAAACTGTCCAGCATAAGTACCAGTTATCGTACTACTCTGCCCAGCTGCCAGTAATCCGATGCCCCAAATATAGAGAATTGGGAACAGTCCCCCACCATACTTATCCTGAAGAAACTGCCCTGCATTTACAAGACCTAAACTACTAGCTTGCTCACTGCCATAAAATCCCTTGGCAAAGACAGTTGTAACAAACAAATTGATCATAAAGGAGATGAGAAGGGCAAAGGAGGATTCTATCGAGTAGTAATTCAGTGCCTCCTGAACCTGCCCTTTTTTCTTCAAATCAATCTCTCTGGATTGCACCAAAGCTGAATGCAAGAATACATTGTGAGGCATTATTACACAACCAACTACTCCAACAGCCTGCCGAATTGTCCTTGAACTGAGCTTTGGAATCAAGAGACCTGTGAAGATAATGAAATGCATTTGAAAAGAAAACATATCACCACCTACCCAAAATGATACCATGTAATTAAAATAAACAAATGCTAGAATAAGAAATGCACCTGCTAGAAGCTCCTTCCCACTTGGTTTGGCATCTCCAAACATCCAAGCAAAGGACAGTGCCATAGTCGAAATAAGCACAGCAAACACAGCTTCCAACTTCCTTATCCCATAGTTCTCAAGAACCAAAAGCAGAAAGCTGTTTATAAAAGAGAACAAAAGAAAAACTAGTTAACAGATCGATTAATTAATAAGAGCAGTATGCAAACGTAAGTCCAGGCTTATGATGGTAAGTTCGGGAAATCAGAACACCAAAGCAGATTAGTTCCATTAGGAAGGTAATACAGCAACCAAACAACTACACCTTGATCCCCAAAAGATGAGGTTGGCTACATGAATCCTTTGTATCCATTCACTCTATTCAGGTCCATTTCATTCCAATACTATAACGGCAAACTAAGGGTTCTTTAAATCGTGAACTTATCCCTGCATTACACAATAGTCTCTAAATAGAACAGAAAGACACTTAACAAACCCCCGCATGAAGAAGAAACATAGTGCATGCAAAAGCAAACTATGATCCCAGTTGATGAGCATTGAACAGACTCTAATTTTCGGATCCAATCGGCAAACAAAATAATACTACTATTTCATATAGACTCATTTGAGCTAAAGTGGTGATCTTTTGAGTTATACAAGTCAGGTAGACGAAAATTTACCAATCAGAAGCAGTAATAAGGACACCAGCCCAAAGTGGTAAAACCCCACGACTGAGTATCTTAATTGCAATGGCACTCCCTATAACCTCCTGAATATCGGCTCCAATTAGAGCCAGCTCTGCCATGAACCACAGTAGAAGCCCAGCCCATCTAGGATACTCTTCCCGGCAAAGCTCAGCCAAGTGCCGGCCAGTTGCAACCCCAATTCTCGCCGACAGTAGCTGGATCATCAGGCCCATAACAGTGGCCCATAACAACAGCCACAGAAGCGAGTAACCCGCAATAGCCCCAGCTTGCAGATCCCCCTCCAAATTCCCCGGATCCAAAAAAGCTATGCTCATCAAGAATCCAGGACCCGTGAACTGCCATAGCTTCTTCCACGAGAATGGAGGCACCGTGCTATAATCAACACCGTCGATCGGTACTGAATCGAAATCAAGGACGTGGATCTTCTCCCCAGATCCGTACGCGAATCCTTCTTCGCCGTCATCACCATCACCGTTAGTTAACGGCGACGTTGATTGTGGCAGCGGGACAGTAAGCAGGTGGCGAGATTCTTCGTCTTTGGAATCCGGGGATGTATTTTCTTGCTGTGGAGGGGAGCTCATTGTCTCATTGTCCCAGTCACCGGAATTCCTCACTTCGGATTATCCTATTTGAAATTGTTACTGCCTTGAAGGAGGCGTATGTCAGCGAAAAGGGTGGAGGTTTCTGTGGCGCTGGTGGCGCTGGACGGTGGTTGTCGGCGGTGGACGAATCAGAAGGCAACCCCGATATAGAACAGATTAAGGTATTGTGCCGGGCTCGTGGCGCTCACTGGCAAGTCGTTATATTTATTTTATGAATTTTGTTTTGTATCAGCTGCTTTTTGGAGGTTTCATGTGAGGCAAATGGATTTCTATCTTTTTGTAATTTCTTTTATTTTATAACTTTTTTATTAAAAATATTTATTTTTTTAATTAAAAAATCATATATATATATTATAATTATTTTTTATTTAAATTATAAAAATACAAAAAACTTATTTTCTTGTTTGGTGTGCTACTAGATTGTTACGTTCTCCTCCAATTTCTTAGGCCTTAGCCAAAAGGAAAAGATTTCATCTAATTCAATTTAAAAGATTTATTAACACTTGTAGAAAATGTAAAGGAAGTCTAAGATTGAAATTTATTATTTATTTAAATATTAAAAATGAGAGAAATTAAAATGAATAATTGAGATTCTTGTAATCAAGTCAAATAATTTTTAAAGTAAGTAGGTCCTTAAAAATATTAATCGGATTATTTGTTTTTCATTAAAATTTTATAATATATAAAATTATTATTGACTATTTTATTTAAATTAATTATTATCTTAATATTTATAACTTTGAGATTAATTAGAATTATAACTATTAGATCTTTATTTCTATTAGATCTTTACTTATTTGTAAGAAGTAAAAGCTCCTAAAATTTTTGTTTTTAAAATTGATTAAAGTCATTCCTTATTTGAACTATATTAAAATTCGTAACATTTAAAATTTTAAAATCAATTACAATTTGTTAACTTATAGCAATTCTTTTTTTTTTCTTAATTAAACTAACTAATTATTCATCATAATTTTTTAACTCACATTATGAAAAAATAAATTAAAGTCTGTAACTTCATTTTGCCTTAATATGTTGAACATAATATTTAATGAAGAACTCCCGAGTCATTATGAGTTCAAAAATACACATGATAGTTTAAAGATATATTGACTAATATGCACTGAATGTACTATCAGTGAACTTAACTTTTGATAATAGGTTAATTACTATTTCTTTCGTTTTGATTTATTATTAACTTATCTATCTATACTATATTAAAAGCAAGAAGATCTTTTAAAATACTAGTCTATGCGTATGCGCCTCGCGGTGTCCTCGTATTAATAAGAATAAATTTATAAAAATAGCATAAATAATATTAAAAAGATGTGTTTGTGTAACAATATAAGAATTTAGAAAGAAAATTATGGATTTCAAATTGATAAATGATCATGTTTTAGTTTATTCTATCGGAATATTGTATTACATCTTCAAACGAAACATAATTATTTGAAAAAGTAACAGTAGAAAAGTGAATGTTGCATTCCTGAACTATAGTGTTGTCATTGAACCCAACATCAATCTCTTTGTTTACTATACATAATTAGGATTAACACTAATACACTATTAATGCGTCAGTTTGTGATGTGACAGATCTTGTCTTATTTTAAATATTTTTTTCACCTTTCAATATATAATTATTGAAAAGTATAGCATGAACTTTTGTGTCCTGCAAAAATTAAAATTTAAAGGTTAAAAATCATATATATAAAAATATAAAATATAATAAAAATAGATAATAACTCAAATATGTAAAAATATAAGCTATAAATATAGAATATAAAAATAAAATTATTACCTCTTTGTCAACTAATGTTATAGTCATTCGTGTGCCTTCCTTTGTTCTCATTTTATACTTTTCCTAATCCAACACCAATTACTAAGATTTTTAGTATCCAATAAGAATCATATCACCTTAAGTTATTAATTGACATAATTTTGTTCACGAAATTCTTTTAAATTCATTGCAATATTATGTGTACAAGAGTTACAATTATAATATTTTAGAATTTTATAAAAAAATATATATTTTATGAGATGAAGAGATTATTTAACCTGAATACATGAAACTTGTGAATGTATGAGTAGATGAAAAATGTCAGTTATAAATAACACAAAATCTAAATCACATAATATCAATATAAGACTCAATTAAAGGAGATAACATAATATCAATAATAGACTCAACTAAAACAGACAATCTAAGTTAAATTATTTTGAATACAAACAACTTTACTAACATAACAATTACTATTGTATTTTTCAAATTCACAACATAAGAAGAAATTTATAACATGAAAAAAAAGATAGGTTAACACGAAAACATACAAGGTTGGAGATTGAATCAAAGGTGTTGATGTAGTAAAATTGATGAATTAAATTATGCAATTATAAATTTCTTTATAGAAGTGAAAATTTTATAAATAAAAAAGAATTTAAAAATAAAAAGATATTAGGACATTATTATTAAAAAAAATATGAAAATCGTAATTATGAAAAAGAAAAAAAAAGAACCTTTATAAAAATTTCCTGACGTCAAAAAGGAAAACAAAAAGAAAAAAATTCCAAATTAAAAAGGGAAGCAAACTTTCGTGGATTTTTTCAATTTTAATTTTTTAAATATTATGAATAGAGTTATGCAATAAGTATAAATTCTAATATAATAAAATAAGGTAAAAAAGAATTGTGATTATCAAAAAGGAAAAGAAAAATTGGCAATTTTTTTTTTAATATTTACACCATAAAATGGAGTTATGCCATAAATAGAAAATCTAATATTAGAAAATAAAATGATGGAAATAATTAAAAATAAAAATTATATAAAAATAGTAAATGACAATTTCGTCTATTGCGATGTCTTTTAATAAATGGCAAAAAATTAAATCAACATTTCTAAGGGCCTTCACACTTTTAATATAATAGAGATTAATTGAATTTTTTTATCCTTTTAGGAAACTCTACAATAAACAAAAATTGTCATCTACTATTTCTCAAATTATTATTTAATTATCTCTATAATATTTCAAGTATCCCACATCGATTGACACAACACTTTCAAAATGATTATCAATTGAGACAACAAATTTCTTTATCATGATAAAGCAGATCAAAACAGCAAAGAAGAATATAAACTAATAATATTTTATAAAGAACTGCTGAGAGATAAAACAAATAATAATATTATTTAACAATAACATATTTGAGATACAATATTTATTTACACAATTAAAACAAATGTCGCATTTATCTTGACGTAAGTTGTTATTTTTCAATAATATATATATATATATATATATATATATGTAATTTAATATATTGACATGATATACATGTGCAATGCTACATTAAATTAGTATTATATTAAAAGCATGAAATTTGTTAGAAATGTTGGCCGGCCTTTTTGTTCTTCATTAAAGGACTCTACAATAGACAAAATTATTATTTACTATTTTTCTTAAATAATTGTCATTTAATTATTATCCTAATACTTAGGATTTTAAAATTAACTAAAATTCTAGCTATTAAATCTTTACTTATCTATAAAAAGTAACAACTCCTAATAGTTAGTATTTTAAAATTAACTAAAATTTTGTTTCTTAAATTTTTTCTTATTTGAACTATATTAAAAGTTATAATATTTAAGACTTTTAAATCAATTACAATTCTGTCAACTTATACCAATTCTTTATTGTTAAACTAACTAATTATCCATCATAATATTTCAACTCACGGTATGATAAAATAAATTAAAAAATATAATTTATTAGGCATTAATACATTGAATTCTTTCTCCTCTCCCTCCTTCTTATTCTTTAAAAAAAAGTGTATAATCGAAAAAAATAACAACATACTTTAAGTTGTTGTTGACTCTTTTTTGTTAAATCTACAACATATCTTCCGTTTTTTTTATGTGACTAGACACACAGATTATTAAAGAGAAAAAAAATTAAACTGAATCAACTTTATAAAGGGTAAAAATGAAACGTTTGAAATTAAGTTATTACTAAATATTTAAAGTAAGAAGCAAAATAGCATTCAACTTTTTATTTTTTTAAAAATATAGAGTTCATACTTGAAAAAATAGTTATTTAATTAATTTTCTAATATTTAGGATATTAAAATTAACTAAATTTTATATATTAAGTCTTTTCTTATTTGAAATATATAGAAAATATAAATATTTATATATAGATATAATGTATTCACTTAAGTGCTCACGTAAAAGTGAACCTTTTTCTTTTAACTTTTCAATCAAATACCATTTTTACGATGTTTTTGTTCATTCAATCAAGCATTAGACAAACTAAAGAAAAAAAATATCATATTGGATCAAACTCTTAAAAATAATTATTTATCAATTTAAAATTCATAATTTTCTTTCAAAATTCTTATGTTGTTACACAAATACATCATTTAAATATTATTTATACTATTTTTATAAATTTATTCTTATTAATATGAGCGACTCGCAAGAGGCGTGTACGCTTAGACTAGTAAATCAAAAATGTGTTTTTAAATATAAAAATATATTATTTTTTGTGAGAAAACTTTATATATATATATATATATTAATTAATTAATTATTTTAAAATAATTTTCTTATATTACGCTACTCTTTACTTGATAGGTACCCGTCAACCCCGATAATCAATTAGTGCATAATTAGGTAAAAGGGGAGAAAAAACAAAAGATAAAAAGAGAGAAATTTGTGGCTTTTATTTTTCTTTCCCAAAAGTATCTTTTTTGAAAAAATAATTCAATAAGCTGTGTCATATTATCACTCTCTAAAGTTTTCTTTTTTTATGCTTAAACCACTGAATCGCACCAACTTAGTTAGATGCGTGGAGCAAAGAAATTGTGGTTATAATTTTTTTTTTTAATTTTTCAATTAATATTTGGTATTTATATGAATCCTTCGTTAAATTTGAATTCACATATTGCGGTGTTCATTTTTAAAAGCGACGTTTCTAATAAAAAGAATTTCGTCTCAAAAATTCAAGAATTAAAAATAAAATAATTTTAATCATCTCACCATAAAATAAATTGTGGTTACAAGTTTTCTTTATTAAAGTACTACAAGTATCTTGAACGCAATCAATAATGAGTTGCAATTTTTTTTTTTGAAAAAAGTGGGATTTACTATAAAAAAAAGAAACAGCACTTTAATAAATACGCACCGGAAATTGGAAAAAATTATATATACATATATATGCACTGAAATATATTGCACCTTTCATATTTTGTACAAAGAAATATCTTTTAGCTACTAGTTTAGAAGTGAATTTGAATAAATATTTATGTATATACAGGTATTTTTCAATTTATATATGGCAGTTTTTACTTTTATTTTTTTGTTTATTTAATGGTAGCTTTTTTTACTTCTACCTATCTATACCTATCAATCTCAATGAAAAAAGAGAAAACAAAACTGCCGCACTCTCGATATTTATACTAAACTACATTAACTCACCATAATTAAATGATAGATATTAATTGAGGTGAGAATATATAGATATAATTAATTATGGTTACACGGTACAAATATATTTAAAAGACGTGTTATCTTTTCAATAATTTAATATAAATATTATATGCAAATAGTATTTTTCATGGAAATAAATTTTATTTTATAAACTTTTGAAAATATAAAGATGGACGAAATTGAGTTACGTAATTTATTAGCCAAAGACCTGTGTCGTTTTAAGGAAAAAGAGAAAACAAATGAATGCACTAAAAATATGAGGGACATATCATAACAGAATTTCATTTTTTTTTAGTCAGTATTATCAAAATGTCGTTCGTTGGTTTTCTAAAGTTTTTCTTTTTCCTCTTTAAAAGCAAGAAGACATTATGCTTATTCCATTTAAACATTCTTATTTTTATTTTCTAGAGTATAAACTAATTAGTCATCTTACTTTTTAATAATAATATATTTCATATAATTTAACACGTGGAATTTGATGACGCATACGATCTTATTTTTACCTTGTGAGAATGTAGATCGAGAGATTGTTTTATAGATCCTCGGTTCAAGTAAAATATATTATCAAACTCACCAAGAAAAAAAAATACAATTATGAGTATCAATATTTCAATTTATAAAAGTTTATTTTGTGATTTTTTTCAAGAAACAAAAAAAAAGGATTAAGTATTATTTATTTTTTATTTTGGAGGAAAATTATTTTGAGGCACCTTTTCTACAAAACTCATATAGAATATTCACATGACTTCTTTAAATTAAACAACAAATACTTAAGAACTAACTTTATCTTTGTAGAATTTATTTTGCCAAAATGCTTTCCCAAAAAGAAATTCTCCAAAAGGTTTTTCAATAAATTGTTCAAACAGACACGTCATGAAATGACAGCAACCAAAGCATACGACTTTTTCCTTTGGTTTTCATCCGAAATAATTAATTTAGATTCACGTCATGTAAAATTTAAAAAGTATAATCTATCAAATATTTTTTATTTTTAAAATTTAAATTCTAAATATCTAATTATGAATAAATGAATCATATTTATCCTATTATATTTTTCGACAATGAATCATACGTCCTTCGCTCTAATAAAAAAGTATCGTAATAAAAGAAATCAAGAAAAGCATAATTTCTCTTTAGCTTTTATATTAATGTTTTCAGTTGTCACCATATCTTAATTATTATAATTGAAATATTTTTATAAGAAAGTTGTCCTCAATCAAAGCAAGATGTAGCATATATTGTTGCTAATTATGTGTTAATTAGCTTAATTAGGAATTAACAAATCAACCAATTAACCTTAAAATCATTTTCTCATTTAGAATGATTGCTAACATTTGATTGATTCATTTTCCAATAATACATTAGTGCCACGTAAAAGAACACAGGGCACAACTAATTTTCACCCTTCACTATCATACCATAAGCTTCCGACTTTTATATATATATATATATATATATTATCGAATTTTGCCATTCTTCGCGTGATTATAAAATATTATTAAGATAAAATAAATTGTATATATCTAATTGTTTCTTTTTCGTTCTTTTATATCATATCGAATTTCTCAAATGGAAGAAGAAAGATAGACGATAGATTTTTTGTTTTTTGTGCATACGGTATTTTATTGTTTAAATTGTTAGTTATTTAGCAGAAGCGCAATAAATATAAAAGATACATACTTTCTAATCCTTCTAATTTTCATGTGATACAAAAAGTTGAAGTGATCAATAAGTATTTTTATTTATCCATGTAGTAAATCTTTTATGACATACATATAATCAATCCATGAACATATAAAAAATTTTGTAAACGGAGAATTCAATGACATTACACGTTTATTACTTTGCCTCTGTCGCCATCACTTTCGCTACCTTCATGGACGTACTAGATTAAAGTTGCGGCGATTTGAAAATTAATTTGAAAAAAAGAAAACTTCTTGCCATAATTAAATAGATTTGGAACTTGCAGATTATGTTTTATTAATATTTTCAAACTTCTCATTGTTGGATCATTTGTCTTCCCTTAAAAACCTCTTGTTTGATCTCCATCTCCTCAAAATCAACCCCTACAAGACATCGAACTCAGAATCAATCACAAACCTTGGCTCTAAAGTTCAAACAACGCACCAAATATTAAAGACAGAATACTTAAATATCATTCTAAACTTGACGCATTTTCTTCAAATTCTCAGTTTAACAGTAATCTTAATTACCCCACTAAACTTGTTTGTTTGATAATTTTTAACCTCCTAAGTGTTGATGTGGCAAAGAGAGTAGTTACACTCTTTTTTAAGCAAGCGAGGATAAGAAAAATTAAAAATTATTTCTCAATTATTTATTTTAATGATATATTTCTATTTTTCAGGCCAACTAAAAAAAATTGACTCGAATAATGAAGCTTCAACTATATAATTTTTGTTATATTTTACTTAGATATAATGATTATCTATTTCAACAATGAAAATTTTCTTTTGGGCAAAACCTGTTAAAAAAACGTTAATTATACTTCAATTATTTTTAATAAAATAATTTCTTTGTTTACTTAAAAAGTAGAATTCTCGTAAAACTTTTTTTTACTAATTGAAAAATTAAATCTAAAAACTTAATAATTTTTTAAAATTTTAAAAAATATATTTTAAAAATGACACGTGGATAAAAAGTCTACATGACAGGAAATGTATTTCACCCTCTTAGGATGAGATGGTGCAAGGGATTAAAGGCTACCAAATAGCTAAATTTAGAGTGGGAGAGGGTGGGGGGTGGGGGGAGTTAATTAAGACTACTGATAGTTTAGGGGGAATTTGAAGAAAGCGCGTCAAGTTTAGGGGGGTCTTTAGGTATTCTGTCAATATTAAACAATACACAAAATAAAGAAAATATTTACTTTCTTCAATATATAAAATAAAATTATATAAGGACTCTAATTTAATATAATACAAAAGAGTTATTCTACTCCTATTATCGTTTTCCTGATCACTCATTAATGAGACACAAGTGGACGCATGTACAAATAACAAAATCATAATATTTTTAGAGACTACCGATTAAAGAGGACATAATTCAAACATCAAATAAAATAACACCACAAGATAATGGTATACGCCTAGGATATAAGAGTTCTGGAGAAAAATAAAACATAGAATAGAAATTGAATAAATATTAAATATTCGTGTGAAATTAAAAAGTGTGCAATAATGTCTTAAGACAATGAAATAAAAAAAGAAAAAAATATCTAAGCACCTTGAATTCCACAGAAAATTCCGAGGATCGAAAGTGCTCTTATAGTCTTTGTGCCTCAATCGAATATATATATATATATATGAGAATTTGCTTTTTCAACAGTATTTGAACTTAGCGCGCGCGCGCACACATACACACATACTCTTCAAGTAATCATGGTCATATCTGCATATTAATCTTGAATCCTCGATTCACATGCAAGGTGTCAAAATTTATAAGTAACATATTATTTGGGGGTTATGGACTTAAAAATACAAGATTAAAATAAAGAATTATGAAGATCTGTGAGATAAAAACACAGGATTAATGAACATTATTAGAATAGAAGTTATGAAAATGAAAAGATGTAACTTATGGAGATGACATTTTAAATGAAAAATATTTTAAAGTAAATTATTGTATTATTATTATATATAATAAAATGGAAAGAAAATCGAAAAGAAGAATAAAGAAAAATGCAATTGAAGGTCATAGAAAAATATCACATCACTTTATCTATGCCTAAATTTGATATATATATAAATTTTATGATAATTATATTCTCGTAATTCAATTAATTTCATAAAAGTGTTACTAATCTCTCAACTAATACATGTAATAGCTAAAAATTACTCTGTCCATGAAAGACTTGAACATATAAAAAAAAATATTAACTAGTCAATTACACTTGCATTTAAGTACTTGTGATTTGTGAATATAGGAAAAACAAGTTGGTTTTTTCCAAATAGTCAAAAAAAAAAAAAACTTTGTCTAACTTGACTATTTTAGCCCCCACATGTACAGACATATTTATCCAAAATTGTTGAGTAGATGGTGGCATCTTCAAGCAGCACCATTAGATCCATTCAAAGTTTTATACACCGTTTGTTATAGTATATGGCCTGCCCCTCTTTGTTATTCTCCTTGTCCATCATCAAAATTTTGATCCTATCCAATCTGTTTCTTTTATGAAATTATATTTTTGTTATTTTAATATGAATACACAACTCGATTTAATTAACAATCCATCATCTTTTAAGATGATTGTCCGTCGATTTTGATTCTCAATTTTCTACTTATCAATTCTTTAATAGTGACTGTATGACTCGTTTAAACTTTATTTCTGTTTTAAAAAGAGACGGAATGAGTACTTTGTTGCCTAGCTCATTTTTCTCTAGACTCTAGCCTAGCACAAAACAATTAAGAGCATACTTGTCTGTCTAGTTGGTAGCTCTGTTGTCTTTAGTACTATTATTATATATTAGATTTTGTTAAAACTTGAAGGGAAGACTTGAAAACAGAGATTTAAGAAGAAGCAGAGAATCTGCCTAGAGATGAAGAAGCGAAGAAAGCAGCGAGACAGAGAAGAAGAGGTTTATTTCTTTGATCAATCGTAAAATGAAATCAGTTACATGGAATAGAATAGTTAATTGTATTTATACTTAACTAACTACTTTACAACTTAACTTAACTTAACTAACTGATATTAACTAACTAAGTAGTTAATGACTAAACTACCACTTCATGTTATACTATCTTTCAATACTCCCTCTCAAGCTAGGAGGTGTAAACACATCAAGTATTCCTAGCTTGGAACATAAATGCTCATGTTGAGATCTGCCTAAGCTTTTTGTCAGCAGATCTGCTTGTTGATTTCTGGTAGGCACATATTTTGTTTTGATCATCCCATTTTGAATTTTTTCTCTTACAAAATGGCAATTAATTTCTATATGTTTTGTTCTCTCATGGAATACCGGATTTGCTGCTATTTGCATTGCTGATTTACTGTCTGTATTAACTTGAACTGGTAGGCTGATTTGGACTCCAATTTCTTTTAGTAGTCCTAGAATCCATGTTAAATCAGCCACTGTAGAAGCTAAGCTTCTATAATCAGCTTTTTTGCAGAACTTCTTGATACCATACTTTGCTTCTTAGACTTCTAAGATATCAAGGAATCCCCCAACTTGACAATGAAGCCTGTTACAGATTTTCTGAAATTTGGACATGCTGCCCAATCAACATCACAATATGCTGATACCTGCTCCTTGCTTTTGCTGGACAAGAGTATTCATTGTACAGGATGTTGTTTGATATATCGCAAAATCCTCATAGCAGCTTCTAGATGTGATCTTTTAGGCTGCTGTAAGAATTGACTAAGTATTTGTACAGGATGTTGTTTGATATATCGCAAAATCCTCATAGCAACTTCTAGATGTGATCTTTTAGGTTGCTGTAAGAATTGACTAAGTGTTTGTACACTATAAGCTATATCTGGCCTAGTTATAGTTAGATACAACTTTCCAATAAGCCTTTGGTAGGTAGTTACATCTGTTATGGGATCAACAACTGCTTCTCTGTTGCTTGATAATTTTGCAAAATCATCAACTTCCTTGGAGGTTAACTTCACATTCTACTCGAGTGGTGTTGTCACTGGTTTTGCAGCAGTTAGTTCCATCTCTGAAATCAACTCCAGTGCATATTTTCTTTGGTGCATTAGAATACCTGAACTTGATCCAGTAAATTCAATCCCTAAGAAATACTTAAGCTCTCCTAAGTCTTTCATCTTGAAAGCTTGACTCATTGCCTTCTTAGTCTCCTTGATAAGTTGTAGACTGCTGCATGTAATTAACATGTCATCAACATATACTAGGATGACTACTAGATCATTTCCAACTTATTTTAGGAACAGTGAATGATCATATTTACTTTGCTTGAATCCAAGATGCAACACTGCCTCCATCAACTTTGCATTCCATTGTCTTGGGGCCTGCTTCAGGCCATACAAGGATTTAAGAAGCCTGCACACTGGTTTTGTCTCCCGCTGGCTTTTAAATCCTTGTGGTAGATCCATATAAATTTCATCATGTAAATCTCCTTGAAGAAAAGTATTGTACACATCCATTTGATGAATATGCTAATGTCTAATTGAAGCAATAGCTAATATTGATCTTACTGTGACCATTTTAACTACAGGTGAAAAAGTTTCCTGATAATCAATCCCTTCTTGTTGGCTGTAACCCTTGGCTACTAACCTAGCTTTATACCTTTCACCCTCACCTGTATCCTTGTACTTAATTCTGTATACCCACTTATACCCAATAGACTTTTTTCCAACAGGTAATGAACAAACAACCCAAGTTTTGTTGCTCTCAAGAGCAGTGATTTCATCTTGCATAGCCCCCACCCACCTTGGATTTGAGATTGCTTCTTTATAAGAAGAAGGCTCAACTTCAGTAGAACTAGCTGCAATAAAGTCTTGATAGGAATTGGAGAGATGATCATACTTTATATAGTTAGCAATACTGTATGGTGTAGTTGAAGACTTCTGACTTGTAACAAAATCTTTGAGCCAGATTGGTGCTGTTCTAGCTCTAGCAGACCTTCTCTGAGATGCTACTTCAGTTGCAGTTGTGCTTGTTTGAAGGTTTTGTAAACCTTCAGATGAAGTATTCATATCAGTAGTTGTTGTAGGTTGAGACACAGCTTGAGTAACAGGTCTGTTAGACATCTGTCTCAGCAGTTGTGGATCAGTTGATATTAATGTGTCACTAAACACATTCAAAAATGGAGCTAGTTGTTTATCTTTCAAGGTTTGAAAGGGAAAAACATTCTCTCTGAACTCCACATCTCTGTTAACAAAGAACACATTATTAGAGAAATAAAAAAGAATGTATCCTTTCTGTGAATGAGAATATCCCAACAGAACAATAGCTATTGCTCTAGGCTTAAGCTTATCAGTTTCATGCACAACTTTAGCATAACATAGGCAACCTAAATTTTTAAGATGATTTAGAGAAGGCTTGGAACCAAACAAAACCTCATAAGGTGATTTATTGTTAAGGATAACAGTGGACATTCTATTGATTAAGTAGGTTGCTTCTAGAACACAGTGACCCCAGAACCTAGTAGGAATATGACCCTGAAACCTAATAGCTCTACACACTTCAAGATGTGTCTATGCTTCCTTTCTACCACACCATTCTGTTGAGGAGAATATGCACACGAAGTTTGATGTAAGATACCAAGAGATTTAAACATAGAATCACATACTGAGTTTACAAACTCAGTACCATTATCTGTCCTAATACATTTTACTCTTTGGTTGAACTGTGTAGCTATATAAACTAGAAATTGTTTCAATACAACACATACATCAGACTTCAACTTTAATAGAAACAACCATGTTATCCTGGAGCAATCATCCACTATAGTCAAGAAGTATTTATTTCCATTATAAGAAGGGGTTTTATAAGGACCCCATACATCAAGATGTAACAAATCAAAACAGGCTGCACTTCTTACATTCTTGCTAGGAAAAGGTAATCTAACTTGTTTAGCATAAGGACACACATCACACTATTTAACTATGGATGTGCAACTATCTAAAGAAGCTGAAAACAGTTTATTTAAAGCCTTTAATGAAGGGTGACCAAGTCTTTTGTGCCAAAGTAGTATATCTTTTTTAGGATCACCAGTAACATACAAAGAATGTTGAGAAACCAGAGAACATGCTTCTACAATTTTAACTGTATCTGTAGAGAATGAGGGCAACAAATATAAACTATCTTCATGTCTACCAATCGCTTTCACCTTCCCATTGAAGAGATCCTGAAATAGACAGAAGTTAGGATAAAATGCAACTAAACATTGTAAGGTTCTGGTTACCTGTGATACTGACAAGAGATTGAACTTAAACTTTGGAATATAAAGAACATTATTGACCATATTTCCTTCTGTTAGAACACTAGAACCTATATGAGTTACAAATGCTGCATCTCCAGTAAGCAAAAAAACTTTTCTAGACTTATTAGAATCCAGTTTAACAACCTTTGTAAGTAGTCTTGAATCACCTATCATATGATTTGCGGCTCGTGTATCAATAATCCAATTATTTTTACTATCAACAGAGATAAAAACAGTATCTATACCTGCAGCATTAGCCATATCTGTAGTAGAGTGAGTAGTAGACAATATTTGAATTATTTGATCATACTGTTCTTTTGTAAAGAAGCAAGGCTGAGCCACTTGATTCTCTTGTCTTGAGCTATTATTTGAAGAGTTCTCAGTTTTTATCTGAACATTCTTAGAATCACTGTGTTGCACTTCAACTGCAACATTAGAAGCAGGGATTCCTCCTCTTTTCTTGAATCTATCTGAGGGATAACCTATGAGTTTGAAGCAATTTTCCTTTGTATGATTCTTCAATTTGCAGAACTTACAGAAAAGGTTACCATTCTTCTTAAATCTTGAAGTACTACCTACAAAATATCCATTTCTTGAAGTGCTATATAAGGTCGTAGACTCATAATTTCCAGCACTTGTTGAAGGACCTGCTCCCAATACACTTGTTGATGCTGCCATAATTTTTTGGCTTTCATCACTCATAAGCATAGAATATGCTTGATTTACACTAGGCAAAGGAGACATGAGTAAAATCTGACTTCTTGCTTGAATATAAGTATCATTCAGCCCCATTAAAAATTGATACAGTTTTTGTCTTTGCATATGAACCAAGAAATCTTTTGATCTCTCACAATTACAGCCAGGAAGAGGTACTACAGTCTCAATCTCATCCTACAGATCTTTCAGTCTAGAGAAGTAGCCAGAGATGGTAGAAGTACCTTGAACACAGTTTGCAACTTCTCTGTGTAGATCGAATGATCGAGAGCCATCCAACTTGTCAAACCTTTCTCTAAGATCTTCCCATACAGCATGAGCATTTGTAGCATATGCCACACTATTAATGAGACTCTTTGACACTGAATTCATCAGCCAAGAGAGACCACTGCATTACATCTCTCCCATTGTAGTTCAAACTTTTCATGGAACCTTTCTTTTTTCCAAGAACCATCCACCAACCCAAACTTGTTCCGACCAAAAAGTGCAATTCACATAGATCTTTTCCACAAAGAGTAATTATCAGTGCCTGTGAGTTGAAAAGAAATCAGAGAAATACCACCTGTATCACCAGGGGCAAGATAAAAGAGGATGAATTGGTTCGATTACAACTCCTTGACCCCAATTTTCATTAGTAAAAGCACTGGTTTCACTGTTTGTTTCTTCGTTTCCTGCCATTTTTGAAGTTTCAAGAACTGCTACAATAATGCTATCAAATCACTTTGTGAATACTGCCCAGAAACTGGATCGATTATCAACAGCTTAATGGCTGCTGTGATACCATGTTAAAACTTGAAGGGAAGACTTGAAAACAGAGATTTAAGAAGAAGCAGAGAATCTGCCTAGAGATGAAGAAGAGAAGAAAGCAACGATACAGAGAAGAAGTTTATTTCTTTGATCAATTGTAAAATGAAATCAGTTACATGGAATAGAATAGTTAGTTGTATTTATACTTAACTAACTACTAAGTACCTACTTTACAACTTAACTTAACTAACTGATATTAACTAACAAAGTAGTTAATGACTAAACTACCACTTCATGTTATACTATCTTCAACAGATTTTAAGGTTTTTTATTTTTTAATTTTTTTTTTGCATTAACAATCTAAAAGAAATTTATATAATTAAATTATTACGAGATAATTATAGAAAAAATTCACGTTAAGCGATAACTGATGATAAATATATAATTTCTTCATTCTTACTTAAGATCTGATGTTCCGAGCAAGTCATGTTGCGAGAATACCAGTGGCGGCAAATGCTTACAACTAATTAATACTCCCTCCTTTCCATTTTAATTATTAGGTATACTAAAAATAGTTGTTTCAAAATACTTGCTTGTTTCAAAATTCAAGAGATAATTGATCATGTTTTTCCAATTCAATCTTAGTACTTAAAGTTATTCTAAAATGTGAAAAGAATTATTATAGTATGTTCCCAAAAAATTAATAGGATTATATTAGTCAAAGTATTATCCCTATTAATTTTTTTTTAATATGTGTGTAAATCTTATCCTAATAATTAAAATGAAACAAAGGAAATAGTACTATATTACTGTAAATTCAATTAGTTTTATCTTAATTAAACGTTAATGCAATGGATATAATTACCCAAAAGTTAATGCTTTTCAAACAAACATTTAAATGTCATATATTTTAGTAACTTAGAAGTAATTTTAAAAGTATTAAGAATTTCAGTAATAAGAACATTAAACGTGGATACAAATTCAAATATGCCTATCTCTACCTTTGCTTAAACTATGTAAAAACATATATGATGATAAGAACTAGAATAGTCTAGCACTATTAATTACGTGATTTAGTGGCCAATTAAGTAAAATAAATAATTATAAATATTCATGTTCAAATTTCAACAAAAGCAAAATTATAGAACTTACCTCTTTTGCGTAAACAAGAATTCAAATTTTATGTGTACGTCAAATAGTAGATAGCAAATTTAGGATTTAAGATTTATTTATGAGTTTAATTTATAAAATTTTTAGCATTTGCACTTATTAATTATATTTTAAAACTATGAGCTTATATTTGTTATTATTTATATATAAATTTTTATACTTTATATCCATGATAGTATTGAATTCAGATGAACTTGATATCACCACTGTGCATCCGCCTCTGAGCATACAAGCACATAAAACCAAAAGAACGTAACTATAATTCCCTGAAAATGTATTCCATAAATATTATACATATCAAAACAAACTAACTAAAATTTCGTTACTTTCCCACATTAATCGGAAAAGTAGCGATTTCTAACTACATCCTAACGAAAATCTCATATTTCTGACGACATTCCAACAAAATCATTCGGTCAGAAATTCACATTTTTTTAACAAATACTCTCAAAACCAAAATTACATTTAATTCTATTTTGCATGCACATGACTTATAATTTAAGTTTTACAAAGAAGTAAAACTTATTTCAAAACAAAGAACGGTCCTTGTTTGAAGATCAATGAGGTTCTCCTTTAATTTTGTTTAAAATATTTTATTTCAGTTAAAAAAAATTAAATCGATTCTCGTTGGACTTCTAACGAGGTGTTGTGAATCTTTTTTTTTTTTAAAAAAAATTATTAATATGAACCTCGCTAGAGAATCAGTGAAGTGATCGTTGTCCTTTTGGAACTTTTGAATTTTTTTACCCTTTCGGTACCAGACTCGTAAGAATTGTGAGGATTGAATTATGACCCATTTTTTAGTCAATTTTAATTCAACCTAAATAATTTTAAATTCAGCTCAACCCTTGAGTATAGCATGGAGTGGCTATCACATCTTTTTTGTTTTATTTTAAAGTCTTGTTGTTTTCAAATGGCTTTACGTAGTATTTAATGTCTTTAAAGCAATAACCAATAGTACTATATGAACAATTTTTGTTTATTACCAACGAGCAGTAGACAATTATTTAGCAATATACTAAAAATCCAAGTTAAACTATATATGATTTTGTCTTCTTCTTTGTTCATACATTACTAAAAGCTTTGTCTTCAGAATCTCAATCTCCATTTCTGTTGGCCTTTGCATCTGTAAAAAATAATAATAATAATAATAATAATAAAATATCAAATTAGAAAAATGTTCGACAGTTTCTTATTACTCAGTTCATGAATTAACAACAATGCCTACACACAAATAAATTGGCATCCGCTATATGAATTTCTTATATGTATTATGAGGATTCATCGTAATTAATTTAATTGTTTTTCGTTGGTTTCCAACTTTCATACTCCTTTCTTATTCGGACTTAGAATCGATAATGTGACACAAAAAGGAGGGAGTTAGTACATGAATTAAGCTTTACTTAAGAGTGAAGGGTGAAAAACGCTCTCAAAGTATTACAGTTTTTTGAATTTCATATCTTAACTATTAGGTGTACACTTTTCCTACCTAAACGATCAACAACTATTTATCAAAGCACACCTCAACTATTAATTGTTCCTTTTTTCTACTTGAACGGTGTTGATATTTCAGGTAGGATAAAGGAACAACTGATAGTTGAGGTGTGTTTCAATAAATATTTGATAATGTTCATGTAAGATACTCACATTCCTAATAATTCAGATTTAAAACTTAAAAAATCGAAATACTTTAAATGTGTTTTTCACTCTTCACTCTTTAATTAAATTACATAAATGTCTCTTCTGAAAATCACAAAACTAAATTTCTCTTTTCAACTAAGAACTCAACTTTGCCTAAATATATGATCACAAATTAGTCATTTATTGGAGGAAATAAAAGAGATATTTTTTGTTATACTTCAGCAACGTTCATTGACCTTTTTGGTTACAAAAAAAATTATTTAGTGACCTTCTGTGATAATCAAATAAAAATTGAGTGACCTTTTTTTGTTAAAAAAATAATTTAGTGACTTTCTAAAGTGATGAATAAAAAACACACTTAAAGTATCATGATTTTTGGAGTGTCATACTTGAACTATAAGGTGTATGAGTTTATGAAACTATCACCAAATGTTTATTGAAACACACCTCAACTTTCAATTTCTCACTTTTCTCGCTTGATATTTCAGGTGAGAAAAGTGAGCAATTGATAGTTTAGGTGTATTTCGGAAAACATTTGATAATAGTTAAGGTAGGAAACTCACACACCTGATAGTTCAGATATAAAACTCAAAAAACCTAAATACTTTAAATGTGTTTTTGACCATTCACTCGACTTTGTATGATACTTGTGCAGAATTGAGTGTCATAATATATATGTACATGTACCTGAAAATGCAAGCTATGAAAAATCTTGTCCCCAAAAGATTTAAAGGATGATGCATTTAGCAAAATTAGGTCATGATCTTCCTCTAAACTTCCAAATGCTTCTGAAATTGGAAAATCATTTTCTTGAGTTGTTGAAATTTGTACCAAAACCTGTCCATTACAAAGTGGACTTGCAGAAATTGATGTTGTTGAAGTTCCACTCTGATAATTATGATCAATTTGGACTAATGGATTTGATTTCTTTGATATGTTTGATAAAAGCAAATCCTTTGTTTTGCTTAGCCTCTCTATTTCTTTCTTCAACTCTGGTATGTATTCTTCCACATAACATACTGTTGCTGGGAAGCTTAGCTTTTTCTGTAAATTAAAAAAAAAAAAAAAAGAAGAGACATATAGTTATATGGACAAGAAATATTTATGCACATCTATTGGAAGTAGAGGCGGATTTAGAATTTTTAGTTTATGAATTTTGAATTTGTTAAATTCTAAATAAATTATTTATACATATAACAGTAAGGGTCTATATAACCCTCCCTCCCCCCAGCCTCCCCTCTATGTAATTTTACTGACCGGATAATAAACAAGGTATAGGGGTCTATGCCAAACTCCCCTCCACTGCGAGAGGTGAAAATCGAGTGAATGAAATTGTTATATATATATTTCAAACTAAAAGTAACAGTATCAGTTGAACTCATAGAATCCATCATAAATTAGCTAATATTTGAAAGTTAGAATCCCTACATCCACAAACAGAAAAGATGATATTTTTCTATCCTAAAGATATCTTAAGATTTTGTGTTCGAGTTCTAGAAAAAGATAAATAAATCTCTAGTAAGGTGCGCTTGAACAAGGTGCACCAATAGCCACTTTAAGGACCCCTATTTAACATATAGCTAAAACTAGCAATATATTTAAAGTTTAGTCGCCTCAAAATTAAACTTATTCAAACCTCGGGTAGGAAGTTCCAAACTTCGATCCCGAAGGTCTGAAGTTTGAACAGCCGAAATCAAACTTCAGCTCTCACAGTTCAAAACTTCATATTCGAAGGTTTGAGGAGGAGGAGAGCATATCTAAAAGTGGTTACGTATTGCTATTTCTATGGATATCTAACTCAATGGAAATTTAAATTAATTGGATCAGCGAATTCCAGACATTAGATAGATTATAAATAAATAAATAAAAAGAATTTGTGAGTTGTACCTTTTGATGATGTTGATTAGCAGCAGGAGGAGGAAGCAAAGAACGAAGAGTAGAATAAAGAAAATTCATCTTCTTCCTTCTATTACGTTCACTTGCATTATGATTTAGCTTCTTTGCCATTAACGACCTTTCTGCCCCTAACTCAACATCAAACTCATGACTTTCTTTGTAATAATATTGTTGATGACGAGATGAAGGAAAATCGATAGTATCATCAATACGCGGTAAACCTTCAAACAATAACTCATTAGTCTGATTTATTTGAGACTGAGGCGTAGTTGTTACTGTCCTATTGTACCGATGGTCATCACAGCTAATAAGTGCTTCTTCAAAGGACCATCCATTACTCATATTTGGAAAAAAGAGAAGAAGAGGAAAAGGCTAGCATTTTTTTTTTACAAGGTTTTTTCTTACGAAGAAATGATTTTATTAGATTTTCTAGATAAGAAATGGCTATATCTTGAGTATTTATACAAAGTATTAGTAACTGTACATATAATTTTTGTTGAATCTAAATATTTTGGTTTAATTTTATTTTAATGAGATAATTGCACTTTTGATCCCTTATTTATAAGTAAACTCTGATTTTGATTCTTATAATATTTGTTTCTAAGCATATATTTAAGATAATATTATGACCTGGATCTTATTTTAGTAGCTATCTAACAGTTATTATATTATAGAGTTAAATAAGAAAGGGAATACATTGCTTCAAAACTAAAATTTAACTAATTAAAATAAATAACCTTGAATTTCTAACTTACAAAAGGGATTCAAGTTTTAAAATATGCAAGTTGAAACTATATGTGAAGAGAATCTAGTAACTCTTCCTCCCACACACAATTTAGTCCCTGAGTCAACGGTTTTGAATTCATTATAATTTGGACGGATTAATACTTCTTATTGAATAACTTTAACTTATTTCAACCTGTTCAAATCAATTAATTTAATTGATATGTAGTTTAAATTGATTCATAAAAAATTTTATTATATATTTTTAAAGAAGTTGTAATTTTTATTTGGTATATTACATATAACAATAATAAAGAGTGAGAAAATTGTTAGGTACTTAAACAAATCACAAGAAGACAATCAAAGAAATAAAAATTTAGTAAAAATTGAGCGGGTTGAGTTATGATCTATTGTTTAGTCCATTTTGAACCAAGTAACAGTCGGCCGAAAATAACCTGTTCATTTATTAATTCAGCTCATTTTTAACTCAGTCTATTTCGGTCCAAATAATCTTTAGATGAATCAATGACCTGCTCATTCATTAATTCATATCATTTTGATCCAACTCGTGTTATTTTTGAGCAAGTTAATGATATAAAATTACATAAATTATCCTTAATATAAGTTGATCTTTATTTTTTTATTCTTTAACAATTAAAATTACGCCTAATATGACGTAAGTTCATTAGAAATTGAAATAACACGAGGTTAAGTTGAGAAAAGTTAGTGTGCATGCATGCCTCAATTTCCGGACAGAGATAAAAAACACTATATAATTTATTTCTATTTTTTTTAACCTTAATAGATGAAATTACCTGATATCTATTGCTGGTGGGAGATCACAAGTATTTCAAAAATTAAAAGTGTGTGCGTGCATGCTGGACACAAGACATCATATTACTAGCTAGAGCCAAAGTGGGTGGGCCACGTGGGAGTAACACTTAGGTACATCCTTCTTGTACTTTGGCAACTGTCATTTTTAAAATTCTATCTTACAATAATATATTTAATTACTTCCACATAATTAATTTGATACCATCACCCAGGAATCTTTTCCCTTTAGTTTAAATTAAAGAATTCGTATTTTTAGTTTTAATTTCAGTTAAGTTGGTCCAACTGTGATTAATGGACAGACGACTAGAGAGAAAAGTTTGTGCTTACGTTTTGAAATAAATGATATTTTTATTTTTTTAATTTAAAATAAATAATATTATTTTATTAAATTAAAAAGATATTAACTTTTTTATTTTTATTTAAATAAATAAAATTTTACGTAATTAAAAAATTATTAAAGATTTATTTCTTTTTCAAAAACTTTGATTAAAGATAAGTCAATAAAAACACTTCTTACTTTATAGAGGTGAGTTATCTAAAGGAGTATGTTCAAACTAAAATTATCACTTATTATGAACCGGAGAGAGTAGTAGGCTATCCTGAAAAAATGGATTAAATTGAATGCATATAGAGCTTAATTCATCCTATATTGTTTCCTCCGTCTCAAATAATTTATCGTTTTTTTTAAAATAGTTATCTCAAATAATTTTTTATTTTAGAAGAATTTTAAAAAAAATTAATTAATTTTTTTCCATTTTATGGTTAGTATAATTTTTTCGAAGATTATAAAGTCATTTGATTAGAAGGTGTTATTACTTATTGAACTTGATCGGATCTTCTTCCGAATGACTGAACCTCCAACGAGGTTAATACCACCTCTAATATTTCTTTCTTGCAACGTCTGTTCCGCAATATAAGTATATATAAATAAAAAATTAGTTTATATTAAAACAAAAACCGAAAGATATTTCTAATTATGTTATATAATTTAAAAATAAATAATTTATATAAGAATCTTAATTAATTTTAAATTTTTAAATATTTCAGTTTAAACTGTGTTTGTTCCTTTATTTCTTTTGGTCAACAGGTTGAAGGAACCATGGCAGGTGTGAGGTGGGACGTTTTACTTAGTGCGGGACATAAGCCTTGAGACAAAAGGGCATAACTCATGAATTTTTAATTTTTTAATTTATACTTCAATAAAATAGCATAGTAACACAAAAAAAATGTAGAAAGTACAATACTATTTTAAGAAAATTGAAGAAACTTATAGAAAACAAAATATGTAACCTATTTTTACAATTATAAAGATGATGAATTCACACTCTTCTTGTCTCCGTTTTCATCTTTTTCCTTAGGATGGGATCAGCAACAAATGTAAATGCCTTCTAGGAATTCGAGAGGTATTTAAATAAAAATGTCCATAATTCAGAAGCTGTGTCTACAATATGTTACCTCAAAATTTAAATTAATTGTTGTTTCTGAAAAGCAATTTGAGGTAGGGAAGAACCTTAGGGAGCACTGGCAAATCTGCTAGGTTTACACTCATTAGGTCAAAAGCAATACAAGTTCTTTGCATACTCACTTCATCAAGTGCAGGTACCTTTGGGTATCTTTGGCTGAAGTGAGTTAATATTATCCGGTATGCACCAGCAGAATCTCCCACTTCTATAGCTTCCTTGATTGTGCTGTGATTTCTTGCTATAGCCTCCTCCACTAGGCCATCCTCGAAGGTTGCCTGCAGAAGATAATGTACTAGCATGTCAATGGTAAAAAACTTCCTTGTTCAACACGTTACAATTCGTGCCCTTTGCATAATGAAGGATATTTTACTGTACCAAAATGATAGTACTAAAATAAAAAGAAAGACAAGCCATGATACTATCTGCATAGCCAACTTCATTTTGACACAAGGAAAAGTTGCACTAACCTCATGTATAAGAATTGTTGCTCCAACAGATGCTTCTATAACTTGTGAGCATGGCCTCGTGTCACCAGAGTACACAACCTTCCAACCTGGTACAACTTCCCCCTGATTCATTCTTTCTGCTGATTCCAAGATGACGCCAAATGCCTCAGGACAGTGTACAACAGGGAAGCTGATGAGTCTCGCAAGCCCTGCTTCACTGAGAACTTTCTTGAAAGACTTTAGCAATGTTGTGTCATCAGCTGGAGTGCTTGGCTTCATTCTTTTCGAAGAGCGCAGCAGAGAACTGTCTTCAGAAAGAGAAGTCAACGGAGTATGATCTCTACTTTCATCATACATAGAGTCAGTCTCCATGTTATCCCACTTAGACCTCGTAGTGCTCCTACAGTCGAGGAACAACATGTCTAGATCTTCTAATTTTATATATTCCTTGAGAAACTTCCCAACCTGCTCTGGCCCAATAACCAGCATTGGTTCGTGGGCTACTCCCTTCAACAGATCACGTCGTAAAGCAAGTATCCGTGACAAACCTGCATGGTGATCAGCATGGATATGAGAAATCCAAATGCATTTAAGATTTCTAACTGCGCTGTCTGCACCATTAATGCCATACCTGTTCCAAAGTTATTAAGTAAATTAATCACAGTTGAAAGAAGCCCTGGAGAGAAACACAAAATAAAAAATGACAAAAAGGATTCTGAACAACATAACATAAATCCAAAGAGTCCAATGCTATTACCTCCTCTTGAGTTGTGCCAAAGTTCCTTCTCCACAATCAAGGAGCAAGCCCCCTTTAGAGAATAGATTAACATAGATGGAACTGACATTCCGATATTTTGAAGGTATAGAAGAACCGGTGCCAAGAAAAACAATCTCCAGATCATCTCTCTGCACATTCTCCAGACACCGAGGGGTATCATGTCCAGCCACTGATGGTTCTTCAGTCATGACTTCACCATTATCCTGCCTGATGGATAATTCCACCTCATCTTCTTTAGGTTTGTGCCAGAATTTGCTTATGTTCTTAGCTGCATCAGCAATTTCAGGAATCTCCGAAAGTAACTCTTCAATGAACACTGAGTAGGTCATCGGAGTTTGAATACTTGATCTGTCCAATCCTAGTTTCCTGGGAGGACGTAAAGTGAACTGTTCAACAAATATACAAAGAAAAGTTCATTCCAAGGAAGGCCATGCAATGAAAATTCTTATAATACCATAGGCAAGAATAATGCATTAAGCCTGGAAGAAAAAGAAAATTTTAAAATAAAGCTTGGAGAGGAGGGAGAATGATTACTATTATTTTTAAAAGGATGATGGTAAACATTACAAAAAGAGTGTTAGATTCAGTGTGGTAGTGGGGAGATATTCTTCCAAGTTTTCCTGCTCAGGAGTGAAATTGTTGAATTGCTATTGGAATAATTCATAACCACAAGTACTTACCCAAGAGTAATCATAAACACAAGTTCGTCAAGGAACAGTTTAACATGACATGATTCCCAAAAAAATAAAAATTCATAAATGCAGGCAGCACATTCCCCGAATAGTGAGTGTTTGAACAAATTCCTTTCCTCACTTAGATTCTACCTAGCAGGTGAACTAGATTTACTGTTAATCAAGTGGAGTGGTTTCACTTCAGAAAAGAACAGATGGGGTTTAGGCATAAGGAACTTAAGAATGCATGATAAAGATTTGCTTATGAAATGACTAAATTGATTTAGTTTGGAAGATCGTAAGCGCCCCATGGAGCATATAGACAAATGTCTGGAGAACTATCAAAAAAACTACGGACTTCGTTCGTCATTGATATCAGAATAAAAAGTTGGCAATGGGATCTGTTAGGTAAAAGAAATGGTGGAAAACAGTTCCTGCTTGTATATGGTGGACCATACAGAAGGAAAGAAATGCAAAGATGTTTTGGAAGAAAGACCCAGGCCTGTGCAGAAAATCAAAATGGACTGCTTATTTTTATTTCATTTTTGGTGTAAACAAGAATTGCTCGAAGATGCTGATTCACTATTAGGTACCATAGAGTCGTTGTAAGAAGCACAAGGATAAGCTCTTGCTTCTTTTGAACTGTAAACATAGTTTCCAGCAAGTCCACTGTGTTGATAAGTTATAATACTGTTACCTTTCTGGAAAAAAAAATAATCAGGACATTGGAGTCAACAATACCTTTAAGAGATTTTCAGCAGATATGCCACAAACTGAACCCTGCAAAGACAAGTATCATATCACAAGATTTCCTAGACTTTTAAAGATGTTCTCACAAGTGACTATTAACTTTTAGAGAACAAACCTCCAGCGGTACCTTGATATTTGGTGCTGCAACATCATCATCATTCTGAACAGAAGGAAGACTAGGAGCTGGAAAAAGCTGAGGACACAAATAATGCAATCTTCTAGCTATTCTAGCACTGGATACTAGAATTGGAATTGTTTCATGCTTCCTGTGTCAGCATGACTATGAACCAGTGTTGATATTGAAAAATCTAAAATCAGCATTAAGAGGAGATACAGACCTTGTAGTTCTTGCCATAATATGTTGGGCGGAACCAAATTTCGTCATCCATTTCTCATAAGCTGGACTGCTGACGACTGTAGCAGGGCTCAAATGAATGATGCAATTCACAACCTTGGTAGTCTCTGGGGAGTTGCTTTGGGAATCTGAATAATAGGCATCAAGAGCTTGTGCAGAGAGTAACTCTTGTGCATGAGGTTCTGTTGGACAGTCAACAATCAGTACAATGGGACCAGGAATAGGTGGACCTATAACATCATCTGGATGGACCTGGATGAGGCAAAATGAAAGGCAGCTGCAATTTAATAACTTCAAAGACACAAGTACTGCAGAAACAAAGTCCATACTGTAGTTCTAAGGAGTGTAGAACTGACCTCGGTATCCAAAAGATCTGACTTCACACTGATCCCATCCTGCAACTGTGCAAGCTTTCTCCCTTGTTTGAGTCCGCAAGCTTTAGCCTTTCCGAGGTCAACTTTCCCCCTGATGTCATGTAGTTTACAAATATATACAATGGAGGTATCATTTGAACTAAAATGAGATCCTGCCAAATGAGTTGGTGATAGGAGAATAGCTGATAAACTAACTGCCTTGAACTTGGGTTTAGCTTGCAGCTCCTGTGCATGTATAGGGGGAGCTAATGCAGATCTATTTCCATTAATCGTAACGTTGTCACTTTGTGGGATGATATTTGTTTTTTCCATGACAGCATGAGGGACAAAATTCTTCATTGCATTAACCAATAAATCTAGATCCGAAGGACCCCATATGCTGACCTTAAAAAACCAATAGAGATGCTTTTTTAGTAAGTAGTAGGGCCGCCACTAGAACTGTACAATTTATGATAAGTATCATATGAAAAATATGGGAGGTAAGCACTGGATGGTACTCACATGCCCAATACTCTCAGGGCTTCCATTGTTCATGCCAGCCAAAGTTAATAGCAAGCCTTAGAAATGTGAAATAGGGATCATGAGGAAAATGATTTCATGAGAGATTTAACTCTGAGAATTGTAACATATTGTACCACATAGAAAATCAGTTTAATTCTCTACGAAAACTAAAGGGACAAATGAGTTGTGGCTTTAAAAGTAGTTCATTCCCTGAAGGTCGAGATGAACCTGGAAGTCCACCTGTTGTCTCTGAGCAGACACGAGTGAGACATATGTGGTCTACCTGAAAATCGACAACAGTGTTGTTTTTGTCCAACAAAAGCAGTGACCAATTAGTTAGTTTTGTACTTTGAAACTGAAATTGTGCATGTTGAGACATACCTGAGATAATTTTATCTTATGCTCCATACAGAAACGTTGTAATCCCTGCAACATGAGTAATGCTTTGAGGGATAACACCTTACAAGTGTTCTTAAAACTAACCCACAAGTGGGTAAGTACTTCTTTCTTTTTTATATTAAACAAGTGGATAATATTTGCAGTGCAGAACAAGTTGTTTTTTTTTTTAACAGAATACAAAATGCAGAGCTTCAATTCTCATTAGTGAAAACTATTTGAACTAAAAACCACAAACAGAAAGCTAACAAAATTCTACTGAATCTGGAAAAAAATCACAGAAAGTGTCACACGCCCTCCTCCAAAAGCCCCGCTCCGCAAAAAACAAAGAAAACTTGGAAAGTTCAACTGTTGATGGTGAACTATACAGTACCAACAGTCTAGATTAGAATTTTGCATAAAGCAATTAATTCGGTTCAACCTAGAGTTTAATCTGGATCTTCACTTCAGTAAACTCACTAAAGATTAACAGGAAAAATCTGGGTTTAAGCATTCTACCAATTGACTAAAAGATTGAATCTAGACAGAGTACTTCTACTCATCATACTTTGTTAAGAAAGGCCCATATTTTAGAAATAGCATTGTGTTGGTATCTCCAAGCTGCCTGTCCAATTAAGATTTGAAAGTTACTAGGAATGAGATTGTTTGGGAAAGTGAGAATACCTAAGATAGGCATGAAATTGCTCACAAGGACGACGCATAAATAGAGTCAGGTAGATTTTCAACTCAGCATGTCACTGTTAATACTATACGTCCCCAATCTAACCTTCCATAAGAAAAATGTAGTGGGTAAATAGATATTACTATCACTCAAGAGTTACCTCTCCAGCGTTAAATATGAATCTTTCGTTATCAAAGAAGAGCAGAACAGATGGGGATGTTTCTTGTGTATCCATTCCTGTCCCCAAAATCTGTAATAAACAGGAAAGTAGCAATTACTAGTACCAAACAAAAGAGAATATATTTAAAGGCAAAACAATAAAGGAAAAAAACAAAGATATGAGAGCATCCATTTTCAGTTAAGACAAAAGGTAATTAGTAATTCATCAGATGTAGTTATGTTTTTGTATACTTTATAGATATATAGGTATGCAATTGCAAACCGTTTATAAGTGTCTGGGGGTATTCCATGTATTGCTTTAAAGTTTTGGGATGAGGGCACAAATTCTTTTCTTGTCAATTTTGCGTGGAGTGTCAGACTAGATTGTTCAATACTCAGTGCACATGCAAATTCAAAAATTGGGTTAGACAGGTCAAAGGGTATTAGAGAGGATGTAAAATGCTTTATAGATGTCTTAACATACTTCCACTAATTGTCTAAAAATGTACAGCTTTTGTAGTGCACATGGGTTGCACACCATCAGTTCATGACTTAGTAAAATTGTGCCGACACTTTGTAAAGAAGCAAAGGAATTAAAAGGACATGCCACTAACATATAATAGAAAATTAAATTATATGTAAGCTCAGGGGATGATCAGAGTTACCAAACTCAACATCCAACAGTCTAGACACATCAAATCAAAGGCTCTATAAAAGCATTTAAGAAAAATATTCTGATCTCTAAAGAGAGTATTTCTCTTATTTACATAATGGTGCACAGAATTTTTCTCAAAAGAGACGCTTCGGCTCATTTCATGTGACATTAAAAAAATCTGGATGATGAAGCAATTTCCTGAAGATTGCTTGCCTAAATAGGGACAGAAAGAGTAATTATTTTTTTGTGTTACCCTCTTCAGAGATAAACACCTTTTTCGCCTTGGTGCCTAGATTGGAACTATGCCTAACCGATGCGAAGTGCTCCACCAGTTTTTTTACCTAGCTTCAAGGCTTAAGTGAAGCGAACCTTTGATAATATTCAAGGGCATTTAGCTCCAGGCTACAAGATTTAAATTACTAAACACACTGCTGCATTAAAAGAGTTCGTATTATACCTATTAGACCACATGTTATGATATTCAAGTTAGTATTTTTTTTAAATAAATATTAAATATGGGTTTTTTCTCTTTCAGATTCCTTCCAACGAAAATTTCCTGATGTGTAATGGTTCAGCAATTTAAAAGCATTTGTATCACGAATAGTGTATAAGATTTTACAGACTAGAGGGGATTAACCAATACAGCTTGTACAGCAACAAAAGTGAGATTAAGATCGATATCACACCAATATTAATTTATTCATCTAACCATTCTAATGATCGTTTCTTCCTCTTTTACCAACATATTTCTGTTCTGGTTCATCTGTTTGACTATAATACTCTCTATCTTTTCTTTCTTTTGTAATACATGCATCTTCGTGATGCTTTTGTTAATAATATCACACTTCACTAAAAAAAGGATATTCTTTATGTTTTTTTTTTGTTTGTAATCTATGCATTTTGTAATGCATTTGTTAGTAATATTCCACTTGCTTCATCAAGAAAAAGTAGTCATTATGTTTTCTTAATAAATTTTTTTATTAATTTGCACTAAGAAGGTACTGCAAATTTACAAAAGCAAAAAAATAAATAAATAAATAAAGCCTCTCAGATTACACCTCCTGACTCATACTAACCCCAAAAAGTGTTCAGATTCTCTGCCTGCCTATCCTTACACCAAAGATAAAGATTTTATAAGCATCTATTCTTAGATAAGAAAGGTGCTCCTCTTTCCCATCAAAGAGTTAGAAATACATTAGTCAATATTCTCCTATATCAGAAATAAGGTATGGCCATCTCACGTCCATAAAGGTTTTATGGTATATAATCAGCAAAGATCCAAAGTGAAAGTACAAGAACATTTAAAATCACTCTCAGTTATGAGACCTATGCATCACCTTTCCTCACTAAGATGAAAAAAGTTAAAACTTGAAAGTGGGAAAAGGTTGCCGGAGATAAGGGTCAATTGAACCCCTTTCCCCTATGTAAAGAGGGTAAGAATATGGGCTTCTTTCTTGTTTTCATATACACAAGTTGTTCGAATCCCCTTGGCATAAGATTTTTTTTTTTTAATTTCTGGATATTATGACTGACAGTGAAAACTGCAACTTTTAGCTAATATTCCTTTTTTCTTATTTGGGGGCACCTTGAAATACAGGGCAAACAAGTTTGAGTGACTAAGCATGCTGAAGAGATAAGGAAAATTAACAAAGCACTGCACAAATATTTATTTAAAAATAGAAAGAAAAAAAAAACCTGCACATAAGCTTCCGTATTAGTGCTATGCCGGAGAACATTATTTTGGGGGTTAGAGTTAGACATCCGCGATGGATAACTGGACCTGTGCAGAACGAGTGCGTTATGTAGCAGGAAGAAGACAGCAAAGTATAATTTAATTAACTAACGAAGAACAGGAAAACGAGAAACATACAATTTGACCTGAGCCGTTGATGAGGAGGAGATCTGCGAATTCTGAGGATTTGAGACAGACTCACGACGGCGGAAAGTCTAACGGGGGCATAGTTATGGGGCAGGTTACGATTTTGCAAAAACTTCCTGATATTTTATTTGGGACAATTATATTAACTTTTTCTGTCCATACAAAAAAAAAATTAAAAAATGCTAATTTATATTTATGAGTATACTCTCTCCGTTTTAAAATAAGTTGTGCTTTTAGCTTAGACACATGCTTAAGAAACTACTCACTTCTAAAAAGTAAAATATATTTTTACGTATTTACTTCTAATAAATATGGAGTAAAATAGAAAGAACATCGTTAATGTCTTCTTAATTATGTAAAATACCATTTATTTTGAAATAAAATAAAAAGGAGTAAAACACCACTTATTTTGAAATGAACGAAGTATAATACAAAATATACTATTGAAAAAGTTAGCAAACTTAGAATTTTATAGCAAATACCTCTTTCATAAATGTCGTCTGTCCTTGCACTCTTCATCTTCTTTCAATTAGGAAATTTGGCAATGGCTATATTTGATCTTTGCAACAATCCCTCTTCAATTTCAAATGTTTGTAAATTTTATCTTTCAATTACGAAATTACACCATAGAGAGTCGTTGAAAAAAGCAATTCCAGAAATGTGCCTTTTGCCTCGCGAAATAACATAGATTTGGGTTGTCATTGGATATTCTTCTTCTTCCATGATTGTAAATTGTATGTACATAACCTTGGAATATAGAGAGGTTTTGTATGTTTGTATGGATAATAGCATAGATCTGGGTTGTCGTCCTTTTGATTTATATGTTATATGTATCTTCGATTGTGAATGATTATATGTTATTTGGATTTTCAACGGCGGACGACTATATGTAGTGGTGGAGCCAGGATTTCACTAACGAGTATCAGAATATAAAAAAAAGTAGACACATATAGAAAACTAAAAAAAAAAGTAGACACGCACACACACATACATGTATAACTAAAATTTTGACCTACTTAAACAGTGTAATCTTTCGACCCTTGGCCTAAGGTAGCAATGCCACTGACGATATGTTTTATGTATATATAATTATCTTGCGATTTTTACATCGCGCTGGCGGATACAATCTATGAGAGTGTGCGTTGCTTCACCCCATTAAAACATATCGTTGCCCACCTTTCTTCCACAATTCAGCCATTGTTTGGGAGAATTTTGTGGATAATGTCGAAAATTCGAGCTTGAAAATTTTGAATCGAAATACTATTTCTAGTATATTTTGAAAGTTCACATTGAAGATTAATCATATTGAGAGATGATTTGAGGTACTTGGAATAGATAAGAAATAAGTATTGCAATTACCAAGATCACAAAACTGTCATTTGTGATGTTATCTCTAACTTCTACTATTAAATCCTAGTAATAAATAACCAACGGAAGGTTCTCATCCTGTCCCCGACATTGTTCTCCGATGATGTCCCCTGAGCAAAAGGAGCGGAAAGACCCTTGACTATTTGAAAGTATGTTGTTCAACAACTACCTGATCTTGTGATGTCTTCCAAATAAAACAAGATATAACGTCACATTTAATTGAGAGCACTTCAACCAAACAACAACAGTTAATACATAGTTGAACAAAAAGGACTTAAAATGGCTCGATCAATAAGAAACAAAATCAATAGATTCAACTGACCAGAGGTAGTATCAGAATAGCCGACTCGCTTTCTTTTCAGTCCAATCCCCCTAAAAACAAGGTTTGCCAAAGAAAATGTTAATGAGCTCAAAATGGACTCTAGGGATATTCATTCATTTGGTAGGCCAGAAGGCAAAAACTGTGTCAACATAAAACACTAGTCAAGTCCCATCACTCTGTACCACTGATGTACAAAACTCAATAAGTTTATTAAGTTACCCAAAATCATATTATACTTCTCCAAGCCAGTATGACCCTAGTAATCTTTGTGCAATATTGCCAACATCCGGGTCATCGAACTGACTCTCAGTAACCATATGTATGTATAGATTAGTAAAACACACAAATCACATGCATGTAAGGGGACCTAATACTAGTGACCACATAACAATCTAAATCTAGAACCACTTGATAGCAAAAGAGAAAGACCCAACATGAACATTTCCCCTAGAAGTCATGATCACAACATTAAAGATAGCTACTTATAGTAGCAATGTTTACAATAAAATCTAATCACGCGGATATCCCAACAAGCCAAGTATTGGTATACATTTTGTTAAAATCTTGAGCCAATTACTTCTAGCTAGCGCAACTTCACAATGATACAACACACATGCATATTGCACACAAATATTCATATAGCTATGTAAACCCAAACAGGTGCATTAGACACTCATACATAGGAAACAACAGCACACTGTTCCAGAAGATTGTACCTAATCTGCTCGTGAGATCCTCTCTTGGCAGCACTTGAGATGGCGTATGTAGCCTCATAATTGGTATTACCGTCCTCTTGATTAAATAAAATTTGAATAATAGGAGGGAAGATGTGTGCATCAACAACTCTCTGTTTCATAAAATAAGGTTCATAAATTTCTTAGCAAAATAATATTTGATCATATAGAATGTCTCAAAGAATAACATTCTACAAAAATAATAGAGGACGTGCTTCTTCTCCTATACGAGGCTCCAGATCAACAAGATACTGGAGGATCTGCAATGATGGCCTCAACTGAAACAACGACAGTGGAGTGTGTATGAGCATTATAGAAATCAGTGATGTGAGTGTGATAGATCTCAAAGAACAGAACACAAACTATCTCCTATACTCAACCTTATCAAATGGTGGGGATGGACTACCAAAACACTGTTGTTTTTTGGCTCAAAGTCCCATATTGGAAGATGAGTAGAAATAGGGAGGCAACCTTAGACTATAAAAGGAAGCCTCCCCTTTTTTGGTTTTAACACACCAAACTTGAAGCCTTCTAACTCTTCTAGAGGCTTAGTTTATTTTCTCTCTTGTAATATTTCTCGAAGAAATATATTTGTAGTGGTGTCCGGAGATTTAGGCATAATTGGCCGAACCTCGTCAAATCTTGGTATTCTCTTTATTCTCTTTTCTGTTTCTTATTATAATTGTTAGTCATTATTAGTTTTGCTATTGGTGGAAAAATAGCTCAAATTTCCACAACAATTGGTATCAGAGCTTTTGGTTGCGATTTCTCTTGAAATTTTAGTATGCTTTGTGGTTGCGGTTTTAACTGATCCTCCACATCAGAAAAAATTTCTTGAGATTATTTTTTTGTAAATTTGTGTTAAAATTGCTAAGTAATATATTGTCTAATTAAGTGCATGTCTAGGGAAGTTCTGTCTAAGGAAACTGGTTTTTAAGTGGGACCGTGTGACCCCTCCAGTTTTTCCTGTGAATTTTCCTGGTGCATTTTTTTGGCTAAATTATTACTGGTAATTTTTCACTTTAGAGCAAAAATGGCTGATAATAATGAGCAGACTTCGAGAGCCACAGTTTCCACTACATCAACTTCGGCAGCATCTTCGTCGTCAATTTTGACGAGATTTGCTGTGCCAAATGCAAGATTTGCGGTGGAGATTTTTGACGATACGGGTCATTTCGGGATGTGGCAAGGTGAAGTTCTAGACGCACTTTTCCAGCAAGGTCTAGACATTGCTATTGAAGAAGAGAAACCAGAAGAAATTGAAGAAAAAGAATGGAAGACCATCAATCGGTTGGCGTGTGGTACTATTCGCTCATGCCTTTCAAGAGAGCAGAAATATTCATTCTCAAAGGAAACTTCTGCAAGTAAGCTATGGAAGGCATTGGAGGAGAAATTCTTGAAGAAGAGCGGTCACAATAAGCACTTCATGAAGAAGAAGTTATTCCGGTTTAGTTATCAACCGGGTACCACCATGAATGATCATATTACTGCTTTTAACAAGGCAGTAGCTGATTTGAGGAACCTTGATGAAACTTTCAAAGATGGAGATCTGGCATTGATGTTGCTGTTTTCACTTCCTGAAGAGTATGAATTTATAGAAGCTATGTTACTTCATGGGAAAGACCAAGTTTCCCTCAGTGAAGTATGTAGTACTCTATATAGTTATGAATTGAGGAAAAAAGACAAGGAGGAAAGCAAGCATGCAGAGGTGGTTGCAGAAGCACTGGTAGCTAGAGGCAGACCACAAAACCAGAAGAAAGGAAGAAGAGGGAAATCTCAGTCAAGAGGCAGACCGAGTAAAGATGAATGTGCCTTTTGTAGAGAGAAGGGGCACTGGAAGAAAGATTGCCCGAAATTGAAAAATAAGGGCAAAGTTGAAAAACGCAAAGCTGTTGCAGAGTCATGTGCTACTGAATACAGTGATGAAGATTCAGATCTTTCACTGGTTGTTACAACCTCCACAAGGCGATCTGACAAGTGGTTGTTTGACTCAGCATGCAACCAACATATTTGTCATATCCGGGAGTGGTTCTTTGAGTTTAAAGAGATAGACGGTGGAGTTGTCTACATGGGCAACGACACATTTTGTGAAACAATAGGAATTGGTTCAGTCAACTTAAAGAATCATGATGGATCAACTAGAGTTTTGACAGAGGTCAGGTATGTACCTGACATGAAGAAGAATCTCATCTCTTTGGGAGTCCTAGAATCCAAAGGATTGACGGTGACAATGCGAGATGGAGTCTTGAAAATAGTCTCTGGAGCTCTGGTGATGCTTAAAGGCACCCGGAAGAATAATTTGTATTACTATGATGGTAATACAATTGTTGGGACAGCTGCAGTTGCAACTCTTGATGATGAAGGGTCAGATGCAACTAAGTTGTGGCATATGCGATTGGGGCATGCAAGTGAAAAATCCTTGCAACTTCTAGCAAAGCAAGGATTATTGAAAGATGCAAAAACTTGTAAGCTGAATTTCTGCGAGCATTGCGTGATGGGAAAGCAGAAGAGAGTGAAATTTGGCACTGCAATCCATGATACTAAAGGTATTCTGGATTATGTTCACTCTGATGTGTGGGGTCCTTCCAAGACAACTTCTTTGGGAGGAAAACACTATTATGTTACTTTTGTTGATGACTTCTCACGAAGAGTGTGGGTGTACACTATGAAGTCAAAGGATGAAGTGTTAAATTGTTTCCTTAAGTGGAAAAAGATGATTGAAACTCAGACTGGCAAAAGGATCAAACGCCTCAGAACAGACAACGGAGGTGAATATCGAAGTGATCCGTTTGACAAAGTTTGTCAAGATGAAGGTATTGTGAGACACTTCACAGTTAGACATACACCACAACAGAATGGGGTGGCCGAACGGATGAACCGAACATTGCTGGAGAAAGTTCGGTGTATGCTGTCTAATGCTGGGTTGGACAGACAATTTTGGGCTGAGGCTGTGAGATATGCAAGCCATCTTGTTAATCGTTTACCATCAACTGCTATTGGTGGTAAAACTCCTTTAGAGGTTTGGTCTGGAAAACCTGTTAATGATTATGATTCCTTACGTGTGTTTGGTTCCACTGCATACTATCATGTGAAGGGATCGAAGTTGGATCCGAGAGCCAAGAAAGCGCTCTTTATGGGGATCACTACTGGTGTTAAAGGATACCGCCTCTGGTGTCTTGAAACAAAGAAGATAATCCTTAGCAGAGATGTTACCTTTGATGAATCTTCCATGTTGAAGAAGGATGACATTCAACAGATCAATAGTTCTCCGCAACAGGTGGAGTTTGAAAGGAGAATCAATCCAGTTCTGTACAAAGATGGAGAAACTCCTATGGCAGAAGAGGAGTCAAATGAAGAAGAGGTTCCAACCCAAGGACCTCACCAGCAAGAAGAACCTATTGCATTAAGGAAGCCACAACGGGTAAGACACAAACCTGCTCGATTTAGTGATATGGTGGCTCATGCATCTATAATAGTGAATGATGGAATTCCTACCACTTATCAAGAAGCAATTCAAAGTTCCGAAGATGAAGAGTGGAAGAATGCTATGAATGAAGAGATGCAGTCTCTTCATAAGAATCAGACTTGGAAGCTAGCAAGTCTACCGAAGGGAAAGAAGGCTATTAGATGCAAATGGATATATACAAAGAAAGAAGGATTTCCTGACAAGAAAAGCATTCGCTACAAGGCGAGATTGGTAGCTAAAGGCTATGCTCAGATGGAGGGAATTGACTATAATGAAGTTTTTTCTCCAGTAGTGAAACATTCCTCTATCAGAATCTTATTGGCCTTGGTAGCTCAGCTGGATTTGGAACTAGTTCAACTTGATGTAAAAACTGCATTTTTACATGGAGACTTGGAGGAGGAAATCTATATGACTCAGCCAGAAGGGTTCAAGGTTGCTGGGAAAGAAAATATGGTATGCAAACTTGAAAAATCATTGTACGGATTGAAGCAATCTCCAAGACAGTGGTACAAGCGATTTGACAAGTTTATGTTGGGGCAGATGTACACAAGAAGCAAATACGATCATTGTGTGTATTTGCGCAAGCTACAAGATGGATATTTCATCTATCTTCTTCTTTATGTTGATGATATGTTGATAGCTTCAAGGAATTCTGGAGAAATTGACAAGCTGAAAGCTAAACTAAAGCAAGAATTTGAGATGAAAGATTTAGGGGAAGCTAAGAAGATTCTCGGCGTGGAGATAAATAGAGACAGACAATTGGGGCAACTTCGTCTAACTCAGAAGCAGTATCTGAGAAAGGTGCTGCAACGTTTTGGCATCAATGACAAGTCAAAATCTGTGAGTACCCCACTTGCTCCTCATATGAAACTTAGTGCTGATTTATCTCCGAAGAATGATGTTGAACGAGAATATATGGCAAAAATTCCTTATGCAAATGCTGTTGGTAGCTTGATGTATGCTATGGTGTGTACAAGACCTGACATTTCACAAGCAGTTGGGGTTGTGAGCAGGTATATGCATGATCCTAGTAAAGGACATTGGCAAGCTGTCAAATGGATTCTACGGTATATTCGGAACACCGTGGATGTTGGGTTATTATTTGAGCAGGATAAAAAGATTGGTCAATATGTAGTTGGATATTGTGATTCCGACTATGCCGGTGATTTGGACAAACGAAGATCAACTACCGGTTATGTGTTTACACTTACAAAGGCACCGGTTAGTTGGAAGTCTACTTTGCAGTCAACAGTCGCTTTGTCTACTACAGAGGCAGAGTATATGGCTGTTACCGAAGCTGTTAAAGAGGCTATTTGGCTTCAAGGGTTGCTGAAGGATTTGGGGGTTGGTCAAAAGCACGTCAAGGTGCATTGTGACAGTCAGAGTGCTATTTGTTTAGCTAAGAACCAAGTCTATCACGCACGAACGAAGCATATAGATGTTCGATATCACTTTGTAAGGGAGATTCTGGAAGAAGGTGAAATACTACTTCAGAAGATCCAGACAGCTGAAAATCCTGCAGATATGATGACCAAGATAGTGACATCGATCAAATTTCAACATTGTATGAATTTGATCAATATTGTGAAGATTGCAGATGGGTAGCACCATAGGTGCATTTGAAGACACTACTAGAGATAGTTGTGAGAGAAGATTTTGTAACTTTTGGGACTTTTTGCCAAGGTGGAGATTTGTTGTTTTTTGGCTCAAAGTCCCACATTGGAAGATGAGTAGAAATAGGGAGGCAACCTTAGACTATAAAAGGAAGCCTCCCCTTTTTGGTTTTAACACACCAAACTTGAAGCCTTCTAACTCTTCTAGAGGCTTAGTTTATTTTCTCTCTTGTAATATTTCTCGAAGAAATATATTTGTAGTGGTGTCCGGGGATTTAGGCATAATTGGCCGAACCTCGTCAAATCTTGGTATTCTCTTTATTCTCTTTTCTGTTTCTTATTATCATTGTTAGTCATTATTAGTTTTGCTATTGGTGGAAAAATAGCTCAAATTTCCACAACAAACACAAGTATCCTATTGTCCTAGCAGCACTCATCATTGGTGGTGACAGGTCCATTGCATTCATGATTAGAGAACGTAGAACTCGAAATAATGGAATGAGATCTGCACCAGTACTTTCAATAACGAGGTCCCTATCCACCTTATTGAACGACGAGCAAAATTACCCAAAGCCTCTGCTTCTCTATATTGTCCACTCAGGAGGTATAAATTGTACCCCGCAGGCTCGGCAATTACAAGTCTGAGATGATGCAAAACTTGGTTGTCATGGTGAACCTAAAGCACATAGCACTCCAGTAATAAGAGGAACACCAAGTAAAACAATAAATGATGGGAAAAAAAGACAACAATCTTTGAGATTAATGAGGGATAGGTAAGGACTACCTGTATTTGATCTTCATTTCCTCTAGTAAGAAAGTTCTCCACAAATGTCAACACATTTTCAACTATGTTGTGTCTAGGATTCCGATCATCACCTCATTTTATTAGATCACATAGGCAAAAACTCAAATAAAAAAGATCAAAAGAAAAAAAAGAGAGAGGGAGATTGAGAGAGTCGAAGAAAAAGCAGAACACTAGGCCACAAGCGTGCATAATGATAGTTTGGTTTAAAGGAGAACTAACCTGAAAAGCAACATCGGCCTTCCACACAGATTTTGCTCACCAAATGCTCTAATCAAATCACCTCCGACATCTAATTTAGTTGACAATAAAGCCAAATTCTCCACGGCCTTTCATAAAAAAATCAGGAAATAAGTTAAGAGATATAAAAACCCAGATTGTTGCTAAAATATACAAGATTTCAGTGTTGATATATAACAAGGGTTTTATTGAAGAACAAGAAAAGAAAGAATAAAAAAAAGGCTAACTGAGAATTGAATACAATTATCTAGAATGGGGAAGGGGGTGGCATAAACTAAAATCCTAATGCCCATAGAAATAGGACTACCTAAAATCCTAATGCCCATAGGACTAACTAAAATCCTAATTCTAATGCTCATATGCTAACAATTATATGGGCTAACATTCCCCCTCAAACTCATAATGCGACAGTAATAAGCATTGAGAGTTTGTCACACAAGAAACGAAACCGAGACTTCGACTGAGCCTTCGTAAAAAGGTCAGCAATCTGCAAGGCTGATGGAACAAAATACCCTAGTCACAAAACAAACCAACAACGGTGTCCAAATCAAACCAAACCAACAACGACAATCATACAAACCAACAACGGCGTCCAAATCAAACCAAACCAACAACAACAATCATACAAACCAACAATGGCGTCCAAATCAAACCAAACCAACAACGACAATCATACAACGTCGTCCAAAGCAAACCAAACCAACAACGAATTTAGCGGAAACATCAAACACAAGACAACATTAACTCGATCTGCGAAAATTGGTGATTATTTACAAGTAGGGAAGAATCGATTTAACCTGGCTCTGATACCATGTTGATATATAACAAGGGTTTTATTGAAGAACAAGAAAAGAAAGAATAAAAAAAAAGCTAACTGAGAATTGAATACAATTATCTAGAATGGGGAAGGGGTGCCTATATATAGGCATAAACTAAAATCCTAATGCCCATAGGAATAGGACTACCTAAAATCCTAATGCCCATAGGACTACCTAAAATCCTAATCCTAATGCCCTTATGCTAACAATTATATGAGCTAACATTTAGTACAATCTTTGGAGCTCCTTCATAAAGAACAAGTACTGCAGGTATGCTCATCCTGTGGCTAAGAAGTGGAGAAGTGGTCAATCACACACATGGAAACACCTCCTGATGGCTAAGGTTCACGCTGAAATTGAAGTAACATAGTTTGGGATATCAACCAAAGTGAACTCCAACTTTTGGTGGAATAATTGGATAGGGAAGGATGCAATTGCGAAGAATTACCCTTATTAAAATAGATCTCACAAACAGAATGTGGCTGACTACATTAATCAGGGAACTTGTTACATTAATAAGCTAAAAGAAGTTCTACCTTCTGAGATGATCAATCATATCAGGAACCTGCATATTGGTGATCAAAATCAGAAGGATTACCCTGTATGGAAAATTGCTGCTGATGGTAAATTTTATACCAAATCAGTCTATCAACAGGGAAGGGATCAAGATGGACAGTGAAGCATTACCTCTCCAAAATTGAGACAATCCAACATGTTTTTACTGAGAGTGAATATGTTGTGAAGATGTGGAGCTTGTTTGGGGGTCCGTTAGGCATTTAAACATAATGCTGGAAGTGTTAATGATGTCCCCCATAATAATTGGTTTAGTACCAAACCAGTTAATAGGATCCATAAACTTATAACTCAGATACCCCTTTAGTAGTCTGCTGGGAGCTCTGGAAAAGGGTAAACTCTTGCAAATTTTGGGATCACAAGAAGGTGAATATCAGCTCTATGTATTATAACACTCTGTGGACTCTCAAAATAACCTGAATCTGGCATTTCCAACCTGTAAATGCAATCTGCCTTGGTCAAATATTTGTGAACTTATCGAGAAAATTAGACCTGTCCCAAGGAGCCTAACAGTTATCTAGGAGCTCCCCACAATCAATAAGTTTAAAATGAACTCAGATGGAAGCTTTCAACCATCTGGAAAACTGGCCTGGGAGGCATTATCAGAGATTGGAAAGGAGATTTGATCATGGTCTTTGCTATTCCTACCAAATGTGAATCCAGTAACATGTCGGAAGCACTGTTTAAAGAAGCTAATCTAGTGGTGGATGGATTAGAAAAATACGCTACCACTATCCAAGTTCCTAGGATCTTCACTAATTTCCACCATCTTCCAATGGATGCCGAAGGAGCTTACTTCTTAGATAAATGGCAACTACCTAGTCTTGATCAAAAAGGATATGATGAGACAAATTTTTTTGTTAGTTGATAGCGGACTTGGCTATAATGAGTTTGAGTTAAGATTGCCATGGGATTATACTATTCATTTTTTTGTTACTAAGAAGTTTACTTCTTAGATCAATCTGAGACAGATTTTCCAGCAAGGGAGGGGGTTCAAAACAAGCATGGTAAAAATCAATATGATAGGGGGACTTGGTTCTTCTAAATGACATGAATGTTCAGTGATTTAACATTATCAACAGTCTACAGCAGTCACACTTTACCATTGTATTCCACAGAATCAATGAAACTCATGGTTAATTTCAGCTATTCTTCAAACTGATTTTTGAATGAAAGCAGAGCGACAGAATTATTCACATGTTCCGTAAGTTAAATATCATTCATTCTAAGTGTTCCTAATTCCTATTAGCCATTTCTCATAGTGATCTCTGTCAAGCAAAATGGTATTATTACAGATTTCTTCAAACATATAAACCAGAAATTTAAGATATGATAAGACAATTTTTTTCAGAAAAGGAATGGAAACCCAGTTATACTAAAAATCAAGATTTCAGAAAAATTTAGCATAGGACCTCAACAATTAAGTGTCCGTTTGGCCATGCGAGATGAAATCATGATATGAAATTATATGAAGTTTGAAGTTTTGTTTGGACATGCAATTTGTGATTTTTAACTTGTATTTTTTCTTACGAACATAAGAACCCAATAAGTTGTAAAAACTATTCAAATTGCCCAAATTCTTATACAATCTTACCAAATAAGTAAAAGTTCATAATAAAATATAATGCACTATCATTAAGTCATTCTAAAAAAAGACACAACTTAAGAATCAAACTTTAGTTCAATAAAAAGTGAAAATTAAACATGAGTTGTGGTATACTACTCTTTAATATAATCCTCCCGCATAGTACAGATAATCTCTTCATGGACAATATAATAGTTGGCAAAGATTATTTACATTTATTAAATAAATGATTGTTAAATATAATTGGTATATATAAAATGGACTTTTTTTTTACAAAATATAAACTTGTGGGTTTAATTTTTGCATTTGAAAAATCTCATCTCATGATTTGAAATCCCAAATAAGTTTTTTGGAGAATTTGAGATGAAATCGTATGTCCAAACGCTGATTTCATCTCAAAATTTCAAATCGCGACATGAAATCGCATGTCTAAACGCCTACTAAAAGGATATTGAGTCAGTGCTGCAGTGTTCAAGGCAAAAGTGATAAGTAGGTGAGTTTAGTTTTTTCAACTGTAATGAAAACTTTGAAAATGAATATAATTGGTTGAAATTTCTAATAAAAATAAAATTATAAATTGAAGATTTCTTCCCCGAACATTTTGTAAATTTATTTTACGGTTTGCCACGGTGAAAATAATTATACACGTGGAGTGCCACGTGAAACTTTTTTAAAAATAAACCGCCGAGTGTATCACATGAGAAATATAAATGTTCAGGTGTGTTTCTATAAGCTTGGGGTGACAGTTCAGGTACTAAACGCAAACTTCTAAACTACAAAAAGGGATAGTTTGAGTGTGTTTTTGAAGCTTTACTCTTAAAATAACAATCGGAAAACAAAAGAGTATATGAAAAATTGAATATTTAAAGAATGACCTAAAAAAAGCAATTTGTGCAAATGTCCAAAATGTTACAACTTATCTAAAACTCTCGTTTGATCATAATTAAAGTTGAAATTTTTAAAATTGTGATTTTTGAATTTTGAAATTGTGCTTGACATGCATTTTACTTGAAAAAAATTTAAAATTTCGTAAGTAAAAATTCCAAAAATTCAAAAACTAATCTCAACCAATCTACTCAAATTTTACGTAAAAAAAAATATTTAAAAATAATCCTTCAAAATCATGCGCTCAAAATCTATGCTCCTAACACTAGCTGATAGCCTATTTGGTCAAACTTTTGAAATGCTAAAGGTGTTTATTTAAAAAAAAAATATTTGACCAAGCTTTTGGGAGAAATAAGTGATTTTAAGAAATAACAAATGTTGTCTTTCATAAGTTAAAAAAAATAGTTTCTTTTCAAAAACACTTATTTAAAAAATACTTTTAAAAAGGATACACTTAGAACTAATTTTAGAAAATTTAGCCAAACACTAATTGCTATTCAAAAGTATTTTTAAATTTATTAGCCAAAAGTAAATATTTTTCATAAAAAATATTTTTTAATAAATACTTCAAATAAAAAAATGACTTTGAAAAATAAGTTGATTTGGGAAGACGGCAAAACAGCCTAAAATGTCAAATTCCAAACAACAATAAGGTAAACAGAGGAGATATGGAAAACTAAAATAGCTGGACAATGACTCGGAACTCAGAAGCACAAATACCTGCCGTCGGTATGGAATGTCTCTTCATTTTGCTCAATCGCTAAATCCAACCATAGTCCTTCACTCTTATCAAAGTCAGTTCAATTTTCGCTTGCATTGTACAGCTTCATTTTCGGATTCTGTCCATATATATGTGTGTTTTTGTGTGTGTCTCTGTTCAAGTGTTTATACCTTCTCGAACTTGATGAATTTATTACTGTCTTATTAGTTATGTTGATGAATTTGCTGAATTTTGTTTCGAAATTCTTGCGGATACCCCCAACAAGAGTAACCCAAACGTTTGAGGTTCACCTTTGCTCAGCTTGATTTTAGTTTTTCGTTAATATCGCCCTAAGATATTGCAGATAAGAGCGTTATCAAGGGTTCTGATTTTGGAATTCCTTTGAATATTTACAAGTCTCCATGGGTTTGAAATCAACTTAACCTGAAAGTATTGGGTCATGACACTTTTATGGACTTAATCCCTTTCGACCCATTCAAATTTAAACTAACCAACACATTTGACACCCTTAGACGTAATAATGGTGATTTAGATGGATTCTCTTCTGATAATGGGCCCTTGATATTGGAGATGCTTTTGCTATTGAGAGCCTGATACTAGTTAGGGTAAGGTCTATTAGAAATAAACTCTCTAACTCCCAAGACAAGGGATAACGTCTGTGTACACTTGACCCTCCCCTATACTCCACTTGTGGAATTACACAGGCTACATTGTTGTTTTAGTCTGATACTAGTTGTGAGTGTTGTCAATAAATGCAAGGTCTAAGAATCAAAATGTTCTGTTAACAACTTAAGACTCTGCAGTACTATAATTACCATCTTTGAACTTATGACTATATGGTGTTCCTTATGCTTTGCCATATTCTTGCTTCAAAAAATTGATTTGCTCGTCGATCTTACCCATGATTCTCTTTGTTTTTCGTACTTGTCATTAGGTTTCCTCGCTAAATGATAGAATAAGAAACTGGATCTTGAAAATGCTTATTATTCATGTGGAAGTAATGGCATACATTATTAGAATCTCGGTTAGGATCAGATTTCAGAAAGAAGTTTGACCATGTTTGGTCGTGGAGAACATTTTGCCAATAGCGGCTGAACCTTTGGTGAAAGTGTGAATCCAGTGCCTTCGCTCATATCGGTGATCTCCCTGTTGGGTTTATCCCACTCAAAGCATTGAAGAAGTGAGCCTAGCGCCAATCCAATGACATGAATTGCTAGGTTCTCACCAGGGCAGCCCCTCCTTCCTGATCCAAATGGAATAAACTTGCAGCCCTCTTTGACACCTTCAAAGCCTATAAATCTATCCGGATTGAACTTTTCTGGGTCCTCCCATACCTTAGGGTCATGATGTATCCCCCATGCATTGACTAATAGAACTGTTCCACGAGGAACTCGATAGCCTGCAACCTTGCACTCTTCTGATGAAAAGTGAGGCACAAGTAAAGGGGCTGCTGGATGCATCCGCAATGTCTCATTGATGATGCATCGGATGTAAGGAAGTTGAGCCAAATCTGATTCATCAATTAGGCGGTCTTGTCCAACATGATTTTCAATTTCAGTCTGTGCCTTCTTTAAAATTTCTGGATTGTCAAGCAAGTGTGAAAAAGCCCATTCTAGTGTTACAGCTGAAGTATCTGATCCAGCTTGAAGTAGGACCTGCATGCACAAGAAAACAGAGTGTATAAACTAGTCAACAACATTTAAAGGAACTGTAGATATAAACAGAAACAAAGACACTCGACAGGGTCAATGATTTTGAAAGTTCCAATATAGCTTTCATTTCAAGATATATATCAGGCATCTATAAGTCTAATTAAAATTGTCAATATCACCTGCCTATACTATATATATATATATATATATATATATATATATATATATATCAATCTTGGTGCAGAAGCATTTAGATTCATCTAAGCATGTCTTTTTATTAAGAAACACCAGCTTACCAATTTGTGTCAAGTTCTATCTGAAACCTAGCATAGTATTAACTCAAGATAACACAAGCAAAGAAAACAATGAATGGTCATTAAGAGTAAAGATTCTAGTGATAAGACGACCTTTTCACATGCAAACAAAAGCATGTGAAGCATGTTGAAATAATCTTCTGAGTGGATCTTCATGTACAAAAAAGTAAAAAAAAGAAAAAAAGCATATAGGTGTCTGATAGTCTTACCAACATTAGGTTTCTAATAGTTTCATCTGTGTAGTATTGGGGGTCCGTTTTCTGTAAATCTAACAAGACTTCCATGATAGTTTTCTTCTTCCCTGCCACAACCTTTGCTGAAGGAAAAGAACCACTGGTCTTTAACCGACGATGCTCTTCTATTTCCTTTTGCATAAAGTTATCTCTCTTCTCCTGTAGTTCCATCATCTTTTCCTCCACACTATGCAACCCAAACCACCTCATAAATGGCAAGAAATCCAAAATATTAGCCTTTGGAATAGTATTTATTGTATCCTTTGATATATCCTGGAATAACTTAGCTTCTTTTGAGTTCTCTACTTTCTCTCCATAGTACCTTTTTCCTGCAATCATTCTTGATAACACATTGAACGTGAAGTTAAAAAGAGATGATTTAATCTCCACAATTTTTTCCGAACTCTCTATGGAGACTCTAAAGAGTCTACGAATCAGGTAGTTTATCTCATCAGAACGGATGCTTGATAGTGTCTGAATTCTATAGGAAGATAAAACTTCAAGAGAAGAAATTCTTCGGAGATTTCTCCAGTGCTCTCCATAAGAAGACCAGGCGAGGCTGGTAAAATTGTACCCGAAATACTTACCACTGAGAAAATCAGGACGATTGGCAAAGATGATATCATTTTTGGTAAAGCATTCTTCTGCTGCTGAAGGTGATGAAACAAGGAGGACAGGCCGGGAGCCAAACTGAAGAAAGACTACTGGACCATAACGATTTGAGACTTTGAATAAGGCTCTGTGGAAAGGTTTACCCAATAAGTAGAGATGACCAATGAAAGGGAGTGCTGGAAATGGGCTAGGGGGAAGGTTTTGTAGCTTGTGAAGAAAATGATGGCTGATGATATAAAGAACAAAGAACAGAACTGGGAAGTACAGACAAAGACTGTCCATGGATCATTAACAAAGAAATGATGAAGATGATCAGTATTATAGTATTATGCCTGATAATAATCTAGTTTTATTAGCTTGTATTAAGATTTGTGCCAGCTTAGACAAGAATAAATAATATTATTAACTCTTGGTTTTGTACTCTCAATTGAACAAGAAGTCTCTGCAGGCTAGGTATTTGTTTAATCCCTAATAATGTAGGTTAGTTGTAGAAATTTATTTATTTATAGAAAAGTTATCCTTGTAAACAAACGAGAATGAATTAAATACTAACAAAGTAAACATCCCATAAAGAGGACCGCTGAATTTATTTAGGCAATGGATGATTGATGACGAATGGCAAGACGCAATTTCTGGCTGTACTTTAATTTGTCCAGGCTAGAAAACATATGATATTTGGAGCTATGGCCTCTAATTGCTTCTGATCTTTTCTTTCTTAAAGGTTAGTTTACACACAGCTTATGCCAAAGTGTTCAAAATACCTGATTTTGGGGTCACTGTTTAGGCCATAGCCGAAGTTGATTTTTCTTTTTTCCGAAGTTTACTCACTTTGAGAATAACTTCAAATATACTGTATTAAAGTTGCGAAAATTGTATGATTACTGGTATTATACTCTAGCCACACATGACCGAGGTGTTGAGACATTTTTGTCTGATGTTTGGCCTAACAGTCCCAACCACCTAAGCAAACTTTATCTGAAATTTGGCTTGAAAGTCCCAAACTTTAAGATATTTTTGTTTGAAGTTTGTTTGACTGTCCCAAACTTGAGATAGTTTGCTTGAAGCATTTGACTTTGATTTGGTGTTTCTCCATGAGTGAAGTTTGACTTTGAATCAGTGTTTCACTCATGATACCTTCATTTCACTCATGCGTGTACCTTAATCTAATTTATTTTTTCAATCCGAAATTAACCCAAACATCAATTTTAATTTATGGGAATTTACAGTATAATAAGTCATGAATTCTTTATTATCCAGCACTGAGCAAATTTTGAAGCGATGTAGAACAATTGGGTACAGGTTTAAAGGAGGCTACCAAATAGGGTGCCCCTAAATTTTTTTGACTACATCACTAATTACTTATTATCTCTTAATGGCAGAGTTACAGGATTCTCAGTCGAACACTGATATCTACGTCTAAATATTATATAAAAAATTGCACCTTGTACATATATAGGATAAAAATTGCTTTTTATATACATATATATTAAATTTTTAAATACCCTTACAAATTTACTGACTTCGAGATAGTTACCTCTCATTTACACCGATGATGAAAACAAATCACTTAATATTTTTATTTTTTTAATTGAAATTTAAACGCCGGCTTCTCATAGGTAGTGTAGGCCATGGTACTCAACTTGCTTCTGCATATGCTACAGCTTACGTTTTCTTCTATAAACCTTTATTGTTTGTTTGTGGTGTATTGTTACTGGTTTGATAGGAACGTAATCTATTTAATATGGTACTGCAGAAATCTAGTGTTGTTGAAAAACAAACCACACTTTGGCCTTTTCCTGTATTAGATTATTTTATTTTCTCCTTTTGTTCCATTTTTCTACTTACTTTACTTAATTTAATTTTTTTAAAAAAAAAAAAAAGAAAGAAAAACATGCATCTTACGTGATTGAAAAAGTCCTAAGTAGATATTAGCTTTGAGATAACATGGTAGGGACCTCTAACATCACCAGTAATAAATGTCAATTTGTCATAACTCATATGCATGCATAACAGTAAAAAAAAAAAAAAGTCAACTTGTTTCTTCTTTTTTATAATTTTTTAAAATCTCATTCATGTGATCATGTCAAATAAAGAGAAGGCAAAAATGGGCTACTATTTGAATATGCCTAACTGTGGTTTAATTGTTGATTTTTGTGGTTAATTAGGATGCTAAAGGAATGAATTTGGGGCACTTATGAGACAACTTAATTTGGACTAAAAAAAAGATTTGAGATCTTGACATGATTGTTAGAGTTCATATATTTTATTAATGAGTTGATGTGTATTATATTTGATCAATATTAAGCTTAATTGTTGATTACATGATCACCAATTAAATGCTAGGTATAAATCTTGATTCAAACATGAAAGAGGAGTTTTAAGTTAGCAATAGGACAAGTTCATAAATTTAGAACATAACTCTTAAATTTCTAAGCATTCATCTATGTTCATTATATTGCATTTTTTAGAATCTGAACCAACCAATCAAGCTAATCAGGAGCAAAGAAATATATATATATATTACTAGATCGTATGTTTGGTTTAATTGATTAAATTAGCTGATAAGTATAAAGTGTTTAAAGTATTTTTATGTATTAAAACTGATTTTTTATATATACATATAATATAGATTGAAGTGTTAGAAAATAACAATAAGCGGTTAGTGTGTTTATAAAAGATAATTATAAATACTTTTTCTATTAAATAACTGAAATACCTCAAAGCTATTTAAAAAATGTATACATTTAAAATAATTTTTAAAAAAAGAGACAAAGGAAGGAATAAAATTAAAAAAGAAAAATTAAAAGATACTATAAAATTATTTAAAATTTAACTAAATTAAAAATATTTATAAACGGTAAAATCATAAGTTTGAGAACACTTTAACTGATCAAAGGCCACAGATAAATTAAAAGTTCTACTCAATCTATGCTAATCACCGTGTGCGGAAGAGGCCAACGTAAATTCAGGAGAGAGAAACAATGTGTGCATCCTTAATATCTCCATAATTATTAATTAAAGGAAATGAAGCTGATGTGCATCGGATTCGTCGACCCAACGAATGTTGTCCAACAACGATTGTCAATTTCAAATTTTTATTACAGGGATTCCAAGATTGTTTAACGAATGAGCCATTGTCGACTCCATTGTCTCCGCTGAGGTATGTTGTTACTTCAAGGCCTCTGCCAAATAGCATATCAAAATTGGTAAAATTGTTTATCCATGAGTGATGAGTCTATGAGTAATTATTTATTTACCTTCTTAATTCTTACTATTTTAATACTTGTGATGAAATCATCTGTATAATTACTCAGGATTTGTTTCTCTTAGCGGTAGTAAAAGTTACAAGTTAATTTCTCATACGGTCTTTGAATTTCACTTAGAAAATTACTTTTTCTTTTCTTTTCACTTTACTTAATTTTGTAAATTTTTCTTTTAAGTCAAATTTATAAAGCTACCTATTTTATTAACCCGACCAGGTAAGACTATATGGGTCATATAACAGGCTCCCCTTTATGAATGTGAATGGTTTCAGGACTTCAATCCAGTGATCAGTCATCGTCCCAACAGTAACACCAGCAACAACAACCCATCGTTGGCTCAACGTGCTTATCATTACATAGCTGTGAAGTTTAACGCGTATATAATTCAATAACAGAGCGATAGTATAGGTAAAATAAAAGGGTAAATATTTGAACCATATAGTTTTAGTTGGTCGGGTCAATAAAATGACTCAAATGTATAGCTTTTTATTTCGTATAAATTTGGCTTAAAAGAAAATTTCTATGTCAACAAAATTAAATGAAATTGGTTGAGTAACTTTATGAGTGAAATTCTCTTAGTTGATTTTCCATCTGAGAAATTAACTCCATCATGGTTCTATCTCTGTTTTCTTGTCGACAATTTTGTTAATTATGTAAGATATGACCCAGTAATAAATATTGGCAAAGATGATATCATTCTTTACATAAGTATTATTATGTTGCTGAAGGTGATGAAACAAGGAGGACAGACCTAGAGCCATAACATAGAAATATTATTGGGCCAATAACGATTTGAGGCTTTGAATAAGACTATGTGGAAAATGCGCAAACTGGCCCAGACACTCATATATATATATATATATTAAAATGTCTCTGTGGAAAGATTTACTCAACAGGTAGAGATAGTGAACAAAAGGAAGTGATGAGAAATGGGCTAGAGGGAAGGGTTTCTATAGCTTGTGAAGAAAAGGGTGTTTGATGATATAAAGAATAAAGAACAGCACTAGGAAGTAGAGATAAAGATTGTCCATTCAGAAAGGATAAAGATGATCTGAACTATAGTATTATGTCTGATAATTTTCTAGATTTAACTATGCTAGCTTGAATTAAGATCCGTGCAGCTTAGACTAGAATATTTTAATACTAGTTAACAACAACAATAATATACCCGGTATAATCTCACAAGTGGGGTCTGGGGAGGGTGGTGTGTTACCTTGTGAGGGTAGAAAGGTTGTTTTCTAAGGACCCTCAGCTCAAGAACAGCATAATAAATCGGGTATGAAAAGAAAATACACAAGTGATGAAGCCATCTACTCATGTTATCAAACTTAAGCAAGTCTTATTAGGCCAGGTATTAGTTTAATCCATGATCATTTTGGTTAGTTGTCAAAACTTAACTTTTTAAAAGCTGTCCTTCTGAACTTAACAAGAAGGAATTAAATTAAATACTAACAAAGTGAACCTCCCCAAAATAGGGCCGCCCTTGAATTGATTGTGTCAGTGATTATATATGACGCAGGGAAAGACGCAAGGCTATTTGGATCTTCCGGAGCAATGGCATTTTCTTTCTTTTACATCTTGATTTAGACGTTTTGTATATATGGTATATGATACATCTAACAGTTTCTCTCCTTAAGCCTTTATTGTTTGTTTATGTATTGTCACTGGCTGATAGGACGTAATCCATTTAATACGAGACAGCCGAATTCAAGGTCTGCTGGAAAAACTGATCCCACTTGGCTTTTCCTGTAGTATTATTTATCTTATTTCTCCATTTATTCCTTTTTTTAACCAAATTAATGTTGTTTTTTGGCTCAAAGTCCCACATTGGAAGATGAGTAGAAATAGGGAGGCAACCTTAGACTATAAAAGGAAGCCTCCCCCTTTTGGTTTTATCACACCAAACTTGAAGCCTTCTAACTCTTCTAGAGGCTTAGTTTATTTTCTCTCTTGTAATCTTCTCGGAGAAATATATTTGTAGTGGTGTCCGGGGACTTAGGCATAATTGGCCGAACCTCGTCAAATCTTGATATTCTCTTTATTTTCTTTTTTGCTTCTTATTTATCATTGTTAGCCATTATTAGTGTTGCTATTGGTGGAAAATAGCTCAAATTTCCACAACAATTGGTATCAGAGCTTTTGGTTGCGATTTCTCTTGAAATTTTAGTATGCTCTGTGGTTGCGGTTTTAACTGATCCTCCACATCAGAAAAAATTTCTTGAGATTATTTTTTTTGTAAATTTGTGTTAAAATTGCTAAGTAATATATTGTCTAATTAAGTGCATGTCTAGGAAAGTTCTGGCTAAGGAAACTGGTTTTTAAGTGGGACCGTGTGACCCCTCCAGTTTTTCCTGGGAATTTTCCTGGTGCATTTTTTTTTGGCTAAATTATTACTGGTAATTTTTCACTTTAGAGCAAAAATGGCTGATAATAATGAGCAGACTTCGAGAGCCACAGTTTCCACTACATCAACTTCGGCAGCATCTTCGTCGTCAATTTTGACGAGATTTGCGGTGCCAAATGCAAGAATCGCGGTGGAGATTTTTGACGGTACGGGTCATTTCGGGATGTGGCAAGGTGAAGTTCTAGACGCGCTTTTCCAGCAAGGTCTAGACATTGCTATTGAAGAAGAGAAACCAGAAGAAATTGAAGAAAAAGAATGGAAGACCATCAATCGGTTGGCGTGTGGTAGTATTCGCTCATGCCTTTCCAGAGAGCAGAAATATTCATTCTCAAAGGAAACTTCTGCAAGTAAGCTATGGAAGGCATTGGAGGAGAAATTCTTGAAGAAGAGCGGTCACAATAAGCACTTCATGAAGAAGAAGTTATTCCGGTTTAGTTATCAACCGGGTACCACCATGAATGATCATATTACTGCTTTTAATAAGGCAGTAGCTGATTTGAGGAACGTTGATGAAACTTTCAAAGATGGAGATCTGGCATTGATGTTGCTGTTTTCACTTCCTGAAGAGTATGAATTTATAGAAACTATGTTACTTCATGGGAAAGATCAAGTTTCCCTCAGTGAAGTATGTAGTACTCTATATAGTTATGAATTGAGGAAAAAAGACAGGGAGGAAAGCAAGCATGCAGAGGTGGTTGCAGAAGCACTGGTAGCAAGAGGCAGACCACAAAACCAGAAGAAAGGAAGAAGAGGGAAATCTCAGTCAAGAAGCAGACCGAGTAAAGATGAATGTGCCTTTTGTAGAGAGAAGGGGCACTAGAAAAAAGATTGCCCGAAATTGAAAAATAAGGGCAAAGTTGAAAAATGCAAAGCTGTTGCAGAGTCATGTGCTGCTGAATACAGTGATGAAGATTCAGATCTTTCACTGGTTGTTACAACCTCCACAAGGCGATCTGACAAGTAGTTGTTTGACTCAGCATGCAACCAACATATTTGTCATATCCGGGAGTGGTTCTTTGAGTTTAAAGAGATAGACGGTGGAGTTGTCTATATGGGCAACGACACATTTTGTGAAACAATAGGAATTGGTTCAGTCAACTTAAAGAATCATGATGGATCAACTAGAGTTTTGACAGAGGTCAGGTATGTACCTGACATGAAGAAGAATCTCATCTCTTTGGGAGTCCTAGAATCCAAAGGATTGACGGTGACAATGCGAGATGGAGTCTTGAAAATAGTCTCTGGAGCTCTGGTGATGCTTAAAGGCACCCGGAAGAATAATTTGTATTACTATGATGGTAATACAATTGTTGGGACAGCTGCAGTTGCAACTCTTGATGATGAAGGGTCAGATGCAACTAAGTTGTGGCATATGCGATTGGGGCATGCAAGTGAAAAATCCTTGCAACTTCTAGCAAAGCAAGGATTATTGAAAGATGCAAAAACTTGTAAGCTGAATTTCTGCGAGCATTGCGTGATGGGAAAGCAGAAGAGAGTGAAATTTGGCACTGCAATCCATGATACTAAAGGTATTCTGGATTATGTTCACTCTGATGTGTGGGGTCCTTCCAAGACAACTTCTTTGGGAGGAAAACACTATTATGTTACTTTTGTTGATGACTTCTCACGAAGAGTGTGGGTGTACACTATGAAGTCAAAGGATGAAGTGTTAAATTGTTTCCTTAAGTGGAAAAAGATGATTGAAACTCAGACTGGCAAAAGGATCAAACGCCTCAGAACAGACAACGGAGGTGAATATCGAAGTGATCCGTTTGACAAAGTTTGTCAAGATGAAGGTATTGTGAGACACTTCACAGTTAGACATACACCACAACAGAATGGGGTGGCCGAACGGATGAACCGAACATTGCTGGAGAAAGTTCGGTGTATGCTGTCTAATGCTAGGTTGGACAGACAATTTTGGGCTGAGGCTGTGAGATATGCAAGCCATCTTGTTAATCGTTTACCATCAACTGCTATTGGTGGTAAAACTCCTTTAGAGGTTTGGTCTGGAAAACCTGTTAATGATTATGATTCCTTACGTGTGTTTGGTTCCACTGCATACTATCATGTGAAGGGATCGAAGTTGGATCCGAGAGCCAAGAAAGCGCTCTTTATGGGGATCACTACTGGTGTTAAAGGATATCGCCTCTGGTGTCTTGAAACAAAGAAGATAATCCTTAGCAGAGATGTTACCTTTGATGAATCTTCCATGTTGAAGAAGGATGACATTCAACAGATCAATAGTGCTCCGCAACAGGTGGAGTTTGAAAGGAGAATCAATCCAGTTCTGTTCAAAGATGGAGAAACTCCTATGGCAGAAGAGGAGTCAAATGAAGAAGAGGTTCCAACCCAAGGACCTCACCAGCAAGAAGAACCTATTGCATTAAGGAAGCCACAACGGGTAATACACAAACCTGCTCGATTTAGTGATATGGTGGCTCATGCATCTATAATAGTGAATGATGGAATTCCTACCACTTATCAAGAAGCAATTCAAAGTTCCGAAGATGAAGAGTGGAAGAATGCTATGAATGAAGAGATGCAGTCTCTTCATAAGAATCAGACTTGGAAGCTAGCAAGTCTACCGAAGGGAAAGAAGGCTATTAGATGCAAATGGATATATACAAAGAAAGAAGAATTTCCTGATAAGAAAAGCATTCGCTACAAGGCGAGATTGGTAGCTAAAGGCTATGCTCAGATGGAGGGAATTGACTATAATGAAGTTTTTTCTCCAGTAGTGAAACATTCCTCTATCAGAATCTTATTGGCCTTGGTAGCTCAGCTGGATTTGGAACTAGTTCAACTTGATGTAAAAACTGCATTTTTACATGGAGACTTGGAGGAGGAAATCTATATGACTCAGCCAGAAGGGTTCAAGGTTGCTGGAAAAGAAAATATGGTATGCAAACTTGAAAAATCATTGTACGGATTGAAGCAATCTCCAAGACAGTGGTACAAGCGATTTGACAAGTTTATGTTGGGGCAGATGTACACAAGAAGCAAATACGATCATTGTGTGTATTTGCGCAAGCTACAAGATGGATCTTTCATCTATCTTCTTCTTTATGTTGATGATATGTTGATAGCTTCAAGGAATTCTGGAGAAATTGACAAGCTGAAAGCTAAACTAAAGCAAGAATTTGAGATGAAAGATTTAGGGGAAGCTAAGAAGATTCTCGGCATGGAGATAAATAGAGACAGACAATTGGGGCAACTTCGTCTAACTCAGAAGCAATATCTGAGAAAGGTGCTGCAACGTTTTGGCATCAATGACAAGTCAAAATCTGTGAGTACCCCACTTGCTCCTCATATGAAACTTAGTGCTGATTTATCTCCGAAGAATGATGCTGAACGAGAATATATGGCAAAAATTCCTTATGCAAATGCAGTTGGTAGCTTGATGTATGCTATGGTGTGTACAAGACCTGACATTTCACAAGCAGTTGGGGTTGTGAGCAGGTATATGCATGATCCTGGTAAAGGACATTGGCAAGCTGTCAAATGGATTCTACGGTATATTCGGAACACCGTGGATGTTGGGTTATTATTTGAGCAGGATAAAAAGATTGGTCAATATGTAGTTGGATATTGTGATTCCGACTATGCCGGTGATTTGGACAAACGAAGATCAACTACCGGTTATGTGTTTACACTTACAAAGGCACCGGTTAGTTGGAAGTCTACTTTGCAGTCAACAGTCGCTTTGTCTACTACAGAGGCAGAGTATATGGCTGTTACCGAAGCTGTTAAGGAGGCTATTTGGCTTCAAGGGTTGCTGAAGGATTTGGGAGTTGGTCAAAAGCACGTCAAGGTGCATTGTGACAGTCAGAGTGCTATTTGTTTAGCAAAGAACCAAGTCTATCACGCACGAACGAAGCATATAGATGTTCGATATCACTTTGTAAGGGAGATTCTGGAAGAAGGTGAAATACTACTTCAGAAGATCCAGACAGCTGAAAATCCTGCAGATATGATGACCAAGATAGTGACATCGATCAAATTTCAACATTGTATGAATTTGATCAATATTGTGAAGATTGCACATGGGTAGCACCATAGGTGCATTTGAAGACACTACTAGAGATAGTTGTGAGAGAAGATTTTGTAACTTTTGGGACTTTTTGCCAAGGTGGAGATTTGTTGTTTTTTGGCTCAAAGTCCCACATTGGAAGATGAGTAGAAATAGGGAGGCAACCTTAGACTATAAAAGGAAGCCTCCCCCTTTTGGTTTTATCACACCAAACTTGAAGCCTTCTAACTCTTCTAGAGGCTTAGTTTATTTTCTCTCTTGTAATCTTCTCGGAGAAATATATTTGTAGTGGTGTCCGGGGACTTAGGCATAATTGGCCGAACCTCGTCAAATCTTGATATTCTCTTTATTTTCTTTTTTGCTTCTTATTTATCATTGTTAGCCATTATTAGTGTTGCTATTGGTGGAAAATAGCTCAAATTTCCACAACAATTAATATAAAGAAATATTCTACTTATAGAAACATTCTAAATAATCTTAGCGTGAGATAACATGGAAGGGGCCTTCACATTAAGGACTTTCTGCCAATTACTTAACTCTTATTCACTTTAGAAGAAGTTTATAAGAGAAATATGTGTAGCCAGAGATGCGAAGACCAAAGAACCATTTGATTTGTATTTTGTCAGCGCAAATGTGCTAACTCCTTGTACAACCAGTGCTTATAAACAGCTGTACAAATAACATGTCAGTCTCTTTAATTTAAAGGCACGAGGATTACCACCTTAAACTTTCATAGAAAAGATCTCCTTGGCTAATCTTCTTGCACTCTTTTTTGGTTTTATTTTTGCCTAACCAGTTGCAGTACTAGGCAGAAGAATGTAAATAAAATTTGAGAAAGAAGAGGCACAATAGTTGCTGGTCGATGATGAAAATCAAATGTGGTAATCGTGGAAACGATGAAATTGAGCAAGGAAATATAGTCTTTCCCTTCACAATCTGAAGTTTTCCTTGGGTAGATTATCTTATTTTCATATCTAAGCACACAACTTAGTGGTCAAGAAGTCACAATTCAAACTGTGATGTCAAGAGTTTGGATCTAAATTTCTGTTCAAAAAAGTAGTTTGGATCTAAATGGCTTCTTGATCACTTTTATACACTTGGATTGCCCTGGTCTTCTATTGTTATGTGAAGAAGTTCTGGTATTTCCCGCCAGAGATGCATCATAATATAAACTGCTGTTGGCATTTGATCTATGTTGCCTAAGCCACTTCTAAACTATTCAGTGATTCGGTATTTTTAAATTCATGTATTCTCTTCTGATAACAGGTTCTTGATGTTAAAAGATGCTTTATTATTGATAGTCTGATATTAGTAGATGAGTCATGGATAAATGCATATTGCTTGTATGCAATGTTTACGAACCATTATCCTCTGACAACATTTGAACACTTGTATATTATGGTTATTTTCATGTTCTTCCTTCCATATGGAGTTACATAAGCTGCTATTTTCATGCTTAACAATTTGGAGTTAATATTGCTTTTTTTTTTGTTGTTGTTGTTGTCCTACAACATTTTACCTAGAATGGGACGGAGGCTATAGTTAGTGATCAGGGAACTGAATCTACTTGACAAAGAAGTTTTACAATAATTGGACTAAACAACTCTTAGCTATGAGAGGATAATATTCTGCAGGATTTATGAATTCATATCCCCAGTTCTGGAGCAGTGGCCATTTCTTGCTTCTACATGTGATTTAGACGTTTTGTGTGTGTTTGTGTAATAAGATTCAAGGAAGAATGGAGAAGGACGGCGTTTATCAAGACGTCGTTTTAAAAACAAAATAAATTTGAGTTTTGAGTTTTGAATTTTGAATTGTGAGTCTCTCGTATACTGAAGGGTCCTCTTCTTTATAGGAAAAAATAAATGATAGGAGGCAAAATGGATGTCGGGTTAATTAATCCGGGTCACTAACTATGGTTAATATTGTCTCCGATAATTTCGACTTTAATATTAGCCATGGGTTAAGTTAGGTGTAGTCCGCTCTGTTTTGAATTGTTGTGGAAAAGGATGTTGCTCCTTAACTAGAATTGTGACACACACACCCACACACATATAATGTATGTATATGTATATGGTATATGATACATCTTACATTTTCCTCTTTAAACCTTTATTGCTTGTTTGCGTACTGCCACTGGTCGATAGGAGCGTCATCCATTTAATGTGAGACCGAAGAAATTAAGGTCTGCTGAAAAACTGATTCCACTTGGCTTTTCCTATATATTTATCTTATTTCCTGGACACCTTCTCAATTGAGCTCATCACACCAGGTTTGCCTAGTGCAGTTCACATCTCTTGTGTGGTTTGTAAGCTATTACACATAAACTGGTTTACCCAGTGTGCACCCGAAGGATAGCGGCTTCGGATTTCCTGGGGATTCTAGAAAATAGAGATAAAGACTGTCCATGGATATCATTAATCAGAAAGGATAACAATGAGAAATACATTTTTATACTATTGTTATGTCATATCATTAATCAGAAAGGATAACAATAAGAAGTACTTTTTTATACTAGTGTTATGTCTGATGATTTAACTATGGCTTGTTTTCACAACTGAAAGAGAATCTGAAGCAAGATAGGAAATAGAATAAGATTGAGGAGCAGGGTAAAACATTCTCAGAAGGAGCAGGTTTAGCTAGCTTGAATTAAGATCCTTGCAGCCTAACCTGGAATACATTTATATCTACTTATATTATCTCGATTAAGCAAGAAGTCTTTTTAGGCAAGGTAGTTTGTTTAGTCCATAATCATTTTGGTTAGTTGTAAAACTTATATCTTAAATTTCCTTCTGAACTTAACAACGAGTTTAATTAAATATTCAAAGTGAACCGCCCTTGAATTGATCGAGTCAGAGATTATTTATGACGCAGTGCAAGACGCAAGATCATTTGGACATTCTGGAGCAATGGCATTTTCTTGCTTCTACACGTGATTTAGACGTTGTGTGCATATATGATACATCTTACTTTTTCCCTCTTTACACCTTTATTGTTTGTTTGTGTATTTTCACTGGTATATAGGAACGTCATCCATTTAATATGAGACTGCAGAAATCAAGGTATGCTGGAAAAACTGATTCTACTTGGCTTTTCCTATATATATATATATCTTATTTCTCCATTTATTCCTTTTTTTTAAAAACCAAATTCATATAAAGGAAATATTAAATAGGCTTAACATGAGATAACATGGAAGGGACCGTCACATTAAGGACTTTCTGCCAATTACTTAACTCTTATTTGCTTTAGAGGAAGTTTACGAGAGAATATGTGTAGCCTGAGATGTGAAGGCCAAAGATCCATTTGATTTATATTTTGTCAGTGTAAATGTGCTAATACCGAGTACAATCAATGTTTATTAACAGATGTACAGATAACATGTCACTCTCTCTTAATTTAAAGGCATGAGGATTAGGAAGGAACACCTTAAACTTTCATACAAAAGATCTCGTTGACTAATCTTCGTGTACTCTTTTTTGGTTTGTTTTTGCCTAACCAGTCAGAGTACTAGGCAGAAGAATGCAAATCAAATTTGAGAAAGAAAGAGGCATAATAGTTGGTCGAAGATGAAAATCAAACTTGTTGATCGTGGAAACAATGAAATTGAGCAAGGGAATATAGTCTTTCCCCTCACAATCTGAAGTTTTCCTCAGTTAGATTATCTTATTATCATCTCTAAGCACACAACTTAGTCACCAAGAAGTCACAATTCAAACTGTGACGTAAAGAGTTTGGATCTAAATGGATTCTTGGTCACTTTTATACACTTGGACTACCCTCATTTTCTATTATTATGTGAAAAAGTTCTGGTATTTTCTGTCAGAGATGCATTATAAATTGCTGTTGCCATTTGGTCCATGTTGCCTACGCCCCTCCCGAACTAATCAGTGATGTATTTTAAATTCATGGATTCTCTTCTGATAACGGGTTCTTGATGTTAAAGATGCTTTATTATCCATAGTCTGATATTAGTAGATGGGTCTTGAATAAATGCATATTGCTTGTATGCAATGTTTATGAACCATTATCCTCTGTCAACATTTGAACACTTGTAGCTATTATGGTTACTTTCGTGTTTTTCCTGCCATATGGGAGTTACATAAGCTGCTATTTTCATGCTTAACGATTTGGAGTTCATATTGCTTTTCTTTTTTTTTCTTTTTTTTTTTTTTTTTTTGGTTGTCATACAACATTTTACCAGAACAGGATGGAGTCTATAGTTAGTGATCGGGGAACTGAATCTCCTTGAAAAAGAAGTTTCACAATAGTTGGTAAAAGAACTCTTAGCCATGAGAGGATAATATTCTGCAGGACTTATGAATTCATATCCCCACAGAACAAGGCAATAGGTGGCATCATAGCTTTGCAACTTTTCCTGCTTTAATGTGGATTTCTTGAATCACCTGTTTGACCAAACAAGGTTTTGGTCTGCTTCTTGTTCTGGAAAATCCTGAGATTTCTCTCTCTCCATATGAAGTAAGTTGTGGCAGCCAGCATCACTCTATAACTCTCAGCTTGGTGGCTTTTTCCTTTTGCAAACTTCTCTGCCAAATGTAATTGCTCAGTCCATCCCATAGGGGACCTGCTAATGCTAATCTAGGATAAGAGTTTCTTCCACACTTAAGCAGACACAGCACAGGCAAAAAACAGATGGTTGATGCTTTCATTTTCTTGCTCACATAGAGGGCATAGCTGAGCTGTTGTCACTCCCCATTTGAACAACCTATCCCTTGTGCTAAGTCTTCCTAGAGCAGCCAATCTTAAGATGAAAATCCATCTAGGAAGACCAGTGTTGTCGCACACCAGCTTTCTCCAGTTTACCTTTTCAAATTGACCTCTTAGCCTCGAATATAGCTGTTTGGCTGAAAGTTTTGGCATCTGCATCACCTCAGTAATTTGATATCCAGCAGCGGAAAATTATTTACTAGCCTTCGGATTTATTTGAATGATCCAAGAAGCTTGTTTAGCCTCAGGTATTAATTATTTTGTGCACATAAAATTTGCCACTGTTTGTCTCTATTTCTTGTGCCTGTCATTACATTTCCTTACCAATTCACTTGAATGAAAGAATAAAGAAATTGGATTGTACAAATGCTTATTTGTTTGGAAATAATGGGGTACAATTTGGCCAGAATCAGAGTTCAGAAAGAAGTTTGATCATATTTGGTTGTGGAGAACGTTTCACCATAAAGGCTGAATCTTTTGTGAAATTGTGAAAATCAATGATCCCGCTGTTGGGCTTTTCCCACTCAAAGCATTGAAGAAGTGAGCCCAAGGCCAACCCAAGGACATGAATTGCCAGGTTCTCACCACTCACCAGGGCAACCCCTCCTTCCTGATCCCAAATGGAGTAAACTTGCAACCCTCTTTGACACCTTGAAAGCCTATAAATCTATCGGGATTAAACATTTCTGGGTCCTCCCATACCTTTGGGTCATTATGCATGGCCCATGCATTCACCAATAGAACTGTTCCATGTGGAACTCGATAGCCTGCAACCTCACACTCTTCTGCTGAAAAGTAGAGGCGAGGCACAAGTAAAGGAGAGAGCTGCTGGATGCATCCACAACGTCAGCCAAAATCAGATTCATCAATTAGGCAGTCTTGTCCAACATGTTTGTCAATTTCAGCCTGTGCCTTTTTTGAAATTTCTGGACCTGCATGCATAAGAAAAGTGTATAGGGTAGTGACAAAAATTAAATGGAACACTAGATATAGACGGAAGCAAATAATAAGATCCAATATAGGTTTCATTTCAGGATCTACATCCAGGGTAAAGGCTTTAGTAGAATGAAAATAGTCAATATCACCTGCCTATATTTGTGTGTATATCTTTCTTGGTTCCTAACTATTTGTAGTGCCACAACCTTCGCTGAAGGAAAGGAACCACCACTACTCTTTAACCGACTGTGCTCTTCTCCTGTAATTCCTTCATGGATGGCAAGGAATAAAAAATATTAGCATTTGGAACAGTTGTTATCATATATCCTGGAATAACTTTGCTTCTTTTGAGTTGGTGTACCTTTTTTTCTGCAATCATTCTTGTGATCACATTGAACGTGAAGTTAAAAGGAGATGATTTCATCTCTACAAGTACTCTGCGGGAGCCAAATTGGAGAAAGAGCACACGAATCGATTGTGTTGTTTCAAGAAATTTCTGTGCAAGGTGGAAGATTTTGGAGCTTGTAAAGGACATGTCGAGTTAAGATATGCAGTACCAGAAACAGGGGAAATAGTCGAGTATTTCTGGTTGCACACAAAAAATTTAGGGCCAGAGTCGAATTATAGTTTCTTTACTTTTGTAGCTTTAGCTTTCTTATGCTTGTAAATATGTGAATTCTTTATTTATTTTTCCGTGTTTGATGTGTAGTAAAAAAAAAATTATTGTATATAAGATGAAGTGTGTGAGAGGATAGAATGCTATTTATGAAACTTATTAACTAATCGAACACCAAAGTTATTAAATATTTTCTGAAAAATATTTTTTCCCCTTACTGAACACACCCTAAGATCTTTTTCATAGGAATCTCCCTGCATATTATGCACCTCGTACCCCAAGGGATTCGTCATACTATCATAAAAATTGAAAGAGTCAAATACTCCTTTATTTTCTTTTTTGAAGAACCATATTCAACTTACTAAGGAATACATTGAGATATAAACTGATTCAAAATTTATACATTAATATATAGATGACCAATATGAATAATATTCTAGTTTGGTCATGTGGTTCGATTGAGACCGATTTGTGTTCAAATCTGAGAGAGAAGATTAGCCATTACAGGTCGTGGCTTACACTTAGCCACCAAGGGTTGAGCTTTAGGCAAGGTGAGTCCAGTTCCTTCAGTCATATCAACCAATTCCTTGCCAATTCTTTGCCAATCAAAGCACTGAATAATACATCCCAATGACAAAGCAACCATTTTAACAGCCAGTCCTTCTCCAGGACAGCTCCTCCTTCCAGAACCAAAAGGCATCATTTTGTACCCATCTCTAACACCTTCAACTCCTTCAAATCTCTCTGGTTTAAACTTTCTTGGTTCATCCCAAATCTTAGGATCATTGTGAATAGCCCACAAATTCACAAGCAACATTGTGCCTCCAGGTACACGGTAGCCTCCCACTGTGGTCTCCTCAGACGACTCGTGGGGGAGTAACAGAGGTCCTGCAGGGTACATTCTGAACGTCTCGTTTATTATGCAACGTAAGTAAGGTAGGTTGTTGATGTCTGACTCGTCGACTAGACGTTCATGTCCTATGCGTTCGTCGATTTCAGCTTGTGCCTTCTTCAGAGTTTCTGGATGGTTTAACATCAGAGATAAAGCCCATTCCATTGTCCCAACTGAAGTATCAGTCCCTGCTGCTAATAGTACCTACAAATATCAAAAAGTTTTTTGAAGTTTATGCATTGACGATATAAAACAATTCTTATATTATCGGCTTACCTGAAAGATTATTACTACATATGCTATTTTAAGAGGCAAAGTAAAGAGGAGGGAAATAAAAAATATACTACAGCTTGGGGGGGGTGTGATACCCAGGAAAATGTTTTTCAGAAAAATTTACTTATTTTATTGTGTTCGGTACTAAGCAAAAAATATTTTTCTAAAAATATTTATATACAATCTTCACAAATATTATAGGAGGTGGGGCTGGGAGTGAGGAATAGGGGTGTGGGATGATGGGGTGAAGATGGGGCGTGTTGGAAGGTGGAGAACACAATTAATGTGGAATGTCATTTATCAAACTTATTTTTTCCTACTTTCAATAAGAAAATCATTTTTCTCGTTTCTTAAAAAATTTATTTTTGAATAAAAAAATATTTTTAAAATTTTTAACCAATCAAATATGAAAAAATTAAAAACCATTTTCTCCGTGCGAAATACACCCTCAATCCCAAGATTTTTACCTATTTGAACTAAAGAACAAATCGAGATTCGTGTTTTAGATAAATTTGGTACAGTAGTTTATACTATTTTCTTACCCATTACATCTCTTGCAACTTGTTACTATATTTCTTTACGGTTTATTGTTTCAACTTTCAAGTATTTAAATTTAGATTTAGTTCTGAAAAGAACATACTTCAAATTTTGAAAGATAAATCCAAACGAATTTTGATAAGATTTTCGTACTATACAATAAATGAGACACAATTGTTTTTGAACCCTACAGGTGTTTAATTCAAACTGATACGACAACAATCAAAGATATTTCCTACTAAAATGTATGCCAACAAATCAAAAAGTAAATAAAGGATAAATCTTTTGAATAGTGAGCAGTACACTAACTCAGGGACCACCTAATAGTGACGCGGCCATATAATTAATAAAAAATGGGTCATATTTTAGTTGACGTGATTAGCGCTTAAGCTTCAATTTAGGTTGACTAGCTGAATTAATTACGGCAGAAAAGAATATCTTTAGTGACTGTAACCCTCCCATGAAAAGAAGGGAATAGCTTTGGGATCAAGCAATTATCATTGTTTTAAAAGATATAGCTTATAGCAAATATGTAATTTTATTTCTTAACTAAGCTCATCAACCAAGCGTCATGTTCGATCGTAAGTCCGATATAGACCCCTCAGCCCTCCATGGACAGAATATTAGCATTACCTAGCTGAAAAAGATTTTTCTATGGGGATATTTGACTAATACTCATCTAATAGGGCTATTAATCAAATTAAAAATACATGAGATTTGCTACACCAAATTCCATCTTTCCAAATTGAGATTACACTAATTTCACCACAGTACTTTTAAATAAGGGTAGGCATAGCTTGGGTCAATTCGAAATTCAAATTAAAATTCAAATTTTTTGGGGAAATTACCTATACAGTTGTACTTAAGAAATTAGGGGTAGAGATTAATGTTAATAAAAAATTTAGGATTAATGCAAAATGGAAGTAACTTACAAGCATAAGGCTTCTGATGATTTCATCTTTGTAATATTCCGGTTCCTTTTCTTGCAGCGTTAGCAACATTTCAATCAACGATTTCTTCTTCCCTACGATCTCCGAATCAGTAACAGTACCTTCCTTCTCCATTCTCTTTCTGCAATCTTTGATCATCTCCTGCATGAACTCGTCTCTGTTCTGTTGCAACACAACTAAGCTCTTCTCCAATTTCCTCACCAACAGCTTCAACGCCGGCAGAAAGTCGCCGACGTTTGTCGCTCCGCCGATCCTGAAAGTCTCCTGCACTATTTCCCTGAATCTCGTAGCTTCTTCGATGTCCTCTATGTTCTCTCCGTAATACCTGTTAAAAATATAATCAAATAAATAAAAATATATTTTCTCTCATTACTAGTGGTGGAGTGAAAAAATTGAACTTGCAAACGTGCACAAATAAGAACATGTTCATACAATTAAATAAATAAAAAAATAAATTCTATTTAAACTTTTAGACGAAATAATCAGGTATTTAAGCCGTACCTTTTTCCAGCAATCGTCCTCATCATAACATTCAACATCAGCTCAAAAAACATGGATTTCATATCTACAGATTTTTCTGCGATGGCAGAGGAATTGATCCTTCTAACCATAGATTGCACTTCATCCACGCGAATTCCGTGAAGCATTTGAAGACGATGAGTGGAAAACATCTCAACGGAAGTGATCCTTCGCAGATTTCTCCAATGATCTCCGTAAGAACTCCAAGCCAACGAAGTGAAATTATAACCGAGATGTTTCCCGGCCATCAAATGAGGTCGATTCGCGAAAACAACATCGTTCTTCGTAAAGCACTCTTCAGCTGCAGCCGGCGATGAAACCAAAAGGACATTTCGAGAACCGAATTCGAGGAGAAGAACAGGGCCGTGGCGATCGGAGATTTTGGCCAAGGAACGTTGAAGAGGTTTTTTGAAGAGATAAAGATGGCCAATAATTGGGAAAGTTAGAAATGGAGCTGGTGGATGATTTCGCAATTTGCGTAAGAAATGTTTGGTGATAATGTATAAAGCTAGTAGCAGAGGAGCATACAGAATTGGAGTGAAAATGTGATCCATTGTAATTGTAATTGTAATTTTGGGGGAGTAAAGGGGAAAGTGAATTGTGTTTTTATGTTGGTTGGCATATTAGTGGTTGATGATTTGTATTTATATTGGGGGGGTTAAAGGGAAGGAAGACTTGTGTTGTGGGCTTCATTAGTCAATGGCGTGGACCGTGGATAATGGGGTCATTCTTCAATGTCATGACTTTTCTTTGAATTCTGATTATTTTTTTTTTAGAAAAGGTATATTTTTTTCCTTTTAATTTATTTATCTCATTTTAATTTAATAATAAAAAAATTATTAACTTATAACATATTCAGCACCAACGCTTCGTCAAGCACATTTGAATTCATTGATAAAGTTATCTTAATCAACATCTTCATCTTCGTCTACATTCATGTGCAAATTTAATTAGTTAAAATTTATTAAATAACTATATATCAAAATTAATAATATTTAAATTTACGTAAAAATATTACCGCTTTGTATTTGGGTAAAGTCGTGCAACCGATTTCGAGTAGCAACAAGTGTTCGAACATGTTCATGTGGATGCAATTTTTATATTTGATGATTAAGAATTTAACGCTAAATGAGCAACATATTGTATAAGATACTAAAACTTATTAAGTAATTACCGTTCTTAGTTTTACTTCTTTTTTCATAATTTTCTTTTAGACTTTAAGTTTAAGTTGAACCGTAATCATGAACGCAACTTCTATACTTGGTGATAGAATCTAAAGCCGAAATGAGTGAAATATTGTATAAGGTGTTAAGACTCATTCGAGAATCATTATTATTAACTTTTATTTCTTTTTTATTTCACAATCTTCTTTTAAATTTTTAATTTAAATTAAATAATATTTTGGTCCACAGGCCAACCTCAACCAGCCCCGATCAAGTCTCATCAGCCAACCGGCTGATTTAGACTGAGCTTATAAACCTCAATTTAAATGAATTTATAAAATCTTAACATAATTTTATCTAAATAATAAACTGAATTGGACTAAACTGGCCTCAACAACCAAACCTATTTTTGATGGCTCTAAATATTATCATAACAACAGGCAATAGCAATTAAATATATAGATTCTATAGCACCAAACATATTGCAAGGAATCTCTACCCATTCAAGTATAGTCCTCAAAGGAGTAATATTTTATGAATCCTTTCCATTCCGTTTTGCTCTTTGGCATATTTTTAGGGGTACTGAGGTAGAAGTTCATTAATAATAAGTCAATCAAGTCAGTTGATTTTTAAGGAAACATATCAATCTAGTCCCTAAAGCTTCATCATTTCTTTACTCTTCATTTTTCTGTCGTATTTTTAATATTCTCCAGATGCGAAAAACTGCGGGAATAACATAGATACGTAGCAGATGGAAACATATCAGCCAATGTTTGCAGGTAAAAACTTATTCACAGGATGTGTTTATATCGAGTCAACAAATGTATGACGTGTATTTAAATATAAATTTTTAATATTTAACTATAATAACTTTAAAGGATTTGATGTAAATACTCGATTGTATGGGTAAACAAAATTTAGTAGTTGGACGAATCAAAAGATGACTGATGACGTATGAAGATTGAAGACAGATTAAGGTATATTAAAAATAATTACTTCCTCTATTTTATTTTAATTGTTAGGATAAGATTTATATAACCATTAAAAAAGATTAATAGGAATTTGACTAATATAACCTTATTAATTTTTTGGAAACATACAATAACAATTCTTTTCACATTTTAGAATGACTTTAAGTACGATAGAATTGAAAAAACATGGTTAATCATCTCTTCAATTTTGAAACTAGCAAGCATTGTGAAACAACTATTTTTTATATATCTAGCAATTAAAATGGAATGAAGGGAGTACTACTTTTAAAATTTAAAAAATAATTGATCCCTTTTTTTAACTCTACCCTTGATACTTAAGTCACTTTAAAATGTGGAAAGAATTGTTATTATATGTTTTCAAAAAATACCTATCAATTAATATAATTATATTAGTTAAATTATAATTCTTATTAATTTTTTCTAAAAAATATATAAATCTTATCCTAACGGTGAAAAGAAACGGAGGGATTATTTATAGATATTCTTGCATTAAATTTTGTTGCTCCTTCCCTGCATAATTAGTTTATTACTCCTTCCCTTCTATATTATATACTACTTTTAATTTTTTTATCACTTTTATTTATTTATTATATTAAAAAATAAAAATATTTTTTATTTTTACTTATTATTTTTAATATATTAAAAAAATTATATTTTTTTAATTTTTATTTTTAACAATAATTATTTATTTTTTAAATCATTTTTTAAGATTTAAAACTAAACATAAATTAATATGAGTATTGTGATAAAATACTCATGTCAATTGATGTTTCGAGCTTGCAAAGTTCAAACTTGACAGGTGAATGTGAGGAATGGAGTAGTTTAAAATAAATAATTGTTTACATAATCAAAAAAAAAAATCTAAATTTATTCATATTTAGATAAATAGATATTTACATGCCCAAAAAATCATATTAAATTGATTTAATTAATCAAATATAATTTTCTAGAAACATCTCTTATTTTTTAGTGATGAATGAATTTCTTAAAGAATTTATTCAAATTAAAAATAATAAAACGCCATATAATATGAACTGAAGAGACTATTAGTGAACCTCTTTTGAATCACTATTTTTGTGGAAAATCTCATGTGTCATTAATATGAAAAGAATTTTCAGAATGTGATAATATATGAGCTAATTGTTAGGGTTAAATTTAAATAATTTTTTATCGTCATGACACATGAATTAAGAATTATTTTTCTTATAATGTAATTAGAATTTGCTAAATTGTTAATCTATACTTGCCCGATACACCATTCCAAAGCATTAAAGTGTACAAGAAAATATAGATGTGAGGAAATAAGATTTCTCATATTTTTATAATTGAACTGAAAAAATTGTGATTTTAAATTGTTTATACATAAAAGAATAATAAAACTTTTTTCTTGGGCTAAAAAGCTATAAAATTAATTCTATTAACTATTTGAGAATTTAAACGATAATTCATGATATTTAAATAAAAAAATTATTTATTACATCAATTTATTTTAATATATTCAAACTCAACTTTATCACTTATTTACTACCCTATTGCTTAAGCACAAGCAAATGGTCACCGACTCACCCTTGAATAATGGAAGTTTCCATTTTTTATTTTTTATTTTTTTGAAGAATTGTATTACGCGAGTCTTCACGATTTGAAAGGTCTAACTCATAACAATTAATTTAAATAAACATTCTAGAATTACGGTGGTATTAATTAAATCTGTAAAGTAAGCAGCAGTTGTTAAAGGTGTGTATCAAATAAATTAAAAAGCAAATTAGAAACGAGGGATTTCTATTTTTTACTGAAAAAATTATTTGTTGTCTAGAATAAATAAACAAGGCCGCAATAAATATGTTCACATATATACTAACGTCAAATAAGCCTGCGACGATTAAAAAAGAAAAATTCTGGTATTTATCTATTATTTTTAGTATGAATTTTATTACTTTATTTATTTTCCATACTTAATTTTTTAATATTTTACTTGAATTACCAATTTATCAAAAATAAACGCCCGTACATATATTCTTTAAATTTTATTTATAAAATTATGTAATTTTAAATTATTGTTATTATATTCCAAACTTAAAAGGTCGAATCCTAGGTAGGAATCAACCTATCTTATTTTTTGGGAAAAAACATGGAAATTGGCATTCAGAAATGAGGCCAAAAAAGAACAGTAGATTCAACTTTCAAAGTCAATGGATTAGTCTCTACGCTTCATTTTATATTATCTCTGCGTTAAAGTGACTCAAAAATTCTTTCCACTTCCCTTTTTTTCTTTTGTTTCTATCACCTTATTTGTTTTTTCTAGAAGGATGAAATGTTGAAAAGTAATGTCACACGAAAGGTGGGTCTACTGTAATGTTCAACGAACCTTCCTCACGAGATTCTTTCTCTAACTTATGTATATACAGATAATAATATGTATAATTTTCTTTTTTATATAGAATTTTATCATATCTTAACATATTAGAATTTATATGTATAGTTATATATATTTGTTGTTCATCAACTTACCTGATGACATAATATTAAGAATTATATAAACGTATATCTTACTATTCATTATTAGGTGTACTGTTTGAACATAGTTTTTGATCTTTAGATTTTTATTAGGGAAAAAAAGGGTTATATTTATTCATTTCTTTTATTTTAATAGTTAATTTTATCTTTCGTCATATTATGCGATTATATTTGTTCCCGCAGTCATCAAAGTATTAAGTTCTACCCTTTACTTGACGGAAATCTCCAAATCATAACAAATTACCTATCTTTTTAAAAATAAAACTCATTAATCCTTAATATAACCCGTCCAACCCAATCCAACTTAACCCAACTAACAAAATATTAGTCAAGGGAACATCCTATAGCCACTGACTACCGGAAAACATGGATTTCATGGTACCTTCCTTTTTGTTCCTAACCAAACTACTCAAATCCAACTCCTTAGCATTATCTACTGTTAAACCCCTATACAACACACCGTGAACTTCCCTTTAATCACAATCTTAACCTGTAAATTCACAGTCGATTTTTCAACTAACTCTAAAAGTATAACAAGAATTTTGATAATGAAAAGTAGAAAAGGGTGCTTACAGTGTTAAAATTGGATATAGAATTGGGATCGAACATCGGGAGTCGGCAAAGTAGCTCGCTGATTTGCCGGAACAGTGAAGACAATTATGGCAGATGGAAAATGGGGATAATCGTAAAGATGGAGTAGACGATTTCGATCCATTTTGATTAAGTCGGGGCAGGGCGGGCGGGTTATACTAAGAGTTAACGTGTTTTATTTTTAAAAAATGGGTAATTTATTCTGATTTGGAAATTTCTTTTAGGTAAAGGGTAGAAGTGAATACTTTGATGATGGCGGAGGCAAATATAGCCGCATAGTATGACGTAGGATAAAATTAGCTATTAAACTAAAGTAAAGCATAAATTTGACCCTTTTTCCTTTTTATTATTATTTGTTTTATCTGTTGTTTTGTTATTATTTATTACTTATTATACTTTGATATCTTCTTTTTTCCTAAATTGCTTTGAATTATTTTTCTTAAGCCAATTTCTTTCAAAAATAACTTCTCTATATAATATATTATTCATCAATCATCTATATTAAAGAGCGAGGAATTGCAGATTTAGTGAAATGTCAAAAAGAAATGAGAAGACTAATCACTGTTTCACCAAATCTAAGAAACATTTAGCCATGAAAATTTTGAGTATATGAAAAAAATAATTTTTATTTTCAAAATAAAAAATAATATTTAAAAATTAAAATTATGTTTGGTTATTAATATAAATTGAAGTTATTTTTAAATTTTTATACGTAATTTAAAGTAAAACAATTTTTTGATATTTTTCAAATTCTTTAACTTCAAGTTAGAATTTGGAAATTTTTCAAAAAAGTAAAAAGTTGCATGACCAAACGGCCAGAGTCCTTTTTCAAATTATTTTTTGGGTGAACAAAAGTCTAAGTCGAGGTCAAAATAATTGAAAGTGTGCTGTAGTGATTAGTCTAGTGGTACTAAAGTTGACAAGCAATGGTGAATGGTTCTTGTTTTCTTTTATAAGTGCTGGATTGATTTCATATATTATCATTCTAACTTTCATTTTATAACACGTAACAATATGTCATTCAGCGTGATTTTATGACTGAAATTTAAATAAAATAAAATATATAAATTTTATTTTTATTTTTATAAAATAAAAATTATTTTAAATAAATTTTCAATTTAAAAATCACAAAAATCTATTAAATCATTAAATTATTTTTTTATAACAAAATACTTCATTGATTAAGTATCGCGAAAGTTCTATAATATTTTGTAATAAAAAAATATTAAACTTTGTCAAAGTATCATTTGAAATCAAATAAAGTGATATTTTACGTGATACTAAACAGGTAAAGTTAAATAACTTCTTAGTTACAACTTACTATGATACTTAGACAAAATCAAACAATATCTTTTTTGTTAGAAAAATAGTTTTACCCCTTCTCTTTTCCAAGTGAATAATTTAAGCTTTTCATTAAAAATATACAAAGTCTTTTAAGAATTACTATTCAAAAGCGAATTCAAAAATTAAATTAAAAGTTTCATATCAAGATGAGAAGACATGCTATGAGCTTTTGGGCTATCGCAGGGGTGGAAGCCCACCTATTTATCACAAAACAAAACAAAAGACCAAACACTATGAACTAGAATCTTCATATAAGTAGTCGATTAAATTTAATATTTTTATTTTTAAATTACATAAATTACACACATATTTTATATGAATTTTTATATATATGCATACATACATATATATATATATATACATTAATTACACACACACATATATTATATATACACATAGATATATACATACATGCATATATATATATACACACATAGATACATACATACAATGCATGCATATATATATATATATTTGTCAACTATTTTAGTTTAAACGATTGGGTGAATTACTATTAGGTTAATTCTTCCATAAAATTCTACGGGGAGAAATTAACGAATAGACACTTTTTTGGATTCAAAACTATTTAACGTCTAGTCATTCTTTAATTCAGAAATACATATTTACACAAAAAAATTCAAGTATAGTATGCTGAAGTTCGAAACCTTTATTAATGAAACCTCTTATCGAAATTTGAAATTCTCTGAAATGTGAGATTCCAACACAGTTATTAAAGTTTAAAATTTTTTAAGGTTAAACTTCAACAAACATGCTAGAGTTTCAAACAAAATTTTAAAATAAAATTTCATGTTGTAGTATTTGTTACAAGGTATTCAAACTAGAAAACACAATAATAGAATTTCAATTTATAAAAGTTTAAACTCTAAGATATTATGCTTAGTTCTAATAAGTAATCATAACTGTGTATGGGTTGAAATCGAATTGGAGATATGGGACATTATCGATAGGTCCAGAGCAGCATTTTGAGACTATAAGAGCAAAGGATCTCGGGAGGCTCTCTCTGAGATAATAGTGGAGGAGAAGCCATCTCGTGCCTAATAAGGATTAGAGGGTTGCCACCTGTAATGACGTGGCAATAAAGATAAATAGGAGATAAGAATATCAGATTGTTCATGTGCATGGACGAGCTCGTACGGATCTAAGTTGTGCAAGGATATTAGCTTGAACCTTCAACTGACTAGACGTGTGACGCAAGAACATAGGGTGTAGTACTTTAGTGCCCCAATGGCGTTTTCTTATTGTCCGAAGCCTTAGATTTGTAGCTTATAAATAATCAGTCCTCCCCACTTGTAAGGGGATTCAGACTATATTCTCTCTCAAGCAAATACATTAGCAATATACCGTTTTCTTGGGCTCCAAGAATTTTCTTTATACTATCTTGAATTCAACATCCTTCTGAGTAGCTAATCTCAAGCAAGGGGCATGCAGAGATCTCGGGCTCATTCGCAGTTGCTTCATATACACATAGATTTATTATCTTTACTTATTTAGCTTGTTTACATTGTGCTCTATTTGTTTATTTCGTCTATTAATAACCAAACTTCTAGTAAATCAGATCTAAAACAAGGTTAAGCCGTAACGTGTGTTCTTGAACCCCTACAAATTCAATCATATAAGTTCAGTGCAAATAGTCTAGCGTCTATTATGGTGCCTGAGCAACTATGTAGGTTTAACTTTTTTGTTCTTGCTAGCTTGGTTGTGTCTTATTTTGTAGGCAACAAATTATGGCTAACGATGGAGACTGAATCGTGAATTTAGCTGTTGATTACATCGCGGTTGAGAATGCGTCAAAACCTTTGCTTTCTGGTATGATAAATTCTAGTGGGCAGACTCATCAGAACAAAGAGGATCAGTTCCTTAATGTGGACACGACCAATGTGAATACACAAAGGAGGATTCATAGGCCCCGCCCTGAAGCAGAGGAAGGAGTGGTTGGCATGGAAGATCTCCAAAAAATCCTCAAGGGCTTCATGGATTCCCAGAGGGAGTTGATGGCTTGGATGGAGATCAAGGATAGGAGGATGAATGAGCTCCAGAATAATGTGGCATAGGTGATCACCTCGAACGTTTCGAAGGAAAACCTGCGAGACTCCCTCAATGATTTGAAACTTGACAATAAGTCAGGGAAATACAAAGCTACTGAAATCGAGAATGGGCTCGAAATCCTTATAACCGAGACAATGACAATGATGGAGCTGTTGAGGAAGGAAATGAAATCCTAGTATGTAGTTACAGTCTCGCATGAATCGCATTCCGAAAGCACTGTCTGTCGTAAAAAGGCCCAATTTGAAGAGTTATGCCAAAGTATCCTACACGGCCAGTGTAGTGACTAAATTTGTCCAAAAAAAGTTTAAGATGCCCGACATTCCCAAGTATGATGGAAATTCAGACCCTCGGGAGCATTTGCTTTTCTTCACAACAACCATAAACGACAATAATCTGACAAAGGAGGAGGCCGAGTCCGTGATGATGAAGAAGTTTGAGGAAACCATATCATGAGGAGCGTTGTCCTGGTATTTTTTTTTTACTCAAAAATTCTCTTGATTCGTTTAATATGTTGGCAGATAGTTTTATTAGGACTTATGCCAGAGCCAAAAAGGTATAGCCTCGGAGGGAAAATATTTTCAAAAATAGAGTAAGGAGAAACGGAGTTGCTCCGAAAGTTTGTTGCAAGATTTCAGAAAGAAAGAATGTTGTTGCCGATGATAACGGATGACTGGACAACAAAGACTTTTTTTTATTTATTTTGGACCATGAATATTTTTTACTTCTTTTTGGAGTTGAACTCCAAAAAAACACATTTAGCAATAAAATTTCAAAAGGTTTCAAAATTTTCAATTCAATTTACATTAGAAGTTTGAAATTCTCCGAAAGGTAAAACTCCAACACAATTACTAAAGTTAAAATTTATAATAGTAAAACTTCAACACACAGTTATTAGAGCTTCAACCCAAATTTTAAAATAAAATTCCATGTTGTAATATTTATTACAAGTTTTATTCAAACTAGATAACACAATAGTAGAATTTCAATTTGTAAAAACTAAAACTGTAAGATATTGTGTTTGAGTTCGAATGAGTAACCACAATTGAAAGTCTTTTTAATATTATTTTCTTCAACTTGAGAGAGGACATTGCCTTTGAATTTAAAATAGATATCAGGGATGAAATAATTATTTTTTGGGTTCAAAATTTGAAATTTTCAATTAATAATTAAAAAATCTCGATTCTCATATTCTAACTGATGTATTCTTTTGGTGTTGTTCTATTTTCTTCTTTTTCTTATTCTTTTTGATAATTTTTACTCTTATTAAATATTTAATTTAAAATATATATATTAATTTATATTCATATTATATAATGCAATTCTTATTGACTAATTGAAACTTATTTATTTGAAAACTTTATAACTAAAAATAATATTCACGTTTGATTCTTTTTAGTTGTCAAGGTAATAATTGTTTTAAAATAGTTGCTAATTTCAAATTCAAGAAATAGTTGATCATTTTTTTTAACTTTACACTTAGAGATCGTTTGGTTGGAAAATAAGTTATTCCGAAATATATAATCTCAAATTTTTTTATACAAAAATTATTATCCCACCTTCCCTAAAGAATAAAGTATAAATTAGAATTTATCTCATGTTTGATCGAGATAAAATCTCGAAATAACTTATGTCGAGATTATTTATCCCGGATTAGTTATCCCATATTTAGGATGGGATGAAAATAACACTATAATTCTGAAATATATTTATCCCAGAGTAGTTATCCCATATTTAGGGTGAGATGAAAATAACACTATAATTCTGAAATGATTACTCTCGAGATAAGTTACTCCGAGATTTTATCTCGATCAAACACGTAATAAATCTATATTTGTTCGTTATTCTTCGTTGAAGGTGGAATAATAATTTCCAGAATAACTAAACTCATAATTAATTATTTCGAGATAACTTATTTACCAATCAAATAATAATATTTAAGTTCATTTAAAATGTGAAAAGAATAATTATTTCATATTTTTTAAAATATATCTACTAATTAATAAAATTATATTAATTAAATTATAATTTATATATAATTTTTTAAATAAATATATAAATCTTATTTTAAGAAGTAGCAATAAAAAACGAAGGGAGGGAGTTAACTTTTATCATTTTCACCGTAATTCTTGAGGATTTAGCTCTTGACGCCGTTTTAAAGTAAACAGAAAATAAGGAGAAAAGCACACGTGCAGGGCAATTGTGGGGAAAAGAAGTTTTAGGGGTGTCGAGGAATCAAGGAAACATACGACACGTCTTCCCTAACTTTTTGATTGGTATCCACCTCGGTGTTATCACCCCCCCCCCCCCAAACCCCAACTTCGAATCATCAAGATTCATTGGGAATTTGCATCCAATATAAACTTCAATTTTAGTCGAGTGAAAATGATTAAAACTATATTCAAAATATTTAAATTTCTGTCTAAATTATTATTTAATATTTATTAAGATCATAATATTATATATATATTTTTAGTTTTTACTCTTTTTTACCAGCAATATAGACTATAGTATATATATAATATAATGCATTTTTTTCCCGTCATTAGTGACCTTATTTTTCCTCCATGTGGTTCTTTTTTTCTTTTGTAATTTTCCTTTGCCATCACATGCATAACTGATGTCATCCTTCCTCATCTTGGAAATTACTACTACTAATACTCTCTTCGTCAAACTTTATTTGTCTTTTGACTTAACATGTGCAGAAGTAATAAATATAATAATTATTTTATTTAATTTTTTTTAAATATATATAAGTTTAATAGTTTAGAAATTGTCATAATTAATAATAAATTATTTTTAATTATTTAAATAAAAAATAAAATAAAATATTTATTTTTAATATAACAAATAAATAAAAATAAATAAAGTAACTTTTATTATATGGACTCGAGGAGGTTGGCCTCATTGTAAATATTGAAGTTGACTTATAACTGGACGTTTTAGGACTTAAGACTTTTATTGGTTTGGTAAATAAAAGATTTACCACTAACATAATACTTCCAACTTAATATTTTAATCGATCAGACTAGGAAAAAATTACTTGTTTTTATGTGAAAATTAGACCAACAGGAAGGAGGTGGCCAGTGGGAAGATATTGGCTCAATTAGTCGAGATAACATCTCATGATATTATTTATTTTGAGTTAAAATCAAATAATTTTATCAATAAATCTTATCATATAAAAATGTTATCACACCTTATCATATAATTTAATATTCAAATAAAATATATAATTAATACGTATAAAATTTTTAATACATCATGTCGAACGAACACCATACATATATTAATACACAAATTTAGTCGTAGTAAATATTTAGTGGTGAATTATTCCAAGTGCCCAACTTGGAGGTGCAATCTTTTTCTAGTTCCCACTTGATTACATATTCGTCATCGTTTAAATCCAAATATGTCTTAGTAGCTAGCTAGCTAGAAATTGGCAAAGTAAAAATTGCTTACGAGGAGAAGCTCCTTAGTAACAACAGGCGCCGATCAAGAAAATAGACCGCCATTCCATCTCTCTTATTTCTGCGGCTAAGTTAAGAGTTTTAGTTGCGTCATCTGGCCTAATGATTCCAAATCCAGTTGTTCATTTTCCTTTCTTTTTCCTCTCTTTCTACCTTTCTTTCTTCCTCATTATTATTTCTTCTCTCTTTACTATACTTTACTTTACTACTTAATTCCCCAACTCCCACCATCTCTCTTTAGCTTCTTGTTATCTTAATTTTTTTCTCTCCACAAAATGAGTTATTTGGTACCGATTGATAAATAAATAAATATGTTTAGAGAGAGAGAGAGACTAGTTAGTTGTCAATTCATATTTCTATATTTAGCATCCTTATATAACCAAAGGGGCCTCTTAGCTAGTTGAAGGGATCGAGAAGAATAATAATAATAGTTACTTGGAATTAAATTAAGTTAGTAGTGATGGGGAGAGTAAAGCTTCAAATCAAGAAAATAGAGAATACAACAAATAGGCAAGTCACTTTCTCCAAGAGAAGGAATGGTCTTATCAAGAAAGCTTATGAACTTTCTGTACTTTGTGATGTTGATGTTGCTCTCATCATGTTCTCTCCTTCTGGTCGAGTTAGTACTTTCTCCGGAAATAAAAGGTACTTAATTCTCTAAATTTCAATTTCTCCTTTTTATCAAATTATTTCTTTCTATTTAATTATCTTGGTTTTTTTAAAAAAAAAAAATTTTAACAGCATTGAAGATATCATGGCACGTTATGTGAATCTCCCCGAACATGATCGAGGACGGTAATTTTATCATTCTGTGTTCGAAATTCTGTATTCGAAATTCATTGATTTAACGTTCTCTATCATTTTATGCATAGAAAATTAATTTATTATATGTTTTTTTTCTGTTTTTTCTTTTTGCTCGAGCTCATATTGATGTGTTTTTTTTTTCCTTCTTTTTTATCTTTGTTTGTTTTGATCCTTGTTTGTACGTGCTTTCTGTTGTAAAGGCTACACAACCAAGAGGTACACTTTGTTGGTTTTTGTTTGTTTTTTCCTTCTATTTTTTTCCTTTTAAATGAACTAATTAAAATTTTCTTTTCCTTTTTTTTTTTCCTTCGATGAATTCTTTTTGCAGCATCTCCAAAGGGCTATTGCTAAGCTAAAATGTGAAACGGATCGAACTTATCAAGCACCAAGGTTCAATAAACCTTCATGACATCTCTAACTTAATAATTCTTCTATCAAATTAATGCATTTTTTTTAAATGATAATTTTCCTTCTTGTATGTGAAGTAGCCCAGTGAGCGTTGATTCCCACGTGGAGGAATTTCAACAAGAAATTATAAGATACAAGACTCAACTAGAAGACATGGAAAGGAGACTAAGGTAAATTAATGCCTTACCATAAATTTCTGTAGGTTATACACACTGAAAGTATAAAATTTTTAGAACGACGTGCAAAGGATTAATCGCAAGGGTAAACTGTGTGTTATTTATACCATTTTACAGAATGTATGAAGGCGATTTTTGTGAAATTACCACAGTATGTGAGGCACAATATAGGGAAGAAATACTCCAAGAGACACTAAAACAAGTCCAAGCTCGCAAAGTAAGTTATCAAGTTAATTATTTTCTCTTTCAGTTTATGTGGCACACTTTACTTTTAATATATCTTGACAAATATTTTAACTTTCTATATTTAAAAATAATTTAACTTTAGAACTCTCATTTCATCTTTAATGAATAATTTATAGCTAAACTAGGTATGTCGTTGTTGTTGGATAATTTATAATCACGCAAATGTTTGTGGCCGGCTTGTTTTATACTGTAAGTTTAGAATGTCTTTTTTTTTTTAAAAAAAAAATTGTATTTAGTCAAACAATATTCACATAAATAATCTGTCATTAATTTGCATAATTATAAGCCCTACTTTTCATGAAACGATGCAGCAAGTATTGGAGGAAAATTATAACTCTCCCCAAACACAAACCACTACACAGCCACAGGTCAGTTTAATTCATTGAGACTTTCTCTTGTTCAATTACTGATAATAATATTGACACGTTTGAGATGATCACCAAAGTGAACTCATTCTGGCTTTTTTTGGGGTTGGTGGGGGTAATTTTTAGATGGATTTTCCAGCACAAAATGTGAACATGGTGAATAATGTGACAACAAGTGATTCAATTCAAAATACTCCAAATGCATTCATGGATTGGGTTCCACACACACAGAGAGATCCTCACGTCCAAATTCTCAATTTTCTTGATTCCAATGGCCTTCTTTCCTTCCGGTAAGGAGCCGACGAATCTGAATTAGTCGAGTCAATGATTAGTAACGTATTCCTTCTTTTCTTTTTTTTTTCTAAATAAATTAAGGATTTGATGGTGTGCAGAGATGAAGCTGATCAACGCATGGACAACATGTTACCACCATCTTTAAATCAACTTCACACTGCCAATCACGTCCCTGCTGTAACAAATCATCTGAGTCCAAATAGTCAATTCGACCAAAGTGATCCGCCACGTCCAACATCGTTCGATGGCATAATCGATGTCAATAATGCTCCGTGGCCCCCGTTATATCCAACAGGTTAATATCTTTTACTATATATAACTCTTGAATCTAAAAACAAAAATAAATAAATTCAAAATGTCATACATGTGGAGTTCCTGATCTTAAATACTAAGGGTCCCCATTCAACATAAATTCAAATTGAAAGCTGTACTACTTTAAAGTCTACTCCTGACGTTTAGAAATTTTGTTTAAAATAAGGGTTCGATATATTTGTTTTGAAATTCGGCATGTCTCCGCTTGCTATTCTTGTCATTTTTTCCGTGAAGACTAGCATAGAAGGTTATTAGTAGGTAATCCAGTGTTTTGCTTTTCCATTCCCGTAGTATTATTAGTCTTGTTTTTTTCATGTTCTTGGACTTTTATTTCTCTCTCGCCGTCCGCCTTGATCAAATAGGAGGCGTGGACCATATGTCACACATAAGCCATCGGGTCACACGAAGAAGAACGGTCGATTTTTTAGCATCGATTACAATATAGTGTATACTTCCCTTCATGTTGCTTAACTTGTTGCTTGTTGCTCCCGTCTCCTTTTTCATTTGTTTTGAGTCGAGGGTCTTTCGAAAATAGCTCTTTATCTTCTCAACGTAGGATAAGGACTGCGTACACACTATCCTCCCAGACCACACTTGTGGAATTACACTGATTTGTTATTATTTTCATTCAGCATGTTCCATCCCGACTAGTTACCTGCTTGGTGCATATACCAAATAACTTTAGTTAATCATGGTTAAGTAACATATTCAGATAAAAATATGTTAATTAACTATAGTTAAGTGATGGAATTGCACGTAGAAGATCATTGTTTTTTTTTTCATTAGTTTAGTCTAATCTTGAACCTGCTTAAAGAGTTACCATGTTTTTAGGCTATATTTTCCAATAACCTACCACATTATCCAACCATTAAGCAGAATATACCTTTGATCCAATCATGAAAAAATAGATAACTGCACGAAAAGTATCATAAGTTGAACGTTTCACAATTACACTACATAAATAAACTGAAATTAGTTACAAATTTCGTGACTAAAATACCGTTATCTAACAATATTTTTTGATAATGCCTGGCTTATCCCGCACTCATCCTTATAGTTTTAACTAGAAATATGATAATTGTTTCAATTAATGACAGGGGACGATCCATTTCCAGGGTCACAACCCAGAGAACGAGCACTTCTTGAACTCTTCTTGTCTCAACTCAATCCAGTGAACCAAGATCACATATGAGGATCATTATTGTTATTGTGTTAATGCTTTTAGAATTTGTTCTTCGCATTCTGTTTTCTCTGTTTCCTTTTGATATTCCTAATATTCCAAAATAATTATAAGATTAGAAAGTTTGTCTGCATAACTATAGTCATGACTCGTGTTCTTGCTGCCACTGGCCCAACTCCCCCCCTATAACGAATTACCTTTGAACGAGTCACTCTGTCAAGTTTGCTTTGTCTTTGAGGCTCTAAGGAGCTAAAAGTGAGGCACAATAAAATAGGTGACATGAAAGTTTGAAACTTTTTGTTTGCACATAAATTGAAAAAAGTGTTTGTAATATTTTTTGTAACTCAGTGTAATTATTATGATATGTTTTTTTTCCATTATTTTTATTAATTACTCTAGTATAATATTTCAAAATTATTATTCATTTTTTTGACATATATAACTATATGAAAGAAATTCTAGCATAGATAAATGATGTTTTGTTTGTTAAGTTGAGCCAATGAAAAGTATTGTATGGTAGATGAAAAAAAAAAATATTGTGTTTGTGTTTATAATTTGAGATTGCTGTAATGAAAGAAAGACTTTGGGACAAAGAAAAATGTTTCAAAGAGTTTGTTTGAATTGGCTTGTTTTAGGTTATTTTAAGTCAGAATAATTTTAAAGAATTTTTATAAAAGAGTATTTTAAATACTTATTTTTAAATTAAAATAATAAAAATACAAAATCAAAAGTTTACATATACTTATAAGTCATAATTATAAGTCCATCCAGACATTGCTCCAGTAAGTCTCAAACTTATACTCTAAAGAAAAAAAAGCATTGTTTTGTTGAAGGAAGGAATTTTTCGTGGTGGAGGTTTGGACTCAATAGCCAGACGGTCTGGAGTGATTCGAGTCACACGACGTTGTCAAATTGTTATATTCTTAAGGGGACACGTCAAGAATAGTATTGCTGAATTGATAATCTACTGTGGTGGATTTGAATCTCTTTAAAGAAAGCAAAATATTCATGCCTCAATTTTAATATTTATTTATTTATACTCAATTTTATATTTCCATTGTAGTTCATTATATTTTCACCAATAACAAGTAAAATATTTTATTTACCAAATGAGTTTTACATAACAAATTAAAGACGTTATATAAGCCGAAACTTGGAGATGAAACCCCTGGCCAGCATCCTCTACTCATCTGTCCAACTTGACTGCAGAGAAAACTATTAGTTCCAAACTATAACTAATGATAAGTTACCGATAATAGTTCTATCTCTTCTAATTTTTTAGCTAATCTGACAATCACAGTCAGGGGCGAAAGTAGCATTAGAGTTACGTGTTCAATTGAATCTATAATTTTCAATATAAGGCATAAATTAATATTAAAAAAAGTATTAAACTTGAAATTAATAATAAATTTAAATTCATAATTTTAAAAATATAATAGATTTAATATTAAAATATTAAAATTGAACTCATAAAATTTGAATTCTAGAATCCGCCTCCTATCATAGCTCTCGAACCTGATATATCTCTTAAATAATCTGTCTAATGAGCATAGCAGTCCTTTCTTTTTCGTCGGAGAATCCTCTGATTCCTCTCCTTTGAAATATAGCGGCGATTTTTTTTATTTAATTTTAAAAGAGTTTTCACATGTTAAATTTCCTTTTGCGAAAAAATGAGGCACAATATATTTTTTCAAGTTTTTAAATTTTTATTTCAGTTTTCACTTTTTTAATAATATAACTTTGTTCAATATTTTACAACTTTGAATTAAACTACTCTAATCTTTGTAGTTTTCAATTAAAAAATTTTAACTACAAGAATCAAAGTAGTATATCAAACCAAATGGCTAATATTTTGTTAACTTGAAAGAAAGCTTACCAATTTAAATAAATAGTACTATTAGAAGCAGCTGTAAAGTTTTAATTTAATACTCCTAGGTTTAACTTTTAAATTTTAAAATTGATTCTTTAAACACATGGTAAAATTATTAATCCTATAAAATTTGAAAGTTTGATTTTGAAATTGATATATCTTACTTTGACTAGTCCTTGAAGGGTTTAAAAAACTAAATTGTCTACAAATTGCACAACAATGTAGATTGTGTTGTTCTTTAATTTCAATTTGTCACCCAACTTTAAAAAAAAGAGAAGCTTTTAAAACGAAGACAAGGAAGGAGAATAAACAATAAGTTATCGAAAAAAAAAGAAGAAAAGAAAAAAAAAATGAGGTTTATGTAAAAAATATAATCGATCGAATCACTGCTTGCTTAATTTGTATATATGGGGGGAAAAATTTCATTTAGATACTTCTTGATAAATGATAAATATTAATATATCATTGCGGATCATCACAAACTGAATTAACATTGCCTAGATTTTAATTGCAGATAAGATTGAGATTAAAAACTCTTTGATTCTCATTTTTTTCTTTGTTGTTCTTCTTTTTTGGCCGAAAACAGTTTTAGTAAACACCGCCGGAAAAAGTGGATAGGAAGATTTCTTGTTTTCTTTTTTTGGCCAGATTACAGTATCAGAATCACTATAAGTACTGTGATTGAGTACACCTACGTAGAATTCAACAGTTACACATTATTCAACACTATCTTTTTTTTGCCCTTCTAAAAAGGATATCGGTGTTAAATATATGTAAATATATTTAGGCACATATCGTGCTAACTGTATCCCTTAAACATATCATGCTAACTGTATTCCTTGCTAACTGTATCCCTTAGAATTAGGCACATATCATGCTAACTGTATCCCTTATTACTCATTGGACGCTGAGCCCACCCTTGTGTTAGATATGGGCAAGGTGGAGTGGCCCATTGTGGCATCCAACCCCAAGGAGGAAAATTAGGCCACGGTTGTGACCCCCATGCTGCTGTCCGTAAGGCTGCTGCCCAGAGCCGGACATATATTTAACATGAAAAACGATAAAATCTATCCAAATGTTATATTCATTAAACAATATAGTATGCTGCAACACTGCAATATGATATATAATAAAACAATATATAACAACAATTCAAATAGAATGTAAATCATTTCTTTTTGGTTGTTAGATAAGCGAGAGAAAAAAATTCCGATCTTGTTTTGTAATCCTTTGATTTCACCTTATAAAAATTACATTATAAAACAATATATAACAATATGCATAAGTTTTTTTAAAAAAAAAAAAATCAGTAATGTTATTTGACCTTCATGAACTGAGACATTGAGACATTATTTTATCTTCACCCAGGGGCGTAGCTACGTATATCGACGAATAATCAGTCAAATATCCTTCAACAAAAATTTATATTATATATATAGGTCAAATATTACTTTTCATACATATATACTAAATATTAAAAATATTATTAAATATTTGAATCAAAATTTCTGATTTCATCACAATTTTTTCGTAAACGTACACTTGCATCACATCATCTTCAAGTAACCCCCACACTATCCTCGTCATTCGTTGAATGAAGCATTCTGTATTGATGAACTAAGTAACTTCGATCAAGAGGTTTAAGTATTGCTTATTGACAATAGATCATTGGACGACAATAAATTTTAGGCCTAATAAGAGCGAAATGAGTCAAGAAATTATTTCAAATCTTATTACATTAAATTTTAAAAAAAGTAACGGAAAAAGAACTCTTTCTTTAACTCTTTTTCTTCTCTGTGCTTACACCTTGATAAATTTTTTATTATTATTCTTTTTTATTAGTTAAATATTAAAGACAGATCTACTCTAATTTATTTGAATGTTTTTTTACATAAATGTTATAATGACATGACATCGCTTGCAAGCCAATCACGATGAGTGGAGAAGTCAATACGCAAAACATAGTTCAAATGAAGTTGCACCTCAAGTAGGTCCTCGGGTACGTAATGACAAATGATGAAAAAAACAGATTATAACTAACTTCTTGTATGAAACACACACATAACTTTATAAAAATAAAACAACTCGTTACTCTTTTCTTTTTTAATTTTATATGATGTCACTCTTTTAAAAGTCACAAATTAAAGACTTGACAACTTTTTACTATTATGCTAAATATTTGACATATTTTTGTATAATACAACAATAACAAATTCAGTGTAAATGATTCTATCTCAAATTATCTAACTACCCTTTGGACTTATATGTTGATTGGTTTTGAGTAGAATTATATTTGATCGTAATGAGTTCTTATTGTGACTTTTCTCTCACAAAAGGACAATCAATTTCAACATATTTTATTCTTTCATGATACACAAAATTAACAATGAGTGTACAGCTCAATAAGTAGCTTGCGTTCTGCATCTACTTCTTTTAGAATTCCTGTTAGCCAAACAATTTCTTAAACTGGTGATGTTCTAATTTAAATTACATCTTGACTTACTTTTTTTAAGCCAAAATTGTTCTTTCTATTTGAGTACAATATGTAAATCTATTATTGTCATTAATGGGATGCTTATTGAAAATGTCAAATTTTGAAAATTGGAGGCCACCATTTAGCAGCAACTAGTGGACATTATGGAAGACTTGAAACTTCTTTTACAAAATGACCTTTACCCAAGGTGGCTGAATTCATTGTTTATTGTTTCTAATTAATATATATATATATATATATATATATGTAAGTATACATATTATTTATTCATCGACCGATTATTGAAAAAAAAGGCTAAGCGCCTTTAAGTTAGATACATGGGACAAGGTCCAACATCTTGGTCTTATATCATTATTGACCTTGATATTAGCAACTCTACCATCATTTCTAATGGTGATAATACTGGTAAGAAAGAAGGTGTTGGTATGGAGAAGAAGTATTCTCTCAGTTTGATTTCGGACAAATCTAAATGATTACATCTTGTTTTATCCTTTACATCTCAGCCCTTCAAATGATTTTTGATGGATTAAATCACAGCCACACGCATGACATTTTTGATGGAAGCATAAGGATAAACAGCTAGCCTAGGATTCAACCAATATTTATCTTCTTTTCTAATTTTGTTTATTAACTTTATACAGTTGTTAGTTTGTTGTAGGACTAGCTAAATAGTATAATAGACAAGTGTACAAATCTAGGAAGGTTCTATTCTTTTACTCCTTGGTATATATACATGTACAGAATACGTAAAGTATATGCAGAAAAATTTTCTCTCAATTCTCTTTTTTTCTTTTATGGTATCAGAGCCTTAGGTTAAAATTCCTTGCTCATTGCTCTTCTTCTTCTCCTTCTTTTCTGCCAGTAAATCAGCATGGTTGATCCTTCCAATCCTGAAGTTCAAGATGGGGAGACCACACGTTCTGTCACTAATACTAATACTGCGTTAGGAGATATTGTCTCCAACATAGTTTTTGACTCATCACACCCTTTCTACATTCATCCTTTAGATTCCCCTGGTATGATGTTGGTTAGCTCAGTTTTTTATGAAAAAGGGTATGGAGGATGGAGAAGCGGGGTTCTTATTGCCTTCTCTGTCAAAAACAAGATTGGGTTCATTGTTCAACCTAATCCCACCTCTGATCACTTCAAATCACTTCAAATACTGATCTCGTTGCAACGATATGGTAATCTCCCGGCTATTAAACTCACTATCTAGAGAAATCACAGAGAGTGTCTCCTATTCAAGGACAGCAAGGAAAATCTTGAAGAAGCTTGAAGAAAGATTTGGCCAGAGCAAGGGTCCTCAACTTTATCAACTGCAAAAGAAAATCAGTGAGTTAGTGTAAGAAAACTCATATATTGCTGGATATTACACTAAACTAAGAAGGTTTTGGATGAGCTTGATAGTTTAGATGTATGTCAACAATGCTCTTGTGATTGTTCTTGTGGTGGTAAGGTTAAATTTCTCAAATTCCAGCAGGATAGTAGACTTATTTAGTTCCTGATGGGATTAAATGATGCTTATGCCAGTGCTAAAAGTAGTCTGCTTTTATTTTCACCTTTTTCTTCAGTAAATTATGCATATTCTCTACTGATAAGAAATGAAAAACAGAGAAAGTTACAAATATCTCATCATCCAGCAGAAAGTGTTTTCCTAGCCAGTAAGCACAACTATAGAAAATTCTCATACAGGGGACGTATGTTGACACCCAATTTTGACCTCCTTATGCCCGTCGTACGCTGCTTATATATGTATATTTCAGTTATCTTTTTACGTAAATGTTGGACCTGCATTCATAATTTTAAAATAATTGACTATCACAACTCTTGCATAATTATTTCATTACATAATTATTTCAAATTATTTATTTTAATTAATTTTTGATATCACATAGTTATGTCATATATAATACATTTCGTGATGATAGGTACCTTTAATAAAGTAAGATTTTATTTGAAATAATATGTTTTTACTCAATTTCTATAAATTATTTACATGATTACAATTACCTAATTTTACTAAGATTTATAAACTATTTATATAATATTACTTGAGTTTACTTAAATGTATAAATTATTTATGTTGATAATTAAGTCTATATGATTTTTGATAAATTAATCATATTTCTTATTCATTGAATTATTCACAAAACATAGTATTTTATTTATTATAAAGTACCTATTTTCAAAATATTTAATTTTATACTTTATTTATATCAATGATATTGTTTATATAATTTTTTTCTTAATTTATATATCATGTTACCTATTTGTTAAATTATTTACAAGTATAGTAGTTTATTAATTATATAGCAGCTATTCTTAGAATTCCTTCCAAATTATTTAAGATTTAGCCGCTTTTTGTCTTAATTTATGTCAATTCTAGTCACTTTTGTCAAATCTGGCCATATTTTAAAGCCTAATTCAACCTATTTAATTCCTACCCAAATAACCCATCCGGTCGACCCGCATCCATGACCCATTACCCGAACCAAAAATCTAAATCTAATCCTAGCCGTTCATCTCATTTAATCCTACGGCTACAAAACAAACCCTTAAGAGCCGTCACATGTTGTATCCCGCTTTTCGCGAGAAAAATGGGATGCGACAACATAATTCTGGATAGTCATCTTATGGTGCACAAAAATCCTTCACAGAGAAAGGAAAGGTATTAGATACAAAGAAGACTGATCTATTTTGCACCTATTGCAAAAAACAGAATCATGTCACTGATGATTGTTATAGACTGCATGGATTCCCATCTGATTTCAAGTTCACCAAGTCTAAGAGGTATAATGCTGAAGCAAAGAGCAATGCAACTTACACTTCAGATGGTGTTGAGAATCATTCAATTTATACAGGAGACCAACCCATGACACAAAATCAATATCATACTCTTTATCAGATGATGCCAGACTTTAAAGACAGTAAGAAGGGAGAAATCACTGGTGACATTGTCTTTGTCAATTGTGTAGGTATACCAACATCCTTTTTAACCTCTAAAAACTATGTTAGTGTGTCTCTCAATTCCATTTCATGGATTCTAGACTCAGGTGTATCTGAGCATATGACTTCTAATATCTTAATATTCTATCCAATATTAAGACTCTCACTAAACCAGTCTATGTTTCTTTGCCCAACTTTTTAAAGGTTCCAATCTATTGCTCAGGATCAGTTACTATATTGCCTGGATATACCCTTGACCATATCTTGTTTTTCCCTAGTTTTAAATATAATCTATTGTCTTTTCACAAATTGTGTGTATAATTCAATTCCATTCTTATTTTTTCCTCTCTCTTTGCCGTTTTACAGGCCTCTTCATTACAATGGTTCTTGATAAAGTTAGCCATGAAGTTTACTTATTTCAGTCAGATTCTACAGTTCAAATCAAGCTGAAGGAGTCTATTCCTAGTTATATCAAGGCTTTTTTAGCCATTCTATTTGTAATCAAAGTGCAGTAGCACCTTTTTGTCATTCTGTTGTTTGTTTATCTTCTTCCATTGTTAGCCTATGGCACATGAAATTGGGGCATATGCCCATATCTAATATGAAAAGATTTTCTTCTATTCCCTACTCTAATGTTTCTTCCATTATTCCTTGTGACATTTGTGCAAAGGCTAGGCAAACTAAGCTACCTTTTTCTTCTAGTTCAATTAAATCTAAGCATGTTTTTGATCTAATTCATGTGGATACATGGGGACCATATAAGACTTCTACTTATGATGGTTTTAAATATTTCCTCACTACTCACTACAGTAGATGATTATAGTAGAGGAACATGGACTTTTCTTCTCACAACAAAATCAAATGCTTTCACTGTCATTAAGCAATTTTTGGCAATGACAAAAACACAATTTAATAGAAAAGTAAAAATTCCTTAGATCAGATAATGCCCTTGAACTAGGAAACAATCATGGGAGTTCTCTTTTCTTGAAATCTAAGGGGATTATTCATCAAACATCTTGTCCTTACTCTCCTCAACATAATGGTGTTGTTGAGAGAAAGCATAGACACCTCCTTGAGACTTGTAGAGCCTTGCTTTGTCAATCTAATCTGCCTCACAAATTTTGAGAAGAATATTTGCTTACTTCTACCTTTATATTGAAATTTATTTCAAGTAATGTTGGAATTTGACATAAGACTATAATGTAAACTTTTTTTCTTAATTTTGAATGTGTGTTATATTTTTTATTTTAATTTATTTGTTATAGTAGTATCAACTTATTATTTCACAATCTCTCTACATTTTATCAAGACATCATAGTACTTAGAGTCTGTATGGATTAGCTTATTTTAAACCAAAATAGCTTTTAAGTATTTTTGAAGTGTTTGGATAAATTTAAAAAGTATTTTAAGCATTTATTTTTAAATAAAAAATAAAAAAAAAATCAAAAATCATAAATTAAAAATCTTATCTTATGACTTTTAATTTATAAGTAATAAGTCTTTGGCCAAATCAAACAGACCCTTAATTCCTTTTTCTTTTTATGCCAAATAAGTGTAATCCATTGGCCATGAATTTCCAAGAAATGGAAAAGAAAGAACTAATACATCAAATTTGTTTGGATGAGCATTTTGATAAGCGATTGGGTGCATAATGGGCAGTTGTATAATCTAAATCTTTTTTCTTTTTTTGTTTGGATTTTGGGAAAGAAAAAGAGAAAAAAGGGAACCCCCTGCCTGCTTTGTGTAATTTAAGGATGGTATGTAAGTTTTATATTCATGACCATTTCAAGTCACACCTTTAAAGTGATTTTGTAATCATTATTACTTTGTAGGATATATCTCAATTTTCTACAAAAAAGCACTTTCCTTAATAAGTATGTTTTGACTCATCCAAATAGAATTGGACCATCGCTATCTATTTTTCTTAAACTTGATCACATCCTAAATCTGTATAATAATTAGTAGCCTATTTGGCTAAACTTGTCAAATCAATTTATTTTGATAAGTATTTTTTTTAAAAGTGCTTATTAAAAAAGTACTTTTTTCAAAAGTGTTTATCAAAATAATACTTTTTGTGATAAGCAGTTTGTGTTTGGCCAATAAATTTAAAAAATACTTTTGAGCAACAATTAGTGTTTGGCCAAGCCTTTGAAAAGTGCTTCAAAGTGTATTTTCACAAAAATATTTTTCGGGAGAAGCTATTTTTTTTATAGCTTATTTGGCCAAGTTTCTCAAATCAGCTTTTTCTGAGAAGTGTTTTTTTCAAAAGTGCTTATCGAAAAAGTACTTTTGGTGAGAAACAGTTTGTGTTTGGCCAATAAATGTAAAAAACACTTTGGAGCAGCAATTAGTGTTTGGCCAAACTTTTGAAAAGTACTTCTAAGGGTATTTTTCACAAAAAGTGCTTTTCAAATAAGTGCTTTCAGGGAGAAGCTATTTTTTTTAGCTTTTGAAAAATAGTTTTTGCTGCTCCCTAAAAACACTTATTTTCTCCCAAATGTTTGGCCAAACACTTCATTTTTTTAAAATAAGCACTTTTTTAAAAAAATAAGCACTTCCGGCCTCCCAGAAGCTTGGCCAAACAGGCTATTAGCTTCTAAAAAATAGTTTCTGCTACTCCCTAAAAGCACTTGTTTTTTCTCAAAAGTTTGGCCAAACATCTCATTTTTTTAAAATAAGTACTTTTTAGGAAAAACAAACACTTTTGACCTCCCAGAAGCTTGGCCAAACAGGCTAATTGGTTTGATACATCTTTTTAAAAATAATAATTAATTAATTAATTAATTTATTATACCACATCTTGAATATAATAAATTCAATGCTTTGAGATATATATTGAAAAATGACTATATATGTAAATTAGGAACTAAGGGCTCGTTGGATATAAGAGATAGGGAATAAATAGTCCCAAGATTAATTTTGAAATAGATTTATCGCACATTTGATTGATATAAAATTTCAGGATAACTTATTTTGAAATTAGTTTCGTGAAATTATAGTGTTAATCCCACACCAATGGTGGAAACAATCCCGGAATAATTAATTTCAGGATAATTTATTTTTCAACCAAACGACTTACAAGTGATAAATTATATCTTGATTTTTTAAACTGTACAAGTAAAAGCGGACATGTATTTTTAATATAATAAATTCTAAAAGTAAATTTCCCCCCTTCAACCTCCGCCCCCCAAATTATAAAAAAAATTTCACCTGATATATTTAAGATCACAAGATTAAAGAGTATTCTCATACATTTTACATATTTTTATTTTAAAATTAAAAAATCTAAATATATTTTATATTTTTTTAAATTTCGTGTCAAGTTAAAATTAGATAAATTAAAATGATGGAAACATAAGTAATAACTATCTTTGAATATATGCTTAAAAGGAGCGTTACTAAAAGAAAAGACAGGATTACTAATTTACTATTCTATTTCACACTTTTTGCTTTGAAATCTTAAAAAGGAAAAATTAGCGCGGTTAAGGCCTATAGGAGCGCTGGCGGGATTATGTTTTAGATAGTTAATTAATAGCATTGGTAATCCTGATTTTTAGTCCTTGTGATATTTAATATTTAATTAATTATTATGTATTTTTGATTTTTGTGCTTGTGAATGTAATTCTTTTTTAAAATCAAAATTATTAAATGTAGTCGCTTAATCACGTAAGTGTTATGTTAAGTTTGTAATGTAACTTCATATTGATGATAATATAATTCTAAAAGTAATTTAAATGCAATATATTTCGTATATATAATTCAATTGGTTTTTAACATTATTTGTCTGAATATTTTTTGGCTGCTATAGTGAAATATCGATATGGAGAACATATATTATACGGAAAATGATTAAAATTGCCCCTGAATTATGCGAAGTGGATCACATATACCCTTCGTTATATTTTGGTATCAAAAATACCCTCGCCGTCCAAGTATAAGATCACAAATACCTCTAAAGTTAACAACATTTTTTTTAACTGACGTGGCAAGCCACGTGGGACTTTTTTCTCCATCTAAGCAAGCCAACTAGGACTAACACCACATAAAATATAATTTTTTGTAACAACTTTTAGTGGCAACTTGAAAAACTTGTCACAAAAGGTGATAGTTTTAGGAGAAACATTAATAATTGCCACTGAAAATAATATAAAAAATATTTATAATAAATAACTCTATATATTTTTATTTCTGTATAAAATACTATAATATAATTATTAACACTTTTAATATATAAAAAATGAGTATTCAGGTAAAAATAATAATACTTTTAATAAAAATTACTGTTAAAACTAAAAACAGTAAAGAAACCCTTTTATGTTGCCACTGATTATTTTATTTTGTCTGTATGTAAATTCAAATTTTATGTGTGATCTTATTAATTATTGCTAATAAGTATTTAAGAGTACTTTGAACATATATAATTATTGTACCAATATATTAAAAGTGTAAATAATTATACTGTAGTGTTGTATAAATAAATAAAAATACATAGAATTATTTATCATATATAATAATTTTTTATTAGAAGTTATTGCTAATTTCATGTATTTTTAACTATTTCTAATAAAATGTGTTATATTTTTACATGAATTAAAAGTGTAATTTTTACTATTTCTACTTTTAACAATAATTTTTATTAAAAGTGTTACTATTTTTATATGAATACTCATTTATAATATATTAAAAGTGTTAATAATTATATTGTAGTGTTGTATAAATAAATAAAAATATATAGAGTTATTTATTATAAATAAATTTTTTATATTATTTTCAGTGGCAACTATTAATGTTGCTTCTAAAACTATCACCTTTTGCAAGTTTTTCAAGTCGCCACTAAAAGTTTCACAAAAAATTATATTTCATGTGGTGTTAGTCCTAGTTGGCTTACTTAGGTGGAGAAAAAAGTCCCACGTGGCTGGCCACGTCAGTTAAAAAAAAATGTTGTTAATTTTAGAGGTATTTGTAGTCTTATACTTGGACGGCGAAGATATTTTTGATACCAAAATATAATGAAGGATTTTATTGAGTCATTTTTACATAGTTCAGAGGCAATTTTAATTCTTTTCTGTATAATATATTATATAACATGAAAAATTAATTTTAAAAATAATAATAAAAAAGTCAATGTTATAATAAAATATTATTATAAACTTATAAAGAATAATATTATAAGGAGATCAGAGTATAATCAAGACATTTGACTGTAAAGGGATCAAAATTAAATTACTTAATTAGTTAAAAACTAAATGTGATAAATCATACTTTTTTCATTTGTTTTTATTTGATAGGATAAGGTTGAGATATTTTTAATGAAAAAATTAATAACAGTTGTAATTTGACTAATATTATTTTATAATTGGTTGATATGTACTTTTTAAAAACATACAATAATCATTTTTTTTACATTTTAGAGTACTTCATTACTTAGGGTACGAGTCGGAAAAAAATAATAATTATTTCTTGAGTTTTTAAATTTTCAACTATTTTGGAACAAATTTTTTACTATATCTACCAAAAAGGAATGGAGGGAGTACATTATACGGATCAAAATAAAAATTTATCAACCGAAAAAAAATGAAAGTGTTATTCCCTCCGTTTCAATTTGTTTATTTTATTTTCATGTTTAGTATATTTAAAAAGAATGTCTTTTTTCTTAACACTTTTTAATTCTAACATTTTGATCACAAAATTTAAAACATCTTTGATATATTTTACATATTAGTTTATTCTCACAAGATTTTAATTATTTTTTTACCTTTCTAAAATTCTATATTAAATTAAAATCAGATAAATAAATAAAAAGGGGAGAGTATTTATCTGTTAATAGAATTAGAGCTGTAAATTCATAGAATCAAATTACATTTTGGATTTATTCTGTGAATTTTATATAGGCCGGGAGCGGGGGGTGGCAGGGAGGGAAAATTTACCCAAATTTACTAACTTCGAATTTCAAAAAAGTTTGGCCCCAAAATCTGAAACAACTCGATGCATTATTCTTTCATCGTCACCCTCCAAATCACATTTTTCCCAAAATAACTTTAAAAAACTCCTGCGCCCGCTCACTGAAATTTTTTCGAAATAATTCAACTCTCACACACATATATATATATATATATATAAACCCATAAGCCTATCATTTTCCTTCGATCTCCAAACTATTTGCTCTTGCATTCTTGGTTGGTTCTTGTAACTGCAACCGGAAGAGCAAGAGGGGGAGGCAATTTAATGGCGGATTCAGAAAATTGCGGTAGAGTTACACGGTTAGCCAAGAAAAGGGCAGCAGAGGCTATGGCTACACAGCAACAATGGCCGAGTAAGAAGAGGGTTGTTTTGGGTGAGATTCAGAATTTTTCTAATGTGGGTGTGAATCAGATTAAGGGTTTGGAGAGTGAGCCTAAGAAGCCCAAATCTAGGCAGCAATCTAAGAAGAAGGTGAAAAGGGCTGTGACTAGTAAGACCGTTGACGAACAGGAGAAGGAATTGAATTTGGATGATGATGACCCTCAGATGTGTAGCGCTTATGTTTCTGATATATACGATTACCTTCGTAAAATGGAGGTTAGTTTATTTTCTTGTATTGAAAACAAAAAAAAATACTTTAATTTGCTTCATGGTGTACTGTATTTGAATGTAATTGGTTCAAATGGAGTAAAATAGATACTGAATAATTTGTGATTGAGATGTAGTAGTTGTTGTTATGGTTATTAGTTCAATGATATTGAACTTAACAGATCTTAATTTTGGTTTTTTTTTAATGTTTTGTTTAAAGTAGGATACTGGAAATTCAAATGTGGTTAGTGTTATGAATTATTGAATCTGAGTTTAAGGTCTATAGTGTTGTTGGGTGTTTGTGCTTAGTACTGTAGCAAGAATTAATTCCTGGATTTTTGGGAGTTGGGTTTTGACAAATTTGGTGGTTTTGTGTTCAGATTGAGGAAAAGAGGAGACCTTTGCCTGATTACTTGGAGAAAGTTCAGAAGGATGTGAGTGCAAACATGAGAGGGATATTGGTTGATTGGCTGGTAGAAGTTTCAGAGGAATACAAGCTACTTTCAGACACACTATACTTTACTGTCTCCTACCTTGACAGATTCTTGTCAATGAATGTCATTACCAGGCAAAAGCTTCAGCTTTTAGGTGTTTCCTCGATGCTCATTGCTGCGTAAGTATCTTAGCTTGACATTGAATTGAATTCCCTGGGAAATCTGGTTACTTATTTGATTTTGCTAATGAGTGTATTCTGATCTGGTAATTTACAGGAAGTATGAGGAAATTAGTCCGCCACATGTTGAAGATTTTTGTTACATAACAGACAATACATACACTAAGGAAGAGGTGGTGAAGATGGAAGCTGATGTGCTGAAATCCCTTAAATTTGAGATGGGTAACCCCACAGTGAAAACATTTCTCAGGAGATTGACTGGCATTGCTCAAGAAGATTATAAAACCCCAAATCTGCAGTTGGAGTTTTTGGGCTATTACCTATCAGAGTTGAGCTTACTGGATTATAGCTGTGTGAAATTCTTACCTTCTTTGGTGGCTGCTGCTGCTGTATTCCTTTCAAGGTTTACACTACGACCAAATGCACATCCTTGGAGTGTGGCTCTTCAACAGTACTCGGGATATAAAACAGCAGATTTGAAGGAATGTGTTCTTATCTTGCATGACTTGCAATTAAGTAAAAGAGGAGGTTCTTTAGTGGCTGTGAGGGACAAATACAAGCAACATAAGGTATTAATCTAAGTTTATCATTCATGATTTTGTTGTAGGTTTCTTGATTAATTCAGCTATCTAACTTAGACCTGTAATTTCCTTGTTACAGTTCAAATGCGTTTCAATGTTGACCTCTCCTGTGGAAATACCAGCTTCATTCTTTGAAGATACAAGACAATCCTAATTAGGCTTCAGCTTGTGGACTTGGTTTTGCTTAAACCTTGATAGCTGGCTAATGGTGCTTAAAGGATGATGAGGACATTAGTTCAATTGTTTGTTTTAGTAGATTTTGCAATCTTAGAGTGAATCTGGTGCAAGAATTTACTAACTGTTAGTAAGATTAAGTTTGACAGATTTTTATAGCTTGGGTCAGAAATTTGTAGATGGTTGGTTTAGAACCCATTGAATGGATTGTGAAGTTATTGGTTCCATTTTCTAGTCTTGTAGTCTAGGAATGATGTTTGATAGAGATTCAAATCACTCATGTAAAAAGCCCTAAATAGCTTCAGAATTAAAGAAATAGATTGATGAATTCATTTTGTTCATTTACTTGAGTACTTAATTGTATACGTTTGCAACTACTAGTCTCTTTTCAGGTTTGTTATTTTCTAAAAGAGTGGAAAATATGTAGAAATTATTCAATGATGATATAAGTAACAAGTTTTTGCGTTGATTGTTTTATTTTAGGATGATCTTTAATTTTTATCTTCCAAATTGATTGATGGTTTTTAATTTTTATCTTTAAATTGGTGGTCTTTAATATTTGTCATTTAATGTTTAAGTAATAAAAACAGGTTAAAAAAGAAATTTTAATATTAAAAAACAAAATACAAAATTTGCAAGTTAAAAAAAAAATTGCAAAACATAGGTTAGCCCTAGAATGCAAAATTTCAAGCTACTGAATTTGTGCCTCAAGACATAAGTTCAGTATTGCATAAAACACAAGTTTCTTACTGAACTTGTGTTTATGGGCAGAGTTCATGCAATTGAACTTTTACTCCTTAGGCACAATTTCAATTGTATCAACTTCTATCCTATATACACAAGTTTATGTTACTTAACTTATGTTTTAGGTATAATTTCATGTTATTGAACTTGTGCCTAACAAGTAGGCACAAGTTCAATAATATAAATTTATGTCTACGAGATGTAAGTAATATTATCTAAATAATACCTACCAGGCATAAGGCATAACTTGTTCGAATTTATATCTTAAGGCATAACTTTGAGCAGAAACTTATATCTTACGAATTTTATTTATGCTTTGAGATTTTATTTATTTATTTATTTTTGGTGGTTAAAAGCATTTTTAGTTATTTTTTTATCACTTAAAATAATGAATGAAAAAAAATTAAAAACCATAAATTTAAATGACAAAAACCAAAGACCACCTCCACAGTAGGATATTTGTGAGAATGACATAGGTAAGATTCTCAGAATTCTCGTGATCTTATGAAAGGTCCAACTGTTGCTTTTCTTTGGGAAGATTTTGTGTTTCAAAATTTGTATTCTTTCAATTTGAAATTTGATATTTCCTGTTTCAAAATAAATAGTATTTTTTGTTTGGGCATGCCTTTAAGAAAATTACTTATTCCTAAAAAGAGAAATATATTTTTACCCACTTATCCTTAATAAATATTTTGAAAAAGATATATGTAACTCTTCAGTATTTTTTTGATTATGTAAAACTCTATCCATCTAAATAAGAATAAAATTAAAAGAACATAATTAATGTCTTCTAGATTATGCAAAATACTACTTATTTTGAAATAAAATCAAAAGATTAAAACACAACTTAATTTAAAACGAAGAGAGTATTGTTGATAGCATGTGATATTACCGGTCTTTATGGTCCAACCTTTTTTTTTAATCCTTTATTTTGAAATTGCATGAGAAAGACGAGTACCTTAAGCATTTTATAAAGGACTTTTACACGCATACCTATGGGGTAAAATTGACCGTTTATCAGATAAAAAATAACGGATCTCGTAAGATCTCCAAAAAATTCTTCAATTAATATAAATAACTAATCATACGTTCCTATGTTTAAGTGAGCAATCGAAAATATCCAAAAAGGTATTTCAAGGGTCGGAGGTAGCCCATGCCTATTTACTTTCTTTACCGCAACCTCGTGTAAATCAAAGACAATAAATTGTGTGTCCTTTCAATTTGAAATTTGAAAGACTTGGAATTTATAAAAATGTTTTTGGCCGCTAGTAAATGCTCCTTCTATTATATAGATCTCCTGCCTCTTCTGGCGTGAGGTGCTTTTTCAAGACAATACCTCTTACCTTTAATGAAATAGCAACAAATCCACACAATATTGCAAGCAAGACAATTTCTCATGACTCACGAGGCTTACTCCTAAAACATATCTGTCCAAATCTAAACGTCACATTTTGCAGATCTGTGCAGTACTTCATTGTTAATTATGCCGAGTGTCCCTCGAGGTTTTTGGCTTAAAATATCCCAAATGCTTGTCTTATGAACAAAAGTTAAAATTTCTGATCAATTGAGCAATCCACTATCTTATAATATCCTAAACGTCTGTATTATGAAAAAAAAATAAGAATTTTCTGAAGCGAAGATTACTTTTTAAAAATATTGCTCAGTGGAGTCAAAAAATCAAGACCACTTGTAGAGGCCATTTTTATTAAAACTTTTCTTACGGGGAAACAAAATATCAAAATCAACCCACCTTAGACTAATTCTGAACTTGACCCCTATTATATCATTCGGTTGAAATGACAATTCTGTTCCTAATCAAATTTGTAATTATACGTGAAAGCCGGTTAACTGCTCCACGGTTTCCTTGAAGCTCAAGTCAAATTTGAGGCTCGTTCTAATTAGTGACTCAACTTGCCAAATTGAACGCAAGCAAAGCCTATTATGGCCTACTGCTTTGCCAATAGAAGCACCAACCTGAAACTGTCGAGAAGATACAATTGATGCTACTTAGATATCAGCATTTGGGCAACAAATACAGTTACGACAGAACAGTCACTGCCGCTGCAGCCACTCCCTCACTTCAACACAGTACAAATGGTTGTAAGTAATTACAGCTTAGCTGTAGCAAAACCTAAACCTAGGTCAGTGCCATGATCCTATTATCTGCATATCTACAACACGCTATAAATATGATTTGTTGAATATCCAGTTGTTCTACAATTCCACATGCGTCCAAGCAGACTTCTGTCGCACATTCACGCATTGCTTGTTACAAGTGCGTGAAGGATTTCCATCTATCTTCAACGTGATCTCTTTTCATGTTTGTGCATCAAGCCTACATCCGAACATCAAAGACGCATACCACATTGTCTGCAAAACAAGCTGCGACCTTGGTGCCTTCCTTGTTCCAGCACACTTCAAAGATTCCACCATTTCCACTGTACGTTTTTATGATCTTGGCGTCTTTCACAGACCATATATTCAAGCATCTATCCAATGACCCAGTTGCCAAATACTCACTGTTTGGGCTAAATGCGACAGAGTAAACAGGATCCCTGGGTTTAAAATGGAAGAGACCCCAATAAGTACTAAGAGAAATCCAGTCCCATAACAAGAATAACAGAAATATTTAAAGATGGACACAAGAGAAACTGAGCTTTTCACTCTATCCCTTAAAAGTAAAAATCGTAAACCAGTGGTAGCAATAATAATGATGATTCACTTGAGTAATAAAAATAACAAAAGAAATCAATAGTTCGACCAAGCAAAACGAAAAATCACCAGTGTAGGAGTTTATTTTTGTCCCACAAGTAAACAAGTAGTTAAGCAGCAACGACTTCTTCAATGAGATTTTGTGAGCACTTCACAACATTTTTCCTGGAAGACATAATAAGCAACAAGAAAATTACATCCATTACCTATGGCCATTCAAGCTGTGGATGAGGCGACCAATTTCAACATCCCATAGCTTCACTGTGGAGTCAAAAGAGGCACTGCACAAGAAATTAAAAGTTTGGTGGAAAGAACAGGCAAATGAATTAATAAGAGTGAAGTACAACAAAATAAGTACTCATTGTCTGATACTCAGATTATTCCTCAGAGATGAAGGGATATAGAACATCAAGCAAATCAGACAAACCTAAGCTATTTCATAGACAATGTTACATGCAGGTAGCTAAATGAGGACATACTGAAGGCAGATTACAGGAACAGCACTTATAAGGTTATGGGGCGATAATAGATATGAAATACAAGTGTAGTGAGGGGTTTGCAGGAAGCTATATTCCCCGTGTTTTAAAAGATAGAAAAACAAACATAAGTCAATCGACCATGTATGCTTCAATCCCAATCTAGTAGTTGAGTCCGGCCATCTGAATCCTCTCTATTCATCCCAATTATTCTAGCCCGTCTCATTCCAATACTAAATAACTACCTTTTACGGTCTAGAAAAATAAGAGTAGGGTTGGACTCAATTTGAAGTCTATCTCGAAGATAAGAGGGGGCTAATTGGTTAAATAGTTTGGATTTTTGACTTGCCATCTTCACCATGAATCATTGAGAGGAAAACAAGCTTCAAGTGGTAAAACAGCCATGTATCAGCAAGATCAACAAGACACAAGGAGGAAAACAAGTTTAAAATGATAATAGTCACTCTGTTAGTTTTCTATAGATCACCAAAAACTACACAACATAGAGAACTGTCATCCCTTAATCCATTAATTATAATACAATCATACAAAGAGATCTGACAGGAAGGAGAGCCTTGACGTTACCAAGTGATAGACAATTATGGTAAAAAAAGTAGGTCATGCGAAGTACGATATGTGGGAATAGGTTTTTGATAACTGAGAAATCCCGGAGGGCTGATCTTTGTAGCATATTTACCTTGCCAGCAACAACTGTTGATTTGGGTTGCTCGTACCAGGGCCAGTTGGACTCCATCTGATGGTATAGATCTCCTAAAAAAATGAATACTGTAATAACTGATGTGTGATCTGATTACGTGAATCAAACAAAATCAGGAAAAGAGAAGCAACATATTCAAATTCCTATTTGTATATGTATATAAAACTTCTATCCTGCACCTTGGCATGTTCTCTGAAATCATGCAAGCAGGCATCTTGTTTCACGCTCCATATCTGCACAGGGGAAAAGAGTCATCCACCAATTTTACACAGCATCAATCAAAAGCGATCCATAGAATCAACAAATTTGAAATCATATCTTAAAGTGAAGATTTGAATATACTTCCATGCAATCTCTTCTTCTTCCAAAATATTTTATATAAAGCACGAACTGGAGTTCTGGAACGTATTTGAACTGGCTTGGGATTTACTAATTTAGTATTAAGGAATCTAAGTTGAAATGCAATTATTATTTTTTTGTGATTGAAGAGGTTAAGCATGATAACTTCTTTTTTTTCATGAAATGTTAAAGATGTACGACAGCATAGGGGCTGGCGTGAGATGTAGAGAATCCCTAGCTCGAGAGAACTAATTTGTCCAAAAAGAACAAATTATTGCATAGTGAAATGAAACAAGCCCAAGATAGAGCAGAATGGATATAGTGGACCGCACTAGTGTGGGATTTAGACGTAGTTTTGTATGAGGTTAAGGGAGAGCTTATTGGTTATCAGAAAATTTATCACATTCTTTGCAAGACCTAGTTAGTATGTATTGGTTAAAGATCCAAGAAGTCACATTCAACTATTTGAACATGTTACATGAACAAAAAAAATCAATCAGGACTCCCAAGAGAAAAGGATGAGCAGAATTATCAGAAGAAAAATAAAATTAGAGACATCTGTATCAGCTAACTTAATGACTAAATTCAAAATTCAGAAAACTATACGAGTGCAATTAGTGCAGACTAGGTTACAGGAATATCTAATCAGTGCTTTTCTGTAACCTGTGGAGGAAACACTTCCTTTTCTATTAATTTAACGAAAGAGTATGTTGGCAATTACCTTAGCTGTGGTATCATCAGAGCATGACGCCAACAAGGAGCCTGAGGGGTCCCACTTGATTGCATTGACTTCACTCTGCAATCAAAAGATAAATTTTTTTAACAATGCTCAGAAAAGGAGTGCTAAAACTTGTATTTCTTACAATCTAGCATGCTAAAAGTTTGCATTTGAATGGGACTTAAATTTGAAAAAATAGTATGTACCGTCTAGAACATAAAATATTAGAACCACCACTCATAAGATGAAACTCCAAATAGAAGATAAGGAAAAGATTGTTTGAGAAATTCTTGTGCACAGTTGCATGATAATGCATTTGCTTGAGAAATCTTCGTGCAGCCTAATGATTTTTTTTCATGGCCAGAGAAAGGGCTCACAAGATTCTTTAGCCAATCACCTCATTAAAACATATCTGTAACTACAAGTTAAAACATCACGTGCAACAAAGACATATAGAGATACAGTAAATACAGGTACCTTAATAATCAGGTAACTCAACCAAGGCAACAGAGGTAAACATATTTTAGGATAATGTTCACAATTAGGCTTTTATCTGAAACGTTTTGAGAACATTTTATGACGTGATGACCACAAGGCTCAAGAGAGTTGATTTTTTATGCCCTTCTCATCCTCCCGTCTCCCCTCACAAAGGAGCACAGAGTACACCAGCTCCAATAAAATATTTATGGGCAACATAACCAAAAATGGAACAATTTTTCCACCCAAAAAAAAAGAGTACTGGATCATCACCTGATGCCCGGAGAAACTTTTGATAGGCCGACTCTCTCCAACTTTACAAACATAAATCATGCTATCAGTGGAGCAGGTCGCAAAGGAATTGTTGTTTCGCCAATCAACATCAAGTGTTGGAGCTGGAATACAATTATATATAAATGATTGGACAAGAAAGAGAAACCAAACTGTATCATGGCTGAAAAGTAAAGGACATAAAACAGAACAAGGAAAAGCACCTGAATGAAATTCAAATTGCTGCTTCCATTCGCCTGATTTTACATCCCACACAATTGCCGTTTTGTCTACACTACCACTAAGGAGATAATCACCTTTCCTATTCCACTTCAAAGAGAAGATTGGCCCTTTATGTTTGATTAGAGTATTTACCAGTTCCCCTGGATATGAAGTGACTCGTAAGATCAATCATGAATATCAGCAATAGACATTTAGTGCCATAAGACAAGACAGGTGCCCCACACAATAAGCAAGGAAAGACCTTAACAGAAGTTAAACTTTTGAACAAAAGAAACCAGTTTGGTACCTTTTAACATATTCTGAAATTGACAAAATCATGACTACCGACCTGTTTGGACATGATTTCAGATCATGTCAAATCTTTACTCGAAATCAGATTGATTTGAAGTTGAAATTTTGTTTAGACGTGTAATTTGGATTTCATAAACATGAAAACCCCACAATTTGTGAAATCTATTAAAACTTTCCTAACTGTATATAATCTTACCAAATGAGCAAAACATAGTTCATAAGCAAGGTATCGGAATATCCTAAGACGCCGAATTAATATATTACATATCTCCATATTCCTTTTATAAATAAATGTTTGTGATTACACTTTCAGATACACATAATTTTACAAAGATCCATTGATCCAACAATAGTAGTAACTGTCTATTCTTTGATACAATCCTCCCACATGGTACGAATAATTTCTTCACGTCGAGCAAGGGTCTTTTTTTGGGAAATATAAACTTATGGGTCAATTTTAGATTTAGAAAAATTTGAAATCAATAACCACCGCCACCTATCCAGTGAAATCCCACAGGTGGGGTATGAGGAGGGCAAAGTATACGTAGACCTTATCCCTGCCTCGTGGAGGTACAGAGGTTGTTTCAGTAAGACCCTTGACTCAAATAACACATATCAAACCAGATTTAAAGGGAGAAAACATAAGTAATGAAGACGTCACAAATAATAGGGGGAGCGTTCTAAAGCATATAGAGAAAAGGAACAGTAACCACAACAAAATACTACCTAGGCAGATTACAATAAACAACATGTAATAGCAGAAATCAAGGGACCAGAAACTACGAGAATGGTGCTAATACTACTGATATGCATGGAGAAACCTATCTCCGCTGGACAATGAGACGACACTCAATTACTTTCTTACCTACCACCCTAATCCATGACCTTCATAACTTCTTATCTAAGGTCATGCTTTATGTCCTCGGTAAGTTGGAGTTGCACCATGTCGTGACTAATCACCTCTCCCCAATGCCTCTTCGGCCTACCTCTACCTTTTCTGAAGCTCAACACAGCCAAGCTCTCACACCTCCTCATTGGGGCATCTACATCTCTCCTCTTCACATGCCCGAACCATTTGTCTCACTTCCCTCATCTTGTCTACCACAAAAGCCACCCATACCTTGTCTCCAATATCTTAATTCCTAATATTGTCTCTCTTAATATGCCTAGACATCCACCTCATCATATCCTCATTTCCGCTACTCCCATCTTCTGAACATGAGAATTTTTAATTGGCCAACACTTCACCCCATACAACACAGTAGGTCTAACCACCGCTCTGTAAAACTTAACTTTAAGCTTTGGTGATACATTCTTATCACACAGGTCTCCGGAGGTGAGCCTCCATTTCGCCCACCCAACACCAAAAGAGTGTGGGACATCATCGTCGATCTCCCCATTTTCTTGAATAATAGACCCAAGATACTTGAAACATCCATTCTTGGGGACGACCTATGAATCACGACTCGCTTCCAGTCCAACCTCCGGCACTGCAACACTGAACTTGCAGTTCATGTGTTTAATTTGGTCCTGCTCAACCTAAACCTTTTAGACTCCAAAGTATGCCTCCAATTTGAAATTGAAATCACGACTTGGAATTTGAAATTCTACTTTTTGAAGAATTTGTGATTTGAAATTGAAGTTGAAATTCGTGCAGATTTCATAAACAAACGTTGATTTCAAATCAAAACTTCAAATTGGAGTGCCAAATCCTATGGCCAAACGCATACTAAGAATAGTCTAGGAGGAGGATACTTTTTCCAATTGTAGAAAGGGAAGTAAGTGAGACTGTGGAAAACTAATTGAGTGAGTGGGGGGATCAACATGAAAAAGACAAGTCAAGGAAATTGGACAACGCCGTGATTTGGGCATCCCCTACAACTTGTCAAAGAAAGTGATATTATGAAACTTCGGCTTGCTTGAGAAGATACCATTTCTACAAATGTTCTTTTCATCAGGCGAGCAAAAACTTAGATTATGTATTTGTTGCAGATCAAGTTGCAGGACCCTTATAAGAGTGGATTAGCTCATTTTTTGGGCAAACCAGTATGAATTATAAAATTTATTTACCTTGAGAGCACTGTGCTATACCTGTTGCACAATATGGCCTTCCGCTCCTAGTACCACTGTATAAAACTTACTTATATGCATATCAAAGACGAAATGTAGTACTCTCTTCCGTTATTGTTCTTCCAGGAACTTATTTGTTTCTTCATCTGCTTCAAGTGTTCTGGGAGTGGAGAGGTGGCATGCATGGTGCTCAAAGATGTTGAGATAGGGTATCTACTGTTAAACATCTTATCAATTAATCAAAGTGGAAACCTCCATAATACCCAGACCTTTCACTTGCCAGCAGTTTCCCAAATGGCTTGGCATTGACAAGAAAATTGCTATTTGCCCACAACATATTGCCTCTATTAACCCTTTTATCCAAATAAAAGGCGGTGTCCAGGTCAACTTATGCACACCTCGATAATTACGTCAGACATCCCATCAACAGAATTACTCACCAAGCTTAGACAAATAGAAAGAAATCATCTACCATCTTTTGCCTCCAGTGAGATTTAAACCTTGATTTTCATACCCTTCGATAAACTGGTCCCTGGAAACCTCCAGATCAGTTGTCTTTTTGTCAAAAAGTGGTTCACATCTCTCCCAATGAAAACTAATGTGCAGAAGGCTACCATCTAATAAGTAGCAAAAGTTAGGTAAATTCTTTTTTGGTTCTTTTTTTTTCTTTTGGGTTATAATCATGAAATCTTCTAATATCTATTTCGAACTTGGTGGATAATAGGTGTGTCCATCTAGTTTATCATCTTGTATATCAGATTTGGTAACCAATAGAATTTGACCTCGTGATGTGTACCTACTACACATCTAGCGCTATGCTATATTTGACTTTGAAGCAAACCCTGGGGCTAAGTTAGGAAGATGTTATAACTAGTATACTTTTAAAACTATACTTTCATTGGCGTGCAGAAACCTCCTGATATAGATTATCTTTTTGGTCTTATAAGTGGTTCAAAGCTCTCTCAAGGCTGAAAACTAATGGGCAGGAGGCTACCCTTTATTGAGTAGAATAATTTAGGCAGCTGCTGCAGCTAGTATATATTTACAACTATCCTTTCAAGGTGGTAGATGTTTAAAATTCTATGAAGATTGGTGGATAATAAATCGGTTCTCTCACATGCTTTTTAGAATCAAATCCATGATCCATCATAAAAGTTGCAGGCCTTCTTGATAGCTGGACATGAGGATTCTGATAATGCATCCCTCTAGAAAGGGGGAAGCTGAATAAGGAAAGGAAAAGTGAGATGAATTGCACCGATGTTGACTACAGTAGCACCGATCCTTCACAGGAAAATGCTATCAATTCCAGAAAGGTTAAGAGCTTTTCAGTTTCAACTATATTAGTTATCACATATACTGTAGTACAAGTAAGAAGTGCGGACTCATATAGCCTATCCAAATTGTTTGGAACTGAGGCATCGTTGTTGTTTGCACATGCTGTAAAGCAGCACCCTCTTGGTGCTTAATAAAATAATCTACTTCCTCCCCCAAAAATATTATACCACTCAATGTCAATGGTGTCTCATACACTCAATACGCCTGTACCAACTTTACTTTTGCATTTTCCCGTATCCAATTGTTCAACAGCAAGAAAATATTAAAAGAAATTGCTTACCATCTCGGTTCCAAATTCTTGCTTGGCCATCATAAGAACCTGTTGCAAGTAGGTTTCCCTCGCCCTACACAAGAAAATAGTCATAGATACAGAAAGTAGAAAAGAAAAATAAAAAGGAGAGCCAGTAACAATCTCCAAAACAAACTTACATTCCATTCGAGTGTGGTGACATCCTTGCTTTTCTCATTTGTTCGACCTTTAAAGTGCTTTAATACCACGACATTTACAGGCCCATTTTGCATATGGGAATTACAAGGACCATCTCCAACGGTCCAAATCCTAGCAGTAGAATCTCCAGACCTGAGTTAAGGATTTCATATAGTTAGCTGTAGAAAAAGGTAAAATCTTAATAAAAATTTAAGGCTTAGGTCTTGAACTTTAGACGTAAGCATACCCTAAAAGATTTTACAGTTTAGAACACTGAACTCAAGAAATGTATGGCAAGAAATATACTACATAATAATGACATTCAAGATTCTGGTTATTAGCAAGTCATATTGTTCAAGATTTAGGTGCAGTATAGACTCATTTTAAAATTATTTATTTGCTTAGATGTTGATATTATTAACTGCAAAAAGACATCATAGACAAAATTCTCAATGCAAAGATATTTCCTTCAATGAACTAATTCAGGGTACAACTGAAAGCAAAGCCTTTAAATGGTTAAAAGTCAAAAGCTGAAAAGCACGCTGCTATAAGAAGACAAATGGTTGTCCTCACAAATATCTCCAACCACCTAGGTAGGACACATTCCTCTATCGGTATATACTACAGAGATTTATTATTTATTTCCCCCCTTTAAAATAGTAAGACTTGCTGATATGATAAGACCAATAGGTTCTTATCCTGTCACGTATATAAACCTGCTCACTTCTGGGGCTTATGCTTCTACTCTTGGACAAAATCCTTTTAGATAGTCACAGGTTCTTATCACAAAATGGAGACAGGAGAATAAAAATGAAATATCACTTGATTCTTATATTAGAGCCGCAAGAAAAGAAATACTAATGTGCTAACCCCGATGCAAGAAGTGAACCATCTGGACTCCAGGCACATGCAAAAACCTGCCATAAGTTTTAAGAACAATAAATATTGTCATGCTGATATCAAGAAAGTTTATCAAATCATTAAATGAGAGTGATACTGATTTGAGGAGCTGCATATAGCATCTAATCGGACCTCGGATGTATGGCCTTCCAAAATCAGTAAATCAGAACTCAGGATTTCACATGGCAAGGAGGTTGAGCTTGTACAAATCTCCATGGGCTCCGGATCTATTTTGCAATTCCAATAGGTAAGGTGAGTAGAAATTTTATGCTTTAACACGATTAATAAAGTTCAGACCAAATGTATCAGATGCATGTATGTTCCAGAATGTTTTGCATTAAAGTTTGTAAACATTTGCAAGTAAGAAGATATAGAAATATATACCTCCAGCCTTCCCATTCTCCTCATGTCTAACTATCTCTTTATCACCATTGGGTTTCGCATCCATGAGATCTTCACGTGGTTTTTCTCTGTCCTTACTTTTTTCTCTCTCCTTATCCTTCTCAATCCTTTCTCTTTCCCGATCCCGCTCTTTTTCCTTCTGTTGTTTTTCCTTCTCCCTTTCTCTAGCAGACTCTCTAGCAGGTTCTCTAGCAGGTTCCCTTTCATGCTCCCTCTCATGGTCATTGTTATCCTTGTCCTTTCCCCTAGGTTTATCTTTCCGAAGCTTTTCCTTTTTTTCTTTTATTATTTTCTGCAGTTCATATACATCCTTGGTGATAAGATCAATGGGTTGTAAAAACTGGAAGTCTTCATCCATATCTGTGTCATCCTGCATGCCTTATTTATTATTAGTCAGTTGGAAGTTCTCAAATACCTTGAACTCAGGACTCAAACATCAAAACATCACAAATTTCACACTTACATTGCTCAAATTTGCTTCCAATTCAAGATATTGAATTCCCTTTTGTACAAAGGTAACCAGAGCACCAGGAGGAACTAAATTTCCATCTATTGTGCTCTTATTGATCCCTGCTTCATATCCCAAAGCAAATGCTGAATGCGTGAACCCTGTAAAGAAGTCAGAAAACCAGGAGATTCAAGATGACAACCTAAACAACAAAGAAAGGTGGCTAAGACTATGAAAACAAAAATATCAAGAGAACTTCAATTGATATGAATAAATAAACAGAAGATATAAGAATGATCACCCACGAGACCTAGCACTAAAAAGGGTTCATTTTACCAAATGTGCCCATTGTAGCAACAAAGTTACAAGAAATAGATGTCAAATCAATTCAATCGAATCAGAAAAAATTGAAGAACAATCAAAGTCATGGAGGAGAATCAAGAGAAAAGGCCCAAGACAATGACGGTATATCTCATGATCACTGACAAATACTCTTTCATCAGCAACTACTTTGCTTCTAAACGAAAATTACAACATGCACAGTAAGGGTACTCCGGTGGGCCTGACAAATTAAGAGAGAACACCTTTGTGCTGAAAGGAACATCACAAGATCAACTGAGAAAGATGTAATCTCACTCAGCCATCCTATCCTTAACTAGTTAAGGTAAGTAGATAACCATCCCTAACTGACATTTTGTGGTTCTGCATTAATTCACATTGGATAAAGCTTCACGTTGCGTTAGGACAGAGATATCCTTTCTAAACACATCTCCCGGTGAAAATTCCAGTATACTGCACCCTAGAAGAAGCATTCATTAATGTATGAAGTGTACAAACTAACATTGAACTCATTAGTCACACTTTCAAAAAAGAACATTGAATTCACTAGCTACCAACAAGTTTTCCTTTATCCGGGGAACAAGATCTATCACGTGTCAAAGCAATTGAAAATGGCACAGAATTGCAAAGAATAATGTTATCCTCTATCTGCTTGAAGCCCTAAAAATGTTGTCTCTTTTTCTGTCTCTCCCTTTAACAAAGGGAGGAATTCTAACAAGGAAATCGATTCAACTGCTCTAGTACTCTCCTCCATTTGCACTGTCTCTGTCCCCCAAAATGCAGATCCAAGACAATCTGTTTGAGTCTGTCACCACTCTCCTTCTCTAATTGCTTAAATCTTCGACAGTTTCTCTCCATCCAGACATGATATACAGCTGCAGCAAATCGGAAGCCCAGAACCAGAGGTGGATCTAGGGTTTTGAAGGTTCCGGGTGCCACTATCTTTAACGCAATCTTATCACCGGTGATGGACATCGAATTACGGCGTCCATTCAGTCAGTTGGACCCGCTTTGGGCTAATTTGGTTCGATTATAAAATTTTTGGTTCATAAGTAAATACATGATCATTGATCCAAAATGAGTTTTGAACTATTAGATCTAATTTTGATCAAATTCTATTGTAAAAAAAATGAGAAAAACATAAACAAGAAAATTCAATTTTTGAATATGCAATTACATCCCGTAAAATCAATATACTTAAATTATGGTAACTAGAAAATTGTAACTTATGATGATCTCTATAAAAAAGAAAACAAGAGCCAAAGTAGATTCTATAAGGGATATATACCCCTCCCATCAACTTTCACATAAAGAGAAATATTTTCATTACAAAAATATACAAATTATCTATACAAACATTAATAAAAAATTTAATTTTACAAAAACAAAAACTCTTAACAGACCGCACAAAGAAGTTGATGAACTAGTATTGCCTTTCTTCAAACAATTAAAAAATAAAGAATAAATCAGATAAAATGTACCTTCGAGGGATAAAAGGGGGAAAAGATGAAAATCACATTCAATTAAAGATTTGGAGATTTTGAAAAAGATAAAAAGAAGTGAAGACATAATTTAGCTAAATAAACTAACATATGGGGTTGCGTTGGACAAAGAGTGGAAATACGAAAATGAAGAATATGAAGGAAACTAGGGAAAGAAGAAAGGTAAGGAAGATGCAAGAAAGGAAAAAAGAAAACATGCATGGGTAAACTGGTAATGGTTTCTGTGAATGGAAAAAAAATAAATAGACATACCCCTATATCTATCGGGGAATCTAGCATGTGGCACCCTGGACATCGACCAACGGACCCTTAGTGATTATGCTATTACTGGTGCCAACCTTTAGCTACATAGCATTGCTCACTAAAATTAGCTTAGCCGAGCGCACAGATGCCGTGGCACCATCACGCTCACATAGATAAACCCCAGTCCAGAACCATAATTTTAGGCCTGCTATTACTTATCTGGGAGGATATCTATTTTACCTTTGTACTCCAATCACCAATCTGTCTAAGAATGCCCATCCATTAGAGCAATGTAAGCCAGATACATTTGGAGTAACAACACTGAAAACACAAGCGTGGATGGGCCTCCTCAATTTTGTAAGAACATAAGACCCTGAAGATTTTTATTTATAAATAATAGTGTCCACTTCCTTTTCAAAGTATGTTCGTTGCTGACCTAATGCTTAGCACCAATAGGTGTTCTACTCTCTACCTGAATATCAACACCGCAAAAAAGGACCAAAACATAAATGGAAGACAACAGGAAATTCCATAGCCAGTCACAAGCATGGAAACACAACTTTTAGCAGTTTTCGGGAATTAGAACTGGAAAACTTCAGGTTGCTCCAAGTTAGTCCATCTTTCAAGGCATTGTTTCAAAAGTAGAAATTACTCCCTCTGTCTTAATAAGTTCCACACTTTTTTCCACTCGAGATTCAAACCAGGTAAGTTTAACCAACACTTTTAGGATGTATTTGTCTGCAAAGCAAGGATAATTGCAACTTATAGTACTACTCCTATATCTTCAAGATATCCAAAATTTAATCTAAAAACATAAATTACTCCAGTGGGATCTACTCCAAAAATTGTTCAATTAAGTTCCCGTTTGCGAAAAACACATAATGAGGTCGTACGAGAGGGAATGTTACATAAGCGTTCGAGAATAAAACAAAACAAATGAAATATATCAATAACCAAACCTAGAACCTAGTCAAACGTTAAGTTCAAAATCGCAAAAAAAAGACCAATTTCTCAAAGAAACATAGGCATACAAGCAAGCAATATAAAATTGTGAGTAGCAATTACAACTTGAACCCTAAGGAAAACATATAGTAGCAGCCGAACAGAGAGAGAATAAGAAAACCTGATTCTTGAAGGTACCGGAAAACCAGGTAGTTGAGCTCCGATGAGGTAATAGAGATCATCTTCCCGAATCGACGCCGGAGAAAACAAACACCATGTGCTTTCTCTCTCCGAAAGTATTGAGAGGAGAAACGGAAAGAGATATATATTATGAAGGAGACGTTATAATTAGATGTGTTTTTCCGTAGCAAACGTCAACATCATCGCTAAGCACGGTGTATTTTGGAACATGGTGTAATGCTGAAACGACCAGTCCAGGGCTTTGGTGGGCTATTGCAATTTGGGCCGGACAGCCCATTTACTCGGTTTCCCGCCTCTCTTCTTTACAATAAATTACGTTTGTCCAAAAATTTGGGCCTGCTAAATCTGAATTCAAGCTGAAAAACATCCCAAAGTAGGGCTACGTATCAATCGGTTCGATTCGAATTTAAAAATTATTTGTATTATTTATTAGTTATCGATTTGTAGATATATTAAACCGTTAAAGAACTATTAATAGATCGATTAATCGGTAATTGATCGTTATCTGTTCACCCATTAAAAAAAATGGTCAATATGATAACCGAACCAATAACTCAATAACTTGGGATAGTAAACTGATAATCAAATCGTTTAACCAATAACCTGAATCATTAGTCCAATAACTTAATTATCAGCTTGAATTATTGATTTTACCATTAATTTGCATAGCCCTATCTCGAAGGTCAAAGTTTGAAGAATTAAGTTAAATAGCAGGTCATCCAACCGCTTAAATTAATAATAACCATTGGATGTATAATATATCTAATATATATAGAGAGAGATTATTTCTTCAATGAAAGGAGTACCTAAGATTACTGGACTAATTATGGCCTTCACCAGTAGGTATTGTAGAAGCTGATAAAGTGGAACTCCCTATGCAAGTTCTTCCTTCGACATCAAAGAGTTTGTAGTTGATCCCTAACCTATTGTCATTAGTGGGTCTTCTTGGTTTTTCAAAGTATTTGATTGGGATAAGATCTTCTTGGACATATATATATATATATATATATAAACAGTGAATCCGACGGGCTTTTTGTGTAAAGGTCCCTAAAAAATTTCACTAGTTTGGACATTGTTATTTAATTGTACCCAATTTTTAATTTTTTAAAATATATTTATCAACTTTGAAATAATTTTAAATATGTGGTTTTTAGAGTTAGATTTTGTCGAGCATAACGTTTTTTATAGTTGAAACTCAAACAAAAATGATTGAATTTCAGTCATATATGCACAAACTTTAGGTAAAATTTGATTAAAGTAAGGCAAAAATGACATGGATGGAGATTGGAGTCTAGAAAAAAATGGCTTAATTTTGTTTGAAGTTAGATTTTGGTCAAGATTAACTTTTACTGCATATCTAAAATTATTTTGAAACTAGAGATCTTAGCCACGCTTTGCGTAGTCATAATGAATAAATAAAAAATATAAAAAAAATAATATCTCAAATTTTATAAAATAAAATCAATCTTTATTAATCAAATATTTATTTACGATTTCACAGTGAATTATTACTTTGTAAATGACATATTACAAATGATAAACTTATTTTAATAAAGATCTTTTTTTTATATATAAAATCAATGTAGCTTCTTAATCATTCTAAGCACTTAAAAGTGAAAGTATTGCAAATATATTATCTCTAACTTCATCGAAATAATAATAATAATAATAAATAAATAAATAAATAAATAAGCAATCTTCATCTTCTCATTCAAAAAGTTATGTTGGTCATTGCTTTTCACAATGTGAACCAATACAAGCATCAAAGAAAAAAAATCATTAAGCCTTTCAAAATTGAGATTTTGACGATATATTCATAATTATTTATACCTTTTACAAAGAAAATAAAAGGCAGGGTGATACTCCATCTATTTTATTATATGTGATTTAAAAAAAAAAAATTTGTTAGAAAAATGACACTTTATTTATATCTTAAATATTTTCCTTTAAGCTTCTTATTTCATTATTTTATAGTCGAAGGAAATTCATTTTTTTGATATAATTATTAGTTATTTAAAATTCAATGACCTGATCAATTCAGATTTATATGGTGTTAGGCCCATTAACGTGGAAAGAGAAAAGCATCACCTACCTTAAATTTTTTCAGAAAACTTATTGAAACATTAAAACCATTTTTATTTTTATTTTTTAAGTACTCTCTAGACAAATATTTATTTTTTAAGTACTCTCTAGACAATTAAAAGGATTTATATATAAATAAAATCGAGTTAATACATATTATTATACAATAAAAATAGAATTTTTATATAAATGACGTAGTTTTAAAATTGTTATGTTGTATGTAACAATTTTAATTTTTTTCTTTTCGAAACTCTATGTCAAAATAGAATTAAATAGCATAAAATTATAGGAATACATATTATATAACAAAAATAGTAATACATAAGAACTTTGAAAAAAGTAATATGTTTGTATTAATGTCAAAGTAAACACTACTCGAAAACATTATACGAACTTAGAATGAATAGGAGAGTAAAAGATATAGTTTATCTTCTTATAATAATATTAAAACTGAAACAGGAGGAATAACAAATAAAAAGGAATTAAAATACTTTTGCAATAACAGTGAAAAATTTCCGATTACTTTAATTTTAATCTTCTCAATTGCTGCCTCAGTACATAGGCTTACCCATAGTTCAACAACCACCTCAAGAATCTTTCTCTAGGTTTTCAGCCTTAGAAGAACATCATCGCATTTTCCACTAAAAAGTAAAATTCGTCGTATTTGTATTCATGGAACCTTTTAAAATTTATCTTGAATATTGCGTGTTTATTTTATCATCATGTATTTTTATATATAATAATTGATATATATATGTATACGTCATTATAGTATACATTGACTATAATGAGATTTGTATTCAAAAAAATATTTAAACTTGTATTCATGATTTTTTATATTATCTTGAATATTGCGTGTTTATTTCTTTCTCGCCATGTATTTTTATATATAAAATTTGATGTATATATGTATACGTTATTATAGTATAGATTCATTGTATTCATAATTGTATCCAAAAATTTATTCAATTTTGTATTCACGAAAATTGTTTTCTTATCGCCATGTAGTTTATTGATGTATCTATGCATACGTTATTATAGTATACATCGACTATAGTTATATTTGTATTCAAAAATTTATTCAGGTTTGTATTCATGGAGTTTTTTTTAAAAAGTTATCTTGAATATTGCGTGTTTATTTCTTTCTCGTCATGTACTTTTACGTATAAAAGTTGATGTATATATGTATACGTTATTATAGTCAATTCCCATAAAAAAAATCATGTATAATTTTAAAAATATAATTGGTCATGCAATATAATAAATAAATACAATTTAAAAAAAAAGCGTCATGTTTCCGTAACAACGTAAAGTCAATTACCTTCAATATTAAATTTAAAAAAGATACTTTCAAATTCCCAATAAAGTGAAATACTTTGCCTTTTAAAGATAATTGTGCTAATTTAAAACAGATTTGCTATAGAATATTTTTTTAAATAAAATAAATTTGTCATTCCCAATAAAAATTAAATAAAAAATCTGTCAAGTTCCCACAAAAAAGTGAAAAACTTTCAAATTTCTTCTAGTAAACTGCGTATTTATAATAAAAAAATTTCATAAAATATTAAATAAAGGTTAATAATTTCAATTTCCTTCTAAATAATGAAAAGGTTATAAATTTATTTTAAGTAAATTCATCTATTTTTAAATAAAAAAATTTGTCAAATAATATTTAAAAATATTTAAATACAAGCCGTCCCATAAAAAAGTGAAATTTCAATCAAACAAAAATTTAATATTCTATTATATATAACTATTGCAATAATTTTAAAAAAAACTGTCAATTTCAATATAAACAAAAAACTTCACCGATTTTTTAAAAATAACCATTCCATTTTTTTTTCTCAATTTTTAGGGTCATTACAAATGGATAATTTTAACTCAATAATTATAAAAAATTTATTATATGCTAATTAATTAAAAATAAGCTATTTTATGTTAATTTAAGGATAAAATTGACATACTGTGCCAATTTTCATTAAGTAATAACTTAACCAAATTTAAGTATTAGTGCACTTGCCCTTTTGAGAGAGAAATTAATGAGTCCATCAGATCAGATTTATTGGACAATAGTCAATGTCCAAAAGAAAACTTTGTCCAATAGGCCCATATCTTCACCAGCCCAGTACGCGCCGAAGGACGACACATTTTGGACAACCAATTTATTTTATGGAAAAATTACATGATTAAGCAAATCTTACTACATATCTATAATATATTATTATACTTTTAAAAAATTATAAAAAAGCAAAATAATTATATAAATAGCTTTTACCATGCGGTTACTATGTATCAACTTTTTTTACCTTCTTCCTCCAATCTCAATATCCATATTTTGCTCCATTTAAAACATCGTTTTTCCATCTTCAGAACTCTTCCAATATTTTCTCTGATTTTCCTCTCATGATTTTCATCCGTTTTTCTCTCTCAATATCCTCCATTATTTCGTGATTCTTGTGTAAGTTTCTACCCTTTTTGTTGTGTATTTCACTTATCTTACTTCATACATCTTTTCTAACATCTTAAGATTTTAGGATTTTTATCAAGGTATAATCTTACTTAAAAATGGCGGATGAATCATTTTCTAGAATACTAACCCAAGGGCGGAGTAGGGTTCCGCCGGCAACGCTGTAATGGTGAAGATAAACCTAGGTATCCAGCGAAGGTCACCATACCGAAGAAATCAAAACAAAATTTTAAAGTAGTTCTTCTCCATTTCGACTTTTTAAGAAGATTGAAAACTCAAAAAAGTCAAAACCGCTGAATTAAACCCTTGACCTGCTACTTTTCCTTCGATTTCACTAAACACTCTAAAAAAATTGCAAAAATTCTCAACAAAAAAAAACAACTGAGAAATTAATGGGGTTTCTTCTTTTTGTTCTTAGAATCAATTTGTGAAAGAACAACAGAAGATAAACAATGGAGGAGAAAGAACTAGTTTTTTTTTCAAGAGGGCTTTTGGGTACATGTATCAGTATCAAATTTTTTTTCAACTTTCCAGTGAAACACATAACTATTATTTAGGTAGTAAGTTTTTGATACATGTATCAGTATCAAATTTTTGATAATTCTAGAATTGTAATGCACCAATGTATTGCTTTGTGGGTATCAATACATTTGTACCAATTGTTATTAGTATGTATCAATATTTCTCAGTGATACATGAATGTAAATTACCCATATTTGCTTTGTGTATCACTTTAGGGAATCTTTGCTCATTATTGCTTTGTTGTCCATATATCAGTATCTTGAATAAATTATAAATTGGGAAGTTACCCCTCATGTTTATCAATGTATGACAACTGTATCAATTTTATAAAACATACAATGTTATAGAATTTTGCAGATTATAAACTCTTTGATTGTGTATTTATTTTTAGTATGTATCAATATTTTCAGTGAAACACATAACTTTCATTTGGATGGATGAGTTTTTGATACAGGTATCAATTTCTGAATGTAGGTAGTTAAGTTTAGATATATGTATCAGTATCAGGATTTATCAAAAAGTAATTCCCCACGAAATCTGTAATTTTTTGAAATTTTTACGGATATGAATTAATTGTTTTAACTTTTCTAAATATGGTAAAAAAAACAACCAAGATCAAAATGGAGAGAGATTTTCTTCCATTAAATATGCAAGTTTAGTTAATTAGATATTAAATAGAGTCATTATATGTCACGACTCGAACGTACACCCGGGTCATAGACACGGGACAAGGGACCCCGAGAGTCCCCAAGTCACCCCGTGGCACATGCATGTAACCAATCTCATTCAAATAAGAGGAATGATAATCATAAAAACATAGCGGAAACGTAATCATAACATAACATTAGAAAATACTGGACGTACACATAAGTTGAATACTACACATGGTCTGAAAGCCTCTACAACATACGATGGGCTGATGGGACAACATACCCAACTAACCCGACCAATACTAAAACGTAAGATAACATAAAAGCCTGCCAAATAGCCCTCGAAACATGAAGATTCACCAATAAGCTGAGAACGTAAGCTGAGATGGACTAAGGATGAGGATAAGTCTGAGATTCGGACCCTGTATCATGAAACTATACAACATAAAAAGTATGCGGTCAGTATGTGGAATGTATTGAGTATGCAAGGTAGTAAAACGAACATTCGTATAATAAAGTAAAAATCATAAATAGACATAGGAGAAGGACATCATGCATATATCATAAACTTCATAAGAAAACATAAGGCTCAAGGCTTTCAAATCAATCATAAAGCGTTCATAATCATAATCGTAAGTAGACATTATCAAAACATAACTTGAGCCAATAACATAATATATCAATGCATAAAACATGCGGAACAATGGGAGGACTCGTCATAACTGACACCATCATGGTAGAGCCTTTCATGATGCTCCACTATCTCGCTCAAGTAGGCAGAGCCGACCCTGGCTTGCCAGAAGAGGGTCGTGCATAAGGCGTGATATCACATTTGAGGGGATCATCATCATTACAATACATCATTAGAAACTCATGGTGGTACGTGGTTATGAGACACCGGCGTAGTCCTTTGAACGTCAGGCTGCTCGGTGCTAGACACGGCTCCCAAAAACATGCATATAGGCTCATACATAAATCAATAACATCATGCAATAAAATTGCTTGGCTAAGATATAACATTTATCATCATTGATCTCCTTTAAAACATACTTAGCCAAGAATCAAGGCCCTTATCATCGGCCAACATCATAAATCGATAAATCATGTAATTCGTTTCATAAATCGTAAATCATTCTTCATCATGTGAGCATTGCCCATTACTTCATCATACTCAATTCTTTCAAAATGTGCTCATAAATATGGGTAACTTGAATTCATGATTTTTCATTATCAATAAACTCAAAATATTGAATATTCATCATAAATCAAAATTTTTATGAACTTCCATCAATGGGTATTTTAGATTTAAAAAGATTGAAACATGATTTTTGAGGAAGATAAGATAAATCTGTCCAATATGCATAATTCAATAATTAAAACTCAATTAAATCATATTCATAAAGAGAAATCATATTTTCATGTTTTGGGTAAAACCCCATGGAATTTGAATAGGAGAATTCATGAATTATCTTAAAATTTGGGCATGGGTGAGGAAGAAATCACCCATTCTAAACCCTACATACCTGAAAATGGATTGACTCAAAGTTCCTTGAACACCTACAAAGAAATTGATGGAAACTTGGGGAAGTAGACCTTGAACCTCCAAAAATATTTCTAAAGTTCTTTCATGAGAATGGACATGCAAAAAAGACTTAACTCCTCTTATCACACTCAGAAAATATCCAAAATGACGTAGTTTAGGGTCTAAAAAGTGAGAAAAAGTCAAAAATACCCTTAATGAACCTGCCCTGAAATCTGGCCGGATGAAACCCACAAGTGGTACCAACGGGTCGTGGAAACCACCCACGGCCCGTAATGTCTTCTCGTTGAATGCATTGCTGAGGACCCATTCTCAGAATCATACCACAGACACACAGGACGGTTTGTCCTAGTCTTCAACAGGTCGTCCCTTCGGTCGTTGTTTAATTCTTCTGAAACTCTGCACACCTATTCCACGACCCTCACCACGACTCATTGTAAGATACAATTGAACGCGGTTTTCACCTGTCGTCTCCACTGCGAAAGTCCACAACCCTACCACGCCTCCTAACAACGGACTATTGTCCCTCACAACGGGCCGTTGTAATACTTATTGTTACCACTTTCATCTGTACCGACTCTTTAACACGACCACAAACGACAGCTCATGGTTACTTACCAGTTACCATGGGTCATAGTACCTGTCGTCCTACAACCTTTTTTCCAACTCTCAGCAGTTTTGCATTTTTGCTTCCCGGATCTACTCTTAAGCACTTCTGTGGTACTATAATATCTCCCCCTTGGAAACATTCATCCTCGAATGTAGGAAACAAGCAGCAACAGAAACATATAATTTATCGTAGCTATATACTGATCATTTTAACCGAAATTTTCATGGAATGACTACCTCCAAATCAAACCACATAGCTGAACTGATCTCATGCTTCACATACGCATTCATACACATAAAAGAAACTTGCACACATGAACTGAACATGAAAACTAAATGGGATCATAGGGCAAAACTGATACCTCAAGTCGGACATGTCCGCTCCGGCCTCCCACGTAGCTCCCTCAACATGTTGATTTCTCCATAAAACCTTAACTGAAGCTACTTCATTGTTTCTCAAATTACGAACTTGACGATCCAAGATTTCAAAGGGAGTTTCTTCATAACTGAGGTTGTCTTTCACCTCAATGTTGTCTACCAAAACTACCAAGGCTGGATCACCCAAACACTTTCTCAAAAGCGACACATGGAAGACGGGATGAACCGAAGATAACTCCGATGGCAAGTCTAACTCATACGCCACCTTACCAACTCTTCTCACAACTCGGTAAGGACTAGTATAGCGGGGATTGAGTTTACCTTTCTTTCCGAACTACATGACTCCCTTCATGGGAGATATCTTTAGAAATACCCAGTCATCCACATTAAACTCCAAATCTTTTTTTCTCACATCAACATATGATTTTTGACGACTCTGAGCAGTTTTTAACTAGTCCCTTTGTCACGACCCGAACGCACACCCGGATCATAGACACGGGACAAAGGACCCCGAGAGATCCCAAGTTGACCTATGACACATGCGTACAGCTAATCTCATTTAATAAGCGGAATACTTAGCATAAAACATAGAGAAAACATAACCATAGCGTAACATCTGAAAGTACTAGACATACACTTAAGCTGAGTACTACATACTGTCTGAAAGCCTCTACTATATAAGATGGGTTGATGGGATAACACCCCAACTAACCCGGCCAAATACTGAAACATAGAATAATATAAAAGTCTGTTCAACGGCTCTCGGAACATGAGGACTCACCAATAACCTGAGAGCGAGGGATGAGATGGACTAGAGATGAGGATGAGCCTGAGAACTAGGACCTGTATCATGAAACGATACAACATAGGAAGTATGCGGTCAGTACGTGGAATGTACTGAGTATGCAAGGTGAGTAAAACGGACAATTAAAGTAAAATAAACTCATAAATAAATATAGGAGAAGGACATCATGTATATATCGTAAACTTCATGAGAAAACATAAAGCTCAAGATTTTCAAATCAATCATAAAGTATTCATAATCATAATCGTATATAAACATTATCAAAACATAACTTGAGCCAATAACATAATATATCAATGCATAAAACATGCGGAACAATAGGAGAACTCGTCATAACCGATACCATCATGGTAGAGCCTTTCATAATGTCCCACTGTCTCGCTCAAATGGGCAGAGCTGACTCTGGCTTGCCAGCGAGGGTTGTGCATAAGATGTGATATCACATTTGAGGGGATCATCATCGTTACAATACATCATTAGAAACCCACGGTGGTACATGGTTCTGAGACACCGGTGTAGTCCTTTGAACGCCGGGCTGCTCGGTGCTTGACACGGCTCCCAAAAACATGCATATAGGCTCATACATAAATTAATAACATCATGCATTAAGATTCATTGGCTAAAATATAACATTTATCATCATTAATCCCCTTTAAAACATGCTTAGCCAAGAATCAAGACCTTTTTTCATCGGTCAACATCATAAATCGATAAATTATGTAATTCGTTCATAAATCGTAAATCATTCTTCAACATGTGGGCATTGCCCAATACTTTGACATACTCAATTCTTTCAAAAATAGGTTCATAAACATGGGTAACTTGAATTCATGCTTTTCCATCATCAATAAATTCAAATATAGAGTAGTCATCATAAATCATAACTTTCATGTACTTTCATCAAATGGGCATCTTGGATTTAAAAAGATTGAAACATGATTTTGAAGGAAATAACATAAGATCTGCCCAACATGCATAATTCAATAATTAAAACTCAATTAAATCATGTCCATAAAGAGAAATCATATTTTCATGCTTTGGATAAAACCCATGAAATTTGAGTAGGAGAATTCATGAATTAACTTGAAATTTGGACATGGGTGAGGAAGAATTTCACCCATTTTAAAATCCTACATACCTGGGAATAGATTGATTTGAAGTTCCTTGAAAACCCATAAAGAAATTGGTGGAAACTTGAAGAAGAAGACCTTGAATCTCTCAAAAATCACTCTAAAGTTCTTGCATGAGAATGGGCATACATAAAGGACTTAACTCATATTATCATACTCAGAAAATATCCAAAATGACGTAGTTTAGGATCTAAAAGCGTAGAAAATTTGAAAATGCCATTAATAAAATTTCCCTAAAAACTTCTCCAGGGAGACCTACGACCGATCCAACAGGTCGTGGCGACATACCACGACTCGTGGTATCGAGTCGTTGGGTCCACTGCCTCCTTACATATATCAAAACATTCCCACGATTCATCAGGATGAGCCGTAACGATGGGTCATTGGATCGACCGTCGTCGACTTCTTGGCCAAATTTGACTTCCTTACCACAAGTCTCACAACGACTCGTGGTTCCTTCCAACAAGTCGTGGTATCAACCCGTTGCCCACATTGGAAAGTATCAACCTCCAATAACGACAACAACCAACGACCTGTGGCTTCCCCAAATGGGTCGTTGGGTCTCCCGTTGTTTACCCTATCGCCCAGCCTGACCCTAACTACGACTGCAAAGGACGGCCCGTTGTATTCCACAACAGGTCGTCATACCTCCCGTTGTCTCCACTGCCACCAACTCTTCCCTAACCAATGACAACATACAACGACTCGTGGTTTGATACCACGAGTCGTTCTGTGGTCTGTCCTGTAATGTTTTTGCCAGTTTTCTGCACTTTTCAAATTTTATTCTCGGGTCTATTCTTAGGCCTTTCCGGGGTATTACACCCTTATCATTGGACTTTTACCATGGCCTCATGGACTAAATTAGGTCCTATCAGGGCTGCCTCACCAACCTCAAACCAACCAATGGGTGATCTACACCTTCACCCGTAAAGAACTTCGAATGGTACCATCTGGATACTAGAGTGATAACTGTTATTATAGGCAAACTCAATAAGAGGCAAATAATCGTCCCAACTACTCTTGAAATCAATGACGCAAGCTCTCAACATGTCCTCAAGAGTCTGGATAGTCCGCTCCGCCTGACCATCTATTTGCGGATGAAATGCCGTACTAAGCTTGACCTAGGTGCCAAGTCCCTTTTTAAAAGATCTCCAGAACTGAGAGGTGAACTAAGTACCTCTATCAAATATAATGGACAAGGGCACTCCATGCGATCTAACCAACTCTCGAATGTATAGTTTAGCATAATATTACACTGAATCGGTGGCCTTGACCGGTAGGAAGTGTTCAGTCTTTGTTAACCTGTCGACCACCACCCAAATGGAGTCATAGTGTCGGCGAGTATGAGGTAGACCTATAACGAAATCCATATTAATTTCTTTCCACTTCCAAGTGAGGATACTGATATCCTAAAGTACGCCTCCCGGCCTTTGATGCTCGACCTTCACTTGCTGGTAGTTTGGATATTTTGCTATGAGTTTCGCAATATCCTTCTTCATACCATCCCACCAATAGATTTCTTGCAAGTCCCAATACATTTTTGTGGATCCTGGATGAATAGAATATCTGGTACCACGTGCCTCATGCAATATCCGAACTCTCAAATCATCAACATCTGAGATACATAGATGACCCTGGTATCGTAGCACACCATCTCCCTCTTGGGAGAAAACCTCCACCTTTTGACTCTGCACCGCCTCCTTCAGCTTCCTCAAAATTGGATCCTTATCTTGCCTGGATTTAACATCAACCACCAAGGATGATTTTGATCCGTTACGCACAACAATGCCGCCATCTGTGGAGTCGAGTAATCTAACTCCCAACCTTGCAAGACGGTGGACATCTTCACCAACTCCTTTCCCTCATCCACGTGAGACACGCTCTCCATTGATAGCCTACTAAGCGTATCCGCAACCACATTAGCCTTGCCGAGGTGGTATAGGACACTCATGTCGTAGTCCTTTAGCAATTCCAACCACCTCCTTTGTTGAAGATTTAGGTCTTTCTGTAAGAACACATATTGCAAGCTCTTGTGATCCGTGAATACATCCACGTGGACCCCATACAAATAATGTCGCCATATTTTCAAGGCAAACACCACCGCGGCCAACTCAAGATCATGGGTCGGATAATTCTTTTCGTGAACCTTCAACTGTCGTAAGGCATATGCTATCACCTTCCCATGCTTCATCAACATACATCCCAGTCCGACTCTCTAAACATCGCAATATACAGCAAAGCCATCAGTACCCTCGGGTAAAGTCAATATTGGTGCTGAAGTGAGTCGGTCCTTCAACTCCTGGAATCTTTTCTCACAAGCCTTCGACCATTGGAACTTCACCTTTTTCTGAGTCAACATGGTCAATGGGGCTGCAATTGATGAAAAGCCCTACACAAATCTTCGGTAGTAGCCTGCTAAGCCCAAGAAACTCCGAATTTCTGAAGGATTCACCGGTCTGGGCCAATTCTTCACTGCTTCTATCTTCTGGGAATCTACCCTTATGCCTTCGCTTGATACCACGTGACCCAGGAATGCCACCGAGTCTAGCCAAAATTCACATTTGCTAAACCTTGCATACAACTAACGATCCTTGAGGGTTTGTAGCACTATCCTCAAATGAGTGGCATGCTCCTCCTCGCTCCGGGAGTATATAAGAATGTCGTAGATGAACACGATCACGAACATATCCAAATATTGCTTGAACACCCTATTCATCAGGTCCATAAAAGCTGCAGGAGCATTGATTAGCCCAAAAGACATAACTACAAACTCGTAATTGCCATACCGGGTTCTAAAGGCTGTCTTTGGAATATCTTTCGAACATTGAGCTAGTGTTATCCGTATCTGAGATCTATCTTCGAGAAACACCTGGCACCCTGAAGCTGGTCAAATAAATCATCAATCATAGGAAAGGGGTACCTGTTCTTGACAATGACTTTATTAAGCTACCGATAGTCAATACACATCCGAAGGGACCCATCCTTCTTTCGAACGAAGAGAGCCGGTGCACCCCATGGAGACTTGCATGGTCTAATGAAACCCTTATCCAGCAAGTCCTTCAACTAATCCTTTAACTCCTTTAGCTCGGCTAGAGCCATCTTGTAAGGAGGGATAGAAATAGGCTGCGTATCTGGCAATAGATCAATCCCAAAATCGATTTCCCTTTTCAGAGGAACACCTGGCAAATCCTCGGGAAACACTTCCGGATATTCGCACACCACCGGAACTGATTGGATAGTCGGGGTCTCAGACTCCACATCCTTAACCTTAACTAGGTGGTACATGCAACCCTTAGAGATCATCTTCTTAGCCTTAAGATAGGAAATAAACCGACCTGTTGGTACCACCGAACTACCCTTCCACTCCAAAACTGACTCACCCGGAAAATGAAATTCCACTGTACGGGTCCTACAATTAATCCTGGCATAACACGCAAACAACCAATCTATATCAAGAATAATGTCAAAGTCAGTCATGGCTAACTCTACCAGGTCTGCGGAGCTAACCTTATGAGACACAGTGACCGGGCACCTCCTATATACTCGTCTAGCTACGACCGAATCACCAACAGGGGTCGAAACAGAAAATGGCTCTGACAAGGTCTCGAGACTAACTCCAAGGCTACTAGCAATATAAGGAGTCACGAAAGACAATGTAGCTCCCGAGTTTAATAAGGCATAAACATTAGTATGAGAGACACATAACATACCCGTGACCACGTCTGGCGAAGCCTCCTGATCCTGGCACGAGGCAAGGGCATAAAATCGATTTTGGCGTTGTCCGCCACCCCCACTAGTCGATGCTCCCTGTGGAGCGAAATGGGCTGGAGCTGCTGCTGTCTTGGTGGTTAATGCTCGACCCTTATCATCACCCTGTCTGGTATATGGACATGCTCGGCGCATGTACCCAGATCTACCATACCCAAAACAGACATTCGAACCGAGTAGGCAATCCCCGACGTGACTTTTGTCGCACTTCCCGCAAGCTGGGGAGGTATACTCTAATTGGGTGCCCCTTTGATCCTTGGACCCTGAAGCCCCGCTCCTTTGATCACCCCTGGGTCTGGAGGTAACACTAGTTGATGATGGTGCTTAGGCTAGTGATCTCTGCTAAAACTATAGGCGGTAGCCACCGCCGGACCTCTGATGTGAAAACCCACGGCTGTCTGTCCGAGCCCTTTTTGCCTCCCTTTTCCTCGCATGAGTCGCCTCATCTGCTGGGCGTACAACACTATGCGGGAAAAGTCCATATCCTGGTAGAGCATAACAGTCCTGCAATCCTTGTCTAGATATCCAGCCACACCCTAAATGAATCGGCTCACTCGCGCCCTCTAATCCATCACTAACTCTGGGGCATAGTTTGACAAACGAGTGAACTCAAACGAATACTCCAGCGTTGTCATCTTTCCCTGGGTGAGATTCACAAACTCAGCTGCCTTCAATTCCCTCATCTCCCGAGGCAAGAACCTGTCAAGAAAGGACATGTGGAACTCATCCCAGCTGATAGGGCCCGCTCTCGCTGCCCTGTTGTCCGTCCATTGCTTGTACCAAATATGAGCGACCTCCTTCAGCTGATAAGAGGTCAAGTCAACGCACTCCCCATTCGTCATCCCCATAACCTGAGTGACCTTCAAGATCCCTTTAATGAACTCGTGTGGATCTTCGTCCACCTTTGATCCCGTGAACTCAGGAGGGTTCATCCTCAAAAAGTCTCTAACCCGAGCCGCCGTTGCATTACCGTTCTGTGGGACATGCGCAACACGGCAACAGCCTGCTGGTTGACCTGAGCGGTCGAGGCCTGCACCAACATCTGAATAGCTGCCCTAAACTCTGCGTGGGCAGCTGGCTCTGGTGCCTGGGGCTCTTGGACAGGTGGGGCTTGCTGATGCCCCTGATCATTGCCACCTCCGTGGCCCTCATCATTTCCATTCCTCCTCCTGTTTACTCTTCTAGGATCCATAATTCCGTTTACTCTTCTAGGAGCCATAAATCATATAATTAATTTCATAAATCGTAATTCATTCTTCATCATGTGGGCATTGCTCATTACTTCATCATACTCAATTTTTTCAAAATGTGCTCATAAACATGGGTAAATTGAATTCATGCTTTTCCACGATCAATAATCTCAAAATATTGAATATTCATCACAAATCAAAATTTTCATGAACTTCCATCAATAGGCATTTTAGATTTAAAAAGATTGAATTGATTTTTGAAAAAGATAGTATAAAATTTTCCCAACATACATAATTCAATAATTAAAATTCAATTAAATCATATCCATAAAGAGAAATCATATTTTCATGTTTTGTGTAAAACCCCATGGAACTTGAATAGGAGAATTCATGAATTATCTTGAAATTTGGGCATGGGTAAGGAAGAAATCACCCATTCTAAACCCTACATACCTGAAAATGTATTGACTCAAAGTTCCTTGAACACCCACAAAAAAATTGATGGAAACTTGGGGAAGTAGACGTTGAACCTCCAAAAATCTTTCTAAAGTTCTTGCATGAAAATGGGCATGCAAAAAGGACTTAACTCTTCTTATCACACTCAAAAAATATCCAAAACGACGTAGTTTAGGGTCTAAAAATGAGGAAAAAGAAAAAATACCCTTAATGAACCTGTCTTGAAATCTGGCCGGATGGAGACCACGAGTGGTACCAACGGGTCGTGGAAACCACCCACGGCCGGTCCTGTCTTCTCGTTGAATGCATTGCTGAGGACCCATTTTCGGAATCATACCATGGACACACAGGACGGTTCGTCCTAGTCTTTAACGGATTGTCCCTTAGGTCATTCTTTAATTCTTCTGAAACTCTGCACACCTATTCCACGATCCTCACCACGACTCATTGTAAGATAAAACGGGACGTGGTTTTCACCCGTCGTCTCCACTACGAAAGTCCACAGCCCTACCACGCCTCCAAACAACGGATCGTTGTCCCTCACAACGGGTCGTTGTAATACCCGTTGTTACCACTGCCATCTGGACTGACTCCTTACCACGACCACAGACGACGGCTCGTGGTTACTTACCACGGGTCGTAGTACCTGTCATCCTGCAACCTTTTTTTCAACTCTCAGCAGTTTTGCATTTTTGCTTCCTGGGTCTACTCCTAAGCACTTATGGGGTATTACATTATAGGAGAAAATTAAGGGTTTGAATTTAATGAAATTGATTATGTGTAACAAATGACATACATTAAGGAGGGGTTTAAAGGTTTGATACTTTGATACAAGTCTAATCCTATTAGGAAACGGTATCAAAAAAGTAAAAAAAATCGCTATTTTGTGTAATTCTAATAAATATCGCTACTTTCTGTAATTAGTTTCAAGGATAGTGCCATGAAAATTTCTCTTATTTTATTTTATATTTTTACAAAAAAATTTCCATATTTCTAATTGTATCTCTCGATATTGGTTCCACTTGGCTTATCAATTTGCTTTTCAAAAGTAGGAGTATATAAGTCAAACCGTCAAGTCAAATCGAATCGATGAATTAAATCAAATCGAGAAAAATATTGACTTGTGATTTGGTTTGATTGGTTAGAATTTAAAAAAAAAATCGATCATTCTTGATTTGATTTGATAATAACAAAAAAAAAAAAATCAAATCGAGGCTAACTCAAACCTACATAATATATATATAATTTTAACTTTTCATACATAAAAATATTAATTATAATCTATTTAATAAATATTTTTTTAATTAGTTTTATTAATTTTCAATGTTTCGAAATTAGATATATATATTCAGATTTGAGCTTGTAAGTTGTAAGTAAACGATCAAAATATAAAGGCCCAATATTAACCTAAAACTTAGCAAGATAAAATAAATCTTTCAGTCTTCATCTTCACTTTTCAGATATTTCTCATCCTCTCCTCATTTATCTGGCGCTGGTCACTTTTGCAAGTTTGTTTCTATTTCTACTTTCTATTTTTTTTATGAGTTAAGCCATTAAGCTGCCTCCATTTCTTTCTTTTTTTTTAATTTTGTCAAAGGTCATTTGTCGTTTTTTGATTTTTGGTTAATTTAATTACGTTTGATTTATTTATTTTTAAAAAATAAATATAAATGCCCAATTTAGTTACTTTTGATTTTTTTAAACTATTTGATTTAGTTAAAAAAAAGAAAAGAGAGACAGCCGATTAAAATCAATTTTATGTTGGTTTAATTTGATTTATCGGTTTAATAAATCGAGATGATAGATTTAATAAATTTTTAATGAAAAATCAAAAGAATCACGACCTATATACACACCTACTCAAAAGAATCACGGGGGTTATCACAGATCAGTTTTAGTCGATTTTTTAAGAAAATCAAATTAATTAAGTTTGATTTTAAAATATTGAAATCATATTAGATCAATTAAGTTAGTTTTTGATTGTATCAAATTTTGGTTACTTTTGTCAGGTCTTTTAGTTCTTTTTTAAAATAAAATATACGATAATATACTTCCAAAAAAATATTAGGTTGACTATATTCCAACATAACATTATTAAAATTACTCTTTAAGAAAAAAAAAAGAAATATATATAGTTAATCATGTTATATATGTAGCTTCCTCCAAAAAATTGTATATTGTCCTAGAGTTTAGCGATTTCTAAGGAATATAATAAAATTCCTTACAATGCATTACTATTTTTTGCATAAATTATAATTTTAGTTGTGATATACCAAGATATCTCGATGATATTTGAATTAAACAATGATGATTAATTGGAGGATCACACATTTAATTTTGGAGATAAAATAGATTCTTGACATTATCAAAATAAAAATTACAAATCAAACTAGAAATTAAGACAAAGAATTCGATTGATAAAGGCAAACACCTGTATTACGAACCAATAATGCAAAAAATTAATACACTCACAGGTGATTATAATTTTAAAATATGTAGACTTATATAGTCAGTTTGGTTTGATTATTTTCAGTTATTCTTTCCTTAAAATCAAAATCAATTTAAATTAGGTCAATTTTTAAAATTTAAAATCAAAATTAAATTTAAAAAAAAAAATCTTCAATTTGATTTGGTTATATTTTTCATTTTTTACGGAACACCTCTAAGAATCAAGGCCTCAACTGGGGGATTGTATTTCTGATAGTTTACTTTCAAAGTAAATTTATTTATTTATTTATTTATTCAGAAACATATCAAAAAATAACTATGAGAAATAGAGTAAAATTGCTCTTACTTCACGTTTGTTCATCAAAACTAACACACTTTCGTTTAGAACATTTTATTATTAAAATGATGTGCTACCCAGCAAGAGATTAATATTAATTTCAATTTTTTACTTTTAAAAAGAAGTCTTAACCAAAAAAACAAACACAGATTCACAATAATGAAAAGAACTGGAAATATATAATTGCTCATCAAATTCAATATGTTTTTCTCCTATTTAAAAATTACCTCACCTTTTTTACCCCTCTATACCTGACCCAAATGAAAAAAAAAAACGTCTCAATTCTTCTTCTACTCAGTCATAAGATGGGTTTGGAATGAATTTGAATAAAAGATGAATTGAAGAATTTTTAGTTGGGTCTTGGAGGGGTAAAAAATGAGTGTGGTAACTTTTTAAAGTCATGTGACATTTTTAAAATTAAAACTCAATTTAAAATTTTTTAAAATTCTGTCTGTTAATGAAAAATGGTAAAGATGCACCATTTGTTAGACGATGAGAGTATATATGCACCTTTTATTAAACGGCGAAGATATATATGCACCACTTTTTTTTTAGGAAATGATATATTCGCTCTAAATCGCAGAATTAAGGAATATATTTGCCCTTTTTTCCTTAATTTTTTTTACTCTCCTGAAATTTAACAACTAATATTAAACAAAGCCTCAATTCTAGAAATTAATATCAATAATTTTTCATGAGAAAATAAAAAATCTTCAAGAACACAAATTAAAATTATACAATCACTGATAAATAATTAAAAGTAATGAAGAAATTATAGAGAGTTATTATGTACACTTAATAGCAAGTTTTATTCCTGCTGAAGAAATTGTGATTGCTGAAAACAAAATCTACACGTTCTTTTATTTTTACTAGTTTTAGGCGGCTAGCGCGTGTTCATTATATTAATAAGAATAAATTTCTAAAAATAACATAAATAATATTTAAAAGACTGTTTGTATAATAATATAAGAATTTAAAATTAAATTATGAATTTTAAATTGATAAATAATTATATTTAATAATTTGATCCAATCCAATAAATCTTTCTTCAATTTACTCTGACACTTATTTCAATAAACAAAAACATTGTACAAATAGCATTTGATTAAAACGTAAATAAAATCGTTCATTGTTACATGAACACTTAAATGCATGCATTATATGTATATTTCATGTTATTATTATAAAATTTTGTATTACTATACTATAAACAGACTAACATTTAATATAAATATTAACATTACGAAGACGCATTTTAATACAAAGTTGTATAGTATAATAGAAATATAGTATAAGTTATTAGTTTAGACAATTAGCACTTATGAAATCATATTGTGAGTTATTAATGACTTATTTTGGCACCTAATAAATTGATATCATATCATAAAAGCATTTATTTATTTGTAATTAATCATTCAAATTGAAAAAGATTCATCAAAATTAGTTAAAACAATGATTAATGCTTGCATTAAAGTATATAGAATGTCTATACCACATTCCTTGGAATGTAATCCTTCTCCGAACCCTATTAACACGGGGTGCTTTTCCTTTTTTAAAATCTTATTTTCAAAAGTTCTAACATAAGATTGTTTGCATTATAAGTACAATTTTATTCAACGTTTAATTATTTATTAAAGATAAAATCTTAATCACTTTTAAATTTTTAAATATTAATATTTTTCTATATATTTCAAATAAGGAAGGATTTAGTACATAAAATTTAGTTAACTTTAAAATCCTAAGTATTAGAAAAATAATTAAATAACTATTTTGTTAAGTGTGAACTCTATTTTTAAAAGGTTTAAAAGGTGAATATTATTTTGCTATGAGGCTTAGTACTTTAAATATTTAGTATAATAACTTAATATTAAATTTTTTTATTTTATCCTTTATGAGATGATTTCAGCTCAATTTTTCTCTCTCTCATAATCTATGTGTCAAGTCAAAAACCTTCACATATATTGAAACGGATGAAATAGTTTAGATTTAACTAAAAATAGTGAATAACAAAAGCACCAGATTAATTGAAATAATTTAAAATATGTTGTGTTTCTATATATATATTTTTTGTTCATGTATTAATGCATAATAAAATTAAAATCTTTAATTTTTTTTATATTGTGATTAAAATATAATGACGGATAATTAGTTAATTTAATAAGTGAAGGATTAGTATAAGTTTACAGAATTGTAATTGATTTTAAAATCTTAAATGTTAGAACTTTTAATATAGTTCAAATAAGGAAAACCTTAAGAAGTAAAATTTTAGTTAATTTTAAAATACTAATATTAGAAGTTCTTACCTTTTATAAATAAGTAAAGATTTAATAGTTACAACTTTAATTAATTTAAAAGTCCTAGATACTAAAATAATAATTATTTAATAAAAATAGTAAATGACAATTTATCTATTGTAAAGTCTTTTAATGAAGGCAAAAAGTTCAATCAACATTTCTAAGGACTTTCATACTGTTAGTATAATATAGATAAATATATAAATGTGATATGATATAATAAAATATAAATAGTTAATTATGTCTTAATTAAATTTTAATTTAGTGAAGGGGCAAAATGATAATCTAACTTTCAACTTAGAGGCTTCTTACTTATATAATAATATGATATAGATATATAGATAGATACATATAGATTAAATTTCTAAATATTAATATTTTCTATATTTTTCAAATAAGGAAGGATTTAATGCATAAAATTTAACTTATTTTAAAGTTCTAAATATAAAAAAAATTAAATAACTATTTTGTCAAGTGTGAACTCTATTTTAATATGATAAAAAAGTGAATGATATTTTGATGTGAGATTTCGTACTTTAAGTATTAAGTAATAGCTTTATTTAAAAAAAATTATTTTACCCATGAAATAATTTCAGCTCAAATTTCTCTCTCTCTCTCTCTCTCCCTTCTCCTCCCCCCCCCCCCCCCCGCCCCCTCTGTCTCTATATATCTCTTATTTAATGTGTCTAGTCAAATACCTCCACATAAATCGAAATAGAAAAAATAACGTAGACATAACTAAAGAGAGTGAATAACAAGAGCATTTGATAAATTGAAAAAAATTAATATATTGTGTTTCTATAATATAAAAAACTTGATTATACAATGTATTTAAAAAAAGAAGAAGAGAATTTAATGTATTAATGTAATAAAATTACACTCTTTAATTTATTTTTTTGTAATGTGAATTGAAAATTTGTGATGGATAATTAGTTAATTTAATAAATAAAGGATTGATATAAATTAACAAAGTAATTGATTTTAAATTTTTTAAATATTATGACTTTTAATATAGTTGAAATAAGAAATAAAATATAAGAAATAAAATTTTAGTCAATTTTAAAACACTAAATATTGGAGTTCTTAGTTTTTATAAAGAAATAAAAATCTAATATCTATAACTTTAATTAATTTCAATATTCTAAATATTAGGATAATACTTAGAACCCACTTGTTCTGGTTGACATCTTGACCAACTTATCGAATCTATAAGCTTAGATTTCTATGACAAGTAGATATGAAAAGAAATACTTATCATGATTTCTTTTTATCTGTACAGGAAATTACCATTCAGAAGGGATTGAAAAAAAAATCAAGTAAAAACACTTCAAAGATCAAGCCAAGCAGCTTGAAACTCTGTTAGTTGTCCTCATGCTCGGATCACGAATGACAAAACGTGTACTGCAGACTCGACGTTTGTAGGACCAGAAGACTTGTCTCAATGATGAAATCTGCAATCGAACCGCGGACCACGAATCACATTTCAAGTAGCAAAATATGGCCAACTTTCTGCCTCGAAACGCGGCCCATTTGTGCCCTGCGCTTCGCGGTCTGCGCTTGTGAGGCGTTTTCACTGTCAATGGACATGAGAATCTGTCTTGAAACGCGGTTAATTCGTGATCCGCACTTTGCAATCCGCAGTCCGCAGTCCGCAGTTCAATTGCAAATTTCATCACTGAGAAAAGTCTTATGGTTCCAAACACGATGAGTCCGCGGTTCGCATTTTGTCGTGTTTTAAAAAGTAACTAAATAACTATTTTGATCAGTGTGAACTCTGTTTTTGAAAGGGTAAAAAGATAAATGATAATTTGCTATGAAACTTCGTACTCTAAATATTTAGTAATAACTTAATTTTAAACATTTCATTTTATCATTTATAAGATTATTTTAACTTAATTGTTTCTCTCTCTCTTAATCTATATGTTTTCTTAAATATCTTCACCTAAATTGAAATAAAAGATAGATTTAACTAAAGAGAGTAAATAACAAGAGCACTATAAATATGTTGTATTTATATATATATTTTTTTCGATTATTAAAACAGTGAATGAACGTAAATTGGATACAACAAATGTGATTACAAATTGCATTCACAGAGCGCGATTTACAAAATGCATTTAGAGAATGCGATTTACAAAATGTATTTATAAAATGCGATTTACAAAACGCATTCGTGAACATTCGTGATATGCGATTTACAAACTGTATTCCATAAATGCGACTTACAAATTACAATCCTCGCATACAGTGAAATTTATCCATCATTTTTTCATTGATACGTATAAATCGTGGTCTATCAAAAATTTATAATCTTGTTTCGCCAATGCATATATAAATCGTGTTTATCAATGTGATTTATAAGTTCATATAAGGTGCATTTTTATTAATAATTTTAAAATCCTAAATATTTAAACTTATTATCTAGAAAGATACGATTTATTCAAATATAGAAAGATTTAAGAAGAAAACTTTTAGTCAATTTTAAAGTATTAAATATTATGAGTTCTTACATTTTACAAATAAGTAAAGATTTAACAATTATAAGTTTAATTAATTTTAAAATCTTAAATATTAGTTAGAATAATAATTAATTAATAAAAATAGTAGATGCCAAATGTCACACCCCGCCTTGGGGGTATGACTGACACCTGGTGCCCAACTAGGACCTGACATGCTGGACTGTTAAGCCTGGGCACATCTGGTGCCTGGCTGGCTCTAACTCACATTTCTGGAAACAAAGAGCTATATAACGGCTGTAAATACAGCCCCCGGCCTAATGGCCTATCGCCTTCTGTACCTGTATTATCAGCTGACCAGAAACATGGTAATTCAGGGGAACCTATGCGGGCCGACAAGGCCACCATGCTGTCTAGTTATCTGCAATTCAATCATAACGTATTAGAAAAGTACGTGACCGGCAAGGTCACCACTACTGATAACTATGGCCCCACACGACCATCACAATAGAAAGAAGGAATGCTAACAACTATACAACTGCACGGCCTCTCACGACCGGCT